>OU779869.1:5000000-10000000 GCA_916999025.1 Orgyia antiqua
TATTGCACGTATGGACCAGGAGAGATGGACCCGCAGATTAACCGTATGGCAAGGACCAACAAAATTTAGAAAAAGAGGTAGACCAAAGGAAAAATGGATAAATGAAATAATAAAAATAGCTGGAGAAAATTTGATATCAAAAGCAATAGATAGACAGACCTGGAAAAAGCTGGGGGAGGCTTTAACCCACTAAGGGTCCATAAAGATTGACAAATCAGTTCTAAACAAAAGTGAAAAAGAAAGGAAATAGAAGAAAAACATTTTAAAAGAACAACTTTTATTTTAGCTTATTTTGACATTACTTGAGAGTTTGAATTTTTTTATTGACATAATTGATGAATTGTAAATTAAGACATCTATGACAATGCATGAAGTTTGTGTAAATTGAATTTAATTTATTTAATTGTAAAATTTTATTGTTGATCTTCTTTATGGAATTAAAGGCTGTAATAATAATATACAAAATCATAAATTTTTATAAAACAAGAGCAGATGAAAAGGGTACCATATATTAAATTACTATGTAGAGACAGACGTAAGAACTTCTACTTCTTTGTTGAACCTTTGCATCATTTATTATTTATTTTTTATTTTTTTTATAAATTATTTTTCTTTTCTGGTACCCATAACACAAGCATATATAATTCAATAATTGAGTGAAACAATTAAAACAACACGTATTTGTGTAAACGAGTTACTGCTATATCAGCACAAATACGCACGTTGGCGGTAAATGCAGAATATAAACGAAAATAATCTAACAACACAAAGCAAGAGAGTAAACAGAGTATCACACATACAAAAGTTATTGCCACAAACACGTTGGAATTACGGTAACACTAATCATCATGGGCACACAAGGGCACTATACCTCCATTCTCTCCGCACTTCGAAAAAATACAAATATATAGGGTGAATTCAATAAAATGTCATTTGCGCAGAGTAATAGGCGCATAAACAGTTGCATGTGAAGAATTGCATATCTACATTCTTACATCAGACAAAAGCATGGTTATACTCAAGACTACTATGTGTACTATGTGAGGACATTAATGATAATACGGTACTGAAACCAAGTTACTTCATAATTGGAAATGAAACTCCTGCTACTAAGAACCTACATACAACAAAAAAAAAAAATGAAGAAGGGAAAGCTGGGCTAGTGATTATATTCATCATCTACAATATAGATATAGATGGAAAACAAGAGACGATAATTCAAAGACGAGTACCTTAGTATTATAATAATAAAGGACGAAGACATTCGCGTAGCCAAATGGCTACTGGCAAAAGAAAGAAATACACACTTGAAATGATGGATTAACAAAAGTAGTAACGTTAAAAAGATGTTCGGTATCACTTACACACGATCAATATACACAAAGATACCTTTACCGGTACAACCAAACGATGAGAATAGCGTTAACGTAAATGGTTAGCAGCACAGAATATAAATCCACCATGCAAAAGTCTATCACCTGGATTCTATACAACAAATGACTCAACAAAGATAAATGGAGGGACATTACAAATCGAGACAAACATTAATCAAAACGACCTACAAATAGACATACAAAAGTTTACCAATATTATCATGGATTTCAAGCAATCATGCAACAACCCAGGAGACGCGAAGACACACATTGCAACCAATTTTATCAACACCTAGAACACAAGCAAAACAAGTTAACCACATTATGAGGATACAAATATCAGCAATATTCGGGCAACAAATTCGAAAATATGCATTTCACACTAATGAAAACAATACCTATTTCGTTGGCGGCATAATTAAGACAACACTTTACTAACGAGGGTAACTCGCCCTGATCCAACTAACAACAGAAGAGAAATTGACATTATCAGTTACCGTATTACGAATGTCCTAAATAATGATACTAAACAGATATCAAGTACTTACGACCATATGACTGTGTGTGGACATGGAAAATTATAACATGACAAGGAAAATCACTAAATGCGTACTTATACACATACCAACATCCATACGACTGAGAATTACACGTAAAAATGGCACGGGGCATTAGAAGAAAAGGAAATGTATAATTTAACTAAAACGTCATGTGAGATGAACAGACACTACAAATCATGATGTATACAGGCACATGTTACTAATAATGAAGCGATAATTGAGGACAAACAGTCTAGAAGAAAGTCCGTAACACAATCAATTTGGCATGTTTCTACCATATTTATCACTAATCATTCAGAAGAAAAGAAGATGGCAATTAAGGCATTAACGAGAATATACAAGAAGTTCAGAGGAGTTTATAATCAGGTCAGTTATCCAGGATGGCAACCAAGGCTAGGACGGGGTCCAAAAAATTGTGGAATTACGGAATACGAATTTATGACCCAAAATTGTTAGAAAAATCAGAACATTACTACTGCCGTAAAATAAAAATGAAACCAATTAATATACGTCTGCTAATATAAGACTTAAACAGCGGGTCAAAATATACCACTATTATTCTATCAGGCAGCGGCTTCTAAAGTTTTTTTGGATGGAAAATGAGAAATGGAGGCAAAATCAAATTACTCTAGGAAGACTGCACAAATGATGATTATTATTTTTAAGACAAGTGTTCGAAAACATTGGAAGAAAATACAATTCGAGGATTATGGAATTGCATCTAAGAATATAACGCCTAAATACATATTGAAGAAGCCAGAAGAAACTCACCAGACATAAAAAAATATAAAAATAGTTTACAAAAACTAAAAAACACGCTTTATTTAATCGAATTATTGCATTGTCATCGGCCTTTGACAGCTGTGCAAAATTTGAATAGAATCTGACCGTTTAAAGTGGGTCAAAATAGCGTCCAAAGGAGTCGGTTACAAACATACAAACAAACATACAAACAAATATACAAACAAACATACAAGTGAAGCTAATATAAAGCGTGTAAAAAAAACAATATTTTATTACCATACCTAGATTATGCAAACAATTTCATGGCTCATTCATGAAAGCAATACATGAAAATATTATCACTATCAGATAGAGAGAAAATGATACAATCAAAATTTTTAAATCGAAATGAAGTCGTCAACGTCGTTACTTATGTGTAAACATATTTCTGAAGAAAACTATCTAATGGGGTGGTCAATTTAAAATACTACTATAATGCATTTGGACTCATAACCAAGGGACATACAAACAATTGTATGACACAACTTATAAGAAAAAGAATTTGTATACAAAGACCTCCATTATGGAAGAAAAACGGCTGTAGGAAGCAAGTACCTACATTGAAAAAAGCAATAAGCAAACAAGGGTTGGAAGCAAACTTACAATAAGAGCCATGAAAATATCTGTGGAAATATACAATCTAAAGAAAATGGGCTAAATCTATTAACCACAATCATGTCGATATAGGACATACAAAAATACTTATGGAAATATAAACGTACAGTCTTTAAGCAAAAAAATATATATCACATTTGTGAAGAAGTGTATAGCAATAAATTGACAAGGGGTTACGAGAGTTTACAGTACAGCACGAGAAGACTCAGATATAAATCATTCAAGAACTGACCGCGAGATTATCGCAGCTAACTACTAAAATGGCACAATAAAGACTGAAATTACGTGTAAATAATGATAAAATGAAGAAACATCTGTGCAGCTAATATAACATACCGAAGATAGTACGTGTGCCTTAAACTAAAATACGTTTGCAATTATTTCTATATGCTATTGGCACCAAAGGAAGTATAAAACATGGAATCACATTTATAGAAACTTAATAATGACGCAACGCAATAACAAAGGATTTAAGATAAAACTATTAAACGTACCCGGTGTACTATAAAGGAACATAATAATGAAATTAAAGGGAGCATATTTAACACTGCTATTGAACGTAAGAAACAAATCACTAACAATTCTACAATGCCACTTAATGAACAATTGAACTAGAGGCATATTTCTATCTCTGACAATACGACGTCGACAATCTGTGTATGTATTTCTCTTCTAATGGCCATTTATAACGTTGATCTAAAGTTACCAGACATTTCCCTGTCAAGAATTGTAAAAATGATTGTACAATGTAATGAACACAAAACATACTTATTCTCCATCTAGCCATCCATCAGCCCCTTTTCCGTCCACTGCTGGACATAGGCCTCCTCTATAAGACACCTTAACGCGCGGTAGTGCGCTATTTGCATCCAAAGATACTTATTATCATTATCAAATAAACTAAAATAACAGAAAAACGTAAAATAATCAAAATTACGAGCGCTCGGAACTGTATACAAACAATATCACAAAACAAAAACCTGTCCAACGAAAAACAGAAAATCAACGAAAAATCTATACGATGCTAGATCTAGCAAGAATATGAAATTGACACCAAGCGTGTACTAATGTGGAATACGGGATGAATTTGAAACATTATTGTTCGGATGACAAAAACGGGCACATTTAACGATAAAGCCACTCTAATGACATTTACTAAAGTTTTATGAAAATCGAAGTTCAAATATAATCATCTAACAAACCAAGTCTAAAAACATTGAAAAACATTTAAAGACGCTCGGTGCCAGAAGTCCTCCATTTAAATGTACAGAACATAAGAAACATGAACATGTCGCCTGGAAAAATACTATCAAGCTATGCAAGTCTTACCAGTTCAAAGCTTAAGAAGCTAGTGTAGTGGAAACATTGACAACGTGCACAGAAAGCAGCCTTCCTTAAAAATACGATGCAACAAAAAAAAAAATTCTAATGCCAGTACCCAAGGAATAATCGGGCAAGAGTTCAAATAACGCTTAGTGCGATCATTGCTAAAATACATTTGATGCAATAATGTAAAGTCCTCCAGAGTTATCATATTTTTATTAAGAAATCAACGAAACCAGTCAATCAAGTAAAGAAGAAAGGAAATAATGAAAACATACAAATCACAAACACATATCGCACTACCCGTAAAAAAGGGACGTCAGTGAACTTGCGTCAAAAATGTTTTATTGCATAAATAAATCGAGCTTTACGGCTTACACCTTCTATCAAAACCTAGTGAAGCTATCGACAAAAATGAGAAGTCAATATGTATATCATACATAATTGTAACAAAACATTCCAGCTGGTCAGAATGATAATAATCAGTAAACATGTCGCAATGCTGCTATAAACAGAAAGTCCCTGTAATAACAGGGAAACGAAGAGAAATTTCATTTTTATGTATTTTGTCACAAGACAAGAGCATTGCATACCTGTACATTAAGAAGAGGATATCCTGAGGAAGAAGTTTTATGTGCGGGGTGGTGAAGATAATGCACCATCTTACATAATTGCATTATTGACAATCAGTGAAAGGGACCACAATATTCTTGTATATATAATATATCATCATCTAAACTGAATACCTGTAAACTGAAACAACATGATGATAATTAATTATTAAGAATATACCAAACAAAGAATAAGAAAATTTAACCAAAACCAATAACTCGAGTTGGATAACAATTGGACAACTTTAGACCACTGTTAACAAGAAGGATGAAAATATAAAAAGAAATATATATGTATATGAAGGATACGAGATAAAGAAGCTGAGCAATACAATATGCAGAGATTGAAAATAACATTAATGAAGTGTGACAGAAATAACCCATTATAATACATATTTCTTGGGGAAAAATATTTCACAGAAGAAGGATTGGGCCTGGGCCATAAAGAAATGAAAATTATTATTTACACTTTATAACACTATATCTACTTAATACATCTTTATATATGAATATTGCATGAAAACTCACTCCTACTTATTGTATGAGATATCTAAGTATACATTACATGATACACTAATACAATACTAACAATTTACACGGTTACTAATATACTAAAGTATATTAACACAAGTATATACAACTTATTCTTCATAAATCAGACTATTAACGTTTGTATTCAATACTAAAATTATTGAAAAATAACAGCGGGGGACGTTGCCAAGGGAGCCCACCACTGGAACAGCCCCGGTGTGACCATGACGCTGATGACACCACATCCACGGCGAGACATCGCGAGGCAGGACAACGTGCAGTCGCAGGGTGTCCAAGCTGTACGAAATGAAGTCCTTCCCCGGAGAGTGGCAGAAGAAAATCTTCAAACTTAGAAGAAGAGATCCAGGCACTGCATGAACCTTACAGAAGCGTGCAGTCAGAACTTATCGACATTACATATAACAATTCTGTGACGTATGATGATTGCAACGTCACGGAGGAAACGGCCATTCCGCCGCTACCACCAGTATCACCAACTAGTGATACCGAGGATTATCCTTTCCCGCCATTACCATTACTGGAACCAGTATCAGAACCTACAACAGAACCAATAGAATGCCTTACGAATGAAAACGTGCAGATGGAAGAATGCCAGGAAGAGCAATTGGTAATGGAACCAGCTATCACAGAAGAGGTTGTTGGAGATAGTTTCGAACCTATACATCGAATCTACAAACAAAGTTTACACACACTAAAAGTCTCTACTAAGTACTCTGGTATGAACAGAATGTAGTCTTGAAGGAAGAGACAGATAAATACCATTGCTACAATAATAACACCAAAAGAGGAGTACAATTACTACTGGAAGCTATGGAAGCAGATCCCGAGGAAGTGGGATTAAAGTCCGCAGCAGTGAAGAAAAGGCAGTACTACAGAAGTTGCATTGTTGATTACGTGTACAAATATTATCATTACACTTAGACGAAAGCAACGAGCGGCTTTGTGAGGTCTTCAAGATATACGAGTTGAAATCCCTGCCTGGAGAGTGGCAGAATGTTCACGTATGAACATACATACGGACAAGTCCACCCTAGGTTATATATATTGAATAACTAACTTCCCGTTTATGAATAAACTCACGTATTAATATAATCAGCAAATTCTTTCTATGCTCTATTTTAGTAACTCTTCGCAGTCACGTATTTTGCATATGTGTGTATAAATGAAACTACTATATAAACTATGTATTTCTACAATAAAGCAGTCCAGTGAAATCACCCGAAGTTTCATTGACTCCCTCCTCACCATGTGGCTACCGTCGCGCCGCCCTAGCGCTGCCTGAGTCCAGCGCCGCGTCGCTCTAACTATCGCGCTGCCCGAATTCAGCGCCACGCCGCCGCCCTAACCGTCGCGCCGCCCTAACCGTCGCGCCGCCCTAGCGCCCTAGCGCTGCCCGAGTCCAACGCCGCGTGGCTCTATCCTTCGCGCCGCCCTACACCATCGCTGCACAAACCTAACCGTGCCTAACATCATGTAGTTTAGGTACTGAGCGTCTACTACGTCCGACAAATCAATAAGGTAGCTAGAGTCTACGTGTTTACGAGTATCTATGGACTCTCGTTCTGTACACGCCTGTCAGCGAGCAACACAGCACGTTCCCGGCGTGTCCACTTAGCTTGGGACCAAATAATAATAAATGAACAAATAATAATATAATAATAATATAATGATAATATAAGCACCATTTATCTATTTCATAAGCTTATAACTAACTTGAGTGTCCGTTTAAAGCCAATAAAGGCGTGGTTTGTAACTATTAAATATTCCGTTACATAGATTAATACATATTAACTATTGTGATATTAACCTATGTAACGGAATCTTTAAAAGATATTTTTTACCCACTTTTAATACACATTAAATACACGAATTCATCTGAAATTTTGCACACATATTTACACTCATTATTTACCATTAACGCGGGAAAAGAAGTTAAACTTTAATATCCAATCTAGTAAATGAAACCTACAATTCTTATTTTGCCCATGACCGACATATCAAGGTGCCCCCACCCCCTTTAACTTTTAACCTTCGAATGGCATCCTTGACTTCAAATGCATCCCGGAAGCTTTTCATAATTAAATCAATATATACCTACGTTAGTACGTAACTAAAGCATTAACTATAAAGTATAGTTAGCAACCATTTTTATAAAAAACTAGCATTTGCCCGCGATTTCCTGCGCCTGGAATATCAAAGTACTGGGTAGAGACATAAAGAAGAGCATATAATAACATAATATGCTATTTTGATCCGAAAAAAATTTTAGGAACTGAATTTCGGAGATTACTTCTACACACATATCACAAAATTTACGTCTTATATTATTACTATAGATAACATTATTTTTTCATGAAATCCTCCGAAATCGACTGGTTTGATTAGTAATATCACAGATAATATAAGGAAGTAATATATAATAAAATATAATTATTCACAAGAAATATTTAGGACAAGTTTACTAAGATTTTGTAACTTAATACTTATAAAAAAAAAACAGGCAGTCATGGGGACTGCCGATAGAAGTGAAAACTATTAACTTATTAACTTGCGACCGACCGATAGCATAGCAGGGATGCACAGATTAGCATGTCGGTGACGCGAACTAAAAACAAGTTTTTTCCCTCCAAAAACGCCCAACGCGCCTAAAGAAGTATTCACTTCAAAAACCTTGTTATATTATAGGTACAAAAGCCATCCTCTTGAACCACTCTATCTATTAAAGAAACAGTAGGCCCAGGCATACATTTTCGCCGCGCCGTAGAGAGGGGATAGCTGTCTACTCTCCATCCGTCTTACGCTTTTTCGATCAGGTCACGTGCCCTGACGCGAGTTTAAGATTTTATACCCATTACAGAAAAGTGCTCAACGCCGCTAAAGAAGTTTTCACTTCAAAAATACGTTAAATTAAAAAATATTCCAGAAACCTAACATTATCATTTTATTGTTTAAATTATCATTCATAAATAAAAACAAATTTCTTCTGTAAATACAAGAGAATTCGAACAGAATTTCATTTAGAAATTAGTATACTTTGATAAATATTTCTACGAAGCAGGATTACGCCGTATGATAGATCAGTTGCTAGACTGGTCTTGCGACAAATCCCCTTTACTTTGTCACCAGGCGACGACGGTGTCTGTTTAACGTTGGCACAAAACATATTGTCATTGGATCTAAATGTGTTGGTTTTTTATGACATTGGTGGAGATTTACGCTAAATTGGCATTGTTCATAATTTTTGACCTACTGTTTTTATATTTTTTTTAGAAAATATAGACTATTTTAAGCAACTAATTTCAATATTATTGATATATTCACTATATAGCTTTTTTTTTTAATACTTAAAAATATTATTTTAAATGTTGTGACGTCATCGTTGTACGCAATCTGTGTATTGACTTTTTCTAATAGACTTAAGACAGATTTTATTCACTGCAATACATCTTTTCAAAGTTGCCAAGTTGATATAATAGACCAATTTCAACTCCACCACAGAGTAGTATATTCGTAAGATCGCCTTAATATTTTAAGTCCTTCATTTCAAGGGCAAATAGAGATCATTTGCTTTTTTGGAAAAATAATCGTTAATATAGCAAATTTTCCGAAAAAACCTAATGGATCATGATCAGAAACTCTGTTCCCCGAAACGGCTTTTGAATTAAGAGTTTAAAAAAAATATGAACAATGCCAATTATCTTGTAATCTTGTGTAGAATCTGTTTTCAATATAATTTGTTAAGAAATGAGGTTATGTGGTTACCGTTTAACAAATACGTCTTGGATACTTCATTTATTCTAAAGAGTTATACACAGCTGTATGTAATACTGGTAGTGCCCCGCAGTTTCATTTGCGTGCTAGAGTCCGTACTCGTAACTGCCCGTGTGGTGACGGATTAAGGATACAGGTGTCGCCTCCCCTTTTTCTTTCCAGCGTGCTGTAAGGGCTAGCTAATGCATATTGTACATAGATAATATTTTTCAGTGAGAGACGAAAATCTCGGAAATAAACCCTGTGCCAACACGACTAGCCAGCGCGGCACACTAGACCATAATGGGCTGAGAAAAAGACATAATAGGGACGTCTCTCCTTTTAACCTAGGGGAGTTTACATCCTATTCTCAGACAGACACTATCAATAGTTATGTTTTAAATTTTGACGAGCCTCGTGGTTGAGTGATTAATGTAGGGGACTGCCGATCGTGAGGTCGCGGGTTCGATTCCCGCTCGGGACAATCATTAGTGTATTTTTTTTATTGTCATACAAATGTTTGTATTGCGTCTGGGTGTTTCTGTGTATTGTAGGTATGTATTTACAAAAATAAGTAGTATATGTATTCTATCCGTAATCTGGTAACCATAACACAAGCATAATATAAGCTAAGATAACTTTACTAATTTTTTATTTAAATTGATAATTTTAAGTTGCATGATATTTTTAGTTTTATTAAAGCAGGAACTGTTATCCAGCTCCTGGACTATAAATTTGCAAACCCATTTGGTAAAGCATAATTAAGCTACATTATGTTATATTCCACAAATTGATAACTCATGTATTTGCAAATAAATGTTTTCTTATTCTTAGCTTGGGACCAAAGGGCGTTGTGTGAAATGCCCATGAATATATAAATTACGTTAGGTTTAAGGTTGCGGTTATATTTATAATCATCTATCTGCCAAGCTCTACAGCTAATTCTTACAGAGTAGGTAAGGTATATTACGGATAATTAAAACCAAAATTAAATTGTGGCAACGCCCATGATTTATTAGGGATTAAAAAATAGTGCTACTTGTAGTTTATGTAAGTAATAATTTTGTAACCAACAAAAAGTATTTTATTGCCCGTCACTAAAAAGATAAAGAATAATCTGGAAAATATGAAGCCAAGTTAAATTATACAATTTTCCGATTATACAAATGGAATAAATAAGTTAGCGTTAACATGAAGAGGGTAAGCGCAAAGAACTGTGTTCTTGTCTGGTGCTCGAGTTCACGGGTGAGGGAGTATCACATACCCATACACGAGGGAAGAGGGAATTACATCACTAAATAATTGGTTTTGTATTAAACTATTTATTAAAAATTATTTTTGAGTTTTCTCAAGGAGAAGATTTGGAGATTGGAACTTAGAAAGAATCCTCAAGTACGAGGTGGACTTACGCACGTAGATCATCATAGTAAGTAGAATATTCGTTATCAAAAATCATGCCACAATAATCAAATCGCGGGATATCATCAATATACACAAAATATACTTTTGACACGGGAGCCCCTTTAATATTTATTGCGATCTTCTTTTATGTTTTCCACTTCAGTACGGCACCTTGAGTAGGACTATAGAACAGAGTAGATGTCTAAAACTCAAAATCTGTCAGCATTTTCTACTCCCAGGAAGAAACGAAGTATTCAAACATTGAACAAATCCTGACTACGCGAGTACGCGCCCAATTTTCGTACATTTGGTATTCTCGTACCCATATCACAAGCATATAAGCTTAGTTTGGGCCCAGATGACGTCGTGGTAAAGGAAATTAAATCAAGCCGTTGAAAATTGGTATCGTGTATATTCCTCCGCGTGGTGAGGGATCGGTGACAAGTTTCACCACCTTTTGCCTTCCCAGGGTGCTGTAAAAGCTAGCTAAGGGATATCGTAAATCTTCTGTGAGAGACGGGAAACTTGAGCCCCCCAGAGCGGAGGATCCCGTACCTACTCCGTGCCCAACAGTGTGACGTGAATGGGCTGGAGAGAGAGAGAGAGACTATTTATATTACTACTGTTAAAAATAGGTTACGGTTAGTAGATAAGTAGTTTATCATGCGGTTATTTCCTATAGACATTTTATGCAACAGGTCGCCCTCGTAAACTTATCCCAATTTTATAGCGATTGGAAAGCAAAAATAGTGTGTGCCAAAGATACGTTGAAAGCTATTGCATGTATATCTATTTAAAATAATATGTAGTTATTGAGACCCGCCTCCCTTAAAATACAACAAACCTTAACAAATTATACAAAAAACCATCCTCTTAAACCACTTTATCTATAAAAAAAATCTCATTAAAATCCGTTACGTAGTTTTGAAGATATAATCTCATATAGGGACATACATACAAAAATAACGACTTTATTTTATAATAAGTAAGGATACAGGAATTATGTATTGTATATATGTATGTACGTATAATGATATTTGCCTACTAGTTTTAACTCGCAGTGAATAGGTTTTGGGTCATTCCCGTTCGTCCTCCACAGTGTGGACACTATCTTCGCTCGTCCACACTCTAGACGTGGTCGAACGGGAATGACCCATAAGTTGGGTTGAGAGAAGATACATAATGGTAAAGGCTTTCTTTTTTTTATCACTGAGATGAGAGGGACTTAATGAGTTCAGACTCTTCTTAGTCTTATATAATTATAAACATAGAATAATAGATAAATATATCCAAATGATGCTATTAAATGCGTGTTAAAAGCATACTTATTTAAAATTACGTTTAATACATTAAGTTTTAATGGCTCACCAAAAGCAAAACATCCCATAATCTTAAATAAACCCGCACTAAATTAATATTTGATCAGGAGTCGCGGGATTAAACCCTCGAAACTTTGAGAATTACTACAGATATATACATTTTTAAAACATCATTGCTTTGAAACTCTTTGTTGCGTTACCTATCGACATTTTTGGAACAGTTTAAAACAATTATTTATGTGAAAAACTGATGTTTTTTACTTATTACAAAACAAAGTCATTGTTTCTGTATGTATGTCCCTAGGTGAGTTCAAAACTTCAAAACTACAAAACGGATTTTAATGCGGTTTATTTTACTAGATAGAGTGGTTCAAAAGGTTGTAGTTGTTGTATAATTTGTTAGTATGTGGGCTCCAAATTACTCGCATACGACGTTGCGGGGACTAGCTTAGTTTGGTAATAATCACCACTAATACCAACCCACTACCATGACTTACAACGCAATGTACCTAATACCTCTTTAGTATATTATCTGTGCAAATACTGAAATTGTTTTTTTATTTATTTATTGTTCTCTTCCATAAAGTAACTTAGTAATAAAATATATTGTTATTATTTTTATCAAGGTAAAAAAATTGAATGATTTAAGTAACCACTGGACCGTTGACAGACGACAAAAACCGGTCATTACCGATTACTTCTGGTTTTTAGACCGGATTTTACCTCAAATCTATCTTCAGTTTCATTCAGACGGTGATCGCTCTTGACGTTTACAGCGAACAACACTCCAAACATCCACCCTCGACATCACCCCTCTTCCTCCCCATGCACGCCCACACACCCCTCTTATAGGGTTGTCGTAACGTGAAGATAGATACTTACTAATA
The DNA here is from genome assembly GCA_916999025.1 of Orgyia antiqua. Taxonomy (NCBI): domain Eukaryota; kingdom Metazoa; phylum Arthropoda; class Insecta; order Lepidoptera; family Erebidae; genus Orgyia; species Orgyia antiqua. The sequence goes on from OU779869.1 coordinate 5,013,175, forward strand.
TTCAATTAACTACAAGAACATTTGGAACTAATTTAAAGGATTTTTCTTTTAGTCTAATTAAACATATATTATAGCTAATGCCCGCTATTTCACCCGCGTTTATAGTTATTGAGCCCCCTCCCTGCCAATATACACCTACTCTTAACAAATTATGCAAAAAAGCCATCCTCTTGAACCACTCTATCTACTAAATAAAACCGCATCAAAACCTGTTGTGTAGTTTTGAAGATATAAGCTCACACAAGGACATACATACCAAAATAGACCATTGCTCGCGATTTTATATGCCTAGAAATTCGAATCACTACATATTATAGACGGAATGTAGCTTATAACAATCTCAAAAACTGTAGGTTCATATTTGTGAAAAATGTTTAGGATCGGACTTCACAAACAAACTCTACCTAGGTAGAGTATGTAGTATAAATAAATAAATATTCACGGACATTATACACAACGTCCTCTGGTCCCAAGATAAGCTTATATGCTTGTGTTATGGGTCCTAGAATACGGATAGAATACATAATACTACTTTTCTTCTCGTGTATGTATGTAAGGGTTAACCTTTAAGTACCTATGGTCTTATTCATAATGATTTATCGGAGGTTTAAACGGAGATTTTATTGGAGAGGTAATAAACGTTTTAGCGTAATAAAGACTATCATGAATAACAAGTTTTGATAATTTTCGCGAACCGATTTTAGCGAACTTTTAAACCTCCGATAAGTCATTATGAATAAGGCCATTAGTCTTAAGTCAGTAGTAGTTAGTTAGGTAGTTACTTGCTATATTGTTAATAAAGATTAATAGTACAAAAATAGCCGTCTGTGCAAGTGTCACCACCCCATTTCCTCACCAGGGTTCTGTAAATGCGAAAACGAGGTGTAAAACTCGAAACTAAACCCTAGGCCAAAGCACCTGGTCAGCGCGACATAGTAGACCATAATCCCTCCCAAAGTGGAGGAGGCCCGTGCCCAACAGTGGGACGTAAATGGGCTGGAGAAAGAGAGTAAAACTTAAAACTTTTATGTATTTAGGTCTGAAAATAGGATGGAAACTATTTCTGGCCTTAGATTATAATGGTAATTATTTGAGAGGTCGTCTGGGGTTCACTTTAAATATAAATAACTAGGCAGATGTTTCTTAAACCACTGCATCTATTAACAAAAAACCGCGTCAAAATCCATTTCGTAGTTTTGAAGATATTGGTACCGATTCTACGTGTACTATCTATCTATCTCCAGCCCATTAACATGCCACTGTTGGGCACGTGGCTCCTCCAATTTGGGAAGGATTATGGTCAACAGTGCCACGCTGACCAGGCGTGTTGGCACAGGGTTTAGTTTCGAGTTTTCCGTCTCTCACAGTAGATGTTAACTGCTTATATAGTCCCTCAGCTGGCTATTACAGCACCCTGGGAAAGAAATGGGGTGGTGACACTTGTATTCTTAATCCATCACCACACGGCTACCGTCACCACACGGCTCTACGTAAACAACTAAACTAAACTAAAAAATGAAAATTGATAGTGTCAAAAAGCCAATTCGGCAATGTTAACTGAACTTTTTTGTTACAAAATCTGTATATTACAGACTAACGATTTTAATTAATAAAAATGTGCACAACAAGATAGCCAATTCATCAAAATATACCATAACTGTTTACATTTTTCAGTTAATTTTAGTTAGAAGAAATAATAGTAGAATTAGCACTATTAGCTCTCATGGGACATACATACAAAAATAACAACTTTATTTTATAATGAGTAAAGAAGAAAATACATATTTCAAATTTTATTATTCGTATGGCGTCCTACTTTTTTGTCCGTGTGTGTCTTTTACCTTAAAATCAATCACTCATATTTTCCTAAATCATGGAAAAATACTGGCAACATCGTTTCCCACTGGAAATATTCTGTTACCACGAAGCGGGTTCCTTCATGAGAAATATTGCTTACAACCTCAATCATTTGTAGTGCAAAATTCTTGAAAATTTTAATCGATTCTACGAATTCTGTAATACTAAGGTGAGTTACATAATTTGTTGATTAAATTCGAATTTTCTCAATAATTACATAATAACTTCGAAAGGCAGCTGATAAAAACATAGTAATTTAAGAATTCTAATATTGGTGTCTTCAAAAACCTTATCCGTTCTATTCCCGCGACTGTTGGGAAATATTTACGCATGTTAAACGCGCGGTCTTTGGTCTTAAATTAAGCTTAGTATGCTTTTGCTTAAATTCTCCGTTTTTCTAACATTTTTCACTAATGCTTCGTTCCTAATGGTCGCAGCGTCATGTTATGTAACCTATAGCCTTCCTCGATAAATGAACTGTGCAACACAAAGAGAACTTTCCAACTGGAACCAGTAGTTCCTGAGATTGGTGCGTTCAAACGAACAAACTCATCAGCTTTATAATTTATGCATAGATACAACGTACAATACAACGTACTATTACAGTAAAAAAAAATCAAATACCGTTCGGTTATTCGTATTCCAAACTAAATTCAATTGAAAACGAACAAAATATTTTTCATTATTTTCTTAGTGTATTTGAATAGACATATTATTCTACCTGCCTACAGTTAAATTAAAATAATTATGCATATATTTTTTCGTACGTATTTTATTTCGTACGCTACACGCGTATATTTAGAATATTTCGACGGGCTTCGTGGTCTAGTGGCTCGACTGCCGTTCACGAGGTCTCGGGTTTGATTACCGAACGGGACAATCATTTGTGTAATATTTGCCTATAAATGTCACACAAATGTTTGTACTGCATCTGGGTGTTTACTATGTATTATAAGTATGTATTTACAAAAGAAAAGTATCCTCGTCCCAAGCTAAGCTTATTACGCTTGCGTTATTGGTACCAGAATACGGATTACTACATAAACATGTAGTAATCCATATTCTGGTACCAATAACACAAGCGTAATAAGTTAAATAGCGTAATAAGAATACGGATTACTACATAAACATGTAGTAATCCGTATTCTGGTACCAATAACACAAGCGTAATAAGCTTAGCTTGGGACGAGGACAGTTGGAGACAGAGGACGTTGTGTGAAATGTCCATATTTATTTATTTATATTTATTTTCCCTGTTTTTGGAATATTTTTCACTGATGCTTTACTCCTATTAGTCGCAGCGTAATGTTATATAACCTAATAGTGAAAGTTTTTTTAAATCAGACCAGCGGCCGTATTTTGAGCTGTTATTCCCAGGCCGTTTACGCCGTGAATGGAACTGCCTGGCAAATTCGTATTATGATCTTTCAAAATATCATGCAAGTTCCAGGCGATTCTGTAGACGGCGGCAAACGGCCTGACTTTTATTTCGTATTATGACATACATAAAAGTAGCCGACTTTTGAATGGATTAAGTGTCTATGGCCGAGTAAAGCTTTTTGATAGAGTCGTTCGGAAACTTAATTATTATGTTTATCGGCTAGTTACGGTTATATTTAACATTTTTTTTGTATTCAATATAATACAAAATATAATATATTTGCTGAACACAAGTTACTTAGACCACTATATAAAAGAAAAGAACGGTAATACTATTATCTATTTTTATATTTAGATTTTATTATTTTATATAATTCATCTATGTTTTGGGATTTAGTTTTGGAACGACACCCGTCACTTGAACTCTCAGCTGATATAGCGGGAACATGGGCTTAATTTCCAAAGACTACTATAGTTGTTAGTTTCTCATTATCCTAGAACGGACTTTTAAGTATTTTTTTAAAATATTTTTTGTTTGATGATTCACATGAAAGTAACTTTAATACACATGGCGATATTATTGTAATGAATAATTATTTTAATAATATATTAATATTATTTTTTATATTTAACTTATTTCGCATTCGACTAGTGTTTTGTTCATCATCGTCGCTCTCCGAAAATTCAAACACCTCCAATTCATCACCCATCGTTAATATGTAGATAATAGTTACTTTTAATTCTAAATAAACCAAAACAATTTATTATACGTAACAATGTAGCAGCTTCTATTGGATGGATTTACTTGTCACTTCTAGATAGTTAAAACGTGTCAAATTTGCGCTCGTAATACGCTTAACGCCAGCCAGTGAAACAAAAGTCGGGCCGATATCAGTCTGAAGTCACGTGACCACTGATTCGCTGTCAATAATATACTCATAATACTAATTTGCCAGGCCGTTCCATTCACGGCGTAAACGGCCTGGGAATAAGAGCTCATAATACGGCCGCTAGTGTCGAGCATGTATAACCAGACATTATGGTATGGATATAAAACCTTGAAAGTAATAAAGATCGTAGTAATGGCACTCTATAGTCGGTCCCTACGTACCAATATGGGGCAAAAACGTAAATTTTATCTATGTTTGTTATTCCAAGTGTTAATTTCTTGGTGTAGTTCAATAGCAAATAATTCTCTAAAAGACTAGGTACGATCACAAAGGTATGAGGGACCAAACAGCCTTGAAGAACCTTGATAAGGTACCTACTAGTAGTAGTCGTAGTTTACATTATTGATCAATGTATCTACGTGATATCATCAAAAAGGCCTCTTAAATAAGTACAGGTAAACACAGCAAGAACTTTTCATAAATTCTATATTCTTTTTAAAAGAAATAAAGATTGAATACCATAGAGGTTAACGTCTTCTTTACATCTGTCAATTTCGTGTCTCAAAAATAAAGCCAAGAAAATTCATGGTATCATTTTCAAACAACCAATCTAATAACAATGGAATCAAGAGTAAATCACTCTGCGAACAGCGAAGCATCTGTAGAGAGTGGAGATCACTCTCAAAACAGCTGCTGCACATGGGATACTGACTCTGTAAGATCGCGTAACTCCCAACGGGCCAGAAATCCTGAACGACCTAGCAGTAAAGTTAAATTGGGCGCTCAGAATTTGACTACAGCTACCGTAATTCAGCATGCATTTAAGAAATTTTCGTCACCACAAGGCCTAACTTCACGTAAAGTGATTGGATTCATAAACAAAAATTACAAACTGGTTGATAACAACAAGAGGCGAAGAGGCAAAGCCATGGCTTCATTGTTGCAAGACGCTGTTGATTTTGGCATTTTAAAAAAACGCGGTAATAAATTCTTTTTAGCGACCAAAAATGTTAGTGTTGGTACTTCTACGGACTAAATCAGTATACTTTTATAGCATCTTTATTTTCATCTTACGAAAACATAATATGGTACCTATCTTGATCATCCGTTTATAGCCTGCTAATGGACAGGATTTACCACTACAAGAGAACTTCAAATACATTTTGTGATCGTTGCAGTTTTAAAATGTTTTGGGCAAGAGTATGTTGTGTTGTGTTCGAATTAAAATTAAAAATAGAATCGTAACATTTTATTTGTGTTGAATTCAGATGAAAGATTAAATTTATAACATTTATTGTAGAAATTATTAATGTACCTAGTCATTGTTCAATTTGTTTATATTGATCATATTTTATTGTTTACCATAATATATATCCAATTATTTTAAAATGAAATTGTATTATTTACTGAATTATCCAGCTTTTCATCATCCACTGCCTTTTAGGCTATTTTATTTAATTGCCATTAAACAAATTATACCATTAGGTACCTACTAATTTTATTATTTCACTAGTTAAAGGCGACTCCGTACGCACGGAATATGAAAAACTTTTCCCGTTTCTGCAACATTTTTCACTATTGCTTCGCTCTTATTGGACGCAGCGTGATATTATATAGCCTACTAGCTAAACCGGCAAACGTTGTTTTGCCATACTAAAAAAAAAAAGTTTGAAAAATAGCTGTTGGCCGATTCACAGACCTACTGAATATGTATGCAAAATTTGAGAAGAATCGGTCAAACCGTTTCGGAGGATTACGGTAACTAACACTGTGACACGTGAATTTTATATATAAGATAACGTTAATTCATAAATATAGAATCCAACACTGAAAGGATGTTGAAATCAGACCAGTGGTTCCAGAGATTACCGCATTTAAACAAACTCTTCAGCTTATAATATAACTAGCTCCGCACTCAGTACGCGTAGAATTATACAAAAGCCTTCTTCTTGAACCACTTTATGAAAAAATATTACATCAAAATCCGTTGCGCAGTTTTGAAGATATAAGCTCACATAGAAACATACATACATACATATAATAAATATTCAAGGACATTTCACACAACGTCCTCTGGTCCCAAGCTAAGCTTATTATGCTTGTGTTATGGGTGGAATACGGATAATATAATACATAAACTACTTTTCTTTTGTAAGTACATACTTGTAATACACAGAAAACACCCAGACGTAGTACAAACATTTGTATGACATTTATAAATATCACACAAATGATTGTCCCAAGCGGGAATCGAACCCGCGGCCTTGTGAACGGCAGTCCAGTACATGAACCACTACGCCACGAAGCCCGTCATACAAAAATAACGACTTTGTTTTAAGTTTTTAAGTAAAATAAAAATACAAAATCAATAATAATAATTATATTTCGCTTCACAAACTTGTATTTACATGATGCTTACTTATAATATTAGTTAGTTATTTCAACAACAATTCAAAAACCATAAATAATTAATAGATGTACTTACAACTGTATACTACAGCGATTCAGGAAAAGCTTCAAATAAAAACAAAATGGTGGAATGCTTACGTACGTATTACGGCTTTGGTGTTTAACCGCATTTATTTATGAATATATATAAAATACATTAACGCACATATATTATATACGATACAACAATACTGTATTTACAACGCAATGAACACTGTAATATCAAAATAATGCAGTCAAGTTTACAAGCCAAATTGACAACTCATAATGTAAAATTCAGTTCTGTAAGTTTACAAGCTAAATTGTGCCCTAACTTAAAAGACCTAATAACAATTTAGTTAAATTTGTGTAGCTTTTAAAAGCTCAAAGATTTAAACTGCTTTTTGAACTAATATACTAATTACATGCAGTCAAGTTTACAAGCCAAATTATGTAAATTCAAAAGCTAATTTACTTTGTCAATTTAATTGTTTACAAGTTAAATTGCTCATACAACTTTATGTAGTAAGTTATTTAATAACAAGTATGTATTAAGATTACAAAATAGTTCGCAAATTTAACTGCATTTAATAGTTTACAAGTTAAATTCTAGTGTATTTTGACTTGTGAGTATATATTGACTGCATTTTCTACGAACAACTGTCTAGATATACGATTCTTAGGACATTTAAAACAGCAAATCTTCATCGCCTTCATCCAACAAGTTTGCAATATCACGTACGTCATCACTGATCTGCGCTTTCATTAAAGCCTTTTTCTGTAGATTAAAATTATATCGTTAAATTTTTGTGTTGAACAGAGGATCCCGTAATTAATTACGTGTTGTGTTACGCGTCCATTAATTACGCGAGGCATTTTTGAGAATTTTGCGACCCCCCCTCACCTTTTGATAAGATTTCGTAAGATTTTCCTCAACCCCCTCCACCCTTCATTAATCTCACGCGAGATTTTTCAAAATATATGTTTTGGCTGTAAACATGTTCGATTATTGAAAAAAAAAAAACAAAAACAAATATACTAGTCTTTGCCAGTCTTAAATAAAAATAATAGAGTAAGTTGCTCTATTATTTTTATTTAAGACTGGCAAAGACTAGTATATTTGACAATATTACCGTAATTTATCACATAATTTTACAGTTTTCTGCTAGAAAAAAAATTACGTGATATTTGCTAAGACCCCCCCTTGCCCCTAAGTGAGATTTGGAAAGATTTCGCTTGAACCCCTCCCCCCCTAGAACACCTCACGTAATTAATGGACGCCCCCTAAGATAAAATCGAAATCCGTTAATTGCGTCGAGACAGAAATTTGTTAATTTTACCAGTACTATTATCATCCTTATTACTAACTACTAAGGTTTCGACCGAGCTGCATAGAGGTTAAATAATAATTAACTTGATCATAGTTTCAAAAAAGCTAAAGTTCTCCTTCTCCAGCCCATTTACGTCCCACTGTTGGGCACGGGCTTCCTCCACTTTGGAGGGATTATGGTCTACTGTGCTGCGCTGACCAGGCGTGTTGGCACAGGGTTTATTTCCGAGTTTTCCGTCTCTCACAAAAGATGTTATCTGTGTGCAATGTCCCTTAGCTGACTTTTACAGCACCCTTGGGAGCAGATGGGGTGGTGACATTTGTATTCCTAATCCGTCACCACACGCCTCAATTTCAAATGTTAACCCACCATCTGATAAATGTGTGTGTAAAAATAATTGACCTGCAAATTTGTATCACAACAGGCAATCTCCCAATGATAGTCACGTTAGTTGGCCATTTAATACCATAACTACAGAAAATGTGAAGGAAATAGGATTCCTGAGAAAGGCCACCAAATATTGGTAATTCAAGCACAAAATAATAATAAAAAATATTATCTCACCGCTTCCGCCTTTTCCTTAATGATTTTCTTCTTGTCTTGAATCTTCTTCAGCCGGTAGAACTCCTCACGCTCCAACTCATCAAGCTCAGAGATGATATACGCCAGTGTACGTTCCAATCGTGGGATGATTACTGTTGACAAATATACACACATTTTAGTACGCAAAAAGTAACTACCTAGAAGTGCCAAACATACAGGCGGTATTTACCCTAGGGCCATAGGGGCCATGGCCCAGAGCGGCCAGCTTGAGAAAGGCGGCGAACGCCTTCAGGGTTAAAAGTTTGCTCCATTTCTATTAATTTATAGGGCGGCTAATTAAATTGGCCCGGGGCGTGCGATCAAATGGCCCGGGGCTAATTTTCAAAATACGCCTCTGCAAACATAGCAAACAGCTAATGTTGAAATTTGAAATTTTATATTGAACTAGCTGTTGCCCGCGACTCCGTCCGCGTGAAATTTTGAAAACTTTTCATCCCTTTTTTGCAATAAAAGGTAGCATATAAAGATTGTCTATGCCAAATTTCATCAAAATCGGTTGAGATGTTTAAACGGGAAAGCGTAACAGACAGACAGAGTTACTTTCGCATTTATAATATTAGTAGGGATACAGTATCCGATTCTAAGTAGCGTGCGATTGCGACCGCGGCCCTTACCGCGTTGTGCAATAAGTGGGCGTGTCTAAAAGCATTGGTCGCAGCAAGAGTTCTGGGCATCGAGTCCGGTAAATGAATTGTGACACAATAGCAGCTCAATGACACATTATAACCTCAAAAAATTTACAATAAACTACCAAACTTGATAAAATTCGCCACTAAGAAATCAGTTATTGCGTTTATTTGCAATAACACTAAGCAACTAATTGTTTAGTGACGAATTTTATTAAGTTTGGTAGTCTATTGTTAATTTTTTGAGGTTATAATGTGTCATTATGGTGCCATTGTGACACCATTCATTTACCGGACTCAGGGCCCTGTTCCCGACGCGACAACGATAGCGAGAGCAATGCAATCAACATCAGAATTCCTTCAATTCTTTTAGGTTCCTGTCATCAGATCATAACATAACAACTATGGGATCTAGGCTACTACTATTTATAAATCCAGAGCGATAAATTCATGGCCGTTTGTTTGCCCAATAATAAAATTAAGAAGAATTCATTGTGAAACTGGTTTTTATTAAAATTGGCCTGTGATGGAAAAAGAATACAAGTGTTGCTACTTCATTTCCTCTTCAGGTAGCTGTAAACGCCAGGTAAGGGCAAGCAAAAAGCAGATAAAAGCCCTAGTAAGAGATACCTATTAAAATAAACCCTGCTTGATCAGAATGGCATATTAGACGAAATACCCTGTTAAAATTAAGGAGGACCCACATTACCATTGACTATAATTAATTGGCTAGGTAGTAAGCTATTTCTCTCTCTCTCCAGCCGATTAAAGTCCCACTGTGGGGCACGGGCCTCCTCCACTTCAGGAGGGATTATGGTCTACTGTGCCCTACAGGCGTGTTGGCACAGGGTTTACTTTCGAGTTTTCCGTCTCTCACAGAGGATGTTATCTGTGTGCAATATCCCTTAGCTGGCTTTTACAGCACCCTGGGAAGGATATGGGGTGGTGACACTTGTATTCTTAGTCCGTTACCACACATACGTAACGTGTCTGTGCGGTAAGCTATTTAATAAATAAAATTCCTAAGTCCTAGTCCTTATATACCATTAATAATGAGGTAAAATTTGTCAAAATGTTCTAGAAGTATTGATCAGATCCTAAATCTTTTTCACTAATACAGCTACAGTCTCTGAAATACTGAAATATTACAAAGTAAAAATAATCCAACTAAGATCTGTTTTTCAAGAAAGTGTGTTTGGATTGTAGCAGATGGTGGTCTAGTAGGTAATCTCTGCCTAGCCCCATGGAAAAAGGCGTGATGGAATGAGGATGATGATCTAACTCACCGTGTTCAATGGCATTGACACGCCTATTTGTAATCTTGATAACTTCATCAAGTGTCACAAATGATGTTTGCAGTGAAGCTAACTCAACCAATAGTTTTACGGCACTTTGGAAGTTCTTCTTCAGCTTGGCGAGCTGCTGACCACCTCTAGCAAGACCAGCTAGCTCATATGTATCAGTACCATCTTGGTAAGACTCGAAGATTGGGAGAGTCACACCTGTAATTAACATTTCCAACTTTGTATATACAAAGACAGATGTAGATCAATCATAAATTAACGTGATTAAAAAAATTTTACAAAGAGCTTCCTTACTAAATAAATAAATAATAAATGAATATTTACGGACATTTCACACAACGTCCTCTGGTCCCAGGCTAAGCTTATATGCTTGTGCTTGTACCCATATACCAGAATACAGATATACTACATACAGGGAGTGGCGTAAATGGTGGTCCAACACAAAAATTTTAAATTTTTGGGCACTGGCCGTGTAGTACATTTTTTTTACACTACTCACATCTAAAATGCATGATTTGAGCGTTGGACCACCATTTACGCCACACCCTGTATACTACTATTTTTGTAAATACATACTTATAATACATAGAAACACCCAGAAGCAGAACAAACATTTGTATGATATTTATAAACATCACACAAATAATTGTCCCATGCAGGAATCGAACCAGCGACCTCGTGAACAGCAGTCTGATGCATTCACCACTAGACCACGAAGCCTGTCAAAACTAAATACAATCTCTTACAGTCAATCGGAGGTTTTAAACGAAGTTTAACTAGGCTTAGCTTTATTTTTAAATGAACAATGAAGAGCAACATTAAATTGTTAACATGTAGGTATAAAAAGTAATAAAAAAAAAAAAAAACTCATACAATAATTCAGAAAAACTTTGAAAATTGGTAAAATCTAACTCAGTTATCCTACACACCTATGTATTATTTCTTTACACGCTCTCCTCTCACAGGTCTACAGGCAGAAATTTCAATAAGAAATATGTAGACCCCTACCGACATGAATTATCCTATGCACACTATATTTTACTTTTCCTGTGTGTAAAATTATTAAATAAATAAATACATACCAGCAACATTGTCTTTCTTAGAACGGATCTTGATTTGAGCTTTAGTGACATTTTGTAGCACCACTTGGTTAAAGTCACCAGTTGTGAACTTAGCTTCAGCCAGTGAGAATGCTGCTTCTTTCATCACTTCACCCATAAGGGTTTTTGTCTACAAATATTTATAAACTGAGATATTGTGATTTGTAATCACATCACTATGAGATGTTGTCATATGTAATCACAACATCTCATTTACTACCTAATACAAGAAAAATGTGTTTAGTACATTAATAGTTTAACAAAACTGTTTAATATTTAGTATTTCTTAAAATTAGTGTGTTTTAAAAGAGTTGTTACGTAAAAATTCCAAAACTACTGATTGTGTTTCATTGTATTATGATAAAAAGTTCAAGGAATAGTAATTACAACTCACCTCAATAATTTTGCTCAGGATCAGACGGAACCTTACTTGAAGGGCGTCAGCCTTCTTTTTCAGGAGACCATGGCCTTTTTGTGCTCCAGCCAGACGGGCCTTCATCAACATCTGAGCACTAAAATCAAGTAAAGAAGGGTCGTAGTAGTAAGTCACAAATTACCTACGATTTTCACCCACATTATCACGAAAAATATACATAAAACTCACCCCCGAGAAGGGAAAATCGCTAATCTATCCTTTCCAGACATATTGGTTGATTAAATTACTGGCGATTTATCCCTTTTCAGGATTTTTCGTATCAGAACCCAAATGTAGATCACCTGATGACAGACAGTCGACAAGTGATAAATGTTGTCTATGATTGGTCTTGTGATCTCGCTTCGCTCAATAATACGTTTTGATATCCTGAATAATATTAATTTAAATGTTGAAAATAAAGTACTCTTGATGTAATCAGTGTTCATAGGCTTAAGCTAACATAAATATTTATCGTTTCAAGATATCTAAAGCATAACGGCAATTTGATAAATATAACAAAGATTTAATTTCAGGCTAATGTTAGTCAGGATCTCTGTTTTTTTACTCTGTAAATATTTTTATCTATGGTTATTGTGTCTAGTCTGTGATCAAATGTCAAATAGTCAAATGTCTGAAATGTCATCATAATGTCAATTAGTGATGGAACCGATTACAATTTTTAAGACCGGTATATACCGATTAGTTATTTACAAAAACCGGTTTCTAACGGAGTATGACGGGCCTCGTGGTGTAGTGGTTCTGGTAACGGACTGCCGATCAAGAGGTCGCGAGTTCGAGTCCCGCTCGGGACAATCATTTGTGTGATTTTTCTAATTGTCATACAAATGTTTGTACTGCGTCTGGGGGTTCCTATGTATTATAAGTAGGTGTTTACAAAAAAAAAAACTAGTATATGTATTCTATCCGTATTCTGGTACCCATAACACAAGCATATAAGCTTAGCTTGGGACCAGGGGACGTTGTGTGAAATAAAATGTCCATGAAAAAATGTCCATGTCCATGAATTCGTTGCCTTGTTCCAGTAGACAGTCCCCTCTGTGTCTGTGTGTCACCTGGCTGATCACCCACTTCACGTCGATCCACCTCTACTGTAGCCTGAGGATGATTTCTCTTGATATGTGCCAACATATTCGAGGTTCCTCCTCCAACTTTTATCACTTGAGCGCATAGTACACTTTGAACTTAAATTGTCTATCTTTTCAAAATAATTTCTTGTAATTGATTTTCCTATTACTTTAGGCATTTTTTTCTACTAACTAATCAGCAACTAATCTGTAAATTCCAAAGAATTCGCGGGCAGAACTGAAATGTTTTAGTGTGATAAAGTTTTAGTCGCATATTAAACAGGATATCGGGTGATTTCCCTACCATAGACAACATTTATACGGAACAGACTCATGTTCGGATACATATCGAAGACATTGTGATTGTTGCCGGTTTTTGAATCAGAATCGGTGCTTATCGGTTTTCACAAAAACCGGTTTATTAAAGGTTTTTATGAAACCGGTTCACATCACTAATGTCAATTATGTCAAAGCAAATCGTGTTTTTATCTGGATTTTGTTTAGTTTTTATTCAAAAATAATGTGATTTCTAACAATAAATGAATATTTATCTTTCCGACTATATTATAATTAATTACTATTATTTTAACTCCCTTACTTCATGTGATGATGATTTTAACAACAACTTAAGCTGCATTCAAAATTGCTCTACATTTAACATTTAATGTAAAAACTATGGACGATATAAAAACGACTGGTTTGTGTAGAATATGTTTGCAAGATGGAGCATCATATCCAATATTCGAAAAGTCGGAAAATAAAGAATTGTTGTATGATAAACTACTGCTATGTTTACAGTGCATTAAAGTAATAATATTGATAATGATTCGGTTATTTTATATGATTTCGTTTTAATGAAGGTTTCCTCTTCTAGATAGAAGACGTCGAGGGATTTCCACGTCATATATGCTCTTCATGCAATGATACGATAACAACAATAACCAATTTTGTTAACAAATTTAAAGATAGTACTAAAATACTAGAAAATGGTCTCAAATTAATTAAGAAAGAGGTAGATTATATTGAATTAGATGATACTGATATAGAGGATGGGTTTGTAGATATTAAAATAGAAACTGATGATCATTTTAATGATTTCTTGGATGATGTAGAAGATGAAAAACCATTAATAATTATAAAAAAGGAACCTATAAAAAGAGAGGCAAGATCTAAAAGTAAGGCAAAGGCAAACTCTGGAGTGATCCTAACTAATAAGGTTGCATCCTCTATCTTGGAAGGCAATTTTCTATGGACTGGAGAAAAATGGTGGTAATATTATTTTAATTATGGGTTAAATGCATGCTTTGGGGGCTTATATCTAATACTGGATGGAAATAGGTGGATGGATAGCTGGATATTACAAACTTATAGACATCTCTGCCTCTGCTCTACATTTATGGGAAAATGAAATGGGAAAACTAAAAGATTTTCTAATAAGTAGTAATAAGTCATTATTTTTTATTTTACTATCACTACTGGAACCTAAGTATTCAAAAATAACAGTACACTGCTCTACACAAGAAAACAATTACGTAATAGCCATAGTATCATCATCATAACATCACGCCTTTTTCCTATGAGGGTGGGCAGAGACTATAGAGCACCATCTACTATCTTGTCTGCTAGCCATAGTAATAATTGTTTTTTTTTTATTTGCAGTATAAAAACGGAACAGACAAAATTAAAAAATAATATACCACCGAAACCAAAGCCACAAACAACAGTTAAGGTTCCAAATCACAGCAGCAAACCTGAAAAGAAATTATGTGATCTCTGTGGCAATGTATTTGATAATCAAGACAAGCTTAATTTTCATAAGAGAAAAGCACATTATAGGACTCCAGTAAAATGTCCGAAATGTAATAGAATCTGTGCATCGAACCTTTATTTAAAATATCACATGAAACGGAAACATGGTCCAAAGAATTTTATTTGCTCTACGTGTGGTCTAGGATTCGCTTATAAGGGTGAATTATCGACTCATTTTAAGAATGTACACGAGAAGAATTCGAAACCTAAGAAAAGTTTTTCATGTAAGGTTTGTAACAAAACATACAAGTGTCAGAAGTCTGTTATTGTACATGAGAGATCGGTACATACCGGTAAGTTACTTACTATTTCAACATTTAATATAAATAACAATTACTGGTCTAAGCTAGATTACTAGTTTAGACTGTCACTGGATTAGGCGAAATGGAAACGCCTTTATTGAGCCTTATGTCCCTGATAAAGTACATAAAGACTCCATCATCATCATTAATTACATTATTTTTAACCAAACAAATTAAAAATATTGCCACATGTCACATATAAAACCTAGCTAAAATACATTCCCGTTTTTTAATATTCAATAATTAAAATAGGTCTGTGTAAATATTAATATAGTCCGTGTGATGACGGACTAAGAATACAAGTGTCACCACTCCTTTTCCTTCCTAGGGCGCAGTAAAAGGCAGCTAAGGGATATTGCGCACAGTTAACATCCTCTGTGAGAGATGGAAAACTCGAAAATAAACCCTGTGCCAACACGCCTGGTCAGCGCGGCACAGTAGACCATAATCCCTTCCAAAGTGGAGGAGGTCCATGCCCAACAGTGGGGCGGGCGTGGGGCTGGAGAGACAAATATTAACAGAATAGATTAATATAGAATATTGTTATGAAGACTAACAGTCATAGTTAATATGTTTATTTCATTCTATTAGGAACTAAAGTTCATTTCTTTCGAAAATCATCCTTGCAATATGAAATTTAGACAAATGTAGGAAGAAACTTCCAATCCCACTCATGATCCAGATTATTTCTTTGTCCACTGCTAGACAAACAGGCCTACTCCACAGAGTGGCATAATACGGTCCTGCAAGCGGCGGCTTGCATCCAGTGGCTTCTTCATTCAGCTTCTTGGCAATCCTAATTAACTAGAAATTCAATCAAATCATAGTGAAAAAAAGATTACCATGAACGGAATTTGTAACCACGAACTGAGAATACTGTTCCGTTGCGCTGCCAACTGAGCTATCACGGTGCCTGAAAATGTTAACCAAATTTTTTACTACAGTTTTTCTCAATTGAGTTTACATGGATGGGATTAACAACGCCATCTATCATATGTATTTTGTTTTAATTCCAGGTGAAAGACCAGCTGAATGTAGTGTATGCGGTTCATGTTTCTACCATGAGGATTATTTAAAAGAACATATGAGATTGCACACAGGAGAGACACCATTCAAATGTCCTATCTGTGGACGTGGTTATGCCCAAAGAGGTAATATGAAGAGTCACTTGAGAATCCACAGAATATCAGAATTAGATGCTGTTACTAGGAGTAAAATGAGACCGAACTATTTAAAACTGTTAAAAGTGTGACCGTGATTTTAAAAGACATGATAGTGTGAGATGTTAATACATTTTCCATTATTTGAATAAATTTAGGTAGATTTTAAAAGATATTTTGCCCTTTTTTCACATATATTGTAATTAGAAGTATAATAAAATTTTGTTTTATCATGTAATTCAGTAGACTGAATTTAGGATGGGTTTAAACAACATAAAAAAGCGTCAAGTGCGTAGCACTTACAACCGTCGGGCATGTACGACCAGATGTTTGAGTGTGGATGAAGCCAAGGAAGTGTGATTACGGTGGCCAAATTTGATTACTGGAAAGCACGACCGCAATAAGCTCAGTTGTCAGAGCTACGGAACGGTATTCCGAGGTCGTGGGTTCGAGTCCCGCTTGCGGTAATCACTTTTTCCACCGTAATTTAATTTATTAAATAAAAGCATAGTATGTCGATTGCAAAATTAATAAATTACTTTACCAAGGAAGTGTGTATAGATCGTAGCAGATGGCGCTCTATAGTCTCTGCCTACCCCCATTGGAAAAGATGTGATATTATGATGATGATGAAAAAAGTGTAAGCTCAACAACCCTCCCATATTTAATCAATGTTGGCACAAGATTTGATTTCGAGCTTTCTGTCTCTTATGCTTATTATCTCTGAGCTGGCTTTTACTGGAAAAAATATTGGGTGGATGGTGGTAGTAGTCTTACTGTCACTACACGGAATTAAAACTACAATAAATGAGTTAAAATATGTCTAAATAATTGAATAGTAAAGGGCACCACAAACGGCATATTCCGATATATTAATATACATATTTGACGGGCTCCGTGGTCTAGTGGTTCTTGTAACGGACTGCCGCTCACGAGGTCGCGGGTTCGATTCCCGCTTGGGACAATCATTTTTGTGATATTTATAAATGTCATGCAAATGTTTGTACTGCGTCTGGGTGTTTACTATGTATTATATGTATGTATTTACAAAAGAAAAGTAGTTTATGTAGTATATCCGTATTCTGGTACCCATAACACAGGCATAATAATATAAGCTTAGCTTGGGACAGAGAACGTTTTGTGAAATGGCCATGAATATTTATTATTTATATTTATTTATCGAGAAAGAGACAGATGTATTTAGAAAAATGACGAGGCTAGAAAGAGACAGATATATATTAATATACCGAGATGTATCTATACTTATGACGTCACCGACAGATGTAACTGTCTCTTTCTCGCCTCGTCTTTTCTATATACATTTGTCTTCTCGCTATATTAAATTAATATATCGTAATAAGCCGTTTGTGGCTCCCTATAGTTGTTTTAGCGATACTAAATTCAGTGTCTTTATTGAAAGAACATTGGAAGATTATTTTTAATAAGGGGAAGATTTGTGTAAATGTATAAAGCAATTCTGTCAAATGTACGTAATTGTTAATTTTATTGTTGATTTTAATTGTTAAGTTAAGTAAATGTTAAGTTACTATGTTAATGATTATATTTCTTAAAAGAGAAAGAAAAAAATATTTTATAATCTGTTACACTGTTTTAAATTTTCAACATATTTATGGTCTTATTTATAATGGCTTATTGGAGGTTTAAACATTAAAATAATGTCACTTTATCGGAATAAACATTTTCTCGTAAAAGTTCATTATGAATAACATTTTTTGACAATTTTAGTGAACCGATTTTAGCGAACTTTTAATAAGTCATTATGAATAAGACCATTAGTGATTAATGTGCACTATAATATTTGTTTAAGACTTATGTTCGTTATTAAAGGCTATTCAGTACGACACGGGACAAAAACTTCTGTATCAATATTTCTAAAATCTGTTTAGTATTTTGTGAAAAATCTGCGAACTGTCCACTGAATAGCGCCTTAAGGCCGATTCATACGGCGCCTTGCGTCTGCGTTACGTCGCGTCAACGTAGATTTAAAACGCAGAGCTGGCTACACGAGCAATGCGTCATCATAACGTTACTGCAACGATACCCCTGCCCGGCTGCTGCCAATTCTACACCCAATCACATCAAGTGGTGGGCAATGCTTCATCAGATATTAATAGACCGACATTCGAAGGTGGTTAGAGAATATAAAACGCATGCACTGATCTCCGCACGAACTATCGGCGCCGTACTTTTTGCTTTGTACTCAATAACTCCTAAAAGATTGTATTTTTTGGGATGGGTTTGAGTTGCTTGATAATTTATTTATATAAAGAAAAGACTGTGTAAAAAATAATGTTTGACAGGCGAATAGATAGACAGACGCCGAAGTCATATTTTGTTTATACTAAACCCTAATACTTATGATTACATATCAACCTAGTTTTGTTATCCATAATCTGACACGTAAGGTCAACGCAATTTGCCGCTACAGTTTTGCGTTTTAGACCCGCTTATAAATATTTTCTTTTAATATCATTCGCCAAAAACTGAACTGCCATTTTGTCTACGACATTGCTGCAGTAACTGGATAGGAAAATGCTATTTGATATTAATATTTGTTTTACTATTACTTAATGAAAATATGAAATTTACTAATTCTTTAAAATATCGTATTATCTCAACATTCGCATCTCCGCAACGTGCATTCGTCTTTCATCCATCGGCAACAAAAGCGATGGATGAAAGACGAATGCACGTTGCGGAGATGCGAATGGATAAAATAAGGAATGAATATATTAGAGGAAGTCTGAAAGTGATGCCAGTGACTGAAAAATTGAAGAACGAGCGGATGTCCTGGTATGGGCATGTTATGAGACGAGAGGAAAGTAATGTCGTTAAGAGAGTTCTGAGTATAAATGTGGAAGGAAAAAGAAAAGTCTAGA
The DNA here is from genome assembly GCA_916999025.1 of Orgyia antiqua. Taxonomy (NCBI): domain Eukaryota; kingdom Metazoa; phylum Arthropoda; class Insecta; order Lepidoptera; family Erebidae; genus Orgyia; species Orgyia antiqua. Next base: position 5,032,364 of record OU779869.1, read on the forward strand.
GGAAGACCTAAGAAAAGATGGATGGACTGTGTGAAAGAGGACATGAAAAAAAGAGGAGTTGACACAGACATGACGGCTAATAGAAGACTGTGGAAGAAAAAGACATGTTGCGCCGACCCCAAATAATGGGATAAGGGCAGGAGGATGATGATGATCGTAAGGTACCGTTTAATATTAAGGTAATCGAGTGTTGTATTTTTTTCATATATTATGAAAAAGACGGCATTCGTTGTTTCCGTAAGAAATAAAATTTTTCTTTTATAACATTTTTGTTTTATTAAGCCCTTGTTGTTGTGAACACAGATGTAAAGTTGTCTAAATGTAAATTTAACTTTTCTCTTTAATAAGTTCATTGCATATATTATGAGAGAATGGTGTATCCAAATTTTAATGTATGTTTAACGCATGACGCATATTTTTACACTCCGGTTTTACATTGTAAAAGGAATAGTGTTTTTATCGTATAAATATAACTCAAATACTCATTTATTGATAAAATGTTTTACACGTCACTGTTTTCTTCATAAACGCGGACCAGATGGCGTTGTGTGAGAAATGTCCATGAATAAATCTAATATATAAAATTTACGTGTCACAGTGTTAGTTACCGTACTCCTCCGAAACGGCTTGACCGATTCTTCTCAAATTTTACATACATATTCAGTAGGTCTGAGAACCGGCCAACATCTATTTTTCAAACCATTTTGGTTTTTTTTTAGTATGGCAAAACAACGTTTGCCGGGTCAGCTAGTTTTTATGTATAACATCCGATGATACGTTGAACGCAGCCTAAATATTTTGTTGTTTTGCTTTATCTGACATTTGACTTATCAGCTGTGTCAGAAATGACAGATTGTTATTTACAAATATCACTTTCCTCCTGAATTCGCAGGGAATAATTGTTGTTTTCGACCGTTGAAACATTTATTACAACACAATCAGTGACTAATAAAGAGTTTATAATACTTCTCACTTCCAATATGTTGCGTGTTAAAATTCATATAGCGTTAAGTGCAATTGGAGCAGTCCTAGGTTTGTCAGCATTTATATGTTTTTGCATTGTGTATGCAAACATTGAAGCTGGAATGTGGGCGCTTCTATCAGGTAAGTGATGTGGACAAGTGCCATTTTTATCCGAGCATATTGTATTCGTAAACAAATGGATTTTACCACTTTAAATCTCTTTTTTTAGTTTATGGCTTTTGTATTATACAATTTCGCCATCTTTACATCTTATTTGTGGAAAATAAAACTTATTTACATACTGCTTTAATACTGCGATAATCTTATTTGGTTATAATACGTTAGTTTAGGAACTATTGGTATAATATCTAGACTTTATTTAACTATGCTCAGATTGTTATGCCTAAGTAATTTTAATCCCCATGAGCGAACTTCTAAGGCTTAGGCTTATAATTATAGACCCACGAAGTCGAATCTCCTGAGTTTATATGTATATATTTATTTGTATGAGTTATAGGAAGTTAACTATGTAAATATTAGTTATGTTATAGTGTAGTACCTATTTGAAATTGTAGAGTACTTAGACCTAGTACTTAGTACTTAGCTTATCAAAAGTAAATAAAAATATCTGTGAAAAAAATATATTTGCTGTAGTTGTAAGTAACTATATGAGACTGACATAATTATCAACAACTTTTAAACTTAACGAAAAGATGTGATATTTTTATTTATATTTGTTGTGTTCTGATATATTTCAAAGGTCAATTGTCATTCAGTCTTAAGAAATACTTATCAATCTTCACTGTAAATAAATCTACAGGTAATTCTGGTCCAGAAAAGTGTATACTATGATGATTATATATACAATTAAATATGGCTGACCTCTAAAATAACAATGAAATCTTTTGTTCAACAAATATTCCAAAAAAAATGACAGTTTTTTTTTTGTATTGGCAAAAAATGCTAGTAACATGTGGGTAGTAAAAAAATTTGTTATACTTAATACCTATTTGACTAAATATGTATGAATTAAACACCTAGTTATTTCTTGAGAAAATGATTACTGACTGTTCTAACAAATGTGTTTTAACTACTAACTAATACAACAATTATTTTGTTAAATTGACAAAGACATGAAATTTATTGCCACTTGCATCCTACATTCCTTGCAATCCTTATGCTATCATTTCTCCACCTCATTGGGCAATCAAGCATATTATTAGTTGAACTTATTATATTACAGGTATCCATGCATCATTGGCATTGATGCTCCATTGTCATTACTTGAAAGAATCTCTACATGTAAACTTCTCAAGAAAAGCACTACAATATATTGGTGATTTCGGAATGGTTGGATTCATAGCTGGAACTGCTCTCACATTGTTTTACTTGTTCTTGGAGATGTATTATAAAGCTGGTGAGTATATTTTGTGATGATGGATTAAGAATAGACATGCAACCATCTCATTTCCACCCAAGGGTGCTGTAAAAAAGGGAGCTTTAAAAAAGGCGTAAAAGCATTCCTACTGGGTCGGTGACATGAGTACGACTTCTGGTATGAGTACGACTTCTGGCAGTTACTGCAGCCTATGGACGTTTAAACATCCATAGGCTGCAGTAACTGCTTAACAACAAGTCAGGTAAGATATATTGTAAGCAGATGACTGCCGACAGTTCGAAATTCGAGGCATTCTTAAAAAAATACGAATTATCGAGAGTTGGAAATAATAAATGGTTTGAAAATTTGAGAGCCCTCAAAAACATCGAATTTTTGAAAGCTTACAAAAACATTGAAACTTTGATCCCAAGTTTGAATTAACGAGAGTCGACTGTAACATCTTTTATGAGAGACGGAAATTTGAAACTAACCACTATGCCATTTATGTTTTCTCAACAGTGGTACTGTTGGGTTCTGGATTGAATTACTTACCAGTTTTACTGCCTAGGTTCTCTATCCTTATTTTAAATACGAGAGTCACTGTCAGTCAGTCAGTATCCTTTTCACGCCAACATCTCAAGTAATGAAATAACGATTTGGATAACTTCCCCACAAAAAGTCAATTCGGGCTATGCACGTGACATTTTTATAACCACTCAAAATAATTCACAAAAGTACGTCTGTAAAATTTACACCTTGACAAAGATACAATATATTTTGATACTGTAGTGAATGTAAATATTGCATCATCTAATTATACAATGTTGCAATCAGTTGCAATAATTAACTTGTCTAAAATCTAACGTAAGTGTAAATCGTTACAATGTGTATTCCTAAAATATAAAGCCATAATTAAAACACATCAGGTATTCTCCTCAAAGAGCACCATAAAGCTGTACGTCCATCCATCGACCTTTCTTCGTCTACTGCTGGCACGGGGCTCCCCACTCTGGGAAGGTTTGCGGTTTAGTATGCTTTAGTGGTCTACTATCAAAAGTGTATAATGGTCAATGGTCTATTTATGCCACACTGACCAAACGTATTTGCATTGGGTTTCGTTTCGAGGTTTATCGCTCACAGATGTTTTATATTTTTATCTTAGCTGGCTCTTACAGCACCTTAGGAAAGCAGGAAATAAGGGACAGACGACAATTCCATACAAGTTCTCGTTGACCTTGACGCGATCGCTGTCGTTTTTTCAGTAAAAAAATACTAGCATTATGGCCGAAAATAATGAATATGTGAGTAAGCGTGAAAAAATACATCGGGTACCTGTTAATTAGAAAGATTTCTGTTGTAACTATGATTCCAAATTCTACCAAAGCAAAGTTGCACAATAGCTAGTAGAGCTTTAAAAATCGGTGATTACTCGGACGATGTCACGCGCTGAAGCTAACAGCATCAGTCTTTTAAATCCGGGTCTATTGCGTTGGTCAACTTTATGTTTAAAAATTAGCCGTTGCCCGCAACTTCGTACGCGTGGAATTTGAAAACTAAACCTTAACAAATTATACATAAAAACCATCCTTTTGAATCACTTTACCTATTAAAAACCCCATTAAAAAAATCTCTTGCGTAGTTTTTAAGATATAAGCCCACATAGGGACAATACAAAAATAACTACATACTTTGTTTTATAATAAGTATAGTAAAGATATTTAGTACACATTGAAATAATGCCGATAACATTATGTTATAAACAATTGCGTTGAGTGTTATAAAGAAATACACTATTTATCAATAATAATGTTATGACTAATTATAAAAATGTAAATATTGAGATAAACAGTTTAACAAAGAAAAATATGATGCTATCGTAGAGTAGGTAGTAGTTTGTGAGCTCGAAAGTTTTAATATTATACAAATAAATAGTTTGTATATAATCTCTGTTACACTACACTACACACCCATGCCTAATATTTTTTCACGACCTTCTCACGCGGGTCTTCGAGTAGATATTTCTTTTAGAAATAATTTGCTTAGTTCAAAAACTAAAAAACAGGCTTCAAAATCCAATTTTTTTTTTATTACTGGTTTTTCATCGGTCCTTAATATGTGTACAAAATTTCAGATCAATCCGCCTACTGCAAGTGGGTGAAAATCACTTTCAAAGATACCTTTACATAGATTGGTAGATACCTACTGAACTAATATAAACGTGTTAATAATGTGCAGACGACTACACTAATGCTTTCATGAATGTATCTACTACTTCCTATTCTACAGTCCATTAAGATTCCACTGCTGGGCACAGGCCTCCTCCACGTTGGGAGGGATTATGATCTACTATACCGCACTGACCAGTGTTTGCACAGAGTTTATTTTCGAATTGTCCGTCTCTCACAGAGGATGTTGTCTTCGCACCTTGCATTGCACCCTGGGGAGGAAATGGGGTGGTGATATATGACACTTGTATTTTTAATCCGTCACTACACGGACAAATGTATCTACTGGTGTTACAACAGTGTAAAAATCTGTTAAATAAAATGAATAAACAAGCTTAGAAATAAAACAAAGGTCTGTAACCAAAAGTAACTTGGTAGAGATTATATTTATGCTAGTTTTTACTTGACTATAGGATTGCTAGATTTGATTGCTATAGCTACTTTAGGATTGTTAGATAATGGTTGTTACATGAGATAGTCTTAAGTGTATATCGATCTATATAGGTCTATCGTCAATCGTTGTCCGATACGCTTAGATAACGTCGATAGATATGTATTATTCAACAAATAAACATATTAATGCCTAATTTGTTATCTTGTCTGCGAAAACTAAAGATATTAAATAAATATTCATGGACATTTCACATAACATCCTCTGGTCCCAAGCTAAGCTTATATGCTTGTTTTATGGGTACCAGAATACGGCTAAACTACATAAACTATTTTTCTGAATACATGATTTCTAAATACATACTTATGATACAAAGAAAACATCCAGACGTATTTGTATGACAATTAATATATATTATTATAAATATCATACAAATGATTGTTTATTGCCTAAATCGACCCCGCGACCTCGTGACCGGCAGTATGTTTAGTTTCCAGTAGTACTATGTTTTGTTGTCCCAAACTAAGCTTGCTACGTCCTCACTGCACGGGCCTGCTCTACTTTAGGAGTCTACTGTGACCCGCTAACTAAGCGTGTAGCCAGAGGGCTTATTTTCGGGGTTTCCGTCTTAGACGATGTTATCTGTGTACAAGATCCCTTAGCTGGCTTTTACAGCACTCTGGGTAGGAAATGGGGTTGTTGACACTTGTATTTTCATCGGTCCTCGGCTTGCTACGCTTTGAGTTCATTATTAGAATAGAAAATAATACTTTTTATTAGTACAAAAATAAATACAAAATGTAGTCACAATAAGTAAACTTAAATTAACATTATTATATACCAAAATTATACTATTTTTTGTCATCAGATGTGATGCCGATAAAGACAAGCTTGGTTATACGTCTTGTTTGGTCATTTATGATGATGAAATGGGGCATCATGTTGTATCTCTACACCAAGAAGTACTTGAGAACATACAACGATCACCAGCTATTCTCCGAAAACCCAAACATTGAGGAGACGTAATTATTATATTCTCAAACACTTGCGCGACTCGTTTGTTTAAATAAAACCACTTTTTACGGATTTAGACGTGTGTATTTATGGGTACTCTAAAGTATGGGCACAATAATATTTGTTAAATTTTAGCCCTACGTTTGTCGAGACATCTCACTCGTGAGAAGTGAAACTGAAGTCTTCGATAAGTCCGAATAAATATAAAAAACAAATATACGCGTCTATATCCCTAAAAATTGGTTTTATTTAAACAAATGAGTCGTTCAAGAGACATAATTATTTCAATAATTGTTATAAAAATGTTTAAAATATAAGTGGTTTTGTTGAGGTATCTATGACATTGTAATAAAATTATTAGATTATAATAATACATTTAACAAAAACGCTAAAAAGGGGTAGGTAGACAACATACGCGGCTCATACACTGAAATAAATGAACTTGGACTAGTCCGACCTAAGTTTGCACCAACTTTTTTTTAATTAACGCTTTGTATAATATTATCTAACACTTGCACGACTTATTTATTCAAATCAAACCACGGATTTTTACGGATTTAGACACGTATGTTTGGTAGTCCGTAAAAAGTGGTTATATTTGATTAAAAGCATTTTAGTTGCGCAAACTTGGAAAAATGATTGTTTTTTTCAGTCAAAATTTGTTGTTACTTGTTTATAAATAGCTATATATATAGCACGCTCAGTTCTTTAAAGATTTTTTACTGCTTGCATGTAACCTGTGGATTGGGTTTAACTTTTTATCGTAATATCAAAGCTTGATAATAATTTATTAAAATATCTTAGCTCTTATGCTTTATTTAAATTATAATATCATTAATCTTTTATTCCTTCTTTCTTTTCATATTTATCTTTCCTTATGACAACTCCATTATTCATTAGTATCAGTCCCATGATTCGTTATTCTAAGTTTATATAGATAAATTTTATTTACAAAAGAAATATATTATTAGAATATGAATTTGACTCTATAAAACGAGAAATTCTCGACATTGTACATATTTATTGACATTAAACGTTTTAAGTAACTATTTATTTCAAAAAAATTATTTCTGTAGATTATTTTTGCTTTAATAACCGCATGTACCTAGTAATAGATTTAAAAATCACAAAGGTCTATTGAGATGATTGATTTTACATTGTTAGTTTTATTTTGCTTCTTTCTACACTATGGTATGGGGCGATTAGAAAAATTATAGTTATATTACAGTGTTTGAGATTTAAATTTTTGTCAGTGCAAACCTGATTCAACAAGGCGTGGTAGCAGACCATGAAGATAACGGTACCACATTAGACGGACTCGGTAAATAATCATTAATTAAAATTCTTTCAAATACGCTATTAATCTGTGACCCAATTAGTCTTATCAAATTTGAAAAGAGAACAACAATATTTTAAAATAAAATGGGTTACAACCCTAGTTCATTGTTTCATAAAAATAAAGCAGTTTTTAATATCGACTCTTATTATGTATATCTATGCTTATTCTATATTTATTGCACAAGCTTCAAGTGCAAATCTGTTGCTTTAAAACTAGGAACGCTGTAACAATTCATTTGAATTTCTTTTTATTGTACAGCAACATCATTTCATCTTAAGCTTGAAAAGAGAACGAATAGCCTCTCACTTCTCGCTGAAAACTGAACGAGACTAAGTGCCAGGCATACTCCTCAGTGTGTGTAGTTTTCAACAAGATCTATTGGCTGAATCGAAATTCTATGGACGTCGGCCATGCACAAGCGCCAAAAAAAGAAAACCAGTGACATAGACTTTTTCTAAATTTAAAACAATTTTTTTAAAAGCTATTCCTCGCCCTTACCTGACCGAAATCCAAAGAGTACGAACGAAGTCACAAAAGATATTTAAGTCATTATGGTCGCGTAAGTTAGAATATGAAATTGTTTTAGTACTATAGATATCCATTATATATTTTTCTAAACATATAAATTGTAATGTTATGTATAAAATAATTACATATTAGATATTTTAATCGATAGGTTTTTGAGTAAATCCATATCAGTACCTACATCAATAATTTGTAGAAAGTTACAAACGTTAATTTTCTCTCATTATCTTGATTTTTTGATCTCGTCTTATTTATGTGTCATGATTTTCCAACTTTATAACCTTTCAACGCAGGCCTATATAATACTCTAAAATATTTTGAATTAAAATAAAATTGAACTTGATTTTTTAATTAAAAATATAACCTATCTAACATATCGATAATTCTTCAAATGTATCTTTTTTTTTTTTTTTATTTATAACTTTATTTTCAATCAATCTCAAAATCAACAAAACCACTATTATGGGCGTCACAAACAGCATATTAAGATACCGAGATTTATCTATCGTCACTGACAGACAGATATATCTATCTCTCTCTCGCCTCGCCTTTTTTCTTAATACATCATCTCTTTCCCGCTATATTAGGCTGAGCGCACACCTGAGTCACGACAGTTTTAAGACAGACTATTGCTTTACAAAAACTATGAAACCGCGCACACTTTAAGGGCCTACATCAAAATTATCGTATATCATCGCCGACACGTACATATTAACACAGCCAGTAGGCACAGAAAATGAAGAATTAGGGATACTTTTCCTATTTACTCAAAATCTACTAAATATATTTTAATTCTGATTTACGTGTTTCTATATATAATAGTTACTTATGTTTTTAAAGTTATTTCATTAGTTAATACGCGATAATATACCGACAAATGAAAAAAATATAAAATTTGAGAGGTTGTTTCGCCAAGATTTTCTATCGAGAAAACTTTTTTCAATCGCGTTTCTGAGTTGATGCGATCCTAGATCATATATTGAAAAAACATATACTTAAAAATTAGAGCTCTAGCCATTCAATCTAAAGAAACAATGAAAACTTCGTACATAGAAAAATGCACGAAGCTATTTTGGTATCGTCTTAAACAAAACGTCTCATAGACAAAATTGTCTAATACCTACAAGAACTACAAGGCGACAAGTCTGACTAACGATTGTCGGCTTCCCTTTTGTATGTATGCGGGCGCGCATCAAAGACAAAACAGTCTAGTGATAATTTCCGTTATGTATTTTTTTAAAATTCTATATAGTGAATATTTCAATAATATTGAAATTAGTTGCTTATCTGTGTGGTGACGGATTAAGAATACAAGTGTCACCACCCCTTTTCTTTCCAGGGTGCTGTAAAAGTCAGCTAAGGATTTTGTACACAAATAACAACCTCTGTGAGAGACGGAAAACTCGACTTAAACCCTGTGCCAACACGCCTGGTCAGCGCGGAACAGTAGACCATAATCCCTCCCAAAGTGGTGGAGGCCCGTGCCCAACAGTGGGACATTAATGGGCTGGAGAGAGAGTTGCTTAAAATAGTCTATATTTTCTAAAAAAAATATAAAAACAGCAGGTCAAAAATTATGAACAATCCCAATTGTCGCAGACGGTGGGCGACGTCGTAGTAGAAAAAACAGTTTCGTTTTAGGTGTGCGACGTGTTGTAGACAAAACTGTTTCGTTTTAGGCTTAAGGCAGACTTGTCTATGTCAGAAAAGACTGTGTTAAAACTGTCGTGACTCAGGTCTGCGCTCAGCCTTAATAAATATATTAATACGCAGTTTGTGGTGCTCTTAATAATTATGTCTTATTGTCATGTCTTATTAATTAAAATATTTTATTATTTTTATGTGATAACTAGTGATCTTCATTGACTGATATAATTTTAACTTGGACGAATTTAGGACGACTAACGACTCAAATCACAAAATTGTACCTGTTAACTCCATATTTATATCTATCTCAACTAATATTATAAAACTGAAGAGTATGTTTATTTGTTTAATCGCGCTAATCTCAGGAACTACTGGTTTGAATTGCAAAACTATTTTTGTGTTGGATAGTCCATTTCTCGAGGAAGGCTTATAGGCTATATAACACCACGCTGCGACCAATAGGAGGGAAGCAGTAGTGAAAAATGTTGCAACAACGGGTTTTATTTTCTAAATTCCATATGTACGGAGTTGCGGGCAATAGCTAGTTTGTCGTATATAATAATAATTTTTCTTTGACATATTATGTCTTTTATGAACAATCTTGTGATACGATCGCTTTTCTTACTCAATTCTGCCGATAGATGCCTCTAAACCTTACCAATCCAACCACTACACATCCAACACCCAATTATATAGGAATTCTTATTGGAAGTCAATGACTTGAATTACTTATGAATGAGCAGTCGGATAGCAATGGATGGTCTATTTTATATCTTGCTCTACAGATTAGACAAGCACCTATAAATTGTTTTTATTTTTTGCCAGTTTACACATCGTCTTCTGGTCCCTAGCCAAGTTTATTTGCTTGCTTGTGTTATGGGTACCAGAATACGGATATCTACATAAACTATAATTTTTTGTAAATGTATAGAAAACACTCTGACGCAGTACAAATATTTGTGTGACGAATATAAATATTACACAAACAATTGTTCTGTGCGGGAATCGAACCCGTGACTTTGTGAACGGTTGCCGTGTTGTCATATCATTTCTAAATATTGACAATCCTTACTAATTTATAAATGCGTAAATTCGAATTATAAAATAGAAATCTTGACGAGCTTATGTGTTAATGTGTGTAACGAAACTATAGTGTGATTTAAAAAAACTGCACAGCGCCATCTTTCGAGTGATAGGGTAAACTTCTGTTTGTTAATGTTTAATTACTAAATTTCACGCGTACGAAATCACGGGCAACAGCTAGTAATAAAATAAAGATGCAGCATAAAAATGTATGCCAGTAATGTTATGGTAGGATTGGTATACTGTACTGGCATTAAACGGTGCACTAAATAAGGCGTCTATTTGCAGAACTTTTAGTTTTTATTTAATTTTATGTATTGCATATTTTATATATGTAGGTTAATACAAGTATGTTCTCAATTATTGTTCAGAATTTAACAGTGAATTTATTTTTAAGTTACTCTATTTACCGAATATAGCTGTTGTTTTTAATAATTACTATTTGTTTACTGTATTTAGGTACGTTATGTTAAAAGAACTGAAAGTGTTTATATATATTTATAACTATTTATCTTTTAAAGACGGGCGGGCTTCGTGGTGGAGTGGTTTATGTAACGGACTGCCGTTCACGAGGTTGCGGGTTCGATTCCCGACTTGGACAATCATTTATGTGATGTTTATAAATGTCAGACAAATGTTTGTCCTAAATAATGCGTCTGGGTGTTTCAATGTATTATAAGTATGTATTAACAAAAGAAAAGTAGTTTATGTATTCTATCCGTATTCTGGTACCCATAACACAAGCATAATAAGCTTAGCTTGAGACCAGAGGACGTTGTGTGAAATGTCCGTGAATATTTATTTATTTATAATATATCGCTCTATTTGCGTTATAAGTAGCGCTATTAACTGCAGCCGAATACGTTAAAATACTTCCGTACCTCAAAATTCAGAAACATTTTGCCAGTTAATAAAGGCCACATCTGCGTTTAACATCTACAATACCAAAAAATATACGTGTTAAGTCGCTGATGGAACCCTGGTATAAACTGGTAACCTGTATCAAAATACGTATATCGTATTTTGATACAGGAATATTTTCAGTTCTTCTAATATGACGTTAGTCTAGTACCTAGTAGCGATTTGGTCTGTAATACTTTTCATTAACAATAATTATTACTATAAAATTAAATTAAACATATTTAGTCCCCCGTTTAAACTCGTAAGTTACAAAATTTATTGAGTTTGTATGTATAAATTTTATTAGAGTCATTAACCTGCGAGATAACTTTTTAGTGATATAATAATATGTAAACATGTTTCTGTGTCGAAGTTGATGATTTATATTTTATTGTCAAATAAGTTAAGAAATAAACTGTTTTATAACACATCTTTTTTATTGCAATAACCCCGTGTAGCCACTTGACAAGTAGCCGAGCTTAAAAGCTATGGTTTCATGGTTGGTGAATCAAGATGGTGGGAGCAAAGAGTTCAGATTTTAAAGAAAACATTCAGTTCCTAGACGAGCGCGCGGAGTGCTGGCCGTTGACGCACGCGCGGCATTTGATGCGTTCGATTTTTAAATACGCGAGCGTATTTTGACTGTTTATTTTTTTTTTATTACTAAAGGCCTGGACGCAAACCACCTATAGGCTAAAAAATGTGTTTATGCTAGTTTTGTTTAGATATTAATTTTTGAGATATCTTGTGTGGTGCTAGACCAAAACTTGTTGGCAAAAGAGTCTACTATATGTAGCGGTAAGTAAGACAGGATAACTACCATTGCAATCCTTAGATGTAAACGAACGTGAGATTATTTTTATAGCCTCTATGATTTTATAGTCTGTATTTTTAAAACAGAAGCGTTTGAAATGAAACACATTTTATTGGACTTTTAATTATAGGTACTAGATCTTTTTACAAGCTTTGTAAGCCATATTTTTTGCCTATCTCACAATTATTACATAATTTTCAAGGTAGCTAAGTTTTTGAACTCTACGATAGATGATAGCAATTATACAATTCACCGTTAAAAAGACATCAACGCACTACGCTTCGATTAAGCCTTCGTTTTTAAATCTTGTTTTCATAACTTCAACAATTTTATGAAATAAAACAGTAACTATAAAAAATTACGTTAGAATTAATATTTTAAAATACCGGCATGTAAATATTATTTTTTTTAATCTAAACTTTAGGAGTCTCTTTTATTTTTATAGGGAGTCTCGCAGATTTTACAGGCAGAATTATTATTTAATAATGAGAAAAATATTCACAAGACTTTTGTTTTAATTTATTTTTCATAATAAGAATAGTTTATGTTAAACAATAGACAGTAGCGCTTTCTCAGACGCTTGTGAACATAAAAAGTTATATCTTTGGTATTAAAATTTTTGTCTGGCTAACTAAGTATAATAATTCGAAGCTATTAAACTCTATTAAATTATTACACGGAACATGTGAAACTAATAATTATCCTCGATTATCCGTGGGCTTCCTCTGGACGTCTCGGTATATTATTACACATATGATATAATTTACGCACTGCAACTTGATTCCACAGCTTAAAAAAAAAAGTGAATCGTAATTATTGGCTGCTATTCTTATTGTACACAAAAAACAAGTACTATGATATACCTGACTATGGTTGTTATCCACCTGTATGCCTTTGTAGCGTCGTCGTCTGTCGTCAAAAACAGTATAAACAGTTACATACTGTCACGCATATTTCTTATGAAGATAAGCAGGCTATATAGCGCCATCAGCTACGATCTAAACATACTTCTCTGGCTTCATTTATACTCATACATCTGGTCATGCATGCACGATGGTTGTAAGTGCTTCGCATCTGACCCGTTTGGAGGACACCACGGTTGACACCGTATTGTCTTTCTCGGAAGTCTTCCCAATGTTACAATAAAAGTCTCAGTAATAAGGCCCCGTCTTACCTGTTTATACAGAACCGTAAAAAATAAGTACTTTTTACGGTTCTGTAATAAATATTAGAAATAGAAGATGATGATGAAGATTATTTGTCCGTGTGGTGACAGATTAAGAATACAAGTGTCACCATCCCATTTCTTTCCCAGGGTGCTGTAAGAGCCAGCTAAAGGAGAACTGCTTTGAGAGACGGAAAACTCGAAATTAAACACTGTGGCTACACGCCTGGTCAGCGTGGCACAGTAGACCATAGTCTCTCCAAAGTAGAGGAGGCCCGTGCCCAACAGTGGGACGTTAATGGGTTGGAGAGAGGAAAAAGATTAAGAAAAAAACATAACTTAGAAATTTGGTCTTACTTTAAATATCGAATTTAATCTATAAATACTATTGATAAAGGTAAAGTTTGTAATATGTAGGTATGTAGGGGGTAATCTCAACTAAAAATAGAAAACTACAGTCTCCAAAAATACTATAGGCTATTTTATCCGAAAATTATGCATGGACGAATGAGGTAGCGGTCAAAAAGATAGTTAGAGCTACATTTATAGTAGTGTATCTGTAGTATTTCCATATCTGGTACCCATAACACTAGCATAGAAATATCACTTATTTAGGGACCAGAGGACGTTGTGTTGTCCAAATATTTATTTATTTATATTTCTGATCGAGATGAGCTCTGAAACTTCTACATCCATGGGATATCCAACGCATTAATTTTAATAAAGGTTCCAATTAGTGCAATCGTAAACTAAAGTTTATGACAGCAAAAATAAGTACGTAACTAAGTATTTTACATGAAACAGATTTTATGGCAAAGTGCTTCGCATGTTGCAATTATAAAACTGATTTAATTTGTTATGTGTGTGGTGTTATAACCATTATAACGATGTTTTCCTTGCGAAGTACTAACGGAAATATAAATTCTTATGCACTATTACGCCTGTTTTATAATGGTACCAATTCTATATGGACAAGTAAACTATACTAAACTAAATTTTTTTTTAATTAAAATCGTTTGTCTACCATAAACAGATTTTTAATAAAAAAGTTCTGTTAACATTGCCGAATTGTGTTATTGACACTATCAATTTTCATATTTTAGTTAAGAATAGTTGGGCACGTGGAATCGGTACCAATATGGAGTTTAAAAATACTTGTGTAAATTCAATTTATAAAAGGGTTTTGTTCTAATTTATTAGAATGTATTTGCATATATATAACCATGACAATTGTTAAGTGTGTGGTGACAGATTAAGAATAAAAATGTCACCACCCAGAGGGGTATTTACCCTAGGGCCATAGGGGCCATGGCCCGGGGCGGCCAGCTTGAGAAGGGTGGCGAAAGCCTTCAGGTTTAAAATTTTGCTCTATATCTATTAATTTATAGGGCGACTAATTAGATTTGCCCGGGGCGTCAAATCAAATTGCCCAGGGCGCTAATTTTCAAAATACGCCTCTGTCACCAGCGCATTTCTTCCCCGGGTTGCTGTAAGAGCCAATTCAGGGACATTATAAGCAGTTAACACCAATTGTGAGAGACGGAAAATTCGAAACTAAACCCTATGCTAATACGCCTGGTCAGTGCGGCACAATCGATCATAATCCCTCCCAAACTGGAGTAGGCGTGTGCCCAACAGTGGTCGTTAATAGGCTGGAGAGGGAAAGATAGAGACTTATTTATTATGTTCTCGTAAATAAATTTCAGCGAAAGTTACGAAGTTTTTTGTAACCGTATATAATAATAATAGGCTTTTCAATTTCAATTCAACTTACTTTATTGAATCGTGAACTTAAAAAAATGTGTTTGAAAGTTATACCTAATAAGTTACGGTGAGTGAGTGTAGGTACCTACTGATTTGAAAGTAATTGGGTACTTGCTACGAGGAAGTTTCAATAAATAAAAAATGATTTATCATGTAAAATATCTAAGTCCTTTCTTTACATCAGTCATCTTCTCAGTGGATTCGTGACCGATTTAGAATATAGGTGTTGTCACCCTACTTCCTTTAAAGCGCGTTATTAGAATCAGCTTAGGGAAATTATAAGAAGCTACCCTTTTTACGAGAAATGGAAAAAATTTGAACTAAATGATTGTACCGTGCGGGAATCGAGCCCTATAAATCAGATTCTTTGTCAAATACCAAAGAGGATTATACTACCAGGACCATACTAAGAAGGAATTTTGTAATGTCTATTTTATTTTATTACGCGTTTTAAAAGCGTTTCTAATAAAGAAGTATCTATTGCTTTCCCATGAAAATTACAAGTGATAAAAAGCTCTCAGTTACCAACCATTAAACCAACAGACGTGTGTTCAGTGACCATGGCTGGATATTTCCGGAGACTCGCTCAATCATAGACCGCAACGCAGAAGAAGTTTTAATTAAACTAAATATTACTAGGTACATATCTTTTATTTCAGGCATTTTAAGAGTATGGCTGAGGTAAATCAGTATAAATATACACCACTTGCTGTTGCTGTGTGGGTGTATATTAAATTTTCGGCTTTTGCAAAATTTTCACTAATGCTTTGCGCCTATTGGTCGCAGCGTGATGTTATGTAGCCTATAGCTGTCCTCGGTAAATGAGAATTGTTTAAATCGGACCAGTGTTTCCTGAGATTAGCGGGTTCAACAAACAAAGAAACTCTTTAGCTTTAAAATAATACCTACTTTAGATTGATCAACATGGTACACAAATGGACGTGATTATCTTGCCGTATTTCAGGCACAGTTCAAGTCTGTGAGCGGCTATTCGTACTTTTTCTAAAAGAAAATCACAGGATAAATTCTACAAAACTTTGCTTGATCCCAATTTTGAAATGTATACCCGAGACTTGTGCTTTAAGACCACTGTACCACTTTTATCATGTATAAAAAATGGAATGATAAATCCTACAATGTAGCAACCACAGTACCTATAATATTTTCTTAAACTATTTACATTTACATATTTCCTGAGGAGCCGGCCGGCCGGTAACCTCAGTATCTTTTATTAATCGTACCTAATAGGTGAAAGGTTAACAAAATTGCAGTATTGTTAGCAAGTAGATAAGTCCATTGTTTATTTCTAAGTACTACAGAATGTTACCGTTACCTACAAGATTGTATGTTGATAATACTAAACACGTCTTTCTTAGTCGTATAGAATTATTAACATACTAGCTGTTACCAGCGACTCCGTACGCGTAGAATTTAGAAAATTTCCCCGTTTTATGCAATATTTTTTGCTACTGCTTCACTCCTATTAGTCACAGCGTGATTCCTCGCTAAATGTATATCCGAAACTGAAAGAATTTTTCAAACCAAACCTGAGATTAGCGCGTTCAAACAAACAAACAAACCCTTCAGCTTTATAATATCATATAGAATATAGATTTTGTAAATAGTCTTTTATATAGTAGACATAATAATGGGTCTGCATCTGTGAAAATTTCAACTATAAGCTGTCACCGTTCCTAAGATATTGCCTGCTGACAAACGGACAGACAGCGAGGTCTCAGTAACAGAGTCCCGTTTTACCTATTGATACGCAACCCAGGCATGAAACATGGCTGAGTAGCGATAGTAAAGCTGGCTGTGGGTCCAATTTTCACAGAGGGCAAAAATTATTAGAAATGAAATTATGAATTTGCAGAATATGGGTTAACAAAATAATAAGGTGGTCAGGCTACAGTTACGGTAGTGCCATAATCAACCGTTTCCGGTATGCAAAAAACAAACTCGATTGATGAGCTTACTAGCTTAGTCAAAGGAGTTAGTAATACAAATGTCACATCAAATATAATTATATTATGTCAGGTTAATATGCTATTTAATTAGTGTAGTCTTCTTCGTGTCCTTATCCCAAAAGATTTGGGAACAATGTTGTTTTTCTGTCACTCCACTCCTTTTTATTTCATATCATCCTTTACATAGTCCATCCATCTTTTGTTTGGTCTTTTTCTCGGACACATAATATCATCCTTTACATGGTGTATCCATCTTTTGCCTTTTCTCAAACACAGGATACGTGCGAAAAACAAAACTGCTTTCGGGTGAAAAGTGCTTTCGAAATTAATTATATTTTAGTATTTTACGTATTATGCAACTGATTTCGGAACCAGTGTCAAATACTAATGATATACAATTAGCAAATAAATGGTCGCTATTAGGGAATATTTGACGAAAGTGAAATCTCAAAACTATGTAAGTATTATCAATAGATTTTTAAATTAATTATAAAATCAGTAATAAAATTGCTTAGTTTGTTTTTTTTTTTTTATTTATTTATTAAGGATAACAACAGTCTTCACAAACAAATCTACATATTTAGAATTACTTAAAAATAGACCAATTATAGCTATCCAAACTGAATTTAAAACTGTTATTTAAACTCCCATTAAAATATTTAGGAAGAGATGAAATTAAGCTATTTACCTACTTAGATAAGTGGTTTATGTAACGGACTGCCGATGACGAGGTCGCGAATTCTATTCCCGCTCGGGACAATCACTTCTGCGATATTTATAATTGTTATACATACAAATGTTTGTTCTGCGTCTGGGTGTTACTATGTATTATAAGTATGTATTTACAAAATAACAGCAGTATATGTGTTCCATCCGTGTTCTGGTACCCATCCATAAGCTTGGGACCAGACGACGTTGTGTGAAGTGTCCATTAATATTTATTATTATTTTATTTATATAGTTGATTCCTCAATTTTTCAGTGAGTGGCATCATCTTATAATTGCTTTATTATTGAAACTTAGGTATTAAAAGGTGAGAACTAGAAAGAAAATGAACACAATAAATACTAAGTATGTTTTCATAAGATTTCTTTTTTCATTAAAATTAACAGTACGCTTTGTTCCAAACATTTTTATAATTTATACGTCTAACACTTGCGGTTTCTTTTGACGGTTATAGTTACTGCCCCGCTCCATAACTTTCAGTACGATGATGACTATTGATATTAATAATATGTTATATTGATTTGGCTATGTTTATTACAATAATTTTAAAATTAAATACACTTTTAATATAAAACAGGAGGGGAAAAAAAGGGGGTAGCTTAAAATTAGGTATCCAAAAATTCATCCGCATCGCAGTCATTGGGAAATGTGCCCAAAAGACTGGCCGCAATATATAATAATATATGTTAAGACGATACCAAAATAGCTTCGTGCATTTTTCTATGTACGAAGTTTTCATTGTTTCTTTAGATTGAATGGCTAGAGCTCTAATTTTTAAGTATATGTTTTTTCAATATATGATCTAGGATCGCATGAACTCAGAAACGCGATTGAAAAAAGTTTTCTCGATAGAAAATCTTGGCGAAACAACCTCTCAAATTTTTTATTTTTTTCATTTGTCGGTCTATTATCGCGTATTAACTAATGAAATAACTTTAAAAACATAAGTAACTATTATATATAGAAACACGTAAATCAGAATTAAAATATATTTAGTAGATTTTGAGTAAATAGGAAAAGTATCCCTAATTCTTCATTTTCTGTGCCTACTGGCTGTGTTAATATGTACGTGTCGGCGATGATATACGATAATATTGATGTAGGCCCTTAACTATTTTCGTATTGAAATTTTCGTGAGTTGGAGTCATATTAGAAATATTATATTAGATCGGGTCGACATCATCGATCCCAAAACAGTGAGTGTTAGCCGGTAATATAATATTTCTAATTAATAATATGATCCTGTGAATATCGTACCTTACATGTGTAGTGTATCATAAGTGGTCAAAGTATAAAAATATTTATAGACTGTTTTTGTGTGCTTTTTATAGGTCCAAAATTACATCAAAATTCGTTTACTTTTACTTTCCAGCCCATTAACATCTCACTGTCGGGCACGTGCCTCCTCCACTTTGAGAGGGAACTATAGTCAACTGTGCCGCGCTTACCAGGCGTGATGGTACAGGGTTTATTTTCAAGGTTTCCGTCTCTTGGAGGATGTTATCTGTGTAAACATGTATGTTGTATAAACATCCCTCAGCTGCTGTAAAACAACACCCTGTGAAGGAAATGGGGTGGTGACACTTGTATTTTTGATCCATCATTACTTGGACATCCGTCGTTCCACGTACACTGGAGGTATGCTTGTAAGACCAGCAGAATATGTTACTTTGTACTGAGGTTATTAACTCATTAAGTATCAGAAAAAAACATCTCTAAATAGTGTTTATATTTTATACTATCTTTCAAATTGCCTTTTAATCTAACATCGTCAAATTACACTATATCTGTACAAGCGCATTTTAAAATAACTAATTACAGCTATAACCAAAGATAAAATAAATTTATTAACTTAATAAAATCAAATCCAATTACTGATTCCTTGTTCCTGTAGCGTGGTTATGTTATTCGAAAAATATTGAGTACTCTCTCTCTCTCTCTCCACTCCAGCCCATTTACGGCCCACTGTTGGGCACGGGCCTCCTCCACTTCGGGAGGGATTATGGTATACTGTGCCGCGCTGACCAGGCGTGTTGGCACAGGGTTTATTTGCGAGATTTCCGTCTCTCACAGAAAATGTTATCTGTGTGCAATATCTCCTAGCTGACTTTTACAGCACCCTTGGTAGAAGATGGGGTGGTGACACTTGTATTCTTAATACGTCACCATACGGAGAATATATAAATTTGAAAAATGAATATTATATATTCTATGCCTGTCAAAATAAATAAGTGAAGGTGGAAGAAAAGCATCAGATATGCTTGAAACCTGGGTCGACGTCATCGATCCAATAACGGTGAGTGTTAGCCGGCTATATATATTTTTTAACATTATTACGTTAACAAAACTAGACACATGGCCTTAAACTAAATAAGTAAATATATATTCGTAAGTGCATTATTAATAATGTAAATACTAATTACATAACCATGATTTTACAGCAATTTCATAATACCTAACAATATTATTCAATACTTTTTAGTCGTACGTAACACTTCGTAATCCTGACGCCTGCACCGCATCAGTAAAATGACGTCGATCCACTACAACTACTTTTCTAGTACAATAACTATATACCTTATTTAAAAACGAAAAAAGAACACCAATAAAAACATTAGTCTATTCTGAAAATCCCTATTTATTAATTACATTGTCATCCGTGATTAATAAGTTTTAGATTATAAAGGTTCCTTTTCATAGATTCGTAGATACCATAGAACAAAGCTGATATAAGCGTTTTTAAAAAAATAATAGAAAGTAAGAAAAAGTTTTATTTGCAACTTACAATAAAGGAAAAGAAATATATAGAAATAAAAATATAGTGTAAGCTGCAAATCAATCAGCATTGTGCTAGTTAAGAAGATACCAAAATAGCTTCGTGCATTTTTCTATGAACGAAGTTTTCATTGTTTCTTTAGATTGAATGGCTAGAGCTCTAATTTTTAAGTATATGTTTTTTCAATCTAAGATCTAGGATCGCATAAACTCAGAAACGCGATTGCAAAAAGTTTTCTCGATAGAAAATCTTGGCGAAACAACCTCTCAAATTTTTTATTTTTTTCATTTGTCGGTCTATTATTGCGTATTAACTAATGAAATAACTTTAAAAACATAAGTAACTATTATATATAGAAACACGTAAATCAGAATTAAAATATATTTAGTAGATTTTGAGTAAATAGGAAAAGTATCCCTAATTCTTCATTTTCTGTGCCTACTGGCTGTGTTAATATGTACGTGTCGGCGATGATAAACGATAATATTGATGTAGGCCCTTAAAACTAGCGCTGGTCTTTCGTTGATCCGTTGACGATAAAGGTTAATAACGCTTATTTAAGTTGACTCTACAGCTCAAGAAATACCAACACAACTCATTCTAGATGCCTAACGAGGCAGACAAGACGAAAATCACAGTCGGTTCGTTCCGTTCCGCCAGAGTGGTTAATGGCTTAACGTTTAGTATTCACCACGTTGTTAGATACAGGAAACGGAAGCATACTAAACATACTAATGATATTTTTTTACTTTATCGTCTGTATACATAATATACATACACTCACGCGCAACAAACTGCAGTCAAATACCAATTGGACCAAGAGCTATCTTTGAATTTAGTTATTATTTCCGCAATCAAATAGATAGACTATTATACAGGGTGTGGCGTAATTAATGGATAAGCCTGTGCCTGTGGATAAGCCTCCTACTGCGCTATACGAATATGTATATTTTTAATTAATCCTATGTATGGTCTTGAAAAAAATGGCATAAGTCATGTTTTTCATAAAATGACTACTTTCACTAACCAATTCTGCTACTGTTGCCACAATTTTCAAAAGTTTTGCTTTCTGTTTTTTTTATAATACAGCTTAAGAGTTGAATTATTGCAAGCAATAAAGAATTCCCTATTCGTAATACAAATTTTTTGAAAATTATGCATGAAATATCAAAAAAGGGTTATTGATTATTCAATTTGTTGACTTTGTACATCGTCTAGCTTAAAAAATCTTTATGGGAGTTGATTTGCCCAATATCTTAAAAACATGCTTGTTTTATGCAGTTTCCGAAATGGTATAATACTTATTAAGTTTGATGTGATATTAAAGAACCAAATGACACTCGTAAAAAAATGTTCTTATTGTGATTTAATTAATCAAATTAATACTGTTAACTTAAACAAACTGTCAGTGGTATTTTAACTTATCTGTCTGAGTTTACCAGTGGGAATGTTAGTCGTTGAAAAAAAATAACAACTTATTTTATTTTTTTTATTCTAAAGATGCAAACACTACATAAATTTTATTTTACAAAAAATGTTCGAAATGGCGGCCACCTGCGCCTATGCAGGCCCTGCATCGACGGATAAATGACCGCTTTAGGCGTCGGATGAAGCCGGAGCTCTTGATTTCATCAGCGGCTTCAAAAATCAGGGCCTTTAGTTGTTCCAGGGATGCTATTTCTTTTTTATACACTTTTTCTTTTAAACACCCCCAGTAAAAAAAGTCTAGAGGGTTCAAATCAGGGGACCTTGGTGGCCACAAAATGGGACCCAAACGACCTATCCACCTCTCATTGTACTCATCACTGAGGTAGTTCCGTACAATTCGTGCGTAGTGAGCGGGACAACCATCATTTTGTAACCAGTAGTTTTCTGGCACATTTAAACTTTGTAATAGTTCCGGCAACGTATTTTGCAGAAAATTTAAATAATTGGGACCTGTTAGTGTCTCGGATAGTTCGACGGGCCCAACTATTTGTCCATTTAAAATTCCTGTCCAAAGGTTCACTTTAAACTGGACTTGAGCTCGGTCTTGCCTTATGTTTCTCGGATTGGTTGCCTGCCAACTATGAAGATTGTGCATGTTGACGTAGCCATTTCTTTTACATGATGACTCATCGCTCCACAGTATTTTGTCAAAAAACGCCGAATCTTCGCGTATTTTTCGCAACATGACGCGACAAAATTGGACTCTAGGCTCATAGTCTCGTGTCATTAGTGTTTGCACCCTTTGATAGTGATACGGGTGAAGCTCATGCCTGTGCAGAATTCTGCCCACAGTACGCGTATCTACACCGGTTCCTCTACTTAACTCACGAATTGATAACTCTGGATTAGCACGCACAGCTTCTAGAACTTCGTCATCACGATGTCGTCGAGGTCTGCCTTCCGAAGCACCACCAACACCGGTACCAGGCATTCGCCCTTCGCTAAAAGCGATGTGCACACGTGTAAACACCCGGTAGTCTGGGTGTCGCAAATCGGGGTATCTTCGACGATATTCGCGTGCAGCTTCATTTGCATTGCAGTTACACAGGCCGTAAATAAGATGCATATTTGCATACTCTTGAGGAGTGTACGTATGACGCGGCATGATCAGTAGTCCAGGGATATGTAGAAGTCGTCGATAATATCACAATTGTCCAATTCGTATAGCAAAAACAGAGTCCGTAGTACATAAGCCAAATTCACGTCACAATAACAAACACGATAGAGCAAACGATATGTGCGCAAGAGACGATAGTCAAAAGAGCACTAACTTTGTTAAACAAGTTCAAAAGCTGTTTTGTTGTTTGTGAGAATAATAAAAATCTATCTCTGTCGCACAACTGTTATTTACCTGACATCAAAATTCTTTGTCTCTGTCTTATGATAAGACTAACCGTCTGGATTTGCCGTGCGATAAACAACCACAAGTAGTTGACTTAGAGTCGTTATCTGCTTACCCTATTCATGGTGGATGACTACCTGCTCCCGAGCACCCAAAAAAGGGTCCATTGTGAATGACTACCTGCTCCGGAGCACACAAAAAAGGGTCCATTCAAACTGTTTACAAAGACATGTTTAAGATAAATTAATAATTCTGTTAAAGAAAATTAGGGTATTTTTTTACAACTGTCGTTTTTTTTTAAAACCTCGTGAAATGTAATAAGTATTATACCATTTCGGAAACTGCATAAAACAAGCATGTTTTTAAGATATTGGGCAAATCAACTCCCATAAAGATTTTTTAAGCTAGACGATGTACAAAGTCAACAAATTGAATAATCAATAACACTTTTTTGATATCTCATGTATTTTTTCCCAAAATTTGTATTACGAATAGGGAATTCTTTATTGCTTTCAATAGCTCACCTCTTAAGCTGTTTTATAAAAAAAACAGAATGCAAAATTTTTGAAAATTGTGGCAACAGTAGCATAATTGGTTAGTGAAAGTAGTCATTTTATGAAAAACATGACTTATGCCATTTTTTTCAAGACCATACATAGGATTAATTAAAAATATACATATTCGTATAGCGCAGTAGGAGGCTTATCCACAGGCACAGGCTTATCCATTAATTACGCCACACCCTGTATAACATAATATCATATGGGTAATAGACATATCTTATACCTAGCAGTTAAGTCAGAGTTACCTGCATGTTTATCCCGGGAATAGAATTCTTTTTCAGAATACAGTAAGCAGAAAAGAGATGTCCTTGTGTTGACAAATTACGAATACAAGTGTTACCACCCCATTTCCTTCCCAGGGTGCTGTAAACGTCAGCTAGGAGATATTGTACACAGATAACATCTCTTGTAAGGAACTAAAAGGTCGAAAATCAACCCTGTACCAATAAACCTGGTCAGTGCGTCATAGTAGACCATAATCCTTCCTAAAGTGTAGGAGCCCGTGCCCAACAGTTAGTTGGACGTTAATAGGCTGAAAAGAGAGAAGCAGGAAACTTTAATGTGTAGAGTTCAGAGTTTCTGCCAACCATATTTCCTTTACCCCTTGGCCAAACGGAGCTTAATATCATAAAGATTGTTCAATAAAACTTCTAATAAAGTATGTAAAAGATATCTTCTTGTTCTATTGTATTAAAACTGCTTTGTGAAGTAAACAAAAGGTATTTTTATTACGAGCTAAGATTAGAATTTCTTAAGTAAAGAGGTCAAACGTGCGACGGACCGATAATGGGTTGCAAAAGATCCGGCGACCAGCTCGTCCTTACCTATTGTATCATGATCTAACCCAACTAATACCTTATCCATTGTATTGTAAACACATTGTTTAAGTTGCAACATATAAGTCAGTGATGGATAACTTCGTGGCTTACACTAACGCTAGCAATTAAGAAAACACTTGGCACTGAGGAACACTTCTGTTATTAGTGAAATAATTTACACAATGACCATATACATTGGGGAACTCGGTAAACTGCCAACTGCACTTATTTGAAGCCATATAGTTTTGTAACTTTCATATATGAAATTAAAACAATTTCAAACCCGGTGAAGTCAATTTCAAGCCCACAGCGATCATATCGTTTTAATCTTCAAAGACCTAAGATATAATAGAATACTGACAAAACGTGGATTTACGGTCAGAAATTCCAAGGTATAAGTTTTGCCCATTTTATTCCGATTTTAATCATAAAACTTATAGGTATGTTCATAATAAATTAGAAGTAGGTACAGTAAAATCGCCTTTCAACTTATCAGAACAAAATTTCTACTTACGTACTCAGTTTTAAGCAGCATATACATACGATTATGAGTAGTGTTCTCAGTGGAGAACACACTCTACCTGCCTATCCCATGGAGCTCATCTGCTTATGGCTTTACCGAACGCAGATTAAAAAAAAAAAATATACATACGATTGAAAAACAATTAGCTACGCCTTCTGAATAAACAATTAGCTACTTTCGTCTTATTTATTTCATTTACATTAAGTAACATATAACAATGCATTGAAAGCGAAGACAAACACTGTTTTACATATGTATCTGATGTAATACAGTCTGTAAATGCAATATTTATGTTAATTTCAAACAAATATTGCGTTCACTTTTTTCGGACGAGTTCAATTTTTTCACAAACACTAGAATGAGTTCAGGGACGGTAATCTGCATGTCTAATCGTTAGCTTCAGTTGATTCGACATACACTGCGTACATAATTGCAGATCATTTAGTTATTACCATAAAAAGATACGTAATGTATGTTGAACTGTCGCAATTGGTTCTGATTAGACTTTACGGTTTCTTTAAGATTACTTAAGTGTCCAAGAATGGTGAATTATAGTCAGTAACCAGTTGTAATAATTGCGTATTATTAGTGTCTATATAACTGATGTTAATTGGATGATACAATTGTAACGAGCTTCTGTAGAATAACACTCCATTTAAAGACTGATTTTTATTATCTTTTCTGCAAAACGATGAGCAGTTTTAACGACTAGATGTTGTGAGTGGACGACTGACACAAGTAATTGTGGTTTTATATTAATATAAATTAAAGCATTGTACTTATTTTATAGAATTCGTGTTTTATTTTGTCTAGTTCAATTCTCTTCGTCGTCCGTATGGCGACGAATTAAGAAAATAAGTGTCACCACCCATTTCCATGCCAGAATACTGTAAAAGCCAGCTAAGGGATATTGTACACAGATAACATCCTCTATGAGTGACGAAAAACTCGAAAAAAAACTTTGTGCCAACACGCCCGGTCAGCACGGCCGCGGCACAGTAAATCATAGTCCCTCCAAAAATGGACGAGGCCCGTTCCCAACAGTGGGACGTTAGTATGCTGGGGAGAGGGAAAAAGACAGCTCAATTCTCAGCTAGGATAAAGGTCTCCTTTTTGAATGGATCACGATATTATTAACATTCGTATAATCTCTTCAGCTTACGTGATGTGACTGAATTTCATAGCACCTATCCCTTGGTAACAATGGAAACGAATGAAGCACGAGGTCCTAACAAATGTAAACTAAATACATCCGTTTAAACACATAATTTCATTAATTATTAATTACTTACGTAACTATAAAACACAGCCCACATTTAAAGCCATTAACTAATTTGGATAAATGTTTATTTACTCGGAATAGCTCTAAAATCGCTTAACCTAAATGCATATTGCTATCACAAAACAAAACATTATTTTAGTAAATTTGCATGATTACGTGAACATATTAGTTTACTGTATAAGTAAAGTCTACTTTCTAGGCTACTTGTTGAATTTAAAATGTTCGATTACGTTATTCTCTTCTTATTTAGAATTCTTTCTTTACAATGCTATAAAGTAACTGTAACCACATATTTTGCATTAAAAAAATGGCAACATCGAGCCATAAGATATTGTTTGTTACATAACAAATACTTATTTTAAAAACTATAAAATACATAATGTTTTCCAACACTTTCGCGACTTATCTGTTTAAATAAAACTACTTTTTACGGATTTAGACGCGTATATTTGTTTTAAATTTTGGCCCGACGTTTCGGAGACTGCAGTCGCCATGGTCAGATTGTTATATGCAGGGATCGTACCTCCGACTTCGTGATTTATTATCCTTGTTAAGTGTGCAAAAACTTTACATCTCTGAGACGTTTCCAAAGAAGTGAGAAGACTTAAGATTTCGTTAAGTAGATATGATTTCTTATTGGGCTCATAATCATAGATGCAGAATTTTTTTATAACTGTTATAATAGGTACAAAAAGGGCGTTAAAAGGTTGGCAACCTCTGAGTGATACCTCTTGTGTTACCAACGTCCATAGGCTACAGTAATCGCTTACCATCAGGCGAGTCGTATGCTTGTCACCCTTGTAGTATAAAAATAAATTTTATGTATGTGCTAGAAAACTTGTGACATCGTCATCGCTTTTACAAGGTCACTATACCAAGAAGGCTATCAACATTTAAATAAATTCACTGTTCTGGATTTTACCGCGTATATATATATATTTAACGGTATAACACCTAAAACGGGATAATAAAACGAAATAACTCGCGTTATATTCGGTGAAAGTATTTTTATTTAAACAATAATTAAAATTAAAACGTAAATATTTTAACGTTGTAGTTAACAGCTTAGAGCTTTTATAAAACAGGACTTGACGAGGTGACCCCTGCTGAAAAAGGTACGAGAGCAATGCTCATACTAATTGTATACGGACAATGGGACCGATTCTACGTGCATAACTAAACTTAACTAAAAAATGAAATCAACCATGGTGTATTTTGGTTAATTGGCTATTTCGTTGTGTACATTTTTGTCAATTAAAATCCTTAGTCTATAATATAAAGATTTTCTAATAAAAAAGCATAAATCATTTTAATTTTTAGTTAAGTTTAGTTGTGCACGTAGAATCGATACCACTGTCGTCCCATAGTGTGCGTGAAGCGATTTTACTCGGGGGCGTAGCGACTAATGAAATTACGCTACAACTGTTTTTGTGCGTTACCTCAGCACACTACCGACGTGGCAGTATATTAGCTAAAAATAATCGAGTATTTAAAAAAAAGTTCATTCGACGTGCCCTTGAAATCTGAGGGGTTCCCTCGATTTTTCAGGAGATAACCGTCAGATCCTGACCTAGTATCAATGGACCAAACGGGAACCACCATACTTCCAATAAAAAAAGAATCATTAAAATCGCTTCGCTCAGTTAAAAGTTATGAGGTAACAAACAAAAAAATTTAAAAAAACACACGTACGTTTTGAGGACCTCTTCTTTTTTTTTTAAATCGGTTAAAACACCGTTTTTAACTACTCCTGTTGTTTTAATACTCTAAGGTGAACAGTAATCTACTACGGACTAATAAAATCACGTAGCTGACAGAACGTTATAACTGTAACGCTTTGCAATTTATTTCAATTCTATTAGAAACATCACGCTTATCTACTGATAGAATTACTAACAACTAGACATGAAAACTGATAAAAATAAAATAAATACAAAAAAAAGAAGCGTCATTTAAAATTAAACTTACTATAAAACAGTCCAAAAGCTTTCGAGCTTAAGTTGAGGAACTTATAGTATAGATTTTCGTTTTCAATAAGAGAAACTTATTCAAAAAAATTATAAATAAAAATTGGTCAGGTGCGAGTCGGACTCGCGCACGAAGGGTTCCGTACCATTATCTATGCAACATAAGGCAACGTTATTAGTATCGAGCAAGAAACGGTAAAAAAATCATGTTTGTTGTATGGGAGCCCCCCTTAAATATTTATTTTATTTTATTTTTAGTATTTTTTGTTATAGCGGCAATAGAAATACATCATCTGTGAAAATTTCAACTGTCTAGCTATCACCGTTCTTGAGATACAGCCTGGTGACAGACGGACGGACGGACGGACGGATTGCGAAGTCTCAGTAATAGGGTCCCGTTTTTACCCTTTGGGTACGGAACCCTAAAAATTTCTAAAGAATTATTTAGAGCTAGATTTCAGAAAAAGTCGGTAAAAAATACTGTACCTCTTTCCTTTATCGAGCTCGATTATTATGGCGAACTAAAGGGAACAGCAGACGAAATGAGATAGACAGAATTGTCTGTCAATCTCATTTCGTATGATGATGTTTTAAATAAAATAAAAACTAACTTAAATTAATTAAGTCACATAACTCCTCCTCTCCAGCCCATTTACGTCCCACTGTTGGGCACGGGCCTCCTTCACTTTGGGAGGGATTATGGTCTACTGTACCACGATGACCAGGCGTGTTGGCACAGGGTTTATTTTCGGGATTTCCGTCTCTCACAGAGGATGTTATCTGTATGCAATATCCCTTAGCTGAATTTTACAGCACCCTTTGGAGGAGTTGGGGTGGTGACACTTGTATTCTTAATACGTCACCACACGGAGTCACATAACTATAATATACGAAATACAGATACGTACGTTTAATAACATCTAATATCATTTTAAAGTCGTAGATATAAAAGAGGCGTAGTCATTCATTGTAACAGTAAATAATTTATAGCTGCCTACAATACAATACTTACATTACCATATTTCCATGACCCTAACAAGCTTATATAACTGTTAATTTTTAATTACACTGATTATTCTAAAATATGTTTTTACAAATACAAATTATATTAACTCAGATACGTAACGCCATTGAAATGGAGATGGGTTTGCACTCAACATTCGGTTTCGGTCAGATGCACACTTTCGCGTGTTGCGTAATAAAGACGTACCTACAACATTTACAAGGATTTACATAAATCTTAACACTTTATAAATACGGTTAATAATACTTTAAACATGTTTGCGTGTTTGTTTGTATAAGGTCGTAGGGAAATAAGACGTCTGTAAGCGATTTTTTTATTGAATAATTCATGTTTTAATAATTGTAATTATATATCAATTACTGCCACATACACAAATAATGTATTAAACATTAATACATTAGTGTTGGATAGTAAGTACATTTATTGAGGTAGGCTTAAGCTGCGACTAATAGAAGCGAGGCATCAGCGAAAAATGTTCCAAAAACAGGGCAAATTTTCCAAATACCATGCATACGCAGTCACGGGCAGCAGTTATAACTACTTAGTTGTCTAGAGTGGGCATCGAATTGATCAAATGAATACAAGTTAAAATAACCAACAGCGACACAAATATTATCAGATGTCCTTGTCTATTCTGTCACTTTTATAATCTATGGTCGTCATAAAATTCAATCACAATTTAAAGAAATTGAATAAAACGAAATGTTTCCGCGTGTATCACGCTACAGTCAATTGCGAATGCTAATTTTGTACGCTTTATGTTAATTTGAGGGAAGATACTTTTTATATTGTGTAATACTGGCATATAATCGATTCTTTATTTAATTATGTAATCGAATAAATACATTTTAAACATCGACTACTATATACGCTAAATAGTTTGTTAGGAAATAATTGCGCTTAGGCATAAATTATTAATAGTTACAGAGTATCATTATCTAAGTTCATAAACATTGCATTGTTGGTCACGGCGTTACCCTGAACGGAGAAGTTTAATCTAATATACGACGCTGAACATGCATCCCTGGATGTTGGTAGGTTTGAGCGTTGGTTAAGAGGCTACCAAAATAGCTTCGTGCATTTTTCCACGTACGCAGTTTTCATTGTTTCTTTAGATTGAATGGCTAGAGCTCTAATTTTTAAGTATATGTTTTTTGAATATATGATCTAGGATCGCATAAACTCAGAAACGCGATTGAAAAAAGTTTTCTCGATAGAAAATCTTAGCGAAACAACCTCTCAAATTTTTTATTTTTTTCATTTGTCGGTCTATTATTGCGTATTAACTAATGAAATAACTTTAAAAACATAAGTAACTATTATATATAGAAACACGTAAATCAGAATTAAAATATATTTAGTAGATTTTGAGTAAACAAAAAAAATATCCCTAATTCTTCATTTTCTATACCTACTAGCTGTGTTAATATGTACATGTCGACGATAATATTGATGTAGGCCCTTAAGCTTTGAGCGGCCCATCCCAAACAGATATAGCAATAATGGCATAAGTATTCTTAATCGGCCTCATATTAACAAAATACAAGCAAGAAAATATCACATATCACAATTACTATAATGTACACGAACATGTACATATATATTATGCAAGCAACAAAAATAAATAATAGCTCATTTAGGTATTTAATTATAGATTGATAAAAGAACAAAAAAACCTGTTACAACAAATAGAGTTAATTCCACAGTATAATAGTTTTCTAAACTATAAGACACTGTTAACTTATTTAGATCTGAAAATTTTTAACATTTTACGAGTATAACGGCTGTGACGCTACTATTATTCCGCGTTTAAAAAGCTCAAAAATACCAAAGTTCTAAAAACCTGTAGGCCTCGCAGATGCCACATAATTCCAATTTATTGTGTACTTTAAAAATTATTACCATTTCGGATACGTGGCTGGTTTGACGAAGTAGTCATTTTAATTTATTTATCTTAGAATTTAGCAAGCAAGCTTTTATCTACACCGGAAGCAATTTAACATCGTAACTTCATTTATTCGTTTAGCAGAATTTACTAAAACTGCCTTTAAATATTATTTTTTACAGATGTCTTCCTCTATGGCAATAAATTCGTGTCATAAGGGATTTTTTTTTCCATGACGTATCTGGATTTTGAGAACCAAATCATCATATTGATTACAATCTAGCCTACAAAGGCTAATAAGTAATTTTAAACTTACTTTAATTGCTAAATAGAATATGACTAAGAATGTGTCCGAAGGCGAAGACACTTCGTTCATGTGTTTAAAACTAGCACTTATTGCACTATTAGCACTATCACTATTAAAAAACTAGTTCAAACGGTTTTGTTCTTTGAAGTCTTCTCACTAGACCCGAGACTAAGACTAGACTTGTTTGTATAGTAATAATTTATTCGGTACTGACAACAAAGAATCCTTTCCGAGAAGCCAGTACATACTTTTATAGCGAAGCTCCAACTCTTCGCGTTTCTTTTTAACGTGGGCTTTACATCGCAGCTTCGTGTCTAATGTCATGCCCAGATATTTGGCTGTGTTCTCGTGTGGTATAATCTGTTTATTAAGGTACAATGGTACATTATTTACTCTTTTGTTGGTAAAGTCTATATGTATAGACTTTGCCTCGTTTAACTTAATTCGCCACTTTGTTGTCCATGTATAAAGCGTATTTATAGCTGCTTGCACTTTTTCTACAGCTTCCGTTTGAGAGTCTCCTATAGCCATAATGGCTGTGTCGTCAGCAAACGTAGCAACTGTACTATTTTGTAATACTGGCATATCACACGTGTAAAGCAGGTATAGGACAGGACCTAGAACACTCCCTTGTGGTACACCAGCTTTGATTTCTTGAAGGTCAGAATATGCATCGTCGTGTCTTACTAAAAACATTCGTTGCGTTAAGTAGGACTCTAGGATGTCGGCATATTGTTTGGGTAGAAAATTTCTTAATTTATTAATGAGGCCTTTGTGCCACACTTTGTCAAATGCTTGTTGCACATCTAGAAACACAGTTAAGGGAATTAATTAACAAAAACAAACTAGATACTTATCGGACAAATTCTTAACAACTATCCGGAGATTTATAAAAAAAAATGTGTCGGAAAAATACATAACCTGAAACTACTTCTTTATAAAACCGCTGCTTTAAGTCAGTCTTATAAATGTACATTTGAAGCCTGATTCATTCATTCATCATTCAACCTGATCCCCCTACCTTTGAATGGTCCTTTAAGAAGAGGAACGTCTATACCTCCCTTGCAAATGGTAGTAAGATCAATAATGAAAAAAGTATTTCTATTTTCTTACTCGGACATTTAAGGACTGTAAGATAGCCAGCCCTATAAGCACAAAATCATCATAAATTTAATTAAAACCAATATACGATCATGCAATTCCTTTTTAAATAGCTTTTATAATAAAATATCATAAAGTTAAGTGTGGTATAGTCTCGCAAAAATCGTAAACAGGTATTTATCGATTCATCTATTCAATAAGCTATTATTTTAACGCGACCGTAAACCTCTCCTTCCCACCTATTTACTATACATTGCATCTGACAGTGTCCATTTTAGATTGAACTCTAGAAAATCACTACCTTCCCTTATGTTACCATTATACTTGAAGGATGAGGGGGTTAGGCAGCTCATTTTATATTGGTGAAGCACTTAGAACAATGAGTTTAAGGTCTATTGCACCTGCCTACGAATAAGGTTCGCAAGTTCGATAAACCGCGATTTTGTTCTTCCGCTTTGTCTTATCATGCGCATGCAATCGCATTTTGTATTGCAGTCTTTATCGAAAACTAGCAACTATATTACCGTGTGAATAAATAATTAGGTTTTCGTAATATGTGTTCGGACTACGTAGTGTTAGCAGGCTTCCTACCAGCTTGAGCGGATACTAATTAAGTATTTAAAAAAAAATTCTGACTTCATATGCCTTTGCAATATGAGGGTTTTTCTCGATTTCTGAGAAAATAACCATGAGATCCTGACCTAGTGCTAATAGCACCAAACAGGAACCACCAACTTTCAAATAAAAAAAGAATCCATAAATCGCTTCGCCCAATTAAAATTTATGAGGTAACAAACATAAAAAAATATACAGACAAATTGAGAACCACCTCCTTTATTTTAAAGTCGGTTAAAAAGAGGTCATGGATGTTGTGGCGTTGTATATCGAGGATATATGTAAAGGAAAAAGCCAGTAGATGGATTAAGAAGACATGTCCATATAGCTGTGGAGGGTTTCTGCAAAGAAAACCCCTTAAAGTATTTTCTGCCAAACCGAGTGATCACAGATTTCACCTACTTTAAACTGTTTCAAGAATAGACTAGACAAAGTCTATAAATCTTCATGATACACACGCATCAGCATAAAGCTGCTAGTGTGATTGCAATATAATAATAATAATATGCTGAAATTTTAAAAATATATACGTTTATGTAGAGTCAAGTTGGAGAAAATAAACAAGTAAAATCTGTATGGACACAATGCTTTAATTTCATCCCATCACAAAAATCCCTTCAGCATGATATGGTGCAATTAATAAAGTCCCAATAAATTATTGTATTTGAAACGCAATTTAAAAGCACCACAAACGATATTACGATATATTAATATACCAAGATGTATCTATACTTATGACGTCACCGGCAGATATATCTGTCTCTTTATCGCCTCGTCTTTTTCTATATACATCTGTCTTTGTCTCGCTATATTATTATATATTAATATGCCGTTTGTGACGCCCTTTATTCGTTTATATTAAAGCTTATTGTCCATAAGGCATTGCTACTCTGTACATTACTATTTAACGTCTAACTAAACTAACTTTCATTTAAATTGGGTCAAATTAACAAACTACTGTTAATTGTTACGGTTTTCGTTCATATCATTATCTGAATCTATATGAACTGATATTCTGTACTATACGTTTTGCCGGTGCAATAGTTGAAGTATTAGCTTTGTTGTACCAAGACCCCGAGTTTGATTCCCAGCCAAAGCAAAGAGATCTTTTTGCTACCAAAATTTATCAAGAGCTGCTATCTGAGCTAAAAAGGAAATAAAAAAGTAAACTCTGTGACGATACAATCTATACTAATATTATAATACTAGCTGTTGCCTGCGACTCCGTCCGCGTAGAATTTAGCAAATTTTCACGTGCGACGGCGCGATGGCTTATTTCATGTAAAAGTTTGGTGTTTCTATACCGATTTCTATGATTCTTTTTTTATTGAATAGGTAATAATGTTAACTTTTTCAAATTAGGGATGAGTGAGAGTATTATAAACGTAAAAGTAAACAAATATAATCAGAATGCTCCGAACAGCTAAGCTATCAAGAGTTACACGTGTTATTGTGAGTCAACCATAAAATATAGATATATGCTGTTGCGGGATATTTTTTAGACAATTTTATGTAGAATATTTTCGTAAATCATGTAGATTTCTATGTAACTTTAACCATTAAGGCTGCACACGCGACGGAAGCTTAAAAAATGGAGTAACTTCTCCCGTTTTCCCAACATTTCCCTTCACTACTCTGCTGCTATTGATTGTAGCGTGATGAAAAGTATACTATAACCTGCCCAGGAGTATGAAGAATAATTGTACCAAGTTTCGTTAAAATCCGTCGAGTAGTTTTTGTTTCTATAAGGAACATACAGACGGACAGACAGACAGACAGACATACAGACAGACAGACAGACAGACAAAAATTTTACTGATTGCATTTTTGGCATCAGTACCGATCACTAATCACCCCCTGATAGTTATTTTGAAAATATATTTCATGTACAGAATTGACCTCTCTACAGATTTATTATAAGTATAGATTATAATCATTTGTGTGATTTTTCTACTGTCATACAAATGTTTGTTCTGCGTCTGGGTGTTTACTATTATGTATTTACAAAAGAAAAGTAGTTTATGTATTATATCCGTATTCTGGTACCCATAACACAAGCATATAAGCTTAGCTTGGGACCAGAGGACGTTGTATGAAAATGGCCATGAATATTTATTTTTATTTATTTACTAGCTGACCCGGCAAACGGTGTTTTGCCTTAATAAAAAAAAAATATTTGAAAAATAGATGTTGGCCGATTCTCAGACCTACTGAATATGTATGTAAAATTTCATAAAAATCGGTCAAGCCGTTTCGGAGGAGTACGGTAACTAACACTGTGACACGTGAATTATATATATTAGAAGAAGATAAAGCTGAAGAGTTTATTTGCTATTTTGAACGCGTTAATCCCAGGAACCACTGAATCGATTTGAAAAATTCTTTAAATGTTGGATAGTACATTTATCAAGGAAGGCTATAGGTTATATAACATCACGCTGCCACTAATAAGCGCGAAGGAGTAGACAAAATGCTTGCATAAACAGGGGAAAATCATTTGAATTCCATGGGTACGAAGTCCCGGGCAACAGCTTGTAAGTTATAAACAGATCGCAGATTAAATTTTCTATTACATATATAATAAAACTACAATAGAAACGTTTAGATATGGTCGAGATGATATAAGTATTGAATTGGAGCCAGTACCATAGTGCTTTAAGGAGTGTAGCTACAATTACGTCAGGATTCGCTTCGCTTACAGTGAATAGTTGAATCGAAATTACCCAGAGGCTACAAGGCTGAATCTAATTGTATTATCTTGTTATGAACGCATGGAATACCACGCCTCCTTTTTATTTTGGTGGCGTATAATCTATACTATTATTATAAAGATGAAGAGTCTGTTAGTTACTTTGTTTGTTTGATCGCGCTAATCTCAGGAACTGCGCTGATCCGATTTGAAAATTTCTCTCAGTGTTGGAAAGTACATGTATCGAGCAAGACTATAGGTTTTATAACATCACGCTGCGACCAATAAGAAGAAGCATCAATGAAAAATGTTGCAAAAACTATTTGACATTGAAAAAAATTTATGTCATCTACTTTGTCTATGCCTTAGCTGATCGGTTAAAACATCTATATGCCTAAAATATGTCTCTCTCTCTCTCCAGCCCATTTACCTCCTACTGTTGGGCACGGGCCTCCTCTACTTTGGGAGAAATTATGGTCTACTGTGCCGCGCTGACCAGGCGTATTGGCATGGTTTATTTTCGAGTTTCCCGTCTCTCACAGAGGATGTTATCTGTGTGCAATATCCCTAAGCTGACTTTTACAGCACCCTTGAGAGGAGATGGGGTGGTGACACTTGTATTCCTAATCCGTCACCACACGGAAAATGTAGAATGTAATGAATATGTCTAGCGTATAGTAAATGTTTCTTGAACATTACTAACAGTATACTAAATTATGGTATGGGAGTGTTGCATAGTTTCCGCAAGGCCAGTGTAACGGGCCATGTCATTATGAACGCCCCTGTGCTGACATTTGCAAGAAAAGCAGGGGCCAAGTAGTAAGTATTATAATGTCAATAGCTACTAGTAAATTACTCGTTGATTTATGAAAGCTAGACGTAATATGGTATGGTTCTGATTTAACAGTTTCGAATAAAAGTATTTAAGTACTTGGTAGGTTAGGTTCACTTGCATAGTTTTTAAGGCGATTTGTTTTTAGTTTTCTCTAAATATATGCATCAAAGCTCATTGAGTCGTTGAAAATCAATGTTAGAAATAATAAAATTGTTCTGAATTCGAAAAAACTTGTAAATCGTTGCTACTTATCGGTCACGATGTCTACGATAAAATCATTACTTCGTGTTCTAGTAAGTACTTAAAATAGTTGTTTATTGTACTAGAATTAGTTCCTTAGTTCCAGCCGAGATTACAGCCTCGACTAACGGTCCTGTACCTACCTAGTTCTAACGGGACAATCCCAGCAATGCAGCTTGTTTACAGATTAACTTAAACGCTTATATTCCTTATGAAATTTCTTGTGTTCATAAGAGTTTACTCGTTAGAAAGATATAAGCTTACTAAACTTGTATTGACGCCAATACTATACTTTGAAAACAGTCGTCAAATATAATTTTTAGCCATGCCAAAAGTACAGCACACAATTCACTTTTCAGTCCATTTTTTGGGCTTATTCAATCTGCTTTAGGGAGTACCTTATACACCTTCGTGTAAGATTTCGTCTTAAGTTTTTAATATTGTGTGAAAATACCTATTCTGTATATACAGAAAAAGCATTGTGGGAAACCACGATAGTTCTAAGAGAAAAATAATTTTTGGTACTTCTGCAACGTTAAATTTATAATTATTTTTAAAATAATCTATGCTTACCGTCAGTGTTACCAGAATTTGATTTCCTTGAGTAAAATGTATGGTCTTAATCTGCTTTTAGTATCTGGTCTAGTCTAAATCTAATAGGTAAATCAATACTTATAAAATAATTTATTTATATTAAAACATAAAAATTGGGACTTTTTAATACGGCTTATAATAATAAGTTTAACATTTGTCTACTTACAGATTAACAATTCCTAACTGTTTATTGTTAAAACCAGAAACACAACAATTTAACGGGATATATATTAAGCATATTAGTCAGCTGTTTGTATTATCGTATTATTTATGTAACTATTAACATAATTACCATAAATGGTTATTGTTAAAACTGATATTAAGGTTAATCTTTATGGAAATGGCTGGATGATACCTAGAAATGGTAATAAATTGGATACCAAATGATTCTTATTTTAGCAACGAAATTATAATTTAAGATTAACTAATATCTGTGGACGATTTTTTATTACATTATTGATGACGAAGAACATTCATTTACCTACCTCATGATTTTTCTAAATCGTTTACCATCTATTAAGCTTAAAAAAGTCAACGAAAATGCTTGCATTAAAAGCCAAAGTCTGTATATTTTTTAATAAGTCCACTCCAAAAAGTTTTTATTTCTACATTTATTTATTAATGTTTTCAATTGCACTTATTACGTACAGCTATAATTATTAATTGCATTTATTCTGCTCGTTGAATTATTATGTTTACTTAATAATTCAACGAGCAGAATCAGAGCAACGGAATGGTATTCCGAAGCCGTGGGTTCAAGTCCCGCTCATGGTGGTCGTTTTTTCCCACTACATATTGAATTTTTAAGTTTTTATTTAATAACGCTGACACACTTAACCCAATGCCTAAATTATTTTTATAAATACACTAGCTGTTGCCCGCGACTCCGTACGCGTAGAATTTAGAAAATTTGCCCGTTTTTGCAACATTATTCACTAATGCTTCGCTCCTATTGATCGTAGCGTGAGGTTATATATCCTAAAGCCCTATAAGTGGACTAACCAACAAAAAAAGAATTTTTCAAATAGAACCAGTAGTTCCTGAGATTAGCGCGTTTAAAGAAACAAACAAACAAACAAACAAACTCTTCCGCTATATGTATATTAGTATAGATATAGGTACACATAATGCGCATTTTTGAAAGTACTAACCAAAGTTTACTCATGCCTTTTGAGACATAAAAAGGCTATAATAAAAAAACTAAGAAAAACCAACAACTCACAAAACCGGGAAATAATATACAAAAAGCTTAAGCTTCATCTACTCAATAGTGAAGTAACGGAATACTCGAGTACTTGACCTAGTAAAGGGCTGCTTACATCACAACTCGTTTGACGCATTCCGCATACGACACACAGACAATTAAACTGTCAATTGCTCGCCCCGGTATAGAAGATATCGAGTAATACCAGGGAAGTGCAGGGCCCTGAGTCGGGTATTTCAACGGTCTCACAACTGTACCATTATTGCACCATTATGGTGCAATAGTAAAGTTTTTGGTAGTCTACTATTAATGTGTCGTCATAACGACTTCATCATTGTCTTACAATTGTCAAAGTGACATAAATTGCTAGTCTCGTACACAACTGCTTCACAATTGCAATTCAATGACTGAAATGTTTCGGTAGTCTGCTATTTTGAATTTGACAGTAATATTTTTAAATTGTCCTGTGTCGACAGATTGCCATAAATAAAAAATAGATAGATAGAAATATTAGAAATTGTTCTTTGTAATTTATTGCAATTTACTAATCTCCTAAACTTCACATTGCTTTTTATACTAATAAATAGTATGTACAAATATATTTAAACGAAGTCTAGCATGATTAAATGTTTAAATTTATTAGTAGTTTTTCGAAAATCACTTCAACTAACGCATTTTTTAAAAACGGCAACACTTACATACCATTCTAACACAATCCATAGATAAAAGAGACCGAAAATTCAATGCATAGATAAAAGAGATCGACAATTCTATTACCATTGAACGACCGTTATGACGGCATATAGCAGACTACGGATATTTGACTTCAATTGCAACGGTATCGTGCCGGTATTGTGCCGGTATGACAATTGTTCCAAAATAGTGGACTTGAGCACCTGAGTCATTGCCGCGATACGGTCACGGTCGACTAACGGTGTGCTGGCCTACATAAGGGTCTCGATATCAACTTTAATTCAAAGCTTCTGGTTAACTATAAGCTCTATACGTTTATATTTCTAACATTTTCTTTAGATTTTTCAATGCAATGTAACTAAAATTTACTTTTTTGAGTACCTACTTGTAAAGTATGTTCTTTACAAAGGAAGTAACTGTCTTTAGTAATATTTTCTACTTTATGTCCACTTATGGTGACTAATTAAGAATTACACATCATACCACAGTATTTGTTATTGTGGGTGCCGATAGATTCATGCTAAGAATCATATTTTTTTAGAACCTTGCGGTAACATATTTTACGGCAGCTGGAAGATTTGGAACTATACCATAAACAAACACGCATATTCAGGTTTAGAGAACAACACATTCTAAAGGATGTCTTCAGTCGGACATTCATAAGAAGAGCCCAAAAAGACCTTTTCGATGTTATACATCTCCACGTGAAAAGCTCCTGAAAATGCATACAAAGTCAAATATTATTCAAATTCACTTACGAATAATTTGTAGTTAATTAAATACTCTCGTGAGTAAAAAACCAAAACCAAAGCTAATTGATATATTCTGCAGCCGTATATATGTTTAATACAGAATAAAATTTATAAACATGACACCAACTAAACGTGAGAGAGCCGCTATCAGTATATATAATCTCCAACTTCTTATTAAATTGTATTTAACGAACAAAATTATATTATTAATGTCAGCTTAATTAGAATTATTGATTCATAGCTTTAAAATTAGATAATCTTCTAAATATTAATTAGCAATAACGTGCAGTTTATAATTCGGATACATAACATTAATAAAAAATATATATCTTAATGTTACTAGTTTTATTTCCGTTGCATACATGTATACACTTGAGAACAAGACTGTAATAATTTTTTGTTAGTAATTTGATGATTTAACGACTTAAATTCACAGAAAATATAAACCACAAATATCTTTTTAAATGTAATATTCTCTTGTACGACTTATTTGTT
Source organism: Orgyia antiqua (assembly GCA_916999025.1). NCBI lineage: Eukaryota > Metazoa > Arthropoda > Insecta > Lepidoptera > Erebidae > Orgyia > Orgyia antiqua. Next base: position 5,073,458 of record OU779869.1, read on the forward strand.
TAAATAAAACTACTTTTTACGGATTCAGACTCGTGTATTTGTTTTAAATTTTAGCCCGACGTTTCGGAGACTTTTTAGTCACCATAGTCACGAGTGAGACTGGGTGAGACTGAGCTGTAAAGTGTCCACTACGATCAGCCTCTTCACTCTTTCCTACAACAGCAGGCGAGTTCCGTCTTCGTGGAAAACTGCAAACGTGCAACCGGTGAACAAAAAGGGCGATAGATCAGATCCATCGAATTACAGGCCTATCGCTATAACCTCCCTCCTCTCGAAGGTGATGGAACGAATAATCAACAGCCAACTATTGAGGCACCTAGAAGAACACGATCTGTTGAGACCGTCAGTGCGGCTTCCGCCACGGTCGCTCTACGGGTGACCTTTTAGTGTGCCTCACAAACCGATGGGCGACAGCCATCGAGAGTCAAGGTGAGGCCTTGGCAGTCAGCCTGGATATAGCGAAGGCGTTCGATCGGGTCTGGCACCGGAGTCTTCTCACGAAGTTGCCATCTTACGGACTCCCCGAGGGATTATGCGAATGGGTTGCCAGCTTTTTATCTAGCAGAAGCATTAAGGCCGTCGTTGACGGGAACTGCTCTGAACGATATATTATAAATGCCGGTGTCCCGCAAGGCTCCGTGTTGTCCCCAACGCTGTTCTTACTGCATATCAATGACATGCTGTCCATTGACGGTATTCATTACTATGCAGATGACAGCACCGGGGACTCGTTCTATACGGGCCACGCCAATATCCCTCGTTCCACTGTTGAGGAAAGTAGAAGTAAACTTGTGTCGGAAATCGACTAAACTTAGTCCACTTTAACCCAAACAAGACACAAGTTTGCGCGTTCACCGCTAAGAATGCCCCATTTGCTGTAGCACCTCAATTCCAGAACACATCCCTCACCATCTCAGATCACATCGGGATCCTCGGTGTGGACATCTCCAGTGACGTCCAGTTCCGATGTCATCTGGAAGACAAGGCCAAGCTGGCATCTAAAAAACTTGGTGTACTTAATAAAGCAAAGCGGTACTTCTCTTCGGGGCAAAGACTCACCTTGTATAAGGCGCAGGTCCGGCCCCATATGGAGTACTGCTGTCATCTTTGGGCGGGTGCACCACAATACCAGCTTGGGCCCTTTGACTCGCTCTAAAGACGTGCTGTGAGAATTGCAAGCGTCCATAGGCTACGGTAATCACTTACCATCAGGCGAGCCGTATGCTTGTTTGTCACCCTAGTCGTAAAAAAAAAAAATTTTTATTTCCCCAATGACTAAAGAGTTTAATATCCCGACTTTCACCAACATAAGTCAAGGTTCTTTAGGTTATAGGCACAGGTCGGGCACGCGACACCCATATCAATCAACCCAGGCATCATCACCATTTCATATGCCGTTTAGAACCTTATATATTAGATGTAGGAACCTAATTGTTATGCGTGATACACATGACAATGATACCGTAGTGATACGTGATAAGAATGACCTGTAGAAGTAAGTTAGCGGGACAGTTTTTAATAGATGACATTAACTTTAAAATTTCTTTTTGTTTCCACATCTGTATGTATACAATAGTATACACATGTATACAATAGTATACATATGTATACAATAGTATACGTATGTATACAATAGTATACAGCCCCTACCATTATAGTCCTACTGTTGGGCATGGTCCTACTCCACTTTAGGAAGGATTATGGTCTATAATGCCGCGCTGACCAGGCATGATGGCATATGGCTTTAGGATTGGGCCGTTAATGAGATGGAGAGAGAGATATTTAGGTTGATATCAACAATAAATCGACACCATTAACACAGACCTACTTTCAGTTCACCGTATTCAGTCGCAATGCGCTTTAAGATCATATGATAAATAAAGTTTATATTTTACTTCGGTTTATCTGTCATCAAAATATTAATACTACGAATAGTGTTACATTTAAATATGCCCCGCGGTGTTACCCGCAGTAAAAAGGTTAACAATCCGTTCGTTTTCTATTATTCCAAGTGAACATTGCATTCTTTTGGGATAAAAAGTAGCCCATATGTTCTGATAAGCTATATTATTGTAGTTACATTAAAATTCATTCAGTAGTTTTTGCGTGAAAGAGTAACAAACATCCAAACATCCATACTCACAAACTTTCACATTTATAATATTACTAGCTGACCCGGCAAACGTTGTTTTGCCATACTAAAAAAAAAAAGAAAAAAAAGGTTTGAAAAATAGATGTTGGCCGATTCTCAGACCTACTGAATATGTATGCAACATTTGAGAAGAATCGGTCAAGCCGTTTCGGAGGAGTACGGTAACTAACACTGTGACACGTGAATTTTATATATTAGATTATCTCACAAGTAAATCATATTTTTAATATATCTTTCTTTTAAGAATAAGGTCTTGTTACGCGAAGGTTTTCAATTAAAATAATGTGATATCTTCCAATTGTCTATTATGGGCCTAGTCTAAGAAAGAGGTAAGGCTTATTATTTAGTTGGCTTTCTCGTAAGCCTTGCAAAATTAAAACACTTTAAGATAGGCTACCGCCTAATACAAGCGATTTGAAGCGTTGCTGGATGCAAGCGGCGCAATACCGCATGTTGTGGCGTTTTTTGAAAGATGCCAATGACCAGCAAAATCAGAAAAAGGCTGATAGATGCATGGATGAACTCTAAATACATTGCCATACACAGTAACAACATTGTAGCAACAACATAAAATGCACAACCTTTCCTTATAATATAACTTAAGTACATCGTTATGTAACAATTTGTGAGGAGCTTTCTTTATATTTATAGGCAACACTTAAATTAGCCGAAAGTCATCCTTTCACTCCAGTCGGCACTGTTACAAAATTTACGTTCTATTTTTAAATTACTTTAAAACTATTTACAGCAATTTAATTTTATTTTTATCTTTGGCCCAATTTGTTTGTCCAAGCAAAAAACAAGATTAAAAAAAATTATTGGTACGTACGCGTAGCGATGAGGTCCTTTATGTCTATTCATTGCCCATTAATGGTCAAAGAATGATGGTCTGATACACGATTTTTTATTTTACGTAGAAATTACTACTTAAAATACCAGCTAAGTACGAGTTAGACTTGCACACGAAAGGTTCCATAAAATATATTATTATATTCCCGAACGGGATGAGAGCGGAAAATATGATGATGAGCATATGTTGTTATAGAATCAACTAATATACATAAAGTCTTTAATTTTGAGCTGACTAGCTATCACCAGAGGCGTATTTACCCTAAAGCCATAGGGGCCATGGCCCAGGGCGGCCAGCCTGAGATGGGTGGCAAAAGGCTTCAATTTAAAAATTTTGCTTTATCTCTATCAATTTGTACATAGGGCGGCTAATTGATTTGGTTCGGGCCGTTAAATCCAATAGCCCGGGGGGGCTAATTTTCAATTTACGCCTTTGGCTATCACCGTTCTAAAGATACAGCCAGGTGGCAGAAAGACGGTCGGACAATTTACCGATAAAAAATCAATCCAATATTTAACAAACATTAAAAAATTATACAAAAATAACCATCCTCTTTATTCCCCCTATAATATATAATAAACTGCATCAAAATCAACCGCGTAGTTTTGAAGATCTAAGCTTGTATATAGGACATACACGACTTTGTTTTAATTAAAACAACTTTTTTCGGATTTAGACGCGTATATTTGTTTTAAATTTTGGACGTTTCGGAGACTTTCGAGTCACCACGGTCACGGTTAAACAAATGAGTCGCGCAAGTGTTAGAAAATATTACGACTTCGTTTTATTCTAAATTTTATTAAAGGTTACTATGGTCTATTACCAGCTTGAGTATCAGCAGCCAGCGGCTATATTTAAGTTAGATTAATCTTGACCTTTGATATAACACTGTATCAAGTCATTGACATTGTAACGATGTTATTGTTCAAACTAATCGAGCTTAACACGCGTTTATTTTCACTTACGTAATATAGTTTATTAATACTGTCGTTTTAGTGGTACCAATTCTACGTGCACAATTAAACTAAACTATCAAATTGATAGTGTCAATAACACAGTTCAGACTTTCTTGATATAAAAATAGTGTATCACAAAGTAAGCATTTTCATTAATATAAATGTATAAAAAGCAAATGAATAAAAAATACACCATAGTTATTTTCATTTTTTTTTTTACTTTTTTTTAACTGTTTATCGATGCCACGACGGTAGGCACAGAAAATGCTACCAACAGCATCATGTTAAGTGAATGGAAACTCCTTGCTTCCAAATAGCATAAAAACAAAATAAGTAATAAGTAGTTGTAAATGCATAATAATGATAAATGTTAAGAAAGCTATAATGTCTGAAAGTTTCATTCAAACTTGTGTGAAATCAGTCTTGTTGTAAATTTATAGCGTAACCGTGAAGTTTATTGGCTAAGAGCTTGAGTCTTGCAGACTTACGTTAAAATATTTCGAGTTTCATTATAGTTAAACTTTAATTGGGAGTAATTATTGAGTGATTCCTATACTTTTCGGCCCAATATTGTCCCACTGTCGAGCACGAGCTTCCTCCTCTTCATTAGGCATTGGGTCTACTTTGGTTAAGTTTTGAGTTTTCCATCTGTCACAGTGATCGTGAGGGTATTTTCAGAAAATCTCTGTCCATATATAACTGCATGAATATTATGGAAAATAAATCAAATTATATGCATCATATAGACCACTACGAAACCCGCAATAGTCAGTTACTGTAGGACCCGCAAAACTTATATTTTTAGTGCGTCCCATGGACTGGCTAGGCTCAAAAAGTACGCAGGAAAGATTTCGTAAAAAATTCCTTTCCTTTGAATCTGCTCTTCTTTTACGCAGAGCCTGTGCTTCCGCAAATAAATTCTAAAAATGTAAATAAATCTTAACATTCGGCTCTCACTGTGACGTAACCTTAACAGTAACCAGCTCTTACTCTATTAAGTGTAATATCACAATGAAAATTAAATGAAGTGTATGTGACACTAGTACGAGGAGCTCAGCATCATAACGGTTAGATAACAATCGCAGTGAGGCGCGAGAGTGAAAGCGTTCAGTCAGATTCACATGTGTCTTCGTCTCACTCACGGCCATATTGCGTCACTTGGTAATGACATCACCTTCAAATTAAATAATAACAACTTCACACTTCTATACTTACTCTTAATAAAGTAGACAGATTAAAGATGTTGTTGATTTATTGCAGAAGGCGACAGTGCTCTCAGTAAGCTCCTCTGCCTTAAAATATTCTCTACACTCTCTCTATCTCTCTCTCCAGCACACTAACGTCCCACAGCTGGGCACGGTTCTCCTCCACTTTGGGAGAGCTTACGATTTAATGCACCGCGCTGACCAGCCGTTTTGGCATGGAGTTCAATTTTGAGATTTTCGTCCCCATCAGAGCTGTTGTTATCTGTATATAATATTACTTACCTGGGCGTTACACCGCCCCCTGGGAAATAGGGGTGGTGACACTTGTATTCTTAATACGCCAAACGTCATTTATCTAAATATTTCCTACGCCGAATATTAATTGATGATTGAATGAGGCAAATAATAACCTTCTCGAAATAAACGACAACTTTGGAATGTATCTACTGAGTTTTTCAAAGAATAAACGTGTCTGGAGGTAACGTGATTTATAGTTTTAATACTAAATGACCAATAATCTTAAAACAGACGAGATTGTAGACATATCACTTATTTAAAAAATGATGTATTAAATTCTAACCTTACCATGTATGTACCAAGATGTTTTTAATAATTGCTAAACAAGATATTTAGCGTGTTTTTATCAAATGTCATATGTTTGCTAAATGCAAGAAGTGCAAAAAATCTGCAAATTGCCATCACATAAAGAGTGCCTTGTTAGGCACTCTCACGCTTGACCTTATTCTTATTACTAGACAATTTTGTTCCTCTTTGATGGATTTTCTGTGACTATCTTTAGTCAAGTCACTTTTTGCCAGTGTCTGGTGTATAATTGTTATGACGACATGTAAAGTAGAGAGCAAAGTAGTGATACAGTTCCATAAACACTTACATTTGATTGCATAAAAAAATACGTACTATCAAGAGATCACATTGATTGAGTGAATGTATACAGTCAGTGTAGTGATGGGTTAAGAATATAAGTGTCACTATCCATTTTTCTCTCAAGGGTGCTGTAACAGCTATCTAAGGGATGCCTATTGTACATTGATAACATCCTTTGTGAGAGACGAAAACTTGAAATTAAACCCTGTGCCGACACACCTAGTCAACGCGGCCCAGTAGACCATAATCTTTACCAAAAGGAGAGGTGGGGCGTGACCAACAGTGAGACGTTATTGGGCAGAAGTCTGGAGAGAGAGTGGATACTAAAGATCTATCCGTATCATGACAATCATGACGTACCTTTTATTAACTAATTATTTTTCGCTATTAATTTTGCGCCAAATATAAATCTTTCAAATAAACGAATGGTTCTTGTTTTTTAATTAAAGTGAAGGTAATAACTTTCGATCTTGTAGAAAATTTATCAAAAAATTGCGTGAGTCGCTGCAAATTTGTATATACATAAACACACTATAATTATTGCGGTAATTAAATTTATTTAATTAGGCTTCAATTAGTGTTAATGAACATTAATAAAATGTCAATTGAATAATATAGAGTATTACATACATATATCTTACTTTGTGATATAGAGTTTGAGAATGGGGATTTAAAAGCTAGCTAAAGGACATTGTACACACAACATCCTCTGTGTACAATATCCCTTAGCTAGTTACAGCACCCTAGGAAGAAAAAGACGTAATACTCGTAACTAGCGAAATAATCAGGCATAACTATATAGACATATGGTCTTATTCATAATGATTTATCGGAGGTTAAAACGGAGATTTTATCGGAGACATAATAAACGTTTTAGCGTAAAAAGACTATTATGAATAACAAGTTTTGACAATTTTCGCGAACCAATTTTAACGAACTTTTAAACCTCCGATAAGTCGTTATGAATAAGACCAATAATATATACATAATTTATGCCATAACTTCTTTGCTAATTATTCGCTTAGTTCAGTAACTAAAAAAACACGTTTATAATTTAAACTATTGCATTGTCATCGATCCTTAATACCTAAGTGTGCAAAATTTCAGATCAATCCAACTACTGCAAGTGGGGGAAAATTACCTTCAAAGATTCCGTTACATACTCGTAGATTAATGCATGGATACCGAACAAATATAAACGTGTTAAAAAAGGTTTATACCTAGTTAGTAATAACTTTTATTGTTTGCGGGTAAAAATATACTTAGCTTTGAATAAATCCTTCTTCTTTTATTTACAGATTATCATTTTAATAATCACAATGGAGTTACAAAGGAGGCTAACACCTGAATCGTGAGGTTAATTTCTTTGAATAAGTATTACGATCAATTATAAACGATCGATACTTTTGTTATCAAGGTTGTTACGTTGCATTTTGTAATACTATCTACTATATAAAAATAAGTCGGGTTTTCCTTCCTGACGCTATAACTCCAGAACGCACGAACCGATTTCCACGGTTTTGCATTCGTTGGAAAGGTCTCGGGCTCCGTGAGGTTTAAAGTTAATTTTTTTAAATTTTTTTTTTAACTTTTTTTTGTATGGCAAAACAACGTTTGCCGGGCCAACTAGTTCTAGTATATAAATAAGTTATATTGATTCGCTATCTCGTTATTATATATATCTCAAGAGACAGAAAGAACAGTATTAATTAATTTATAGATATAATAATATTTTCTAATACTTGCGCGAAACATTTATTCATATAAAACCACTTTGTACGGATTTAGACTCGTATATTTGTTTAATTTTAGTTCCTCTCGTGACCACGGTCACTAAAAAAGTCTTCGAAACGTTGGGCTATTAATTTGGTCGATAATAATAGTTTAAGCTAAAGTTAATTCAAAGATAAACATTCAAATAGCTTCTCTCTTTTCTTCTTTGTACTCTGTGTACTTCTATATTCTCTTTACTCTTTTACTTTACTCTACTCTTTCTACTTCTGTGTTCTCTTTAAACCGTTATTAGTGATGATGATGAAATATAGAGAGCTTCTCTATATTTTTCTATTATAGGCTTATCTTATATTCGACGAGCCTCGTGGTTGAGTGGTTCATGTAACGGACTGCCAATTAAGAGGTCGCGGGTTCGATTCCCGCTCGGGTAAACATTTGTGTGATTTTTATAATTGTTATGCAAACGTTTGTACTGCGTCTGGGTGTTTCTATGTATTATAAGTATGTGTTTAAAAAAAAAGGAGTATATGTATTCTATCCGTATCTTGGTACCCATAACACAAGCAATATAAGCTTAGCTTGGGACCAGAGGACGTGGTGTGAAATGTCCATGAATATTTATTTATTATACATATTAAATGACCCGGCAAACGTTGTTTTGCCATACTAAAAAAAAGTTTTGAAAAATAGATGTTGGCCGATTCTCAGACCTAGAGGATATGTACATAAAATTTTAGGAAAATCGGTCGAGCCGTTTCGGAGGAGTACGGTAACTAACACTGTGACGTGTGAATTTTATATATAGGATTTATAGGTTGACAGTTCGGGCAACTAGGATGGAATGGCGGGTGGGCTCTACCGCTATTTCTTTTTGCACCAATTGTTATTTGATATAACTGCTTCTTTTCATTTTCGATGTATTTAAAAGTCTTTATTTTATTGGATCTTGCTTTACGCCTTGCCAAAGAGATAGACAAATTTTATAGGGCACAGGTAGATGAGATATATACAGTATCGCGCACGTTCCGTTCATCAGCATTCCCGGTTGACGCAGTTTACGGATCGTTATGTGTAATACTGTCGTGTAACGGAACGTATAACAGTTAGAACGTTCAAATGAGTCCGCCATCTTCGCGTACTACTTGCTATGTTAATAGAGTTATATTATTTACTATATTGCTAAAATTTTTGGGTTACTGTTATATCGTTAACTACCATTATAAAAAAAAACAGGTTGTTATTTATGATTTTGTTTAGTCATAACAAAATAGAATGCGAATTCTTTATGAGTAATTGATCGCGTGCTGAAATAAAACATAAAAATGTATGAACATAACATATAACTTGCTATAATTTATTGCTGGTTATAATTTTATGGTGTTAAAGCTATTTAAATTAAGTGAGACTGGAAATATTAAATTTGTTATAAAAATTTATAAAACGCAAAATTTTAGTTACGACTTTCATAGTTATCTTATAATATAAATGGTGTTCTTTTATGTATGGCAATTTTATCTATCTTGTCTTTAAATACATGTAGAGCAAATCTGGACTTGAGTATTTCCGCTATGAGAGGTTTCATTCATTTATAACATAACCTGGTGACTACACAAGGGGTGGAAGGCGTCATGGAGAGGTAAGGCCTACGGTCTAGGCCCGGAAGAGGTCCTCTAGCAGTGAGATGTCAGAGATGATTTCCGGTCACTATAGGCCTGGGCAGAGGCGTATTTACCCTAGGGTCATAAGGGCCATGGCCCGGGGCGCCCAGCCTGAAAAGGGCGGCGAAAGCTTTCAAGTTTAAAATCTTGCTCTATCTCTCTTAATTTATAGGGCGGCTAATTAAATTGGCCCGGGGCATCAAATCAAATGGCCCAGGGCGCTAATTTTCAAAATACGCCTCTGGGCCTGGGTGACTAGCAATAGCTGCTTGTTATTCAAACGAGCTTTCTGCTCCCTCACAGTATGTAGGGATGGACTGGTGGGACTTGTATCTACTACCGGAGTTGCGGCGCAGCACGACAATATTTGTACATTCTCTACAAGTTATGAATTTCGTCGCCAATAATAATGTGTAGAATAAAGGTTTTCTAAATACTTTCCTCAGTCCCAAGTTTGAGATATTGTTAAAGTGAGATGGTATTTCGTAATGACATGCTCGTAAACAAGTTTTTTATTCATAAAAAACGTCAGCTCCTGTTGATCTCTACACTAAGTAAGCCAGCATGTCTCGGAACAATAAGGTGAAACTCATCGATTAATTTCCACCGAAGGAAACTCTCTACAATGGCTGTGGGAACATCGCGGCTTGTTTTATGATAACTTTGTATATTCACGGCTACTAACATGAAAGAAAAGAAAATATATGGGTAGAACACAATCTAACCATATACATTTCCATCACACTCTTTTTCTCCTCATGCGCGCTGTAAAGGTCAGCTAAGATAAACATAACATTTGCGAAGGGAAACTAATAGAAAGCAATAATAATTACAGATAGAATAGTCAGGACTGTCCGAGTCTGTCCGCGTGGGGACGGATTAAAAATAAAAGTGTGTTGTCTTTTCTGTAAAAGCTCTCTGAATTCTGTAAAAGCCAGAATATTGTGTACACAGATAACATTGTTTTTGAGAGACGGAAAACTCGAAAATAAGCCCTGTGCCAATACGCCTGATAAGCGCAGCACAGTAGACTATAATCCCTCCCAAAGTGGAGGACTCTCGCTGACCATTCTCTTTCCAGTCCATTAACGTCCACTGTTGGGCACGAGTCTAAACTCGTGTCCAAAAATAGGGACGGTTACGAATTTAGAAGGTTTGATATTTACAAAAGTTTTGACTCTCATCAATTTGATTGACGAACTCAAAAGAAAAAAAAAATCCAGTGATCAACAGTTTTGTTAACGGAACATAAGAATTACGAGCATTCTGCTTAATAACACTGTCGACATGATGAGGACATTAATCTTATTTTGTGTCACCATTCGGTACATTTTTGTTATAAGTTGCTTTTTCCGGTCCGAATAGGTTTAATAGCGTAAGGTGAGGCTGGTCACACCTAATGAACAGTAAACTAAATAGCAGTCATTTAGTCAAATGTTTATTTATATATAACTAGCTGTCCCGGCTAACGTTGTTTTGCCAAGCTAAAAAAAAAGTTTGAAAAATAGATGTTGGCCGATTCTCAGACCTACTGAATATGCATGTAAAATTTCATAAGAATCGGTCAAGCCGTTTCGGAGGAGTACGGTAACTAACACTGTGACACGGGAATTTTATATATTACATTTACCTGTTGTTTTTAAAACGCAACACATTTTATTAATAAATTTCCAAAGCCTGTTTGTTAAATTCTAAAAATTCTGTGATTCTAATTATTTGTTATTCTTTTATGTTAATTTCTGTCATCGAATGGAATTTACATACACATTCAAATTAAATAAATACCACAATGAACAAATCCCCAATCCCCCATTCTAGGAACAAAATCATTGCTTTAGACACGATTTTAAATCAAAGTACTTTTTCTTTCGATTTTTGGCAAGCATTTTTTTCTTTACAATCTAGAGCTGTGGTTATATTTTTTATCTACATTTAAAAAGATTTTATATATTAAGATCTAAGGCGACAATAGGGTAACGGACACTCACAATTCGTGATATCTTAACACGTACTCAGCAGGAAATCAATTCCTTGCAACAACTTATTTTAAATTTGGAATGTATCTGTACAAAATAAAAAATAAATAAATTAAATTATGCAGATACGAATTTCTTACAGGTCACTCAAGGTCAAATCAAATATAATTAGAAATACTTTCGCGTTTGCGATAAGATTTACAATTAATTTCGGGGTCTTCAAGGTTTATGAGTCAATGCTTATAATAATATATGCCACTTGTGTTTATGGTATGGGATTAGCATAGTGAAAGTTGTAGGTCCGCCAATTAGCCATCAAACGCAATACTGAATAACCAACATTAGTTCAGTTCTTTTTATGAACTACAGCTATGGTCATCATTTGATTTTATTTATATTTGTATTTTATGTGAGTCTAGGCATTAGGTACAATGACAAAGAAATTCAAAGTGGAATATTATTTTCATGGCCTTAATGACTTGAATGGCTATTTTTCGAGGATTTCTCGGTAGTAATACTATAAAGACATACAAAATTTACCTGAGTTTCAAATATGTACTCGTATGTCGCGAGTAACTAATCTCTACATGTATCGGTTCGACCCTACACATCATGCTTATGTCCTTATCCCATAATTTGGGATCGGCACAACAACCCAAATTATCCTATTATATTAATCCTCCTCCTCCATAAATAAATAAATAAATATCACGGACATTTCACACAACGTCCTCTGGTCCCAAGCTAAGCTCATATGCTTGTGTTATGGGTACCAGAATACGGATAGAATACATATTATAATACTTTTCTTTTGTAAATACATACCTACTTATAATACATAGAAACACCCAGACGCAGAACAAACATTTGTATGACAATTATAAACATCACAAAAATGATTGTCCCGAGCGGGAATCGAACCCGAGACCTCGTAAACAGCAGTCCGTTACAAGAACCACTAGACCACGAAGCCCGTCTATCTGACTATCCATTGTCTTCTATCTGACGTTTTATTTATGCTAACTCCTCAGATTATTTTATGTCCTCATTCACACAGCCCAGCATCTTTTCTAAGGTCTTCTAGACGTTTTTCCTTCCACATTCATTCATACGATCCTATACATAAACATAAAAAAAAAAGTTGCAATTTAAAAGTTTTATAAAGCACATTCTATAAAAAGCTTACAATAAATATGTTTATACCTAGTATAAAAGTCACTATTAAATTAATGTTTTAATGCCTATGTAATACATCGCTAAGAAATTACATTAGGCACGCATTTAAAATACAATAAATACACCGCTTTTGTAATACAAAACCATCATAACTAGACATTATACCTAAAATAATCGATTCGGTGGCGTTCGGCGGTCTCACCTCACAGAATCTGATCATCATGCTGTAAAAAATGGTGATGTCGACGAACTTACAAATATCTATAGAAACGAATTAAGAATTTCCATTATTTACCGATTTTGTGAGTTGGAATTGACTTGTATTTTTTCATCATTCTGACAATTTACGCGACGGAAGACGTTTCAATTATCTGTAGATATATAAGTATACCTATCATCGAATAAATAAACAGGGAAGCATTTTTTGTACTGTAGGACCGCATGTTGTGACTTTTTTGGAGAAAAACCTACGTCCGGCAGCGAGAATATTATGTCACTATTCTATTTCTTCCCTAGGGTGCTACAGGATTCAGTTAAGGGGATAAAATCTGCGAGATATAAAAAACTTTAAACTATACAATATAGAAACACACATACTCATCGTAATCGTGGTAAACAAAATACCTTCGAAGAGGAAGCCTATAGCGAAGCGTTCATTAGTTGAATTAGTAAAGTAATTTTATTCGGAAACGGAAGTCCTTTTTTCGAGGTAACATTTCAAAGGTCTAAAATCAAAAAGCTGTGACACATTACATTCAAAACTGCTGAAGTACTCCTAATACTCAAAACTGCTGAAGACGGGCTTCGTGGTCTAGTGGTTTATCTAACGGACTGTCGTTCACGAGGTCGCGGGTCGATTCCCGCCTCGGACATTCATTTGTGTGATGTTTATAAATGTCATACAAATGTTTGTTCTGCGTCTGGGTCTTTACTATGTATAATAAGTATGTATTTATAAAAGAAAAGTAGTTTATGTATTCTATCCGTATTCTGGTACCCATAACACAAGCGCATAATAAGCTTAGCTTGGGACCAGAGGACGTTGTGTGAATTGTCCATATTTTAATAATAATAATAATTACGTCAAACGCCAATTACGCTTTTAAGATAAAAAACATACACTATTAATTTCATTTGAAGATAAAATCAAACTCAAATAAGCTTAAGTAACTTAATGCATTTGACTGTTAGAAAATATTGAATATTGTCGGAATGGGAATGTAATAACCATGGCCAGTAAGAAATAGATAATCACAATTTATTTGTACCGTTATATCTTAGTTCCCATGATACCTGTAGGCGTACTATAATGATTTGACGTGACTTGTTTCATAATATCATCGACTTTCATTACTATTACCGTGATATGAACTAAATTGGATATGTTTGTAAAAGTTTTAATTAGGTTAGCGCATTGTATGAATCTGATAGGATGAAAATGGTTGCCTGTGAAATTATTGGGATAAGTACGTGGATATACTTAGGATGTACAAAGTACAGTGAGATAAAATATTACTAAAAATATGTCCTAATGACGGCAGAGAAAGAATTGAAGATGTCAGAGGATCGCATTTCGTAATTTCTTTAAGATATTAACAAAATTAACCTAGCAATTAGTTTTATCATGTTCCTAAATTTCGAACAGTTTAGATTTAGATATACCTAACAATAATTATATTAAACAAAATAACTCAATTATTTCTAATGGTTCAATAGTACAGATACTGAATATCAAAATAAGGAAGCGTCCATTAATTACGTGAGGTGTTCTAGGGGGGGAGGGTGTCAAGCGAAATCTTTCCAAATCTCACTTAGAGGCGAGGTGTTTACAGGACATGTTTACAGCCAAAACATAAATTTTGAAAAACTCGCTTGAGATTAAGGGTGGGGGGAGTTGGTTGAGGAAAATCTTACGAAATCTTACCAAAGGAGGTCGCAAAATTCTCAAAAATGCCTCACGTAATTAATAGACGCCCCCTAAAAATTTTGATTTCTGAATAACCTATCTATTAATATGACCCAAGCCTCAATTAGACTTCCCTTTTACTTCAAGATTTCGTTGTAGAATATAAAAAAGATTAAGTTGATTGAAGATATTCGTTAAAAAATGTTCTCGTGTAATACAACCAGGTAAAAGTACAATAAACCAGATCTCACGCTAAATTAAAATGCTTTCTCTTCTATTGATATTTAATTTATTTTATCTTATATATTGAACTAGCTGTTGCCCGCGACTTCGTACGCGTGGAATTTAGAAAAAAAAAATACATATAAACCACTAACGCAGCGCACGCAACCGAAGAATGTGGACAATTTTTCCCGTCTTTGCAATATTTTTCGCTAATACTTCGCTTGTGTTAGTCGCAGCGTGATGCCATATCGCCTAAACCCTTCCTTAATAAATGTACTATGCAACACTGAAAGAATTTTTCAAATCAGATAAGCGGTTCCTGAGATTAACGCGTTCAAACAAACAAACAAATTGTTTAGCTTTACGATATTAATATAGATTTCCTATTGTACACGCCGTTTGGTATCTGTGACCTGTTTGTACAATAGATCTTGTTAATCTCAATAAGGAATCTGTGTCAAAGACGTTTAAATTATTAGGAGCACAGTTTTTTTTTAAAGATGTATCGATTTAACTGATCGAGATATAAAATCGAAATGCGATGAAAGTTAAAAATATTCGATTGTAATCACACCGTCTTAGTTGAAGCGGTTTAGGCAAATAATTACTTTATTCTCGTTTGTATACATAGTACATTAGTGACTTTTATCTATTTTTTACCCAACTTTTTCTAAAGTGTATCTAAAATATAAAAATAATATTTCTTGGCGTAGTATTTTAATGGTTTTTATTTCTAATGGGTGTTTTTTTTTATTCTTATCTTTTTTGTTTTCTATTGATAGAACAATTTAGAACATTATAGATATAGAAGAGACTTTATCATTGAATTACAGCATGGTGTTCTTCAAAAAAGGAGTGAAGAGATTTCTGCAGGGTCGCTGACCCGCGAGCGATACCCGTGGTGTTATAGACGTCTACAGCCGGCGTATTATGAGCTTTTTAAAATCATTTAAGTTCCAGGCAGGCCGTAAACTGCATGGCTAAATTAGGTATTATGGCAAAAATAAAACTTTTAGTTGAAAATTTTTAGTTAGTACTTTAACTTTTAGTTGTACCTTCTCCTTAAACATATTAATGTATGACTGGTTTAGCGAACTGACTGACTAATAATTTGTTCATAATACGAATTTGTCAGACAGTTCAATTCACGGCGTAAACTGCCTGTAAATAAAAGCTCATAATACGGCCGCAGGGCTACGTTAACCGCTTACCATCAGGCGGGCCGTACGTTTGTTAGATGTTGTTACCTTAAAAAAATAACATAATTTTTTCGATAAAAATTTGAAATTGGAGAGGATTTTTCAATGCTCTATAAAATAACTCGTTCACATCTTTACTTATTATAAAACAAAGTCAACATAATTAAGTCCCTATGTGAGCTTATATGTATATTTAAAATTACACGATAGATTTTGATGCGGGTTTTTGTAATAGATAGAGTGGTTCAAGAGGATGACTTTTTTGTATAATTTGTAAGGTTTTAGCGTGTATAAAGTTGCGGGCAACAGCTAGTATTACATAAACAGATTATCATATGTTTTATTGTAAAAAAAAGCCTTATTTTCTCACGACAGTAGCAAGGTGAAGAATGTCCACATAATATCAAGGTGTAGACTCCCACCATCACTACATTTATATACAGTTGTAATTGCTAACTAATTGTATATTACGTAATACCACATAGCTGTTTATGTAATTGTTTTTGTTTGTGTGTGATAAAGCTTGTTGTAACTGTAAACGAATGATACGTAGACAGTGAGAAATATGTAGATGTACTTTGGATAATATCAAAGCTTACGCTTTTTTGAGGCCAAAATGACTAGTTAGTTTATTAAATAAAGTTTCCACCAAGTCCAATTAAATCTTTATTTACATAAACATGGCTACAATACATAATAAAGATGTTAAATATTGTTTTAAATCAGTAGTACTAACATTTTTGCCACGACTGGCGTGCAATATCAAAAAGTAGTTACAAACAGTCAAAAAGTATGAATAAATTGAGCAAGATCTTATTTCATCATCATCTTATTTCATAGACTCTCTGCGACCTTGATGCTATTGTCGTTCTACCACCTTGTCAGCGGCCGTTTAAAGTTACGTCGTCCAAAACTAGGACTAGGACCTTCCTTCCCCAACGGAAATCATTTACAACATATCACATAAATAAATAAGTATTCATGAACATTTCATACAACATCCTCCAGTCTCAAGCTAAGCTTGTTTGTAGTTTTATTGCTGATGTCATGAGAAAGCGCATATAAAAACAATATTTTTTTAGAAGTAGATAGAATTTACAAGAAATAAGGAATATAGCAATTTATTTTATCAAATAGGTTATTTCGTATCCATGCAGCAGTACCTAATGTCCCTACAAAACATGGTAGAGTATAGCTTGTAGAAGCAAGTATATAAATAATATTGTACAGCCCGAGAGCTTAGCTTAGAGAGTTAGCCAATAATGAGGAGCAATGAGTTGTAATAACGATGATTATATGATTCTTGACACGATTTAACATAGCAAATTGGACTGCCATACATTATCAGTTAATTTTTTAACAAAAACATGTAATTCTCTCTCTAGCACATTTACGTCCCACTGTTTTGCGCAGACCTTCTCCGCTTTAGAAGGGATTATGGTCTACTATGTCGCGCTGATCAGGCGTGTTGATAAAGAAGTTGCGTTTATTTTCGAGTTTTTCGTCCCTCACAGGGGATTTAATTTCAGTATCCTCGGAAGGAAAAAGGGGTGGAAACACTTGTGTTCTTAATCTACCAACACCGATAAATAAATAAATAAATATTCATTGACATTTCACACAACGCTAAGCTTATTATGCTTGTGTTATGGGTACCAGAATACGGATATAATACATAAACTACTTTTCTTTTGTAAATACATACTTATAATACATAGAAACACCCTCTGGGTGTTTCTATGTATTGTAGTACAAACATTTGAATGACATTTATGGATGTCACACAAATGATTGTCCCAAGCGGGAATCGAACCCGCGACCTTGTGAACAACAGTCCATTACACAAACCACAACGCCACAAAGCCCGTCAAATACCGATGTTGATAGTAATTATTTTATGTTTATAATGGCAAGTAGTCCAGTATTTCACGTTCATAGACTGCCATTCACAAGTTTTCGGTTCGATCCCCGCACAGTACAAATATTAATCTGACTTTTATATTTGTGACACTTCTGGATGTTTTCTGTTTACTAAGAGTATTTACAAAATAAAAGTTATTATTCGTAGTATATCTGTATTATGTTACCCATAACACCAGCATATAAGCTTAGCTATGGGACCAGAGGACTTTGAGTAAAACGTATATAAATATTTATTTATTTTATAACATGCTAAAGATTGTTAGACGGGCAAAAAATTTCAATATACGTTATTGTAGCAGCAAAAATAGTAATGAACTTGCTAACGTCTTTCCTGTGTTATAATTTACTATATCCGATGCTAAATAACATAAGATTATTACTAATAGTGTAATTACAATTTTACGACACCGTAAAGTAATACCATGAATTACGCATAGCATTATTGTTTATTGCTGTAAAAATAAGGAGATATTTATATCAAGAAAATGGTTTTAATTATCTAGTTTGTATCTATATATACTAATATTATAAAGCTGAAGAGTTTGTTTAAACGCGCTAATCTCAGGAACCACTGCAGTACCGGTTCGAAATTATTTTGTGTTGCATAGTCCATTTATCGAGGAATGCTATATAATATCACGCTGCGACCAATAGGAGCGTTACAATTGCCATACAAATGTTTATCCTACGTCTGGGTGTTTACTATATATTGTACTAGCTGTGCCCTGCGGTGTTACCCGCGGTAAAAAGGATATTAATAAGTTCATTTTCTATTCCATTGTCCATTGGAAAGTTTCATGAAAATCCATCCAGTAGTCTTTACGTGAAAGCACAATAAACATAAATGGAGTACGGATAGAAGACCAGCCAACAGTTTCAAGTATTTTATTTTGCCGCGCGTAATTCTTGTTTCGTCATATCTCCTAAGATATTCATTTAAATTTCATGTTGTAAAGAGCAGTTATAATCTATATTAATTGCGTAAGCTAACTAAGCTATTTAATTTGATGAAAAATATTACCATATACACATAAATAGCTTTTGAAAACACCCTATTGAATTTTATAATTTTTTAGACATTATTATGGGTACAGCGGGTTTCCCTTAAAAGATAGACATATGCCCTCGCGGACTTTTTTGAAGAACTATAAGTAACAAACAATTCCTCCATACATTAGTTTGTTGTACCTCACATAGATAAGGCAGCGATTTCATTTATAGCTCGCGCGCGTCCGAGTTTCTCAGCAAATGTAATCACATCTCATTCAATATACATCAAACCCCAACAAATTATGCAAAAAAGCCATCCTGTTGAACCATTCTATCTATTAAAAAAAACCGCATCAAGATCCGTTGCGTAATTGTGAAGATATAAGCTCACATAGGGAAATACAAAAATTACGACTTTGTTTTATAAGAAGTATAAGGAAAGGATGTATGTATTTACTAAAGAAAAGTAGTAGTATATATGTGTATTCTATCCGCATTCTAGTACCCATAACACAAGCATATAAACTTAGCTTGGGACCAGAGGACGTTGTGTGAAATGTCCATGAATAGGAGCGTAACAAACGTGAAATTGAAATCGTGAAAAATGTTGCAAAAGCGAGAAAATGTTTCTAAATTCCACGCGTATGAAGTCACGGGCAATAGCTAGTTAAAATTTAGGTACATAATTATTTGTAGCTTTTAAAGTTGTAATTATAGACACATTCAAGATATTAGGGTTTTTACGGATTTTTTACTTTTGATACAGAAAACAGAACCTATTATTTAGATACGCTGTCTGTTCGCCCGTCTGTCACCAGGGAAATTTAGTTTGTGTATTTTTGTTGATGGTACAACAACAAATACTTTCTTCTGCCCTTACCCCGTTATCTGTAGTCGAAAATACCTAATACATTTTGATATTTGGTATGGAACTTAACTCGTACTTGACCGGTTTATATTTTTGGTTTTCACTACGCAAATTATACATACCTTTCATTTCCATTAAAAAAAAATATCTTCGAGGTAAAAGGCATTAAATTCCGTGTGGCCTCATCATAAGTTTTGTTATAGCAACACATATACAACGACATGAATTTAATAGACGTTTAAATGCGTTATTCGTGAGTGAGCCAGATAAAAACTCGTCATCCACATTATTTATAATCTCATGCCAACTTAAAAATAAAATTTTGGTACATAATTAATTCTTTCACACACATGACTATTAAACGCACGACATCTTTTCAAACAGGATCTAGTGGTACCTATATCTCCCTCTACAAATGTATCTAAATGTATTTTCTATCTTTCTTTCTTTATTTACTGACCTGGTCAGAAACAGGCGTGCTGGCTTCTTAATCAGTCACCACACGGAGAATAATCTTGTTTACATCTTCTTTATCTATACTTATAATAAATCTGTAGAGAGCTCAATTCTGTACATGAAATATATTTTCAAAATAACTATCAGGGGGTGATTGGTGATCGATACTGATGCCAAAAATGCAATCAGTAAAATTTTTGTCTTTCTGTCTGTCTGTCTGTCTGTCTGTCTGTCCGTCTGTATGTTCCTTATAGAATCAAAAACTACTCGACGGATTTTAACGAAACTTGGTACAAATATTCTTCATACTCCTGGGCAGGTTATAGTATACTTTTCATCACGCTACAATCAATAGGAGCAGAGTAGTGAAAGGAAATGTTGGGAAAACGGGAGAAGTTACTCCATTTTTTTAAGCTTCCGACGCGTGTGCAGCCTTAATGGTTAAAGTTACATAGAAATCATGTATGACGGAAATATTCTACATAAAATTGTCTAAAAAATAGCAACAACATCTTTACATAATATAAAACAGCATCTTTACATAATATAAAACATAATCCTAAATTTTGTAAATATGTCCCTATGTGAGCTTAAATCTTCAAAAATACGCAACGGATCTTGATGGGTTTTTTTTTAATGGATAGAATGGTTCAAAAGGATGGCTTTTTTAGCATAATTTATTGGGATTTGCTGTATATTGGATGAGATATGATTAAATTTGCTGAGAAATTCGGATGCGCGCGAGCTTCAAATGAAAACGGTGCCTTATCTATGTGAGGTACAACAAAGTAATGTAAAGAAGAATTGTATATTACCTATAGTTCTTCAAAAAAGTCCGCGAGGGCATGTCTATATTTTAAGGAAAACCTGCTGTACCCATTATAACGCCAAAAAAATTATCAAATTCAATAGGGTGTTTCAAAAGCTATTTATGTGTATATAGTAATATTTTTTATCAAATTAAACACGTTAGTTAGCTTACACATTTAATATAGAATATAACTGCTCTTTACAGCATGAAATTGAAATGAATATCTTAGGAGATATGACGAAAAAAGAATTACGCGCGTTTCCTCGGACTTCTATCTATACTCCAATGTTTCGATGTATGGTTAATGTTGAATGTATGAATGTAAGGATGTTTGTGGTTATTTCACGTAAAGACTTCAGAATGGATTTTCACAAAACTTCCCAATAATATAGTTTACATTTCAGATTGACACAATACATGTAAGCAATAATTTATAAAGATACTGTGTGTCACGGCGTGATAATGTGTGTAAAAGTCAGTATTGTACAGGTTGTTACGCTGCTCAATCCCCGACGGATCAGTGTTGAGTTGGTCTATAAAGGCGTCGGCGTCGTCGTCGGCGTATGGTTGTTACGCTGCTCAAATCCCGAAGTATCGGAGCTGAGTTGGTTTTTACAGGCGTTGGCATCAGCGTCGGCGTTGGCGTATGGTCGTTACGCTTCTCAAATCCCGACGATTCGGTGCTGGAGTTGGTTTTTATAGGCGTTGACATCGGCGTCGGCGTCGGCGTCGGCGTAGGTACGCTGCTTAATTCCCAACGTATCGGTGCTGAGTTGGTTTTTATAGCCGTCGGCGTCGGCTTTGGCGTCGGCGTAGGTACGCTGCTCAAATCCCGACGTATCGGAGCTGAGTTGGTTTTTATAGGCGTTGGCATCGGCGTCGGCGTATGGTCGTTACGTTGCTCAAATCCCGACGTATCGGTGCTGAGTTGGTTTTTATAGGCGTTGGTATCGGCAGCGCGGTAGGCGCCAACGTCGGCGTATAGTCGTTACGCTGCTCAAATCCCGACGTATCGGTGCTGAGTTGGTTTTCATAGGCATTGGCATAGGCGTCGGCGCCAGCGTATGATCGATACGCTGCTCGCATCCTGACGTATCGGCGCTGAGTTGGTTTTTATAGGCATTGGCATAGGCGTCGGCGCCAGCGTATGATCGATACGCTGCTCGCATCCTGACGTATCGGCGCTGAGTTGGTTTTTATAGGCGTTGGGATCGGCAGCGGCGTCGGCATCACTGTCGTCGCCGGCATCGGCGTCGGCTTCGTCGCCAGTCGTGTTCTGTATTCTAGGCAGTATTCGATACCCTACGAAAGTGATTGAATGAGGTGTCTTTGTGAGAAAGTAGAAGGTTGTTCAGACGTTGTGTGTGAAAGTCCTTGAGTCTTCTATTTGGAAGATGCCAGCAGGGGAGGCTGGCTCCCGGGATTTGTATACCCGTCTTATAGTGTTAGAGAATGCTAGATCGAAGTATGATCATCTGAATGATAGTTTCTACAATGTGTGAACTGATTGTATCCCTAGAAGTTCGGTTCTTTATATGTCCTTGCATTCGGATCCAACAATAAACGCAGATAAGTAGGTCTAATAAAATGTCGTTTACCTATAGCTGGTCTGACAATACATATTGGTAGGATTCTGCCCTTGGTTCGAACTAATTCTTCTGACACTGCCTTCGTAAAGGCATATGTATTAGGCCAGGTTTTAATTAAACAGAAATGATACAAATAATTAAGGAAAGTTAAAAATGTCCTAAGTATATAATAATGTGTCCCTATGTAAGGTTATATCTTCAAAACTACGTAATAGAATTTGATGCGGTTTTTTTAAAAGAGTGGTTCAAGAGGATGGCTTTTTTGTAACATTTGTTAGAGTTGGTTCTAAATTCTACGCATACGAAGTTGCGGGCAACAGCTAGTCTTTATTAAAAAACAAAGTCGTTATTTTGTATGTCCCTATGTCAGCTTGTATCTTCATACGCAACGGATTTTGATGCGGTTATTAATAGTGTTTCAAGAACGGGGTTTTTTTATATAATTTGCTAAGGTTTTTAAATTCCACGCGTACTAAGTTGCGGGTAACAGCTAGTTTACTTTTTCAATAATAATAATAAATAAATAAATACTCATGGACATTTCACACAACGTCCTCTGGTCCCAAGCTAAGCTTATATGCTTGTGTTATGGGTACCAGAATACGGATAGAATACTTAAACTACTTTTCTTTTGTAAATACAATCTTATAATACATTGTAAACACCCAGACACAGTACAAACATTTGTATGACAATTAAAAACATCACACAAATGATTGTCCTGACCGGGAATCGAACCCGAGACCTCGTGATCGGCAGTCCGTTATATGAACCACTACACCACGAGGCCCGTCAATGCAAATATAGTCTTAAAAAATAATGCAAATGCAAGTTGCGTGCGCATATGAACTCATGAAAACCCTAAGAAATCTCAACGATAATTGGTCATTAGAAAACATAAATAGAAATATTTACAAGAAGGTCTTCAAACCAGTCTTACAGGTTAAGCATCGTAATTTACTTATAACTATTAAGTGCATTATGTAGAGATGCACCGTACTTGATATGTAACTTTGATTCCCGGGATAAAAGAATACATCGCCCTTTCTAACAAAAAAAATGACAAATAATCTGGTTAGAAAGGACAGATTTCTTTATGTTTGTTTCTTTAGAACTTTTGGCTGGGTAACTGATTTTCATAATTATTTTTAGAGTCCCACTCGTACTTGACCGGTTTTATGTAAGCTGGTGCTTTTCGTGTGGCCTTTTAATTTGGTCCAGTTCTAACAATGGCATCCACAAGAATTCATATTTTAATTATTTTGAAGTAAAAAGGACAACTTGTGAATCGGTCTTTTATAATTTACGTTATATAATTTACTATAATTTTTGTTAAACATTCGAATAGTATTCGACTAATACTGGTTAGTTACTTATAGGGTCATGCGGGCGTGGGAAATTTTTATGTAAATGAATCTTCGACACCAAAGCCACAGTTTTTATTCAATATTACTAATGCGTCGTTATATAACAACATTTAAATAAAACAACTTATAAGGTAGCGCTTTTTCTTTAGAAGAACATTTATGCTAATATTGTAACATTTTGAATATTGTTTTACATTATTGCATCGTTCATCGTTCCTTTATAAGTATGTGTGCAGAATTTCAGACCAATATAACCACGGAATAGAAAAATTATTTTTATTTTCCGTGAATATAACAACTGCAAGTGAGTGAAAATCGCTTTCAAAGATTCCGTTACATTGATAAATTCATTGATAGATACGTACTGAACTAATAAAAGCGTATTAAACAGGTAATGTTTGTAGATATGATAAAATATGTTGGAGGTAATCTTCGAAAGAGCTCAAATCTATTTTAAATGTTTGAAGGTAGTACTTATTTCTTCTGGTACCCTTAACATAAGCAAATTAAGTTAGAATCCATCCATGAATATTTATTATTATTATTTATTTACTAACCTCCACTAAATTCATCCATAACGCCAGTAAAAAGTGTTATCTAATGTATTTGGAACATTGTGTAGATTGTCTCAAAATTGCTTTCATATCCGCCGCCTTAACCGCGACACTGACCACAAATTGTACCTCAACCCCGTTTGATATAACCTAGGTGACCGCAGAACACCTTTACATTTGTCTAGTCACTAGTGCATTCTAATATTATTATTAAAACTTGTAGTTTAGTTTCACTTTACTACAGTACATTATCATCATAATTATTTATATTGAAATAAATATTTATGAAAATCCTTAGTATCATCTATAGAGATCATAATGCGCACCTCTGATTGAGCAAGTTACTTTCATCTGAGCCTCCCTACAAAAGACATCTATATTCTATACTAACATAAAGCTGAAGAGTTTATTTGTTTAAATGCGCTAATATCAGGCGTCGCGCGACGCCTGGTATCAAGGAAGGCTTTAGGCTATATAACTTCACGCTGCGGCCAAAAGGAGCGAAGCATCAATTAAAAATGTTGTAAAAAGCAGGGAAAATTTTTATATTTCACGCGTACGAAGTTGCAATCTTAACTATTGCCTTGAGCCTACCAAGAACCTAAAAACACGGCCTAAAAATAAATTAAACATTAAGACGATACCAAAATAGCTTCGTGCATTTTTCTATGTACGAAGTTTTCATTGTTTCTTTAGATTGAATGGCTAGAGCTCTAATTTTTAAGTATGTATATGTTTTTTCAATATATGATCTAGGATCGCATCAACTCAGAAACGCGATTGAAAAAAGTTTTCTCGATAGAAAATCTTGGCGAAACAACCTCTCAATTTTTTTATTTTTTTCATTTGTCGGTCTATTATCGCGTATTAACTAATGAAATAACTTTAAAAACATAAGTAACTATTATATATAGAAACAGGTAAATCAGAATTAAAATATATTTAGTAGATTATGAGTAAATAGGAAAAGTATCCCTAATTCTTCATTTTCTGTGCCTACTGGCTGTGTTAATATGTACGTGTCGGCGATGATATACGATAATATTGATGTAGGCCCTTAACAATAAAATTATATAACCGTATGCAGTAGTGAAGAAATTTATTTGCATAATGTTTTGTGAATATAAATTAATTCTGCGCTGTTTTAATCTTATGTTATGGAAATGGTAATAACTTTTGTTTATTGTTTACAGGATGCGCCAGTATGTGGCGTGGTATCCTGCTACTTTGGGCATCGTCCCAGGTCTTCTGCCAGATGAAGCCCAACCGAGTGTCCAGTGTATCGACAGTATGCGACAAGACCTCCATGACAGTAAACTTAGAAATGACACAGCCGTTCAAAGGGATCGTGTTCAGTAAAGACTTCTCGAGAGAATGCCGTGTTCAAGGTAATACTTTGATTTTTTATAGGTACGTAAGACAGAGGCGTATTTACCCTAGGGCCATAGGGACCATGACCCGGGGCGGCCATCCTAATAAGGGCGGCGAAAGCCTCCAAGTTTAAATTTTTTGCTCTATCCCTATTAATTTATAGGGCGGCTAATTAAATTGACCCGGGGCGTCAAACCAAATGGCCCGGGGCTCTAAGTTTCAAAATACTCCTCGGAGTTATGTGCAAGTCAGCAGGCCGAGGTTTTCCCATTGGACTACGGCATGGGGCTCTTCAAAACAGAAGTAAAAAGACTTCTGCATGTTCGAAGCTAAGTAAGAGCTACTCGTGGGTCTTCAGTCTTCACCCACGATACTTGTGCCTTTGTGATATAAAAAATTTAGGTTTTAATTTACATTAACTTCAGTTGGTAACTTTTAAGTTTAAGGGCCTACATCAATATTATCGTTTATCATCGCCGACACGTACATATTAACACAGCCAGTAGGCACAGAAAATGAAGAATTAGGGATACTTTTCCTATTTACTCAATATCTACTAAATATATTTTAATTCTGATTTACGTGTTTCTATATATAATAGTTACTTATGTTTTTAAAGTTATTTCATTAGTTAATACGCAATAATAGACCGACAAATGAAAAAAATAAAAAATTTGAGAGGTTGTTTCGCCAAGATTTTCTATCGAGAAAACTTTTTGCAATCGCGTTTCTGAGTTTATGCGATCCTAGATCTTAGATTGAAAAAACATATACTTAAAAATTAGAGCTCTAGCCATTCAATCTAAAGAAACAATGAAAACTTCGTTCATAGAAAAATGCACGAAGCTATTTTGGTATCTTCTTAATTTGTTATGGTTTTTATAAATGGTAAGTTGAAATAGTACTGAATTTATGTTGATGTTAGGTATTTGTTAATATTACAGGAAATCATCGAAACAAGATTACTCTGCATTTACCATCGAACGCTTGTGGAGTGAGGACTTCTGCCTTGAACACAACAGAGAGTATACCGGCAGAAGACGAACAATTATATTACAATGTGGAACTTATAGTGCAAATGGACAGGCAGCTACAACAGTCTTCAGATCAGGAACTGTTTGTAAGGTAAGTTTCAAAGTCAAACTCATATAAACCAAAATCTACCAGAGAGGCAGACGTTTAATTTTTTTACAAAGAAAACCTACTTTACCATATTGCAAATGGTTAAAAAAAAGGGTTATTTACTTTCAGCTTTTTCATTTTCTAATGCAGGCAATCACCAGAAATTAATGAATAATTTCATAAAAAAGTATTGAAAATTTATGAAATTTATGATGTAAATTATTTGGTACTAGTTATTTAAAATTATTGTCATTCCTTACGTTTCATTAGAGCAACAACAACAGGACTTATCCAATAAACATTTTATCAGACATTTGAAGACTTACAAGAGCTACACGTTACCCAGCTAGTTTTCCAATTACAGAGCATAATGTGACTCAGTGCCGCACAATGCTGAACTATGCTGACGCTTAATTGGAACGTGAATTAGTTTTCAAATGCACCAGCAGAGTGCGCTAAGTTAAGAAAAAATAATACTAAAATAAAATTGTATTCACGTTATAAGTGTGGAATACTTATAAAAAAAGTTATTGTTTGTACCTTCATCCATACTTATATTCTTTTTGTTTTTAACACAGCTTCAATTAACTTTGATTATTTCCAGAAAACTCCGACGAAACGAAAGCCTAAAAAATTTGTTTAACAATAAATAATATTACTAACGATAATATTTAAATAAAATTTCAATCAATGCCACTTTAAAGAAAAAATACTTGTTTATTTTCTGTCGCTGAAGTTGGTATCGATTGCACGCATCACTTTTGAGAGTGCTCGATTGTGCGAAGCGTTGCTGTAGTTGGAACACTCAACGTTGAGCATTGTGCCGCATAATGCGCTCTTGTGCTGTAATTGGAAAACCATCCCAGACTGCTGGGCCCTGAGTCGGGTATTTCAACGGTGTCACAACTGTACCATTATTGTACCATTATGGTGCAATAGTAAAGTTTTTGGTAGTCTACTAATAATGTGTCGTCATAACGACTTCATCATTGTCTTACAATTGTCAAAGTGACATAAATTGCTAGTCTCGTACACAACTGCTTCACAATTGCAATTCAATGACTGAAATGTTTCGGTAGTCTGCTATTTTGAATTTGACAGTAATATTTTTAAATTGTCCTGTGTCGACAGATTGCCATAAATAAAAAATAGATAGATAGAAATATTAGAAATTGTTCGTAGTGATGATTGTTGTGTAGTGATTGTGTTAGAATGGTATGTATGTGTTGCCGTTTTTAAAAAATGCGTTAGTTGAAGTGATTTTCGAAAAACTACTAATAAATTTAAACATTTAATCATGCTAGACTTCGTTTAAATATGTTTGTACATACTATTTATTAGTATAAAAGCAATGTGAAGTTTAGGAGATTAGTAAATTGCAATAAATTACAAAGAACAATTTCTAATATTTCTATCTATCTATTTTTTATTTATGGCAATCTGTCGACACAGGACAATTTAAAAATATTACTGTCAAATACAAAATAGCAGACTACCGAAACATTTCAGTCATTGAATTGCAATTGTGAAGCAGTTGTGTACGAGACTAGCAATTTATGTCACTTTGACAATTGTAAGACAATGTTGAAGTCGTTATGACGACACATTAATAGTAGACTACCAAAAACTTTACTATTGCACCATAATGGTACAATAATGGTACAGTTGTGACACCGTTGAAATACCCGACTCAGGGCCCTGTACTGTCCAGATCAAATACTACCTCTATGAGTACTTATC
This sequence comes from Orgyia antiqua, assembly GCA_916999025.1. Lineage (NCBI taxonomy): Eukaryota > Metazoa > Arthropoda > Insecta > Lepidoptera > Erebidae > Orgyia > Orgyia antiqua. The sequence continues at coordinate 5,102,171 of OU779869.1, forward strand.
TGTGGCTCAACAACTTAAGATGTGATTATTTATTAGTCTATGATGGTCATGCTTTGTAGGGATGTTGGATCTCAAAAGGTATATCGATATTTACATATATGGATATTTTAAACAATGACAATATCGTCTGGCGATATATCTTTGAAGGGCCCTCTGGGCTGGTGGTGGTTCATGTAACGAACTGCAGATCACGAGTTGGTAGTATCCATCCTTACACGGTGCAAGTATTAATTTCCTTTAATTTTATGTATTTACAAACTAAAATTATTACATGTGGTATATTCGAATTCCGGTGCCCATAACACATGCAAAGATTTGAGAAGAGCTTGGGAACAGAGGATGTTGTGTGGTATAACCATGAATAGTTATTTATTTCTTTATCAAGGATATTATTTTTCTAATATCTAATAATTTTACTTCGAATTTACAATAAAAACTAATACCTACGTAAATAAATATGTACAGTATAAAATAAAACAATATATTATAACCCCCTCCTAGGCACCAAAATATTCCTCAATAAGGAAAGGAAATATTATTTATTAAGAAAATAATGTCGAAATACCACTGTGTTTAACTACATAAGGAATAGCAGGTAATTTTTAAAACGTCAGGAACTTGTATTTCGTATAATATATTATTAGGTTCCCCCAATTTTTCTAACACGTCGGAATCGATTTGAATAATTCTTATAATAAAGGAATCTTACTTGTCAGCTTATCACATATTTTAAATAATTCAAAATAAAATAGAGATATAAAAAATATGTCGATATTTTTTCGACTATTCAATCTATTCATGGACAAGCCTAGTTTGCGACGTAACATATACTTAAAAATTTAAAAATATCTGAATTATTCTCATGAATTATTAATTCTTCCTATTCTTATTCTCTTATCTCATGATATCTCATCGGTGTACATTTAATATACTACATTTACACAATAAACTTAAATGTATAGAATTATCTAGGAATTTTTTAACCTGCCTGCACCAATGTTATATTACTCAGTGGCCTGCACAATGATGGCACAGCACAATCACAGTGAAAATTTCTACCCGCTAAACTAATTTTCTCGAGATCTATTTTACCGTGAAAAATTATGAGAACACTGCAAGTCGTGATAAATTTAGAAGTGTCATCTAGTCTTTAAAACCTTAATATGTAATTAAACAACTTTGTTATTGATTATGGAGGAGTTAAAATATATTATAATAACTTGCAGGAAATAATACCACCAACATAATTAATACTTAATTGAATAAGAATATTTATGTGATTTTGGCGGCAATCCTTTCGAAATCTAGATAGGTGAGAACTGAACATACAACCCTGAATGATTGTACAGTCATATAAAGTAATAATGATAAATCGACACTTCAAACAGATATAAATAGTACTATAGAGTATCTCAGAATGGATAACAGCAAATAATCTTAATATAAATTTTAACAAGATTATGATATTTCGTAATAGAGTTGCACAATTTAATGACATTAATGTAAGTTATTTAAACAATAAGATTAATCTTGTAAAAACAACTCTTGGCTTAAATATTGACTATAATCTGAATTGAAAAATAGGTACATATTGAAATCTAAATCAACAGTCTTATGCTTTGTGTATGCTGAATAAAACAGTCGATACGCCAACATTACTAACGGCATACCATGGCTATGCAGGGTCCCTGATAAGGTATGGGATAATGTTTTGGGGAAATTCAGTAGATAGAAATGACATATTTAAGGCACAAAAAAGGTGTGTTAGAGCAATGTGTCGTCTTAAACAAAGAGACAGTTGCAAAGCCTCATTTATAAATTTAAAAATATTAACAGTCCCATCTTTGTACATATATGAATTAGTAAATTTTATAAGAACCAATATAAATCTATTCGACAAATATAACAGCAAACGACACAAAAATAAAATTTGTTGTCCTATTAATAAAACTGCTCTTGCTAATAAAGGTATATTGTGCATGTCATCACGTATTTACAATCATTTGCCTGAGTCAATATTAGAAACAAATACACTAGACAGTTTTAAACGGAAGAAAAAATCACTATTGTTAGAAAAAAGCTTATTACAATGTAGCGGAATATTTGGGGGATCAAATTATAAATATTCACGGACATTTCACACAGCGTCCTCTGGTCCCAAGCTAAGCTTGTATGCTTGTGTTATGGGTGCCAGAATACGGATAGAATACATATACTACTTTTTTTTTGTAAATACATACTTATAATACATAGAAACACCCAGACGCAGAACAAATATTAGTATGACATTTATAAACATCACACAAATGATTGTCCGAGGTGGGAATCGAACCCGCGACCTCATGATCGTCAGTCCGTTATACGAACCACTAGACCACGAAGCCCGTCATATATCCCCTCAACTGGCACGCGTCCCGATTCGGGTTGCGACAATTTCCGAACAACTGGCACGCGTCCCATTTCGGGACGCGAGTTCCGTGTCGCGTTTATAGCGAATAAGTAAAAATCTAATAAAATTGTCTTTCTCACACCTATTACAATGTGTATGGGAAAGAATAGGCCAGCAGTCAAGCCGATAATGTGGTCTAACATAATAATAAATATTTTAAACTGTGGTCAGTGTCAGTTTACCTGCGCGGCGCGACAGTTCGTGTGTAGTAGTGCGACATATTTATATTGTTCTTAAAGGTTTTAATGTGAAATCGTCGTGGTTTTCTATATTTATTCTGTGCCTGTGTTATTAGTGTACCATATTAAAAAACCTTGTTTTACCATATTAAAAAAAAAAAGTTTGAAAAATAGATGTTGGCCGATTCTCAGACCTCAGCCGTTTCGGAGGAGTACGGTAACTAACACTGTGACACGTGAATTTTATTTATAAGATATTTATGTGCTGTATTTGATGATTATTTGAGTAATGGCGTGATTTATCAATTGATTTATTTAATGATTGTTGTATAAATTTCATTTTTAGGGTTCCGTACCCAAAGGGTAAAAACGCGACCCTATTACTGAGACTTCGCTGTCCATCCGTCCGTCCGTCTGTCACCAGGCTGTATCTCAAGAACGGTGATAGCTAGACAGTTGAAATTTTCACAGATTATGTATTTCTATTGCCGCTATAACAACAAATACTAAAAATAAAATAAAATAAATATTTAAGGGGGGCTCCCATACAACAAACATGATTTTTTTACCGTTTCTTGCTTGATACTAATAACGTTGCCTTATGTAGCATAGATAATACGGTACGGAACCCTTCGTGCGCGAGTCCGACTCGCACTTGACCAATTTTATTATTATTGGATTTATTACTATGAATACAGACTATGAATTGATAACTGATGACATTGATTAATTATGATTTTTTGTGTTGATTCTCCTTTAAGTATCTAAGGATTGTAATTTGCATGCCAAATGGCTAAATATGGTGAAACAAAAATTCTAAATGTACTTCTTTTTTATACCTACATTTGCGAATAAATGAATAGAATGTAGCAAAAAGTTCTTGTTTTATTTGTGCTATTAGTTAATTGCCTATAGAACTAATGCTTTAATTTATTTTGGTTAGTAAAGGGGGGGAGTTAAGAGTAAGAAAGCAAGTCAGATTCTGTAGCACAGCTAATATATTAAAATGATATGAATACGAAGTTTGGATTTAGCATATTGTGTATGTCATCTTAAAATCTTACCTTTTTCCACGGGGGTAGGCAGAGACTATAGAACGCAATTTGTTACTATCCAAGCACTTAATTTGTTGTCTCTGTGACTACATGAAAATACAGTATGACATGTTTTCAAAAATCCTTTAGTAATAAAAGTTTCAAAAGAATTTTACTTTAATACTAACTAAGAACTACTTTTTCTTTTATTTTCAGATGTAAACTACAATCTCGAGCGGTGCGAATCAACAGCTCGGCTTTAGATAATGTTATAAATAACAAATTACGAGAGATGGCTAGCAGAGAGGCTAAGAAAACGAGGTAATCGCCCAAAATAGATTTTAAACGACAGTAACTGTACTGTTCTTAAACTCGATATATAAGAAACAAAATTATAATGGAAAGAATGATAACCATGAGCGGGACTTGAATAAGTGCAAACCTCTCAATAGGTGGCGTTGTACAATAAATATCAATGTGATGTTTAACTAACATTGAGAAGATTCTAGTGGAAGATTTGGTAAACATGTGCGGGAACCATGGTAGCTCAGAGATTGTTGGTTCAAGTCCCGCTCATGGTTATCATTTTTTCCACTATAATTTAGTTTATTAAGTAAAAGCATAGCAAGTCAATTACAAAATTTTTTTAATTAATGTTTTTTATAAGAAGACTGATAACTGCCTGACATAAAATGTCAATACACAACACAGAATAGATAGAAGATATGATACACAATTCAAAAACCTAAAAGTTTATAAACATAAAAAATTGTGGATATTCAGCCTTTATGGGCAAGAAAAACAGAGAACTACCTAAGTATACAAGTTTATAGGTTCATCATTTTGTAATATCAATCATATCAAAATCGATTTTTTTTTCAAACGTTTTCTGGTCCCAAAGTTGGCTATATTTCTATGCTTGTGTTATGGGTACTAGATACTGATATACTTTTTTGTAGAAAACACGCAGAAATCCCACCCTTAGGGCATTAAACCAGCTCCTGTGTGAATAATGCTCTAAGGGTCCATTTAATTTCCAGAACAGGCCGTCAACGACAAGGATTTGCGAACGCTGCAGAATTGGAACAGCGTGAATGGTTAATGGCAGCAGCTAGGGCTTGGATGGAACTGGCTCCTGAAGCTTCGGTCACGGAGCCCGCGACTGTGGAAGTTGGACAGCCTACCAGATTGCTTATACAATGCACATTGCCAGGTATGAATTTTACATATATATTACATACCATCACGCCATTTTTCCCAAAGGGGATGACAGACGGAATGCCATCTGCTACAATGTCGACATCCTTAACTTTATTTATACTCGTACATCTATTCTTATTTGTACGACTTTTTATAGGACCCCAATTTACTACTTGTCTAAGTTGTTACGAAAATTGCAGTATGGTTTGAATAAGAGGGAAATATTTTGAATAACTGTAAGTTTCTCAAATTAAAACATTTTTTTATGTCATTAACAATTTTTATTTAGGGATCCGTTCCAAAAGGTAGAATGGGACCCTGTCACTGAAAATTGGCTATCCGTCCGTCCTTCGGTCACCAGGCTGTGTTTCTTAAACTGTAACAGCTAGAGACCTAAACTTTCTCCACTTAGGGGTCCAACCCTTATCACTTAGGGGTATGAAAAATAGATAGTAACCGATTTTCAGACCTACTGAATATGCATATAAAATTTCATAAGAATTGCTCAAGCCATGGGAGGAGTATGGGAACGAACATTGTGACACGAGAATTTTATATACATATTAGATGTTCATCAGCATAATCATTCTCCTACCCTTATTACGATAATAATGGTACGAAATGCTTAGTGTGCGATTCCAGCATTTCCAGCTCATATTTAACCAGTTTTTATTCACAATTTTCTTTTTATTTCTTACAGTTGGTGTCGGACTTAGAATAACTGATTGCATTGCTCACGATGGTCTTGGAGAAGCGTCACAGAAACTTCTAGACGAAGCAGGCTGTCCTATAGACGAAACAATATTTAACCAACCCTCGCTCCATCATCACAAACATAAAAGTTCTGAAATTGATTTCTCAGAATTAGAACCGGTCGATCCTCAGAAGAATATTGATCAAAGTATAAATATGAAACTGGCTAAAGATGATCCAGATAATATGTTCAAACATATAATGACCTATCAACATGCTATTACAACTTTTGCAGCTTTCAAATTCCCAGATAGGGCAAAATTACATTTGACATGTGGTATTGAGTTGTGTAAAGGTCCTTGCCCAATAGTTGATTGTAAAGCATTGCAAAAACCACAGCAAACTAAAGATGGATTGCTTAGAAAAGCGAGGCTTGATAAAGATACTAAAGGTATAGTGATAGATAGATTGGAAGTGTATAACAGTATTGAAGTTCATGCACCTAATATTGAACTGGAAGATGAAGCATCAATCAGAGGTAAAGGTCAACAAAATATTTTTTAACACGCTTATATTCGTTAGGCATCTATCTATCAATTGATTAATCTTCTAGCTGTTACCTGCTACTTCGTAACAGAAACAGAAACCTTAACAAACAGAAGTTTATTATGACAGTCGATAGATGGCGGTATACCGTTTTTTTTAAATCGCGCTATAGTTTCGTTTCACACATATTTTTTATTTTTTTATTTATGAACATTTCATGCAACGTCCTCTGGTCCCAAGCTAAGCGTATTATGCTTGTGTTATGGGTACCAGAATACGGATATAATACATAAACTACTTTTCTTTTGTAAATACATACTTATTATACATAGTAAACACCCAGACGCAGTACAAACATTTGTATGACATTTATAAACATCACACAAATGAATGTCCGAGGCGGGAATCGAACCCGCAACATCGTGATCGGCAGTCAAATACATTCCAATCCATCCCAATGTTGCCTGGCAGAGATCGCATTAGCGATAAGGCCGCCCATTTGTACAATATTATTAAGGCTAATAATGTAATTTTGTTTCTTTGTGTATTGGTGTACAAATAAAGAGTTATCTATCTATCTATCTAATATAAATATGTACAACGAAATAGCAAATTAATGAAATTAACTAATGGTATAAATCGAATATCTAGTTTTTTTTAATAGCTGTTAATCTAATATTCAATGTATTTGATTTTCATGTTAGTTAATTTTCGTGCTTAGTGTTGCCACCATTGGCAGTGTTAAATGAATTTTAGGTCAGATTTCCCCAAAATTGTCTAGGGTATTTTTGAAATGAGTTTTAGTTAACATTATAACATTATATATTACAGGTTCAAGAAGAATAGAATCAGAGGAGCAAGAATTTATCAGCGGCTTCTCACCCGGAGATAGAACAATCTGCTTATCACCAGGCAAAATGGCCTTAGCATTCTGTGTACTAGGAGTCATTTTCCTATGCGCAATAGCTGTAGCTTTTGTTTCTTTAGTGCGAGCGAGACGACGTCTAGGTAGAGAGCCGTTGCATACATCTCTCTCTTTCTACACTGGTAGTAAAAGCGTTTTCTCATCAAGTGAAAGTTCCAGTTCTGGTCTTAGTGGTAGCAAACTACTTCTGACTGATAGTCCTTATTTAGACCATCATTCTTCATCAAGCAATAATTGGCCTTATTCTAGAGCCTTCTGACATGTTTTTTTCAAACTAAAAAGAAATTGGTTATTGCATTGTTCGTACCTACCCATAAAAAGTATGTAGGTATATTCCCGTTTATCATTCTATGAATGTACAAAACATTTTGGTTTACAACCCACCATGAATGAATAGTAATTATGAAATAGGGTTATGGAATAAAGACTTATGATGTCATGATCGGAATTATCGATTTCCAAAAGTTGTAATTTTCCGTATGAAAAATTTTTAAAAGTTTTTGATCGTTTAAGACTGTGCTTTTGAACACACTGGGCTGCTTATAAAGCGTTTAGATTTATATTTTTGCAAAAAAAAACTTTGATGTAGATAAAAATATTATTTATTTAAAATTAACCAAGTTCATTATTTTAAGTTTCGAAACACTTTATTGAAGAAATTAACTATTTGATAACGAAGCTAGCACGTAACGGACATTGGCGATTCGTGTCAGTTAACATTTTTTAAACGTCCTAATATAAATTTAGAAGTTGGGTAAAATTTTAGTGATACCCAATTCATTAAAAAATATCGCCATGATCAAGAAAGGGAATCAAGGTAAATAATTATTAGTATTACTTGAGCAAGTGGGATGCGCCCTCATTTCCGCCACATACGATTTTCATGCGTTGCTTTCATAGCTCACATATATAACGCCCCTACTATTGTAGTATGAAAGGTTTTTTGCAAAAAAACAATGTCTACATCTAGTTTTGACTGCACCCAGTTGTAGGTTTCAAAGCTTATATTTATAGCTTCATAGTTGTTAATGTTCTATTTATTTTTAGTTAATAAATTGACTTAAATGTCATTTGAGGCGGTGCTTTTGGAGTAATTTTACACATAGTTTAGTTATGGTTGGGTACTTAATGAATTTAAGAGAATATTTTAATATTTATATACAAGGTGCGCTCTGCTTTTTATGTCGTACAGTCGGTAACATGTAATTTTATTTTTGTAAATGTCTAAATATCTGATTCCTAAATTTTTTTCATTTGTATTTTATTTTGAAAAAGATTTAAATTATTATATTGAATATTTATAAAGTGATTGCAACTTATACTCATTCCTTAAAAATTAATCAGTCGGTATGACATGTTTAAACACACATTCCCGTGACTATAGGAATTGAAAGAATCTCTAAATGTTGAGACAAATATATTGTTACATGTTACTTAGTATGATAGAAATAATTTTAGGATTTGATGTATAACAGTCTCATATTATACACTGTTAAATTTTAAGTAAGTTGAGTCACGGTGTACCTTTAATTTTTATATATGTATATAAGAGTAACTCGTTGCAAATGTAACATTGGGATGGGTATGAGAAATAAAAATGTTTAACTGAAAGTTATACTTATCCCAGAGGTTACTGATGCCTCCAGATCTTAACAACTGATTAAAAGTTAATTTCATTAGCACTTCCTCGAAATAAATTTAGATTTAATATTAATTTTTTACGAATAATTTTAATATATGTATCATGGATGTAATTTGACAATAGTATGTTGAAAATATATGTTTTATAGATATAACAGTAAACCTACATGTGATATTGTTTCTAATGATCAAATAAACATTTTATACTTTTTATATATTTGGTAATAAATCGATGAAAAAACCTATTTTAATTTTTATTTTATTTAACCTGTATCTGGATAAAAAATGTAAAATTAACCGGCCAAGTACGAGTTTGACTCGCACGTTATATCTATATTATTTTACTCTTTAACTCGCACACTCAGGGTGACGTAACTCTTCCACGATAGATGGAGCTGCTTGAAAAATCGCAGATGTTCGCCTCTCTAGCGCTATTAGTACGTAAATCATGTATTCACAAAAAAAAATTTTCATGAACTGACATTATAATGAGTTTCCTTTTTGTACGAAACCCTAAATGTTGTACGAATACCTGATAAAAGTGCTTAAAGTATAATTATTTTTTAAATCTAAGAATAACCTTAATACCAATGAAGACCTGTTTTTTTTATCTGTACACAAATGTTTTTACGCACGGACGCCGGTAAGTAGAATATTCTAAATAGGACTTACTAAAGAATTTGATCAGCCAAAAAGATTTCATGTAGGAAAAGGAGAAATGGCTGACGAATCTGCAGGTTAACACTGCCAACAAAAAATCAAGGAAATTGCTTCCCACAATTTCGCATATTAATGGCAACATCGATTATTGACAAGACTTTATGTCAATCAGGGAGAGTGTCAAATTAGGACTCAGAGTATTAAATCAGTAGGAGCTGTTACATACGCTGTTTGCTTTGACAAAAATACTACCGTGTCTGTCGGGGGTGGCATGTTGTGGTAACACACTTGACCATACCTTAAATCACCTGATGCATATTAAGAGATGACAGTGTCCGTACACAGTGATTATGATCATTATACTCGACAATTATTGTTCATGTTGTAAAATTTTACTGCGGTCTCCTTGTCCCTTAAGCGTATTAAACCAACACGATGCTTATTTAATTAACGTAATTTCATTGGTCGCTGCGCACACCACGCACGCCTAAAATCACTTCACCCTCACTAAGAAACGACAGTGTCAGTTTACAATGTGTATGATCATATATCTCGTACCTTTTCTTAGCGAGGGTCTTTTAATATTACCTCCTGTTGGTTAATGCTCTAAGCTTCATCCAGACTCATCTTACGATGTCTATGTCTATGATCTTAAAATATCCCCGTTAAAATTTTAGAATGCAATGCAATTCAAAAATTAAAGAGAAATGTATGATAAACGTAGACTGGGCAAGATAGAATTTTAATAAATAATATTCTTTTTATTTAACTAATAAGTCGGTAAGATAAGTTTATAGTCAGAACATAGACAATAAGCATTTTCGTGGTCACATTACAAAGTGGTAGGTGATGTCATACAGGACAAAGATTAAGACATAGGCTTTTTTTTACAAACCTTTCCTTTACTTCATTTGTTACCTATATTTTTATTTGAAAAGTTTACAAAACACGCAAGCTTTTGTCTCCATTAACGATATGCTGTAGAAATAAGTAATGGGTAAAAAGAAAATTTGAAACCATAAAAATATGTAATATTGCATATTAAACTAAAGCAAGCAGAACTAATTTAGATATTTATTAAACAAAGCAAAGTTCTTCATTATGAACTTTCATCGGGAGATGCAATTAACATTATAAATATAAAAAATATAATGGTCTCAACCTTTGAAAGCTTAGCTACATTGAGAACAAAATGTCCTTTCGCATCTAAATCCGCAAAAAACTGGTTTTATTGCAATTAAATTTATTATAACAACGTTTCAACTATCTACATTTTGACCCCCAGGCACGTCAAAACTTAAGCGATAAGAAAACTGACGAAGAAAAAGAAACTTGGGATCAGAGGTCATTGCGTGTGAAATGTCCCTTAATATGTTTTATTTACGCTGTGTATTTACGTTAGTATATTACGAATTCGGTAGATATTAAAACAATCATGGTTGACATAATTAAAAATTATCACTTATGTACCATTGCAATTTTCTTTAATGCTGTACTGTAAGCTGAGACATTGTAACTTTTGTTTGTAAGTTCTTACCTATCTTCCTATCTGTACTATCTATGATATCTACTAGTCTTTGCGGCAAACGGCGCGAAGGCGTATAATTTTACGGTTGTTCTTTCGCTTCGTCTTCGATGTCGTGTTCGTACTCGCACGGATGATATTCCAACAAATACATGAATAGCGATTATTTATAAGACTGATAACAGTGTTATGTTATTTATTTTGAAAGAAAAAGAACAGTGTTTGTGTCGTGGGATTGATTGGGGTTTCACAAGATTGGTTACGGTACCTCTATCCAGTGGTAATTTGTGTGTGTCGAAGATATAAGTGTTTATTCGTGTCGAAAAGGCGTACCTGGCCATATACGAGAAGGTAATTTGTTGGATTATTTTATTTTTAAACGCTGGTGAAGAGTTCTTTTAATTCTATTGGATAATAACACAAACTTGTAATATTTACGTATGTCGGTATTAGCGCCCTTTGCACTTTCTATTTTGCTTTTCTTAATAGACAAGAAATCATAAAGAACAGTTGAAGAAATATCTTCATAATATTAATATCCTAAGATTTGTGGGTAAGTTTCTTTCCATACCTAATTACTTTCAATTGGTCTAAAGTGACTAATAACCGGTATCTTGTTACATTTGGGTAACGCCTTGAAATGAGCGCGAGATAAAACCGACAATAGTACGACTAAAAAGTAATTTTATAATAATTTTACAAAGAAGTTTAGGAACTTGAATGTGCATATAGATGCTTAGTATTACACAAAAGTCATGTTGAGACTTCAACATTCAAATGTCGTAGGGTACCTACTAATTTAATCCAATACTGTTTTTTCTTATTTATTAAAAACATTTTTAAGTATTTATTACATAAGATAAACAATATATGGTTAACTTGCTAATCCTGGTAAGATGGCCATAGGGCCGAAGGCCAGAAGGCATGACATAGTATTTTTTGTTTCGTTTACATCCTTGTACTTTCTTAATATTTCTGGGCTCCACAGGAATTATCTGTTATGATAATTCTAGCTATAAATACACTTCAGAACTCAGAGAAATTTAGTTAAATAATTTTTATTACAATAAGGTTTAGCACCTACTATGAAGTAATATGCTAACAGGAGCGTGGCTTGCCTTGGTGGGGCCCCGTATAAAAATTATTTGGGGGCCCTTAAGAAAGGTAAAAACATTTGGGAAGTATTTATTAATTTTTGACTACGCACGTCAGGGGCCCCATATAATTGATACGGCGGTAGCTACGCCCCTGTATTAGCATACAGGGGCGTAGCTACCGCTGTATCAGCCGTATCAATTAAAAGTATTACAAAGCTGTACCATTTTTTGTAATACTCATATAGTTTATAGCATATAGCATAATGTCATATTCTGTATAAACATTTTAAATACAATGAGAATATACTTTCTCTTTTATCCATATTCATACAACTATACATAGTATACTTTGTTAATTAAAAGTGCGTACAAATTTATTAGTGGCTTTCTTCTTCACAGTCTAAATGCATACTATTTTTGGAATGGAATCTAATTTGATAGGAGAGGATATCTGAAAAATGTATTACAGCTATAAGATGAATATGGAGTTTTACTATATTTTTTTTAAGAGTGTTCTGGTTTTAATGCTTAGGCTTCATTAGAGGCTTGACATATAGGCTATTGATTGCAGGTGCCACCAATATTAACTTTATTTAACAGCAACTATATCAGTGTTCTGAGGTATTTTACAGTCAAACTACCCTTGAGACTTTTTGCCATCAAAATTTTTGCTAAAATAAAGAAATGGAAATACATATTAGTAGTACCAGCTGTTGCCTGTGACTTTCTATGCATGGCAATTAGAAAATGTTCACTGATTTTGCAACATTTTTAATTGATTCTTCACTTCTTTTTGTCGCAGCGTGAAGTTAGACTTTAGCCTTCGTCATATAATGTACATAGTTACTATCGAACACTAAAACTCTTCAGCTTTTTAATATTAGTGTAGAGTATAAATAGTCGCTGTAGAAGTATCAAATAAAATTGTTTATCAAATATAATATTATTATACAGGTATTTAGCTGCCTTAAGTAATTGTTATCTGCTGTTGCTATATTATCAATGTTGTATAAGTGGGTTGTGATTATTTATCGCTAGGGCATTCTAGTATTTACTACTCAACGACAGATAACTAATATAGCGTGGTAGAACTTAATAAATAAAATGTATTAATTTATTTTAAACAACTGTAAATGGAGTGCAGTTTTATAAAATTACTAGCTGACCCGGCAAACATTGTTTTGCCAAACTAAAAAAAAGGTTTGAAAAATAGATGTTGGCCGATTCTCAGACCTACTGAATATGCATGTAAAATTTCATAAAGATCGGTCAAGCCGTTTCGGAGGAGTACGGTAACTAACACTGTGACACGTGAATGTTATATATTTAGAAATTGGTGCCTGGCTTGGCACAGGTACATATTATTGTGTTAAAAGCTATTATTTGCTACTTTTGGTTGCATTGTTCCTATTTAAACCGTGATCTTCTTTACTTATTATAACACCAAAATATTGTATATGTATATCTTCATAACTACGAATTTGGTATAATTGTTGGTTGGTATAATTTGGTAAGGTTTTGGAGTTGCAGGCAACAGCTTGTATTATATAAAAAAAAAATTTATAGGTCCTGTGTTTAGTTTATTAACCTATTGGTTTAAGTTAACAAGCAAATATTTCCTCTTTATTGTATTAGTATATATATGTAAATAAACATATTAACTATAAGAATAAAATCATAAAAATATATTGCCCAATAAAAGTTACATAAGCAAAGGTCGAAACAAGACCCCAATACTGAGACCCCGTTGACTGTCTGCTTGTCATCAGACTATATCTCATGGACCGTGAAATTAACCTTGTATCGAAAATGATTAGTTACCTACTAAAAACTGAATACAATAAATACTTAAGGGGATTCCCATACTTTCTTGTATGGGAATCCCCTTAAGTATTTTGATTTGACTTGATGGTTAGGACAAAATGATTGCTCGAATCTAGCTGTTATTTATGCCCCCTACACACCTTACGATCTATTGAACGAAAAGTCGTTCGACAAAACTGTGCAGATCAATATGCGCAGTTTTTTTGAGCAAATGTATGATAATTTGCGTCAGATCAAATAATTTCATTCGATGAAGGTGCGTTGTTTAGGATTCACTAAAATATCGTACAATAAAAGTGCAGTTTTTTTAATAAGGTTTACCGAAAGTTGTGTAGTGTTAATTTTTTTTTAATATACACAATAATGCCTCAATGGCTATAATAAATTCATGTCATAGTTATGTAAATAACTATGTAACTAGTCAAGACATTATTATACATAACATTTTTGATTAGAAGTCACTGAATCCTGTATTTACAATAGTCATTCAATAATTTTTTTAAATAGTAAATCACCGCAGACATACAGACCGAAATTAAATTGTCAAGTTAAAAACAAACTATTTTGCGTAATATATATCATGTTCTCTACATTGCATTGGCTGTCTCGAATTTCACATGTCTGTTTTGTTGCTTCATAGATATTACGTAGATAATACGTTTGTCACGATTTATTTGTATTACATGCAAAAAATCATTTAGCTTAATATATCAATGTAGCTGGTTGCTGTTAATCACTTGTTATGGACTTATGGATTATGCTTATACATAACAAATGCCTCATTTAGCGCGACTTTAAGTAATAACTGCTCTTTTTGCTCCATATGTAGAAGAAATATTTTTTTGCCCTTTTTTCTTCGGAACTCATTCTACAAACCCTTCCAGATGGTCCCTGGACACTCTTTGAATTAAAACAAATCTGAGTAAACTAGAATAGGTGGCAGCCCTAGCCTTAATTAACTAATTTCCGCCCAAGATCTCGAATTATCTAATAATTTTTCTAGCAAATTCAAAAGCAGGGTTCTGAGATTTCCTTTTCTCTTCCCTAAGTCATTCATTATTTGTGTCTAATGTGAATACCGCACGTTAGTTTTCTAACTATAACTAGTTAGTTTTTCTGTAGACGTCTGAAGGGGGTGACGGGGTTTTCGTTTCACAAGGTCGGTCTGTTAAGAGGGAGGAGGGTGTTTAGGTATCCCTGATATCTCGACACAGATTTAGTCAAGAAAAAGGAAAAAAACAAAACATATTCTGAAAGCAAATGAAAGTTGTAGTCATAACTAGTCGCGAAAAGATTTTTTTCCTATAAAGTTACATGAATACCCTTGTTTAAGGGTAGTGTTATAGAAGGGTGGCAAGCTAACGGATAGGGGCGTGCGTGCACTAGGGATATGCGGTTCGCCGGCGCCAGGCCAGGAATCGGATCGATATTTCGGCCCACAGTTCACTCTGTCGAGTTGAGGCCGCGACGCGCTTGTGTGCCGTGTTGTTCCACTTATTTCTAACTTCTGTGCCCGTGTATTCGTGCCTTTGAATTCTTATACAACATCAGTGTAGTGAATTTATGTTTGGATGGAAGCACGGAGATGAGATAGTCCTTGCTGCTAATTGGTACGTAGTCTTGTGCAAATTTTATAATCGAGATCGTCGCTTCATTTGGGGTTACAGGTTTCCGGTGTTAGTGTGTATAACTCTTGTTTATTGATCAATAGTTTGATTTACTTGGTGATGTCACACTGCGGCTTTTATCAAATTATATTTCTTCTATTGCAAAATAGCTTTGCTAATCGTACAGTTTGATCGGTTTGAAGAAGACTTAATATTGCGTGATAATACATGTTTTGCTGATTTATATTTAAGGTCTTTTTAACAATATCAGCACCTATCCGAAAATCCTTTTTTAGAAAGTCTATTTTTTTCTCACAATCGCGCTTAATTAATTTTGTCGCAAAGACAATAATAATTCTCACAAATCTGTGTTAAAAACCTTGCTACTAATTTAATTTATCTATTGTATAATCAGCGTAAAATTTTCGGGCTTCTCATCCTAGCTATATATTTTACATTCTGGAGTTCTAACAATCAGCAATCTAGTTAACTAAATAAAAGAAAAATAGGACGAGTTAACAATATTTAGTTTGACCAGTAATAGCAACGGATCTCCCACAGTCTTCATTAGTCATTGAACTCTATGACCCGTGTTAATTCCGTGTATTACGGGTATCATAGTCATGGATTCTCCAGACGGAATTTATCGTGTGCGTTCAGATTTAGTCGTTTTACCAGAGCTGTCTACCCCGCCCCCTACCTACATCGAGGTCACTCGCGCAGACGTACTCTGAACAACTGCCCGACATTGTACTAAGTTATAGGGTTATAATTCTCTTTCTACTGTCTAAATTATCTTGCTTGATACACACCTTATTTTTTAACGTTTGGCAAGAAACATAATTAAAAAGAATTGATGTCAGGTTACAGTTCAGTTTAGTACAATATTTGAATATTTTGAAATTAAAGCTTTTCTAATAACTAGCACAGGTATACGAAGATTTGTATTTAAATACTAGACATTAGGTCACACTTTTCTAACAACAAATTACCGCATATGATATAACACTAGAACATTAATTTATCTTGTTTGGTATCATGTCATGGTATGATGTCATTGCTATCTCAAATGTTCTGTGAACATTGCCTTGTTCTTAAAAAAATATAGATAACATTGAAGAGTCTTTAAAGATATCAACAGCCACGCCCTTTTGTTCCACAATAAAAAAGAAATAGTTTTCTAAATGTATCTATACCGTAGTACCGTAATGACTCAGTGTACGAGGTATGCTAGTCATGATAAGTAGACGCCGAGTAGGTCTGCTAATAAAAAGAAGATGAGATCATCATTCAACTGCTTCATATTGTCTATTACTAGTCTCATGTTTTTAAAGTAGTTTATGCACTTCACTTACCACAATGTGACGATTCTATTCTGTGAGTGGTTTGCTTAATCATATAAATAAATATAAATATGCATGGACATTTCACACAACGTCCTCTGGTCCCAAGCTAAGCTTATATGCTTGTGTTATGGGTACCAGAATACAGATATAATACATATACTACTTTTCTTTTGTAAATACATACTGATGATACATAGAAACACCCAGACGCAGTACAAACATTTGTATGACAATTAAAAAATCACACAAATGATTGTCCCTATATGGGTCCTGAGCAAGTGTTTTGCTCTGTAAAATTAGAAAGTGTGTGATATTCAGATTAGCATAATTATTTATAATAATAATGTTCAACATGTTTACGTTTATCAAGTTCTTTTATCTTAATTTGCATGAAAAAGTGAACGTATAGCAATATTTTTATCAAATTTTTGTTATTTATACATCTAATCTCGCATGCTTTAGGTATGTATTACGTAAATCTGTATCATCGAATTTATATTTAAACAATTTCTGTTTAATTAATCTCGTTTTTAGCCATCTTATTTCGGAGATTCCTATTTCCGTTATCCTTAAAATTCAGCCAAATTATGTAGATTGGAAGTTTGATCCGAAACGGCGACTTCAATACGAGCTCTCGAAGATCGCGAAATGGAGACAATATACTGTTTAAATTACAAAATATCTTTAATTTATCTAGAGTGGGTCATACCGTTATCTCTATTCTGTCATTCGACCTTTTGATTGACTCAAAGGCGAGTCATATGTCATAACAATCATAATGTTCAATTATTTAAAGCAGTATAGACATTTTCAGCCCCGTTAAGATACAATTCATCTCAACTTATAGTATACTTGTAAATGTTCCATACGTTCCATTGTTAGGCAGGAGTATACTATACCACGCTGACTGTGTGTTTGTATGGTGTTTAGTTACAAGATAACTGTCGGTAGCTGTTGATATGCGCATAGATTTTACCTGTCAGGATTCATACAAAACCCTAACAAAAAAATAGTGTGGTGATATCCTTAATACTTCACGATACGGATGCAAATTATTTATCAGTTAATTAATGAGTTAAATAAATATTAACTAACCAAACGCAAGTAAGATTTTTTCAAAAGTAGTTAACTATTATATTTGTCCACAGGTTGGTATATTTATCTGATGATATAATGGACACCTTGAACGTGACTGCAATAGTGTGAGTCATTTATTAGTTTATGCATACTATGACATAAAGTACGGTAAATTATATTGTAACACAATCAAACGCTACCCAAAAGCAAAGCTACGGTTTCTCTGGAATTTAACCAGTAGTATTTATAGAATTCTAAATTTAGCCAGTACGTAGAGAATAGAGCCGTAAACTGGACCTGGGTTTCGGACATGGTAACAACCAAATAGCAGATCCATTTAAAATAAGAAAAAGAAAACGAAAGTATTTCCTTTGGTTTTTAGTAATGTGTAGTTACAAATAAAACAGCTTTTTAAGGAAGTTGTGTCGAAAAGTCCATAGTCACTTCATAGTTCGTAGTATCTATATCATAAGATTTCATCATTGAAGACAGCAAGGCCAGACTCCATTAACTTTGGTTGATATTTCTCTAGATTTTATCGTTTCGATTCACCTCGTACCAGTTCCCATTGGATGCGCCTCGAAATTGTAACCGCAAAGCCCTTTCACGGCTGACTAAGTGACTAGGTACTAGCCGCTGTTAATGGTGCTAACAGCAGGGGAATGCGCGATCAGAAACTTTCTACTTATTTCAACAGTTAGGTCATTGTTACACACTTCTTTGTTTATTATTTTATTAGGTACGCTTTGAACTCCAAAAATATCTTACAAACAATGGCCTCGGTCGTTCATCAACCGATACTGGTATGTTTAAATCCTGTTTTGTTTTGTAAGACTTGTAATAGGTAGATAAAAAGAGGTATTAATCTTGATTTGTTTTTGTAGACTCAGCCTAGTTTTGTCTGTTGTAAGTTACAAAATATGTATATTGGATGCCGATAGTCAGTTACAAAATAATTACATAAATAGTTATATTGATACATGGGCAGGGAAGTTGTTATTTATTTTTAATACCAAATTGTAAAATACAAGTTTTTCATTAGACTCCATCTACGTTGATTGGCTTATTATAGAAAAGCTCACGCAGTTAAGAAAACAAAAAAAAAATTGAGGATGTTAATTAATCCGCAGGTCAAACCAATTAAGACACTTAACAGAACATTTAAGGAAGACTATTTCTCAAGCTGCGCCCATTGACCATGGAAAGGGGAGGTAAATCGTCACTCCCTTACGGAAGAGAGGGTTTAATTAGCTTCTGAGAAGTTGTGCCTAAACGCTGTAGCATTGTGAGAGATAACCATTCTAAGTATTGCTTCGTAAGTTTTATCATTGGCTTCATAAAGTGCCAAAACTCTATCAATTTTATATTTTCGAAGAGTAATTATTGAAAGTCGTGTTTAATATTCCGGCAGTAGTGAGGCAGTAGAGTCCTGAGTCCCACTCTACCGGGGTCGTCGACCTCGAATCCAGTCCATGTCTTGCACTCGCCGACTCGCGTAACAACCGCTTTCTGAACATACAACATACACATAACACTTAGTACACGCAAGCTTTACATTACATTCATATGAAGTAGTTATGATATGAAGACATTTTTCTATATAATTTTTAACTAAAGTTTTTAATATAGAGTGACACAATCCCAAATAATGCAAAGTAAGATATCGCGCAGCATGAAATTTTGTAGCTTGGAATAGTAGTTTGTTACATATAAGTAATAACTTAGTTTATATAATATGCGGACGTAAGTTATCCAAAAAAATAAAACAAGACTGCTTACATGTTCATGCTTTTTATGTGCAGAACAAAGTGTGAACCTTCCTACAGAAGAGATCCCAAAAAGTTCTTTGGGAACTCGTTACTGCACGGTAACTTTCTTTGTGCGGCATAACTCTTTGGTTATACAAAATTTTCGCTCATGTTCAAATTTCCTTCTAAACTGAACATTATTGAAGGCAAATATAAATTACAGAACTTACAAGTAAAGAGGAATTATTGAAAAAATATGATTAGTTACATTAAAATCTGGTTCTGTTACTGGACATATGGCTAACTTAATGAAACCTTTTAAATGTATGTACATATAATCAACCAGTCGTCAATAACGTGGACAGCAATTTAACTCTTAATGCTTATATGGTATCAGTACCATCTGTTGTTTAACTTGAATGTATTAATTATCTGGACACTTTTTTCTGACTCTTGGAAAATTATTGAAAAATTTCAACATATACCTGTTGGCTATTTGTAGCATCTTAACTAACTACTAAAACAAACGAAGATACTGTGAAATATTCCAAAGTTACTAAGCTTTATGTAAGAGGTGTGTTTTCTTAAATTTAGTTGTAAAGTCCTCATGGTATGGCATTGTATGTTAATTAAATTGAATTTAATAAAATTGCATAATGTAGTTACTTAATGTTCGTCCTTGTTTGTATGGCCATTAAGTAGGTACTCCTCCTAAGTAATTGATTATGTAATTTCATTTTTATGCCGTTTATTAATGGCATCGATCGCAAAGTTAAAGCAGTGTTGATAAAATAGATGTAGGTCAAAGGGGAAATAACTTCTGAATGTAAATCCTGCTGCTATTTATAGACCATCATCATGTTAAGCCACATAAGCAACGTATGAAATATATGTGGCACTTATCTGAATATTGAGATTGACGAAAAGATTACCTTTCCTTTCTGCGGTTAATTATTACATGTAATGACTTGAGGAAGCTTGAATTTTTAACGGTGATAATAGGTCTATCGTATGCTACTATATTCGATTCTCGGCAACTCTGGTTGACTCAAGAATCTGGGCGGACTATAACCCGCTTTTTATTTGGCTGTGGTCTATAATATAGCCAAAATCGACAGCATTGTTGCTGAGGCTTCGGTAAGACTAAAATTATTTGGCTGTGGTCTATAATATAGCCAAAATCGACAGCATTGTTGCTGAGGCTTCGGTAAGACTAAAATTATGTTGTGTTTTTGTTGGCGTTCCCTTCGTTTCATCATTAGCATCTCCACATCAATCTCAACTAACTGTTCATACATAGTACACAACTCGTTATGAAATTTTAATAATGTTGATTCCTCAGTTCAATATATCGGTTGTTTAACATCAACTGAGTGAAGGATTGTTTGATAAATTACTAAATTACCTATACCGTGAATGAATACTGACGTCATTGCCTCTTTGAAACAACGAGCTAATTTAAACCAAAATAACTGGTACTATGAAACAAAACATCCAGTTTTGCCTATCATTAATTTTATTGCATTAGCAGATTTAAATTAAGATATAGAAGCGCTTGTTTCACACTAGCACTGGAGATCGATGGCAAGATTTCCACCACAAACGTGCATTTATTTAATTCTTTAACTTATGTTTGTTCACACAGATGTTTTTCAACATCGAGGCCATGCCTAGGGAACAAAGTTCCATTTGCAAGACAATGTGGTGTTCATTACTGCCAGCTTTCAACTTGTTTCTAAGAATTTCAAGTACACAAATTAACTTAATTCATGTCCTACATTGATGATTATCTTGTTAAGATCATTTTTATGTAGTTATTTTACGACAGCCTGTTAAATTCCGCTATTTTTTTAACATTATTTGATGGGTAAGGTAAGATAGTTAGTTGGTTTTCATTAGTTATTTGGGATGTAAGCAAACCGTATTGGCATTACCAATCAACATGGTTACTAATAACTAGTTATTCCTGATTGTATTAATCTATGTAATTGTAATGGACATAGTTGCTAACATTCAGCAAACAAGCAAAGTCATGTTGTACAATAATATTTGGTGAATTTCTCGGGTCTAGTGAGACTATTCGAGTTGAATTTCGCTTTATTCTTACTCTAAAACATTTACAGCCAAAAGAATTTGAAAATAAAATTCTTTCCTTTAAAACATACTCCTCGGGATTGCACAAAAGCCTTTGAAAATGTTTTCCGGAAGATTGAAATCGGGAGCTATCCGATTTCAAATTTATCTACAACAAGACCAACGAAGCTGAATAAAATTAACCCGCCTGTTTCAGTATTTTGTATTTTGCAGCTCCAATCGAAATCACTGTACTTCGTTTATGAAAATGCCCTTGGCTTAGACCACTATTTTGTTTGTGATGTCATTATGTTTATTATTGTGTATGTGGTATAGAGTTATATTTGCGGATCTTGTACCAGTATCACATCCCATGAAATTATTCCAATTTAGAGTGACGTACCTAGTCCTTTTAAAAATAATCTTTTTAGTATCGGGCGATATATGCTGAACTATTGGACGTGCTGAAATGTAAATGCTAGATAACGCGTGTCCTTTCAGTATTTGTGTCAATATTTATTTTCCGTTGTTTATACTTTATAGTTCTGATTAATTCACTCTACACTTATAACTCATGTATTTGCAATAGTATTGTTCATCAATATATTGTTACCTTGCTATTAAATCTTATATATAAAATTCACGTGTCACAGTATTAGTTACCGTACTCATCCGAAACGGCTTTACCGATTTTTATGAAATTTTACATGCACATTCAGTAGGTCTGAGAATCGGCCAACATCTATTTTTCAAATCTTTTTTTTTAATGTGGCAAAACAACGTTTGCCGGGTCAGCTAGTATTTATATGTACTTAAATATTTATAGTTACCGCTGTATGTAGACCAAACATTACAGTTTTGTCACGCAACGAGGTCATCAAGAGATCTTACTTATGATTTCACTATCACAATGTGTAACGGTACTTTGGTTTACCCAGCATTAGGATTAGCCACGAAATGTTTACTAAAACCATTATGATTTTTTATAACTATGGATGGTATAAAAATTTATAGAAAGAACATCGATCGTCTAAGGCCATTACTGACTAACTTTTGGCTACTTCAAACTAAAACGTTTTTTACCTCTAATGCTCTAACTGTAGCAGCAGTAATAAAAGTGGCACCAGCTGGATGTCTGAGAAAGTTGTATTCACCCATAATAGCCTGAATCGAAAAATGCTTCAAGATTTTGCCCTTCCGAACGGTGTATCAAAATATTATTCCTATAGCTTATTATAGTACGCCGCAATAAGACGACTGTGGTAACCTTTATGATGTGTCTAACAGTCCTGTTTTGTATTATAGAAAGTGCTCCTACATTTGCAACAAATAATTTTATCGCATACTAGTAACTCGTGAATTATTCATAATGTGTTATAAACACGAACCGGGACCGCACTGTAGTCACCTATTTTCTTTTCTAAGAATGAATACTCTTTTGTATTTTAGTTCAAGTGAAGTGGAACTTCAACTTTCCAGGTCTTTATAGAGCAGTAAGATATTTTATCGCAACATTTAATGTTATCAGTATTATTGTCTAGTTAGCTTGAATTTAGTTGACCTGACATATTAAATTTTAGTCTAGATTTTTCGTTGTGGGACTATTTGATACTCAGTTCTTCTTGCAGTTATTTGAAACTTTCGTTTAGTTTTTACCCATCCAGACGTTCTGTTCCTTATAAATATTGTAATCACGCAATAAATAATACATGTGTTTTGGCAAAATATCAAGATATGCGCTTCCAGGTTATTCCAAATATCTTTTATTTAGTTACAACTTCGTCATCTTTTCTCATACATAATATGTGACTCTGGAAATTAATGGGGCAATAACGTTGAAATTCATGCTGGCTCTTTAATTCCTTCATATTTCCATAAAATTCAGTCCAAGATTATATTCAAGTAGTTCTGTCGTCTGTTTATTAGGGTTCCGTACCCAAAGGGTAAAAACGGGACCCTATTACTGAGACTTCGCTGTCCGTCCGTCCGTCCGTCCGTCCGTCCGTCCGTCCGTCTGTCACCAGGCTGTATCTCAAGAACGGTGATAGCTAGAGAGTTGAAATTTTCACAGATGATGTATTTCTATTGCCGCTATAACAACAAATACTAAAAATAAAATAAAATAAATATTTAAGGGGGGCTCCCATACAACAAACATGATTTTTAGGGTTCCGTACCCAGTATCTCAAGAACGGTGATAGCTAGACAGTTGAAATTTTCACAGATGATGTATTTCTATTGCCGCTATAACAACAAATACTAAAAATAAAATAAAATAAATATTTAAGGGGGGCTCCCATACAACAAACATGATTTTTTTACCGTTTCTTGCTCGATACTAATAACGTTGCCTTATGTTGCATAGATAATGGTACGGAACCCTTCGTGCGCGAGTCCGACTCGCACTTGACCAATTATATTTTTTATAGTCGCTGTGAGTTATATTGACCTAAATAGGCGATAGCGTCATCACTGTATTAAAGCGAACTTGCATGTAGGCGTGGCAACTGCACACTGCGCCGTCTATCGACGGAAAATGTAAATAATTGGTCAAGTGCGAGTCGGACTCGCGCACGAAGGGTTCCGTACCATTATCTATGCAACATAAGGCAACGTTATTAGTATCGAGCAAGAAACGGTAAAAAAATCATGTTTGTTGTATGGGAGCCCCCTTAAATATTTATTTTATTTTATTTTTAGTATTTGTTGTTATAGCGGCAATAGAAATACATCATCTGTGAAAATTTCAACTGTCTAGCTATCACCGTTCTTGAGATACTGCGTACGGAACCCTAAAAATCATGTTTGTTGTATGGGAGCCCCCCTTAAATATTTATTTTATTTTATTTTTAGTATTTGTTGTTATAGCGGCAATAGAAATACATCATCTGTGAAAATTTCAACTGTCTAGCTATCACCGTTCTTGAGATACTGGGTACGGAACCCTAAAAATCATGTTTGTTGTATGGGAGCCCCCCTTAAATATTTATTTTATTTTATTTTTAGTATTTGTTGTTATAGCGGCAATAGAAATACATCATCTGTGAAAATTTCAACTCTCTAGGTATCACCGTTCTTGAGATACAGCCTGGTGACAGACGGACGGACGGACGGACGGACGGACGGACGGACGGACGGACGGACGGACGGACGGACGGACAGCGAAGTCTCAGTAATAGGGTCCCGTTTTTACCCTTTGGGTACGGAACCCTAAAAAGAAACGGCTTAGTAAGCACTTGAGAAAATTATTCTGCTTCTAATGTTAAATTATCTCAAAGTCGGTCAAATCACTTATGAGTTTGTGTTTTCAAACTTATTGCCTCAACGTATTTCTCGTAGTTGTATAGATGCTGTTACATTGGTAATGGTGGCTAATGGCGTGCTGTGGATGTGTTGATATAAAACCGGTTGGTCGCGTACCAACAACAGACTGGCCTTCGCCGCAGTTGCCGACTACGGTGGTGACGTCACCAGGCTTATGTCATAATATTGTATGAATGTATACTGCTAAATTGACCTGCAGAACTTTACACTTACGCACCTATATGAAACATTTTATTTAGTATTGTTTCATTGCCAATTTCACAACTATGTTGGCTTAAAATAACAAATGCTAACTATATCTTCTATGAACATTCTCAGTGTTACAAATAAAATATTGATTTCGTAGGTATTATTCAATGTTCTGACAATGCTAAGGTTTTTGGAAACACTTATAAATATACTTTGAGATAATTATGTAATTGTTGTATTACAAGAACATTACGGCATAATGCTTTTGTAATTTGTAATTGATGATGATGTCTTTCATCAATGCTTAGTTTTCTGTAAACCAGTAACTAATATGAAATACTTACTAAAATAAAACAAGGAAACTTCACATTTAGTAAGTGCTTATCAAATAAAATGTACATCAATATTCTAGCATCAACTGCCCCAACACATGCATAACATATGTGTTTTATGAAATAAACCAACAAGAAAGGTATGTTATAACATCGTGAAGCTTAATATTTGAATGACGTTATAAACAGTGTTGGCGCCAAATGAGCCGCATCCTACTCTACAAAGTTCACTGCCGACTCCCACGCATCACTCATTGACATTCTCACTAGAGTTGATGGTGTAACCACAACGGTGGCAGTAATCCTTCAAATTTATTATAGTAAATTGTAAGATTGAACATAATAACAATGACCTAAATGAAATTATCGTTTAGATTCAGTTCTCTTACAACAAATTGCTGAAGATCCATGTAAAAGTTGCAAACGACACCTTTTAAGATGATTCTTCTGATACAAATGCCAAAAAGCGACCTTTGAAATTGCATTTTAGCGTTTTACTACCTGTTTTGTCCAATGCGAATCGCATAATTCTCATCAACTGCACAGACTGCACTGAATAATTAAATGCTTTCAAGCATCTTGGTCCGTTTAAATTTTTACAACGTTCATCTTACCTTCTTACCATAGTTCTACAATTTATTATACCTTCTTTCTACAATCGTCACGTTTTCAACACATCAAACAATTTCTACACATTTGCCAAAATATAGGAATTACATAAAACACACTACCTTTCTCCTGTAGGTATCACTGACTATTAGTAAACATCATGAAAACCGGTTCACTAGATTTTGAGAGGTGTGGCGAGGGACTTTCTTTTTAAATAATGACAGGTAATGTAGTGATTACAATGCAATGTACTGAGCAATTTTCTTGTGAATAATAATGCCAAGACAAGCTACAGGCCCGTCTTCTCCACTGAGCACATTGGGCACATGCCCAGGGCCATACGTTAATTGAAAGCCCCCTAGTCCCTACTTCATCATATTTTTGTACTTATTGTCATGGGTCATAGCGGGCATAGATATGTTATATTGCCCCAGGGCCTCTATTAGTTAAAGACAGCCCTGATTATGCAACTCGACGAAATGGTTTAACATGGGTCTTAAAATAAATAAACTAAGTAGTTAACTATGAAAGTAGGTACACTGATTCGTTAAAATCCGCCAGGGCTCATAATATCCGATGGTAATAAATCGAAAATAGAAGAGACGGATTGTTTTTGAGAGGCATATCAAGTCGGTATACGAGTATATGGGTGAAATAAAAACTGGTCTAAAAGTTTATGTACGTTTTGCAATGTCCGGTCACTGACATTTGGGCAAATTGCCATCACTGCAAGAAACATTCTTCATTTTAAGGGGTAGCTATCTTATTATAAATGCTTACATGTTATTGATTTTGTATTATACATACCACTTCGCCATCTCCATCTACTCGGGAGTACTTTACGATTTGTTATTATTAGAATATTTCATTGAGAGCGTTTTACTGGATGGAATTCAAAAATTAAATGTTTATTTTTACATGGCTGATGCCGATTTCATCAACGTTTCGAATTAGCAATCTGAATAATGAACAGTAGGTAATGATTTTTCTATTGGAACAGGTACTAAGTAGACCGGATATCCTTTTGTTTCTGCTATATAGTCGTGTTTCGTGTCAGTGATGGTTTTGTTTATTATTTATAACGCGCGTTGTGGTCCGCTTCGGAGGGGAACGTTTTCACGTGAGGGAGCCTTTTGATTACCGGCAACTTATTAACTGTGTGTTGTTTGATGGGCAACGTGGCATGTACAGGTACACCTATGATAGATAGTACTTTCCACTGATTTTCACCCGAGAATTTTGATGTACATATTTAGCTCTAATTTTATGATTTTGTTTACATACTCATGACTTATGATGACAGCCAGTTACTCCAATAATACTTCCAAGTTAAGGTTTCCTCATAAAATATTGGCTATTTAAGACAGTTGAGTAAATTTTGGCCAGTCACTATATGAGAAGTTAGGAGTGGTTAACTTCTTTTGTAAACTCGAATTTTCCTTAAAAGTTGTTTTATTTAAATAGGTCTTGAATTTCCAACTAATGAATTAGAAAAATCTATAAAATAATTTCCAATAACTAGCTACTTACAAGATCTGTTAAAATACTGGCACATAACTAAACTCCAACAGAATAAATTTAGGAGACAGATTGGTTATTCTAAGAAATCTATCGCGCCACGTTACCTGATCTTATGGTGCAGTTTTATTGGATTTCTAGTTTGATTACAACCACAACATTTCCCGAAAATACTAACAGTCTTATTCATATTGAAACGCTTATTGAAGGCATATTCCTATATTAGTTAAAACGTCTTTTAGGCTTATCAGATGTCAGATAAAAATCCTTATTCATATTCGTCTATTATACTTCCGATAACTATAAAATGTCTTTGTTGCCATTTTGTAGAAAAATGGTGAAATATGAATGGTAGCATTTTTCTACCATTCAAATTCGTTATGAGTTTTATCCCTGGTTTTGATACAAGTTAACAAAATGCATCTTTGACGCTGTTTGTAAATGTAAACAAACTTATTTGTTAATAATCTTATTATTATAAACTATTATTAGTTTTGATTTTCATTCATTACATTAGTTTTTCTGCTTCTTATTTTTTTTTCTTGATTTATTTCTTTTTAGTATAATTTTTTATTTTCTCACTTAGTTATTTTAGTTTTATGAATCATTTTGGTGGTATGTTTCTTCCAAATTACAAAGCCATAAAAATTTCTCCGTGTAGTGACGGATTAAGATACAAGTGTCACCACCCCATCTCCTCCCAAGGGTGCTGTAAGAGTCAGCTAAGGGATATTGCACGCAGATAACATCTTCTGTAAGAGACGGAAAACTCGAAAATAAATCCTGTGCCAACACGCCTGGTCAGCGTGACACAGTAGACCACAATTCCTCCCAAAGTGGAGGAGGCCCGTGCCCAACAGTGGGACGTAAATGGGCTGGACAGAGGGAAAGCCATAAAATAAGAAGAAAATTTGTAGTTTCGTAAACGTAACGTTCACTTTTCAGCGCGGATTAAAAGCAAGACTTTCAATCACCGCAATTGGCATTGTTCATATTTTTTTAAAACTCTTTATCCGAAAACCATTTCGGGGAATCGAGTTTCTGATCATGATCCACAATTTTTTTTTCGGAAAATTTGCTATTTTTGCTATTATTTTTCCAAAAAAGGAAATGATCTCTATTTGCCCTTGAAATAAAGGACTTAAATTGTTAAGGCGTTCTTAGGGATATACTACTCTGGGGTGGAGTTGAAATTGGTCTATTATTTCAACATGGCAACTTTGAAAAGATGTATTGCAATCTGTCTTAAGTGTATCAGGAAAAGGCAACACAAAGACTGCGTATAACGATGACGTCACAACATTTAAAATAATATATTTAAGCATTTAAAAAAAAAACTATATAGCGAATATTTCAATAATATTGAAATTAGTTACTTAAAATAGTCTATATTTTCTAAAAAAAATATAAAAACAGCAGGTCAAAAATTATGGACAATCCCAATACTGTGTAGGATTTGTAAGGCTTGATATTTAAGAATTATAATTGAATGTAACAATTTTAATGGCTTTTCTTTTCAACTTCTTTGCAAACATCAATAACTAGATAATGAAGATCAGCATAATCAAAAATTAAAGCATAATCCTATATTAGTTAAAAAGTCTTTTAAGCTTATCAGATGTCAGATAAAAATCTTAATTCATATTCGTTTAAAAAACTTCCGATAGCTAAAATGTCTCTAATTTACAGAATGTTACCATTTCGTAGAAACATGGTGAAATATCGATGGTAGAAAAAAAAATCTTAAGTACTAGTTGTCAAACTTGACATAGCGTTTATAAACAAACATTGTAATTTACACAATATTCGAGAAGTGTTATTGTAGTAAATAAACTACAGCAGGAAAGTGAAAATCAGGTAATCTTTAATGTATGATACAGTAGAGGCACCAGCTCATCCAACACCTGCAGATTTGCTGGATCCACTAATGTCTTGAGATTCGCAAGCGCTGGGTCCAAAACCTACAAACATAATAGCTATGATGAGAATAAAAAATCTGAAAATTTTAAGTTGGAGCAAGAATCACTCAAATATAAAATAGAATATCTACACCCCAAGCCACTCACACCGGTGTTCTTCGATGTTCAAGTTACGGGCTATTTCTATTAAAGAATTTCTTCTTTAATAGAAATAGCCCGTAACTCGGTAAATGAAAAACAATAAATTTATTAAATCAATAATTTTATTTTGTTTTATTTACTTGCAAGTAGGATGAACTTTGTTCATTACAAGGCCTTGCAATAAAAGTTTTCAAGATTGCGGCATTTCTACCTCACATATGGTTTGCATTTACTTTAATTGGCTGTTCCATTAGCCCTTCTATAATGGGCTCATTGTCCTCCATCGCATTGTAAACTACCACTTTCAGAATTCCTCATCTTCCAAAGAAAATATCTTACTTCTTTAGCGGTACACTTTTCTTCGCCGATTGTTAACAAGATTGTTAATGCCGCAATGCTTTGCAGGGTTCATAAGACATATATGATTAAGCAAATTCCGTGTCGGATATTTATCGTGATTTATGCACGTATCACTATAATATAAAACCTCG
This sequence comes from Orgyia antiqua, assembly GCA_916999025.1. Lineage (NCBI taxonomy): Eukaryota > Metazoa > Arthropoda > Insecta > Lepidoptera > Erebidae > Orgyia > Orgyia antiqua. Next base: position 5,132,318 of record OU779869.1, read on the forward strand.
TTAGTTTAATAACTTTTTGGTTAATTATTGTGACTCTATGAACAACACCTTTGCAAATGACGGGGCAAACGTCAATATAAATAATCAGCTGATGAATATATACGCCATTTTTTTCACTAATATAGGCTTAAAGTAGGGTCGGAGCTTGTTTAAAATAATGTCACTTTATGGGATAGTTATAGAACGCTTTAGTGTAAAAAAGCTATTATGAATTACATTTTTGACAATCCGCTTATAGCTAACTTTTAAGCCTCTGAAAAGTCATTACGAATAAGACCGTAGTCGGAATAATGTCACTTTATCGGATAGATATAGAACGTTTTAGCGTAAATAACTATTATGAATTACAATTTTTGACAATCCGCTTTTAACGAAATTTTAAGCCTCCTATAAGTCATTATGAATTAGACCGTAATTCTCTGCACTGGATAACTTTATTATAGAGTAGGATCAAAATGTATTAATATTAGGGTTTGTCTAATTAAATATATTGTTTTTAAAGTTGTGTGAGCCACTCACGCGACTTGGTTCGGGCGTGGTCTATATTTGGGTTAATGGATTCGTCCGCGCAGCGCCACCAGAATGGGAAGTGCCTGTTAGTTGCTTCGTCCGTTTCTGCTAGGACCTTGTAATGAACACCTACTTTATTTGACTGTTTATTCGTTTAACAAATATCTAAATATTTGTTCTTGATTACAATATCAGTTTGTTATTCTGATGTCACTGTCAAGGCTAATCTATAATATAATAAGTTGTAACGTTGTCAAGATATCGTGTTTTAAATACACTTTTGCTTTAAACATTAATTATCTGGATTTCTTTTTTCTATTGTTTATTGACTAAGGAAGATGACATTGGTACCAATTTTAAGTGGACAACAAAACTTAACTAACAATTAAAATTGACTGTATCAATAACACAATTCCGTAATGTTAACTGAACTTCTTTGGTATAAAAACTGTGTATTTTATTGTAATGATTATAATTAATATTAAAAGTGCACAACGAAATGCCATTTGATGAAATTATATCATAGTTGTTTTAAATTTTTTAGTTAGGTGTAGTTGTGCACGTATTTATAACTAGTACCAATTTCTGGTAAATAGAATATAACTTCAGCGCTCACAGCTGCAATCACGTTTTAAGTTGACGAGATAATACATCTTAGATGTGGTGGAATTTCATGTAGCTATAATTTGGCCTAAACAAGATCCTGTTAATAGATCATTTTAGTCTTATTTATATCTTATTTATTTATTTGGTGCATCTCTTGAATAGTTTATGCAGAAACTATTATTAACAAAGACTTGTATTTTGGACTTATGACATTGAGCCACAATTTTTCACATACACACGTACACTTTGTACCGTTGCATATTTAGTTGCGTGTTATTGAATAATGGTCTTCTTCATAATGACTTATCGGAGGTTTAAACGGAGATTTTATCGGAGAGATAATAAACGTTTTAGCGTAAAAAGACATAATAACATAAATGACTAACATAAATGAATAACAAGTTTTGACAATTTTTGCGAACCGATTTTAGCGAACTTTTAAACCTCCGATAAGTCATTCATTATGAAAAAGACCATAAGTAGTTACTTATAGATGAGGTGATGTTGATAAAATCTTTAAATCTAACGTGCCAAATCAGATTTCGTTGAAGCGTTTTCGTAAAATACTTCAGTTCATCTTTAGTACACTTTTGCTGAGTTAATGGCTCTAAATTTAGAATTCGGTCGTGTGATGTCAGCTGTAGTCAGAACATATCGGAAGCTGGAAATTGTGCCGCTGCAGATTTTATTTCGTCAACGTTGTTTACATAAATGATTTTCGTCTGACGTGAATGTTATGTATATTAATGTTATAAAGCTGAAGAGTTTTATATTTTTTTTTGTTGTTTTAATGCACTAATGTGATTAGCAGTGAGATACCAAAAAAAGGTCCTTTATAACTTTCGAGCAAGAGACTGACATTTTAGGTGTGTGTATCTATCAGTGTGCGTTTCATAACTTTCACCAAAAGGGGAGAATGTAATTTCTTAATTTTGCAATTGAATTGCTTTGCTTTTACTTAATAAATTAAATTGTTGTGGAAAAAGTGATTACCGCAAGCGGGACGCTGTCGCACGGACGGGTCCCGCTTGCGGTGATCACTTTTTCTACTACAATTTAATTTATTATGGGGAGAATGTGCTAATAGTTTTTACTTTCCAAAAAAACACGTGAACGTCTTTACTTATTATTTAATTAAATAAATAACTATTCAACGTATTTTATGCTAAATAAATTTGTATTATCGCTGCCAATCTGCCACGTTGGCTTCTGAAGCGTCAATAGTTAAACGAAGTTAAATCAAAATCAAGGTTCATTAAAAAAACAAACAGCAGTCGCGTATAGAAGAACAACAATACAATTGTAGCAGATTGTACGCGGTCCCCAGTCCAAGTACTATGACTGTAACGGACCGTGAAAATACTCTTGACTGTAATGGAACGTGCAAACCTCAATCACAGTTATTTGAAAAACGCCCAAAATGTTCTTTAACTATATGCCAATAAGAGCCATGAATAGGATGTGAATAGGATCCATACGATAGAAATCGCAACGCTTCCTGCAGTTGTAGAATGGTTAGTAATGAATGCACATATTTTATGAATGAGTTACGTTTTGTTTGTGATTTTACGTAGATTATAATCATTCTGTAATTATTCTATGTTTACACGTAAAGAGTATAATGTGTGACCTGTTTCCACATATAGTTTGCTGAACAGAATAATAAAATATTACTATCTGGTGCTTTTAATAGAAACTTGGACTAACTCGCTTCTACCTACGCGGCCACAGCAATTGCTCTATTCGTGTAGTTTTCGAATATGTTTTATTCATTCATTTATGAAGAAATGAAGATGAGCAGTTGCAATTGTATGTAGGTAGTTATGGCATGTATGTAACTAAACGGACGAAATATTTCACATTTTGATCTCTTCACTGTTCACTAACAAGTCTCTTGACTTATTGATTGCTCAGAATACTATATTATATGATTGATGGCCTATTGCATGATAAAGATGCTGGCTAAATATTGAAATTATACACATTCCACGGAATATAGTTAACAAATACACAACTATCTGCTGATATATATACAAGTGTAATAAAAGGTAACAGTGTTATTACTAGAAATCATGATTCATTTAAGTAATTTCATTTCATTTGGCCACGTCTTTTCTCCATTCGTCCGTAAAGTATAGCCCTATGTTACTTTATCTAACACAATTATCATAGAAATTCTTTTGTAAGTCATTTACACGCGTTCTAGTTTCTACTTTCCATTTGAGTAATTGGTAGCTGTACGTTTTGTTTTTGCCTAATATTATTTTCATACTATGTCATTCAATATCTTACAATCGGTAGTTGTGAAATACTCGGTTACGCTTTAATATAATGAAAGTACCGCTTCTCTTATTACTGTTTACATAATGTAAAAAACTGTCGTAGAGCGTAGAGCATTGACACGGTAACCAATTTATTAATATGCTTTTTATTGGCTTAATCTGCATGTTTATTATACACAGTAGATACACACTGTACGTGTGTGTAAATACTTAATATCTCTATTCCACTGACGTCAGACGGCATCTCCAGATTTTCCATTCCATGGTTGCCTGCATTGCCACAAAATTTTCAATAAAAGTAGTTATAGTAGAATGCGATGAATCTAAATATTACAGGCAATTAAATCGTCTTTATTTTGATGAAATTATTGGAACTAAAGTAGTAACCCCACTACATTGTAACGCCTACATTGTATTTGACTACCGTTGTAGCAGGAAGCTTATACCCGTTAAGGGGTATCACCTAATAAGAAATAGTTTTTTGATAAACGAAGCACGTCCCAAACACATCAACAGATAGATTATGCATGTAATTACGATTGTAAATGTAGTTAGGGATGTTTAAAACTTTAGTTGTTAGTTTTGAAATTTAGTTATTTGTGTGGTACAAATAATTTCTTTGTTATGATAATGTTGTTTTGGAGGCTTTTTTAGCCAACCAGTTACAGTAACGAAGTTTGTTATTACACAAGTGTGGAACAAATAACTTAATTAACAGAAATTATGTAAAGGGACTAACTACTAACCTTAGCATAATTTCTGTTCTGTTAACGATGGGGTCTGTTCTACCATCAGTTCTTGATATACATCTACCTAATAAATAAGATCTAAGTAAACCATTATAAAAAGTCACGTGACAGAAATTGTTGATTGTTTAGTATTTGTTAAAAATTTTTGTCTGGGGAAATAAATTTTCAATACAATGTAAAATTACTTCGCTTATTGTTTGCTTTAACACTGACATCATTCCCTGATATTATTTACAAACTGATTATATTTCCGTCTTTATATGTATGTATAAGCGGTTATCTTAAATTTGTGTTTCAATGATACTGTTTTGGGAATTCGATGTTACTCAGAAATTCGATGTTAGACTTTATAAAACTGGAACCAATGATTTACTCTGTATTTTATACAGCACCCCAATCCCGTATTGAAATTAAATCCATCATATTTTAAACAGTAGGCGGTACCAAGAGGTATCTCTATTAATCTAGTTATTGTATCCCTTTGGCACGCTATTTCAAATCATAATAGTTTGCACGATATCGTCATGATACAGGATTTAGGATATCCGCCGCCCAAAGCAGTCTAACCACTTATGAATGTATGACGGCAGGTCGTTTGCGTGTCACCGTTCAATGCAGGGCGGATAGCGTGTCGTCTAGTCATTTACTAGACATGGCTAATATTGGGGAGGACTGGGTATCTGCATAGAGTGGGTAATTGATGACAACACCACCGAAATTCTTTACACTTTCTAATCAAACTCTGAGGGTTATCTGAATGTGTTTAATATATTTCTCATGGGGCTTTAAGGAACGGTTGGTTTTAATTAATATCATATTCTTTGTTAAATACTCTAGACCTAGAAATAGTCTGAGGCATCTTTTAATTCTTATAAATACAAAAAGACCCACAGAATAGACAAAGTTAAGTGTATGATTTTGGTAATTTTGAAATAAGAATAACATCGAAAACAATGAATGATTATTGGAAACAAAAGTTACTAAATCACTCAAGTAATTATAGAAATAGATAGAAAAAATGATAACGTCTTGGTATCGTCTGCACAGTCACGTAATGGAATGACCAATCCCTTTCAATGACGTAATTCAATCTAGAGCGAAATTACCGACGTCCTTTGTCGACTGGTCTCATGTAATTTTGTACGTTTCGACGATTCTAACCTTTATGACAAAGTACACAATAGCACTGAAGTGCTGGGGTGTAGGTGGGCTATGTTAGCGCAAGGGCAATGCTCTAACTCACCCCCGAAGAAAATGTTAAGGCCATTATTATAACCTCGATCTTTTATTAAGGCTAATGTCATATTTTTCCTCAATTATGATTGAAGTTGCCTTATTGTAAATGTTTTTCTAATATGAGTATAGTTGAATGAAATAAAGAATGAATGAAACTTATCGTTACATTTCGCTAACCATTCTGCTCGGTAACTTAATCAGTTCAAGGAGGTTATAAGTAGGGAGGAACAACTCGGGAACATAGATTTGTCACAAGGCCCGGCCCGTTTACGGTTTAAAAGTGAAATAGTAGCCTTGCCTTCTCTTTTCTTCTTACTAGCTTTCTCTTTTACTCCAGCTCAAAAAGAAAGAGTTAGAAGGGCTACTAAATAGGCTCTTTGTCATTTATTTTTCCTAATCTGTTCAACTAAAAAAAGAAGCAGGCCGGATTCGTTGTACCGAGTGTTACGTCTAGATCTATATCGTGAGTCTATGAATCAGTTACGGAGCAGAATGATTTTGAAAACTAGCTGTTGCCCGCGACTCCGTACGCGTTGAATTTAGAACATTTTCCCCGTTTTTCGCTAATGCTTCGCTCTTATCGGTTGCAGTGTGATGTTGTAGCCTAGAAGACTTCCTCAATAAATGGACTATCTAATATAAAAAAAATTTTTCAATTCGAACTAGTACTTCCTGAGATTAGCGCATTCAAACAAACAAATAAACTCTTCAGCTTTATAATTTGTATAGATTGTCACCATGTTCTCAACACCATGTTGCACTTACTATCTAATAACCATGTTGCGCTTACTATCTAATAAGTAGGTAATTAACTACTTTATTTATTTTTTATTACATATCTAAAATGATATAAAGTGTCTCGTATATATCGTGTATATAGTTAGTACTGAACCATGACTGCAAGAGTAGGTTATGGTGTATCGACGACGACGCCATGTCTATCTACCGGGGTCATCGTCCGCCCGACTTGACTATTCAATACACTTTGCTTTAGTTCAAGTTTCTTTACATCTTCGATACGTGGCAGTGTTCAAAATTGTTATCATAGTATAGTTATATTAGTTAGTTATAGTTGGTTGGTGCTTTTTATGTTATTTTAAAAGTATATATTTACACTTTATTTTATACTTTTTTTATTTTATTTAGACTCTCAGAAGATAGCGTGTGGAGGAACGAATTGTGGTCGGCACTATCTATGTACGGAGTTGACAGGCGCTTTGTGCAGACACTGAAATCTCTTTATAGGGATTCCAGAGCCTGTGTCAGGATAAATGGGGCATACACTGACTGGTTTAGCATGTCTAGGGGTGTAAGACAGGGATGTGTAGCGTCACCATGGCTGTTTAATCTATAAATGGATTTGTCTGGTAGATTTGAGAGAGAGAGTGATGTTGGATCTCCGTGTGGTGACGGATTAATAATACAAGTGTCACCATTCCATCTCCTCCCAAGGGTGCTGTAAAAGTCAGCTAAGGGATATTGCACACAGATAACATCTTCTGTGAGAGACTGAAAACTCGAAAAGAAACCCTGTGCCAACACGCCTGGTCAGCGCGGCACAGTAGACCATAATCCCTCCCAAACTGGAGGAGGCCCGTGCCCAACAGTGGGACGTAAATGGGCTGGAGAAGGAGAAGGATGATGGATTGGTTATGGGTGAGCTGCCTATCAAGTGTCTTCTTTACGCGGATGATCAAGTTCTACTTGCACCATCTGCGGAAGAATTGCAAGATATAGTAACTAGAACGAATAAAGCATTTAGACTAAAAGGAATGAAAGTAAACGTAAACAAGACGAAAGCTATGGTGTTTGAAAAAGAGGAGTGTATGTCTGCGTGTAATATTAAAATAGATGATGAAAGTGTGGAACAGGTACAAGAATTTGTTTATTTGGGAAGTGTTTTTACAAGAGATGGTAAGGATGTGAAAAGAAGGGTGTTAGCGGGAAATAAGTTGAATGGTGCCTTGCATGCTATTGTGGCTAACCAAGCGATTATTGAAAAGGCTCGAATGGCGATCCACAATGGCGTGTTGTTACCTACGCTTATGTATGGAAGCGAATGTTGGGTGTGGCAGAAGAAGCACAAAAGTAGAATAAATGTTGTAAAGACGCATCTTTACAGCATTTATTCTACTTTTGTGCTTTTAGTCACGCCACACATACTTCTCAAAGAGCGCACTCTTTGAGAAGTATGTGTGGCGTGACTTTGAAAGATAGATTTAGAAATGAAGTTATAAGAGAACGTTGCGGTCTGAAAGAGGATGTAGTGACTAAAGTGGAGAAAAGTATGCTGAGGTGGTTTGGTCATGTGGAGAGGATGGATGAGAGACGCTTAACGAAAGGCATATACACGGCGGAGGTAAGTGGAAATGCTGGGAGAGGACGCCCGAGAAAAATATACTCCGATGTCATCGCCGGCATACTCCAAAAGAGGCAAGTGCGTAGCACTTACAACCGTCGGGCATGTATGACCAGATGTATGAGTGTGGATGAAGCCAAGGAAGTATGTTTGGATCGTAGCAGATGGCGCTCTATAGTCTCTGCCTACCCCAATGGGAAAAAGACGTGATGTTATGATGACGATGATGATGTATTTACAAAATAAAAATAGTATATTATGTATTCTATCGCGTTCTGGTACCCATAACACAAGCATATAAGCTTAGCTTGGGATTAGAGTACGTTCTGCGAAATGTCCATAAAAATACAAATAAATAATATAATTAGTTATCTCTCAGAATACAGTTATTTGCACATTTCTTCAGCCAAAATAAAATTTGTTTAATTTGTTAAATCACATACTAGAATGTATTAATTAAAAATTTATAAACAAAATATTACAAAGTGGAACGTTGTACAATCGATCGTTTTTATCATATTATACAATTATGCGATAATATCCTATAAATTAACTGTAGGCTTAATGAGGCAGTTATTTGATTTATTAAAATGATTTTCCTGGAGCATTCATATACTTAATCATTTTATTTCTGTTTTAACAATTTTGGAGTTTACATTTTAAGCGTTCTATTTTTAACAAATCAAATGAAGCAGAAATAGTGGTTATCAGGAGTGGGATATTTTTTTTTATATATTCACGGACATTTCACACAACGTCCTCTGGTCCCAAGCTAAGCTTATATGCTTACGGATATAATACATAAACTACTTTTCTTTTTTGTAAATACATACTTATAATACACTAGCTGACCCGGCAAACGTTGTTTTGCCATACAAATGACAGGGGTAGACAAATAATTTGCAATAAAATAAAATTGCGACTATAATTAAAGATCTAAGCTATCCTATCTCTCAAGTTGGACCTGACAGCTCACGGTGTGCCAATTTAATTTAAAATCGGTTAAGTAGTTTAGGAATCCATCGCGGACAAACATCGTGACAGGAGATTTATATAAACACCCAGACGCAGTACAAACATTTGTATGGCAATTAAAAACATCAAACAAATGATTGTCCTGACCGGGAATCGAAACCGAATTTTAACTAACGATTTTTGGAAATCCGTTCTATTTAACTTTACTTTTTAGGGCAGTGCACGTCCTAGCCTCGTTAACTCATGGAAACATCACTCGTAATTTTAAACGAAAGTATGTATTAGTGATACGATATCAGCAAAAGTATTTAAAATATCATTAACCTACCATTAAATGTTTTTGGTATGTAAATTGAACCAAGTTAAAATTAAACTCAAGTAAGTAGTAATAATGTCGTTAGGAGAGTTCTGAGTATAATGTGGAAGGAAAAAAGTCTAGAGGAAGACCTAAGAAAAGATGGATGGACTGTGTGAAAGAGGACATGAAAGAAAGAGGAGTTGACACAGACATGACAGCTAATAGAAGACTATGGAATAAAAAGACATGTTGCGCCGACCCCAAATAATGGGATAAGGGCAGGAGGATGATGATAAGTAAGTAGTAATAGAAGTAAGTAAGTAGAAGAAAGAAAGAAAACTCATCGACTAGAGGAACTAAAAGAGGTTAGTATAGTTATGTCAGTCCTAGTTATTTGATTTCAGTGGAATGCCACTGAAATCAAGCTGCTTTTGAGGCTTTACATTTACAAAGCCTCAAAAGCATCTCATAATTTACGAGGGGAGGTCCAAAAGTTCGTGGAATGAAAGGGTTTTAGTAAAAATGAAACAGTAAATTTATTTTTCCTTTTCAATATAATCACCCTTAAGCTGAATTCATTTATTAGATCTATGAATTAATTTTTCTAAACCATCGTAAAAATATTTTTTATCTTTTCCCTCAAAATGAGCCAAAATTGCCTCCTTTACCTCATTGTCGTCGGAAAATTTCCTTCCCCTTAAGTCTTTTTTTAAATTGAGGAAGAAATAAAAATCACTTGGGGCCAGATCTGGACTATAGGGTGGGTGGACTAGTGATTCGAAGCCATGCGTGTGTAGAGCAGCCATTGCAACTTTGCTCTTGTGAACCGGCGCGTTGTCTTGCAAGAGCAACACGCCCTTGGTCAATTTTCCCCGACGTTTTTCTTTGATGGCATCCTTTAATTTTTCTAGTATTGTTGCGTAGTATTCTCCGGTTATGGTCCTGCCCTTTTCTTTATAATCAATCAGTATTATCCCCTCACAATCCCAAAAAACAGTAGCCATCAACTTTCCAGCCGACTCCGACACTTTGAATTTCTTTGGCGGTGGTGTCCCCTTTTTATGCCATTGCATGGACTCTTGTTTGGACTCAGGCTCAAAGTGATGAACCCATGTTTCATCGCCGGTAACAATTCGCTCCAAAATCGGTCCAGGATCGTCGCCACACAACTCCAAAAAATGTTTTGACGCTTCGACGCGCTGCTGTTTTTGAAGCGGCGTGAGCATTCTCGGTACCCATCTTGCACTGACTTTTGTCATACCCAGGTGGTCATGTAGGATTCGCAAAATGGTGGTATCTGATACTCCAACTAATGCAGATAACTGTTTTTTCTTCAAACGGGTGTCCTCCAGTACAATTTTTTCCACTTTTTCGACGATGTCTGATGTGGTGGCCTCAACTGGCCTTCCTGAGCGGGGGTCGTCTTCAATCGACTCCCGACCATGTTTAAAAAGACCATGCCACTTGTAAATCATTGATTTACTAGGGCACTGTTCCCCGTAAACAGTTTCCATTTCATTCAAAATGGTCTGAGCGTTCTTTCCTTGCTTGGTAAGGAATTTAATGACCGCACGGTGTTCAATTTTCTCCATAGTTTCAGTTTTCTTCCGGATTGACGTGTTTAGCAGGCGAGTGTTCGTAAACGAATGACGCAATAGGGCTGAAACTCCATTTATATACTAATTATGAGTCCCCAATTAGTATGACACTAAGCGAGCGCCCCTATCCCCACTCCATCCCCTCCATTCCACGAACTTTTGGACCTCCCCTCGTAGGAACGGATCTAAAAAGGGAACAAACTTTAGTTTCAATCCAATACAGATATATAAACTCCGAGCGAATACTAAAATAATATTTTAAAATGTCTTCTTTTTCATCTATTTGTCTGCCTTCTTTTTTCCATAGCTGAAAATAAGCCTGCTCTAAAGCCTCGACGCTCCGAAAAATACTGATGAATCTTGTTTTTAAACTTTCGCGGCTTTCACACATATTAATATATAATGACCGGGTCTACTCCGCGGGAAATATAATTTATTTAATAATTAACAAAAACTATTAACTATAATTAACTACCTATATTAACTATTAATAATTAATTTATTAATATTTTGCGATTGACTCGCTATGCTTTTTACTAAACAAACTAAATTATAATGGAAAAAATGATAACCATAAGCGGGACTTGAACCCGCGACCTCGGAATGCCGTTCCGTCGCTCTCCCAACTGAGCTATTATGGTCCACGCAAATGTTTACCAAATTATCATTTTTTTCCATTATAATTTTTATATAAATTCAGCAACTAATCGTCCTTATTAACTGTGTGTGGGTAGATACAAGAGATAGGCATCATGTAGTTATAAATAGAATAATAATTGTGTAAATAGGACTTCGTGACGACTTCGCTACGTGATCGAAAGTGTGAAACATTTGCCCGTTGAGTTCATAATGTTATTGTAAGTGGTTATTGTTATCGATGCTAGTATGTTACTCGTTGATTTCTTGGAAATATATTATGTGTTTCATAATCATAAACTTCCAATTAAATAATACTTACTGTAAGGACGATTGCAATTTAGTGTAGTTTAGTTTCTTGTTTTAATTGTGGTTTTGCATCTGCTATATCTTTTTATGTTTTGCGACCTCTAATAACGTTTCCCGGATCTTCAGGTCTAAGCTTTCTATTTCAATGAACATACAGACGTTTATTCAATTAATTTATGTTGTGATGAGAGCCTTGTCTATTTATATTTTATGGCTTTTCTCTTTAATGTGTAGTTTCTCCTTACACGTTAGTCTGTCTAATTTAAAATAATGGTAAATTGTCATGTCTCCAACCAGAAATTAACAATTTCTCATGAGATATGTCTTATTGTTCTTAGTTACGATTTATGATAAAAACGTCGTTTGAAATGCTCTTTCTGTTGTTTTATATCCTATTCTCGCGACTACCGTCATGTCTGCTGGGAAAACGCGATGAATAAATTTGTTACATAATTTTGTATGTACATTCTTATTGAATTAAGCGTTACATTTCGTACTTTATACGTTAATTTCATTGAATAATTCATTTTTATGATTTAGTTAAAAATACATTTCTTGTACTTAATTTTAAATATTACTTTTTTATATGGAAAGATAAGAATGTGTCGATAGCAGGTGATTACTTATATGTTATGTGGACAATGCAGTCAATACTCTTCATTGTAGCCATATTGTAGCTGCCTACTGAGAGGCCTTCGCCGATGGGCCCATTATGGCGAGAAGGTCGCTTCACAAGCGAACGAAATCGTTGTATTACCAAACCAAATGACGTGATCGTTTACAGATTTACGAGTAAAGCGTATCGTAAACTTGTAATAGTTATGTCGGTCGCCATTTTATGCTTGTCAGTTATTATTTTTATTAGAGTCATAATTTCCTAGGGATATACCGGGTGCTTCAAAAAATGTATACACACTTTGAACTTCAATAGAAAATTTATTTACCGTTCTACAAAGTTAAATTTCAGGAAAATAGAAAGCTGAAAGTCCAATGTAAATGAAACATAAATAACAAATGTTAATACTGTTCAAATTGGTGACCTGCAGCATCAATACAATTCTGAGTACGAGTCACCACTGATTCTGTACATCGTATCAAAACGTCCAATGAGATTTCTCTACACACTGCTTGAATCTCATTCCAAAGAATGTCTAGGTTACGTGGTTTACGTTTGTACACCTCATCTTTTACTGTGCCCCACAAGAAGAAATCCAGCGGTGTAAGGTCTGGAGAGCGTGCTGGAAACTCGATTGGCCCCCTGCGTCCTATCCACTGGCCTTTTCTTGTGGGGCACAGTAAAAGATGAGGTGTACAAACGTAAACCACGTAACCTAGACATTCTTTGGAATGAGATTCAAGCAGTGTGTAGAGAAATCTCATTGGACGTTTTGATACGATGTACAGAATCAGTGGTGACTCGTACTCAGAATTGTATTGATGCTGCAGGTCACCAATTTGAACAGTATTAACATTTGTTATTTATGTTTCATTTACATTGGACTTTCAGCTTTCTATTTTCCTGAAATTTAACTTTGTAGAACGGTAAATAAATTTTCTATGGAAGTTCAAAGTGTGTATACATTTTTTTGAAGCATCCTGTATTTAGCAATTAAGTACTGTATCGTGAAATGTTAATTATATACCTGCTAGCTTCTAACCGCAACTTGGTTCCAGTGGCTGGATAAAACAGGTTTCATTTTGAGCATTCAGTTGATTCGATCTCTTGTTATACAACGAAATAACATAAATAATTAGAAATGTATTTGACATCGCATAATAGGATTTACTTAATGCGTTTAGTCCTAAATACAAATTTCTTTAATATCGCATACTTAACGTGTTTCGACGCTTGATTTTACATTTTGTAAAGAGCTTATCTCATCAGCTCATTACAGTATTAACATTTTACATCTCACTGTTAAATCCGGGCCTTTTATACCCTTGATAATACGAGTATTCGGCCTATTATCTGTCTAAGTAGTTAAACTACACTTACTACTCGGGCATGGTCTGCATGGTATTATCTAATGGGTATTTCATACATTATAGGCTATTGCTAAATATTACTAAGTATTCTTGTGACATTAGCGTGACTCCGGAAAAATTAACACTGTGTGTTTAATTAGGTGTTGAGAAAGGCACCTGACGTAACGTTTCCATTTCGTTTTGTCTTAATGAGTAGAACTTTTGAAGTCTCCAAGACCCTTTCGGAAATAGAACTGCCTCAAAAGTTAAAGATAAAATGTAATAATTTTTACTATAAACTAAATTATTTGTAAGTGACTATTCTTTTCGGTGCGACTGTTTTTATCTAACAAATTTTTAGTCTATTTTTTTTGCTTAACCTAGTTTTCTTCGTTTAACCAATTAACCAATTTAAATTTAACTCCCTGTTGAAGTATTTTGATGTAATACTACTTCTGTTTGCTTCTTTTTAAAACTACCTACAGTGTTTAGTTGCAATATTCAACTATACGACTAATAACTATACGAGCCTCGTGGTTGAGGGGTTCATATAACGGACTGCCGATCAAAAGGTCGCGGGTCCGATTCCCGCTCGGGACAATCATTTGTGTGATTTTTTTCTAATTGCCATACAAATGTTTGTACTGCGTCTGGGTGTTTCTATGTATTCTAAGTATGTATTAACAAAAAGAAAATTGTATATGTATTCTATCCGTATTCTGTCTGATACCCATAACACAAGCACATAAGCTTAGCTTGGGACCAGAGGACGTTGTGTGAAATGTCCATGAATATTTATTTATTCATTTATACATGCTAGCTATACAAATGTACTTTTAAAACCTTAGTTCTTCCAATCACATCGACTTATTAGGTGTGGCTTCAGTCTTGAAAGCAGTTATCTAATCTTATCGTGTTGGTCGGCGGCGTGATGTCATTTCGAATTACAAATATATTTTTTAACAGTTTTTAAAGTATAACTATGCAGTTTTGTGAAATTAAAGATTTTCTGTGAAATTTTGCGTCTTTTAAGTGTATTGTTTGATTTACAAGTGAAAATCAAGGTGATTAATTATGTAAAATTTGTGTTGTGACATTCAGAGATTATTTACGTTCAAAAGAGAAAATATTGTATCAAGGATACGCAAGTATTATGATAGTTTATTCTGTTATGCTAATTTAATATTATGCAATAGCGTTAAGTGGTCATCATATTTAAATATGGACTCACTGACTGGCTTTTTTCAAGGCCAGAGCACATCTTTGATGCCATGTTTGTGCCTTTATTTTTTTTTGTTTCGTGTGTTTTTTCTGTAATAGCGAAACTTTTTCCCGTCAACGGATTTCCGTTTATGTTATGATACAAATAAGAATGTTATTTATTTGTTATGCCTTTACGGTAAATTACTTCTGAAGATTTTAATATGGTAGATGTGTAAGTCTAGTACAAGATTTAAAAAAAAAATCCGTGAAATAGTTTCTTATTTGATAGTACCATAGTATCTATCAGGTTACGAAAACACGAAATGTCTTTACTTCAAAGTAAAAAACGTAAAATATGTTTAGAAACTTGTAAGTACTTGGGGCGTCTCGCAAAAATTTTGTCTGTATGGGAACTGAACCAACAACCAAAACGTCACTAAGTTTGTCGATATATTCAATCGAACGTGATGATATCATGTGGAGATTGAGGTCAGATCAATATTTACATTATGATTCATATATGACCTTCTTTATTTTAGATACTACTGTGATTGTATTGTAATTGTCCCAATAACTGGTGTTTATGTATTTCTCAACTCGAAATTTCTCAATATTTAACTAACCATTGTAAACTAAACATTGTATTTCGTTAATTGCTTAGATTTCCAGGAAACTACAAATATTGAAACGTTACATTTTGAAAGACTTAACACGTCTGTTACTTTTTGACTGAACAATGGAATGGTTCTTGGCAAGTTGAGACTATTGATTCTCGTCCCCTTTTTTGGACATTTTTTGAAAATTCACGAGACACTAAGCGACCAGACCATAGCCCGACTCATTGTTTTGCGATATCTCGTCCATTAATTGATAAAAATGTACTACTTCTGGTAAATTGCTATTTGTACATCTATCTTGCTTGTGTTACTTCTTATAAAAATAATATTTGTGTATATCTTAAACGATTAGGTTGGGTCTCTGGTTTGAGAGCCTATTTATTGACTCAGATAATTTATCTTAAACTACCTCTTGTTTCAGATAATTGAGCGTGGCGTGGTGAAGTAGCGGTTGGTCGCCATGACGACCGACATATCGGTGTCCCGTTGGGACCCGTCCATTGGCCACGGTCAAGAGATCATCGACGAGTTCGAGTACGATGGCGGCAATTCGTCGTCGAGGCTATTCGAACGATCGCGCATTAAGGCGTTAGCTGGTAAGGTTTTAATATTTCGCTTCTCCCTACACTGCCTAGTTCTGACTTGTTTGTGGTGGAAAAAAAGACCTGAATCCGATAATATTGTGGAACCTGTAGCAATGTTCCTGCCTGAAGTTTTACTTCGTACCCGATAGGCGTGCTCTGACAATCACGATAAGATTAGAGTTTTTTTTTTGGTTTGATGTTTTTGGTAAAGAGCTCGTACGCTTCTGGGTAAAAAAATCTCAGCAATGATTTTGGAACTCCAACATTGTTTGTCCCCGCAACTGGACAGGCGAAGTGCGTTAATGTATTCCCCATGTAAAAAAAACATTGGACTTGGCCATTATTGCATAAAACTAACTTATGAGACAGGACTGTATTACACAGTGATGCAAGTAAATTTAAAATTTTAGGTTGTCTTACATTTTCTTGGCCACAGTGTCCACTAGCGAATGCAATAAAACGATTCCAATAATGATAATTAATCATTATTACATTATATTTATACTTGAATTCTGTGACGTCGGTATTGGTAGACAAATATGTGTCAATAGACTTATCCGATGTTAACGATAAGATTTTACTTGGTTACGTGATGTGTTGTATGTTGGCACAAACTTTAACAAGGGAATATATTTTATTTAAGAACACAAAACCAAAGAGAAAAAGGTAGGTCTAAGATCCTTTCTCGGAGTAACTATATCACTAACTATATCACACAGTAACTATATAGAATTTGGATTTATTCTTTTTTGATACGAGTTCTCTTCAGCATTAATATCTCTTTTGACTCCTGGTAGAGAAAAGAGGTATAGAATTTACTTCGTTTAAATGGACTGTTTGAAATAAGATCCATTCCAAAGTATTATGTACCGAGTAATATGTATCGGTGAAACTTTCTTACCGAACTTCTTTTTTACACGCTTTATGTTAGCTTCACTTGTATGTTTGTTTGTATGTCTGTAACCGACTCCTTTGGACGCTATTTTGACCCACTTTAAACGGTCAGATTCTATTCAAATTTTGCACACCTGTCAAAGACCGATGACAATGCAATAATTCGATTAAATAAAGCGTGTTTTTAGTTTTTTTAAACTATTATTTATTTCTTTGGAGTTCCTAGTTGGACAGCACTTCTAAATTTTAGTACAGTGAGTCTACATTATCTTATTAGAATCGGGACATCAAGACCAATGCCTTAGCTCATTCACGATGCCTCGGTGACAGTAATAGATAATATGTGGCATGTTGATGCAATGAAAAGCAAATATAACACTTTCGTTGATTTTACCTATAATGGTAGGGTTTTCTTTCTAATGAAATTATGAAATATGGTTTTATATTATATAGATTAAAATATATAGTGTTTATTTCTGTAAATATTTATAACTAATGTGTAACGTTTATATTAACTAATATTGTATTTAATTTCCGTATATAGCGATATCTATTTTTCCTTATAAACTTACAGTGGTTAGAAACATTTGGCTGAAACGTTTATTCTAATCCGGCCAATTCTGTTATAAATGAGACATTAAATCGTAATTATTTTTATTCAAAAAAAAATTCTAGCAGGTTATTCCATGTTATTCATCATTTTAAAATGTCATTTATTGCTCTTTTATGTTTCAGTTTAGGGCTATGATTATTTATTTTAAGCAGTTGAAAATGTGTTTATTTAGTAACGATATCAATTTTATAAATATTCAATTCTTCACTCTCTTATCATTGATGTAAATCGTTATCTGTTATTTCAACCGAATTATCTCGTTTATCCAATCAGAAATAGTTATTTACGTTAACGTGGTAACCAAGCGACATTTTTGTTCAAAATTTATGTTACCAGTCTTAGTAGCGCTGTGTAGCATTGTGATTAGTATAATCGTGTGTGCTAATAATTAAAACCTGCTCTAGAGTTGACGACATCTGATTCAGTGGTATCGAATATCCTTGTCCAGCGGCTGTTGAATTTTGTCGCTCTAATTCTTCCCGTCTTTCGCTGGGTGCCATTGATTCAGTAGCCATTTGTCGCTGCTGACATGACATCTACCGAGGGCTACGAATTGATAAAAAAAGGAGTTGATATCGAAGTGCCTGGTTTAGACGTTTACTATGATAAAGTAGTGCTTGAACTTAGAGGTTGGTTTATTTTGATAACTCGGTGTTATTATAGTGTTGTGCCGATTTTTGTGATTGTTTGCAGATAAAAATCTTCGCTCTTTTTTGGTGAAATATAAGTGTTACTTGATGTAATAGTTTTAGTCTGTATGTTACGCTGTGAAAACACAAATTTACCTATGTTTTGCAGGACAAGATCGTGTCTAAAGTGTATATCTGTATGGTTTTCCTTGATCAGACAGTACTAACTAATTAACTACTAGTTTCAATCTTAGAAGCCGCCACGCCCTTTAAACTATTTGTGACAGCTTTACGAGTGCTATTTGTGACAAGTTTGATTGATGGTGAAAACGAATTTTATTTTTATGTGTAGAGAGAATTTCTTTGCACTTGTAAATTCTAAATGCACATTTAGAATTTATCTAGTATGTGTTAATTTTATTTTAAGTTTTAAATCTGTCAGGACTCTATAACACCTTCAAGTACTAGATCAAGATTCTTGATGTTTCGCTCTGCAGCGTGCGAATGTCATTTGATTCCATGTATCCAATTACATATTATATTATTTTCCGAACCTAACACCTTGGAAGACAATATTCCAGTATTGTTTAATTGTAGTTATTACGATGTCGACCAGCGCGGAGGCACAGCCTCAACCTCGCGAGTCTCCTTCAACGAAGCCACCTATCTGGTCGCCGTTTCGTGGTCGACCCCACTGGCGGTTAATGTGTTAACATTCCCTACTTTATAATATTATTTATTATTTTTATGAGCCTTTATTATGTTCACTATTTTATTTTTAAATACACAGGTCTGTTTGTAAATGTACTACTTTCTATTTAAAATTTTAAATGTGTCTTTTGTACTCAAAGTCTGATTTAATTGGAGATAACCTTAATTATTAATACTCTGAAAACAAACATTAATAACACTACCTAACTTTAAACATCCATTTTTTTCGACAGACGAACGAGAAAGTGTACAAAAGAAAACTTTTCAAAAATGGGTGAACTCACACTTAGTACGAGTCGGGTGTCGTATCGGCGATCTTTACGTCGACATGCGAGATGGAAAGCAGCTCATCAAGCTGCTGGAAGTGCTCTCCGGAGAAAGATTGGTCAGTATCAGATGATAACTTTACAAGTCACTATGCTTTTACAGTTATTTAGGGCGGTACATTTCAGGTCACTGAGCCGGAAATGTCAGTGACATATTAGTCCGGGAAATTGACATTTTAATTGACCTTTTGTGTTGATACCAAGTTTAATAATCTACTATATAAAAATAAGTCGGATTTTCCTTCCTGACGCTATAACTCCAGAACGCACGAACCGATTTCCACGGTTTTGCATTCGTTGGAAAGGTCTCGGGCTCCGTGAGGTTTATAGTTAATTTTTTTTTTACTTTTTTTTGGTATGGCAAAACAACGTTTGCCGGGCCAGCTAGTTATAAAAAAAATTAGCTTGGTGAAATCGTACTTCATAGACTACTAATGTTTCATATTACGACGTTTCGCCTGTATCGGAGACATACTACCTACTACACCTCATGGGCGTGCGCTCCATTAAGGCAGAAAAGCACTGCTTTACTTGCCATTCACAGATATTTTAATAAAACGTTCGTATGTTTTAGATGACTTTATTCATTTATTTACTATTAATTAAACAAAATATTATAACTTAAAAACGCCTAATAATTCATAAATAGCACCAATATGTGCTTGCAAATTGCTTTTTGCCAGGCGTTTGGCGAAGGAATAATATTAGCGTAGCAAGCTCGACGCCGCCCGCCTGCCATGAGTTCATATGTGTGTAGAAATTTTGGTGTCCGTGCACAGTTTACAAACGCACACAGGCTTGCATATTGAAGACGCCTTGTACTGCATATCATGCGGCATGCTTTGGCGATCGGATGTTTCCGCGAGTATTCGGCGTTCGTTCGTTACCTATTATAATCCGAATAAATATAATAGTCGGAAGTCTAATAAATCACGTATGCATTTTTGTTTAGTAAGGTTTTATTTATTTAAATAGCAGAAATATTTTGGTTCGACGGAGGCCATTTTATTTTTTCGTGTGATTCATTGAACTGTTTAATATTGAGTTTCTATAATTTAATAATTGTATGGATTTTCGTTTGTTGATTTTAAAATGTTATTTGATTGTGAAATGTGTGTTGATAGTGTGTGTTTGTTAAAAATTAAAAATAACAAGTTCTCACAAATGTCATTCAGTAAAAAGATTCTGTATACCCGAGTTACGACGACTAAGCCAGCAAAAAGGTATTGTAACTCGAAAATTTCATGTTAAAAGTTATGAAACGTATGTACATACGTACATGTACGTACGTAGTTATTGTTTAGTAATTCTAGTACAGTGTGGACTGATTCGGGATATTCAGATTTAAATTTGTTCTGTTGGCATGGTTTCCGACTTAGAGATCCGTCGCGTGGCTATGCTAAAAATCTATAAAAGAAAAAGTTTTTGTGACTGAGTACAGCACCGCCTACCCTGAGTTAAATTCCTGTGCACGCCGCTGCTACACCTACTGTAGATACCTACGTATTTTACGCACACAATGATGTATAATAAAAATGATATAAAAGGCTGTCGGAATATTCTCGAGAAAAGCAAACGAGAAAAGTAGACAACCAGAGCAGGGCTGTTAAACATCTTAACTAGTACAACGTAAATTTTTATGACTGTTGGCTTAATTTCTTTGTAGGGTAAAAAGTCTTTGCTTTCGCACACTCTAGTTTTTCTAAGTACTATTCTAAGTAGAATTGAACAATGTTGTTATTGTGATTGAAATCATAGGTGTGTATACCTACATTATAGTAATGTTAATGTCCACGCGTGGGTCCAACTTCGATAGTAAGGGTTTTGAGGTGCAGTTAGTTGTAGGGCTGACTTCTGTTCATGTAATGTAATCGTGGTTCCGAACCGCATTAAGTAAAGCCCATTATCATCATCCTTCTTTTTTTGGTCGAAATACGTTAAACTTACTTACGGGACTTTTGTGTAGACGTACTGCAAGGGAGCTAAAAAATTTATTATTTATTAAGCGTTTATATTTTGAATTTAACCGAAGGAATGAGGTCAGTGACTCAAAATTTCGTGTGTATGTAAAAAGCAAACAATGGGTTTTGCTTCGTTCAGACCCGTAGAACCGTACTTTGGGAAGCCATTGTGGCGACTGAGCCGAAATTTATGCTAAATATTTTCTACAAGATGACTCTGTTAATATGTATTCAGTTATTTATTTATGTACTTTCATTGTTACATAAATAATTTAAATTCAAGTAAATACTCTATGATAATATTTAACCAACTTTTTTTAAATTATTTTTATAGTTTTGTTTTTGACTTTTAACACATAATTCGAGATATTTTTGGCCGGGATGCCGTATTAAGAGCTAGAAATTCAGGGCAGGGTGTGCCCTACCATGAGCTGTAAAATGTCGTTATGAGCTATTTTTAATCCTTAAACAATCCCATATTGCTATCAACAAAATTAGTTACCCTAAAGTTAGATTATGGACCGTACCTACAATTTTACTTTTCTACGCAGGCTGCCGCATTGCAATGTTCGTGACAATTACCGTTCAACTTTCTGTCACCTTTTATATCTTTTATGTGGCTTTATTATTACTGATCACGAACAATATGAGAGTTGAATTCAATATTGATAAGTAGCGTGTCGATCAAAACGAAATACAGTAGAACCAGTGATACGTAACAAAATTATTGCTCAGAATGATTTTGATAAAATAGTTCCCTATTCATTAAATATGTAAATTCAGGCTGTTTAGTTTCTTTTACTATTGATTAGACGGTACAGAGAGTTAATTGCATATTTTATACTAAAACGTTCAAACAACCATGAACACATATTATTGCGTAAGCATATCCCAAAAATAAGTATGCCCTTATTTTTTATACATATTTTCTACAACCCCACCAAACACTCGCGTAAATTAAATTCCTTAAAAAAAACCTACCTACTAAATTACTAGAACAAAAAAGCTTCTAAATTGACAATACAATTTTATTTTCTGTATACAGCCCCGTCCAACAAAGGGTAAGATGCGTATCCATTGTCTGGAGAATGTTGACAAGGCGCTCCAGTTCTTGCGCGAACAGCGTGTGCATTTGGAGAACATGGGGTCGCATGACATCGTCGATGGCAACCCGAGGCTCAGTCTCGGTCTCATATGGACTATCATCCTGCGGTTCCAGGTTAGTACCGTTTTTGTTAGTAACTCTTAACTTTTAACTTTAAATATACAGATTCCTCATAGATTTATTAGTAAATGCGCGTAAATGTCTCAATATTTAGCATGGACTTTACAGTAGGAAGGTGTTTATATACTGAATTACGCTGACCCGATAGTTAGAGCTAAAGTTAAAAGTGTCTCTCACAGAAGACATTAGCTGTTTAGATTGCTCCTAACCAGATTTCTGCGGGACGTAAGATCCAATTGGAGTGTTAAAATGTTTGGCACCACTCTGACGATAAATTTGAATTTCCTACCTAGTGTATCGAATGCTTAAGAACATTCTTTTTCTAGATTCAAGACATCACAATCGAAGAGACTGACAATAAGGAGACGAAATCCGCCAAGGATGCGTTGCTCCTATGGTGTCAAATGAAAACTGCTGGTTATAACAATGTGAATGTTCGCAATTTCACGACATCCTGGCGTGACGGTTTAGCGTTTAACGCTATTATACACAAGCATAGACCCGACTTGGTGCAATTCGAGAAACTGCACAGAAGCAATCCGATCCACAATTTGAATAATGCTTTCAATGTGGCCGAAGAAAAACTTGGACTTACCAAGCTTTTGGACGCTGAAGGTCAGTATCACTAAATGTGTTCTTGGCATAGACCTTGATTTATAAAGTTTTTGCAAATAGAGTGAATTCTAAGGAAAGTTTAGGTGTAAGTATATGAATTGCTAGAAAATTTTAAAATGTCGATGTCGGCAAAAATTAATATGCTTGAGATGGGTTTTCATCCATAATGGCATCAAGTTTCAACATGTTACCTAGTCACTTATAACTATTCAGCTGCTATTGACTAGATACTGTGCAAAACTTTAGATTTTAGTGAATTTTAAACAGTTTTTGACAAAATACATATTACTTCTTTTTGGTTACAAGAAATTGTGCGGTGCTATATAAATTGAAATACCCATGGATTTCGATATATTTGAAAAACCGAAATCGAAATATGCTTTCGTATTTTAATTGCATATTTTTTTACGGTTCTGTACCAAAATATAAACAGGTTCCTATTATAGAGACTTCGCTGTCCATCCGTTTGTCTGCCACCAGGCTATATTTCTGGAATGGTGATAACTAGAGAGCTGAAGTTTTCACAGTTTAGGTAATCAGTTGATGCTACAGCAAAAAACACTCTCCATGATCATCGTTCTGCCCTTATCCCATAGTTTGGGTGTCTCGTTATATGGTGTTAATTTTATAGAAAACAAATGTTTTGTTTCTAGACATTGCTGTGGACCACCCTGATGAGAAATCGATCATAACATATGTGGTCACTTACTACCATTACTTTAGTAAGATGAAACAGGAGACTGTACAAGGCAAGAGGATCGGCAAAGTTGTTGGTATTGCCATGGAGAATGAGAAGATGATGCATGAATATGAATCACTTACCAGGTAATTTCTTACTTTTTTTACATTACTCTTGTCGAAAAAGCTAGTAAAAGTTATCTATTCGTCGGTACCAATATTATAAAGCTGAAGATTTTGTTTGTTTGTTTGAACGCGCTAATCTCATGAACTTCTGGTCCAATTTGAAAATTTTTTCAGTTTTGGATAATAAATCTATTGAGGAAGGCTTTAGGCTATCTAAATTTCACGCGTATGAAGTCGCGGGCAGTTATTTTATTATTTTATATGAATTAAATGTCATGTTTTAATTTCAGTGATCTGCTCCAATGGATTGAGCGTACTATCGAAGCGTTGGGTGACAGAACATTCGCTAACTCATTGGAAGGCGTTCGTCAACAACTGATACAGTTCTCCAACTACCGCACTGTGGAGAAACCACCCAAGTAAATTATTATTTTTATATTTTTAAAACTTGTAAAGATTTTGTTGCCAATTCTACGCGCACAATTAAACTAAACTTAGCTAAAACTTAACTTCGATATTTTTGATAGTTTTTGTTATAAAAACTGTTTATTATATATAGAATAAAGATTTTAATTATTATAGATGTGCACAACAAGATAGCCAAATAATCAAAATGCAGCAATAATTGTTTTTATTTTTTAGTTAATTTGTGCATGTAGAATTGGCACCATTGTTTAAAAGCGGAAACCATTGTTTACTACTGGCGCGTTTTAGTGTTGTGTAAATTCAGTGTAATTAAGAACACAAGTGGCATAACCTCGTTTCCTCTAAGTAAAAGATAACTAAGGGATATTATGCAAATAACATTTTTTATGAGAGATGTAACTCTTAAGAGGATACCAAAATAGCTTCGTGCATTTTTCTACGTACGAAGTTTTCATTTTTTCTTTAGATTGAATGGCTCTAATTTTTAAGTCTATGTTTTTCAATATATAATCTAGGATCGCATAAACTCAGAAACGCGATTGAAAAAAGTTTTCTCGATAGAAAATCTTAGCGAAACAACCTCTCTCATTTTTTATTTTTTTCATTTGTCGGTCTATTATCGCGTATTAACTAATGAAATAACTTTAAAAACATAGGTAACTATTATATATAGAAACACGTAAGCCGGAATTAAAATATATTTAGTAGATTTTGAGTAAACAAAAAAATATCCCTAATTCTTCATTTTCTATGCCTACTGGCTGTGTTAATAGGTACATGTCGACGATAATATTGATGTAGGCCCTTAAATTTAAAAGAATCATATGTGTACTAAAAGTGATTTGTTTTTTTTTTCTAAAGGTTTGTTGAAAAAGGCAACTTGGAAGTGCTACTATTCACCCTACAGTCTCGTATGAGAGCTGCCAATCAAAAGCCGTACACTCCTCGTGAAGGGAAAATGATTCATGATATCAACCGAGCTTGGGAACGGTTGGAGAAAGCAGAACATGAAAGAGAATTAGCACTTAGAGAAGAACTTATTAGACAAGAGAAGCTTGAACAACTTGCTGCAAGGTTAGTGGCTTTATGACGTCATATTTTAGTTAGTTGTTACCATCGACAATTTAATCATGAATGTTGGTAATGTCTAAAGAAAATCTACACAGATAACATCTGCTAATAACGAAATACTCAAATACTCGAAACTATTTCGATTAGATTGGTATATTAGACTTAAATACAAACCTGGCTAGTAGAATGCACATAACCCAAGAGGGGACAATTCAGTTCTGAGAAGAAACCAAATTTTTATATTGTAACTTATTTTTTTATGGTCTTATTTTCATTTATTAGATACATTGGAGATTGTTTAGACAAAACTGCCCTAAAATTAAGATAATGAAGAGATTAATAGATCAATATTATCTAATATATAAAATTCACGTGTCACAGTGTTAGTTACCGTACTCTTCCGAAACGGCTAGACCGATTTTTATGAAATTTTACATGCACATTCAGTAGGTATGAGAATCGGCTAACATCTATTTTTCAATCCTTTTTTTGTAGTATGGCAAAACAACGTTTGCCGGGTCAGCTAGTATTTTGATAAAATTCACAAAAAAGTAAATGTTATTACTGATATATTATTATACATAACTCTCCAAAGATTTGACGGGCCTCTTTGTCCGGTGGTTCATGTAACGGACTTCTGTTCATGTGGTCGCGGGTTCGATTCCGCACGGAACAATCATTTGTGAGATATTCATAAATGTCATACAAATGGTTGTACTGCGTATGGGTGTTTCCATGTATTATATTATAAGTATGTATATAGAAAAAAAAGAAAAGTATATATGTAGTATATCCGTATCTGGTACCCATAACACAAGCAGAAAAATATAGCTTACTTTGGGACCAGAGGACGTTGTGTGAAATGTAAAAAAAAAAACTCTCCAAAGATTAAATAAAACTCTTAATATTAATTACAGATTTAACCGTAAAGCTCAGATGCGTGAGACATGGTTGTCTGAGAACCAGCGTCTAGTTAGCCAAGACAACTTTGGTTTCGACTTGGCCGCCGTTGAAGCAGCAGCTAAGAAACATGAAGCTATTGAAACTGATATATTCGCGTATGAAGAGCGTGTGCAAGCTGTCGTTGCTGTATGTTCTGAATTACAAGCTGAAAGGTAACACCTTTATAAGTACTTACTTTAACTTTTAACAATGCTAAAAATGTTTGCTAATTTTGAAACCTAGAGAATTGGGATGTTTCTCATGTTATTACAATATCATAAGTTGTGTTGAAACAAAAACTTGTGTTATCATCATGATGACATCACGCTTTTTTTCCTTTGGGGTAGGCAGAGACTATAGAGCGCTATCTGCTAAGATCCAAACATACTTCCTTGGCTTTATCCAACCTCATACATGCCCGATGGTTGTGAAAATTCATGAATACTAATCACCAACTCTATCGTATACATTGCCGCGAATTTAAATATTTAAACAAAATTATGATATTCAATTTATTGTATGATATATGCACATATTGGATCAATCGAATAATTAATTATTTTTATTTAAAAGTTGAGTGCTATGACCAGGCCTTTCTTGTTTGTTTATTTCATTGCCAGTTTAAACGGTCTTTGTCAAATATTCAAATCATTATCAACAGTCTCTAAAGACTGCACCGTTGGTACTTTTTTGTATCATGGACGTTGGGGCATTCAATACCTAGTAAGACACCTGCAGAAACTAAAGTAATTTATTAATTTTGCAATTGACATGCTATGCTTTTACTTAATAAATTAAATTATGGTGGAAAAAGTGATGAAATGGAAAAAGTGAAGTCCCGCTTGCGGTAATCACTTTTTCCAACTACAGAAAGTTAATTCTTACGAACATAGTGTACAAGAACATATTATTTTGTACCTCAGATATCACGATGTGGAACGTGTATGCGCCCGTCGTGACAACGTATTACGTCTGTGGGCGTACTTGCTCGAGTTGTTGAGAGCTCGACGTGCTAGACTTGAATTATCTCTGCAATTGCAACAAAACTTCCAGGTAAACTTTTTACAGGATTATCTTCATGATTCTACATTGTTAAAAAGCTAGACAGAAATAAAAAATAACTCATAAAAGGGTACTGGTGGTTTGTTTCCGTGTGCTGTATACATGTGTGTTTTCCCTAGGGTGCTTGTAAGAGCCAACTAAGAGAAATTATTAGTAGATGGCTACGTCTGTGAGAGTTAAAAACCTCCAAGGCAAACACTGTCAATGCAACTTAGTATGTAGTTTATTTATTTATTTATTAACCAGTAGACCAAGAACCCTAAGTTTTTAGGGTTCCGTACCCAAAGGGTAAAAACGGGACCCTATTACTGAGACTTCGCTGTCCGTCCGTCCGTCCGTCCGTCCGTCCGTCTGTCACCAGGCTGTATCTCAAGAACGGTGATAGCTAGAGAGTTGAAATTTTCACAGATGATGTATTTCTATTGCCGCTATAACAACAAATACTAAAAATAAAATAAAATAAATATTTAAGGGGGGCTCCCATACAACAAACATGATTTTTTTACCGTTTCTTGCTCGATACTAATAACGTTGCCTTATGTTGCATAGATAATGATACGGAACCCTTCGTGCGCGAGTCCAACTCGCACTTGACCAATTTCTATATTTAGGTATTATTTTCATCAATGCTAGCAGGGTCGGACTGAGCTGAAACGGCCTGGGTTTCTGACCACATAAGTCTGGGACCCGAGATTGACCTGATGGTGTATACCCACAGGTTTATTCGCTCACAGTAAATGCCATTTAGAATGTAGGAGCAGTCCGAAATCTAGTATTAAACCCTAAATCAATATTTCTTTCTCAATTCATTTCTTTCTTTCTTATGACTACTCCCAAACATAGTTGTGACCTTGGCTCTATTCATAATCTAATTATTAAATTCTCTTTACAGGAAATGTTATACATCCTGGATTCAATGGAAGAGATCAAAATGCGTTTGCTAACAGACGACTATGGCAAACATTTGATGGGTGTAGAAGATCTGTTGCAGAAACATGCTCTTGTTGAGGCTGATATCAATGTGCTTGGTGAACGTGTTAAGGTATATGCTTGTTAATATTTATTGAACTTTATAATAATGTTCTAAATGAATCTTTATACTCATATGGTCTTATTCATAATGACTTATCGGAGTTTTAAAAGTTCGCTAAAATCGGTTCGCGAAAATTTTCAAAACATGTTATTCATAATAGTCTTTTTACAATAAAAAGTTTTTTATCTCTCCGATAAAATCTCCGTTTAAACCTCCGATAAGTCATTATGAATAAGACCAATAATCAAACTCTAGGAAAACCCTTTTTTTAAACTTATATCTAAACTTAAAACTAATTTGTTGAAATATTTAGAGGTGTGCCCAAATTAATCCAAAAAGGCTATATGTATTTAATGTTCATCTGTTGCGAACGTCTTCAGTAACCGTTATTTATGTTTTTCTACTGTACCAGGTGGTTGTGGGTCAGTCTCAACGGTTCTTGGAGCAAGAAGAAGGTGGTTATAGACCATGTGATCCAGCCATCACTGTTGAACGTATCCAACAGTTGGAGAATGCGTACGCTGAACTTGTACATCTTGCTGTTGAACGAAGGTAATAGTTTTATATATTTTATTTTACTTGTGTAGGTTAGTGACTAGACATTTAACTTCTCTCCGTGTGGTGACTGATTGAGAATACAAGTGTCACCACCCCATCTCCTCCCAAGGGTGCTGTAAAAGTTAGCTGAATGACATTTCACACAGATAACATCTTCTGTGAGAGACGGAAAAGTCGAAAATAAACCCTGTGCCAACACGCCTGGTCAGCGCAACCCAGTGGACTAAAATCCCTTCAAAGTAGAGGAGGCCCGTGCCCAGAAGTGGGACGTAAATGGGCTGGAGAGAGACGAGAGGAGGTTAGTGGCCTTCGTCATACAAAGTTTGCCGCAGCTATCTAAAGAGTGGAATTTTAGCAAAGTCATAGTCGCATGTAAAGTAAAGCGGCGTTGTCTGACAGTATTTGATGCTATAACAACAAATTCTAAAAACCAGAATACAATAAATATTTAATGGAGATCCCGTACAACAAAAGTTTTCAGTGTAATTTGATGATACACATAGACAGTGATGTATGTAATAGTATGAAACCCTTGGAAGTATGCTTCGATCGTAGCAGATGGCGCTCTATAGTCTCTGCCTACCCCCATGGGAAAAAGGCGTGATGTTATGATGCTGAAACCCTTGATGTGCGGGTCCAACTCGTACTTGATCGTTTTTTAAGGTGGTCAATATTATTATTTACCTTATAATTTTTATCGCAACAGAAAGCGTCTAGAGGACAGCCGCAAGTTGTGGCAGTTCTACTGGGACATGGCTGATGAAGAGAACTGGATTAAGGAAAAGGAACAGATCGTATCTGTTGATGATATCGGTCATGATCTTACTACAGGTACGATATTATTTGTACATAATAAACTTTTATGGGCCATTATTTCCATTTATCTCTGTGAAATGTAAAAATTTGCAAAAAGAAAATGATTTTGAATGAAATTAAAGACTATGGAGTTTTCTGATGGATGAGAATGAGGCCAATTCTAATGAGCTAAGAACTTCTATCCATCCATCAGACTTTCTCCGTCCACTGCAAAAAATAGTAGATAATAATAATTAGATATACGCCAAAGGCTATTCAAGAACTTAATCGAACTAATAAATATGCCTTTTGTTAGTCTTTCATCCATCCTCTCCATATGACCAAACCACCTAAGTATACTTTTTTCTGCCTTATTCACAACATTCTCCTTCAGACCGCAAGGTTCTCTAACGACTTCATCAGACTGATTAGGATTTCAATAAATTACATTTAAGGTTTGTTATTACAGTGTACCTGTTGATATCTAAGCACAAGGCGTTGGAGGCTGATATGATGGCTCACGAGCCTCAACTGATGAGTGTGGCGGCTGTAGGAGATGAACTTATCTCACAGGGACACTTCGGTGCTGATAGGATACAAGTTAGTATTATCGTTTATGATGCGTGATATTTGTAGTTATTTATTTTGTTACTACAAAAATCATTTGATTAGTTTAAAACTAAAAACATGCTTAAAAACGTGTATTATTTTTTTAATTAATGTTTTGTTATTGGTCCTTCACATGTTTGCAAAATTTCAGATCAATCTGACGATAGTTAGATAAAGTCACTTTCAAAGATTCCGTTACATAGATTAATAAAATAAATACACAAATAGATAGATAGCTAGATAATAGAAACAAGCAAACAAAGCCAAGAAAAGTGTATTGATGAAAGCAAATAAATAATAAATATTCACAGACATTTCACACAACGTCCTCTGGTCCCAAGCTAAGCTTATATGCTTGTGTTATGGGTACCAGAATACGGATATAATACATAAACTACTTTTCTTTTGTAAATACATACTTATAATACATAGAAACACCCAGACGCAGTACAAACATTTGTCTGACATTTATAAACATCACACAAATGATTGTCCGAGGCGGGAATCGAACCCGCGACCTCGTGATCTGCAGTCCGCAATATAAACCACTACACCACGAAGCCCGTCGAAGGAAAACTATTGCACAACAGTTTTTTTTTTTCATATTAATTAATTACCTTAGCGCTTTGACTAGCTGTAACTCGTGTGTGGGACTCTATTCATTAGCATTGCGTTAAAGGTTAAAACAATAATAATAACCTTTATTTTCTTCTCTCACACAGTTTACGGCCATGTTACTTAATACTAAAGAATACAATATTTAAACAAAATTACTCTGTGTTATAAAATTAATTTCTAATATATGGTTTACTTATTTGTACAGGGCTAGTTATTCCTAAAATATCAATTTGTAGTCAGTAGGTTTCTTCTTCTTTTGTCTTAGTTTATAGTTAAAATGTTTACTTGTTATACCCTACCTACCTATATAATTATATACATACCAAAATTATAATGTGCATGTAATTTTGTTGCTATGAATGTAAGTAGTTCATCATTGTAAAATGCTATATTTATACTTTCATGGTTATGATTAGCTTGTCGATATCCGTGTGGGTATCCGCGTCACCACTCTCATAGGCCCCATTTGAAAATCAGCGTTAGGTCCTTGTGACCTAACATTATGCTGAAATGGGTGCCTATTTGCTGGTGGGACACGATAGTGTTAATTGTTATTGTAAATGTATTATTGGTAAAATCTGTGTAACACAGCAAATAAAACTTTTCTTTCTTTCTTTCTGTGTGAGAGACTGGTGTCTGTACTAGGTAAAAACCTGTGTTACAGATTACCAGCCTCTCCTGACTCCAGACAAGTAGATTTAAAACATTAATAATAAGTAAACAAGTGTATAAGTTCAATGTATATAAAGAAGAGATATTTAGGTACTAAGTCTGAAATAATGATGGTGTCAATAACACAAACTTAACAAATGTCAACCGAATCTTACCAAAAACTGTGTAATACAGAAATAGCTATTTGATGATATAACTATGCATACTCAAATAGCCATTTAACAAAGTTACATCATAGTTTGTTATACCATGTCATGATACTGACCATTCTGACCATAGTCATGATTTAGTTAAACCTTTGACACATCAGAAAAGATTAAAAGAAAGAGAAAAGAGGTTAAAATGTGCCACTAGAATGTAAAATTTTAAAAGCTGGTCCTAAATATTGTAACCAGGATCGTCTGCGCGACATCTTGTCTCAATGGAATCATCTGTTGGACATGGTGTCTCTACGCAAGAACCGTCTGGACGCGGCCGTCAGATATCACCAACTGTTCGCTGATGCTGATGATATTGATAACTGGATGTTAGATACACTACGGTACGTGGCTCATACATTATTATAAAAGATCTTATGTGACCAAAGTCACGGGCGTAGCGTGTATTTAAATTAGGGGAGGGATATAATATTTTCTAAAGCCCGGTTTCCACTGCGACCGGAACGGACCCATTAATGACTTCGTTAAACTCGCAAACGCAAACTGCATACTTGTATTTCCACCAACAAATAGTCGGACGGAAAGAGCCGAGCGTGTAGAAAGAGTAGAAATGAGCTCGCTCAGTTCTAGGGAGCACCAACTCTTCGTTGGTGGAAACTCAAACCTATTTAATTAAAAAGGAGTCCACTCCGCCGAACCATTTTCCGCACATTACCCTTTCGCAGTGGAAACCGGGCTTAACACTTGCGCGACTCATCTGTTTAAATAAAACTACTTTTTACGGATTTAGACGCGTATATTTGTCTGCAAAACGTCGGGCTAAAATTTAAAATAAAAATGCGCGCCTAAATCCGTAAAAAGTAGTTTTATTTAGGGAAGGGATATTTAACGCATATTTTCATAATATTCTCTAACACTTGCGCGACATTTTTGTTTAACTAAAACTTCTTTTTACGGATGTAGACGCGTGTATTTTTTTCGCGCATATTTTCATTTCGAGGGTTTTTACTTTGTTGTACAAAAATATTTTTTGACACAATTTTCACCCTCTTGGAATCTACGCCCATGATCAAACTTAACCTTAATAAATCTCATTTGAATTAGAGAAATTCTTCTATTATTACGTATTATTTTTTAGAAAAAATAGAAAAATGTCAATAAATCAGGTTAATTTAACATAAAACATATTTCTAGACTTAAGTATGCTGCATTTAAAATAACTCTGGGTATTGAAATCCATTTTCATCTATGATTGATTAATTTTGTTACAATGCATCAGAACGATTTTAATCTTTGTATTTTTCTGTAATAGCCTTACTTATAACTTTAATAACTTTGTTATTCATTTTATCAGGTTGGTATCGTCTGAAGATACTGGTGTGGATGAAGCTCAAGTACAAAGCTTATTGAAGAAACATAAGGATGTCACTGATGAGCTCAAGAATTACGCCAATGTTATACAACAACTTAAACAACAGGTATATAATTTACTTTAAATACGAATTATTAAATTAAATTTTTGCATCCTTGAAACAATCCCAAACTAATTGATTTGCACGTGGTATTTTATCTATTCCATACTAATAGAAAATACAGGACCCTTTTATTAATGTAATTGTGACTTTTAATATGTGTGTATGTATTTCTGGTCAAAGGGAATTTTGGAAAATTCCTCACTAAAGTAATTTATTAATTTTGCAATTGACATGCTATGCTTTTACTTAATAAATAATAATTAATAATAATAATAAGTAATAAAGTAATCAGATAATATGATATGATAATATGAGAGTAATCTTTCAGTAATTTACTAGTAGATTACTGAAAGCACGACCGCAATAAGCTCAGTTGGCAGAGCGACGGAACGGAGTACCGTTCTATCGGGACTTATACCCACGACCTCGGAATACCGAGGTCGTGGGTTCAAGTCCCGCTTGCGCTAATCACTTTTTCCACCATAATTTAATTTATTAAATTCCTCACTATTTTATGTTTAGCTAACGATGCCTGGTTAACTGTGTGACGACATTGAACATTTTATCTTTACTAGTAAAGATAGTTATAAATGATTTACTCGAAAACTTGGGTATCAAGTTGTTTCACAAGTTCTTTTTGAATTTACATACAAAATAAATAAACTTGTCCATCTGTCTTTAATTCTAAGTGCAACCGTCGGGCATGTATGACCAGATGTATCAGTGTGGATGAAGCCAAGGAAGTATGTTAGGATCGTAGCAGATGGCGCTCTATAGTCTCTGCCTACCCCATGGGAAAAAGACGTGATGTTATGATGATGATGATGACTTTAAATTATTATTTCTCTTTAATATGTTATTTAATCTAATTATTATATAACAGGCGCAAGAATTATCACCAGTGGACGCGAACAGCGCTGAAGTACGTGCACGTTTGGACGCTATCGACGCTCGTCATGGTGAACTGGCTGAGTTGGCAAGGTTGAGGAAACAACGTCTACTTGACGCTCTATCACTGTTCAAGTTGTTGGCTGAAGCAGACGCGGCCGATCAATGGATAGCTGAGAAGGATCGTATGCTCGATACCATGCTACCACCTAAGGATATTGATGATGTGGAGATCATGAAACATCGGTAATTATACTACTCATATTATTATAAGTTTGTAAGAATGTATGGATGGATGTTTGATGGTCTTTCACGAAAAATCTTTTTGATAGATTTTAATTAAACCATTCAGATATTTAGCTTATAGATCAAAATTACTTTCCTCTTAAACCACTTCATGTAATAAAAATTGCGTCAAGATCTGTCGCCTAGTGTTTTATGCTCACATAGAGACATACAAAATAAGGCAACTTTGTTTTATAGTATTACTAGCTGACCTAGCTGTTGCCCGCATCTTCGTATGCGTGGAATTTTGAAACTCAACCTTAACAAATTATACAAAAGAAAGAAAGATAGAAATTTTATTTGCGACTTACTACATTAATAAATAAATAAATAAATAAATATTCATGGACATTTCACACAACGTCCTCTGGTCCCAAGCTAAGCTTATATGCTTGTGTTATGGGTACCAGAATACGGATAGAATACATAAACTACTTTTCTTTCGTAAATACCTACTTATAATACATAGAAACACCCAGACGCAGTACAAACATTTGTATGACAATTAAAAACATCACACAAATGATTGTCCTGACCGGGAATCGAACCCGAGACCTCATGATCGGCAGTCCGTTATATGAACCACTCCACCACGAGGCCCGTCTACACAGTCACATTACTGACATACTTACAATAGACAAAATAAAAAAAAATGAAACATATAAAAAAAACATTCTATTGAACACCCTATAGGGACATACATACAAAAAAACGACTGTTTTATAATAAGTAAAGATGAAGATACATACTCATTGTAACAAAATCCTGTTATTACGCTTCGTTTTTATACGGTAGACTACAAAATAATATTTACCTACTAATTCCTTCTAGTTACGATGGCTTTGACAAGGAGATGAACTTGAACGCATCTCGCGTGGCTGTAGTCAACCAATTGGCTCGTCAACTGATCCATGTGGAACATCCTCAAGCCGCCAGAATACAAGAGAGGCAGGCAGCGCTCAATGGCGCCTGGAACTCACTACGTGAAAAGGTATAAAAAAGAACCATTAAAATTGAAAAAAAAAATTGGTCAAGTGCAAGTCGGACTCGCGCACGAAGGGGGTATTAGTATCGAGCAAGAAACGGTAAAAAAATCATGTTTGTTGTATGGGAGCCCCTCTTAAATATTTATTTTATTTTATTTTTAGTATTTGTTGTTATAGCGGCAATAGAAATACATCATCTGTGAAAATTTCAACTCTCTAGCTATCACCGTTCTTGAGATACAGCCTGGTGACAGACGGACGGACGGACGGACGGACGGACAGCGAAGTCTCAGTAATAGGGTCCCGTTTTTACCCTTTGGGTACGGAACCCTAAAAAAGAACCATTAAAATTGAAAAACTACAAAAAATCATGACAGAAAACAACTAAGATATGACAAGATAACTTGGATTGATAACGAATCGAGAAGTTTTATATTTTAAAATTTTATTTGACTGCAAAATTAAGTAATAAAAATAATCCTTTTTTTATCGTATCAATAATTTTGTTACATAAATAGGCGGAGTCTAAGAAGGATGACTTGAAATCCGCCCAAGGCGTACAAACGTTCCACATTGAATGCCGTGAGACTGTATCATGGATTGAAGATAAGAAGAGAATCTTACAACAGACCGACAATCTTGAGATGGATCTCAATGGTAAGTTTTAACTTTAGGACAGACCTCTGCTGAATTTTCTTGGTAGGCCATATTATTATACTTTTAGACAATCTCGATTATGGACTTTCGTTCATGTACTAGTCAATATTTTACTTAATTTATAAATTTTCCGGAAGGCGTTGGTCGATTTTTTCTTAATTTAAAGTGCATTTAGCCGCCATTTTAATGAAATTTAAATAATAATTTGTTTAGTTGCTAAAAAACACGCTTGAAAATTCTGAATTTCTTTTTAAATAATTGTATTGTCATCGGTCCTTGATATGTATGTAAAATTTCAAATCAATCCGACTATCGCAAATGGGTGAAAATCGCGTTCAAAGATTCCGTTACATAGATTAATACATTGATAGATACATACCGAACTTATAAAAGCGTTTACTAAATAAACTAAATTATAGTGGAAAAAATGATAACCATGAGCGGGACTTGAACCCACGACCTCGGAATACCGTTCCGTTGCTCTCCCATCTGAGCTATCATGGTTCCCGCATATGTTTACCAAATCTTCCACTACAACCTTCTCAATGTGAGTTAAACATCGTGCGATGTTTTGTGTACAACGCCATCTATTGAGCGGTTTGCACCAACTCGATCAATCGATCACTTAGTGTTCTTTACAGAACACAATTGGACCGAAATAATGACTGTACATGTATTTCTACATTAATTTATGAATTTTTGCAATTGACTTGCTATGCTTTTACTAAATAAACTAAATTATAGTGGAAAAAATGAGAAGGTTGTAGTGGAAGATTTGGTAAACATATGCGGGAACCATGATAGCTCAGATGGGAGAGCAACGGAACGGTATTCCGAGGTCGTGGGTTCAAGTCCCGCTCATGGTTATCATTTTTTCCACTATAATTTAGTTTATTTAGTAAAAGCATAGCAAGTCAAATGCAAAAATTCATAAATTAATTATAAAAGCGTGTTAAAAATAAGTAAAAAATAAGTACGAATACATAAATTAACAAATAGATATATACTCACATGAACGAGGCTAATAAAAAGGTGTTCATAGTATAAGATTATCAGGTTCAATATCATAATGTGGTTAACTTATCATATTACTGCTATATCTTATACAATACTACTAGCTGACCCGGCAAACGTTGGTTTGCTATACAATACAAACAAATAATTTGCAATAAAATAATATTGTGACCATAAATTGAAATGTAAGCTATCCTATCTCTCAAGTTGGACCAGACTGCTCACGGTGTGCCAATTTAATTTAAAATCGGTTAAATAGTTTAGGAATCTATCGTGGACAAACATCGTGACAGGAGATTTATATATAATATAAAGATGTAGGTTAGTCCAATACTTATGAAGTTATGAATGAATGACTGTGGTTTTTCATCTTTTGTACTTTTAGATAATGTTCTAGCTACTGTTTTAATATTACTAAGAACAGTTTTATCAAATCTAGAGGTCTGTTTATTTATATACCGATGGATTAACATATTTACTTACGTGGAAAAGATGTTACTATTTAAAGTGATGGACTAAGGCAAATCATTTGTGATGTGTTATTTTATTTTTATTTATTGTACAATAAACACAGTTACAGATAAAGACATTAAAACAGAAAAGTCATAATTAATGTACAAAGGCGAGCTTAACTCAGACATAAGTTTTCTTACAGCAAACCTCTGTTAAAAGAGAAGTTTGAAATTAAGGACAGGCATAATACTTTTAATTACTTTTGTTGTACATACAACAAAAGTAATTAAAAGTATTATAATATAAAAGTGTTATATTTTTTTTTATAATTATAAAATTATCTAGGAACAGTGTAAAGATAAATGTGATGTTCATATTTAGTTTAAAATGTTTAGGAAAGTGTTTTTTATTGTGTTGCTTTTATTTTCCCTATGAATTTTATTATAAGTTTTAGATCCCTTTTTAAAACTACATACGAACACATTTTGTCTTTTGTTTACTTTTAAATAATTGGTCAAGTGCGAGTCGGACTCGCGCACGAAGGGTTCCGTACCATTATCTATGCAACATAAGGCAACGTTATTAGTATCGAGCAAGAAACGGTAAAAAAATCATGTTTGTTGTATGGGAGCCCCCCTTAAATATTTATTTTATTTTATTTTTAGTATTTGTTGTTATAGCGGCAATAGAAATACATCATCTGTGAAAATTTCAACTGTCTAGCTATCACCGTTCTTGAGATACTGCGTACGGAACCCTAAAAATCATGTTTGTTGTATGGGAGCCCCCCTTAAATATTTATTTTATTTTATTTTTAGTATTTGTTGTTATAGCGGCAATAGAAATACATCATCTGTGAAAATTTCAACTGTCTAGCTATCACCGTTCTTGAGATACTGGGTACGGAACCCTAAAAATCATGTTTGTTGTATGGGAGCCCCCCTTAAATATTTATTTTATTTTATTTTTAGTATTTGTTGTTATAGCGGCAATAGAAATACATCATCTGTGAAAATTTCAACTCTCTAGCTATCACCGTTCTTGAGATACAGCCTGGTGACAGACGGACGGACGGACGGACGGACGGACGGACGGACGGACGGACGGACGGACGGACGGACGGACAGCGAAGTCTCAGTAATAGGGTCCCG
Organism: Orgyia antiqua; assembly: GCA_916999025.1. Taxonomy (NCBI): domain Eukaryota; kingdom Metazoa; phylum Arthropoda; class Insecta; order Lepidoptera; family Erebidae; genus Orgyia; species Orgyia antiqua. Next base: position 5,170,876 of record OU779869.1, read on the forward strand.
TTTTTACCCTTTGGGTACGGAACCCTAAAAAATAGCTACATATCAATATTTTAGCTCCCCAAACAGCAATATCATTTACGTTTTTATATTGAAAAATAAAATTTATAATATTCCGAATAACTTTAATATCTACTGCGAGCTAACCGTCCAGGAAAAGTTATGTTTAAGTTCTATTAAACTTTTGAATAGAACTCAACAATGTGTCTCAGTATTTTTATTTCTTCTAAATATAAATTTATTTTAAGGTGTAATGACGTTACAACGTCGTCTATCCGGTATGGAGCGTGACTTGGCTGCTATACAGGCACGCATCTCATCTCTGGAGAGTGAAGCCAATGCTATTGAAGATGAACATCCTGAGGAAGCCCAGCTTATAAGAGAAAGAGTACAACAGATCACTCTCAACTGGGACCAACTTACACACATGGTAAGCATTTGAGATTTTTTGGAACACTGCTACGAATTAATTATTGTAAATATAATAAATGGTAAAGGAGGTGGCTACAGGCAGGCTGCAATGCCACATTGATCGAAGAACCTGACAACTCCTGGGTAACAAAGGTTCTTGACTAAATTAGGACCTTAAGGAATCGATTAATGAAAACAGCATAAGATCGCGCGCTTATGCTTTCTTTGAATTTTGTGAAAAAATAAATGAAATTATGAGAATTAAATAACAAATATGACGTCAAAGATATGAGCATTAAATATGATTTATGTAGCGTTGACCCCAAAGAAATAGAATAAGCGCCGAGAAATAATATTTATTGTTTCCCATTATTAATGCTCACATTTTCAAATGTATATTTTTCGTTGTCAAACAGTTAAAAGAACGCGACGCCAAGTTGGAGGAGGCCGGTGATCTTCACAGGTTCCTTCGTTCCGTGGATCACTTCCAGGCTTGGCTCACCAAGACACAAACCGATGTTGCATCCGAAGGTAAGATTTACTGCATTGCTAGATATTCACTAGAAACCTAAAGCCCCTTAATAATTTAAATCATTGTTGTTTTGGAGTCTGAGCTCCAATCAAATTCTTCAGGCCTGTTATATAATTCGCACACAGTAATATTTGTTGCACGATCGTGAAATAATCAGGCTCGTATGTCTCTCGTTGTCTGGTGGTTCTTTTACCGGACTGCCTTTCACGAGGCCGAGGTTTCAGTTCTTGCAGTACTATGTGGGAGTATAAGTCTTTTCAGAGCCTATTCAATGCAAACAAACAGTCACATTCTTCATCTTTATAATAGGATTGATGTCTATGGTTGTAGATACGCCATCAAATCTAGCGGAAGCAGAGAAACTGTTGTCTCAGCACCAGACTATCAAGGAGGAGATCGATAACTACAAGGACGAGTACGCTAAGATGATGGAATATGGAGAGAAGATCACCGCGGTTAGTATATTTATTGCTATTAATTACTCAATTTAAGGGATAATTGCGGGCCATTTTAGTTTCACAATGTACTAATGCAATGTTTGTATGTACTAGATTAATAAAAGAAGTTCATTAAAATTTGGTAAAAAGCAAATAAACTTATTGTTTACAAATGCGTATGTTTCTTAAAAGTTATGCGTACATTTTTGTTACGCTTGGTGACCTAGCACGATTATAATATAAACCTATATTTTTTTGAATGAAAGATAGTTCAAAGAAGTGGTTCTAGTTTATCATAATATTAACTTGCATGAAAATCAAAATAGCAATAATCGCTTTAAAATGAATTCCAATACGTAGTCTTCTCCATCTAATTGTAGACTGATGACTGGCTATTAACGTCATTACGGTGGATACTAACATAATTGAACATTTTATGTCTAGGAGCCATCTACACAAGACGATCCACAGTACATGTTCTTGCGCGAGCGTTTGAAGGCGCTGCGTGAAGGATGGGCCGAGTTGCAGCAGATGTGGGAGAATAGGCAACAGCTTCTCACTCAGAGCTTGGAGCTGCAACTGCTGCAGCGTGATGCTAGACAGGCTGAAGTACTGTTGGCTCACCAGGAGCATAGGTAAGTAAATGAAAAGAGGAACATACAATGAAAGTAAATACGTGGTAATGTAAGATATTCGAAAAAGCTTTTTTTGTGAAGTAATAATACCATTGCGTTGTATGTGGGATTATCTCAAGACTTTATTTAGAAGAAAATGTTAGGGTGACGAACCGATGGGGGGATATGTTGGTTTTAGATACACAGTTATCAAATTTTAATTTATGCGATAATATTTTTATATTACACAGGCTAGCAAAGACCGAGCCTCCAACCAATTTGGAGCAAGCCGAGAACATGATCAAGGAACACGAAGCGTTCCTCACCACCATGGAGGCCAACGATGATAAGATCAACTCCGTCGTTCAGTTCGCCAACCGTCTTGTCGAGGAAAGACATTTCGACGCCGATAAAATCCAACGCAAGGCTGAAAACATCGACGGTCGTCGCAACACTAATAGGGACAAGGCTCTTCAGCAAATGGAGAAACTACAAGACCAGTTGCAGTTGCACCAATTCCTGCAAGATTGCGATGAACTTGGTGAATGGGTCCAAGAAAAGAATGTCACCGCACAAGACGATACCTATCGCTCAGCGAAAACTATCCATTCCAAATGGACAAGGCATCAAGCCTTTGAGGCTGAAATCGCGGCAAATAAGGAACGCCTATTTGCCGTACAGAATGCAGCTGAAGAACTCATGAAGCAAAAACCAGAATTCGTTGAAGTAATTTCCCCGAAGATGACGGAATTGCAAGACCAATTTGAGAATTTGCAAACGACAACAAAGGATAAGGGAGAAAGATTGTTCGATGCAAACCGTGAAGTGCTTCTCCACCAGACTTGTGATGATATCGACTCCTGGATGAACGAACTCGAAAAGCAGATCGAAAATACCGATACTGGTACAGATCTTGCATCTGTTAATATTCTTATGCAGAAGCAACAGATGATCGAAACGCAGATGGCTGTTAAGGCTAAACAGGTAACTGAGTTGGAGACTCAGGCGGAATATCTGCAGAAGACTGTTCCAGATAAAATGGATGAGATCAAGGGTAAGAAATCGAAGGTTGAGGAGAGATTCGAGCAACTGAAGGCTCCATTGTTGGAGCGCCAGCGTCACTTGGCTAAGAAGAAGGAAGCCTTCCAATTCCGTCGTGATGTCGAAGATGAGAAACTATGGGTTCATGAGAAGATGCCATTAGCAACAAGTACCGACTATGGCAATTCATTGTTCAATGTACAAATGCTTCAAAAGAAGAATCAATCTTTGAAGACAGAAACTGACAATCATGAACCGAGGATTTTGACTGTAATCTCTAATGGACAGAAACTCATTGATGAGGGACACGAGGACTCGCCTGAGTTCAAACAGCTCATCGAAGAACTTACTGCGAGATGGCGAGAACTGAAAGGTGAGTCATTCATTTATTTCAAGATTATTTATTGTTTTTAAACTGTAGTTACTCTTGGTGTATTAATGTCCTATCAAAATCTGACAGATGCCATCGAAGAACGCAAGAACGGACTGTCTCAATGGGAGAAGGCACATCAATATCTATTTGATGCGAACGAAGCTGAAGCATGGATGAGTGAACAGGAGTTATACATGATGGTCGAAGACCGTGGCAAGGATGAGATCTCTGCACAGAACCTGATGAAGAAACATGAGATCCTGGAGCAAGCTGTCGATGATTATGCTCATACTATCCGACAGTTAGGAGAGACTGTAAGACATCTTACTGCTGATGAACATCCACTCAGGTTTGTCTTCTAAATATATTAGTAAAATATTAAAATTAACATTCTAAATAAACCCACTTTTTACGGATTTAAACGTTTTACGTTTTTAATTTTAAAATTAAACGTTTTGCGTTTTAAATTTTAGCCCGACGTTTAGGAGACTTTGCAGTCAGAATGGTCACGGGTGGCTCGTTCCTAACAGTGGTACATTAATAGGCTGGAGAGAGAGAGTTGCAAGGGATAATCTAAGCTAAATATATTTTTTACAGTGAACAGATCTCAGTGAAACAATCTCAAGTAGACAAGCTGTATGCTGGTTTGAAGGACTTGGCCGGAGAGCGTCGTGCCAAGTTAGACGAGGCACTCCGTCTGTTCCAATTGTCACGTGAAGTAGATGATTTGGAACAATGGATCACTGAACGAGAACTTGTTGCTAGCTCGCAGGAACTCGGACAAGATTACGATCATGTTACGGTTAGTTTATTTTTGTTAAACATTGATTTACATGTTTTTAACATTCGCGCGGTTTTGTTCATCCATAGGATGTATTGTTTAGCATCGAAACACATCCAAATTTTCTTTATTTTGTTCGCGGAACGTTTAAAACTATTTGTCGGTTTCGGTTTTCCTGCCATCTTGCATTTCTTTCTTTTTTAAGGTATAGGCGATGTCGGTGGATAATTAACTAGTTACTTTTGGATATTTTTTTTTAACAACACCCAATTTTAAGCAATATATAGTGAGTTTCATTACGGGAAACCTAAACACCTAAACAGATGGCTTTTCTTATTCCATGGGAAAAAAACGTGACGGTATAATGATGATTATTTCATGTATCTATTATCATAAATATTAATAGTTGCTTTTTTATTCCAGCTATTATGGGAGAGATTCAAGGAATTCGCTCGTGAAACACAATCAGTTGGTTCTGATCGCGTGGCGACAGCAGAACGTATTGCAGACCAGATGATAGCTATGGGACATTCAGATAATGCCACCATTGCACAATGGAAGGAGGGACTTAAGGAGACTTGGCAAGATTTACTTGAACTTATTGAGACTAGGACGCAGGTAGGTTGAAGTTTATATTTGTACCCATTCTGGTTTTACAAACTCACTTGTTGTTGTAGTCAGGTAAATCCTAGATGAATAAAAAATTGGAAAATGATTTGACTATCTGTTTTCATATAAACAGATGAACTTAATACACAAGCATAACAAAATCATGCACACAAATACCTATTACTTTTACACCTGTTTAGTCAGTGATAATTAAATTTCAAAATGTATTTCCTATCCCTTTCATAAAAAAACAATTATTTCTGTGTTCATTTCATTTTTGTTCATTTTTGTGTTTGAGAAAAAAAAAGTACTAACTTGTTAGTGGTAGTGTCAAATTTTGAGGTTTTTGGGTATTATTTTAGCTATAGAACCACGATAAATTAAATATATTGCTCTACAGATGTTAAGTGCGTCCCGTGAGCTCCACAAATACTTCCACGACTGCAAGGATACTCTACAACGTGTGAATGAGAAGGCGCGAGGTGTTAGCGACGAGTTAGGCAGAGACGCCATCAGTGTTAGCGCCTTACAGAGGAAACATCATAACTTTATGCAAGATTTGAGCACATTGCATCAACAGGTAATACTTCTTCTCTTCTTCTCCAGTCCATTTACGTCCCACTGTTGGGCACGGGCCTGACCAGGCGTGTTGGCAAGGGTTTATTGTCGAGTTTTCCGTCTCTCACAGAGGGTGTTATCTGTGTGCGATATCCCTTAGCTGACTTTTACAGCACCCTTGGTAGGAGATGGGGTGGTGACACTTGTATTCTTAATCCGCTACCACACGGATAATACGTATTTATTTTAACTACCTGTTGCCTGCGACTACGTACGCGTGGAATTTGAAATCACTACATAAAGACTTATGGCCTTATTCATAATGACTTATCAGAGGTTTAAACGGAGATTTTATCGGAGAGATAATAAACGTTTTATCGTAAAAAGACTATTATGAATAACAAGTTTTGACAATTTTCGCGAACCGATTTTAGCGAACTTTTAAACCTCCGGTAAGTCATTATGAATAAAATCATTAATATATAGCTTATAGCAGGCTATAGCACTCTTGGAGACTGTGGCTTCCTACCACTGATAAAAATAGATCAGGACGTTTATATTTTAGTGGAGATATCTATATCCCGACTTTGAACACAGGTAGGATTGAGCTGTAAGGCGTTATTTGTGATTAAATGGTATTATTTGTATTACTATTTGAGTGACTATATTTTTAAGTTTTTAAAAAAAAAAACCCATAGGATAACTTCAGTGTCTGGCCGGCTGTCTTTGTCTGCTTGTTTGTCTGTCAAACATTTTTTTTAAATCGTTACAATGGACAGACTGGTTCTTCAGACATATAGTTGTCCTATTCATCTTCTACTTACGGTCTTGATATCTTTGACCAGATAGAAACACCCAGACGTAGATTAAACATTTATATGACATTTATAAGTATCACACAAATGATTGTCCGAGGCGGGAATCGAACCCGCGAGCTCGTGAACGGCAGTCCGTTATATGAACCACTAGACCACGTAGCCCGTCAAAAAATATATAATTTCCAGGTTGAAGGTATAAGCAGTGAATGCGCTCGTCTAGGCGCCATGTACGCGGGCGAGAAGGCCGCTGAGATAACTCGTCGCGAGGCGGAGGTGAGAGACGCGTGGCTCGCTCTAGCGGCGGCGTGTGGTGCTCGTACCACCAAGTTGGAGGATGCCGACCAATTGTTCCGGTTCCTCAGTCTTGTCAGGACCCTCGCCTTGTGGATGGATGATGTTGTTAGACAAATGAATACTGGAGAGAAACCACGGTATGTACACTTCAAAGTCACTTGCGAGTAACCAGTACAAAAGAATGTAGTTTGCATTGCACTTTACTCCGCTCTTTGAGAAAGGGAAAAATCAAAATTCCGTAGTTCTAACTTTCAATAAATGAACTTTGTCAGCTGTGACAAAGTTCATTTAACGATAATATTTTCTAACAGTTGCGCGACTCATTCGTTCAAATAGAACCACTTTTTACGGATTTAGACGCGTGTATTTGTTTTTAAATTTTAGCCCGACGTTTCGGAGACTTTGCAGTCACTATGGTCACGAATGAGACTGAGCTGTAACCATGGTGACTAAAAAGTGGTTTTATTTCATTTCACGATTTTTAATTTTAGGTTCAATACGGAGTTACTATCTTTCTTGAAGGGTTTCAGCGTCTGTCGGTCAGTCAAGCGCAATTTCAACCCGTACTTAGTCTGTTTTTCCACTACAGTATAAATCAAACTATCTTACATTAAAGTTTCTATATTTTTTGTTTGTACGTCACAACTGTTTCTTTCGTATGTCTCAAATGACTTTTACTAGTCTTCCTTTATACTTAAAATCTTCTACATTTATTCGCTAACAGTTTTAAAAATTAAAAATGTAAAACATTACAACATTTATTTCCAGTGACGTCAGTGGTGTAGAACTTCTAATGAATAATCATCAATCATTGAAAGCTGAGATCGACACTCGTGAAGATAATTTCTCAGCGTGTATATGTCTGGGACGCGAACTGTTAGCTCGCCAACATTACGCCTCGGCTGACATTAAGGACAAATTATTGCAGCTAACTAATCAGCGTAACGCTTTGTTGCGTCGATGGGAAGAACGCTGGGAAAATCTGCAACTCAGTTAGTATTCTATTATTTCTGTAAGGGTTCCGTGTTCGTAATCCTTTTTTTGTAGGTGACGGAATAAGAATACAAATGCTATCATCCGTTTCTTTACCAGGGAGCTTCTAAGAGCCGGGTAAGGGACAATAATAAGCAAAAAGCACCTGTAATAAATAAGTAAATAAATAAATAAATGTCATGGACATTTCACACAACGTCCTCTGGTCCCAAGCTAAGCTTATATGCTTGTGTTATGGGTACCAGAATAGGGATAGAATACATATACTACTTTTTTTTTGTAAATACATACTTATACATAGTAAACACCCAGACGCAGTACAAACATTTGTATGACATTTATGGATATCACACAAATGATTGTCCTGACCGGGAATCGAACCCGAGACCTCGTGATCGGCAGTCCATTACATAAACCACTCCACCACGAAGCCCGTCAAATTTAATATTTAGAATAATATTTAGAATATAACGTAATATTTAGAAGTGTTACGAGTGAAATCAACAATATTCTGTGCCCTTTAAAAAACCCCCAATGGAAAAAGGCGTGACGGTATGATGACGATAAAAAAAATACGCCAAAAACAAAGCCCATCTTTTTAGCTAGTTTTCTTAAAAACTATATGTTTTATACAGTTTTGGAGGTATATCAATTTGCTCGTGACGCGGCGGTCGCTGAAGCCTGGCTTATAGCCCAAGAGCCCTACCTCATGTCATCAGAGTTAGGACACACTATCGACGAAGTTGAAAGTCTTATTAAAAAGCACGAAGCATTTGAGAAGTCGGCCGCAGCACAAGAAGATCGCTTCTCAGCATTACAGAGACTTACTACCGTACGTATTTGTTGTTATTTCACTCGTTTAGTCTGCCAGCTTCGCTTGTTATGGGTAAATGCATATTGTGGATTAGATGTATGATGTACAGTAGTGGAAACTATAAGGTTATTAATAGAGTTTTGATTGATGATGTTATAAAATATTTATTTTTAATATTATAATTTAACTTAGAGCATTGATTCATCAGGAGCTGACATTATAACGCGCCCTCCGCCGAAAAAGGTACGAACGAGAACAATGATCATACTCATTGTGTACACATACTGTTGTGTCTCAGTGTGCATGAGACGATTATGGGCGGGGCTTAGTATTTTTGGTAAAGGAAAAAGCGTGTTTAACAGCTCCAGTTAATAAATAAATAAATATTCATGGACATTTCACACAACGTCTTTTGGTCCCAAGCTAAGCTTATATGCTTGTGTTATGGGTACCAGAATACGGATAGACTACATGAACTACTTTTCTTTTGTAAATACATACTTATAATACATAGAAAACACTTAGATTTTAGTTGATTAATTATGCCAAGTAATTTAAAAAAAAAATTTAAGATAATTTGACAAATTTAGTCATTATAATTGATTACCCTTTTTACGCAATTATTTCCGTTTGTAAGCAGTGTACAAAGTAAAAAAACAACTTTTATTTGAAAACTAGCTGCTGCAGGTGACTTCGTACGCGTGGAAAAAAAAATTACAAGGTTTTTCCCGTGTTTGCAACATTTTTCGCTGGTTCTTCTTTCCTATTAGCCACAGCGTGATTTTATATAGCCTATAGGATTCCTGGATAAATGTATTATCCAACCATGAACGAATTTTTCAAATATTACCAGTGGTTTCCGAGATAAGCACGTTCAAATAAACAAACTGTTCAGCTTTATAATATTATTATAGAGTTACCTTTGTGAGTGGAATGAATCGCATGTGTAGAAATATATCTTATTAAAATACTAGAACATTTACACCCGTATTCACAAACAATATTTACTTATGTATGTACTTAAGTGTTGATGCACTGTGCAAAGGGTAACACTTCTCAGTGCGTTCCGTTCATCGAGCCTTTGTATTCATAGACAAAACTTAGCTAAACGTTCAGTTTAACAAACGCATAGTGCGCTTCACCACTTAAATATTGTTTGTGAAATGATTTTGCTACCCCTGTGCGTCCATGCCTACTATGAGACCTCACAGTAACGTTTTTGAATACGGCTGTAAATTTTATACTTCAGTAAACTATAATTTTAATAAACTTGCATGTTAATTAAGTATTGTTTCTTGGAACTGCAAAACGCTTTATAATATTGATTGGTTTTGGTTTCTATTAATTTCTAATATAATTTTTCTTATCACAACTAGCTTGAACTTCGTGAGACGTCATTGTGGCCTAATGCACAACCATGGGAACAATGTGATGAATCAGAATTTATATACCAACCCGCACCCACTACCCATTCGCACAAACCATTAAAAATAACCATTAATCCACCCAACCAAAATCCAGAACCAGTTGGCCAACTTGTTGAAGATATTATCCACGATAGTAATAAATTCTCTATACCAGATAAAATCAAAGCTAGAGTACTTAATTTAAACTATTCAAATAATAGAAAAAATGACTCTTTTCTTTGGACAGTAGTTAACAATTCAAGTTTATCCACAATATCTGAAACTAGCTCTCCACCTAATTCTCCTTTAAGATCACCTCAATCACCAGAGATATACAGTTCAGTGTTCTTCGAATTCCCTGAAAAAGCTGAAAAATCAAATGAGTATTTACAGTGTATTGATTTTATACTATGGGAGAGGTTAGCTTATCAAAATATACATCCAAATTTGTCATTACTTAGGAATAAAAGTACTAGTTCGAATAAATCTACTAATAGTATGAAACGTTTGTTAAGAAAATGGTCTAAAAAAGCCAAGAAGAGTACAGATACTGATGTAGCAGGGGAAGTTTGTGTATTGTCTTTACCCGGTCTAACAAGTAGTACTAAAGCGATTAATGATTTAGGTAAAGAAGTTAAAAGTGTACCTTTAAGTTCATCCCTCCTGTTACTATCCCAAACACGTAGTCTCCTATTCCCAGATGGTGCATGGTATTTTGACTACTTGGATAGCGTAAGTGTGGTGTTCGCTGTTATGAATGTGCCTTCGCTAAACTTGTGTGTTATGCAATCATTTTATTATTAGTTCTCGGCTGTTTTTGTATTTTATTATTTATGTTATAAATCTAGATTTGATCGCATTTTCCTAATGGAAACGGGACGTTAATTTAGCCGACAGCTGGTAATTTAAAAATGCATTGTCATGCTTTGTATGAATAAATACGAAATATTTATATCTCAATAAATCCAAAGTTATAGATAAAATAAAAGCTATTTAATATTTTAGGTCTGTATTTGTCTAAATAAATGCATAAAAATAGTTCATCGGGCGCCACATTTCGTGCACATAATTTTGGTGAACATAAATAGAGGCGTGATCTAAAAGGGACCACACCCCTTTTGTATGTTTTCATGTTGTGCATTAAAAGAGACGAAGGCTGCCAGACTTGAGATAAGCTAAATAAAGTGTATCTAACACAATTGCAAGCCTATTGCAGTGGACTAACTTAAAATTTTATTTCTTAAATTAATTTTCTATTTATCCCATGCTAAGGGATATTTAAAATAAATAATATATTCAAGATAATGTTGCCTAGCCTGTATTTATCGAGTAGTAAACTGTTTCTTAAATGAGACAATTTGAGAAACAATTTAAGCCAAGATACTTGCTGTGTCCTTATATGGAGTTTCTTAAACATTTCGGCTTTTGATTATTTAGTGCTGAAATGCAGGGCGGCGAATACTAATAATACTATTATTAGTCTGTACACATAATTTAATTTCTTAATAATAGGTTTGCTCGACTACATGTTTAATTTGAACTTGTTACTTCTTATAAGTAATTCCTAACTAAATCAAATTACTGCTTGATTTGGTCAGTAATTGGTGGCCTACTAATCTCTCGCTTCTAGTTACTTATTGACCAAAGTAAATTTAACAAATACAAATTATGTTAAAAGCGTAAAAAATTGTTTCTCAATTAGACGAGCAAGATTTAACAGAACATGTATGATTTATAATATGTATACTATATCGGTATGTTGTGTATATTACAGTTCGAAGTGAAAGAGAAGAAGCGTCGCCAAGAAGCGGCAGAAGCAGCAGAGCGCGAAGCTCGCGAGCGTGAAGCTGCCGAAGCAGCCGCAGCAGCTGCAGCAGCGCAAGATGCTATTGATGCTGCTCAAGCTGAAAAAGAACAAGCTCAACCGCAAGGTAAGCTATATTCTATATTAAATTTGTCTATAAAATTAAATTTAATATATGTTTTTCTTTATATTAATGATTGAATTTTTAGTATCATTTCGTATTTCGAATAGGTATGTCGAAATAAAGAATCAATAGTTTATGATTATCCTAGAAGTAAATGATGAAAGTAAAATTTGTAGCCATAAATAGTGTTTATAAATTATTGTGTGTAGTTTTTTAAATATTTTATCTGAACAAACACATACAACCCTTATACTTTGAGATAGATATAAATAATCAATGAAAATTATTACTTTTTACTTTCATCGTTTCTTCTGACTATGTTTATAAGGCCGTAGATTAAATTGCGATTTATACATAAATTGATAAAGTTTTTAGTCTCCCAATTTACATAAATCGCTATTTTGTACTATATTTCAATAGGTAATTTGTATTTATAATTAAAATACATAACCGAATGAACGTAAACTACTAATAAGAACTCAAAAATAATTACTTCTGAATTGAAAATTAACATCACTTCTATTCACGAATTGCAACATAAGCACGCATGTGTAATGTCTTCTTCTAGCACATTCGATGGAAAATAATAGTCGTTCTATTATGAATATATAAAAAATGTACTAACTTTCACCTTAAAATGGTGAATGTTGCTTGAGTTATACGCTAACAATTTCTTATAATGTAACGTTACTTGATATTATGTGAATAGGAAACAATTTGAGATGATTAATTTGAAATATTAAGCACATAATGCACTACAGCCAAAATGGCTTACGGCAGCGCTTGCCGCTTATGTGAAAATGTATTTTATACCCTTTTTTGTCCGCTTACTCAGTCGGCTAACAAAATAAAACATGTTACCATCGTTTCCATTCTCGAACGTGTTAAGATTTTGTTAGTCGATCGAGTATCTCGTGCGATAAAGGGCCGTTACTTACCGATGTGTTGTCCACACATGCACACGCGTAGTCGTAAGGAGAACATCCACTAAAGCGGCTGAGAAGGCCCAAGAACGACCACATTCCCAGCCAGGTAATAAGAGCGCTTACTATAAACGTACCATTTTAAAAACGTACCCGGCTGTTGGCATGAGCTTTTACGGTAGTGTAAATTGGATGTACTCTGTATTATGTCGGGTTACACTGCGCTCAATTATTAGATACACTTGGGGTTAGTTAAATAACCGTGATTAATTTATTAGCTTAGTAGCCTTTATTGTTTCTATGGGATTTTAGTTCGTCTAGGTTTAATTTTATTAGGTATTTTTAGTAAATCGTAGTTAGGGTTTTAGCACAATTTTATTGCACGATTTTCATATACTACACTTTACACTTTCTAGTTTCATAAAAAGGTTAAGGTTTTTTCTGCTGATTATACTCGTATAATTTATCATCTTAAAATTTAAAGCATCATCAATTTATTATCATCATCATTCGGGGTATAAAACTTATTAGAATCCGTTTTGTTATCCGGCACAAAGGACCATCAATAAAAGGACCATAAAGTTAAAACGGAGGATTCACGAACCACATCATAACAGAATAGAATATTAATCTAAAAGTGTTGTCTATTACATGAATGAATATGCATTGTCGCGTCCTACGACCAAAGAATTTGTTTCTCTGTGCGGAGATTTCCAAAAAAAACAATTTTATTTTGAAGTATTGTTTTACACCCTGATATTTTAACGTCTTCATCATGTTTCATTATTTTATATTATTATTTTTTAATCTACTGTCGTTATAATACGTAGCGCTAATCACGGTGATGGTTTGATACTTGTTTTCATGTCTGTACTATATCTGTTATCATTTTAAAGGAGTTTATATGACATTCTAAAATCCCTAACAGTGCGGTGATTCGATTATACATTTTATACAATTATACTCAGGTGTCTGTTATTGGTTTAAGGTTTTCAATAATTGTGTGGGTAATACTTATTTTATATTATAGGAAAAGAAATAATTGCTTTTAATTTATTGCCAAGGCTTTTTAACTTGAATAATTCTTTTTAATTTATATTATCGTCAATAGGTCCTAAAAAGATTATGTTTATAGTAGAGAAAAACTAAATTTTACGAAGTATTTTTACAGGCCTTAGGTAGAGTCCTTTCGCGCGCCCAAAAACTTCTTTTAAATTTTGCAAATGCATTTAAGCAATTTTTTGAGTATACCTATTTTTGATATTCAGATTTTGAAATTCGAATTACTAATCTAGAAGGGAAGCTAGTTTTTTAAACTCCTTGCCAATACACTTTATAATATTATATGTAAAACGTACTATCGTGGTTGGTGCTTTCTGTTGTACAATCGAAGCTGTCTTCATAAAAGGTAGGTATGTCACAAAGTTTCACTTGCTTTTAATGTCTGTTGCTATCTTTATATGCATCTGCTTATTATTGTAGCTTCTTAATTATTTGTTTTTCTATAACTGTAATATCTATTATTCGACAGGATTATACAGTAAAATATAATTTCAGCTGTTGTTATATTATGTGTTTCTGATGTAACTGTTTTCGGATTCAATTATGATTATTGCATCAAATAATTTTCAAATTCAGTATATTTATTTGGCGTAGCCTTGACTTTTTGTCACAATTTTCGTGTTAAATTTGTAATTCGAGAATTGATGGAACCCCTCGAGTTGTTTTTGTAGATCTAACCTTTAGTTTTGTGGTCAGATTTGCTGTATTTTTATTGACTAGAAAAAGCAAAAAGTATTTTACATGTTTATTGAGAATGTCTAGGTTCTTCCATAACAGAATAGTATCGAATACAGTCGGGTTGTGTGCTCATGTAAAGATTTATATAAATAATACCTATCTAAAACATTTAGAAACACTAAGAAACAACTGTTTAATATTTATTGCTTAAATGTCTTTCGCATAATATGTTTATGTCTTATATGCTTTACTATATATTTCAAACATATAACATTACTAGCTGTTGCCCGCGACTTTGTCTGCGTGAAATTTAGAAATCAAACCCTAACAAACAGAACTTTACTATACCTCTCAATAGATGGCGTTGTACAGTTCTTTTTAAATCGCACTATGGTTTGGTTACACACATTAACACTTAAGCTCGTCAAAGTTTCTTGTTATTTATCCGCTTTTCGCATTTATAAATTAGTAAGGATTATATACTATTGCTAAACTATAATCTGAGTAATACGCGCATTACGCGCTTTATCATAACATAATCGTGTAATAAATATTTAATAATAAGATATTTAAAAATATCTATAAATGTTTAGGCAGGGTTTTACTTACATGAATGAATACTTTTCTGTCCCTATAATTTATTTAAGGAAATGTCGTAATGTTATTTAGCATGTGTTATGTTTTATGTATTTCTTGACTGCTTATACGTTTTTTTCTGTGTAATCGGTATTGACTATACGTAATTATTGCAGCTACTTTCGTAGTATCAACTGTGCTATCATAGCACGTTTGCTAGACAATTTCTTAGTGATAAAACATAATTTATTAATTTGACCGATAAGATCGCCATTTCTGGAAATATTATTGTGGTCATTTTTTATTTCCTCTTTTCTTTAACTTAATAGTGCAAAAATGGGTATAGTACGGGATCCGTAGTAGATTTTTTTCACTTGATTACTATCAAGCTGATTTTCCGTGAGTAGCTTTATTATGACGAGACGCCCAGGGGCGTGCGCTCCATAAAGGCAGAAAAGCAGTGCTTTACTTGCCATTCACAGATATTTTAATAAAACGTTCGTATGTTTTAGATGACTTTATTCATTTATTTACTATTAATTAAACAAAATATTATAACTTAAAAACACCTAATAATTCATAAATAGCACCAATATGTGCTTGCAAATTGGTGCTTTTTGCCAGGCGTTTGGCGAAGGAATAATATTGGTCAGATGGACGGAAACTTGTAAGCCCGACGCCGCCCGCCTGCCATGAGTTCATATGTGTGTAGAAATTTTGGTGTCCGTGCACAGTTTACAAACGCACACAGGCTTGCATATTGAAGACGCTTCGTACCGTATCTCCTGCCGCATGCTTTGGCGATCGGATGTTTCCGCGAGTATTCGGCGTTCGTTCGTTGCCTATAATCCGAATAAAAATAACTGTCGGAAGTCTAATAAATCACGTATGCACACTATGCATTTTTGTGTAGTAAGGTTTTATCTATTTAAATAGCAGAAATATTTTGGTTCGACGGAGGCCATTTTTTTTTCATGTGAATCATTGAACTGTTTAATATTGAGTTTCTATAATTTAATAATTGTATGGATTTTCGTTTGTTGATTTTAAAATGTTATTTGATTGTGAAATGTGTGTTGATATTCTGTGTATGTTAAAAATTAAAAATAACAAGTTCTCACAATTGTCATTCAGTGAAAAGATTCAAATTGTGTCTAAAGGACAACTAAGCCAGCAAAAGGTAGGTAATGTAACTCGAAAATTTCATGTTAAAAGTTATGAAACGTATGTACATACGTACATGTACGTATGTATGTACGTACGTAGTTATTGTTTAGTAATTCTAGTAGAGTGTGGACTGATTCGGGATATTCAGATTTAAATTTGTTCTGTTGGCATGGTTTCCGACTTAGAGATCCGTCGCGTGGCTATGCTAAAAATCTATAAAAGAAAAAGTTTTTGTGACTGAGTACTGCGCCGCATACCCAGTGTCATATTCCTGTGCATGCAACTGGAGACGCCCAATAATTTTCTATTCCAAAATCTCGATTGTGGTAGCTAACAGAGATAGCAAGGATAAAATATCGTACTACCCGTAAAAAAAAGACGTAAGTGAACTTGCGTCATAAATTTAAAAAAAAAATTTAAAAAAAAATCACTTACTGCTTTCTTCAAGTAATAGTACGATATTTTATCCTTGCTATCTCTGTTAGCTACCACAATCGAGATTTTGGAATAGAAAATTATTGGGCGTCTCGTCATAATAAAGCTACTCACGGAAAATCAGCTTGATAGTAATCAAGTGAAAAAAATGTACTACGGATCCCGTACTATTATTACCAATATAAATAATAATAAACAAATATATTATTATATAAACGTGTAGGTAGTCAAGAAATGTTGGCATGACATTGTAGTAATACCGCGCTTGCATGTAAGTAAGCACGTAGTGTGTAGAGATAACTAGCACGTAGTTGTAATATGCGCATGTAGAACCGGAATCCGTTCCCGTTCCCACACCCGTCGCCGTTGTGGTGGCTGACTCCCCGCCTACACCTTCGACTTCAAAACAGACGCCCGTCAAACCTGCACGACTCTCCAGTAAGTATATTGTAGTTGGTAATGTATACTATTTGAATGTCTAACAGTGGTGTAATGACAAATAATGTTGTGAACTAAAATTAAATAACGATAAACAAGAGGCCTGTTGAGATACGTTGTTAGTGAATTGTGTATCGAGCAAAATTTTAATTCGATAAAATTATGCCTACGAGTACGTGAATGATTTTCTTTTCGTGTGTGTTAAATATGTTGATTCAATGATCACACTTTTGAAAGAATTAAAGCAAGTGAGTCATAATAGGATTTAAGAAGTTGTATTATTTGTTAACAATTGCTTACTTAAACCTAATCCTTGTGTCGCCTAAATTATATTATATTTATATTACTCTCATTAGGGTTATTGCAAAGATTTTGAAGACGAGTATTTAAACGAAAAATAGTGTTGAACAATAGTACTTGTCAATACGCCACTCCCTTAATTATATCTTGAATCGGATTAGTATACAACAATCCCAAAACATTTTTATTGCCCTCAAATTGATATTTATGTATTGACAGTTTCGTTACCAATGTTGAATAACGAGTTCGAATCAAGATATTTAACCATTTTAACTAATTGTTGATAATATAATGGAATCGTATTTTAACTATGTGATTGTGTATGTATTTTAGACCATGCATGATAATCTTAACATATTTGTTCTCTTACATATCCCCGTTCATATAAATTCATGTGAGATTTATTCAAGTTATCAATATCGGCATGAAATACGCTTTTGTTTTTCGCTGCGACGCAATTTTTGTTTTTATGTTGCTTTGATGTGTTTTTTGTTTTTTTCTCTCTCCTTCATAATTCCAAATTTGAAATTTTAACGTTCCTTTCAACCTTTGTCCTGTCATCCGGCGCACGGCCAAATTATTATGCACGTTCCTTTCGATCCTGGTCCTTGGACCTTTGGCGTAATTAGCTCCCGGTTCGAGTTCAACACCGGCAACGCCATCTAGCTCCGGTAAGGTGAAGTCCCGATCGAGGAGCAAGTCACCATTCAGGAGCTTCAGATGGCGAACTGCAAAGAAACTACTTACTGGAGCACATCATAGCGATGATGAAGGTATTCTACGTACATGACTTTGATAGATGGATTTCGATTACATTAATTCTGAAGCTTTGTACAAATAAAATAAAGTTAAATGTCCAAAGACTGTTAGTTTTCATTTAGTAAATTGTAGGTAGATGATAAAATGTAGTTAAAGCAATTACTCTCTCTGAGAAAGACAAAAGATGGTGTACCTATTTACTCTATGACAGAATGATAGTTTCCAAATACGAAATTAAATGTAATTCTTTATTTCGTGTTTACGGTTAAACAAACTACGCACTATGCGTTATTATTTTTAGGGTTCCGTACCCAAAGGGTAAAAACGGGACCCTATTACTGAGACTTCGCTGTCCGTCCGTCCGTCTGTCACCAGGCTGTATCTCAAGAACGGTGATAGCTAGAGAGTTGAAATTTTCACACATGATGTATTTCTATTGCCGCTATAACAACAAATACTAAAAATAAAATAAAATAAATATTTAAGGGGGGCTCCCATACAACAAACATGACTTTTTTACCGTTTCTTGCTCTCATACAACAAACGTGATTAATTAAGTATTGTGTGTGTTGTTTGCTCATTTATTAATAACGTATGTTGCATAGATAATGGTACGGAACCCTTCGTGCGCGAGTCCGACTCGCACTTGACCAATTTTTTTGAAATATGTAAAAGTAATCAATTAAAACTAATTTTTGAGTATCTGATTATAATAGATTAAATTTTCATTAAATTCTTTAAATTTTGCTGAACTAAGAACTGAAAATTATAATTAATAAAAACAAACATGTTATATACAATAAACAGTATCAATTTAAAATAAGACTATATCGTAAAACAAAGTGTTTGATTTACGAGTAGTCTTATAAAATTAGCAAATTTTTGATACATATCTTGACACGCGGTGGCGTGCCAAGCCAAGTTCAAGTAACGGAACTGGTAAGCAGTACAATGTTTAAAAATAAAAGGAAGATTAATTAAAAGAAAAATAGTCAAAAATAAATCCATCTATTAAAGACCGATCCATCTATTATCTATGTTATGTTCCGAAAAAAAAGCTTTTATGTGCTGCTGTGTTTGTTTGGCGCATGTTTATTCAATATTTATTCATTGTGTGATGGCAAATTAAACGAAACTTTTGTGCATTGATTTTCATTCAAAATTTGTTAGATTCAGACATTATTGCGTATCAAACCTATCACTGGTTACTGGTCATATTATTGACAGTACGTTCATTTACTTTATATTTTACGTTAGTTTTAAGTTAGTATTATGATAAGTTTTTATCACATATCACCCACAATAGATTCCACCGTATGCGCTATTCTCGCGTAGATAATGTATGAGAACTCTACGTGTAATCTTGCTACGACCAATGAAAATGCATTACTCTATGCAACCCGTGTCATTCTCAAACGTTGGTGCGTTTAGTCGTTAACAAAAATGTCGTCATGCTTTATCTATTGGAGGTGATCTGTGTGAACTCGTTGAAACTGCGATTCCAATTATTTCATTATCTTTGGGGATGATTACAAAAGTATAGGATGACCTTAAAAGACCTTTCAGCTGAATGGTAACTATGCTGATGACTGTTCGGTTTCTGAATAGCTGATCATTGTAGAACTTAATGAATTAAACATATAAAGTCTTAAATACGTCAAAATTTACAAGATTTTAGGAATTTATTTGACATATTTATCGTTAAAAAATGGGTGGGATGGTAGACCAAAAGAATACAAGTTAGGCAGGCAGGTGGTCGGTCGTAAAAAATAGCGATATCTCATTGCATCATAAACAAGTAGTCATATTGCGCTGACCCCAAACAACGGGATAAAGGCAGGAGAATGATTTTAAATTATCATAGTTAAATTTTTTTTATAAATTTTTGTTTAGGGAATTTTTGGGCACAAGAGTGTCACAGAGTGACAATCCTATCGTGCTTTCTTCCTATTCTTAATCCCCAATTATAGTTAGTTAAATTCTATGATGATCGGCTTCTCAGAACCGGGCCTAATATTATTTGGTCGAATGTTTACGTTGAATTATTTTTGAAATATATTTAAATTGTAAGGTAATGTACAAAAGGGAATTTTTAAGATAATTTTATGTATGTACAGAGGGTGCTAGTCCCGCGAGTGAAGATGAAGGCGTTGAGGGAACGTTGGTGCGTAAACACGAATGGGAATCAGCTGCCAAACGGGCTTCCAACAGGTATGGCACTTTATTCCAGTCTATATAAGGTAGTCTAATTTCCATCCATAATTCCACGTGGTGACAAATCAGGATTCCTACAAATTGTCAAATCAATGCCTCCTTAACGTTCGGACTTAGAAAAATATTTTTAAGTGCTTCCCTACTATGTAAAAGAAACTAGCGTGTAAACTTTCAGCCCCTTAGCTTTATTGAAACATCAGTCCGGAAACTAGCCGTAGAGTTAGATGTAGAGATTTTTCTTCCTGTATTAATTTAGTACGTTATCATTCAGGTCATGGGATAAGGTATACGTAGTAGCTAAGGACGGTCGCATGTCGTTCTACAAGGACCAGAAGACTTATAAGGCATCTCCTGAAGCATACTGGCGTGGGGAAAGTCCGCTTGATTTGAACGGTGCTGTTGTTGAAGTCGCTGCTAATTATACCAAGAAGAAGCATGTGTTCCGTCTTAGGTATTGTATTGATATTTGTTAATATAAGGTCTAACTAACTAAGTTGGCATTGTTCATAATTTTTGACCTGCTGTTTTTATATTTTTTTTAGAAAATATAGACTAAACAAACTAAATTATAATGGAAAAAATGATAACCATAAGCGGGACTTGAACCCGCAACCTCGGAATGCCGTTCCGTCGCTCTCCCAACTGAGCTATTATGGTTCACGCAAATGTTTACCAAATTTTCCACTACAATCATCTCAATGCGAGTTTTAACATCGTGCGATGTTTTTTCGTACAACGCCATCTATTGAGCGGTTTGCACCAACTCCATCAATCGATCAGTTAGCGTTCTTTACAGAACACAATTGGACCGAAGTAATGGCTGTACATGTATTTCTACATTAATTTATTAATATTTTGCGATTGACTCGCTATGCTTTTTACTAAACAAACTAAATTATAATGGAAAAAATGATAACCATAAGCGGGACTTGAACCGAGTGAGGTGAATTCCGAGGTCGCGGGTTCAAGTCCCGCTTATGGTTATCATTTTTTCCATTATAATTTAGTTTGTTTAGTAAAAAGCATAGCGAGTCAATCGCAAAATATTAATAAATTAATGCAGAAATACAGACTATTTTAAGAAACTAATTTCAATATTATTGAAATATTCACTATACAGAATTTTTAAAAAATTCTTGAAGATATTACTTTAAATGTTGTGACGTCATCGTTTTACGCAATCTGTGTATAAACTTTTCTTGATAGACTTAATACAGATTGTACTTTATCTTTTCAAAGTTGACAAGTTGATATAATAGACCAATTTCAACTCCACTTCAGAGTAGTATATTCCTAAAAACGCCTTAATATTTCAAGTCATTCATTTCAAGGGCAAATAGAGATCATTTGCTTTTTTGGAAAAATAATCGTTAATATAGCAAATTTTCCGAAAAAAACTAATGGATCATGATCAGAAACTCTATTCCCCGAAATGGTTTTCGAATTAAGAGTTTAAAAAAAATATGAACAATGCCCATTGTTAAAGCATTTATATCAATGTTAGAGTGTCGATCATTGATCTATTCAGTTGGAAACGATGTGCTAAACCAGTTTGAGCTTTACATACGCATACCAATAACACAGATAGTAGTTTTGAGATAGAATTGTTGATACGCAAGTTCAATTCCACTCAAATATTTGTTCTCATTAAATAAAAAACATAATTATGCTCAAAGATGTTGTCAGTTGGTTGACAATCTAATAGGTTTTTTATCACGTCAACTTCTAGCTTAAATTTACCCTTGTTCATACCATATTTACAAGGTTTGAAGGAGAATATAGTAAAAAAAATGAGATTTAAAAAGTAATAGTTACCAAGGTACCACCAATTAGTCCTATGGCTTATAAAGTAAAAAAATAAGGTTATGACGTTGGACAGAGGAGAACAATATTACATATTTCCAAGTATGGCACGAAAATAATGATGATATAATTTATTTATATCAGGTTGTCCAACGGCGCTGAGTTCTTGCTCCAAGCGCACGACGAGGCGGAGATGGAGGCGTGGCTTGAAGCTCTACGCGCCCGCACGGCCGCGCCCACACCCCGCTCGCACACGCTACCAGCGCCCGCCAACACGGAGCCGAAGCGACGATCATTCTTCACTCTCAAGAAGAAGTCAGTTATGTTGCTATCTGAATTAGTTGCACCTTAACCAATAACTTTTTAATAACCATTATTTATTTATTTTCCACATTTCCAATATCATCCAAATATATCCAAACACATTCGTATAAAATAACATGAATAACAAGAATAACAAGTAAAAAAAATACAAATAATTGCACAAATTATTATTTTTATTAATTATTAAATAAAATGTAACTAAAATACTACTAAATACAGCTAAATTGGTAGCAACTTTTATATACTTTTTTGTACATTTTAATTTAATATTTTTTAAAATGCATGTAATGTTTATTTAAAATTATAAAACACTAATTATAATATATTTTCTAGATTTTAATAATTTTTACTAATATAATGTAATTTATTTTATTATAGAATCATTAACCCTATTTAATGTATTTTTTTATAATTTAAATTATATTTTTATACACACATACTGTCACGTCTTTTTCCTATACTGTGTATAAATAAGTATAAAGTGTAAAATTGGAATACTTTTTGATATAAAAGTATTTTGGTTAATTTTGCACCTTTATCAAAACATACGGTTCTTTGACAAAATACTTGATATCTGAAAATTAGAAAGTACGATACCTGTATTGTTGAAATTCTAAGAAATCATCTATCATGTCTTGGAATATTTACCGCGAATAAATCGCACTCTTCTATTTAGATTCATTACAATCGTGGCTAGGCTAGCTTTAAGCTCTATTGCCTGCTTATGCACTTTGGGAAAAAGTCGTGACGTATATGCTATTCGGTTGGTATGCCATTCGGTTCTTAGCGAAGCCTGTCGCATGACCATATTTTCACTTTGCTCAAAAGAAGACAAGAATATATTTATGCCGGTCTAACCGTCAAACCTCATGACCCAAGACAGAGCTGTCCCATTGCCGCGACCACATGTGCGTTTGTTTAGTCACGCCCACTTTTCCAACGACCTCGTGAGGGCCACGGTTGCTTGTCGCTTAGAATTGAATGGTATTTCCAATACAAAATCAGAGCGGGTTATGATACGCGCATCGCTTGGAACCGATTGGCACCTTTGGAGTAAATAGTGTTAAAAGCAGCTATTGTACAATGTGTGAGAGAATTGTTGGTCTGTTTCAGTTAAATGTTAGTGGTGTTGGCGAGGCGGGTGTTACGCAAGTTTCCTCATTAGTCAGGCGCGGCTCCCTCGCGGCGCGTTCAGTGTGCGCACGGACGACTCACGCACGTACCACGCACACGCCACGCACGCGCCGGTCGGACGGCCGCCGCGCATTTCTCACGACGCTTGCTTATGTAAGCTTTGCTAATGACGAAATAATGTCGACTCGCGGCTCTAACGACACAATGTTATTATTATTAATATTTTTATTTTTTTGTTGCGTCGGACGTTATTTGAGACTGTTCGGTTCTGAGTGTTGTTCGATCGTTCATCCCCCTATTTATTGTTCGATAAAGATATTATAAAATAGTTATTATATCCGAGTATGTATGATCCCACCCTTCTCAAAGTGTAATTTTTACTATATATAAAACGTTTATGGATACATATTTAATATTAAAAAAAAAATTAATACTATCTCTATTTATACATAGATGGATTTTAGTATTAAAAATTTCAGATTTAATAAATATATATCTATATTTTAATTATAAATGGAAAGGAAATTAGAGTAATGTAAAATTTGAACTAGAAATGTATGTCGTGCAATTTAACTAATGTTTCAAATATATAAATAAATAAAATTTTAATAAACTTATTTACAATAACAGATAATGTGAATTAATTGCATTTGTGGATTAGCTGGGAATATTTAGATCGCATTTAAATATAGACGATATCCCAATGGGTTTGATGTTTTAATTATTATCGACAGCTTTGCAATGCAACGCGTAATAATGTAATCAACGTACATACAATTTGTATTAGAATTAATTTGAATTAAAGTGTTTCTAAGTAACAGTCAAGCGCCGCTGTCTTCATAAAAATACCGCATTTATTAATAATTATCAGATTTTAGTTAGAAGTGATTACTTAGTTTAGTAATTAAACTTTAGTCGGTAATGATATTGTGGACAGCGTCGTTAGGCTGTTTTAAGCGGAGGCCGTCATAATATTTCCAAGAGGAATCATCGTTTTCAGTATTTAACATTCTGATAAAGTTAACTTCATTGTTTGGTCTATAAATAAATTTTTATTTTCTTTTAAAATCAAAACATTTTTTTTTTAATTACTCAGATGTTATATGTTATTCTGTTATTTTACTTAATATTAAGTAATAATTTTTTATTGAAAATGTTTTTATTTATTTTCTGATTTTGTATGCGTATGCGCATAAATATATAGGGATGGCTTCCACTTAAATAATTCAATTTGTAAGTATGCTTACCCGCCTCCTAAGTGCTTCGTAATAACTTATTATGAAAATTATTTTAACTTGATTTTACTGCCAATGTTCACAAAATGTTAATTTTCTAAGTAATAATTAATTATCACTTATAATTAATAACGTACACACATTTTTAGTTCTATGTGTTATGAGTATAGTGTAAATTTGACGCCAGATGGCGGATGCTATCCGTCATCTTAGCATCGTATTGTTTCACTGCATGTCTAGTAATATGTTTATACCTATTTTATTTAAAAAAAACTTTCATTATTGATGAGAATATAAAATAAATGATGTTTTCAAATATGTTTGTGGTTTTATTAATTACTTAAAATTATTAATTTATTTTATAAATATTCATGGAAATTTCATACGTCCTCTATTCCCAAGCTAAGCTTATATGCTTGTGTTATGGGTACCAGAATACGGATATACTACTTTTCTTTAGTAAATACATACGTATAATACATAGAAAACATCCAGACGCAGAACAAACACTTGTATGACGATTATCTTCTAATATATAAAATTCACGTGTCACAGTGTTAGTTACCGTACTCCTCCGAAACGGCTTGACCGATTTTTATGAAATTTTACATGCGTATTCAGTAGGTCTGAGAATCGGCCAACATCTATTTTTCAAACATTTTTTTTTTAGAATGGCAAAACAACGTTTGCCGGGTCAGCTAGTATGTATATATAACACAAATTATTGTCCCGAGCGGGAATCGAACCCGTGGTATCGTGAACGGCAGTTTGTTATGTGAACTACTCGACCACGAGGCCCGTCGTAAATATAAAGTTTTATTGACGGGCTTCGTAGCGTAGTGGTTCATGTAATGGACTGCAGTTCACAAGCTCGCGGGTTCGATTCCTGCTTGGGACAATCATTTGTGTGATATCCATAAATGTCATGCAAATGTTTGTACTACGTCTGGGTGTTTCTATAATAATAATAATAATAATAAATCTTTATTGTCACGTATAAAAATGTTACATTTTGCTTAAAACTACTCTGGTTCCCGTACTAGTATGAACTGTGTTACAAGAACCAGTGCCTTACTACAATATCGACAAATTATAGAACACAGGTAAGCGGGTGAACATTAACACAAGATTAAATTACAGTTTAAAACCCTATATACATGCATAATAATAACAAAATTTTAATGAGTGGGATGATTGTCTGACTGTGTGTGTGTGTGTGTGTATGTGTCTGCATGTCGCGTGTTCTATCATGATAAATTACACCTATATTTATACATATATTTTTAATACAATTTTAATAAAATTTATAATATTACTTTGCTATACAAGAAAGAAGAAGAAAAACTGATGATGTTATCTACAATTGTATTATTGACACCATCACCATACTTGAACCACAGAATAAAATATATTGTGTGACATAAACCTAAGTATTAGTTTAGTTGTACGAGCGAAGTTGGTACCAATGTTTAGTGAGAAGAATTAGGAGGTGATTTTATAATCTAAGTAAAATAAATAGATAATCACAGAAAAAGGAAGTCGGTCAGTCCAAAGTCTGAGAAAATATCACACTATCACTTTTAAATACAAAAAGAGAAAAAAAAAAAAAAAAAAAAAGTGCACATTTGGAATTCCACAGTTTCTATGTATTATAAGTATGTATTTACAAAAGAAAAGTAGTATATGTATTCTATCCGTATTCTCGTACCCATAACACAAGCATAATAAGCTTAGCTTGGGACCAGAGGACGTTGTGTGAAATGTCCGTGAATATTTATATTATATTATATTACAAGAAGAAGACTGCAAAATCTTTCTTCAACTCGTAGGTACTAATTTTATTTATTTATTTATTATACAGGAAAAAAAACAGTCATTGCAAATCAATATCAAGAGAAAAAGTAATACGGATACTACGGATTAGTACGGATACACTTATAGTTAAATGGTGAAAATAAGTGTCTTACATAAATAAAATACAAATTTTCACCTAAGATTAGATAAATTTCATAAAAAAAATTATTTTAATATTCTTTTGAATAGTTAAGCAACATCTATTTCCGAATAAATCGATATCTTTAAATTATTATGTATGTATATCTACACTACGTCTGAAAAAGTTGTTACTAGTTTAAAAAGGTACTGAAAATAATTCTTGTCATGTTATTTATGTTATAAATGTAATTTTGAATTACATAACATTTTTTAAGGATATAAGTATCTTTGGCAATCACGCGTTGGTTTTTATTATTTAAAAATAAACCCGACTACTGAACACGGTTCTTCAAAAAGAATGGGTTGGCGAGAGGCATTGCTCAAGGTTTTCGTTTTAGAAACAATGTTTTTAGGTGGACGTATCATCATCATCATATTCATCATCGTCGCAGTAGCAGGTCATTATCATCATATGGACAGTAGTCCAGACATAAACATTCCATAAATAACTTATTCA
The DNA here is from genome assembly GCA_916999025.1 of Orgyia antiqua. Lineage (NCBI taxonomy): Eukaryota > Metazoa > Arthropoda > Insecta > Lepidoptera > Erebidae > Orgyia > Orgyia antiqua. Next base: position 5,197,982 of record OU779869.1, read on the forward strand.
TAATTCGTCATGCACACAAAATGCTTGCATAGGTAAAATGTTCAAACATGAGAAAGGAATCTTATCAATACTAGGTCAAAATACGTAGGTATGTCGCCATCATTGATATGATATCGATATGTAAACTGGAGATGAATAATATCATCTTATCGATACATTCTTTATCCACACTTACGAAGAGATAAAACTACAATTCCTTTACTTGAGAGTAGAAAGTTACTTGTTGACTATATATTTGGCATTATGTTTCAAATATTATATTTGTTATCCCTATTTGTGTTAAGTACAAGCAATTTGTGTGATGGTGATGGTTGTAGTAGCAGTTCAAGGATTTCTGGAGGAGAGATTACTGAACAAAATAGTAGGCCTTATCAGGTGAGTTGTGATCTAATGCAGTAGGTAACCATCTAAGTTAAGAAATGAAGCCACATTTTATCATTAGCCATTGGATGCCAGCGGTGGAAGACAGCACGTTGTGGCGTTCTATGGGGAAGGTTCAAAAGTAGACGGAGAAAAGCTGATAGACGAATGGAGGTAGCATTCTAAGATTGATGATTCATCAAATTTTGTGGCCAATTGTCGTTCCCATATTCTGAGCAGAGGCTTTTAAACCTAAGGTCATAGGGGTCATGAGATGGGGCGGCAACCTCCGAGGGGCGGCGCAAGTCTACATTTTTGATATTTTGCTCTTTCTCTATTAATTTATGGGACAGAAAATTAAATAGCCCGGGACGCAAATTTTTAAAACACGCCGCTCATCTTGGAGACTAAATTATTAATAGGTACATGTCTTATTTAATACCTGTAATACAAGAAGTTCTAAACGGTTACTTGAAAAATTTTGTTCCTTTGCATTACACTGATTTTCCTTTAATTGACTTATAACAGCAACTTATGGAAGAACTTAAGACTTGTCTTTGAATTTAGGTCGCTTTATACTCTCGAGTAGGAACGACAGGAGATCTCGGTTTCTGTGGCGGCTCTCTTATTGACCAGCAATGGGTTCTCACTGCTGCACATTGCTGCTTCCACGGTGGAGAAGAAGTTAACCATGTCCAGGTAAACTAATATAATAACTTTCCATAAATAAATAGGTACATATTGCTTTTGATAAGGATAATTAAGTTTCGGTTCGGGCATTATGCATTTTTCAATCTATTTCTATAAATACCTAAAATGTATCGTAGGTAATTATCTTAGATTAGATAGTAATTATAGGTAATTATGAAGGTCCGTGTGGTGACGGATTAAGAATACAAGTGTCACCACCCCATTTCTTTCCTAGGGTGTAGGCTGTAAGAGCCAGCTAAGGACCAATTTAAGCAGTTAACGTCTACTGTGAGTGACTGAAAACTCGAAACTAAACCCTGTGCCAACACGCCTGGTCAGCGTGACCTAGTAGACCATAATCCCTCCCAAAGTGGAGAAGGCCCGTGCCCAGTAGATGGACGTTAGTGGGCTGGAGAGAGAGAGAGAACGAATATAATTGCGTATATAAATCATTGATGAATCTGATTTTTTCTTATATCCAACCCATTCCATTACGTTTACGGCAATACTTACTTGTATTAGGTATAGGATCCATTTCAACATCTATGTGTTTTTGTCTAGCGGTTATTGATTGCGTTTGTAATCAAGTGTTCCCAAATAATAAAAAGATCTAATAACATTTTTTCCTGGAGGCTATCTTGGGAGCTCACTCACTTTATGATCGCTACGAGCATGGACGACGTGTGGTCAACGTGGCAGAGCTGGTGATCCACCCGGAATGGGATCCTGATACCTTTCACAATGACATAGCGCTGTTAAGACTTGCGAATACCATACAGCTTACTGGTATGTATGATTTATATTCTACTAGCTAATGCCTGCAATTTTACCCACGTTAATAGTTATTGAGCCTAAAAGCATTCTCTTGAACGACTCTATCTATTAAAAAATGGCATCAAAATCCGTTGCGTATTTTTAAAGGTATAAACTCACATAGAGACATACATACAAATATAACGACTTTGTTTCATACCAGGGCTGCCCAAACAAAGGCCCGCGGGCCGCATGCGGCCCGCGGCTTGTTTTGATGCGGCCCGCGACACGCATTTAAAGACTACGATACTATTGTAAAGATAAATTAACGAAAAATCAATAAACATAGAAAGACAAAATTACCCTGTATTTTATTTACTTGACAACTGAAAATATTTTTCTGGCCCTCCAGCTTTTGTATGAAATTTAATTAGCCCGCGAAGGTGTATAGTTTGGACAGCCCTGTTTTATACCATTCTGATGTTGGTCAAATGACAAATGCACCGTCGCTATCAAATAGCCACACGTTAGGATCACTAAAGATATGAGCTAAAACAGTCTTAAGTAAGCCTAAGTAACTAAGTGAGTAAGCCCGTCTAAGTCTACAGTAAGAATATCAAATCTTAGCTGTTAGCTAAGTATTTAGCTACGTCAATTACTAAAACAGCTAAAGCCAACTTTGTAGTACTCGGAATCCTGATACAAGCAAGTTTTCTACCACAAGACAGTGTATTGACGTACGCTAATTAGTGATTTTTATACCTATTTTTAATTATCAAAACATAAATATTTATTAATTCTACAAAAGACAAAACGATAAGCATTATAGCGTCGCTTATATTAAAATATAATAATCTGATTTGATTATTATTTCAAACAAAAACTAGTTGGGAAATACACTTGGATTTCTTATAACCGTATTTGATATGGAGGATTATTGTATTTATCAATATTTTGGCTGGAGTTAGCTAATCCTATGATTGATTATGCTGTTAAATGTTTACCTTTATCTTTTAAGCTAGAAAATCGGAAAGTCCTAATTGACACGTTGTCGTATCATTGTTAGTAATGATTTTGGGAATTCGCTATCTCTTAAGATTTGTGGTATTTTCTACAGAGAAAGAAAAGAAAAAGAAAGAAAGTTATTTCTATTTCTTTAGCTGATATCACTGATAAGATATACATAAATTAGTACAACTTATCTGCTAAAACAGTCAAAACTTTAACAATTGAATAAATCATAATCGTTGAAATTATTTTATGGTGTTTTTAAACTGTTCTATCAAATATGAAATGAAATAAAAGTCATTTCATCATTTAGACACAATTTTTAGTGAAAATTATGTAAAGTCCAAAATTCTTTCCACCGGTTCCGGACATGCAAACTGCTCAGAATAACCAGCGTAAGATGGCACTAATTGAGTAGAGCTACTTAAAGCGAATATAATAATATATCTACTACTATTCATTAATTACCACTTTCACAAAAATCCTTCCTCCTTGACTTTCTAAGGCTGTATTCTATATTATCTGTTTATTCTGAAAAAAAAAACTAATTGACAACTAGAAAACATTTTTAATTACGAATGGCCAAAATAAAGAGCAACAATTTAATCCTATCGCCTCTTATTAGGAACAAACTCTTTGTTCACTTTTAAGGTTTTTATATATCAGTAACTTAATTTTTTTTTGCAGTTGGTATAGTTAAGTATTATTCTTATTTTGTTTTAGATAATATAAGTCATTGCCTCTCCTGAAATGCTTTTTAGGGTTCCGTACCCAAAGGGTAAAAACAGGACCCTATTACTGAGACTTCGCTGTCCGTCCGTCCGTCCGTCCGTCTGTCACCAGGCTGTATCTCAAGAACGGTGATAGCTAGACAGTTGAAATTAAAATAAAATAAATATTTAAGGGGGGCTCCCATACAACAAACATGATTTTTTTACCGTTTCTTGCTCGATACTAATAACATTGCCTTATGTTGCATAGATAATGGTACGAAACCCTTCGTACGCGAGTCCGACTCGCACTTGACCAATTTTTCTAATTCTAATTTTCAGAGACAATTAATACGGTACATTTGCCGTATCGAAGCATAGTATCTTATAATTTAGCTGGTTTTGGAGCCACAGTATCTGGCTGGGGTATTGCAGCCGAAGGTAATATTTTTTAAGGTTCTTATGGAACTATTTTTATTTTTTCTATGGATATTAGGCGGTTCCCAGCTCCTCAAAACAGCTCTTCAAAATCGCACCTTTATCAAGGCATCAAGGCAGTAGATGAGGTCTGGAAAATAAATATAAGGTTATCCTTCTCAGCTTATTAATGTCCCAGATACCTAGTCCTCCTCCACATTGGGAGGACACTATACCACATTGAACAGGCGTATTAGCATAGGGGTTAGTTAGAAGATTTACGTTTCTTACAGAGGATGTTCTCTGTTTAAAATGTCCCTTAACTCTTACAGCATCCTGAGGAGGAAACGAGGTATACGTCAAATAGGCCTAATAATTTCTGCTATTTATAAAAAAAAACACTCAGGGTCTTATTCATAATGACTTATCGGAGGTTTACACGGAGATTTAATCGGAGAGATAATAACAGTTTTATCGTACAAAGACAGTATAAATAACAAGTTTTCACAATTTTCGCGAACTTTTAAACCTCTGATAAGTCATTATGAATAAGACCAATTGTCTACATATTCATTTATTAAACTAACTATCCATTTAGTTCTTGACAGCTTTGAAACTTTATTTTAGGCGTGAATTTCGTGTCACCGACGCTTCGTCAGAAGTTAATGACTGTGATCACAGACCCGCTATGCAATACATCATACTCAAATCAATTGCCTGACAACACCGTATGCACATTCTATGGCGTTTCAGGCACATGCAAGGTAAATAACAGCATTAGAGAATGTTGTTTTATAGATTTAGAATAAGTTCCTAAAGAATGTTATAGGCCTCGTCCATGATAGAGTAAAATAACGGAGAGCGACTCCCACACATTGGTACAATTTCGACGTGCAAAATTCAACTTAACTAAGAAATGAAAACAACTATGGCGTATGTTGATTAATAGGCTATTTTGTTGTGCACATTTTTATTAATTAAAATCTTTAGTCTATAATATACAGATTTTATAATTAAAAAGTTCTGTTAACATTGCCGAATTGTGTTGTTGACACTATCAATTTTTATTTTTTAGTTAAGTTTAGTTGTGCACTAGAAACGGTACCGGAATTAGCGAGATTGACTTAACTAGAGTATTAGTACAGTATACGTAGACAATCTCTGCTACTCTCACTCGAATGATCTCTACGTGAACGTAGAAATTAGATTATACATTACGTTGGTCTCCAAGCTGTCTAGCTCTATTCTCTCTCTACGAGGACAAGCGGCTTTAGAATTACACGTAATATGTATATGTTTTGCATCGAATCTATACTAATACTAGCTGACCCGGCAAACGTTGTTTTGCCAAACTAAAAAAAAAAAAGATTTGAAAAATAGATGTTGGCCGATTCTCAGACCTACTGAATATGCATGTAAAATTTCATAAAAATCGGTCAAGCCGTTTCGGAGGAGTACGGTAACTAACACTGTGACACGTGAATTTTATATATAAGATAAAAAAAAAGATTTGAAAAATAGATGTTGGCCGATTCTCAGACCTACTGAATATGCATGTAAAATTTCATAAAAATCGGTCAAGCCGTTTCGGAGGAGTACGGTAACTAACACTGTGACACGTGAATTTTATATATAAGATTATAAAGTTGAATAGTTTGTTTGTTTGGACGCGCTAATCTCCGGAACCACTGGTTCGATTTGAAAAATTCTTTCAGTGTTGGATAGTAAATTTTTCGAGGAAGGCTATATAAAATCACGCTGTGATTAATAGGAGCGAAGCAGTAGTGAAAAATGTTGTAAAAACGGGGAAATTTTCTAAATTCTACGCGTACGGAGTCGCGGGCAACAGCTATATCTAATAAATAAGAAAACTAATTTTTGATATAGGTATTGGTTATCTAGTACAACTCTGAATAAAATAAAATTGATTATTGATTCCATTCCAGATTCCAGAGCAGACTAATTCATTAGTTATTACCGATAACAATGCTAGAGTGATGGAATATTGCACATGATCTTCCTTATAACCATCTTCATTTTTGACTTGCGTCTAGAAAAACTGTTGAGATTGTTGTATATTGTACCAAAGTCTTTTTTCAGCGACCGATAATTCTAGAAAAAAAAAAGGAAATAGCTTTTTTGTTCCTAGCCTTAATGTTTTTTATTAGTTTAGTAGACCTAGATGATAATAATTAACGATTATTTTAAAGTAGGTTTATGACATCGAAAATAACTCTTTTTGTTTTTCTTATAAAAGGGTGACAATGGCGGCCCTATGACTATAGTGTACACTCCCATCAATGAGGAAGAAGGGGAAGAATTATTGGTAAGAACTTTCTATCATATTCTTGTTGTTACTTAACGTTTTTAAAAAAGAATTTAATAACGGATTTGCATTACTTTAATTATAGGTAGGAGTGGCGTCATTTATAAGTAGTGATGGTTGCAACGATGATATCCCATCGGTCTTCACGAGGGTACAGAGGTATCTTGATTGGATCAGTCAAGTTACTGGCATGGTTATTGAATAACCTACCTAGTTTTACGTTATAATAATATTGAATGTCTCGTTTATATAATAATTAAAAGTTAATAAAACTATTTACTTTAAATTTTTTTTTTGGTAACCTTATTTGCATGACGCATTGCTCGTAGGACTGATGATCGTTGGGAATAAAAGTCCTAGAGTGGCGATCACGTACCGGACGATGCAGCATTGGGCGGCCCCAAACAAGGTGGAGGGACGATATCGTCAAGGCCGCGGGGAGCCATTGCATGCAAGGGGGACAAAACCGCGCGTTGTGGCGTTCAATGGGACAGGCCTATGTCCAATAGAGGATGGAGAGGGGCTGATGGATGGATGGATCTGCATCGTGGGGTGGGGTTGGATTTTAAGTCGTCAGGGGACGTACCTGCTCAATAGTTGTACCTTGTCGTAATTCAGATAATCATGATCAGATCATCAGATCATTTATGTGTGAAATATATGAAAATGAAATGAAAAATCATTTAATCATGTAGACATAATTTATTTTTGAGAAGATTATGTGCTTGAAAAAATTTGTAGTATAAATGTAGTATATTCGTAGTCTGGTACCCATAACACAAGCATATAAGCTTAGCTTGGGACCAGAGGACGTTGTGTGAAATGTCCGTGAATATTTATTTATTTATTTATGACAGTTCCAAATAAATTAATTCATAACTACATTATAACTATTTATTAATGATTCTTATGAGTTTGAAACTATGCATCCACTATGCAACGTCATGTAGGTAAACACAAAGATTCTATATTTAGACATAAATTTATTTCTATGATAGGTAATTTTTACAAATGTTGAAGAATAAAGTCTCTATTATTCACTTCGTCCTTTTAACATACATACAATATGGCAACTATTGCCAAACTGGGAAATCCGATTTAATTAAATGATGACAAGACATTGATACAATATTAATCAAGATAAAGAATGTAAGTATATGAGCAGGGCGTCTTGCTTGAAGCAGTTAGTTTTAAACAAAATGCGTGGACTTTTCGTTGTTGGGCTAGCGCTAGTGGCCTTAGTTTCTGCTACTCCTTTTGTGGAAGTACAGAAAGGCTATCATGATGAAATCGGTATGCCTCTTTTTGAGAAAATTAAAGCCTATGAAGAAAAATTAACAACAGAAAATAATGCTGAAGAAAGGATTGTAGGAGGTGCTATTGCTGCTGTCGGAGCTCATCCTTACTTTGTAAGTAATATTTCAACACTCGTGTTTCAATATGTGTCAAGCCAAGATCAAGTAATTTTACTAAAGCCAGAAAAAATTTCACTTGCTTGCACTACAGTTATTTAAAGCATTAGGTTATTACTTTCTTTGCGTAATCTAGATTCTTTTTTAGGGTTTTTTATTTTATTGTATGATTTTGAAGTAAAAGCTATTTAAATGCTTTAAAATCAACGTACAAAGAACTATTTTGTGTGTTATCTTTGTAATCGAATTAAATTTTCTGCCAGTTACTATACCTATGTATGAACTTGAATTTTCATAATATCGATGGGCTTCGTGGTCTAGTGGTTCATATAACGGACTGCCGTTCACGAGGTCGCGGGTTCGATTCCCGCCTCGGACATTCATTTGTGTGATGTTTATAAATGTCATACAAATGTTTGTTCTGCGTCTGGGTGTTTACTATGTATAATAAGTATGTATTTACAAAGGAAAAGTAGTTTATGTATGCTATCCGTATTCTGGGTACCAGACATAACACAAGCATATAAGCTTAGCTTGGGACCAGAGGACGTTGTGTGAAATGTCCATAAATATTTATTTATTTATTTATATTTATTTGATCTTCTTATTAGTTTTCAGTATTCACATACTTGAACGTTTTTAAATATCAACACACAAATAACAAATATAAAATAAAAAATGGTGTTTTGGATAATTTTTTGATTATAATTATTTTATTATTCCTTTATAATTATTTATTTTATATTGTTACAATTGAAAGATTAACATACATACCATAACATACTAGTATCTCCCTAGAATCTGTGTCCATAAACAATGTGAACTGGAACTGAGTTTTGGTTTAATGTGGTCTAAAAAGAAATTACATATTATAAATGTTTAATTTAACTATTCAATTGTTTCAGGGGGGTTTATTGATCGACTTTATAGGTGTTACTGGTCAATCTGTGTGTGGATCTTCATTGTTAACTGCTAACCGTCTGGTGACAGCAGCTCATTGCTGGTTCGATGGCCGCAGACAAGCTTGGCAGTTCACCGTCATTCTTGGCAGTAATCTACTCCTTTCAGGTGGTACTCGTATCGCCACCAGCCAAGTTGTTATGCACCCATGGTGGACTCCCAGCAATCTGAACAACGATGTAGCCATGATATATCTGCCTACTAATGTATTCTTTACTGGTTAGTAGATTTGCTTTAAATTTTTATTTATTCTAAGTACACATTAGTTCCAGTATTTTCTAAAATAAAATAATTGCATAACTTTTTCAGCAACAATTCAACCTGTCGCTTTACCCAACGTGTCGGAACTATGGAATACATTTGCAGGCTCATGGGCTAATGCTGCTGGCTTCGGCAGGACCAGTGACGGTGAGAATAAATATTGAAAATTTGATTGATTCTCCAAATCATTTCGTCCTAAGAAGTAAAATATTGTTCAGGGCACGAGATTCTCTCGCAGCTAACAAATTGCTTTATGTTCGCAGCCCAAGCCGGCGCATCTACTATAGTGAGTAATGTTGCAATCCAAGTTATCACTGTCGCTCAGTGCCAAGCAATCTTTGGCAATAATTACGTACAACAAAGCACGATCTGTACCAACGGCGCTGGTGGTGTTGGTATCTGTGGAGGTGATTCTGGCGGGCCACTTGTTATTAACAACTTCAATGGAAGAAACGTTTTGGTGAGTTGAACAGTCAATTATACGAAAACGAAGATACAACGAAATTTGCAACAACTTATTGTTGCCAATTTCGATAGCATAAGTATACCTAGGGATCTATAGCTGAACTAGTTGTATAATTAGGAACCGCAGAGGGCATACGAAAGCATTAATTTTATTATTGCTCCTGAAACGCTTATCCTATATTCGTATTAGCATCGATAAAGTATACTTGTTATATGTACTTGGTCGATGGTATTAGGTATCTCTTTTTTCAACCTGCTCTGGAATTATTGGATTAAAACATTAAATATTTGTTGTAAGTTAAACAAATGTTAAGCTGTTGAATAAACTGAATCTTTTTACGGTATGACGTTACATACTTTTCTTTTTCAGATTGGCGTCAGCTCATTCGTCGCAGACGCCGGTTGTCAACTCGGCTTCCCTTCAGCGTTTGCTCGTGTAACAAGCTTCAGAGACTTTATAATCCAACACTTATAAATGTTATTGTAGAAATACAGCCTCAAAAATGTGTTTTACTAAATAAATGACTGTTATATAAGCAATAAAGTTTATATGTATACTGTAAAACTTGTTTCTTTTTAAAACAAACGATATCTTAATAAATTAAATTGTAGTGGCAAAAAGTGATCACCGCAAGCGGGCCTTGAACCCACGTCCTCGTAATACCGTTCCGTAGCTCTGCCAACAGAGCTTTACCGACCAATTCGACCACCACATGTTCCTCGATTGAGTCTACATCGCATTTTTGATGTGCAACGCCATCTATCGAGAATGTTTTGCAACAATCTCGACCAGCCTGGTAGGGTAGGGTGGTGTAAGACGAAGCAGTTTAAAATCAACGCTTCATAAAAAAAAAATATACGTCTTGTTTCAGATTAATCTTCTAATATATAAAATTCACGTGTCACAGTGTTAGTTACCGTACTCCTCCGAAACGGCTTGACCGATTCTTCTCAAATTTTACATACATATTCAGTAGGTCTGAGAATCGGCCAACATCTATTTTTTAAACCTTTTTTTTTTTGTTTTTAGTATGGCAAAACAACGTTTGCCGGGTCAGCTAGTCTAATATATAAAATTCACGTGTCACAGTGTTAGTTACCGTACTCCTCCGAAACGGCTTGACCGATTCTTCTCAAATTTTGCATACATATTCAGTAGGTCTGAGAATCGGCCAACATCTATTTTTCAAACTTTTTTTTTTAGTATGGCAAAACAACGTTTGCCGGGTCAGCTAGTCATTTATAAATCATACCTTGACATTCTGGCTTCAGATTCCTGTAATAATTTTAACAAAAAATATGCTATCTTCTAAGGATATAAACAAAAATCACAAATCGGGAAATGCGCAATTTTATACACCATAGTGTGTAAGATTGCGCAAGGACATCGATAAAATTGCGCAACTAAATTATTTGCACAAATCGCATATAAAAGGGCTAGTTTCATTATAGTCTGAACCGTTTTCATGTTGCCACTCCGTACATGTGTTGCACGCTATCCAATCTTCTACAATTGGCTTCTTATATATTTCTCCTCATGCTTTCCAACCAACAGCAAATATCTTTTTTTCCTAGTCTCGACACTGCTGTATCATTTCTGCCTAACCTTGTAGCACGATGTAGTTGTAAAAAATTAAATCATATTCGCCATCCTCAGAGACGGAGCCAGGGCTCTTTTACCTTCGCCACTATTAATTCGCCTACGAGTCAATCAACCTAGCGACTTGATTTCTTTCTCTCCTGGACATTCTAAAATAAGTATTATGCTTCAAACCATTAACTAGTTACATAGCGCATACATAAATACCAATAAAATAAAAAAATTAAGATGAATATTTTAAAACTAACATACATATAGTCAACTGAAAAAAAAGAGATGTATAAGATTGCGCGCGCAATCTTGAACGCGCTATTAGTGCGTAATCTTACACACCCTAACGCTTCTTGAAAAATTGCGATGATAATACCATCTCCTAAATAATATGCCATCTACTTAGTTTAAATTCAAAAATTCAATAAGTCTACCGCGAGAAAAGGTGGGTAATTACTGATAGTACTTACGTACTTACTTTAAGCGTTCGATATGCTGCAATATAATGTGCTGTATGAGAGACTAGAACAGACAGGAGTACGTGGTCCTCTATTAAAACTCTTCCAAAACTATCATCAGAATAGATACACGAAAGTAAAGGTGGGTGACAAGCTTAGTAAGAGTGTAAACACAGAGAATGGTACAGCACAAGGCTCCATAATTGGACCTAATGAGTACATTATATATGTAAACCAGATGTGTGATCTGTTTGACCATGGCTCCGTCTATTAGTTCGCCGACGACACCTGCCTTGTGGTAGCGGATAAAAACATTAAAGATGCAGAATATTGCATGCAAGAAAACTTTAACAAAATGTTCAATGGGCACATGATGTCGGCCTAACTATAAACGCGCAGAAAACAAAATTAATGTGTATAGAATCTTCACATAACAGGGACAACTGCACGCCTAATATAATAGCTCACAATCATGAATGCTTACTCAACAACCTTATATGTAGGCAGGATAGAAAATGTGATAGTCTAGAAATAATAGAGAAACATATGTACATAGGATTAATTATAGACAACCGATTTAACTGGAGTTCCCACGTTGACAATGTCTGCAATAAACTAAGATCTCTGCTCAGCAAACTAAACACACTCAAGTACAAAATGCCATACCAAACACTGCGACTCTTGTACCTAGCTCTGGGGGACTCTGTCATTGACTATGGTTTAAGTAGTTATGGTCGCACTTTCAAGACCTACATTGATAAAATTTGTAATTTACAGATAAGAATACTAAAAACTATTGTGCCGCAACATGTAAAAAATACTCATAAAAACGATTATTATAAATTATTTAAATACTGTAATGTACTACCTATAAAATATAAAATAAAAATAGCCGTAATGAAGGAAGAAATAGGATATCGACTATGCAAGTACAAGAGAAAGAGTAACTTTAGACAATTACCTGATTCAATAAAATATGTTATACCTGAATATAATAATCTTTATGGAACTAGAATCTGTCGTTACTTACTACCTAAGATATTAAATAAATTGCCTGAATCAATCATCAACAGATATGTCTCCAATAAAACATTTAAAAAGGCCTTGAAAAAACATCTTGTAAATACATATTATTTAGTTGTAAATTAGACATAAATAGTTAGTGATTATTATCTTATTGGAATAAGTGAACTCACGCTTGCACTAAAACCGTGTGGTTTCAGCGAGCGTTCTAATGATTTTTGTAATGTTTCTTGTAATTTTGTTGAACAATAAAGAAACAAAAAAAAAACTTAGACATTTTTTACAGTACCACTTTCATTCCATGAAAAAATAAGATCAAACGTGTCTAAAAACTTTGTAGTTTCATATCTCTTGTGCTATAAATACAATTAGAAAATAATTTCGTGAGCGTGTGTTTGTCATGATAGCCAGGGCTGGGCAAAATACATGCTTTGTTGTAATTGAAATACAAATTACAAAATACTGCGTTTGCAAGTAATTGAAATACAAAATACTAATTACTTTTGAGTGGAGTAATTGAAATACAAATTACAAAATACAGTATTTTGGCTGTTTGTAATTGAAATACAAAATACAAATTACAAAATACATTTATAGAAATTTTTTTACCCAACTTTAAAAAACAGGAGTTTTTTTTAATGTTTGTTCACGAATAACTTTGTGGTTTATCGATTTTTATGCATCTTTTTTTGTTGGAAAGAAAATGTTTCAGAGGTGGTTCTGTGATAGGGAAATTAGGTTTTCATGATGGCAGTCCAGGGAATTAGATGGCAACTTTCAAAAATCATATGGCACTGTTTAAGTTCGGTTTTTTATTGTTAAAGAATATGAAAGAGAATAAATTTTGTAATATTAATATTTATGTAGGGATTATCTCTGAAAATATTGTCCGGTGACGTATTAAGAATACAAGCGTCAGCACCCCCATCTTCCGCGAGCATGCGTCTCGCCAAGGCGGACCGCCTTGTCCTCGGAAGTGGGTCGAGGCGAGGCACCGACGGAGGATCTGACGTACCACCTCACCCAGCTCCTCACGGGTCATGGCTGTTTCGCCAAGTACCCGTGGGGGCTGGTAGGATCCTGAGTGCCGCATTTGTGGGGGTGGGGCCGTGGACACGGCGGAGCACACTCTCAACGTGTCCACGCCTGGGACACCCAGCGTGTTGACCTCGTCGGCGTTCTGGGCAAGGATTCGTCGCCCTCAATGAACAATGTTGGGCTGCCGTCGCCTCCTTCGCCAGGGAGGTGATAGCGGCAAAGGGGGAGTCCTACGGGAACGTGAACACGCTGGCGAAGCCTTGCTACTTCGCAGGGCCCCGGGCAGAGGTCGTCGGCCATATTGACCTTTAGTCTATTCGAAGTATCGAAATTCGGAATATCATTTTACGGAACGAGAACTCTTCGAGCATTTGACTCTTCGGACAAATGAAAATCGGAAGAGTAATAAATCGGAAAAATATATTTCGTGATGTAATTTATTAATTTTGCAATTGACTTGCTATGCTTTTACTTAATAAATTAAATTGTAGTGGAAAAAGTGATTACCGCAAGCAGGACTTGAATCTACGACCGCAATAAGCTCTGTAGGCAGAGCTACGGAACGGTATTCCGAGGTCGTGGGTTCAAGTCCCGCTTGCAGTAATCACTTTTTCCACCACAATTTAATTTATTAAATATTTCGTGATTTTTAATAATAGACATAACAATTTTTCGGTATTATATTAAAATCGAATTTCAAAATTCGGATAAAGTTTTTCGGAATATTTCGGTGTTCCCGGGGTGGTGAAATTTGTATTCTTAATCGGTCAACACACGGAGAACCAGCGTGAATATTACCAGCCATTAGCAGCATTACCTTCTACCAGTCAGTAGGTACTTTCATCAAAAGCTACAATGGTTCCAAAATATTTTTTTAACTTATAGTAATATAGGTATTGATTTTACAATTAACTTCATATCTGTATATCAATTTACTGTAGTTACCCCAAACAGCGTAAAACTATAAGCCCCTATGACATTATCGTATTTGTGGACGACCATTTTCGGCACCGACTTCAAACTAATGTTGGTAAAGTAAAATTTTATGGGCCGCCGTTACTTCATTGACAATTTGCGTTTTGATAACCAATTTTGACATACAGTTTATTTAACGAGTACAGTGATGCAGCTCCAATAGCTACTTTGGCTACATAAAGTGACGGTTGTAAATGTATTTTAAAAATGTATTTTGAAGCCTCAAGTAATTGAAATACTAATTACAAATTACTTCTACGTCTGGTAATTGAAATACAAATTACAAATTACATTTTGAGGCTGTAATTGAAATACAATTACAAAATACATAATTGTATTTCAATTACGTATTTCAATTACATGTAATTGAAATACTGCCCAACCCTGATGATAGCACACAAAACACAACTGAAGTTGGTGACGAAGTTCCTTCCACTACTCAGATATGACGTATGCGCAATCTTATCACACGCGCAATCTTGCACCACCCTACCCTATTCTTTACAGTTGGGCTGAAATAATTAATTTTGCAATTGACTTGCTATGCTTTTACTTAATAAATTGAATTGTAGTGAAAAAAATTACTTTTTAAGTATATTTAATTTAGCCCAATTCTATTCTATTGGCATTAAGTCCGCCATTGTACAAAATCTTTTATTGTGTGCAAAAAGTTGTAAAATAAAATAAATAAATTTTAAGGCGATTTTCAACCTGCGTTTAACTTTCTGAACTTGGCGACCATTGGCGACGGTGACGTCGCGGCGTGTCGGTTGAATACAATTTTTTTTAGTAGTTTAAAAATTTATATTTATAACATACTATCTGACCCGACAAACGTTGTTTTGTCATACAAATGTCAGTGTTGGGGGAGTGCAGACCTACTGAATATGCATGTAAAATTTCATAAAAATCGGTCAAGCCGTTTCGGAGGAGTACGGTAACTAACACTGTGACACGTGAATTTTTTATATAAGATTTTAATGTAGACTGTGTAGGTATAGATGCAGACAAACAATATTAATACTAACCAAGGCATCCACTCTAAACCGACAATACCGTATCTATTAACATTTCAACAGTGCATTTTATGCAGTTGTTGACATTTATATGGTAAATAATAAAAAAAAATTATTTAACGTGTCAATTTAAAATACAACTTTAAAGAAATCAATATTAATTATGCCGCTCATAAACATAAGTTTTGCTATAAAGATAAAATATACTGTGTTGTTATGATAAGCGCTGTGCTGTGATTATTGTAAATATTGGAATAAAGATTATTGTTTTTTTATGCAAATGATTCATATTGGATGGGTATTTTATTAAATCCGTGGTCCGATAAAACCCAATAAAGATAGGAAATACTGCGTAGAAAGATAAAAACTTATTAAGATAGGAAATAAATCATTATTAATAGATAAATATTTAGATGTGATTAGGTAATCCTAATCGCAAAAAATTAAATACGGTTTTTTTACAAAATTGCAGAATTGATGTTCCTCTCAAAGGATTTCTTTTAAGTAGGCATGATTAACAAGCTATTTTAAATTGTTAGAAGCTAGGTATCTGTAAAAGGTATTTCTAAAATTAAATCCTATGGAGAGGTGCAGACAAGAAACTCCATGGATTTTTAACACGCTTTTATTTTTTTATTTAGTTGTCTAAAGTCAATATATCCCTTCTGTAGCAATTAGCAAAATAATATTTCATAATAGTTTAATTATTTTGGAAATGGATGTGATGACATTGTAAGTCATTTATTTTTTCTCCTCGGCCCGGCTGGCTTGGGCCCACGCACATCACCAGTATGTGCATGGCCTTTCCCCGGAACAATTGGGGAGAGGCCGTCGGTAATATTCGGCGCGGCAATGACAGCAACCCGCCGCGCTTGGCCTCCTCTTCTGCTAAGTGCGCAAGCATTTGCCCTCCGCGCCGCGACCGCGCAACCGGACCGGCAACGTATCTATTTTGACAAAGGCCATTCTGCTAAATATTGTGATTTGAATTTATAAGTATAAGCAGAACAAGTCGCACGTCGTTTGCAAAAAGTAATAAATTACTGATGTTTCAATGTTATATTGCTTGTCTTCACACATCGACTAGGTATAAGTAAATGGTGACAAGGTATGCAAGGTTATTGAAAATATTTTTGAGTATTGAGTGTCTTTATTTTGTAATAATTATGTACTAAATTTACAAGTGTTGAAGAATGAAGTCTCTAAAACTTGTTACACGAGCAAACGCTAAAGGATAGCCGAGCTGACAGCCATCTTCTGCGAAGAACGAGCTGACGCCAATCTGCAAAGGTAAATTTGAAATAAATACCTATTGCTTTCGGTTTTAAGCTCTCTAACAATATAAACTGCTGGGCCGTTTAGGTAAACAATTTAAGAGACCAGCACAGAGTTTCGGAATTAACTTAATATTCAGGTCTTGTGATACCTCTCTAACTTATTTGCTTAACTTTAAAACTACTTTAGTTTCAATGTCTCATATTCTGATAAACTATTAAGTTGAAAATTTTATACATTCTCTACATCTATTATTATTTTTATTAGATACAGCCCTTGTAATATAATTGCATCAATATGTTACAAACGTTGTATATTATAAAAATAAACATTTACTATATTGTATTTGGTTTTTGAACTCACCAAAACGGTTCTACCATTGAAGTTATTAATAACAAGTGGACCGCCAGAATCACCGCCACAGATACCAACACCACCAGCGCCGTTGGTGCAAATCGTGCTTTGTTGTACGTAATTATTGCCGAAGCTTCTTTGGCACTGAGCGACACTGATGACTTGGAGAGCAACATGACTCACTACGGTAGACGAGCCGGCTTGTACTGCAAACATAAAAATGATTCTTGCACTCTACTCTAAGGGATCTTTATTTAGTGGCATAAAGATCATTCTTAAACTGAGTCTGCGAACTCGGAAGCGGACAATGGTTCTACAATTTTTGATATTACTTCTCTGTTTCTCGGGAATTACCCTCTGTATTTAAAGTATTCTTGGCGGAAACTTTAGTATCCTTTTAGCAAGTATATTGGTTGGTATTCTTATATCACAGTAGGTACTTGACGCCATTCTTTCGCTTATTCAACGGTTTAACAGATCCTTACAAAATTTGTACGTATATTCAGAAGGGCTACAATAGGATAGTAACTAGGTTTTATACTTTACTTTTTTACCATTATGTTTGTACTGCGTCTGGGTGTTTCTATGTATTATAAGTATGTATTTACAAAAGAAAAGTAGTATATGTATTCTATCCGTATTCTGGTACCCATAACACAAGCATATAAGCTTAGCTTGGGATCAGAGGACGTTGTGTGAAATGTCCATGAATATTTATATTTATTTATTTATTATACTTCTAGCTTGTATGATAGGACCTCTCCAGTAAGTAAATAAATGAAACCTTGGGGCGTATATTAATGAATTTAATTTAAAAAGAAATATTGTTTGTTTTCATTGCTACCTATTCTACGTGCACAACTAAACTTAACTAAAAAATGAAAACAACTATGGTGTATTTTAGTTAATTAGCTGTTTCAATGCACACATGTATATTAATTCAAATCATTGGTCTATAATACACAGCTTTTATATTAAGAAAGGTTAGTTAACATTGGCGAATTGTAATAATGAAACCATCAATTAAAATTTTATTTTAGGGCGATATAGTCGCCAAGCGACCGGGTTGGTCGCTTTGCGACTATATCGCCCTAAAATAAAATTTTAATTGATGGTTTCATTTATTGATGGTTTTAATTAAAAAACAATTTTAAAATTTTTTGTTAGTTTAGTTATGCGCGTAGAATTAGTACCAATGTGTATATATACGTAACGATGTCCCGTAATGAAACTATATTGAAGTGTTTTAGTTTAATTTTAATAAGTATACATTTTACATATGTTGAAGAATGAAGTCTCTGAAGCTTGATACGCGAGCAAATGCCGAGGGGTGATTCAGTTGACAACCGTCGCGTGCGACGAATGAGCTGACGCCAATCTGGAAAAGCAAAATTTAAAATGAAATCTATTTCCTATATTTTGTGAATTAACGAAGAATTAACTATTATTATATTTTGTGAATTAAAGAAAAAAATATAAGCCTTAAGTTAAGGCTTTATATTATTTTTTTTCAATAATTAAAATCAGGCAAAGAATATTGCCAACTTTGAATAAACAATTTACAAGAGGAAATCCACAAAGTTCCTTATGTTCGTGCACATATTAAAGACGGGCTTCGTGGTTTAGTGGTTTAAATAACGGACTGCTGTTCATGAGGTCTCAGGTTCGATTCCCGCTCGGGACAATCGTTTGTGTGATGTTTATATAATTGTCATACAAATGTTTGTTCTGCATCTGGGTGTTTTCTATGTATTATAAGTATGTATTTACAAAAGAAAAGCAGTTTATGTATTCTATCCGTATTCTGATACCCATAACACAAGCATATAAGCTTAGGTTGGGACCAGAGGACGTTGTGTACAATGTCTATGAATATTTATATTATGTCAGTTTCGCTTGCAGAAGAGTTTTTGGATATGCCACAGTATGTAATCCTCCACCCGTGTCAGTCTAGCTACGCCTAAAAATATTTAAGTAAAGTAGATTTGGAAACTCACCAAAACGTTTCTACCATTGAAGTTATTAATAACAAGTGGACCGCCAGAATCACCGCCACAGATACCAACACCGCCGACACCATTGGTACAGATCGTGCTTTGTTGTACGACATTAGTGCCATAGACACCTTGACATGCAGCCACGGAGATGACTTGGAGAGCAACATGGCTCACTACTGTGGACGCTCCAGCTTGTACTGCAACATAAAATCATACCAAGTGTTCATCAAGATCCAAAAGTTCCTGTGCTGTCGTGTTCAAACAGATTTATTTAAACACTTAATGTACATAGTAGGTACAAAGGCGGGCTTAATGTTTAAGGCATTCTCTACCAGTCGACCTGTGGGTGGTGCAAAGATTGATAAATGGCAGGTGTTTCATTTATTAAAAATAAGATAAAAATAATTACACTAATTGAATATACTTACACATACTTATACTGATTATTTAAACATACTTATACCTATACATATATACATTTAATTATAAATAATAAGTAGGTATATATACATAAATTATATTACATAGAAGGTAAAATCTAAACTGTAGAACGAGCAACCGATAGATCGAAATATATATATTTTTAAATTTGACTTTTTGATAACCTGATTTCGAGAGGAAGTGCGTTACAGAGAAGGACTGTTCTTAGACGAAAAGATCTAAGTCCTACGGAGGATATTCGAGGATTAAACCATCAGCGTACTTGTCTGATTTGCCTTAAACTTCGCATAGAGTTAATTTGCAAAAAGGAAAATTAACAAAAATTAAATATTGTTACCCTCATAAGTCAAGCTACCTCATGTTTGTTGTTCAGTTTTAAGTATTTTTATGTTAAAATTTTATACTCACAGTCACTTGTCCTGCCGAAGCCAGCAGCAATAGCCCATGAGCCCGTGAAGGTGTTCCACATTTCCGATGCGTTGGGTATATCGATGGGACTTATTGTAGCTAAAACGTACGTAAACTAGATGTAGTAATTAAATATAGATATATTGTTTCATAGTGTATTAACGAACGCAGTAGTTCTAAGTTTAAGTTATCAGTGTCTATGGGTTAATATGCGATAGCTATATTCTATCCTATGTAATTTACGTGGCTGACATGAACATAGACTCGCAATTTAAATAAAGAAAAAATAATTTAAGGGCCTACACCAATATTATCGCATATCATCGCCGACACGTACATATTAACACAGCCAGTAGGCACAGAAAATGAAGAATTAGGGATATTTTTTTTGTTTACTCAAAATCTACTAAATATATTTTAATTCTGATTTACGTGTTTCTATATATAATAGTTGTTATGTTTAAAAAGTTTAATATGTTTTTAAAGTTATTTCATTACTTAATACGCGATAATAGACCGACAAATGAAAAAAATAACAAATTAGAGAGGTTGTTTCGCTAAGATTTTCTATCGAGAAAACTTTTTTCAATCGCGTTTCTGAGTTTATGCGATCCTAGATCATATATTGAAAAAACATATACTTAAAAATTAGAGCTCTAGCCATTCAATCTAAAGAAACAATGAAAACTTCGTACATAGAAAAATGCACAAAGCTATTTTTGTATCCTCTTAATAACTACCAATTCAGTCTTTTTCCTTGATGATAAGGTTAAATATTAAGACATAGGTATCAAGTGCTTGCGTGATTCCGTGTTAATTGTAACATTCGGAGCCGCTTTTAAATTTGATGGAATGAATTTTATCGTATTATGCTCAGAACAACTTACCGGAAAAGAATAGATTTGTAGGCAAATAAATCATAGCTATATCGTTGTTTAGATTGCTGGGGGTCCACCATGGGTGCATAACAACTTGTCTGGTGGCGATACGAGTACCGCCTGAAAGGAGCAGGTTGCTGCCAAGAATGACGGTGAACTGCGAAGCTTGGTTACGGCCATCGAACCAGCAATGAGCTGCTGTCACCAGACGGTTCGAAGATAATAATGAAGCACCACACACAGATTGGCCAGCAATATTTACAAAGTTGATCAATAAACCAGCCTGTGGAATATTAAATTAACATTTAGGTAAATTATTTATCAACATACCTATCAATAATATTAATATATAATGATGGTCCTAAAATGTAAGAAGGCAAAGCATGACACTGGTTTTGTTTTCATTGGAGACAATGCCACATTTGTTTGAGCTTTAATCAATGAAGTAGTATAGTCAACCGTTTCATGCGAAAAAACCTATTGTTATTCGGGAATCACTTCTGTATACTATACAGTATAAAATATAATAAGCGGATAATAATAATAAATTGTGTGGCAAAAAATTAGAATTTGATAAGCAGTAATTGTTTGTATGAGCGAGACAAATAATCAAGCATAAAACAAGCGATAAAGAGGAATGATAGAAATGATCCTTAAAATAGAGATTCTCACTATCACTATAATCATCTACTTCTCACAATCACCTTAATTATTATCACACCTAAATCGATGTCAATCTACAATACTCACAAAGTAAGGATGTGCACCGACACCCGCTATAGCACCACCTACAATCCTTTCTTCAGCATTTTCTGTGGTCAGTTTTTCTTCGTAGGCCTTGATTTCCTCGAAAAGAGGCATTCCAACTTCCTCATGATAGCCTTTCTGCACTTCCGCAACTGGAGATGCAGAAACTAAGGCCACCAACGCTAGACCCAAAACAAGAAACCCACGCATTTTTTTATAAAGAGCATCTACCTACTTACTACAAATAGAAATCTCTGCTTATATACATAGTCTTTATCTAGATAAATGTTATATCTTTGTCGTTTCATCATTTAATTCGGATTTACTTTAGGCTTATGATATGAGCGATAAATGATGACAACGTATTCGCCATATTCACATTAAGCGCTTATTGATTCTTTGTCTAATCAGTATTCCATAACAGGGTAATCTTGGTGCAACTGTTTATATTAGGTACTTATTGCCAGCATAAGTTAAAGAATAAAGTTACTTTTAAACTAAAATTTATCGAGAAATAACCCACTGTTTACAAGGAGACGATCTCGGAGATGATAAATGGGAATAAGGGTCACTAAAGCTAATGTTAATTAAAAGCCTGTTGAGTGGTCCTTTTCTCTTTCTGTTCTGTACTAATGTACCTACTTAAGTTAGTTTTGATCACGAGTTTTCTCCGTTCCAGGATAGTAGTAGGCCTATCATATTGCTGCCAAACAGCGTCGACGTCCAATTTTGTTATCAGCTTTCTAATTCTTACTCTAAAGGTTTTGTGCATAATATTATTTACATATTGCAACATGCATGCATGGAAGGTGTAACGCTTGTGTCTGTCAGTTTTGTCACACTAACCCAACAAAGAGAAGCGCACGCATTTCGATAAAAATAGTAACAAGTGCAAATAGAATTCTCCGCTTATATACAATACATAGTCTTTATCTTGATTACAATATTATATCTTTATCATAAAATTCTTTGTATTCTTTGTATTCTTTATTGCACACAGAAATTACATATAAGAAAGTTACATTTTGGATAATATATGTACAGACGCGAGCTTAATTCATACATGAATTTTCTACCAGCAAACCTTGGCGAGATAGAAATTTCATGTTAAGAGGATACCAAAATTCTTCGTGCATTTTTCTACGTACGAAGTTTTCATTGTTTCTTTAGATTGAATGGCTAGAGCTCTAATTTTTAAGTATATGTTTTTTCAATATATGATCTAGGATCGCATAAACTCAGAAACGCGATTGAAAAAAGTTTTCTCGATAGAAAATCTTAGCGAAACAACCTCTCTCATTTTTTATTTTTTTCATTTGTCGGTCTATTATCGCGTATTAACTAATGAAATAACTTTAAAAACATAAGTAACTATTATATATAGAAACACGTAAATCAGAATTAAAATATATTTAGTAGATTTTGAGTAAACAAAAAAAAATAGCCCTAATTCTTCATTTTCTATACCTACCAGCTGTATTAATATGTACATGTCGACGATAATATTGATTTAGGCCCTTAAGGGGTCATGACAGTGTACAACAAAAGTTTAAGTTACATTTACTTAAAACTATGTTATAATTATATGAGCAACATACATTCAAATATTTAAATTCTATAATATCCTAATAATAAATACTTATAACAATATACTACATAAACATACATATACATACTAAGCTAGTGATAGGAAATATTCTTTAGTTCTTCTTTTGAAAATTTGCAAGGATGAGCTAGCACGAATAGTGTGAGGAAGAGAATTCGACAGGCGAATAGCAGATACCAAAGAATATACTACTCTCTAACGAGATACGGTAAAAGATCTACCATATCGGCTTGAAGTATGAGAGGGAGTCTTAAGTAGGAGAGAAGTAGCGGTCCGACAAGGCTTATCTCTTGGTATTAGGTATTCAAAGCGTTCGAGAAGGTAGGTAGGAGCATTAGAATTGTGAAGGATAGAGTAGAGTAAGAAAAGAATATGACAGTCCCGTCGTCGTCGAATGGGTAACCACTTTAACTGGGCCCGAAATTTAGACACATGGTCATATTTCCGAAGACCAAAGATGAACCTGTTGCATAAATTCTGCAGTCGTTCAAGTTTATCCAAGAGCTCCTCGTTAGCATCAATGAAACAGACATCAGCATAATCCAAGAGGGGAAGAAGAAGTGATTGAGCCAGAGTGATTTTGGTTTGAACAATAAAATCATATTTTAATTCGGATTTGTTGTTTGGGCTTGAGATATATGAGTGATAATATCTACCAGCATACTTACTATATTATTATTTACTTTTGTACCTTAGAAGTGTTTTAATTAATAAATAAATTTTGATTTAAGGCATCCAAAATTAATGTAACTATTTCCCAAAACCTGATTTTTAGTCTCTCACTAAAGTGTCAATTTTCAGAACACGACCAGTATTAACGCATACAATATCTATACTTATAATAAATCTGTAGAGAGGTCAATTCTGTACATGAAATATATTTTCAAAATAACTATCAGGGGGTGATTAGTGATCGATACTGATGCGAAAAATGCAATATTATTATTATTATTAATTTGTTAATTAACGGTACCTTGAGTATTATCTCAATATAAACTCTAAATTCAATCTAATTCTCTTAGATAATCTTGTACGAGTAAATAATAAAAATCAACATTTTTCTTAGTCTGTTGGCAACTTGTGACTTAAAATCATTGCGATATTTATTAGGTACATAAAAACGTTTTAATTTTCTGATATGACTTGTTACATTACCAGAAAAAAATACTGAAATTTTTTATACCTAAGTCTATAAGTTTGAGGATGTCCTATAAAGAAAGGATTTGTCCGAAATATATTGTCCAACTGTTATCCATACTCTTAAAACATAATTATATTACGTTTTTAGTTTTTTTCATGACGAGCTGCCTTTCTGTTGTTCATAACATATACTTTGTTCTTGTTGTTCTTTAATGGCTTCTTTAGAAGCAAGTTATCGTAGCGTTTAAGTCGCGACTCTGCCAGTATCTTTAGTGATAGTGTCACAAAACTAAAGGGGTTGTGGTGTCGGTTTACCAACGTTTATAACTTCTATGCTGGGCTGGGCAGCATTCAGAAATCTACGTCGAGTTTTCTCTTCCCCTTTACCGCAATGCCTGAAGACCAAGGCTTACAACCAGTGCGTTCTACCAGTCATGACATACGGTGCCGAGACGTGGACACTTACTGGCTAGTCCACCGACTTAAGGTCGCTCAGCATGGAGCGAGCTATGCTAGGGGTATATCTGAGGGATAAAATCCGGAACGAGGTTATCCGTCAACACACAGAAGTGGTAGATATAGCTCGCAAGGCTAGCTCGCTAAAGTGGCAGTGGGCTGGACATATCTGTCGAAGAACTGATGGCTGATGGAGCAGACGGGTTTTTGAGTGGAGACCGCGACTCGGCAAGCGTAAGGTAGGACGCCCCATTGCTAGGTGGACTGATGACCTGAAGAAGGTCGCAGGATGGGACTGGATGCGAAAGGCGGAGGACCGTGTATTGTGGTGCGAATTGGGAGAGTATCTACCTACTTATAAATTTTTCTGATATCAACTATGTAATCTTACCCTTATTAGATTGTCATTTAAGGTTTTGAGGGGTTTCTTTGGATCCAAGGAGCTTGTAAGTATATATCATACTTCTATGGTGGGATCAGTATTTGTGTTACATTCTTACATTTCTTCTTAGTCTATAAATGACTAATTGCTAGGTCAAATTCTGGGACGGTATTTTTGACTACTATACCTACAGCTCTGAGAACGACCATTGGGAAAAAATATTTAGGTATGTTATATTTTTAGGTAAGGGTACAAGATATTTTCTTGTCAAAATGCTGGGAAAAACGATTGCAAAAAATTCCATCTAGATGCACTTTATGATAATCATTGTTATGTTATTTTATTTCATCATCAACAGATACAAACATACTAAGTTCATATATCTTTTTATTAACGCAAAAATATGAATTTTGCTGTAAATTTTATTAAGACTAAATAAAACAGAAATATTTGTCTTTTAAATCTGATCTTATAAGTAAAGAAGTACAATAATTGTTAAATTTACAATTTTATTACAATGACAGTATTTTAATATTCGTGACATCAAACTTATATATTATTTACATATGCTGAGTAATAAAGTCTCTGAAACCTGTAACACGTGCGAATGCTGATGGGAATCCAAGCTGACAGCCTGCGTTTGCGACGAAAGAACTAACACCAATCTGAAAACAGAGAATTTGCTTTAAGCAAATGGTCTTTCAGGTAGAAGCGGATAGAGTTCAAATAACAACGGTAGGTACCATTAAAGTGGGCTTAACCAATATTTAGATTCGGAAAGGGGCTTGATGATACTAACTTTCACTCAAAATCTTTGTTTTAAACGAATATATTCATAGGTATGTAGATACTCGTTAAGATTCAATCTAAGCCCAATTTGCACATGCAATATAGGCAAGTGCATCAAAATATTGCTTGATAAACGAGAATGCGTCCATCTTTGCCTTTAAAATTAATCTTTAAAGTTTTAATTTATTCAACTCACCAATATGGCTCTGCCATTGTAATTATTCAGGAGAAGTGGACCACCAGAATCACCGCCGCAGATACCAACACCACCAGCACCGTTGGTACAGATCGTGCTTTGTTGTACGAAATTGTTGCCAAAGATAGCCTGACACTGAGCGACAGTGATAACTTGGATAGACACATTGCTCACTACGGTAGATGCACCAGCTTGTGCTGAGAAAAACAAATAAAAAATTTAATGATGTCTTTTCTTTGTTTCAGATTTCTGGCCCCCAAAAGTATTAAACAGGGAGCGGGATTAACATTACATTACACACAATAGTATCAAAGCAACGTAACTATATATAAAGGATTGAGTATACAGAATGTAAGAATTGGCACAGCAGTAAACTTTTAAGAGGATACCAAAATAGCTTCGTGCATTTTTCTACGTACGAAGTTTTCATTGTTTCTTTAGATTGAATGGCTAGAGCTCTAATTTTTAAGTATATGTTTTTTCAATATATGATCTAGGATCGCATAAACTCAGAAACGCGATTGAAAAAAGTTTTCTCGATAGAAAATCTTCGAAACAACCTCTCTAATTTTTTATTTTTTTCATTTGTCGGTCTATTATTGCGTATTAACTAATGAAATAACTTTAAAAACATAAGTAACTATTATATATAGAAACACGTAAATCAGAATTAAAATATATATTATATTTAGTAGATTTTGAGTAAACAAAAAAAAATCCCTAATTCTTCATTTTCTATACCTACTAGCTGTGTTAATATGTACATGTCGACGATAATATTGATGTAGGCCCTTAATTTTGAAACTCACCGTCATTTGTCCTGCCAAAGCCAGCAGCAACAGCCCATAAGCCCGCAAATGAATCCCATGATTCCGAGGCATTGGGTATAGCGATGGGTTGAATTAAACCTATAACAATATATTGGCTTAAGTCAGAACAGTTAGTAAGCAAAGATTATTACAACTCGTACAACTAAACTATTACTTAAGTTTATGTCACAGAATATATTTTATTCTGTGGTTCAAGATAGTGATGGTGTCAATAATACAATTGTAGATAACGTTACATCATCAGTTTTTCTTTCTTCTTCTTGTATAGCAAAGTTAAATTATTAATTTTATTAAAATTGTTTTAAAAATATATATGTATAAATATAGGTATAATTTATCATGATAGTTAAAACACGCGACATGCAGACACACACACACACACACACAGTCAGGCAATCATCCCACTCATTCAAATTTAGTTATTATTATGCAGTGACTACCATGGCCCGGCTAAGGGGCGAGGAGGAACACCGTGGGGTTTAGTGGGTAGTTCGGGTCCGCTTCTGACCCGGGAGTCCCACACAAAGTGCATTCCCCACGTAAAAAAAAAATATGCTATATTAATATTAAGAATAGGGTTTTTAACTGTAATTTAATCTTGTGTTAATGTTCACCCGCTTACCTGTGTTCTATAATTTGTTGATATTGTAGTAAGGCACTGGTTCTTGTAACACAGTTCATACTAGTACGGGAACCAGAGTAGTTTTTAAGCAAAATGTAACATTTTTATACGTGACAATAAAGATATATTTATTTATTTATTTATTATTAGTTACTGTTATAGCCAACTTAAGCGGCAACTAATAATAATTTTATTTTATTGTTTGATTATTAGGCAAACCTGATGAACTTATATTCAATCAATGTTAATCACAATTATTTAACAAAGTTTATCAAAATTTTCTATTTTACGGGCAGTGATTTAAAATAATTATCTTCGTTTAGTGATAAGAAAACATCACATGATTATGGCAAGATTAATTACAACTAAATAACAATACATATTCGTCACGACACTTACTCTTATCAAGTTACTATAAGTCTTATGCTGCAACAAATTTTGGTATGATATAATCCTGTTGTATTCAAGAATAATTAAAAATATCTATTTGAAGAATAAGCACAATCGGGAAGAGAAGGAGACTTCAAAACTAAAGTTCGTCAAAACGGTAACAATACGAAGTTAATAGTTAATATAGTTGTGGAGGCCTATGCCCAATACTGAAACGATTACGAGTTAAGAAGAACAAGAAGCATTGAGCTCTTTATTTATTTATTTATTTATTTAAAACTTTTTGCACATACAAAATAGTGTACAATGGCGGACTTAATGCCAATGGCATTCTCTACCAGCCAACCATCAGTGGTGCAGAGAAAATAAGAGGTAGGTGCTACTTTAATACAGAAAAGGTGAAGATAAATTTCAATTTACACTAATGACACTAATGGGATAATAACATTAATACTTAAACTATAATAAATAAATATAATATATACATACATATACGGATAATATAAACATACTTAGTAATAATACATAAACTACATACATTGTAATACATATATTATACTTAAATAACCAATAGAACAGAGAGGAATTACTCAATGACTAGATTCCGCCAGTAATGTAATGTTCTTTAAACACCTACTAAATTGAATCATTAAGAATATTACTTACCGGTGAAAAATACACTCGTTGGCAGATAGATCATAGCTATATCGTTGTTCAGGTTACTGGGGGTCCACAATGAATGCATAATAACTTGGTTGGTGGCAATACGAGTGCCGCCTGAAAGTAGCAAGTTGCTGCCAAGAATGACGGTAAATTGCGAAGCTTGGTTACGGCCATCGAACCAGCAATGAGCTGCTGTCACCAGACGGTTCGCAGATAACAATGAAGATCCACATACAGATTGACCAGCAACATTTACAAAGTTAATTAATAAACCCGCCTGTGAAAAAAAAATGAATGATTAAACTCGATAAAACTGGCGTCCGAATGTAGCTCTAGGGCTCTAAGAGAATTTCTTATTGTTAGCAAGGAGGAATTTGTATACTGCAATGAGTACGCCTAACAAACTCTATTTTTTTTACCTAATATAAATTATTATATTAATGCATTGTGATAGGTAGAATGGGTAAGGCAGAATGGTTATTTTATTCGCACCCCGTCATTTGTCTATTGTTACAACAGTGAATTAGACTTGACCGAGACAATAATGAACTTTAAAAATGCTTTCAACTTAAATATTGCATGAATAACTTAAGACATGAAACTTCTGAAATTGAAAATTTATAACTCCCAATCATAATGACATATAAATTATTGAAAGGTTACTTACAAAGTAAGGATGAGCACCTACAGCCGATATAGCTCCTCCTACAATTCTTTCTTCACCTTCAGTTTCTGTGGCTAATTTTTCTTCATAGGCTTTGATTTGCTCAAAAAGAGGCATACCAATTTCGTCATGGTAGGCTTTCTGTACTTCCACAAGTGGAGTTGCAGAAACTAAAGCCACCGTTACTAATCCAATTAATAGAAGTCCACGCATTTTGACAAAAACAGTACATAGTACAAACATAAACCTCTGCTTATATACATTCTTTATCTTGATTAAAATTATATCTATACCGTTTCGTCACGCATTTAATTCGGATTTATAATTTGTTGTACTTTTGTCTGGGTGATATGAGTGATAATACCTAAACAGGTACCTGATTTTTAATACTTTTGCCATTTTAGTCTGTTCAGAAGTTCATACTTCAGAGTTTGAAGTCGAAAATTAATACAAATTGGTTATTCCATCACCATCAATCAATATTAAATAAGAAATTAATATATTCGAAGAATTTTGAAAGTGGCACCAGGGTCTTTAGAGAAATTTAGCTATGAGCGGCTGCCTGGCGCGATAATGTAACGAGACGAAAGTAAGTTTTCAGGAGTGTTCTCCGAACGAATATGAAAGGCATAAAGTCTAGAAGAAGACCAAAGAAAAAATGGATAGATTGTGTAAGAGGATAATAAAGAAGAGTGAACACATTTAATGTGACTTCTTATGTTGCGCCGACTTCAATTATTGGGATATAGACCGCAGTATGATGATGACGACCTAATTAATTAATACAATTAATTGTAATATTATTGCTTGGCAATATTTATTTCAATTTTGAAAACGCGACTCGTATTTTTTGGCCCTTAATAAAAAACATTTAACACCCAATAAGCATGTATTTAGGAGATCTGTATTTGTTAGGTTCGTCAGAAAATATAAATTTTTGTTACCTAACAGTAAAGCTGCAATGAAATAGTAATAGTAACTAATGTAGGTGACTGTTTTTAAAAATTATCGAAATATTATCGTAATTACTTACAGTTGATATCTTAGATATCTGATAAAGATTGTGAAACAATCAAATCATATTTAATAATAGACAAGAATAGGCAACAATGTGTTGTAGCAAGTAGGAGTATTTGTATATGAACGAACCTGTAATGTACATACTTATGTACATTACAGGTTCGTTCATATACAAATACTCCGCTACGTTCATATACACTACTACGCACTTGCGTTATATAGAAATTAAATGCTACCATTCAGTATGTATTCAGGATGTATTTGCAGTACATAAATGTACCAAGCAGTCTTTGAATGTCGAATATCTATAACCAAATAGTGTATTTTATCTACCATACTTACTATACGATATACGTTATCTCTTAGTTTTTAGGGTTCCGTACCCAAAGGGTAAAAACGGGACCCTATTACTGAGACTTCGCTGTCCGTCCGTCCGTCCGTCTGTCTGTCACCAGGCTGTATCTCAAGAACGGTGATAACTAGAGAGTTGAAATTTTCACAGATGATGTATTTTTATTGCCGGTATAACAACAAATACTAAAAATAAAATAAAATATATATTTAAGGGGGGCTCCCATACAACAAATATGATTTTTTTTACCGTTTCTTGTTCTCATACAACAAACGTGATTAATTAAGTATTGTGTGTGTTGTTTGCTCATTTATTAATAACGTGCCTTATGTTGCATAGATAATGGTACGGAACCCTTCGTGCGCGAGTCCGACTCGCACTTGACCAATTTTTATTGATTTCAATAGAAGGAAATTATTAACTTATTTGTATGTTTATTACTTGACCTTTTCGACCAATTTAAAAAAAGAACATTTTTCATTTTAAGAGTTTCTTTGTCATTAATTTAGAATCTAATGACTAGATCCTAGAGAAAGCCAATTCTCAATTTGTATACAATGTTTTTCGTATTTTTTCTTAAACTATTTACGTATTTGCGTTTGACGTTGACCAGTAGGGTTACTCTTGAAAACAATTCCGATCCATTAGCATTGAGATTATGACGTTTCATCACGTTTCGTACTCTTGAACACAACACTAGCGCCATATTGTGTTAATACTGAGCGGATATTGAGTGAACTAAACATGATTGGTCAATGTCGCCAAAACCGTACTCTTGACGCCTTTTGACAGCTCCGTATTGAAATAGAAATTGCGTTAGAGATTGGGATTAGCACAATAAGCATAGAGTAACTTTTTTGAAATTGTGAAGGTGATCTCGATTGATTTTACTGTTTAAGGGGGTAAAGTAATATACAAAAATGGCTTGACTGTCTCTTCCATATCTCATTCTTCGCGCAGCTTATAGAAATGAGTTGAAACAACGAAGATTCATATCTTCGTTGTTTCAACTTCCTAAATCTTCGTTGTGTCATTATGCACATTATATGACCAATGATTTTGCTATGAGTGACGATGAATTTACAGTTAATTATAGCGAAAGCAGAGTTATTTTACGAAATTTAATTAAATTGGCTTCGCCTTCTAATTGTGAAATATTAGGCGTGAGGTTTATGATGATAATGTTCTATATTGTTTTACTAAATGGTGTACAGTAAATAATCTAATAAAATAAATAATATAATAAATGATGATGTAAATAAAAATAAATTGTATCAACCGTCTATTTATCTAATACTCTTACAGGAAAATAGGTGCCTAGGTATTTATTTATCCATTTATTTATTGCATTCATGTTGTTCACAAGTTGGTACATAACATAATTTTTAAATGGACTGAAACATGAGCCCTTAGGGCACAGCAATATGGCTTCAAACTAAACAATTAGACTCAAAATAAACATAACATTTACCTAATCATAAATCTTCTAAATAGTAAACTATTATCATACTATAGTACTCTCTATTATTACTACTTCATTTAATAGACTAACTATTATTTTAATAAGTGACCTTAACATCTATCATTTAAAAAGTCATTAATACATACTATAATAACATTTATTAACTAGGTATTTCTGTAGGGTTTTC
Source organism: Orgyia antiqua (assembly GCA_916999025.1). Classification (NCBI taxonomy): domain Eukaryota; kingdom Metazoa; phylum Arthropoda; class Insecta; order Lepidoptera; family Erebidae; genus Orgyia; species Orgyia antiqua. Next base: position 5,230,304 of record OU779869.1, read on the forward strand.
TTAAAATCTATTATCTATACCCTATTATCATTATTTACATTTTTCATACAGTCAAGTATTTTGTTATATATTTTTATGCACATCTTATATAAACTAGTATGTAGAAAGGATAGCTTGGATAAAGATAGAGAACTAAATAAAAACTTCCTTGTAGTATAGTTGATAAAATGAATATTATAAACATACCTTTATGCTTTATGTTGCTTTTTAAACTTAAAATCTCTGGATTTAATTTGTAAGTACGAACATCCATGCACATGATTCACTGGCATCACAATCACTCAAAAAATAAAACACTTCACTTAATTGAGACCTTTGTCCTTGACTTGAAAAGATTTCTTTCAACAGGGACTCAAGAATATAAGCAAACAAAGTTTTGAAATTCGAATCTCGCGCCTTATCAACACAATCACAGTACTTTTTAAATTGTAGATAAATGTAAGCAACGGGCGGACCTTATACAGCCAAGCCAACATTATTTTTTTACATAATTGAGGTCTTTTTAGGTAAAATACAATGAAAAATATTGTCAATTAGTTTCTATTTACGCAATTTTAAGGTGAAACTACCTTGAAATAACGGTATTTTATTAAAATTTTACTAGAAATAGTTAAACAACAGTTTATCGATCCCTATGCCACAGCACTATGACAGATGTTAACGCTGCTAACTTCACGTTGAATGTAGATAATTATTGAGTGATTCAGATGTTAATCAAATAACAACGTTATTGTGTTCAAGAGTAAGACTTTAAGGTTATCCTTGGATTTGAATTGGAATTATAGTGGTATTGCGATTGTTTTCAAGAGTAACCCTACAGGTGTGTTGGTATAAGGTTTAGTTACGAGATTTCCTTTTCTCACAGAGGATGTTCCCTGTTATTCCCTTAGCTGGCTCTTACAGCACACTAGGGAGGAAATGGGGTGGTCATTTGTATTAATTATCCACACTGAAAGACTTTAAAGCCCTTTCTATTTTTACGAAGTTTAAAGTCGATTTTCGATGATTTATGACAAGTATTATGTTATGTATGTTATATTACGTTCTTCGCAGAACAATTGCTAAATGCTACAGCGACCAACGAAGGTTCGCTGGTGACACATAAATTTCTAATCAGTCGCTACATGGAGACTTAAAAGTCGTTAGTTATGACTTTATCTTTAAGCTTTCACTATACTTATTCACAATAAGTAAATGTTATTGTAAAAAATGTATTAATTATGATAACATTATCTAAAGTACAAAAGATTATGTTTTTCGCCGACTTAAACTAGTGAGTGAGTTACGTGACGATTTATAAAATGATAATTATCTACAAACATACATACATTACATGAGGATTTGTTTCTCATAAATAAATTTTTAAATGATTCGAATCTAGCAAATATTATTCCACAGTGAAATCTGGTCATAAATAAACATCTTGTAGCCGAATCCTACGTGTGAACATGGCTGTTAAGTTTCTGAAAGTTCGAAACGTCTAGATAGCTTTTTACCAAAATATACGCGTATGAATCCTGTTATGATATTTAATAAGATAATTTTTAAATAAAATAAAATAAATAAATAAATATTCATGGACATTTCACACAACGTCGTCTGGTCCCAAGCTAAGCTTATATGCTTGTGTTATGGGTACCAGAATACGGATATAATACCTGTCCTTTGTCCTTTTGGGTAGCCACAAAAACTTTGCCAAACTAAAATTGGCGGTCATTGGGACCGCTGCGACGCACCTGCCTAAAACGCCTTGGCCCGCCAGTTTCTTATGTAAAATGTAAGAAAAGAGGACCGCTAACGCTTACTTAGACTGTAACATTCCTAAAATTAAAACAGGACTTGAAAATTACGAAAATTTCTTACTGTAATGCTTATTTAAGATAGTTTCATTTGCTGTAACAAATTTAAAATATTATTAATACACATATTCGTATAGTTACATTATTAAAAACCAACAAATAAAGCAAATCCATAATAAACTTACCATGCAGCATGCAGTGATAAAAGTTTGACGCGTAACAATGTATCAATAAACAACAACAAACGAAAATAGCAGGCGCCCGGGCAGCCCCGCGTCGCGGCCTATTCCCACCCCCAATCACAGTGTGCCACACAGGAACCAATCCAACACGCCTTCAGTCAACTTCAAAGCGAAATCAGACCGCGAAAGGGGTAGGCGCTTTTGTTTCCCGCCATTTCCGAAGACCGCCAAAATGGGACCGCTAATATAACTTACAAAAGAAAAGTTAAACATTGCTGCTGGCGGTCCATTGGACTGATAATTCAAAAAACACGATTTCTCAATAAATAATACCTTAAATTAAAATTCGACTACAGCAATAGCTATTAAAAACTGTTATTTTACTATAATAATATACAATCAAAGTATTTTGGCAAAAATCTTGAAAAATAGTTCCGTCCCTAACCTGTGACCTATCTTATTTGTTCACCGAGTAAATTGTATAAACGAGTATAATTTGTATAGTCTATTTAGAAAGCTAACAAAATCTAAACATAACAATGACTTATACAGGTTGTCCCAAAAGTCATAACAGTTATCAGAAAAATATAATAAAAAAATTATGTCTAGTATATTTAAAATTATAGCAAAAACATTTTATTCGGGAAAATGTACACCCTGTAACAGTTTTTACCTTCCTGTTGCTACAAATCTTTACTTTTTGCCATTTTTTTTTTACTTATTTTATCCTGAATAGTGCTTCTGTAATGTGTAACCTTAAAATCTGAGCTAACTGGTCCAGCTTGAAAGAAGATGTCATGTTTTGCAGAACCACGTTTTGAAAATCAGTTTTTCGCTCTACTTTAACTGACGGTCCTGAAAAAAAATTATACCACGCAAGTCTGGCAAGTAACTTTAAAAATTAGCGCATTTAATAAGGATTCTAAAGTGGTATAACACTTATTAAATTATTCTTAGATCGGGTACAAAAAATATTTTTTCAAGGAAAGTCGGTTTTGAATAATTTCTTTGACTTTACTAAAAGTGATTCTAGTGAACTCAAAGCGTTCCTTAAGACCTCAAATTTCAAATTATTGTTCGAACGAGTCATTCCATAGAGGGTAAGAGAGAAAGATAGAGACGCTTATGAGTCACAGAAGCAAATAAGGATCCTAGTAGTAAAAAATAATAAAAAAACAGTTCCGTTTCAATCGAAACATTTATTACAAAAGATGTTCAAACTGTTTTCCTTCAGTTGCAATACAAGCACGACATCTCCTTAAAAAAGATCTTGATATCAGACGGGCGAATCTTCAATTATTGACAAAATCAACGCTACGCACGCTCCTACCAAAATCGCCTCACGCTCACTAAGAGACGACAGCGAGCGTCCGTCCGTCCGTAAGACCCTTGAATGCTCTAAGCTAATAGGGGTAATCTGACTAATATAAAATGTATCGCATGGTTATATGCTTGTGTTATGGGTACAGATATATACGGATATACTACATAAATACTACTTTTCTTTTGTAAATACATACATATTATAGATGGAAACACTCAGACACAGTACAAACATTTGTATGACAATTATAAAGATCACAACAACAAAGATTATAAGCTTAATTAAATATTTGATTTAATTCATCATGTGTACTTGCTATTATCAGCTAATTTGTTTTACTTTATTTCTTTTAAAATTGACATCGGTATGAACAGATTTCTATCATGTTTTAAGTGGTTTTTTTTTGTATTTACTAACAATTTACACTTCAAAGTCCTGTGGTCACAAATTAATGAAGCTTAATATCGCTATGCTTTCTAATAGACATATACAGGGTGTGGCGTAAATGGTGGTCCAACGCTAAGGTGGTTATAGTTCAAGTATTCACCTATCATATATAAAAAATTAACCATTTTTAGCCATTGGTTTCGGAAATATGATTTTTTTTATTTTTTCGTAAAACATCGATAAATTTTTTATAACTTCGACAAATTACATTATTTTTTTAGTGTGTTTTTTGTGTTGCATGGGCGAGTACTAGCACTAGCACATGCATTTTCGTTTTTTCATGTAAACCCCAAAAATAAACCAATAAAAAAATCAAACTGAAAATTAATTTCTCGTTTTTAACAAATCATGCATTTTAGATGTGTGTGGAATACCAATTTTTTCATGATAACCCCTGTGAATTTTTGTTTTAACACAAATAGAAAGCGAAGCCACTACGGCAATGTGTAATAAAACACAACGCATTATGTATAAAGCGAGAAAATAATTAAAATAATTACAAATGTTAATTAATGTTTGAAATAATAGTTTTATCTAATTGTTATTAATTTTCACAGTCAATAAATATAAATTTAATTAAAATAAATCTTTACTACCTTTGGTCCTAACAACTAAAGCGAAGTATGATTACTTATATGCTTTAAAATAAAACTGTAACTATTATACCAACTTAATATTGTAGTTAAAAGTTATTGCGTTTTCTACATTGCATTTGCACAAATAAATAATTTAACTCTTTTTTGCCGGAATTTTGTCTGTATTAAAACCGTACAAGCTTTGTCCTCGCCAAATTTTCAGTGTAAGACATTGCAGATTTTGATTCCTATAATAATGTTGGGAAAACGACAAGAGAAGATGAAAAAATAAGATTAATTATATTTGGGAAAGATACTGAATAGATCTGATTATGGTGTGGTAATCATCAACTTTTAGATAACGAAAAAAGTATGTTTGATACACAGAGAGACACAAAGGTGATGCTATAAGGGTTCCTCTTTGTATGGAACCCTAAAAATGGAGCAAGTGAAACAATTGCAATAATTAAAAAACTTATTACATTAAATTTAACCATGAAAGTTGCCATTAGCCGTATGGGTTAGTTAAGAAATTTGTTATTATGATTGAATGAATGAATTGAATGAAAGAATATAGGTATTTTGCTCTCTCTGTGTGGTGGGATTAAGAATACAAGTGTCATCACCCCATCTCCTCCCGAGGGTGCTGTAAAAGTCAGCTAAGTGATATTGCACACAGATAACATCCTCTGTGAGAGACGGAATACTCGAAAATAAACCCTGTGCCAACACGATTGGTTAGCGTGGCATAGTAGACCATAATCCTTCCTAAGTGGAGGACGCCCGTTCCCAACAGTGGGACGTAAATGGGCTGGAGAGGGGAGAGAGGTATTTTTGCTAGCTTTAAAACAATGTCAAATATCGCATTTCGTATGTCGTAGAAAAGTAATAGATTCAGTATATCATTACAAAAATCTGTTAGACTACATAAAAAATGGAAATGGACTCCAACTATTGTCACTTATTAAATTTATACTGATGTAAAAGCTTATCTTATCATATTGTTGTAAAAAAGCGTGTTAATAAATAAATTATAATCACTATAATGCCGAAACCAATCGATATAAACCAGAAATATTTAATTATTTTTTATCAAAGTTGCCAGTTTAATGTTATAAAGGTTACCTATCTATATAATTAATTTGATAATGTACTGTCTTGAAACTGCTTTGGTTTAAGCAACGATTGTTGTTTTATATGTTTGTTTATTCAAAAGTCTAAAGTGCAATTAGTTTTAAGTTTTAGGGGATCTCACGCTACCCCGTCGAGTCGGGCCCCCCGTGAAGAAAGGGGGCCTCCCTTGCCGGGTCATGGTGTAAGGCTCAAGGTACCATCATGGCCCGGTAGGGCAGAAGACGAGAGGAAAAAAAACTAGTTCTAAGTTAAGTCAAGACTCAGTAGCCACCTAGAGCCGTACGTCAGCCCATTTATATCTCATTTTATGAGTCTTTCCCTATAAAATTTTTCGTCTGTAAGCTTGGTCCACTACTTGATGCGACCCTTGATTTAGGCGACCCAAAGCAAGAGCATGTGTATATCATTATTCGCCCAGCGGCATTCAGGCTTGAAACTTTTCTCTTATGCCTAGACCGATGGATTGTATAATCATTTGAATTAATATTATGCTAGAAAGTAGCTAGCATTTTTAAATTACGTGATTTTCTATTTTATTTTTACGAGTATACTAGTTGATGCCCACGACTTCGTACGCGTGGTATTAAGAAAAATTTCCCCGTTTTCGCAACATTTTTCACTGATGCTTCGCCCCTATTGGTCGCAGCGTAATGTTATATAACCTATAGCATAGCCTACCTCGATAAATGTACTATCCTACATTGAAAGAATGTTTTAAATCGGACTAGCGGTTCCTGAGATTAGCGTGTTCAAATAAACGAACAAACTCTTCGCCTTTATATTATTAGTATAGTTAAAAATTATATAAGTAGGTAGGTAACTGATGTTTATTTTCTATAGGTACACAAATTTTATTTTGATATTTTCAAGTTTATTGGGGAACCCCAATAAAGTCAATGAAGCTTGTTACACGAGTGAACGCCGAAGGAGCCCCGAGCTGACATCCTGCGATTGCGCCGAATGCAGATATACCTACCTGAAAATTTAGATAGCAATTAAATATTAAGAATTTTATGCTAATCAAAAGAGACCTATCATTAAAATATAAAGAGAAGCATACCAAAACAGCTTTTCCATTATTGCTAAGGATAAGAGGTCCGCCAGAGTCCCCAAAACAAATACCAACACCATTAGAACCGTCTGTACAAATCGTTGAATCTATTACATTACCCTCATCATACGATGGTTTGCACTGAGTATTGCTCATAAATTGAAGGTCCACCTCATGTAGTTCATCTGGATAGCCACTTGCTGCAATATTTAGTAGTTTATAAGATGTATGGCGAGACAAAATTTTAGTATTTAATACCACAAAAATTAACGATAAAAACAGGTTTTTGGTAAAAAAAAACGGTTGATATTTCCTACTTTCCACATACCTCCAACACTTTTGTCTAAGTTTAGGATTATACTTATGTGAACATTTAAGCTCTTTTAAAGTGACAAAAACTAGATATATGTCCTAATGGTTATTTTGATCGAAAGCACAGGGCCCTGAGTCGGGTATTTCAACGGTGTCACAACTGTACCATTATTGTACCATTATGGTGCAATAGTAAAGTTTTTGGTAGTCTACTATTAATGTGTCGTCATAACGACTTCATCATTGTCTTACAATTGTCAAAGTGACATAAATTGCTAGTCTCGTACACAACTGCTTCACAATTGCAATTCAATGACTAAAATGTTTCGGTAGTCTGCTATTTTGAATTTGACAGTAATATTTTTAAATTGTCCTGTGTCGACAGATTGCCATAAATAAAAAATAGATAGATAGAAATATTAGAAATTGTTCTTTGTAATTTATTGCAATTTACTAATCTCCTAAACTTCACATTGCTTTTTATACTAATTGTTGGGGCGTGATGCAGCCCTTAAAAAATGGTATTAGAATATGGTAGGTGTGGTATGAAATAAAATACGTGTTGCTTGTTACAACGTTCAATGGCGAGTGTATTCTAGAAAATTACATTTGTCGAGGATAGGTAAGTTACTAATGAACAAAGACATCAATTCTTTTGCATGACAACTTAATCTAACTTAATTATATTAAAACTAATGTGTGAATTATTTTGATTTAACTAGTTAATTGTACAAAACTTTATTTATATATCATCTTTAATCTTTATTTATTTTAAAATGGGTTCATCAAACATTGTTTCATTGTGTTATAGCGACTATCAAAATTAACGCTTTAGTTAAGTTTAGTTGTGAAGTAGAATCAGTGCCACGGCCAATACACGTTGTCTTCGTTGATTGGTCAGGTGCAATTTGCAATTTTGTATCCTTTTAAGGTAAGGTTGCTGTCGTTGAAATGGTCGACGGCTGGATGACAATGCGGAATTTGCTTTGATAATTGTATAGTTCTAAACATGCCCGCCGCCTTGAAAGAAGCAGCTTTCAACGATTAGTATAGTATTAATTTCCATCCATCAAAGGGCAAATCTTCGTTAGGGAACGTCTTACTATGCCCGACGAAGTGCGTATATCGGCAACACGTGAAACTCCATCCTTGCCTGGTATTGTCTTCATAATCCGACCTAGTTGCCACTTCAACGGAGGAAGGTTTTCATCCTTTAATATTACGAGAGTGTCAGGCTTTATGTCAGCAACCATTTTTGTCCATTTAGTTCTAGTTTGGAGCTCTGAAATATATTCTCTGGTCCAACGTGACCAAAATTGCTGTCGCAACTGCTCTATCCTCTGGTAGCGATTTAAGCGATGAACAGGTGTGTCTGTTAGGTTATTTTCACAGACAGGAGCAGTTAGTGGCCGGCCGATCAAAAAATGTCCTGGACTAAGAGGCAGATAATCATTCGGGTCAGATGACAATGGTGAGATTGGCCGTGAATTTAATATGGCTTCTATTTGCGATAACACCGTAGTAAATTCTTCGAAAGTTAAGTGCGCATTGCCTACCACTCGACGTAGGTGAAATTTGCAAGATTTTACTCCAGCTTCCCATAAGCCACCAAAATGCGGAGAATATGGAGGAATAAAAGAAAATTTAATTTGTTGATCAGTAGCGTAATCAATTATGTCTTGTCTACATTTAGATAAAAATTTTATGAACTCGTTACCTAAACCTACAAAATTACGTCCGTTGTCTGAGAAGATTTCGGAAGGTTTTCCTCGACGTGAGATAAACCGCTTGAGCGCAAGTAAGTATGCGTCGGAAGACAGATCGCTGACCAGCTCCAAATGAATTGCGCGCGTAGTGAAACAAACAAATAAACATATATATGATTTTGTTACTTTAGCGCCCCGACCTTTACGGTTTAGTATGAACACGGGCCCGGCATAATCGACCCCCGTACGAATGAAAGGAAAACTAGCCGTCACTCTTACCTCAGGCAAGCTTCCCATTAGTGGGCTCAATGTTTTGCCTTTAAGGCGCCTACAAACGACACAATGATGGGTCACCTTTTTTGCTAAATTTCTAGCAGAAATAGGCCACCAATGCCGGCGTAAGCGATATAATAATGCTTGCGAGCCAGAATGCATAGATTGATTATGTTCGTGTCTAAACAATAAAAGAGTGAAATGATGATCCGAAGATAAAAGAATGGGATGTTTTTTGTCATAATCAAATTCAACAGAATTATTTATTCTACCACCCACTCGCATTACATTATTATCGTCTAAAAATAAATTTAAGTTTGCTAGTTTATTAGTTGATTTTATAGATTTTCCATTTTTTAATGAATTGTATTCGTATGGAAATGATTCCATTTGTGACAACCTAGCAAGTGTAATCTCAGCGTGTTTTAATTCAGCAACAGTTAACGCGCCAGTTAACTGTCCTGTTTTGTTACGCACATGATTATTAAGGAAACGAAGAACATACGCAGCTGTACGAATCATGCGATTAAAATGTGAAAATCTGTGAAAAGGAAAAAATGTTTCAAATTTGTTAATTTCACTTTTAGTAAATAAAGAAGTCGTAGTATTTGATTTTATTTCAGGTAAATCGATAGGCAAATTATCAATTGTGTTTAACGGTGAACGTGAATAATTATTAACATCAAACTCCAAATTAGTAAGAAATTTTGGTCCATGCCACCATGACTGTGCTGACGACAAGTTTTCAAAATTAACGCCACGTGAAATCAGATCAGCTGGATTTTCCTTTCCGCATATATGTCGCCAAATAAATTTGCTCGTAAGTTCATGTATTTCCGCGACGCGATTTTGAACAAAGACCTTTAATAAGTTAGGTGGCATTCGTAACCAACCCAAAACGATTGTAGAATCGGACCAAAATATGACGTCATCAAAGTTACGAGTAAGTGAGCTTTGAATTTTGTCATATAACCTTGCACCTAATAACGCGCCACACAACTCTAAGCGAGGTATACTTACAGGCTTTAATGGCGCAACTTTACCCTTAGATATCAGCAACTGGGCTGTGACTCCGTTAGGACCTATAGTACGTACATAGGCGCACGCGCCATACGCTGTTTGTGACGCGTCTGTGAATATGTGTAATTCTGTGCGAACGGCATTTAGTTGAAAAGTGTGCCGTGGAATTTTTATCTTACAAAGAAAGGAAATATTGTGAATAAATCGATTCCATGTTTGTACGATATCACTGGGAAGAGGATCATCCCAACCCAATTTTAATAACCAAAGCCTTTGCAGTAATACTTTGCCGATGATAATAGATGGACTTAACAATCCGAGTGGATCAAATATCTGAGAAACATTTGATAAAATTGTACGTTTAGTGATAGGATTGTTGTAATTATTTAATTGCGTATTAAAGTGAAACTCGTCGGCGATACTGCACCAACCTAAACCCAACGTTTTACATTGACTCTGATCATCTAGATTTAGGTTTCGAAACGTAAAACAATCGTCAGATGACGTGTGTGGAAACGCTGCATTCTCAAGATTAAAATTAAAAGTCCACTTGTGAAGTGGAAAACAACCAGATGCCAACACATTTTTTGTGTTTTCACAAATTTTTATTAACTTGAATCTGTCATTGTGACAGGTTAATAAATCGTCTACGTAAAAATCATCGCTTATGACCCTTTTAACCTCAGTGTCTAAACATTCATTAGCGAGTTGTTTTAAACACCTAACGCTAAGAAAAGGCGCAGACGCGGTGCCATACGTCACAGTATTTAATCGATAATACTCTATTTGTTTGTGTGGATCATCGCGCCATAAAATCATTTGCAGATTACGTTGAGACGGGTCAACAAGGACCTGCCGATACATCTTTTCGCAGTCTGCAATTGCTGTGTATTTAAATTGCCTAAAGCGTAGCAAAATGCCTAGTAAGTCCCCTTGAATAGGAGCACCTACACATTGAATATCGTTAAATGATTTACCGCTACTGGTCGCAGCGCTGGCGTCGAACACGACACGAAGCTTCGTAGTTGTGCTGTGCTCTCGAAAAACGCCATGATGCGGCATGAAGTAGCAAGGTCTCGAGTAAGCGTCAACTCGAGTCATGTGACCTAAATTAATGTATTCTTTTATGAATTCGGTATATAATTTTTTATAACCAATAGGTGCGTGTGATAACCTTTTTTCTAAAGATTTAAAGCGACGTTGTGCCTGGTGAAGCGATTCACCTAAGACGTCAGGTGACTCCTTGAGAGGTATGCGAACACAAAACCGTCCATCCTTATCGCGTGTAGTAGTTGTAATAAACGATTGTTCGCAAGCCCGCTCTTCGTCTGTGTGTGTATCCTGAGGCCTTGGTAACTCCTCCAACTCCCAGAATTGACGTAATTGATTATCGATAGATTGCGAAAAGCTACAGTGGACTGGTCCCCGATTATGGGCTGGGCTGTTATATATAGGCCCGGAGATTATCCAACCCAACTTTGTGTTTTGTAAGAACGGACCATTCGGTAAGCGTATCTTGCCGTCGGTAAGCAAGTCCCAAAATCGATCCGCGCCTAATAAAACATCTATCCTTTGCTGTTCTAAAAAGTGCGTATTAGCTAATTGTATGTGATCAGGAACATTAAAACTGGTATATTGTTCCTGTGTCGTGTGTAAAGTAGCCGTAATTTCATTAAGAACAAAACATTTAATGTGCATTGAGTAGGCATTAGTTCGTGATTTAATCTCGATTTCACACGTTTGTGTGCAGTGTGAAACTGTATTACCTACTCCTCGTATTTCATGAGTGGACTGTATTAGCGGAATATCTAATGATTTACATAAAGAACGCGTAACAAAACAACTCTGGCTGCCACTGTCCAGCAACGCGCAAACTGTTTGATAATTATTATATTTGTCACGAATTTCAACTAAAGCTGTAGACAACAAAACTTGCTGCATAGGCATGCATTGTGAGTGAGTGTGCGACTGAATGTGACTGACTTGCATGCATGTCCTGCCATCTCCGGTGCCTTCACGCAGTGAATCAGTGACGCAACGCGCGGCTGGCTGTACTGTTGTCACCGACAACGCCTCGCTCGGTTTATTTATAATACTCGAATAATAATTATCGGAATGTATGATTGAATTATGTTTATTGCTACAAAATTTGCAAGGCCCTAATAGACAACTCTTTACATTGTGACCGGAACGCAAGCAATTCTCGCATAAATTATTGTCTTTGACAATTTTTAATTTGCTAGCTAAATCCATGTTAATGAATTGCATGCACGTGTAAATAGGATGTTTACCTTTGCATACAACACAAGACCATTTGCGACCAGCTATCGACGACGACTGTGAGTGTGACGGCTTTCCACTGGACGATGCGACATTATGATGTGATAAATTACTTCGTACAACTGTGTGTGTGTTTTTTGTGTTTGTGTAATCAAATGTATGACTATGTTGCCCTTTATTATGCGATAATGCTAATGTTTCTAATAAATCTGCTCTGTTTTTTAAAAAGTTAAGTAAACTGTCTAATTTTAGTTTAATATTTGTTTCCGATAACAATAAGCCTTTATGTTGTTCCCACTCTCGTTCAGTCATTTTATCTAATTTGGAAGCGATAATATAAATAATAAGAGTGTCCCATGTATCTGTCGGTTCACCAAGAGTTTTTAATGCGCGTAAATTATTTATAATGATGTCTATAAGTTTTCTAATTAGAGAAGGAGACTCTTTTGGTAATGGTTGTATTGAAAATAATGCTTTGACATGACTATGTACTAATAATCTACTATTATTGTATCTATTTAAAAGTAGTTCCCACGCTACAGAATAGTTAGTAGAAGATATTTCTAGCGAATTGATAACTAACGCGGCACTTCCCCTAAGTGAAGACTTTAAATAGTGAAATTTTTGTATGTCACTAATATCATTAGAATTGTGTACTAATGACAAATACGTATCCCTATACTCAAGCCAGTGTTCATACAAACCGTCAAATGTAGGCAACGAAATGGTAGGTAATTTAATTGACCCTAGTGATTGTTGTGATGTATGTTGACACGATTTAGAGTGGTTAGCGATCTCTTCAGGGGTAAGAATAGATTCAGCACGGGCGAGTGTATGGTAATAACTATCTTCGAACTGTTGACGTTGTTCTAATTGATCTTCAATATCACTATCCAACACTAACTCTTCTATTTTAGACTGTATCTCGTTAAATTCAGAAAATAGCATACCCGCGCCCTTCACGCGTAATTTTAAATCTATCCTTAACTCATTAGTTATAGACACCTCGGCAATATTACATAAATGAGAATAGAACTTAGTTAATCTGCCTTTGACAATGCCACGTTTTCTAATTAACTCGCGTAATATTGGTTCGATATTTTCATCGCTATGTCTATAGGGAGATCGATCGCGCTTTTTAACCCCTTCTGTATCTTTATTTGATAATGACATCCTGGTGGCTTATGTAGAACACTGAGTACTTACGTGAATGCAAAGATAACGCGTAAAACCGCACGATCAGCTGTTGTCACTGTGCAGTAGGCAATTCACACCACACTTCCTGGAATTGTATAACGGAATTATATTATAACAATGATCACGGCACCTCCTGTAAACTGAAACTTTACTACGCACCGTGGCCAGGTAGATCTTCGTTGATTTGTCGCTCGTTTCTGACAAGCAAAGCTCCAAAAGTTAGCTCCAAGCAAAGCTCCAAAAGTTAGCTCCAAGCAAAGCCTCAAAGTTAATTCCAAGCAGAGCTCCAAAATTAAGTTCCGTTAGACAAAAATATGTTTTCCGTAGTTCCGAAAATCCATAGGTCGGTGATTTAAAATTTGGGTCGTAAGGACCACAATATGTTGGGGCGTGATGCAGCCCTTAAAAAATGGTATTAGAATATGGTAGGTGTGGTATGAAATAAAATACGTGTTGCTTGTTACAACGTTCAATGGCGAGTGTATTCTAGAAAATTACATTTGTTGAGGATAGGTAAGTTACTAATGAACAAAGACATCAATTCTTTTGCATGACAACTTAATCTAACTTAATTATATTAAAACTAATGTGTGAATTATTTTGATTTAACTAGTTAATTGTACAAAACTTTATTTATATATCATCTTTAATCTTTATTTATTTTAAAATGGGTTCATCAAACATTGTTTCATTGTGTTATAGCGACTATCAAAATTAACGCTTTAGTTAAGTTTAGTTGTGAAGTAGAATCAGTGCCACGGCCAATACACGTTGTCTTCGTTGATTGGTCAGGTGCAATTTGCAATTTTGTATCCTTTTAAGGTAAGGTTGCTGTCGTTGAAATGGTCGACGGCTGGATGACAATGCGGAATTTGCTTTGATAATTGTATAGTTCTAAACACTAATAAATAGTATGTACAAATTTATTTAAACGAAGTCTAGCATGATTAAATGTTTAAATTTATTAGTAGTTTTTCGAAAATCACTTCAACTAACGCATTTTTTAAAAACGGCAACACATACATACCATTCTAACACAATCCATAGATAAAAGAGACCGAAAATTCAATGCATAGATAAAAGAGATCGACAATTCTATTACCATTAAAAGACCGTTATGACGGCATATAGCAGACTACGGATATTTGACTTCAATTGCAACGGTATCGTGCCGGTATTGTGCCGGTATGACAATTGTTCCAAAATAGTGGACTTGAGCACCGATCGAAAGGCACCTTTTGTAGATTTTATTACGTTGGCCGAATCTTGACTTAGTCGATTACGTCACTTAAAATTTTTTATGCAATTACATTCTACACATTTTTTAATTTTGCTCGTTTAATTGTAGACATTTAGACACAGAGGCTAGTCAACTTGTGGTTTTCATTTTTTAGTTTACATAAGTTTAGTTGTGCATCTAGAATTAGTATTACTGTTGTCTTTTAAAGTGCGTAAAGTGATTTTGGGCGACCAATGAATTTATATTTATGCCGCCAACTCGCCAACCTAGCAGTGTATTTTTCAAAGAAAACAGCGTGTAACAACTCCTCTTGTTTTAATGCTTTAAGACAAATACGCTTAATACGCCCAATACAATGTATATTGAATTTAAAACAATACACTATGGTACCGATTCTACGTGAGAAAATTGATATTGTCAATAATACAATTCGGCAATGTTAATAAACTTTTTTATTAGAAAATCTGTGTATTATAGACAAAAGTTTTTAATTAATAAAAATTTATGTGCACAATGAAATAGCCAATATATTAAAAATGCGGCATATTAGTGGAAATGCTGGGAGAGGACGCCCGAGAAAAATATACTCCGATGTCATCGCCAGGATACTCCAAAAGGGGCAAGTGCATAGCACTTACACCCGTCGGGCATGTTTGACCAGATGTATGAGTCTGGATGATGCCAACGAAGTGTGGATCGTAGCAGATGGCGCTCTATAGTCTCTGCTTACCCCCATGAGGCGTGATGTTATGATGATGATGATATTTTTTAATTAAGTTATGATTAGTTGAGCACGCAGAATTGGTACCTATGTTATAATATCTCAAAAAAGGTGTGAATTTCTCACGAAAATAATTTCACAAAAAATCGTGCCGTTTTACTGGCACAACCGAACTAAAACATGAATATTGAGTATTAATAATACCAATTTGAACACAATTTAAAAGTATTTTTAAAATTCTGCCTCCATTGGCCTGTTTCATAATATTTTACAATGTTTAAACTAATTGAATACTATAATGTAAAACTATGAATATATATTGACGGGCCTCGTGGTCTAGTGGTTCATATAACGGACTGCCGATCACGAGGTCTCGGGTTCGATTCCCGGTCAGGACAAATATTTGTGTGATGTTTTTAATTGTCAAACAAATGTTTGTAGGTACTGCGTCTGGGTGTTTACTATGTATTATAAGTATGTATTTACAAAAGAAAAGTAGTATATGTAGTCTATCCGTATTCTGGTACCCATAACACAAGCATATAAAGCTTAGCTTGGGACCAGAGGACGTTGTGTGAAATGTCCATGAATATTTATTTATTAAAAAAAATAAAATAAAAAAAATATACAGCAGTGGAAAAAAATGGTTGTATTAAAAAAAAACAAGTTTATTGTTTAAAGTGTGTTATTTATTTATAAACATTTTTATGACATTCAAAACATGTGATTTTAAAATAAAGTAAAAGAGATTTTGCTTAAAAGACCAAGAGTTTTTAACATTTCAGAGTAGGTATTTTCACATATTTGGTAATGGTTATTCCAAGAACAATATATTTTGTTGACAGCACACAGGACTAATATTAAAGGCTGAATAAAAATAAATGGCTAAAAAGGCACGTGCAGATGGAATGCCTGACATTAGTGATATTTAAACCAATCTGATTCAATATTGCTAAATAAACTGAAATCGTAACTCGTTAACGTAACGAAACGGTCCTAGAAGAAATTACCAAATTAAAAAGAGTGACAGTGTTTGATGTATTCACGTCTTGATAAAAAAAATCAGAAGGTACAATTTGTCAGACTACCCGGAAATGCTAGAAAATTTCTTAGTTATATTTCTACTCATTTATACAACTAATGACCATGTAAAGGATAGATTTCTTTACTGCTATTGAGATCTGAATGTAATTACAATATTTTTTTTAAACGTTTAGAAACAGGCCTTTATTATTTAACAAATTATGACTACTACACATTGAGACTAGAGATACAACTTAAACCTAAGTGTTAAACATCTATTTCATAATAATTACCGCAGTTATTTTTAAATAATAGAACAGCTGGATTATTTCGGCACACTATAACTACAAGCTAGGCTAACATTAAAAAAAAACATTCTTACAATAAAATCGATGAGTTAAAGTCAATAGATAAAATTATTAGCTACCTCTAGAAGCTGATTTAACTCGTTCGCTCGCTTTATGTCCCTTATAAGAATAACATTGATCATTTCGTCCAAAACCTTACAATAATTTCTCCTGTCAAGGTCAAGGTCAATGTCAAGGTCATTTTTTTCAAGGTCACCTCTGTATTTTTTCACATACAGTATCGTAATGTGCATTGAAAACACTAAATGTTTCAATATTATTTTAGTTTTCAGTGAGCCAACAAGTTAAGCACTATTTACAATTCATTACTGTATCTAAAATTTCTTAAATTTAATTAAATATATAGTTTAAGAAGACAATTCCACATTTCAATATATTTTTAAAATATTTATATACAATCATACTGCGACAATTGATTTATAATAAAATAATAAAATCTTAAATAGGTATTTTTAATTTTTTATTAGATAAACAACAAAGTGTCAATTATATAATCTGTTTTAATTACTTTTTAATTAGTCAATGATACATAGAACGTTTTTAAATAACATCATTATTACAACAGTAAAAAAAAGAAGAAAGAAATTCGATGTTATAGAAGGAGCTCAATCGATATATTCTGCTAATCGAATAACGAAAACAATAGTACCTAAAATAATAATATCGATAATAAATAAATAAAAGGCAATACAAAAAAATAATACTAAAAAAATACATTTTAAATATCATAAGTAAAGAAAACAGATTATAATTAAGTAAATCTTAAAAGAAGCAATTAATTAAACTACTTTAATGATATCACAGTTCATTTATGCAAATAAATATTAAATGTTCGCAAAGGCAAAGTCACTTATCAGGCTAAAGAATGCACTATACAAAATGACTTTTCTAAAAATACAATTGAAATTTGAATATAGAGTAATTTTTAACTTTTTTTTTTAACTTGTCTTGAATAATAACACAAATAACAGCACTGAAATCTAATCAAAACAAATATTGTATTATCAATTGTCTAATTATTTAGTATATTTTACATAACATGATAGTGTGTTTGAATATTTTCTATTATTTGTATGCTTAGAGAATATAAACAATTATAGAGCGGGCATAACACACCAGTCTGAACTTGAGGAGTACAATGCAATGTTCTCACTTTTACTTACAGTGCTGAGTTGGAAATATGCGCTTTATAGTTACTTATATACTCTAAGATTATATGACATTTAATAAAGATACTTGGATACCCAGTGATGCATGTTAATAGAATAAAGAAAACAATGAAACTACTAACGGCAAGTGTCTATCAACCTCTTGCCTGGTTATAATGAGGCTCAAGGCACATACCTACAATGAAAATTTTTACCATAAAGAATACGCGATCTCTTATTTTATTATGTGTAAAAGTCGCGAAAAGAAATATATCATATATATTATGTTATAATAAGAGTTGTAACAAGAGAGTGAAAACTTTAGAGTGAGTTCTTACTCCACTGTTTTTGTTAAGACGATACCAAAATAGCTTCGTGCATTTTTCTATGTACGAAGTTTTCATTGTTTCTTTAGATTGAATGGTTAGAGCTCTAATTTTTAAGTATATGTTTTTTCAATATATGATCTAGGATCGTATCAACTCAGAAACACGATTGAAAAAAGTTTTCTCGATAGAAAATCTTGGCGAAACAACCTCTCAAAATTTTTATTTTTTTCATTTGTCGGTCTATTATCGCGTATTAACTAATGAAATAACTTTAAAAACATAAGTAACTATTATATATAGAAACACGTAAATCAGAATTAAAATATAGTTAGTAGATTTTGAGTAAATAGGAAAAGTATCCCTAATTCTTCATTTTCTGTGCCTACTGGCTGTGTTAATATGTACGTGTCGGCGATGATATACGATAATATTGATGTAGGCCCTTAACATAATGACGGGCTTCGTGGTCTAGTGGTTCGTATAACGGACTGACGATCATGAGGTCGCGGGTTCGATTCCCGCCTCGGACAATCATTTGTGTGATGTTTATAAATGTCATACTAATATTTGTTCTGCGTCTGGGTGTTTCTATGTATTATAAGTATGTATTTACAAAAAAAAAAAAAGTTGTATATGTATTCTATCCGTATTCTGGTACCCATAACACAAGCATATAAGCTTAGCTTGGGACCAGAGGACGCTGTGTGAAATGTCCGTGAATATTTATTTATTTATTTATATTTTCTTTAAAAATGAAAAGAAATACCCAAGCAACTTTAGTTAGGTGTCATTAAAGTGTTTCTATTTAATCTAAGTGATTTAAACTGACAATGATATGGTTCTAATTTTACATATTTCTGTATAAGTATATTTCTGTATATTTCTATATAAGTGTATTAGGTGCGAAAGTTAAAATGTTTGACCATTTACACTACGATATGTACAAAAATACTGTACAAATTGTGATGATAAAATTGAATTGCGCATTTTTTATGAGACTAGTACTGATTTGTTCATACAATATTTGATTTAATGATGAACAATGTACAAATATTTTAGTGACTAAATTTGGCTTCACACATCCTTGACATGATGAAATTTTGAGAAAATATTGCATTATAATCAAGCTGCTATTATATTTCTAAAAGTAGATTTACTTTTTTAAATCTAGTTACCAACTAAATTTAGTTACATTAACTAAATTAAGTTACATCAACTAAATTTAGTTGCTGTAACTTTATTTTGACTTTGACATAATAAATTTAGTTACAAAAAAACCTTATATTTCCGGTTTTCTGTCAATATGTTGTATTTTAGAAGCAGTCGTAGTGTAATTGATCTATTTTGAGTTAATTAGCTAAGTTTATTATGACGATTTATGTTGGACAAAGAACTTTGAGAATGTAATCTGTTAGAAGCGTCGGCACTGTGGGACTGTCTTCGTTGATCGCCTTAAGAACTGGAATAATTAATTAGCATTTAGTTAATTAAAATTAAGTAATACTTATAGCTGTCCGTGTGATGACGGATTAATAATACAGGTGTCACCATCCCTTCTCCTCCCCAGGGTGCTGTAAGAGCCAGCTAAGGAACACAGATAACATCCTCTGTGAGAGACAGAAAACTCGAAAATAAACCCTGTGCCAACACGCCCGGTCAGCGCGGCACAGTAGACCGTAATCCCTTCTAAAGTGAAGGAGGCCCGTGCCCAACAGTGGGACCTTAATGGGCTGGGGAGAGAGAGAGAGAGAGAGAGAATACTTATAGTTAAATACAAAATAATGTTTGCGTGAATGTTCGCAGATATCTTTTACAACGTTCTCGAGTCCTAAGCTTACCATAGCAAGTATCATATCCATAATCCGCTATTTGTTTCCCACAGCCCAAAGTAAAGTTCCGTTAGGGATTAGTATTGTGTGAACAATATGTAACTGTACTTTTTGTATATTCAATGTAGAATTATGAACTTACTTTTAATGAGTACTTGAAGTGACTGATTATCTGGTGCACCGTTGTCTAGGTGGAACGGTATCACTGTGGTCAGGTACTGGAATATAAAAACAGTTCTATTATTAACTTTTACCTACGTAGTAGGTACATCGCAATACCAGACGGCGTAGTTTTCAGTGAAAGGTTATGTATCAATTGGAATTTTCGATATTTCCTCAAATGTTTACGCTTTAAAGCAGGAAAATTAGATAAATTTGGTTAATATATTTAACTAGTAATCGATCCCAGCTTCACACGTTAACTTTATTGGTGAAAAAAAGAATATAGCCTGTGTTCACCAGTACCTAACTAGCGCAGGTTCACGGCGGCGAATGAAATTTTTTACATAGGTCCAGTATTTCCAGAGCCTTTTTATTTCAAATAAAACAATCAAATCTTTTCTTTTTACATTGTTTAATGTAATATAGATTAGTTACCTTAGACTCTGAAGGTCCTGAGTTGAGATTAGGCGACCTTGGTGGCTGTGGCCTCTTCTTCTTCTCAACGTGATACTGCCTTCGCTTGTTCTGAACAGCCAGGAGTAATGAAATGAAGGTGTTTTTCAACTCCTTTTCATATTCAAGCTCATCACGTAGCGCCAGTTCTGAGATGAGAGTTTCTGAAAACTCTCGAATGAGGACCTCCAATTCCATAAAGATTTCGTTCAATTGAGCGAGGGAAAATGTGCGCAGTTCTGAAAATATATGGATTACAATGAGTAGGTTTTTTTTTAATTAGATTTTTTGTTAATTTGATGGTGATAGATTAAGAATACAATCCACCAGATTTCAAATAAAAAAAAAGAATTATTACAATCGCTTCGCCCAATTAAAAGTTATGAGGTAACAAACAAAAAAAACCTGTCAAGAGCGAGGTAAACTGGCACACTTAGGGTTCCGTACCTACTCGACCGAAAACCATAAATAACTAAATACAAATAAACAGTTAATTAAGCTCAAAGCAACCCACCAACTTAATTTTGTAGTTGAAATATATGTAATCGCCTACTTCATAAGTTGGTATTAGTATAAACACATTTTTCTTGTGATGTCATGATAAATTACATGTTTTTGGATTTTTCCCTATATCAGCACTATATAGACTTGGTCTATGCCACATTTCAAATCTCTAGGGCAACGGGAAGTAACCTGTGAATTTTGATTCCCTAGCATAAGTGGAAAATTTTTAGAAATGCTAATAATTCGGTTATATCTTTAAAATGCGTATATGTAAAAGGTTGATTGTATTTTTTGTAGCAAGGGACCGCATAGATCTACATGTCGTATGAGTTTCAAGTTAATACCTTCAGCCATTGCTGAGTAAAAAAAGTTTGACAGACGGACAGACAGACAGACGGACACCGAAGTGAGACTATAAGGGTTTGTACGAAACCCTAAAAAGAACATACAAACGAATTGACAAACTCCTCCTTTTTTGAAGACAGTTAAAAAATTTACTGACATGTAAGTACGTATACGTGTATGCAGTTCACAATTAGTTTGCATTAATATAATATGAACTAATTATGACATATCCTACTAATATTATAAAGGCGAAAGTTTGTATGTATGGATGTTTGTTACTCTTTCACGTAAAAACTACTGAATGGATTTGAATGAAACTTTACCACAATATAGCTTATACATCAGAATAACACATAGGCTACAAATTGGCTGGACCGATTTTGATGAAATTTTATTTTATACAGAATTGTATGGCAAAACAACGTTTGCCGAGGCAGCTAGTAAAATATACATTCACCTATTATTTTGCATTATTATGTCTCGTCTACTTCAAAATGTTATTAAAAATACCAAATTAATGTAAATAAAATTAACTAATCAGTTACGTAAATAATTTAAATAACTGAAAGCGTACGTGTCTGCTGAAAGTGGATTGAGAATTTTATATTTAACACAATATTACTTATGTACTCGTATTATTGAAGGTATTGTTTTCTTTTTCGATATTCTCCTAATTTAGATAGATAGATAGATTAACTCTTTATTGTACACATTTACAAGAAACAGAAAACAGAAATTAAGCTTAAAACTAGATACAAATGGCGGCCTTATCACATAAAGTGATCTCTTCCAGGCAACCATGGGATGGAAAGAAAAGTTAGGGACTAAGACAAGGGAAATTAAGTGGGGCTGCAGTGTACAAGTAGATTAATGTAAAGGAAGAAAAAAAAAACCAAAAAAAAATTAATTATATTAATAAAATAAATAAACGGACCCCGATAAACCTCCGTGTAATTTTATATTTTTAAATGTATTTTTATTTTGTAATTCTATGTTTAAAAATGTAATTTTAAAATGAGTTTAAATAAAGAATACCGAAAAAATAAATAAGTAAATATTACATATTTAATGTGATTTAAAGAATCCGGTACTGTATTTGGTACTCTTCCTCTTGAGTAAACAGGTGAAATAATCGCGAATTCACAATCAGTTCACATACAACTTGAATACTTTCCACTTGTCCTATGTAAATTTACATATTATTAATATTACTAGCAACAGCTAGTTAAAAATAAAAAGCCTTGTAAGTCGAAAAATATTAAAATATCTAACTTAAGCTGGGTTGTAATATTTCAGTTGAGAAAATGCGCTGCGCTTGCGCAATTTTATACTAACGGATTTAACTATGGTGTCTGATCAAATAACTACAAGTATAATTGTATTATAAAATTAATCAAGGCTTAAATTAAATAATAATATTTGCTAATAAAACATTTCTAGCATATTTATTGTTAGTAATTTCGAAAGAATTACTTAAATATTTACTCAAGTTGCATCATTCTAATTATGTTGAAATTTTTACAAAAAAAAAAATTTTGTTTCGGTATGAATTACGAAACTAAAAAGAATCCTTTATTCAATATATATTTGGAAATTAACCGAAAATTTTGACTACAGGATGGTTAAATATTAATTTAATTGTAATTTTAATTTATTAGTTGCTGCTTTAGGAAAATAGTATAAAGCAATGGTATATTTTTAAAGGTTATTTAGTGATAATATTTTCTAACACTTGCGCGACTCATCTGTTTAAATAAAACTACTTTTTACGGATTAAGATGTTTATATGCGTATATTTGTTTTAAATTTTGGCTTATAGTATTTTGGTTATTTAGTACTCACTAAATACTACAACTACTACTACAAGCTACAGTCATAGAGAGAGGAGGCTATATTATTAAGAAAATAAATATGAAGGTGGACAAAGTACGAAACAGCTAGTATAAAATAAAATTGAATTTTTAGGGTTCCGTACCCAAAGGGTAAAAACGGGACCCTATTACTGAGACTTCGCTGTCCGTCCGTCCGTCCGTCCGTCCGTCCGTCCGTCCGTCCGTCCGTCCGTCCGTCCGTCCGTCCGTCCGTCCGTCTGTCACCAGGCTGTATCTCAAGAACGGTGATAGCTAGAGAGTTGAAATTTTCACAGATGATGTATTTCTATTGCCGCTATAACAACAAATACTAAAAATAAAATAAAATAAATATTTAAGGGGGGCTCCCATACAACAAACATGATTTTTTGGATTCCGTACCCAGTATCTCAAGAACGGTGATAGCTAGACAGTTGAAATTTTCACAGATGATGTATTTCTATTGCCGCTATAACAACAAATACTAAAAATAAAATAAAATAAATATTTAAGGGGGGCTCCCATACAACAAACATGATTTTTAGGGTTCCGTACCCAGTATCTCAAGAACGGTGATAGCTAGACAGTTGAAATTTTCACAGATGATGTATTTCTATTGCCGCTATAACAACAAATACTAAAAATAAAATAAAATAAATATTTAAGGGGGGCTCCCATACAACAAACATGATTTTTTTACCGTTTCTTGCTCGATACTAATAACGTTGCCTTATGTTGCATAGATAATGGTACGGAACCCTTCGTGCGCGAGTCTGACTCGCACTTGACCAATTATTTTTATATCTATACTAATATTTAAAGCCAAAGAGTTTGTTTGTTTTTGAATGCGCTAATCTCAGGAACCACTGATTTAATTTAAAAAAAAATTTCAGTTTTGGATAGTAAATTTATGAAGGAAGGCCATATAACATCAAACTGCGACCAATAGCAGCGAAGCATAGGAGAAAAATGTTGCCAAAAGGTGGAAAATTTTCTGAATTCCATGCGTACGAAGTCGCGGGCAACAGCTAGGTAGTTGCTAGATACACATGTCACATTTTTGAAGGTCATAAAAGCAAATGTAATGCTAAAATAATACTAAATCAAAGTTGAACGCACTCTTAAGGGCCTACATCAATATTATCGTATATCATCGCCGACACGTACATATTAACACAGCCAGTAGGCACAGAAAATGAAGAATTAGGGATACTTTTCCTATTTACTCAAAATCTACTAAATATATTTTAATTCTGATTTACGTGTTTCTATATATAATAGTTACTTATGTTTTTAAAGTTATTTCATTAGTTAATACGCGATAATAGACCGACAAATGAAATAAATAAAAAATTAGAGAGGTTGTTTCGCTAAGATTTTCTATCGAGAAAACTTTTTTCAATCGCGTTTCTGAGTTTATGCGATCCTAGATCATATATTGAAAAAACATATACTTAAAAATTAGAGCTCTAGCCATTCAATCTAAAGAAACAATGAAAACTTCATACGTAGAAAAATGCACGAAGCTATTTTGGTATCCTCTTAAAAGAATATGTAGGCTCACTTGATCGCGTACGTGTAGTCCTTGACGAATTGAAACAATTGCGTTTTGTATAACGACCAATTAGTATTTTTACTTTCACACTAAACAATAAGTGAATTTAATTTTATATGCAGCACATGTGTGTTGACATTTATTTGAATTAGGATGGTTTTTATACAAGTGTCACCACCCTATTTCCTTCCTAGGCTGCTGTAAAAACCAACTAAGGGATACTGTAGGTACACAGATAACATGCTCTGTGAGAGACGGAAAATTAAATAATTGGTCAAGTGCGAGTCAGACTCGCGCACGAAGGGTTCCGTACCATTATCTATGCAACATAAGGCAACGTTATTAGTATCGAGCAAGAAACGGTAAAAAAATCATGTTTGTTGTATGGGAGCCCCCCTTAAATATTTATTTTATTTTATTTTTAGTATTTGTTGTTATAGCGGCAATAGAAATACATCATCTGTGAAAATTTCAACTGTCTAGCTATCACCGTTCTTGAGATACTGGGTACGGAACCCTAAAAATCATGTTTGTTGTATGGGAGCCCCCCTTAAATATTTATTTTATTTTATTTTTAGTATTTGTTGTTATAGCGGCAATAGAAATACATCATCTGTGAAAATTTCAACTGTCTAGCTATCACCGTTCTTGAGATACTGGGTACGGAATCCAAAAAATCATGTTTGTTGTATGGGAGCCCCCCTTAAATATTTATTTTATTTTACTTTTAGTATTTGTTGTTATAGCGGCAATAGAAATACATCATCTGTGAAAATTTCAACTCTCTAGCTATCACCGTTCTTGAGATACAGCCTGGTGACAGACGGACGGACGGACGGACGGACGGACGGACGGACGGACGGACGGACGGACGGACGGACGGACGGACGGACAGCGAAGTCTCAGTAATAGGGTCCCGTTTTTACCCTTTGGGTACGGAACCCTAAATAGAAACCCTATGCGAACACGCCTGGACAGCGCAGCCTAGTAGACAACTTGATACTACCGGATAGTGACCTCTATTAAAATTTATTAATAATTAAAGACGTTTATTTATAATTGACATTACTAACAAATCGTCTGTCCACGTCAATGCCAGGATTGAACATAGCCCTTTATCTTGGCTAAATCGTACTTTACAGATTAATAATGTTTCATATGGCGTGCAGGCTGTATTAGAGAGACACATAGACACATATTTTACGCACACAGATAAGCCATGCCTCTTCAAGCCGATTGAATGATGTAGCCATAGCCACTGCCTGGCGAATCTGTGATGGAAATAATACGTACCAACTACATACCACCTTTGTATTCGATACCCACACAACCTGATATAAGTAATATAAGCATAATAACTAAAATAAGAAACTCATAATAATATAATAACATTTTCAACGGCAATGACATAACCAAAACCATTGTTCGATTATTCTCACAGTTTTATAGCAGCGCGTGCGCAGGCATTATTATAATTGTTAAAAAATATCTACAAAATGACATCTTACGTTATGTCACCCACTGTAAACAATATGGCTGACTTAATGCCATTAAAAAGCCATAAAAAGAAAATCAGTTTTTTAAATAGTAAGTAATATTTTAAGATTAAATCCAGTTTTTTGTCAGGCTCAACTCAACACGAAACTCCTTCATAAAGTGAGAGTATAGTCTATTTTAACATGATGACCAGACTCTTATATAGTCCGTGTGGTGACGGATTAACACGTTCTCAGCGGCACTAATTTATCTGTACTTTCCATTACTGCGTTACGAGGCGTTTAAAACCTCGTCCTGAACCAGAAGTTAGAGCGGTACGAGGCTTAGTAAACCCCACCGCCCACTGGAGACAAAAATCCTTATTTGGCGCAAATTAAAGCAAATTGTAAGATTTTTGTCGCAATTATTATTATCAATGAGTTGATCTACCTAAATCTGATGATCTGGGCTGAAGAGAGAGAGATCAGATTTTTTGGTATATATACGTAGATTCCAGAATTTGGTCTGTCAGAAATTACTATCTACTTAGAATTTCCCTTAGCCGACAGTTACATTACTCGTGATAAAAATGGGGCTGGAGAAATGTGGTATATTCTTTTACATTACGTGATATCAAATTGAACTGGGAATGAAATCGCCACATATTTAGAACTTTTTGAAATATACCTAACAATAACTTCGGGCCAAAATTTAAAATCAATTATACGCGTCTAAATCCGTAAAAAGTTGTTTTATTTAAATTGAAATTCATTTATTTATTTATACACGAATCATGAGGTTGCTTATAGATGTTCCATTCTAGAATTCTAGGTACGCATACAATCATTTGCAAATAATATTGTAAAAGAATATCTTTCCATGGAAGTTATTAAAACAATCCCAGAGACCTAAGGCATACGGTTTTATTTCTATCTCTTTAATGTCTTAACGCGATTCCTGTTCAAAATTGTTTATGATATTGTTATAGGAAATTTACTGGCAATTTCGTATTCTTATACCGTCACTACATGAGCAAATCCCCAACCACAATGAGTGTCTTTGCATTTGTTAACATCAACTGAATATGATTCATATTTATGTACTTGTATATAGACATTAGTCCAATTTAAATTATGAACGATGACCTTGGCGGTTACCCATATGACTGTTGTTTTTAGAAGCCACTCCATATTAAGATGTTTTGTAACGTTTCTGTGTAAAGTATGGTCTGCTTGCGTGAGGGTATAGTTTTTAAGTACTATTTTGAGAGTATTTTTACAGACTTAATGATCACCACGCTATAAGGCTATATCAAGGTAAAAAACCATAGTAACAAACAGTAATTTGTTATCACTGTTTGTTAGTTTTTGGTTAACCCAAGCGACGCCCCTAAGATATTTTTATAATAAAGGGCATTATGTAAACGTAATCACAGTATAAATGAATGAAACACTCTATGCTGACAGACGATTAGAAGAAATAATAAGTATTTTTTTAATAGTCCCAATAATTGTATCAGTGAACGGTTTCGGGTCCCGAAGAGCGTTTCACGATAGCTCGAGAGGTTCGCCGTCAGTAGTAAGTCGCTGATGGTTCAGATGCAGAAAGCGGTTTTGCTGGCTCGGAATATGCTCTACCGCTCCAACTGATTGTCATGATTCTATCCAAATAAGTTTTATTGTAATCAATATACAGTATACTTACTGTCTTCATATAGCGGCGCACTGAGTACCTCCTTGCCTTTTTCCAAAGCCTCGTTGTATTCAATAATATCACCTTCTGATGATGGTGTGTCTTGCATCATGTCATCGATTTCTTGGATTACCTGGAACATAACGGCTTATTTAATAATTGAATACATTAAAGATTGGATTTATGTTTTTTTTAATTTTTATTAGGTCTGTCCTCTGTAGGCTTGATCGCAATTCATAAGATAGATCTGGTTTTCAAAGATTTAATTTTCTCTACGTACAAACCATCCCTGGACTTCCACGATTAATTCAAGACCAAAATTAGCCAAATCGGTAAAGGCGTTGTTGAGTTATAACATTACAGCGAAAAGTGGCATTGATTTTTATATATATAGATTTACCTCATCAGCAGTTTTTACAGGGCACTCGTGATCCTGATGTAGACCTCCCAAGATGAGGGCATGCATATCCAGGTCTGACGCAACTGCCTCATCCTCAGAACTGTGAATCTCGTCGTCCGGTGTCAATGAACTCTATTTAACAAATCGGTTGATCAGAAAAGACAATAATTTTATTATAATAAAATAATATGCTATATTATTCTAATCTTTTGATTGGGTATTCTACGCAAGTGCTGAATAATACATATTTAATTAAGATCAATTAGGATAAAAATTACGTGAGCGTAGTATCGATAAGACCAATAAATAATTTCTTACCTTCTTATCATTGAGATTCAAGGTTGGGATATGCATTTTTCTGGAGAACGACTTCGTCCAATCAATCGGTAGAATGTTCCCGAAGTTTCCTGTGATAGTCCACCACATTCTGTAAAAAAAGAAACATAACATTAACTTTCTATTACCGGTATTTTAATCCTTCGGCTACTTTGTACGACTGGTATTATCAATCTTAACGTTTCACATGAGAGAGTATTATTTTGGTGTAGATTATATCTAAAACTCTCCATTACGTGTGCTTATGGTTTATATCACCACAACTGTCTCTGAAGGGTTAAGCAGGACTTATACTTTTCCGTACTTATTCCAATTAAGTGTACAGTGATACAGTACAATTTATATAAGCATTGAATTGTCGTAAATTTGGCAATGTTTTTATTAACAGGAAACACATCTTTTTCACATGAATAAATAATTTATACGAAAGAAGGACAGGTAGAATTGAGTTCTACGCAAAATTAAGATGTTTTTACATAACATCTTTACTTTCTTCAAACAAATTAAGTGTGAATGACTGAAAGTTCTTGTTTTAAAAATGGCGTAAGCGGTAATGGAATGATTGTTAATTTTTACGGACGGGCTGCGTGGTCTAGTGGTTCATATAACGGACTGCCGTTCACGAGGTCTCGGGTTCGATTCCCGGTCAGGACAAATATTTGTGTGATGTTTTTAATTGTCATAAAAATGTTTGTACTGCGTCTGGGTGTTTACTATATATTATAAGTATGTATTTACAAAAGAAAAGTAGTATATGTATTATATCCGTATTCTGGTACCCATAACACAAGCATGTAAGCTTAGCTTGGGACCAGAGGACGTTGTGTGAAATGTCCATGAATATTTATTTAACTTCGTCTAATATTTTTTAACAATTTTTTATTAACTTCCCTCGACTTTAGTTAAAAATTGTTAAAGAATAATAAGATCAAATTAGTTTAAGAATATTGAGATCAAATTTACGATTCCTGGAATCGTAACTTATGTAATAAAGGCTACATCACTCAATCGGTTAAATGCCACTTACGTGTCCATCTGTGCGTGAGGCTATACGTCATATAAAACGTCGTTATTCTATGAAGTACGATTTAGCCAGGCTAAAGTTCTTTATCCTCAACTTTAAACGTCAACGCACAAAAAAAAACTGTGGCTTAATTCCTATGACGTCAAATATCGAAACTTACTCATAAGTAATAAATTCGTAGCAGTGATGGCATTCAAATTATGTTAATCGCGTAATGCAAGAAAAAGCAGTTTATTTTTTTATTTTTCAATATTAAAATGCCGAGGGATTTCGGCAGGCAAGTAGTTCGGTTACTCAAACCGAGTTCGCCCAAAAAAAAAAAAAAAAAGTAGTTCGGTGTTGCCACAGATTAAGAACTCGAATATATAGTTTAATAAATTGTGGAATTAGTTACGGTTATAAATTATAAGATCATGGTTCATACTCCAATTAGATGAAGTTGCTTCATTGTTCTAAAATAGTTTGCATTCTCTTACGGAGATATGGTTTCAGATTATTTTTTTAAACTTACGTAAATTTTTAATGGATGCATTATAATGTTTACTTTGTGAGAAACATTAAGTACTAATTTGTCGACTATGCCACTCGTTGGAATGTAATCATTTTAAGTTACATGTACATGAAGATTGCCTCTAACAATTGTAGCGCTTGTGTGAATAATAATTTGCAAAGATTATTAAGTTAGAAACAAAGAAAGAAATACATTCTTTATAACATATAAGGAATATGTTTATCAATTACAGGGCAATTTATAACTTTCCAAAAATTGTTTGTCCGTCGTAGGTTTCATGTGCCTAAATAGAAGCAAAATCTCTATATACCCATGTCTCAATTTTGTCACAAGATTAATAAACATTTGCAGTTCAACGCAGTGTTATCTTTTGAAGATTAAGAATGGGAAAAACCAGCAGCGCTTTCTGAGAAAACAATATTTAACATTTTTGCCATTTCAAGTGATAATTATTGCTATTGACACTATCGATTTTGCTACAGAATAAAGAGAAAATAAAAATTCGGTGTCCTACGACCAAATAATATTAAGACTATTTAGTTGATCAAATGCCTAAGAGAATTCTTTGTGTCTGGTTCTGCATAGCATAGTTCGTTAGTACAAAAAACATACTGTGGTACCTACACGTTCCATTTTCAAACACGACGCCTGTCAAATTCAATCAATCTGCTAATCTGCTCTAGACAGTCAATGGTAGTATTTTAAAAACATTTCATGTTGTACATATTATGTTGTAGGTACCAAGTGCATACGATATTTTGCTTTTGCATTGCAGTGCTAAGCAAATAAGTATAAGCTAAACGGGCTATCACATTTCCTTTTAAGTAGTAAAATAAAACAATATGCATAAGCTGAGTCAGATTTATAGTGAACAATATTATATGATATCGGTCTCAATGCATAACAGTAAAGTTACTGCGCACTAATCAACTAAATAATAAACTTTGCTCTTTTAACAGTGATAATCTTTGCCACTTGGTAACCGAGTGCACAGTTTTGACCGTAAATAATTATTATCATACAGTTGCAGATTAACCAGAATTCAGATATAATAAGACCAAAAATTATATATAATTTAAAAATATCTAAAATAGAGATATCTGTAAATACTGATTGTACTCAATACAACTCTACAAGTTCTAAAGTTGTAATAAAACGCTATACGCTAGCTGGCAAAAAAGTTCTCTTCATACTATACTATACTCTTCAAAAATCTTAGTTTGCCAAGAAGTGGTGGATAAGTATAAAATTCTTAGTAGAATTGTAGACGATGTGGATTCAAAATAAATTTTGCTGGAAATGATTATAATTCCAGACCACACAATACTCATATGGTTAAATCTTAGTCTAATTATTAACATGACAAATAATAAATACAAACTACAGTATAACAGCCGAGTCTGTCATTTAATTAAAACTTATCATTAAATAAGTTTGTAACCCCATTTACGACCGATAACACAAGTTGAATAACTGTGATTATATTAATGGAAGCAAAAGTAATACGACCTGAGTTCTCCTAAGGTGGAATAGGTCAATTGCATCAGCCACTCCAATAAAATTATTGGCAACTAGTGTCGTTGTACTGCTACGTACTGAAGTTAATCTTAGTTATCTATTAAATAACTATTTGTTTATGTTAAAAACATTGATAATTATAATTAAGTGAACAAGAATTAATTCCAACACAAAATGTTATTTGATCGTATTACTCAATAGCTTTCGTTTTAATACGTCAATTACTTCAGATAAATCTCAATGTATATCACGATTTCGTTTGATCGTTTTCACGGATTAGTTTAAACATTTGAACTGTTTTGAAACTTGAAAGGTGATGGTTTGTTAATGCGAATGACTATACAAGATTGGTTCTTTGGAATGAGATTGGGCTATTTTAGGAAGATTATAAGATATTGGAATCAATTAACAGGCACATTAATTACAAAATGAGTTATCTAGATAGATGGACAATGAACTCATCTCGTTGGCTTGAATAAGTAATTGGGTTTTAATTCATGAATTTACGTTTCAGAGGCAGGCGAGGCTAATAATAATTTCCGAAGTTATATAGAAACCAAGTTTTTAAAGATAAGATCATTATTTAATAAGAAACTACACCTAAAATACTTCTATTTTGTATAATAAAAATATAATGTTTCATATATCAAGTTCGAAACTGTATAATTCGTATTTCTTGGAAATATAGCACTGTGAATAGTTTTTATTTAAAAATAAATGAACTTTTAGCTTTTTATTTCGTTATTACGGTTGAAAATAGTCGATTATGATAATACACCTAGCCATTGGCATCGTCCGTGAGTCAGCCGGAGGGATAAATTGGCGCTAATTTGAGATCCCGCGGCACTCCGCCTCTCAATTGAGGAATGTGTCACTTTATATTACGTACAAGTACTGCTATAAAGCGACAGCTAACATCGTTCTGAATAATTTCAACTTGTTTTACAAAACAATATTGAGGTAAAATCTAATCCTAATAATCTTGAATTTCAATAGTACTTAATTGAAACACTTAACAAAAGATTTTGGTCTCTTTAGAATGTCCTTAGATATAATTTTACATAATCGAGAAGATCAAGGGATTTAAAAAGTCGTTATTGCATTGGGGAAGTTCTTTGTTTCTTAGCAGCAAAAATTCGATCATTACGATTTGTACGTCTAATCATACAATTTGAAGCAAAAATACTCAAGTAATTGTCATAAAACCAGCTTCACCTATTTTCAAAAGCGTTGTTGTGTACGTTTCAAAAGCCTTAGAAACTACATCTCAAAAGCCCTACACACCTACATACGGGACAATAGTGGTTTGCTTGGCAGGAGGTCCAATAGACGATAGCGCAGAGGTCACGAGTTCAAACCCACGTCACGTAGTTCACCTTTGACTTTTACAAATGAACGATCAATTAAATATAATAAAAATAAGTCGGGTTTTTCTTCCTGACGCTATAACTCCAAAACGCACGGACCGATTTCCACAGTTTTGCATTCGTTGGAAAGGTCTCGGGCTCCGTGAGGTTTATAGTTCATTTTTATAAAATTTTTTTTTTTTACTATTATTTTGGTATGGCAAAACAACGTTTGCCGGGCCTGCCAGTTAAATATAAATATTATAAATAAATATTACATATACATTTCACACAACGTCCTCTGGACCCAAACTAAGCTTATATGCTTGTGTTATGGGTACCAGAATACGGATATAATACATAAACTCGGGCCTCGTGGTGGAGTGGTTTATATAACGGACTGCCGATCATGAGGTCTCGGGTTCGATTCCCGGTCAGGACAATTATTTGTGTGATGTTTTTAATTGTCATACAATAGTTTGTACTGCGTCTGGGTGTTTATTATGTATTATAAGTATGTATTTACAAAAGAAAAGTAGTTTATGTATTATATCCGTATTCTGGTACCCATAACACAAGCATAATAAGCTTAGCTTGGGACCAGAGGACGTTATGTGAAATGTCCACGAATATTTATTATTTATTTACTAAACTACTTTTCTTTTGTAAATACATACTTATAATACATAGTAAACACCCAGACGCAGTACAAACATTTGTATGACAATGGGCATTGTTCATATTTTTTTTTTAATCTTATTTCGAAAACCATTTCGGGGAATAGAGTTTCTGATCATGATCCATTATTTTTTTTCGGAAAATTTGCTATATTAACGATTATTTTTCCAAAAAAGCAAATGATCTCTATTTGCCCTTGAAATGAAGGACTTAAAATATTAAGGCGTTTTTAGGGATATACTACTCTGAAGTGGAGTTGAAATTGGTCTATTATATCAACTTGTCAACTTTGAAAAGATAAAGTGCAATCTGTATTAAGTCTATCAAGAAAAGTCTATATACAGATTGCGTAAAACGATGACGTCACAACATTTAAAGTAATATCTTTAAGAATTTTTAAAAAATTCTATGTAGTGAATATTTCAACAATACTGAAATTAGTTGCTTAAAATAGTCTATATTTTCTGAAAAGAACATAAAAACAGTAGGTCAAAAATTATGAACAATCCCAATTAAAAACATCACACAAATGATTGTCCTGACCGGGAATCAGCCCGAGACCTTGTGAACGGCAGTCCGTTATATGTACCACTAGACCACGAGGCCCGTCAGATATATTTTTTATGGCAAAGGCAAACAAATAGAGAAGGAACAATCACGCACAACTATCGTAGTGGTATTAGGGATCAATGCACTGAAATATTCTAATATATTTTCACTACCATTAGTAAGGTGAATTATCGAAAACGCGCGGTAGTTATTTAGTTTTAAAATGGCATTCACACACGCAACGAAGGGTGACACAATACTATTAAGGTTTTACGATGAAATAATATATGTTTGACGTTTTATAGACCTTGCCGTGTTTAATTTTTCGTTCTAGTCTATTTTTAGTCTATATATCTGTAAAAAGTGCACTTTTGCAGATTTAGACGCGAATATTTGTTGAAAAAGAAATATACGCGTTAAAAATGGTCATTGAATAAATAATTTTCGAAAATGTTATATAATAGATTCTCACGATTATCTTGAAAGGCCTATATTGAGGAATAAGTAAAACTTTGAGAACTACTTTGAGAAAGTAAACACGAAACTATGTATGATACATAAATCTAGATGACAGACATTTTATACGGCACTTTTATTCTTAGATTTACGCCAGATGGCCTAGATTACTTGCGTAGATGTGTGACCTAATTGAAAACCAAGAGAGGTCTTTGATTTTATTTTAGCTTTTATCCTTTATACTAGAAATTCTAAACAATAAAATATGTCATTTTTCGAATATTTTGTTTTGAGATATACGATCGATTTAAAAACGTCCTCTATAATAAATTCATCGTTTATGGTATTATCTAAGATGTTGTTTGCTAAGCTGGTGCTCAAGTCCACTATTTTGGAACAATTGTCATACCGGCACAATACCGGCACGATACCGTTGCAATTGAAGTCAAATATCCGTAGTCTGCTATATGCCGTCATAACGGTCTTTCAATGGTAATAGAATTGTCGATCTCTTTTATCTATGCATTGAATTTTCGGTCTCTTTTATCTATGGATTGTGTTAGAATGGTATGTATGTGTTGCCGTTTTTAAAAAATGCGTTAGTTGAAGTGATTTTCGAAAAACTACTAATAAATTTAAACATTTAATCATGCTAGACTTCGTTTAAATATATTTGTACATACTATTTATTAGTATAAAAGCAATGTGAAGTTTAGGAGATTAGTAAATTGCAATAAATTACAAAGAACAATTTCTAATATTTCTATCTATCTATTTTTTATTTATGGCAATCTGTCGACACAGGACAATTTAAAAATATTACTGTCAAATTCAAAATAGCAGACTACCGAAACATTTCAGTCATTGAATTGCAATTGTGAAGCAGTTGTGTACGAGACTAGCAATTTATGTCACTTTGACAATTGTAAGACAATGATGAAGTCGTTATGACGACACATTATTAGTAGACTACCAAAAACTTTACTATTGCACCATAATGGTACAATAATGGTACAGTTGTGACACCGTTGAAATACCCGACTCAGGGCCCTGGACTTTACGGCACCCTTGGGAGAATATGGGGTGGTCACACTTGTTTTCTTTATCCGTCACTAGTTGACTACACGATTAAAACTGCACTGTTTATAGGGATAGTATTTTATTGTCACAATATCAGCTAGTATCGGTTTTTCGTTATAAGTGAACTGATACGAATGTTTCTTAACATTAATTTTATCTATGTTCTCACATCAAATTTGACATAGTTTGAACTGTGTCACGATGGCCATAAAAATACTTCACTAAGTAGGTATATAATGTTCCATTGTTTTAATTAAATTAATAATTAAATAATATTTAACTGTTATAATATCTTTACTTAAACACGTTTTGTTCTTTAATTATTAAATTTTATAGTTTTTCTGGCGATAGACATTATGATGGCCCAATAAGAACTTGCCGGCAAATACCACTATTGCATACTTAAAGTCTATAAAGCATTATTATTGATATAAGCCCTGATAAAAACGGATTTTGGGATAGTCGATTTTTCTTTTTTAACTAAGCAATAACAGCCTGAATAGAATTTTACAATTTTTTTCAGCAGTAAATTTTTCGGTAACGTTACAAGAACTTATACAATACACTTTCACATTAATATTACACTTATTTAATTAGATTTATATAATACTTTGTGATGTTTACGCGACTAATAGGTAGATATCTAAATAAAACAGTCTAATAGGGATAGTTACATTTTAATAATTGCATTCTTTTGACTTGCTCACATCTTATTAGAAGAATTATGCTTTTGTCTCGCTATCTTCCAGAGCTCAGGCTATAGCAAGCAAATGGTAAGTAATAATGCGTATTTATTTATCTTGCATTTTATAAATTAGCCATTTTTAGGGTTCCGTACCAAAATGTTAAACAGGAACTACTAGGATTTCGCTGTCCGATTCCGTCCGTCTGTTTGCAGGCTATTCCTCTGGAAAGGTGATAGCGAGAAAGCTGAAAATTTCACAGTTTATGTAGGTATATTAGTAGATTCTATAAAAACAACTACTCATCATCTCGTTATTTTGAGTCGGGAATATTATTATATTCTAAAAATAACAGTAAGCAACGCTTCGCACTTAATATTTTTTTTAATTTAGATAAAGTGTTGTGATTTCTGGATTTCCAACCACAAACAAGAGATTCAGGTCACATTCTACTGCGCTAATCAATTAAAGTTAAAAGACGTAATTATACATTAAAATTTGCGTAACTGTAGTAATTTTTTTCTTGCATAAATTGCGCCTTTTGTTATAATACATGCAGTTATGTTTATTTAATGTGTGGAGGTGTACTTACACGGCTCATAGTAGTGAGGTCATGCCAATGTGAGCGTGAGGTCTGGCTTACTCGTTACTCTTGCGTCAGAACATATGGCCGATTGTTGATTGAAATCACAAACCAAACATGACACTTCGCACATTTGTTAAATGATTGCACCTTGTTTATTAACGCCTTTTAAACTATCTAGGTATCCACTTAAAACTTGAGATATTTTGGCTACTTCTAAATAGACCATAATAAGAGTTCTTATGAGTTACCAGCAGCTCACTTATTCAGAGCGCCGTGTGTGATCATTTCATTCAAAAAATTGATGCATATATATCTAAATAGGCCTCAAATTGTCTTTGAATATGTTTCGACTTCCTTTTAGCGTAAAATAAGGGTTTTTTTTTCTTATTAAATAAAAAATAAAAAAAAGAGTTCTTATGACTTACCAGCAGCTCACTTAGTCAGAGCGCCGTGTGTGATCATTTCATTCAAAAAATTGATGCATATATATCTAAATAGGCCTCAAATTGTCTTTGAATATGTTTCGACTTCCTTTTAGCGTAAAATAAGGGTTTTTTTTCTTATTAAATTATATAAAACACATAAAAAACTATGCACATCTAGCCAATTAACTCAACAGATTGTCAACTCTTCTAGTTTATATATACGTAGACAGCCCACACTTATACCTATTATATAAGAAATACAGCACGTAAATTCGGTGAAAGCAAAAAGCGACAGATCAATCAGGAACATCCATAAAAGGTTTTTACCACATCATTATAAATGGCAAGACATCTTCGTCAAAACTGCGTGTGTGGTGTGGTGGGCGCATAACTTAGTTATATCTGAACATTTTATATGACATTTACTGTTATTCAAACATATTACAACCATTTAAAACACTGTTTGAGATGAATAAACAAGAAAGAGCAGTCTATGTATCTATATTTGTATTAATATGTCAATAATTTTATGGCGAAATAGGTGGATTTTAGAAATTACGTAAAATATCCTACCTACTTGCTACTATTAATAACATCGTCCACTTTGTCTGAATTTTGGTTGCTTACAGAAGAAACGTAATTCGTACTTTAAAAAGTAACGGGTATTGATACTAAAAGGAAAAAGAATTACTGAGATTTCACTGTACGGCCGTCCGTTTGTCACCAGGTTGTATCTCTGGACCGGCGATAGCAAAAATTTCACAGTAGTAAATCAGCTGATGCTTTATCAACAAATACTCATAATCACCATTATCCTGACCTTATCCCGTTATTTGAGGTCAGCACTGTGACGAGTAGGTATATTATGATAGTAACGGTATGGAACCCTTCGCGGGTAAGACCAACTCGTGCTTGACCGGTTTTATTAACCCTTTTCTTCTAATCTTCAACACTTACTCAACTACCAATTCAAGGACAGATTTTATAGAGATAGTTTTCTTTACTAGTATGTTTATGTGTAGATGTTTGACTAAGGTGATATGACACTAATATAATTTAAGCATTTAGTTGCCTAAAACAATCTAATGAGTAGTCAAAAATGGTGTGTGTACTATGTCCAACGGTTTCACCATTACTTATAAGGTAGTGTACCGTTAAGTCGAGTTTACGTATCATATTAGCAAATATGATTTAAGCCGGCCGAATCGGTACCAAATCTATACTTCTAAACTAATATTATGAAGCTTAAGAGTTTGTTTGTTTGAACGCACTAATCTCAGGAACAACTGGTGCGATTTGAAAAAATATTTCAGTTTTGGATAGTAGATTTATCGAGGAAGGCTATATAATATCACGTTGCGTCTAATAGGTGCGGATCGTCACTGACAAATTTAAAAAGGGGGGAAGTTTTCTAAATTCCACGCGTACGGCGTCGCAGGCAGCAGCTATATTTGATAATCGCATAGATTTATGATGTAAATCTAAATACAAGCCTAATCTATCGCGTAGGTATACATATTAATAAGTCTATGTTAGTCATTATGACTATAACAATTCTATTTATGACTTTATTTACTATCGTCATTAAAATAGGTCCGAAGTCACACCATTGCCAACAAGGACGATTCAATTCTACTAATTACAGGGGCACTTAACTACCAAAAGGGTATACAAATTGTATTATGATTTGACAAATATTTAAAATAATTTATATAAAGTATGCGCATCGTGCTCATATAATAGTTTTGTATTTTGTATCAATTGCCAGTATTTGTCGTCAATTGATATAAATGGTGTTTGATAATAATATTGCTACATTGCTAAACATACAAAATGAACAGACGTCAAGTCATCTTATTTTTGTATTTACACATACATAGCTATGAACATTCTTAATCAAGTCATCTTTTAAACAAAGAACACAATGATCTATAGAATTAAAAAAATCTTTAAAATCTGTTCCACCATTTTGGAGGAGCAAAATATTACAAACACAGACACGCAGTGGGTTTATTTATTTCGTTAATTGTGTGAGGTCTAAAATTTCCTGAAAACATAGTAAAGGTATATTTTATGTTTAAATGTTGTGCAACGTTTAGGAACCCTATCTGCAGTAAAAATAACTGATCTTTTACACTAACGTATTATATTAATATTCTACTGTACTGTACAAAAGGAGTAAAAGTCATGTAACACTTATCTCGATCGATATTAACATTAAAATTACATAAACTTAATGTTGCTTTTGACGTAGCATTAACAACCTTCGTGCATGTATGACATGTATGAGACATGAGTGTAAATGAAGCCAACGAAGTGTGGTTAGACCGTAGCAGATGGCGTTCTATGGTCTTTGCGTATCCCCACGGGAAAAAGGCGTGACATGATGCTCTTGAGCACTTGTTTGGCTGTCATTTGACAGACGTCGAACGAACTACATAAACATATTTATGTTTATGTAGTTCGGTTCGTTCGACGTCTTAAAATAACAAAATACAAACTTTTTATAACATCAAAATTGTTAAAATTTGTTTCGCTTTGATTGGCTATTGTTCCTTGACGTGAAAGGCACCTAAATTACGTATACCTTGGTCAATTCCGTATGTTCAAGTCCGAAGTTTCGTAATTTTTTACAAATATTTAGTTTATACATTAAACACAATAATATTTATTTAAACAAAAAATGTACCTAACTGTATGAAATTATTAGTGGAGATAAAATCTTGGACAAATACAAAAACAACTAACATTTTTTAAATAATATTTATTTATACTTAAAACGGTGTTCTTGATATTGGTACGTGTTGGTTTTTGATGCTATACTCCTTTTGAGTCGTTAGGAAAAAGATGGCAGTAAATGTGACATAAAAAAGCAACACCCTAGGAACACATGTAAGATAACCCAAAGAATGACGAAAGTAATATAATTTGTTACATCAAAAACACACAGACTTTTTCAATAGAGAAGACCAATCTGAATGTTGCTTATTAACTGCCTATACCACACCAGATAAAGGCATCTTAAAACGTTATTCACATTTTGTGTATAACCTACCTTTCTAGGGTTAATTAAGGCCAGAACTTCACATAATTTGTAGGTGATTGTTTAGAATTATGACCGTCTTTAAACTACTATATATTCTGGGCACAATAGATTATATGTCCCGCTATTACCTATGAGATCAAGTACAAAAATATGAAGTAGAGACTGGGAAATCTTAGGCATGTGCTCAGTATGCCTAGTAGAGATTACAGCCCGTTTAGGATAGAACAGAAGACAATAGTAATACTATAATTAGTACGAATAATAATTACTAAAATGCTTATCAACCTTAAATAATCGCGTAGGTTGATTCAAGCAACCTCGCTCCTATATAAGATTAGCTCTGTCAAGATTAAACCAGTAAAAAATATGTCTGTTGTAATTAACTACGGTGTGAATACATAACAATAGAAACGTAAAAAAAGCAGCTAAGTACATTTTGGATACGTACAAGAAGGGTTTCGTACCTTCATTATCATAATTAGCCGTTACCCTTACCCGCAATTTTATACGCGTGAAATTTAGAAACTAATCTTTAACAAATCATACAAAAAGGCCATCCTCTTGAACCACTCCATGTTTAAAAACAAACCGCGTCAATATCTGTTGCGTAGTTTTAAAGATATAAGCTCCATACGGACATACATACAAAAATAACAACTTTGTTTTATAAAAAGTAAAGAAGATGTATTCATCATACCGACATAATCATGTGACGTCTAAGCGTACCTATCAATTAAGTTACCTTATATACATATACTAATGGTCTTATTCATAATGACTTATCGGAGGTTTAAAAGTTCGCTAAAATCGGTTAGCGAAAATTGTCGAAACTTGTTATTCATAATAGTCTTTTTACGCTAAAACGTTTATTATCTCTTCGGTAAAATCTCCGTTTAAACCTCCGATAAGTCATTATGAATAAGACCATAAATCTATGTAAGTTACACTGAAAACGTTTGTTGTATAGGAGCCCCTTATATAGTTATTGTATTCTAGTTTTTAGTATTTGTTTTTATAGTATTAACAGACATACATTATCTGTAGAAAATTCAACACTCTAGCTATCACCGTTCATGATATTTAAAAAACCTGATGACAGGCAGACGGGCGGACGGACAGCGATGTCTCAACAATAGGTTCCGGTTTTAACTTTTAGTATAACCCTAAAAAGCTTTCATAAAAATACAAGTGCTGCTAATATGCAAGGTAACAGTAAACCTCAATCCGCTTTTAGTTGATTAAAATCATAGAAATGCCAGTTATTATGGTTATGTGAAACGTTTTATTGTACTGTGTTGAGGTTGGGTCATACACTTACGGTAAAGTTTACGGCAATGTGGATCGTAATCCGGCACTTTAATTAATTCTTTTGTTGTATCTTCATACAGAACCTGAATGTTTTCTGGTTAGTTAGAACTTCATTTACACTGCAGATAAATCTATAATATACATATTATTTATTACTAGATATTGCCCGTGACAACGTGCGCGTGGAATTATAAAACTTAATCGCGGTTTTGCGACATTTTTCACTGATGCTTCGCTCCTATTGGTCGCAGCGTGATGTTACATAGCCTCAAGACTTCCCCGATAAATGGACTATCCAATAAAAAATAAATATATTAAAAAAACATCAAACTAATAATAATAACAAATAATAAAATAACGAAAAACTCTACAGTAGATAATATAAAAAGTACTGAGAAATGACTTTCCAATTTAAATAAATGAGTATTCATACGGAAACCTTGTTTAATCACTTGATTGCGATCTGTCTGATCATTATAATTATTAATAATATGACCTTTATTAATGTGTAAATGACTTGTGAGATTTCAGAGTCCTTAAAATTTTCAGTAAAGCTGAAGCCTCAAAGTTCAAAGTCACCAGATATATCCTACCTATTGATATAATTCTATGAATGATGAAGTTAAGTCGTACAATTTCCTTGCAAAGTATCCAAAGTTAGAAAAACATTGGTTTATTCATAAAATTTTATAATTATTTAAATAATAAATTCTGTTATAGCTGTATCCAGCATAATATTTAAAGACAACGGGATACGTAACTGTTACATGCTTAGAGATCTTGAATTTATTTAAACATATTACATATTTAAAATGGGATTCCATTGATAGTAATTATCAAAATGCTTTTAAAATGTTTCTCCTTTACTCATCTTACACGCTTGTAGTTTGATTACGCTACATAACTGTAATATCCTTGTGATGACGGATTAAGAATACCAGTGTTACCACACCTTTTCCCTCCTAGGGTGGTGTAAGCTAAGGGATATTGTAGACAAGAAAATATACCCTGTGCTAGCACGCTTAGTCAACGCAGCACAGTAGACCGTATTCCCTCCAAAAGTGGAGAGGACCGCTATCCAACAGTAGGACGTCAATTGGTTTACATAAGTATGGTTAAATTTTATTATTTAAGCATGTTTAATAGTTTCTGAGTTTAAAAACATTTTGGAGTAGGTACTTCGAAAATGACTATCATAATTTAGTTATTTAGCAACAGTAGTTTTTAACAGTAATCGTTACACCTGGTAGAATATTTTTTTGGTCTATATATTTTTTCTCCAACTAGCATTATAGATGTTGTGTCTGTAATATCATTTGCATTCATTAACGAATCAGTGAAGGTGGTTATGCCTGCTGAATATACAATATCTAGTCTGTGGGTTGTCATATGATGTCATGTTTATTTAATTTTAGCAACAGTAGCTAGTTTTGTGTATTGAAAGTTTCTATTGACCTTTAGGCAATATCTTTAGGTAATATTGAAATTTACACCATATTGGAAAAAGCAAAGAGTATAATTTCTTTAGTCAAAAAATAATAATCTGATGTAAAACAAAAAAACACGCTTGCAAATCCTAAATATTTTTGTACATTACTGATTTGTCATCGATCCTTAAAATTTTACAAAATTTCAGACCAATCTGATTATTGCAAGTAGGTAAAAATCACTTTCTAAGATTCCGTTACACAGATAAAAACATTGATACATATTGAACTAATAAAATCATATTATAAAACTTTACATTTGTCATGTCCGTACGTGAGATTCGAACCATTCAGGTCGAAATAAAATAATAATAATAAAATTCTGTCCTCCCTTCAATATGTGCCAAGAACTAACCGAAGTATTTGCTATTTACTGAATATAATACAAAATAATGGAATAGGAACCGTCCTTCTATATAGTACCATAGCATAGTAAATTCAATACAAACTGGATGCAGACAGGAAAACGAGCAAAAAAATCTCAAAAGCATTGTTTGACCGCTCCGGGCTAAGATTTCACAGTTCCGAGAAATCCCGCGGGACTGGATTTTGTTTCACGGACTTTTTTATCTGCCCATAAAGGGCCAAA
Organism: Orgyia antiqua; assembly: GCA_916999025.1. NCBI lineage: Eukaryota > Metazoa > Arthropoda > Insecta > Lepidoptera > Erebidae > Orgyia > Orgyia antiqua. The sequence continues at coordinate 5,274,321 of OU779869.1, forward strand.
AGGCTTACAAAAGTGCTATACGTTTTATTAGGTAGATGTGAGGCCGTCAAGATTAAATTGAACTTTGGAGATAAATGAGAAAGTCTGGCTCGACGGAATTTAATAAGTTTTTTATTGATACAAATCTATACTGATATTATAAAGTTGAAGAGTTTGTTTGCTTGTTTGAACGCGCTAATCTCAGGAACCACTGATTTGATTTGGAAAAATGATTTAGGGTTGGATAGTACATTCGATCGAGAAAATCTATATAACATCACGCTGCGACTAATAGGACCGAAGCATTAGTGAAAAATATTAAAAACAGGAAGTCGCGAGCAACGGTGAGTATCTGAATAAAGATATTAGTGCTTAGTGGTATTTTGTTCTATTCTGTGTTCAGCAGTGGATGGGGAAAAGCTGATATATGGATGCACTTAACCACACGACCATTAGTTGTAATATGATTCTCATTTGAATAGTACGTACTGTCATTCGCAAGCATCCGGAGCTAGATAAGAAATATTGAGGTTAACTCTAGAACTACTCACGCAGTGTCACTATTAATAGTTTAAAAAAACTAAAAAACACGCTTTATTTAATCGAATTATTGCATTGTCATCGGTCTTTGACAGGTGTGCAAAATTTGAATAGAATCTGAACGTTTAAAGTGGGTCAAAATAGCGTCCAAAGGAGTCGGTTACAAACATACAAACAAACAAACATACAAACAAACATACAAGTGAAGCTAATATAAAGCGTGTAAAAATGGGTCATCCGCTACAATATTATGTTCAACAAAATATTATTTCGGATATAATACATTATTATCTTTTTCAATGAAAAATCAATGATTGATCATGTTTTTAAATGCATAGATGCAATGTCTATTTTATCTGGACTAAGTCTTTATCCCCTACGAATCATAAAAAGTTTAAAAACAGGTTGTAAGTAATTAATAAAAATAAATAAGACGCTTATCACTAATACAGTGAAGATTCTTTGCAGCCTTTTTCTTTCGATCGACAATCAAACAAAGGCCACATGCTCATGATCCATGTAATGTTTATAACAATTGAATAATCAGAATGTTTTGTTTAACTTTTGTCGATCATCGAAAAGAATGCGTATAAACATTTAGCTAGCAATCTGTAATAGCCCACACTATCTCATCACAGCCCATTGTTTTCAACAAATCACATTAGATAAATATCTAATTGTTGGTAAACAAACTTATCGGTCATAGATAAACTATAAACATTCAACAAACTCTAAACTTTTTCTAAATAGGCTGACATTTTTATTCACCCACGTTGCTTTTGTTGCATTAGCGTCTTCTATCTTATTACGAAATATTTAGAGCTCATTTTATGTTATTATTAGTAATGACATTTTATCGTTATAAATAAGCTATTGTCAGCAGTTTCCCTCGTATGGGCTATAATAATTAGTCATTGTTAAATCTCTGCCCTTTGTGAAATGCTGTAACCTACTGAGCTTTTGTAGTAGTTCAATGGAAATGGTGTCTCCGTTAATGATGAGTTTACTGTCACACTGTAAATAAATGATACGCGTTCATGTTGTAAAAGTTGCAGTATCAATTTGAATATACATACGAGTATTATGATCTACTTTAGACTTCTCAATGTTTATTGTGAGCTTTGTTTAATTTCAAACTACATGAATACGGCGTATGTTGATAGTGTTTATGAAATTTGCCGATGCTTACATGAGAATCAAGAACAGATGTTGGAATTTTTGAAATTGGAATAGCCTACAATGTTTTTGGCTAAACATAATTTAATGCAATAAAATATACGCCACGCGACCAACGCGATGTTCATTCATAATAACAAATAGTTAAAAAGTTTATCACAAATGTCTGTAATTAGTATTAGGTCGGCGCTCGTGGCAAATGTTCAATTATATAATTAAAGTACGTGTCAATGGGAGAGCGTTAATCTTGATGCATTTATCTTTATTGGGTATATCTCTGTCAGTTCTACATCGTAACTGGTTCCTCCAATATCGATAACAAGCTGCTACTATTATTTATACTCATGTATACTAAGTAGAAATTGGGAGATTTTGTTTCTGTCGTATATTTTAGAGAAGTACAGTTTTTTTCAACTGTTTGTTTTTTTATTACGTGATGACAAGGAAAGACAATGTTTGTATTTCTTTTCAATTTTTAGTACCTATCTACTATTTTTTCTCGAGGACTTGTTTAAATATGATGAAAATGTTCGAAAGATCCCTTGCAAGGGTCCACAACTACTTCTTATTGGTTTATGCCTCATATTGCTTTACGCAATACAGAGCATTGATTTCATTTACGAGATTTTATTCCACCTACATAAGGCAAAAACTGCATTCTTAAACTACATGGTGACGAAGGCTACAAACCAAATATAGAGTAGATACGATGCGTTATCGATCCGTGGCCTACCAACCGCAACTCGCTCACCCCACTAACCCCGACAGATAGGCGCCTGGCGGGGTTGCCATATGATGAACTTTATTACCACTGCAATTAACTTAGGTCACTTGTTCTCATGCTCTTGTAAATATACCTCGATAGAGTACACATATTTTTAGAAAAGGTAACCTTTATCTTCTAGTTTAAGAATCCGCTATATTATTATGTTAATGCAATGAAAAATTAAGCTTTAGGAGATATTAAAGAAGTAACAGCGTTTTATTATTACTACATACATGTATAACATTACTTTTAGATCATTGTTAGAGGCATTTTATATATCCTAACCATTACATTGAATTTTCTTGAAACACAGCAGTATTTTAAGCTTTATCACTATGTCTACAATAAACTATGTACGACAACATGTCTCATCAAACACCTCTTTGAACTTGAAAAGAATATGCCTCTGCCAAGTCGTGAACGTGAAGAACACAAAAGAGTTGCCTACCAAGTCGTCTGTAGTATAGTGTATACAAAGTACTTATGAAAGCAGTTACAACATAAACCCGCTCTTTGAAATTACGTAGCTAAAATATGAAGAGATTTTAAGTATCGTACGTTTGTACAGTTTCAATCATGTAAAAGAAAAGTTAATTCTAATACAATTTAGTTACCTTCGATACCGTTACAGTAACAAATTTCAAAAGATATTCCAGCGTATAAATATTCTTTAATTGATGACTTTGTGCACTCATAAACGATTAAATACATATAGAAGTATAAGATCACCATAATAACTGCCATGTGATATTGTCTTTTGAAATTTTAATTGAATACAGTATTAGTTACGCCATAACATGTCGCTAGTTACACATGATCTAGAATTCTAGACCGATTCCGCAAAGCAAGAGGGTTAAACTTTTTCTTGCAATACCGTTACTTCTAAACACAAGTTGGTAAAAAATAGTCTGCATGCATGTTGGTGGTAATTTATTATTTACATTTTAAGTGATAAACACTTAAATATATTTATGAAATACATAACACAAATACTTTATATGCACTTATTGTGTGTCCTAAAAACTATGTCAACGTAATAAAAAACCGAGTGGCATAATGGCGTCTGAGGAACATCCAAATTTAAATATAGAACTTTATATTTGACGGGCCTCGTGGTGGAGTGGTTTATATAACGGACTGCCGATCATGAGGTCTCGGGTTCGATTCCCGGTCATGACAATCATTTGTGTGATGTTTTTAATTGTCATACAAATGTTTGTACTGCGTCTGGGTGTTTATTATGTATTATAAGTATGTATTTACAAAAGAAAAGTAGTTTATGTATTATATCCGTATTCTGGTACCCATAACACAAGCATAATAAGCTTAGCTTGGGACCAGAGGACGTTGTGTGAAATGTCCATGAATATTTATATTTATTTATATTTATATCAGTACCGTCACGTGTCCAGTTTTTTTTGCTTTTTTCTACATCGATGTCACTAACCGAGATGTGTGAATGGGGCCGCTTGGCGCGAATAATCATTATAGATTATTCAGTAAACACATATTATATTATGTTATTTTATCAGGGCCCTGAGTCGGGTATTTCAACGGTGTCACAACTGTACCATTATTGTACCATTATGGTGCAATAGTAAAGTTTTTGGTAGTCTACTATTAATGTGTCGTCATAACGACTTCATCATTGTCTTACAATTGTCAAAGTGACATAAATTGCTAGTCTCGTACACAACTGCTTCACAATTGCAATTCAATGACTGAAATGTTTCGGTAGTCTGCTATTTTGAATTTGACAGTAATATTTTTAAATTGTCCTGTGTCGACAGATTGCCATAAATAAAAAATAGATAGATAGAAATATTAGAAATTGTTCTTTGTAATTTATTGCAATTTACTAATCTCCTAAACTTCACATTGCTTTTTATACTAATAAATAGTATGTACAAATATATTTAAACGAAGTCTAGCATGATTAAATGTTTAAATTTATTAGTAGTTTTTCGAAAATCACTTCAACTAACGCATTTTTTAAAAACGGCAACACTTACATACCATTCTAACACAATCCATAGATAAAAGAGACCGAAAATTCAATGCATAGATAAAAGAGATCGACAATTCTATTACCATTGAAAGACCGTTATGACGGCATATAGCAGACTACGGATATTTGACTTCAATTGCAACGGTATCGTGCCGGTATTGTGCCGGTATGACAATTGTTCCAAAATAGTGGACTTGAGCACCAGATAATAAAATTACAAAGTGTGTACCTTCAACCACAATGTTGCCAATATTATCCATTTATCCGTTGTGTCAGGTAAACATCATTTTGAATACCATTAAATAGTGCCTTGTGCTAGAAAGCAAGACGTCGAAGTAATAATTTACGGCTCACTAGCTTGTAACTCAGAGTATTGGTTCTAAAAATAAAGCATTTGTTTATATTTTTTGTTGAAATAAGGTGCGAGGTAATGTGCATCCAGTGAGCAGGTAGTGGTTTGACTAACCTTATTGCCCACTTCCTTTATAAAAAAGTTTAAAAATAGAGGCGTAACCTTAATGGTTAGGTGTTAAAGTCATGGACGAAAATACGAACGATACGAAAATTATTATTATTATTATTATTATTAATATTTGAGATTACGCATTATAATCTTAAATTCTCCTATAATGGAATTTATTTTTTAGTCTTGTTTGGCTTTGATCAGTTTAGAAACGTTAAGATGCTGGTTCAATAGACACTTAAGTCTGATTAATGATTCGGGATTCTTTCGTTTTATTTTTGAGACGTGACGGTATATTTATTGAGTTGGATGATGCAGGAAATTCTGTCTGGGAAGTAGGAATACAAATTACCTAATTATTTAATTTAAAAATGTTGTAATTAATTCCTGGTCTATTTGTAGTACTGACAATTACTTCGTTTGTTACGGAGTATGAATTTGGGTTTGTAATGACATGCTTCCGTAAGATTCGAGTCCATCACGGACTAAGAATTTACTATACTTAACTACTTTCCTCCACAGAGGGGTAAAAATAGGCCTTAATATCATAGAAAGGGCTTGCACCTTATGGTGGACAGCGATATAAGCTCAATTCATAATTAGTTATATCTTTCTTTCTTTCTAAATGTTTAATTCTTGTTTTATTACCACACTTAATGTAGGTAGGTACTTTGTTTTGCTATATATGTACTTGTCATAGATACGCACCTACTTAAAAATATTCCTGTCCGTGATTGTGAAATACCTTACAGTATTTATTTATACATAACGTAATAAGTAAAAGTAGCTATTAGTGTGGGCTATATCTATCGAGACAAGACTAACACATTACCATGCGGCCTTTGAATATCTATAAAGCCAACCACGACATATCGCCATCAAGTTTACCAAACGTTATGTAAGAACAGTGTCGGCTTTATTTGTCGTTGCATTTAAACGTATTCCAAAGCTATTTAAATAAGATATGAAGATTAAAGTATCTAATAGCATGTAAATATTATTATTATGAATAAGCTCAGCGTTTATCTATTAACATAATGGTTATTACTACGTTTCATATGTTTAAGTTGAAATCCATGTAAATGCTAATGTAATGGCGTAAACTATGCACTATTTTTAAAACAATGAAGTTTTAAAATGTGTTAAATATCAACGAAACTGTAGCAGACTGTTAATATATATTTTTTTATAAACCCGATTTCCACAAAAAAATTGGGTTGATAAAAAAATCTATTTATTTTTGTGATCATGAACGTTGCCAGCATACAGTTTCGGGAGGGGTTTTTAAAATCTCAGTTTCATTTCATTTGTATAAAAAAAAAACAACGTTTTTAAACTTTGAGGGGCAATGATTACAGAATTAAAAAACTCCGCATTACCTATTATTATACCTACACATTGAATAAGGAATTTGCCACATTCCTCAGGGAATAAGACAAAGTAACTATCATTCACACGTTGAACTACTGTTTTCAAATCGTATATACCTTGATTATACAATTGATGAAGCTGGAATGTGATGTTGTAATGTTTTCTTTCGAACTTGTACGGAAAAGTAAACACTCAGAGGTAAGGATACTTCAGACACGGTAAACAAACAAGTCTTTAGAATTTACTCATAGATGCAGGAAGATGGTTTGTTAGTACAGACATATCACACCTCAGTTCGGTGTGCAAGGTCAGTAAATATAGATATGTGGGCTTCAATTGATGGTCACAAAAGTATACCTCTGTAGGTCAAATGGTTATTTAAATTAGGATCTGTAATTCACGTTTGTCCAATGTCCTACGCCTATTCCGCCTACTGCACTAATATAAAAAATTGGCCAAGTGCGAGTCGGACTCGCGCACGAAGGGTTCCGTACCATTATCTATGCAACATAAGGCAACGTTATTAGTATCGAGCAAGAAACGGTAAAAAAATCATGTTTGTTGTATGGGAGCCCCCTTAAATATTTATTTTATTTTATTTTTAGTATTTGTTGTTATAGCGGCAATAGAAATACATCATCTGTGAAAATTTCAACTCTCTAGTACCGTTCTTGAGATACAGCCTGGTGACAGACGGACGGACGGACGGACGGACGGACAGCGAAGTCTCAGTAATAGGGTCCCGTTTTTACCCTTTGGGTACGGAACCCTAAAAATCTAATATCGATTTGTTTATAATATTACCATTTTCTTTAATTAAAGTTCATTAACTTTGTTGACATTAATCAATTTGTCGAAAATCTTTGGCTATTTATAAAGCATAAGATGTGAATTTGCTGTTTATAAAGCACAGAATGTAACATGAATTTCTGAGCAATGTTTTGCCAGCTTCTTTAAAATCTTTTAAAGGTCAAAAGGCAATTTGAATATGTTAACAACGGCTGCTGTTCAAATGTTTATCAATCAATAATATTAATAACACACCTTAAAACGTTGCGTAACAATTATTTAAGAACCTAATACGTGAATTCACTGTGTTGGTATATTAAAATCATTTGTGTATTGTTGTAAACAATTCTTTATATTACCAAAGTCCGCCCATATTCATATTGATAGCTTTGAGGAACAACATCTACTGCTTGGAAGATCTGAGATATGGACACACCCCTAATTACACACATCGCTATTAACACGTAGACGCCCTGTAAATACGGCTGTTCATCCTATAAACAATTTTCCCGATTAGGAATTTAAATCAAGCACACTTGCACAGCACGTGGTATCGTCGCTACCGAAATTAAAAAGCCTAATTTCCATTTCAATAAGGATATAGTATAGCTCTACGTGATTAATGTTGTAAATATCAGGTGTAATACAGTTATAGTAGACGTAGATATAAAGTTATTGCCATAGCCTATAATAAAATACCTATAATTTCGGTTATTTGATCTGCCAAGTACGATAAAGTTTATTGACTAGCCTTACCTACTAAATACACGCAAATTGTACATACCCTCGACCTAATTATAGCTACCTCCCTTGTTCTGATCTACTTCTATTGCAAATGTTTGTTTTATATATGCGACGAGGACAAACCTTTACGTAAGTGGTCTAATTTGGTTAATAATATAGGTCGCTTGCTTGACAGTAATAGATGAATAGATATAAGGGGGAATTTATCATGGTAAATGCAACATGCTGTATCATCCTCTTATTGGTTTGAATTCAAATACGACACCTTCCAATTTAAACTGTTAATGATGTGATTTGTAGTCTCTCCTTATCATTATTTAAATAATCTTTGTTTCAAATTTTTTTTAAATTGACGGGCCTCGTGGTCAAATGTTTTATGTAACGGACTGCCGTTCACGAGGTTGCGGGTTCGATTTCCGCTCGGGACAACCATTTGTTTGATCTTTATAAATGTCATACAAATGTCTGTTCTGCGTCTGGGTGTTTATATGTATTATAAGTATGTATTTACAAAAGAAAAGTAGTATAATGTAGTATATCCGTATTCTGGTACCCATAAAACAAGCATGTAAGCTTAGCCTGGGACCAGAGGACGTTGTATGAAATGTCCATGAATATTTAATTATTTTCATCTTGAGTTTGATCGACAAAATAAACAGTAATAGAAAAAAAATATGGCTTCACGTTTATTAATTTGAATAGGTAAAAAATTAAGTTAATTCAAATCCATAAATTACTTAGATTTTCTGATAGTTAAATGCGTGGAATAAAATCGATACATCTGAATGACAGAGTATCTACGACTAGAATAACTGAGCTCGTAAACGTGGTAAGTACTGAAATCTTTACTGTTATCATTGCACTGTTAACTCATAATTTGTTAATATTAACGGGACTATAATCACGTTAATAACTTAAAAAGGCACAATAACTTTGCTCCCGACGTTTCGACCGAGTTGCATCGATCGTGGTCACGGGTCGACTGGAGTTTTGCTAGCGACGTCTCCAGGAGGCGCGGGTTTCGTGAACTACCCTCGCCTGGCTACCTTCGACATGTCACACTTCTCGAAACGTCGGGAGCAAAGGTATTATGCCTTTTTAAGTTATTAACGTGATTATAGTCCCGGTAATATTAACAAATTATGAGTTCAAAACACTGTTAACTGTCTATCTTTGCTGTTCAAATATACATTTGAAACATAAGTCATTGGATTTAGGTCATTGTTTTTAATTTGTAATGTTAGGGACTTATTTTTGTTCCAGGTATGCATTAATATGTCCTGGTACATCTATAAGTACTAATATTATTAAGCTAAGGATTTTATTTGTATGAACATGCTAATATCAGGAATAATTGTTGCGATTTGAAAAATTCTTTCAGTGTTGGGTAGAACATTTATCGAGGAAGGCTATAGGCTAAATAACATCACGTTGCAATCAATATAAGCAAAATATCAGTGAAAAATGTTGCAAATTATCTCAATTCCACGCGTACAATGTCGCGAGAAACAGCTAGTATTAATATAAAACCCTCGATGACACAACGCGCTTTTCAGGGTGAACTGGGTGTTGTTGATCTTGTGTGAAAATTAAATATCGCAGGTTCATGTACAGTGATTTTTTTATTTCGTATTTGCATAATACCAACTACTTACTACTGTGGGTTTAAAGCCGATAGTTTTAGTACCTATATTAAACGCATTGTCGGCCTACCAACAGCGTGTGTGAGAACGATACTGATCATCTCGCATGTTTCTAGACCATGGAATTGATTTCACGTTAGGGCTATTGTTTGACGCTATAACAAAAGCCCTTCACATCATAATATTAAGTTACCTACGTGAGCGTGTAGACAGATCCAAAATCAAGGCGTTTATAGTCAATCATTATATTACATAATATTAATTAATCCAATCGTGCATTTAAAAATGCGTGCGTGTTTTCGTTTTATCTATGGTATGAACTGTGGACGCGATATGCTCGCAGTGTGGGAGTACCGCCCTTGACGTGTCTCATATTTGTTATTCATTAAAGTACTAAGAATCTTATCTTAAATATTTATAACAAGTTACCTGTTTACTTCGTTCGATATACTTTAATCTAGCGAGTTTTTCTTTTGGATAAAAATTTATAGTATTTTTAGGGAGAACACCAAACAGCACAGCAGGAGCTTGACAGAATAAAATATTGATCAGATTGCGCGACAAGCTTTAAGTTTAAGTAAATACAAAAAGTCAAATCGTTTCTTTAAGAAATTGTATTATATTAATGGGCGATCTGTAGGTATAACAATTTCTTGTGTATTAGTTGTATGTAGTAGTTTTACAACCACTTCCTCTTTTTAAAGGATAGGTATGCGTTTCTGAAATGGGCGTTAATTTAGGAATACGTATTCTGTGAACGTCATTCTTCAAGCAATTGTAATATTATCTGTCGTTATCTTTACGCATAGGTACATTTGCTGATTTAGCCTCAGATTAGATTATCATGGGTTGCTATTATTATAATATTATAGAACCAAGAAACCACCAAAAACGTCGACAGCCCTTGTATGAATGATTAATTAGGGATGTTGTTTGTGTCATAATTGTTAATGAACGACCTGAATGTCTATGATAAAATTCTTCTACATTGGAATGTTACTTAAGTCCCGCTCATGGTGATCATTTTTTCTTCTATAATTTGATTTATTAATATAACAAAAGCTTATTTTATCCACGTGAATGCAGAAGATATGCATTTATTTAATTTCAATGGAAATGTTTGTTAAAACAAGAGATATTCTTATCATTTTACGAACAATGGTAATTGTACTAGAGAAATGCTCTTATTTATCGTAACGGTGTTGAGATCAATGACCTCAGTTACGTTTATTTATCTAATTGTAAGCCGTAATAATAGCAATAGTTAAATATATTATTATATTTATGTTAAATTAAGCAAGCACTACCGTTTTAGCAACTTTATTTTATGTATGAACGTCGGTATTTGAATTTTCGTTGTTTCATCGTAAAAATAGAGACGAATAGAATTTTTGTTTCACCTAAATATTTTGACGTTAGATAAAAATATTTGAATACATGTTCACGGTTTTATCGCCAATACATTATCTAGAACATTTTTATTGGAAAAAATATTCTTTCTGTAGTGTTTGAGTTTACTATGTAGGTACTATAAGTATGTGTTTATAAAAAAAGTACTTTTTGTGGTATATTTTTATTCTAGTACCTACCCATAACACAAGCATATAAGCTTAGCTTGGGACTAGAAGACGTTATGTGAAATGTCCACGAATATTTATTATTTTTTATTTAATTACTATTTTAGGAACTGAAATTAAAAGTTTACAATAAATTAGCTAACGGTTATCTAACGCTAATTTGTTTAACGCTTAACTAATTTGTTTACTAGGTACGTTAAATTTGCGTTATCTCCTGTGGTTTTCTCTTCTCTTCTTCTCCAGCCCATTTACGTCCCACTGTTGGGCACGGGCCTCCTTCACTTTAGGAGGGATTATGGTCTACTGTGCCGCGCTGACCAGGTGTGTTGGCACAGGGTTTATTTTCGAGTTTTCCGTCTCTCACAGAAGATGCTATCTCTGTACAATATCCCTTAGCTGAATTTTACAGCACCCTTGGGAGGAGATGGGGTGGTGACACTTGTATTCTTAATCCGTCACCACACGGACAGTCCAGTCGGACAGTTCTCTTCTCATTTATATCAAATTTAAAAATAATTATAAATAGAAGAATAAAAAACAAGATGTAACAATTCTACAGATAATATTTATTCAGTTTATATAACCAAGTATTTGTAATCTAGCCTAGATCTTTATTATTCTTTATTATAGATAATTAAACAAAATTAAAATTTTTGGGTATGATAAATACTATCCTAGCACCACAGGGGGTTTCTTTTTTAAAACAATTAGGTACCTACTGAGACGCACTAAAAACACTAAAAAACTAATTTTGCGTCCTGATTGTTACATCACAGAACAGAAATACTTATGTAAAAGTGACATTGATTTAACCAAGTCAGAAAAAACGATGTAGTGATTAAAGTTCTTAATTTGTGTTGTACTTTGTTTATCTCCATTATCAAATATTAATTGTTTTTACATAGTATTACTTCCTTACCTGCTTTGTTAGCATCTGTTTACGAACAATGTAAATAATGTGGCCGCTCGATAGATGGCGTTGATTGTGGTTGCTGAATCGCGCTATTGTTATTATATTAGTTGGTATTTAAATAAGATAATTGTAATTTTTGGTGTGTACATCATTCGTACACTACGCTAGGATTGTAGTGTGACTAGTTCAAATAAAGGCGCTAGAGTTATACTTAGTAAAAGATCAACCAGAAAGTTCAAAATATAGTTGTTTAATTGGACAACCCTAGCATCTCCTCATTCCTGGTTACCGACGCAGTTCGGTGACTGATCAGCATCAAAGTAAGGAGTATATACTAGTAATAATATTGAGGTATTTAAAAATATAGACCAAGAACTTTTAATCTTATTAAATGTTCATTATTAGACATTATATAGCCGTACATTTAACTAAATATGTCGTACAGACATTTCTTCTGCAGTTGGTTTATGAAGAAATTCTTAAAAAAATACTATAAAAAGTCGATCAATAACGGATACTGTAAGGGCTAGATTTCAATCTACAAGAGAAAGCTGTAAAAGTATCTCATACAGTAAAACTTATAGAGACTCGAGCATTGTCTTAAGAAAATGTAGTTCGCGGCTCAAAAGATTTACAAAGAAAAGGCGAAACAAAAGACTGACAAAAGGCGTTTTTGTTTTAAGACGTTAGATAATTTATTACTTAACTTTGCATACTATAAAGACCGGACTGGAAATACCTATACTAATATCAGTAAGACTCATTTACTTTTTTAAACCCCTTTTTACGGATTACGACCCATATTTTAAAAATCAAAACACATATACGCGACTAAATCCGTAAAGTGGTTTTATTTGACATATTAAATTAACGAACAGTTTAAAAAATTCCCTTTTAACAAAGATATTCGGTAGATCTTACGTACAGGTCAAGATTAATAGTCTGTTTATCAAAATAGTGTGTGGGTCATAAAAGATCATGCTGTGATCCGCAGCAGTAAAGTGTAATCGGTGAATGATATTCAATGTGAATAAAACATCGGGCATAAGTTATCGAAAAGTTTTCAATACAGAATAAGAAATGTTTTTTAATTATTGGATCGAATTGAAAGTAAAGCGGCCTTTTAGTTTTCAAGTGATTAGAAAACTTGAGAGGTATTAACTAACACACAACAAGGTATTACAACAGCAGACAATAATCCCTCTCAAAGTGGAGGAGGCTCTTGCCCAGAAGTGGGACGTTAATGGGCTGGAGAGAGAAAGAGAGGTACTACAACTACATTTCGATAATAAAGTAATAACTTAGGTAAGTTATTACTGTATTTTTTAAAAGATTTAAGTTGTCTAATTTAAATATAGTAGATACTATATTGATAACTTAAATCTTTTCATTGACTAAACATATTTTTTTTAAATTTGAGTACACGAGTAACTATTGTAATTTAGGTTAAGATTATTCTGTTCAATAAAGATTATTATTATTATTATTAATTCTAGAGGCGGAATGCTTGGAAAGATAAGGTATTGCGTAACATAACAACTTAGTTTTATAGGTGAGAATCTGATTTGAAAATAATAAAATTGGTCAAGTGCGAGTCGGACTCGCGCACACGAAGGGTTCCGTACCATTATCTATGCAACATAAGGCAACGTTATTAGTATCGAGCAAGAAACGGTAAAAAAATCATGTTTGTTGTATGGGAGCCCCCCTTAAATATTTATTTTATTTTATTTTTAGTATTTGTTGTTATAGCGGCAATAGAAATACATCATCTGTGAAAATTTCAACTGTCTAGCTATCACCGTTCTTGAGATACAGCCTGGTGACAGACGGACGGACGGACGGACGGACGGACAGCGAAGTCTCAGTAATAGGGTCCCGTTTTTACCCTTTGGGTAAGGAACCCTAAAAACGAAATTCCTGATGTTAAAATGTAATTAAGTACAGACACACCTCAGATGAAATAGATTAAGTGTTTTATATCTTATCTGAGAGATAAAACTATAACACGAGTCCTAATGACTTACAATTTCGACAACAGGTAATAACGAATAGGTAGTACCTATAGTATAGTATGTATAGTAAAGGAAGACCATAGAAATGGACGATGAAAGGACTGTGTGTAAAGAAATATGAAAGAAAGAGGAGTTAACATACAAATGACATTTAATAGAAGAGTATGAAAGAAATAAACATGTTGCGCCAACTCCAAATAATAGAAAAATGATATTAGAATGATGAGTTTTATCTTCTAACTTTACCAATTTGTAACAAAAACTGCCAATAGAAATTGAACAAGATCCAATTATAACATGAATGAGACAATATTAAACGTATAGACGTTAGTAAATCTATTACGAAGTCATGTGAGTACCAATCAATGCATATGTCGCCAGCAGACTAAACATTTCAAAGGCTTCTACAATATATAACATGTATAATTGATAGGTCATACTGCAGTGTTTTTCTATACGTACTAGAATACTCAATGGGATTTAAATCAATGTTGTATGACGCAACCGTTTATTACTGATTGATCCCCACGGGCGTTTCATCGACCACAATCAAGCTAGTACCTATTACGAAAGTAATAGTTAAAGACTATTACTGTTATAAAATAGTCATTAGTGAAGACAGCCAATGAGTTCACTGCCTCTCAATACGAATTAATGTTTAATAAAAACTAGAAATCTGATCTGATTTTAATGAAGTAGTCAAAATTCACATGGACTTAGGATGTGTTTCTATAGCGCTTATATGGGTCAACTAAAGTAATCGAAGGTTGTAGATTGAAGCTAAATCTAGACTAATCGATTACGAAGGAGGCTCTGCGGAAGAATAAGCACGTAAAGTTAATATGTATATTCTAGAGATCGTAAAGAATATAAGTATTCTATATAAACGAGTAGTAATATTGTAAATAACTCTGTAACTTTCAACTATTAGACACAAAAAAAATAATTGAGGGATAAATTTATGATGATTCAGTTTTTTCAAGTAGGTATTCTTTAGCCTTGACCAATCCAGTTTATTAAGTAACTCTTGAGTATTAACATGTGTTACGCCCCGTGTTCTTTTAGTTGGTTACTTTATCGATAAAGTTACATAAATATTGTTTTAACAAGTAGGTATTGCATTAGCAAGTGCAAAATATTATGTACCATACAGGTTTTGCAATCTCAACTGTTAAATCTTGATAAAGGTATAGATACCTATATACAAGTGCTGGTCGGTACCACATAAGTGGTGTTAGCGCCAGGATTCGCGCCGGTCAAACCGGTCGCCGTTTGCCGTCGGAGAATGTACAATCCAGTTTGATCCAATCGACCTGACTTTCTTTAGCTCCTATCACAGTTAAGTGTAAATCATAACCTATTTGAAAACCGTAAACGCTCAATTTGTAGAGGGCGTCCACCGCTCGCATTATAGAAACAAAAATATCCACGGTGGTCGCGAGGTATTCAAATATGTTTGGTATTTCGTTGATATAGCATCGCGTTCGAAGCTAGCGAGTAGTTGGAACACAGAAATATTTCAACGTTCTTATTAAGATTACATAACACACGAACTTATAAAGGTCGAGAGTTGAATGTAGTTTGTTTTATTTAGCTTTTGGTTTTGTTGTTCGAGTTACGAATTGTTTCCAGACAAATATTTGCAGCATAAAGATTTACTAATATTACGAGTACGTTTACATATTTAACATTCAACAAAAAAACAAAATGCATTTAAAGGGCTTGAAGTAAACATTATTACACCACTAAATTGCTTGATCAACGTACAGACAAAATACCCTCATTCTTCCGGGCTGATATGAGTAAAATCAGACTTAACAGACAGACAGAAGACTTACGGATGTAAATACGGCTAGAATGGTTTACTTTAGTTATTTTCAAAGTGTAATGTGCTATGGAATTCTTCTTTGGGGAAGCTGTGCGGACATTAATCGGATATTTGTGCTCCAGAAACGCGCTGTTAGAGCTATATATAACCTAGGTCCTCGGGATTCTTTAGGGGAGAAATTCAAAGACATAAATATTTTAACGGTCGTTTCGCAATATATATATGAAAATTTATTGTATGTTCATAAAAATATTCATAATTTTACAAAAAAAAGCGACCACCATAATGTTAATACAAGGCATAAGCACAATCTTGTAATGCATGTAACCCGTCTCCACAAAATATGTAACTCTTTCATGGGTCATTGTATACGATTTTATTATAAACTCCCTATTGATGTAAGAGAATTTAATAATTCTAAATTTAAAAAATTCATTAAAACTGAATTATGTAAAAAGGCGTATTATAAAATTTCTGATTATATTAAATGATAAAGCTTGGGAGTAAGTTGCTCTGGAGCAATACATATTCTATATTGTAAAGTTTTATTAGCATTGTAAGTATAATTGACATTTAATAAAAAAAAATATTGATTTGATTAAAAGCTCTGCTGAGTGTCTTACGCCGAATCTTCTCAGCAGATTGCGTCCTGAACTGGTGGTAGGGAAAAATTATTGGACATGTCATAAGCACATAATTTTTCTGAAAAATTGTGTCTACTTGATTAAATGATTTTTCATTTCATTTCAGAAAATATTTTTTACAAGTATGGGTTACTTGTCCTTTTCAAAATGAATAAAATATAAAATTATTTATTAATTGATATGAAATATAATATTTGAGCCCCGACATTGGTATTTATCGTACCGCAAGGAAATTCCAAGCTATTTCAGGGCAGACGCGATTAGCATCGCCAGTTTTAGTAGCTACGACGACCAAGTCAAATGTGCTATGTCAAAACTTGGTTTTATTTTCCATAAGACTTACAGCATTAGAACAAGGTATCCTTGTATTACTGTCAAAGCACGCTACACTCATTTATTCTTTGTGCTACAGAAACAACAAACCTTACACAGCCAAGTTCAAAAGACATCTTATCTTTGAATGTCATAGCAGAAGATGAAGTCTCAAGTAGTTGTTTTATACAAGGGAATGAGATAGCAAACTATACGTGACCGTTCTTAAGTTCCGAGGATGAAACAGTGTGTCACGCTTATGTGCGTTACAAAATCAATAGCCGAGACAAATTGTATCTTGGAGCCCTTTGTAGGAGTCTCAAATCTTACAGTACGCTTACAATTCATTGTCTTTGGATATTATGTTAAAGCTATTGTGTATAAAAAGCATAGTCTTGGATCAGATTATGTTTATAAATTGGTTCACAGTAGAAGGATGCGAGATAGGGGAGCTTCAAGAGGCCGGATGGAACAATGACGAGGGTCTATAGTTTGTTTTGGCAAGGTTGTGTATTCACTTGTCAAGGCGAACATGTTACACAAACAAAAGCTTAGGCCAATTTACCTATATTTTACTTAATCAATGAGTGTGGTGTTCTCCGTGTGGTGACGGATTAAGAATACAAGTGTCACCACTCCATCTCCTCCCAAGGGTGCTATAAAAGTCAGCTAAGGGATATTGCATACAGATAACATCCTCTGTGAGAGACGGAAAACTCAAAAATAAACCCTGTGCCAACACGCCTGGTCAGCGCGGCACACTAGACCATAACCCGCTCCAAAGTGGAGGAGGCCCGTACCCAACAATGGGACGTAAATGGGCTGGAGAGGAATGACAGTGTGAAACGCAACGAAATACTTAAACAAGAACAATAAAAACAAAGGTTAACAATGAGTATAGATGTTAGATTCATCGGAAACGTCACAATAATTATTGGTTTTACTACAGTTGCATTTCAGGTTTAAATAATTTATGAACTTTATCCAGTCTCTGTGGATGATCTGTTGTCTGAGTAGACGTTCTGGTCAGATGACTGTATAACTTAGATCGAAAAGAAGCGTCTAATGCTAGTGTTACAAGATCGCACATTGTGAGGCGTAATTGGCGAGTTGCATATGTCAAAATATGGCATGATGACAAAAAATGTATTCTGTAGAACGAAAATGTTTTAAAGTTAACATAGCTTAATTTTAAAAACATTCATGCAGTTCTAGGGACCGAATATAAATTATGTTATCATTTAACATTCTCTAAAATGATTACTCACAGTAATGAGTTACAGTTTTAGTCATACACGCATCATACAAACAATCCAGACCGGATGACGTGAACCTTGCAAAAATAATCTTAGAGCGAGGGCTGTATTTATAAACAACACAGGAACAGTGTGAACTAATATATCGCCATGGTAACCGATTGGATACAAACACACAAATCTACAAAATACAATCTCTGCCTTATGTAAACAATTTTATGGCTTCATGTGTTGTTATTGATAAATGAACATACGTTCTCATAAATTAGGTGATGATTTTCTGAATACTGTTGTTGCTGGATTTGTAATATCTGAAGATAAAATTTGTCGCTATTGTGGTTAGCCAAGACTGTAATTTAACCGTACTTATTATGTAGGCAACGGTTATTCAATCGGATCAAACGATGGATATAACAAAAGTAGACATAAGAAAGAATAAGCTACACTAAGACTAAACGACATTCAGACAGAAAACTTACTAGCTTTAATTATAAATGCTAATGGGAAAGATAATACTGTAAATTGAGTACTAGTATACCTATAATAAAAATAGGATTCAGCTAAAAGGAACGTTAACGATGCTAATAGTTCAAAAACATTAACTAAGTTCTAGAATCTAGGTACACACTGGATCTCGATGTCAAATTAAACGTCCATATAGATGGTTTTGTCTTTTTCTGGAGAGGTTTTTTATTGGAGAGTCAGTTTGACTCGTAGATTAGTTAGTGATCGTAGTTAGTACTGTCGTTTCACAGAAATACGCAGAACTTTATAATTTACAGTAATCATGAAATTGGGTACGATGAGAAATATTTATTCCTACGTATGTTTTTTGCCGGTGGATTCCCTGAAACGGTTACATTGATATATTGTATACACATAAAAGTAAAAAGATATTCTTACGATGTTACGACGTGTAATCACCTCAAAAACAACTAGAGCTGTGTAAATGTGAGCAAGCCGTAGTATAAATCTATTTTAAATTGATGGAAGGTCAGCGTATTGAAATGAAGACATGCGCAATGGTTACACATTGTTTCATTTTCTTGACTACGCGTTTTAATTGTTTTAAATAGTATTGTATGATTGTTTACTGATAGAAATCTATACATAATATTATCTACAAAGCTGAAGAGTTTGTTTGTTTGAACGCGCTTATCTCAGGAACCACTGATCCGATTAAACAAACTTCTTTCAGTGTTGGATAGTACATTTATCGAGGAAGGCTGGACAATATCACGCGGCGACCAATACGAGCGAAGCATCAACGAAAAATGTTGCAAAATCGGGGAAAGAGTCTTTCATTTACGTATTAATTTCGATAAGATAAAACTGATATAACAGTTTTCTTTAAGCAATTTACCTACCAGCCAGAAAAGTCAAAAATAATGAAAATATAACCTGATAAAATATGCTCTAAACGATGACGCAGGTAATAATATTTTTAAATAACATAGATTACTCTTGTCAGTATTCATGCTTAATATTGATTAAATCTTGAAAAAAAATTCCCAGACACTGTTATTTCATAAATCTTGTTTACGTAATGATTTTTGGTTATACCTAAGTGAATTGAATTTGATCTTATACACAAGAATTAAAAACTTTAATTATTTTCTTAATCTACCAAGCAATGAGCAATGATGATACACCTATCTACATTCAGTCCATATTTTACTTAATACACAAATTATGATAACTTGAACGTCTAATTGTTTTAGTTAATAATATGTTTTTTTATAACTAAGTGCTCAAATTCATATGAAGTCGCCATAACATGAGGTGTATCGCGTTGGCGAATTCAAGGAAACCGCGACATATGGCCTGGGATGCGTCATACAAAACATTTCTGGACATGCTGATAGTAACAATATGGCATTTGTTATGTAGTATGTGTTATAATGTAAATAAATCACTAAAGGTGTAGACAAAACGTTGCGTCATAATTATTTTCAAAATTCAGTTATTATTTTATGTTTTACCTACCTTATATCTTCATAAATTTGTGATTGACTATGAGAGTGACTAATTCCTTAAGAAGTAGCTAAAGAGGTCTTTGTATAAATAATCATCAAGTCTTTGTATAAATAAGTAGTAATGGGACTCATGAGACATTTAATACTGAACAAAACGAATATCAGCATGCGCCTTTGACGCTATGATGTTGGTAATCATAATCCTAAATATAAACCTTATCGGGCAAATAATTAAAAAAAAAATTTACATACGGTAATAAACCATTTGAAATTTCTTGCACTGTTCAATTCTGTACTGTGCAAAATTTGTTGCCAAATAGAGATTATGATAAATTGCAAATAAGTACCAAAAAGAAACCTGTAAAAGTATATTTATCAAAGCGTCGCTTAATAAGCCGCATAAAAAAGAGTGTAAAAAAATATGAGTCTAAATTGGTCACAGAAAATATAAAAAGTTATGTGGATTTTTTCCAGGGGGATATTACGCTTGTTTTCGTCAAATATCTTAGTGAAATGAGATATTTTGACATAGTTAATTAAATTACGTGCAATAAATTTATTATAATTGCAAGATAATTGAAAAATGATGCAGTTAGCCAAATTAATAGCAATTTGCTGTAGAACTTTTATATGTAATATTCAGCTAATAGTGTAGCTACACTTATATAACAACTAATTACATTATGTAATAGCTACTAATGTGTATTGTTTTCTTTACGCGTCGTTCTTTAGAATATCAGGAAACAAGAAATTATGTATTGCTACCAAGATATAAATCATAATCATAAATAACATCTAATATACATTCGGAAATAGTATAATAAATAACACGAAATGATGAATGTAAAACTGCAAAATTGATACTATACAATTTTCTTGACAATAAATAAACCTAAAATATAATAAATAAACCTAAAATGATGTTACTAAATCGGTTAAAAAGAAATAATAATAATAAATATTCATGGACATTTCACACAGCGTCCTCTGGTCCCAAGCTAAGCTTTATATGCTTGTGTTATGGGTACCAGAATACGGATAGAATACATAAACTACTTTTCTTTTGTAAATACATACTTATAATACATAGAAAACACCCAGACGCAGTACAAACATTTGTATGAAATTTATGGATATCACACAAATGATTGTCCCAAGCCAGAATCAAACCCGCGACCTCGTGATCGGCAGTCCATTACATTAACGACTCCACCACGAAGCCCGTCACCCGAATGAAATTTAGATGCCTAAATAAAATCTCCATAGGGTTCATTTTTGAAACAAGCAAGCTTTGCTTTTGCTTGTTATGGAAGTCTATTCGAAATGAAAATATTTGAATTTGATTTGATTTAGAAAGAAATTCAGAAGTAACACAAAATCAGTATTATACATACAAGTTATGTGTCCCGTTTTGTTGTGTTCTGAATCGAACCCAGAAATCAGTACGATTACAACTTAGGCTACTAAACCCATCAAATCATTGACAATAGCTTCATTAGCAAGTTGTTCAAAGCCACAAAACTGGCAGGCGTATATTCCGTAACAATTACATGGTCGAGTAACTGAGTGCAACGACCAGAACTCACATTATAGTGATTTTGAATACAATCCTTTAACCACTTGTTAATAGCGTAGTTAGGCTCGCTAAATGCTAATTTATATCCATTGATTTGTCAACGCTTTATTTATAACCATATCGTTTGAACTGTCTAATCAAATTGCAACTGTTTCTTCGACCCGTTCCATAAATTAACCTATAACATCATTGCTAAAAATAACATTCGGTAAGAAATTTAAACTTTTTCTAATATCTCATAATTTGCAAAACTTTAATAGGTAATATAGCAAAGTTATCCAAAATTTCACTGAGCGATAATATGCCAATACAGCTTTGTGAAATACCAATTACAATAATCTATGGTAATAATGGATAAAAAAGTAACGTATAAAGATTACGATTGAGTAGTTTACGTAACTTAGACCTATCAGTTACCTCCTTAAAAGCGTTAGTTTAAAAAAATGTTCTCAAGCAGTCAGACCAAATATCTAAGATGATGTTAATTGTAATTGATGACGCAACATGCGTTCATCAACCCTTTATAGTTGCATAATCAACAAAGATGACGTGCTCAAGATACCTAAATCCCGTAAAACATACCGACATACCACACGGCGCCATAGACATTTCGAAGTGTCTTGCTTCTTTCAAAACTATAAAAAAAACATAAAAACAACTACAATAAACCTGTACTAATTAAAACTAATGTTCAAAGACGACACCGAATTGGAATCAATAAAATTTACGATGGAAATCTGAATGGGAATGTCTGGATAAATGTATGTTGATAAGTGTTAATCAGAACTTTCTAATATTTGTATGGATCACGGACGTTGGGATTATAAAAAGAAATTACTTCAAATTACCATCTTACTAACGCATATTTTTGTTATTTACGTTTCACCACCAGAAAATAGTTGAGACGGCTTTGAAGTATTTAAAGGTACTCGTAAACATTTTCAGTTTTTATATGCAAGAATAGTGATTCAATTAGTCTTTGAGGAAGGCTTTTTGTAATACAAGTTAGAACCCATCCGTTCTTTAGCTCGGGGTGACTCTGCAATAATACACTAATCAAATATATTTTAAATAATAAATTTTCATTCGTTTTTTGTGTTAAAGAGCACCACGGAATAAGTTCGCGTAATTTTGCTGAAATTTCAGAAAGATATTTATAATAGGTAAGTATTCCATTAATTGCCTTGACTATATTGATCAAAATACGGTATAATACTACGACACCGAATACCGATAAGCAGTCAATTAAAGTCAGTTTTTATTCCTAAACTATTAAAAGCAAACTATAACATTATAATTGCAAATATCAGGTCGTTGGCCGGATGCCCACATGTGGGCACATATGGGTAAACTTTCGACTCTTTGTTTAATTTGTGTACTTCACTACTTTATTATTTACGAGACTCGTGGTTGAGTGGTTTATATAAACTGCCGATCAAGAGGTCGCGGGTTCAATTCCCGCTCGGGACAATCATTTGTGTGATTTTTTCTAATTGTCATACAAATGTTTGTACTGGGTCTGGGTGTTTCTATGTATTATAAGTATGTATTTACAAAAGAAAAGTAGTACAGTGTATATGTATTCTATCCGTTTTCTGGTACCCATAACACAAGCGTATAAGCGTAGCTTGGGACCAGAGGACGTTGTGTGAAATGTCCATGAATATTTATTTATTATTAATTAAAATCAGAAACCATAGATAGATTAGATTTGAGTAAAGAGCAGAATGAGCCAAAATGTAATAACATTTTACAACGCTTAAAACAAACGAGTCGTGTCAGTACGCCTGTATGCACTAACTTAGCTGTCTAAAATAGATACGCTAATTGAATGTATCCACGATTGCAACTGGGTCACATTTCCTCCGAGGAAGAACTGATAAAATGGCAAACGACAACGCATTTTAAGTAACTATATCAGTCTACATTCGTATTATGATTAGATACGCCAGATTTCATATACAATAGTCTGTTGTACTTTGTATATTTTGATGATTTTAAATAAATATTAGTTCTTTTCGGTAGAAGGACTGCTTAGAACCGATGGTATTATAAAGATATGGACCTTCCACCGATATAGTGAAGAATAAAATTGGTCAAGTGCGAGCCTGATTCGCGCACGAAGGGTTCCGTACCATTATCTATGCAACATAAGGCAACGTTATTAGTATCGAGCAAGAAACGTAAAAAAATTCATGTTTGTTGTATGGGAGCCCCCCTTAAATATTTATTTTATTTTATTTTTAGTATTTGTTGTTATAGCGGCAATAGAAATACATCATCTGTGAAAATTTCAACTGTCTAGCTATCACCGTTCTTGAGATACAGCCTGGTGACAGACGGACGGACGGACGGACAGCGAAGTCTCAGTAATAGGGTCCCGTTTTTACCCTTTGGGTACGGAACCCTAAAAATCAAACAGTGGTAGTTATCAGTTTCATTTACTAAAACTATGAATTTTCGAAAGCTTGTTTCAAGAAGGCTAAGGTAATTAATAGCATTTATAGAGTTATACACGCAATGCCATTACTTAAAAATGGGTATAGGTTAATAATTATCTTTAGTTATAAAGTAAACAAAGTCGCTATTTTTGTATGTATGTCCTTAAGTGAGCTTAAATCTTTAAAACTACGCAACGGATTTTGATGCGGTTTTCTTTAATAGATAAAGTGGTTCAAGGGGATGGCTTTTTTGTGGTTTTCTCAATAAATATAAACGCGGGTGGAACCGCGGACTTTAGCTAGTTTTCTTATAAATTACAATAGGTAGATAAGCATTTACGAATTACATTGCATGTACAACGGAATCATATTTGCAGTTGAAGGTTAACATTTAAAACATAGCAATATAGATACTAATTAACGTAACATAAGTGTAGGTACATATCACGCAAGTTATGATAAATAGAGACAGAAACACATATCACATTGTTTCAATTAGGTAATTATAACTTAGCCCGGACAGCACTTATACCAAAGCTAGGAAGGAGTCTTTGCCTTTGATTTCACTTGCCCTTAAAATTAGGTGGAGTGCAGTAATTTGCCCAACCCTAGCCAAAAAAGTCATATGTAACCTAATGGCTTATAATTCTAACTGCACAATACCATTAACAGCAAGTCTTAGTGGCCAATATAAAGACTGGTACTGTCCGGAAAAATTTCAGCACGATAAGTCCCAGGTTTAGAAAATGATATTTAAAACAAGTTCCAATTATTACCTACCATATCAGGTCAGATTGTATAAATCTAGTACCACTTATCTTAAGTTTATACTTGGCAGAATTATTTTGGAATGATGCATTAACAATAATAATAATCTTTATTTCAGATAAAATTATCCTTATTTAGTTAGTAGCGAAAACTTATTTTTTTGCTATCCAATTTTATTATTTGATAGGTCAGCTTTATCACCATTTCTTTGCCTCATATGGAAATGCACATAACGCCTGAAAGATATGCCAGATGGCCACAGCTTATCATCCAGAAAAGTGTCAATTCGGTGCTTGGTGACAAATAATTTATATGCATTATAGTCTCGTTCCCGTTTCATTTTAATTTTAACAAGCATTGAACAGAAAATAAATAATGTATTTATAACTTTTATAAACAACTAAATACCCAATGAATCTGGTTGAGAAGTTGTTTATTTTCATAAGGCTTGTGAAACACTAGGTCAAAAGCTTCTAAGTATAGCATGAACGTTGTTCATTGCCTTTATTACAATATTTACTGTTATTAGATAAAAACATAGTATTTTATGGAATAATTTAGTTTTTATATTCCAAATATGTCATCGTCATCTTATACATAGTGTCCTTAAAATTCAACCAAAGTTGTCTGCATGGTATTGCTTTTAAGAGGATACCAAAATAGCTTCGTGCATTTTTCTATGTACGAAGTTTTCATTGTTTCTTTAGATTGAATGGCTAGAGCTCTAATTTTTAAGTATATGTTTTTTCAATATATTATCTAGGATCGCATAAACTCAGAAACACGATTGAAAAAAGTTTTCTCGATAGAAAATCGCTATAATCGCTATAAATCTATAAATCGCTATAATCTATTATCGCGTATTAACTAATGAAATAACTTTAAAAACATAAGTAACTATCATATATTATAGAAACACGTAAATCAGATTTAAAATATATTTAGTAGATTTTGAGTAAATAGGAAAAGTATCCCTAATTCTTCATTTTCTGTGCCTACTGGCTGTGTTAATATGTACGTGTCGGCGATGATATACGATAATATTGATGTAGGCCCTTAAGAGAGACAATTAATTAGGTAGGCCTACTCAATTTTATAACGTTATTCTTCGGTTTGTAATAATGTGCAGGTAATCTAATCTAAATAAGAAAGATAAAGATAAACAAAACGATAGTCGCCAAAGAAATTAAAACAATATAAATATAGACTGAATTAAATTGTAATGGCAATTTATATTGATTTGTATTCAAAACTCGATTTGATGAGACCCGACGCACGGCCCAGACGAACGTGTGTCGTGTGCCGCTGAATATGCAAATGTATAAACAACATGAATAACAATAAATAGAATAGGTATTAAACAAGTTCAATAATATATTATAGTTATCTGTATACCGCGTGAGAGTGGACAGCGCTTGTCGAAAGTGAAAGACAAGAAATAAACTCATTGAACGAAAACTAATGAGGTTAATGAGATATGTTTCTGTGACAGTGTTGAAAAGTTATATAATAGTCAACACTTAATTACTTTTTTATGCTTTCAATTTATTTTAAATGCTAATATGTGTGATACAGTCTTTAGTAATGTAGGTGCAATATTAAAACGTTTGAATTTCTTGAAGCATTATTGCTAATGCTAAATATGCCACTTGGAATAAAAATATGCACTCTACAACTAAGCCGGGTATATCCACTTATAGAAGAAAATTAAATAAATGTTAATGAAGAAATACAGCAAGCAATAATGGTACAATAGATTTAAGATAAAATTATGGCAATTGCACATGAGGCTACTCCACCTACATAATAAGCAGAACAACAAATAGACACAAAGATTATTAGTTCGAAGCTGCGACTTGCTTCCAAAGCTTTTCGAAAAGAAAGACATACTCTACAGTCATGTATAGGTTTCCTAGCTGTTATATGACGATAAATATGATCTAAGTATCCTAAAAATTGATGAAATTGCTAACTACGTTCAAACGGCCATGACTATAGATAAAATGATATTTTATTTTGTCATAAAAATCTATAAATTGAAATGCGCAAATGCAATTAAATACAGTAGACGTCAGCTATTAGTTGTAATTACAATTCAGATAGAGTTGGTCAGCAGACAGAATGAGTTGACGTATTCATCAATGGAGACCCCATTATTTTCGGGACCACAGCAGCGGAACCAATAGGCGTTGCAATGAATAACAATGAAGGCGAACATAATTTGATGAATTATACTTTTCTTTGACCGAATTTTAAGACATAACATCTTGTATTAAATGTAACGCAGACAAAAGCGGTTAGATAAGGATTTACACGTAATAGATAATTAAGATAGTAGCCTACATTTTATTAAATGTTGTTGGATAAAGGCCAACTCAGTGCACAAGTGTCAGACCCAAGAACTGAAAAATTCCAATATTTCGATGGATTCTTTTCGCTAAGCGTTCTGGATCAAGGGATCAGTTAATAGCACTAAATGCGTGTAAAATGTCCATGAATATTTATTTTATTAAAACAGTATAAATAAATGAATTTAGTATTTTTTTTTTGGATTATTTTAGCGATGAAGTATAGTGGAATTTTAACCATTGATAGAACAAAATGTACCTATTGCAAGTTTAGGTTAAATTAAAAGCATACCTATTACAGAAATACAAAAATATCTTGGCAAAATATTAAAATTCGTATTTGAATTTATTACCATATTATGACAGATGCTAGAAACGAAATTAAGGTTATTCAAGGATAATTTTGGCAAGGTGTCCTAAATGCAAGGTGGATGTAACATCTGCGAGCCAGTTGCGGACTACGGAGGAATCACGTAGAAATCAATGCACACACCTGTCGTTTCTTATTGCATACTTTTTTGTTCAAATTGGCTTTTAAAACAGATGTTTTCGCATCGAAGTTTATTTTATGACTTGTACATTTTAATACAGTAGGTCGATTGGTGAAAGTGTTAATAAAATTTAGTTTAACTAGGTAGCTATATAAATAGTTTAGTAAACATTTTATTCAGAAACAGTCTGACTAGCTATCTGCTTCGAGCTTCGTATGCATGGAATAAAACTCACTCACAAGATAATAATTATCATAATTATAATTAACGCACATTAATTTCTAATAGTTGTTTTCTATAGTATTTCCAAAGGTTTTGTCTGTTTTTGTCAAACACAGTTTAAGTTTATATTTGATAAATCAAAAGTAGTGCAGTGCAGGGTGAATATCCTCGGTCATTACTTTCTTCTGTTATAGGTAGGTACTAGTAAGAGATAGAAATTATATTTACTATTACAGATAATGTTAATATTGTTAGCATGAAGATACAACAATAAGCGAACTCGAACATTTTAAAAGTTATTGAGATGTTTGCGAATTGTTCCAATTTTCTTTGAACGAAGTTTTTCGGCCTTCTGGCATTTAGGTCACCTGGATCAATTCCAAAAGATGCAACTTGAGTTATTGTAACGTAAAAACAGAATGTTTACAATGAAATACTCACAAAAAATAAAATACGGACCGATATATACATATATGTTAAGATTTTAATAAGCTATGACATCGCTATCAGTACAGGCCATTTTAATGGTGTTTATAAACATAGTTTCATCTTCATAAAAACGCAACAAGTTTAACTTGTATACGATCTAAGGAATTACCAAACGATCAAAATCGATCTTGGTGATTGTATTGTCATGAGCTAAAAACGTGGCAATTGAAAACAAAGAAATGAATAATTAAATCCAATTAAATTCTCACAACACGAATGAAAAAGCTTGTCAGTCTCGTCTCTCGGACAGGGAATACAAAAGCCTTTTCATTTTCTTTAAACACAATAGCCTTGATGGTGTGAGAGACTTTTACCATTATCTTCACAGTCTTCACACAATACTGATGAGAATACTGTATTTCAGACCAATTATGTAGCTTTAAAAGCTGCACAAGAAGTCTACATGTATATTTTTATTTTCATTTCAATTTGCATATGTGTATGTGTATATACATAACAATGTATAGTTAAAGATTAAATAATATGTAGATAGCTATAAAAATTTACTTGCAGTTTAATGTGTAACTTGACCTACAAAACAATGGGTTTATGAATAATTGGCATGAATTATTTGTTAGAACTGAAGGGGAGACCACGACTGACCTACCAAGACCATACCTACTGGTTATATTCCGATGTAGTTTAAATACAATACTCAGCTTAAATGAAGAATATCAAATTTACTGATTTAGAGAAAAGATCAAATTTACTGATTTAGTTACTATTGTTTTTTGCAATTCGAATTGAAAAACTTTGCAGTAAATTAACCGGGATGAACGTGTCTAAACGAATTTTAGTTAGATATTAAGTTTATTGATTAGTTAATATTTCAGAATGAAAACAAAACTAGACTCATAAAACTATTTTCCGTCTGATACTACTTATGGGACCATAATTTGTAATTAGGGGTAAATACCCACATAATAATATAATGTTTTGAATAGTTGCGTGTCTAGTTCTCAACAAAATTTGGTATTCGAAGGTGGGGTTTGGGTCATAGTGGAAACGGGGGTGCGATGCGTCATCGCGACGCCCTGAGGTTTACTCCCTGCGCACCCTCGCCTAAAACATCGATCGATGTTTACCACCGACATGCGCAAAAGCGCCCTTTTTGTTTATATTAGCCATTTTTTGTGCGTTTATACTTTTGAAGACCTTATAATTATTGATTAATCAAACTAAACTAGTACTATTTATATTAATTCATATATTTTCCTCTATCATGTCAATGTACGCTTAAATACAAATTAGGTTTCTTTCGCTTTTGCGCTTTATTCCAACTATTTTGCAATTATGAATAGTCTGATTCAAAATTAGCAAGATTTGTACAATGTTAATCAGGCAATGACTACACAAGGTGACATCATAATATCTAATTACACGCTCTAAATAAAGAGTTTTATTATGTTCTAAATGGTACTTACTGGCATTCGCTCATTATTTCCTCTTGAGTGCGAACCTGCACTGGAGCTAGCTTTTCTACGCTTTCTTCGTAGTTTCCGAAGCACTTGGTAATTTTTTCATCAAAAGTATTCACCAAATCTTCGAGCGAGCCTGAGAAAGTTTCTGTGAAATTATCTCCTTCACCGTTTTTCATTGCATTGTCCTGTTTACACTTCACGGGTTTAGGTTCCTCGTTGTCATTTATTTTATTTGAGTCAGTTTTTATTTTAGCCATTTCACTTTTCATATTGTTGATGTTGTTAAGACGGATGTCATTTCCGTTTATGGTTTTCTGCGGGTAATCAGCAGTAGAAAGACAGTCGTCCGCGTCTTCAATTTGCGCGAGCGGCGCTTCGAACTCGAGCTCGGCCATTCTACCAGCCGCTTCTCGCATGACCGTACAACCACTCGCGATGTTTAACGCGCGTATACTGACTCAAACGCTATCGGCGGGCGGTGACGATATGGTGGCAGCGTTGACTGCGAACGCTCGCGCTACACCGACGACGCGATGCGACTATGGTTCCTTCCTTCTTGCTCGTCGATTGGTTTGCTATATTTCGTGTAGGTATAAAAATACTACCAACCTATAGGTACTAGGTAATACACTGTCTGCAGGTAGCTCTACGTTAGGTGTAACTATAAGGTCTGAGGTCAATACTATAAATCTTTACATTTTAAATTATAATGACGTGGCCAGGTAATTCTAATATAATAAGTAGGGTGCGTATTAAGTGTAATTATGATGGTGATTAGAAGACTACCCATCTACTTTAGATATTTGACAAACCCCAGTATCGCTCTCGAATGATTCGACAAAAACGTCAAGTTCATCATTGAGTTCAACCATTTATCCAATGATCCAATTATATCCAATGATATTATATTTCTATTTTTTTTTTGTGTACAAACGTATCTTATTATTCTGGGTCTACTTAAATCAGGTGAGTGATATACATAATACGTAATCATTTCTTTAGATAAACAATTGCATTGATATGATAATTTAATATAAATAACAAATTATGAAAAAGAGAATATGAAGATAACCTTTAAGACGATACCAAAATAGCTTCGTGCATTTTTCTATGTACGAAGTTTTCATTGTTTCTTTAGATTGAATGGTTAGAGCTCTAATTTTTAAGTATATGTTTTTTCAATATATGATCTAGGATCGTATCAACTCAGAAACACGATTGAAAAAAGTTTTCTCGATAGAAAATCTTGGCGAAACAACCTCTCAAAATTTTTATTTTTTTCATTTGTCGGTCTATTATCGCGTATTAACGAATGAAATAACTTTAAAAACATAAGTAACTATTATATATAGAAACACGTAAATCAGAATTAAAATATAGTTAGTAGATTTTGAGTAAATAGGAAAAGTATCCCTAATTCTTCATTTTCTGTGCCTACTGGCTGTGTTAATATGTACGTGTCGGCGATGATATACGATAATATTGATGTAGGCCCTTAAGTCATAATTCTATGTACTTAGGTATAATTAAATAGGAAGGTACTGTATTTACTACCTGGTTGCGAATCCAATTCCTCTCTGCTCTTTTTAAAAATCACATGATCCCAGACACCGATCCCAGATACCATAAACCTAAGTTTTGTTTATTATTTACCTATCCTTGCGATGATACGGAACACCGATAGGAATTTCATCACATAATTATTGTAAACAGTGTGATTTTATTAAACAATTTTATTAAAATTAATTTTAACAATTTTATAACTACATAAAGTAAGTAGGTACTTTATCACGGAGTTTACAAACAGATTCAGATTTACTGAGCAGATCTAATTTAATCAAAACCTAAACTAAAAAAAAATCTTATCACGTAGATATTACTTACATAATAAACACGCAAAAAAATAGAGATTTAGATTAAAACAAAACAAACAATAATCAAAAGTAAAAAAAAATTTATATCAAAACAAACGAAAATTACGAAAGATCTGTGATTTTTTATTTTTGAACTTTTTCGATGTTGCCCTATGGCTGATTAATTTTTAGTTTAGCTACGTGTAAAATTTTAATACGTTTTAGTGTGTGACGTATAAAGTGCAACAATAAAACTGTTTGTATGAAAATGTACCTACTCAAAATATTTAAGTTGTATAATTTTCTGTTTTGGTTTTTATTTAAAAAATTTGCCTTTTTGGTCCAAACTCATGTCAGTAGAAAAAAAATAGTGATATTATATTTGTTTCACAATCTTGGTAACACTGACAACAGCTGTCCAGCTGTCAGCTAAATTTGTGTATTTTTTTAGGGCAAACATGAAAATTGTAAAATAATCATGTTCAATATTATAAATTATTTCAGACCAATTTAGTACTGTAAATCGTAATGTTTTTCCTAAATAGAAACAATTTTAAATTCTTATGTAAATTCTCAAGATTATACAGGTACCTATATCATTCTAATATTGGATGGTTGAGCGACCTATTTTGACACAAATTGCAATAATATTGTGCGTATTCTTCCAGTTTTGGTAGAAAAAATCATTATGAAGTTCTCAAAATACGGAGGAATTGTTCCGATAAGGAGATCAAGGAAGCATTCATACAGTTAAGCAAAGAGGTAGGTGTCTACTAATACATAATTCTTTAATTTTTTTTTCTCTGTCAGCCTTTTTATTTCACTGTTGGATATACCTAGCTGTGTCAATAGTATTGTCCCACAAGCAAGTTTTTAGGTGGCTCTATTGTCCACACATCCTGTAAAATTTTTCATTAAGTTTTTATGTAAGAACAATGATCTACATAACATATTCTGTTTAATAAAACTCGTATACTGTAAGTCACAGTCAGATTAACAAATTATTCAGGGAAAAAATTACAATGTTGCAATGTTTCTTTATTCATTGTGTTATATAAAATTGCATATGTATCTACAAAATGTTAGAAATATTTACGTAATATGTAAGAATTTTTGCAATCTTTACTTTAAAAATTATTAAAAATAATTTTATTATGCTCAGAAATTGTTGCAAATGATATTTATATGTAAAATATAATCTAACTACAATATTCAATACAAAAATAAATATTCATGGACATTTCACACAATATCCTTTTGAGCCAATCTAAGCTTATTTGACTGTCTTATGGGTACAAGCACACATATACCAAATGTAGTGTCTATGGCTTCATCACTCAATTGGCTTGAAGCCGATGACCTATCTATGTTTGCGTGAAAATGTATCTATGTATGTCTATAATACAGGCTCTATGTCATATATATTATAAAACATTATTTTATTAAGTATGATATAGCCAGGCTAAAGTTACTTGTCATCAATTTTAAATGTCAACCCCCCATCTGGTATATTGTGGATACCAGAATACAGCTAAATCTTGTGAGACTATTTCTTTTTGTAAACACATAGTTACTTATGATCATGATGCTAAATTTATATCAACCACTAGACCATGAGGTTAGTTGAATGAGTAATATTTATTTAACAACCAAATACTTATATTTCCAGTACCACCCCGACAAAAATAAAGATGTAAAAGCTCAAGAGAAATTTGTGAACATTGTAGAAGCTTATAATGTCTTGAGTAAGCCTAGCAGTCGTGCCCGCTACGACAGTATAACAGAGATACCAACCGGTAGCTCCTATGTTTACCGTACACATGTGCCTTACAAGTGAGTAATCTATATTGATGTTATAAAGCTGAAGAGTTTGTTTGTTTGTTTGAATGCTCTAATCTCACGAACAGCTGGTCCGATTTGAAAAATTCTTTTAGTGTTGGATAGTACATTTATCGAGGTAGGCTATAGGCTATATAACATCACGCTGCGTCCAATAGGAATGAAGTAACATAAAAATTGTTGCAAAAATTCATTTTTATAGTTTTATCGTATTGAGAATATTAAGTGCGCTCTTCTGTAAGATCTAGCTGAGGCAGATATGTAGGATGAAATTCCCTGTCACAAAAAAACTAGACGGAAACCCAATTTCTTGTAACCCATAGGTTACAATCTAGTAAATAAGAAATGGCTGTAATAGTTTCGAGTACCTATGGGCGTAGCTAGGGTTATTGAAATAGATTTAAAATAAATAAATAAATAAAATAAAAATAAAATACTCTTTATTGCACACCATAATAATTTACAGAACTAAATTTAGGTAATTTAGGTATTTAACTAGATTTAGGTATTTTTGACACAATAGGTAGCTGTACAAGACTAAAAATACAAGTGTCACCACCACTTTTCCTTCTTTGGGTGCTGTAAAACCCAGCCAAGGGATATTGTACACAGATAATATCCTCTGCGAGAGACGGAAAGCTCGAATTTAAACCCTGTGCCAACACGCCTGGGCATCGTGGCATAGTGGAGCATAATCCCTCCAAAAGTGAAGGAGGCCCGTACCCAACAATGTGACGTTAATGGCCTGGAGAGAGCGAGAGTGTTCTAAAAACCAAAAGATTAATAAATTTAATTGTGGTGGAAAAAGTGATTACCGCAAGCGGGACTTGAACCCACGACCTCGGAATACCGTTCGGTAGCTCTGCGAACTGGGCTTATTGCGGCCGTGCTTTCAGTAATCAAATTAGCAAAAAAAAATAGCATATTAGTAAAAGCATAGCATGTCAATTGCAAAATTAATACTTTACCAAAAGATTATTAGGGTTCCGTACCCAAAGGGTAAAAACGGGACCCTATTACTGAGACTTCGTTGTCTGTCCGTCCGTCCGTCTGTCACCAGGCTGTATCTCAAGAACGGTGATAGCTAGAGAGTTGAAATTTTCACAGATG
Organism: Orgyia antiqua; assembly: GCA_916999025.1. Taxonomy (NCBI): domain Eukaryota; kingdom Metazoa; phylum Arthropoda; class Insecta; order Lepidoptera; family Erebidae; genus Orgyia; species Orgyia antiqua. The sequence continues at coordinate 5,308,879 of OU779869.1, forward strand.
ATGTATTTCTATTGTCGCTATAACAACAAATACTAAAAATAAAATAAAATAAATATTTAAGGGGGGCTCCCATACAACAAACATGATTTTTTTACCGTTTCTTGCTCGATACTAATAACGTTGCCTTATGTTGCATAGATAATGGTACGGAACCCTTCGTGCGCGAGTCCGACTCGCACTTGACCAATTTTTTTTAAATGTCTTTTTTATTACAGCTTACGCAAAAACCCACAATACAGTTACTACTACGCGTCTCAAGCAAAAGCTGGTCAATCACAGAACAATACATTCTATGGCATGAGTGTGAACAAGAAAGTGCCTAACTATGTCGTCATAGCATTCTGTACAGGTGTTGCATTGCTTGGCATTATACTGCAGGTTTTTGTTATCAGGTGAATGTATATGAATCACATCGTAATGTGAATAACCCTTCAATAAAAAGAGAATTGAATGAAAAGAGGGTCTTTGAGTGGGCACCACGTAACATAATATGAAAGAAAGAAAGAAAAGTTTTTATTTGCAACCACTCATACAGAAAAAAAATCATGATATTTAGAATAAGTAATAACAATGTGAGCAGTCACAAATATTCGTCGGTCCGTGTTTGTGATGTGATGGCCCTTAATCAAGTACAGATCAATGAAAGCCATTGAATGCAAGCAAGGTTAAACATAAAAAAAATTTGGCATCAACCAAGCCTATATGCAGTGCTGATGTAGGGAAAACTCCAAAAATTTTTAATTTCTTATCATAATATTTTCTAACACTTGCGTGACTCATTTGTTTAAATAAAACCACTTTTTACGAATTTAGACGCGTGTATTTGTTTTAAATTATGGCCCGACGTTTCGAAGACTTTGCAGTCAACATAGTCACGGGTCAGACAGCTGTAAAGTGTCCTCTACGATCAGTTATTATAGGGTTTATCCATATTCGATTTTAATTTTACATTGACAATAAGGACCATAAAATTACCATAATTCTACATTAACCATAAAGATCTATCTACTATTATTATCTACTATTTATTTGAATACAGCTGATTGTGTTTTTCGGTTTAGTATGTATGAAACTGTTAATATCCCAGTTTTTCACACCCTTTACAGGTTTTTTTTCTTAAATATTATGTACATATTGAAATCCATGGTACTGAATGGTATACACATACCACCTTAAATGGGGCTCTGGCTTGAGAAATGTCCAGTAAACACATGTATGTATTTGTATTTATTGTAGAGTAAAAAGATATATAACTCATTTATTCATAAGGGATTCTTACATGTCATACATCAAACATTTCATAAATTATAATAAAATACAATACAAATGTCATACTCAAATACATATTAAATTAATCAATATAATTAATAACAATCAGCATAATAAAATAATAATAAATAATCGGTATGTTCAGCTATTAGAAAGTGAAAAAAAAAACATTTAATATAATGATGGTATAAATTCGTATAAATATGATGGTATAATAGTACATTACGATATTAGTGCGTTAAGATGGTTATAACATGCGAGGCGGAATTTCAGCCCGAGCCGAAGGCGAGGGCGTAATTGAGCCGAGCATGTTATAACCAATACGCTCGTATATCGTACGACGATTTTAACACATTTGCAAGGAAACAGAAAAAAAACATTTTATATTTTGTTCAAAGTACAAAGAAAAGAAAATTTGAGAAAAATGGCGCGAGGATTACTTTCTGCCGTGGCTGCGTGAAAATGTTGGCAAAGACGCTAGAGCATGCAGCCAAGTTTACTGAATAAACTGTTTTTATTTTATTTTAAATAAACTCAATCTGTGATCTGTTCGAAATTTGAACAGCAACAGCGCGCTGCTCGAGTTGTGCGGCGGCGGTCAGTTCCATATTTGAAATGACAAATAATACTGTTATGAGATTTGTATGAACTATAACTTAACTACTTGATTTGATAACACACGCGTTTGTTATGACCCGCTTTACATATTTAAAACCGGTGGAATTACATCAACTTTACGAGCAAGGGTGTTAAAAATATATTTAAACGTAGTATCGTTTGTTTAGGAATATGTATCTCGCTCAGCGCAGGCAAGCTCAGGAGAAGTCTCAACGTAATGCGGAAGAACTAGAGAAAGTTAGAGCTGCGGCGCGGGCTCACGGAAACGAAGTAAGTAGCCATCATAACATAATTGACACAGTTTCCAATCTTTACAAATACTAGCTGACCCGGCAAACGTTGTTTTGCCATACAAATGTTAGGAGTAGACAAATAATTTGCAATAAAATAATATTGCGACTATAAATTTAAATGTAAGCTATTCTATCTTTCAATTTGGGTCGAATTGCACACGGTGTGCAAATCAAATTTAAAATCGGTTCAGTAGTTTAGGAGTCCATCGCGGACAAACATCGTGACTGGAGATTTATTTATATAAAGATTATAAAGCTGAAGAGTTTGTTTGAACGCGCTACTATCTCAGGAACTACTAGTTCGAATTTTTTTTATGTTGGATAGTCCATATATCTAGGAATGCTATAGGCCATATAACATCACGCTGCGGCCAATAGGAGCGAAGCATCAGTCCAAAATGTTGCAAAAACGGGAAAATAAATCTGAATTCCACACCTACGAAATCGCGGTCAACAGCTATAAGTAATAGTATTTAATTATAAAAAAAAACTTGCCAAGTACGATATGAACTCGCCCATACAATGCATTTCTATCTACCTATACTTAATATTTATTATAAAGCTGAAGAGTTTGTTTGTTTGAATGCGCTAATCTCAGGAACCACTGGGCCGATTTGAAAAATTCTTTCAGCTTTAGATAGGGCATTTATCAAGGAAGGCTTTAGGCTATATAACATCACACTACGACCAGTAGAAGCGACGCAGTAGTGAAAAATGTTGCAAAAACGGGAAAAGTTTTCTATATTCCACGCGGATGGAGTCGCGGGCAACAGCTAGTTTTTAGGGTTCCGTACCCAAAGGGTAAAAACGGGACCCTATTACTGAGACTTCGCTGTCCGTCCGTCCGTCCGTCCGTCCGTCCGTCCGTCCGTCTGTCACCAGGCTGTATCTCAAGAACGGTGATAGCTAGAGAGTTGAAATTTTCACAGATGATGTATTTCTATTGCCGCTATAACAACAAATACTAAAAATAAAATAAAATAAATATTTAAGGGGGGCTCCCATACAACAAACATGATTTTTAGGGTTCCGTACCCAGTATCTCAAGAACGGTGATAGCTAGACAGTTGAAATTTTCACAGATGATGTATTTCTATTGCCGCTATAACAACAAATACTAAAAATAAAATAAAATAAATATTTAAGGGGGGCTCCCATACAACAAACATGATTTTTAGGGTTCCGTACCCAGTATCTCAAGAACGGTGATAGCTAGACAGTTGAAATTTTCACAGATGATGTATTTCTATTGCCGCTATAACAACAAATACTAAAAATAAAATAAAATAAATATTTAAAGGGGGCTCCCATACAACAAACATGATTTTTTTACCGTTTCTTGCTCGATACTAATAACGTTGCCTTATGTTGCATAGATAATGGTACGGAACCCTTCGTGCGCGAGTCCGACTCGCACTTGACCAATTTTTTATATTTGTTGTAGCAGTAGAAATGCATCCTCTTTGAATCTTTTAACTGTCTTTCCGATTGCTAAGACTTAAAATGTTGTTTTATGTTTTGTAGTAAGTGCATGCGTAGATCTCTCTCTCCAGCCTATTGACGTGTCCAGTGTTGGGAAGGTACCTCCTCCACTTTGAGAGAGATTATGGTCTACTGTGCCGCGTTGATCAGGCGCATTGGCACAGGGTTTATTTTCTAGTTATCGATCTCTCACAGTATATGTTAACTGGTTATGGTCTTATTCATAATGACTTATCGGAGGTTTAAACAGAGATTTTATCGGAGAGATAATAAACGTTTTAGCGTAAAAAGACTATTATGAATAACAAGTTTTGACAATTTTCGCGAACCGATTTTAGCGAACTTTTAAACCCCCGATAAGTCATTATGAATAAGACCATTAATGTTGTTCCTTAACTGGCGCTTACAGAACCCTAGGAAAGAAATGGGGTGATGACACTTGTATTCTTAATCCGTCACCACACGAACGGAAAAGATGCATAGATCTACGTAATAATAATTATACTAGAATTTCAACTTATTACCTGGATACTGCAGTGATCCTAAAACGGTTCTATTTTTAAATCATAAGAGTAATAAAATATAATGTATTTTCGTTGCAGTTGCAGGCTCGTTTGCTGTTGGATAAGATTGTTAGTGCGGCTAATCCATCAGTAGCCACAGCATCCCTTGGACAGTCGCTAGCCAAGGAAAAAAAGTAATATATTCTCATATTTTCATAGAAAATATTAGATTATCTGTTGTATAAATTGTAGATTTTATTACGACTAGGAGTCGAAAAATCCTTAGTACATAATACATAGAATAGTCTGCCCAAAGAAAGTTGATACTTGTTAATTTGTAACAAAAACTAAATAATCGAATTGGTTGCTTGTTATAGAAGATGGCATAACAAGGCTGATTTTTTGACATCCCATAAACTTCCCGCATGAACATGGAGTGTATTGACTGACTTATGTTGCGATAAGGCCAATTAAAATTGTTGTCAATTGAAATGTTTTATTATGTAAAAGATGTTTTATTGTGCAGTCATTATTTAACTAAATACACTATATCGTTTATAACTTGAGTTATTTTTATAAATTTACCATAAACTTTTTTAGAAGATCATTATTTTTTGGGCAAACTATAATTTTGAAATTGTCTGAAATGTTAGTGAATTTTGATAGAATATAGAATTTCTATAAGAAATTGTATGCATAATAAATGACCCTTTATTAATACCTACAATGTAAGTACATAAAATGTCTCTACTTACGACATATTTTATAGAAAAACTTGTTATTTGTTATTTAAATAATTCTACTTTTTTCTTTTGGACATTATCTCCTATCTACCTCGACTGTAATATTTATGTGTAACTGTAGATATGTATATAGTATACATAATTGTATATAGTTAGTACAAATTGAATATATTTTTGATAAGAATTCGTAGTATTTTAGTTTTATTTTGCAATCTCCTAGTTATAATTGCTTGTGGGCCATAAAATGTAGTGCTTTAATTTTGACTGACAGTATCAAGAAAATATATCTAGTACAATCCTTTAGTGTATTGTGTGAGTGCAGTTTTCTGCCTACCTTTCAGATCAATCTGACTACTGCAAGTGGCTGAAAATAATCCGTTACATAGATTAATATATTGATAGATACGTACCGAGCCATAAAAGCGTGTTAAAACACATTAAACTGAATGTACCAAACGTGATCCCGCCATTATGACGTTGACAGATTTTACTTTTACTAAATAAATAAAATATTCTTTATTGCACATTTATTGTTGTTACTTACGCTTATTATGGAAGCGAATGTTGGGTGTGGCATGAGAAGCACAAAAGTAGAATAAATGCTGTTGAGAAATGAAATGCTGTTGCTCTTTGAGAAGTATGTGTGGTGTGACTTTGAAAGATAGAATATGAAATGAAGTTATAAGAGAAAGTTGCGGTCTGAAAGAGGATGTAGTGACTAAGGTGGAGAAAAGTATGCTTAGGTGGTTTGGTCATGTGGAGAGGATGGATGAGAGACGCTTAATGAAAGGCATATACACGGCGAAAGTAAGTGGAAGGCTGGCAGAGGACTCCCGTGAATAATATACTCCGATGTCATCACCGGGAAACTCCAAAAGGGGCAAGTGCGTAGCACTTACAACCGTCGGGCATGTATGACCAGATGTATGAGTGTGGATGAAGCCAAGGAAGTATGCTTCGATCGTAGCAGATGGCGCTCTATAGTCTCTGCCTACCCCCATGGGAAAAAGGCGTGATTTTATGATTATGATGATGATGATTTATTGCACACCATAATGATTTACAAAACTTATTTAACTAGACATCTCATATCTATAAAGGGCGGTCTTATCGCGCTACGATCTCTACCAGACCAACTTAAGTATATGTGACAATCTTAATTATTCTGTACTTACTGGCTTTTGCCCGCGACTTCAACGCGTGAAATTAAAAAATCAAATCTTAACAAACAGATGTTTCCTAGACCGCTCAATATGTGTTGGTGATGTACTGTTTTTTAAAAATCGCTCTATAATTTCGTTACACACATTAACACTTAAGTTCGTCAAAATTTTATTGGCATCGTCTTGTTTTTATTACATTTCTAAATTAGTTAGGATTTGTGCGGCTTGACCATCGATCTATATGTTCTTGTATTAGTTAAATCAAGGGTTTAAATAATTTTACAGAAATGCAGAAGTATTTACTTTAGAAAGGAGAATTTCAGACGAAACAAAGAGTTGGTCATATTTTGAGGACGAAAATTCTACCGAAGAGGCATTCTACAGAATATTTAAAAGAATTGTTAGAAGTTTGATATTTTAGCGCGAAAAATGCAGTTTTTTTACTATTTTAAAATCTAAAGGTCATTTATCGCATCTGTAAAATGTTTTTGTGTGCATTGTGATATATTTATTAAAACAGTATTTATAATAACTATGACTGGAGATTTATTTGTAAACTAGATGCTGCCGCAACTTCTTAATAATAATAATGAATGTATATTCATTCACTCTTATTATTAAGAATATGTATAAATGAAATAATAGAATGTGAAATTTACTATTTATTTGAAACCAATATTAATTATTTACAGTCAGGGCCGGATTTAAATTTGTGCCGCCCTGGGGCACTATAGAAAATGCCGCCCTATGAAGAAAATGCCGCCATATTTCTACTATTTAATGATATTTACATAACTTTAGGTAGACACACAAACATACATTTTTTATCACTAGTTTTAATGTTCCACACTATGGTTCCAAAGATTTCTAAAGATTTTTCCTGTGGTTCACTTAATATAATTGGTAGCAACTGCATTTATAGGTACTAGACCACAATTTTCCATTAGGCCACCAACTGGACATTTATTTTCCCCTGCATGAACTGGAAAAAAGTTATATTTATCATTAGACGCCTTTAACCTCAAAATCGTTCACTTTGTACTTAACTTTATAAGTTTATAATATTTTTACGATAACTTGTATACTTACATATATGATGACTTGGAATTCTATGGCAAAGTAAAAATACATATTTTAATAAGTATGTAAATTATTATATATGGTCTTTCAAGCCAGAGGTCGCAGTTGCCCGGATACTGTTCCGCCAATAAAACTAAATGGCGATGAGCTAAGGAGGGTTGAACAGTTTACATATCTCGGGCACATTGTGGCCTCTGACCTGGGGGACGATGCAGATATAAACAGAGAGCGAAGGGCGTTGTCTGTGAGGGCTAATATGATAGCTCGCAGGTTCGCTCGTTGCTCGGGGGCAGTCAAAATTTCTCTTTTCAGAGCATTTTGCACATCCCTGTACGCGGCGGGCTTGTGGGTGTCATATGCTCAGAAACAGTACAGTGCCCTTCGTGTGCAGTACAACAATGCGTTCAGGGTGCTGATGGGGCTGCCCCGGCAGTGTAGCGCCTCGGGCATGTTCGCCGCCGCTCGTGTCGACTGTTTCTACACGACGATGCGGAAGCGGTGCACATCCCTGGGGCGCAGGCTGCGGGGCTCCTCCAACACCACCCTGGAGGTATTCGCGAGTAGGTTTGATTGCCAATACCTCAACCATTGCTATATGGTTCATGTATTGACAAACAAACAAATGACTCAGAGGCAGTCGGTTTATTAATTAATCTTAAATTGTATGTAATATTAATCGTTTAATTTATTATTTTTATTATTTATTATTTTTAACATTATTTTAATCTTAAATAACTTATGCAATGTAATTTAATTTAATTTATATAATGTCATGAAATTTTATTTTATTTTAATTTTATTCTTTTTGACCATTTTAACTTGTATTTATTATTATTCTAATTTTATTATATTAACTATAGGAACATATGGATCATGTGTCTGAAATAAAGATTATTATTATTATTATTACAATACTATTTCGACAAAAATGAAGTATAAACATAGAATAGTAGTAATAGTACCTAAATAATTAGTTCTACGAATCTCCCGCACTTGACTGTGATTCGTCTGTTTTTCGCGCTTTGTTTAACCTCAATTTTGGCGCCAATATTTAATTTATCAAGTATAATTTTAATTCATAATTGTTTTTTATTTGCTAACAAACATTTATATTCAGTATTTAATCAGAAAATCAACTTAAATGTTCAAAAAGCCATGATAAAATTAAGTGAATTTAAGTCGGCATATATTTACATCCCGACTAAATAAGTCGAGTATTCACTAAATTAAGTGAAAATTTGATATTTAAGATGTACACCAGAATAGCATTTTCACAAAATTGTATGGATTGACTTATTTTGGCGCTGTCAAACTTAAATTAAGTTTAGTTGGTGTCTTGTAGAATAAGAAAGTGACGTTTGAAAGAAATAAACTAAAATTTAGTTAAGTCGTTGGACACAGAATCAGCACCTACATAGTAGAAACCTAGTTACATTTCTATACTGACTGTAGATGGCAGCATGTGTAGTGGACAGTTGATTTGATTCAAAAATATAAAAATGTTCTTATAAATTCAAATTAATTAGTGTTATTGGATAATTCTCCAATTTTAGAAAAAATCATTATTTAATAAAAGTTTCTGTTATCAAAAAGACATACATAATTTGAAAATATTTTTAATTTTAATTTAAATTTAATTTTTTCAAACCTTTATGGAAATAAATTAATTAAACTATTTGAATAGTTTTTACTTATATTTCCTATATTATAATATACAAAATTTAATTTGATACATAATATTTAAATTATATTTCTTGAAAGATAAAATGTTTATTTAAAAGAATTAGTTAATTATATGTTGTATAGAATTTTTTTTCTCACTTTCCAAATTTTGCCGCCCTAGAAAATTTGCCGCCCTGGGCACTAGCCCCGACTGCCCCTAGTGTAAACCCTGTTTACAGTAGTGTATGCTAATTTGTAATTAACTTATTGAAAATATGAGAAACTGCACTTGCAACATTATTAACCGCTAGATCGATCGATAGATTTTATCGTAACTCAGACCCAACACTATTAACGGAACTACAATTAATTTATTATTAATTTATTTATATACAAACCCTGATTATTCATTGGACTTTAAAATTGAATGTCTGTCGGATGTAAGTACCACTTATTACATTGATACCTGTAAGCTGTAAAAAAAAAATGTTAATTGGATACCACTATTGTTATAAAGAGGGACTTGGGCACGTGTCAGATATTAAAATCTTATATGTTTCTAGGAAATGAGAAATTTTCTCCCGCTAACATAGTCGGAACTGGCAGATCCGTGTCGCGTGCTCGTAATTTTTCCTTTCCGGTGCCTCCCCAATGACGTATCAATATACTTTGGGACAATATTAAACGTGGGCAAGGAACACTTACTACTTTTTCTATGTTCACGGTAAATTAAAGATGGTTGATTTTAGAATATAATAACTTTGGAGGACATCTATAATATTATTCTAATGCCTTTAGTACAATAAAATAAAAAATGCAAAAATGTAGATCCTACAATGTTAATTGCTACGGTCGAATTGTTCTGTATCTGAGTTTTCCAAACTAGTTTGATTTAATAAAAAAAATTGGTCAAGTGCGAGTCGGACTCGCGCACGAAGTGTTCCGTAGCATTATCTATGCAACATAAGGCAACGTTATTAGTATCGAGCAAGAAACGGTAAAAAAATCATGTTTGTTGTATGGGAGCCCCCCTTAAATATTTATTTTATTTTTAGTATTTGTTGTTATAGCGGCAATAGAAATACATCATCTGTGAAAATTTCAACTGTCTAGCTATCACCGTTCTTGAGATTCAGCCTGGTGACAGACGGACGGACGGACAGTGAAGTCTCAGTAATAGGGTCCCGTTTTTACCCTTTGGGTACGGAACCCTAAAAATGTAGATCCTACAATGTTAATTGCTACGGTCGAATTGTTCTGTATCTGAGTTTTCCAAACTAGTTTGATTTAATAAATAGACATATTTTAACATGATTTTAATATTTAATGACATTAAACTGGCAGCCTCAAATCTCCAACATATGCGCTAAAATAACGGGGATCTTAAGGATTCTATATCGCCTGAAAAATTTTCTTCCAACAGACACTAAGGCAATGCTTGTGCAGTCATTAGTTCTTCCTGTTATCGACTATGGTGATGTATGCTATCTCGACCTGAATGCAGATCTACTCAACAAACTTGACCGACTTCTCAATAATTGCATTCGATTCGTTTTCAATCTCCGCAAATATGATCATGTTTCTCACTTCCGAAAAAAGCTGTCATGGCTACCTATACGACAGCGACGTGAAATGCGTGCGCTGAACACTCTCTTCACTATTCTCTACTCTCCCACTGCTCCTACGTATCTATCTTCACATTTTCAATTTTTAGGCTCAACCCACGACCGAAATCTTCGATCTTCTGACAATCTCTTGCTCACCTGCCCACCTCATAGCTCATGCCTCGTTCATTCTTCTTTCTTTGTTCGCTCCATTATTCTCTGGAATACTCTTCCGCCGGAAATCAGGATGTGCACCTCCCGTAAAGCGTTTAAGCGTAAGATACGTGAGCACTATCTCCGTATATCGACACAACCTCACGTTTAGCTGCATCCACATCTGAGTCTATGAAGCTACTATACTACTATCTATCTGTATTTAAGTACCTGTATTATATGTATTTATGGTATGTGTAATGTGTGTATATATCTGTGTATGTATGTATGACATGTATGTATCTGTTTAATTGTATTGATTTACGTGTATCTCTATGTATGTGTATGTAATGTATTCTTTATAGGATTTATCTATGTCAATAAGTCTTTAACAACTATAATCTTTGATAATCTAGCTTTATTTGTTACACTTCTACCTTCCCTTTTTCTGCACCACCCTATGGTTGACTGGTAGAAAATGCCTTAGGCATTAAGGCCGCCTTTGCATAGTTTAAGCATAAAGTGTAAATAAATAAATAAATAAATAAATATTTTGGTAACATTTAATAATTAATAACTTATCAGATAGGTAATCAACAAAAACACCATTTATCAATTTATTAATAAATTTGTTATGAGTTAATAGGTATAATGATGTGAGACGTAACAACTGATAGGTACCTAACCTACCTACTTAACAGATAAGAAAGAAATGTTATCATAAAATTTCATTCAGTCTGTAGATATTTGGCTTAGTACTAAAGTAGGGTGTATACTACTTAAAGAGGTACTAATATTTCAATTTACAAGTATACTAAGGTACTGGCAGAGGCGTATTTCCCCTAGGGCCATACAGGTCTTGGCCCGGGGCGGCCAGCCTGATAGAGGCAGCGAAACCCTTCAAGTTTAAAATTTTTCTCTATGTCCATTAATTTATAGGGCGTCTAATTAAATAGGCCCAGGGCGTCAAATCAAATGGCCTGATATTCAGAATACGCTGCTGGGTACTGGGGTAATACTGTTGTAGCTGGTGCACAGTTTTGACTACGGTGGCTTCTCCGACATGAGGAAGCGACTTGGAAGAAGAAAAGTCTACTATCCTAGCAAACATTACTTGAATACCATGATTTACGGATGGATATGGTATGTAAGGAAGAAGTAAGTAATTAGTAAGTAAGAAATTTAATTAAAATCTTTTTTCTCTGGCTATAATTTCTGAAGAAATTTTATGGAAAAGCCCAAATCATTGCATGTTAGTGAATGTGTTTGTCAAGTAAGTAAGACTAAGGCCTCTTGAGCTTATTAATACTATAATTTATCCAAGATTCCTTAGTAAAAGTAATTGAATGGCTGCAGGGTAATAACTTAATGATAAATTTAAAAAAAATTGGTCAAGTGCGAGTGGGACTCGCGCACGAAGGGTTCCGTACCATTATCTATGCAACATAAGGCAACGTTATTAGTATCGAGCAAGAAACGGTAAAAAAAACAGTTTTTTGTATGGGAGCCCCCCTTAAATATTTATTTTATTTTATTTTTAGTATTTGTTGTTATAGCGGCAATAGAAATACATCATCTGTGAAAATTTCAACTCTCTAGCTATCACCGTTCTTGAGATACAGCCTGGTGACAGACGGACGGACGGACGGACGGACGGACGGATGGACGGACGGACGGACGGACGGACGGACGGACGGACAGCGAAGTCTCAGTAATAGGGTTTCCGTTTTTACCCTTTGGGTACGGAACCCTAAAAAGACAACAATTATGAATTTTAAACAAAGGCCAAAGGCGCGGAACATGCTAGCTGTTAAATATTTAGAAAACAACGTTACAGAAACTGAGGACACTAAGTTCTTAGGTTTAATAATAGACAGTAGATTAAACTGGAAGCTTCATGTAGATCATGTGTGCAAAAAGCTTGGTAAATTTTCATATGCACTCTATAGACTAAGAAAAATTGCAAACCAGTCAACATTAGTGATCAGTTATCATGCATATGTTAGCGCAACACTAAGGTATGGACTAATTTTTTGGGGCAACTCCACTGACAAAAAGCGTGCCTTCCTAGCCCAAAAACGGTGTTTAAGAGCAATGTGTGGTTTGAGACAGAGAGATTCTTGCAAAAAATACTTCCGAAGATTAAGAATTTTAACATTACCTAGCCTTTACGTTTTCGAAATCGCTGTGTTTGTGAAGTGCAACATAAATCTATTTGACTTCCAAACCCGAACAAGACTACAGGAAAAGTTGAGAATAATCCCCAGTAGAACTCGATTACTACATGAGAGTGTATTTTGTCTGGCAGTAAATATATATAATAAAATTCCGAAGCACATTAAAACCATCACTAATTTGAAAGCATTTAAAAAGGCACTTCACGAAGTATTAATAAATAAAAGCTATTACAGTTTAAATGAATTCTTGAATGATGAAACCCTTACTGACTAGTATATCTGTATTCTGGTACCCATAACACAAGCATATAGCTTGGCTTAGGGCCGGAGGAAGTTGCATGAAATTTCCATGAATATTTATTTATATTAATAGTGAAGTATAAGCACACCTATATTTTGTGTAGGAACCTGCAATATTTATGATATAACCAACTATTTTTTGCTTGAATTACTTAAATAATTCGATAACCAATTAAACCGCATAAGAACATCAATTTTTACTGACATTCAAAATCTTAACATAGACCCTATCATCAACATGTGGTGGTTTTGGTACTATGATAGGTTCTCCATTTATTTTGATATCTACATAAGCTGCTGAATGGATACAAGTGAATCCTAACTTCTCGGCGCTCATGGCTGAGTATGCACTGGAAGTGTCCATACGGAGTAGCCGGATACCTCGGTCTATTGTCATTTTTCTGAAAATCAAATGGATTTGTTTCATTAATGATAATTGAAACAAGTTTGATTAAGCTCAAGCATATATGGTGACAAGACCAGAGGACGTTGTGTGGAATGTCCATAAATAAGAATTCCATTAGTTAAAAAACGCTAACTTAAGCTTGTATTTAAACAACCAAGTAGACCATACTTACTCCGTCTCTCTCAACAAATTGTTCATAATGCCACGTTTTCTCCAATTAGGGTCTGTGGCTGCAACTTTAACATCAACCAGCTGTTTCTCTTGTGGGTACTTTTCCCAGATCTTAGCACCTTCCTCTCTCTTCGCCAGGACATATAAAATCTTTTGGAACTTAGGATTTGTACACCTCTGCGCCATACCTAAGTAACCATGATCGTCGTCTTCCTGAAACAAAAAGTTTACATCCCAATGTAATGGTTTCACCATGGCACATTAAATATTATATTCTGTATGGATCTACTTATGATTGATGTCTCTCTGTATACATGTCGGATCCCGGAAACATGATACTAAGAGACCCGAAATAGTAGGCGTGACCTGAGGGATGGGGTAGGCAGTAGGAATGTGACGGGGGTGGGGGACTTGCGTGTGAGCACGCGAAGGATCGGGAGTTGGCTTGGCGTGGCGAGACAGACCGGTAGCCTTTGGGTGATGTGTAAGATTCGAGAGTTCGCTTTGGAATGGAAGATGGAATGGTGCGTATGGGAGTAGTGGAGTAGGACCGCGCAAAAGGACGTAGGCGGAGTAGAGTAAGAATTATAGTTACTATTAACTTACAATCCGGTGAGTACTTTTATATCATATACTTAGTTTTAATTAAGCCCTAAGTCAAATAATGACGGAGTAGTTATAGGTAGGCGTAGTTTTATTTATTGTTATTATTTATTTATTTATTATTCATAGAAATATGGAACTGACCAACCGACATACGACTCGACCGACATTGACGCCCTTAGGTTTTATTATGACCAATGGACAACATTACTAAATGGTTTATATGCTATTGCATTCTGGGTAGCCCGATTATCCTAGGAGCATTCATTTTAACTTGCCCGGAAGTGCCTCCGTGCCCCAGGTATAGCGTAGTGGAGCATTACTTTGGTTTATATAGGTTACTAGCTGACCCGGCAAACGTTGTTTTGCCATACTAAAAAAAAAAGTTTGAAAAATAGATGTTGGCCGATTCTCAGACCTACTGAATATGTATGCAAAATTTGAGAAGAATCGGTCAAGCCGTTTCGGAGGAGTACGGTAACTAACACTGTGACACGTGAATTTTATATATTAGATTGCGCTGTAGACCTATTGATAATATTCTAACAGAAGTGCCAGGGTCAGCCTCGGGACAAGAGTTTCCGCATTTAGTTGTACTCCTAAAGTACTTAGAGCCTTGCAACTGAGTAAGACCTCGGCCAGTAAGTACCGGTTACGCGAATCGTCTTAGTTAAATAGTGTCATCATTAGTAACCTTTGCCCATTAGGCTATGCCGGGCTGGGTGACGGAGTAATGCTCAAGCGATATGCACCGGCATTCCGTTTGGAGCCTTACGTTATGGAGATGCGTTTCCTTGTCTGGTGAGGGGTGTGTCTGTGTGCAGGATCCGTAGCACCGGATCCAGCCGGTCACGGAGTCCCTTCTGTTTAATTATCTATTAAAACTCCTAACGTAATCGACTATCCTTATCAGCGACCTAAGGCTGCTAACTTTGGCTGTAATCTTAAGAATCTTGAGACTCCTGTCTCGTGCTCTCAATGTACCGATTAGGTACGCACCTTGGTGGGAATAATATGTATTAAATGTAGTACGCTGCAGCAGCAGTAATTAATCTTAGCACGCGCTTAGAGCGGCCTCGTAGCGAGTCTACGCATACTTTACGGTACTAGTACCACCTAATATACACAGGAAAGCTACTGCCTAGCACACTACAGGAAGCTATATGCTAATTATAATGGCCAAAATCTAAAGCCGTCCTATGGTTATTTTGTTTAACAGCCTGTTCGTGCGGCCTTGGAGCGTAACTTAACATCCAAACAACCACTCGTCGGGACAAATGGACATTAGCATCAGCCCTTTGATTGCCCACTCTTTTAATTAATTAATGGCCTGCCCTTCAGGAGCCAGTGCTGGGCGAGCGTCCAGCATCTGGGTGAGCTTGACAGTAGATGATGCGGAGGTGGGGCATCTCTACCCCCCCTCAGGGGGCACGATATCCAAGTAATTACTAGTAGATATAGGAAATTTCAAAAATGATAGGCATAGGGTCCAGATAGAATCCATCACACCAATCACAGAATAATCTGTATTCTGTGAGCCGAATATAGAAGCTGCTCCCCACTTTAATGGATAACGGCCTTTCCAAAAGTAATCAAATACAATACTAAATCCACATAATCTGTGACTAAATCAACTCTTTAGCTATCACCGGAGAGATTTCAGACCATAAACCAATCATGTTACCAATTGAATTACATGATTTAGTCATAGACAGACAGATAACATTGCGGTACTCAGCCGATTTATTTTTACGTACGGAATATTTTATTTATTGGTATCGGTTGTTTATCTATCGATACTCATCAATAAAAGTTCGTTGTTCGTTCAAAACAACATTTTACATAATATCTATTTATAAAATATTAACAACAAATTTAAAGTATAATATACCTATGTATTAAAAATATCAAATCAGCGCAGGACTGATGACGTTTTATGTTATTTCTTCTATTTTTTGAGAATTTTGCTCATAGAATACGAAGTAGTTTATAAACTTTGGATCATACAAGCCGCCCTAGAGATATACCTGCCTATGAGATATATGCCTATTTGTTTTTGGCTTAACTTCGGCTTTTACGATATTGGCTTTTACTAGAGACAAAAAATGATGTGGTGTTATAGGTATTCGCAAAGGTTCATGTATCTACGTAATTTACTACGTACCTACTTACGGATTTTGCGATGTGTAAATCCTTGGCAAAATCATTACGAATATTTTAGGTAATATTTTCTCCTAGCGTACTCAAATCTAAAATAAATCCGAATGTTTTGTGTTGGATCACAAATAAATATTTTTACTTAACACTTGTTTATTACAAGTACTTCTTAGTATATGTCAACTCCCAGAGACAGTATAAATATCTAGGTATATTCATTACACAAATAATAATTTCGAATATGAATCGAACTTGGAAACTCGGGCCCAGAAATGTCTGTCAACTGTCAACCGCTCCAAAGGGTCCGTACTAAAAGTTGTGGAGTGATAGAGACTTTAATTGAGATGCTCCTGTCCCTCTGTCCCTCTCTAGCCCTTTAACCAAAACCATTAACGTCCAATATACATGCTATTAATGTACAAATCATAGACGTACATACATGTTTAAGGTTGCCAATTTCACTGATCATTGCGCCCACAATATTGCCCTCCTTATCAACAGCCTTCAAAGAAAAGCCAGCATGCAGAGCACTAGCACAATATTGTTCTAACTCATCACATCTACTGTCCACACAAAGACCCACAGCTTGGTTCATTGGTTCATCTATGAAAAATGTTCTGAAAGTATAAAATAAGAAAAATCTGTTAAATTATCTATCTCTATAAACATAATAGAGTTGGGTACGTGATTTGGCAGTCGGGTGTAAGGATGTATTAGGAATACACTTGTTACTAACCCATTTCTCTGTATGGGTGCTATGAGATCAAACAAAGTGGAAATCGTAAAGTCCTTTGCGAGATATACCAAACTCGAAACATCAAATTTCTACTACAAAACAATGCAGATAGATACGAAGACAAACAGTTCTATATTCGTAGCTTCATTGCCTACTTTCCTGTCAGACTGATCATGGTCATCACTTAGAAGTACCTAAGTCATTCGATCTACTCCTAAGTAAATTTAGTATTTATTCTCGTAGGCAATATTTTTTTAAATAAGTACACTTTCGCTCATACCTATATGATAGTCGTGGTTAAGTCTAACTTTAAAATGACTGAGCGTAATTTTTAGCTTTTTGCTCATTATTGAGACGTTTGTAGACTTCAAGAAGTGATCGCTGTTTTGGTGGGTCTTTATTTTACTCTTTTTAGCCTCTGTTCCATGCGCCCGCAGACTTAGGCCTAAAAATACTAGTACCAGATATTTCTATGATGTTTTGACTAACCTTCGAAGTAGTTCCATAACGGCTTCTGTATCTTCTTCTGTCACAGTTTTAATTTCATATATTTTGTCCGACATAATGTGGCCTTGTTCCTGACAAGCAATAACATTAGGTATTATGTACTAACTTTAACTGAAACTAATTTACTTTGTTGTATTATTAATAGACGGCTGTCAACAATTTGAACGATTTCAGTTAAATTCTTCTTCAATTATGATGCAAATTATTTAGTTTATTTTTTGACAGGTTTTAACAATTATTGATAACTTTATTTTAAGTTATTGTTCCTATTTTATGAATATTATTGTGGCGTATTTTCCTTAGATATTGTAATTATCCACAATTCATGTCAAAAATCATCAAGACCATCATACTTACAGTGTCTAAATAAAAAAGTAGGCCATGCGCAGTAATTATATCATGTCACTATCATATTTTATAACAGTAGATGATTTTTAAGGAACAAGGATATAAAAAACATTAGCATAAAGATCTTAGTGTAGAAGAGCTGAACACAAGATATTATTTATAGCTAAGCAGTAACTCCAAGGGACAAGGACGTCATGTAATTCTGGTTAGCTCTCGTCTCGTTAAGTGCAGGTATCAGGGCCCTGAGTCGGGTATTTCAACGGTGTCACAACTGTACCATTATTGTACCATTATGGTGCAATAGTAAAGTTTTTGGTAGTCTACTAATAATGTGTCGTCATAACGACTTCATCATTGTCTTACAATTGTCAAAGTGACATAAATTGCTAGTCTCGTACACAACTGCTTCACAATTGCAATTCAATGACTGAAATGTTTCGGTAGTCTGCTATTTTGAATTTGACAGTAATATTTTTAAATTGTCCTGTGTCGACAGATTGCCATAAATAAAAAATAGATAGATAGAAATATTAGAAATTGTTCTTTGTAATTTATTGCAATTTACTAATCTCCTAAACTTCACATTGCTTTTTATACTAATAAATAGTATGTACAAATATATTTAAACGAAGTCTAGCATGATTAAATGTTTAAATTTATTAGTAGTTTTTCGAAAATCACTTCAACTAACGCATTTTTTAAAAACGGCAACACATACATACCATTCTAACACAATCCATAGATAAAAGAGACCGAAAATTCAATGCATAGATAAAAGAGATCGACAATTCTATTACCATTGAAAGACCGTTATGACGGCATATAGCAGACTACGGATATTTGACTTCAATTGCAACGGTATCGTGCCGGTATTGTGTCGGTATGACAATTGTTCCAAAATAGTGGACTTGAGCACCTGTATTCAGGGCCGTCTATTACCTATCAGAGGCTCTGGGCACGCTTAAAGCCCCTGGGCACATTAGAATATACGTCCTTCTATGACCTATTAGACATAAATAAATAAATATTCATGGACATTTCACACAACGTCCTCTGGTCCCAAGCTAAGCTTATATGCTTGTGTTATGGGTACCAGAATACGGATATAATACATAAACTACTTTTTTTTTGTAAATACATACATATAATGAGACGCAGTACAAACATTTGTATGACATTTATGGATATCACACAAATGATTGTCCCAACCGGGAATCGAACCCGAGACCTCGTGATCGGCAGTCCATTACATAAACCACTCCACCACGAAGCCCGTCATGGTCACATGCTCGTATGTAGAAAAATTAATTATGAAGTAGGGACTAGGAGGGCCTGGGCATGCCCAATGGAGAAGACAGGCCTGTCTGTATATGGCCATCATATCTCGACTATACATATCTACCTAGACGTCTTAATTTATGGAGTTTTAATCCTTGCGGATCACCCCACTCCGTGGGATCTCAGAAATGAATTAAAGCTGGTGTACCTACACTGTGTATGGTGAAGTGTCTGAATCTTAAGCGTAAAGAAATCTAGAAGCTTGCCGATTCGTAGAATTTTTTTTAAAGAATCTTGTAGGTATTTCTATTGTAGATATTTTAGTAGTAAAAACTATATACCTTCCTGACTGCGTAGGTAGTAGGTCCATAAAAATTAATCACTAAGTACATAACTTTTTAGAGTACAACAAAATAATAAGATCAATTAATAAATAATTTTAATTACTACACTACCTACGTAAACACAAATAGGTACTTACGTATTAACACTTTTTTTTAATATCTACAACACTGCTAAAAGAAAATCTTTAAACATTCACTTCACACAGTTATTTCTTAATTAAATATTGTTATTAGTCTGTAAATGCATTAAAAAATCTTATTTATATTCGCACAATTTGTTTTATTTATCAATATGCGCAAGCGCAGAATACACAAGCGCTACTCACTGATTATTTAAAGTGTTTTGAACGCTCCCACCACATTTACATAAAAACCGTGAGTGATAAAAATAGGTATGTCCATGTTAAGGCGAACACATAATTATATATTGTTTTAGCAATTATTATTCATACTTACTGGTTATTTTTCTTCTCGCTTTTTTGTTACAAAGAGCAAATATTCGTTTGTTTGAAACGAATAGGCTCCGAAAATACGGGGAAAATAATAAATTTTTCCCGATTTCGCATCATTTTTAGGGTTCCGTACCCAAAGGGTAAAAACGGGACCCTATTACTGAGACTTCGCTGTCCGTCCGTCCGTCCGTCCGTCCGTCCGTCCGTCCGTCCGTCCGTCCGTCTGTCACCAGGCTGTATCTCAAGAACGGTGATAGCTAGACAGTTGAAATTTTCACAGATGATGTATTTCTATTGCCGCTATAACAACAAATACTAAAAATAAAATAAAATAAAGATTTAAGGGGGGCTCCCATACAACAAACATGATTTTTTTACCGTTTCTTGCTCGATACTAATAACGTTGCCTTATGTTGCATATATAATGGTACGGAACCCTTCGTGCGCGAGTCCGACTCGCACTTGACCAATTTTTCAGTATAGCTTCCCTCCTTCCACCGGTTATAATAATATAGCATAAAGCCTTCCTCTGTAAATGGACCCAAAAATCATTTTTCGATTATTTCCTAAAATTAGAGCGTTGAAATAAATAAACTCTTTAGCTTTATCATAATATTACTATAGAAGTAGATTTTTGATGCGATAAAAAGGTTCGAGGAAAGAGCGAGTCCAAATTTCACAAGTGCGAAGTTGCGGGTAATTGCTAAGTAATATATATAAGTAAATTATTAATTTTGCAACTGACTTGCTACGCTTTTACTTAATCAATTAAATTGTGGTGGAAAAAGTGATCACCCCAAGCGGGACTTGAACCCACGACCTCGGAATACCGTTCCGTAGCTCTGCCAACTGAGCTTATTGCGGTTGTGCTAACTGAGTTACATCGCATTTTGACGTACAACGCCATATATCGAGAATGTTTTGCAACAATCTCGACCAGCCACCTAGTATTCTTTACAGAATACAATTGGGCTGAAAATAATGACGCGACTTTTATTACTAAAGTAATTTATTAATTTTGTAATTGACTTGCTATGCTTTTACTTAATAAATCAAATTGTGGTGGAAACAGTGATCACCGCAAGTGGGACTTGAACGTACGATTTATTAATATACCTAAGATTAATAAGAACCTTAAATGCAGTCCGGGTGGTAGCGCCTCATGTTGGTCGTTGACATTTTTTATTTATCATTCTTGCGATATTAATGTGTACATATTCTATATTTATAAAAGCTGAAGAGTTTGTTTGTTTGCTTGAACGCGCTAATCTCAGGAACCACTGGTCTGATTTGAAAAAATATTTCAGTGTTGAATACTACATTTATTGAGGAAGGCTATAGGCTATATAACATCACGGTGCTACCAATAGGAGACAAGTAGTAGTGAAAAATGTTGCGAATACTCGCGAAGAGTCGCGGGCAACTGGTAGTATTATATACTTTGATAATCGCGAATAAATTTATTACAATTGTGCTAAGACTCGATACTGGTATCGATTCTTTTTATCGATAAACAGAAAAATACATTCCTTGTCTATTGGTTTTGAGTATCAGATAATTTTTTTTTATTTTTTTGGATATTTCACACAACGTCCTCTGGTCCCAAAGTAAGCTATATTTCTATGCTTGTGTTATGGGTACCAGATACACTACATATACTACTTTTCTTTTGTAAATACATACTTATAATACATAGAAAACACCCAGACGCAGAACAAACATTTGTATGACAAGTTTAAACATCACACAATTTATTGTCCCGAGCGGGAATCGAACCCGCGACCTCTTGATCGGCAGTCTGGTGAATAAACCACTCAACCACGAGGCTCGTCATAATTTATATTAACTAGCTGCTGCCCGCGACTTCGCACGCGCGGAATTTAGAAAATTATGCCCATTTTTGCAACATTTTTGACTGATGCATCGCTCCTATTGCTCGCTGCATTATAGCCTTCCTCGATAAATGTGCTATCCAATACTGAAAGGATTTTTCAAATCAGGCCAGTGGTTCCTGAGATTGGCGCGTTCAAACAAACAAACTGCAGCTTTATAATATTAGTACCTATAGACTAGTATAGATACGTTGAACAATCTGACCTCGTTTTTAAGAATAACATCTATGTATACAGCAGATATCAAACCAAAAACTTGAAATTTAATAAAACGTACAAAGAAAGATGGATGCAAACTTTAAAAAATCATTTTAGTAAAAATAGTAGATAACTAAAAAAAACAATCATAGTCAAACCGCAATCTATGATGTTGGTTAGCCATGATAACGAGTATAACAAATATCACACGGTTCCATTAACCCGCACTTCCTCACGCAGAAAAACAAATTTGGATATTGTGCCTACAAATTTTCTATATCAGTAAGTAAATGTTTTTCTACGCAATGCCCGCTTACTGTCGTTTAACCGTTTAAAAATGGGATTAAAATTAAAAATACAAATTGAAATAAGTGTATAGAATCACCCACAAAAAAAAGAAATACCTAATCTATAAGTACTTACTTAATATTTATTATAAAGCTGAAGAATTTGTTTGTTTGAACGCACTAATCTCAGGAACTACTTCTTGGAAATGAAAATTTATTTTTGTCTCGAATAGTCCATTTATCGAGGAAGGTTATAGGCTATATAATAGCACGCTGCAACCAATAGGAGCGAAGCATTACTCAAAAATGTTGCAGAAACAAAGTACATTTGGGCCTGGTGGAGTGGTTCATGTAACGGACTGCCGTTAATGAGGTCGTGGGTTCGATTCCCGCTCGGAACAATCATTTGTGTGATCTTTATAATTGTCGTACAAGTGTTCGTACCGCGTCTAAGTACTAGTTTAGTAAACACCCTACTATGTAATATAAGTATGTATTTAAATAGAAAAGTAGTAAATGTAGTCTATCCGTATTCTGGTATCCATAACACAAGCATATAAATATAGCTTATTTTGAGACCAGAGGACGTTGTGTGAAGTGTCCATGAATATTTATTTATTTATTTATTTTCTAAAGGCCACGCGTAAGGAGGCGCGGGCAACAGCTAGTTTATGACAGAAAATTGGAAAATTTAAGTTGTTCATATTAGAAGCTGTGTTTCCGTCTCTTACTGAGGATGTTGTCAGATGTTGAGACATTTGATTGACAATCGCAATTTTATCATAATTAGCATAAACAATGGACAGATGTAAGCATCAGTAAATAAGGATTATTAATCTTATTTTACTTTATGGTATTTAGATTCTTGCATAAATAAAATAAATAAATAATTATAATTGCATAAGTTGATAAAAAATACTATGTAATAGCTTTGCCGCGGCAGTCCCCGAGTGATACACGACTTTTATAACTATTTTATAAAAATTTGTTGTGCACGTAGAATCACATTGACAGCTTAAATATTTTTTTTAAGATGTTCTACTTAGATCTTTGTTAATTTTAAGATGAATCATGGTACTCATTTTAAGACAACCAAGTTTCTATTTCTAGTTTTTATGCATTCTTACTCTGTTTCTTTCAACAACGCGTTCATGATGCCTCGTCTCCTCCAATTAGGATCAGTCGCGACCACTTTAATATCAACCAGTTTCTTCTCGTAAGGGAATTTCTCTACGAGCTTTGTGTCATTTTCACTCTTTGCCAATACGAATAAGACCTTTTGGAACTTTGGATTTGGGCACTTTAGGGCCATTAGCATAGCGTTATTGTTATCATCCTAGAATAAAATAGATTGCAGTGAGATTTCATGCTAACCGGAGTAAAATGCATTACTTTGATTTTTACATTGAAATATTTTTTTAGTCAATGATACCAATT
The DNA here is from genome assembly GCA_916999025.1 of Orgyia antiqua. NCBI lineage: Eukaryota > Metazoa > Arthropoda > Insecta > Lepidoptera > Erebidae > Orgyia > Orgyia antiqua. Next base: position 5,332,742 of record OU779869.1, read on the forward strand.
CTACGTGCACAACTAAACCTAACTAAGGAATGAAAACAACTATGGCCTATTTAGATTAATTAGCTATTTCTTTATACACATTTATATTTATTAAAACCTTTAGTTTATACTACAGAGGTTTTGTAACAAGAAAGTTCAGTTAATATTAACCAAATTGTGTTATAAAAACTATCGATTTTTATTTTTAGTTAAGTTTAGTTATGCGCGTAGAATTGGCACCATTGTCTGTACTTTGAAGATATCGAAAAAAGAATTGGATAGGCAGTCTTTATTGGCTTAATCCATCCATCCATCCATCAGCCTCTCTCCGTCCACTATTGGACATAAGCCTCCCCCATAGAACGCCACAATGCACTTACCTGTGCCGCCTGGATCCAATGTCTCCCCGCGACCTTGACGATATAGTCGCTCCACCTTGTTGAAGGCCGCCCAACGCTGCGTCGACCGGTACGTGGTCGCCACTCTAGGACTTTTCTTCCCCAACGATCATCAGTCCTACGAGCGATGTGGCCTGCCCATTGCCAGGCCACATTGCTCGTAGGACTGTGGCGTAATAGAAACTAAAAAATCGTTTATGGATTTTTTATCTATCTAGTTAATTCTAGGAAGTAAACATTTACCTACACGTTTCATTTTGCTAACTGCATTGAGTATAGCTCCAACCACGTTACCCTGTTCATCAACAGCTTTGAAAGAAATACCAGAATACAAAGCGTCCATACAAAATTCTTCAAGTTCTTCACATCCACTATCATCACATAATCCAACAGATTGATTCATTGGTTCATCTTTAAATAATTGGTCAAGTGCGAGTCGGACTCGCGCACGAAGGGTTCCGTACCATTATCTATGCAACATAAGGCAACGTTATTAGTATCGAGCAAGAAACGGTAAAAAAATCATGTTTGTTGTATGGGAGCCCCCCTTAAATATTTATTTTATTTTATTTTTAGTATTTGTTGTTATAGCGGCAATAGAAATACATCATCTGTGAAAATTTCAACTGTCTAGCTATCACCGTTCTTGAGATACTGCGTACGGAACCCTAAAAATCATGTTAGTTGTATGGGAGCCCCCCTTAAATATTTATTTTATTTTATTTTTAGTATTTTTTGTTATAGCGCCAATAGAAATACATCATCTGTGAAAATTTCAACTGTCTAGCTATCACCGTTCTTGAGATACTGGGTAAGGAACCCTAAAAATCATGTTTGTTGTATGGGAGCCCCCCTTAAATATTTATTTTATTTTATTTTTAGTATTTGTTGTTATAGCGGCAATAGAAATACATCATATGTGAAAATTTCAACTCTCTAGCTATCACCGTTCTTGAGATACAGCCTGGTGACAGACGGACGGACGGACAGCGAAGTCTCAGTAATAGGGTTTCCGTTTTTACCCTTTGGGTACGGAACCCTAAAAATGTTCTGAAAATATAGGAGTAATAATATTATCTGTAAAATCATTGAGGGATCTTGGCAGTAGCGAAGTTACCTGCTCTGTATGAGGTTCGATATTCATGTCAGTTAAATTTGCAGAAATAGGGTTTACAAAAGATCTTATAAATACAATTTCATGTAGAACAAGCAAGATAACTAAAAATACTATTCCATATAACCAGATATCTATGCTAATATAAGTTAAAGAGTTTATTTATTTAATTATATATTCTTTATTGTACACCATAAAAAACAAGTTACAAAAATTATCTTAAGACTAAGAATGGGCGGCCTTATCGCTAAGAGCGATCTCTACCAGGCAACCTTTGGATGGAGATGTTTATTGGAAATAGCAGTAGTTGTAGGTGCACAAAAATAGTTTATGTTATAAATTTACAGATAAATATAGACGATACATGTAGTTAAATATATAATTATACTAAATTACATACATACGGATATACATTCTAAACGTAAGTACTCATATAAAATAAATACATACTTCATATAAAATACATGTAGATGAAAAAAGAAAGTAAAAGAAAAGATAACGAGGACGGAAACAGCGACAGCCCTATTAAGTATTATTGTGTCTCTTAAGTCTGCATCAATATTATCGTCGACATGTACATAATATATTAACACAGCTAGTAGGTATAGAAAATGAAGAATTAGGGATATTTTTTTTGTTTACTCAAAATCTACTAAATATATTTTAATTCTGATTTACGTGTTTCTATATATAATAGTTACTTATGTTTTTAAAGTTATTTCATTAGTTAATACGCGATAATAGACCAACAAATGAAAAAATAAAAAATTAGAGAGGTTGTTTCGATAAGATTTTCTATCGAGAAAACTTTTTTCAATCGCGTTTCTGAGTTTATGCGATCCTAAATCATATATTGAAAAAACATATACTTAAAAATTAGAACTCTATCCATTCAATCTAAAGAAACAATGAAAACTTCGTTTGTAGAAAAATGCACGAAGCTATTTTGGTATCCTCTTAAATCGTGTTTCTTTAATTTGCGCTTAAATGAAGGCAGTGATTTAGATCTCCTTATTTCCTCGTCGTCGAGTTTGCCTGTTTGTTTGTTTGAACGCGCTAATCTCAGGGATCTAAAAATGGGATTAAAAATTCTTTCAGTGTAGTACAGTACATTTATCGAGGAAGGCGGAGGATCGGAGGATAGGCTATAATTATAATATCACGTTGGGACCAGTAGGAGCGAAGCATCAGTGAAAAATGTTGCAAATACGGGGGAAAATTTTCTTAGTTCAACGCGCACGCGGTCGCGGGAAACAGCTAGTAAGACAATAATATATTTAACCTTCGCAACAAATCCATAACAGAATTGGCATCTTCCCCTTTCATTACTTGCACTTCGTAAGGCTCTTCCGACATGATATCACCTTTTATTTCACACTGTTTGTACATTATCTTCTTGAAAACTGTACAATAGGTACTGTTTATTTTATAGGTATCTGTAATATTAATAGGTATAAATAGTATTGTGTTTAAGTTTGTTTAAAAAAAAACCACAATCAGTTATATTTCTTTGGCTGTCCTTCTCTTTCTATGCTATTAATATCTGGTATCTCCTCCACTATAGGTGAACGTGTTACCCTATGGCTAAAACATCGTTTTAACCTATAGTTAAAGCGTCTAAATGGTTAGAACGTTAGTCGGTTTGATGGGTTTAAGTTCAGTTTTAAGTTTTACCATCTCCCACAGAGGGTATTATGCTTACGGGATCCCTTAACTGGCTGTTAACACCCTGTACGAGCAATGGGCAGGAGCTACTTGTATTCTTAATCATTTACGACTCGAATAATTTTGGATTTTCGTACTCGTTGTTCTTCTCTCTTTAAGAATTTATATTGTCAACACGGGTACAGTTAGATTAGAGCCAACTTAAGAAAATGTAACTGTTCTGTTATGAGCTAGAAAACTCGACATTAATCCAGAGCCGTAATTACGCTAGAGCCATAGGAGCAATAGCCCAAGGCGGCCAGCCTGAGAAGGGCGGCCAGCCTGAGAAGGGCGGCGAAAACCTTCAAATTAAAATTTTGTTTATTTCTATTAATTCATAGGGCGACTAATTAAATTGGCCCGGGGCGTGAAATGAAATGGGCCCGGTTGTTAATTTTCAAAATACGCTTCTGTATTAATTATCCTTCTTCTTGAAACCAAATTTTATAGGAAATCAAACGAAGTTTAAAGTTAAATCTAAAAATAACTTATTATGTCATTTTAACACACTTACATTATTAAATATTGAGAATCATAACTATCCAGACACGGTAGCGTTTAATAAATTAATAAAATTTTTATTGTTTAATTTTATTATCTCGCTTTAATATTATAATTCCTTTGTTTAAGTTATAAATAGGTTTGCATTGTATATTGTGGCGATAAAACATACGCTAAGAACATTATACTTAGCCACGATAACACAGTTATTACTGAGATAAGAAAGAAATGAATTGTCTGGACTGGTAGTAAATAAACAAATGACAGAGAACGATAGTCACTATCACAAAGGAATTCTTTATTTTTGTGTATTTCATTTTCAATTTTCTGCACAAAAAGACATATTAACAATTGATAATTAGATATTTCTATTTTTAACAAACACTAACATTCTATTATTGGTCATTGGTAGTTTATCAGCCTTATCAACAGAGCCCTCGAGTTAGGTCACTGATGTACCTACGTAAGGAAGATTTCTGAAAATTTCCCTTTTGTTTGGGCCCCGCAACACAATAATTAAAACAGGGTTTAATTTCTAGACATATTCTGTTCTCCGCTCTGAAATTATTATGTAGCTAATTTTTGCTCTTCTAGAATAACGTCGTTGCAAATTTTTTTATCCAATCCAATCCTTACAAAAATTAATATAATACTTACGTTTATACAATGTAATAAAACTTAATTCAATCTCCACTTAATCAAAAATGTTAATAAACTTTACACCAATAACTACAAAAATGTTAATTTAAATAACAATATACAATATTTAAATTATACAGGCTTATACAAAGCCACGTGCGTCTCGAGTGTTAGAAATACTGGTATGTGACAATTCTGTTTGAATTATAAGTGGTAAGATAATACGTAGTTAACTCCTTCCATGTTAAGGCGAATATATGCCATTGATTCTTCATCATCATCATCATCATAACATCACGCCTTTTTCCCATGGGGGTAGGCAGAGACTATAGAGCGCCATCTGCTACGATCGAAGCATACTTCCTTGGCTTCATCCACACTCATACATCTGGTCATACATGCCCGACGGTTGTAAGTGCTACGCACTTGCCCCTTTTGGAGTATCCCGGCGATGACATCGGAGTATATTTTTCTCGGGCGTCCTCTCCCAGCATTTCCACTTACTTTCGCCGTGTATATGCCTTTCGTTAAGCGTCTCTCATCCATCCTCTCCACATGACCAAACCACCTAAGCATACTTTTCTCCACCTTAGTCACTACATCCTCTTTCAGACCGCAACGTTCTCTTATAACTTCATTTCATATTCTATCTTTCAAAGTCACACCACACATACTTCTCAAAGAACGCTCTGAAATCTGAAATCTGAAATTTCTCTTGATTCTTGTAATAATAAATATAAAAATCTATACTATAACTAGCTGTTGCTGCAACTTCGTACACGTGGAATGAAGAACACCTTAACAGTATAAATGAAAACGCTGCCTTATCTATGTGAGGTACAACAAACTAATGTATGGAGGAATTGTTTGTTACCTATAGTTCTTCAAAAAAGTCCGCGAGGGCATATGTCTATCTTTTAAGGGAAACCCGCTGTACCCATAATAATGTCGCAAAAATTATCAAATTCAATAGGGTGTTTTCAAAAGCTATTTATTTGTATATAGTAATCTTTTTTATCAAATTAAATACCTTAGTTAGCTTACACGTTTAATATAGATTACAACTGCTTTTTACAGCATGCAATTTAAATAAATATCTTAGGAGATATGACGAGAAAAGAATTACGCGCGACAAAATAAAATACTTAAGGGCCTACATCAATATTATCGTCGACATGTACATATTAACACAGCTAGTAGGTATAGAAAATGAAGAATTAGGGATATTTTTTTTGTTTACTCAAAATCTACTAAATATATTTTAATTCTGATTTACGTGTTTCTATATATAATAGTTACTTATGTTTTTAAAGTTATTTCATTAGTTAATACGCGATAATAGATTGACAAATGAAAAAAATAAAAAAATTGAGAGGTTGTTTCGCTAAGATTTTCTATCGAGAAAACTTTTTTCAATCGCGTTTCTGAGTTTATGCGATCCTAGATCATATATTGAAAAAACATATACTTAAAAATTAGAGCTCTAGCCATTCAATCTAAAGAAACAATGAAAACTTCGTACGTAGAAAAATGCACGAAGCTATTTTGGTATCCTCTTAAACTGTTGGCTGAGCAACGCGAACGTGTCTTCTATCCATACTCTAATATTTGGATGTTTGGTTAATGTTGGATTGTATGAATGTAAGGATGTTTGTTATTCTTTCACGTAAAGACTACTGGATGGATTTTCATGAAACTTTCCTAAATTCCACGCGTACGGAGTCGCGGGCAACAGCTAGTTTAGAAATAAAAAATGAACCTATAGATTTGTAAACTTTTCGTCTTAGACAAAAATTCTCAGTTCATGAAGTCCTTGATTAGGGTTACAAACAATAATTTAAAAAAAAAAATTCAACTATATTAAATAAACTAAATTATTGTGGAAAAATGATAACCATGAGCGGGACTTGAACCCACGACCTCAGAATACCGTTCCGTTACTCTCCCATCTGAGCTATAATGGCTCCCGCATATGTTTATATTGACTAGCTATGCTTTTTACTAAATAAACTAAATTATAGTGGAAAAAATTATAACCATGAGCGGGACTTGAACACACGACCTCGGCCACGCTGTCATGGTTCCCGCACATGTTTACCTTACATTTTTTCAAGTCAATTGCAAAAATTAATAAATTAATGTTCAACTATATTCTTTACCTACAAAATAACCATATTATTGAAAAGATAAGTAAGTAAAGAGCCTTAAATAAAGTTCACTAGTTGGTTCGGTGCGTTGATCCTTGACATTTCAGTTTATAATATTAGGTGTGAACTATTTGCTAATCTTGAAAGATAGATTTTGAATTTTTTTTAGTTATTTGTCATAAAATTACGCCTTTTTCCCATGGGGGTGCGCATAGACTATTATACTATTTTTTTATAATCGATTTGCAGAATACGTTTGTGAATGATTATTCTTCTTGAACTTCTTCCGCTTCGGGTTCTGGTTAAATTTTGCCACGCTGCCGCCCCGACCAGGTTTATCGGCATAAGGTTTTGTTTCCAGTTTTCCTTCTCACAACTTCTTCAGCTATCTTGTGATTGGAATCCGAACTTATAAATAACTTAAACAGATTATAGTTTCGTTTTTGGAAATTTTTAAAGTCATTTTCAACAAGTTTAAGTAAATATGTAGGCAGGTTTATGTGTATACAAAAGAATAAGAATAATACCAATTCTACGTAAAAAACTAAACTTAACTAAAAATAAAAATTGAGTTTCAATATATTTATAACTTGCTATTTCGTTGTACACATTCATATTAATTAAAATCGTTAGTCTAGGTATAAACCTATTTGATAATTAAATAAATAAACTAAATTATAGTGGAAAAAATGATAACCATGAGCGGGACATCATTTTTTCCACTATTATTTAGTTTATTTAGTAAAAGCATAGCAAGTCAATTGCAAAAATTCATAAACTATTTGATAATTATTTGATTTCGATTTGTAACGATTTTGTAACGATTTGTATTATTACACAGTATTTATCTTAAGAAAGTTCAGGTAACATTGCCAGATTGCCAGGGGAGTATTTACTCTAGGGTCATAGGGGCCATGGCCCGGGGCGGCCAGTCTAAGAAGGGCGGCGATAGCCTGCAGGTTTAAAACTTAGCTCTATTTCTATTAATTTATAGGGCGGCTAAGTAAATTTACCCGGGGCGTCAAATCAAATTCGCTTCTGCAGATTGTGATAATGACACTTTCAATTTTCATTTTTATATATGTTTAGTGTGCATGTAAAATCGGTACCAATATGTAGTGTATAGGAATACATGAGGCAATTTTAGTTATTCTTGCAGCAGGCGACTCGTCTTAACCTTGTCATGAGCTTAACGACGTGATCATGTTTTATGACGTTCATAAGGTGCTATAAAATTTAAAAAGAACGTAGAATAAAAACTAAGAAACTAGCTTTATTAAGACACCAAGCTAAAAAGTTTTAATATCCAAAATTGCCTGCATCATCATCCATACATCAACCTTTATTACTTCGCTGTTGAAAGTAAGTCCTCCCTGAAGAAACGCCTCAGCCAAAGACCCTGTGCCACCTGCATCCAGCCTTGTTTTTATTGTCTATTGTTATACATTACCAGCTAGTAAATAAATAATAAATATTTTGGACATTTCACACAACGTCCTCTTTGGGACCAAAGTAAGCTATATTTCTATGCGTGTGTTATGGGTACCAGAATACGGATATAATATATATACTACTTCTCTTTTGTAAATACATACTTATAATACATAGAACAGACCCAGAGGCAGTACAAACATTTGCATGAGAATTATAAATATCTAACAAATGATTGTCCCGAGCGGGAATCGAACCCGCGACGTCGTGAACGGCAATCCGTTACATGAACAACTAGACCGCGAAGCCCGTCAAAGCTATTAGATGCCGCCGTACGCTGTATCCAACATAGTCCTTAAAGTTAGTGGAGATCAGGTTTTTTTTCATGACTTCTTTCTCCTTAAACCAGCTATTGCATGTGCTTTGAGCCTGACCACCGCGATAAGGTTTTTTTTCCCTCCGCTTTGCCCTACCGGGCCATGAACAAGTAATGTTCTGGAATAGCGACCATGTACGTGATGTAGCCTTAATAATTTAATACTCTAAACACATAGCGGACTATGGCGCTAGTTACATCAATTGTTTATTGTTCAAAATATATAACTATATTTTCTATCGACTTCAAAGAAAGATGTTATTATCAATTTGTGTGCATGTTTATATACTTTTCTCTCTATCAATTTTATACCAGAGTGGTCACTTTAATATTATCGAAGGAATATGAGATTAATTTAACTTTAAAAACAAACAACAACACATCAGTTTGTACACATTTATTGCAGTATTAAAATCACAATATTATTTCGGCATTAAATTCTAATAGATACAGTGATATTTTGGTATATGTATTTACAATTGACACCTGTAACTATTTTAACTGTAATGCGGCACATTTTTATGGCGTGTGATTTAATATTTTCTTTTATAAAACTGAATTCTCTTAATACTATATCTACACTATCTACAAATAATATCTATATAAGGAATTATTTCGAATCTATTTTTAAAGGAATTATTTTATACAATAATTTTTATTGTAATTAGGTAGTCAAGCTATTATATAGGTAACTATTGTATAGAAATGGTGGTTTTTAGTATTAACTACCTTATTAATTTTTAACTATAAACCCCTGAGACACATATTACATTTCATTCCATTTTTAGTGAGATAATTTTGAGAATCATATTTTTCTTTTCAGAATATTATTATTACCCTTCTAACTAGGTACGCTGATGACGATATAATAATCCAAGGACCTGACAGTAAAATTCGCAACGGGCTCCGCGCTGTCACAATCCGGCACTGGTTAAAAACTGCATTTTGCAAAACATTCCTTAATTTTTTGTTTTTTCTTTTAACCTTAATTCTCTTTATTTAAACTCAATATCGATAAGTCTACAGAATTTAGACCTCTGATTTGATGTAATTATAGTTCTATTTACATTGGTTACAATCATTAACGCCTGATACAATATTAACAGCAATATAAAAATAAGTATATTGCTAAAATATTTTCAAGTCACTTATGATTTTTTTTTATATATGACACTGAATTTATTTAGTGAGCTGAACGAAACGAATATATTAAAAAAAAAATTATTTAAAAAAGAAATAACTACAAATAATTACATAACAATTACAGACAGTAGAGAAGCTATACGTAATTTACAACATTTTATTTTTTGATATACCCATGATATAATTTTAAACACATCATTGACTGTCTGACCTGTACTTTATAAGGCAAAATATAATAAAGTCATTATTATAATGTAGATCGAATGAAAAGCATATCGTGAATGGTAAGCTTTGGGAACATTTCTTTCATGTTAATTATACCATGGATATACTTTATCCAATAACTTAACCAATCATAGAACTGCCTTCAGTATTGCACGTACCTAGTATGTTTTAATTTTTAAATTTTTAGTGGAATGAAAATATAATATATTTAAATTAAAAAAATATTGTAATATTTAGTTCTATTTTCGAAATTAATTACAAATTCAGAATTCAATCGCTTTGATTTCATCATTCCTTTTTTAAACGATATTAATTTTTAATCGAATGATCTTGTTTTATTTGAATAAAGTCTATAAAGTGATGCTGTTTCAGAAATTGGAATGTTCAATTTATTTATGTAGGGTTGCCACTTTTAAAATGGAAATTTCCTTTTCAAAAGAGTAATTTCACTTAATTTGGTACTCGTGTAGGTATCTTGTGTACCCATTTTAATTCTTACATAATGTAATTAATGTTTATGTTGGTGCAACTACAAGTTATAGCTATTTTAGGTTTTAATCATAGATCGTATTGATTAGGTACGTAAAGTGATAAGATCGCTATTAAACAAATTACTGTAAAATTATTTAGCAATCATATAGTATTTTAAAGTATATAGTGTTTTAAAATACGAGATGTGGATGTTAGACCAATTAGTTGAGTTTATTTTGGTGCACGGTGATTAGACTCTGTAAAATAAAAAAGAAATTAAAAAAAAACTATTTCTAAAAAAATTAAAAATTGTATTAAAAGTACTATGTATAATAACTATCTTGGTATAATGATACCCTATGATTCTTACGTACAGAGAAACCTAGGTAGTTGGGATCAAGATCAGGAGACCAGGATTTTAGAAACTATACAAAGGTTTTCTTAAAAAAAATTATTCGGTTTTAAACTTTATAGGTTGTCTCATTTACAGATAACTTCGCCTGAAGTCACAGGGATAAAGAAAACTGCATTACAAAGTGCCAATTATGGAGAATAACATCGAAAAGGTTCTAGGATCAAATCTCGTTTCGATAAAGAAAAAGTAGATACTGGGGCTGGAAAGCAACATAAATATTATATTTTGATATAGACGGAAAACTCAAAATGAAACCTTATACCAACACACTTGGGCAGCGTGGCTTAGTAGATCAAATGCCCTCCCAATATGGAGGAGACGAATGCCCAAAATTAGGCCACACAAAGTCAAAAATGTTTTATTTCAAGTTGGCATGTTTTACAAGCCTTTTTGAAGCTAGTTGTCTGTTCCAAACGCGAATCCCATGGGGAAGAACAGACAAGAAACTCCATGGATTTCTTTCTCTTTTTATTTCTTTTAATTTTTTTTCAATATTATTTAACATTGTTGTGGGGTGTGAAATGAGGTAATGCTCTGAGAAGAAGAATAAATAAATACCTTATAGCTCCTTAACATATACCGAAGCGTAGGTATGTGGTGGATCAGGTTGTGGTGCAAAAGCCAAGTCTGAATACTTGATTTCAAAAATCTTTCTGTAATGTAACCTTTCCGCAGCTAACGCTGAAAATGCAGAGGTGGTATCCATTCGCATGGCACCAGCTCCCAAAGCTCTTGCAAGTCGTCTAAAACAAATCATAGGAATTTAATTAAGAGGAATTTAAAAAATCCCGCTTTTGTAACAATTTTCACTGATGCTTCGCTCCTGTTGGTACTGATGTTATACAGCCTATAGCCTTGAGCCTATAGCCTTTCCCCAGTAAATGTACCAATTCTACAAGCACAACAAGACTTAACTAAGTAATTTCCTTAGTTTTGCATTTGCAATTGCATTGTCATCGGTCCTTGATATGTGTGCAAAATTTCAGATCAATCCGACTACTGTAAGTTAGTGAAAACCGCGTTCGAAGATTCCGTTACATAGATTAAGGGCCTACATCAATATTATCGTATATCATCGCCGACACGTACATCTTAACACAGCCAGTAGGCACAGAAAATTAAGAATTAGGGATACTTTTCCTATTTACTCAAAATTTACTAAATATATTTTAATTCTGATTTACGTGTTTCTATATATAATAGTTACTTATGTTTTTAAAGTTATTTCATTAGTTAATACGCGATAATAGACCGACAAATGAAAAAAATAAAAAATTAGAGAGGTTGTTTCGCTAAGATTTTCTATCGAGAAAACTTTTTTCAATCGTGTTTCTGAGTTTATGCGATCCTAGATCATATATTGAAAAAACATATACTTAAAAATTAGAGCTCTAGCCATTCAATCTAAAGAAACAATGAAAACTTCGTACGTAGAAAAATGCACGAAGCTATTTTGGTATCGTCTTAATATATTGATAGATACATAACGAACATATAAATTTGACGCCCGGGCTAATTTTATTAGCCGAAATTAACAGATATAGAGCATAATTTTAAACTTGAAGGCTTTCGCCGTCCTTCTCAGGCTGGCCGCCCCGGGCCATGGGCCCCATGGCCCTAGCGTAAATGGTGTATCTTGATTATTTGGCAACTTTGTTGTGCACTTTTATATTAATTATAATCGTTAGTTTATCATAAACAGTTTTGTAAAAATGTGTTATTGACACTATCAACTTTCATATTATAGCTAAGTTTAGTTGTGGACGTAGAATCGGTGCTATTAATAATTAATATAATTCGTCACAGCAAGGAATAGAGCCTACTCGGAAGCATAGATTAAATTTACGTCTCGGAAGCTAATAACCAAGTCAGTATAAAAAATATGTATCAAGTAATATAACTAAATATATTACCAAAACATTACAATGCAATAAAATTAACAAAGGAGCATTGTAAGCATCTTGTTTAGTTATTATTTACCTTTGTATTCATGTAATACATGTGATAATTACTTCCTGATTATTTAAAATACAATTATTAAGCGTCATTAGGTCCATATAGGAAGGAGCATTGTCATTTGTTATGACATAGATAAGAATACTATAAAAAAAATGCCAGCCAAGTATTAATCACGTCGCAGTCTAAGGATTCCGTATTTACAAGACCGAACATTTTTAAACAACATTATTAATTAAAATAAAATAAAAAATTAAATATACATGGACATTTCAAACAACGTCCTCTGGTCCCAAGCTAAACTTATATGCTTGTGTTATGGGTACCAGAATACGGATAGAATACATATACCTACTACTTTTCCTTTGTAAATACATACTTATAATATATAGAAACACCCAGACGCAGTACAAACATTTTGTATGACAATTATAAATATCACACAAATTATTGTCCCGAGCGGGACTCGAACCCACGACCTCTTGAACGACAGTCCGTTGTCTAAACCACTTGACATCTAGAGCCCGTATTAATTGCTAATACTATATTAATATTAAAAATAATATACAAAATATATAAAAATAATATATAATATATAAAAATAATATATAATATATAATATATAAAAATAATATTTTTAATATACTAATATTAAAAATATTGCACAATTAAACTTTATCTAGTCAATCCAGGTGTGGTTGGTATATTGCCTAGATTATTTATTCAAGAATAAAGAAAAAAAATAAAGAAAAACTAAGTTTAGAAGGAACTAAAAATACTACTTCAGAAACTTTAATTACTTGGGTTGGAAATAGTTATCCTCCGGCCGCAGGGGCAGCCGTCGGACGTCGTGTGGGACTCCCGGGGAGATAATTCTCAACCCAGCCTACCCACTAAACCCACGGTGTGTTCCTCCTCTCCCGTGGCCGGGCCATGGTAGTTACTCAGGTATTACCATGACCCGACTCGGGGTTGGAAATAGTTGTTTTTAGGATAAGTTCCAATTTAAAGTTTAATAGTGTTTACAATATTGAATAGTTAGTTTTAGGACGAGTAGTAAATATTCTTTTTTTTTTTACTTTCACGTTGTGGTGCATAACAATATACTGTTATGGTCATCAAAGTGATGATCACTTTACCCTTATATTATTTACAACTCCTTATATTATTTTTATTGCATACTAGCTGTTGCCGGCGACTTCGTACGCGTGAAATTTAGAAATGAAACCTTAACGAACAGAAGCTTACTATGCCAATCGATAGATGGCGTTGATAGTCTTTTAAATCGCGCTATAGTTTCGTTCGACACATTAACACTTAAGCTCGTCAAAATTTCTTTAACGTCATCGACTCGTTTTCATATCTATAAATTAGTAAGGAGTAAGGATTAATTTAAGGTTTAATTTGACATTTTGTTGACATGTTAACAATGTTATTATAATAACACTATTTTTGTAATTTAATTAAATATTATTGTAAGTAAACTGTCATGACTGGCATTACTTTACTTCTTTTATATTTTAATAATATAATTTTTGATGATATCTTTAATTAATAATATTTATCATCTAATTATTAAATTCACCTGCCTAACACAGGCTAAATACTAAATAGACATGTTCTAAAATTTGTTATTACCAACTTATGTACCTACTCTGTTTATACTAATATTGTAAAGAGGAAAGATTTGTATTTTTGTATGTAACGAATAAACTCAAAAACTACTGTGCCTATTTCAAAAATTCTTTCACCATTGGAAAACTACATTCACCCTTAGTAACATAGGCTATAAAAATATTCTTATTTCGACCCGTGCGAAGCCAGGACGGGCAGCTAGTAGTGAATAAACTGATTTGATTTGATATAAAGGTACTAGTTAATGCACGCAACTTCGTACGCGTAGAATATATATATTTATATATATAGAAGCAAAACCTTAATAAATTATACAAAATCATAAACCACTCTATCTATTTAAAAAAACCGCATCAAAACCCGTTGCATAGTTTTGAAGATATAAGCTCACATAGGGATATACATACAAAAATAACGACTTTATTTTGTAACTAGCTGTTGCCCTCGACTCCGTCCGCGTAGAATTTAGGAAATTTTCCCCATTTTTGCAACATTTTTAACTACTGCTTGAGTGAGAGTATTATAAACGTAAGAGTAAACAAATATAATCAGAATGAACGAACTGCTAAGCTATAAGGAATTACACGTGTTATTGTGATTCAACCACAAAATATAGGTATATATAAATATATGTGCCGTTTCGGGATATTTTTTAGATAATTTTATGTAGAATATTTCCGTCATACATGATTTCTATGTAACTTTAACCATTAACGGCCGCTTTCTATATTCAATCTCAATCCGTATTTTACTATCCGAGATTGATATTTGAAACCATTTCTACCTTTTACTATTTCAATATCTGATCGATGGATCGATATGCCCATCCTTTTTTTCAATCGATCTTTGGGAGGACGGATTGATAAATAAAGATCAGTGATTGTACCAAAGTGACAGGTATGAGCTTTCTATACGCGATCTCTGAGTTTGACAGATCGATTTCTGAGCGGAATCTATCTTTATTTACAATCCCTCAAATTTGGCCGTTATGCAAGAAAACGTAAAAAACATGCAAATGGAAATATGTATTTACGAGTGATGATAGTGATCTTGAAGTACAGTGAACAAGAGAGAACTGTATCTTCGAAAACGTTTCGGCGAAAAAATTTCCTAGCAAGTTTTACCGACACTGAGTTTACATTCAGATTCAGGATAAACAAAGCAACAGTTGAGATGGTTTTAAATGAAATAATGCCATTTTTTAAATGAAATAAAGCTATTTTTGCCATGTTTTCTAAATTTCAATTATAAATGCTTTTTTTTTATATACTTAGATCCAATGAGATTTACAATATCAAAAATGTTAGACCTAAACTAGTACCTATCATAACAAGTTGATTATGAAGGAAGGTTAGTGATTATTGACTACCTACCTAACAATATTGCATTTTTTTTTTCAGGAATAATGGTGTGCCACCATTACATCAACTTTTGTTAACACTTAGATTTTATGCTTTGGGGACTATGTTAAATTCAGTAGCTGACTTTGCTGGAGCGTCCTTGTCATCAGCATGTAGAATGTTGAAGGAGGATGTTCTATGTTCGACTATATATATTTTTTCTATGTACATTCACCAATTTCCCTGTCAATTATGGACTGATTTACAAAATTCATTCTTCATTAGAAAGAGTAAAGTGTACTCTTTCTAATAAAAAATTAATTTTGTAAATTGAGGTGGTCCCATGAGCACCAAGTCAGGATCTGATGGTGACATCCCGTGAAATCGAGTGAGACCCTTCACATATTATCTTACAACCATTCCTATACCAACTATCATAATAAATAAGTAAAAATAAAACAACTTTTCTAAAAATTATGATTATGATTTTATATGTGAGAAACTACAAATAAAATACTGTATGAAAACTTAGATCTTAATACATATTAAAATAATTAAAAACACATTAATTATAAAATACATCAATTAAAATACAAAATAAAACTTAGAATTATTATATACAACTAGTCCTCCCCCTTAAGTTTCCTTATCTCTAATTTTAATTTTTCATTTTCTAATAGTATATTATCCATTTTCCTCTCTTATGTACATTCTTTTGGTATTGAAATATTCAATCATAGCCATATTTCTTGCCTTGCGTCCCTCATCTGGTTTTGGATGTTTTTGTTTGAAACCTGTTGAACATAGATATTGAATCTTTAAAACTAGTCATTTATTTATACTTTTAACACATGCATAATAATGAAGAACCGACATGCATGGGGGGAAGCTAGTATAAAAAGAAATACCAATATAATCATAAATTGTTTCCTCCTTCGAAAGAGGTTTCGTTTTATTCGAAAGATAAAATGTATGTTAGAAGCAAATTATATTTACATGTAAAAATGTAGAAAATAAATGGCGCAAAATCTAGTAAGTACGTATTTAACCACACAAAACTATAAAGGTGAAGTAGGTACATAAAGATTATAAATATAATATGATTAACTTACTGGTAGTGGCTCCATTTTTAGCTATACAGACAATAACACTACATAAAACTCCAAAGTTAAACAAACTAGGACTAAGGTTCAAGATAAATGTTTTTGTTATTTGTCAAACACCACGCCATATCGTCATAACGTGTTCCGTTTCATTTCAGCCATTTCACGTTCGTCGATTACAAAGTGAGCGGAACAGGCGGAACTATTTTAGTTTTTAACTTGTTAAAGTGTATTTATAATATTAATTTCCAAGAAATGTAGTATGAACAAACAAAAAAATAATTTTAATATAATAATCACTTTTTTAAGAATCAATGAACACATTATTTTTACTTAACTTGCGTAAACCAAAACGTGCAAGAGGGTCGAAATTTATGACCGATCCCTTTTTTTTCATGTTATTTTAGGAGAGATAGACATAATATAGAAATACCGATTCGGCATCGATCGGTCGATTGTTTAAAATCTGGATCAAAAACAATTTTAGATTTACGATCGAATATAGAAAGCGGCCGTAAGGCTGCACACGCGACGGAAGCTTAAAAAATGGAGCACCTTTTCCCGTTTTCCCAACATTTCCCTTCACTACTCTGCTCCTTTTGATTGTAGCGTGATGAAAAGTATACTATAACCTGCCCAGGAGTATGAAGAATAATTGTACCAAGTTTCGTTAAAATCCGTCGAGTAGTTTTTGTTTCTATAAGGAACATACAGACGGACAGACAGACAGACAGACAAAAATTTTACTGATTGCATTTTTGGCATCAGTATCGATCACTAATCACCCCCTGATAGTTATTTTGAAAATATATTTCATGTACAGAATTGACCTCTCTACAGATTTATTATAAGTATAGATAAGTAAAGATTTGTCTTCGAAATATCCTTTATTTTTCTAATTCACTAATTATTAATTAACGTTAATAGTTTTATAAGTCTAAATTAGTCTCACAGGATTTATGTTACTAATTAGCTACAAAATAACGCTTAATTTTATATTTTATAGTCTTTGTAATTCTTTAAACAGTTTTTTTAGGGTTATGTACACCAAACGGGACCCTATACCCTGTTACTCAGACTTGGTTGTCCGTCCATCTGATACCAGTCTGTATCTCAGGCACGGTGATAGCTAGAGAGCTAAAATTATCCCAGTTTATGTATTGTATCGCACCATACAATCATAGAGGCGTATTTAGGAAATAAGCGCCCCGGGCCATTTGATTTGACGCCCCGGGCCAATTTAATTAGGCGCCCTATAAATTAATCGAGATAGAGCAAACTTTTAAACTTGAAGGCTTTCGCCACCTTTCTCAAGCTGGCCGCCACGGGCCCTGGCCCCTATTGCTCTAGGGTAAATACGCTTCTGACCATACACTCTACACACACAAACATTTACCTATAATATAATATGTAACAACACATAATAAAATATAGTAAAAATTGTAAATATTTCGTAACGGACGAATACATTTTCTTGTTTCCTATAACACAGGATTTCTTTCCTAGTTTATGTCTGTATTTCCTGGTACCTAATTTAAGTGTGTTGTAAATTGATGTGAGTTTGAAATAATAAAAATAAAATAAACAATTTGTATATTTTGGCCCGACACCATGTCACGGGTGAGACAAATACACGCGTCTACATCCGTAAAAAGTAGTTACTCGTATATATAAACAAATGAGTCGCGCAAGTGTTAGACAATTTTGAATTATTTTTTATAACAATTTGGCAATAGTGGCTTCCTATATATTTAATAGCTTTTTGGTAGTAATTTAGTAGGCAGTTAAATATTTTTCAGAAATTTAATGATTGTTAATTAACAATAGGAAGCACACTATAAATTATGATAATTGCGTAAATAATAAAAATAATTTAGAAACTCAAGTATTTAAGTTATATGACACTACCACTTTTTTGTTAGGATAAAGTGAGTTTTTTACTATACATATGTTTGTCTTAGTCTACAAATATGTGTGACAATGTAGGCTTAAGTTAAAAATGAAATACTTAAATAGTACGTAACTAAACAACTTAAACAGATCTAGTAACATAGTAACTACCTATTATCTTTACTTATTATAAAACAAAATCGTTAATTTCGTATGTATGTCCCTATGTGAGCTTATATCTTGAAAACTATGCAACGGATTTCGATGTGGTTTTTCTTAATAGAAATAATGGTTAAAGAGGATGGTTTTTTGTGTAACTAGTAAAGGCTTGTTTGTTAATTAACACGCGTACAAAGTAGGTTCACAGCTAGTTTCATGATAAAATAAAGTGTTTTATTTTTGTATGTGTGTCTTTATGTGAGTTTATGTCTTCAAAACTACGCAACAGATTTTGATGCGGTTAGGACTTAAATGCTGTGAGAAAAATTCGTTGTTCTGGAGGCAATATCCACGAAGAAAATACCGGACTAAGATGCCCATTTTTTATATGGAGCATAGTTTGGTGTCTTGCCCTCTTAAAGGACAAAAATCCATCTTCTATTAGATCTAAAATTAGATTCTAATAGACTAACAATCAAATTAGTTAAAAATTATAACGGACGATGACGCGTTGTCTGCACAAAAGCATTTTAAATTGATGAAAATAATACTATTAAAGAACTTAAACTAAAAAATATGTTCTCGAAGTTTTAAAGATAAATACTGAGATATAATATATTGACGGGCTTCGTGGTGGAGTGGTTTATGTAGTGGACTTCCGATCACAAGGTCGCGGGTTCGATTCCCGCTTGGGGCAATCATTTGTGTGATATCCATAAATGTCATACAAATGTTTGTACTGCGTCTGGGTGTTTTCTATGTATTATAAGTATGTATTTAAAAAAGAAAAGTAGTTTATGTAGTATATCCGTATTCTGGTACCCATAACACAAGCATATAAAGCTTAGCTTGGGGCCAGAGGATGTTGTGTGAAATGTCCATGAATATTTATTTATTTATTTATAACGACATGCACTATAATTATAGGCTTCAGTCTATTTTTACATTAAGAACATATACTGGAATAATTAACCATTTAGAATCCTTTTTGTTTCTCATCTAAGTTTTTATCTGTCCATATCTACTATTATTATAAATGCAGAAGTAACTGCCACTATGCCTGTCCATCTCTCTTTCATGAAAAATCAATAAACATCTAACACCATTTAAAAAAAAATTGGCTATGAAAATAGCCTGAGAAAAGACTTTTTAATGGGAAAAAGGGGAATTTCGAGTTTTCCTTTTTAGTGCGGAACCCTAAAAATCCGCATGAGACACAAATTATGCTGATATACTTACTCTGATTCTTCACACAGCACCCTCATGAGACCACGGCCTCTCCATTCTGAGTGTGTCGACGCGATCATAGTTTCCATTACAATATTACAATTCTTTGGTAGTTTCTCCCACATCTTCGCTTCCCGGTCTAGGTAAGACAACACTTTGACTATTTTGCGGAATTTTGGATTGGGACAGCCTTCGGATTTATCTGAGTAATCAGCTTCCTGTAAATACAAAAACTTATTTGAAATACAATTCTAAGAGAGTGGATCAGTCTACACGCCGCGTTGCGTCAGCGTTGCGTAGTGGCAACGTAGATATTATAAAACGCACAGATGGCCAAACAAGTGCAACGCTATCGCAGCGAGATTACGTCCTAGCGACACTTTGATTTTCGGCACACGGCTTCTTCTCAGGGGTTGTAGTTCGTAATTCAGTCGCGGGTGACTTGCATCAACGCAGCGCATCGTGAGAATACTATATTCTTTTTTACGTAAAATGACGCAGTGATAGCGCTTTGTCGGCATAATGATGACGTAATGCGCCATCTCTCTCCACTCTCTCTCTCTAGCCTGGTGAGGCTGTTGGGCACAGGCCTCCTCCCACTTTAGAAGGTATTAAGGTCTACTATGCCACGCTGACCAGGCGTGTTGGCACAGGGCTTATTTTCAAGTTTTCAGTCTCTCACAGAGTTATTTTTTGTGTTACAATATCCCTTAGCTGGCTTTTACAGCCCTCGGGATGAAAAGGGGTGGTGACACTTGTAATCTTAATCCGTCACCACATGGACAGCGCGCGCAGTCCGCCATGTGAAATATTTTAAGTACTTAAGTAACTTTTATGCACTCAGAACTAATCGATACTTTATATAGTAACTTTTATACGTAATACGTAGTACTTCGCCGTAAAAAAATGGCTACGCACAATTTGCTATTATAAATACCTCTGCATTCTACTTGAATAAAGAACAAAAACTCAAATGATACAAAAAATATAATAGCATTAGAATAGTTTGTAGTATTTTTTGTGAACATGGAAATTCATTTGTCATGGAGACGTCTAGATTATACGAGCTATATGAGTATCCGGCCTGTGCTGTAGAGCGTAAGGAACCGTCAACCGTAACCCTTTCCTTTTTGTCCTTCAACTGATTCTAATTGACCAGTAGGTACCTTATCTCCTTAAGAGCAAGGTTATTGTGTGACTATGGGAACGCAAATCGAAAGGAAGTTAATATCGATTTCATTTGCATAAATATAAAGATAGTGATTAGATTACAGCCAGTTTATTTAAAATATTTAGTTTATTAATCTCTAAAATTTATCTATGTCATTAATTTTGTTTCTGGTATGAAAATTTACGAGATAAACATAAACAATAAAGTTTAATGAATATCTATAAGTATGCAAATGACCCCTTAATTTGATCAATATCCAAAAAGTATCTAAAATTGTTAATGCATGCCTTTATATTATATTTTTGTAGCACCCATATATGGCATGCTTAAAATTACAGCGACCGAACTTTAAAATGAAAAGCACACATTGGTACCAATTCTAGGTACACAACTAAACTTAACTTAGTTAAAAAATGAAAATTGGTAGTGTCAATATAGCTATAACTTGCTATTTCGTTGTAAACATTTATATTAATTAAAATCGTTAGTCTACAATACACAGTTTTAATAATAAGAAACTTCAGTTAACATTGCCGAATTGTGATAATGACGCTATCAATTTTAATTTTTCAGTTAAGTTAAGTTTAGTTGTGCGTTCAGAATCGGCACCATTAACTAATCACAAATTTTGATATATCACGATAAATGGCATAAGGTACGTAAGTAATTTACGAAGCACTTGGCCGTAATTAGTGCTTCCATATTTTTTGGGTTGTGACAGTGTCATTTTAAGCGTGTAATGTTTCATTACAATCACGATACCTATGTATTTGTTTTTCTACTCTTTAGAAAAAGTAATTTACTTATACTGCGTACAGGAAAGGTACTGTATCGATTACCGAATAGGTAAGTAGTAGGTACAGTGTAGAACTTTTAACGAACCTAATGTTTTAAATAAAGTCGCTTTCCGCGTAACGAGTTTTTAATTACATCTCTCTCTCTCTCTCTCTTCACCCCATTGACGTCCCACTGTTGGTTACGTTTTTTTTTTACGTTTTTTGTTTTTTTTTTTACTCTGGTTGGTTTTGGGGAGGGATTATCGTCTACTGTGCCGAGCTGAGCAAGCGTGTTGGCACAGGGTTTATTTTCGAGTTTTACGTCGCTCGCAGAAGTTGTTATTTATGTACAATATTCTTAGCTGGCTTTCACAGCATCCTGGAAAGAAAAACTGTGACACTTGTATTTTTGGTCCGACACCACACGAAAAATTGATTAAAAAATTTGCAAACATTCAGGTCAATATCTAGTCTATTTATGGAACTAAATTATATTTAGTTACGAGGTAAGTAGGTGAGGGATATTTATTTTATATAGCGATTTAACTGATGTAAAGAGACGAAACTGATATTTTATATAGCATATCCGTATCCGTACCTACCCATAAAACAAACATACAAGCTCAGCTTGGGACCAGAGGACGATATGTGATATGTCCATGAATTTATTTATATTTTTATCGAAATGCGTGGGTATAATTTTCTTGCTTAATAACTTAAAATTTTCGTACTTTTAATTTTAATTTATTCTTATAACGCATTGTTCATTTTTAGGGTTCCGTACCCAAAGGGTAAAAACGGGACCCTATTACTGAGACTTCGCTGTCCGTCCGTCCGTCCGTCCGTCCGTCTGTCACCAGGCTGTATCTCAAGAACGGTGATAGCTTGACAGTTGAAATTTTCACAGATGATGCCGCTATAACAACAAATACTAAAAATAAAATAAAAAAAAAAATTTAAGGGGGGCTCCCATACAACAAACATGATTTTTTTTCCGTTTCTTGCTCAATACTAATAACGTTGCCTTATGTTGCATAGATAATGGTACGGAACCAATCGTGCGCAAACCCGACTTGCACTTGACCAATTTTTTAAACAATAGTTGTGTGAATTTTTGCAAATATATTAAATTAAATGAACATTAAACTGGTCATGTGTTCGCTTTTATGTTTTTCACAACTGAAAGTTATGAATATTTATATTTGAAGTCATTGACATTGAGTGGAAAATATAAGCATGGCCTTCGTACACAACAATTGTTAGATATAGTATATCGCACATAGATTAATCTCGATAGATTCCACACGCAATGCACTCAACTCTTACAGATCAAGGGTGCTAACGAGCATCACACTCTTCTACCCTAATCTCGATAGTTGAAGTCGGCGCAACATGACTTTGCTGTTCATGTTGCAGTAGATTTTGGCAGATTTTTACATCGGCCGCCTGTCTGACGTCAACCTTCCTTGGATATATGCGCTGGTGTTATGTGTCGTGGTTCCCTCTGTCAGTTCTTACTACGCCCGCGGGCAAAAAATGGGGAGGTGACACTTGTATTGTTTTTGTCCATCACCGAATGGACATATACGCTAACGAGCATATAATATTTAAAAACTGGATGTATGAGAACCCCGAGTACGATTCTGGAAATGATGAAGCAAAACGCGCCTTTTCCAAATGTTGGTGCGTTTAGTCGTTAATAGAAATCTCGTAACGCTCTATCTATTTGAGATGATCTATGATATCGTCAGTAGCCTATTAGACGGCTATAGAATATAAATTTTCTGACATTCAGTGTTCTAAATTAGACAACAGATGCTTTATATTTTTTAATGAACACCTGTGCGGATTTTAATGCGTTTTTTTGTACGTGTTTTTAATACATATTAGTAATCCCATAAATAGATATACGAAGTAACTACAAAATCGTAAAAGAGATTCTTGTGGATATGAATAAATAAATATTCATGGACATTTCACACAATGTTCTCTAGTACCAAGCTAAGCTTATTATGGTTGTGTTATGGGTACCAGAATACGGATATAATACATTTACTACTTTTCTTTTGTAAATACATACTTATAATATATAGAAAACACCCAGACGCAGTACAAACATTTGTATGACAATTATAAATATCACACAAACGATTGTCCCGAGCGGGAATCGAACCCGCGACCTTGTGTTCGGCAGTCCGTTACATAAACCACTTAACCAGATGCCCGTCTAAATAAATAAGTCATAAATAACTCATGCCAAAATGTTCTCTAATGAGAAGTTATAGAAACGTTTAGATCAGACGTCACTGGTATCCTGGTAATTATGTAGTCTATCTGTATAAGATATATTTCTATGCTTGTGTTATGGATACCAGATCCATAACACAAACATAGAAATATAGCTTACTTCGAGACCAGAGAACGTTTTGTTAAATGTCCATAAATATTTATATTTATTTATATTTAAACGATTTTATCATGGACATCGCTAACTAAAGGATTAATGTTATATTTATTATTAGCAAAACCTCTTAAACTTGGGTAAATATAGAATCTACACATTTTCGTTGTTACATTTTTGACACAAATAAAATGTATGAAATAATACAAAAATTATCTTTATTTGTGGAATTACATATTCAGTCATGTTACAGAAACAAAAACATCAGAAACACGACATTCTTTTAAATGAAATGTTCTCTGAAATCGTGAAACAAATTCAAATTGGCAGCTATGACAAGTTTGAAGTCATTGAACTCAATGAATTTTTTTTTCTTCTTTTTTGGCATCGGTGTTAAAACTTAATGATCTTATCCTTTTGTCATAACTAATCACAATAACTAACTAACAATATACATGCATTGTGCATGTCCGTGTGGTGACGCATTAAGGATACAAGTGTTATCACCCCATGTCCATCCACAAGA
Organism: Orgyia antiqua; assembly: GCA_916999025.1. Classification (NCBI taxonomy): domain Eukaryota; kingdom Metazoa; phylum Arthropoda; class Insecta; order Lepidoptera; family Erebidae; genus Orgyia; species Orgyia antiqua. Next base: position 5,357,469 of record OU779869.1, read on the forward strand.
TGCAGTAACAGCCAGCTAAAGGATATCATAAGCAAATTAATATATTCAAAGTGACGAAAACCTCGAAATTAAACCCTATTCCAACATGGTATCGTTACATATTAGCCCTCAAAAGATGTAGAAGGCCCATGCCCAACAGTGGGACGTTAATAAGCTGGGAAGCAATGTAATAAAACGGACTTTACAAACGATATAAGGTCAAAAAGCATGAAGTTGTTTAGCCAAATGCAAACAAATTCTAGGTCTAAACAAAATTATGTTTTTTTCTTCGTTGTCTATTTAATAATTTTATGTATTTAATTATATTTTTATTATCAAGTATAAAAACATAGTTATAAAATTACTGAGTGTTACCGAACATAAAATATGATATTTTAAGTAACAAGCGTCAAAATTAAATGTACCTGAACAAATTACATTGTAACATATTTTACAACTTGCCAACTTGTTTGTACTCAAAAATCAAAAAAATTATAACTAGAAAATTTTACTGAAAAAACATGTTTTCTAATTATTATTTGTAGTTTTAATTACTCATTTTGTTACACTTACTTGAATATAAAATACCGTAACATACCCTTTTTTTTTCTCAATTAAAAATTTGTTGTATCTCTATTTTATGGTTTGTAAATAATATTGTAAATACTATTAGCATTTAAGTCTATTTTAGAGGAGTTACTAATTAGGCTAGCGCTGTCAACAGTATTAACACAATAAAATACATTAAATACCGTAATTACATTTTTAGAAACTTTAATGATTAGCTCCAGCACCAAACACGTAAAATATTTTTAGCGAAAAAATCTTTTAATTTAATTTGCAAATTACTTTTAGCTGCCGTCAAACCAATTAATTAGTTAACGAATGGAATTGGAAAATAAATGACATCATGGGCTTTTCCATTCGACCATGATTTTTGTCCGGGTGGTGACGGATTAAAAATACAAGTGTTACCACCTTTTTCATTCTAGGTAAAAGCTAACTGATGGATGTTGCACACCGAAAACAGCCTTTGTGAGAGATGGAAACCTCGAAAATAAACCTTGGGCCAATACGCATGGACAGCGTGGTACAGTAGACCTTAATCCCTATCAAAGTGGAGGAGGTCCGTGCCCAACAGTGGGACGTTAATGGGCCAAAGAGAGAGTACTTTTGGTACTGGAAAACGCAGGTTAGGGTTACCAACAAGTTGGAGCGACGATACCCTCAAGATAGCAATAATCAGCTCGGCGCGAACGGTACTTAATGCGTTCTATGAGAAATGCCTATTCATTGTATGGAGAATAGCTTATGGATGTATAGATAGAATCAGAGGTGGATTTGCAGTCTCGGTCCCCCTAGGCCCGAAGCCATTAGCTGCCCTAGACCTCAAGCCATTAGCCGCCCTAGGCCCCAAGCCATTACCCGCCCCTTTCTCAGCACCCACCATATAGACTACGTATAATGAAATTATTCATTACCAACTTTTATCTAAATAGATTTAGAAATTTGGGAGAAAAATTCACTTGTATATCGCAAGAATATTTCCTTTTGTTATAAATAAGAAGCCTTTTTGTAAATCACCGCCCCTAAATATGGCCGCCTTAGGCCTGGGCCTACCGGGCTTTAGGGTAAATCCGCCACTCGTTCTTTGTAATGTCATAATAGCTGTCATTTGCTTGGTGGTATCAATACTATTAACTGCCTACTCGATTTCCAATATAGAGATAGAAGTCAGAGCTTTTCTATCTTACTTACATGTTAAAAATTACACGCAAAAATGTTTGTAATCTATAGCTTATGCAATACCCGTAAAAATAGCTGCATTCCGAAATAGAACACCAGTTTATTAAGAATCGGGTATTTGACTTTTAAGATTTGATTATAGAAAAACTTTGGGACACAAAAATAGTTTTCTTGTGCCGTCAAATGCACTTATTGGTTGTATATTTGGTGTTGGTTCCAATTGTAATTATGTGCATTAAAGAGTGTAATCTTTCTATCTATCTTATAATAGCTTACCTCTCTTTTGGCAATGCCATTAATTAATACAGCGGCATATTCGCCATTCTCATCTACTGCTGCTACACTAACGCCAAGATCTAGCGTGCTGGTTGAGTATTCTTCTAGTTCAACACATCGTGAATCCGGGGTCTCAAGAAGGTTCACAGCCAAATTCATCGGCTCATCTAGGAAGAAAAATCTGTGAAATAAAAGAAATTGTAAAGAAACTTTGCTAGCTTTTCAAAGCTAAATAAAGGTATTTTATAAACGACTAAAAGTGTTTTTTTTTTGCGTTATTCAATAATTCGGAAATGGTAACAATAATAGATGTGCACAGTAAAAAAAAATTTTACCGATTGTGTCAATAACACAATTCGACAATGTATACTGATATTATAAAGCTGAAGAGTTTATTATTTTTAGGGTTATATATATTTATTGGTCCGTGTGGTGACGGATTAAGAATACAAGTGTCACCACCTAATCTCCTCCCAAGGGTGCTGTAAAAGTCAGCTAAGGGATATTGCATACAGATAACATCCTCTGTGGGAGACGAAAAACTCGAAAATAAACACTGTGCCAACACGCCTGGACAGCGCGGCACAGTAGACTATAGTCCCTCTAAAGTGGAGGAGGCCCGTGCCTGTTGGGCATGTGGGACGTACATGGACTGGAGAGAGAGAGAGAAGAGTTTATTTGTTTGAACGCGCTAATCTCTATATAGTCCATTAGTTGTAGAAGGCTATAGGCTATACAACATCACGCTGCGACTAATAAAAGCGAGGCATTAGTGAAAAATGTTACACAAACGGGGTGCACTATCTAAATTCCACGCGTACGAAGTTGCGGGCAACAGCTAGTGTTATCTAAACCTTCTTATTATAATAACTGTGTAGTATTTGTGTCCTCCTAAACTCCTTAAAGCTCAATGGATTCAGCATCAATTTCACATATTTTCAGGGTGTCTTGTGGGGGGTATGTCTGGAACTAACTTCTTTCCAATTAGCTTAATATTGCTACTAACTTAATTAGCTATATAGTTTGGAAAAACAACTTTTCCGCTTCATTAATAATTGTTGACTGTCAATAGTGATTTATATTTAGGATAGCTATTGTCTACGGTCCGTACGCGTGAAATTTAGAAAATTTTCTCTCTTTTTAAAAATTATTTTTCACTGATGCTTCACTCCTATAAGTCGAAGCGTGATGTTATATAGCCTATACCCATCCTCGATGGATGTACTATCCAACACTGAAAGATTTTTTCAAATCGGAACAGTGGTTTCTGAGATTAGCGCCTTTTAAAGTTATGACGGGCTTCGTGGTGGAGTGGTTTATGTAATGGACTACCAATCACGAGGTCGCGGGTTCGATTCCCGGTTGCGACAATCATTTGTGTGATATCCATAAATGTCATACAAATGTTTGTACTGCGTCAGGGTGTTTTCTATGTATTATAAGTATGTATTTACAAAAGAAAAGTAGTATATGTAGTCTATCCGTATCTGGTTCCCATAATACAAGCATAGAAATATAGCTTACTTTGGGACCAGAGGACGTTGTGTGAAATGTCCTGAATTTATTATTTATTATAACAAACAAACTCATCAGTTTTATAACATTGATATAGATTAAAGTGGATTTAAGTAAGTGCGGGTTATTTGTTGGCTCTATTTTATTTACTTTGTTACCTTAATAAATAATAATTATCATGGGTTGGGTTTTAATACATTATTACGAGGTTAGAACAGTACCTATTATAAGCGTGGTAATCGATTTCAATCGATTAAATGCAATGTCATATTTAATATAGGAATTGGATATGGCTATAATGACGGTCCTGTATCATAGATACATTTTCACGCACATATAATAATATGTAGATAATATGTAAGTGGCTTCAGAAGGCCAGCAGAAAGGTGACTTGATGAAATTTTATAAGTTACAGGTATAAAATATGAAGAAAAAGCAAAAGATAGAAAAATGTGGAGTAAACTGGAGGAGGCCTTTACTCAACAATGAGGTCCTTAATGATAAAAAAGTAATGACAAATTGTTATCCTACAATAAGCATAAAAAATAGAAAATTAAGGCATAAACAAGGCTATAATAATTATAATAATAATGTAAGTGGCTTCAAGCTGACTGAGTGATGTAGCCATAAACAATACATCTGGGGCCAAGTTTGGTAGTCTACTATAAATTTAGAATAGAATAGAATACTCTTTATTGCTCACCATAAAGTTATACAGAAGTTTAAGGATTACAAGAAGATAGTAAGTACAATAGGCGGTCTTATAGCAGTTTGCGCAGTTGCAGTATCCAGACAACCTTTGGGTGGATACGATTGCTTTGGAGAGGGCTACTTGTGGTGCACATCCTAACAACTACTGATACACTTATATACAATAATATAATACATAAACAATACAAATACTAATACATACACATATAAATAAAGATATACATACATACACAATTAAAAGTCTATAAATACATAATATATACAAGAAAACAAAGAATCCAAATAATTATCACTATCAAATAGATAGAAGTGACATAATATGAAATTATTCAATTGGTTTGCATTGACAGATAATGTTCTTTGACGAGTCTTTTGAAAGATGTATTGTTAATGATTGAGCGGTAGTTATATAGTTCGGCAAGGCATTCCACAAACAGGCTGCTTCGATTGTGAATGATTTATTAAAAAACCTTGTGGAATGTGTTGTTAAAGTTAATCTCTGGCTCTCCGAAGATCTCAAGCATCTCAAATGTGTGTCATGGAGAAACGTAAAGCGTTTTTTTGAGATAGGTAAATTATAAATAAATTTATAGTTATATGTCATTAAGACACCAGAAACTTGATATAATTCGCCATTATGCAATCAGTGACTGATCAGTATAACAACATTGTAATAACAGACTTGGGCCCCTGGTATAACTGTGGCTAGTGCTATTACTCTCCGTGTGGTGACGGATTAAGAATACAAGTGTCACCACCTAATCTCCTCCCAAGGGTGCTGTAAAAATCAGCTAAGGGATATTGCACACGAATAACATCCTCTGTGAGAGACGGAAAACTCGAAAATAAACTCTGTGCCAATACGCCTGGTCAGCGCGGCACAGTAGACCATAATCCCTCCCAAAGTGGTGGAGGCCCGTGCCCAACAGTGGGACGTAAATGGGTCGGAGAGCGAGTGTAGTTTATGCAATAATTTATGCCAATCAGGTTGATAAAATTATCCTTAATAGATATATAAATACTGAAACGTGCGATGTATTCTCCTACGTACCTATTAAGTTTCCTGGTCGGTTCATGGTAATACCTGAGTGACTACCATGGCCCGGCCAAGAGGCAAGGAGGAACACCGTCGGGTTTAGTGGGTAGTTCGGTCCGCTTTTGACTCGGGAGTCCCACACAAAGTGCGTAAATGCATTCCCCACGTTAAAAAAAAACCTAATAAGTTTCATATTGTTGACGGGCCTCGTGGTGGAGTGGTTTATATAACCGACTGTCGATCATGAGGTCTCGGGTTCGATTCCCGGTCAGGACAATCATTTGTGTGATGTTTTTAATTGTCATACAAATGTTTGTACTGCGTCTGGGTGTTTTCTATGTATTATAAGTATGTATTTACAAAAGAAAAGTAATTTATGTATTATATCCGTATTCTGGTACCCATAACACAAGCATAATAAGCTTAGCTTGGGACCAGAGGACGTTGTGTGAAATGTCCATGATTAATAAAATAATAATAATAATAAATAAATATCAAACCAAAGTCCTTATGTACCTAACTAATAAGAGGCTTGCTAATATATGGATTGCCTTTCTAAATGTATCTATTTCACTTAGTACGTCATTTTTCTTCCCACCCCTTTTAAGACACGCACGACACCAAACTCTACTCCATACAAAAATATGGGCATCGTAGTTTTTGTAGTGCCTCTAGTTTGAAAATGTGCGTTAAGAGTCGGGATCAACTGATGCAATCCTCATGATTTAAGCTCTAGAATCTAGATCATGCAGTTAGATACAGGGCTTTATGTCGTGTACAAAATATATCCAACTGTAATAACAAGGTTGTTGCGTGTTGAGATATATAAATACAAGATCTAGATCATTTAAATTTGTTATAATGATAGCTGTAACCTTCAATTATACCCAATTATATCAGGGTTGTATTTTTCAGTGTAATTAAATTAGACATATTCAGGATAGAATAGGAGTTAGGAATAAGTATAATAATTTTTATGATTATCACAACTCATAATTAACGTTACAGTTGTGCCGATTCTGTTGTGTCTAAACTAAAATAAAAATAATTATTGTTTGTTTTGATTTATATTAATAATATTAAAGAAATTAGTTTGCTTAAACCGCTCTATCATTAAAAACATTGCAACAAAATCCGTTGCGTAGTTTTTTTTGGAGATGTGAGCTCACATAGGGATATACATAGGTACAAAAATAACGACTTGGTTTTATAACAAGTTAAGAAAAGATAAAGAGTTAAGTTTGTAATATGTATGTAGAGGATAATCTCCTAAAAAAATGATCCGATCTGAAAACTTTTTCACTTGCAGGAAAAAAGGAAGAAGGAGAAAGAAGGAGGAAAGAGACGAAAGGAAGGTAACGTCTCGGAGAGAACTATTGGCTGTATATTATGTTTGTTTGTAGAGATTTTCAATTCCAGGCGTTAAACGTCGCGGACAAAAGCTACATAATATTTATATCCAAAAAACTATGTGTTTTTGCATACCTTGTAAGGAATTTCAGCACCCGCTCTTTGTCATTCACTGTAAGTGTACGTATTGTGTACGAAGATTTCCGGGACATCGTCTGCAATGTGAGCTCCGATAGTTGCGCCGGGAGCTCGTCGGCGAGCTGTGGGAAAAAATAAAATATTTTTAAGAAAAATTATGCTCTCTTCCTTCTCTCCAGCCCATTATCGTCCAGCTGCTGGTCCCCTGTTCCATTTGGGGAAGGTTAATGGAGGGAATGTTATCTGCGTACAATATCCTTTAGTTGGCTTTTCCAGCACCCTGGAGAGTCACCACACGGATAATAGTGTCTTTCAATAATACTGTATGTCACAGAAGCAGTTTTTCATACCAATTATAATTTTAATTATATTCCATAATTTTTTCAACTAGTTTTCAAAGAAATAAACCATAATAAGTTCTATCTATCAATTCTAAAGCCAATATAACAGCAAAAGAGGCAGAGGGCCGTCAAAGAGCTAAATAATTGAGGTTTGAACCATCAACCGTAACATAAAATTGATAAACAAATGTAGTTTAATGTCCAAGTAGTATGTATTTTGTGTATTTGTCGTGCCCGAGGCAAAGGAATGTTCAGTCGTGAAACCTACATCTAAATGGTAAATCGTTTTAAATGCTGCTTTATTGTCGTGAGTTGCGGCAACCTTGTTTTGCAAAACTTGATATATTTATTTTCTTATATATAAAATTGTTTTGCTTTCTACACTCGTCAATGGTTGACTGGCAGAGAATGCCTTCGCCATTAATTCCGCCATTGTACTATATTATTTTTGCATAAAGTTTATAAATAAATAAAATAAAATAAAATTCTCGTGTCACAGTGTTAGTTACCGTACTCCTCCGAAACGGCTTGACCGATTCTTACGAAATTCTATATGCATATTCTGTAGGTCTGAGAATCGGCTCCTATCTATTTTTCATAGCCCTAAGTGATAAGGGTTGTCCTCCCCTGACATTAGTATGGCACAACAATGTTTGCCGGGTCAACTAGTTTAATATATATTTTACAAAATCTATACTAACATTATGAAGCTGAAGAGTATGTTTGTTTGTACGTGCTAGTCTCAAAAACCGCTAGTCTGATTTGAAAAATACCTTCTGTGTTGGATAGTACATATATCGATGAAGGCTATGGGGTATGTAATCACGCTGCGATTAATAGGAACGATGCAGCAGTGAAAAATGTTGTAAAAACGGAGAAAATTTACTAAATTCCACTCGTACCTAGTCTAATGATACCTTATATGTTATAGATAAAGATATAAAATTAATCTTTGCATAGTGTAATACAAAGTCGTGTATTCTGTATGTCATTTAAATGAGCATAGCACTTCAAACAATAAAATAATGTCACTATATGTCACTGTCACAATAATGTCACTGTCTCCGTGTGGTGACAGATTAAGAATACAAGTGTCACCACCCCATCTCCTCCCAAGGGTGGTGTTAAAGTCAGCTAAGGGATATTGCACACAGATAACATCCTCTGTGAGAGACGGAAAATAAACCCTGTGCCAAAACGCCTGGTCAGCGCGGCACAGTAGACCATAATCCCTCCGAAGTGGAGGAGGCCCGTGCCCAACAGTGGGACATAAATGGGCTGGAGAGGAGGGAGAGGAGCACTTCAAAGGTACGGATCGGATCTTGATGCGGTTTGATTTAGCAAATAGATTGGTTCAAGATGAAGTTTTTCTGTATAACATATTTTTTTATTTATCTATAAATTATACCCGATTTCATGAAAAGCCGCGACTGGAGGAGTATTCTTCTTAATTTTAATTTTACTAATATTAATGAAATGAAATGAAAAATCATTTAATCACGTAGACACAATTTTTCAGAAAAATTATGTGCTTATGACATGTCCAATTTTTTTCCCTACCACCGGTTCAGGACGCAATCTGCTGAGAAGAACCGGCTAAATTATAAACTTGAAAGTTTGCAAGAATGTTTTTATATTTAGATGTGTGCAGGATTTTTTTAGGTTTTCAATCAAAAAATACTCCGAAGAAACGGTAGCAGGATTGTGTAAAATAGGATATGAAAGAATGAGGAGTAGATACAGAAATGACGTCCTACAGAAAAGCATGGAAGAATAAGGAATTTGCACCGCCCCCTAATCAAGGGAAAGGGATTTTGTAGGGCAATATTAATATTTTCTATTCAAGCTATCCTAAATGGAATATTTTGTTCCATTTTGTATACCATAGTACAGGTACAAAGCTTTTGTACATTGTTCGAGTCTGTTAACTATTGCATTACATAAGCCCTGTGCATACCGCATTCGTATCCGGTTGTGGTGTTGTATTGTATTGTATTGTAACTACTAAGTTGTATATAGGTAATTATTATTTCAAACTGTTGTAATAACAATTGTGCTAAGCCTTGGTTACAATCGATTTCAGATTTATTTAGCCTTTTAAAATGTGATTGTAATATCTATTCCTTAGGTTATCTTGTCCGTGTGCTGACGGATTAAGAATACAAGTGTCACCACCCCTTGTCCTCCCGAGGGTGTTGTAAGAGCCAGTTATGGGATAAGGTACATAGATGACAACCTCTGTGAGAGACGGAAAACTCGAAAATAAACCCTGTGGCATCACGTCTGGTCAGCGCGGCACAGTAGACCATAATCCCTCCTAAAGTGGAGGAGGCCTGTGCCTAGCAGTGGGACGTGAATAGGCTGTAAAAGAAGAAGAAGAAGAAATGTGTACAACGAAATAGCAAGTAATCGCTATATTGACACTACCGATTTTCATTTTTAGGGTTCCGTACCCAAAGGGTAAAAACGGGACCCTATTACTGAGACTTCGCTGTCCGTCCGTCCGTCCGTCCGTCCGTCTGTCACCAGGCTGTATCTCAAGAACGGTGATAGCTAGAGAGTTGAAATTTTCACAGATGATGTATTTCTATTGCCGCTATAACAACAAATACTAAAAATAAAATAAAATAAATATTTAAGGGGGGCTCCCATACAACAAACATGATTTTTTTTACCGTTTCTTGCTCGATACTAATAACGTTGCCTTATGTTGCATAGATAATGGTACGGAACCCTTCGTGCGCGATTCCGACTCGCACTTGACCAATTTTTTTAGTTAAGTTAAGTTTAGTTGTGTACCTGGAATTGGTACCAATGTCTATCATAATCATATTGGTCTAATATAGAGAGAGATAAAGCGTATAAAGATATAGTATAAAGCGTAATGTCAAAAATGTTATTGGACATTTAAGTTGATGTAAGCCATGTATTGACCTTATGCGTTCAACCGCTTATGCTGTAAATATTATCATATTTATTTAAAGAAACTACACGGTAAAATCTTGATAATATTAACAGTTGAATTGGCCTGAATAAGTCAGGTGTCAAATATTACTTGTAAACTGGTTGACAACATTGCAACTGAAGTAATTTATTAATTTTGCAGTATTTTTTTTTTTTTTTATAAATATTAATAGACATTTTACACAACGTCCTCTGGTCCCAAGCTAAGATTATTATGCTTGTGTTATGGGTACCATAATACGGATATAATACATAAACTACTTTTCTTTTGTAAATACATACTTATAATACATAGTAAACACCCAGACGCAGTACAGACATTTGTATGATAATTAAAAACATCACACAAATGATTGTCCTGACCGGGAATCGAACCCGAGACCTCATGATCAGCAGTCCGTTATATAAACCACTCCACCACGAGGCCCGTCAAGTTGCTATGCTATGTTTTTACTTAATAAATCAAATTATGGTGGAAAGAGGAAAAAGTGACAATTTATTTTATTTATTTATTTATTGAGATAAAAACGAATTAACCAATATATTATATAATACCAATAATTATATATATAATTAAACAATATGGTCCCGCTTGCGGTAGTCACTTTTTCCACCATAATTTGATTTATTAAACATAGTAACTGGCTACACTAAATTAATAAACATCAATTTATAGGGCTTTGAGTACAGACTGCCTGACCTGACTTTTGGAAATCTCTTCAAGTTCATATTTTAACCAATTCTTTTAATTTTGTAGTACAAAAGGTAGTAACTCTTCTTTATGTGGTCCGATTCTCATTCAAAATGGTTTTTGTAATTAACATAAAAAAATGGCTAAGCATGTATTGGCCTCTCGCTTATACGGGTCCCGTACCATTATCATTATAACATATTATTCGCCATCTTACCATCATATCGTCAAACATAATTCTATCTAATCGTATCATCAAGTTAAACTATGTTTTTTATATAGGAGTCTCCTTAAATATTTATTATATACATATAAGGTAATAGCAAATACTACATGTCACTAGTTAACACGGTCCAACGGAAGATCAGTGCTGGTTTTATACCAGCGTTAGCAGAGCTGGGTCCGATTTTTAGCATGTACTTCTTTATATATTTATACATTTATTATTTTTTATATTATTATAGTCTTCGCTCATATAAAAATCACATTGTTTTAGTCATAAGTTCATGTTAAAAATAAAACTTATTTTCTTTCTTTCTTTCTTTCGTACATATTTGTTATTTTAGCGGCAACAGAAATACATCTCTCTCCAACCCATTTACATCCCACTGTTGGGCACGAGCCTCCTCCACTTTGGGAGGGATTATGGTCTACTCTGCCGCGCTGACCAGGCGTGTTGGCACAGGGTTTATTTTAGAGTTTTCCTTCTCTCACAGAGGATGTTATCTGAGTGAAATATCCCTTAGCTAACTTTTACAGCAACCTCGGGAGGAGATGGGGTGGTGACACTTGTATTCTTAATCCGTCACCACACGGACGTACATGACACACACAACAGACATACAACAGAAATACATGATCTGCTAAAATTTAAGCTGTCTAGTTATCACATTTTGTGAGATAAAGCCTGATTACAGACGGACAGCAGAGTTTTAGTATTTGTCCACTTTGTTTTAACTTAGAGTATTAAACTGGTGTTAATCAACGTACTGCCACGTCGGCGGGGTGCCTAGGTAACGCACATAAACACGATAACGTAATGTGATTGGTCGGTAAGCGCGCCCTGCCAAAATTCACCATCCGCGCATACTAAGAGACGACAGTGTCCGTATGCAATGAGTATGCACATTGATCTAGTACCTTTTTTGGCGAGTGTTACCCTATAATATCGAATCCAATTGGATTTATGCTCTATGACTAAACATCATTGCATGCAGTAAGAAACTATTTACACAATACACTAACAGTGACCGTTAATTAAAATGTCCTTACAAAATTAGTTCATAGTTTGCGAAGGTTTTAAGACTGATTGTGTATAATTAAACTCATACATCATTGCATAATATGCCATTGAATAAGAACTGTGTCATCTTCAGTGAAATAACAATCAAAAGGTCAACTATACTAATATTAAAAACGCGAAAGTTTATAAGAATTTGCGGATATAAGGATTCTGTTTCACTTAAAACACAAAAGCTATTGAGTAGATTTTAATAAAACTTAACAGTTGTCTAAAGAGAAGAAAAATATAAGTAAAATTAGTTTATATAATATCATTACGCTAAAGCCCAAGGAACAGAACAGTAACTACGATTTAGTTTCCTTACAGAGGATGTTATGTGCTTAGATTTATTGCTCAGCTGACCCTTACAGCACCTTTGAGAGGAAATGATGTACTGCCACTTATATTCTAATAACTACTTTTCAGGGATTTAGACGCGTTTATATTTTAGCCCGCCGTTTCGAAGACACTATAGTCACTATCTTCGAAACGTCGGGCTAAAATTTAAAACAAATACACGCGTTAAATCCCTGGAAAGTAGTTTTATTTGAAGGGATGAGTCGCGCAAGCGTTAGAGAATGTAATGTAGAATTAATTCATTTGGTCAAACATGATATTATAGCCGTTATTATTTAAATACTAGCTGTTGCCCTCGACTCCGTCCGCGTAAAATTTAGGAAGTTTTCCCCGTTTTTGCAACATTTTTAACTACTGCTTGAGTGAGAGTATTATAAACGTAAGAGTAAACAAATATAATCAGAATGAACGAACTGCTAAGCTATCAGGAGTTACACGTGTTATTGTGAGTCAATCATAAAATATAGATATGTGCTGTTTCGGGATATTTTTTAGACAATTTTATGTAGAATATTTCCGTCATACATGATTTATATGTAACTTTAACCATTAAGGCTGCACACGCGACGGAAGCTTAAAAAATGGAGTAACTTCTCCCGTTTTCCCAACATTTCCCTTCACTACTCTGCTCCTATTGATTGTAGCGTGATGAAAAGTATACTATAACCTGCCCAGGAGTATGAAGAATAATTGTACCAAGTTTCGTTAAAATCCGTCAAATAGTTTTTGTTTCTATAAGGAACATACAGACGGACAGACAGACAGACAGACAAAAATTTTACTGATTGCATTTTTGGCATCAGTATCGATCACTAATCACCCCCTGATAGTTATTTTGCAAATATATTTCATGTACAGAATTGACCTCTCTACAGATTTATTATAAGTATAGATATAGAATAACTTTAATACAAAGAGCTAAGCATCTTCTACGTTTGTGCTACACGGTTAACGGTTACTTATTAAAAAAATTGCTCTCTTATCGCTTCTCTTACGCGCCAAAAGTAAAACGTCAAAACATAATATAGAAAAAAAGTGCCCGTTGCAGACCAGGCCTGTGCTCAACAGTGAGATACTTCTGGACCAGGAAGTAGAAAATAGGTCCCAATTTTATATTATTTTAGCGCAGGTGCTCAAAATTCTTCTTTATTTCATAAATCTACCTCAAATATTTATAACGCATAACAGAAAATGATGTTAAAAAAATAATATAACCTTGCATTAGTACGAATATAGCAATAATTCATGAAACTGTATCATCATCTTGACATGCGTATCCTGTACACAATAATTAAGACTTTAATAATAAGAATTATAACGCTATTTAGCCTAAAAACGTTTAACTTGTTGCATGAATTTTCATTATACTATTAATTAAATAATTGTTTAAGAAGCTTAAACGAGGTTCTTCTGTTTATATTTTTAATTGCTGATTTCCTATAAAGTATTACAATGGTGCCGATTCTACGTGCACAACTAAACTTAACTAAAAAATGAAAACAACTATTGTTGTTTCTTATTTATTTGGCTATTTTGTTGTGAACTTTTATATTAATTATAATCGTTAGTCTATAATAAACAGTTTTAATAACAATAAAGTTTAGTAAACATTACGGAAAGCTGTTATTGACACTATCAATTTTCATTTTTTAGTTAATTTGAGTTTAGTTGTGCACATATAATTGATACCAATGTCTATACAACGTGTTGCAGAAAGGTGAACATTGGTAAAAACTAAGTTCACTAATCGATTCAAATTAGTTTTTTGCTTACCGGAAACGGTTGAATATGACACTACTGTAATAAAATTATAATCTCACCACCTGATATATTCGTCAACCCATATTCTGCAAATAAATCATTCATTCATTCGATTTTTTAATAGGCCACACTCTCCCACACTCCAGCCCATTTACGTCCCACTGTTGGGCACGGGCCTTCTCCACTTTGGGAGAGATTATGGTCTATGGTGCCGCGCTGACCAGGCGTATTGGCACAAGGTTTATTTTCGAGCTTTCCGTCTCTCACGGAGGATGTTATCTGTGTGCAATACCTATACCTTAGCTGATTTTTACAGCACCCTTGGGGGGAGATGGGGTCGTGACACTTGTATTTTTAATCCGTCACCACACGGAGGAAGTTGGTACATAGGCGGACTTAATGCCTATCTTATGTGTATGACTTATGTGTGTATGTAACTTGAACTCAAAAAAAATGAACACATACATTTTGTAAATTTAATGAAATTAAAACTGCCACCATCTTTATTAATTCTAAGCATAACATTAAAATAACCTTCAAAGTTAATTGGTAACCAATTAGTACAAGTTACGTTAATTATCTTATCAAGACGCTAATTTTCACACATTAACAATCAAATTGCAGGTTTTCCGTAAAAATTCTTTAAATTTTAACATCCTTGATGAATTTATTTTCGTTTCGCTCTAATAAAATAAAGTGTGCCTCATAAATTGCCTCCCGTTTATGTCAATTTTAGGGTTTCGTAAAAAACATCCCTTATCGTCTCAGTCATGTATTTGTCTGACTATAAAAATAGCTTCCATTTATACTTAAGAGGATACTGTACTCCTCATTTAGGTATTTGCCTTAGGTATTGCTATCCCTATTTCCAAGCGCCGCGCTGAAAGGGACAAATATAGCTGAAGCAGGTTTTACCTACAAATTCTTTAAAAAAAAGACGTTTCGTAGTCCCCTTTTTTCTTCGCGAAAGTTAAACCGATTTTTATTGTTTTTACGCTTTATTATAGATGAAGAGTATATCTATGCTTGTATCACTTTCTTTTTTTTGTTAAAACCTTACCAAATATGTGTGATAGTCGCTGCAACTTTACCTAAAGAAAACCGAAAAAAAAAACGGATTTTCGGATGGTCATATTTCTTTTAGTTAATATGTTTTGAAAACAAAAAGAAAGTGATACAAGCATAGATATACTCTTCATCTATAATATAGCATGAAAACAATAAAAATCGGTTAACTCTCACAAAGAAAAATGGGGAGTAGGAAACCCATATTTTTGTATGTAGCATAATTTGGTATCGTGCCCTCTTAATCAGAAAATGGCAAAGATACGACTGAGTTTGTTACATACGCAAATGCATTAAAACCTACTGTCAAGTTACTTCCCATTAGCTTATACTTATAAAATTTGGCATGGAAAAAAGTAAAAATTTTTAATGTAGGCAAGAAATAGAGTTTGTTGCCTTAACGTATAAAAATAGCTTATTTATTTATACAATTACTTAAACTTGTTACAGTCAAAATTTCTGCTATATAACTGTTACTTATTTGTGTAATATTAGTTATTACTTCATTTTAAAGCAATTTTGTTTTATACGGAATGGAATTGGTGTTCCAATGAAATAGCTTCCCACTTCACTGGTCTATTTTAATATACCGGTACATTTTGCAAACAATGCTTGCTTAGTAATAGTGCGTACTAGTCATGAAGTCGTGATATACAGACACAGTTCCCCTTCCGGTAACGCAAGTTATGCAGCTCTTGCATTCCGGAAGTATTAGTACCTACCTATAACTCCTTATCAGTTAGTTATTATATATCAACGCATGTGCATATTACAACTTCCGTATACTAGACAGACTGGGATACCTATTGTGTACATACTAGCGGATGCCCGCAGACTTCGTACGCGTGGAATTTAGAGAATTTTCCCAGTTTTTGCAATATTTTTCAGTGATGCTTCATCGTGATGTTGTTGTGTAGCGCAGGAGTGCCCAACAAGTCGGGAAAAACTAGCTTATGCCTTTCTTGTGGCAAATTTCTTTTAAATTAATTTAGTAGTTTTAGTGTGAATCCCAGATATACAGTTTCTTTCGCATTTATAATGTTAGTAAGGATAATAAGATAATTAAATTTTATCGAACTATTAAATATAATTGTTTCCCGTGACTTCAATTAGAAATCAACTATTCGTGAAATTATTGTAAGATGGTATATACATATTATAAGTTAGACCTCCAAAAACATGTCGACGTCGAAAACATAAATATTGCTGCTTTGAATCAATGTAGAATGGAATAGAATAGAATACACTTTATTGTACATCAAAACATATTACATGTCACTTATGTAACGAAAATAAAATAAAACATGTACAATCTGCGGTCTTATCGCATATTGCGATCTCTCGATTAGATTCGATCGATTAGGTATAGATACAAGCTAAATACTAAAAGGTATAGAAATATACAAAATTATTGCTTTTCCTAAAAATTCTAAAGCCAGCAAAAAGTTTTTGTAGTTTTTAGGGTTCCGTACCCAAAGGGTAAAAACGGGACCCTATTACTGAGACTTCGCTGTCCGTCCGTCCGTTCGTCCGTCCGTCTGTCACCAGGCTGTATCTCAAGAACGGTGATAGCTAGACAGTTGAAATTTTCACAGATGATGTATTTCTATTGCCGCTATAACAACGAATACTAAAAATAAAATAAAATAAATATTTAAGGGGGGCTCCCATACAACAAACATGATTTTTTTACCGTTTCTTGCTCGATACTAATAACGTTACCTTATGTTGCATAGATAATGGTACGGAACCCTTCGTGCGCAAGTCCGACTCGCACTTGACCAATTTTTTTTTTATTATAAAGTGTCACGTTTCGCTTAATTACTTAAGACTGGATTTATTTAACATATAAATATAAAATAAAAGTGTAAAGTTAATTCATTACTCATTAGTTACGTACATAGGCGTATAATACAAAACTTTGTTTTTCTTATTACTTGCGTTCATGATGAAAAAGACAGACAGACTTTACTATAATTAATATTTTTTGTATAGATTTATGTAATAGAACGTATTTTTTTTTTGTTTTATATGAAATGAAATGAAAGCAACTTAAGCATATACTTATAAAAAAAAAAAAAAATGTAGTTTTTAAATTTTCTTCTACGATCGGTTCAGGACATGTCAAACCACTGAAAACTATCGACAAAATGGTGATATATTCCTCTGGTCTTATTGATAATGACTTATCGGAGGTTTAAACGGAGATTTTATCGGAGAGATATTAAAAGTTTTTGCGTAAAAAGACTATTATGAATAACAAGTTTTGACAATTTTCGTGAACCGATTTTTGCTAACTTTTAACCACTAGTGTTTTTATTTACAGTGGTTCTTCTCTTGGCTTTACCCACAGAGCTATCGTAGAATAAATACATGTAAACAATTACCCTCTCATATCTAACTTCTTCTGCTTTATATGATATAACAAGCTATTGTCCGCGACTTCGTACGCGTGAAGTTTAGAAAACTTTTCCTCAATTTATTATTCCACGGGAACCTTGCATTCTTTCGGGATAAAAAGTAGCCTATAACTTAATCTGGTACATAAGCTACATTATGGTGTGGGACGCTACCTGCGTCGACACCCTTGCGCCATCACATGTTCCTAGTACCGCGGGTTCTGCTGGCGCTGCTGCCGCATCAGCGAAGATGCTCAAGCGGCGCAAGTACAGTAATCTTGTCGGAGATTACGTATTTGAGCCGTTTGGGGTTGAAACGCTCGGACCGTGGGGTCCGACGACTCGCTCTTTTTACAGAGAGTTGTCGAAGCGGCTAGTCGACGCCTCGGGTGAACAGAGCGCTGGCCTCTATTTTGCACAACGCGTAAGCATTGCCATACAACGTGGCAATACTGCCAGCGTTCTGGGCACTTTACCAGTTGACGACGATGCGGAGGAATATTTTGACGAATAATTTTATTTTATTTGTTATTTTGTTTTTTTTTAGCTTTGTATATAATTTTGCCTATTTTAATTTTTGGAAAACAATAATGTAAATATTTTATTAAATAAATGATTATTAATCAGCTACATTATTGTAAAGTTTCATTAAAATCCATTCAGTAGTTTTTGTGTGAAAAAGTAACAAACATCCTCACAAACTTTCTCATTTAAAATATTATTAGAATTAAGATAACCTTAACAATCTAAATTAATTTGTTTCCGTAAAACATCCTCATATGAGTATGAAGCTTTTGAGCGTTTGTAATAAATCTGAATAATATTATACAAGCATAATTATGTTAGTAAAATCAATACCAATACTAACTGTCCCGGCAAACGTTGTTTAGCCATTTAAATGTCAGTTGGAGGGGTTTGAAAAATAGATGTTGTCCGATTCTCAGACCTAGTGAATATGCATGTAAAATTTCATAAAAATCGGTCAAGCCGTTTCGGAGGAGTACGGTAACTAACACTGTGACACGTGAATTTTATATATAAGAAGATATAAAGCTGAAGAGTTTGTTTGTTTGTTTGAACGCGCTAATCTCAGGAACTGCTGCACTACGTACCTACACGACATGCAGGTAAAATCGGAAGTGTGTTGTTCTGCTCAATTATGGACTGGCATTCAGATGTAAAAGGCGAGAATAGAACACCCAGTTGCCACTTCGCTCTTGGTTTGGTGTGAATTTTTCGTTCAGTGAAAAATTCGAAGAAAAATTCCTTCAGTGTTTGATAGTACATTTATTGACGAAATCTACAGCTTATATAACATCACGCTACAACCAATACGTGCTAAGCAGAATTGAAAAATGTTGCAAAAACGGGGAGTCGCGCGCAATAGCTAGCGATGTTATAAAAATGTGTTTATAGGTAATTGGAATTAAATTGGCTTATCAACAAAAGACTTGACCATAGTTATAGCTGCAATAAATAAAATAAAAAAATATTCTCACGGAAGCTATGTGCTTTATATTTAGCTCAGTTTAAGTCAAATTATTGTGTCGTATATTAATTTTCGTATAAATATGAAGTGCTTGTAGCATTACGTAATTTTTACACAAATAGTTTGATACTGTTATAGATGTGCTTTTAAGAGGACACGACACCAAACTATGATCCATACAAAAATATGGACATCGTAGTCCGCTGTTTTTTCGTGGATATTGCGTCCAGAGCAACGATTTTTTATCACAGTATCTATATTTTATAAATCTTTGCTTTTTTACTCTTTTTTTACAAAACATAATAACTAGAAAAAATATGACCATCAAAAAATCTCGTATTTTCGGTTTTCTTTAGATGAACTTGCAGCGTCTATCACACAAATTTGGTAAGGTTAAAAAAAAGAAAGTAATAGAAGCATAGATATAGTCTTCATCGAAACCATGGCGTAAAAAAAATTTTTATCGGTTCTATTTTCACGAAGAAAACAGCAGACTACGAAACGTCTTTTTTCAAAGACTTTATAGATAAAATCTGGTTGAACTATTGCCCGGTACTGGTACTCTGGTGCCTTTATGCGCGGGAATGAGGTGGAATTTTGAAACCAAAACCAAATTTGTTGGTTTGAACGCGTTAATCTCAGAAACCGCTGGTCCCATTAAAAACAATATTTCAGTGTTTGATAGTACATTTATCAAGGAAGGCTTTAGGCTATAAAACATCACACTGCGACCAATACGACCAATATGAGTGAAGCATTTTAGTGAAAAACGTTGCAAAAATGGAAGTTTTCTACATTTCGCGCGCACGATATAAACATTCATTACAACACACCATAAAGAAAATAAATACATATATATAAACACAAATGTTATTAAAATAATTGAAACACTTAAATCATAATTGATGACGTGTATGTATTTTTTTATATATTTGCAGTAACATATAAATTAGAATTAAAAATATAATGTTTAACACAGTTTTATAACACATTCTGTATGTAAATTTATTTTAATATATTGTTAAAACACTATTCTAAATTGATTGTAATTAAAGTTGTTAAAATACGTCCACGCTTCAAATGACACGTATATAATGTTTATTTACTTAAGTTATTAATATTTTTTGTATTAATTAATTATTTATGTTTTAGCCTATTAAACCTACAAGAAATATTATGTGCACCTAGTATCAGTAGGTATTAATACCACCTTCAGTCAGTCTGACAGTTTCAAAAGATCGCATGTCACTTTTTAGGGTGTAAGAAACCCTAAAAAATGTGATAAAACTCATACCCCCTTATTACAAAACGCGGCTCAACGTTAAACCCAGGTTTAACAAAATTTATTTACGAGGAATTGGATAGTTAGACCCGCTCTGACACTAGTTTGGCGTCGGTTTAAGACTAAGGTCGTTGTTAGATCTAGGATTTGAGAAAAATCTGCTTGAAATGCGCAATTGAAGTGTTTAAAAACCAGGCTTAAACTGTGGCTTAAACTTAGTCCACGTTTTGTAATAAGGCGGTTTAGGTTTAAAAGTTCGCTAAAATCGGTTAGCTAAAATTGACAAAAATTATTATTCATAATAGTCTTTCAACGATAAAATGTTTATTATCTCTCTGATAAAGTGACATTATTTTATTGTTTAAGCCTCCGATGAGTCATTATAAATAAGACCATTTAAAGAATAATTTACCTAATCTTAGTATTCCATTGCTCTGCCAAGTGAGCTATCGTGATGCCTGCAAGTGTAATTTCAAGTCGCGCTCGTAATCACCTTTTCTGTTACAATTTATTATCACCATACCATCACGATCCGTGTGATGACGGATTAAGAATACAAGTGTCACCACCCCATATCCTCCCCAGGGTACTGTAAGAGCCAGCTAAAAGATATTGTAAACAAATAACATCCTCAGTGAGAGATGGAAAACTCGAAACTTAACCTTGTGCCGACACGCCTGGTCACAGTCGACGCGGCACAGTCGATCATAATCTCTCCCTAAGTGGAGAATGCCCGTGCCCAACGGTGGGACGTTATTGGGCTGGAGAGATAACATCACGCCTTTTCCCATGGAAGTAGGCAGAGACTTTATATCGCTATTTGCTACGATCTTAACAAATTTCCTTAGCTTCAGTTAAACACTCAGATACCTAGTTATTTAATTTAGTTATATAATAATTATAAAAACAATAATTAGAGGAATTGAAAATGTTTATTAAAAAAAAACTATTAAAATATACACTTAAGATCTAAAATTATACGTCTAGTTAGTTACTAAACACACACTGTTTATTCATGAGTCTTTGTTACAATTTAGCGCATTTTAATTACAAATTAAATTGTTATTTTTTATTTGAAATGATAACATTAGATAAATGAATAGCTTTTAAATAAACACTGGTACGTCTTGAACGTCTATCAGAGACAAATTGTTCGACATCTAAATATTAGATTCATTAACTTAAAATTAATCTAGAACTTTATGTAGATACACGACTGAAGGTGCACGTAAAAGGTATCAGTATATCTAATACTAGCTAATGCCTACGATTTCACTCGCGTTTATACAAAAAAATATACATTATGTATACTTTTTTTTATTTTTTTAAATTATAACACACTTTTTGTCTATTTTGTATGGGTGAGTCGATTCGGTTGCACGCGAGTGTAGTTATTAAGCTCCCTTGTCCCAATATACATTAAACCTTAACAAAATATACAAAAAAACATCCTCTTGAACCCCTCTATTAAAAAACCGCATCGAAATCCGTAGGGTAGTTTTGTAGATATAAACTAAATTATGTACATGCATACTAAAATATTCTCCGTGTGGTGACGTTTTAAGAATACAAGTGTCACCACCCCATCTCCTCCCAAGGGTGCTGTAAAAGTCAGCCAAGGGATATTGCATACAGATAACATCCTCTGTGAGAGACGGAAAACTCGAAAATAAACCCTGTGCCAATACGCCTGGTCAGCGCGGCACATTAGACCATATTCAATCCCAAAGTAGAGGCGCCCGTGCCCAACAGTGGAACGTAAATGGGCTGGAGAGAGAGAGAGAGAGAGAGTGAGAGATACTAAAATAACGACTTTGTTTTATAACAGGTATTTATAATAATAAGTTATATTAAGTTATTTTATATTATGTACCTATATATATTAATGAATCGCGCAAGTGTTAGAGAATATTTATGTTTCCAATAATTATAATTACTTTATTTTGGTGATAGTGTAAATACCTATGTCTTTATAAAACACCGGATCCTCGAAAAGGTATTGCAAACAAAATACTTTATCCATTTCCACAAATTATAAATAATAAAAAAAATTACAAGAAATTACTTCATTTTATCCTTCAAGCTGTCGGAAACTAAATAAAGATTATAAAGTATGCATATGTTTGCAGGAATTGTATTTTTTTTTGGTAGGATTGCAACATTATTATAGCCCAGTAAAATCCGATGTTTTAAAACAATTTAACTATCCAGGTACCTATTCATTTTTATATGAAAATTTTGTATTTAAATTAATATTGTAACAATGTATTTCCTGTGTTAAGGGCCTACATCAATATTGTCGTCGACATGTACATATTAACACAGCTAGTAAGTATAGAAAATGAAGAATTTTAATACGCGATAATAGACCGACAAATGAAAAAAATAAAAAATTAGAGAGGTTGTTTCGCTAAGATTTTCTATCGAGAAAACTTTTTCCAATCGCGTTTCTGAGTTTATGCGATCCTAGATTATATATTGAAAAAACATATACTTAAAAATTAGAGCTCTAGCCATTCAATCTAAAGAAATAATGAAAACTTCGTACGTAGAAAAATGCACGAAGCTATTTTGGTATCCTCTTAATTTCAAATATTTAACGTTAAACCAATTAAAGTACATAAAAAGTACCTTTTATTATGTTTATTTAATAGTCGAAAAATTTCAACGTGACTTGCTTATGTTTTTTTAAATCTAATAAAATACCACCTACTTAGTCTATGGAGATTTTTTTATGCTCTCGTTCGCCTTTCCGGGCCATGATGGTGCCTTGACCCTTACTATGGCCCAGCAAGGGTGGCTACATTTATCTGGGGTCCGACTCGACGGGAGGAACATTAAGTCCATGACCCGGCGGTCTCTTAATTTATGCAACACAATTCGACGGGAGGAACTTTAGGTCCCCCCGTCGCATGGCATTTATTCGCTTTTATGTACGTAGTAAGGGATCAGTACTATTCAAGAAAAGAACGAATTTAGTAATGGTTTATACATATAAATATAATCTATATAATGAACTAGAAGTTGATCGCAACTTCTTACGCGTGGAATTTTGAATTTTTTTCCCGTTTTTGCAACACTTTTCGCTAATGCCTCGCTCCTATTAGTTGTAGCGTGATGTTGCATAGCCTAAAGCCTTCCTCGATAAATTTACTATCCAAGACTAAAAGAATTTTTCAAATTGGACCAGCGCTTCCTGAGATGAGTGCGTTCAAACAAACAAATGAACACATAGTCCACATTTACGCAAAGTCAACAATTCGATCAAAACAAGTTTAACAAGTGCTAAATTTACGAATTAATTTACGATTCGGTAACTAAACATAAGTATTACGACAACACGGACGGGTCATTGCCTCGTTCTCAATGTGTCAAGGTTTGTGAACAGTAGTTTTTTATAATAAAACTTTAAAAGTTTGTATACAATATAGGTAATTATTCACGGATATTTCACACTATTTCTCTATTATTAAAGTAAGCGTGTTGCGCGCTGTAGAGCTTTATATAACCTAGGCCCTCGGGATCCCCTAAGGGAGAAATTCAAAGGCATAAATATCTTGACAGTCGCTTTACAATATATATATATATATATGAAAATCTATTGTACATGCATAATAATATTCATCACTTTCAAAAGAAAAGCGACTACCATAATGTTAACACGAGAAATAAGCACAATCTTGTAATGCATGTTACTCGTCTCCACAAAATAAGTAACTCTTTCATGGGGCATGGTTTTATAACAAACTCCCTAATGACGTGAAAGAATTAAAAAATCTAAACTATGTAAAAAGGCGTATTATAAAATTTTAGACTATTAGATGTTAATGACAATAAAGCCTGGGAGTAAATGGTTCCAGAGCAACATATATTATAATTGTAATTTATTTATATTGTAAGAACATTTGTATTAATTATTTAAAAAAAAAAAAAATAAGAAAACGATTTCTGCTGAGTTTCTTACGCCGATTCTTCTCAGCGGATTGAAAGTCCATGAATCGGTGGCAGGGAAAATTTTTTTTGACATATATCATACTAGAAGCTTATTTTTTTTTGGCAAAAAGAAAATTTATGCCTGCATGAATAAATGACTTTTGATTTTGATTTTTAATTTTGCGGTTGTTATAAAAACGAGCAGTTTTAAACTCTACGCATAGCATGGGGATACGTCATTTATCTATGCACGGGGGTCAGACTATGGATATAACTCTATATCATACTAATCTAATCTAATATATAAAATTCACGTGTCACAGTGTTAGTTACCGTACTCCTCCGAAACGGCTTGGCCGATTCTTCTCAAATTTCGCATACATATTCAGTAGGTCTGAGAATAGGCCAACATCTATTTTTCAAAATTTTTTTTTTTAATTATGGCAAAACAACGTTTGCCGGGTCAGCTAGTATAATATAAATGTGAAACTTTGTGATGGATGTTTGGATGTTTATTACTCTTTCACGCAAAAACTACTAATTGAATTGTAATGAAACTTTACAATAATGTAGCTCAGACACAGCTCAGACACATCAGAATAACATATAGTCTACTTTTTATCCCGAAAGAATGCAATGTTCCCGCGGGATAATAAAAAACGAACAGATTTTTTATCCTTTTTACCGCGGGTAACACCGCGGGGCACAGCTAGCTATCTATATTAATAAATAAAATAAATAAATATTCATGGACATTTCACACAACGTCCTCTGGTCCCAAGGTCCTTGTGTTATACGGTACGATACGAATACAGAATACGGATAGAATACATATACTACTTTTTTTTTTGTAATTACATACTTATAATACATAGACAGAAATAAATAATAGAATAGAAAAGCCACACAAATGATTGTCCCGAGCGGGAATCGAACCCGCGACCTCTTGATTGGCAGTCCGTTACCAGAACCACTACACCACGAGGCCCGTCAAGTAATAAAAAAGAAGTAAAGTTTGTAATATGAGAAGGTAATCTCCGAAAGTAATATACAGTTCCCAGAAAAAGAACTAGATAATTACAATCTTTGTGCTATATTGTTATGAAAATTACTGTTTAGGGGGACGAACTCACAGTCGTAGCAAAATTACACCTCGAGTTCTCATATTATCTCTACTAATATTATAAATGCGAAAGTAACTCTGTCTGTCTGTCTGTTACGCTTTCCCGCGTTAAATCTCCGTTTAAACCTCCGATGAGTCATTATGAATAAGACCACAACGAAATTAGGCTGTCAAGGATAACAAAGCCATAGCAACTTCTAAGTTGTGAAATAAAAAAAACACATTTGAATTATTTCACTTTCCTAGGACAATACCGCATTTTCACGATATTCTTTCTCTAGACCATTAATGTCTTACAGCTCAACAAGCCTCGTTCCCTTTGGAAGAGATTATGGTCTACTGTGTTGCGCTGACCAGACGTGTTGGCACGGAGTTTATTTATAAGTTTTAGATCTCTTACAGAGGATGTTATTTCTGTACAATATTCCTTATTGTACAAGGGGTGGTGAAATTTGTATTTTTAATCCCTCACCTCAGGGATAGATAATACAACTATTAATGTTATAATATGGATTTTATTAGATAATGGTACCAATTCTACGTGCACAACTAAACGAAACTTAACTAAAAAATTAAAATTGATAGTGTCG
Organism: Orgyia antiqua; assembly: GCA_916999025.1. Lineage (NCBI taxonomy): Eukaryota > Metazoa > Arthropoda > Insecta > Lepidoptera > Erebidae > Orgyia > Orgyia antiqua. Next base: position 5,383,497 of record OU779869.1, read on the forward strand.
ACAACACAATTCGGCAATGTTAACAGAACTTTTTTATTAGAAAATCTTTTTATTATAGACTAACGATTTCAATCAATAAAAATATGCACAACGAAATAGCCGATTCATCAAAATACGCCATAGTTTGTTTTCATTTTTAACATGCTTATTTAAGTTCGGTATGTATCTATCAATGTATTAATCTATGTAACGGAATCTTTGAACGCGATTTTCACCCACTTGCGATAGCCGGATTGATTTGAAATTTTGCATACATATCAAGGACCGATGACAATGCAATTATATAAAAAGATATTCAGGATTTTCAAGCGTGTTTTTTTTAGTTTTTGAACTAAGGAAATTATTATTTAGATAAGTTTAGTTGTGCATGTAGAATTGGTACCAATACGTTATATGGATCTAAATACATAAAGAGTTGTTTTATTTTAATTAATAAAATAAGTCACAAATTTATAGAATAATAGTTATATTTTGCTCCAATCTGGAACGCAGTTGCTATTTGAAACTTAATTGTTTCTATATCATTCGGATGTATGGAACTAATGGTAGCTAATATCGATATCTAGAATTACTGCATAACTTCCGCAATGTTCACAAGAAACAATTACTCATGTAGGTATGGCAAGTATGGCAACAGGGCAAACTCGATAAGTTTTTGCGACATTATTACTTCCTACTTATACGTGCTATAAAAAGGACACATGTATACTGTAACTAAAATAAGGTTGGTAACAGTTTATGTTCAGTATTAAAAAGGATTTTTGAGGTTTCATACCAAAAAAAAACATTAAAATTATTTAAGACATTTCTGTCCGATTGTCTAATCTCTGTTTAAACTATACTTGTGGCAAATTTCATACACCTCCATCCAGCCAATTTTTTTTTTTATTAGGAATACAATTATTTTTTACCACGCTTATATTAGTTCGGAACGTATCTATCAAGGTATATAAATATTTGTAACGGAATATTTGAAAATTCGCATTTAGTCTGCACACATTTTAAGTACCGACGACAAAGCAATAATTTAAAAATAATTGGTCAAGTGCGAGTCGGACTCGCGCACGAAGAGTTCCGTACCATTATCTATGCAACATAAGGCAATGTTATTAGTATCGAGCAAGAAACGGTAAAAAAATCATGTTTGTTGTATGGGAGCCCCCCTTAAATATTTATTTTATTTTATTTTTAGTATTTGTTGTTATAGCGGCAATAGAAATACATCATCTGTGAAAATTTCAACTTTCTAGCTATCACCGTTCTTGAGATACAGCCTGGTGACAGACGGACGGACGGACGGACGGACAGACGGACGGACAGCGAAGTCTCAGTAATAGGGTCCCGTTTTTACCCTTTGGGTACGGAACCCTAAAAAATCAGGATTTTCAAGCGTGTTTTTAGTTTTTTAAACTAAGTAGATTTTTGTATCATGTATTATAACTTTTTTAATTAGTTAGCTACTATCTATGGAAGAGATCAGATAACCACTTTGTTATCTAGCGTTAACCTTAAATAGATAAACATGAACTTGACATTCAGTTGCAATGAGAGCAAAGTTGACTTAATTGTTTAGCGAAAGGCGCACGCCGGGCATCGAACTTAAAACCTTGGTAGTGATCTTGACCAAGGTCTTATGAGGGTACTGTACTCCTCATTTAGGTATTTGCCTTAGGTATTGCTATCCCTATTTCCGAGCGCCGCGCTGAAAGGGACAAATATAGATGAAGCGAATTTTACGTACAAATTCTTTGAAAAAAGACGTTTCGTACTACCGTTTTTTTTTCGCGAAAGTTAATCTGATTTTAATAGTTTTTGCGTTATATTATAGATAAATAGTATATCTATGCTTCTATCACTTTCTTTTGTGGTAAAACTTTACCAAATTTGTGTGATAGACGCTGCAACTTTATCTAAAGAAAACCAAAAAAAGTGGGTTTTTCGGATCGTCATATTTCTTTTACTTATTATGTTTTGAAAAAAAACAAAGTGATAGAAGCATAGATGTACTCTTTATCTATTATATAACGCAAAAACTATTAAATCGGTTTAACTATCGTGACGAAAAAACGGAAGTACGATACCCATACTTTTGTATGGAGCATAATTTGGTATCGTGCCGTCATGAACTTGACATTCAGTTGCAATGAGAGCCAAGTTGACTTAATTGTTTAGCGAAAGGCGCACGCCGAGCATCGAACTTAAAACCTTGGTAGTGATCTTGACCAAGGTCTTATGATTTGCATGAGAAGTTAGTTTTTATGTTGTTCATTAACTTTGTATAGAATATACATACAATATTATACCGCGCGCCGACGACCCCTGCCCGGGGCCATGCGGGGTGGCAATGTGCAGGCAACTCTAGTTTAAGTTGGAGATATAATTCAACATTTATAATAAACATTGTTATAGATTATATATAGCCAGAAAAAAATCATGGACATGGACACTACATCCTCTGGTCCCAAGCTTAACTATACTTGGTACCAGAATACGGATATACTACAATTAAGTACATTTTTTTTGTGAGTACATAATCATAATAGATAGAAAACACCCAGACACATAAGAATACGAGTATGTGTGTGACAAATTTAAAAGTCACACAAATGAATGTCCGGCGATCAAACTCGCGACCTTATGAATAGCAATCCGTAACATTAACCACTAGATCAAAGATAATTTTCATAGACATTTTCATTATACGCAATGTTCTCTAATCCCAAGCTAAGTCCCCTAACTTTTCTTTTCATCCCATGGTTGCGTGGAAGAGATCACTTTATGTGATAAGAACGCCATTTGTCCCTAGTCTTAAGCTTAATTTCTGTTTTCTGTTTCTTGTAAAGTGTACAATAAAGAGTTAATCTATCCATCTAAGTTTATTTAAAAGTACGAATATAAAACTTACCTATACGGTAAGATTTTTCATCTTCCAAGATTACATTTCATTCACATAGTTAATAAGTATTTAATTTATTTCTGTTGAAAAAATATAATTAAAATATAATTATCTTATTTTATGTTGCCAACTATAAAACTCATAAAGCGACAAAAAATCGCTTCATAGAAAGAAAATAACTATGTTTCAGACGTCATAGTCCAGACATTTGCGTCAGTTACAATTTATTATTAGATAATTAAAAAATTCAATAAAATATTAAAGTGGCAAAGATAAATAATATTAGAATAATAAGAAAATTAAGCAAAACATTTCGTTAAATGTTTTTGTTTACTGTAAGTTTATGAAATGAAGAAAAAAATGAATGAATATTAAAAATATGAAGTAAGAAAGTTAAGCATAAACAGTGCACAACAAAAAATAAATTTTAATTTGAATTCGCTGACGAGTTTGTTTGAATTGAACGAGCTAATCTCAAGAATTACTGGTTCGAATTGAATCTTTTTGTGTTGGATAGTCTATTTCTCGAGGAAGGCTATAGGCTATATAACATCACACTGCTAGACCAATAGGAGCGAAACATCATAACATAACATCACGCCTTTTTCCCATGGGGGTGGGCAGAGCGAAGCATGAGTGAAAAATGTTGCAGAAACGGGGATAGTTTTCTAAATTTCACGCGTACCTATTCCACTTTTATCAAAGCTGAATTTGCTGCTTACGTAGGTAGGTACTCGCGTCTTGACCTCGAAAGGCCGCTGCGGCTTTCTGAGTCTGATGACAGCAGCAGCTGTGTGTCAATGGTGGAGGACGACCGTTCACGTTCGGTTTCTCCCTCAAACCCGCGCTATTGGAGGAAGCGCCCGCTAGAAGCGTCGGAGGGGCCTAAGGCCGGAACCTTTGCGCTTACGAAGAGGGGACGTGGTCGACCTCCGACCACAGGTGAATATGTCGGCCTGGCGCGAGCCAAGGCCGAACACAACAAGCAACTCCATAGAGAAATGGAGCTGCAAGCCGAGAAGGAACTGGCTACGGAAGCTGCTGAAAGGAGTATTCAGCTGCGGGCGCTGAAAAAGACTGCGGCAACGACGGCCACAGCAACTTCCTCTGACTCGAAAATCCCGCGAGGACCCCACGAACTGCTGGGCATTGTGGAATCGGCGCTGGGTGTGATAGGGTCGGTGACAAAGAAGTCGTCGCGGATAAAGTGGCAAAATGCCATGACAGTGATTACCGACACCGTTCAAGAGCTCGCGGAGCTTAAGTTTTATACATTTCCAATAAGTGAGATTTAGCCTTTGCCCCGGAAGGAATATAATAATATCCAAGACGCGACGCAGATTTTCTTCGTAAATATTCCATATTAAATATTATTATACTTACTAAAATATGCAATAACAAATAGACGTAAACAAGTTAATTATGAAGACGTTTGATTGCATTCATTGTTATCGTCTGATATCAAGAAACATAACATCAATAAACTATAATTTCATTCAGCAATATAAAAAGACTAATTTAGATTCAGACTTGAGTCGCGTTTATTATATTATCTTAAAATTGTTTTAGGCTTGATTTTTTTCTCTCTCTCTCCAGGTTATAGTGTACTATGCCGCGCTAACCAGGGGTGTTGGCATGCATAGGGTTTTATTTCGAGTTTTCCGTCTCTCACAGTTGATGTTAAGTTAACTGCTTATAGTATTTCCTAGCAACCTCCTACAGCTCCCTGGGTAGAAATAGGGTGGTGAAACTTGCTTTCTGCAGTGGTATTCAGTAAGAAAAAGTGAAGTGAATTTTCGGTGAACCTTGATCACATGACAGCGCTCCTCTATTTTTATTGGATGAGCGCTGTCACGTGATCAAGGTTCACCGAAAATTCACTTCACTTTTACTTACTGAATACCAGTGCATATACTGTCACAACATGAACGATGTAGTGACCTACAATCAGTGCTATATTTCCCTTATGGACACATTTTTACAAACATTATTTCAACAAACTAAGTGTTAACAGCTTTTTTATGCATCTTCGACTATCATTTATGAATAATATGGGTTGTCAAATATTTTGTTAATTAATTTAAATTCAATATACCCGTATCTATACTACTAATATAAAGCTGAAGAGTTTGTTTGTTTTGAACGCGCTAATCTCAGAAACCGCCGCGCCCCCAGTCCGATATGAAGAATTCATTCCGTGTTGCATAGTACATTTATCGAGGAAGGCTTTAGGCTATATAACAATTAACATCACGCTGCAATAAATAGGAGCGAAGCATAAGTGAAATATGTTCCAAAAATGGGGGAAAATTTTCTTCATTGCATACGATAGTAATAAAATATACGTCATTTTAACATTGTCCATAGCTATGTCACTTTGTCACGCACTTACTATCAATCACGAGTTGTAGTTAAGCTGAAGAAATATCACGACGTTGTTGGTATCGATTTAAATGCTAGTTGTCAATTTATTAGTTAGTAGTAAAGAAATTTTTTTTTTATTTTTTTTTACATATCCTGGACATTTCACACAACGTCCTCTGGTCCCAAGCTAAGCTTATATGCTTGTGTTATTGGTACTAGAATACGGATAGAATACAAATATTACTTTTTTAGGGTTCCGTACCCAAAGGGTAAAAACGGGACCGATCTTAGTAACGGAACTTTTGAATTTTCAACCCACTTGTAACGGTTGGATCAATCTGAAATTTTGCAAACTTATTGGAAACCGATGACAATGCAATATTTAAAAAAAAATATTTCGGATTTTCAAGCGTGTTTTTTAGTTTGTTAACTAAACATATTATTTTAAATACACATTTGAGGACTACTTTTTAAGAGGATACCAAAATAGCTTCGTGCATTTTTCTACGTACGAAGTTTTCATTGTTTCTTTAGATTGAATGGCTAGAGCTCTAATTTTTAAGTATATGTTTTTTCAATATATGATCTAGGATCACATAAACTCAGAAACGCGATTGAAAAAAGTTTTCTCGATAGAAAATCTTAGCGAAACAACCTCTCTCATTTTTTATTTTTTTCATTTGTCGGTTTATTATCGCGTATTAACTAATGAAATAACTTTAAAAACATAAGTAACTATATAACGGATATATATATATAGAAACACGTCAATCAGAATTAAAATATATTTAGTAGATTTTGAGTAAACAAAAAAAAATATCCCTAATTCTTCATTTTCTATACCTACTAGCTGTGTTAATATGTACGTGTCGACGATAATATTGATGTAGGCCCTTAAGGTTCCGCATCCAAAGCGCAAAACCCTACTATGTATATAAGGACCTATTTAGTCTTCGCTGTTCGTTCTTTCGACAGTCTATTATCAGGCTGTATCTCATGAGTAGTGGTAGCCGCTATACTTAGCAAAAAGTACTAAAAACCAGAACAGAATAGATATTTTTAACAGGGGTCTCTCACAACAGTTTAACTTTATAAATACGCGTGGACCTAATCATTATGACGCGATGACGGTACGATATTATAATGATAAATATATTGTGATAATATTGCTACGGAACTCTACGTGCACGAGTCAACTCGTACTTAGCCGGTTTCTACTACTGATATTATAAAGCTGAAAAAGTTTTTGTTTGATCGCGCTAATCTCAGAAACCACTAGTCCGATTAGAAAAATTCTTTCATTGTTGGATATTACATTTATCGAGGAAGGCTTATAGGCTATAAAACATCACGCTGCGACTCATAGGAGCGAAACATCCGTGAAAAATGTTACGAAAACGGGTAAAGTTTTCTGAATTTCACGCATACGTGTCGCCGGCTACAACTAGGTTAGGTACTAATAAAATTTTAGAAACTATAAAAATTTTGTTCACATAATCAAAGTTCTGTCATATTGTTTATTTTATGATAATGTTGTAAATACCTTTATGAAAATAAAATGAAAACTTAATAATAGTTAACAATGGAATAAAAATAATAAAAATAAAAACAATGGCAGAGGTTTATCAAAACTGATACTTCTTTGTTTATTTTAATAATAATTGCATAAAACCAATGTCTGGTTCGTCATTGTATATAATTAGGTATATTATCATGACATTGCAGCATTGTAACACAATTTATTAATGAATATTGAAAAATATGCTAATTCTTTATTCATTTTTAAGATTACGTAAAGGGTAAATGGGACCTTATTACAAAGACTTCATTGTCTGTCCGTCATCGCGTCAGTCTGTTACCAACTGTTTTTTTTTATAAATATTCATGGACATTTCACGCAACATCCTCTGGTCCCAAGCTAAGCTTATATGCTTGTGTTATGGGTACCAGAATGCGGATAGAATACATATACTACTTTTCTTTTGTAAATACATACTTATAATACATAGAAACATCCAGATGCAGTACAAACATTTGTATGATAATTAGAAAAATCACACAAATGATTGTCCCGAGCGGGAATCGAACCCGCGACCTCTTGTTTGGCAGTCCATTACATAAACCACTCAACCACGAGGCTCGTCATTCAATCAATTAATATTTTTTCAATTCTTGATCTTAAAATCAGAAAATTTATTTATTCTATCTTCTTAAAAGTAATACATTTTTAAACCATAAAATATACTTGTGATGTATAGACTCCCATCCTTTAATGTATCTTTAAGGCTGTGTTGCTGTGAATATTGTGAATGCATCCATTTATCAGCCTTACCCAGCCCACTGCTGGATATAGACCTGCCCTATAGAATACCACAAAGCGCGATCCTGTTCCGTTTGCATCCACTGAAGTCATACTATGAATGCATGCTATAAAATAATATCTTTGCGTAAATATAATTATAATTATGTACTCAGTATATACTTAATAGGTAGGTACTTGAGATTTATGATTACTATTGTTTCATAATTAAACATAATAAGGCTGAGGTAAAATTGGCGTCGTCAAGTAACATAAATAATAAAAAAATATTATGTTAAAATATACATTTATGTTAATTTTGTTTACTTTAAAGATTACAAATTTGCAAATTAATTTATGTAGAAACAAACAAATAAAAAAAAATCATAATTATAAAGTACTAGCTGACCCGGCAAACGTTGTTTTGCCATACTAAAAAAAAGGTTTGAAAAATAGATGTTGACCGATTCTCAGACCTACTGAATATGCATGTAAAATTTCATAAAAATCGGTCAAGTCGTCTCGGAGGAGTACGGTAACTAGCATAGTGACATGGAAATTTTATATTTAAGATTAGAAAAATATATATTTTATGGACTTTTATCGTGTCTATTTTGTTAAAAATTAAAGTAACACCAAAGTTCAGAACTATTTCTGTCAGTGTACTAAAATGATAAAAATATTGATCAAAACTAGATGGAAATAAATGACGTTGCATTGTTTTATTAAAGGTTCAATGGTCACTTTTAAGTTCTCTTAACAGATCAGCTCCATGTTATCATAATATTAGATAAATAACATAATAATAATATTCATGGATATTTCACACAACGTCCTCTGGTCCCAAGCTAAGCTTATATGCTTGTGTTATGGGTACTAGAATACAGATAGAATACATATACTACTTTTTTTTTGTAAATACATACTTATAATACATAGAAATCACCCAGACAAAGTACAAACATTTGTATGATTATTATGTATTTAATTTATTTCTGTTGAAAAAAAAATAATTATCTTATTTTATGTTGCCAACTATAAAACTCATAAAGCGACAAAAAATCGTTTCATAGAAAGAAAATAACTATGTTTCAGACGTCATAGTCCAGACATTTGCGTCAGTTACAATTTATTATTAGATAATTAAAAAATTCAATAAAATATTAAAGTGGCAAGAATAATAAGACCAGAGGACGTTGTGTGAAATGTCCATGAATATTTATTTATTTATTTTAATAAGAAAATTAAGCAAAACATTTCGTTAAATGTTTTTGTTTACTGTAAGTTTATGAAATGAAGAAAAAAATGAATGAATTTTAAATATGAAGTAAGAAAGTTAAGGGCCTACATTAATATTATCGTCGACATGTACATATTAACACAGCTAGTAGGTATAGAAAATGAAGAATTAGGGCTATTTTTTTTGTTTACTCAAAATCTACTAAATATATTTTAATTCTGATTTACGTGTTTCTATATATAATAGTTACTTATGTTTTTAAAGTTATTTCATTAGTTAATACGCGATAATAGTCCGACAAATGAAAAAAATAAAAAATGAGAGAGGTTGTTTCGCTACGATTTTCTGTCAAGAAAACTTTTTTCAATCGCGTTTCTGAGTTTATGCGATCCTAGATTATATAAAAAACGTATACTTAAAAATTAGAGCTCTAGCCATTCAATCTAAAGAAACAATGAAAACTTCGTACGTAGAAAAATGCACGAAGAATTTTGGTATCCTCTTAAGCACAAACAGTGCACAACAAAATCTAAATTTTAATTTGAATTCGCTGACGAGTTTGTTTGAATTGAACGAGCTAATCTCAAGAATTACTGGTTCAAATTGAATCTTTCTGTGTTGGATACTCTGTTTCCCGAGGAAGGCTATAGGCTATATAACATCACACTGCTAGACCAATAGGAGCGAAGCATCATAACAAAACATCATGCCTTTTTCCCATGGGGGTGGGCAGAGCGAAGCATGAGTGAAAAATGTTGCAGAAACGGGGATAGTTTTCTAAATTTCACGCGTACCTTTTCCACTTTTATCGAAGCTGAATTTGCTCTTTACGTAGGTAGGTATATATTGTTTTATACATTTCCAATAAGCGAGATTTAGCCTTTGCCCCGGAAGGAATATAATATTATCCAAGACGCGACGCAGATTTTCTTCGTAAATATTCCATATTAAATATTATTATATTACGGAAATTCTTTCTCGATAATTTATTAACACCTTGTAGTATGCATTCTTCATACTCGCAAAGTCACACTATATTTGAGCCTAAAATAAAAAGCAAATCAATGTCATAAGTATCTACCCTATCCATGCCATCTACCCTATCTTCATTCGCGTTTTAGTGCTCGCCAAGTTCGCACATTATGTCGTCTCAGTGTATTTATTTTTTCAGATATATTGTGATTTTTAGTATTGTCATAAGGAAGACGGCAATTATGAATTATTCCAAGCAAACGGCTATTTTAGTAAGGAATTTAATATTATTATGGAGCAAAAGTTTTCAACTTTGCAAGAGGTTAGTTTTCATATACATATTTATTTTTATCCGGTTATCACATATTGTCACATATCCCGTGATAAAATACAATAATGTTGACTCTTGCACAAAAACATTAATGTATTAATTAATAATATATTACAATAACAATTGTAGTGTATTACATTGTTATCAATTTATAAGACAGATATCCTACCTACATCTGTACCAAAAAGTAGGTCACTAATAACGTTGGTTATTTTATACTACCCGCAAATAAATAAAATTATGTGTTAAGACACACTTTTATTAAGGCGTGACAACAGACTTTAGTTAAGGGGGTACAATACAACACATTTATGTTAAGGGGTGACAACACATTTTAGTTCAGGGGGTACAACACACTTATGTTAAGGGGGATACTTGCAGTTAACCAATATTTTGAACTATACAAATTCATGCAATTTTATGCAAAATGGAAATACATGATGTTATTCAGTTTTGTTATACAGTATGATTTTATAGTCACTGTCCAAATTTTTTCTAGGCATTATGTATCATTCATACAACCCATTTATGAAAAAAAATAGGTATGTAAACATTTCACAATGAAATAATTTTTCCGAAAAATATATCAAATAATTTAAATTCAATATGGTCACTAAATCTATGAATTGCAAAAAGAAAGATGTGCGGTGCGCGGGGGGAAAACAGGTACCTACGCTTTCACGACTGAGCGAGCCGTCGCCGCACATCAAAGGATTTAGTTACTTTGCGACGCTGTTTTTTAATATTTTAGTACTGAATGACACTGAAAGAAAAAATACGTGTTTATTTATTTTTCCTAAAGATTATAATATTAAAATTTGGCTAGTGATAAAAAAGTCACCCTGTATACATGCGGTTGGTATATGATATTTTTTGGACTGACTTGACTGGGCGGCAAACGATTTTGTTAATGATTTTGATAATGAAAAGTGCCTTTGATTACAGGTATAGGTTGATAACCTGTGGTAATACAAACATTTCAATAGATTGCGTTCTAACTTACTGATCAGTAAGTAGTTGCTCTTTTTGTACACTCAACCATTAGTTAGCTTGCAGTATCTCATGAGAAATATATCAATAAACTTATTTCTCCCTTAGTGTAAATTCCAGGATTTTTTATTCATTTTCATGTATCTTGTTTGAAATGTTAATATATATGCTGAATGTATTATTATAATTATTGTAAATGTATTATTATATTTTAAATAACATTGTGAATATAACAATACACTACAAGTTTGTAACCAAGCTATTGCTACAACTTTGCAATAGATTAAATCATAGATAATAAACACAAGAGTTTCTTCATTACACATGTACAGCTGAACGTAGTTTTTTCTTATCCATTGGTGCTATCTGCAAACGCCAACTTATAAATGATAAGTATATAAATTATAATTATAAGAATACCATTTTTATTTTGGTATATAAATATAGCTTCTTATACAGAGGATGTTGTGTAAAATGTACTATAATATTTATTTATATTTTGAAACAAAATTCTTAATAAAATAGAACCTAAGTAAGGTTCACTTATTCACCAGAAGTTAAACAATTACATTAGTTCAGGAATATTTTTATTTATTTTAATGTTGTAAACAGTTTCTAACCTTACAAGATTTTGTGTTTATGTTTAGTTTTGGTATTTACATTTTACCAAGGTTATAAAAGTTACCCTTTGGTAACTAAGTCAGAGGGCCTTATACTTAGCAAAATATTAAACTTAAATGATTAGTTGCCACAGGCCCACCATAACAAATTAAACAATGAGATTTAACCATTCCGAGTATATATTATCTTCTTTTTTAAAATAATTATTTTACTAATGAAAATTTCTATTGTATTTAGTATAATATGTATGTTGTGCTTAGAACCGTACCAAATAACGTTGCTTATTCATCGTATTTAATTAAAATTTACACTATCTATATATAGTAAATCATTAATGTGCAAATAAAGTGTTATCTATCTATCTATCACTGAAGCAAAGTAGTAAAAGTAGGTACTACAATATTCCAACAATAATATTGCCATTGCTACTTGCAAAAGACTAACAGCTGTCCGCTGAGCGCGAGATCATAATTTTGTGTGTTTCGCTTACTTGTGTGATGAATCTACTTGTTTGCACTGATTCTAGGCTTTGTAATTTACTTGATTTCCGCAGATACATTTATCAACGTATTCTTATACATAAATAAAAGAAAGAGAAACTAAACAAATACAAATTCTATAAAATTATGTTGTATTTGCTATTTTAGTAATCAATTTTGAGTTTATTAAACCCAAACGTTTACGTTATTATGTAATACCATTTGAATAAAAGTAAAAAAAATGAAAATAAAAATTTTACATAGCGAGTACTTGAACTTACACAGTGAGTACAAACTCCTTTTGGATATTTAGAAGACCACTCAGAGGAGTAACTTATAGACCCTTTTGGTTCTGCTGTTCTATACATAAACCCATAATTATATCTGGGGAAGAAATTTTTGATACACGTATATCATCCATATCACTTTAATAATGCTAACTATCATTAGGTTTCAAGTAAACCGTTTAAATACGATCGCTCGCAGTTGTCAGTTCTGTGTTTAGTAATTTAAACCCTGCCTGTAAGATAGACATCCCTTAAATGTGAAATATTTTTATTTGGCTTACTCTAAACTAAATGAAGATAGGGTAGATGGCATGGATAGGGTAGATACTTATGACATTAATTTGCTTTTTATTTTAGGCTCAAATATAGTGTGACTTTGCGAGTATGCAGAATGCATACTATAAGTTGTTAATAAATTATCTTCGAAAGAATTCCTCATATAATAATGATAGAACTTCACGTACAGGTAAGTTCGTTTAATCATTCATTATACTTACTAAAATATGCAATAACAAATAGACGTAAACAAGTTAATTATGATGACATTTGATTGCATTCATTGTTATCGTCTGATATCAAGAAACATAACATCAATAAACTATAATTTCATTCAGCAATATAAAAAGACTAATTTAGATTCAGACTTGAGTCGCGTTTATTATATTATCTTAAAATTGTTTTAGGCTTGATTTTTTTCTCTCTCTCTCCAGGTTATAGTGTACTATGCCGCGCTGACCAGGGGTGTTGGCATGCATAGCGTTTTATTTCGAGTTTTCCGTCTCTCACAGTTGATGTTAAGTTAACTGCTTATAGTATTTCCTAGCAACCTCCTACAGCTCCCTGGGTAGAAATAGGGTGGTGACACTTGCTTTCTGCAGTGGTATTCAGTAAGAAAAAGTGAAGTGAATTTTCGGTGAACCTTGATCACGTGACAGCGCTCCTCTATTTTTATTGGATGAGCGCTGTCACGTGATCAAGGTTCACCGAAAATTCACTTCACTTTTTCTTACAGAATACCAGTGCATATGCTGTCACAACATGAACGATGTAATGACCTACAATCAGTGCTATATTTCCCTCATGGGCACATTTTTACAAACATTATTTCAACAAACGAAGTGTTAACAGCTTTTTTATGCATCTTCGACTATCATTTATGAATAATACGGGTTGTCAAATATTTTGTAAATTAATTTAAATTCAATATACCCGTATCTATACTACTAATATAAAGCCGAAGAGTTTGTTTGTTTTGAACGCGCTAATCTCAGAAACCGCCGCGCCCCCAGTCCGATATGAAGAATTCATTCCGTGTTGCATAGTACATTTATCGAGGAAGGCTTTAGGCTATATAACAATTAACATCACGCTGCAATAAATAGGAGCGAAACATTAGTGAAATATGTTGCAAAAATGGGGGAAATTTTTCTTAATACGATAGTAAAATATACGTCATTATAACATTGTCCATTGCTATGTCACTTTGTCACGCACTTAATATCAATCACGAGTTGTAGTTAAGCTGAAAAAATATCACGACGTTGTTTGTATCGATTTAAATGCTAGTTGTCAATTTATTAGTTAGTAGTAAAGATATTTATTATTACTTATTTTTTTTTTAATATTCATGGACATTTCACACAACGTCCTCTGGTCCCAAACTAAGCTTATATGCTTGTGTTATTGGTACCAGAATACGGATAGAATACAAATACTACTTTTTTTTGTATACATACTTATAATACATAGGAACACCCAGACGCAGTTAGTACAAAGATTTGTATAACAATTATAAAAATCACACAAATTTAAATGTTAGTTGTCAATTTATTAGTTAGTAGTAAAGATATTTATTATTATTAACACGGTTTTATTATTATACCGCTAGGTTAGTCATATAGTTATCGTAAGTAGTAATTTCTCCTGCAAATTTATCTGCACAGTTTTTTAATCCCCTTTGCCCAGAATATATTTAAATAAACCCAATGTTATTAACGAAAATAGCGCGTACACCCACATTCTCAGAATATACAGGTTTTTTTCATGAAAATCGGTAGAGTAAGGATAAATTTAAACTCGTAGGTACGTCTTTTTATAGGTCACGCGGCCCCTTTTGTATAGCCTCCCTATACATCTGACATATTCTGACAAGACGAACTTCTATTATAATTATGTTTTTTTAAATTCGTTTTAATGATGTAAAATAGTCCATGTGGTAGTGGTTTAAGAATGCAAGTGTCGTCACCCCATTTCTGTGCCAGGTAGCTGTAAAAATAAGCTGTAGAGGACGTTGTGTGAAATGTCCATGAATATATATTTATTATTTATTTTAAAAAGCTAAGGAATAAGCAGAAATCTACTTCTCTAAGAGAAGAAAAGCTTAAAAGTACCTAATGCATACGGCAGGTCAACGTGGCATAAGTAGATGAACTTCCATTTCGGGAAGGTATCTACCTTCCTGAAGTGGAAGAACCCCGTGCCCAGTAGTGGAACGTAAATAGGCTGAGAATACAGACATACTAGAAGGTGGGCTGACGTTTAAAATTGAGGACAAGTAACTTTAGCCTGGCTAAATTGTACTTCTTAGAATAATGACGTTTCATATGACGTATAGCCTGTATCATAGACACACGAAGATATATTTTCACGGACACATAGATATGTAAGTGGCTTCAAGCCGGCTGAGCCATCGATACTACATCTGTGACCGAGAAGATATTATTGTAACTTTAATTATGCATGCTAAGGTCACCCCCAGTAGAAAGAAAATTCTCTTTGGTACTCATTTAGTATTAATTCATCTTCAAAATCGCGTTTAAACATTCCGATACATAGATAAATAGATACAAATGAATTTATACCAAAACGTGGTAAAAGAGCATTTACTATAAATACTTTTTATCAAATATTTTAGTTGAAGGTAAATTGGAAGCATTTCCGTAGTTATCCTTTCTTGTATGTTAAATAAAAATAACTTTTATTTAATTTTATCCATTTTTATTAAGAGGATACCAAAATAGCTTCGTGCATTTTTCTATGTACGAAGTTTTCATTGTTTCTTTAGATTGAATGGCTAGAGCTCTAATTTTTAAGTATATGTTTTTTTCAATAAATGATCTAGGATCGCATAAACTCAGAAACGCGATTGAAAAAAGTTTTCTCGATAGAAAATCCTGGCGAAACAACCTCTCTAATTTTTTATTTTTTTCATTTGTCGGTCTATTATCGCGTATTAACTAATTAAATAACTTTAAAAACATAGGTAACTATTATGTATAGAAACACGTGGATCAGAATTAAAATATATTTAGTAGATATTGAGTAAATAGGAAAAGTATCACTAATTCTTCATTTTCTGTGCCTACTGGCTGTGTTAATATGTACGTGTCGGCGATGATATTGATGTAGGCCCTTAAGTTGTAACAATAATTACAAGTTATGTGATGTAGAACGACGATGTTATCAATATTTCGATTATTTTTATCACTATAACAATGTTTTAAACAAAATATTTGTTTTTTACGTAACCAATTAATTTACGATTGTTAGGTGCATAGTAATAATTTTTTTTGTTCATCAATATTGTTTTTTTTTTTCATTATTATGAAGTTTTTAATCAATAATATGACTTTACTTGTTTTTGGTGAAAAACAACCCATAAATATATTCAAAACTTTTTTTAGAAAAGAATTTGTCAATGCGATAATTTATAAATGCATTATTTCGGATTAAAAAACTTTTTAATTTGATTTTCATGTTTTTTTTTTCAGTTTCAAACTAAAAAATGACCTTATCGTACAGATAAAGTTTTCTTTAGAAATTATCATTAGTTAATATTAAGGGAACTATCAAGAGCCATATTTTTTTAAAATTAGAATGTCGAATATTTTATACCCATTTGCATAATTAATATGAAAACTTACCGTATATTTCTTAAGTTTTGCATTTTCACGTTCAAAATGTCCCTTTTCCTTCAAATTCACAATACTCCTAGCACTTGTAACAGCCATATTGATTTTTTACACAAAAATTTGTATTTAGAACAATAAGATCTGTCACTTTGAGCGCGTAAATGCGGGTGCGTTCCGGCTACCCAACGCTCCTCGATAGGATCGCGTCGAGATTCCAAATTCGAATGGTTGCGAAACATGGCGCTTCTTTTATATAAAAGCTGTATCGTTGTAACTAGACATGAACGCGCCCCCGCGATCTAGAACATACTTGTTCCTTTCATATAACTTTTCTGCAATGGCTGCACGAGTGAATGCCTTTGTCCTACTTTATGTGATAAACAGACCCGGTTGGCATTCGACTTTTCTGGATGATTTTAATGTATGCGGATTTTATTCAGTGCTAAATGATGTCTGCAATATAAATTTTATAATTTAGTGGCTATTGACTTGTCATATAAACAAGGTAAAATAAGCAATAAGCTATAGATTTTAAATGGTATGATTCAGCTGAAACTATCAAGCAGCAAATAATACTAAAGTTTTTTTTTATGTTTCCAGATCGTGGGTCCAGGGAAATATAATATAATGGATGGCCTCGTAGCATTAAGGTAGTGATGGTGATGGTACCGATCGTATATGAAGTCGTAGGTTCGATTTTTCTGAACTAGAAAAAATATCCTTTTTCTGGAAAGTATTAAGATGTCCTTCTCTTACTTTCTAACCAAACGCATTTTCAGTCTTATCACTTTATAAATATAAATGGACGTTTCACACAACGTCCTCTGGTGCCAAGCTACGCTTATATGCTTGTGTTATGAGTACCAGAATACGGATATACTACATCAACTACTTTTCTTTTGTAAATACATACTTATGATACATAGAAAGCACTCGGACGCAGTGCAAACATTTGTATGACAATTATAAATATCACACAAATGTTTGTCCCAAGCGGGAAACGAACCCGCGGCCTCGTGAACGGCAGTCCGTTACATGAACCACTAGACCACGCGACCCATCAGCTGCTATAGTATAGCAGCAGTTATGACACAGCCTCCTCCATAAGGGTAGATAGTGTTGTTATGTTATTTAGAATAGAACTTTCTTAAGAGATACTATGATATCATCGGCGATGTCCTATAAAAGGGTCAGAGCTTACTTGCAACCGTCGTACATGTATGACCAGGGGCTCAAGTCTGCTATTCAATGTTGTCACAATGATAGTTTGATAACACCATATGGCGCCTTATTGGCATCATTTGTGACAAAAAATTAAGAGTAGACTACCAAACTTGATAAAATTCGCTATTATGCAATCAACCAATGCAATAACTGATTGCATAATGGCAAGAAAGTTTGTTTAGATCGTAGTAGATGGCTCTTGATAGTCTCTGCCATGACAATCTATCACAATCTATCGTAAAAATAATTCGCTGAGCTGAGACTTACCTGATGTTAATAAAGGATATATTTCTTCTAAGATACACACTTCATTTTCTTCCTATACACACGTTTATGGCACTATTTAACGGTGCAGCTCTAGGCCTTCAAAATATTAATAATAAATATTCACGGACATTTCACACAACGTCCTCTGGTCCCAAGCTAAGCTGAATATGGGTACGAAAATACGGATATACTACATATATTACTTTTTATAATACATACATAAAATACATAGTAACACCCTGGCGCAGAACAAACATTTGTACGACATTTATTAACAACACACAAATGATTGACCCTTGCCGGAATCGAACCCGCGACCTCGAGAACAGCAGTTCGTTACATGAACCACGAAGCCCAGCGAAAATATTCAGTAGAGGTACATGTGCTCAGGGCCTTAATCACCACAGACAGGCTCTAGGTTCTGAAATATTAATGGTTCTGCCTAGTAACCAAGGTAATGTTATTAGTAAAGAAAAAAAATACTAGACTAGCACCATCACCGAAATAGTCATGATAGTTCCCGATAATTAGGGTATGATTCTCTCCTCTCCAGCCCATTTACGTCCCACTGTTGGGCATGGGCCTCCTCCCCTTTGGAGGGATTATGGACCAGGCGTGTTGGCACAGGGTTTATTTTCAGGGTGTTCCGTCTCTTACAGAGGATGTTATCTTTGTATAACATAGGGTATGATCAGCAGCAAATAATTACAATCTTATTACGTAACATAAATAAAATTACAAATTGAGTAAATACAAGTATAAATAGTATCCATTGCCATATAAGTAGATACTATCTTAATAATTAATGAACACGAATGCAGTTTGATCGAAGGTTACTGAACAACTTTGTAGTCAATTTCATTATAAAAGAGTTTGAATTAAGTGACTATAGAAAAAAAAAAGGTATTTAAGTATTCATGGTAACAAAAGACGATTTAGACATCAATCAGTAAAATGCTGCCAACCGTTATTCTTCTTCTCTCCGGTTATCAGCCTCATAATATATTTCGCAGTTGGACACAAGAGTCCTCTAATACAGGAGATTTTTGGACTACTATAACACGCTAAGCATTCGTGTTAGCATAGGGTTTAGTTTCGATAATCCGTCTCCGATAGACTATGTTATCTACTTATTATATGGGCCATTCTCCACTAAAGGGAAAATCATGGTCCAAGCAGTTTTTTTAACACTTTGGCTATATTATTGCCGTTTTGTTAATTAAAACACATAATATATAACCTGTTACTTAAGAGGCAAAGAGAATTTATTATTTAAAATCATAATTATTTCTTAAATTCGGCCTAAAAGCCACCAAAAAATAGTCCTCTCTCATGTCCTAATTCCGGATCGAGTATGATTCGGTTCGGATTTTATTTGTTGTATTTAAAAATATAAAATCTTTTAACTCTATAGGCGTAAAGAATATTGAATGCATGTAAACAAACAACAATTATAGTTTTAGAGTATTTTTTAATACTTAAAACTAGTGTTCGAATTTTGTCCTTACATTTTTTTAACAGTCCTCTGTCACAATTTGAATTTGTCGCACAACAAAAATATTAATGACTATTGTGATTATATTAGTGTGAAACGGACGTTAACAGTGTGAAGTTTGCTTGGTCACCACACCAAAGAAGTCACCATCATTTTGCACAGTGAAAACTCTGCATTAGCGCGGGAGCCACGCTTCTGTAATGTTGAATTAACATTCCTCTGGTAAGTCTATTTTACCGTGTTTTATGTGCTATAATTATATTTATTCAACAAAAATATTGCTCCGTGTGGTTATTTGTAGTTGTCCCTGTGTTAATTAAGTAATATTTAAACTGGTATGTGTTACGACCTTTTTACGTAAAAAAACAGTCCTCTGTACAACAGTCCTCTGGAATTTTATGACCCAGAGGACTGTTCAATGTGACAGAGGACTGTTTTATTTGACATCCGTATATTTTATCAATATGCTTTATAGTCCGCACTAACCTACTGCTTGCCAATAGCCTCTTTCGTTCTTAGAATGGCCTGTCACTCTAATTCAGATCTTCTCTGAATATAAAATAATAACCTAGTAACTACCTATGTTTTTAAATCCGTAGCTCCCAAAAGCATGCAGTTTTTTAAATATAGAATGTATGTTTTATTGTTTTAATATTGCCACAATGCCACTTAAGTAGAAACCTAAAACTAAAGAAGAAATAAAAGAGCAGAAACGAATTGCAGAAATGAAAACGACTAGAAAATATCCCCTGTAAAAAAAGTAATTGAAGGAATAAGACGACGCGCCTACAAAAGTAAGAGGAAAACGGTACAAGAAAGTCAGTTAAAGATATGAGTCGTTGTGAACACAAAGCTGTAACTAAAGAATGCATAGAGCACATGAAGAAGTTTACCTGGAATTTTTCAGAGAGTGGCCGAACTGCAAGAGAATTGCCGATGCTGTCGTCGCTACAGGAGGTGATATTGATAGATTGGAATTATTTGTAGAAGTCATTCAACTAAGATGTTCCGCAAATTACCTTGTTCACGATCGTCGATAAAGTCATTCAAGAATTAACAGACTACCTTCAGAAAGGAACAGCTAATTTAAAAAGCTTTAATGAAAGTTTAAAGTTGCACTTGTGAAGGTGAGTGCCAGCATTTAAATTTAGGAGTGTTCGAGTAGACAAACGAGACAAAACTTAACGTAGATGATAATTAAACAGCCTCTGAAAGTGAAAACATGAACAACCCACAGCATTCCAAAATGGAGACTGACGACGCTGCTGGACCTAGTTTAATCAATTAACGGAATCAAAGCATCGGTGATTACGTCTTGGTTAAATTTCTAGTAAGAAACACTGAATATTGTTATACTGTTGTTATTAATAAGATAGACATGGAAGATGGCAAACTAACAGTAACGATATTAAATTAATGTGATGACACATGTGACTCATTCACAGTTACTAATTTCAAGAAAATGATGTTTCTGATGTGTCCTTTGACCAAGTATTATAGAAGTTGCCGAACCCAGGGTATTGCATTAAATGTCACCACCCCATTTCCAGGGTGCTGTAAGAGCCAGCTAAGAAACAATATAAGCAGTTAACGTTTACTGTGAGAGACGGAAAACTCGAAAGTAAACCCTATGAAAAGACCCCTGATCAGCGCGGCACAGTAGACCATTATCCCTCTCAACGAAGAGAAGGCCAGTGCCCGGCAGTGGGCCGTTAATGGGCTGGAGAAAGAACAAAGAGTTATTCTTTTTATTTAAATTTTTGGTCGCTATGCAACTAACCGCCCTAAAGAGTTACTTAGAGAGGTAACCTTGCAATTTGTTCCTAATAATGCAGTAAGCATTTAAATTCTGTTTAAATAAAGTATTTAATAAAAATGAGAATTTTATTTAATTACATTTCATAATTAATATTGTGTATTTATTCAACAAACGTTGACATAAACAGTCCTCTGGGTGACAAAACAGTCCTCTACCGCATATTTTTACAAAATCGCCTATAATTCCAAAATAAAGGGAAAATTACAATGGTTTCTTGTTTATATGTATTTACTAGCTGACCCGGCAAACGTTGTTTTGTTATACTAAAAAAAAAAGTTTGAAAAATAGATGTTAGCCGATTCTCAGACCTACTGAATGTGCATGTAAAATTTCAGAAAAATCGGTCTAGCCGTTTCGGAGGAGTACGGTAACTAACACTGTGACACGTGAATTTTATATATTAGATATCATAATTATCTATCGACTGACACAATGATATCTTTAATTTTCTAAAAATTTAGGGTCAGGATAACTTTTCTTAGACGAGTTTCCTGTTATTAGAGAATGGCCCATATACATATAATTATACTAATTAATATAATTATACTTATCATACCTATTTATGCTTTATAACTATATGAATATAATATTATGATTTGACTCTTAAAAAAATATAAAAAGTTTTGGCGTTGGTGAGATCAGTAGCTGATCTCACCAACGCCAAAACTTTTTATATTTTTTTTCAATTACGGACATTTCATACAGCGTCTTCTGGTCCCAAGCTAAGCTTATATGCTTGTGTTATGGGTACCAGAATATGGATAGAATACATACTATTCTTCTTTTGTAAATACATACTTATAATACATAGAAACACCCAGACGTAAAACGAACTTTTGTATGACATTTTATAAACTTCACACAAATGATTGTCCCGAGCAAGAATCGAACCCACGACCTCATTATAACAGTCCGTTACATGAACCACTACACCACGTAGCCTGTCAATTTAGCCTAGCGCCGCCACTGTACCTACACCAAAATATTAACTTATAACTGTGACACTCATAAACAATAAGCTTGGCTGGAGACTAGAGGATGGGACGGTATGAAGAGTCCATCATTGTTTGTTTCTTTTTTTAAATACTATACAATTTAACAAAATACAAACATTTGCTTTTTGGAATTGTACTTTTTAATTTTGATTTATATAAAATAGAATAAATAAAAATTTTGTATTTTTTAAAAATAAAATTTTAAAAAATACAAAAATAATTATAAACTTTTTGGTATTTTTTTTTGTGATTTATTCGTCTTTGAAACTTAAACTTTCGAAATTTTCCTTTTAAGTATATAAATAGAACATATTATTATAACATTGTTTATTGTTGTAAGGCAAAGGAAGTATACCTTACAACCTTCCAAACAAACAGAAGTCATAAATTAACTGTTGACCTGAACTGTTTTTCAAAATAAGTATTAATAGATTTATTTTTTATTTTTCATTTGGATGCCTTATTTACGTAATGCTATACTGACCGTGCATTGAGTTTTTATATTACATGGCCATTATAACTTTTTTTTTAAATAGCTGTGATGGCAATGGCAAACAATCATACGACCCGCCTAACAATAAGCGGTCCACCACACGCGTAGTGAGAAATTAAGAATATACTTCTTATTACCAGTTTCATCCCTATAATGCTGTGAGAATCAACTTCGGTTATCTAAGCAAAAAAAAGGTACAAGGGACGGAAATCTTGAATCCAAAAAACTAAACTCCATGCAAATAGGTATGTCATAGACAAATACAGAATTAGGGAAGATCTGTACCATCTCTCTCTCTCTCCCCAGCCCATTTACGTCCCATTGTTAGGCAAAGGCCTCCTCCCTTCAAAAGGGATTATGGTCTACTGTGCCGCACTGACCAGGCGTGTTGGCGCAGGGTTTATTTTCGAGTTTTGCTTCTCTTACAATGGATGTTATCTTGTTGTGTGCAATATCCCTTAGCTGACTTTTACAGCACCCTTAGGAGGAGATGGGGTGGTGACACTTATTCCTAATCCGTCACCACACGGAGATTTTGAATTACTTAAAATATCAAATATCTGTACTGTATGTAATTCGAAATTTAAACATTTACGCTTATAGATCGAAATAAATTACAATTATATTAGGAATTGACATTAATTTCCAAATCAGAATTACTATTCGTGTACTACACAGATAGTGAATACACAGTGCTTGAACAGTATTGTATAATTCAGTTTTAAATCGTTTAAGAATAATTTTATACCGTAACATGTTTAACTTAAGAGGATACCAAAATAGCTTCGTGCATTTTTCTACGTACGAAGTTTTCATTGTTTCTTTAGATTGAATGGCTAGAGCTCTAATTTTTAAGTATATGTTTTTTCAATATATAATCTAGGATCGCATAAACTCAGAAACGCGATTGAAAAAAGTTTTCTCGATAGAAAATCTTAGCGAAACAACCTCTCTTATTTTTTATTTTTTTCATTTGTCGGTCTATTATTGCGTATTAACTAATGAAATAACTTTCAAAACATAAGTAACTATTATATAAAGAAACACGTAAACCAGAATTAAAATATATTTAGTAGATTTTGAGTAAACAAAAAAAAAATGTTCCCCGTTTTTGCAACATTTTTCACTACTACTTCGCTCCTACTAGTCGTAGCGTGATGTTATATAGCCTAAAGCCTTCCTCGATAAATGCCCTATCTAACACTTAAAGAATTTTTCAAATCGGCCCAGTGGTTCCTGAGATTAGCGCGTTTAAACAAACACACAAACAAACTCTTCCGCTTTATAATAAACTAGCTGCCCCGGCAAACGTTGTTTTGCCATACAATTCTGTATAAAATAAAATTTCATCAAAATCGGTCCAGCCAATTTGTAGCCTATGTGTTATTCTGATGTATAAGCTATATTGTGGTAAAGTTTCATTCAAATCTATTCAGTAGTTTTTACGTGAAAGAGTAACAAACATCCATACATACAAACTTTCGCCTTTATAATATTAGTAGGATTAGTATAGACTATTTCTTTGGTATCTTGATAGGGTGTAGTTAACCAATCGTCCCATTTCACGGTGGTTACTTAAAAAAGAAAAATTTTTTTTTACATCGGAATCGTATATTTTTTTCGTAAACCTTATAAACTTAATTATACATTTGTAAATTTCCTAAATCATGTTTTAGAAAATATTTTCACTTAATTTGTGTAAAAGGTAAATAGATGCAATTTATTACCGGATACTTTGATTGTTTTCAACTTCATAAACATGTCAAAACACAAGGCTTATCCGGTTATGAATTACTGTTTTTAATAATATCAGTTAAATTAAGTTAAACATACTATTACATAAAAACATCTAACATTAGATGTAAGAATAATGAAAGCTAAGAAAGCTTTAATATGTATACTATAAAATACAATGAGGCAATATTTATGTACGTATCTTTACTTATTTTAATACAAAGTCGTTATTTTTGTATATAATACATACAAAAATAACGACTTTGTATTAAAATATACATACTATGTATGTTCCTATCCTTACTAATTAATAAATGTGAAAAGCGGAATGAAAACTTCAAATTTTGATGAGCATGTGTTAATGCGTGGAACCAAACCATAGTGCGATTTAAAAAAAACTGTACAACGCCATGTATTGAGCGGCAGTAGTAAACTTTTGTTTGTTAAGGTCTAATTTATAAATTTCATGCGTACGAAGTCGCGGGCAACAGCTAGTATCTTATATCTTCAAAACTACGCTATGGGTTTCGATGTGGTTTATGTAATAGACAGAATGGTTCAAGAGGATGATTTTTTTGTAAATTGTTAAGATTTATTTTTCTGTATTTCACGCTTAGGAATTTAGAGACAACAGGTAGTACGATATAGAATGCAAAGAATCACTTCCAGAAAAGACATCACAACTAAATTCGACTTCAGCAATGGTTCTGCTATACTCTTGGTTACTACTGCCGCCAAATATAGGGAGTTCTCAAAGATCGAAACCACCGAAGTAGTGCACTCAGTTAGGGCACATTTCTCTAAAAAGTGGTTGATTGAGGAATAACTTTCTGGAAAAGTAGTCGTTAAATTAGATGCTGTAAAGATCCATATATATATAACCCAGCAACACAGATATTATGACCAGTTTCATTGCAAATGTTTTATTGATTTTTATCACGTCTACAAGCTAAAGTGCTATCTAAAGTTTATTATCTACTAATTTAAATACCAGACAATACATAACATTATCTTACAGAATGATACAATACGCAACTTTAACTTTTTATTTAATAACGCAGTTTTAAGTACAGCAGTGGTTTTCAGTAATTTTCGAATAAAACTAATAGCGGTAGCTTAAAATTTATGCAATATGGATTTTAAAAAAATAGTCACTAATAAAGTCGGCATTAATTACAGTAGTGGTATTCAGTAAGAAAAAGTGAAGTGAATTTTCGGTGAATCTTGATCACGTGACAGCGCTCCTCTATTTTTATTGGAGGAGCGCTGTCACGTGATCAAGATTCACCGAAAATTCACTTCACTTTTTCTTACTGAATACCACTACTGTAATTAATGCCGACTTTATTAGTGACTATTTTTTTAAAATCCATATTGCATAAATTTTAAGCTACCGCTTGTGGTTATAGTCTACTATATAAAAATAAGTCGGATTTTCCTTCCTGACGCTATAAGTCCAGAACGCACGAACCGATTTCCACGGTTTTGCATTCGTTGGAAAGGTCTCGGGCTCCGTGAGGTTTGTAGTTCTTTTTTTTTTATTATTATTTTTTTACTCTTTTTTAGGTATGGCAAAACAACGTTTGCCGGGCCAGCTAGTTTTTGATAAATCGGACTATTGTAATTGGGTGACAATCGCGTTCAAAGATTCCGTTACATAGAATATTACATTGATAGATACATACCGAATTTATAAAAGCGTGTTAAAAACCATTCCCTTGAACCAATCTATCTATTATAAAAACCGCATCAAAATCCATTGCGTAGTTTTTAAGATTTAAGCTCACATAGGGACCTACATACAAAAATAATGACTTTTTTTTATAATAAGTAAGAAGGAGTAAGTAAAAAAAGATACTATCCCATATCCTCCTGTGTATGTTTTGTGAGTCTGCTTAGGGATAATCGAAATAAAATCTGTGAGTGATCTAAATTAGAAACTAAAAAGCATTCGTTATCAACATCGTGGTATAGCAGTTCAAATACGTTTCAATAACGGGAAATCTCTCTCTCTCTCTCTTTGTCTCCCTCCAGCTCATCAAAGTTCCACTATTGGGTATGGACCTCCTCCGCTTTGGGTGGGATTATGGTCTACTGTACCGCGCAAACCAGGCGTGATGGCATAGGGTTTGTTTTCGAGTTTTTCGTCTGTCACAAGGCTGTTATCTATGTAAAAATACCTTGACTGGCTCTTATAGCACCCTGCGATGGAAACGTGGTAGTCACACTTGTATTCTAAATTCGTCACCAATACAAGAAAACAAGTGGACGGAGAAGGAGATTTAGCGTTCACTTAACTGCAATTGCCATGTTGTAATATTTTAGTTAAATAAAATTAAATAATGATATCTTTAGGTTTGGTATAGTCCATAGAAGGTCCGTGGTTGCCTCGTTTTCCGTGGCCATCGCTTCAGTTTTTATCCAAGCCAGATATTTCTATTGGTTTTTATTATGTATGCTGTCCAAAAATAAAATCATATAGGCATTAAGAGATAATCTGTTACTCACAAACGTAACATTTAGTTTCAGATTAGATAATAATTGTTCTGTTCATAAACTGTCATGGTTTGTACGAGTGTACATGTCTTATAAAGCCATTTTAAATTCTTATTCTTGTTTTATGAATGTGAAATAATTTAATGATAATTTGCAGCTCATATATTTTACAGTTCTTGGCTTTAAGTGGATCATTTGCGATGTAGATTAAACCTTGTAACAAATTAAGAATGACACTTATATTATGTTGACGGATTAAGAATGCAGATGTCATCTACGCATTTAGTCATTTGGATGTACAAAGCAGCCAAGGGCTATTTTACCTATCTATTTCTTAATAAGCTTTCATTAGCTTCATTCGTATCTATGTATCTGTCTTGATGGAGTTTTCAAAAGTGATTTTCACCACTTATTTTTTTATTTTTAAATTACCATGTTTATCGTATTTAGATATTATGTTTTTATGATCTTTCTAGCTGTTGCCTGCGACTTCGTACGTGTGGTATTCTGACATATTTCCCCGTTATTGCAACATATTTCACAGATGTTTCGCTCCTATTGTTCGCAGCGTGATATTATTGAGCCTATAGCCTTCCTCGATAGATTTAATGTACTATTTAGCACTGAAATTTTTTATCTAATCGGACCAGAGCGATTCCTGAGATTAGTGCATTCAAACAAACAAACTCTTCAGCTTTATAATATCAGTATAGATCAGTGTTGTTATTTAAATGTATATCTTACAATCGTGATGCATGTATGATCAGATGTATGAGTATAAAATGAACCCAATGTACCATAGATCGTAGCAGATGATGCGCTAGTCCATGCCTATCCTCAAGGGGTTAAGCTGTAACGGTATGTATGTAGAATTTTTAAGTTATTGCATAGTTTCTATCGCGGGCCTTGAGCGTGGAGACTAAATGCACAAAATTCGAAATTTAAATTCCGTAACAAAGATAGCGTACCTAAAAAACACTAAACACGGCGCTAGTGCGCATGCGTAGTATGCGCAGTAACGCCGTTTCGCTGTTCGCGCTGGTGACTCATGTCAGTTTTGGCGTTAGTTTTTATTTTATTGACATTTGATTGACAATCGCTATTTTAT
Source organism: Orgyia antiqua (assembly GCA_916999025.1). Lineage (NCBI taxonomy): Eukaryota > Metazoa > Arthropoda > Insecta > Lepidoptera > Erebidae > Orgyia > Orgyia antiqua. The sequence goes on from OU779869.1 coordinate 5,411,518, forward strand.
CATAATTACCATAAACAATGGACAGATGTAAGCATCAGTAAATAAGGATTATTAATCTTATTTTAGTTTATGGTATTTAGATTCTTGCATAAATAAAATAAATAAATAATTATTGCATAAGTTGATAAAAAATACTATGCAACAGCTTTACCGCGGCAGTCCCCGAGTGCCACACGTCTTTTTTTTTCATTAAATATGTACCTAATGTTTATGTAACTATAATAGAAAAGAAGAATGTGAGTGACCAGGAAGGAAGGATGCGAGTGACAAGGAAGGAAGTAATATTGTAGTGTACAAAAGTAGAATATAAATGATATACAACGTGTTGCAGAAAGGTGTAGTCATATTTTAAGGTTGCATTATAATATAGGCTTTAAATATTATAAATATTACAGTTACACATAGAAAAATACAGTTGGTAAGTTTTTTGTTGCTTATAGCCTAATATTAAATAACTACCAGGAGCGCATCAATTATGAGATGTTTACGGTTTATTGAATGCGATTGAACCTTACGATAAAAGATGATCTCATAGTAGTGTTGTATTTAAACAAGATCGATTAACATATTCACTGCGTTACGGCATCTATTTGGCCGTATTTGACTCTTAGCCAGTGCGGCTCGTTGTCCTTGTTTTGCGCACGGTGCGGGAGCAATTTAACTAATATCCCGTACGCGTTGGAAAGAGAAAGTGATCTTTTCAATATTGTCGCTTCTAATATAACAATATATATATTGTATATTATACGGCAAAATAGTTGCCGTAACGCACATTTAGATCATTATTTTCATCCAGTGCGGTACGGCGAATATCTTGCCGTATCCCGTCAACCCCGCACGACACTGCATGCCTCCTCGCAGCGGTACAGTTTGCATTATAGTGCAGGCTGACTGCGCTGGCTATTATGTGCTCGATATTTTTTTAAACGAATTACTCACACTAGAGAAAATAGAAAAATTTTAAAAGTGTTTTATTGTTAACGCAATCTTAGAAAAGACATCAACAGCCATGATAAGAAAGTTAAAAGAGTGCGTACATTTTGTCAAGAATGTCAAAAAGCTATGTGTTTAAATTGCTATAATGGTAATATGTTAATTTTGCTACAATATTTGCTGTAAATATTTGTTAATTTTTATTAGTTAATTTTTTATGTCAGAGATAATTCTTGATGCCAAAGATGTCGAGTGTAAAAGTTATTCCGTGTAATAACTACTTACCAAGTTTCATAAAATTACTATATTATATTTAAATTTATTTTGTCAAATTTAAGTTCCTAATATTTTGTGATCTCATTTTCAAAATGATTCAGAAGTATTTATAATGATCAAGTACATAATTATACTGATTTATATTACAAAATATAAATTGAATGTTGTATCTAGAACAAAAAATTTTTTTAAATATGGATTGTGTCTTCAGAAGTAAAGCCCATCCCTAGCATTCTATCACTTCAACGTTATATATATTGCCGTAAATGATTGATTTTGAAAAATCAAACATTTGACATTTAATTTAAAACAGATTGACATTTGATTGACAATCGCTATTTTATCATAATTACCATAAACAATGGACAGTTGTAAGCATCAGTAAATAAGGATAATTAAGCTTATTTTAGTTTATGGTATGTAGATTAAAGATATTAAATAAAATAAATAAATAAAATAAATAAATAATTATAAATACCATAAGTTGATAAAAAAATGCTATGCAATAGCTTTACCGCGGCAGTCCCCGAGTGCCACACATCTTTTTTTATTGCATTGTTATTCATATCAACAATTATGCGTTGCACGTTCCTTTACATAAAACCAATTAAAACACTATTATTTAATGTATACAACTACGGTATGCAAATAATGTTTATTAGTTGTCACATATATGTATCTATGTTGGCTTTTATAATTAAATACACACCTATTTTTAACACGCTTATACGTACGTATCTATCAATGTAATAATCTATGTAAAGGAATCTTTAGTAGTAGTCTTTAGTACCTAGTAGTAGTCGGATTGATCTGAAATATCGCGCACGTATTAAGGACTGATGACAATGCAATAATTAAAAATATATATTAAGGTTTTTATGCGTGTTGTTTAGTTTTAAACTAAGTTAATCTTTAATTTCTAATCACGATCTCATCTCGCAGGTCTACAGGCAGAGATTTCATAAACAAATGTGTAGATCCCTTTTTTTTTCGCAGGGGAATGCATTTACGCACACCCACTCCTGTCACCCCGGTCAAACCACCGTCATGGTAGGGTGGGTAGTGTCGGACTCACCGATGAACGGAATACCGACTAAACCTAACTGCGGCGCTCTCCACGTCCTTCTGGATCGCCAGAGGTTCCCTGTTCTGGACTCTCTCTGACGCCCCGACGTTGAATGTGTAGATCCCTGCACAAACTGTTCAATGTATGTTTCTTTATTCATCTGTCTTGTGTGTGGAATTATTAAATAAATAAATAGTAATTGACATTTGACACAACGTCGTATGGTCCCAAGCTAAGCTTATATGCTTGTGTTATGGGTACCAGTATATGGATAGAATACATAAACTACTTTTCTTTTTAAATACCCATAATAAATACACAGAAATCACCCAGACGCAGGACAAACATCTGTATGACAATTATAAACATCGCACAAACAATTGTTCCGAGCGGGAATCGAACCCGAGACCTCGTGAACAGCATTCGTGAACAGTCCGTTATGAACCAACAAACGACGACGCCCGTCAAAAATAAATTAAATGTAATCCTAACTAATAATGAATGTGATAATAAACTTAACATAAAAAAACAGAGATGAATTGAGAACCTCCACCGTTTTTTGAAGTCGATTAAAAATATTAGTGTTCTTCGTAGCTATGTTATGTTATGTTGATTTATCTTAAAATGTTACTCTGAATACATTTTCATCACGAGGGAACTACAGACTCCCCGTTTACCTCCCTCCCTATTCACAAACCACAGAGCTATAAATATTTAGTTTATGGAGTCTCTATCTACTTAAATTAAACGAGTAAAAGTTTTAAAAAGTCTGTGTGGTGACGGATTAAGAATACAGCACCCTGGAAACGAAAAGGGGTGGTAACACACCACCCCTTTTCGTTTCCAGGGTGCTGTAAAAGCCAAATAAGGAATATTGCACACAGATAACATTGGAAGGAAATCTTGAAAATAAACCCTGTGCGGTACAGTGGACCATAATCCCTCCTAAATTAGAGGAAGCCCGTGCCCAGCAGTGGGACGTTTATGGGCTGGAACAATGCTCAATGACCTCAGCAGTGTTTCCCAACTGGTTGGTTCTTAAGGTATCCTTAAGGATAAACATGGTTAAAACTAAGGTTATGTTTAATGTTCATGTCACTTCGGCACCAGTCTCTGTTGGGAATGCGATTCTCGAAGTTGTCGATCGGATGGTGGACAGGAGAGTTAATTTTTAGTGGTTAAATTCCATTAATATTTCTTAAATTTATATAGTTTATTTTAAAACTTTACATTTTCATTGTAAAAATAAAATCTTTCTTTTTTATAAATATTTAAAAGTATAATTACAAAAAAAAATTAATATTATTATTATTTAAAAATATTTTTTTAACAACGATATACAAAATTTTAAATTAAGTAAATTTGGATGGATGAAAGAGAAAAGTTTTAAAACTGTTTTTATTTTGGACTATATTATCTCTCCTCTAGCAAAATGTAATACAGAGACTTCGCTGTCCATTCGTCTATCACCAAGCTGTACATCTAGAACGGATATAGCTAGAGAGCTGGAAATCTTATAGTTTATGTATATCAGTTAATGCTATAATAACAAAAACTTATTATCATGATTCTCCTGCCCGTATCCCATTATTTGGTATAATTTGGGGTCGGGATGACGAATATAATTAAGAGTTTTACCCATATTTTTTGTATGGAGCATAATTTGGTATCGTGCCCTCTTAAGAAAAAACTGACACGGAACCCTTCGCGTGCGAGTCCAACTCGTACTTGGCCGGGTTTTTTTTACTTTTGTTTACACATTATAATTGTAATATTGTGATATTAAAAACAATATAATTTATACGCTATATATGATCATATTATATACTTGTTGCCATGTAATAGCAATCTTATGTGTATACTGGCTGTGCACCGCGGTGTAACCCGGGGTAAAAAGGATAAAAAATCTCTTCGTTTTTTATTATCGCACGGGAGTCTTGCATTCTTTCGGTATAAAAAGTAGGCTATAATTTATTCTGATGTATAAGTGAAAGATATTTATTTATTTATTTATTTATTTGTTTATTTATTTATTTATTTATTTATTTATTTATTTATTTATTTATTTATTTATTTATTTATTTATTTATTTATTTATTTATTTATTTATTTATTTATTTATTTATTTATTTATTTATTTATTTATTTATTTATTTATTTATTTATTTATTTATTTATTTATTTATTTATTTATTTATTTATTTATTTATTTATTTATTTATTTATTTATTTATTTATTTATTTATTTATTTATTTATTTATTTATTTATTTATTTATTTATTTATTTATTTATTTATTTATTTATTTATTTATTTATTTATTTATTTATTTATTTATTTATTTATTTATTTATTTATTTATTTATTTATTTATTTATTTATTTATTTATTTATTTATTTATTTATTTATTTATTTATTTATTTATTTATTTATTTATTTATTTATTTATTTATTTATTTATTTATTTATTTATTTATTTATTTATTTATTTATTTATTTATTTATTTATTTATTTATTTATTTATTTATTTATTTATTTATTTATTTATTTATTTATTTATTTATTTATTTATTTATTTATTTATTTATTTATTTATTTATTTATTTATTTATTTATTTATTTATTTATTTATTTATTTATTTATTTATTTATTTATTTATTTATTTATTTATTTATTTATTTATTTATTTATTTATTTATTTATTTATTTATTTATTTATTTATTTATTTATTTATTTATTTATTTATAAGTGAAAGAGTAAGAAACATCCAAACGTCCTCACAAACTTTCAGATTTATAATATTATTTGGATTAACAATTATTTAAGCATCTTTGTTAGATAATAATCTATTATAATATTTTTTATAAATTAATCTATGTAACTAAATTTATAAAGTGGTTTCCACCTTTTTGCGGTAGTCGGATTAAACTGAAACTTCACACACATCTAAAGGACCGATGACAAAGCAATAATGTAAAAATTATTCATCTTTTTAAAGCGCGTTTTCCAGTTCTTAAACTAAACAATTTATTGTTTCTCAAATACCATAACAAATGTTATTAAAATTTTATTGTATGTACACAGTCTATGAGAGAGGGAAATCTCGAAAATAAACTAATTGTGACAACACGCCTGGTCAGTGTGGTACAGTATACCTTAAGCCCACTAAAAATGGAGGAGGTCTGTGCCCAACAGTGGGACGTTAATGAGCTGGATAAAAGGAAGAGAGAAGAATCTTGACAGATCTTTCGTACGTACGTACATACGTACAACGCCATCTTGATAGATGGCGTTGTACGTAGAAATACAATATAAACTCAATCGAGTGACGATTGTGGTGGTAAATTTGAATGCTACAAGCACGACCGCAATAAGCTCAGTTGCAAAGAGCTTCGGAACGGTATTCCGAGGTCGTGGGTTAAAGTCCCGCTTGCGGCAATCACTTTTTCCACCATAATTTAATTTATTAAGAGAGAAGAACGTAATTAAAAGTAAGTGAATTAGGTTTTTGACCCCAGTTCAATTTGTATAGGAAAAACGATGCGATAGTTGCGCTCTATAGTTATCTATATATACTAAAGTACTAATAATACAAAGCCTAAAAGTTTGTATGTTTGCTTATTTGAACGCGCTAATCTCGGGAATTAATGGTTTGAATTTAAAAAATCTTTTTGTGTTGGATAGTCCATTTATTGAGGAATAATATCACAAAATTCTACAAAATATAACTAATAATATCACACAATGTTACAAAATTCATAAAAGCCATACAAATGTTTGTACTGCGTCTGGGTGTTTTCTATGTATCATAAGTATGTATTTACAAAAGAAAAGTAGTATATGTATTCTATCGGTATTCTGGTAACAATAACACAAGCATATAAGCTTAGCTTGGGACCAGACGACGTTGTGTGAATGTCTATGAATATTTATATTTATTTTATTTTTGGATACAACACTGCCATTTATATTTATAAAATCGGGAAAAATTTTGTAAATTCCACACACCCCGTACGTGTGCCCTTTATGGGCAACAGCGAGTATTATAAAAAAAAAACCTTTATTGGACCATAATATTACTATTACAATTTTGGTTTCCTGACCTCCAAACTAAGTAATGCAACTTGTAATATGGAAGTCAAGGAGTTTACTCTCAAATTTTAAATAAAGGTCAGCAAAAAGAAAACTACAAAACAAAAAACAAGAAAAAATAGTAGAAGGTTAGCAATCAATTGTATAGTTTGTGTGGTGCTGATGAGTGTTTGTGTACGTGTGAGTGTATGAATGTATGGAAAATGTATATATAAAGATGCGTTTATTTTAATTATGCGACTTAAGGATGTTCTCCGTATCATCATAATTTAATGACAATAGCCACTTCATTAACAATTCCTTGCACTTCTGCTTTGTTACTTTATAAATATTAAGTTTTTTATGACATCTACTATATAAAAATAAGTCGGGTTTTCCTTCCTGACGCTATAGCTCCAGAACGCACGAACCGATTTCCACGGTTTTGCATTCATTGGAAAGGTCTCGGGCTCCGTGAGGAGTATCGGCATATAACGAGTTTGTGGGATATCTTATTGGTTTAGACGTCATGACCTTCAGGACAGCTCTTTGTGATCTTTCCAAAGAAATCATTAAGGTCTTAGGGCAACCACCCCAAACACCAATGCAAAAAGTTATGAGGGATTGACATAATGAAAAGTAAACCATTTTAACTGTGGAACATTAGTAACAGACCTAAGGTTTTAAAAACGTAAATTAACTTTCTTACACGGGATGTTAGTACATTGACATGAGAGGACCAGTTCAAAGTTTCATTAATTAAGATACCTAAGTATTTGACATTATTTCTTCTCTCAATTGGTGGACACGAACAAAGAAGCGAAGAAGAACAGGTATGGGCTTTAATGGAATAGTTACCCGTAGGTAGCGCGTTGGTCTTTAGAGCGAACGGGACATAATTGGTCTTACTGATATTAAGGGAAAGTTTGTTTAAACAATTAACATTTCATGACCACTCGCATAGCTGCCTCTGCGCTTCGGTGCGCGTCCTCCCAATTAATACCATTTATAACTAAAGCCGTATCATCAGCATAGGTATAGATTTTACAATGCGGTATGTTTAAGGTACAAAGTTCGTTGATGTAGATCAAAAATAGTGTAGGGCCAAGTATTGATCCCTGTGGTATACCAAATGTTACTTCGTCTAATTCACTAATATATGAATCTACCTTGACACACTGAAAACGGTCTGAGAGATAGCTCTCAAATATTTTTAAACTAATTCCTCGAATACCAACCTGCTGTAATTTTTGTATCAAGACAGGGACAGAAACGGTATCAAAGGCCTTTTTAAGATCGAGAAATATACCTATAGTTTTTTTATTTTGATCAAGATTATCTATAATTTCGTTTGATAAGGCCAATACACCATCCTCCGTAGATATACCCCTCCTAAAACTATATTGATTTTCAGCCAAATTATACTGTATGTGTTCAAAAATGCTATAAGCCTATTATTTAAGGCCTTTTCTAAGATTTTGGAAAGGGCTGGCAAAATAGAAATTGGTCTATAATTATTTATATTAAGTTTGTCACCCGATTTGTAAATAGGATGTACTACTGCTGTCTTAAAACACTTTGGAAATACACCAGAGGAGAACGCTAAATTGCAGATGTATGTAATTATAGGCATTATACATATAGATACTCTAAAATTTCAACATAACATTTAAACTTACATAAAATATTAGCACAAAATATTAATTAAGTATAAAGTATGAATAAATTTAATTCTTTATTATAATATAGTTTGTTTGTTTTAAATTGTGTTTATGTGTTTATTTAGCTAAGTTGTCAAGGTCAGCTGAAAATTAGAACACTAGCTTATGCCTGCGGTTACGCATACGTTTGTAGTTAGTGCCTGCTAATTTTCTTTTATCGTGATATATGTTATTCTGATTTATGCTGAAATTTCTGACACAGCTGTGAAGTTTCATTAAAATCTATTCAGTAAATTTGCGTTTTCAAGCTATTAACATCACTATGTCCATACATACATTCTTCGTATATGCATACAATAGTTACCCACGATTTCGTTCGCGAGGAATTCCGGGAATTTTTCCCGAAAAAAATCCCGAAACTTGTAGTCTGTTTGTTTGAACGCGCTAATCTCAGGAACTACTGTTCGAATTAAAAAATTATTTTTGTGTTAGATAGACCGTTTATCTAGGAAGGCTATAGGCTATATAACATCACGTTGTGACCAATAGAAGTTTAGCATTAGTGAAAAATGTTGCAAAAACGGGAATTTTTTTCTAAATTCGTTTTAAAAGTTCGCTAAAATCGGTTCGCGAAAATTGTCAAAACTTGTTATTCATAATAGTCTTTTTACGCTAAAACATTTATTATCTCTCCGATAAAATCTCCGTTTAAACCTTCGATAAATCATTATGAATAAGACCATTTAAAGTTAATATATTTTATGCATTTTGTTTACAAATAAATTTGTGTTATGTGTGAGTGATTATGTAACATTTAACTTATTTATACATTTATAAATTGTTGCTATGATAAAATGAAATGTTTTTGTGTTAAAAATATTTATAATTAATAATTAGACTAAAGGGCCTGTAATTTATGCAGAGAATATGCTCCCATTAATATAAAATATCATCGCCGTCTACTAAATTATTTATTTCCAATGTTAAATAGTTACATTTTGAGAATTTGATGTTATGAACATCGAAACATAGAAATGAATGGAGAAAAAAATATATCTTAAAGGGGTTATGTTTCCTTAATCTATAAATTTAATATAATAAATAAATTTTCTCGCTTCAAAAACTAAAAAAAAATGCTTGAAATTCTTAAAAATTTTTTTTTAATTATTGCGTTTTCCTTGGTCCATAATACGTGTGCAAATTAACAAGCTAATCCGAAAACTGCAACTGGATGAAAATCACTTTTAAAGATTCTGTTACATAGATTAATACATTGATAGATACGCACCGAACTAATATAAGCGTCGGAAAATAGTAAAATTAGAAACAAATGAATAGGTACGTATTAGTAATGCTCTAATTTGGACATCCCTATCGTTCCTCCTATCTTAAAGGTCCAAATTTCAAAATAGAGGTTCTAAGTCACTGCAGTTTCGATTATCTATTGACAAGTCGTCAGTCAGTCACTCCTCTTCTTATATTATAAAAACAATAATATTCGTAGCTCCATGTATTATGTTCGTTTTATATTCACTATGATGAAAATGGTACCAATTCTAGGTGCACAACTAAACTTAACTAAAAATGAAATCAACTAGGCGTATTTTGAATAATTTGCTATTTAATAGTGTACATTTTTTAATTAAAATCGTTAGACAGTCCCAGAATCCCAGACTGTAATATTACACAAGATGTCTATCACATCCTTATGGAGTGTGGCAGGAACGAAGCTGAGAGGCGTGACTTGATGTTAAGAGGGTATGATGGCGGCAAATGTAATAGCATTCTCGCCAATCCACACTCTGACCAAGCGAAATTGCTATACAGGATGGTGGATAAGGGTTTGAATGCTGGCACTAATCTCTAGTCTGACTAGGTAATTAATATCAGTTTGTGAACCTATAGGGGTGGCATAGTCAATCTGACAAAACCCTTTTCAAATTTTATATTAAAACTAGCTGACCCGGCAAACGTTGTTTTGCCATACTAAAAAAAAGTTTAAAAAATAGATGTTGGCCGATTCTCAGACCTACTGAATATGTATGTAAAATTTGAGAAGAATCGGTCAAGCCGTTTCGGAGGAGTACGGTAACTAACACTGTGACACGTGAATTTTATATATTAGATAAAAAGTCGTTAGTCTATTATATACAATCACCGATGAGATGGTCTGATACCGTCAAGCAGGCCACGAACACCGGCATCCCTGCTGCTATCAGACACGCTGATAGCCGCGACGTCTGGAGGGATTTGGTGCACAGTTTTGACCATGGTGGTCACGACCCTCAGACATGAGAAAGCGACAGAGAAGAAGAAGAATTATATACAATTTTCTCATAAAAAGTTTATAAAGAATTGTGTTATTGACACTATCAATTTTTATTTTTAACACGCTTATTTTAGTTCGGTAGGTATTTATCAATGTATTAGTATATGTAACGGAATCTTTAAAAGTGATTTTCACCCACTTGTAGTACTAGGATTGATCTGAAATTTTGCATGCTTATAAAGAGCCGATGACAATGCAATAATTTATAAAAGTTTTCGGGATTTTTGAGCGTGTTTTTTAGTTTTTGAATTAAGCAAATTATTATATTTTGACGGGCTTCGTGGCGTATTGGTTCATGTACAGGACTGTCGTTCCCAAGGTCGCGGGTTCGATTCCCGCTTGGGACAATCATTTGTGTGATATTCATAAACGTCATACAAATATTTGTACTACGTCTGGGTATTCTATGTATTATAAGTATGTATTTACAAAAAAAAGTAGTTTTTGTATTATATCCGTATTGTGGTACCCATAACACAAGCATAATAAGCTTAGCTTGGGACCAGAGGACGTTGTGTTAAATGTCCATGAATATTTATTTATTTTATTTAGTTAAGTTTAATAAATTAAATTGTAGTGGAAAAAGTGATCAACGCAAGCGGGACTTGAACCCACGACCTCGGAATACCGTTCCGTAGCTCTGCCAACTGAGGTTATTCCACTACAATTTAATTTATTAAGTAAAAGTCAATTGCAAATTTATTAAATTACTTTAGTTTAGTTTAATTGTGCATGTAGAATTGATACCAATGTTTTGCATGGCTGCATCGCGAACTCATTTCTGTGTGCAAGCAATTGAAACATCCTCCCCTAGTTTGTATGTTTTTAATTAATGTTCTGTATGAAAACTGTTCTATTATACTAGCTCTAGCTTTATTAACGAGCTGTTGCCAGCGGCTTCGTACGCGTTGAATTAAAAAAAAACCGTTTTAGCAAAATTTTTCACTAATGCTTCGCTCCTATTAGTCTCAGCGTGTTGTTTTTAGCCTTTCTCAATAAATGGGCTAATCAACACAAAAATAATTGATCAAATTTAACCAGTAGTTCCTGAGATTGGCGCATTCAAACAAACAAACTCTTCAGCTTTATTATATTGGTATAGACTTTTTCTAGGTAGCTTTAATACTTGTAATATCTAATGATTTGTCTTTTGTTTTTTGAATATTGATCTTGCTAAATGTTAAATCTGAAAGTTGGTATTTTTGTATGGAGCATAATTTTGGTACCGTGCCCTCTTAAGATTTTGACAGATGAGTTTGATGCATTTGTTGACGCCAAAACAACAAATACCTACTAAAAACTAGAATACAATAAAAAAAATTGATTGTACTGCGTCTGGGTGGCTGGTATGTATTATATTATAAGTATGTATGTACAAAGAAAAGTAGTAAATATAGTTTATCAGTATTCTGCTACCCATAACACAAGCGTATAAGCTATATATCTATGAATATTTAAGGGGGCTTCTATACAACAAACGTTTTCAGCTTATACTTAATGATACCCTTAAATACAAGGGACCGTTTCTGAAAAAGTGTGAAAGCTCCGCAATTTTCTTTATTTCACTGTTGTCATGGCTACGAACAGTATCTACGTACTTTTTATGTATTTTTTCTATCACTCTTTGGACGACACAAATAAGTCAGTGAATTACATTAGGATATTAACTTGAATTCGATACATTGGTTGTCGCGGGGGGGGGTTTGGAATGAAAATTATTGTTTTGTGTAAATAGGGTTTATTTAAAAAATATATAATTTAGGAATCGGTAAATTCTCCGCGTGAAAATAAAAATAAAAAAATTTATAATATGATGGTCGGGGTTCCGCACTTAATCCACACAAGCTCCCCAATGTTATCGATTTAGGTACTCCCCTGAATTATAATCAGCGGCCCAAGGAGTCGCTTCTGGGAACCGCTGGCAGCAGTACAACAGGGATGGGCAGCCAGCCTCGAGAGTCACGTGACGGAAGGCAATGTAGTTGAATCGCTGAAGCGTCCAAACGTTGGGAGTGTCGAAACGTCGGAATGTTGAACGTTGGAAAGTTGAACCCTGGAATGTTGAACCCCAGTTTGGGGTAGATCGACACCAGTGTTTATTTATTATATATTTACCAATGTAATATATTCGACGAACGCTCAGTGACGCACGATAATATGTAATATTGAAATATTATTCAAATAACGATAATAAAATATAAATTAACGTGACGTGCATTCATTCGAACAATATGGCAAGTGTCGGTTATGCAGTTTTTCAAATGTCATCGATCACTTGCCGTGCCAATTTACCGACAGCAAACGGGAGTGTTGCTAGGTGAAATATCTTATATATAATTGGCAGTATGCTATTTTATTATTTTACCACATAAGGCTGTTTAGTGTTTAGTTTAATAATATGTTTTATATGTTTATGTAAATATGTTTTATAAAGATTAAGTTTTAGTAAAATGTGTTGTATATATTGTGAATATTATAATTTATTTAAGTAGTTATTAGGTATTAGTGCTGTAAATATATTAAATTTAAGTGTATTTAAAGTTGTAATATGAATTATGTACGTACAACGTTACATATACCCCCTCTCCCAGAGAAAGGATTTTACCTAATAAAATCCGCTGCGGTAAGCGCCTATTGAACCGCTCAGTAACTGTTTCACATTCATACTTCCACAAACAAACTACCTAAACCTGTCATGCGACCTATCATACGACCTAACAGATGATTGTCTGATGTATTTCAACATCAACAGACTAACCTTACATACAAGAGTGCACTTCAAAAATAGAATTGGACTCAAAACAGAACTGGTTGACAAGATCACCCTAGAGAAAGAATACTGCAAGTGTATTGGTAACTTTTCACGTATCGGCACTGTGGAATATATTTGGTCTTTGATGAATTTATTGGAGTCACGACCCGCTCCAATAAAGAACTTTAATGTAGGCTTATTTTAAGAGTCAATCCGCTCTTCACACGCTGAAAAACGCAAACAATGAGGGCTTATTTAAAGAGTCATAACCCGCTCTTTAGGTACGCGCTAAAAAACGCAAACAATGAGGGCTTATTTAAAGAGTCATAACCCGCTCTTTAGGTACGCGCTAAAAAACGCAAACAATGAGGGCTTATTTAAAGAGTCATAACCCGCTCTGTAGGTACGCGCTAAAAAACGCAAACAATGAGGGCTTATTTAAAGAGTCATAACCCGCTCTTTAGGTACGCGCTAAAAAAGGGACCGCAGTACCAAAACTCCTAACTAACATAAAAAAATCCGTGTAGGCTTGTTTTAATTCATCAAAGACAAACATAGGCAGTGACTGAAACGCAACCACTTATATTTTAAGAATGGTTGTAGACAAAGAAACGAAAAAACAACACTCCAAAACATGAAGTAAAAAGAATTAGAATTGAATCAATGATATTAACTACAAAATATCTTTGAATGAACAACAGAGTAACTATATTTATTTAAATCTAGGTTTGACTTAACATTTAATTTATTTAACTAATTGATTATTATTGTTAAATAGCTTCAGATCCTTAATATGCCAAACACCTATGTTTTTTCCGGACATATCCTCTAGAACATACACAAGCGGCGAACGTTTTTCGATTACACGACATTTCATATATTTTGGAGCCAACTTTTTACTAAAATATTTGTCTTTATCGCTCAATATATATGTACGTTTAAAGACTATGTCACCCACTTTGTACTCGGCAGGTTTCCTGCGTAAATTATAGTGTGTGGTATTCTTCACATGTGCATTCCACAATGAGGCCTGCACATCATTGAAAATTGACGAAAGGCATCCTAAGTTTTCAGCGTATATATCGCGAGGCAAGAACAAAACTTCATCATTTAAATCAGAATCCGTATAGTGCGATCCACATAATACTAACTCCCTACCGTATACTAAGAAGGAAGGAGTGTAGCCAGTAGCTTCGTTTACTGAATTATTAATAGCGAATTGTACCTTGGGAATGTAAGTGTCCCAAGATCTATGGTCATTTTCAACGAAGGTTGATAGGCTAGTGACTATAGTTTTGTTGTAACGCTCGACTAAGTTTATTTGAGGCGTATACCTGGGCGTGAAATATACATTAGGGACTTTATATTTCTCAAACAACGCTTTAGTTGTTGAGCTGATGAAATGGCTTCCATTATCTAAAAAGATCGTTTGTGGTACACCATAAACTAAAAATATGGAGTCTTCTAAAATTTTTACTGCAGCGTCTGCGGTTGCGCGGCGTAGAGGGAAAATGTTACAATATTTAGTGAAACAGCAGGTTACTACCAGCATATAACTATTTTGCTTACGAGAGACAGGAAGAGGACCTACAAAATCAATGGAAATCATTTGATGGGGGCGTGAGCACTGCTTCGGACGTCCCATTTCTCCCAATGTAGTGTGATTTTGCGACTTGTAAGCTAAACAAACCGAACAAGAACCTACGTATTTTACAACACTTTGATGCATGCCAGGCCAGTAATAAGATAAAGCTAAGCGATTGTAAGTTTTAAAAACACCGAGATGACCAGCTGTTGGTACAGAATGGTTCTCGCTTACTACCTGTTCTCGGAATTCCATTGGAACGACTTCTTTCCATGCGAACTCAGCAGTAAGATTAGATTTATTTTTGGAAAGTCTAAATAAAGAGTTATTTTTAATTATAAAATTTGGAAAATGGTTTGGATTATTCATACAACCGTTAAAAATCTTTTTGTACCAATCATCAGAAGTAGTGTTAATAGAATTTGAAAGAGAGATAGCTGAAATAGGGACAGCACGAGAGAGAGCATCTGGTATTACATTATCAACGCCCTTTCGGTGCTTAATTTCAAAGTTAAATGAAGATAATCTTACTCCCCAACGTGCTAGTCTACCTGTAGGATTGTCTAATGACAGGAACCACTTCAGTGCAGAATGGTCAGTGTAAACCACAAATTTCTGTCCATTCTCGAGATAGCATCTCCAGTGCTCAAGAGCAACTAACACAGCAAGCGTTTCTCTTTCTGTGATGCTGTAGTTTCTCTCCGCACCGGAAAGAGATCTACTCATGTAGGCTATGGGATGCTCCTTACCATCAATGTTTTGTGTTAACATCGCTCCTATGCCATAATTGCTAGCGTCCGAGTGGACCTGAAAAGGCTCAGTGTACACCGGACAAGAGAGGACCGGTGCGGAGACTAAACACTCCTTCAGAGTATTAAAAGCTGCATCAGCCTCCGGCGTCCATTTAAAAGGAGGTGCCTTTTTGCCATTAGATGTAAGTTTATTAAGTGGGCCAGCTACTGTACTAAAATTAGGGACAAAACGTCGATACCAAGTAGCAGTGCCAAGAAAGCGTTTCAGTTCCTTTTTACTGTTAGGGACTGGAAAATTTAAAATTGCCTGTACCTTTTCTTGGTCCGTGCGTAGACCGTGAGCATCTACGACGTATCCAAGGTACTTAAGTTCGCTTCTGAAAAAATTACACTTCTCGAAATTTACTGTCAAGTTAGCTCGTTTTAATTTCTCTAGGACACGTAAAAGAAGAGACACGTGATCCTCAAATGAAGAACTTATGATTATTATATCGTCTAAGAATGCGAAAACCTTACCATCCATATCTCCAAAAAGCAGGTCCACCAAGCGCTGTTGAGTCGCTGGTGCATTTGTCAGGCCAAAAGCAGTGGTTTTGAACCGTAGAGTGCCTCTGCCTGGTACATAAAATGCAGTCTTATCACGATCCTTAGTCTCTATTGGAATTTGCCAAAAAGCTTTTGAAAGGTCAACGCTGGAAAGATATTTTGCATCACGAAGATTGTCAAGAATTTCCGAGACATAGGGTAAATTATAGGCATCTTTCTTCGTTGCTGCGTTGAGTTTTCGACTATCGAGACAAAACCTGGGCTGTCCATTCTTCTTATTCACGATAAGCACCGGAGAAGACCATGCACTCTCGCAAGGCTCGATAACGTCGAGAGCCAACATTTCATCGACCTGTTCTGTTAAGATGCGTTGTTTCTCTGGAGACATCCTATAATAACGCTGCCTTATTGGTTGGGCATCACCAGTGTCTATTCTGTGCGTAATTAAATTTGTTCTACCCAGTCCTTTCTCTTCAGTAGATATAGATTTAAATTGAGCAATAATATTGTCAGCTATTGACTTTTGCGATGCAACTAACTGACTATATGAATTAATAAAAGTTTGTGAATTATTTAATTTTACCTCAGCTAATGGACTATCTGACAAAGTAATACTACCTAAATATTTAGGACAAATCTGAAAAACACGCCAGAAATCAACACCTAATATAATAGGAGTATCCACTTCAGGGACTACATATGTCTTAATCACATGCAATTTGCCCTCGAAAGTAATGGGTAAGTACATGTAACCAATACTCTTAAGAGATTGTCCACCAGCTGCCACCATTGAAATAGTTTCATCCTGTTGCAAAGTGCAATCAACAAAATGTAAATGGGAATTATTTCCTAAAATTGTTACTGCAGCACCAGAATCAAGAAGACCGCAAACTTCAATACCGTTAATCTTAATATACACATATGGTCTAGTGTCATTTGATGGTTTTGAATGCGGAATTGTAGATATTCTATAAGTAGAAGAAAATGTTCTAAGAAATGAAAGCCAAGTTTCCCAGTGTTCCCTGTTAAAATTTCCACAATTCCGCTCATTTAGTTTTTTAAATTCTCATTACCTTTACTACACACAGGGCAATCAGGTGTTTTCACATCCTTCAATCCGCATTTGAAACAAAATATGTCACGATTTGCTTGACACTGTCTTATGTGATGTGTGTTATTACGACACCTAGGGCAATATGGTTGTTTATTTACTTGAACTGTGTGTATAAATTGTTTGTGTTGATTTTTATTGTAAATATATTGTTGATTTTTATTGTAACCATGTTGTTGATTTTCATTGTAACCATATTGTTGATTTTTATTATTATGATTAAAGCTATGATTTTTTGAAAATTCTCCCTTGTTGTAATTATTTTTGTATATATTGTTTTGTTTATTAATTGTATTTTCAAAATTTCTATTAAAGATTTTATTTGTTTCTTTAGAGTACGCAAATTCTGGAGCGACGGTTTCAGAAGTAACCTTAGGGGGTTCTTGAAATTGTAAAAGGCGAGAATTAATAGTCTCGTAATTACGACAGAGTAAGCGTAAGGCATCTATAGTGTCAATCTGAGATATTGATACAGCTAACGTACTAGCATAGCAAGGCCTTATATTATGAAAAAGTATTTCTAGTTGTTCCGACTCGGTAAAAGGCTTAGAAAGACGTGAGAACATTCCATTCATAATCGAGAGATAAATAGTTATGTTTTCACGTTCGCCCTGAGTGCGCGAACGAATTTCTGATTTAAGGCGGTAGTCGTAATCAGACTGATCAAAGTCTTCCTTGAGCTTAGCAGAGAGCTCAGGCCAGGATGATATCTTGTCCTTTACTGAACGGTACCAATGAAGAGCGTCGTCCTGGAAAATTTCCGTAGCAAAAGCTAATATTTTTGAGGGAATTATATTTCGTGCAACAATAAATTCATCGACGTGTTGTATAAATGAACGCACACACGTTTTACCATTAAACTTTAATTTGTTAAGATCAGCAATAGTACGATCGCATGTCACAGAAATTAAATTATGTACTTCCGGTGTCGAGCTAGAGGAAGAATTAGATGATACCGGAATAGGTTTTTTTGCTTGAAGAGACGCGAATCGCTGCGAAAGAAGTTTATAGCCTTTACAAACTTCATCATACTCGGATTTAGTGTCGTCACTGGGCGTTAACCTTGCTAAGCGATTATTAAGATGGTTTAACATATTTTGTGTTCTCATAAGTGATGGTTCACTAGGATCCGAGACATCTAAATTTGTGTGAATTTTAGTGAGAACTTCGAGACAACCTTTGAGGTCCTGTCGAATATCTAAAGGAGACTCCAATATGTGTTCGTCCGGGTATTCTGATGATAATTTAACAATTTGTTTACGTAACTCTTCGACAGAAGGTGCTGCGCTAGCTCCACGAATGCGAACCTCATATTCGAGCTCCGATTTTTGAAGTGATAGATATTTGACGGGTAGCATTGTGCCAAAAATAAAAAATTGGGTAAGTGGCAAAACTAATGAATAAAAGCACAAATCTAAATAAATAATCTTCTCCGATCTGTTACAATATAATTAAGCTATCAACGTTTGTTTTTACATAAAAATTTATATTAGTAAAAATAAAAAATAAAAAATGGTTAGCAGCAAATAAAAAATAAAATGAAAGCAAAAGTGCTACTAATGTGTACTTTACAATACAAAAACAGCTTTCCTTAAAAATTAACAATAACAAATTAAAATAATAATTTTTAACGTACCTACCTATAAAAAAAACGAGGTAAAATTATTATTATAATTTTTTTTTTTTATATATACAAAATGTAGGTAGATATATGCCGTTATAAAATGAGAAAGAAAAAAAAATTGTAAACCAGAACAATGTATACAGTAATTTACGTTACTATTACAAAACTTTAACACTTTTAGTACACTTTAGTAACAACTAAAAACCAAAAACAAAAAACGTTTTACAAAAATAAGCCACAAACACGCTAACTACTAAAAGAACCGATAATAAAGGAACTTGTGTGAATTTAACCACGTTTAAGGGCGCCAGTGTCGCGGGGGGGGGTTTGGAATGAAAATTATTGTTTTGTGTAAATAGGGTTTATTTAAAAAATATATAATTTAGGAATCGGTAAATTCTCCGCGTGAAAATAAAAATAAAAAAATTTATAATATGATGGTCGGGGTTCCGCACTTAATCCACACAAGCTCCCCAATGTTATCGATTTAGGTACTCCCCTGAATTATAATCAGCGGCCCAAGGAGTCGCTTCTGGGAACCGCTGGCAGCAGTACAACAGGGATGGGCAGCCAGCCTCGAGAGTCACGTGACGGAAGGCAATGTAGTTGAATCGCTGAAGCGTCCAAACGTTGGGAGTGTCGAAACGTCGGAATGTTGAACGTTGGAAAGTTGAACCCTGGAATGTTGAACCCCAGTTTGGGGTAGATCGACACCAGTGTTTATTTATTATATATTTACCAATGTAATATATTCGACGAACGCTCAGTGACGCACGATAATATGTAATATTGAAATATTATTCAAATAACGATAATAAAATATAAATTAACGTGACGTGCATTCATTCGAACAATATGGCAAGTGTCGGTTATGCAGTTTTTCAAATGTCATCGATCACTTGCCGTGCCAATTTACCGACAGCAAACGGGAGTGTTGCTAGGTGAAATATCTTATATATAATTGGCAGTATGCTATTTTATTATTTTACCACATAAGGCTGTTTAGTGTTTAGTTTAATAATATGTTTTATATGTTTATGTAAATATGTTTTATAAAGATTAAGTTTTAGTAAAATGTGTTGTATATATTGTGAATATTATAATTTATTTAAGTAGTTATTAGGTATTAGTGCTGTAAATATATTAAATTTAAGTGTATTTAAAGTTGTAATATGAATTATGTACGTACAACGTTACATGGTATCGAATTCAAATTCAATTCGCGTTGGCCAGGTTTTTAATTTTATAGTCATTCATTATAAAAGTTTGTAATCGTGAAAACTTATTTTTTGAAGAAAAGGTTATGTAATCTCCATTTCTTTTTATATTCAAGGACATTTTACACAACGTCCTCTGGTCCCAAGCTAAGCTTTATGCTTGTGTTATGGGTACCAGAATACGGATAGAATACTTAAACTACTTTATTTGTAAATACATACTTATAATACATAGAAACACCCAGACGCAATACAAACATTTGTATGACAATTACAAAAATCACACTAACGATAGTCCCGAGCGGGAATCGAACCCGTGACCTCTTGATCGGCAGTCCTATATTTATATATAAATTTATAAACTGTAAGATCTTTTCTATTTAATTATAACTTCGCTACAAGAGTCTTTACTTTGTACGTAACCCTAAAAAAATTGCTGAATCTTCGACCTTGGCATTGTCTATTGGAACTAAGGGCCGTGTACTACAACCTTGTCACATTAATACCTAGGTACATATAACCAATCATTTCCTTATTTGTTATATTTAGTTCATGCAATAAATCCGTGACAATTATAACATTGATCTATGTTACAATAAGATCTATGCACTAAGTAATCAATAATGAGACAACGGTACCAATTCTGAATGCACAACTAAACTTAACATAACTAAAATAAAAAATAAATAAATATTTTGGACATTTCGCACACGGTCCTCTAGTTCCAAAGTAAGCTATATTTTCTATGCTTGTGTTATGGGTACCAGATGCGGATAAACTACTTAAACTACTTTTCTTTTGTAAATACATACTTATAATACATAGAAAACACCCAGACGCAGAACAAACATTGTATAATAAGTATAAACATCACACAAATGATTGTCCTGACCGGGAATCGAACCCGAGACCTCGTGATCGGCAGTCCGTTATATAATCCACTAGACCACGAGGGCCGTCATAAAACAACTAGGGTGTATTTTGATTAATTACCTATTTATTTGTACACATTTATATTCATTAAAAGCATTAGATTATATTACACAGTTTTTACAATAAGAAAGTTCATTTTCATCAATTTTCATTTTTTAGTAAAGTTTAGTTATAGTTGTGCTGTAGAATCGGTACCAATGAATCAATTGTAAAGACGACAACATGTTCAACATAGTCGTGTCAGGAAATAATCAGGAAGTTCCTATGATAAAGTTTAAACAATTAAATATAGTTTTATACTCTGAACACTTGCTGATTTATTAAGAGCGGACTACAGACATGACAAAATTATAATTTAGGTATTTTTGTTAGGTATTGCTATCCCTATACCCAAGAACCTCGCCGAAAGGGACAGCTATAGACCAGCCAGATATTGCCTATAAAATCTTTAAAAAAAAGACGTTTTGTAGTCCGCTGTTACTTTTGTGAAAAATAAACCAATTTAAAAAACTTAAGAAAGAACGAAAGAAGATGAATATGAAATCATTACTTTTTTTTGGAATAAACTTTACATAGTTGTGTTTTAGTTTACATAGTTGTTTATTTCTATTATTTCTATATTATTACTAGCTGTTTGAAATACTAAAACAAAAAGTTTGAAAAATAGATGTTAGCCGATTCTCAGACCTACTGAATGTGCATACAAAATTTCATAAGAATCGGTCTAGCCGTTTCGGAGGAGTACGTAACACTGTGACACGTAAATTTTATATATTAGATATTATTTTATTTTTACTATTCTTGTATTATATTTTGTATATGGGTTATTTTGCCTGCAATAAAGATTTATTATTATTATTTGTTTTTAAAATTTAATTTTCTCGGTTAACCGGTGAAAACACCGACAATACGGGCCTAAGCCAAGTAATTGTCAGTGGAATTTGTAATTTGGTTTGTAATAGATGTGTGTCGCGTTAAAGAAATGTGATTGTGTGATGGTGGATTGTTGGAATCCCCCTGAAAGAATTTTCTCACTCATCTGCATGTGTTTAATATCGCGGCTTTTTGCATGATGTGTATTATTAGACGCTGCAAATTCTGCTTATGACAACCGTAAAAAATGGGGGTTTTTGGATGGATTTCATATTTTTGGAAAAAAGAAAGTAATAGAAGCAAATAAATCAGCAGTGGTATTCAGTAAGAAAAAGTGAAGTGAATTTTCGGTGAATCTT
Source organism: Orgyia antiqua (assembly GCA_916999025.1). Taxonomy (NCBI): domain Eukaryota; kingdom Metazoa; phylum Arthropoda; class Insecta; order Lepidoptera; family Erebidae; genus Orgyia; species Orgyia antiqua. The sequence continues at coordinate 5,433,610 of OU779869.1, forward strand.
GATCACGTGACAGCGCTCCTCCAATAAAAATAGAGGTACTGTAACAAATTGGTTGGTTCAGAGGCAATATCCACGAAGGAAATAGCGGACTACGATGTTCTTATTTTTGTATGTAGCATTTCTTACTGTCGCACCCTCTTAAGTTTCTCAACTTTTATTTTTTATTTATACTCGCCTCGTGGACCAGTGGTTCATGTAATAGACTGCCGTTTACGAGGTTGCGGGGCGGATTTCCGTACAGTATATATTTATACAAATAAATAGTAATAGTCATACAAATGTTTTACAAAAAGAAAGTAGTTTTATGTAGTGTATTTCTGGTATCCATAATACAAGCATATAAGCTTAGCTTGCGATCAGAGGACGTTGTGTGAAATGTCCATGTATATTTTATAAATTTACTATCTCTTTCCCGCGACTTCGTAATCCAGATAAAGACTTAGCTTTTACTAAGTTTTCATTAACTTTGTTCATTTTTTTGTATCTATGTAACAGAAATTAATAACTAATACTTTTCAAAAACTAAAAAACACGCTTGGAAATCCTGAATATTTTTTTAAATTATTGCATTGTCATCGGTCCTTGATATACGTGCAAAATTTCAGATCAATCCGACTACTGTAAGTGTTAAAATCGCGTTCAAAGATTCCGTTACATAGATTAATACATTGATAGATACATACTAAACTTATACATATATGCGTGTTAAAAACTTAACATATCTAAAATGAAAACAACTACATATGTTGTATTTTGATATTTCATTACACACATTCATATTAATTAAAATCGTTAGTATACAATATTAGTTTACACTATTCAGTTTTTCTAACAAGAAAATTTTGTTAACTTTATAGAATTGTGTTGCTGACACTATTAAAATTATACAATTTCCATTTTTTGTTATGTGAGTTGTGCGCATACAATTGATAGCAATAAATGTACATAACTGCTATACATATGTCGATAATATGTACATGTACTTTGTATCTTGTTTCACAAAGAAAATGTCAATGGACTGGAACTCACAAGTTTGAAGGAAGTAGAGCAGTTGGCTCACCTTCAATTATATATACGCGAATATGGTAAAGACCCAATTGTGACTGGCTTTATTGAGCATTTAGTTGTTATATTTCTGGGTAATTGGCTTCCTACTTATTAGTACAGTTGACTGGCTCTACCCTGCGATTCATGTGCATTTTAAAATATTTGGTGTCAGGAATCACTGAAGTAAAAAACTGGTCAAGTGCTAGTCGGACTCGCGCACGAAGGGTTCCGTACCATTATCTATGCAACATAAGGCACGTTATTAATAAATGAGCAAACAACACACACAATACCTAATTAATCACGTTTGTTGTATGAGAGCAAGAAACGGTAAAAAAATCATGTTTGTTGTATGGGAGCCCCCCTTAAATATTTATTTTATTTTATTTTTAGTATTTGTTGTTATAGCCGATCATGAGGTCTCGGGTTCGATTCCCGGTCAGGACAATCATTTGTGTGATGTTTTTAATTGTCATACAAATGTTTGTACTGCATCTGGGTGTTTACTATGTATTATAAGTATGTATTTACAAAAGAAAAGTAGTATATGTATTATATCCGTATTCTGGTACCCATAACACAAGCATATAAGCTTAGCTTGGGACCAGAGGACGTTGTGTGAAATGTCCATGAATATTTATTATTATTATGTTTCTCTCTTTGCAATTCACGGGTTATTTCTTAACGAAATACCCGGTCCTTTATTAGGCTTGCGTGGGGACATGGGTCCAACACGTAGAGGCCTTTTGAGATTTTTAATGAATTTAAAAATGCGATGGGACACATACCAGGGACATTCCACGCCTGCACTATAAAAATGCAGCCATGGAATGCCAGTGGTACGAGTAAATCTATTGCAAATGATAATATGAAAAACGAACAGGTCTATTGAGTTTGGTGTTTAGTGGACTGGTTGCATTTAGAACTATTGATTAAACTATGGACGTCTGCCTTCAACACTTTTATGTAGATTGAACCGTGGCAGACGGTGACTCGCCGACTCACTAGATGGGCCCCCCCACACAGCCGCCAGACAAGGCAGCAGGGGGCAACACCGGTGTGAGCGGCTTGGGGTGTAGAGCGGTGCGGCACCGGTTTCACCATCGCGGGCCAAGACCCGGAGCGGGTTTCCCCGTAATTACGCCCTTGAAATTGACACTTCCACCCCCGAGCATATAGCTCTGGCGACCCCACTCAGTCCGGCCGGTGAAGGCAAGACAGAGGCGAGAGTCCAGGCACTCTCGGTTTCCAGTTCGGCCAGCCAACGAAGGCAAGCCGAAGGCGAGTCCTTAACCGACTCTCAGGGGCACTCGGGACCGCAGTGTCGCCACTCACATTCAGCTCGCCACAAGCTGCCCTGCGGTCTGTAGGCTTTCCCTAGGTCCTGTGACACATTTTTTGATTATACCACAAGATTTTCGAAAGCCTATTATCTGCCTCCAGGTTTTGCGTTAGTCTCATGGCGAGGTAACGACTGGCCCAGAGGGGTTTATTATTATTATTATTAATAGCGGCAATAGAAATACATCATCTGTGAAAATTTCAACTCTCTAGCTATCACCGTTCTTGAGATACAGCCTGGTGACAGATGGACGGACGGACGGACGAACGGACAGCGAAGTCTCAGTAATAGGGTCCCGTTTTTACCCTTTGGGTACGGAACCCTAAAAATGATTTTTTTTATACTAGTTAACAAAAACCTTATAATTTACGTTCAATATTCTCAAAAATTTATACAGAAAAGTTATGTTGCTAATACAAAATTGGACTAATATGTACGGCCTAAAAGTTAATCCTATCAAGACTCAACTTATTGTAGTAGGTAGCTCTCGTCTACTTGCAAAAATTGACTGGTTAGATCTGCCCGTAGTACTGTTCAATGGCGTTAGTATTACAATCAGTGACAGTGTTAAGAACCTCGGTATTTATATAGGACACTATCATGGACCATGCAAGTTCACATTGTTAGTCGGAAAGTTTTCGCTTCGGCTGCCATTCTTTGAAGATTGCGCAGTTTTCTCCCGACTGCTACTAAAATTGCACTTGCACAAACTATTCTTCGTCCTATTCTTGACTATGCCGACGCCAGCTATCTTGATCTCATCGAGGACCAACTTGACAAACTTGAGCGCATTCAAAACTTCTGTATTAGATTTATTTACGGGTTGCGTAAGTATGATCACGTTTCTGATTTCCGCGCTAAGCTCAAGCGGCTGCCCATTCGCCTTCGACGGAATACTCACATTCTCACCCTACTTTACAATATCCTTTTTAACACCCTTGCTCGTAAATCTGATGTAATTCCACCGGTTTTAAATATGTAAAGCGGGTCATAAAAAACGCGTGTGTTACCAAAGCAAATAGTTAAGTTATAGTCCATACAAATTTCATAAAAGTATTATTTGCCATTTCAAATATGGAACTGATAGCCGCCGCACGACTCGAGCAGCGCGCTGTTGCTATTCAAATTTCGAACTAATCGCCGCGCGGCGCCAGTCAGTAGGCAGCGCTAGCGCGCTGTTAAAATGGCGGGAAAGCAACAGTGTGCATTCACAGATTGAGTTTATTTAAATGTTTTTCTTTTCTGTTTCCTCGCAAATGTGTTAAAAAACGTCGTACGATATACGTGCGTATTGGTTATAACATGCTCGGCTCAATTAGGCCCTCGCCTTCGGCTCGGGCTGAAATTCCGCCTCGCATGTTATAACCATCTTAACGCACTAATATCGTAATGTACTATTATAAACCATCTTCTTCCTTATATCTTAAAAATCGGTTTGAGTTTCTTCATGAAACTCACAACACAAATCTTAGATCATCGGAAAATCTAATTTTAGTTGTAGGTACCAGCGCACTCTACGAAGTTTTACGGTAAATCCTTTACTGTTGAGGCTGCTCGTTTATGGAATGCACTGCCGGAATCCGTACGGGGTGCTCAATCCGCAACATTTAAAAAACACGTAAAGGAGCATTACCTATCACTCTAACTTTACCCATTGTATTGCTACATCGATTCGCCTACCAACTCCACTTATGCTTAGGTATATGAAATTGTATGTATGTATGTAGTGTATTGACGTATTTATGTATTTGTGTATCTATATCTATTTTTAGGTAGATAAAAACTAACTAGTAGGGTAGGTACACCACAAAGATTCGAACTCCGGAAATTAAGTATTCCCTCCCAGGGTTGTCTGGAAGAGATCGCAGATAGTGATAAGACCGCCTTTTGTACCTGTTTTAATTCAATATAAACAACTCTGTAATCTATTTTTGGTGTACAATAAAGAGTGTTGAATTTGAATTTGAATTTATTTAATTATGTGCAAAGTAAAAACAACATTATAGCTTTAAATTGCCCATGACTGTTACATTTGTGACAATTAAATCAATCAAAAGCCAGACTTAAAATAAGGTCGGTACTAAAATATCGAAACGAAACCAATATACAATTACCTCAAATAAGTTTTTTATAATCTACATTAAATTTTTTCTCAAATCCTGATTTTTTTGGCCGTGTTCGTATTTAGCGTAAATAAGTTCGTAATTAATTTCTATATTTTTTTAAAGCAACGCTTTAGTAGCGATGCTCAAAGAAACGTACAAAAGATAGGACCTCTATCTATTTTAAAATCTAATTACACTAATTTACGACCCTGGAGGAGAGAAAATTGTAAAGTAAATTTTCTAAAAAAATCGAGATGTGGTGTGAATATGGACCACAAAGGGCACTTTATATTTCAGTCCTACCAGTAACCATGGTATTTAATGGAAACTTAATGCATCATCATTGTCCTGCCGTTATTTCATTACTTGTGGTCGCTTAAATTTTTTTTATTATAATCTCAGACAGATCTGACATCATTTCTGTGTTTATCCTCTTTTACACAGTTTATCCCCCCTAAGGTTTTCTCCTTTCCTTGATTCCTATTACAATCAAGTTCGGGATAGATATTAACACAGATATACGACATGGTGATGATGGGTTGACGTTTGAAATTTAGCCTGCTTTAGCCTGGCTAAATCATACTTCATAGAATAATGACATTTCATATGACGTATATAGCCTGTATCATAGACACACATAGATACATTTTCACGCACACATAGATATGTAAGTGGCTTTAAGCCGGCTGAGTGATGTAGCCATAGACACTACATCTGGTATATCTTTAGATATTAAGTAAAATAAAGATAAAAACACATTTTATTTCAATAGATGATTCGTGCTAATGTAGAATTAAATATAATTATTATATTTTTAGATAATTAAAAAAATATACTTTTTACAGTTTTTTTACAGTTTTACGTATCCAACTAGTATTTAACACAAATATTAATATAATTATATTTTAATTTTATATTTTAATACCAGATAAAAATAGTGAATGTGCAAAAAGTATCTTAAAATAATAGGAACAAATGTTTCACCTTGAAATTTTGTAAGTACTTTTATTTGTTCCTTGATATCTAATTATTGTTCATATCAGATATTTATAACAATTATAACTAACTAGTAATATGGCCCACCTTCTCTCTCTCTCTCTCTCTCCAGCCCATTAAACGTCCCACTGCTGGGCACGGGCCTCCTCCACTTTGGGAGGGATTATGGTCTACTGTGCCGCGCTGACCAGACGTGTTAGCACAGGGTTTATTTTCGAGTTTTCCGTCTCTCACAGAGGGTGTTATCTGTGTGCAATATCCCGTAGCTGACTTTTACAGCACCCTTGGGAGGAGATGGGGTGGTGACACTTGTATTCTTAATCCGTCACCACACGGAGACTTCGCAAGGGTAAAATTATTTACAAAAGCTGTCAGGAGGAGGAGGCTGTTTGTTCAAGCTATTATACTTTTATATGCTGAATAGTGCTACACGGAGTTATTTTAGAGACGGGCCTCGTGGTCTAGTGGTTCAAATAACGGACTGCTCTTCATGAGGTCTCGGTTTCGATTACCGCCCGGGACAATCATTTGTGGAATGTTTGTATAATTGACATACAAATGTTTGTTCTGCGTCTGGGTGTTATTTATGTATTATAAGTATGTATTTACAAAAGGAAAGTAGTATATGTATTCTATCCGTATTCTGGTACCCATAACACAAGCATATAAGCTTAGATTGGGACCAGAGGACTTTGTGTGTATTGTCCATGAATATAAAAAAAAAACATAAAAAATACTGTTCCTATTTAGGAAAAGATCTATATTATTTTTCAAAATTAAATTTAGCTTAGAAGCTTAGAGCTATAGGAATTTAAGAAATCGGTACATTCGCTTCAGAGCTTATACCTTTCAAACAAACAAACACTGAAATCTTTCCACATTATGCTTCAGAATAGAAAAAGAAGATCCATCCATCAACCTTTCTCTGTCCAACGCACGACCCTACGCTAACTGCATCCAGCGGCTCCCAGCATATTTGATGGAATCGTCAGTCCACCTTAATGGGGGCCAGAGGGCAACGGTCATCAGATCGAAAAAGAAGATATTTAAGGAAAATTGAAAAGGAAGTGTGTTTGGATCGCAGCAGATGGCGTTTTAAAGACTCTGGGGGAAAAGCCGTGATAGTATGACGATAGTGATGATGAAAACGAAGAATCAGACCAATTAAAAAGCTTCCTACTTATTTAATGTCAGTTATATGCTTAGGTACAATTTGATGGTTAAAAGAAAATCGTTAGGTACTGTTTAAATGTCAGACAGTAATCATGTATTTTAATTGCATTGTGGTGAACGTAAATACCATTTTATGATAGGTCTTAAAATTTATTGTAAGGCTAGCAGGCTGTCCTGCAGAATAACCCATAAATATGATAATATACGACTTCTGTCAAAATATTAATGAAAATAACGCAAGATCTATAAAAATGTTATTTGGTTTTTTGGTATTAAGAATGTTTAAAAATTGCATTTTGGACATATTACACAACGTCCTCTGGTCCCTTGTGGTCTGGGTATTATAGAACTAACAGTACAATAACATTTCACAAAATGATTGTTCTGTCCGGGAATCGAACCACCGATCTCGCGAATGCCAGATGTCCGTTGAAACATCAACAACTACACCACTAGACCCGTGCCGTGGATATTACTAGACGAGTTGATGGGCTTCGGGGAAGAAAGATTCATATGTGACCAGACTATACAGCACAGATCAGCCCCTAGGACAGTATAGCGGCAGTAGCTATAAGGTGCAGTCCACACGGTGTTTTGCGTCTGCACCGCGTTGTAGCAACGTGGATATTTTCTTTTATTACGGATATCTCGCACAACGTCCAACGTCGTTTTGGAAATACATGTTGATAATACATAGAATAGAAAACAACCAGATGCAGCACAAACATCTGTATCTCAATTAAATTTATATTATATAACGCATAGCTGACCAGACCACCACTGCACCATCGCAGCGTTATTTTGATCCATGGCGTTGCAGCGATTTCTCTGCCCGCTTGTTCTAGGGGGCAGCAATTCCGTGAAAATGTGCGTTACATTGAACCAGCGCAGTGCATTGTATGAACACTGTGATTTTTAGTATGTAAACGCCCTGTGTAAACTGGCGCTAAGAGAGCCCCACTGGATGTAAACTGCGTAGCATTGGGCGTTGTATCGAAACTTCATGGCATATCTTTAATAATGTTAAAATAATATTTTGTGTTTAAACAATAATCAAATGTATTTTTAAATATATCTGAAGCACCCATTTAGAGTCTAGGTCAGTGCAAAGTCGTTGTTGATTTTAGCAACCTTAATTTACATTTTCATGCAAATTAAATACCTACCTAATAACAAAAATATTAAAATTATTTGCTGTAATAAAAGATGTTTCCCCTATGAGACATTTATATTTGATATTTAGTCAATTGTTTTTTTTCTTTGGATAAATCTAATTTTAACGTGCACAACTAAACTTCACTTAATAAATAAATAAATAAATATTTATGGACATTTCACACAACGTCCTCTGGTCCCAAGCTAAGCTAATTTGCTTGTGTTAAGGGTATCAGAATACGGATAGAATACATAATATACTGCTTTTTTTTGTAAATACATACTTATAATACATAGAAACACCCAGACGTAGTACAAACATTTGTATGACAATTAGAAAAATCACACAAATGATTGTCCCGAGCGAGAACCGAACCCGTGACCTCTTGATCGGCAGTACCTACCTTACATGAACCACTCCACCACGAGGCTCGTCGAAACGTCGAAATATATTGAAACAACTATGGTGTATTTTAATTATTTGGCTGTTTCGTTGTGCAAGTTAATATTAATTAAAATCTTTAGTTTATAATACACAGCTTAAAGCATAAGAATGTTTAGTTTATATTGCCGAATTGTGTTATTCAGACTACCAATTTTAATTTAATTTTACTTTACCATTTTTCATATAGTTTCTTTCAGAGACTGAATAAGGAGACTTTGCAATTCCTATCTTATCTCTTCATAATTTAAAACTAGCTGTTGCAATATTTTTTACTTACGCTTCGCTCCCATTGGTCGCAGCGTGATGTTATATAGCCTATAGCCTTCCTTGATAAACGTTCTATTCAACACAGAAAGAAATTTTCTAATCGTACCAGCAGTTTCTGAGATTCGCGTATTCAAACAAATAAACAAACTCTTCAGCTTAATAATATTAGTATAAGATGTATTATCTCATGTAGAGATTCGAAATTTCAGGCGTTTAAAGTCACGGGTAACAGCCAGTATAGAAATAAAGATATTCTTATGTCCCTACTGGTTTGCTTCCTATATCATTAATGAAGATTAAATCTCTTCCCCTAGCAACATACGAATATTGTAATTAAAGTAAATAAAAGACCTTAATGATATCAATGTAATTTAAATTTTAACTTGATTAAAACATATTTTTTTACATGTTTACATAAAAATATATTATTTTATAACGTTTATTATATTTTTTGCCTTCATTCCCTGTGGAATGAAGGCAAAAAATATAATAAACGTTATGTGTGCGTGTGGAATCTATTGGGGTTTATCTGTATAAACCCCAATAGATTCCACACGCAAAGCGATCAACGCACACCAAATGCATGCGGTATTTTCGCATCAGTCGTAATTTTCTTTTTCTTCTTTTTTTATTGCAATCTGATTTTATTTAACATTCAGGAAATGATTCAGTATGTAATTCGGTTATTTAAGGCCAGGTCCACTGACATAAACTGCCTATTTATTTCTCATCCCTAAAGATCACCAAGCACCAGCGGCTTTTCTTTTTCAGTAGTCGTATTTAATTATACAAATGTCGTTGGTCGTAAAAAAATCACACGGTGAGTCCTCGTACAACAAATTTTTATAAATATTTGTAATACTTGTCAGTCCATATTATGTTTGGTGTGCGTTGATCGTCTTGCATGTGGAATCTACTAGGAACGATCTCCGACAGAAGGAGAATGTTACATTAAGAGGGTACTGTGCTCCTAATTTAGGTATTTGCTTTAGGTATTGCTATCCCTATTCCCGAGCACCGTGATGAAAAGGACAAATACAGCTGAAACAGATTTTTCCTACAAATTCTTTGAAAAAAAGACGTTTCGTACTCGCCTTTTTTCTTCGCGAAAGTTAAACCGATTTTAATTATTTTTACGCTATATTATAGATGAAGAGTATATCTATGCTTGCATCCCTTTTTTTGGTAAAATGTTACCAAAAATGAGGTGATAGTCGCCGCAACTTTACCTAAAGAAAACCGAAAAAATCGGGATTTTCGGATGGTCATATTTCTTTTAGTTATTATGTATTGAAAAAAAGAAAGTGACAGAAGCATAGATATACTCTTCATCTATAATATAGCGTAGAAACATTTAAAATCTGTTTAACTTTCGCGAAGAAAAAAGGAAAGTACGATACTCATATTTTTGTATGGAGCATAATTTGGTATTGTGCCCTCTTAACTTTAAAATCAATATATTTTCTACTTGCGTGACTCGCTTGTTTAAAGCAAATATACGCGTCTAAATCCGTAAAAAATAGTTTTGTTTAAATAGATAAATATTGAAGGACATTTCACGCAACGTCCTCTGATCCCAAGCTAAGCTTTTAAGCTTGTGTTATGGGTAACATAATACGGATATACCACATATACTACTTTTCTTAATATAATTAAAACCAGCTTTTGCTCGCGATTTTGTAGGCAGAAACAATCCCCGTTTTTGTGAAATTTTTCACTGATGCTTCGCTCCTATTGGTCGCAGCGTGATGTTATTTATAGCTTATAGCCTTCCTCGATAAATTGACTATGCAACACTGAAATAATCTTTTAAATCAGGCTAACGGTTCTTGAGATTAGCGTGTTCAAACAAAAAGACTCTTCAGCTTTATAATGTTATAGGTATAGGTAAAACATAAAAATAGTATAGGTAAAACATAAAAAGAAAACACGTGTGTCACTCGGGAACTGCCGCGGTAAAGCTATTGCATAGCATTTTTCATCAACTTATGCATTTATAATTATTTATGTATTTTATTTATGCAAGAATCTAAATACCATAAACTAAAATCAGATTAATAATTCCTTATTTACTGATGCTTACATATGTCCATTGTTTATGGTAATTATGATAAAATAGCGATTGTCAGTCATATGTCAATAAAATATAATAAACATTATTTTACATTATTAAAATCTAAAATACGCTGTTATCTGAACATTTAGGATATATGGTTGTCGATTCAAAATCTTTATTTTAATACGCAGTTTAATTTGAGGAAGGCGCTTACCCTTGGTATCAACAGGATGAAATAAATTGCAGGGCGAAGAGGGGTTTACGCATTCGCAGTAGCGCCGATAATGTAAGGTTGTTTTATTACGCTATTTTCGTTACGGAATTTCTGGATTAGGTCTCCACGCTCAAGGCCCGCGATAGAAGCTATGCAATAGCTTAAAAAAGATACATAGACATAAATATATTCAGAAAGTTTATACAACAGTTTATTTATATCAAAAAACCACAGAACCGTAACAATAGCTGCACAACATAATATAAGTATATCTATTCTATGAAAACAAGACAAGACAATAAAAATAAGTGTAGGTACAGAGTAACCACGTCAATCATTTTTTTTTCTATCAAGTTTCGTGGACAATGGCGGAAGTGTCAAGTTTCTTATGAATTATATTCTGCCTGTTAACTTTTAATTATTATACTAATTATTACTAACTAATGCGACTATAATATTATAATACATTAATATTTAATAACCTCCACGTTAGTTTCTAAGTGGTAATCTAAAGAAAAGAAAGGATTTAAAATTTTCAGTTTGTTTTACGAAAGAACCGGTGCTTTTTCTTTTTCCTAGCTCATTAAAATCCTTAAAAATTATAAATTATAAATTCATAAAAATTATCTTATGTATTATAATTATAAATAAATAAAATAGATAAATATTCATGGACATTTCACACAACGTCCTCTGGTCCCAAGCTAAGCTTATATACTTGTGTTATGGGTACCAGAATACGGATAGAATACATATACTACTTTTCTTTTGTAAATACATAAGTACTTATAATACATAGAAACACCCAGACGCAGTACAAACATTTGTAAAACAATTAGAAAAATCACACAAATGATTGTCCCGAGCGGAAATCGTACCCCGACCTCTTGATCGGCAGTCCGTTACATAAACCACTCAACCACGAGGCTCGACAATCTTTATCTTTACTTCTTATAAAACAAAGTCGTAATTTTTGTATGTATGTCCCTATGTGAGCTTATATCTTCGGAAATCCGCAGCAGAGCTTGATGCGGTTTTTTTTAATAGATAGAATGGTTCAAGAGGATGGCTTTTTTCACATAATTTATTGGGGTTTACTGTATATTGGATGAGATATGATTAAATTTGCCGAGAAATTCGGACGCAAGCGAGCTATAAATGAAAACGCTGCCTTATCTATGTGAGGTAAATCAAACTAATGTATGGAGGAATTATTTGTTACCTATAATTCTTCAAAAAAATCCGCGAGGGCATATGTCTATCTTTTAAGGGAAACCCGTTGTACCCATAATAATGTCAAAAAAATTATCTAATTCAATAGGGTGTTTTCAAAAGCTATTTATATGTATACTAGCTGACCCGGCAAACGTTGTTTTGCCATACTATAAAAAAAAAAGGTTTTAAAAATAGATGTTGGCCGATTCTCAGACCTACTGAATATGTATGCAAAATTTGAGAAGAATCGTTCAAGCCATTTCGGAGGAGTACGGTAACTAACACTGTGACACGTGAATTTTATATATTAGATAGTAATATTTTTTATCAAATTAAATAGCTTAGTTAGCTTACGCAATTAATATAGATTATAACTGCTCTTTACAGCATGCAATTTAAATGAATTTCTTAGGAGATATGACGAAAAAAGAATTACGCGCTATAAAATAAAATACTTAAACTGTTGGTTAAGAGGATACCAAAATAGCTTCCTGCATTTTTCTACGTACGAAGTTTTCATTGTTTCTTTAGATTGAATGGCTGGAGCTCTAATTTTTAAGTATATGTTTTTTCAATATATGATCTAGGATCGCATGAACTCAGAAACGCGATTGAAAAAAGTTTTCTCGATAGCAAATCTTAGCGAAACAACCTCTCTCATTTTTTATTTTTTTCATTTGTCGGTCTATTATCGCGTATTAACTAATGAAATAACTTTAAAAACATAAGTAACTATTATATATAGAAACACGTAAATCAGAATTAAAATATATTTAGTAGATTTTGAGTAGGAAACAAAAAAAATATCCCTAATTCTTCATTTTCTATACCTACTAGCTGTGTTAATATGTACATGTCGACGATAATATTGATGTAGGCCCTTAAGTAACGCGAACGTTTGCTCAGTCTTCTATCCATACTCCAATGTTTGGATATGTAAGGATGTTTATTGTGCTTTCACGTAAAGACTACTGGATGGATTTTCATAAAAATTTCCAATGAAAAATGGAATAGAAAATGAAAGAATATATAAGTTTAAGTATTTATTTAGTAACTTATGTAGTTTTTAATACTATTAGTATACCACTTATAACTAATCTTCAATCTTAAAATTCCATCCCAAGGTTGTCTGTAAGAGATTACAAATAGTGATAAGACCGCCTTTTGTACCATATAAAACTGTTAGCACTGTTAATCTTTTGTAAAATTTTGGTGTACAATAAAGAGTATTGATTTGATTTGATTTAAAATCCCACAACTGGTCACAAGCCTCCTCCAAACGACTATAGGTAAACCATACTTCTTGTAAATTGACGAATCCTATATTAAATCTATTCTAAAATAGTTTCTACCCGCGGATACGCAGGCATTAAACAATTCACACAATCGGTACTAATATTATAAAGCGAAAGAGTTTGTTTGTTTGTTTGTTTAATCGCGGTAATCTCAGGAACCTCTGGTCCGATTTGAAAAATTCTTTCTGTGTTGGATAGTCCATTTAGCGAGGAAGGCTATAGGCTATATAACATCACCCTGCGACTGATAGGAGAGAAGCTGTAGTGAAAAATTTTACAAAAACGGGGAACATTTTCTAAACTCTACGCATACGAAGTTGCGGGCAACAGCTAGTATCTTTATAAATTGTGGCCTATGTGTTATTTATGAGCTACATTATTGTAAAGTTTTAGTAGAATTTGCATTTGATTACTATCAAGCTAATTTTCCGTGAGTAGCTTGATTTTGATAAGACGCCCAATAATTTTCTATACCAAACTCTCGATTGTCACAGAGGTCGATTTGATGATTCTCAAATATTTATTACTAACTGAATTTTTTTTGTTAAATCTCAAGATAATCATTTAAATTAATTGAAAAAATATTTGTCCTACATAATCTATGGTTAGATCAAAGAATTCCCTCTTTCCAACATGTATCGATAACGAGGTCATCATAATTGATTACTAACCAGCAGATTTTTTTTATTTTACTTAGTTAATATTTATATAATTTAACAGCCGGCGTATTATGAGCTTTTATTTACAGGCAGTTTACGCCGTGAATTGAACTGTCTGGCAAATTCGTATTATGAACAAATTATTAGTCAGTCAGTTCGCTAAACTAGTCATACATTAATATGTTTAAGGAGAAGGTACAACTGAAAGTTAAAGTACTAACTAAAAATGTTCAACTAAAAGTTTTATTTTCGCCATAATACCTAATTTTGCCATGCAGTTTACGGCCTGTCTGGAACTTGAATGATTTTAAAAAGCTCATAATACGCCGGCAGTAAAATTTGGGATTTACCCTAACGAACGTACAAGTTGTTTACTACCAACTTGTTCGCGTTTTCTAAATACTTCCATTTTACTAAATGGAAGTATTTAAAAACAATTGGTCAAGTGCGAGTCGGACTCGCGCACGAAGGGTTCCGTACCATTATCTATGCAACATAAGGCAACGTTATTAGTATCGAGCAAGAAACGGTAAAAAAATCATGTTTGTTGTATGGGAGCCCCCCTTAAATATTTATTTTATTTTATTTTTAGTTTTTGTTGTTATAGCGGCAATAGAAATACATCATCTGTGAAAATTTCAACTCTCTAGCTATCACCGTTCTTGAGATACAGCCTGGTGACAGACGGACGGACGGACGGACGGACGGACAGCGAAGTCTCAGTAATAGGGTCCCGTTTTTACCCTTTGGGTACGGAACCCTAACTAGCTATTGCCTGCAACTTCGTACGCATGTAATTTTTGAACTACTCTTAAATTTTTTTACAAAAAAGCCATTTTTATAATCTGTACCTATAAAAAACCGCATCAAAATCCGTTGTGCAGTTTTGAAGATATAAGCTCACATAGAGACATACATATAAAAATACAGAGTTTGATTTATAATAAGTACAATCGCACACATACAAAATATTTAAATCACTTTTGGTCTTATTCATAATGACTTATCGGATGTTTAAAAGTTCGCTAAAATCGGTTCGCGAAAATTGTCAAAACTTGTTATTCATAATAGTCTTTTTACGATAAAATCTCCGTTTAAACCTTCGACAAATCATTATGAATAAGGCCATTTATAAATAGTGTCAATGTAAAAAGAAACACCTATATTGCAGTTACTCGTAATGTATGTATACCTTCCTATAATATTGGAAATCCCTGTGTGGGATGAGCACTGTAAATAATTAACACAGGCTGCATTTTAGCCTATTTAGAAGTACAGTACACTATCCGCTACTATTGTACAAACTATTAATTAACTTGCCTAATGCCTTCTCCTCCTCCTCCAGCCCATTTACATTCCACTGTTGGGCACGGGCCTCCTCCACTTTGGGAGGGATACTGTGCCGCACTGACCAGGCGTGTTGACACAGGGTTTATTTTCGAGATTTCCGTCTCTCACAGAGGATGTTATCTGTGTAAAATATTGTAAAGCCAGCTAAGGGATATCCCTTAGCTGGCATTTACAGCACCCTGGGTAGGAAATGGGGTGGTGACACTTGTATTCTTAATCCATCACCAAACGGAACCTCATACCTATAGAATATAAATTGCTATTATTAACTGTACAATAGATTAACTAAATTATTGCAATAGGTTTATTTTTGTGTATGTAAATAAATAAATAAGGCCTCTCCGTGTGGTGACGGATTAAGAATACAGGTGTCACCACCCCATCTCCTCCCATGGGTTCTGTAAAAGTCAGCTAAGGGATATTTTGTGTCAATACGCCTGGTCAGCGCGGTACAGTAGACCTATGGTTGACAACTTTAAAGCTTGTGGGAAAATACCCTGGGAGAAGGAGAGTTTAATCAAAAATGTTAAGATATCAATAATTTCAAACAAGCATGTTTTAATGATTTTGGTGTTCGCATATGAATTCAGTCCTTTTTATGAACGCATATGCAAGGTTAGGGAGCATTTAGGAGTTCTACCAAACCCCCTTTCCTACCAAACGAGATATGACAAAACTTATGCGAATGAAACTAAATTTGACAATATTTCTAACAAATCTGTTCATTCTTGTCATAAAGCTAGGGATTAAGATTTAGAAACCTGCCGTGAAACTAGTCCTGACTATGACCATAAATGAACTTTACGAATTATATGTGACCTGTAGCACCGACGTGCAGTATTTAATCAAGCAACTTGTTTCGTTTTAGCTCTGAACAAAGAATGCGTGAGCACCAGAGATCTCAGCACGCCAGTTCTGGAAATCTCAACACCACAGACAAAAGGTCTACAATCAAAGACAACAGAGAAACTAAAGCGCGTCGTAATGAATGGAGAATTACAAAGATGGTGCTAGCTATCTTCCTATCGTTCCTTGTGTGCTATCTGCCTATTACCATTGCAAAGGTAGCTGATAATCCCTCCTAAAGTGGAGGAGGCCTGTGCCCAACAGTGGGACGTAAATGGGCTGGAGAGAGAGAAATAAATGAATAAATAAGTAAGGATAATAAATAACGCCGAATAATTTCAAATCTAGGACTGTTATTTTAATAATAGAAAACTCTCCTGTTACTGTAATTTTGCATTTTTAGAGACTAGCTTATGCCCACGTTTTCTCCCTCTTTTATCGTTACTACCCCGCTCCTTAACTTACAGTGTGATTTGCAGAGAATATGTTACTCTGATCTTTGAGTTATATGAAAAATTTCTTTATAACCCATGAAGTAGTTTTTGCGTAAAGGAGCAACAGACTTACAAACATCCATCCATCATACCATAATATTAGGACTAATAATTTTTGAACTTCATTGTAAAATGAATACTTTATTTAAAAAAATATCGTTACAAATCATACGCTTAAAATAGCACTTGCAATTTTAATATTCCAACATTACGGATGTATACCTGTTTCTATTTAGATATTGTGTAGGAAGTCTGTACGTATTTCAATTGCAATAGCCTATAAAAAATATGATTATTAGTTATTATTTCAATGTAGAAATAGTGCTAGTTTAAAAGCTAAAAACAAACACTTTCTGTTGATTATTTTTAATAGTGGAATTTAGAAAATTTCCCCGCTTTTACAACATTTTTACTATTGCTTAGCTCCTAATGCTCTCAGCGTGATGTTATATATCCTATAGCCTTCCTCGATTAATGGACTATCAAACACAAAAAGTTTTAAAAGGGCTAATAGTGGAAGATCTCTAAATAACAATTTTGTATAAAATTTTATTAAAATCTCATATTCAAAGTTAAGTTATAAAATTTAATAAAAATCTCATATTCAAAGACTTGATTGCTATAAAGTTTAATCTTTATCTAATCAAGGATATAATCTTGCAACGTAATTAGTTTAAAAATAGAAGCTTAATTAATCAGAAATACCTAGATCTTTGTAAAGATGAACAAGAAGTATAAAGGTTTGATATTATAATAATAAATAAATATTCATGGACATTATTCACAACGTCCTCTGGTCCCAAGCTAAGCTTATATGTTTATGTTATGAGTAAAGAATACGGATATGCTACATAAACTACTTTTCTTTTGTGAATATATACTTATAATACATATAAAACACCCAGACGCATTAAAAATATTTGTATGACAATTATAAACATCACAAAAATGATCATCCCGTGGAACGAACCCGCGGTCTCGTGTACGGCAGTCCGTTACATGGACCACTAGACCATAAGGCCGGTCAAGCCACGAGGCCCGCTTTAAATCAAAATAGATTTAGTATCCTGTTAACAGATTAAGAATACAAGTGTCGCCGCCCTGTTTTTCTCCCCGGGATGCTGTAAGAACCAGCTAAGAGTGCTCTGTGAGAGACCGAAAACGCAAAACTAAACCCTTAGTCACGCCCGGTCAGGGTGGCATAGTAGACCAAAAACTCTACAGAAGTGGAGAAGGCTACTGTCCAAAAGTGCGACGATAATGGGCTTGCATGGGAAGATCCTAGTAAGGAAAAACATGGGTACAATTTTGATCAGTAGGAGTCTGTCATGCTCTATGCCTTACGAGTGTAATGGCCAAAGCAATTAATTGATTATTATTATTATTTTATGGACATTACACACAACGTCCTCTGGTCCCAAGTTAAGCTTTTATGCTTATGTTATGGGTACCACAATACGGATAGAAGAAGAATTATTTCCCATTCGGAAAGTAGCAACCAGAATGGCAGTAATGCAGTAGGATTTCTTCATCATCATCATCATGACATCACTCCTTTTTCTTGTGAGGGTAAGCAGAGATTATAGAGCGCCATCTACTACAATCCAAACATACTTTCTTGGCTTCATTTACATTCATGCATGCCCGACGGTTGTAAGTACTACGCATTTGACTTTGATTTTGGTGTTTTATTAATTTAGAAAAAGTTATAATAAGTATATAGATAAATACAGCATGCTTTTCATAAAAATAATATGTTTAATGGTTATAACTTACTAGCTGTTGCCCGCGACTCCGACGCGTGGAATTTGGAAAAAAAATTATTTCGCTATAAAAGGTAGCTTATGTCTTTTCTCAGGGTCTAAAGATTGTCTGTGCCAAACATCAAAATTGGTTGAGAGGTTTAAGCGGGAAAGCGTAACAGACAGACAGAAAGAGTTACTTTCGCATTTATAATATTAGTAGGGATAGAAGTCCCATTGTTTTAAATTTTCCAACTTAAAAAAAATTACATATTTAGACTATCATTTCTAGGTACAATTTGTACTAAGTATTATTCTTTTAATAGGTATATCATTACACGAATTCTCGTAATTAAATCGTATACTTGTTACCTAAATAAATAATTTGTTAAATTAAAGAATAGTTATTTTAAATTTGTTATTTATATTTGAGTTTTAAAACTAGTTATTTTGAATGTTATGGCAATTAAGTTTGCATTTATGTGAATTTAATTATAGGTAAAGATTTTATTGTTCATATTTAATATGACTTTTTTACTATTATGATTATGTTAAGTAAAAAATTTGCCAAGTACGAATAGGTCTCGTGTAGGAAGGGTTTTGTTCCATACCATAATTATTTATCATCATAATACCATAGCATCATAGTCATGTCGTCTAAAACAATCATCAAGTTACACTGAAGAATTTTTTTGGGACAAAATATTTATTGTATATTGATAACAGATACACAGCAGTTCATGATGCGTGTTAATGTGATTCGTGATATTTATATTTCGGTGAGAAATCTCACACAAAATTATTGTAAGTATTATACGGGAATTGAACCTGTGAGCTAGCGTACGGAGTTCTGGTAAATGAATCACTAGATCATGAGGGTTTTCAAATAACTTATTTACTTTTCATATCGTACATACATAACCTTCATATATATTACAACTAGCAGTTACCTCCAACTTCGTACGCGTGGAAAACAGGAACCAACAAAAAACTCAACGAATTGTGCAAAAAAATCCATCCTCGTGAACAATCCACACGAATATATCAGTTAGTAGGTTGACGTTCAAAATTGAGGACAAGTAATTTTAGCCTGGCTAAATCGCACTTCATAGAATAATGACGTTTCATATGACATATAGTCTGTATCATAGACACACATAGATACATTTTCGCGCACACATAGATATGTAAGCTTCAAGCCGGCTGAACGATGTAGGGATAGACACCACATTTGGTATATCTTTCTATTAGACAAAAATGCATTAAAATCCGTTACGTAGTTTTGAAGATATAAGCTCACACAGGGGCATACCAAATACCAAAGGCACTAAGATCTGGCTCGTGCGAGCACTCGTATTCTCCATATTCCTTTTCGCAGCAAAGACATGGACAGTGCGTGAACTGGAAAAGGGGAAGATAAATGCGCTGGAGATCTGGTACTGGAGGAAGATGCTTGGGATTTCATGGACGGCATTCCACACCAACGTATCTATACTCCAGGAATTGGGTATCACACAGCGTTGATCATCCGTAGTGCAGTCACATATACTGCAACATTTTGGCCATGTCTCAAGGCGGAGTAAGAACTTCATAGAGCGATTAGTTGTGCAGGGCAAAGTGGAGGGCACTAGGTCGCGGGGCAGGTCACCTATGCGCTGGACTGACCAAGTGAAATGTGCAGTGGGAACTGGAATTTCAGTGTGCACCAGACAGTCCAGCAATAGGGAGAGATGGCGGCAAATCGTGCAAAAATTCGTGTCCACTTCCACCAATGACACGGATGCCTTAGTGTGACCACGACCGCTCTGACAAGAGAGCGAGACGACAGAGAAGAAGGATATACATACAAAAATAACGATTTTGTTTTATAATAAGTAAAGATATTAATTATCAATAATAGTCTGCTTTAATATAATTATGTAAATAGTTAATTGATGTAATTGATCATAGTAAAACCTTGTACAAATCAATATTGCAATATAATTACATATTGTGTCTGCATTTTTGCATTAAATATGATCCTATGAAGTCAGGTGCATTAGAAAGGCTCTAATAAACTAGATTGAATATGCAAATTAGTTACAACAAAATCAGTTCGATTATAAATCAAAAATATGATAAGTTTTTAAAGCAAACTCATAATAATATGTCATTGCACTAAAATACACTTAAGGGCCTACATCAATATTATCGTATATCATCGCCGACACGCACAACACAGCCAGTAGGCACAGAAAATGAAGAATTAGGGATACTTTTCCTATTTACTCAAAATCTACTAAATATATTTTAATTCTGATTTACGTGTTTCTATATATAATAGTTACTTATGTTTTTAAAGTTATTTCATTAGTTAATACGCAATGATAGACCTTCAAATGAAAAAAATAAAAAATTTGAGAGGTTGTTTCGCCAAGATTTTCTATCGAGAAAACTTTTTTCAATCGCGTTTCTGAGTTTATGCGATCCTAGATCATATATTGAAAAAACATACTTAAAAATTAGAGCTCTAGCCATTCAATCTAAAGAAACAATGAAAACTTCGTACATAGAAAAATGCACGAAGCTATTTTAGTATCCTCTTAAATAATATCAGGGATTCCGTACCGGTATGTACTTTAATTTCATTTATTTATATATTTTTTTATTTCAAATAAAACTATTTTTTACGGATCTAGACGCTTATATTTGTTTTAAATTTTGGCCCGACGTTTCGGAGACTTTGCAGTCACCAGTCACGGGTGAGACTGAGCTGTAATGTGTCTTCTACGATCAGTTATTACAGGGTTTACCCACATTCAATTTTAATTTTACATTGACCATAAAGATAGACTTTTACCAGGAATCGAACCCGCGACCTGGTGAACCACGAAGCCTGTCGCACAATATTATATTAATTATACAAAGGCGGGCTTAATCCTTTTCGATCGTATTCATAATGACTTATCGGAGGTTTAAACAATAACTATATCGAAGAGATAATAAACATTTTATCGTAAAAAGACTATCATGAATAACAATTTTTGACAATTTTAGCGAACCGATTTTAGCGAACTTTTAAACCTGCGATAAGTCATTATGAATAAAACCATTAGACCTTATCTGCCAGTCATTCATTGGCGGTATAAACAAGTTCTGTAGGTGTATTGAAAAATTGTAATTTAGAAAAAGAAAAAAATAATAATCATCATATTAACAGACTGACGTTTATATTATGAAAATTTCAACTTTCCAGCTATCAACGTTCCTGAGACAACGCACGGGCCTCCTCCACCTTGAGTGATTCTCATTTTACTATTTAATGTTAGTTGCAGACAGACAACAGAAATACATTATCTCAGAAAATTTCAACCATCTAGCTATCATGATTGATCAAATACGGCGTGGCGACCGCAGGATCGACATGCAGCTGTATCAATGTTTTCAAAAGTGAGAGGCCTTCAGTTCAGCAATAATTACTTGTGAGAATATTATTATATTGGCAATGACTTAAATCTTAAGATAATAATACTTTGTATATTTATTATTAAATGTTTTGAACAAGTATTATAATTAATTTAGAAAAAGAATTAGCTCTTTTTAAACTGCTTAGTTTACAAAAAAAAACTATGAAATGTCATCCGTAATAAAATGTAATTCTTATAATATAGTAATTAATGAGTTATTGGCTTATATTACTAATAAAATATCGATAAAAGACGAGGAAACCCTTGTTCGAACATGTATAACGTCTTTTTCTAGCGAAGAAATTAATAATGCAAAAACGTTACTTTTTGATTCCATTGGCACTGACAAAGTCAGAACAAATCGAAGAAACAAAGGAAAAGAAGAACGAGAATTAGGTGATATCATAAACCTTTTGAAGTCTTCTGAACCAGAGGATATACCAGTTTTTGTAGCCCGTAAACTAGAGAAATTACCACCAATCCTTTTTGATCATCTCGATTGTACAAAATTATTGAAAGACATACTAAAGTTGCAGAATGAGGTAAATGTAGTTAAATTTAACTATGTCACACAAGAACAGTTAAGTGAGTGCCGGAATGAATTACTACAAAGTAAAAACAATCAATTAACATCTCAAATATTTCTACGCAAAATGTTAACTGTAAACGAAGAGCAGGCCAACTGTATGACTGTGAGTCCGTAGATTCTATGCACGTAGTACATAACTCTACTTTATATGAGTCACTAGATATTGAGCCAAATAAATCAAGCAGTCAGGATGATAAGCAGGAAGACAGTAAAATATTGCTCAATACACGAAATGTAGGTATCTACATTTCGTGTATTGAGCAATATTTTACTGTCTGTCTACTGTCTAAAACTGGTTGGGCCGAAACAAGTGAAACGAACTGGATTTGATACAATAGCTAGTAACAATCATAGAGTAGAGATTATGTCCCCGGCACCACCAGCCACTGTAGCCACTGATCTGGCAGATATTAACTTGATAACACATCTAAATTTAAACAGTGAGTGTCACAACGGACGGAGTTATGAAAACAATGTGCAAGATAATAATGACGAAGGTTGGAAAATAGTATCGAGACGGAAGAAACCTTTTTATCGTTACCATGGTAAATTTGGAGTTGCTAAAGATATAGAAGGAAACTTTAAGGCTACTGTGAAGAAAATTCCAATTTTTATCACAAAAATACATTTGAACACTACAAACAAAAATATTACTGATTACATATATACCAAAACTAATGAAACAATAAAGTTAAAAGAAGTTTTAGTAAGTAAAGAAAAGGGTTACAAAGCATTTAAATTTTTAGTTCCCGAACAAAAGTTGTCCACATTCCTTAATGTTAAACTTTGGCCAGGAGTACTTTTTAGAAGATTTATGAATTTCAAGTTCTGGGCCCTGAGTCGGGTATTTCAACGGTGTCACAACTGTACCATTATTGTACCATTATGGTGCAATAGTAAAGTTTTTGGTAGTCTACTAATAATGTGTCGTCATAACGACTTCATCATTGTCTTACAATTGTCAAAGTGACATAAATTGCTAGTCTCGTACACAACTGCTTCACAATTGCAATTCAACGACTGAAATGTTTCGGTAGTCTGCTATTTTGAATTTGACAGTAATATTTTTAAATTGTCCTGTGTCGACAGATTGCCATAAATAAAAAATAGATAGATAGAAATATTAGAAATTGTTCTTTGTAATTTATTGCAATTTACTAATCTCCTAAACTTCACATTGCTTTTTATACTAATAAATAGTATGTACAAATATATTTAAACGAAGTCTAGCATGATTAAATGTTTAAATTTATTAGTAGTTTTTCGAAAATCACTTCAACTAACGCATTTTTTAAAAACGGCAACACATACATACCATTCTAACACAATCCATAGATAAAAGAGACCGAAAATTCAATGCATAGATAAAAGAGATCGACAATTCTATTACCATTGAAAGACCGTTATGACGGCATATAGCAGACTACGGATATTTGACTTCAATTGCAACGGTATCGTGCCGGTATTGTGCCGGTATGACAATTGTTCCAAAATAGTGGACTTGAGCACCTGATGTAGCACGAAAAGTATTTTTGCTGTAACGTCCAATACAGTAAAATTAGATATTACAGAATGGATTCGTATAATTTTTGTTAGCCCTAATTGTAAAAATGTGAAGCGTTCCGTTGATGATATACATCAGTTAAATAATTAACAATAGTTGAATTTGTTATGGATGGTTATAGATATTGTATATCTGAAATAAATGATTATTATTACTATTTTTTTTTCTCAGCTTTTAGCTGGCATAAACCACATTTACGGGCCAAGACCAAGTAAATGTAGTATGTATGTGTAATCTCTGATGTAGTGTGTGGTGTCATTTCATTTTCATCTATTGCCGTAAACTTACGGACTACTCTGCAGGTGTTTAGGACTACTCTGCAGGTGTTTAGGACGGATATTGGTCCCCGATCCGACCACCCGCGGCAACGACTAGGGCGGCATATCGCGCGCATAAGCGCGCCTCTGCCGCCCCGCGTGCTTTCGGCGGATCGGCTCAGCCAGGAAATTTTCCTCCCTGAGCCGCTCCGCCGCCTCCTTCTGCAAGATTACTTCCTCACAGAAGGTCGCGACCGCTGTCCAATTTCTCTCGCTGGCGACCATTGCACGAACGACGGTCGGCAGCGAGAGATCCGCACCAATTACTGAGGCGAGGTCACGGCGCCCCACCTCCCAAGCAGGACACAGCTCAAGCGTGTGCTGCGCCGTGTCCTCCCTGCAATCGCAGTGGTGGCAGACTGGACTCAACTCTCTCCTTGCGACCGTGTACAGGTATTTACCGAAGCAACCGTGCCCCGATAATACCTGCACCAGCCGGAAAGTGAGGGTCCCGTGCTGCCGCCCTGCCCACTCTTCTAACACGGCCTGGAGCGCCTCTACAGTCCGAAGACCAGCCCGAGGCCTCTCCAGCCGCTCCCTCCAACGGGCCATTGTGGCCCGACGAGCGTCGTTCCTCCACACGCTTTTTTCTCTCGGCAGAGGGCTGCCCCCCTCCGCGCGCGCCTCCGACACCCGCCGATATACTTCGGCAAGCACTTCCGCTTCGAGGTCCCAGGGGGGGGATCCAGCCAATGTCTAAATTAAACCCTATGCCAATACGACTGGTCCTGGGTTGACCAAAAACCCTCATGAAGAGGAAAATGTCCGTGCCCAACAGTGGGACGTCAATGAGCTGAAAAGAAGAAATTTCAGTCATAGTATTTCAAGACCAAAGTCACAAAGTCAGTCAGTTTTTTTTATTAGTTATTAAGTTGTACGTTACAAATGAATGACAAAGTTTATTGTTCTTATCACAATGGACGTAATATAGGTAAAAACAATGACTTTTACAATGTGATAAAATAAATAAGGAAGTTATTATCCACACGCATACCGTTTATCTCTAAGGAGATGTTAGAACTTCCTGATAATTATTATTACTCGATATCGTCGTGTTTGTCACTAAGATAACGTTTATTTATTTATTTTTTGATAACATCTCATATATACTCAACGGCAATCATTTAATAGAATAAATAATAGGATATCAAAGTAAATAATCATTTGTACCTACACCTTCATCCCTCCTAAAAGGGAGGGAGCCCGTGACTAACAGTGGGACGATCTTAATATGCTGGAGACACACATACACACACTCCTAGAGAGAGAGAGAAAAGAGGGACATATATAAATAATTAAAATTTAAAACAAATATACATTATATATATAAATTTTGGCCCGACCTTTCGGAGACTTTGCAGTCACCATGGTCACGGGTGAGACTAAGCTGTAATATGTCTTCTACGATCAGTTATTACAGGGTTTACCCACATTGAATTTAATTTTACATTAACCATAAAGATAGACTTTTACCATAAACTATATAATTTTATATTGTGCTCAGACTACATAAAATTAATAACATTATTTTAGTTTCTAAATACATTAACAGAATTATAACAATATCAAGAAAATTTTAAACTATATTAAGGTAAAACATACATAATTTTATCTTAGAGTTAGTCCCCGAAACGTGGGGCCAAAATTTAAAATAAATATACGCGTCTAAATCCGTAAATAGTAGTTATATTTAAACAAATGAGTCGCGCAAGTGTTAGAAAATATTACATATATTATAATCCTTAAGTATATGACATCGATTTAATTTTAAACTAGCTGTTGCAAGTGCCATCGCAATTATTCGCAATTTATTATTAGACGCATATAATTGTTTTAAAAGCCCCAATGTATTTCCAATACGAGCGGTATTGGAAATATTCTACAACTTACACCACACATCTACCCATGTCAAGATGGTTGAAAAGTCTTCGAAATGTAATGGGCTTTTAAAACAATTATATGCGTCTAAACCAGTAATAATGTCATCATCCTCATCCTCATGCCCTTTTTCTTCCATAGTCTTCTATTAGCCGTCATGTCTGTGTCAGCTCCTCGTTCTTTCATGTCCTCTTTCACACAGTCCATCCATCTTTTCTTAGGGCTTCCTCTAGACTTTTTTCCTTCCACATTTATACTCAGAACTCTCCTAACGACATTACGTTCCTCTCGTCTCATAACATTCTTCATTCTTCATGTGAGTTTTTAAAATTCGTCAATATTTTGTTAAATTACTGCATGTGAGCTTTTAAAATTCGTCAATATTTTTTTTAATTACTGCATTGTCATGAGTTTATAAAATGTGGGCAAAATTGCAGATCAATCACAATATCGCAAGTGTGTGTAAAATCTTTTTTAAAGATACATAGATTAATGCATACTTAAATACATAGATAGAAACGAAGCTAACAAAAGCGTGTTACTAGCAATGAAACATAAACTAGTTGAATATTTCGTAAGAGGACATGTTTTAGGCATTGCGTCTACAGGTTTTAGGTCTTACAACAGGCCTTGGAACAATAGTTTTAAGTCATCGACAGAAAGCTAAATTGATTCCTTCGTGTCTAGACCGACATTGACCCGTCAAGCTATCACACCACACTTTCTTAGGAAGTAACCTTGCTACACATTAAAAAAAAGATGGATATCTATTTGTAAATAATTTATATTAATGTGATAATCTATTCAATTGTAAGAACGAAATTTACTATTTCTACTTGTTTAAAGGCCACAAACAGCCGAAATACCATTTTTTTTTAATTAATCAAAATGGTTTCTCTCTCCTAAAAACTATTTGGTCACTAACGTAAATAAAAAGCACTCTGTAGTACTCGCTTTAACATATATTCACATATATTTTATTTCATTATAAACAGTCTCGGCGTCATCATAGAGAAAGATATAGAGTCCTTACAAGTATGAAAATTCTAGTAGCTGTACTTCTGAGACACTCAAGTTGCTAATTGAAATACACGCAGGTAACCTACTGTTTATTTATATAATTAAAATTTTTCATAATTCAAAAATTATGATATCAAATTTCATTATTTGTTAAAACATGAGTTAAGATGCTTTCTCATAGGTAGATATAAGATATTGGTGGTAAAACAATAAAAATTTAGCAGCAAAAAGTTTGGAAACAAAAGATTATGTTTTAAAATATTTATAAAAGTATTACATATATGGTCATAGAATTATTACAACAGCTAGCTAATGCCCGCGGTTTCACACGCGTTTACAGTAATTGAGCCCAAAACACACACCAAACCTTAATAAATTATAAAAAAGCAATCCTCTTGAACCACTCTTTCTAATCGAGAAAACTGCACCAAAATCCGTTGCATAGTTTTGAAGATAAAAGCTCACATAGGGACATACATGCAAAAATATCGACTTTGTTTTATTATAAGTAAATATTATACAGTATTGAACAGCTTAAATACGGTATTTAAGTACATTTTAAGAAAACTTCTAGCAAAACTCTATATATAGGGACTTGTTAGAAATATATTTTCTGGTAAATCAAGAATAAACGTAAGTTGGAACCGAATTATTCAAAAGTTGTGAAAGACAAAATATTTACGATTCTATAAAAAGATAATCCGACCTTATCCTTATTGATATCTAACGATTATCAACTATCTATTTCCGGTTATTAATAAATATTTATATACTGCAATATACAGGAACCTTAGCCTAAATATTAATGATCATCTGATAAAAAGATATAAAGCTAAAAATAAGCTCGACAAGAATTTTATGACATTAAAAATATTTATAACTATTGCATGATATCGTTGTAGAATATAAATATATCTATATCAATATTATGAAGCTAAAGAGTTTGTTGGAACGTGCTAATCTCAGGAACCACTGGTCTGATTTGAAAAATTCTTTCAGTGTTGGATAGTACACGTATTGAGGAAGGCTTTAGGCTATATAACATTACGCTGTAACCGCTGTAACTGTAATATTTCCGTCATACATGATTTCTATGTAACTTCAACCATTAAGGCTGCACACGCGACGGAAGCTAAAAAAATGGAGCACCTTTTCCCGTTTTCCCAACATTTTCCTTCACTACTCAGCTCCTATTGATTGTAGCGTGATGAAAAGTATACTATAACCTGCCCAGGAGTATGAAGAATAATTGTACCAAGTTTCGTTAAAATCCGTCGAGTAGTTTTTGTTTCTATAAGGAACATACAGACGGACAGACAGACAGACAGACAGACAGACAAAAATTTTACTGATTGCATTTTTGGCATCAGTATCGATGACTAATCCCTGATAGTTATTTTGAAAATATATTTCATGTACAGAATTGACCTCTCTACAGATTTATTATAAGTATAGATAATATTAGTAGTATTTACAAAACATAAAATAGGGTTACAAAAAATTTTAAATTGAGAAAAAAAAAAATATATATATTTGTTCTTTGTTCCAGAAGCGAACAAAGTAAGAAGTGCTTTGATGACTTCAAAAAGGGTAACAATCACATCTTTCTTTCTTTCATCTTTACCACTTACACTTTCCTCTGTCTCCCATTAACTTCCCGTGGTTGGGTGCGGCCCTCCTACACTTTAGGAAGGTATTAGGCGTGTGATGGCTCCCGGGACACTCTGGAATAAAAATAACGAGTTTTGCCTACGCCTGATAATGTGAAATAAATAAAGAGGAGTTAATACAGATATGACAGAAAAAGAATATACCTAGAAAAAAAGATATGTTGCGCTAACTCTAAATAATGGGATAAGGCCAGGAAAATGATGAAATTCTGAGGGACAGGTATGAGCAAGAATTTTAACTTTTAAAGCGGGAAGTTAAAAAATGTTTGGAAAAACGCACATGTGTACATAAAATGTTGATGCTGATCAATGGAGATTATTTATCTCCTATAAATATATAACTTTTATCTATAATAGTTATTTATCTATAAAATCATTAGTTCCGTTTCCAACTAATGGATTTCCAAGATATTAAATCAATAACGTACACGACGGATCTTGTTGCGGATGCAAAATTAACTGGGTATAACCTTCAGGATATAAATATCAATAACAATGTGTCTAATACAATCACAAAAAAATTTGATTACGTAATGATTTGATATTAATATTAAACATTACTATTTTCGTATTTAAAACGGTATTTGGTGATTCATTTTAGTATCTGGTTTTTGAGGATTGCCATGACATGATTACGGCTGCCATTTTCTATATTGCCAACGCCGGATAAACGACAAAAATCTCGGAAATTTGGGCGATTTAAAGGTGTTGCCTCGGACATCTTTGAAAAATGTTTTGCGTGGCGAAAATTACACATCGTAATATTGTGTCTTTCCTCGCGAAATCATCAAGGGTCAAAAGGTTTACCCCAGCTTATTTTTATAAACCCTCGCAGGGCGGCCCATGGACACTTAATCTCTCTCTCTCTCTCACGCCCATTTACGTCCGACTGTTAGGCAGGGGCATCCTCCATTTTGGAGGGATTATGGCCTACTGTGCCGCGCTGACCAGGCGTGTTGGCACAGGGTTTATTATCGAGTTTTCCGTCTATCACAAAGTATGTTATCTTTGTGCAATATCCCTTAGCTGACTTTTACAGCACCCTTGGGAGGAGTTGGGGTGGTGACACTTGAATTCTTAATCAGTCACCACACGGACACTTAATAAACAAGAACAAATTCGGACGGCTGGCAGCCCTGGCATGAGCAAAAACTTGTGTTTCTGGTTGATTTTTTTGACAAAATCTGGTTGGGATGAGGGGAACGACCTTTTTCGGAGCTATATAGGAATTGTTTGACATGTACCTAATATTTAATACGATTTTTTTTGGTATTTCATTACCACTAAAAATTTTTCGCAGATATTTGGAATGTAATTTGTTCACAACGTCCTCTGATCTTAAATCAAGCTTAATCTTTCTATTATGGATAGTATAATAGCGAGTTATGTCATAGATTTTAAAAACATTTTTAACCAACCAAATAATGCTACGAAAGGGATTTGAACTTATGACCTCGGAATATCATTTCTATGCTTTAACCAAAGTAAAAAGCATAGCAAATCGAAGGTTAAAAAAAGAATTCTATAACCTAAAACATTTACATACAATTTTGTATTAAAATATTTCTTTTTTGTCATGGAATGAAATAATAAATACCTGTTAAATAATGTTCAAATAAATAATAAACAATTATAACTACTTAAAGCGAAACATATATTTTTACCTATAATAACACGGTATAAATGATTTTCCTTTTTCGTTCAATATAAAACTTCATTCGATGCCAGCTGTTTAATTAGGTCTGACTTGAGGTCATGGAATCGATTGGCCGAATCGTAAAGAACATTTTACTGTAATTTTCTAGAAAATTCCGAAGTAACAGTGTAAAGATTGCGGTGACTGGTTTTTTGTTTCTTAATTGCATGGCATTAACCTCACCAAAGGATTTGTGATTGTATAATCCTGAAATTGCACATTGGCATATAATAACTACATGTATGACAATGATAAAATAATTAAAAAAGCATGTCTTTTATACCACGGCTCTACCTTTGTTACCAAGCCAATTACGGCCCAACTTAAATGCCTTATGCCCGTTTTCACCAACGACCCCTAAATTTTAAGTAGCCCTTAAGCGAATTTAAATGACACTTTACGCAAGTTTTATTAAATAAATATAAGTTTTATTAGTAAATATAAGGAATTCCTTAACAGTTTAAGCGTCCCTTAAACGTTGGTGAAAATAAAACTTGCGTAAAGTGTCATTTAAATTCGCTTAAGGGCTACTTAAATTTAGGGGTCGTTGGTGAAAACGGGCATTAGTGTCGCTCTACACGGCGCGTTGCGTTTGCATTACGCCGATATAGCGCTCTCATTTTGTCCTCATTTTACTGTTGAATGTGCGTTGCGTCCATGAAGCCCATCGTGTAAAAAATATGCTTTTAATAAAAAAAATTTAAGCTTGTAAAATAACGCAATGCGGACTGGGGCTTAATTTGGTAGATTATACCTACGCCACGCTACGAAATTCTAAATAATTTTGATAGTTAATTTTAGTGACGTCTGCGTTTAGCGTCTACCACCTAAACCGATATTTACAGCGGCCGTATTATGAGCTTTTATTTACAGGCAGTTTACGCCGTGAATTGAACTGTCTGGCAAATTCGTATTATGAACAAATTATTAGTCAGTCAGTTTGCTAAACCAGTCATACATTAATATGTTTAAGGAGAAGGTACAACTAAAAGTTAAAGTACTAACTAAAAATTTTCAACTAAAAGTTTTATTTTTGCTATAATACCTAATTTAGCCATGCAGTTTACGGCCTGCCTGGAACTTGAATTTTTTTTAAAAATTTTAAATTTTAAAAAGATCACAATACGCCGGCAGGACTAAAAAAAAATACGTGTGCTTGTATGTGTCTCTTTACGTGTATGTCCGTGCGTTTTGTTGTGTCTGTGTGTGGGTGCTTGCATTCAATTATTCATGCATTCAATGTAAGTACACACAAACATTCGCATTTTTATGTTTTTGTAATACTAAATGGTTTACTGTCCATGACTGGTACATAATTATTTTATGTATGTTCTGTAGAACGCAGTTCTTTTTACAGTCTTGCGTAAAAAGGTATGTCAAGTTCTTGTTACTTCCTACATGATTCTATAGATCGAGATAAAGCGATATGTCCAAGATTTTTAATAAACTTTAAATGCCTTAAATAGCATTTAAATATATAAGTAGAAATATAAATGGCCGTGTGGTGACGGATATTTGAAATATAATTGCGTATTTAAAAAAAAAAAACCGATTTCATGTGTCTTTGAAATTTGTGGGTGTTCCTCGATTTCTCAGAAGATAACCATTAGATCCTGACCTGGTGCCAATGGGACGGAATGGTTTCAAATAAAAAAAGAATCATTAAAATCGCTTCGCCTAGTTAAAAGTTATGAGGTAACAACCGCAAAAGAAAATGTAGCCAACAAACGACAGATAGACTTTTCTAAAAAAGTCCAATAGCTTTGAAACTTATTTTATTGAAACAAAGAATCGACTCTTTTGTCTTTATAGTATTTACTAGCTTCAGCCCGCGGCTTCGCACGCATTAGTAGCCGAATCGCATTTGAAATCGAACCTAAAATAAAAACAAAAATGGCGGTTCTATTATATTATACCGTATTTCACAACATTTTTCATTTTTTGTCTCGTACAGAGTTTTTAGCGAAATAATATATAGCCTATGTTACTTCCAGGACTATAAATTATCTCTATACTAATTTGCGTGCAATTCCGTTCGGTAGATTTTGCGTGAAACCGTCACAAACAAACAAACTCACTTTGACTTTTATATATAATTAAGGATACCTAGATAAACAATATTTTAGTACCTATAGATGGATACTATTAAACAGCCAGCCAGCTATTATCTCTAAACGTTCCTAAGTTTAGTTCCGCTTAGTAATCAAAGTGGTTTGTTTGGTTCGTGTTATAAGCAACGATACAGATATTCCACTCTCTAGACAAGACCTTGTAATAAATAATTTAACTTAACTTATGAAGCTTTCATTAAATACACAATTTAGAATAGAAACGTATAACAAGTTGCAAGAAAATACTTTCTTTAAATCGACACATGACGGTTTTTACTCTCCGTGTGGTGACGGTTTAAGAATACAAGTGTCACCACCCCGTCTCCTCCTAAGGGTGCTGTAAAAGTTAGCTATGGGATATTGGACACAGATAACATCCTCTGTTAAAGACGGAAAACACAAAAATAAACCCTGTGTCAACACGTCTGGTCAGCGCGGCACAGTAGACCATAATCCCTCCCAAAGTGGAGGAGGCCCGTGCCTAACAGTAGGACGTAAATGGGTTGGAGGAAGGAAGGAAGAGGGTTTTTACAGATTCTAAAGAGGTACTCGCGGTCTCATTTGCTTTTATAGTTACTGCCAACTCGTTTGATTTTAATGTGATGATATAATTATACTCTATGTATAATTTTAGATTTAGAAACTATACAGCTGTGAAATTTCATTAAAATACATTCTGTAGCATTTGCGTGAAAAAGCAATAGCATCTTTAAATCATTCATCATATTATATTCTTCTTCTTCTGCAGCCCATTTACGTCCCACTGTTGGGCACGGGCCCCCTCCACTTTGGGGGGACTATGGTCTACTGTGCCGCGCTGCCCAGGCGTGTTGGCACAGGGTTTATTTTCGAATTTGCCGTCTCTCACAAAAGATGTTATCTGTGTGCAATATCCCTTAGCTGACTTTTATAACACCCTTGGGAGGAGATGAGGTGATGACACTTGTATTCTTAATCCGTCACCACGCGGAGATATTATATTATTATTTCATATCCATACCATATTATATTATTTCATATCAATTCAACTTAGATATTAGACTGTATTTGTTATCGCAAGTCGATTTTGATAAAAGATGTTAGTTAAAAGAAATAAACCAATTTGCTTAACAATTTGTCTAACATAAAACATAGCAATATAGTTTTTGTCTACACTGGCATCAATTCTACCTGCACAACTAAATTTAACTTAAAAAATGAAAACAACTATTGGTGAATTTTGATTAATTGGCTGTTTTGTGGTGCACATTTTAAAGTTTTGTTAAGTTTGGTTAAGTTTAGTTGACGAGCTTCGTGGTTGAGGGTTTATATAACGGACTGCCAATCACGAGGTTGTGGGTTCGACTTCCGCTCGGAACAATAATTTGTGTGATATTTATAATTTTCATACAAATGTTTGTACTGCGTCTGGATGTTTCTATGTATTTTAGGTATGTATTTACAAAAGAAAAGTAGTATATGTATTCTATCCGTATTCTGGTACCCATAACACAAGCATATAAGCTTAGCTTGGGACCAGAAGACGTTATGTGTAATGTCCATGAATATTTATTTATTTATTCAGTTGTGCACGAAGGATCGGTACTACTGGGTCTTGAACAAATTTTTTGATTGTTTTCGTTTTTTGTGAATGACAAGCCAATCTGTGATAATACTTAGTGGGATCTAAATTAGGTTTCAACAGGAAAACATTGGTTAAAACTACGGTCATTCAGGCGTTGCCTAGTGATGACACGCGTGGTTTTTTTTTAAATTATTTATAAGCTGTGCTGTTTTCTTATTATATGCCGAATTATTGGGACTTAATAAACAACATAAAAACAAATAACAATTGAGTGTTTTAAAAAAAAGTTCCACCAACTTCATGTGCCTTTGAAATTTGAGGGTTTTTCTCGATTTCTCAGGAGATAAGCTGATCCTGACCTGCTGCTAATGGGACTACACGAGAACCACCAGCTTTCAAATAAAAAAAGAATCATTAAAATCGGCTTTGCCTGGTTAAAAGTTATGAGGTAACAAGCATAAATAGCATACAGACGACCACCTCCTTTTTTGAAGTTGGTTAAAAATAATATATTATTATGTATTTATTTCTGATCGTTTCTATGTATTATAAGTATGTATTTACAAAAAAAGTAGTTTATAATAATAATAATAAATAATAAATATTCACGGACATTACACACAACGTCCTCTGGTCCCAAGCTAAGCTTATATGCTTGTGTTATGAGTACCAGAATACGGATATACTAATTACATAAGCCCACTAACGTCGCTCTGTTGGGCACGGGCCTTCTCCACTATTAGAGGGATTATGGTCTACTGTGCCGCGCTGAGCAGGCGTGTTGGCATAGATTTTATTAGTTTTCCTTCTCTCTAGAAGTTGTTATCTATGTACAATGAATGGTTATCTGGAAGAGATCGCAGCATATGATAAGACCGCCTATTGTACCATACTATTGTTAATATAAGTTATGCTACTGTAATGTAAATTGTTGTACAATAATAATCTATCTATCTATCTACAATATTCCTCAGCTGGCTTTTACAGCACCCCGGGGAAAAGATGGAGACACTTGTATTTTTAATCTGTAAACGGACTATACTTGCTAGCTTAGTTAGTTATAATACCTACATAGTGCAAATTATAAAATATTAATAGATATAATTCGCGATGACTTATTTAGATACGCTTGTTATATACTTGTTAATATATTCATAAACAAATCCATAAAACATAAATTATGTTTATTTAATTAGCTATTTAAATATTTTGTACAATATTTACAATTATTATTCGCACGCGTACCTACAATTCAGGAACCAAACTTTAACAAATTATTTACGTCCCACTTTTGGGCACAGGCCTCCTCCACTCCGGAGGGGTTATGGTCTACTGTGCCGCGCTGACCAGGCGTGTTAACACAGAGTTTCTTTTCGAGTTTTCCATCTCTCACAAAGGATTTTATCTGTGTACAAACTTTTTTTTTTCTGTGTACAGCAACCCCTTAGGTGACTTTTAAAGCACCCTTGGGAGGAGATGGGTTGGTGACACTTGTATTCTTAATCCTACCTACTTAAAAAACCTCATCATAATCTGCTGCGTAGTTTTGAAGATATAACATCACATAGATACAAAAATACATACAAAAATAACGGCTTTGTTTTATAAAGTAAATATTACGTTATTGTTAAATATTTATAAAAATGTTATAATTTTATTCTTTGTAATATGATTTATTTGGACATTAGATATTTTAAAGGATTTTTGTAATTGCATATTTTAAGTAGGTATTCTTTTTAGTTATATCAAGATCATTATTATGGAAATTTATATAAAACATACGTTGTTTTAATAATAGAAATGAGTATAATATAGTTATTATGCATAACATATTTACCGGTAATTACTTGCAGCAGTTGTTACCTTCGATATTAACTAAATTAAACTTAAGGGCCTACATCAATATTATCGTATATCATCGCCGACAAGTACATATTAACACAGCCAGTAGGCACAGAAAATGAAGAATTAGGGATACTTTTCCTATTTACTCAAAATCTACTAAATATATTTTGATTCTGATTTACGTGTTTCTATATATAATAGTTACTTATGTTTTTAAAGTTATTTCATTAGTTAATACGCGATAATAGACCGACAAATGAAAAAAATAAAAAATTAGAGAGGTTGTTTCGCTAAGATTTTCTATCGAGAAAACTTTTTTCAATCGCGTTTCTGAGTTTATGCGATCCTAGATCATATATTGAAAAAACATATACTTAAAAATTAGAGCTCTAGTCATTCAATCTAAAGAAACAATGAAAACTTCGTACGTAGAAAAATGCACGAAGCTATTTTGGTATCGTCTTAACTAAAAAATGAATTTTGATACTGTCCATAACACAATAAAATTTGGCGTTGTTAACTGAACTTTCTTATTTTAAAAACTGTGTATTATAAACTAGAAAGAAAGAAAGAAAAGAAAAAGAAATATAGAAAAGAAAATTAAAGAAAGAAAAGATAAAGAAAGAGTAGAGATTATAATTAAAATAAATGCGCACAATAAAATAGCCCACTAATCAAAATATACCAATAGTTGTTTTCATTTTTAGTTAAGTTTAGTTAAGTTTAGTTGTACACGTAGAATCGACACCACTGTTTAAAGTTGCTCTAACTTAACAAAAACTGCTATTTCAAGAAATATTAAAATTTGGACTACGTCATTCATCTGACGGGCTTCGTGGTGGAGTGGTTCATGCAACAAACTGCCGACACGGGGTCGCGGATTCCCGCTTGGGACAATAATTTGTGAGATATTCATAAATGTCATACAAATGTTTGTACTGCGTCTGGGTGTTTTCTATGTATCATAAGTATGTATTTACAAAAGAAAAGTTGTTTATGTAGTATATCCGTATTCTGGTACCCATAACACAAGCATATGCT
The DNA here is from genome assembly GCA_916999025.1 of Orgyia antiqua. NCBI lineage: Eukaryota > Metazoa > Arthropoda > Insecta > Lepidoptera > Erebidae > Orgyia > Orgyia antiqua. Next base: position 5,470,752 of record OU779869.1, read on the forward strand.
TGTGTAAGCTTATATAAGCTTGGCTCGGGACCAGAGGACTTTGTGTGAAATGTCCATGAATATTTATTTATTTATCATACCGTCACGCCCTTATAGAGCGCTATCTGCCACGATCCAAAACACACATCCACAGCTTCATCCAGTCTCATAAATCAATGTGAATAGTTACTGAATCAGAAAAATACTAAAGTAGGTATGTGTAAAAGTTTCCAGGATTTTTTGTCTTTCGCGTTATTCCACTAGCTTCAGAGCGACGCATCTCCTACGTTTGCAACTAACTTTATTGTGTTGATATTTGCACGAAGACGGTGTGCATGTGCAATGTGCATAAATAAATGTTTGATCACGCCGTATGAAAAGAAGCAAAATTTCAACGCAAAGCTGAATAATATCCAGGTTTTAACTAATTTTTTATAGGATGAATATAAAAATTTGCTATATTTGGTCTTTAGTAACTAGTGTTAGTAAAACATAAGTCACGCAAGTGTACAATACTTCCAAGGAGAGAAGCAGGAGACCTTTCTTGAAATTACACTCTGGTAATGATGATTAACCATACACATTTTGCTTAACAAAGCGCTTCCTGATTCGGTCTTGACTTTTTACAAATATTAAAAAAAATACCATCATGCCGTACTTACCTCCAAAAATATATCGTACTGAAAAGTAAATCTTCAAGCTGTACCAGAGGGTACAGTTGCGCGTTTGATGTTGGTATTCAATTGCCAACCTGGAGGACCTCACGAATAATACTGGCAATGAAACGTGAACTGGATGATGGGATAGATACCGGATACATCATTCACCTATTCATTTTATTAGTTGACGCGCTCTAGGGATACGAACAGTCGCGGAGAAACGAAATTTAAATGAATTAAAATCGTCTTTTTGTCCGCGATTTTGTTGGGATTAACTCGAGTTTTCAAATATAGGTATAGCCTATTGCACTCAGGGGGGTTTTTATTAGTGTTTGTGAAAAAGACAAAGTGCGAGAAACCTTGATCTACTTAGGTTTTAGTGGTGTACCCTAAAACAGGGAAAAGGTAAAACGTATTGCTGTATCTTCGCTGTCCGTCCATCCATCTGTCACCTAGGTGTATCTCTGTACCCTTCATGTGCGAGTCCAAGTTATACTTGACCGGTTTTCGAACTTTGTATTCAATTTAGCTGTAACGTTGGCAGCAGTTTAGCACTTCTATCTATAGGTCCCTGTTAGCAATGGAATGGTAAGGCTAAATTATTAGCGTCTTATTTTCTAACACTTGCTCGACTCATTTGTTTAAATAAAACTACTTTTTACGGATTTAGATGCGTATAATAATATTTTTATGTTATGGCCAAAATTTAAAACAAGTATATGCGTCTATGTCCGACATGTCCGTAGAAAGTAGTTTTATTTATTAGCGTCTTTTTTATAACTTTTGTTGACGATTGTACTAAAATATCATCGTCGCCGAATCGACTTATACACATAGCGAAATGCATAGCATCACATATGTAAATATATTCATTACTCATCTTTTAATTCTTATTAGTACTTGCTACAATAATCATGATGTGTCACATACTTGGATACTTAAGGAGACAAGTGTCTTCGAGTTATAACAAGTTTTAATAATCTACTAATTGTTCTGTTTGTAGATTCATTAAAAATATACAAACATCACTACTATTTTTTTTTTCACAAGTTGGTAGGTCAGTTCTTCTGGTCTAACCCTATCTCGCGCATAATAATATTATAAATCAAATGACTGTTGCGACTTCGTACGCGTGATTTAAAAAAAAATATTCCCGTTTTTGCAACATTTTTCACTGATGTTTCGCTGCTATTAGTCGCGTCATGATGTTATATAACCTAAAACCTTCCTCGTTAAATGTCCTATCAAACACTGAAAGAATTTTTCAAATGGTGGTGGACTATGGTGGTGTTAGGCAAGTATAAAGTTTAGTTCCTGGGGTGGTAATCTTTATCCATCACCATACGGACGGTAGGTATCTAATCGACTAAAAGGTACTACAAATTTTCAATACCATTCCTCTATTCGCTGTTGGCTGTAGCTTGTTGCCGTCGCTGCTTATGATTAGGAGTCGGATGGGGAAAAGTCTACAATTTATATAAGTAAACTTACAGAAAATGATCTCTACAAAAGTCTCTCTCCTTCTCTCTCTCCCTCTCCAGCGCTTTAAATTCTCACTACTCCTCTAGTTTACGAGGGATCATGGTCTATTGTGGCACGCTGACCAGGCGTCTTAGCACAGGGTATATTTTCGAGTTTTTCATCGCTCACAGAGCATATTATCTGTTTAATATTCTTTAGCTGGTTTTTACAGCACCCTGGGAAAAAAGGTAAGGTGAGTTCTGTATTCTTAATCCGTCACAACGGACAAAACATACTTCATAAGCAAATTATTGTAACTCGCCTACGCTTACAACGAGTAAATCTCTGCTCAAAAAATCATCCAATTACTCCATTAGTTAAATCGCTCTAACCTTGCAGTGAATTTCATATCATAGTAATAATATAATGATCGTACAACACAAATTTAAATATTAAAGCACTGAATTACTACTTGTCCGTGTGGTGACGGATTAAGAATAGAACATCTTATTTCCTCTCCAGGGTGCTGTAAAAGCCAGCTAAGAGATATTGTGTACATAGACAACATCCCAGGTGTGCTATGGAGAGGGCTATGCTTGCTGTTTCCCTACGTGATAAAATCCGGAATGTGGAGATCTGAAGAAGAACCGGCGTGTAGGTACGACATGGCCCGAAGCGTTAGCACGCTGAAGTGGCCACCTAATAAGGACGACTAACGATATCGTCAAATATGTCGGGGGCCCCTGGATACAGATAGTGCAGGACCGCGCGTTGTGTCGGTTTTTGTGGGAAGCCTAAGTCCAGCAGTGGACGGAGAAAGTATGATAATTTTTTTTTAAACATAAACATTAATTTATTTCTCGCAAAAAGATGCAGATTTACATAATAGAACATGTACAAAATAACAACCTTATTGAGAGCTAGAGTCTTTACTAGACTCTAAGGCCTGGAGCCTGTATAGTGTGTGTGTTGCAATCTTTATATTTTTGACACCAGTTCTAAATAGGGACCTGGTGGTCATTTTTTTGACACCAGTTCTTAATAGGGACCTGGTGGTCATCCCTCAGCCTCAGATTTTTAAGTCATGAAATGCGACGTCTACCTGGTCTTCGGCAAACCTGAATCTGAATTACTAGAAAGCCACAAATAGAACTAAGATAGGCATTTTCCTAACTTGCGTGCCATAGAATCTAATATTATCTAACACTTGCGCAACTTAGCACGACCACAATAAGCTCAGTTGGCAGAGCTACCGAACGGTATTCCGAGGTCGTTCGGGTTCAAGTTCCGCTTGCGGTGATCACTTTTTCCACTACAATTTAATTTATTAAGTACATAAAAGCATAGCAAGTCAATTGCAAGATTAATAAATTACTTTAGAAAAATTAACTAGTTACGAGGCTTATATCAGACTAGCAGTGCCCGCGACTCCGTACGCGTGGAATTTAGAAACGAAAAATTAAATGAACTAACAATAACGCCATTTTACAGATAATTAATAAATCGTCCGTTTGGTTTTCTTTTTTAGCACAATTCTAAAGAAGGCATATGGCCCCAATGCCATTTTAGTAAATGATATCTCAGAGTTTTACCTTTTTAGGGCTTCGTACAAATGAAATGAAATGAAAAATCATTTAATCATGTACACAATAAGTCCGCCTTTGTAATGTACATTAAGTGTTAATAAATAAATTTTTCAGAAAAATTATGTGCTTATGACATGTCCAATTTTTTCCCTACCACCGGTTCAGGACGCAATCTGCTGAGAAGAACCGGCGTTAGAAACTCAGCAGAGCTTTTAATCAAATCAATATTTTTAAATTAAATGTCAATTATACTTACAATGCTAATAACTTTACAATATAGAATATGTATTGCTCCAGAGCAACCTACTCCCAAGCTTTATCATCTTTAATATAATCAGGAATTTTATAATACGCCTTTTTACATATGTCATTTATTTATATTTTTTTAAATTTAGAATTATTTAATTCTCTTACATTAATAGGGAGTTTATTATAAAATCGTATACAATGACCCATGACATTCATACATCGAACATTAACCAAACATCAAAACATTGGAGTCTGGATAGAAGACCGAGGAAACGTTCGCGTTGCTCAGCCAACAGTTTAAGTATTTTATTTTGCCGCGCGTAATTCATTTTTCGAAATATCTCCTAAGATATTCATTTAAATTGTATGCTGTAAAAAGCAGTTATAATCTATTAAATGCGTAAGCTAACTAAGGTATTTAATTTGATAAAAAATGTTACCATATACACATAAATAGCTTTTGAAAACACCCTATTGAATTTGATAATTTTTTTGACGTTCTTATGGGTATAGCAGGTTTTCCTTAAAAGATAGACATATGTCTATCTGTCGGCCTCGCGGACTTTTTTAAAGAACTATAGTATTTTTAAAAAAATCTATATAGTGAATATTTCAATAATATTGAAATTAGTTGCTTAAAATAGTTTTTAATTTCTAAAAAAAAATATACAAACAGCAGGTCAAAAATTATGAACAATCCCAATTGGACAACAGCTATCATATCAATAAAACACTTCATTCTAATACTATAATATTTATTTAAACAGTATATTTCCACTTAGAAGGTATATCAGCATGGAAGAAATTACATTCAAGTTTATTAGCACAACTATTGCCGTATCTACAAGGCTTCGGATGATAGAAATGACACGCTGGGTTCACGCAGTTCGGGTAGAATTTACACATATTTGGTACTACCGATGATATTGTCTTGTAATTTGCAACAGGAACCACATGGGATGCTGTAGACAAATAATAAATTTATTAGTTCACATTTTTTGTATGTCTGTTTGTATGTATGACGGGCTTCGTGGTTGAGTGGTTTATGTAATGGACTGCCGATCACGAGGTCGCGGGTTCGATTCCCGCTTGGGACAATCATTTGTGTGACATCCATAAATGTCATACAAATGTTTGTACTGCGTCTGGGTGTTTACTATGTATTATAAGTATGTATTTACAAAAGAAAAGTAGTAGTCTATCCGTATCTGGTACCCATAATACAAGCATAGAAATATAGCTTACTTTGGGACCAGAGGACGTTGTGTGAAATGTCCTGAATATTTATTTATTTATTTTTTATTAACACGCTTATATATATTCGGTATGTATCTATCAATGTATTAATATATGTAACGGATTCTTTGAAAGTGATTTTCACCCACTTGCGGTAGTCGGAATGATCTGAAATTTTGCACACCTAACAAGGACCGATGACAATGCAATAATGAAAAAAATATTCAGGATTTTCAAGCGGTGTTTTTTAGTTTTTGAACTAAGTAGATTATCTTATATATAAAATTCACGTGTCACAGTGTTAGTTACCGTACTCCTCCGAAACGGCTTGACCGATTCTTCTCAAATTTTGCATACATATTCAGTAGGTCTGAGAATCGGCCAACACCTATTTTTCAAACTTTTTTTTATTTTAGTATGGCAAAACAACGTTTGCCGGGTCAGCTAGTTTAAACATAAAATTTCATGTCGTAAGCGATAATTTAGTTTTAGTTTTATACAAACTAATTCTGAAATGTAAAAGTAATGTTTTTCAATTTTTTTCTTTGTTTTTTATCCATCAATTTGTTTATAAATAACGCTGTTGCCCGCGACTCGTATGCTTGGAATATAGATTTTATTTCCGTTTTTGCAACATTTTTCACTATTTCACTCCTATTGGTCGCAGCGTTATGTAATATAGCCTTCCTTGATAAATGGACTATCCAACACAAAAATATATTTTCAATTCCAACCAGTAGTTTCTAAAATTAACGCGTTGAAAACAAACAATACCCTTAGCTAGAGCAATAAAATGACATTCTAATGGGTATTATGACGGGCTTCGTGGTCTAGTGGTTCTATTCCCGCTCGCATTATAAGTATGTATTTACTCAAGAAAAGTAGTATATGTAGTATATTCGTATCTGGTACCCATAATACAAGCATAGAAATATAACTTAATTTGGGACGAGAGGACGTTGTGTGAAATGTCTTAAAAAAAGGTATTCTTAGTCGGTCACTGATCTTAAACATGGCAATTTAACCTTGGTTAAAGCTGAATACTCACCAACACTGGGTAATATAGGTCCACTTGCAGCCGGTGCATTAGGTGAATGTGAATACACACAGTTCCGTCTGGTGCAAGCCGCTAAGAACTTGCAACGAGGATGTGTGTACGCACAACTTGAACCATATCGACAGGCCGGAAAAGCACGACACCAAATTATTTTTCTTTCCATCGTTTTTACTGTGAACAACAACATCTAATATATAAAATTTCCATGTCACAATTTTAGTAACCGTACTCCGCCGAAACGGCTTTACCAATTTTTACCAAATTTTATATGCGTATTCATTAGGTCTGAGAATCGGCTACTATCTATTTTTCTAACGCCTCCCCCCTCCCTGACATTTGTATGGCAAAACAACGTTTGCCGGGTCAGCTAGTAATATATAAATTTAAAAGCCCAACTCTAAGGTTGTCTGGAAGAGATCGCAGCATGTGATAAGACCGCCTATTGTACTATATTATTGTTAACATAGAATAAGCAACTGTAATGTAAAATGGTGTACAATAAAGAGTAATCTATCTATCTATCTAAAATTAATACCCTTATAGGCTTAAACTATTCCTAATAGGGATGTTGACTCATGTTACAAATTCATGTAAAGATTGAAGACAGTATTTTGATACCTAAAATATCGTTTTGAAGATTCAATATCTTGTTAAAATTAAATAAAAATGAATTAAAATTGCGTTATTTTGTACACATTATCACGTGACTGCGAACACCAATCAGAGTACGATGACGTAGATACCCTTATGTCAAAATGAATCAGTTGTCATCGTTGTCATAGGGATGTCGGAATTGACATCCATATCGGCGGTGGATATATCGAGGAAAAGTATCGATATATCGGTCAAATTTTCAACTAAATTGTAACCGACTTTGAATAAGCTGTAAATTCTCGAAACACCGTAACCTTTTGATTTTTATGTATGTTCCGCGATTTCTCGAACACACTTAGACCAATTTGGAAAATTCATCAAGTTTCTGTCCATTTTATTCAACGTCCTTTGGTACCAAATTAAGCTATATCTCCTTGCTTTTCTTATGGGTGCCAGGATACGGTTACATTTTGTTATAAGTATATGTATATGTACTATTTTAGGCCCGTCAAAAATATTTAGATGAAGGAGAAAGCTGATTGCCTGCCCACCTGACATATCAGCATCTTCTTTCTTTCTTTCTAAATTATTTTTAATCTTTATCAGCTCCCGCCACTTCTCTCTATCCTCCGCTCTTCGAAGAGCGATTGTGAATGGGAGGTCCGTGATCCTCGTTATTTGGTCCAACCAACGGTGAGGTGGTCTTCCAGGTGATCTTTTACCCTCCACCTTACCAACTATGATTATCTTTTCAAGGTTGTCTGGTTCTCTCCTTGCTATATGACCGAAGTAGCTGAGCACACGATGGTAACAGGTGGCAGATAGACGGGTTGTGATGTGCAGTTGATCTAAAATGGACTTATTGGTTCTCTTTGCGGTCCATGGGATTCGCAGCATGCGACGCCAACACCACATCTCAAAAGCGTCCACTTTCTTACGCTCAGATGCTCGCATAATCCAGAATTCTGAGCCGTACAAGAAAATAGGGAAAACAAGGGTGCATACAAGTCTCATTTTAGTACAGTTGGAGACATTTCTATTTTGCCATATCTTCGTTAGCTTGCCCATACTACATTTGGCCATTTGTGTTCTTCTCCTTATCTCCTTCTCGCTTCCTCCATCATTGCTCAGTAACGATCCCAGATAGACGAACTCCTTTACCATTTCCAAACCAGAAAGTCTCCCTCCGAAAGCAAGCTGACGTGCTCTGTCCACGATCATAACCTTGGTCTTCGCTCTATTGATTTCTAGTCTGACCAGTTTGCTCTCTCTCGACTCTGGTAATTAGTTCAGCGAGTTCATCTTGTAGAAAACTCACTCCATGTTTAAATTGAAATAATTATCAAAATATGTTGGTTTTCATTTTACTGTACACCACATTAAATTAAGAAAACTTTGTATTACTGCACCAAATACAGCGTAACACAATATAATTAGCAAAAATTGAGGTTAGAAGTGCCATTGTGTATTATAAAATATAAGATTCAATACTTACATGGTGGCACAGCATCATATTTATGTGTGTTTGTGACAGTAGTAACTGTTACATGACTATGATCACTGCTCATACTCTCAGTTCTTTCTCTTACATTCACCACTTCTGCCAGTTTGTCAGTCTTCATTCTCTTTTCAACATCAAATACAATAGGCGATGCTTTTCGTTTCGGTGCTAGAGTTATCCTCTCTTTTACATCTTTAATCTTCTTTTCATCTTCCTTCACTTCTTGTTTAATAACAACTTGAGTTGCGCTCTCTTCACTTGTGCTACTCAATCTCTTCTTATTTTCTATATTAATCACTGCACTGCTCTCAGATTCTTTCTGCTCTGAAGGAAGGTGTGAAGGTTCTTTCTCTAACGGTTTAGGTTTATCTTTTAATATTTTTTCTATGTCTTCGTCTTCTAAAAGACCTTCTGTTTGTAGTTTTTTAGCTAGGAATGCGTTTGGATGGTACCCATCCATTGTGACTATAAATTGTGTTTTCTTATCAGTACTGCCGGCAGCGTGTATGTTGCTGTAAGAAAAATTACAATATTTTTACTAATACTTTAAAGGCTAACTCATACAAAATTTGATAATTTTTTTTTTGTTATTAATTATATTATATTTTTATAATACATAATTATGTACTTAATAAAAAACAAAAAAGGGGAGGGACTTAAAATTAGGTATCAAAAAATTCGTCCACATCGCAATCATTGGGTAACGTGCCTAAAAGACTGGCCGCATTGCCATGTTGTATGGCAATTGCTTATACGAATTGCTAAATGCAGGCCAGCCTTTTGGTCACGTGAAACGTCGACCAGTCTCTTAGAAAGATCTTTATAAAGAGACTGTGCACCCGGGCCCCATGATCCAAGCGTTTCAAATAAGTAATCCACAGAAAGATTATCTAATATCTAATATATAAAATTCACGTGTCACGGTGTTAGTTACCGTACTCCTCCGAAACGGCTTGACCGATCTTTATGAAATTTTACATGCATATTCAGTAGGTCTGAGAATCGGCCAACATCTATTTTTCAAACCTATCTTTTTTAGTATGGCAAAACAAAGTCCGCGCGTACCAAACCATTGTTTGATTATTTAAATTGGGTGCCAATCATTGTATTTACTTCATAATGGCAATGATTATGCTAGGGTGCCAATGATTGTACAATTTCAAAAATTGAACTTAAATAAATAATTAACTTCCCAGATATGACAAAACAATCTACATCTGCTTAGAAATAGCCTAATATTAATTTATTGCTCTAAAATTCAATTAATGTGGAAGTAAAACAAAATTATTACAAAACACTTACATAGTTTCAATGACAAGTGAATCGTCCTTTTTAGTTGTAGTTCTGAGATCACTATGTCTTGTTGGTACATACTCATTCACTATCCTCTTTGTTATAGATGTCGGTATATATTTATCCTTGTCTAAAATACTGTCCACTCTGAAAAAAGAATATTTATTAATACACTTACAAAGCGACAGAAAAGTGTAGGTGGATGATAAAACCGTAAGAGATTTTCAAGATCTAACTGACTCCATCAAGGTAAGATGGCACGGGTCGTCGGCGCGCAAGAGCGGCAAACTCCAACAAGGTAACGCGCGGCGAGAAGTGGTTTCGCGCCACGCTAGTTGTGACAGAGGCCACGTCAGGACGCCAGGACCTAATGCTCCCCCATCAAGTCAAGCCCCCAGTGAAGGGGCCACCCTTACCGGGTCATGGTAAAGCTTAAGGAACCACCATAGCCCGGTAGGACGAAAGGAGAGATAATAAAAACACCATCAAGGTATTTTTCCATCACAAGGAAAGACCGCATTTTTCTCAGATTAGATAGACGTATAGTGAAGAATATAAGCTATTGTGGAATCAAATTTCCTTCAAATTTATTAGGCTGTAAAAGGGGTGAAGAACCGAAGAACAGAAGAAGAATTACGATATTTATAACATACGACTAAATATATTACGACTAAATATATTACGACTAAATATATTACGACTTACTTAGTGGTTTTTTCATCTCCACTATCCAAATCACCTTCTAAACTAATGCTATCCAGTGCATCTAGAGAGTTATATGTGGGTATTTCTATAACAATCTTCTGAGCATCAACACATCGCCGCATGGGCAGAACTAATGCATGTTTGACTTGTTGTGGCTCCAAATCCGTTTTTGTATTTGGAGTCTGTGGACAAGTATAGAAAACAAATTGAGGATCATAATTTTAATGCTACAAAATAATATCATAGGTAAAAAGTTGTCTATTCTAAGTATTTCTTTTTCTCACAAGAGCGGCGGGCTGCTGCTGTAGCCGAATGTGACAGCTGACCTCTCCCCATTTTTACCGGGGATAAGCCACGCACACGCGATGGGGGGACCTAATGTTCCCCCCACTGCGCTGAGCCCCACATAACGGGGCCACACCTTGCCGTGTCATGGTCAGGCTCAGGGTATACACCATCACCCGATTAGGGTGAGGAGAAAAAAAACAGCCTATTTGTATTCCACAATTGGCCACTGGTCTCCTGCATTTCAGAAAAAATATTTGGTCTACCTATGCCACACTGACCAGGCGTGTTGGCATAGGGTTTGGTATTAAGTTATTCATCTCTTACAGTAATTATTTGCTTATAATACCACCCTGGGGAGAATATAGGCCGGTACTGGTATTTTAAATCGGCCACAACACCGGTTAAACATAGTTCCAATTAGTATTTCTAATATATAAAATTCACGTGTCACATTGTTAGTTACCGTACTCCTCCGAAACGGCTTGACCGATTCTTATGAAATTTTACATGCATATTCAGTAGGTCTAAGAATCGGCAAACATCTATTTTTCAAAAGCCTCCCCCCCCCACTTACATTTGTATGGCAAAACAACGTTTGCCGGGTCAGCTAGTAGATAATTAACATTAAAATAACTTACGTTTAATAAGCTCTTATGTGCATCAGCAACTGCCCGCAATAATAGACTAGAAGCGGGTGCAGAACCACGAAGACGTGGTCGAACACGAACTACGCTCGCACACGAAGAACGATTACGCCGGTTCTCTAGTAGCGATACCCTAAAAGTATCATTAATGAAAGAATGTCATTAGTTAAGAACATTCCACAAGTAACCCATATGGTGATGGGTTAAGAATACAAGTGTCACCACCCCTTTTCATTCCCAGGGTGCTGTAACAACCAGCTAAGGGATTTTAAAAGCAATGAATATCAACTGTAAAAGACGGAAATCTCGACACTACCTATGCTAACAGGCCTGATCAGCTTGGCATAGAAGAGCAGAAACCCTCCAAATAGGAGGAAGCCTGTGCTCAGCAATGGTATATTAATGAGAAGTTTTAATAATTCCCAGCCGTCCTTAACTATTGCATTTAGAAACACATTTAGCAATATTTAGTTCTGTAAGGCAAATACCATCGCACCTAAGTAATAGACTGGATAAAGATGAAAATTGGGGCATATTGGCGTGATAATTTTATTTAAATAAATAAGACACGCAAGTAAATATAATATTCATGGACATTTCACATAACGTCCTCTGGTCCCAAGCTAAGCTTATTATGCTTGTGTTTTGTTATTACGTTTCTTTTGTAAATACATACTTGTATTATAAGTATTATAGAAACACACAGACGCAGGACAAACATTTGTATGACATTTATAAACATCACACAAATAATTGTCCAAGGCGGGAATCGAACCTGCGACCTCGTGAACGGCAGTCCGTTATATGAACCACTAGACCACCATGCCTGTCAAGAATAAGTGTTAGAGAATAATTATTAATTACATAAATAGATAGATATTGAAACTTACTTGGATGTTAACTTCTTATAGCTATATTCAGTTGATTTGTCCGAGTCCAGATCATCAGTTACAACTGTTTTTTTCAAAGTATCAGATTGAGACCCCAAACGACTTTTCGCCGATTTTTGATGATGTGGTTCTGGTTCGCGGTCAGGAGTGAATCTGAAAAAATATATCATACATCAACTAGGCTGATTTTTTATCCTATCCTAATAATAAATAAATTATACAAGATCCACGTGAGAACGCAGCACTTCCTAAGTCAGGTAAAAAGTTAATAGTCGCTTACCCCAATGGGAAAAGTATGATGATGTTATTTTCAATTTTATTGGGAAAAAAGTCATTGCGCAATATGATTCTTACAAACCCTTAATACAACTAAGGTGATGATATGAATAATACTGAATCCTAGTAAGACCTACCTTTCAGGACTTTTTGTTCTGTCTTTTTCTTTAACTTCAGTATTTCTTGATTCCTCTCGAGCTCCAAGTCTTTCTCTAAGTGGCCTCTTTGGTAGTTTGAGTTCAATCTGGGGCAATGTCTCTGTGAGATCCTTGACGGGTTCTTTGGAAACTTCTGCAGGTTTCGGAATTACTGGCAGAGGATGTTGAGTCAATGGAGGTGTAGCTACTACTGGAGTTTCCTCACTGACTTCCTAACAATTTAAAGGTACAAAATGCTTAGAAATACTATTTGACATAATTATACAATAAATAAATACAAGTGAGAGTTCAAAAATTTCACAAAATGTATTGACTGTGGATAAGGACCACCTTCAAATTTAAAAAATGTAAACTAAACACTATATTCAATCTTCAGTTAATGCCAACTTCTTCTTTTTTAATAATCCAAAATAGGTGCCAATTATTGTACTCAATTTAGGGTGACAATGATATGCCTAAGTGCCAATAACTGTACCTTTACCTACTTTTAAGTTTAACTTAGTTTTAATGATAATAAATAATATATTTGTCGAATGGTGTAGAAATTTATAAGTTTATGTCTGTTAATTAGGTGTATTTTTAACAAATTTTTCTTATAAATATCAAAATCTGCTTAAAATGCTAATCACTATATCGGTTACCCTGTAATATAGAAGAATTTTTTGGTTAAAGGTACAAGATATATAGTCAAAGTATTTATTTAAAGCTAAAAACCTACCTGTATAACATCTTCTGCAAAATCATTCATCAGTTCCTCGGCCTCTGTCCTTATATTCAGAAAATCATCATCATCCGATATAGAGTCAAGTTGTTCCACTAATTTTTGCTTTAATCCCTGGATTTTAGCTTCAATTTGATTTATTTCTTTAATCTGATCTTCTTTTGGATCATTTGAAATCAGGGTAGCTTTATCCGGCTCAATTTGAGCGATAGTTGCAGGGTCGATTATAGGCAAAATTGGTCTTTTAACATCTTTTATAACTTCCTTTTTCTCTGGAATTAGATTATCCTTTGGAGGGTCTAAAGTTATCCCATGGTTCTTCAATATTTGCCCAGCAAAAACATCAGTTATTGATGGTTCCGAATCTTTTTCTATATTCATAAGCAAAGGAGGAATATTCGGCCGAATAATATCATGATGTTTACTCTTCTTTTTGGTCTTATGAGACTTTTTATCTTCTTTTTTATGTGACGATTTTTCTTTATCTTTCTTTTTAGACTTTTTGAGATCACTTTTCTTCTGTTTGGATTTCTTCTCTTTAGATTTACGTTCTTTAGAAGCTGATCTGAGTACAGTCGTTGGTATTTCTTTGCTTTTTACTTCAGCTGTTTCTGTAAATAAAGAAAAACTACCCATTGCAAACAAAGTAACTTAAACATATCTAGATTCTAGTTACTATTAATGATTAGACTTTGTTTGACACCACCACTTTTCTTTGTCAGGGTGCTGTAAAAGTCAGTAGTAATGGAATACCTGTTCTAAACAGACATCATTTTTAAGAGACAGAAATCTCGAAAATAAACCCTGTACTAAAATACCTGTTCAGTGCAGTATAGTAGATTATAATGCCACCAGGCTGGAGAGAGTGACTTTTGTCAATATTAATTGGCATACTAAAAGAGATCATGAAATCCACAGATCTTAGTACTGGTATCAAAAAGAAGGTCTTCAATACCTGCGTTCTCCCATGTATTACATATGGGAGTGAAACTTGGGCCCTTACGAAACATCACAGAAACATGCTGGAACACTGTCAAAGAGCTATGGAACGAAGTATGATAGGTATTAAGAAACAAGATAAGATACGAAACACCGTCATAAGAAGTAAGACAAAAGTCACAGACGTACTTAACAGAATAGATAGTTTGAAGTGGAGATGGACTGGGCACATGCTGCGCAGTCGACAAGAGAAGTGGAGCAACATCATAACAGACTGGTACCCTAGAGATGGGAGAAGGAACAGAGGAAGACAAAGCATGAGATGGGAAGATGAACTAAAACTGACGGCAGGCCCAAAATGGAGAAGGGTTGCTAGAGACAGAGAACAATGGAAAATGTTAGAGGAGGCCTTTGCCAAGAGGCACACTGAACTCAGAGATATCCTATGACTAAAAGACAACCACTACTCAAGGAAGGAAGAAAGCAGTTCAGGATGAGAGGCTTATTATTATTATTATTATTATTATTGGCATACCATCCATCCATCCATCAGCCTCTCTCCGTCCACTGTTGGACATAGGCCTCCCCCATCACAAGGTGCGGTCTAGTGCCGCTTACATCCAATGGCTCCCGCGACCTTAACCATGTGTAAACGAGACCTAGATAATATTCAGCAAGGATACTTACTTAATACTGGAGTGGCCACAGTTACTTCTTGCAGTTTCTTCAGCACTTGATGTAGCCAATTGACAAACAACTCAGTGTTGTTTCCAAGGAAAAGCTGTAGATCATCTTCCATTTGTACACGAGTACGCTTGTTAGCGACCATAACCATGACGTAATCTGGGAGCTCATCATCTGTCAAATAAAGCATGACAAAAATTTGTAATGTGTTCTAAATTAGCTCATTACAGTATTATTATTAAAAGTATTTCTCAAAATTCATGCAACAACCAAACTTAATCTCATAGTGGTTTCTTAAGGTTTTCTTTTTAAATCAAACAAATCTTTTAAATTCCAATGACATGCATTGGAATGCATATTGGAATTTTTCTTATTAATTATGACAGGCCCCATGGGCACTTAATAACATAGATAATTACTCAGATAGGGGGATAGATTATTAGTGCGGACATATTTGTATTTGTCACACAATAAAATTGTTTATAATGCATCTGAGAAACATAAGCAATAAGCTTAACTTGGGACTAGAGGATGTTGTGTCAGAAATACCACAAAAAATTACGTATTATTATTACGTATGACTGATTTTGAGTTAATGCAACTTTAAATTCTAGCAAATTCATTATTTTTTAGGAATTGAAAAATACCACCCAGGTACTTACCAACATAGCACCCCAACTCAGTGAGTTTGGCCTTGATAGCAGACTGAAACAATAACAAACGATCAATAAACAGTAAATAATTAACAACTGGCACTTAACAAAATTACTTAGTGTATGAAAATGAATGGCCATTGAAAAATCCAAAAAAATACTACGGTTCGATTGTTTTTCTTAATTAAAATCAAATGTTACATAGTTAATATTATTAGCTACGTATTTATTACAAGAATATTAGTATAACTCAAGTATTTACCCGCATTTTCTGCCCAATCTCGTTGCCGACATCCATTTTTATATTTATTTTTTACACTGTTATTTCACTAAATTAACACACAACACAAACAATAAATATATTTTTTTTTATTAAACACTAGGAACTACATAAAGCATTAAAAATATTATATTTAATCAATTAATATCACATAGGTACGACACACATTTATTCCAAAAAATCAACGAAAATTATTTTCCTTTAGTGATGTGACTAAAAAGTCAAGACAGACCCGAATTTTGTTGGACCAGATCTAAATCGATACGAGACTAAAACTCGAATGGACTGATAAAGGCACCACAAGCGGTTTTTATGTATGAGTATAGCGAGAAAGAGACAGACGTATATTACCATATTACAAGGCGCCACAGAGGAAGACGGAGGGATTAAGCAACGGGGATTATTTAGCAGTTTTTGTTTAAATTATTTACTTCAAATACGGTGGTACAGACCTAGCCGTTTAAATGACTTGATGGTTATGGTTGACTATCCCCGTTTTCCAATGGCAGAGCATAATGCGACTCGGTGCCGCACAATGCCACACAATGCTGACGCTTAATTGGAACGTGAATTAGTTTTAAAATGCGCCAGCAGAGTGCGCTAAGTTTAGTGTTGAAAAAAAAATTCTAAAATAAACATTGTATTCACATTATATGTGTGGAATATAAAAAAGTCATTGTTTATACCTTCATCCATGCTTATATTTATTTATTTTTTAACACAGCTTGAATTAACTTTGAATATTTCCAGAAAACTCCGACGAAAAGAAAGCCTTAAATTTTTTTTAACAATAAATAATATTACTAACGATAATATATAAATAAAATTTCAATCAATGCCAATTTAAAGAAAAAATACTTGTTAATTTTCTGTCGCTGAAGTTGGTATGGATTGCACGCATCACTTTTGAGAGTGCTCGATTGTGCGATGCGATGCTGTAATTGGAACACTCAACGTTGAGCATTGTGCCGCATAATGCGCTATTGTGCGCTGATTAGAAAACGGGGTATGTAAGTGTGAATTCCACCTTAAGTTATTTTGATTGGATTTTTTGTTTAAAATATATTACGTATATAAAAGTTCGCTGAATTAGAAATATATAAAGTCTGAAAAACAGTAATGTTTATTAAAAATGTTATGCGTACGAAGCTGGGGCGCATTACTAGTTTTTATTTCGATTAAACCGACCACCGTGTACTCAAACTAAATAACAAAAGTCAGACGAAAACAATACAACAGACTGTATTTTTACCAAATATGAAATATGTCTTGTTATACAAAAATAGATTGTAATTATTATTTATTTTCTTGGTTATTTCACACAACGTCCTCTGGTCCCAAGCTAAGCTTATATGCTTAAGTTATGGGTACCAGAATAAGCATATACGACATACACTAGTTTTCATTTTTAAACACATAATTATAATACATAGAAACACCCAGACGCAGTACAAACATTTGTATGACATTTATAAACATCACACATTGTCCCGAGCGGGAATTGAACCCGCGATCTCGTAAACGGCAGTCCGTTACATGAACCACTAGACCACGAAGCCCGTCAATATATATTAATATAAGTATATCATATTAATAAAATATGTTCATATAACGAGATGTATCTATATTTATGACGGCACTGACCGATATTTGTCTCTTTCTCGCCTCGTCATTAATAATATTATAATTTGAAGACGTATACTTTGAACGGATTTCATTAATGGTTTCAGTAAGAGTCATTCCCGTTCGTCCACACTGTGGAGTCATCCTCCACAGTGTGGACGAACGGGAATAGTGTGAACGAATGGGAATTAAAATGGAGTGGAGGAGAGGAGCCGTTTATTCCCATTCGTAAACACTATAGTGCAATAAATAATAAATAAATATTCATGGACATTTCACACAACGTCCTCTGGTCCTAAGCTAAGCTTATATGCTTGTGTTATGGGTACCAGAATACGGATATAATACATAAACTACTTTTCTTTTGTAAATACATACTTATAATACATAGTAAACACCCAGATGCAGTACAAACATTTGTATGACAATTAAAAACATCACACAAATGATTGTCCTGACCAGGAATCGAACCCGAGACCTCATGATCGGTAGTCCGTTATATGAACCACTACACCACGAGGCCCGTCAAATAATAATAATAGCCGACAGTCGAAAAAGTTAACTTCTAAAAAAGATGAGTTGAACTTCGAAATATTTAATTACGACTTGCAATGACTAATTAAGCCATAAAAACCTAACAAAAAAAAGTTGCAATATGATACTGGCGGCTTTAAGATTGTTAGATTTACCAGCCACTCTGTGTCTAGCCAATTGGAGCCGCTGATAAGAGATAACAATAGCTTTTAAAGACAATAGTGTCGTAAAATCTTTAGTACATGGAATCAGAGCTAAACAAGAAGCATCGTTGAAATACTCGTGAGCTATTTTAAAGAATGTCTAATAACTTTACCTTCATTAAACAAACTGTGTCTAGCCAACTGGAGCCGCTGATAAGCGATAACAATAGATTTTAAAGACAATAGAGTCGTAAAATCTTTAGTACATGGAATCAGAGCTAAACAAGAAGCATCGTTGAAATACTCGTGAGCTATTTTAAAGAATTTCGAATAACTTTACCTTCATTAAACAAACTGTGTCTAGCCAACTGGAGCCGCTGATAAGCGATAACAATAGATTTTAAATACAATAGAGTCGCAAAATATTTTCTACATGAAATCAGAGCTAGACAAGAAGCATCATTGAAAAACTCGTGGACAAAGAATGTCGATTAACTTTACCTTGAGTAGATAAATTATGTCGTAGCAAAATGCATCAATTATAAATGATTACGCTGTAATAGATATATGTTTTATACTTGCCTACTCAACTAAAAAAGTTATTAAAATATTTAAAAAATTTGTGTGATCTTTCTTTAAAACATACTAATAAAGATTCTTATGAGCTTTTCAATAATGCTTCTTGTCTAGCTTTGATTCAACGCTTATAGAATTTTACAACGCTCTTGTCTTTAAAATCTATTGTTGTCTCTTATCAGCGGCTCCGGTTGGCGAGACACAGAGCAGCTTGTAAATTAAAGATTTTTTTATGATAGGTTTTGATGGCGTAATTTGTCGTTGAAAGTCATAATTAAATATTTAGAAATCCAACTCATCTTTTTAAATGTTAACTTTTTCAACTGTCGGCTCCTGCACTATAGTGTGGACGAACGGCAATAACATCTCTTCCACACCATTTTTATTCCCATTCTTCCACACTATTCCCGTTCATTCACTCTGTGGAGGACGGAGTGTGGACGAACTAGAATGTCTCTTCAATGGGTAACTACGTAATGCAAAGACATAATGTAATTTATGAATTTTGAGGATGAATGAAATAACCTCGTTTTCTTAAGTCACCAGAAACAGATCAAATAAACTAATGTATATAAAAAAAATACTTATGTAATAATATTAACTATTATTTTCTATTTTTTATTAGATATTTTATTATATTTAGTGTTTAGGTACTTATATAAGTACGTACGTATAAAGTTTTACTTCTTTGCGAATCATTCGTATTAACTCACAGCAGTGCCTAACTAAAGGAGTGAGTTGCATGCTCAACTCCTAACTTCATGGTACCGGATTTTCGAGACAGTTTGCTCATGCATTTTATTACTTTTATGTAACCATACATTACATATTACATTTTGTATGTTAGTTAGACCAAACATAATATTTGAAATTTGATTGACCCTGGTACGGGTACACCCAATCCCGTCACAACTGGTACAACACTAGAGGCGAAGAATCGATTTATTTTGACATTTTAACAACAATGTTGCCAACAAAAATATCTATACTGCCATCTCACAGTGCCATCTATTGACATTGATAAAATACATTAAAATGATTATAATTTTGAATAAAATTGTTAATATTTCTCTGTCCTCTGTACTGAATTTAATACAATGTAGTTAATTATTTATATTTAATTAATGTTCTAATGCCAAAATAAAACTTCACGAACAATGTAGATTATGTTTGATCGTAATTATATAAATGTAGGATGAATATTGAAAGAAAGGTTTCACATTTTCGTAATGAAATAAATAATGTATTATCTAGCTATAGTAGATTATATTAAAATTAATAATAATAAGAGAAAAAAGTACAAGTTTCATATTTGTACTAGCTGTTGCCCGCGACTCCGTCCGCGTGGAATTTAGAAAATTTTCCCCGTTTTTGCAACATTTTTCACTACTGCGTCGCTTCTACTGGTCGGTCGTAGGGTGATATTATATAGCCTAAAGCCTTCCTCGATAAATGCCCTATCTAACATTATAAGAATTTTTCAAATCGGCCCAGTGGTTCCTGAGATCATCCCAACAAACAAACAAACTCTTCCGCTTCATAATATTAGAATAGATTATAGCCTATGTGTTCTGATCTGTATGCTATATATCTGCTGATACAATTACATTTAAATCCATTCAGTAATTTCTGCATAAGAGCAACAAACATCCTTACATTCATAAAACTTAATTTTCATTCATTTTGAAAATATTTGTAGGAAGTAGGACAGGCCTCTAAGTCATCTGGTCAGTAAGTAATTATTTTCCATTGTTCTTTATCAGTATTTAAGGAAATAAACCTGTGTTGGAATTTATCCGGGATTTAAAGAAATAAAATACACATACAGCTCATAAAAGTGGGCATATATTACAACCTCAGTTTTGCATATTTTATACATTAATATCGAACTACAATAACAAAATAATAAATAACGAGAATAAATCAGTTATTTACACAATAATTTATTACAGACAAATTTATTTAAAAAAATTATACAATTCATATTATGGCTTTTCATTAAATTAATTTAATTATAGGTAAATTAAATAATGTACCTACAATATACTTTTATGTCATGCACACAAACACGAAAATACAGTAACAAACGAATTCCTAAAATTAATTGGTAAATGAATAGTCGTATTTTAAAACGTAACCTTTTGTTGCTTTTAAAAGTATGTATATAATTTGCGATCATTAGCAGAAGTTTGTTGAAAAGTAAGTAAGTAGTTAATGACGGTAATAAACAATGACTATGCTGTATTTTTATTATTTCCCTTAACTACCCCATCATTCGACCCCTCCCCCCTGACACTAAATATGCAAAGCTATAGTACACCCTCCCTCTCCAGCTCATTATGAGGGCTCGACAATAGGCCATGCCCCATACAAAAATATGGACTTTGTACTCAGCTGTTTTCTTCTTGGACATTGTTTTTAGAGTAACGATTTTTTCCCACAATATTTAAGTAGGTCTTATTTATCATGTGTATATTATATCGATGCTTCCATCACTTAATCTTTTCTAAAACATGGTTATTAAAAGAAACGTGACCATCCAAGAAACCCGTTTTTTACAGTAGTCATTCATGAGTTTGCAGGGGTCATTCCTGTGCGTCCACAACCTGTCCTCCACAGTGTAGACGAGTGGGAATGAAAAGAGTGTGGAGGAAAGGTGCCGTTCGTCCACACTATAGTGCCTCCTGCACTATAGTGTGGACGACACCCGAAAAAGATTAACTTTAAAAAAAGATGAGTTTTACATCTAAATGTTTAATTACGACTTTTAATGACAAATTAAGCCATCAAAATCTATCGTAAAAAGGTTACAAAATTATAGTGTCGGCTTTAACTCTTCCGATAGCGATGAGCTTATTGCGGTCGTGCTTGTAGTAATCAAATTAGGCCCCACAATCGTCACTCCATTGAGTTTATATCGTATTTTTACGTGCAACGCCATCTATCAAGAATGTTTTGCAACAATCTCGACCACTAAACCACCTAGTATTCTTTACAGAATACAATTGGGTTGCAATTGACATGCTATGCTTTTACATAATAAATTAAAATAAGGTGGAAGCTCAGTCGTTAGAGCTACGGAACGGTATTCCGAGGTCGTGGGTTAAGTCCCGCTTGCGGTAATCACTTTTTCCACCATAATTTAATTTATTATGTAAAAGCATAGCATGTCAATTGCAAAATTAATAAATTACTTTAATTTTAATGTTTGTCTGTTTCTTCATGAAGAAAACAGCGGAGTACGAATCAAAGATTTTATAGGCAAAATCTGGTCAATCTTTAGTTATCCCTTTCGGCGTGGCACTCGGGAATATGGATTGCAATACCTAACACAAACACTAAAATTGTCATTTTACTGGCTCTACAGTCCGCTCCTAGTCCACAGAAATTTCTCTCAAAGTGAAGGAGGCCCGTGCCCAATATTGGCACATCGATAGGCTGGAGAGAGAAAGAGAGAGAAATAAATCGATTCCCGTTTTGCTTATCAAAAAGGTAGGTACCAACAATGCGAAAGGATACAAATTCCGGAATCTTATTACATACTTAATTGAATTCTATAATAGGCTATCAATTAATAAACTCCTAAATAACAATCTAATCATATTCTACGGTATTTAATGATTGTGTTTAGTCTGCCAAGAGGATTTGAAGAAAACCTTAAACTAAAAGAGTGCTTTGAAAGCACGTCCTAACTATCTTTGGCCACACATTGGAATGTTGTTCTCTATTTTATAATAAAAATATTAAGTCGGAATTAGGTAGAGTTATTTATGTACTTGCCTTGAAATGGTGATTATGAATAAGAACCTACCTGGAATTTCTAATGCATTGCCGGTTCGTTTCTACTATTGTTATTTTCTGATAACATAAGTGCGAATTACCAATCTGGCAACATCGTACGCGGCAACATAAAAATTTTGTGATTTACATCAGTGCCTCAAGTCCCGTATTTCAATAATTAATTAACAATTAACACATTATAACCTCAAAAAATTAACAATAGACTACCAAACTTGATAAAATTCGCCACTAAGCAATCAGTTATTGCATTTTTTGTAATAACACTAAATAACCAATTGTTTAGTGGCGAATTTTATCAAGTTTGGTAGTCCATTGTTAATTTTTTGAGGTTATAATGTGTCATTGTGATGCCATTGTGAGACCATTGAAATACACGACTTGAGGCACAGATGGCGTTGATGTAAGTTTGGCAACGTAGCGCACACGGTGTTTAGGCGTGAAAGTAATTAATTATCTTTCCTAATCATTAAAATTGGCAACTTTCTGCTTTTTAAAATTATTTCCGATAATCCACTTTGTTTTTTCACTGTGTGAAATCAGTGTGATACTACAGTGTAAATAATTTAACCTAATTCCGACCTCTGTTATTAAATAATAACTACTAGCACTCTTTCATTTCTATAATTATCTACATAGATAAACAACGTTATTATTTATGGTCATATTTTCTTAAAAACGGAATGTAAGAATTAATGTCAACGATATTAAAATCACGGTCACTTATTTAAAAACTGTAGGTAAACCACATTTATTGCTAATGATGTAGGGCATTTATTGGAAGACTTGATAGAAATAATATAATATTATGTGTTATGAAAATGATATGTCCTATTTACTTAATAATATCAAATCGGCAATTAAATAGTCTTATTGTCGCTCGTTATAGGACGGATATTGTGATATAACTATTTATTATATTATACTTATTATCAGATCTGATAACTAATACTAAGCATTACAATAATATGGACTTTCCAAGCAAAATATCTAGAAAAAACTGATTTTTTTTAAGGTTAACTGTAAAGATTAGGTACATAGGTATTACACAAACATACCAGATGGTGGGTTGACGTTTAAAATTGAGGACAAGTAAATTTAGCCTGGCTAAATCGTACTTCATAGAATAATGACGTTTTGTCACACAATTATCTATGTGTGACAAAACGTGTGTGCGTGAAAATGTATCTACATTTTCACGCACACACAGATATGTAAGTGGCTTCAAGTTGGCTGAGTCATGTAGCCATAGACACTACATCTGATATATCTGTTACATATTATACTGTAATAAGTAAGTGCAACTTAAAATATAAAATTATTGCTACAATATTTGGTATAAGTTAACAATATCTTTGGTACGTCATATAAACGAGCGACAAACGCTATACATTAGTTTGTCTATCACTTTTCAATTCATCAACTTGGAATCTTGTAACTTTCGGCCCTAAACTAACTTGGGAAGATGTAATAAACAGTTTCGGTTTATTTTTTAATTCTCTATGGTTCGGTTTTTTTTTTTCAATTTCAAATTTGGAAATGTTCAAGTGTGAGCCGTTTTTTTTAAATGTAATTTCGGTAGTTCTTGGGCTATAGCTGACAGTTTCAGTCGGAGGTCCTTGTGTAGGTCCTGTGCTGTGTGAATCTGATTGTTTTGAGTTTATCTTCCTCCAGGGCTTGCCGTTGCCCGTGGGTCGACTCTCGATTCCCCCAGTGACACTTGGCTGAGCGCCGTTTGTGTGTTGTTGTAACTGTACCCGTGACGCTCGTTCCATTTCTCTAAAAAGAATAATTTACTAGTTAATTGTTGCATTTATATAACTTATAATTTAGATTCAATGCTGCCAATTCTCTTACATCAAAACTACACTAAATTAAAATACCACGACTAGGGCAACGCCCGTGGTCCGCGGTGTTTTTAAAAGACGGTAGGGGCTTTATAATTGGCACCATTTTATATTTAAATTAGTGAGTTAGTGTTCATGCTATGATAGAGTTTAGTAAAGAGTGTGGACATTAAACATGCAATTGCGAAAAGATGAAATGATACAACACGCTGTGGGGTAATAGTTCAGCCGTTGTTTTTAGGGTTCCGTACCCAAAGGGTAAAAACGGGACCCTATTACTGAGACTTCGCTGTCCGTCCGTCCGTCCGTCCGTCCGTCCGTCCGTCCGTCTGTCACCAGGCTGTATCTCAAGAACGGTGATAGCTAGACAGTTGAAATTTTCACAGATGATGTATTTCTATTGCCGCTATAACAACAAATACTAAAAATAAAATAAAATAAATATTTAAGGGGGGCTCCCATACAACAAACATGATTTTTTTACCGTTTCTTGCTCGATACTAATAACGTTGCCTTATGTTGCATAGATAATGGTACGGAACCCTTCGTGCGCGAGTCCGACTCGCACTTGACCAATTTTTTTTTAGAAAATATTTACAATAAAATAAAGTAGTGACTCCTAAAAAGCTTAGTTTCAAAGCAGTGGACGTTGTGTGAAATGTCCGTGAATTTTTAGATATTAATATTATTTTAGATATTATTTAACTGGCTATTTTCTTGAGAACAAAGCTTTTTGATAATATTTCAGTTTGAATTACATACTTTGTTTTTTAATATGTACATGATTTTTATCTCTTACTTTGTTATAGATAGAACATTGTATATTATTCATTATAAAAACAAAAGTGGAAATTATTTACATATTGACACATTTGACACCGTAAATGGTTACCTTCTATTAAATTGCGATATAATTTCTATTTAACATTCTACTTAGCCAAGGACACTCATAACAAATGTGAGGATGTTGGTTCTACAGATTAATAAAAAACATAAATGATTAGGTATAGAGATTTTAGGGATTGTGATTGGCATTTAGGGGTGTAAAAGCCGAGTAATATACGTGGTATGTGTATATACACACTACACAGTATTTTTTTAATTCCTTGATCCTCGAAGCGTCACCATTTCCCTTTAGCGAGTTGCATCAGAAATGATACCTTCACGTTCTGACATATGAGGCGATCGCTGATGTACGTTCCGTTTTCCTGATGACTGGGCATGCGACGGGCGAAGATAGATACGCACCGCTGGTGAGCCCTGATAATCGCGACAGAGGGCAGCATAATGCAGCAGCATAAGCAGCACGGTACTGCGCGTTCATTATCACGTAGATGATTGGATTCACGCACGCACTCGCGTACAAGAGCAGATAGCCCGCGATGTGGAATACTGAAAATTTAATTTTATGAGGTTTGATATAAACTGAATACATATACCAGCAAACTATCTATAATATATAATATACAGGGTGTGGCGTAAATAGTGGTCCACCGTTCAGGGTTAGGTACATCAGGTAGGTACCTACACCATACCAAAATTTTAAACCGGTCCGCCGACTGGTTTCGGAAAAAAAAATATTTTTAATTTTTTTCAAGAAATTCCCATTTTCATTACGAATTTGACCACAGTTTCAACAAAAAACATTATTTTTGATTTTCTATTCGTGTTTATTTATGTTGAATGTATGAGCTATCATAAAAAAATAAAGATTTGTATTGAAATTGTAGCCTTTACGAGAAAAAGTGATTTCTTCTCAATTCTTAACCTAAATTTTATCGCATCACTCATATTCAGGAGCGTTTTTTGAAAAAGAAATGTACTACACTGTTAGTGCCCATGCATTTAAAAATATGCTCATGATGTACTGATTATAAAATGGTATAATAGTACCGCTTTTCAAAAATAGAAAAAAAAATACTGCATTTGTAACTGAAAATAAGTAAGTCTTCCTGTTACCATTTTCGCAACATAATATTGAAACAAAAATTTCGTCTACCTTATTTATGTGCCCATTCTTACTGTAAACTTGGTCATAGTGACAACGACAATATTTTTATTGT
Source organism: Orgyia antiqua (assembly GCA_916999025.1). Classification (NCBI taxonomy): domain Eukaryota; kingdom Metazoa; phylum Arthropoda; class Insecta; order Lepidoptera; family Erebidae; genus Orgyia; species Orgyia antiqua. Next base: position 5,497,189 of record OU779869.1, read on the forward strand.
AATTGTATTGGCAAATGAGAACACAAAAGTTACTACAGACAGGGTATTAAAAAAAAACAACTTTGACATCATAATTATTTATTTATTGATTAATACAATCGGTGCTCAAAATGGCCCCCATTCGCAGCTATACACGCTCTGCACCGTCGAATAAAGGAGCGTTTAAGACGTCGAGCAAACCCGCTTTCATTGATTTTTCCAGCTGCTGTCAGAATCCTGGTCCTTAATTCTTCAATATTATTTATTGGTCCCTTGTATACGTCTTCCTTTAAGCATCCCCAATAAAAGAAATCCAAAGGATTAAGGTCTGGGGAGCGTGGTGGCCATAGTATTGGGCCTAACCGCCCTATCCATCTGTTTGGATAGGCCACATTAAGGTGCTCTCGTACCCTTACTGCATAGTGAGCGGGACAGCCATCATTTTGTAGCCACATGCTGTCTCGGATCTCTGTAGGGACACTTTCTAGAAGTACGGGTAAATCTGTCTGTAAGAACCCAAGATACCTTTCTGCGGTTAAGGTTTCTGGCAGTTCTAATGGACCAATTATTTGTCCGTTAATAATGCCGACCCAAAGGTTTATTTTAAATTGGTATTGCGATCGATCTTGTCTCATGACGTGCGGATTTTCTAACTGCCAGCTGTGCAAGTTGTGTAAATTTAAATATCCATCTTTTCTGCAAGATGATTCGTCACTCCAAAGTATTTTATTAAAAAATTGCTCGTCCTCTCGTATTCTACGCAGCATTTCTCTGCAAAATCTCACTCGCGGAGGATAGTCCCTTGGTAACAGAGTCTGTACCCTTGTATAATGGTAGGGATGTAGCTCGTGTCTTTTTAAAATGCGATGTACGGTTCTGGTAGATATCCCCGTTGTGCGAGATAAGACTCGGACTGAGGTTGTAGGATCTTGTTCTGCCAAATTCAGTACCTGATCATCGGCATGTCTCCGTGGGCGTCCTTCTCTTGCACCGCCTACGCCTGAGCCGGGTATCCTCCCTTCGGTGTATGCATTGTGGACTCGCCCAAACACCCTGTGGTCTGGATGTCTGCGATCGGGATATCTCTCCCTGTAAAGCCGAGCCGCCTCTCTGCCGACTCCTCCACATTCTCCGTAAATAAAATGCATGTCAGCATATTCGCGCGGTGTATACTGAGACATTTTTGTTATCACTGCACTGCACGTTTGTCCAAATCGTTATGCAAATCAGAGTCCGGTAAACGTAAGCAAGATTATTAGATGTCACCAAAACGACAAGTCCAAATCACTTAGGCAATCAACCGGAGTCCAGGGGAATAGCAAGAAACAGCGGAGTTAAACACAAATGAAACGAAACGTATACGATGCACGGGAGCGTAGATCGTACTAATTGTTTATGTACCATTTCTTTCCGATCTCAATTGCTAGAAAGGAAAGGGACAACAACAACAAACTACATCCTTTCCTTATCACTATCCTATTGTTTAGTTACTCCAGCTACGTTACGCATTACAAGAGTGTGCGCACTTCAATAGGTCTTTTGTTATGGTTCAGGTACAGAGCGACCTTTTTTTATAGGACACGACATGATGTAGAATTATTTGGAGACGTGGAGTCAAATATCAGTTGTAAGATTGAGACTTTGTTTTATTTAATTCCATATTTAAATTGGTAAAAACAAAAAGACAACATTTTTGTTTAAATATTATGTTGCGAAAATAGTAACAGGAAGACTTATCCGTTTTTAATTACAATTGCAATAAAAAAAAATCTATTTTTGAAAAGCGGTACTATTATACCATTTTATAATCAGTACATCATGAGCATATTTTTAAATGCATGGGCACTAACAGTGTAGTACATTTTTTTTTCAAAAACCGCTCCTGAACATGACTGATGCGATAAAATTTAGGTTAAGAATTGAGAAGAAATCACTTTTTCCCGTAAAGGCTACAATTTCAATACAAATCTTTTTTATTTTATGATAGCTCATACATTCAGCATGAATAAACACGAATAAAAAATCAAAAATAATGTTTTTTGTTGAAACTGTGATCAAATTCTTAATGAAAATGGGAATTTCTTAAAAAAAATTAAAAATATTTTTTTTTCTGGAACCAGTCGGCGGACCGGTTCCAAATTTTGGTATGGTGTAGGTACCTACCTCATGTATCCAACCTTGAACGGTGGACCACTATTTACGCCACACCCTGTATATATTATATCTATATTGACGGGCTTCGTGGTGTAGTGGTTCATATTGCGGACTGCCGATCACGAGGTCGCGGGTTCGATTCCCGCCTCAGACAATCATTTGTGTGATGTTTTTAAATGTCATACAAATGTTTGTCCTGCGTCTGGGTGTTTCTATGTATTATAAGTATGTATTTACAAAAGAAAAGTAGTTTATGTATTCTATCCGTATTCTGGTATCCATAACACAAGCATAATAAGCTTAGCTTGGGACCAGAGGACGTTGTGTGAAATGTCTGTGAATATTTATTTATTTATTTATTTATTATTAAGTTTGTTTTCTAGCTTGACGGAAAAGAAATAAAACGAAAATGCAGTTCAAATAACAAGTTAACAAATTGGGTAACTACAACTTTGATGCATTGTTGATGTTAACTACCTTAATTAGGTGCAATAATAACAAATAAATAATAACAATCCTTACTAATCTTCTAATATATAAAATTCACGTGTCACAGTGTTAGTTACCGTACTCCTCCGAAACGGCTTGACCGATTCTTCTCAAATTTTGCATACATATTCAGTAGGTCTGAGAATCGGCCAACATCTATTTTTCAAACTTTTTTTTTAGTATGGCAAAACAACGTTTGCCGGGTCAGCTAGTATTATTATAAATGCGAAAGTAACTCTGTCTGTCTGTCTGTTACGCTTTCCCGCTTAAACCTCTCAACCGATTTTGATGAAATTTGGCACAGACAATCTTAAGACCCTGAGAAAGGACATAGGCTACCTTTTATTGCGAAAAAAAGGGATGAAAAGTTTTCTAAATTTCACGCGGACGTTGTCGCGGGCAACAGCTAGTAAATAATAATGTTAACTGGATTGGAATGTCAATAGTATAACAAATACTGAAAATCGTGGACCAATATTAAAGAAAAAAATGTTTCCAAAACGCTTTGTTAAATTGAATAACAAAATATAAAAAGATTCCGACGAGTGTACCTCTTTTTTATGGAAATTAGTTAAAAAGGTAATCAAGTAGTCCAATTGCTTACCTGGATAATGCACGTGATTATCAGCTACCTTTGCAATGGTAATAGGCAGATAGCACACAAGGAACGATAGGAAGATAGCTAGCACCATCTTTGTAATTCTCCATTCATTACGACGCGCTTTAGTTTCTCTGTTGTCTTTGATTGTAGACCTTTTGTCTGTGGTGTTGAGATTTCCAGAACTGGCGTGCTGAGATCTCTGGTGCTCACGCATTCTTTGTTCAGAGCTAAAACGAAACAAGTTGGTTGATTAAATACTGCACGTCGGTGCTGCAGGTCACATATAATTCGTAAAGTTCATTTATGGTCATAGTCAGGACTAGTTTCACGGCAGGTTTCTAAATCTTAATCCCTAGCTTTATGACAAGAATGAACAGATTTGTTAGAAATATTGTCAAATTTAGTTTCATTCGCATAAGTTTTGTCATATCTCGTTTGGTAGGAAAGGGGATTTGGTAGAACTCCTAAATGCCCCCTAACCTTGCATATGAGTTCATAAAAAGGACTGAATTCATATGCGAACACCAAAATCATTAAAACATGCTTGTTTGAAATTATTGATATCTTAACATTTTTGATTAAACTCTCCTTCTCCCAGGGTTTTTTCCCACAAGCTTTAAAGTTGTCAATTATTAAACCGCTATATAAAAAGGGGGAAAAATGCGACATGAATAATTATCGTCCTATGATGATGATGAAGGTTAGGGCTTATAATGCTATAGAACTCGAGAAAACAGTCGGCGTATATAATTTATCTTTAAGTTAAAAATCTGTATTCAAAAGTAATATAGCGTGGCAAGCAAACTCTCGGTGTGGTGACGGATTAAGAATACAAGTGTCACCACCCCATCTCCTCCTCCTCCCTGAGCTGACTTTTACAACACCTTTGGCTGTAAAAGTCAGCTCAGGGATATTGCACACAGATAACAACCTCTGTGAGAGACGGAAAACTCGAAAATAAACCCTGTGCCAACACGCCCGGTCAGCGCGGTACAGTAGACCATAATCCCTCCCAAAATGGAGGAAGCCCGTGTCCAACAGTGGGACGTACATGCGCTAGAAAGAGAGAGAGAGAGCAAGCAAACAAAAAAGTAAAAGATCGAATATCAGTGAATTATAGAACACATAAAACCCGAAAAAACAGTAAACAAAGCTAAGTTTCCAATAACCGAAGATATTCGAACATATTTTTTTCAACATAACGAAGTATCCAAATCCTAGAAACAATAAAACCTCCAGAGACATACAAAAGCCTCAAGCAACAAATCCCATTTACAATTTTGTGACATAACTTTCTTGGATAAATGTAATAACTATAAAGCGTATATTAGGACAAAATGTATTTTATCTCATACATCATAATAAAGACAAAGCTGTGTCCAATTTTCAATGAGTTTAGGATAATACAAGTTTTATAACCGATATAAAAACTGGGTCCGAGTATAGGCGTCACTGTTTTATGATTCTGGAGCCGAATTGAGTTATTTTGTCCTCTCAACATGGACACATTGAGTTAAATAAACTGATATCACATTAAAATGAATTTGAGCAATGTGGTCTAAATATCCACCACCAATGAGACTCAGACGCTCATATTTTTGTTGACCTACTTTGAGGAATGTCTGAACAAAACAATGAAAGTCAGAACAAAAGTTACTCATTACCAAATTGCATACAAAAATGCCCATTGTCCTTGTCATACCTTATTGTTTGAAAATAAATCAAAATGTATAAAAATGGAACATGGACTGAGTGAAAAGGGCAAACCAGATGCACTAGACTGGATAATAATACCACTAACTTTTACAACCACCATCAAATCAAAGAGGTTGGCGACTTGTAGTATTTCTCTAAATTCATGCCTGTATCTAAGTACATGCCAATCAGAATTTCATAATCAATACCTAAATAAGAATGATACAGACGTTAATATTTACCTATGAACTACCCAGAATATCCTTGCGTAGCATATAAATATAAGTAACGCTGGTACGATGAATGCAATCACAAATAGGGCAGTCTTCGCTGTACGGCCGCTATCATCTGGCATTATAGAACACGTGCCTAATTCTGGGTCGTAGTCGAATTTACCTAAAAATATATTTATAAAATGAATAATTTACACAAAAGTACATAGTTTTTAAACTAAATAACAAGAATGAAAGGAAGAATTAGTAAAAAACTCTAAATGAAAACTTTGCTAGTGCGATTTAAGCAGTGTTAGTTTTATTAACTAATCATAGATGTCACTAGTTGTAGCATAATAGAAACTCTGTTTTTACCCCATACTCCAACAAGTGTAGGTATCTGCATGCCGTACGAGAACATCCACGAGAATACGATCATGATTGCGATATTGTGCTTTCGGTACACACGAGCGTACCAGCTGTGGTGGGCTATCATTATGTACCTGAAACATTAATTCCACCATTTTACCATACGCTTTATGCCAATCACAAAGATCGCCTGCAATAGATAGAGAGAAAGGGATTTTTGTTCGGATTGCAGGGTAAGTGATGAGAAATTTACAAAACAAACCTATTCTAATCAGAATAGGTTTGTTTTGTAAATATAGTCGTAATGAGAGAAATAAAATCTTATTTCTCTCATTACGACTGTTAATTATAACTATAGTCTATTAGATTGTACCGTTCTATAACCACAGAGTAGTACAATATTGTTTGTAATACAAACTATACAAGTTGTTAATATAAACGATGTAACTAATGTTATACGATTACCTAAAACTTATATTATACTGTTAGGAACAGGCCTGTGTGTATAGTACAGTTTTATGTTACGTAATTCCTAAGATATTTCTAGTTTGGATATGAGTACTAATTACAACTGACTAAAGAGCTATAAATTGTATTATTCTTATGTTAATAGCCTACATCAATATTAACGTCGACATGTACCTATTAACACAGCTAGTAGGTATAGAAAATGAAGAATCAGGGATATTTTTTTTGTTTACTCAAAATCTACTACATATATTTTAATTCTGATTTACGTGTTTCTATATATAATAGTTACTTATGTTTTGAAAGTTATTGCATTAGTTAATACGCGATAATAGACCGACAAATGACAAAAAATAAAAAAATGAGAGAGGTTATTTCGCTAAGTTTTTCTATCGAGAAAACTTTTTTCAATCGCGTTTCTGAGTTTATGCGATCCTAGATCATATATTGAAAAAACATATACTTAAAAATTAGAGCTCTAGCCATTCAATATAAAGAAAAAATGAAAACTTTGTACGTAGAAAAATGTATAGTTGCTATCCTAACATCATCCTGTCATAATATATTATTATAGCATGTCGTAGATAGCTATAATTATGTATATTAACATAGAATAAGTATTCTTTGAAATGCACATCGCAAAGTTCTGTACGTGCAGCATACTAATTAACTATTAAGGATTACAAAAGAGGCCTAAGAGGCTACATACCTGTTCAGGGTTATTAGGGCAATGCTCAAAAGTGACACGCCGACATTACCGTATCTAAGGAACGGTACTAGCTTACAGAGTACTCCCCCATGGGACCATGTACGAGTCCAGAAGCCTGATATGGCGAACGGCAGGACGAACGCACAGAACAGGAAATCCGCTATACATAAACTGGAACAATAATGATATTTATTAGACAGCTATAAGCTAATGTGTGACCAAAAGTTAATCTCGTTAGTACTATTGGTACTGTTATTTTGTACCTGTGAATTTTACCGCTTTTTAGGAATAACTACTAACAACGGTCTTATTCATAATAATGACTTATCAAAGGTTTAAAAGTTTGCTAAAATCGGTTCGCGAAAATTGTCCACAACTGTTCTTCATAATAATCTTTTTACGCTAAAACGTTTATTATCTCTCCGATAAAATCTCCGTTTAAACCTCCGATAAGTCATTATAAATAAGACCACTAGTCTTTTGTCGTAGTCTTCGTGCATCTAGACTCGGATTTTTAAATACCTGTAACACATAATATGAATGTAACTACAGCGAAACAAAGTTTTAGGATCGGAGATTGCCATAGGCAAACATAATTTATGTGTTACAAATTTTACATCTTTAAAATATGTATTTATAGTATGGAATCTATTTATTCTATACTAATGGGTAACATTAGGAATATTGTGATAATGTTATTAATATTAACACAGATACTCTGAATTTTTTTTAAATTCTTCCTTTCCATAATTAACAGCAATTTAGATTTTTACTATAACTATGCCTACATTTATTTGATCAGTGAAGTTTTCCAGTTTCTTTCAATTAATAGCCATAATATTGTTGTTATCTTTTTAATCATTAGATCATCTTCTAAGGCTCCTGCCTATAATACTATTTAGTTTATTGTGTAGTCAATTTAGTTTTATTTAGTTTTTACATCCACACGAACACTTAGTTTTAATATCTTAAAGCAAATCTCGAGTTAATTGGCATAGTCAGACATTTATTCTACAAATTGTGGTTGCAATGTTTCAGAATAATATTCTCATTTTATTTTCACTAAGATTAACGTTGTCTGTTGTCTTTGACAAAGACGCCTTCAAATATGATTGAAGGAGCTTACTTAAAACAATGAATATGAGAGCTGAAGTCGTTTTTAAAATCTTATTTATTTTTGGATTAAATGCAACATAAAAGTCAAGCAGTAAATTTAATAATAGGTTGATTGACTCTTTATTTTCTCCGAAATGCAATGGTTATTATCCCCGTTTTCCAATGGCAGAGCATAATGCGACTCAGTGCCGCACAATGCTGAACAATGCTGACGCTTAATTGGAACGTGAATTAGTTTTAAAATGCGCCAGCAGAGTGCGCTAAGACCAGTGTTGAAAAAAAAATTCTAAAATAAACATTGTATTCACATTAAATGTGTAGAATATAAAAAAAGTCATTGTTTATACCTTCATCCATACTTGTATTTATTTATTTAACACAGCTTGAATTAACTTTGAATATTTCCAGAAAACTCCGACGAAAAGAAAGCCTTAAATTTTTTTTTAACAATAAATAATATTACTAACGATAATATATAAATAAAATTTCAATCAATGCCAATTTAAAGAAAAAATACTTGTTAATTTTCTGTCGCTGAAGTTGGTATGGATTGCACGCATCACTTTTGAGATTGCTCGATTGTGCGATGCGATGCTGTAATTGGAACACTCAACGTTGAGCATTGTGCCGCATAATGCGCTATTGTGCTCTGATTGGAAAACGGGGTATGTAACTAACTAATGCATCCAAGACCGTCTTTTTGAGGCCCTGGGCACATTATGATATACACCTCGCAAAGACCCATACTAGATACAAGTATAGGAATATGATGAAGTAGGGGTCTAGGGGCATTGTAGCTACCCAACGGTGAATGAACTTTTCCCGTTTTTGCAACATTTTTACCGATGCTTTGCTCCTATTGGTCGCTGTGTGATGTTATATTGTCTTTCTTGATAGATGTACTATCCAACACTGAAAGAATTTTTCTAATGGGACCAGTGCTTAATGAGATTAGCGCGTACAAACAAACAAACTCTTCAGCTTTTATAATATTAGTATTGATTAGTGCCTATATGTAGATAAGTTTTAAGTAAGCTATATATTGCACTCAATCAAAACTTTATTTACTTTACATAGAATAATTACCCTCTATATAACTCAAAACTCTGTACATTATTTGAAACCAAGCGATTACCAATTACAATTTTGGCGCACCTTTCCTTTGAATTCAAGAGTTGATTCTGTCTGGATTTACGAGTATATACAATATTGTCGTCTAGTTTATTGAACCTGTACTAAATCCATTATGTATTGTTAGTAAGTATTTGACGTCTAACGAAGCGGAACAACGTGAAAAGGGAGATCTATGATAATATTCAGTAGTTATATTGTGTATTTCTGATTGAAGATAGCAAAGTATACCTAGATTGTATTGGCCAGACCTGATTAGCAGTGTGTACTAAAGCTTTATTTAGACCACGGACATTTTTTGACAATTTTGATTTTGTTGCATCGATCGTAGTCACGGCATTGTGCCTATAATACAGTTAAAACGACTGCCAGCGGTTACCGCTGTTAGTTCTTGATTTTTATTTTAGATTTTTTTAAATGTTTATAATTTCCTGTCTAAAAATGTAAGAAATACGAGAAAGAAATATGTAATTAGTTAAATTCTTTATAATAAAATTTCACAATACCTTATGATAAAAGCTGCGGCCACATTTCTTACTTTGGGGCACTTGAGTAAAGCGACTACTGTAAGAAGGTTACCGAAGAGTCCGACTAGCATTATGATACCCGTAACCACTGCTGCGAACGTTAGGAGACCTGGAGAGAATCTGCAAACAAAAATTATAATTAAAATATAACATTAAATATTATAAAGCTGAAGAGTTTGTTTTTTTTTGTACGCGCCAATCTGGGAAAACACTGGTCCGATTTATTAAAATATTTCTGTGTTGGATAGTACATTTATCGGGGAAGGCTATAGGCTATATAACATCACGATGCGACTAATAGGTGTGAAGCGTTAATGAAAAATGTTGCAAAAACGTGAAAAATAATAAAAATTTCGTGCGTACGGAGTCGTATTAATATTAGTTTTAACTGGTTTTACGGGTATATGTTTTTACATAGTGGGCAACTGGTAAACGTTCGAGTGATACGTCAGGTGTTGAAAACGTCCATAGACTTTAGTAATCGCTTACCATCTGGTGTGTGTCACACTTATAGTATAAAAAAAACCTCAGGTGATAAATGATCTATTGTTGGGCAAGAGTTACCTCTAAAACAAGAGAGTATTTGGTCTTCTGGTAAAGGCATTAAGAAGACACGAGGGCAATTTTCCCATGCAAACGTAGCCCTTATTTCCTCCCTGGATAATGACCGTGGAGCAATAACTTATTTTCCATAATTATATTGCTATTATTGAAATTATATGTTTCTCTTTTTCATAAATTGATTCTTACAATAGCTATTATAAACCTTCAAAAATCGAAAAAAATAGCGACTGCTTTTGAGGAATCCGCGTCTCTAAAAAATCTTAAAAGGTTAGATTTCCTACTGCTCTTACGATTACCAAATGGATTGACCTATATGGAAATAAATTCAACAGACGTATACAGAGTCTAACATATTATTATGTCCAACATGAGATTAAACTTAGCAAAAGTATTCAAATAAAAAATCTGTATAATCTCAAAAGTTTAAAAGCGGTACTCGCTCAGATCGAAATAAATGGAAACATAACATTTTATAAAAAACATTTTATAAAAAAAATTTCTTCATAAACTTCTTTGCAATTTGTTAGAGTTTGCGAAGTACCTACGTTAAAGTCTATAAACTATTTCGTAATTTTATAAAAGTTCTCATTTTAGTATTATGAGAAAGTTTGTCGGAAGAAATATAAAAATGTCTTTTCTGCTTTAAAAGATACCATCTTTTTTTTCTATTTATAAGATTGTACTTAGTTAGTTTTCTTTTATCATTTTACGTTTTAAAAAATACATAGAATATGTTTTTGTGTAGATAATTTTTATTTTATTTATAAAAAAATTGTCACTACTTAATTACTGCATTTTTCAAAAGTGAGAAACTTCTGGAGTTAGGCCTTATTGTTTTTGAAGTCAAACTGTTTTGTTAATAAAATGTTTTTAAATATTTATCTACTTTATAAAATATTTAATGCCTTTGTGTATAGGAAAGGACTAATATTGAAATTAAATTGTTGTTATCGCCGGTGTTATAGCCGGTAACATAATATTAGAAATATTATGTTACCGGCTATAATATTTCTAATTGCTAGCCGGTAACATAATATTTCTAATATGACTCAAACTCAAGAAAATTTCAATACGAAAATTAATGTAATGTTGTATCCTGTATAATAATTAGGGAAGAAACGGCTAAACAGAGATAGAGGTTGAGGAAGACCGAGTTCTATCGAGTTGGTGCAAACCACTCGATAGAGGGCATTGTACAAAAACATCGATGAGATGTTTAACACACACTGAGAAAAATTATAGTGGATGATTTGGTAATTATGTGCAGGAAACATTATAGCTCAGTCGGTAGAGCGACGAAACAGTATTCCGAGGTCGAGATCATTTTTTCCACTATAATTTAGTTTATTAAGGGCCTACATCAATATTATCGTATATCATCGCCGACACGTACAAATTAACACAGCCAGTAGGCACAGAAAATGAAGAATTAGGGATACTTTTCCTATTCACTCAAAATCTACCAAATATATTTTAATTCTGATCCACGTGTTTCTATACATAATAGTTACCTATGTTTTTAAAGTTATTTCATTAGTTAATACGCGATAATAGACCGACAAATGAAAAAAATAAAAAATTAGAGAGGTTGTTTCGCCAAGATTTTCTATCGAGAAAACTTTTTTCAATCGCGTTTCTGAGTTCATGCGATCCTAGATCATATATTGAAAAAACATATACTTAAAAATTAGAGCTCTAGCCATTCAATCTAAAGAAACAATGAAAACTTCGTACATATAAAAATGCACGAAGCTATTTTGGTATCCTCTTAAGTAAAAGCATAGCTAGTCTATTGAAAAAATTAATAAATTAATGTGGAAGACCAAGTTGCTGATGTCTTCGGCGATGTCTTTCAAAAGAACCAAGTAGGTACGTAGCACTTACTTCCATCGTGCATGTATGACCAGATGTATGAATATCAAGGAAGCCAAAGAATTGTGTTTAGAACATAACAGATGGCGCTCTATAGTTTCTGCCTAGCCCTACAGAAAATAGGAGAGACGGTATGCTGATAACTTTTAATTTGCTAAGAAAAGCGTTCAAGAGGTCAATGCTCTAAGCCTCTCAAAGTTGACCTTTAATTTACGTTTAGGTAAACAAAGACTTCTTTCAAAACGTTCAAACGTCTTTGTTTACACCTTTTCTCCGATTTCTAGTCTCATTTATTACCGGATACTATTTGTCAGAATTAATTAAGTCGTATAATTAAATAAAAGGAATTTATTTGATATCTGAAATCTTATAATGAGTCAATATACTTAAGAATAACAAAGAACAGAATTTCATTTATAAAAAGCTAGTTATGATATTAAGTCTACACGCATGTAGAATTTATTTAGGGTTTCTTTAAGCACTACAAGTATACTATCAATGATATTTTTCCACTAACTACGTAAAAATATATGCAGTTCGTTGTTACAACAAAATCCAACTTCTTTAACATCACAATCTTGAAATTCCGCCAAAAATGCTAGCATATTTGCCACATGCGTATTGGAATACTTAGGTATCCTACGGGATAATATAGTAAGGAAACACTCGATTGATAACATTACTTCGACCTTTAACAAGTACTATACAGTATAGCTTTTTGCCAACCTAATCGATTTAGTTTAAACGTATGTGGGAACTGCCGCAACGCAATATTCTTTCAGCTAAAAAATAAATACTGAAAAACACTATGATGTCGAAAAGAGCCACATTTTAAACACACATTTTTTGTCGAGGGTTAAAAATATTTGATAAAAGCTTCGTACAAACAACTCTCACAGGAGTCTGTCTCGTAGATCTATTATATTTCAACGCATAAAGCTCCAGCAAGATGCAAATACAACAAAATGAAATCATTAAATATTAATAATTCTCACGAGAGATTATAGAGTAAGCTCAATGGGAACATTAGCAAAAATCCATTCTTCTATACTAATATCAGAAAGGTGAAGAGTTTGTTTGTTTGAACATGCTAATCTCAGGAGCTACTGGTTTGAATTGATAAATTATTTTTGTGTGGGATAGTCCATTTATCGAGGAAGGCTTTATAGTACGAGAGCCCACGACCAAAATTTTTGTCTCATAGCAATACGGCCAAAACCGCATCAAATCGATAGATACGATTATCCTGAACTCGAAAATACCAATATCAGACATTTTCCGCGTAGCGTTTGATCTGACCGAATTTTCAAAATTGTCAAAGAATTTTACCGAACTGCATCATAGCAATATGTCTGATTTGCAGACTGTAGTTGAATGATAGTTCTGAGATACCGGAAACATATTTTTCAGACGTTAGTGGTGTAGCGCAAACCCGTAAAATCACTTAAAAAAATTAAAAATGAGACAAAAAAAATGTCTCATAGCAATACGTCTGAAAATCTTTTTTATTAGTAAATTTTGGTTATTTGATGCGAACAAAACAATTTTCAGACGGAAATGTGAACGCACTAAATTTTGAGACCGTTTTGAAAATGTTAACAAATTTTACCGATCGGTATCATAGCAATATGTCTGAAAATTGTTGGACATGATAAAATAAGTTGTCCACATGTGCAAAAAATTTATATCAGACAAATTAAGTGTAGCACCTTCTCTATCAGACAACGTTTCGATACTCAGATATCATTTAAAAATCGCATTGAGGCATCTTGAATTTTCTGTTACAAACCAATGAATACGTTGCGACCCTGAATTTATTAGATGATAATTAACAAAGAATTTACCCGAAACCGTAACATTGAAGCTGAAATAAATCGCACAAAAGGAAACTGGGATGAAGTTTTTGGGAGTATATGCTACACTTAAAGTGTCTGAAAACAGGTGTTTGGTAATCATGGCAGCAATACGAATGTTGAAAAAAAAATTTATCCGTATTGCTATGATACAGGTCGGCTAAATTTGTTGACATTTTCAAAAATGCGCTCAGGCTATATGCTACGCGCAAAATGTCTGAAAACAAACTTTTTCGTAATACAATTATAAAATCTATGTACATTTTCACTATCAGACGTATTGCTATAATACCGACTGTCTTTTTTTTTTGACACAGCAGAAATGGCCTCCCACGCAGTTGCTACACTTTCGACCGTTACTACACACCTAGTCGGGTTCAGAATCATACAATCTAACGATTTTATAGGGTTTTTGCCGTATTGCTATGAGACATGGTTTTGGTCGTGGGCTCTCGTACTATTAGGCTATATAACATCACGCTGCGGCCAATAAGAGCGAAGCATTTGTAAAATATGCTGCAGAAACGGGGAATATTTTCTAAATTCAAGTACGGAGTCGCGGGTAACAGGTACTACTTTATAACATCCAGACATCTAAATAAAACAGAACTGCAAGTTAGTTTTAACTTCAAGTTTTAATAATTTACTTTAAATTATTGCACAAATGTCGAATCTCACTTATATTATGTAACTTATCCTAACATCTGCCATTTTAATTAGTATAACAGCATCTTTGAATATCCACATTGTCTGTGTTCAATGATACATCACGTCGGTGCCATATTATTAAATTGGTAATGCTGATGATTTGTCTTTTTGACTTCTCTATTACGAAGACTGTAGCTAGAATCAGTAGCAATCTTTAGCAGGTATACTTTACGAACAATTTTGGCACATTGAAATTTGTACGCTTTAAACGGTCGACTTTATTTAAGTCAATTTTACTAAGTTAGACTGAGTTGCACGTAGAAAATTCGGACGCCGAGAATTTAAGACTAGATAAAATGTATAATAAATGAAACTTATGTTACTTATTATAAAAAAGTCCTCATTTTTGTATATATGTCCCTATGTGAGCTTATATCTTCAAAATAACGCAACGGACTTTACTGCAACTTTTTTGATAAATAGAGTGATTCAAGAAAAGGCTTTTAACACGCATATATAAGTTCGGTAGGTATCTATCAATGTATTAATCTATGTAACGGAATCTTTGAAAGCACACGTATTAAGAACCGATAACAATGCTATAACTTAAAAAAATATTTAGTATTTTCAAGCGTGTTTTTTTAGTTTTTGAAATAAGCAAATTATGTATTGTATAATTTTGTTGGGTTTCTAAATTCCTCGCGTACGAACTTGCGGGCAACAGCTAATATGTAACACAATTTTGTAGTTAGTAATGTAATAATAGTTAGTAGATTTAAAGTTAGTTCTACTCTATTTGAAGTTAAGAGGATACCAAAATAGCTTCGTGCATTTTTCTATGTACGAAGTTTTCATTGTTTTTTTAGATTGAATGGCTAGAGCTCTAATTTTTAAGTATATGTTTTTTCAATATATGATCTAGGATCGCATGAACTCAGAAACGCGATTGAAAAAAGTTTTCTCGATAGAAAATCTTGGCGAAACAACCTCTCTAATATTTTATTTTTTTCATTTGTCGGTCTATTATCGCGTATTAACTAATGAAATAGCTTTAAAAACATAGGTAACTATTATGTATAGAAACACGTGGATCAGAACTAAAATATATTTAGTAGATTTTGAGTAAATAGGAAAAGTATCCCTAATTCTTCATTTTCTGTGCCTACTGGCTGTGTTAATATGTACGTGTCGGCGATGATATACGATAATATTGATGTAGGCCCTTAACAATACAATACAATCATGTTTTACATAAATATTGCTCAACTTATACGCTATTTTCTAGCACCTAACGCGAGGTGTGTAAACTTTTTCTTAGACGATTGGCCACGTGTAAATTGAGTAAATATTGCGTTGGATCGCGAGTCAATATTAGAACGAATTGTTTATGGTCTGGTACAAACGTGTTGAATGTTTTCTGAACTGATTAGATTTGCTTCTTGGAAAGTTAACACAACATTTTTTGGGCGATATCTTACATTTCAACTTAATGATGTATTTCTCCTTACAATTGAAAAGCCAGCTTTATTAGACATGAGATATACTTAACACCTACTTATTTTCTTTTATAGTTAATAATGGAAATGTATAGCTTATTTTTGCCGGACTGACTGCCGATCAAGAGGTCGCGGGTTCGATTCCCGCTCGGGACAATCATTTGTGTGATTTTTCTAATTGTCATACAAATCTTTGTACTGCGTCTGGGTGTTCCGATATATTATAAATATGTGTTTACAAAAAAAAGTAGTATATGTATTCTATCCGTATTCTGGTACCCATAACACAAGCATATAAGCTTAGCTTGGGACCAGAGGACGTTGTGTGAAATGTCCATGAATATTTATTTATTTATTTTAGATAACCTCTAAGACTTATTGTAAATCCTTTTTTTTTCTCTATCTCTCTCCCCAGACTATTAACGTCCGGCTGTTAGGTACGGGCCTCCTCCCATTTGGGGAGGATTATGGCCTACCAGGCGTGTTGGCACAGGATTTATTTTTGAGTTTACCATCTCTCAAACAGGATGTTATATGTGTACAATATTTCTATGATGGCTTTTACAGCAGCCTGGGAAGGAAAGGGGGTTCTTTTCTCTGCCCTACCGGGCCATGGTGGTGCCTGGAGCAAGGAAAAGGGGGTGGTAAAACTTGTATCTTTAATCCATCACCTCACGGATATTCCTATACATAATAATATTATACATAATGTATATTTAATGTAAATACTACTTACTTAGACAATTCACTTGGTTCCACTGTTCCATTGATTTCGTCCGTAAAATTTAAAATATCTTCCGCCATCTTGATTCTGAAACAATGTACATAAATATTTATAGCACTGATATTATTTGAAAATGAATACGGTTCATAGCCGTATTAATGTCTAAAGATAGTCGGATTAATTGTACTTTTGATTATGTCGGTAGTTTAATTCGTACTTGATCGTCCGTGGAATAGAGCTTACAATTTACATTTATTTTACAATTTTAACTAAGAAAGCAGAAGGAACTGGACCGAGAATAATTACGTCTTCTAAGAAAATACAAAAAAAATCAAATTTTAGAAACTGCCAATACCTAGACACTTCTTCATAAAAAGATATCGAAGAACAATTACTATGAGACCTTTTAGGCAATAAAAACACTAGTGTACCTATGTCAATTATGTACATCAATTTCAGAGCTATGTTGCCACAGTCATAGATATACACAAATACACTTACAAAAACACAGAGAAATTCATCCATCTCTCTCTCTCTCTCTCTATCCAGCCCATTAACGACCCACTGTTGGGCACGGGCCTCTTTCAATTTAGGTTGGAATACGTTCTACTATACCGCGCTGACCAGGCGTGTTGACTTGGCACAGGATTTATTTTTGAGTTTTCCATCTCTCACAGAGTATTTTCTATGTGTGCAATATCCTCTAGCTGGCTTTTATAGCACTCTGAGGAGGAAATGTGGTGGCGACACCCTGTCACCAAACCAGCGTACCTACATGTACTTTAATCTTTTAATTTGTCATAGAACCAGGAATGGAATAAGCATTAAAGGTTTTGAATCGAATTTAAATCTGTTTTTCCATTTAATCTCACAATTTATTTACTGTGGTTTAAAGTATTAAAAGCTTAGTGTACACAATGAACCTATGTTAAAGTGAGGTTACAGGAACAATTTGATGTGGCCCACACAATTAACATCAAGTCAATTTACGGCCTGTGTGATTCATTCCAGCAAATGGATACTCTAATACCTTGTAGTGGATGAAGGCATTACCGTTCTTAATACCACTGAATGTAGGTAATTCCGTGTGTTTCGGTGGAGTAAGTATGTATTAAACTGTCTAAATCCCGTTTGAATAGAAAACCCTTTGGAAACTGTATGTAGGGCGTATTTAAGATCTCTAATTCTGGGAATAAAATAAACATTACATCTTCATATATTTGTAAATACGCAATTAAACTATTCTGAGGTACCCATCATTCTCCTGCCGTTATGTTTACTATTACTTGGGATTGCATACGTGTCTGTTAATTCTATACTCTTCTATCAAATTTAATGTCGTATCTGTCCTCTCTTTTTCATATCTTCTTTCACACAGTCAATGAATGCATCCTTTCCTAGGCTTGCTTAGGAGGTAATTTAATAAATTAAATAAATTTTGGTTTAATTGGGGAGAGTTATGTGCAACAGCGCATGGAAAAGGCCGGATAGATAGATGAAAGAAAACTCGATAGAACTTACAAATAGTGGTTTCATTTGTTACGTTTTGTTAGGTCCATTCGCGTGTTTTTCGTTCAACATTTTGTGATGTCATTGTATGCTCTTTGACCCGTAAATATTCTCGCGTATTAAATGAAGCGTGACCTAAGGAGTGGCTGCCAACACGATATAGGTATCTACATGATTCAATATTTGACTGATTCACATGTGTCTATGTTATCGAGGGTTTGCAAATTGCACATAGTTATTTGAAATAAAAATGTATTTTTCATGCCAAGAACTAATGATTTTATGACCTGCAAATACATTCATATCAGACCGTTTAAATTGTATCAATGTTTAACGATACTAAGCTATGACTAATAGAATGTGATTTCTTATGAGTATATAACAATAAGGAATGCCCCATACAAAATAGATCGAATCGAAGATATTATCTCTAGAGCGAATTTTTCTCACAGGAGAAAGGAATATTAAACTAAATTTTTTTAGTTTTTAAACTAAGTAGCTATTAATTATTCCGTAAATATTATATTAGACTTTACTTTTTAAAATTACAGACACAATACGTTTACAGACAAAGGAGCGCAATATGTTTGTAATTAACGAAAGCTTAGCGTCTACAGTGCTTCAATTGGCTAAATTGTTGAACGCCAATTTAAACCATTTAACGAGTATACACTTTAAAAGACAATGTAACTGTTCATACAATGAACATAATTGTAAGATTTTTAGACATTTGGTCTAGCCATAAAAGAAATTCTTTTTTATTTATTATTTTCTGGCTTTTATTTAAATACCACTTAGGTGGCGAACAAGCTTAAGGCCCGCCTGATGGTAAGCAGTTACAGTAGCTTATGGACGCTTGCAACACCAGAAGTGTGACTCGCGCAACGCCGACCTTGGAGAAATATTAAATCCTTTTTTTGAAAATCCCCCATGCTGAAAAACCTAGCCTTTCTCGATAAATGTACTAGGCCACAAGAAGGATTTTTCAAATCGGGCCAGCCGTTTCTGAGATTAGCTAGTTCAATCAAATAAAGAAACTCTTCAACTTTATAATATTAGGTATTGATGAGTTGGTGCTTGACTACATTTCACCTGATGGAAGATGATAAGGAAAGTGCAAATATGTGTCCATGTGCCACACATCGTTTTCTCTTCTGAAGTGCTGCAAAAGCCAGCTAAAGGATCTTGTACACAGATAAAATCCTCTGTAAGAATAGAAACTCTAAATTAAGCCCTATGCCAGCACGGCTGGATAGCGTGGCATTTGAGACCATCATCCCTATCAAAGTGGAAGAGGTCCGTGCCCAACAGTGGGACAT
Organism: Orgyia antiqua; assembly: GCA_916999025.1. NCBI lineage: Eukaryota > Metazoa > Arthropoda > Insecta > Lepidoptera > Erebidae > Orgyia > Orgyia antiqua. The sequence continues at coordinate 5,516,624 of OU779869.1, forward strand.
TAGTGGGCTGGAGATAGGTGATCCACCACACAAATTTAGGACGAAATGTTATCACCATACATAACTGATACAATTTAAATTGTATTTTCTTTGATTTAAAATTGTAAATGAAAATGGGATTAGACGTATAAATTATTTTATTTTATTTATTTTCATATGTAGATGTACGTCCCTTTGTTGGTGCGTCAGCATATACAGAGAGTCACCTTTTTACATGTAAAAACCTCAATTTTCAGTTTAAATTAAAGATATGCAACTCAGACGAATGTTTTACATTTTCATCATTAACATTTTAATTGAAAGCCAAAGAACCTTAATGAAAAAACAGAATATTTCTTTATTTATCTTTTAAAAATTAAATATTATCGGTCTTATTCATAATTACTTATCGGAGATTTAAACGGAGATTTTATCGGAGAGATAAGAAACGTTTTAGCGTAAAAAAACTATTATGAAGAACAATTGTTGACAATTTTCGCGAACCGATTTGAGCGAACCTTTAAACCTACGATAAGTCATTATGAATAAGACCATAAGTCTTAGTCTCTCTTCTCTTGATTGATTTTAAAATAAATCAATAATCAGGTTGTGGAATGAGCTTCCTGCCGTGGTTTTCCCACAGGACTATAGCATGGGGCTCTTCAAAAAGGGCGTTAAACGGTTCCTACAGAGTCGGCAACGCGCGAGTGACACCTCTGGTGTTGCAAACGACCATAGGCTACGGTAATCGCTTACCATCAGGCGAGCCGTAAGCTTGTTTGTCATAGTTGTAGTATAAAAAAAAAATTATTTGAATGCCACGATAAAATTGTAAAGCTTGTAATAAATCAATATATATATAATAATACTTATAACAAATCTGTAGAGAGGTCAATTCTGTATAATTATGAAATATATTTTCAAAATAACTATCAGGGGGTTATTAGTAATAGATACTGATGCTAAAAATGTAATCAGTAAAATTTTTGTCTGTCTGTGTGTCTGTCTGTCTGTCTGTATGTTCCGTATAGAAACAAAAACGGATTTTAACGAAACTTGGTACAATTATTTTTCATACTCCTGGGCAGGTTATAGTATACTTTTCATCACGCTACAATCAATAGGAGCAGAGTAGTAAAGGGAAATGTTGGGAAAACGGGAGAAGTTACTCCATTTTTCAAGCTTCCGTCGCGTGTGCAGCCTTAATGGTTAAAATAAAATAAAATTTACATAGAAATCATGTATGACAGAAATATTCTACATAAAATTGTCTAAAAAATATCCCGCATCAGCATATATCTATATTTTATGGTTGACTCACAATAACACGTGTAACTCCTGATAGCTGAGCAGTTCGGAGCATTCTGATTATATTTGTTTACTCTTACGTTTATAATACTCTCATTCATTCCTAATTTAAAAAAGTTAACATTATTACCTATTCAATAAAAAAAGAATTATAGAAATCGATATAGAAACACAAAACTCATACATGAAAATTCATGAAATAAACCATAGCGCCGTCGCACGTGAAAATTTTCTAAATTCTACGCGGACGGAGTCGCAGGCATCAGCTAGTATAAAATATTGATGTTTATGATGTTTTTTAAATATGAATATGAATGTCGATGGCCGGAAAAGGAGAGGATGACCAAAGAAAAATGGATGGACTGTGTAAAAAACGATATGAAAGAAAACGGAGTTCATTGGAATATGACGGCAGATAGAAGAGGTTGGAAGGAAAATAACTTGCCGCGCCGACTTCAAGTAATTTGGGATAAGGACAGGACGAAGGTGATTATTCTGAAATTGTACTCGTTCACTATCCAACGTATTGAATTCACTACCTACGCACGTTTTTCCTTCTGGATATGATATGAGATATTTTAAGCGAGGCGTAAGGAGAGGCACCTTGTTGGCTTGCATGGCGGTGTGGCGGGACTACTAGCAGTCCTCGGTTCTCGCATTTGGATTATTCTCAAAGCGAGGACAGCTAGTACTCCGCTTGATATTAAGTAAGTGCAAAGTGCAAACTTGCACATACTTAACATAAAGTAGACTGTAGTCATTTGTCCAAGACGTAACCTTAAAAAATCCAGTAGGTATACATTTTATAGGTGTGCGAATAGATTATAACCTATTTTTATATCTGCTATTAGATATTATAATGTTTTTAAGAACAGGAAATTTGGAACACCATTTACTAATTAGATAATTATCTATATAGATGATATAGATACAAGAATAATGTCAATGTTAGCTGCCATTTAGGGCGAAACCTTCAAAGGGACTGAAATAATTTATCAAATTATGAGAATTGGGTCGGTGTATTTATATCCATGGAGAGAAACAAGACTATCCTGGGAAACTGATAATCTGATAAAAGGAAACTCAATAAAGATTTAATTCATTAGTTGCCTTCGCAATATTGACTTGAACATTATTCTAAATAAAAAACAGAATTAAACAGACATACTCGACCCACCTACATAGATAGAGGCTTAGAGTAATGCTTATAGAATAGAGACTTTCAGAAAATAGCAACGTACTCGTGAATAATTACTTTGTTAAATTTTGTAACCTTGCATATTTTTTAATATTTAGCGCTGCGTTTCTTTGTATATTAAAAATCTTGTGTGTTTTAAAAATTACTGAATGGATTATCATTTACTAGCTCAGGTTTTGTATGAATGAAAATGTTAATTGTTCAACTTAAACTGTGATAAAAACATTTTCTTTTAATTACACTATTGCTTAGAGAATTGAATTGAATTTGCACCTGGACAACTGTTTGCAATCTATGTTTTTTTTACCCAAATACCTTTCAATATCTAAATGCGTAGATATATCATATGTAAAACCAACTTACATACATGTTTTAACCTTTTAACATAATCGGGTTTTTAGTTACACTTTTTTATGGGACTCAATTTAGCTTACATTAAATGAAGACTAACTATTAAAGAACAGAACATGGTTAGTAATAACACAATTTGCATGTCTAACAAACAATAACTGCTACATCCTACTTATTTAATAAACATCCTTATTGCTAATCTTGTGTAGGCGTTCTTAAATGCATACTGTTTCAATAATATCTCATACAGAGAATCGGGAATGGCTAAGAAACAAGGACGAGAATGGTACCAATTCTATTATGATGTTTCTTTTAGCAATGGATGTGGCTAGAGTATTCAAATCTCATACAAAAGTAACAAGTCACTAGCTCTGAAAATAAGTTGGTTCAGTTAAATCAAGCAGGTATAAGCGGCGTCCGCCTTTCTGATTTTTTCATTAAATAACGCTTTAAAAAACAATGTTTGGCAATTTAGTACAAGAATTTTAGGATCGGAACAATATCTTTGAAGACTACTAAACTTTTTAAAACCTCTACTACTACCAAACCTCTCTCTACCTTTTTACCTATCTAACCTACCTATCTACCTATCTAACTACCTAACTACCTACCTAACTACCTAACTACCTATCTAACCTAACCTAACCAACTACTACCTTTTTAAAACCTCTCTCTTTAGGGTTATATGTCGTGTCCGTTGGTTAGAGGATAAAAAAAAAAATAAGTCCGGTCTTGATTGGCGTTTATTTGCGACTCAATATATTTGATATAGTAATAGCTTATATAGGTAAGGAGAACAATCGTTTCTATATACATATTACTAATACTGCTGACACGCATAGTGTTGCATACAATGAATCCATACATATTATATTTGTATATAATAAATTAGGCGTCGAGAACAACCGTCTTTATGCATTGACCTGTTGACATACGTCTACTTGCAAACAATAAAATCAGTATATTACAAGTAATACAGTATACAGTAAGTATAATACAAAGAATACTGTCCCTCTCTCCAGCCCATTTACTTCCCACTGTTAGACACGGGGCTCCTCCACATTAAAAGGGATTATGATCTACTGTGCCGTGCTGACCAGGCGTGTTGGCTTAGGCTTATTTTTAAGGTTTCCGTCTCTTACCGATGATGCGGTCTGTGTACTCCATAACTGGCTTTTACGAAAAGGGGTGGTGACACATGTATTCTTAATCCGTCACTACACGGAGTACCTAAATAAAATACCTACAACAGATACATAATATTATTACAAACTATCTATTTTTAGTATGTACCTATATGCTTTCAACTGCAAACAGTGGAAACGCATAATATGCCCTAATTAGCGACATGGCGTCATAGCTAGTTTCGTGGCCTCAATTTGAATGTCCTATGAGATCGTGACTGATGCACCGGCAATTAACCAATTAGTTAAGTGAATAATATGCCGTTGTATTTCATAGAGGAAACACCCACAGCTTGTTTCTTAAAATAAACAAATTATGATGGATTAGATACTTTTATCCAATGCTATTATCAGTAACCGGAAACGTCATAATTTTTAAATTACTTGAACAATATTACATTTTGGGTCTTTAAACACCGTAAAATATGAGAGCAAAATAATAATATCAAATTTATCATCATATCATCACGCCTTTTTCCCAGGGCCTGGGGTCAGGAAGAGTCATCTAAACGCACTTCCTTGGCAACATTGTATCTACTTTAGGCATTTGGTCATACATAAACGACGTTTGCTGCGCACTGTAAGCTTTTAAAGGAGACCTTGACATTGGCATCAATTCTACGTGCAAAACTAAACTAAACTTAACAAAATAATTTGCTTAGTTCAAAAACTAAAAAACACGCTTGAATATGAATCCTGAATATATTTTTAAATGGCACACACACAATGGGGCACAGCGGCTAAAACCATACTCCAACCGTTACGTGTAGCACAAAATAAATGAATAAAGACATTATTTTACTACAGCTATGACACTAAGACAGAGAAAATATATAAAGACACCAGAATAATGAACATATCACAAATTTACATTTACAAAAGTTGCGTGCAAATAAAAAGAAAAATATTAAATAAGGATATACATACGGAAATTCAATTTACAAAAAAATACCAAGTTCGAAAAAGAGCGCTAAGACGAGCTAATGACATACAGTTACTTAAACCGCGTACTAAAGCCCGGTTTCCACTGCGAAAGGGTAATGTGCGGAAAATGGTTAGGCGGAACGGACTCCTTTTTAATTAAATAGGTTTGTGTTTCCACCAACGAAGAGTTGGTGCTCCCTAGAACTGAGCGAGCTCATTTCTACTCTTTCTACACGCTCGGCTCTTTCCGTCCGACTATTTGTTGGTGGAAATACAAGTATGCAGTTTGCGTTTGCGAGTTTAACGAAGTCATTAATGGGTCCGTTCCGCTCGCGGTGGAAACCGGGCTTAACTATGGGAAGAAAAATATATTGTTTGAAGGTGCAGCTATGTACAACAAATTACCTAATATGATAAAAAATGCAAAATCTTTGTTTACTTTTAAAAAACACCTTAAACTGCATGTAATGAATAGCATCAGCGTACCTCAATGATTTACGCTTCTAGTTGTTCTTACTCTGTGTAATGGTTAATTGTGTTATGGCTTATTTAGAATCAGATGTGGGTAGATGTGAATAGTTTGTGATTATTGTAAGTATTGTATACATTCTGTGCGCTATTATTATGTTATAAATTTTACAATTGTAAAACTTTCTCATGTAAATGAATTGTAATTCTTATGGGAAATAAATATATATCTCAAACCTCAAATAATTGCATTGTCATCGGTCCTTGATGTGTGTGCAATATTTCAGATCAATCGGACTACTGCATGTGGGTAAAAATCGCGTTCAAAGATTCCGTTACATATATTAATACATTGATAGATACATACCGAACTTATAAAAGCGTGTTAAAACGAAATTTGATTGTGTTAATAACATAATTCGGCAAAGTTAACTGAATTTTCTTATTATAAAAACTGTGTAATATAGAAAAACAATTTTAATTATTGTGAATATGTATAGCGTAATAGCCAATTAATCAAAATACAGCATAGTTGTTTTTATTTTTTAGTTTAGTTTAGTTGTACATATAGAATTGGTACCATTAAGATTAGAATTAGTCTGTTTCGGTCATCCTCTCCCAGCGTTTCCCCTTACCTCAGCCATGTATCTATTATCCACCCATTCTACTGATTCCAAATAACCAAACTCATGTTAGTCACTATAGGCAAAATTTGTTTACAAAGAGTTTCGCACATTGAAGCCAAATGTAGGCCTATGAAGACGGTTTACACGTGGAACGGTCATAGATCCTTTGCCATTCTCATGAAATAGTGCGAAAATATATTTTATCTCATATCTAAGATATAAATAGAATACTAATATTATGAACATAATATCCTATCTTCTACAAATATTGTAGTACATTACTAGTGTTATATTTATACTAATAAAATAGAGATAAAGTTTGGGAGTTTTCTTACAGGGGGTAAATCCTTAACGAGTTATTAATTACTTTATGTATGGGCAAAAAGAAATTATTTAAAAAAATATGTAATTTAGTTCAGACTGTTCAGAAACGTTTTTTTGAATTTAGAGTTCCGTCATGCAGCAAATAAGCTTAGCTTGGGACGAGAAGTTGTGTGAAATGTCCATGAATATTTATTTTTATTTGTTATAATATTTCTGCCACAATGATGATTGAGAACTTAGAGCCTAGGGAATAAAGTTAATAAAATTCTTACGGATTTAGATGCGTATATTTGTTTTAAATTTTGGCCCGACGTTTCGGAGACTTTGCAGTCACCATGGTCACGGGTGAGACTGAGCTACATTACAGCTCAGTCTCATTTTAATTTTACATTGACCATAAAGATAGACTTTTACTATAAACTATATCATATTACATTGTGCTCAGACTACATAAAATCAATAACATTATTTTAGTTTCTAAAATACATTAACAATAACATGTTATTGATTTTATGTAGTCTGAGCACAATGTAATATGATATAGTTTATAGTAAAAGTCTATCTTTATGGTCAATGTAAAATTAAAGTCGAATGTGGGTAAACCCTGTAATAACTGATCGTAGAAGACACATTACAGCTCAGTCTCACCCGTGACCATGGTGACTGCAAAGTCTCCGAAACGTCGGGCCAAAATTTAAAACAAATATACGCGTCTAAATCCGTAAAAAGTAGTTTTATTTAAACAGATGAGTCGCGCAAGTGTTAGAAAATATTAATAAAATTCTCTTAGATTTTACGATTTCCTTAGCAAATTCTCAGTAACAGCGGTGTGTGAATACATAAACAAGTCAATATTTGTAGGCTTTGTGTAGTACATTTTATGGTGTTGTGTTATAAACTATTTGAAGTAATTTGTCGGTCGTTGGCCTGTACCACCTACAACGAATTAAAGATAATATACTTCTCGGATATGATTCTTACGAAGTAACGTCTGATTTATGAGCGTAGGAAGAAAAACCGGTCAATTAAGTGTTGACTCTCACACGAAGGGTCCCGTACTGTTATTATCATAAGGTATCGTCATACCGACCCCAAATAATACCAAATAATGGGATAAGGGCAGGATGATGATGGTAAGTTTTTGTTGGTGTGGCATTAGTTACTGTTGATATACACAAACTATGAAATTTTTAGCTCTCTAGCTATGATCGTTCCAGAGATACAGCCTGGTGACGAACGGACGGACGGACCTACAGCAAAGAGGTACGGAATCCTTAAGATGAAGAAACACAATGTCTCGGGAGTAGCCAAGTAAGAATTGCAGGTACCTATTCCTCTAATGATGCAAAAATAGCTACATATGACTTGGATTTGTGCACGAAGAGTTTTGTACTATCATCATAATATTCGCCGTGTCATGCCGTAATAGTACGGGATCCGTAGTACATTTTTTTCACTTGATTACTATCAAGCTGATTTTCCGTGAGTAGCTTTATTATGACAAGACGCCCAATAATTTTCTATTCCAAAATCTGGATTGTGGTAGCTAACAGAGGTAACAAGGATAAAATATCGTACTATTACTGGAAGAAAGCTGTAAGTGATTTATTTGAAATTTTTGTTTGAAATTTTTGACGCAAGTTCACTTACGTCTTTTTTTTACGGGTAGTACGATATTTTATCCTTGCTATCTCTGTTAGCTACCACAATCGAGATTTTGGAATAGAAAATTATTGGGCGTCTCGTCATAATAAAGCTACTCACGGAAAATCAGCTTGATAGTAATCAAGTGAAAAAAATGTACTTACCACGGATCCCGTACTATAAGCATCACATCAAAAAAAGCAAATTGTGAAGTTACTCAAAAAATGTTCGTTTTGTGGGAGCCCTGTTAATTATTTTATTCTGATTTTAGTCAGCAACAATACATCATCTATAAAAAATTCTACTCTCTAGCTTTCCACTGTTCCCGAGATATATCTATTCTGATGACTGATTGAGGGACAGCGGAGTCTTAGTAATAGGGCTTTTATATACCCTGTTGGGTACTGAACTCCAAAAATAAATAAATAATATATACTGTCTCAGAACTAGAGTCAATTGGGAATTGTATAAGTCTTCTACTAAAGGTGTAAAATAAATGGCCGACTTTGGATGACAAATTCTAACCGCACATGAGTAATGGTGTGAGCATTCGAAAGGACTTTTTTTGCAACTAGCTGCTAAAGTTATTAGTCATAGTTGACCCCTTATAATTGTAGCTGTTCTTTACTTCTTTGCATAGCAAAACAATTTATTTAGCGCTAGCACTGCTTGACATGTTGTGCCAAAATCTAAGAAACAGGTATACCTACTTAACAGGACATATTTACATGCATTTTTTTGGTATAAATGAAAAACAATCCCTGCTTTTAAACATATATATTTCAAAAGGATAAGGTAGCGTTTTTGCCCAACTGTCAAAGAAGGAATATGTCTATCGTGCGTTTGTTGTATGTAGGTAATTCTTGTATTACTTCGTATCTTCTAAAAGGATAGACCCATTTCAACAATTTAGGTGTTGATCAATTCATCTTAATCACCTAAGTGTTCTTACATATCCTTTTAAGCCTACCAAAATTACAACAATACGCAAAACTCGAAACTAAGCCCTATAACACGCCTAGTCAGCACGTAATAGTCGACCAAACAACTTCTCCAAGTGGAGGAGGAGGCCCATGGCTAACAGTATGACATTAATAAATAGAGAGATAACAAAAATAGCCAATTTTATCATTATCAACTTGGCTGGGACTTTGCCCCGCCTCTAGCTAGGTATTATACGAAAAAGTTGCTAATGTAAAGGATATCCTTTCAAAAAATGCAAATTCATTTTCTGCGTAAACCATTGCCAGCATAATTACTTTTTTATATTCCTTTTTTGTTTATACTTAATAGAACTTTATCCTTAGAATGAATAATGAGGATGTTTTTATTGTTTGTTTTTATTATTTATGATACATTACGAGACCCTACATAATACAAGAAAGAAATAAAAAGTTTATTTAGAACTTTAGAAAAATAATGCGCCAGAGCTTTGTGTTTTTACAACATTAAATTTTTTTGTAATGTACGGCGTACGGCAGTCTTTTTGCGCCTACGTGATTCCCTGATTAACAATGGAATACTTTAGGTCTATTTAATATTAGGTATATTGTTTATATTTTTAAGCGTTAGATCGAAAAACTCTCTTCAGCCCATTAACTTCCAACTATTGGGCACAGGCCTCCTCCACTTTGGGAGGGGTTATGATCTACAGTACCGCAATGACCAAGCGAGTTGGCCAGCTTGACACAGGGCTGATATCTGTAAAAATATTGCTTAGCTGACTTTTACAGAACTCTGGGAAAGGTAAGGGTGGTGACACTTGTATTCTTAATCCGTCACCACACGGACATAATGATGAAAAACTAAATATCATAAAATATTTAATTGTATAACTGCGTGACACAGTCTTCTAAACGGCTGTAATGGGAGAAAATGTAGAGGCGACACAATTCACGGAACTGAGTTCTAAGAGTAATCTTGCGTGTTGGTACCAAATACATTCCTATGTAAATAGGTATCACAATGACGGAGCAACATATCCATATATGTATTGCTATGTCCTATAAAAGTCAGATGTTAGTCACATAATAAGTTAGAACATAATAAAGTGAACAAAGATCGCTTGATCTGACCATATTGGTGAAGTTGATTAATCACGTAGTATTTAACAGAGGTATTTAAAAACATTCCGTCATATTTAACATACGTGCAAGTATAATAATTTAAATACTTATTTAAATGTGGTAGGTTTTTAATAGATAGTTTCTTACACGGAGAAGAAAGTCTCAAAAGTTATGCCAGATAGATCAAACCATTTTTATGATTTGCTTAATCGGAAGCGCTTATGGCTGATGTGTTCTTTTCTCTCCTCATGCCCTATCCGGCCATGGCGGTGCATCGTACCATGTCCCAGCAAGGGTGGCAAATTTATGTGGGGCCCCATTCGATGGGGAGAACATTAAGTTCCCCTGTCGTCGTCCTCCATGGCTGCCTGCTATAATTTGCGCGGCGGGCCCCAGAAATCCGACCAACCGAGCGGGACCGCGGCCTCTGGGAGCTGGTCAAAAGGCTGATATGTGGACTGATGCTTAAGACCTACCAACACCAACCCTCCCCATGTTCCGTAAAACGTATATAAATTTCAAAGACTGGTTGCATTTTTATCTCCCGTAACTAAGACAGGATATTGACTTGTATTCTAGCCTGAAACTAAGCTCTATTATTGATTCTGTCTTTAGTAGTAGGTAGTACTAGTACATATCGATATACAACCGGGTATAAGCAGCACAAACTCGTGACCATTGAACGATCATGTTAGCAATGACTCAACTTGAATTCATTACCTGCCTGAGAGGATAAAATGTAACTGAGTCAGCACAGTGACTCATTGACTCATTGGTAATTCAGGTACTAAATCATTATTTTGTATATCATCGTATTGTGTAAGTTTTGTAAATATATGCCATGTATAGATCTTCTAGATAACCTACAAATAACCATAGCTATAGCGATTTCTTATATATTTTAAAGGTAAAAACGGGTCCCTATTGGCGAGATTCCGCTATACGAAAATCGGTCAACAGGCCGTATCTCAAGAAAGGTTAATAACTTGAATATTGTTCACTATAATTTGTTCATAAACACATGTATTATGAAGTAACAATACTTTTTTTTCAACTTTAAACCAGTTAAACCAGTTTAAAAAAGTAATTTTATGCGCTGTAAAGTGGTTTCTTCACGGTAACGTACACATGATAAAAAAATATATTACGAGTAGTTACGGCACGTAGTTAGATAAACCACGCAAACGTTTACCAAAGTAACAACAGTGGCTGGTTTGAAGTTTGTTTTATACTATGCAGATGGCACTCCATAGTCTCTGTCTACCGCTGTCTACCGCCAAAAAAAAGAAGTATAAATAAAATAAGTAAGTAAAAATTCATGGACATTCATGGACATTTCACACAACGTCCTCTGGTCCCAAGCTAAGCTTATATGCTTATGTTATAGGTACCAGAATACGGATATACTACATTTCTTTTGTAAATGCATAACTAAAATACATAGAAACACCCAGACGCAGAACAGACATTTGTATGACATTTATAAATACCACACAAATGATTGTCACAAGCTGGAATCGAACCCACGACCTCGTGAACGGCAGTCGGTTACATAAACCACTCGGTTAATATACCACGTTGACAACCTGTGGTAAGGGAAGAGTAAACCTCGTAAAGAACGACATTGGACAAGGTCTAAATACTGATATTTAGTTGATATTTTAAAAAGATTTTAGAAACATAAAAACGAAACGAAATTTGATTTAAATTGTAGAGGCACCACAAAACCCACAAAACTGGCGTGTACTACATCTGAAAAGATTTTACAAGAGCTCTAGAAAGTCCTTTTCAATACTCTCGGGACTCTTAGTAAAGTTTGCTAAGTGGAGTTGAACCTTGGGATGTTTTTCATAGATATTACAGCCGTATTTTTACTCGGAACTTTCCTAAACGTAATCAATATCATGTTAAATGTGAGCAAACATACAAAAACAAACCAGAAATTGAATCTAGTAAACCTAGTAACTTAACGTATCTACTGATAGATAAAATAAATAAAATTGTTGTAAAATAAATAAATTAATAATTTAGTACAAACAAAAACCCATTTATTAATTGCTAATGATGCCAATTCTGTTGCGACAAAAACTCAAATGACAACAACTATGGTGTACTTTAATTAATTGGCTATTTTTTTGTATACATTTATATTAATTAAAATCGTTGGTCTATAAATACACAGTTTTTATAATAAGAAAGTTCAGTTCACGTTGCTGATTAGCTGAACTTTGTTATTGATATTATCAATTTTCATTTTTTATTAAAGTTTAGTTGTGTATATAGAATTGGTACCATTAGCTCTTCGAATAAAGATTAATGGTCTTATTCATAATGACTTACCGCAGGTTTAAACGAAGATTTTATCGGAGAGATAATAAACGTTTTATCGTAAAAAGACATTTATGAATAACAAGTTTTGACAATTTTTGCGAACTTTAAACCTCGGATAAATCACTATGAATAAGACCATTAATGTCTGTATATTTTTTATGTAAATATTTTTAGTAAATACTGATAGTTATCTATTTTATACAAAGTCTTCTAATCTGCACTAATATTACAAAGCTGAAGAGATTGTTTTTTGAACGCGCTAATCTCAGGAACCACAGGTCCAATTTGAAATATTCTTTCAGTTCAGTGTTATATAATACACTAGCTGTTGCCCGCGACTCCGTACGCGTGGAATTTAGGAAGGTTTCATGAAAATCTATCCATATATCCAACACCAAATATCCAAACATTAGAGTAGGTATGGATAGAAGACCGAGGAAACGTTCGCGTTGCTCAACCAACAGTTTAAGTATTTTATATTGTCGCGCGTAATTCTTTTTTCGTCATATCTCCTAAGATATTCATTTAAATTGCATGCTGTAAAAAGCAGTTATAATATATATTAATTGCGTAAGCTAACTAAGCTGTTTAATTTGATAAAAAATATTACTATATACACATAAATAGCTTTTGAAAACACCCTATTGAATTTAATAATTTTTTTGACATTATTATGGGTACAGCGGGTTTCCCTTAAAAGATAGACATATGCTCTCGCGGACTTTTTTAAAGAACTATAGGTAACAAACAATTCCTCGATACATTATTTTGTTGTACCTCATATAGATAAGGCAGCGTTTTCATTTATATCTCGCGCGTGCCCGAATTTTTAAGCAAATTTAATCATATCTCATACAATATACAGCAAACCCCAATAAATTATACGAAAAAAGCCATCCTCTTGAACCACTCTATCTATTAAAAAAAATCTCATCAAAATCCGTTGCGTATTTTTGAAGATATGAGCTTACATAGGGACATACATACAAAAATTACGACTTTGTTTTATAAGAAGTAAAGAAGAAGATAAAGATTTATCGTGGAGGGCTATAGGCTATATAACATCACGCTATGGAAGCAAAGCAGCAATGAAAAATGTTGCTAATACGTAAAAAACATTTTAAATTCTAGACGTACTAGTCTAATAAATATAGATAGAGTACTTAAGAGTATTCTGTATTTGATCAGATATGTATAATAATTCTAAATAGGTGTGTAAATTGTAATTTTTTTTGGAATTTTATTGTTCGATATTTTTTGTTTTTTGTTTTTCTTTTCGTTGTTATTAATTTTTGTCAAACCAACAGCAACAACTGCTTTTTCTTTTACATATTATATTTTTATACTTACCTACTTACTAGCTTACTACTAATACTACCTACCTACTTAAATAATAATCTCTTTCAAATCTAGACTAAATAATTATTGTATACTTATGATAGTTAACCAGTGGGAGTATTTAAATTACACCTATTCACTGTGGACGTTCGTGTCAACACTCCAAGGTCCCATTTGAAAACCAGCGTCAAGTCCTTGAGACTTGACATTATGCTGAAATGGGCCCTATTGCTGCTGACCGGACATCACATTTTTATAATTATATGTAGCTTATTTCTTTATGACAACCTAATTTGTTTAAAAATGTGTGTTTTGTTAGTTCAATAAAAGTATTTTCTTTCTTTCTTTCTTTAATTCTAAACACAATACTATAAAGAGCTGTGTTTGCAACCTTATTTAAATCATGCCCCTTCTTAACATACCCCCTATTTATGCCCCCTAATTTTCAAAATGGTTTTTTTTCCATAAATTATAAAGGTCTTCCATTTCTAAATTATCTGTCTATGGAGTGAGCACACACGTAACGTAACAGCACGTTGGAAAACACGGATGTAGAGTGACCTACGAAATCTATAGTACCAACAATTCCGTGAGTGTAGATATAATTAAAAAATAATAGTATAGGTAATGTAATTTCAAATTATTTAATTTTATTTCTGGCATATCTCAAATATATACATACATATTAATATTTTTTAATGTTTCTTGCCCATGTAACTATTGTTTTAGTATATTATCTTATTACTAATTAATTACATAATTACTTGAAATGCAGCTAATAAATTTTAATATTCTAAATGTCTTGTTAAAAACACAATTACAGAATGTGTAAAATTTTACGTCGCACTGTCTTTCGTCATTTTATTTTTGTTTTCTTTTTTCATCATTTTTGTGTTATAAGTATGTATTTACAAAAGAAAAGTAGTATATGTATTCTATCCGTATTTTGGTACCCATAACACAAGCATAATATAAGATTAGCTTGAGACCAGAGGAAATATTGTTGTGTGAAATGTCCATGAATATTTATTTATTTATAACTTTTACTTGCTTTTTACTATGAAGAGTGATACCAGCTCAATGTTGTTGTTTTCTTTATATAGCTGAGGGCGCAGTGGTCGAAACCGACGTAGAGGACCATACCTTAAAGTATTTATGAATTGCGGCAGCGATGGGAGAAACTATCCTTCTTTGTACTATTTCAAGGAACTTCCGACATATAAATTTTTCACAAAACCATTAGATAAGTTAACTATTAAATAAGAATCCTAATCCCAGTCCCTTAGAAGTCGAAATACAATGTCTCAAGACGTTCTTGTAAAATTTATTTCAACTTCAGTCCCATTGTTCTGCGTACGCTTAAGTAGGTAATAATTGACCGTGAAACTTATTTCCTTGGTCATTGGATGCATTATTGAGATGGGGTTTATTATGGGTTGAAACGTTGTGTATTGTAAGGACATCTGCATCGCAATGATGCCTGTATTTATCATAGAACTAGCTGTTGCCGTGTCGTACGTGTGGAATTTGGAATTTTTTTCCAGTTTTTTTGCAACATTTTTTACTTGTTTTGCTCCTATTGGTGATGGCGTGATGTTGTATAGCCTATTATAGCCTTCCTCGATAAATGTTCTATGCGACAACGAAAGAAATTTTCAAATCAAAACACTGGATCTTGAGGTTAGCGTTTTCAGACAAATAAACTCTTCAGCTTTATATTATTAGTATAGACTATAGATTGTAAACGAGTAAGAATCATATATTTTTAGATATATTTCTAAAATCTAAAGGCCTTAACATTCTAGAACATTCAGTTAGCATGTTCTACATCTTAGCTTTTAAATGCTTTTAAACTCATTTCACAGGACCTTTTTAAATCCTTATTAATTTATAAATGCGAAAAGAATATTAACCAAAAATTTTGACGAACTTAAGTGTTAATGGGTGTAACCAAACTATAGTGCGATTTAAAAACGTACGTACAACGCCATCTATCGAGTGGTATAGTATACTTCTGTTTAAGGTTTGATTTCTAAATTTCACGTAGACGAAGTCGCGGGCAACAGCTAGTCTATCATAAAGTTAAGCTAGGGCTCAGTGCTAGGAATATCAACTTAACTTTGTGTGTCTGTCTTCACACCTAGAATAAAAAAAGATCTAAAAAGTACAAAGCATTATTTACCAAAATTTCTGATATACAATAAAGCGACAGATACAAAAACACATAATACATATTTACAATATCTTTACCCCTATAAAAAGATAATAGGCACTTTATAAAATAGGCTACAGTATAGTTTTACACAGCTTACGATAGCTCAGTGGCTAGTTCCATCGACTCTATTAGGATTATCGAAAATCTTATTTGGATTTACGATCAGAAAGCGTTAACTGTCGTGTACCCTATTTCGGAGACTTCCTTTGATGAAAAAGAAAAATGGTTGGGCTGATTTATTCACGCTTTGAAATTGGATTCAAGGGAGATCTGTTGATTTATCTTGTAAAGAATTTGTTTCTTATAATTTTATGAAATAAGAAATAAAGAACGACCATCATTCTCCTGCCCTTATCCAATATTCAGGATTTGGCGGATTTTTTCAAGCTGCTGCCACCCTCCTCAAGTATGTGCGCAGGTGTTACGCGATGTGGTTTCCTCGGTCGGTTCTTACGGCCCCCGCGAACAAAACATGGGAAGGTGACACTTGTGTTCTTTTTGTCCGTCACCATAAAAACGCCGACGAACGACCACCATTTACAATTTAAATAAAGTTTTTAAACGTAAACACTCCTCTAACTTGATTGGATCTACATAGTATCTAGGCTTCGAATAAATCTCCAAAGCAAATGGATGGTATTTAAAATAAATAATAATAAATAAATATTTATGGACATTTCACACAACGTCCTCTGGTCCCAAGCTAAGCTTGTTATGCTTGTGTTATGGGTACCAGAATACGGATAGAATACATAAACTACTTTTCTTTTGTAGATATGTACATACTTATTATACATAAAATAAAATATGTCTTTACTTGAAATCATATCCAAAATAATGTTTGATACTTATTTCTATACTGTCGTTCTGGTAAGGTCTTGGTAACCATTTAATATGATAATAGCCTCAGGGACATCACATAACAAATAAGAATTTTTAAGAGCAATATTGGTGGTAAAATTGTGATCACTAGGCAATAAAATCTAATATATACTATAATACACGCGAATTATCTTCTAAGTTCAAGAAAAAAAGAGTCCAAGGGATGTTGACTAATTCTAATGGTGTTATTCATAATGACTTATCGGAGGTTTAAAAGTTCGCTAAAATCGGTTCGCGAAAATTGTCAAAACTTGTTATTCATAATGGTCTTTTTACGATAAAACGTTTATTATCTCTCCGATAAAATCTCCGTTTAAACCTCCGATAAGTCATTATGAATAAGACCATTGTCTCTAACACTTGCGCATGCCCACTTTTTACGAATGTACACATGTATTTGTGTCTAAAAGTGGTTTAATTTTATTCTAAGTCTATCACTAGACATATCACAATACAGTATCACATTAGAATTAATTGGACCATTACAGTTATGCTCATAACTATTCATAAGCGTAAACAAACATGGATTTGCACTGATTCGCTTTTAAAACATTTTTTTCAAATTCTAAACTTATTAAGAGAAATGTCACATTCTTCTATTATTATATTTTAAATTATTAGGTTTTAAAAATTAGGGGTGCATAATTTTTTTTTAATTTACAGTCCTTATTATACATAAATAGCTCATGTTATTATTTTAGTACATTATTAATAAAAATCTAATGTTTGTTAGATGTAGGTACGTAGGGACCCTGTGGTAGGGACTAATCTCTGAAAGTAATCCTGGTCCTAAAAAATTTACTAATAAGAAGCAATAGTCTCGGAGAGTGTTAAAGGCTATAACGTTATCCCTATATGTAGTGTTTCACAATTCTAGAAGTAGAAAGTCACGGGCAAAAGCTAGCTATAAAATAAACATAATATAAATCTTCTAAGTAAAATACAATAAACATATTAAATCCCTTATTTGTGCCCTTCTTGAAAACATAAAGCTTACTTTGAGTCTAGACGTCCTTATTATAAAATTATCGTCAATATTTATTATAATTTATGCATTAACTTGTTATAAGATCAGATCTTGCATAATAGTTATACATTTTAAATGACAAAGATAGCGGTTCATTTTATTCCAGACTTATAATGTTTAGGTAGCAGACGAACACTTTGGAAGAACGTAATTTTACATTATACTAGCTGTCCCGGCAAACGATGTATTGCCATACAAAAAAAAAGTTTGAAAAATAGATGTTGGCCGATTCTCAGACCTACTGAATATGCTTGTAAAATTTCATAAAAATCGGTCAAGCCGTTTCGGAGGAGTACGGTAACTAACACTGTGACACGTGAATTTTATATATAAGAAGATAAGATAAGATATATCTTGCACCTCTCTCTGTGTATTTCTCCAGCCCATTAACGTCCACTGTTGGGCACGGGCCTTTTCCACTTTGGGAGGAATTAAGGCTGTGGGTGGCTCTAATAAGCTATGATTATTAGAGCCACCCGGCACCCACTCCGCACCGCCTCGCCTCGTGCGGTTAGTATTCTTGATATGGATTTGTATGGGTATGCGCTCACTACATCAATTCCGTAGCGTCACCGGCTCACCTCAGTCGTAAGCACTCCACGCGCGGACAGCGGGTGGACCACTCGGTGACAACTCGCTGCTCGCATGCTTGCCTTGCGCTGACGGCGCATCGCCAACGCGCGGGTCCCCACCCTCCCATCATACCCAGCCTTTCTTTTAAACAAGTCGGACGTATCGTTTTTGCTTTCAAAATGAATAAAGAAAAACTATTATGCCAATTGTTGACTGACTACACGAAATTTCCTGGACTAAACGGTCTCCAGTTGTAGACTACGCGGCGTCCACCATCGGCCGGCGCGGGGTCCACTGGTTGACCGCGCGACGAGACGATGCGGGGTGGGTGCCGGGTGGCTGTATGGTCTACTGTGCCGCGCTGACTATACGTGTTGGCACATAGTTTATTTCCTAGTTTCTAACAGCGGCTGTTATTTGTGTGCGATTTTCTTTAGCTGGCTTTAACAGCTAGAAAGGAAATGGGGTGGGTTACCACCCCATTTCCACAGGTGTTAACCTGTGATCTTAATCCGTCACCACACGGTCATCTTTCACCTATTTATAACTACTTTATCTTCCATATACATATACAGAGGACGTTGTGAAAAATGTCCAATATAAAAAAAAATATGTTAGTAGGACTTTTCGCCTTTTAACTTAATTGTAATTTATTATAATAGTCTGCTTAAAAACATTAAACTTATATAGAATGCCCAATAAACCATAGTTTATTGATAACTTCGATTATTTCATAGTTAATCCGAATTTTTCACGACTGCAAAGAAAGGAGGAGGTTCTCAACATTTTTTTTCCATGTTTGTTTCCTCATAACTTTTGACTGGGCGAAGTGATTTTAATGATTCTTTTTTTATTTGATAGCTAGTGCTTCATGTTTGGTCCGATTGAAACCAGGTCAGGATCTGATTGTTATCTCCTGAGAAATCGTGGAAAACCCTCAAATTTTAAAGGCAAATGAAGTCAGTTGATTTTTTTTTAAATAATACTTAATTACGTACAGCACAATTTTCTTAAGTTGCACTAACCAATACATTAATAAGTACTAAACTATAAATAGGTAACAGGAATAATAATTAAAAATCATGAATTCAGTACATGGTGTGGGAAGTGTGTAGGGAGGCATTATTATCAAAATAACGTCTTTTAGATTTACTATGTATAGTTATATCGGTATATTTTCCAATGGATACATCTTATGGGATTAGTGTACTCTTAAAATACTTTTAATACACTTATAGCTTGTTATTTTCGGATTGGTATTTATTGAAATGGAATTAAATCAAGCGTTTCCACCACCGCCTTACTAACGTAGAGTAACCTCATTTCTTCCCCAAGGATCTGTAAAAGCCGATTCAAACATTAATATAAACACGGAACAACTTATGTTGGAGACGGAATACTGGATCGAAACTAAATACATACCGTCCATAAGGGGGCCTTTGTCCAATAGTACACCGTTAATGGCAGTGAAGAAGTATATTTCAAAAACGAATATCATAAGTCTAGTTCAAGTTTCTAAGCAATCTCTAATATGTATATTATTATAAAATTTTCGTGTCACAATGTTTGTTCCTCCGAAACGGTTTGACCGATTCTTTTGAAATTTTTTATGCATATTCAGTACCTAAGTCTGAGAATCGGCTACTATCTATTTTTCATACCCCTAAGTAAAAAGATTGTCCACTCCTCACATTATGGAATACATACATTTGTATGGCAAAACAACGTTTGCCGGGTCAGCTAGTTATTTTATCTATACTAATAATATTATAAAGCTGAAGAGTTTGTTTTAACGCGCTAATCTCAGGAACCAGTAGGCCGATTTGAAAAATTCTTTCAGTGTTAGATAGGGCATTTATCGAGGAAGGCTTTCGGCTATATAACATCACGCTACGACCAGTAGAAGTGAAGGAATAGTAAAAAATGTTGAAAAAACGGGGAAAATTTTCTAAATTCCACGCGGACGAAGTCGCGGGCAACAGCTAGTAGATTATGTAATGAGTAAAAATTACTGCACTTATTTTAGATCTGTTCATCTCTTGTATCTATCACTAATAAACTAATTATAAATCTGAACGCTTTATTTGTGTGAATGCTCTTATCTCAAGAACCGCTGGTCCGATTTAAAAAAACTCTTTCAGTATTAGATATTATATTTATTAAGGAAGGTTTAAGGCTATATAAAACCACGCTGCAACCAATAAGAGCGAATCATCAGTGCAAAATGTTGCAAAAACAGGGAAAAAGTTCTAACTTCTACGCGTAGGTAAAAAGAGTAAGAAAGAAAGAAAAAATATTTATTTCACACTCACGGTGAGGCCTTACAGAGTAAAGTATACTAGCTTATTATCTAAAATTAAACTAGATGAAGTTAAACAGAAAAATAATCATAAAGTTGTTAACCCATCCGTAAGCAGAAAAAAGGTACACCGCTCAGCAAAATGTTGAAAGGGTGTCCATGAGACAACCTAACAACGGTGATTTTATGCTATATACTAACTGACTTACATAGATAATACATATAATATAGGTGACTAACTGCCGCACTCAGAGACATTTAATGGTTACTTAAGGAGCTCTTTAGTATTGATTTAAAAAAGTTTTAACTTAACTTTTACTTTTTTAAATCAATGCTAAAGAGCTCCCTAAGTAACCATTAACATTTAATGGTTACTTAAGGAGCTCTTTAGTATTGATTTAAAAAAGTTTTAACTTAACTTTTACTTTTTTAAATCAATACTAAAGAGCTCCTTAAGTAACCATTAAATGTCTCTGAGTGCGGCAGTTACACTAGAAACACAGTTACAAGGTGCAATGACGACATCCAAAGATGAAAAACAAGAAACATTAACACTTAGATAAATTATAGACACAGGAATACAAGTTATTTAGGTTGATTAGGATTAGGCAAGGAAGGTAAAAAATAAATAAGGTACGGATAGTCTTATTCATAATGACTTATCGGAGGCTTAAACAATAACTTTATCGGAGATATAATAAACATTTTAGCGTAAAATGACTATTATGAATAAAAATTTTTGACA
This sequence comes from Orgyia antiqua, assembly GCA_916999025.1. Lineage (NCBI taxonomy): Eukaryota > Metazoa > Arthropoda > Insecta > Lepidoptera > Erebidae > Orgyia > Orgyia antiqua. Next base: position 5,538,106 of record OU779869.1, read on the forward strand.
ATTATAGCGAACTTTTAAACTTCCGATAAGTCATTATGAATAAGACCATAAGTCGCGGCCAGCAGTTAGTCAGTTAATATTTTGGCACGTAGTCTTTGTTTACAATTAGTTCAACAATTAGTAAGTTCAATAACACCGATAAGACGACATTACAAAGTTTTATTTTTGATTTCTTCCTAACTTTTACCATTAATAAACTTTTAGTAGTCCTTAATTATTGAATTATAATTTATTTATAGCCATTAGACGTTGTTTATTGTTTGTTTACGTAACTTATTGACTTAATTTGTTAATAAAAGTGACTCACTAAAATAACTTTGGGTTATTATCCAATCGCTTCTGAATACCAGTTCGTTGAATTTTAATCGATGAGTAATCGATACTTGATGTTTATGGAAATAAGTAAGCGTAGAGAAGCCGTAATGTTAATTTGTTTGTTGAATATATTATTGGCTGAATCACTAATCAACGCGTAACTTGAGTATATACATATTATGGTATATAGTAAAACAAAGACTAATCTTATATGTAAGTTCTTTAACACTATTTATTCTAACACTAGCACGACTCATGCACTAAAAAAAACTTTATAAATAGTAGGTACAAAAATAGTTATACTATTAATAATGTGGTAAGGTTTGTAATATGTATGTAGGGGGTAGGCTCTGAAAGTAATGGTCCAATTATAATTTTTTTTGAGTAATAAGTAGCTTTTATTCCTTTTAGTAGTGATTTGAAATTCCAGGTGTACAAAATCGCGGGCAACAGCTATGATATTATTCATAACTAGCTGTTGCCCTCGACTCCGTCCGCGTAGAATTTAGGAAATTTTCCCCGTTTTTGCAACATTTTTAACTACTGCTTGAGTGAGAGTAATAAAAACGTAAGAGTAAACAAATATAATCAGAATGAACGAACTGCTAAGCTATCAGGAGTTACACGTGTTATTGTGAGTCAACCATAAAATATAGATATGTGCTGTTTCGGGATATTTTTTAGACAATTGTATGTAGAATATTTCCGTCATACATTATTTCTATGTAACTTTAACCATTAAGGCTGCACACGCGACGGAAGCTTAAAAAATGGAGCACCATTTCCCGTTTTCCCAACATTTCCCTTCACTACTCTGCTCCTATTGATTGTAGCGTGATGAAAAGTATACTATAACCTGCCCAGAAGTATGTAGAATAATTGTACCAAGTTTCGTTAAAATCCGTCGAGTAGTTTTTGTTTCTATAAGGAACATACAGACGGACACACAGACAGACAAAAATTTTACTGATTGCATTTTTGGCATCAGTATCGATCACTGATCACCCCCTGATAGTTACTTTGAAAATATATTTAATGTACAGAATTGACCTCTCTACAGATTTATTATAAGTATACATGACTCATCGAAGGCTTAAACGGAGATTGTATTGGAGAGATAATAAACGTTTTATCGTAAAAAGACTATTAAGAATAACAAGCTTTGACAATTTTCGCAAACCGATTTTAACGAACTTTTAAACCTCTGATAAGTCACTATGAATACCACTAGTCTATAATAGGGCATTACTCAAAATCAGCGTTGGGATGACATTCCACGTTGCCCCAACAAAGCTGAGTAATGTACCTTTTTCGCCACAGGGACATTGGGCTTAGAGTTAGATTGTATGTTTTAGGTAGATTTAGTTTTGTAGAAATAGTTTTTAGTTTTTAATTTGTAAATTTTTATTCATATTAGTCTAATGTGCTTGTGGCCTGGAATAAATAATTTTCTTTCTTTCTTTCTTTCTTTCTATACGAATATTATAAAGCTAAAGGGTTTGTTTGTTAGTTTGAATGCACTAATTCCGGAAACTACTGGTTCGAATTGAAAAGTTCTTTTTGTTTTAAATAGTCCATTTATCGAGGTCTATATACTATATTATAATATCACGATGAGACCAATAGGAGCGAAGCATTAGTGATTAATGTTGCCCTAAACGGGGAAAATTTACTAAAATCCACGCGTACGAAGTCGCGGGCATAAGCTAGTGTTCTTTAAAAGAACACAAACTTAAAATGTAATAAATATATAATGTAATACCTTTAGGAAGTTTCAAGCGTAAACATTATCCCGTAAAAGAATTAGTTACTTCATTTGTTTCAATGGGCAATGTCTTAGAAGGTTTTCCTTTGGGATCTTAAAGTGAGTAATATTTTATGCGCAGTATCGAATCTAATTGTAAGAGACTAAATCAATAATAGATTTTTTTTTAAACATTCCACAAATAAATTACGCATTTTATTTGAAATAATACGCAAATAGTACAAAAAATAAAACTCAAGTAAAATAACTTTTTGTCTGCATGTTTTTATGTAAACATCTACTTAAAAAAAAAGATCTTGCTGCTGTTTCTATAATAGAGTAAGTAGTTCGAATGCTTTTCGTAAAAAAAAACTATTATTAAGAATTTAGACATCCATATTTTGATCAAAATTTAGCCCGACGCGACGTGTCGGAGACTTTACAGCCACCACGATCTAAATCCGTATAAAGTTTTTTTTTATAATAAACTAGCTGCCCCGGCAAACGTTGTTTTGCCATACAATTCTGTGTAAAAATCAACAACAAAAAATTTCATCAAAATCGGTCCAGCCAAATTTAAACTACCCTATCTCTCAAGTTGGATCGAACTGCACATGGTGTGCGAATTTTATTATAATCGGTTAAGTGGTTTAGGAGTCCATTGAGGACAAACATTGTGACATGAGTAGCGCAACTGTTAGAAATTATTCACCTAAGAATTTTTACCCAGTGTTCCAGTCTAGTTTTATTTCATGTCATTATTCAATAAATTGAAGTAAATTTAATTAATACATAGCACAAATTTGCACTTTGTTAAAAGTTCTGTGTAATTTGATTATGTAAACTTTGATTTCTGTGTAGCAACTTTAATGGATTTGTGTAATTCTATAAATTCGCGAATATAGGTCGGACGAAATATTATCTGTATGTATAGCTTGCTCTGTTTATTTGTGGATAAAATATCTGATAAAGTTTATTTGAAACTTAATATTTTGCAGTTTATTGAACTTTGATATTGAGAATCGTATGTGTACAAGATATAGATATTTGAGACATAGGTATTATTTATATAGAATTACTAGCTGACCCGATAAACGTTGTTTTGCCATATAAATATTAACAACCCTTGTCACTTAGAGGTTTGAAAAACGCGACTTTTATTAGTAAAGTAATTTATTAATTTTGCAATTGACTTGCTATGCTCTTACTTAATAAATCAAATTGTGGTGGAATAAGCTGAGTAGGCAGAGCTACGGAACGGTATTCCGAGGTCGTGGGTTTAAGTCCCGCTTGCGGTGATCACTTTTTCCACCACAATTTGATTTATTAAGTAAAAGCATAGCAAGTCAATTGCAAAATTAATAAATTACTTAAGTAAGACCTAAATAAAGACGCTTCTTCTTTCTCATAACATTTTTGGCAGAGTTGCCATGGTTGTCACTTCAGGACGTGGACGTGTTTTACACACAATAAGGGGCTATAGGTTCATCTCATACTGTTGCCTTCCTGGTGCAAGTATTAAAGTATACCAAAATAGAGTTATGTTTCCTATAAGAGGCCCTGGTTATTTTCAGATAAAAGGACTTCTACGAGTAGATTGTCGATTATCATTGGAATTAGGGAGCCGAATAGAGAACACTGGTCTAGGGTCATATCTTTACGATAGATTTAGCTATAACTAGCGAGTGACTTCCCTAAGCCATTTGATATGTTTCATATCACACTAGAGTTAGCGTAACAAGGTAAAATTATACTCTTTAGGTCAATGTCTATTGACCGGTGCTCACATAGCATGACAGCTATTAACCTTGTCAACACGACATTCTTCTACAAGGCTAGGAAGCTTTTAAAAATAGTAGCAATTTTGGCTTGTTAACGATGTACTAAATAGATATATCCAAATATGAAATCGCTGATGACTTATCAAGTACATGGCGCGCAAAAAATTGCAGTTGTAATTAGTCAGTCTAGGCACGAGGTAGCGTACTAAGCCGAGTTCAAGTAACATTTATGTTATTATAGGAAGAAGTCTACTTAATGTCAACTTGATTGAAGTTCCTAACATTGTCTTAGGACCCAGGAATAAAAGATAGAAGAAGGAAGAAGACGTTTAAAAATAATTGTCTAGGTGTACTATACTATTAAAATTATTTATTACGATTGAACGTTTTCATTAATGACTCTTATTTTGCATTTTCTTAGATTAATAAAATAATTAAGTATTAAAAAAAAAATGTTCTACCGACTTCATGTGCCTTTGAAATAAGAGGGTTTTCCTCGATTTCTCGGGAGATTACTATAAGATCCTGACCAATGTGACCAGACGGGAAACTCCAGCTTTCAAATAAAAAAAGAATCATATAAATCGGTTCGCCCAGTTAAAAGTTATGAGGTAACAAACATAATAAATATGAATTATAAGTATGTATTTACAAAAGAAAAGTAGTATATGTAGTATATCCGTATTCTGGTACCCTTAACACAAGCATATAAAGCTTAGCTTGGGACCAGAGGACGTTGTGTGAAATGTGGACATTTCACACAACGTCCTCTGGAATGTTTATTTATTTATTTATAAAAAAACCATACAGACGAATTGAGAAACCTCCTCCCATTTTTGAAGTCAGTTAATAAGCGAGAGCATGCAGCAGCAGGACATCAATCTTTCTCCAGCTATATTTAGGAATATTTCAGCGAATACTGACAGTCTTATTTCCATTTCCTGTTGTGAGATAAATTTGCATGCAATTCACAGGGGAATGAAAAGGGGACATCTAAAATTGTTAGTCACACAGCGCTAAATTGTATAGCAGTAGAATTTATAGTTTGCTTTATAGGACAATTTTAATTTAACATTTTCAATTTTTAATTTTACATGTCCATTTTTAATTGTCTATTTAATTGTTATAACGTATAGTACTGATGGTATATTAGTCTAATAACTACTACATATCTCTACGGACCAAAGTGTAGGTAAAATTTTATAATCGGCCTCTTAAATAAAATCAGATTAGTTTCAATGATTTTTTGGTGACAGATAAATCGTTAGATTAGCCCTGATTAATCATAATTTTATCTAATGATAATTTTAGGCTAATCAGGGCTAATGTAGGTATACAGCGATTCAATAGCACATTTTTGCAATTATTGTACTTATTATCCTTCCTTCTTTATTATTTCATTTTGAGTCGGCATTTTAATACCAGAAAACCTAATATTACCAGTCTGTGTATTATATGTGAAGTAAAACATTTATACGATACCAATTCATTGGTATTAATGTTATTTTATTGCACTTAAAATCTATATACAGGGTGTCCCAAAAGTCAACGTCCAACCGAAAACCTAAGCTAGGCCTAGTTGTGGGGGCTCTCAAAAAAAAAGAAAAAAAAATCTATCTCATGTAGTTTCGAAATGACAGCCATTTTTCTTAAATTGACACCCTGTGACGAGTTTACGACTACTGGGGTTGCAAATGAGCTCTTTTGTAATTTTATTTTTGTGTGGAGTAGTCTTAAGTGATGCTCCTACAAATTCCAATTCATCATTTGCACACAACTTCATTGGAATTTCAGAAAATATCCGTTTTATACCGAACCATGACGTGAAAATGACTACATCACTAAACTTTGACAGTCTGTACTGAAAAAAAAATCTACTATGCAATTTCGGCAAGTGCCCTTAAAAGTTGGCGCATTTAATGGGCTTTCCAAAATGGTATAATACTTACTAAATTATTTCTTAGACGACGAGAAAAAAAAAAATTAAGAAAGTCGATATTTAGCTTATTATTAGTTAGTCATAAAACTTTCTCAAAATTATTCTAATATCATCTAGGCGTTCTGTAAGGTGTAATTAAAGAAAGAGACGAAGAAAAGTTAGAGCGGGATAGTGACGCTACTAAAAGAAAGAGACGAAGAAATGTTAGAGCGGGACGGAGAGTGACGCTACTTGGTGTCAGTGAATCTTTCTACAATGTGTGAGCGAGACGAAATTGACATTTTGGCTAGTGTGGGTGAAACAGATAGCACGCTAATACAACAGCGTGGTATACGTACAATAATTCAGTACGTTTCGTGCCTTCGTTTACTGCGCATCTTTTTGTATTCGTTTGTATTTATTTCGTGCTTACAACCTTGGCTCTGTTTACTGGACTTGATTGCGTGTGACTTGGATTTGTTTTCGAACCGTTTCTGACGAACTTGGCTTTCTCCTGGACTGTTTTTGTAAGAAAATGCCTTTCTTGTACTCTGCAGAGGAATATGCAAACATGCACCTTATTTATGGGGAATGTAGGTGCAATGCTAGAGCTGCAGCTCGACTCTACCGTGAGAGATATCCGAATGCCGAGCGTCACCCAGATCATCGAGTTTTTGTAAATGTGCACCGTTTATTATCAGAAAATCAACTTCCTACTCGAGCTACTAGAGTGGGAAGAACCGTCGTGCCTTATGAAGAAGATGTCCTAAATGCAATTGCAGAGAACCGGAGTATCTCAGTACGTGGAATCGAGCAAAGTCTGGGGGTACCTAAAAGTACAGCACATCGGATACTGAAGAGAAACGAATTGCATCCGTACCACATGCAACGGGTACAAACTTTGCTACCCCGTGATTATCCTAGCAGGATTTTATTTTGTCAATCAATGCTCGAAAGGCACAGAGCAGATCCAGAATTCTTGCGTAAAATTCTTTGGACTGATGAATCGACCTTCAAAAAAGACGGATACATGAATTTGCATAATTTGCACGAGTGGCACGTCGAAAATCCACATTTGATGCGCGAAGATAGGTCACAGTACCGCTTTAAAATAAACATGTGGACTGGGATCTTAAATGGATCCATTATTGGGCCTTTTGAACTGCCAGAAAACCTCGATGGGGCAGCTTATTTGGACTTTTTACAACATCAGTTACCCAATTTGTTAGAAGACGTGCCACTTAGCATTTATCGAGACATGTGGTTCCAGCAAGATGGCTGTCCGGCACACTATGCGCGCCCAGTGAGAGAATTCCTTAATCAAGAATATCCAAATAGGTGGATTGGTCGATCCGGTCAGATCACGTGGCCCCCCCGTTCCCCGGATTTAAATCCTATTGATTTTTTTTATTGGGGAACGGTCAAAGAAATTGTTTACCAAAAACCAATTGAAAATTTAGAGGAACTGCGTCAGAGAATTCAAGATGCCGCTGATCACATCAATTCCAGACGTTTCGCCCGCCAGATTACACGATCGTTTTTAAGAAGGTGTAGGGCGTGCATACGCGCTGATGGCAAGCAATTTGAACATTTGATATGATTTAAATAAACATTCGATTTTTAATAATTGACTTTTATTTAAACAATCCCAAAAATTCACTGACACCAAGTAGCGTCACTCTCCGTCCCGCTCTAACATTTCTTCGTCTCTTTCTTTTAGTAGCGTCACTATCCCGCTCTAACTTTTCTTCGTCTCTTTCTTTAATTACACCTTACAGAACGCCTAGATGATATTAGAATAATTTTGAGAAAGTTTTATGACTAACTAATAATAAGCTAAATATCTACATTCTTAATTTTTTTTTCTCGTCGTCTAAGAAATAATTTAGTAAGTATTATACCATTTTGGAAAGCCCATTAAATGCGCCAACTTTTAAGGGCACTTGCCGAAATTGCATAGTAGATTTTTTTTTCAGTACAGACTGTCAAAGTTTAGTGATGTAGTCATTTTCACGTCATGGTTCGGTATAAAACGGATATTTTCTGAAATTCCAATGAAGTTGTGTGCAAATGATGAATTGGAATTTGTAGGAGCATCACTTAAGACTACTCCACACAAAAATAAAATTATAAAAGAGCTCATTTGTAGCCCCAGTAGTCGTAAACTCGTCACAGGGTGTCAATTTAAGAAAAATGGCTGTCATTTCGAAACTACATGAGATAGATTTTTTTTTCTTTTTTTTTGAGAGCCCCCACAACTAGGCCTAGCTTGGGTTTTCGGTTGGACGTTGACTTTTGGGACACCCTGTATAGAAGGTATAGACTGTAGATAAAGATAACAAATATTTCGAATTATAAAGAACACATGAACAAAGTGACCTCGCCTTAATAGAGACTGTAAAAAACGTGTCAATGGACATATTTTTGATTAATTCTATTTAGTAATAAAGTTTAGTTTAAAATTACTTATTAACATTATGTAGGCTAGACTTGGAAGACCAAATATATCATGAAAAAAATATACAAGAAAGACGCTGACGAGTAATTAAATATTTACTTGTGCTAATAATGATGCCGATCATCTATAAGGGAATCCAAAAGTATAATTTTCATGGTAAGTGGTTTTGAAGTCTAAGAATTCCAATTAAGAAAACAGCTGACGACTGACTCTTTGAAATTAGGAGTTTCAAGACAGTTATTTAACTTAAAATTATCTAAGTTCTAAACATTAGTAGTGAATAGGATATTAGCTTTCTAAACTTACCTTAACTTTAGCTTGTCGTGTCCTACTAATTATTATAAACGCGAAAGTTTATAAGAACGTTTAACTGGAAGTATGTCTGTTACCCATTCACGCATAAGTTACTAAATGGATGCAACTTAATAGCTGCATAGCCTATCATATGATATCATCACGCTTAAAGGTAGGTAATGGGGCAGTTATTATAATCCCTTGTAGAACCGCAAACATCAGTTAATAATGTGATAATGTTCTTTCTCTCCAGCTTATTGCCGTAGGAGTTCACCCGTACCCAACAGTGGTAAGTTAATACGTCCCACTGTTGGGCAGGGGCCTCCTCCATTTTAAGAGCGTTTATTGTTCTTTAGATTAGCACTTTCGAACAAACAAACAAACGCTTTAGGTTTGTAATATTAGATGATTAAATGAATGAAATAATTACTATCTAGAATAGTAATTATTTCATTCTTATTTCATACAATGTTCACTAAACGATATTCATGAAACAAGTTGTTGTAGGATAGACTCAAATCAACGTATAAATCCTACCAACCAGACACAAATCTTTATTTTGCTTACCGTTCGTCAAAAGTAATTTAAAGTTAAGAAAGCCTCTGCCAAGCTGTCAAATTACACTTGAACTCGTACAAAGTTACTTTTCAAATATTTTGATGAAATAATTACCGAGTAATAATAATAATAACAGAATACGTGTGGTGACGTGACGGATTAGGAATACAAGTGTCACAACCTCTTTTACTTTCGCCCGGTCATGGTAAAGCTCAAGACACCATCATGGCCCGGCAGGGCAAGGCGGAGAAGAAAACCAAACCTCTTTTACTTCCCAGTGTGCTGTGTCCCAGCTAAGGTACAAAGTACACAGAGAACATCCTCTGTAAGAGACAGAATACTCTAAAATACGCCATATGCCAAGTTTGGCCTTAGGTATTATTTCAGACTCCATACCAAAAGAATATTTGCTGTCCATACGTCTTTAGGTGTAGAATGTCGTACGTCGGTTAGAGGATAAAATGAAATACGTCCGGACTTGAATGGCGTTTATTTGCGACTCAATATGTTTGATATAGTAATAGCTTATATAGGTAAGGAGAACAATCTTTTCTACATATTCCTAATACTGCTGACACGCATAGTGTTACATACAATGAATCCATACATAATATATTTGTATATAATAAATTAGCCGGCGAGCAAACAATAGGCCCATACATACTGTAATAAATATATTTGTATATAATAACTTAGGTGGCTAGCACATTGGTCTTTATGCATTCGTAGGCCTGTTGACATACGTAGACTTGCAAAAAATGAAATCAGTATATTGTGTCCCTACACGTCCGTTTATTACCAGGCTCTATCTCAGAGTCGGTGATATGTAGAGAGTTCAAATTGTCACAGATTATGTACATCTGTTGATGTTATAGGCTATGTCCTAACGCTAAAAGCCAAGGGGCAGGTCGGCAACTATAAATGCGAGTGGAAAGATAGCATACGTGTAATTGTGTGATCAATAGGCTATGCAGTTGTTAAGTCGCATCCATTTAGTAACTTATGCGTGAAAGGGTAACAGACATACTTCCTGTTAAACATTCTTATAAGCTAGTTTACAATATAAACTAGCTGTTGCCCGCGGACTCCGTACGCGTGGAATTTAGACTTTTTTTTCCATTTTTGCAACATTTTTCACTCATGCCTCGCTCCTGTTGGTTGTAGCGTGATGTTAAATAGCCTTCCATGATAAATGTACTATCCAACACTGAAAGATTTTTTTAAATCAGACCAGTAGTTCCTGAGATTAGCGCGTTCAAACAAACAAACAAATAAACTCTTCCTTCAGCATTATAATACTAAGTAAATAGATAACAATTATGGGAAGGTTATTGCCGTCGGAAAACTTTATATTATTAAAATATTTACTATATATTTGGAAGCAACCAATTTTTGTTATGAATACGTTTAGATTGCGGACTAGATACGTAAAAGTTTACGACGAAAAAAGTTTGGAAGTTTTTCTAAAAAATCGGGGTAAACGTGGTGGATGGAAAACTTTGAAATAATTCGTGGTATTGTCAAATATAAAGTACATTATGTGCTGACAACTTACATTTATGAAATTTCTCTAAAACTCCCAAGTATTTATTAATTGAATTTTTAACACGCGTTTATTAGTTTTGAACATATCTATCAATGTATTAATATATAAAACGGCCACTTATGTCAAAGAAATTATAAAAAATATTATTCAGGATTCACTTGATACATTATATTTTTCGATTTATAAGTTCCATGATTTTAAAAGAATGATAGTATTTCTTTACGTGAAACGGAAAATCAAGCTATATTAAAACTAGCTGAACCCGGCAAAGATTGTTTGGTCATACAAATGTAAGGGGTGGACATGGACAACCCTTATCAAATAGGGGTATGAAAAATAGATGGTAGCCGTATTATGGTAACTAACACTGTGACACGATAATTTTATGTATTAGATCAGTTTAATGGATCGTTGCTTTTATATATGTAGGTTAGATATTACATACATTACATATAGGAAGTATATTATGATCAACAGACTGGAAATATTGAAAGCATAACTTGTTGCTGTGCATATATTTAAATATCTTTTTAATTGATATTAATTATGTTTCAAAATACCTTTTATGTTACATTTTCTCCTGGTAACATTAATGATATTTTGCTGTTCATCCGTCCGTCTGTCATCAGACTGTATCTATCGAATCGCGTTAGTAATACAGCGTAGTTTTATTTGAAGAAAAGAATTGCGCAATTGTTAGAGAATATAATCTACTTAGTTTAAAAACTAAAAACACGCTTAAATATCCTGAATATTTTTTAAATGATTGCATTGTCATCAATACTCAATTCTATGCTACCTACTTACAAAACGTTGACAGCTTATATTGTCACATGTTGTCACAATCGTGGTAAACACAAGTAAACAATTATGATATTTTTACCTGATTCTATAAACAAAGCGTTTTTATGTGAAATTATCTGATTGTATATGAAAGGCATACGTAGAAACACAATAATTTTGGTGAGTCTACTCATATACAATTAAACTATTGCGTGTATAATTAAATATACAAGTGTGGTCATAGTGATACTTCAACATGCTATTAAGGAATAAGGAATTGGGATTATTCTTTTAAATTATTGCATTGTCATCGCTCCTTGTTAGGTGTGCAAAATTTCAGATCAATCCGTCTACTGCAAGTGGCTGAAAATCGCTTTCAAAGATTCTGTTACACAGATTAATACATTGATAGGTACATACCAAACTTATAAAAGCGTGTTAGTAAAATAGATACTATTTAGTATTTAATAATCTCTAAGAATTGTCATTGTACGTAAAAATTGAATTGTACGTAAAAATATATAAACACATGCGAGTATCGAATATGGTGGCAGATTTGAAGGTGTTGCAAGTAGACCGCAATAAGCTCAGTTGGAAGAGCTTCGGAACGGTATTCCGAGGTCGTGGGTTCAAGTCCCACTTGCGGCACATTCACTTTTTCCACCATAATTTGATTTATTAAGACAGTTTCAACTTTAATTATGACGGTACGATACCAAATTATGCTCCATACAAAAGTATGGGTATCGTACTTCAATTTTTTTATTTTGATTGATTGATTTTGATTTTAATAGCTTTTGCGTTATATTATAGATAAAGAGTGTATCTATGCTTCTATTGCTTTCTTTTTTTCAAAACATAATAACTAAAAGAAATATGACGATCCGAAAAACCCACTTTTTTCGGTTTTCTTTAGATAAAGTTGCAGCGTCTATCACACAAATTTGGTAAAGTTTTACCACAGTTGGTCTTTTTTTCAAAGAATTTGTAGGTAAAATCCGCTTCATTTATATTTGTTCCTTTCAGCGCGGCGCTCGGAAATAGGGATAGCAATACCTAAGCCAAATACCTAAATGAGGAGTACAGTACCCTCTTAAGACTACTCCGTACGCGTCTAATTTAGAAAATTTTCTCCGATTTCGTAACATTTTTCACTAATGCTTCGCTCCTATTAGTCGCAGCGTAATGTTATGTAGCCTATAGCCTTCCTAGATAAATGTGCTATACAACACTGAAAAGTTCCTGAGATTAGCGCTAACCTCAGGAAGTTTTTAGCTTCATAATAATTACAAACAAACCCTTTAGCTTTACAATATATTAGTATAGATATGATAAAAGTGGTACCCGTTACGTAATTTGGTTCTCCATAGTAGATAAGTGGTCTGGACATGTCATGGACGCATTGGATGGTAACCGACAATTAAATCAACGATTAAACATAATTGAAGCTGTGAGAGGGACAATGATGCGGGCATTTTACACTTTATATTAGGTCTGATATTGTACGCTAGTTAATTATTTATAATAATCAAAATAAGTATGTATTTAATAACAGTACCGTTACATAGATTAATACATTGATAGATACCTACCAATACCGTTTTCAGTGATATGCTGGCAGAGATGTAACTTAAAGTGTAGGCTACAATTTATCCCGGGATAATATTTAATTCCTCAGGGAAAACCTGCTTTAAATTTCTTATAGCTCAGTCATTCAAAATTATTTTATTACCAAAACTTCCACTACAATCTTAATCTTCAACTATCTAACTATCGATTGGTCGAGTTGGTGTAAACCGCTCAATAGATGGCGTTGTACAAAAACATCGATGCGATGTTTAACTCACATTGAGAAGATTGTAGTGGAAGATTTGGTAAACATATGCGGGAACCATAATAGCTCAGATGGGAGAGCAACGGAACGGTATTCCGAGGACGTGGGTTCAAGTCCCGCTCATGATATCATTTTTTCACTTTAATTTAGTTTATTAAGTTCCATTATCTTTAGTTTGTAAATAAAAAATATGCTTTCACAATGAATAGTGTAGTGACAGGGTTATCTATTTATACAAGGTACACAATACCTTCAAATTCTGGTATAACATTTTTTCAGAACACATCAAGGTATTTGCCTCTGTTACAAAACAAAGAAATAAGGTAGATATTAAATTATTCGTATAAAGTTATACTTAGAGCAATTTCAAAAGTAACTCTGAAAGAGTTTACATATTACTTTTTTAAGACGCTTTTATTAGCTCGTTGCGTATCTATCATTGTATTAATCTAAGTACGAAATCTTTGAAAGTGATTTTCACCCACTTGCAGTAGTCGGATTGATCTTAAATATTGCACATATATTTTAGACCGATGACAATGCAATAATTAAAAATAATATGCAAGATTTGTGTGTTTCTTAGTTTTTGAACTAAGTAAATTTTAATTTAGTTTAAAAAATACTGTTAAATATAGAAGAAAAAGTTTTCTATAATTAACAGTATTTTTTTTATTTTGTAATATATGAAGCTGGTACAATAAATTGATATAACCTAATTTTAATCATTATAATATAACATTGTCGCTAAATACTCATTAGCATTTCGTACCTTTCACCGTACAACGTATGTATGTATTTCCGCACTGATTACTCATATATTATGATATAACCTCCTTCGTTCTATATGACTCGTGAAGCTTGTAAGTGTTACCTGGTATAAATATAACTTTTTTTTATTAATTTCAAGTATAATTAACATTTAATATTATCAATAACTTTGCGTAATTCTGCCATATCTCAAACTTAGACTGGACTATGAATATAGTTTTTTTGGCAGTATAGTCTGTATGGCATTTAAGTTCTTTTTTAATTTCTCATAGTGTCCTACACAGCTGCGCTAAGGCAGATATCTTATTCTTCGACACATCTCATCCTCGGGCAATCTTCTAGCATTTTCTGTAGCATGGGTATCTGTCTAGCTGGTGTCGAATCAGCGGACGCTTAGTTAGAAAACAGGCCTTATATTTTCTGGTCTAATTACATCTGCCTATTATGAACACGGGTTTGCCAGGCTTCCGGAATTTATATAGGCATAATCGATTTGATTCGAAAGTGATTTCTCCTAAACTACATTGTCCAAGGTGGCTTAACATAGCAGAATAGGTTTAGGTACCAATACAAGTCACGAAAAATAAAGATGAAAAATCTAAATAGAGTGGTGCGGTGCCATGAGTTTTTAAAATCCTTTAACACACGGAAGAGATTCATAATCATAAAGCTTCATTACGGAACCATATATTAAATGATAATTAAAAATAAAGTAAACATTATAATACATATTAATACTTCCTGCTTGTAAATATGCATAAGTGAAATACATACATATTATGAAATACATACATTCTAAGTAAAACAACAATTTATTAAAAACAAAATTAAGAATGTAGTTCCAATAATTGATGGAACTGTAAATATCCCTTTTCGTTTATAGGGTTTCGCACGAAAAGTTAAAACCTGACCCTATTACTGAGATTTCGCCGTTCGTCCGTCAATTTGTATCTCTAGAACAGTGATTGCCCGAGAGCTTTCACAGTTTATGTATGATTGATTCTAAAACAACAAATAATCATCATCATCATCTATTTATGACATAAAATTATTTGATTGATTGATTGATCATCATCCCCTTTCCAGCACATTTACATCCCACTGTTGGGTCTAAATTTCGTTAGCTAAATTACAGCCTCATCAATCACTTTGCGATGAAACCATTTTTATTTAATCATGGCTGAAAGTATTTTTTATAAAATGATTTATTATAAGTATACAAAGAACGAGTACGCAACAACAGATATTATTAAAATTACTCATCGTAATATTTACTGATATTATATTATTATATCCTCCTCTCCTCTCCTTTCCAGCCCATTTACGTCCCACTGTTGGGCACGGGTCTCCTCCACTTTGGAGAGATTATGGTCTACTGTGCCTCGCTGACCAGGCGTGTTGGCACAGGGTTTATTTTCGAGTTTTCCGTCTCTCACAGACGATGTTATTTGTGTGCACGGAGGATGTTATCTAGGTAATGATCATCATCATTACCTACAATAATTAGTTTTCATTTATTCATTTAATCATTCATTCGATCATTCATTCACCATCATTCTCCTGTCCATAAGCCTATCTTTTGGGGTCGGGAATATAATGAATAATAATATATTATAATAATAACGTAACAGAACCTTTTGTGCCCAACTCGTACGTGAAATTTAATTTTGAAATATGATATCAATAATACAAATATTGCCCTTTGTTAAAGTCAGCATAAAAACTCCATATTTACTTGAAAATACAAATAATCCGTTAACCGTAACCACTGTGTAAATATACAATATAACTACTTTACAAATATAAAAAGCGAAATGTAAGTATAGGATTACAAAATCAACCATATTTTACATCTGACTCACGTGTAATGGAAATAACTCAAGCATCAAATTGCCCTCAATGCGACTTATCGCGTTAACAAAATAACTTAGTAAATGTACTCATTTGTCGGTATTCTGTAAGAAACTTAGAGTTTTAAATCAAAAGGAGTAGAACACACGCTGTTTTTAACTGCCTTCAAAAAAAGGAGGAGGTTCTAAATTCGCCTATATGTTTTTTTTACGTTACCTCTTATCTTTTATCTGGGCGAAGTGATTTTAATGATTCTTTTTTATTTGGAAGCTGGTGGTTCCCATGTGGTCCCATTGGCACCAGGTCAGGATCTGATGGATATCTTCTAAGAAATCAAGAAAAACCCACAAATTTCAAAGGCACGTGAAGTCGGTTCAACTTTTTTTTAATAATATCCAATTATGTTTGTAAATCATACTGTAAGGTCGGTGAGTCAAGGAATCGCAGACATACACTAATGTTATTTCAATGGTAAC
Organism: Orgyia antiqua; assembly: GCA_916999025.1. Classification (NCBI taxonomy): domain Eukaryota; kingdom Metazoa; phylum Arthropoda; class Insecta; order Lepidoptera; family Erebidae; genus Orgyia; species Orgyia antiqua. Next base: position 5,554,432 of record OU779869.1, read on the forward strand.
AGCGCATTCCCCGCATTGGCACACACACACACACACACACTAAGACCGAGTTCCCACTACACCCTACATACGACGTTCTAATCCTCCCGTTAAACTACTGGAAGAGTTGATGGCTACACGTTCAGTGTACCTACGCTGAACATATACATGAATTTATGCACACTATCGTGGGTCCGAAAAAAGTACTCAGTTCAGCATTTTACCGAGCATTTGGTCACTGCGAATTATTTTATTGACACAATCAATTTTAATTATTTCGTTAAGTTTAGTTGTGCACGTAGAATTGGTACCAATGACAACTCCTGATGGTGTAATGCTTTAAGGTGGGAACCACACACGTTGTACTTAACAAGGTGGCTACTGACTTTATACAAATACTATGAAAATGTATAATAAACGGTAGACTGTTTTGATAACAACGTTCTATGTAGACGATTATGTATTTATTATTGCAGTCAACTCAGCTCTGACCCAATCGTTTTAAAGACTGTGTGAATTTCTTTTTTATTACTTTACTTAAGTTCTGATTGATCAATTAATTTGCTAATATACGAGTACTTACTAAATAGTCCTAATTTAAATATTTATGTACCAATTACCGGCTAACACTCCCATTTTTCGAGATCGAATATTTCGACCTAGGTTTGAAGTCACAACTACATAATTTTAAACTATGATGGTCTTATTCATAATGACTTATCGGAGGTTTAAAAGTTCGTTAAAATCGGTTCGCGAAAATAATTGTCAAAACTTGTTATTCTTAATAGTCTTTTTACGCTAAAACGTTTATTATCTCTCCGATAAAGTTATTGTTTAAACCTCCGATAAGTCATTATGAATAAGACCGTATAAGTTTAAAAAGCTAAAACTGTTTATGTAAATGAATTACAATAGGTTTTATAATCTATGACGTCACACACTAAATACGGAGACAGGGGTTAAACCAGATAGCATTAATAACATCTAAAGTATATATATGTATTTATAAGGCATGTCTTTTGAGTAATTACGAAATTACAAATGATGCATTGTTAAGTGAACGACTTCGGTCTTATTTATAATGATAATGAGTTATCGGAGGTTTAAACAATAAAATAATGTCACTTTATCGAAGAGACAATATACATTTTAGCGTAAAAAGACTATCATGAATAACAATTTTTGACAATTTTAAAGATACGATTTTAGCGAACTTTTATACCTCCGATAAGTCATTATGAATAAGACCATTAATATATAAGATTTTTCATCATATAAGATTTTTCTTCTTACTTGGAATTTACACCACTAATACCCCTTTACAAATAAACTAAGTCCATCTAAAGGTTGTCTGGAAGAGATCGCAATATGCGATAAGACCGCCAATTGTACATGTTTTATTGTTACATTAGTTAAGTGACATGTAATTTATGGTGTACAATAAAGTGTATTCTATTCTATTCTATTCTACCATTCATTAGTAGATAACCTAGTTTTCTGTAGTTCTTTCTTTACTATAATTATTGTTCAGGAGAATATTAAGTAGGTAGTTGTTATGTCTTAAAAATAACTGATGTCTATTTCAAATTTTACGACGTGTGTTTTTTTATTTGACGTTGCCTTATACACAGTTCTTTGGTCCCAAGTTTAGCTTATTTGCTTACTTATAAGTTTATATAGCTTAGCTTGACACCAGAGGGCGTTGTGTGAAATGTCCATGAATATTTAAATATTATATATTCGTTATATTGCATGGTATATTGGGTATATTATAATTAAAGTCCGAACGAAAGTTCGGTTTCGGTTGGCTGAAAGTTTCGGCCAAAAATCAAGTTTCGGCGGCAGTTTCGGTTTCGGCAAAAATCGGCCGAAACTTTTGCTGAAACCGAAACTTGTGTCGCAGTTCACGCACACTCATGCTCGCCTAACTTCGATTCACTCGTCAAACCCTTTGACGGCCCTGTCCGAGAATTATGAAGACATAATTTAAAAAAAAAATAAAGATGTTATTAATATTTTTTTAAATTATATTAAATAAATGATTGAATTTGATAAATGATGAATAAAGGGACAAAAGAACGTTGTGTGAAATTTCCAAGGAATATAAAAAATGACTATGAGTCACGTTTCCATGATTTCCTAATAGCATATCATTAAGAAAACCTTTAATTAGTCATTGACCATTACAAATATTTGCTGTCAATACTTACTAAGTAACTATTTATTCAAAGTCATTACACATCCATTTGTTTGTTTGTTTGAATGCGCCAATCGCAGGAATCGCTATGGTCCGATTTAAAAAATTATTTCAATGTTAGATAGTACACTTATTAAGGAAGGTTATAGGCTACATAACATCACGCTGCGACTAATAGGAGCGAAGCATTAGTGAAAAATGTTGCAAATACGAGAAAAAATTTTTAAATACCACGCGTACTGAGTCGCGGGCCACAGATATAATAGACATTTACAACAGCATAAATAGTTGCTGAAAAATAAAATGTAGATTGTATACTTACTCAGTCAGTATTCGTAAAGCTCAGCTTCTGTGAAAAGAGAATGTATATCTTTATAATAATTCTTTATAAATTATTATAAAATAAAGTCGTTATTTTTGTACGTATTTCCTATGTGAGCTATCTTCAAAACACAACGGATTCTGATTCGGTTTTACTTAAGAGGGTACTGTACTCCTAATTTAGGTATTTGCCTTAGGTATTGCTATCCCTATTCCCAAGCGCCGCGCTGAAAGGGACAAATATAGCTAAAGCATATTTTACCTACAAATTCTTTGAAACAAATACGTTTCGTAGTCCCCTTTTTTCTTCGCGAAAGTTTAACCGATCTTGATTTTTTTTACGCTATATTATAGATCAAGAGTATATCTATGTCTCTATTACTTTCTTTTTTTGGTAAATCCTTACTAAATATGTGTGGTAGTCTCTGCAACTTTACCTAAAGAAAACCGAGAAAATCGAGGTTTTCAGATGGTCATATTTCTTTTAGTTATTATGTTTTGAAAAGGAGAAAGTGATGCAAGCATAGATATACTCTTCATCTTTATTATACCGTAAAAACTATTAAAATCGGTTTAACTTTCGCAAACTGGACAAAAAAAGAGAGAAAAAGGGGACTACGATGCCCATATTTTTGTATGGAGCATAATTTGTTATCGTGCCCTCTTAATATATAGTGTGGCTAAAAAGAATCGATTTTTATAATTTGCTAAGGTTTGGTGTATTTTGGGAAGTAATAACTATACTAAAAACGTGTAAAACCGGGGGCACTAGCTAGTATCTTCATAAATATAATTCGTAAATCTACAGCGTTTATATAACCAAGATCCGATAGATTTTTATGATTTTTATTTATGAAATTTTTTGTAAAAAGTTTTAGAAAAACAAGCACTATAAGAAGGAATCATTTTGTTTAAAAAAAACTTCATTACTTACTTATAAAACGTGTAATTTTTTTTTAAAGTTTTAAAAGAAAACAAGCAGTTTATAAAAGAATTATCTTGTTTACAATAGGTGGATCGAAAGTTACTCCAAACTCAATGCAATTTTACTTATAAAAGTTTTTCCATCATCATTATAATTTTTATGGTTAACATAAAAGTATGACTCTAGCATAACATGTTTTAAGTTCCTAGACTTCAAATAACTTAAAATCAATTTAATTTGAACGAATAATTATGAATCATTATATTATTAACCTAAATACTAAGATAGTTGATCTAATAAGCAAGATTTTCGTTGTTGCAAAAGTCTAAAGGCCACATAAACTGCCTACCTTCAGGCAGAACGTATCCCTTACTTTCTTGTTTGTAACCCTTTAGTAGCATAAAATAGTAGTTTTCATCATTATCATCATAATATCACGCCGTTTTCCCATGGGGGTAGGCAGAGACTATACAGCGCCATCTGCTACGATCCAAATATACTTCCTAGGTTTCATTCAGACTCAAACATCTGGTCATACATGCCCGACGGTTGTAAGTGCTACGACTTGAACAATAGTAGTTATATTTTATCAAATGAGTCGTGCTTCTTTATAAGATTACTAGCTGTTCCGTAAAAAAAAAATTGAAAAATAGATGTTGGCCGATTCTCAGACCTACTGAATATGTAAGTAAAATTTGAGAAGAATCGGTCAAGCCGTTTCGGAGGAGTACGGTAACTAACACTGTGACACGTGAATTTTATATATTAGATTATGCAGTTATATCTATGTAATGTATGTTACATTAACCCATTCTAGTTTCTTTAAAACTGACTACATTATATTCATTGATAACCTTAATGTCAAGTGTGCCATTTATCAACAACATATTGTACTGTTAAGTTAAAATAATATACCATTTGTTGTAATTAGTCACACAATCTAAATTGTTTTAAGGTCGTGGCCTTGTATGAGTTATTTCTTCATTAACTACATAAATTGAATATTATTTATTCATTCGATAACTGCATCCTAAAATATAGTATGTGGATAGTCTTGTTTCTATTTTTAGACAATTAAATCTTTCCAGAAATAAATGACATTAATTAAGATTGATAGAATGGTTAGTTTGTCATTCATACAATGTGGATGTGATGACACATCCTTAAGGGCCTACATCAATATTATCGTATATCATCGCCGACACGTACATATTAACACAGCCAGTAGGCACAGAAAATGAAGAATTAGGGATACTTTTCCTATTTACTCAAAATCTACTAAATATATTTTAATTCTGATTTACGTGTTTCTATACATAATAGTTACCTATGTTTTTAAAGTTATTTCATTAGTTAATACGCGATAATAGACCGACAAATGAAAAAAATAAAAAATTTGAGAGGTTGTTTCGCCAAGATTTTCTATCGAGAAAACTTTTTTCAATCGCGTTTCTGAGTTCATGCGATCCTAGATCATATATTGAAAAAACATATACTTAAAAATTAGAGCTCTAGCCATTCAATCTAAAGAAACAATGAAATCTTCGTACATAGAAAAATGCACGAAGCTATTTTGGTATCGTCTTAAACAGAAGACCACACAGAACTTTATGATACCTTTGTTATTTATAAGTCATAAATAATTGTATTCTCGGATATTTGACACAACGTCTTCCGATCATAAATTAAGGTAATCAATAAGTAATGAGGTACACATTATCCTTAAGAGGATACCAAAATAGCTTCGTGCATTTTTTTATGTACGAAGTTTTCATTGTTTCTTTAGATTGAATGGCTAGAGCTCTAATTTTTAAGTATATGTTTTTTCAATATATAATCTAGGATCGCATAAACTCAGAAACGCGATTGCAAAAAGTTTTCTCGATAAAAAATCTTAGCGAAACAACCTCTCTCATTTTTTATTTTTTTCATTTATCGGTCAATTATCGCGTATTAACTTATGAAATAACTTTAAAAACATAAGTAACTATTAGATATAGAAACACGTAAATCAGAATTAAAATATATTTAGTAGATTTTGAGTAAATAGGAAAAGTATCCCTAATTCTTCATTTTCTGTGCCTACTGGCTGTGTTAATATGTACGTGTCGGCGATGATATACGATAATATTGATGTAGGCCCTTAATTTATAATCGGAAATCGTAAAATGAATAGGTACCTATATTTTTTTTTATTTTATACAGAAGCTAAGAATTGGACACCGTAAATTTTTTTACACCTTCGTTTTTGACGTGACAACGTCTTATAATTCGATAGAGCCGGCTGCACGCACGAAAAAACATGACTCATGCGGCGTTACCTCGCTCTGAGGCGTTCCATGTAAGGCTTGAAGTGCAAGCGAGTCGCTTCACTTCTTCGTGCTTTCATCATTAAAATGAATAGCATCGGTCCGCTAGTGCAGCGATTGTAGGTTATGCTATAATTGACAAAATTAAAACAATTAAGACGTTGTCACGTTCAACTATCGTCAGTAAACCGATTTTACAGACAACCAATTTTTCTTTTTACAGAGAAGCTAAGGATTTGACACCCTTAAGGATTGACACACTTTCCAAAACCACATCCTGGTTGCGCCGCTGATTGAAGACAAAACAGTACAGAAGAATGATGATGACAAGTACCACACTACCTAAGTACATAAATAAATTTGTTTGGGTATGAAAAAGACCTTACACCTTATTTAAAGAAGACACTATTATATCTACACAGTCTATACTAATATATAAAGAGGAAAACTTTGTTTGTTTTTAAAAATTCTTTCACCATTTGAAAGCTACATTATCTGCAATTAACATAGACTAGATTTTATTTTGGAAAAAATTAGGGTTTCGTGAAATATTTGGGTTTTTCGGACAAAAATCAACCCTAAAAGTTACTTATTTTGCGTACGCTGCCTAAACTATAAAAGATAGAACCATAAAATGTTCTAATTAATTGTAGATCTTATAAATATCTACAAGAAAATCCGCGACACACTATACCTATCTATGTCGAGTGAAGCACAACAACCATTTTTTTATTTAAAAATTTTGAAATTTTTTGGACTACATTTAAACGCATATAAATTACTCATGCTATTATTCCTTATCAAAATAAATTATTTCATCAATAAGTACAGTTTATGTAGATAATATTTGGTCTGTGAATTATTAAAATTGGACGTGTGGTTTTGAAGTTATGGCGAAAATATATAGTATTAATTTGGTACTATAGTATAAATAACCTCACAAAGCCTGCCAAATTTTTTACACTTTTTTCCCATAGTGGAAGGTAGAGACTGTAAAACGCCATCTGCTATTATCTAACCGACGGGCTTCGTGGTGGAGTAGTTCATGTAACGGACTGCCATTCACGAGGTCGCGGGTTCGATTCCCGCTTAGGACAATCATTTGTGTGATATTCATAAATGTCATACAAATGTTTGTACTACGTCTGCGTGTTTTCTATGTATTATAAGTATGTATTTACAAAAGAAAAGTAGTTTATGTATTATATCCGTATTCTGGTACTCATAACACAAGCGTATAAGCTTAGCTTGGGACCAGAGGACGTTGTGTGAAATGTCCATGAATATTTAAACATACTTTCTTTAATTACATTGAATTGTTTAACATACCTACATATACATAGCACATATTCATGTATGTAATACTTACCAAATAGGTTAAACAAACAAAATGCTTCTATATCTACATATTATACTATAATACTATAAAGCTAAAGAGTTTGTTTGTTTGAACGGGCATATCTCGGGAACCACTGGGCCGATTTGAAAAATTCTTTCCGAAAAAGTTTTCTAAATTCTAAGCGTACGGAGTCGCGGGCAGCAGCTAGTTTCATTATAAAAGTATTGCGAACATATATTTTATATACAGCTGTGTAAGCCACCGATGTATATTGTAATCCAGAACCATTTATTTCTACAGAACAATTAATAGCCACCAAATAACAAATGATACGGCTCTAACCTGGACTAGAATATATAGCTCAGGTGATAAATTAGTCTTCATATATTTTACTAAGCATTTGTAATCGCTTCAATATAACTAGTATGTTGTGTGATAAGGTCTTAGCCAAATTGATGTAAAGGGAGTTGATTTAGTTTACCTCAAAAAACGATTAGGTAGGTACAACTAAGTCTATACATTTTTTTTTCTTACCTTCTTGCCCTTATCGGGTCATGGTATAGATAGTGCCTTGAGGCTGACCATGACCCGGTAAAAGGTGGCACCGTTAATCGGGGCCCGAATCGGTGAGAGGGATATTAGACCCCCTATTATGTGTGCATGGCCTCTCACCGGATCGCTAGGTGAGGGGCCATCCGGTAGATTAGGCGCTGCGTCCTGCGATCCAAGTTATAGTTAAGTCACTTATTCATTTAATTACCGATAGTAAGCATATTTACTTCAAAAATACAAAGGCAAGCCGTACCTACGTCTTTACAAAATTGAACGTACGAAAAGGATAGCTTCATTTCCAACCCAAAAATAGAAACCAAAAATAACTACCTATTACCATGTATTATTAAATATTCAAAGCAATTGTAATAATGCAATCAATTATTGTTATTGTAATTGACGCATAAATAGGCGCTGAATTGTGGTTTTATAATTTTCTGCCGTTATATTCCTTACACATCATATGCAAATATTCCTAGTACAATTTTAAGTAATACCCATTATATTTACGTAATTTATTCATTCGATGACGTTAGTTTTATCGCGCGACTAAACACGGTTCTTTATATTATGTGGTTAATTGTTTGGGTAATATTAAAACATGTCATAATAGTACTAGTTCTACGAGCGCAACTAAACCTAGCTTATCTAAAAAAATAAAGTTGTTAATATATATTTATTATTTGCTGTTTCGTTGTACATATTTATGTTAATTAAAATCGTTAGTCCTTATTACTTTGCCTTTATAATATGAAAGTTTAGTTGGCCAAATTGTGTTATTAACATTATCAATTTTCATTTTTTAGGTAACTTTAGTTGTGCGTGTAGAATCGGCATCAATAGCTAGGATTATAATATACTAATAGTACAAATAAGAGTTTGATTATTATTTTGTTTGTTAATATTTCAAGGAAAATCTATTGAACGGAACCGATGTTTTAAAAGGAAGTACCATAAACGGTAATAAACAAAATTGGCGATTGCGTATTATGTCAAATACGTCGTGTAACTAGAGGGACTCCGTGGTTTAGTGGTTCATGTAACGGACTGCTATTTTCTCTGTGTGGGTTTGATTCCCGCACAGGGCAATTATTTACGTGGCATTTTATGTGTCACATGATGAATATTTGTAGAGCGTCTTACCATAAACGGTAATAAACAAAATTGGCGATTGAGTGTCCATGTCAAATACGTCGTGTAACTAGACGGACTTCGTGGTCTAGTGAGGACTGCCATATTCTCTGTGTAGGTTTGATTCCCGCACAGGGCAATTATTTATGTCACATGATGAATATTTGTAGAGCGTCTGTGTTTCTTCTCCAGCCCATTTACGTCCCACTGTTGGGCACGGGCCTCCTCCACTTTGGGAGAGCCTACTGGGTCTACTGTGCCACGCTGACCAGGCGTGTTGGCATAGGGTTTATTTTCGAGTTTTCCGTCTCTCACAGAAGATGATATCTGTGTGCAATATCCCTTGGCTGACTTTTACAGCACCCTTGGGAGGAGATGAGGTGGTGACACTTGTATTCTTAATCCGTCACTACACGGACTGTTTATCTATTACTGACGTCTGTGTTTATCTATTACTTAACAAAAATGTATTTACATTAATATTATGGTACCCAATGTACCCATAATACAAGCAAATAATTATATTGAGACCAAAGGAAGTTATGTAAAACGTCCATGAATTATTTAAAAAAACTTTACTTATTATAGAACAACGTCGTTATTTTTCTATGTATGTCCCTATGTGAGCTTATATCTTTAAAACGTACGTAACAGATTTGATGTGGTTTTTTTGTAGTTAGGTGGGTTCAAGGTTTTTTGAATAATTTGTTAGGGTTTGGGTTTTAAATTCCACGCATACGAAGTTGCGGGCAACAGCTAGTGTACCTACTATAAAATATGCTGTAGTAGTGTAGTAAATAGTCGTAAACTCAACTGGTTAAATTTTGACGAATGCCTTTAATCAAGGCAAGGGTACAATAATAACAATAAAAATACATACGCACGCTTAGTATGGACATGCAATAAATTTAAAACAATACATTTTATAACAGTACTAGACCCAAATGTAGATCAAATAGAATTGGTCTGACAATTGTTCAAATGTTTAATTTGTTCGACAGAATAGATAGAACATTGTTTTCAGAAAAAGTATTATGAAAGGAATGTTCTTATCGATGCGATTGGATTGTTCTATTTAATACTTAAGTTTTTTTTTGGAATTAATTTTGTATCCTATGTTGCATGGATTGTGCTGCTGTTTTCTAAACAGCCAATAATAATTATACATGATAATAATACAATCCAAGTCCTTTTTTGTATAACTTTTGCCGCATAATTAATTATTTACTTTTAATATCTTGTCAAACGAAGAGTGTTTATTACAATGGTAGGCATTTTACACGAAAATCTCACCCAAAGTTTATGCCTCTGGTTTTTCGATAGTTTATCTAGATTAATAGATAATAAAGTTTTAAGAATTTTATGTCAAATATTTCGGATATCACACAATTTCATTAATGCCCGGTAGTTTCACAACAATTCAAGTTTGTAAGTACCTACTATTTATTAGTAGGTAGTTTGTATTCGGGAGTATTGGGTGCGGTCATTCAATTCACAGGTAGTTATATCTATCCATCCGTCGTATATTCCATGTTTAGCTTCTAACGACATGCACGGGATGTTCTCATATCTATTTTTGTGACATACACATGTGTGACTTTTTGTACTGATGGACGCCATGTTGATATTTTATTATGTTATAAGACAGTGTTGAGTTTACGTTTCTTCAGGTTGTTTAACAGACGTATTAGGTAGCTATATCTGCATATTTAAATTAACTAACTGGACCTAAAAATTAATGGCTGTTCGTTAGTCTCGCTAAAACTAAAGACTAGTTGGACCGATTTGGCTGAATTTGGCTTTGAAATGTCTGACGTAGTCCAGAGAAGGTTTCTACTTTTCTTTTCTGGTCTCATTCTTCATTTACTGAAGGTCGTTTCTAATTATTGATGACTCTATTTGTGTAAGGAAGGTTTAAACGATGAGAAAATAGTAAAAACTTGCAAGAAAACTAGTAAAAACAACTGTTACGGAAGTGGAACTGCGGGGCACTGTTTGTAGTTAAATAAAAATCGTCATAATTAAATGATTTTAAGTACTCTAGGGTCATGAGCAAAACATGTGTCTAGTATAGGCACTAACTAGTAGCACTCGTTATAGATGTTTAAAGATTTTACTCAATTTTCGCCACGCGCTTTCACTTTTACTATTTCTAATAGAAGTTTGTGACTACTTACACCTTCTCATTTTTTCCAAGAATGATGCAAGATGCAAATAATAAAAAACAATTAAATTTTTAATCACTATTTGGTGCCAATCCTTTTGATAATGTACCTAAAAACTTGGTCTGTTAACGTTCTTACTGAAAACCAGCGCTGTAGCAGCTTGCTGCATTTGCTGTGTAAGGACCAGTTTCGGCCTTAAATTTTGTAATTGTTTTTTTTTTTTTTTTTTTTTTTTAAATATTCATGGACATTTCACACAACGTCCTCTGGTCCCAAGCTAAGCTTATATGCTTGTGTTATGGGTACCAGAATACGGATATAATACATATACTACTTTTTTTTTTGTAAATACATACTTATAATACATAGAAACACCCAGACGCAGTACAAACATTCGTATGACAATTAGAAAAATCACACAAATGATTGTCCCGAGCGGGAATCGAACCCGCGACCTCTTGATCGGCAGTCCGTTACATGAACCACTACACCACGAGGCCCGTTATTAATTAGTTGTTGTTTTTATAAAGGTAAGCAGACTTGCAGTACCAATAGGGATGTTAAGGTTGTGTATTTTTAATCTAAAAGAAACTACTCTGACAAACGAATAGTAAAAAATACACACTGATTGTTATAAAATTAGATTGTACACCGTGAATTCGTCTTGTATAGTCATTAACAATGACAGTAACGGCCTCCTATTGTTTACTAAATTACTAACGTGCTAAGGTTTTGCGTCATTTGTATGCAAAACTTTAGTTAACCATAACAGCCTTATTGTACCGTGACTTAGCACCTTGGTCAGTTTGTACGTGATGTGACAAGGTTTGTCCTTATTACGTCATAATGTTTAGTTGTTTTAAGGTTCCTTTACCAAAAGGGTAATGGACAGGATTCTATTCTTAAGCCTACGTTACAGAATTACTCCTACGCTTACAGTTTGTCGACCCTTCCTATAAGCGCGCTTCAACATCTATTTTGATACTAGAGCATCAATTAGGAATATAAGTTGAAGTTTTAAAATTTTCGATAGTTAGATTAAATGATATACAGTATGTATTTAAAGTTTTCATAGAATTATCTATGTATACATACACTCTTTAACATGTCCATAATAAAATGTCCATAAGCAGTAAACAATAAAATAAAAAGAGAAATATAATTACAAACTTATGTAGGTACCTGATTTGCAAACAGTACATATCAAAAGTTTCATCTACAAAATTATTTGGTCACTTAATTTGAACTTTTTAACGATTCTTAATGGCTGCTCATATTACGGAATTTTCAGTAACTATCTGACTTTTATTTCGTCTCCACGTCCCCTAGGAATTCGACATTGATGTATTTGCTTTCAACTCTTGTTCGCGGAAGGAGAAACGGCAAATGTATTACATCGCAGAAACTATTTATTTCATTTCGGAGTAAAATTATCTCAAATTAAACAAAGGGAAATCTTGTGTTTTATGTTTGACACAATTTTTGGCATTTTTGGCTATCAGGACTTTTTTGCCTGGAATTGCCCTTAGGGTTACGCATCTATATAGTTAGGTAGTTATTTTAGAATCTACGAGGGAACCATTAACGTAATAATGTTAGCCATAGGATGTATGGGGTTTATTCTCTATAATATTTTAATCTGCCCATTCGTTATAAAGGTATTGTAATTCTGTTTATGTTTAAAATTGTGTACAAATTTAGTTATTAGATAAATATCTAACGCACATGGACAAATTGCAAAGAAGAAAGGGGGATATTGCACAAAATCCTTCATTACTAACGCAATGCATTAATAGTAATGAGTTATTTTGAAATAAAGTAACACGACTATTTTGTGAATAATTAATTAATGCGCTCACATTTTTAGGGTTCCGTACCCAAAGGGTAAAAACGGGACCCTATTACTGAGACTTCGCTGTCCGTCCGTCCGTCCGTCTGTCACCAGGCTGTATCTCAAGAACGGTGATAGCTAGACAGTTGAAATTTTCACAGATGATGTATTTCTATTGCCGCTATAACAACAAATACTAAAAATAAAATAAAATAAAGATTTAAGGGGGGCTCCCATACAACAAACATGATTTTTTTACCGTTTCTTGCTCGATACTAATAACGTTGCCTTATGTTGCATAGATAATGGTACGGAACCCTTCGTGCGCGAGTCCGACTCGCACTTGACCAATTTTTATTTACCTTTACATTTTTCGCCAAAAATGCAAGTAGACTAATAATGCTTTAGAATAAATTAGCAATTGTTAAATTTTTTTGTTTAGTTTCAGGGTTTCGATTCAAAGTGTAAGACCCTATTTGAGACTTCGCCGTCTTTCCGTCGGCGTCGTTACCAAGTTGTAAGTATCTCTGGAACGATGATAGCCTGACTCAAGATTATTCGTCATATTACAGGCTCGCAAACCAAGAACCCTTCGTTGCGAGACTACCACTCGCACTTGGCAGGTTTTTATTTACCATCTTGTTTTCGCCAACGGCAACGGTGTAAGTAGACTAATCATATTTTTGGAATATATTACCACAGATATTACTAAGTGTATTCCTTTGTTATGCTATTGCATAGCTTTTATCGCGGGCGGCCTAGAGCGTGGAGACTAACTGCACAAAATTCGAAATTTAAATTCCGTAACAAAGATAGCGTAACTAAAAAATACTACACATGGCGCTACTGCGCATGCGCATGCGCAGTAACGCCGTGTGTAGTATTTTTTAATTTTTTAAGTATACATATTTGTATCGTAGGAGAAGAATCCCCCAAAGGAAAATACTGTATGTATGTATTGTTCCATATGTCATTTGTTGATTTGGTTTGCCTTCAGTCTAATATCTTACTTACTAATACTACTTAATAACTAACTTTCTATGCGGTAATAATTATCCAAATTTAATAAATCTAATTATGGTGGAAAAAGTGACTGCCGCAAGCGGGGCTTGATTATTTTGATTGATTAATTTATTTCTTTTATTTATTTATTTTTATTGATTTTTTGGGGATTGATTTATTAAGTAAAAAGCATAGCATGTCAATTGCAAAATTAATAAATTATGTACTTTAATTATCCAAATTGTTCATTCACATACCCTGGCTTCTCAAACGGCTATACGGATACATTAAAGCAGGTTAAACGCAGATGTAGCCAGAATGAATTTACTTGAGTTTTCTAGAGTAACTTAGCAGCAGTCATCGCTACCAGAAATACAAGTGAAGCTCGAACAAGTGTATTGAGATAATTAATGTCAATGTATTATGAGTATTTATGAGGGTAGACTCACCAGATAGAAACTTTTGTCTGCAAACGGAAATAATACTGCAATCCAATGTCAATGCGTGTTTGTTGAATCAATTCCTGGCCAATACCGTTTAATTTCTTTGAACACGCATATCAAAACATAATAAAATATTGTCACTAATAATAACCTTGTAATGTATTTTATTGTTTCTGTCATTACAAATTTAACTAAAACTATTTAATTATCACACACATGTTATTCAATAAATTAATCGATTAAATATTCCCGCCAAATTATTTTTAAATATACACGTCCGTCGCTTGCAACGACGTTTGTCAAACTGACAAAAACAGTAGCGCACAGAATGCTCTAGCGCACGCATTGTCAATAAAGTTGTACAACTTTATTTCTAAAAGATTTATGCAATATTATAACTTAACACTTTATAATAAAGGTTATAGCAACAGAATGATAAAAGTTAAAGTAAACGGGCCATTGAATGAGTCACTGAGCGGTCTACAGCTGGCTGTGTCATTCATAACTAGTTCACAAATTAAACTCGGCATTATGACGTCACATTTAAGCCGAAGTTCGTATGCTTTAGGTTTTATTATGGTCATAATGGTGACGGTCTATTTTTTTCTTTGGTCATGTGTATTGCGTTTATAAAGTTTTATGAATGAATATCCTGGTAGTTCTGTATTGTGAGTTACACGTAAGAACAAAATAGGTGTACTTAGCTTTTGTTCTAAAATTACTGACGTCATTAAAGTATAATATTTTGCTCAAGCGATAAAATCGACGCAATTTACATGCTTTAAATACTTTGTTTTCTGTCCTTAATAACCCTCATTCACCATCTTACTTAAAGTCTAATTTCCGTTATCTTCATTCGACTCATGATCGTAACTTGCGCTCTTCTCACAATCTTCTTCTTTCCTGTCCCGCTCATACTTCAAGTCTTGTGCACTCCTCTTTCAATGTACAATCTATTATCCTCTGGAATGCGCTTCCTACTGAAATAAGGATCGCTAAAACTAGACTTTCATTCAAAGTCAGATTACGCCGTCATTACTTTAAATTGTTGGCAGAGTAAGCCCGTTAGTTTTATTTCCACACTACATTGTAGATTATATATATATATATTTATATTTATTATCTGTTTATGCATATGTACTTATTTGTGTATGTATTTGTGTATTTATATACCCCTGAATAAGTATTGATATGTATCTATAGTTACATGTATATGTTTGTGTTTATGTAGGTACCTTAAACGTTTGCTTCTTCTCTTCATTTATCACCCACACTGTTTATCTCTGCACTAACTTTGGTTGGCTGGTAGATAATGCCTAAGGCATTAAGTCCGCCATTGTATGTCTAACGTGCATAAAGTTTTAATAAATAAAAAATAATAATGGTACGGAACCCTTCGTGCGCGAGTCCGACTCGCACTTGACCAATTATTTTCACTATAACTTGACTTATTAAGTAGAAGCAAATCAAGGCAATTGCAAAAAAAAATTACTGTCGATGAGATTACTTTATTTAGCTTTCACATCAGATTAGCATCATATCATCATAATATTGTATCCTCACACGATTACTCCAACCTACATAGTTATCTGTACAAAACTCATTTTATTTGGAAACCAGTTTATTGGGAATTTTGTCAAACTAATCTGATAGTTGTGACTGTAATAACTTCTATGAAATAAGCACTTTTATCCTTATCATCTAATAGGCTAATAACAGATAATAAAACGGCCAAATACGAGTTGGGGCTCGTACACAAAGGATTTCGTACCTTTATCATCATAACATATCAGTGATATAAGCGTATCATCAAGAAACACTGAAAAAGTTTGTATACTAATAATGTTTTCTGTGGCCCCTTAAATTATATTTTTACTGTGGTCTTGTTTTTAGTTTTTATTGTTATCCTTACTAATTTATAAATGTAATAAAAAATTGGTCAAGTGCGAGTCGGACTCGCGCACGAAGGGTTCCGTACCATTATCTATGCAACATAAGGCAACGTTATTAGTATGGAGCAAGAAACGGTAAAAAAATCATGTTTGTTGTATGGGAGCCCCCCTTAAATATTTATTTTATTTTATTTTTAGTATTTGTTGTTATAGCGGCAATAGAAATACATCATCTGTGAAAATTTCAACTGTCTACCTATCACCGTTCTTGAGATACTGGGTACGGAACCCTAAAAATCATGTTTGTTGTATGGGAGCCCCCCTTAAATATTTATTTTATTTTATTTTTAGTATTTGTTGTTATAGCGGCAATAGAAATACATCATCTGTGAAAATTTCAACTCTCTAGCTATCACCGTTCTTGAGATACAGCCTGGTGACAGACGGACGGACGGACGGACGGACGGACGGACGGACGGACGGACGGACAGCGAAGTCTCAGTAATAGGGTCCCGTTTTTACCCTTTGGGTACGGAACCCTAAAAACGAGCCGATGACAGTATAAAAATTTTGACGCGCTTAAGTGTTAATGTGTGGAACGAAACTATAGCGCAATTTAAAATTTGTACAACTATATTTTATCTAACTACTAGCTGACCCGGCAAACGTTGTTTTGCCATACTAAAAAAAAAATTGAAAAATAGATGTTGGCCGATTCTCAGTCCTACTGAATATGTATGTAAAATTTCATAAAGATCGGTCAAGCCGTTTCGGAGGAGTACGGTAACTAACACTGTGACACGTGAATTTTATATATTAGAATATAAAAATAAGTCGGATTTTCCTTCCTGACGCTATAACTCAAGAACGCACGAACCGATTTCCACGGTTTTGCATTCGTTGGAAAGGTCTCGGGCTCCGTGAGGTTTATAGTTAATTTTTTTTTTAATTTTTTTTTTTAACTTTTTTTTTGGTATGGCAAAACAACGTTTGCCGGGCCAGCTAGTTCATCATATAATAATAATATAATACATATATATTGTACATCTATCGAGTGACATAGTAAACTTCTGTTTGTTGAGGTTTGATATCTAAATTTTACGCGTACAAAGTCGCGGGCAACAGCTAGTGTAATAATAAATACCACAAGATATTTCACACCAAAATATAACTGGTCCCAAAGTATGCTATATTTCTATGCTTGTGTTACGGGTACCAAAATACGGATAGACTACATATACCTACTACTTTTCTTTTGTAAATACATACTTAGAATACATAGTAAACATCCAGATGCAGTACAAACAATCAACCCAGAACTCGTGAACGGCAATTAGTTTTTACTAATTGCTGTTCACGAGTTACTAAATATAAATAAACAACTTCTGTCCATATTCCACTCTTGAGATACAGACCGGAAGGACGCATAAGTCTGCCACCAGGGGGCCAAGTCTGCTCTTACAATATTGTCACAAGGATCAGTCACTGAATGCATAATGGCGGATTTTGTCAAGTTTGGTAGTCTACCATTATGGCGCTATAATGGCGTCAGTTACTGATCATTGTAATAGCAGACTTGAACCCCAGGCTGACGAATAGTGAATTCTCAGTAATTTGGCCCCGTTTTACCTTTTGATACAGAACCCTAAAAATCAGTGGTACTCTAGGTACCATTTAAAGTGATATACTGACTGGCTATGTAACACGAAAAGCTCATAGCCATTAACTATCATTTAAGAATCTACCAAATTGCGCAAAAGTATAATTACCGTAGTAATTATAATGAAATATCATTTAGAACCGCATGTTAAGAGGATACCATGCATAAACTCAGAAACGCGATTGAAAAAAGTTTTCTCGATAGAAAATCTTAGCGAAAAAATGAGAGAGGTTCTCTCATTTTTTATTTTTTTCATTTGTCGGTCTATTATCGCGTATTAACTAATGAAATAACTTTAAAAACATAAGTAACTATTATATATAGAAACACGTAAATCAGAATTAAAATATATTTAGTAGATTTTGAGTAAACAAAAAAAATATCCCTAATTCTTCATTTTCTATACCTACTAGCTGTGTTAATATGTACATGTCGACGATAATATTGATGTAGGCCCTTAAAAAGTAATTTACGATTTATAATGAAATTAGGGTTTAATATGAGGACCCTTTCTTTGAAAAATGTGTTTTAAATAGAATTAGAGTGACCCTAATGTTTATTAAAATTTGGTATTATGTTGAAAGTAAACGACTTTAAAGAAATTTTCGATTTAAAATTTAATGAGTTTGTTTATTGTGTTTGTTGGGTTTTTGCAATAAATGATTAAAAGTTGATTCATCAGTCTCCTGCCCTTAGCCCGTTATTTTGCGTTGGCGCAACATAGCTTTTTTCATGTTGCTGTGGTTTCATGAGGTGTAAATGATTTAAAGTTGATTAAGGGAGAATTTATACCAATAACTAACTAACTAGCTCCTCTAAAATAAATGGTGGTGATATTTGTATTCTTAATTCATCACCGTACTCATCATTATAGATTACTGCTATAAAGACGTAATTAAATTATTACCAAATTAACAATATGCTTAAGTAGTTAAAAAACTAAAAAACACGCTTGAAATTGATGAAAACTTTTTCAAAGCATTGGTGCCAATTCTGTGCACAACTAAACTTAACTTAACTAAAAAATAAAAATGGATGCTGTCAATAACACAATCTGGCAATGTTAACGATTTTAATTAATATAAATAAGTACAATGAAATAGCAAATCAATCGAAATACACCGCAGTTGTTATCATTTTTTAGTTAAGTTAAGTTTAGTTGTTGCACTTAGTATTGGCACCAATGTCATTGGTCCTTAAATATGCGTGCAAAATTTTACATTAATCCAACTACTGAAAGGGGATGAAAATCACTTTCAAAGATTTTGTTACATAGATTATTACATTGGTAGAAACGTAGCGAATTACTAAAAGAGTTTTAGTTAAAAATCTTGTTAATGATCATTGGTATCGATATATTCATACCAGTCACGATTTCAAAATATAAACGTAGGACTGCGTAGGACTTGTATGTAAAGTTCAATAACCTATTAAATCTCAAGTAAGTTGTCTGTAATCAGTCTATGTATTGTGGTCGTAATCCATAATCTGCTCAACAATCTACTCAAGTCAAACAAAAACAAGAGTAAACTTTGCCTATTTACATCAAAGTTTATGCTTATAACTATATAATATGTCGCCCGCGACTTCGTACGCGTGGAATTTAGAAAATATTCCTCGTTTTTCCAAGATTTTTCACAGATGCTTCGCTCCTGTTGGTCGCTGCGTGATGTTATATAGCTTTCCTCGATAAATGTTCTATCCAACACTGAAAGAGTTTTACAAATTGGAGCGGCGGTGGTTCCTGAGATTAGCATTTTCTGACAAACAAACTCTTCAGTTTTATAATATTAAGTAAGCGTAAATGTGTGTAGGTAGGTATAATATTCTTTTTGCCTAAAGGTATTAACATTTATGTGATGTGGTGTTTATTATTGGTGTGACAAAAGTAAACAATGGTTTATCTATATTTGATAGGTTATATAGATTAATTGGCTTTGTACAAGTTCTGATTAGATCGGAGCGATTTCGCGAAACTTAAATAAATAAAATAATAAAAAAAAAACCTTTATTGGACCTTAATATTACTATTACAATTTTGGTTTCCTGACCTCCAAACTAAGTAATGCAACTTGTAATATGGAAGTCAAGGAGTTTACTCTCAAATTTTAAATAAAGGTCAGCAAAAAGAAAACTACAAAACAAAAAACAAGAAAAAATAGTAGAAGGTTAGCAATCAATTGTATAGTTTGTGTGGTGCTGATGAGTGTTTGTGTACGTGTGAGTGTATGAATGTATGGAAAATGTATATATAAATATGCGTCTATTTTAATTATGCGACTTAAGGATGTTCTCCGTATCATCATAATTTAATGACAATAGCCACTTCATTAACAATTCCTTGCACTTATGCTTTGTTACTTTATAAATATCAAGTTTTTTATGACATAGGTTATATTAAATGTATGCTTATTACACTATAGTGCCTACTAGCCAAGGTAAGCCATTTAGTAAAGATGCTTATAAATGCTAATATTGACGGGCCTTATGGTCTGGTCATCTAGTGGTTCATGTAACAGACTGCTGTTCACGAGGTTGTAGGATCGATCCCTGCACAGGACATTCATTTCTGTGATGTTCATATCTGTCACATTAATGTTTGTTCAACGTCTGGGTGTTTTCTATATTGTAAGTAAGTGTTTACAAAAAAAAAGTGTGTATAAAGTATATCCATAGTCTAGTACCCATAACACAAGAATAGAACTATAGCTTAGTTTGAATTCAGAGGACGTTGTGTGATACCTACGTTTACGTGAACATAATGTAATACATTAAGCTAGTTTTCCAATTGCAGAGCATAATGCGACTCAGTGCCGCACAATGCTGAACTATGCTGACGCTTCATTGGAACATGAATTAGTTTTTAAATGCACCAGCAGTGTGCGCTATGTTCAGTGTTGAAAAAAATTTGGTCAAGTGCGAGTCGGACTCGCGCACGAAGGGTTCCGTACCATTATCTATGCAACATAAGGCACGTTATTAATAAATGAGCAAACAACACACACAATACTTAATTAATCACGTTTGTTGTATGAGAGCAAGAAACGGTAAAAAAATCATGTTTGTTGTATGGGAGCCCCATATTTATTTTATTTTATTTTTAGTATTTGTTGTTATAGCGGCAATTGAAATACATCATCTGTGAAAATTTCAACTCTCTAGCCATCACCGTTCTTGAGATACAGCCTCTGGTGACAGACGGACGGACGGACGGACGGACGGACGGACGGACAGCAAAGTCTCAGTAATAGGGTCCCGTTTTTACCCTTTGGGTACGGAACCCTAAAAAAATACTAAAATAAAATTGTATTCACATTATAAGTGTGGAATATAAAAAAGTCATTGTTTGTACCTTCATCCATACTTATATTTATTTATTTTAAACACAGCTTGAATTAACTTTGATTATTTCCAGAAAACTTCGACGAAACGAAAGCCTTAAAAATTTTTTAACAATAAATAATATTACTAACGATAATATATAAATAAAATTTCAATCAATGCCAATTTAAAGAAAAAATACTTGTTAATTTTCTGTCGCTGAAGTTGGTATGGATTGCACGCATCACTTGAGAGTGCTCGATTGTGCGATGCGTTGCTGTAGTTGGAACACTCAACGTTGAGCATTGTGCCGCATAATGCGCGCTTGTGCTGTAATTGGAAAACGGGGTAAGTGATTTATGGTAATATAGCTAATGCCCGTGGTTTCACCCTCATTTATAGCTATTGAACCCCCCTCTTCGAATAAATAATAAACTTCGATAAATTATACAAAAAAGCCATCTCTTTAAATCACTATCTATTAAAAAAGACTACATCAAAATCCGTTGCGTGTTTTGGAAGATATAAGCTCACATAGGGACATACATACAAAAATAACGACTTTGTTTTATAATAAGTAAAGAAGGTTGATAATAAAGTTTAGTTTCGTTCTTTGAGCAATAGAATTTGTGCCATTATCGACCATTGTCAAGATCTGAAATTTAGTATTAGACAATAGTCTAGTTCTAAATTTCAGCTAGAAACAGTTTTAATTCATTATACGAAATTTCATTACTTAACAGACTATTTTTTGCCTTCGTTCTATTAATCTCCGTAAGTAATTTCATTAATGAAATGGTGTTAAATAGAAAGCTTTTCGCACCCTTTGCCCTAAAACTGAAATTCATTTTGAAAAGCACGTAATAATTTAAAGCGATTTACTTTTTTATCGCTTGTACTGTATTAATCTGCTTTTGTAATAAACATTTTGTGTGTTTCAATCATATTAGATATTGGTATTATTTATTTAATAATTATTTATTTTAGATTAGAACTAATATGCGAGTTAAAAATAACTCTATTTTTACTGTGTTACTCTAAAAATTGATTTTAAATCTTGTTGAAACTAAACATCTATTTTTGTTTAGTTAAGACTCAAGATTGATGTTTTATCACAATGTAGCATGCCTTTGTAATTTTAATTAAATTTAAATTAGTTTTAGAGCTTTTCATTAACAAAATACACGCACGTATACAACATGTTGCAGAAAGGTGTAGTCATAATTTAAAGTTGCATTAGATAGGCCTTAAATATTATAAATATTACAGTTACACATAGATAAATACAGTTGCTAAGGTTTTTTTTGTTTATTGCCTACTATTCAATAACTACCAGCAACGCATCAATTATGAGATGTTTACGGTTTATTGAATGCGATTCAACCTTACGATGAAAGATTATCTCATAGTAGTGTTGTATTTAAAGAAGATCGATAAATTTAATAAACTAATTAAACTTT
The DNA here is from genome assembly GCA_916999025.1 of Orgyia antiqua. Classification (NCBI taxonomy): domain Eukaryota; kingdom Metazoa; phylum Arthropoda; class Insecta; order Lepidoptera; family Erebidae; genus Orgyia; species Orgyia antiqua. The sequence goes on from OU779869.1 coordinate 5,576,959, forward strand.
TATGAACACATAAAAGTCATAATATAACTAGTATTTGTAATTTCATCCATGCCTAGTGCCTAGTCACCAGCCACGTGTAACGATGGTCAAATATGACTACACCTTTCTGAAACACGTTGTATAATTTGTATACATGAAAGTAAAGAATATACTTTTCTAAAGTAAATCCCGCTTAAGTCAGTTCAATTTGATACAGATTTTATAAAACACGATTTGATTAAACAGAATTACGAAACAATTCTTTGATCCGTGGCAAAATGGGCGAACGTGAATTGAATATCTCTTTACAAAAAACTCAATTAATTTGTGGGAACCTAAACTTTTCAGATTAACGGCATTTATGCCTGAAATTGTCCATGTGGTGTCATCATGCGGACAATATGAATACAATTATGTATTACATTATTAGTTGTTGTATTTTTTATTATATAATAATAATAATTGTTTATTTGTCCACAAACCAAAAGTCATGATACAATTATTCAACTAACACTAGTAGACTACAAAATAACATATTACACGAAGTGAAACAGAGTACAAACAAGTGACAGAGAATGTAAATGAGACATTTTAGGTTGTGGATTGCTGGTGCCTGAAATAGGTATATAGATACCTGTAGTACAGGTCACCAGGATTCCACTCGACAGATCGTTAAAATTACATTTCCAGGTTAAGACAATTTACCGGCAAACATAGATAAACTAGTTGAATTGGGTGCAAATTAAGAGTGATTGCAGTATTGGGCGTGTGAATATATGAATTTAGGATGGTTGTGTGTGTAAGTGAGGACCAAAGACTTAACAATATGTCATACCTTATGAGATTATGTCGGGACTACAAGTAAGCTTTCAGTGTCATGATAATTTTGCTGCAATTAGATTAGAAATGTAAGTGTAACCACCCCTTTTTCTTCTCAGGGTGCTGTAAAAGCTAGTTAAAGTACACACAGATAACAGCCTCTGTGAGGGACAGAAATCTCGAATATAAACTCTGTGCCAACATGCTTGTGATAGGATACGCATAGTTGACTATAATCCCTCCCAAAGAAAAGGAGGCCCGGGCTAAGAGTTGGACTTTAAAGGACTGGAGAGAGGAGAAAAAGAAAACAAGCTAGATAGATTAAATAAATAAATATTTATGCACATTACACAACATAACGTCCTCTGATCCCAAGCTAGGCTTATATGCTTGTGTTATGGATACCAGAATACGGATAGACCACATAACCTTCTTTTATTTTTGTAAATACATACTTATAATACATAGATTACTTATGAATCATGTAAATTTATATTACATGATTCATTACAATTCCTCGAATTGAAATTTGGAAAATTCGTAACTAGCATTAGTTACAGTTGAATACACCTTATATTGCAGTGAAAGTTTGAAGATTCTGAATCAAATTTCTTCAAATGGATTCGTATTAAATTGTCAGACAATTGAATTTAGTTTCAAAGGATTGAAACTTGATTCTTGTATTTTTGATCACTGTCAAATTCTATATATACCTTGTTGGAATTTGGGCAATCAGAATTCCTCCATAACTTCTATGCGATATTAAACTAAAGATATTCAACTTTAAGGAATGTTCTAAGTTATATCTATAACTAAAATTGTTAATAAATGTTATTAACAATTTTAGTTATAGATATAACTTAGAACGGCGTTGTACACAAAACATCGCACGATGTTTAACTCACATTGAGAAAAATGTAGTGGAAGATTTGGTAAACATATGCGGGAACCGTGATAGCTCAGATGGGAGAGCAACAGAACAGTATTCCGAGGTCATGGGTTCAGCGGGACGCTCATGGTTATCATTTTTTCCACTTTTATTTAGTTTATTAAGAAAACATAAGTTAACAATATAAAAGGGAATGTTAAAGTAATTAAGGATTGTGAGTTTCATTTTATTCTGGCTTTTGTTCACAGCAGGAGTGGATCCATTAAATCGTCATTTTCTTTACTGTGGAAGGAAATGAGAGCAATATTTTTGGTACGTGTTATCGCGACCCACTAAATCATGGACCGTGGTTATTTGTATTACAAAAAACAAAGCCAAAGAGGGTCGGGTGTTTCAACAAAATGAAAAATAAAATGGGGCTCAGCCGATGTCTCCGGAAAGGATCGTGAGAGGCGTTTCCGTATTTTATCATATATCCTATCATCAAATATATTTTCTGATGTTATGATGCGTGTGACTTTTTTAATATAATTTTGAGTATTTGTAAGATAGATTCGGATTTCTTCATGGCTACATTTCCCATGAAGAGATCCGAATCTAGTGACTCTACTAAAATATTTACATTTCTTACCGATGTAAAATTAACGTTTTGAAATTCCGCTACATTGCTTAGTGTTTAACAACTCGTAGTCAGGTACATAGATACTAAAGAAGTTAATTAAAACGTATTGACGTAGCTGTTGCCTGCGACTTCGTACGCGTGAAATTTAGAAAATTTTCCCGTTTTTGCAAATATTTTTCACTGATACTTCGCTCTCATTGGTCGCAGTGTGATGTTACATACCCTAAAACCTTCCTCGATAAATGTTCTATCTAACACTGAAAGAATTTTTCAAATCGGCCCAGAGGTTCCTGAGATTAGCGCGTTCAAACAAACAAACAAACTTTTCCGTTTTATAATATTAGTACTAGCAGTGCCCGCGACTTCGTACGCGTGGAATTTAGAAACGAAAAATTAATAATAATTAAATTGTGCTTTTGAAAACACCCTATTGAATTTGATAATTTTTTTGACGTCCTGGGTACAGCAGGTTTTCCTTAAAAGATACACACATATATGACCTTGTGGACTTTTTTAAAGATCTATAGGTAACAAACAATTTCTCCATACATTGCTTTGTTGTAACTCACATGGATAAAGCAGCGTTTTCATTTAAAGCTCGCGCGCGTGACTATTTTCCCCGTTTCTTGCAACATTTTACACTGATGCTTCGTTTCAATCGAACCTGCGACCTCTTGATCGGCAGTCCGTTACACGAACCACTACACCACGAGGCCCGTCAAATACACTGTTATATAAGTATATTATTATGTCCCAATTCTATGGTTTCACTATGCAATGCTAAATTTCATTCAAATACTTATGTTGTAGCGCTTAATTTAAACGAGTGAACATCTTTTGTATCTTGTTGTTCACGACGTCAAACAGCTGAAAATACGAAATGCACTAGATTCGCATTCTAATACTTTTTCCATATTTGAAACTACGAGTTTTATTAAATTTAACCAGTCATTGAGAGAAATAAAATAAATTATGATTAAAATTATTTTCTTTTAAAAGAGTCTTTTATTTATTTAGCTCTAGATTTTTATTGATAATAATGCTGACTTCATGTCTGTGAGGTTTGGTACTAATTTCTTAACTGTTTTGAGTTAGCTCTTGAAAAGGCTTTTTGAATAGTTTCTAAATAGATTTATCATCAACACACTTTTGTTAGCCTCGTAAATGATTTTCACATTTTTCACCATTTTGCTCTATTGTGATTGATATAAAATACAAACATCTTACACATATTATACACCTTTTAAAAACCGGGGACAATGCCATAGGTATATTTAAAAATAAAACAAGATTTTCAAGCGCGTCCTTTTTTGTTTTTATGCAACATAATTTTAAACATAGAGCTATGACAATTTGTACTTCACCGAATGAAAATACAGAGAAAAGTATAGTTTAATAGAAATCGAATAGAATAAATGAAAGGCTATAAGAGAAAATATCATAACAAGACTCTCACAAAATACAGTTTGCAAATGTCTAAGAGAACCAATCCTGGTAAGAGCAATCTTATGAAATTTCTATACATAGAATACTATCTCTATGTGTTAGATATTTACCCATAGGTATTGTCCGCAATTTCATACGCGTGGAATTTACAAAATAAAAAATCTTTAACAAATTATACAAAGAATAAGTCCTCATGAACCACTTTATCTAAAAAAAAACCGTATCAAAACGCGTTGCGTAGTATTGAAGATAGATGTTCGTACTCTCTCTCGCCAGCCCATTTACGTCCCACTGTTGGGGGTCTACTGTGCCGCGCTGACCTGGTGCTCAAGTCCACTATTTTGGAACAATTGTCATACCGGCACAATACCGGCACGATACCGTTGCAATTGAAGTCAAATATCCGTAGTCTGCTATATGCCGTCATAACGGTCTTTCAATGGTAATAGAATTGTCGATCTCTTTTATCTATGCATTGAATTTTCGGTCTCTTTTATCTATGGATTGTGTTAGAATGGTATGTATGTGTTGCCGTTTTTAAAAAATGCGTTAGTTGAAGTGATTTTCGAAAAACTACTAATAAATTTAAACATTTAATCATGCTAGACTTCGTTTAGATATATTTGTACATACTATTTATTAGTATAAAAAGCAATGTGAAGTTTAGGAGATTAGTAAATTGCAATAAATTACAAAAAACAATTTCTAATATTTCTATCTATCTATTTTTTATTTATGGCAATCTGTCGACACAGGACAATTTAAAAATATTACTGTCAAATTCAAAATAGCAGACTACCGAAACATTTCAGTCATTGAATTGCAATTGTGAAGCAGTTGTGTACGAGACTAGCAATTTATGTCACTTTGACAATTGTAAGACAATGATGAAGTCGTTATGACGACACATTATTAGTAGACTACCAAAAACTTTACTATTGCACCATAATGGTACAATAATGGTACAGTTGTGACACCGTTGAAATACCCGACTCAGGGCCCAGGCGTGTTGGTACAGGGTTTATTTTCCAGTTTTCCTTCTCTCACAGAGGATGTTATTTGTGTACAGTATCCCTTGGATGACTCTTACAGCACCCGGTAGAGGAGATGGGGTGGTGACACTAGTATTCTTATATACTAGTATTCTTATATTCTTATATCCGTCACCACACGGAGAGATGTTCGTACTATACAAACAAAAATAACTACTTTGTTTTATATTATGTAAAGATTATGAATTAGTTAAGTTTTCTGTTGTGGTTCGTATGGTGACGGGTTGATGTCACTTGTATTCTTATACAAGTGACTCCCTTCTCTTTTCCTTCCAAGGGTGCTGTAAAAGTCAGTTTAGGGCTATTGTAAGCAGATTACACCATCTGTGAGAGATGGAATACTCGAAAATATATTTATTTATTTATTTAAAAACTTTCAGCACAAAATTGTACAATAGGCGGACTTAATGCTAAAAGCATTATCTACCAGTCAACCTAGGGTAATGCAGAGACATTAGTGGTAGGTGCGTTATTTGCTTAAAAAATAAACATCAAGGAACGAATAAACTAAATATGACAAATAGAATACATAATATTAACATAAAATATTAGTACATACTAAATAAAAACATAATAACTATATAATACTTAGGTACATAAATAACTATTAATACAATAAACTACTTGTAAATACAATACATATATAGGAGCAGGTGTTCTTTTATTTTACGCTTAAAGGTAGATCTGCTAGAGGCCATCCTGATCTCAAGAAGGAGGGAATTCCAAAGTTGGACCGATTTTACGAGAAATGACTACCTAACACAATCGGATTGATGTGACGGACAAAGAAGAGTAGAATTAAAAGTTGAGCGAAGATTCTTGGAATGACCAGCACATAAGTAAGTGAAGCAAGGAGTCAGATAAGAAGGAGCAGAAGGAGAATTTAGTATAGAATATAGTGTTGTAAGAGTACGTAAGCTTCGACGATGACGAACAGGCAACCATTTAAAATAATATAGTCTATACCAACACGACTGTTCGGCTAGGTCTAAGTAGAAGTGGCCAACATTGGGAAATTAATAACTTGAGTAGGAGCGGAATATTTACGTTACCTTATTTTCCTTTTTAAAACATCCAAGAAAATAATAACACCACAACCTAAAAAGTCGTCGAACCTTCCTCAAACGCAAAAAGGAAACACCAATAATTCCAAATCAGAACACAAATATTCATTTGGCAATAATTTTTCTTTCATGTCTAAATATATTTGATTTACTAAAATTCATGAATTGTTGAATGTTCTGAATAATATTTACTTGTGCGTAATATCTGTAAGTATTTTACTATCTTTTTATGTATTTACAGAAGAAAAGTAGTTTATGTAGTCTATCCACGTCTATTAGCTATTCTAGGGACAAGAGGACGTTGTGTGAAATGTGCATGAATAATAAAGAAAAAATTATCAACTAGATTTTAGTGTGCTTATTTGTTATTGAGCTGATTTATAAGCTGTATAGCCGCTTTTTACAATACATAAGTATTCGATTAGGTATTTTAACGACATTAATATTAATACAAATCCTAAAAACAAAATATCTTTACTAAAAGAAAGTCAAAAGTCGTTATTTTTGTATGTATGTATGTGAGTTAGATAGGACCGTGTGGTGACGGATTAAGAGTACAAGTGACACCACACCATTTCTTTCCCAGTGTGCTGTAAGAGCCAGCTAATATAAGTAGTTAATGTCTACTATGAGAGACGGAAAACGCGACACTAAGCCCTGTGATACCGGATACTCCCAATTACGCAGGTACTTAATAATATTTTCGTTCTTTGTGTGTCTAATTTGTTTTTCTTCTAAAACCTGTCATTTAATTTTTAGTTATAATACAAGTAAATAATTAATTATAGATAAATATGTAGTTTGTTTCTGTATCTTGCTTTATAATAATAAGTTATCCGTGTGGGCGTCCGTGTCACCACTCTCATAGGCCCCATTTGAAAAACAGCGTTGGGTTCTCGTGACCCAACATTTGCTGAAATGGGTTCCTATTTGCTGTGGTGACGCAAAATATCATAATTACATAATAAGCTTTTATTTAATAATATTGTGTTACACAGTGAATAAAACAATTTTTCTTTCTTTCTTCTTTCTTTCTATGCCATGACGACTCATCAGCGCAGTACAGTAGACAAACCCTTCCAAAGTGGAAGAGGCCCATGCCCAGCAGTGGGATGATAATGGGCTGGAGAGAGAGAGAGGTTATGTGAGTTAAAATCTTCAATACTACGCAACGGATTTTGATGCCTTTTTTTAATAGATAGAGTCGTTCAAGAGGATGGTTTTTTAATATCATTTCTTAGAGTTTGGTATATAAATTCCATGCGTACGAAGCTGGGGGCAAGAGCTAGTAAATTGTAGAGCAGAACAAAGGATTATATTAGCGCAAAGCATGACTCAGTAAGAAAAAAATTTATAAAAAAATACTGTTCGTAAAGTTACTCAATAAATAATCATGGAAGCTTCAGTTAAGGCTTTCCTTTTGTTGCTGAAAAAGTCTGCAAACGAGTAAATTCCCGGGATCCTTACCAAGGAACTAGTTGTGTATCAAACCGTAATGAAAAAATCTCTTCATTGTTACATTGTGATGTTTAGAAAGCTCCTTTGAATAAAAAAGGGTTGGTATTGAAATTCATATGGATACAAGTAATATTTACTTAGAAACACTATAGAAAGTAGCTTTTATATGTCGACATTTTGGACGCTTTTTAGCAGTCACGTAAAAGAGTTGTGAAGTATTTTTACAAATATAAAAGTATTCTGTCTGTTTGTAATAAACTTTAAAAACTATAGAATTAATTAGGCTTTTTAACAGACTTCCATTAGCTTGGTGTATATAACAATGTATTAAATTAATCTATGTAACGGAATCTTTGAAAGTGATTTTAATCGCTTGGAGTAGTCAGATTGATCAGAAATTTTACACACATATTAAACCGATGAAAATGCAATAAATTTTTTACTAAAAACAATTATTAATTATTATTTGACGGGCTTCGTGGTGGAGTGGTTTATGTAATGGACTGCCGATCACGTGGTCCCGGGTTCGATTCCCGGTTGGGACAATCATTTGTGTGATATCCATAAATGTCATACAAATGTTTGTACTGCGTCTGGGTGTTTTCTATATATTATAAGTATGTATTTAAAAAGAAAAGTAGTATATGTAGTCTATTCCTATCTGGTTCCCATAATACAAACATAGAAATATAGCTTACTTTGGGACCAGAGGACGTTGTGTGAAATGTCCTGAATATATATATATAACTAGCTGGCCCGGCAAACGTTGTTTTGCCATACTAAAAAAAAAGTATGAAAAATAGATGTTGGCCGATTCTCAGACCTACTGAATATGTATGCAAAATTTGAGATGAATCGGTCAAGCCGTTTCGGAGGAGTACGGTAACTAACACTGTGACACGTGAATTTTATATATTAGATATTATTATTAAGTAGAGTTTATTGTCTAATTTGTTAGAATTTTATGTGTAAATTGGACAAGAATTGTTAACGATATTAAAGTGTTATCACAGGTCTGTGTACATTGTAGGAGATAGTGCACGATAATCTTAACTTATCCCCGTAGAAAAAAACGCGCGGATATGTATAATCAGAATTTAACTTAGGTCATGACCTACAGAAAATTATTTCCTATAACGCATGTTATGCACCCATTTGTTTATAGTCTTGTTCGTATATAGATTTATTTGATGGGTCCTAAATAGCGAGTTATGAACCACATGCAGGGAGCCACATCCTCATTTGGAGCAGAGGGGACTGAACAAATGGCGTGTAACACATCGCTTCAAGGTGACATGTCATACTTGGTGAGAATGTGATGTCAATCGATTTACTAGGACTTATTTGAAAAGGAATATTACGTAAGTACATGGTCTAACCTGTACTAATATTATATAGCTGAAGAGTTTGTTTGTTTGTTTGAACGTGCTAATCTCAATATGCACTGGTCCGATTTATAAAATTCTTTCAGTGTTGGATAGACATCTATCGAGGAAGGCTATAGGCTGCATAAAATCATGCTGCAACTAATAGGACCGAACGAAACATCAGTAAAAATGTTGTAAAAACGAGAAAATAGTATAAATCCCACGCGTACCTACAAACAAAGTCGGGTCGGGAGCAACAGCTAGTAATATATACTATACTATATTCTTTAACTTCTTTTCCAGTGAAATATCTATATGTAATCCTTACTAATTTATGAGTGCGAAATCCGGATGATGACACAATAATAATTTTGACGAGCTTATGTGTCAATGTGTGGAACGAAACAATAGCGCGATTTAAAAAACGTACAACGCCATCTATTGAGCAGAAGAGTAAACTTCTGTTTGTTAAAGATTGATTTCTAAATTTCACGCGTACGAAGTCGCGGGCAACAGCTAGTAAATAATAATTATAATTGCCTCTAAAAGATTGAGAAAAATACTTTGTAATTTGAATTGAGGATACCTTATTTTACGCTCTTTGTAGGGCTTCGAGCTTATATCCATGTTCTAAGATGTTTAAAGAAAGTATTTGTTGGAAATACAAAAATCATTCTAAGTCTATGTGCACTTACTCTGTGTAAGTTAATTCAATATACGGTACACTACTCTGTACTGTCTTGCGTATTCGCTGTAATAGACTTTTGATAAAGGATACTCCCTAATCAAAGTAATAGACGAATATAGTCTCCTTGTGATAATTAAATAAATGATAACAAAAGTGATCTATAAAGAAAACTGCGTTTCATTTCTTATAAATGGACCCCATATTCTAACAGTATGGTGACTTTAGAATAATTAAATTATCTATTTATGTGAGATAATGTAAACATGAAAAATGTGATGAAAAATTGTAAACAAAAATATGTACAGAATAACGAATAACTTATATACCCTAAAATGATATTCAAGTAACAAAAGCCATATGATACAAACAATGTTTCAAAGGTCGATCCTAGAGATTTAGGGGAAATATTAATAATATAGTTGTCAATTCAGGCCGCAGGGCGAAAAGGATTGGGAAGGGTTGGACGATATTGCTTCATATCTATGCAAATCACGGGCTACTCAACATTGAAATAGGTTCACCAACATAAATTAATTTAGAAAATATTTATTTGTTTTAAATACATTAATATGCATAAAATATTCTTTGGTTTTAGGATAAAATTTATCTAAAATGTCTTTACTAAAGTAATTTATTAATTTTGCAATCGACATGCTATGCTTTTACTTATTAAATTAAATTACGGTGGAAAAAGTGATTACTGCAAGCGGGACTCGAACCCACGACCTCGGAATACCGTTCCGTAGCTCTGCCGATTTCGTATCGAGTAACGATTACGGTGGCCTAATTGATTACTTCGAGCACGACCGTAATAAGCTCAGTTGGCAGAGCTACGGAACGGTATTTCGAGGTCGTGGGTTCGAGTCCTGCTTGCGGTAATAAATTTTTCAATCAATCAATAAAATGTCTTTGTTACAGTGAAATAGTGTTAAATTTTATTAACTAGTGGCTGATCCGGCAAAAATATTGTTACCTCTGCGGAAGCTGTAATCTTTTCTTTCAAAATCGGACAATTTGCTATTTTTTCCTTAGATTCTTCAATAATCTTCCATACAAAGCTTGTCCTTATAACATCAATAGATTGGAAGTTATGCGCATACATAAATTATGAGGATTATTTTTTACTTGGATTTCAAATCAGGCTATTGCAGTCCACTGCTAGACTTAGGCCTCTCTACAATACACGGTCTTTCGCTGTAAGTCAGTGAACCAGTCCTATTGTATAGTAGGCGTCACGTAAAAAGAACGCTGGAAGAAAGTGGTCTTTGCGCATGGGTACACTCTCGCACGAAAGTTATGTGCCTATTATTTTATTTTTGAACTAGGCTTTCGCTGGCGAGTCGTGGCTTGGTACCTACAAATTTGTTATTCTTAATAGGTATTACATAGAAAACCGATAAATCGCCTATGCTGCTAGCTTGACCGCCAGCGTTCTTTTTACATGACGCGACCTATAACTGTTCACACCTCGATATTGCTATAAACAGTACACGTTTTGCTCTTTTTTGGTTTTTTGTTAGAATTTTGTCATCAATACTATTACTATTAAATTGAAGAGTTTTGTTTGTTTGAACGCGCTAATTTCAGGAATCGCTGTTACGATTTAAAATACTCTTTTAGTGTTGGATAGCACATTTATCAAGGAAGGCTATAGGCTATATAACATCACGGCGCGACTAATAGGAGCGAAGCATCAGTGAAAAATGTTTTAAGAACAGGGAAATATTTCTGAATTGCACGCGTACGGAATCGCAGGCACCAGTTAGTTCTTGATATATTATAATAAAGTGGTACAGAGGTTAAAAGTAAAAATGCTAAAGTACAAAATATTACAAAACTTAATGTATTCAGGTCTTATTTTGATAAATTGTTTAATTTATTTATTCCCTAACGGTTTCGCTTCTTCCAAAGGCATAAACAGTTTCTTAAAATAAAGGAGCTACTATTTCATAAGACCGACATTGTCACTGCCAGATGTTGAACAAAAGTTTCGTTAAAACTGTGTCATACCGAAAAAGTTTTTTCAGAATCGAGTTTATGAATCGAGACTAGTGAAAAATAAATAAAAAAGGCACGAGAGGTCGCCTCGGTTGAAATTAGTTTGATCGAGCACAACAACTTTGGTCCGCATTATTGACAATTTTATTTGTGGTATAAATAAAACCTTTTTGTTTCGGTATAATGAATTGCAAGTGAAAGTTAGGAATTAAGGAAAACACTTTTTATGTTTCCACTTTTCTTTTAAACGATACCAAAATCTGTGTTTGCTTTTCAAAATTGTAAAAGTTCTAAGTGAATAATTGAATGAATGTTTTGTCGTTAATTTTGTGAAGACAAAAATGTGCATGTGAGTGTGTCTGTTTGCTACTTACCTACAATGAAATCAAATGAAAGAGGTCCTCCTGTATACTCTCGCTGTCTATCCCATTAACGTTCAGGCTGTTGGGCACGGGCCACCTTCACTTTGGGTGGGATTATGGTCTACTATGCCGCGCTAAACAGGCGTGTTGGCACAGGGATTATTTTCGAGATTTCCGTCTTTCTCAAAGGATGTTATATGTGTATAATATTCTTGAGCCCACACAGAGAGTGGTATAAAAGAATAACCTAAATTTGTTTTTTAGTTTCATGAATATATCTAGACGGTGACAACAAGTTTAAAGATCACTATAGTTTTGTAACTGCTCTTCGTCATCGAAATTTAGTTTTCTCTCATCTTTCAAGTACTTTGAGCGTAAAGAGCAAGTGGCGAAGTTATTACTTATGTAAGAAATAGGCTCTACATCACAGCTAACATAATAAATATTAATGGATATTTTACACAACGTCATTTGGTCCCACACTAAGCTTATGTACTTGTATTATGGCTACCAGAATACAAATATACTACAGAAATTACGTTTCTTTTGTAAATATATATCTACTTATAACACATGGAAAACACCCAAATGCAGTACAAACATTTGCATGACAATAATAAATATCAAAAGAATGGTTGTCTCGTGCGGGAATCGAACCCGCTTCCTTTTAAACCTCAGTCGGTTACATGAACCATTAGAACGAGGCCCGCCAAAATTGTGAATCCAGATAATAAAATATGAGTTACATTTTGTAAATATATTGTTATTACAAACCCAACAATTCATAAATCTAGTCCTGGCGACACATGAAAATAAATATTTATTCCACACAATCCCTTCATATATGAAATCGCTTATTTTATTTCACAAATACAATAAGATGAACACAAAACCAATTTCGCGCACAGCTTGCGTATAGTCACGCAATTCAACGCCTTTTGAATGTTCAAAATATTTGAACAAAGTCTGCCTCAGAAGTTCTTTCATTCCAAAATACAAAACATCATTCGAGGAAATTCAATGGCAATGAAACTTAATATTCCTAATTAGCAAACCTCTTTTGTTTGTAGAAGTTTTCATCATTTTTGTTTATCCCACATAATACTTGGTATTATCAATGCGTGTTTTTAATGTTCTCTATAATTATTAGCGTGCCGTACCCAAAGGGAAAATACTAAGTCCGTCTGTTTGTATCTCATAAAACGTAAAATCTAGAGTGCTGAAATATTCAGAGATTATGTATTTCTGTTTATGCTATACTATAAATTTTTGATAAAAAATTCCATACTGAGCTTTAAAACCCGAAAAATAAAAATAATTTAACACAATTGAAAAATTTAACGTGATTCACAGCATTTTTTTTTTGGGTTTTAAAGCTCAGTATGGAATTTTTTATCAAAAATTTCCAAGACCAAAAAAAAATCTGGCGGCGCAAAAATAAAATTAAATATGCTATAGCATATTTAATTTTATTTTTGCGCCGCATATTTAATTTTAAATTTGCTAAAAGATAGTGTCATTTGTTATAACAAATGACACTATCTTTTAGCAAATTTAATTTGGCAAACGATGTACCAAGCACCCTGTATAATAAAAAAAATCACTTTCAAAGATTCCGTTACATAGATTAATACATTGATAGATACCTACCGAAGTAAGCGTGTTAATTATACAAAAAGTTCAAAAGGTGAACCACTCTATAAAAAAAACACATCATAATCCGTTGCGTAGTTTCGAAGATAAAAGCGCACACTTAGATACAAAAGATGTGTCTTTTGTATCTTTATTTTTGTTATAAATTATGTAAAGAATCAGGTAAAAATTGTTAGTTGGGTTTAGTTCTTTAACTTCGTAATCAAATGAAACTGAAATCTTTAATTTATTAAACCTGCTAATTTCACACGAATTAAACAAAGGTACTCATAAAACACATTTCTTAGGCTTCGTTACAAGTAAATTTCTTTTGATACCTTAATACTAATGTCAATATTCGCAAATATAAAAAAATATTATATTTCATGCAAATAAAAAGCTTTTATGAAAGTTCGTTTACTTGTTAAGGTCATTAACTTATTCTTAAATACCGATGGGAGAGTTTGGTCATTGCTAAAACTTTGCTCTCAGCGTCTGACCTCTTGGGATTGCGAAAAAGCAAATTTTCTTAACCAATTTTAAACAGGTAGGAATGAATGTGCAACTTAATGAAACTAGGTGGAAATACTTTTCATAACTATTATTATTCATTTATTTATTTCAAACTTTTTATACAATAATTGTACAAAGGCGGGCTTAATGCCTGGGGCATTATCTACCAGTCAACCTTGGGAGGTGTAGAGGAGTTCTGTAGGTGTATTTAAAAGTTATAATTTAGAAAATATAAAACCTAATAAAGTCACACTATAACGACATTATTATTCCTAACTAACTTATACACTACCTTATTACACATATATAAACAAATAACACAATATAATACACATAGGCAATACAAACATACATACTAATACATACACTTACATACATACATATAATACATACATATACCTACATATATCTACACAGATGCAATAATGACGACAGATGTTCTAATCATTGTCGAGACATGCCAGCAATTCTATCAAGCAACAGTTGCTTGATTCTTTTCTTAAAAAGGAAACGGCTGTTGCAAGTTCTTATTCGAAGGGGGAGTGCATTCCATAAGATAACAGATTGGGCGGGGAAAGACGAGTGGACAAAACCAGTTTTATTGGGAGGGCAACTAAGAAGAGGATTTTTAGAAGACCGAAGTATTCTGTCGTGAGTATCACAAAGGTACTGAAAATAGGGTTTCAAGTATGAAGGAGAAGAAGGGGATTTCAGTATTGAGAAAAGAGAGGTGAGAGTACGTAGATCACGTCGTTGGCGTATTGGCAGCCATTTCAACTGTGAGCGGTAAGCCGACACATAGTCATACTTGCGGAGATTGAACACGAATCGAATGCAGTTATTGAGAAGCCGGTCAATTTTGTTAAGAAATTCTGCATTCAGGTCGAGATAACACACATCACCGTAATCGATTATAGGGAAGATTAAAGTATGCACAAGCGTCGTTTTAGTTTTTTGTGGTAAAAAATTCTTAAGGCGATAAAGTGCGCGCAAAACATTTGTAACTTTGGAGCAGATATTTGTAACTTGCGCTTGCCAGTGAAAAGTAGAATCGATGACAAGTCCCAAGTCCTTGACAGGTGAAGTCAGTTCAACAGTCGCTCCATCAAAAACTATAGGTGGCAATGATAATGCGTTAAGTCTATTAGATACTTATTTGAAATTATAGTGTCCATCCATCCACCCGTCAGCCTTTCTCCATCCACTGCTGGACCTAGGCCTTTCTGCAGTGGTATTCAGTAAGAAAAAGTGAAGTGAATTTTCGATGAATCTTGATCACGTGACAGCGCTCCTCCAATAAAAATAGAGTAGCGCTGTCACGTGATCAAGATTCACTGAAAATTAACTTCACTTTTTCTTACTGAATACCCTTACTAATAGAACGCCACAACGCGCGATCCTGCGCTATCTGTGTCTAGCGGCTCCCGGCACATTTGACGATAACGTCGGTCTACATTTTTGGGGGCCACCCCGCGCTTCGTCGTCCGGTACGTGGTCACCACTCGAGAAACTTCCGACACCAAACGGTTGTCGGATCGTCAAGCGATATGACCTGCTCATTGTTACCTCAGCGTGCTAACTCTTCGGGCTATGTCGTACACACCGGTCCTTCTTCGGATCTCTGTATTCCAGATCTTATTACGTAGGGAGACACCGCATAGCATAGCCATCTACATGGCACGCTACGCGATTGCGAGTTTTGTTATAACCCCGACATTCAGAGACCTCGTCTTATGATCATAGTGTCATAAATTTTGACGGGCTTCGTGGTCTAGTGGGTCATGTAACGGATTGCCGTTTGCAAGGTCGCGGGTTCGATTCCCGCTCGGGACAATCATTTGTGTGATGTTTATAATTGTCATACAAATGTTTGTACTGCGTCTGGGTGTGTTCTATGTATTATAAGTATCTATTTACAAAAGAAAAGTAGTATATATGTATTATATTCGTATTCTGGTACCCGTATTTTGTATAACGTATTAATATCGCTTTACTTTTAGTTTCGCTTTTATCTTTACTTATTATAAAACAAAGTCGTTACTTTTTAGGGTTCCGTACCCAAAGGGTAAAAATGGGACCCTATTACTGAGACTTCGCTATCCGTCCGTCCGTCCGTCTGTCACCACGCTGTATCTCAAGAACGGTGATAGCTAGACATTTGAAATTTTCACAGATGATGTATTTCTATTGCCGCTATAACAACAAATACTAAAAATAAAATAAAATAAATATTCAAGGGGGGCTCCCATACAACAAACATGATTTTTTTACCGTTTCTTGCTCGATACTAATAACGTTGCCTTATGTTGCATAGATAATGGTACGGAACCCTTCGTGCGTGAGTCCGACTCGCACTTGACCAATTTTTTACTTCATTTAATAGATATAGTGTTTTTATGGGATAATTTTTTTGTATAATTTGTTAGGATTTGAATTTTTAAATTTTACGCGCACGAAGTTACAGCCAACAGCTAGTATAAAATATAAGTAGAGTATGCCTATGATTCATGTATGAAACTGTAAAAGTAAAGTAAAATACTCTTTATTGTACACCAGATAGTTTTACGAAAACTTACTAACTAAACTTAGAATAGGTACAATGGGTGTTATCGCAGTTAATAATCGGTTAATCGCGGTGGGATCGGGTTATAGTGGTCTTATCGCGGGCTAGACCAGTGCCGATAATTAATAAAACAAAAAAAATAATAGTAGGATGAAACCCATTAGAAATGGAGGAGAATATTATAAAAATGATAGGAAAAATATTTTACGGGCGATCTGAGGTCGGGAAGGGGATGGAGGGGGGGTTTTAAGGGTAAAAAATGGATTTTCTCGATTTCCGGCAAAACTAATAGCTCTATGGAAAAAAGTCGAAAGGCAAAGTTGTAGGTAATAAAAAGATCTAAAACTTTTGTATTCACACTTTATTCACATAACCTCAAATTTATGTGAAAAATTCAAAAAACCAAGTTTTTGGTTTTTTATTTTTATCTTTTACAAAAAAAAATTTTCTGTAACGAAATTTGGTGAAAACTTACCTTTTTATGTCCTAAATACGCTGTAATTTATTTGTTTTTGGTTTTTTATTTTTATCTTTTACAAAAAAAAATTTTCTGTAACGAAATTTGGTGAAAACTTACCTTTTTATGTCCTAAATACGCTGTAATTTATTTGATTAGAAATATTTGTTTTTTCACCTTATTTTGAATTAATATCGAAAAAGCACCCTAATTTTCAAACGAAAATTCACCTGTCAAAATATCAGCGTTTTTAAAAAAAAATTTATGCTTCCTGTTCATTAAAATCTCTTCTTTCCGATGGTAAAAAAATATATATGTTACTATAGAAAATCTTTTCAGAAAATGCACTAAAATATCATGAAATTTTAATCTTAAGGTAGATTAGAAGATAGATTTAAGGTAGATAAAGAAAATATTACTATTTTTATGTTTGAGTTGATTGATTGATCTCTATTTTTATCTGTATCAATCAACTCGAACATAAAAATAGTACTATTTTCTTTAAAAATAGTATGCTTAACGTAACATATAACCTTAAGATTAAAATTGTATGATATTTTAGTGCATTTTCTGAAAAGATTTTCTATAGTAAAATATTTTTTTTTTCACCATCGGAAAGTAGAGATTTTAAAGAACAGGAAGCAATACACGCTTATATTTTGACAGGTGAATTTTCGATTGAAAATTAGGGTGCTTTTTCGATATTAATTCAAAATAAGGTGAAAAAACAAATATTTCTAATTAAATAAATTACAGCGTATTTAGCCCATAAAAAGGTAAGTTTTCACCAAATTTCGTTAATGAAAAAACATTTTTGTAAAAGATAAAAATAAAAAACCAAAAACTTGTTTTTTTGAATTTTTCACATAAATTTAAGGTTATGTGAATAAAGTGAGAATACAAAAGTTTTAGATCTTTTTATTACCTACAACATCCCTTAAAACATCCCCTTCCCGACCTCAGATCGCCCGTAAATTATTTTTCCTATCATTTTTATAACATTATCGTCCATTTCTAATGGGTTTCATCCTACTATTATTTTTTTTCACTTTTTATTATTTTTAAAGCTATCTGCACTAGCCTAGGCTGCGATCTCTACGAGATGAAATGAAATGACTTGAAATCAATGAAATGAAATATTTATTCACAAATCGAGTTACATCAGAACTTTAGAAAAACCTCTGACCTTCAAACTAGGTAAACCTGTGTGATGAAAGTCAGCGCCTTTTCCCACTAATACATGTTTCTTAGTTATCTTAAAAATATAGTACATGCCATTTATTACAAAGAAAATGTGTATCTAATTGAAATTGTGTGTGTGTGTGTGTGAGTGTGTATGTGAGTGTGTATGTGTGTGCGTGAGTGTGTATGTGTGTGTGTGTGTGTGTGTGTGTGAGTGTGTATGTGTGTGTGCGTGTGCGTTATCTTTTCTGTTTCGTCGTAATCTAATGTTCCAATGTAGCCATTTCTTTAACTTATTTAGACATAATAAAGTAAAATTAACAGGCAAAGTAAATGGAGTAAAATTTTGTAGTCACTGTACAAAGTTCGTTATTATAAATAACAAAGCATTTAATCATTTGTACGTTGGTACGTTGTCTACAAGGAAATTGCAATCAACAAAGAAACCTGTTAAGTCAACAAATTGAGCAAAATATCAACTAAGCATTTCTCATTATTGTATGAAAAAGAACTTTATGAAATTGATGCACGTTCATCTACTCTCAATTTTCATATACATAATAACATGCCTTTAGTAGCAAAAGTGTATAACTCCGAAAATACGTTTTTTAAATGGATATTTAGAATTGTAACGACAATATAAGAAAATATTATTGTAGCTATATTGGCCCATATTCTGATGAAAGCTAACAGATTATATTTCTTCCTAGCTTATAAACATTGCACAATAAAGTATGGGTTTAATTCGTTGCATGAAAATATTAGATCTAACCCAATTCTATCACGGAATGAGTAGTAAGAAAGAATTATCACGCATGTTTGGTTTAATTTTGAGTTTTCTGTTTAAAGATTAACATATACCACTAAAAATGTGTGGTAAATTCTAGTCCAAACATAATCCGATTGGTGAGTGTAAGGACATCTATAGTTTAAACTTCAGTCTACCCCAGTACCTAATATAGTTAAGTTACACACCCATTAACGTTAAAAACTCCGTGGTGAAATGTAAGCATTTTTTTTTGTTTCTCAATGAAGATACTTCGATATATTCTTCTCTGTATTTCGATATAGCATAACTGACTTTAATACAACACTTTAATACAACACTAATTAGACATAGCTATTTGTAGGTATATACAACGCCAAAACTTTTTTATTAAATTTGTCTTTTTGCTACTTTCCTATGAAGCGTACAGCAAAAGATGAAAGTAATTGCAGTCACTTGCAGGTTTTCCACTTCAAGCTTTTTACAAGGACGGTTGCACAAACGACAACGCTTTGTGTTGCCTTATTTTCCATAAACTGAACGCGACTCGAGATTAAATAAACTTTTTTAAATTTGTACTTTTAAAGCTTTTGTATTCGAGTTTATAAATTTCATTAGAAAAAAAACTGGTATATATGTATGATGGGTGTCGCTTCTTACGTTTTATATCAATTAAAACTGTGTTACGCAACTATAAACTCAGTAGAATATTTTTTTCTACAATACAATATGCGTAGTATATATTATATATACTATATCTTCTTCTAATATATAAAATTCACGTGTCACAGTGTTAGTTACCGTACTCCTACGAAACGGCTCGACCGATTTTTATGAAATTTTACATGCATATTCAGCAGGTCTGAGAATCGGCCAACAGCTATTTTTCAAACCTTTTTTTTTAGTATGGCAAAACAACGTTGACCGGGTCACCTAGTAATATATATAATGATTCGACGAGATTCGTGGTCCAGTGGGTCATGTAACGAACTGCCGTTCACGAGGTCTCAGGTTCGATTCCCGCATGAGACAATTATCTGGGCGATATTTATAAAATGTCAAACAAATGTTGGTACTGCGCTTGTGTGTTTCTATGTATTATAAGTATGTATTTACAAAAGAAAAGTAGTTATATGAATTCTATCCGTATTCTGGTAGGTACCCATAACACAAGCATATAAGCCTAGCTTGGGACCAGAGTGTGAAATGTCCATTAATATTTATTTATTTAATAATATTGTAAAAATTATCATTGTCAACTATATTGTACCTGTAAAAAAATATATTATGTTAATTTTTATCTATTTACAAAGCTAAAAGGCAGTACAAAATTTATTTCTTACGCTCTAGTGAGTTACTATGGATTTACTCATAGGCGTTGCCCAAAGCAATAAAGATAAATAAATCTACTTATTTAAGTACTACGAATTATGGTATTCATAGACCCAACGTATATTATGGAGTCAATATTTTTTATTTTATACTGTGAATTTTGCCAATGATTTGAATTATTGCTGAACCCAAAATAAGGTTTTGGTAAAAAAATTCAGAATATCGTTTCTCGTTTCGGACCAATAACTATGTATAAATATGAACCAACCTTTTACTTACATTTGATATAATATAAAAGAGAGTTTTATGTGGATTTTGCGTGGGGATTTCAATATTTAACGCTCAATCTTTTATTACGAGTTGTCTACGCTCTGTTGGATGGAGATAGAGTAAGTACTAGCTATGTCCTGCAGGGTACACCTACCAGCATACCTACAGGTTAAGTAACAACCCTGGGAAAGAAACAAACATAATAGTTTAACGAACTGAACATTTTTAAAAATGTCCTCTGGTTTCAAACTAAACTCATTTTGCTTGTGTTATGGGTACAGGAATACGGATAAACTATTTAAACAATTTTTTTTTCTAAATACATACATATTGTAGACTATAAAACACCCAAATGCAATACAAATATTTTTCTGACATAATTATCATGTAAGTAATTGTTCCGTGCAGAAATTGAAACCGCTACATTGTGAACGGCAGTCTGCTATGCAAAACTTAAGAGGATACCAAAATAGCTTCGTGCATTTTTCTACGTACGAAGTTTTAATTTTTTCTTTAGATTGAATGGCTAGAGCTCTAATTTTTAAGTATATGTTTTTTCAATATATAATCTAGGATCGCATAAACTCAAAAACGCGATTGAAAAAAGTTTTCTCGATAGAAAATCTTAGCGAAACAACCTCTCTTATTTTTTTATTTTTTTCATTTGTCGGTCTATTATCGCGTATTAACTACTGAAATAACTTTCAAAACATAAGTAACTATTATATATAGAAACTAGTAAACCGGAATTAAAATATATTTAGTAGATTTTGAGTAAACAAAAAAAAAATATCCCTAATTCTTCATTTTCTATACCTACTAGCTGTGTTAATAGGTACATGTCGAGGATAATATTGATGTAGGCCCTTAACACTACTCTTCAGTATTAAATTCTAGAACAATATTCACGAAACATAGCTTTGAAATATCTCAAATTTTAGAAAACAATTTATATAGTTAACTAGCTGATGACCGCGATTCCTTACGCGTGCAATTTAGAACATTTTCCCCGTTTTTGCAACTTTATTCACCACTGCTTCTCTCCTAGTGGTCGTAGCGTGATACTATATAGCCTATAGCCTTCCTCGATAAATGGACTATAAACCACTGAAAATATTATTTAAATCAGACCTGCCTGCGATCAGCGCGTTTAATCAAACAAACTCTTCAGCTTTATAATATTACTTTATCTATAAAATAAAATACAAAAGCGAACCCTAAAATACAAAAGCGAAGTCAGTTTATACTGGGTTTAACATTAATCATGCGTTAATCCGGGTACAAGTAGCAACTTAACAAAGTACAAATATCTTTACAAACATTAATGTTTGTCACGCAAATATGTTACCATCTTTGTGTATTCATACTATTTAACCACCCATTATATTCATCTATATTCTATTTTATTCTTTCACTAACTATACAATGCAACCCCATCTTATTTTATTTATTTCTCTTTCCATCCTATGGTTGCCTGGAAGAAATCACTTTCTGTAATAAAGCCGCTATTTATACCTACACAGTCTTAAGATTTTTGTCATTATTTCAATATACGAGCCTCGTAGTTGAGTGGTTTATGTAACGGCAAGAGGTCGCGGGTTCGATTCCCGCTCGGGACAATCATTTGTGTGATTTTTCTAACGGTCATACAAATGTTTGTGCTGCGTTTGGGTGTTTCTAAGTATTTTAAGTATGTATTTACAAAAGCAAAATAGTATATGTATTCTATCCGTATTCTGGTACACATAACACTAGCATATAAGCTTAGCTTGGGATGAGAGGACGTAGTGTGGAATGTCCATGAATATCTATAAAAAAAAAAGTCTAGGTGTTACAATAAAGAGTTACCTATTTATCTATATTGGCCCATTTGATTGAATCATTGCAGAGGCGTATTTACCCTAGGACCATATGGGCCTTGGCCCGGGGCGGCCAGCCTGAGAAGGGCGGCGAAATTATTCAAGTTTAAAATGTTGCTCTACCTCTATAAATTTATAATGCGGCTAATTAAATTGGCCCGAAGCGTCGTATCAAATGGTTCGTGGCGCTAATTTTCAAAATACGCCTCTGGATCATTTCATCGTACTACTACTTTCAGAAATACCTCCTATATACATACTGCAAACTTTACCTCTTTATTAATAGTACAGATAAATTACACGAGTCTGGGAATTTTGTCAAGCAGTATACAGAAGGGACTGACAGGGAAATATTATGATAACTTGTCTTGAAAATGAGACATAATGATAATAATCGTAATTCATCTATGACAGAACTTTTCTTCAGCATTTAATATGACATATGATAGTTTGTGGTAGCTATTTTTAATAATAATATTTTGCATTATATACAACGACTAGCTAATGGACCCAGTTTCGCGCGTGTGTAGTCATTGAATCCCTCTTCCCCCAATATACACAAAACTTTAATAATATTGTATAAAAAGCCCTTATTTTAACCATTATAACTAGAACGTTTGAAGATTTTAGCTCACATAGGGACATAAACAGAAAAATAACGATTTTGTTTCATACAATATAATAAGTAAAGTTTAATATAATAAGTAAAGATTCTTGCATAGAATGAAATCTTAGACAAGTAACAAATATCAAAGTTAACCTTTAATATTTGTTTTCTTTGCAGATGAAAATATTAAATGACAAAAAATGCAACGTTTAAGCTTTCAAAGAACTACCTAAATAAATATTAAATAGATATATTTAAAAGTAAATATTAGGATGGTTCTTTACAGATACAAATACACACATGTCACAAAGTACACGGACTTCTGTAAAAGCTTGCCTTTGTAAATAGTTTCAAAATCTTTCGGATATCTAAAAATGTAAAACAAAAGACAAGGCTGGGAGACTTGTAAACAAAGTTGAAGTCATGCAGAATTTGAGGGATAGATACAAAATAGTACGTGTACACTATAAATATTTATACCTACTGCTCTTTTTTAACCGACTTCAAAAAAAACGGAGGGTTCTCAATTTGTCTCTATGTTTTATCATATATTTTAGTTTCTTCTTTAAATATCTATCTATCCTGTATAATTTTTTTCCCATGGGATAAAAGCGTGATGGTATGATATTGATGACAACATTGTTTAAAAAAAAAAATTTGGATAAGTAATTCTACAAAAACTAAGAATTTTCATATTTTTTATTCTATTTATTTAATAACTTTCTAAGCTATTGGGGTATATAATAAATTGTAATAAATTTGAAACCAGGAGAACATTAGTTTCAGGTGATACGTAATATTATAGAGGATATTACGTGAACAAAATACCTCTTGGCTTAATTTTATTAGTGTGAAAGTGCTTATTCACGTACAGCTACACAGATCCATTATAAGATATTTTCTTTATACGTGACAGTATCCTATTTTATTTACTGAAAATGTTAAACAATGAACATTTATTAGATTTAAAAAACTGCAATGCAATGCTTGTTATGAGCACTAATTATTTTGTTCAATTAACGTCTATATGAATAAGTATTTGTCTGTGTATTGACGGATAAATATAAATTCATCCCATTTCTTTCTCAGATTGTTCTAACATAATATAACTAACTAACATCTAACACTAACATCAATATTTGAAACAAACCCGTAACCAACACGCCTGCGGCCGTATTATGAGCTCTTATTCCCAGGCCGTTTACGCCGTGAATGGAACTGCCCGGCAAATTCGTAATATGAACATAACTCCCAGCCATCCAGTTCGCTAAAACAGTCATAGATTAATATGTTTATAGAGAAGGTACAACTAAAAGTTTAAGTGCTAACTAAAATTTTTCAACTAAATGTTTTATGTTTACCATAATACATAATTTAGTCAGGCAGTGTACGGCCTGTATGGAACTTGCATGATTTTTAAAAAGCTCATAATACGCCCGCTGGTCAGTGATCAGCGTAGCATAACTAGACTATTTCCTTCTAAAGTGAAGAAGACCTGTGCTCAATAGTAGCATATTAATGATTGATTCCGTAATTTATTTATATTCTTAAGAGGATACCAAAATAGCTTCGTGCATTTTTCTTTGTACGAAGTTTTCATTGTTTCTTTAGATTGAATAGCTAGAGCTCTAATTTTTAAGTATATGTTTTTTCAATATATAATCTAGGATCGCACAAACTCAGAAACGCGATTGCAAAAAGTTTTCTCGATAGAAAATCTTAGCGAAACAACTTCTCTCATTTTTTATTTTTTTCATTTATCGGTCAATTATCGCGTATTAACTTATGAAATAACTTTAAAAACATAAGTAACTATTATATATAGAAACACGTAAATCAGAATTAAAACATATTTAGTAGATTTTGAGTAAATAGGAAAAGTATCCCTAATTCTTCATTTTCTGTGCCTACTGGCTGTGTTAATATGTACGTGTCGGCGATGATATACGATAATATTGATGTAGGCCCTTAACACGCGTACAGTACGTAACTACAAAGTATTAATCTATGTAACGGAATCTTTGAAAATGATATTCACTCACTTGCAGTAGTCGGATTGATCTGAAATTCTACACACATATTAAGAACCGATGACAATGCAATAATGTAAAATAATATTATAGACTTATCAGCGTGTTTTTAGGGTTCCGTACCCAAAGGGTAAAAACGGGACCCTATTACTGAGACTTCGCTGTCCGTCCGTCCGTCCGTCCGTCCGTCTGTCACCAGGCTGTATCTCAAGAACTGTGATAGCTATGTCTAGCTATCACAGTTCTTGAGATACAGCCTTTTGAAATTTTCACAGATGATGTATTTCTATTGCCGCTATAACAACAAACACTAAAAATAAAATAAAATAAATATTTAAGGGGGGCTCCCATACAACAAACTTGATTTTTTTACCGTTTCTTGCTCGATACTAATAACGTTGCCTTATGTTGCATAGATAATGGTACGGAACCCTTCGTGCGCGAGTCCGACTCGCACTTCACCAATTTTTTAGTTTTTGAACTAAACAAAGTATTAACTGTTAAGTCTCTGCTAGCTTAAATAAAACTACTTTTTACGGATTTAGACGCGTATATTTGTTTTAAATTTTGGCCCGACGTTTCGGAGACTTTGCAGTCACCATGGTCACGGGTGAGACTTCAAAGTCTCCGAAACGTCGGGCCAAAATTTAAAACAAATATACGCGTCTAAATCCGTAAAAAGTAATTTTATTTAAACAGATGAGTCGCGCAAGTGTTAGAAAATCTCTGCTAGCTGTTGACTTTCGTTCGAAAATGTATACACCATGTCAATGGTGTCCGTCTATGTTAAAATGAAAATACTTTTGATATTGTAAACAGTTTAAGAGGATACCAAAATAGCTTCGTGCATTTTTCTATGTACGAAGTTTTCATTGTTTCTTTAGATTGAATGGCTAAAGCTCTAATTTTTAAGTATATGTTTTTTCAATATATGATCTAGGATCGCATGAACTCAGAAACGCGATTGAAAAAAGTTTTCTCGATAGAAAATCTTGGCGAAACAACCTCTCAAATTTTTTATTTTTTTCATTTGTCGGTCTATTATCGCGTGTTAACTAATGAAATAACTTTAAAAACATAGGTAACTATTATGTATAGAAACACGTGGATCAGAATTAAAATATATTTAGTAGATTTTGAGTAAATAGGAAAAGTATCCCTAACTCTTCATTTTCTGTGCCTACTGGCTGTGTTAATATATACGTGTCGGCGATGATATACGATAATATTAATGTAGGCCCTTAAATATTTTATGCAGGCCTCGGCTAGACTAACATTTAATTCAATAAGGAATGTCGCCCTTTGAAATGTCACGAATAAAGTGCAATAAAAATGCTCTCTAGAGATAAGCTAATGTGTAGGTACATTTACTGACTGAAAAAAGTGTATAATATATTTGTGTGTGCGTGTGTGAATATGAGTGTCTCTTTGTCTCTCTCTCTCTTTCTCTGTCTCTTTCCAGCCCATTAACGTCGCATTGTTGAGCTCCTTCACTTTGGAAGGGATTATGGTGTACTATGGCTCGCTAATCACGCGTTTTGTCACGGAGTTTTTTTTCAAGCTTTCCCTCTCACACAGAGGATGTTGTCTGTGTACCGTAGGTATTCCTTAGCTGGGTTTTACAGCACTCTGAGAAGAATACAGGGTGGTGACATTTGTATATTTAATCCGCCACCACACGGACATTGTGAGCGTATAACGAATTTATTTCAAACACATAGGAATAACTTACTACGTATAGGCTTTAGGTAAAAAAAAAAATATTAGTATTTTCAAAGTAAGTAGCAAGTAAGTAATTTGTTTAGTTTTCACTTCAATTAACTGTGACTGTACCTACCTTTATGGTGAAATGGTGTGATAAAACATGTATAAATTAATCAATAGCATCAGAATAACATACTGATAAATAAATATTCATGGACATTTCACACAACGTCCTCTGGTCGGATACGGATAGGTATAACACATAAACTGCTTATGTAAATACATACTTATAATACATAGTAAGCAACCAGACGCAGTACAAACATTTGTATGACATTTATAAATATCACGCAGATTAATATCTCATGCGGGAATCGAACCCGCAACCTCGTGAACGGCAGTCCGTTACATGACCCACTGGACCACGAGGCCTGTCGTTAGGTGTACGTCGCACTAATAGGAATACAATAACACTAAAACAAACTTTAACTCTTATGTTATTCACAAATAATCAGAAAATACTTAGTAAAAATAACTTTATGATGAGTTTGAGACAGTTAATAAATACTTATTCACTAAATGTAATATGATACAAATAACAGCCACTAGGGAACACCAACTTGAGTAACTTGCCCACAACAATGATCAAGATTAATTATTATATAATCTTATACGTCATTCAAGTTATATTGTTTGGGAATCTAGGTTCTAACAAAAGGTTTATTGTTCCCTAGACAGTATAGGTTAACATATTTTGATAAAGTTTCTTAATAACATCACCGTTATGTCGCGTAATACTTAGGGTCTTATTGAATGACTTATCGGAGGTTTAAACGGATATTTTATCGCAGACATAATAAACGTTTTAGCGTAAAAAGACTATTATGAATAACAGTTTTTGTCAATTTTCGCAAACCTATTTTAGCGAACTTTTAAACCTCCGATAAGTCATTATGAATAAGATCATTAGTCATTAGAGCATTAGACTGGCTAGCTATAACATTTCTCTTAGCATCGTAATTAAGTATGCAGTATAGCTCCAAAAAGTTTTCAGTTCAAAGATCCGTAGTCCGATATAAGTATCAACCTTCGGAAACCTTTGTGGAAACTATAGGTCAAATAAAAATCCAATTAATTGACGTTACATAGAACTGAAAACCCTTGATACAAAAGATATTATAGTCAAATTTACTTTGATGTAGAGAAATTTCTGGAATTTTTCCCCTAACGTGTTTCTAGTTAATTACTTTTTTTTTGTTAAGCTTAAGAGTTTGTTTGTTTGTTTGAATGCGCTAATTTCAGGATCTTCCGGTCCCATTTGAAAAATTCTTTTAGTTAATAAATTAAATTATAGTGGAAAAAGTGATCACCGCAAGCGGGACTTGAACCCATGACCTCGGAATACCGTTCCGTCGTTCTACCGACTGAGCTATTGCGGCCGTGCCTACAGTAACCAATTTATCCACTACAATGTCACTCGAATGAGTCTTCATCGCATTTTGATGTACACATTATGTACATTGTGTATGTTGCCAAAAACTTTATATTTATATATATATCTATATTGTAATTATTTATTAATGAGACTGTAAAGGTGTGAGAACACTATAATGGAAATGGGAACACTATAGTGAATGATAAGACTATAATGGTTTTATTTTTTGTTCTATATCTGTGACTCAAGTAAAAAGGATAATCTATCGAACGTTCGATTATCAGGTTACACGTACCTATACAAATGGACATCGAAAAAATCTCTAGTTTCCTCTCATAAATAAACTTGATCAATGTAATTTACGCATGATAGCTTTTGGGTGAAATACGACGTTGACAGGGAAAAATCGTAGGAAACCCGGTGTCAACTACCTATCGACCTTCGTTTTAAAAGTGTATCTCTCAATCCCTGTCATGTCGGAATACGTGTTGAGTTTCACAAATCTAGAAGCACGTTTAGAGACCACACAAAGACGAATTTTTGATATAATAAAAATGCTTTTAGGGGTACGTTTTAAATATTTTTCACAACCTCGGCTAGACAGGGTTAATTCAACTTAAGTCTACACTTTTACACCTAAAAGTTGCGCCTGAATGTGTTTTTTGTAGATAAAAAAATATTCTTTTATCATCAGCAAGTTTTTGTGTTTGTAGTCACTTTCTGACTGACTGTATCTGGCTGTAATTATAGATGATCCAAAATCCCAACAATTTGAAATACAAGTTGTTTGGGAACGTATCGGGATCTCTTCAATGAATGCTTATATTTTTAATGTAGAAAAATAACGTATATTTTGATAACTATTGTATGTACAGTTTGTATTCTCCTGTCGACAATTTTTACGAGTGACGAATGAATGAATAACGAACAAAACTACCAATAGAACGTATGAACTGCTTGAACGAATAATTAAGTTAATGTTGTCATTCTTTCTTCCCCTATGCGTATCTAGATGGCGCTCCAACATGCCGGCCGCCTTGGAAGAACCCTCTTCTTCCAATGTACATCTAAGTTTCATTAACAGGCAGTGGACAGATTTTTGAACAGGCCCGTTTTATGTTACCCGAAGTAGTACGAATGTCAGCTACTCGGGAAACTCCATCTTTTCCTGGATATAAGCATACCACTCTCCCCATTTTCCATCTGAGTGGTGGCAGGTTGTCTTCCTTTATCAATACAAGACTGTTAAGGGCAATGTCGTCCTTGTCGGCCGTCCACTTCGTTCTACGTTGCAGTTCAGATATGTATTCCTTGGACCACCTTTCCCAGAAATGTTGTCGCAGCTGTTCCAACCGTTCATAGCGTCCTAGGTGCGAGGCTGATATCGTCGCCATATCTTCACAAGCAGGCGCAGTCAACGGTCGGCCAATAAGGAAATGAGCTGGTGTCAGTGGAAGGTAATCGTTCGGATCTGTGGACAGAGGGGACATAGGACGGGAGTTCATAATGGCTTCGATTTGTGCTAATATCGTATTGAACTCCTCGAACGTTAAATTTGCATTGCCTAAAACACGTCTTATGTGATGTTTACATGACTTAATACCCGCCTCCCATAAACCACCAAAATGAGGAGCGTAAGGCGGTATGAAACTAAAACGAATATTATTATTACTAGAGAAATCAATTATGTCTTTATTATTTTTAAAAATAACCGAAAGTTCCCTTTCAGCTCCCACGAAGTTTTTCCCGTTATCAGAAAATACTTGATACGGCTTGCCGCGCCGAGATATAAAACGTTTAAATGCCAATAAATAATCTTGTGTAGATAAGGAACCTACTAGTTCCAAATGCACAGCTCTAGTGGTAAAACAAATAAATAAACAAATGTAACATTTAATCAACTTACTACCTCTGCCCTTACGATTCAAAACGTACATTGGTCCCGCGTAATCAACACCGCACCGTATAAAAGGAAAACTAGGTTCTAAACGTTCTAAAGGTACATTACCCATAATTGGTGTTAAAGTTTTTCCTTTTATACGTGTACATATAACACATTTATGTACCACTTGCCTGGCTAAATTGCGGGCTCCGAGAACCCACCACATATCACGCATGGTAGATACGAGAAGCTGAGGTCCAGCATGAAGTAAACGTTTGTGTTCGTATGTAAACAAAAGCCAAGTGAAGCGATGCCTGTGACATAACAACACTGGGTGTTTTTTATCATAATTAAACTGAGAATTAACTAATCTACCACCTATACGAATAATATTATTATTATCTAAAAATATATTTAAACCCGATAGCTTATTTATACGTTTATCTCCTTTACATTTTATTGGCAAATTATGCAATAAGTTATGATACTCCCCACTAAAAGATTGTTGTTGAACTAAACGCACTAACATGAGCACTGAACGATCAATCTCGTTCACTGTTAACAAACCGGTTTGGCGAGACTGCCCGACGCGTACTGCGCGTGTGTTGTGTATAAATCGCAACACATACGCACCCGTTCTTTGTAAACGATTGAAGTTAGAAAACCTATCAAACTCGAATACATTAGTAGCAAAAGAGTTGGTACATGCTAGATTAATGACTTTAGATTTTAATTCCGGTAACTCATTAGCAGTGGAAATAGGTTTAACATTTAACCAATTCGAAGTGGGTTCCTGAAGAAAGGTAGGACCACACCACCACAGAACGTTGTTGTCTCCCTTCAAGGAGTCAAAGTAAACTCCTCGCGATAATAAATCCGCCGGGTTTTCCTTTCCGCTCACATGACGCCAAATCGTATCGCTTGTTAGTTCATTTATTTGTGCGACCCTATTTTGAACAAACGTTTTTAATAAATGTGGCGACATCCGAAGCCAACCCTGAACTATAGTGGAGTCCGTCCAAAAATAAACGTTATGAAATATCATACCTAAAGAATTTAATATTTTATTATACAATTTTGCACCCACCAATGCCCCGCACAGTTCAAGCCGTGGAATGCTAATAGTTTTTAAAGGTGCCACTTTACTCTTCGCACATAGCAACCGAACATACACCGGTGAGTTATCAACATCATTATAGGAACGTATATATGCGCATGCGCCATATGCTATCTCAGATGCGTCGGTAAATATATGTAATTCCTTAATTCGAGTATTGTTACCTATGACCCAGCGCGGGACATTTATTTCGGGTAGATATTGTATGGCGTGAATAAATTTATGCCAAATTAAAACAATATCACTTGGAACCTCATCATCCCAATCTATTTTACAAAGCCACAACCTTTGTAACAACACCTTTGCCGTAGTTATAGCTGGCGCCAACAACCCCAACGGATCATAAATCTGTGAAATAATCGACATCATCAAACGCTTTGTAACTACCGCGTTACTCATTTCTAATCGTGTGGAAAAATATAATTTATCACTTTTGTTAGCCCATCCTATGCCTAATGTTTTAGACTGTGAATATTCACAGATTATTAAGTCCTTTGTAGTCTCTGGTATTATATCAAAATTAAAAGTCCATTTTCTTAAGAAAAAACAACCACTTTGTAAGACTTTAGAAGCTCCATTACATATCTCCAATAAAGTTTTATGATTATCATGACCGGTTAACAGATCATCAACATATAAATCATCATTGATGACGCGCGCGATGACGTCATCATCACATTCCTGTACCAGCTGTTTTAAACAACGCATGCTAAGGTACGGCGCTGACGTGGTACCGTAAGTTACTGTATTCAAACGATACATTTTAAGTGGTTCGTTACAATTTGATCTCCACAAAATAAGCTGTAAGTTTTGTTGGTCACTCTGAATAGAAATACTTCTAAAAAACTTTTCAATATCTGCACATGCTACATATTGATACTGTCTAAAACGGAGTAATATTGAAAATATGTCATTTTGCAAAGGGGGACCTGCGTGTTGAATGTCATTTAACGAAATATTATTAGTAGTCTTGGCACTTGCATCAAAAACTACACGTAATTTTGTCGTAATACTATCCTCCCTATACACTCCATGATGAGGTAACACGTAGTACGGTTCTATTAAGTCGTGTATATCAACTGAAAGTAAAGTCATGTGACCTAACTTCTCGTATTCCTGCATAAATTCACAATACAATTTTTTGTATTGTGGCAAACGCTCTAACTTACGTTCTAAACTCAAAAAACGACTTTTCGCCATATTATATGAATCTCCCAGAATATTAGGGGGTTGTTTTAGGGGCATTCTGACCGAAAACCTACCATTTTTCTCACGTTTGGTAGTTTCGACAAATAACGTTTCACATATTCGCTCATCGTTAGAATAAACACAAGGAATATTTATTTCTTCGACTTCCCAAAATTTACGTAACTGGGAATCGATCTGACTAATATTGCACTGAACTGAATCGGTGCCTAACGCTTGATTACGTTTATAAACAGGACCGGATATTAACCAACCTAACTTCGAATCTTGTAGGTGTGGGCCGATTGCAAGTTTAATTTTATTATCGCATAATAAGTCCCAGAAAACATCCGCGCCTAACAATATGTCTATCTCAGACGGGACGTGAAACGTGGGATCCGCGAGTTGAACATAGCTGGGTATATGTATAGAATCACTATTAACGTTTATCGAAGGTAGCTTCGAAGTGATAGTAGGCAAAACTAAGCAATGTAACTCTGTGTTAAATTCGTATATTTTTGAACGTATATTAATTTTACACTTGTGGCTGGACTGTGACACCACCTGCCCTACGCCGCAAACACGTATAGTGGACTGTACTATAGGAACGCATAAACGCTTACATAACCTTTCCGTTATAAAGCAGTTTTGACTGCCACTATCGAGAAGAGCACGAGCTGTATGGTAATTGTTATCGACATCGGCTACTTCGATCAACGCTGTCGACAACAAAACAGGTTGCAAACTCGTTGCATTGACTAACGTATTACTACAAACCGAGTTCACGTTCTGATCAGCTGTTTTGCTAACGCTATGCAAACCAGATGACTGTGGCAACGTATTCGAATTCACACTGTTATCATTATCAAAGTGTAATAACGTATTATGTTTTTGTTGACACAATTTACAGGGACCAAAAACACAATCCTTTACCGTATGATTATTTGTACGTATGCAATTGTAACACAAACCCTTTTCTTTAACTAATTTTAATCGGTTCTGTAACGACATATTAAGAAAATGCGCACACGAATAAAGCGAATGATTATCTTTGCATAGCGGACATACGCGGCCATTCAGTTTTACTTGACTACCTGCCGATACTTTATTGTTATTACTTACATAGCTATAAGTATTTTGCGCTTTAGAATTTTTATTAAGATCGTATGACTGTTTAGATTCACTTTTATGACTAATAGACCGAATATGCGATGAATTACTTTTATAATTATTGGAATTTATCATGTCCAACATATCTGCCCTATTTCTCAAAAATGACATCAAATCATCCAGTTTTAATTTATTAGTGTCTTGACCTAAAACAAGAGTACCTTTATAGGTTTCCCATTCTCGTTCCGTAGACACATCAAGTTTAGTCACAATTAAATAAATAATTAACGTATCCCATGAGTCGGTAGGCTCCTGTAGAGAATTTAAGGCTCTTAGATTACGTAATACGGTATCTATCAGTTTCCTAATTAATGTCGGAGATTCCTTATTAAGTGCAGGCGTTGTAAATAGCGACTTGACATGGTTGTGGACTAATAACCGGTTATTATGATACCTATTTTCAAGCAGCTCCCACGCGTGAGCATAGTTGGGACCTGTAAACTCCAAGGCACTAATCACTTGTAATGCAGACCCATTAAGAGACGATTTTAAATAATGAAATTTTTGTATTGAATCCAGGTCCTTCCGATCATGTATCATAGTAACGTACGTATTTCTATATTCAATCCACTGATCGTAAGAACCATCAAAGGCAGGTAGCTTTATCTGTGGTAATTTTATGTTTAATGTATTAATGGAACAAGAGTTGTGCAATTGCGAGTTATGAGATTCGTTTTGTTCGCCTATCATACATTTTGCTTCTGCTACAATTGAATAATATTGGCATTCAAACGATTCCCTATATTCCAACTGGGTTGCTAAATCTTTTTCGTCTACACTACGTTCAATTTTAAACTGAATATCATTAAATTCACGGAACATAACGGATGCTGCTTGTACTCGCATTTGAATACTAGTTTTTGTAACGGAATCTAAAGACGATACATTGGCATATCTATGTATAAAATTAACAAAAAACGTTAACCTACCCTTAAGAACGCCTCGTTGCTTCTTTAAATCATTTATATCGATTGATCGCGGCGATTTAACCGTAATTAATTTATTACACTCATCATCACTCATTTTGGTGGTAAAAGAAGGCGGGTACTTACAAGTTACAGCCGTGCGCCTTGGCTTCGACAATCAACGCGATCTGCAAACGTACAATACGATATTACCACAATGCGAATAAGGCAATAGGGAGTGCAGATGGATAACCTGACCGTTGCTGGCAGATGCTCAGATGCTGACGTTTGGCTTCCGATCTGCTCCGTCCAACCTTCCTTGGTAGGTCGAATATGTTTCGTCTGATCAGGATGGTTTTTTGCTATTCGGCTCCGAAGACCAAAATGTTTGGGAACGTATCGGGATCTCTTCAATGAATGCTTATATTTTTAATGTAGAAAAATAACGTATATTTTGATAACTATTGTATGTACAGTTTGTATTCTCCTGTCGACAATTTTTACGAGTGACGAATGAATGAATAACGAACAAAACTACCAATAGAACGTATGAACTGCTTGAACGAATAATTAAGTTAATGTTGTCATTCTTTCTTCCCCTATGCGTATCTAGATGGCGCTCCAACACAAGTTTAATTTATTTTAATAAATGTAAAAAAAAATTAGCATACCTAAGTCAATTACAATATTAATAAAGTAGGTACTTACTGTATGTATTGTAATGTTTAAACTCCGTTAGAGAAAGAAAGAAAAAGAGAGAGAGAGAGAGAGAAAGAGAGAGAGATAGGTATGGGACATTAATCACAAATGTTAAAAAATTAGGTATAATGATATTCGTTTAAGAGGATACCAAAATAGCTTCGTGCATTTTTCTATGTACGAAGTTTTCATTGTTTCTTTAGATTGAATGGCTAGAGCTCTAATTTTTAAGTATATGTTTTTTCAATATATGATCTAGGATCGCATAAACTCAGAAACGCGATTGAAAAAAGTTTTCTCGATAGAAAATCTTAGCGAAACAACCTCTCTTATTTTTTATTTTTTTCATTTGTCGGTCTATTATCGCGTATTAACTAATGAAATAACTTTCAAAACATAAGTAACTATTATATATAGAAACACGTAAATCAGAATTAAAATATATTTAGTAGATTTTGAGTAAATAGGAAAAGTATCCCTAATTCTTCATTTTCTGTGCCTACTGGCTGTGTTATGTACGTGTCGGCGATGATATACGATAATATTGATGTAGGCCCTTAAGTCTTATACAAAAATAGAAAATGGCGCATTATAGTAGGTTTCATGTTGCCCCGAAATGGATCATACGGTGTCCGATTGTTTGACCAAAAGTCATTTGGCAAAACTACAAAAGATTTGCGTTGTAATTTTTGTTTATGTAAACGGTTTACTTAGTTGTAGATATTAACAAATATGTATATGTACAAGGCGTATTGGCACAGGGTTTTTTTCGAGTTTCGACTTTTCTGTCTCTCATAGTGATGTAAAACTGCTCGTTCCCTCAACTGACTGTTATAGCATCTTGCGGAAGAAATGGGGTGCGGATATTTTCTTAATCCATCTCCACCCGTATAAAAAAGTCCTCCTAAAGTGGAGAAGGCTAGTGCTCAGTTAATCAGACGTTAATATGCTGAAAGAGTAAGAGAATTTATTTAAACCCTATGCACAAATTAAGTTAAATTGAGGACCAGAGGACACTTATTTATTGTCCTCAGCATGTTTCCTAAACTAATAACGTTGTAATTTTATTTCTAATAAGTTATGGGTTTAGCAGTCTGACTTTTATGGTCTGTGATAATGACAAGTGATTAAGGATAGAGTAATAAATTCCGTGAAACAATGCAATTAGCTACGGATGAAAATCGTTATGTTGTGTATGTGTTGTTTTTGTGATCATTATCTCTTTGTTATATAACATGGCAGTATTAGCTGTACATAAATAGAAATTCTACAAGTGTACATCATGTGCAATGGATCCATATAAATCCTTACTACATTTAGTAATAGCTTTTCAGGTACGGCGTAATTATTTTTTTTTTATTTACTAAGTTTTTATTTTGGTTTTGTTAGTTAGTTTTATTTATTATCATTAAATTATTAACACTTAGTAGTGTTGGCCTTTATTGTAAAAAAGTTCAATCGATTATTTAATCCCTAAAATCAAACCTTGTCTTATATAAAGTACCTATATGAAATCTAAAAAAATTTATTTCTAAAACACACAATTACTAAGTAAAGATCCACAAGAGATGTAAGAAAGTAAATATTTTTATGTAGATCGTTTTATATGCTTTATATAAGAAGTTTATAAACTTTCTGACATGTGACTGTATTACTAACATGTCTAAAAAGTTTGCTACACAGTTCTGAAGAAGTTTCAAGATTTGCAAATTGTTTCGACAATTCTTTAGCAACAAGAAAAATATGATTTTAAGAAGTACATCTATACTAATATTATAAAGCTCAAGAGTTTGTAAGTTTGAACGCGCTTACCTCAAAAACCAATGGTCCGATTTGAAAAATTATTTGAGTGTTGGATATTACAGGTATCAAGGAAGGCTATATAACATCACGCTGCGACTAATAGCAGCGAAGCATCAGTGAAAATTGTTGCAAAAAGGAGGAAAAATATTTAAATTCCACGCGTACGTAGTCTCAGGCACGCAGCTATTTCATAATAATATACTTTTAGTGTGCGAGCCGCTCTCAGAAAGTCCCTCAAATTCTCTACACGCCTGTGCTAGTTTGTCTAGCCAAAAACTTTCATGCTTATATTAATAATTTGATTTTAATAAATACTAGCTGTCGCCTACAACTTCTTATGCGTGGAATTGAGAAACCCAACCTTAAGAGGGTACTGTACTCCTCATTTAGGTATTTGCCTTAGGTATTGCTATCCCTATTTCCGAGCGCCGCGCTGAAAGGGACAAATATAGACGAAGCGGATTTTACCTACAAATTCTTTGAAAAAAGACTTCCGTTTTTTTTTCGCTTAAGTTAAACCGATTTTAATAGTTTTTGCGTTATATTATAGATAAAGAGTATATCTATGCTTCTATCACTTTCTTTTGTGGTAAAACTTTACCAAATTTGTGTGATAGACGCTACAACTTTATCTAAAGAAAACCGAAAAAAGTGGGTTTTTCGGATCGTCATATTTCTTTTAGTTATTATGTTTTGAAAAAAAGAAAGTGACAGAAGCATAGATATACTCTTTATCTATAATATAACGCAAAAACTATTAAAATCGGTTTAACTTTCGCGAAGAAAAAACGGAAGTACCATACCCATACTTTTGTATGGAGCATAATTTGGTATCGTACCGTCTTAATAGATTATACAAAAAACAATCCTCTTGAATCACTCTATCTATTACAAAAGACCGCATCAAAAGTCGTTGCGTAGTTTTGAAGATATACATAAGCTTACACAGGGACACACAAAAATAACAACTTTGTTTTATAATAAGTAAACATTTTGAATTACACTGCCCCTTGGCATAAGACGGGCGTAGTTATTTCCAACCCTAGAAAATTGAGACATCAAAAACTCACAAAATTATTGTATAACGAAGATCGAAACATGAATTTCCAGAACAAAATAATACAAGTCATGCATAGAATGTATTGTGTTATAATTAATGTTTGTAGTTTGAGTGAATATTATAAGCTATTAATCAACAGGATGATACTACAGTTTCCTCTGATTGCGTTTATAGAACATAGCCATTTTGAATCGTATCGGATCCCACATGAGTATATACAAACCGTACATAGTATGAGGAGGGTCTATTGTTAGTTAGTCTACTTAGTAAAGTATACAGAATCGTTACTATATATTGTTATGTCTTGATCAGTGTGTGTTACCAGTGCTGACTTATGGAACTAAGACGTGGTCTCTGAATCTCGGCCTCATAACAAAATTCAGAGTCATGCAGCGTGCTATGGAAAGGGCTATGCTCGGTCTTTCCCTACGTTATAAGATCCGGAATGCAGAGATCAGTAGAATGACCGGTGTGTACGACATAGCCCGAGGAGTTGGCATATTCAAGCGTATTGTGACGGTATATAACCTAAAGTCTTCCTCGATAAATGTACTGTCCAATACTAAAAGAATTTTACAAATCGGATCAGCGGTTCCTGAGATTAGCGCGTTTAGTTCAAACAAACAAACAAACAAAATTCTCTAGCTTTGTAATATTTTATAGATAAAAGATCCATTTTTTGGTTCTCGAGCCGTATTCAGCACAGATATTCGTTAGAGAGAGATTTTGCTCTGTATTTTTTTTGGAAAACCATTATGTTATTTTTGGTAATATAATACCTACGTCACCTACGTGCTTAAATATGCAAATATATACCTTTAAAATATCAAATTCATAAATTTTAATGGCTACTAAATAAATATTTTATATAAATTATGAGTCCATCAACTTTGAAACAATAAAAGCTTACCTTTGTTAGTTCAAGAAGCACCCTTTAGTTTGAAGCGTGAAAATCTACATCTAAATTTGAACGTAAAATATTATCATTAATCCTTCTATATGTAAATATTTTCTATTCTAATTTATTGGAAACTAGCTATTATCCGCGAATTTTATTGCAATTATGCTTAACTGTTTTTGGTTATAATGGCTTACACATAAGATATAAATTAAAACAAATGCGGGCTTTTAAAAAAAATCTTATTTAAAAATCAATAATCTTTTGCTGAGTTGCAAGTTTGCATTATGCTGAGTTGGGTCCGTATTTGTGA
Organism: Orgyia antiqua; assembly: GCA_916999025.1. Taxonomy (NCBI): domain Eukaryota; kingdom Metazoa; phylum Arthropoda; class Insecta; order Lepidoptera; family Erebidae; genus Orgyia; species Orgyia antiqua. The sequence continues at coordinate 5,616,085 of OU779869.1, forward strand.
CTACTCACATTGTTTTATTATTTAATATGTTAAGTCTGTTTGTGTTCTTTTGTACCTTTGTTTGTTTTATTTATTGTTAATCTTTAAGTAGTTGCAAATAAAGTATTTCTTTCTTCTTTCTTTCTTCTTTTTAAAAAAATCAATAATATTGCTATTTTCCAAAGCTCCCCAAAAAGTAAAAATGCCCAATGGTACCGATTTAACTTGCACAAATGAACTAATCTAAAAATGAAAATTGATTGTATCAGTAACACTATTTGTCAATGTTAACTGAACTTTCTTATAAAAAAAACTGTATATATATTTAATTAATATAAATATGTACAACGAAATATCTAATTAATAAAAATACACCATAGTTGTTTTCATTTATTAGTTAATTTTAGTTGTGCACGTAGAATTGGTATCAACAACTGTGTTATGAGGGCACGATATCAAATTATGCTCCATACAAAAATATGGGTATCGTACTTTTCCTTTTTCTTCGCGAAAGGTAAACCGATTTTAATAGTTTCTACGCTATATTATAGATGAAGAGTATATCTATGCTTCTGTTACTTTCTTTTTTTCAATACATAATAACAAAAAGGAATATGACCATCCGAAAATCCCGTTTTTTTCGGTTTTCTTTAGGTAAAGTTGCAGCGTCTATCACATATATTTAGTAACGTTTTACCAAAAAAAAAATCATACAAGCATAGATATACTCTTCATCTATAAAATAGCGCACAAATAATTAAAATCGCTTTACCTTTCGCGAAAGTGTGAAGTGTAGTGAAGTGAAAATAATGGTTTCTTTTCAATAAATTTTTGACAGACTGCGAGATAAATATAATGATGGCAAATTAATTATGAGATAATCAAAGCTCAAAAGTTTTCATAAAAAATTCGATGATTTTCAATTATAAACGTCAGATTTTATTTTACGCGCCAAAATGCTGACTTGAATATTTAGGATTGATGGACTCTCGGCGCGCCGGATTAAATACTTCCGCGGGCCGGAGTTGGCCCGCGGGCCGTACTTTGTCCACCATTGATCTACACTATAATATTATAAAGCTTAATATAAGCCACACAAATTGGTAATGCGCCTGGCGGCCATGTTGGTGACGTCATAGTGACGTATAGATGAGAACATTACATTTTGTTAGCTGCACTTTTTCTTTGCTGATGACGTCACAAGGGCGTTAATTTGACAAGGTTCCAGCGCATTACCAATTTGTGTGGCTTATAGTTCGTTTGTTTGTTTGAACGCGCTAATGTCGGGAATGGCAGGACTTAGAGGTCCGTGCTAAAAGGTAAAACGGGACTTAAGTACTGATAATTCACTTTGACCTTTTTGTTAGTTTAATAATTAAAAACAATACTGCTTTTTGTATCTTTTCAACCTACAATGTAAGCGTATCGAGATGATACAGGAGGTTCTTACCATTCTGATACAACTTTCGATATTATATTTCTGTCTTACATCGTTAACCTTAGAACGAAAAACATATTATTATTTTATTTTATTGCTGTTAGTAGCAGAATGTGCATATATAAAATAATGCATCTAAATGTCTACCAGCCACCTTTATGCTGTAGATATGAAATTTTATAGCAATTGCTGGCGAGAGACATAACGAGTACATCAACACAGAAGTAACAAAGGTACATATTGCAGTTCAATAATCTGACCTTACTTTTATTACCTTAACATTACTAGGACGTTTCGAGTTCATTTTTATGGTTTTGTACTCAAAAGTCAAAACAGGAACCTATCACTGAGACTTCAATCGTCCGTCCGTCCGTCTGTCAACAGGCTGTATCTCTATAATGGTAATAGCTAGGCAGCTAAAAATTCCGTAGTTTTTGTTTATGCTATAACAACAAAAACTCATTATCATAATTTTTCTTTCCTTATTCCGTTACTTGTGGTCTCAGCACCCCGCCGACGTGGCAGAATATTTGTCATGGAAAACGTAGCTCTTGTTGGTTAAATACTTTAAGGCCTCGACAATCACAAACACAAATAGTAGTTATTAATTACATTTGGTGGCAGAAGAGGGGGCAAATAAAACGCAACTACGGAAACTATAGCTACATTTTTAATATTTAAATTACATTTTTAAATATACTTATTCTAACCTATAACTAATTGACCTAATTGATCGGTGATCGACCAAAGAGTGAGGTTTAGTGAAGAGAAGGTTTCCTCATCGACCGACTATGGGGTCTTCTTGATATTGCCGTCAGCAGTTCGTCATTACACCTGGTCATCCTCGCTGTTGCAATATATTGAGAACGTGCAATCCTAACATATTAGTAAATATTTATATAGTTAATTGAATTCAATTATTAAATTTTAATGTTCCTTAATCAATAAAGTGATCTACTTCCATAAAATATTTTGTAACTAACGCAAGAATGATGGTTAACAAATATTTATTTGCCTGTAATTTTCTTTGCTAAATTACTCTTCCAAGGCTTCATTCCACTTAAAAAGTCATTTATTATAATTTGTTTTTCTTTTTAGGACACAAAACTGTAAGTTTGGAAGTAGTTCAATTTATTTTTGCAAACGTAAGTTTCCTCTGCAGCCCGTTAGCGTCCCACTGTTGGGCACAGGTCTCCTCCACTTTGGGAAGGATTATCGTCTACTGTGCCGCGCTGACCAGGCGTGTTGGCACAGGATTTAGTTTAGAATTTTTCTTCTCTTACAGTAGACGTTAACTGCTACTTATATTGACCCTTAGCTGGCTCTTACAGCACCCTAGGAAAGAAATGGAGTGGTGACACTTGTATTCTTAATCTGTCACTGCACGGAATTTTTTGTTTTTGCATATTTAAATTGATGGTAGACAGAATTTCATCTTACAGCATTTTTGTACATCTCCTTCTCCTTCCTTCTCTAGCCCATTTACGTCCCACTGTTGGGCACGGGCATCCTCCGCTTTGGGAGGAATTATGGTCTACTGTGCCGCGCTGACCAGGCGTGTTGGCACAGGGTTTATTTTTGAGGTTTCCGTCTCTCACAGAGGATGTTATTTGTGTACAATATCCCTTAGCTGACTCTTACAGCACCCTTGGGAGGAAATGGGGTGGTGACAATTGTATTCTTAATCCGTCACCACACGGAGAAATATGTATACATTAAAAAAAATTGTAATATTAATGTATTTTTGCATTTAAATAGACGATTTAAAATTCTGGTTTCTTATTAAAGATTAGCTCGTGCTTATATACGATCGATAGAAAAACGTGTTCTAATACCGGGATTTTGAAAGCTTTTGACTTTTAAATGAAGACAGTGTGACAGAAACAAGAAATGAGACAAGAAAAATGCGATTGAAGATCTGTTTCCGCTATTTATTTGAAACTATCTATATTCCGCGACTTATTACGCGTGGAATTAAATATGTCCCCGTTTTTGCAACATTTTTTTATTAATGCCTAGCCAATAGCATTTCACAAAAAATTGGTCAAGTGCGAGTCGGACTCGCGCACGAAGGGTTCCGTACCATTATCTATGCAACATAAGGCAACGTTATTAGTATCGAGCAAGAAACGGTAAAAAAATCATGTTTGTTGTATGGGAGCCCCCCTTAAATATTTATTTTATTTTATTTTTAGTATTTGTTGTTATAGCGGCAATAGAAATACATCATCTGTGAAAATTTCAACTGTCTAGCTATCACCGTTCTTGAGATACTGGGTACGGAACCCTAAAAATCATGTTTTTTGTATGGGAGCCCCCCTTAAATATTTATTTTATTTTATTTTTAGTATTTGTTGTTATAGCGGCAATAGAAATACATCATCTGTGAAAATTTCAACTCTCTAGCTATCACCGTTCTTGAGATACAGCCTGGTGACAGACGGACGGACGGACGGACGGACGGACGGACGGACGGACGGACGGACGGACGGACAGCGAAGTCTCAGTAATAGGGTCCCGTTTTTACCCTTTGGGTACGGAACCCTAAAAATGTACTATCCAATACTGAAATCGCACCAGTCCTGAGATTAGCGCGTTTAAACAAACAAACGCTTCGGCTTTATGATATTAGTATAGCTCTTATAATGAGTCCTTAATCCGTGTTGTCAAGGATTAATAGCCGTTTTCTATATTTTATCTATCCTCGATTCTTGCTGTCAAATGGAGACGTATCTACTTTTGTCCTTACTTGCATTTCAATGTCAATAAGCTACTGATGACAGCAGATTACGGACGTTTTTTATAACCAATTTATGATTACAGATTGATTATAATCTCCTTAAGAATACAGGTGTCATTTCCTATTTCCTTTCTGCTGCAAGTGGAAAGTAAAAGTAGACATCACTATCTGTAGAATAAACAAGCTTCTAAAAACTATGCCAACACGCCTGGTCAACTTTGTTTGGTTACTTTTCCGTAACGGAGGAGATCCGTGACCGTTTTGCATTCATTTATATACATTATTATGCAGATTAAACAGAACATGCAGATTTAATTTGAAATGATTGTATATAAATTGATTGGTATCTGATATCGACACAGTTAATGATGTGGTGACATGTAATTAAAATACTAACTACATAAGGAAAACTGACAAATAAATTAAGCAATCTATACTTTAAATCTGTAGAGAGGTCAATTCTGTACATGAAATATATTTTCAAAATAACTATCAGGGGGTGATCAGTGATCTATACTGATGCCAAAAATGCAATCAGTAAATTTTTGTCTGTCTGTCTGTCCGTCTGTATGTTCCTTATAGAAACAAAAACTACTCGACGGATTTTAACGAAACTTGGTACAATTATTCTTCATACTCCTGGGCAGGTTATAGTATACTTTTCATCACGCTACAATCAATAGGAGCAGAGTAGTGAAGGGAAATGTTGGGAAAACGGGAGAAGTTACTCCATTTTTTAAGCTTCCGTCGCGTGTGCAGCCTTAATGGTTAAAGTTACATAGAAATCATGTATGACGGAAATATTCTACATAAAATTGTCTAAAAAATATCCCGCAATAGCATATATCTATATTTTATGGTTGACTCACAATAACACGTGTAACTCCTGATAACTTAGCAGTTCGGAGCATTCTGATTATATTTGTTTACTCTTACGTTTATAATACTTTCACTCAAGCAGTAGTTAAAAATGTTGCAAAAACGGGGAAAATTTCCTAAATTTTACGCGGACGGAGTCGAGGGCAACAGCTAGTCAATAATAAAATAACTGCGCGGTTGACAATAAAATTGAATTAAGTAATTCATTGATTTCGATAAATACCTCTAAAACCCCCAAACTAAAACATAGGTAATATTCGAATATTCCTAACCTTTGCCTAACGTCCGGAATTTTAACAAAAGATGTAATTCATTTTCAAAACAAAATCGTAATTTCATAAAAGCGAGATTTGAATAATAAAATTACTTGATATGAGCGAACATTACGAGCGACATTTTTATCCATCACGTCCCATAGTATATACTAGATACGTGATATCGGATACCCGTGTCATTTGAGCTTATCTCAGTTAATTACTTTTTTATAATTGGATTACGAACAATATATGAATGTGAAAAATAATTATTTTTTGTGATATACTTGCGTATGATATATTAATTATTTTTTGCGCACTTTAGTAACGTAGATAGGTATGTAAAGTCTCTTAGCTGTAGCAGTTTATTGTTGGTTTTGTTTAGAAACCCAAAACGTAGAAATCATCTTGGAGTATATTTTTTTTAAATAATCCCTTTAAGGTTACACTTTCGTGACACAACGTTGACGATTATATGTAAAAATCTGTATATACAGACTAACAATTTTACCTGTTAAAAATATGCACAACGAAATAGCCAATTAATCAAAATACAACATAGTTGTTTCCAATTTTTTGTTGAATTGTGGACGTAGAATGGGTGCCAAGGTTTATTGCTACGACACGGCTACGGTGGCTACGCCTGAGTACCTACGATGTCTTATTGTGTTTTTCTGTAACGATCGCTATGCAATAAATAAATAGAATGAGTTCGAAATTTAAAATTTATTTACAATTTTCATTGCACGTAACGTCAAAATAATTTTATAAAATTGATTCAGAACGCACTCTATAAACCACAACAAGCAAAAACTTCTAGAAAAAAATTGTAAGTATAAATTACATTTTGAAGACTACATAAATAATAAAATATAAATATCTAAACAAACCATAAAATAATGCAAATGAATCAAAATAAGTTGAGAAAATACGGAATACGAAGTACATTAAATATTCTACAACAGTAGTTAAACGAATTGGTAGAAATGTTGAAAGTTTTAACTGCGTAATTATACGATTGCGGCCTAAAATTAACAAACTTTACTGAAGCTAATGATTAATTTGCTGGTTTCCAATTTGAATATAAACATTTTAATCCTCCCTAGACATTTCAACACCAGATACAATTGTATTTGAAATGGACAGCCTCATTTTAGTGTTTCTATTTTAATGTATTTTATAACCTCTTTTAGTTCTAAGATTTTGAAACAAGCTAATTTTATATGTACAATGTAAATTTTTCAAGAATTTATTACAGTAAATAGTACAATAGTACAACACCTAAGAAATAAAATAACACATGTAGTAATGAACTTATAATCACGTACAAATTTTCCGTTGCATGTATCTATGTAACTCAAAGACTAACACAAACAAATGTAAGTGTTTATCAACGACTTAATTAGATTTCGTTTTCACATTTTCAGTAAAAAATCTAAGATAAGAAAAAGACAGTTATTTGAGCACAAAGGGATTAAAGCGTTTGAGTTATGAATGGTACCCTTTAGATATTGATGGCTTTTTAATGCCTTGTAAATCGACTCAGAGAAATGGGGCTGATTTACCAAACCATTTTTATATTACTTACAAGCGAGAAAAAAGATTTCCAATGGCATCAGAAACTAGGCTAATGGATAATGTATGACACTGCATAAGAATTGTTCGCTTGAAAGCTTAAGATATAGAAATAGCTTTATCTAACGGTTCTTTAACACTTGCGCGTCTCATTTGTTCAAATAAAACTACTTTTTACGGATTTAGATGCGTGTATTTGTTTTAAATTTTAGCCCGACGTTTCGAAGAATTTGCAGTCACCATGGTCGTGGGTAAGACTTACGCGTCTAAATCCATAAAAAGTAGTTTTATTTAATCTAACGGAATAATATTAAATACCTAGGTATTCCTTAAGAAATTGACATAAATACATAAGATAAGATAATAAGATAAGATAGGTAATTCTTTATTTCCTTACCACAATAAGATACGCATGAAAAACATAATCCTCCCTTGACAATCAACGTCTCACTGTTAGGCACGGGCCTCTTTTACTTTGGGAGAGATTTTGTTCTATTGTGCCGCGCTGACTAGGCGTGCTGGCATAGGTTTATTTTCAAGTTTTCCTTCTCTCACTGAGGATTTTATTTGTAAACAATATCCCTTAGCTGACTTTTACTTATTACTCTGGAGAGGAAATGGGGTGGTAATACTTGTATTCTTAATCTGTCACCTCACGCATAGTAACTAATCAATGATTTATTCAATTGTATGTATTTCCATAGTATTTAAATATAAAATACTTTAAGCTTTGTTAAACAAAATAGTAAATAAATGTTGCTTTAACTTTTTTTTCTATAATATTCACGGAAGTTCGTCCTCTGGTCCAAAGCTAAGCTTATATGCTTGTGTTATGGGTACCAGAATACGGATAGAACGTGACGGGTGCTTACTACTGACAGCGGTTAACCCGCAATGACATGGGTGTTAAGGATAAATTGACCCTGGGTTAAATTTACTTTTAAGAAACAGAAGATAGAAAGATTACTGAATATTTGCTAAATTATGATGTGTACACAGGATGTGTTATGCAACTCTAAATTTAGTCGACGTAAAACAACGACTATATTGGCTAAAAATAACACAAATAAATTCGTTCTGTCACACGCTCTGCTAATTTCTTGTAGCAAGAATCTTTCCGTCATTTGGTTTTCCCAAATTGCTACAAAATAGCAGAAAATAATATAAGTCGTGCCTCATTCAAGCAATCAGCATTTAAAAGACAATATTTAAACATTTATATTAACTACTAGCTGTTGTCCATGACTTTGTAAGCGTGGAATTTAGAAAATTATCCCCGTTTTTGTAACATTTTTCACTGATGCTCTGCTTCTAGTGGTTATATAGATTATAAATGGACTATCCAACACAACAAGAATTTTTTAATTCGAACCTGTAGTTCCTGAGATTAGCGCGTTGAAACAAACAAACAAACTCTTCAGCTTTATAATATTAGTACTTATACCCATAATGGTCATGGTAAAGCTCAAGGCACCATCATCACCCGGCAGGGTAGGAGGCGAGAAAAGGAAAAAGCCTATACCCATAATAAAAGAAATCAGCCTGAAGTTATGTAATCTCTTTAAAATAAAAATTTAAAATTATTATTAGGTTAATTAACTTTTGAAAATAGTAACGATATTCCGAATAATTAATAGCAAAGCTTTTCAGTATTACGTCAAATACAAATTTCAATGTTGTTTTAAATAAAGAGTACCATCGATAAATGGTCCAAATTATTAAGGATTTACTTTAGACAGCTCTGACATAATCAATTAATCAAACGGGTTACTTAGCAGATTAACGGAAATACCTCGGATTACTTTGACACAGGCTTTGAAATCTGCCACGTCCAAATAGATATTCGGTTTGTGATGAATAATAGATAAACAATTACAGTTCACAATCATTTATTAAGAAACAATATTATAAGATACTATTTAGTAACTAAAGGAACTTATTTCCTTTTATTACAACAAAAGATAATTTTAAGTGTGTCATGAATTCATGATTTTAACAAGAAAGAAGAAATAAGAATAAAAAACCGGTAAAGTACGAGTTAGACTTGCACAAGAATGGTTCCATAGAGTTATTATCATAACACATTCGTCATACTCTTGACCCAAATATAAATAAATAAAAAATTGTCCCGTGTGGGAATCGAACCCGCGACCTCGTGAACGGCAGTCCGTTACATAAACCACTAGACCACGAGGCCCCTCATTTGTTATCATAGATTCAACTGATGTATATGTTATATAGTCTATAGACTTAATATTTTCTAATACTTGCGCGACTCATCTGTTTAAATAAAACTACTTTTTACGGATTTAGACGCGTATATTTGTTTAAAATTTTGGCCCGACGTTTCGGAGACTTTTGCAGTCACCATGGTCACGGGTGAGACTGAGCTGTAATGTGTCTTCTACGATCAGCTATTACAGGGTTTACCCACATTCGATTTTAATTTTACATTGACCATAAAGATAGACTTTTAGTCTATAGACTTCCTCGATAAATGAACAATCCACACAAGCGTGTTAAAATAAAAACTATTCAGCTTTGTAATATTGGTATACACATTACACATTTAGATACGCCCAAAAATTTTACCTCTAGAATTTTCAGAATGAATTGTGCAGATAACTGCCTACATAGTATTTGTCTATGTTTTGTGTTTAAATAAATCTTTTAGAAATGTACCTAAATGGGAACAAGGGTAGGAAAAGTGAGTGATGTGCTACGACGGTTGCTACTTATCTTTAGAAAGTGGGTTCTTATCACGAATACGTGTGGTGATGAATTAAGATTACAATATGTCACCACGCTATTTCCTTCCCAGGTTGCTATAAGATCTAGCTAAAGGACATTACAATGACATTAAAATGTATATTCAGTAAGAGACGGAAATCTCGAAATAAACCCTATGCCAATAGGCCTGCCTAACGCGGTACAGTAGACCAAATACCCTCCCTAAGTGAAGAAGTACATTGCCCCAGCAGTGGGACGTAAATGAGCTAGGAAGTGAAAAACTATTATAGGGTAAGTCAAACCAGAAATTGGTTAAAGATATTGAATGAAGAATCTTTACACTATCACGCTAAAAGGCAAGGACTGAAACCGCAGCCGTAAGGTATAATAAACATATATAACATATTTATATACCTAGATGTTATTACATATTATAACAGTTAGCTGCGTCTACCAATATATATCGGCTACGGTTGAAATATATAATTCCTATGGCTACAGAAATCAGGCAATCAAAATAAACTGGAACAATTACTGCTATTTGATTACATTAGTATTATAGTACCAATCAGTGGAATATCTTTAGGAAAATTTCTGTTTTTAAATGCTGAAGGGTTTTAATGCTCATTACAAGACCACGGCAGTAAAGTGAACAAATGGACCTATTAATAGTCATAGGGTCCACTTTTACCATTTGATACGAAACCGTAAAAAGATTACGTTCAACGTTGCATCAACCGTTTTCCTTCCCAGGATGCTGCAAAAGCTAGGTTAGGGATGGTGAAAACCCCCAAATAAACCTATTTATAATAATTCCGTTAGCAGACAGACCAAGTGTAAATTGATATATGTGAATAGAGTACTAGGCCCTTTTCAAGACAAAACAAAACAAAAACAAAAGTTTGTAAAATAACACTATAAAATTAAGCTATTTGTACAGTTTTGAGACCGAGGCAAGGTGTAATTAACACAATAATTCGTAATAACCCAGCGTTATGTTTATAAATTGGTTCAATTTGACACAATGTTTTGTAAACCATGCACGTTTGAATTCTAATGGTCTTATTCATAATGACTTATCGGAAGTTTGAAAGTTCGCTAAAATCGGTTCGCGAAAATTGTCAAAAATTGTTATTCATAATAGTTTTAGCTAAAATGTTTATTATCTCTTCGATAAAATCTCCGTTTAAACGTCCGATAAGTCATTATAAATAAGACCATTACTGTATAGCAAACATCTGTATAATAACGCAATGCACCATCTAAAATAACGACAAATACTTATAACAACTATAACAAATAACTGGTACGCGTTATCCCTTCTGTTGCGGAATTCTATAAATCAACTCTATCAGTATCGCTATTCATGAGTATATAGCCTGATGACAGATAGATGGACAGATAGCGAAGTATCAGCAACAGAGACGCATTTTACCTTCTGGTATGAATACTTATTACTGAATAGGTATTGGAATTCATACAATTTATTCGGTAAACACATCACTAATTCGTGCTTCAATGTATAAAAAATTTCTTCATTTCCTATAAATCTCGACTGTCGAAATACTAATCTAATACAAGGCGCAATTTACCCTATTTCGTGATAAATAGCGGAGATTAAGCCCATTTGAAAATAATGGATGTTTATGGTTCTGTATATTCGCTAAAACCAATTTTGACTTATAATAATAAACTCAGTAAAAGCTTAAAAGATAGGTACTATAAAATATGTATATTATACAACGTGTTGCAGAAAGGTGTAGTCATAATTTAAAAAGTTGTATTAGATAGGCCTTAAATATTATAAATATTACAGTTACGCATAGAAAAATACAGTTGGTAAGTTTTTTTTTTGTTTATTGCCTACTATTATATAACTACCAGGAGCGCATCAATTATGAGATGTTTACGGTTTATTGAATGCGATTGAACCTTACGATAAAAGATGACCTCATAGTAGTGTTGTATATAAAGAAGATCGATTAATTTAATAAATTAATTAAACTTTTATGAACACATAAAAGTCTTATTATAACTAGTATTTGTAATTTCGTCCATGCCTAGTGCCTAGTCACCGGCCATGTGTAACGATGGTCAAATATGACTACACCTTTCTGAAACACATTGTATACAACTATCTAAAAAAATTCCTCATTTTTGCAACATTTTTCTGCGATGGTTCGCTCCTATTTTTTGCCGCTTGATGTTGTATAGCCTTCTGCGATAAATAGAATATCCAAACACTGAAAGAATTTTTAAAATCGACCTAGCAGTCCTGAGATTAGCGTGTTCAAACAAACAAACTCTTCAGCTTTAATATATTAGTATTACAGTTATTACGAACGAATTCGCAGGCAGCAGTTATTACTCTATATTTGTATTGTCAATATTTTGTACTTATTTGTATAATATACGATTACAATTTTCTTCCATTGTTTCGTTTTATTTGGCAAAATGAATCACATAGTTTAATTACAAAGCTCAAAGTTACTTAAAATTTGATGAGATTTAACTGGGTCAAAGTTGTTTTGTCTTTTGATTAAAGGCTTCAACTCTTTACTCGAATAAAATAAGTACCAACAGTAATAGTGTGACAAAATGACTAAATTATGAATTTTTCATTCGTACACACGATGGGGGGCTTAAGTTCACCAACGAGTCGTGCCCTGAATAACAGGACCATCTCTTTGCCGGGTCTAGCCCATAGCCCGCTAAAGGCAAGAAGTGGGAAATGCTTAGTTCAAAAACTAAAAAACACACTGAAAAAATCCTGAATATTTTTATAAATTATTGCAGTGTCATCGGTCCTTAAAGCATGCAAAATTTTAGATCAATCCGATTACTGCAAGTGGGGGAAAATCACTTTCAAAGATTCAGTTACACAGATATACATTGATAGATACGTATCAAACTAATATAAGCGTGTTAAAAAGTAAAATTATTTTTAATCATACTATTGACTATGGAAATTAATAGAAATAATTAGTATGCATTGAGGTAGAGTCAATTATATTATAACGAACATTTCTGTGCGGTCCTACGAAGACTAATACTATACAATCGCCTATGTAGATTAATACGCAAGAAATATAAATAACCTCCACGCGTACGAAGCTGCGGGCAACAGCTAGTAAGAAATAAATGGACAAATTAGATCTGTCGTCGAAAAAAACAAAGACGGGCCTCGTGGTGGAGTGGTTCATATAACGGACTGCCGATCATGAGGTCTCGGGTTCGATTCCCGGTCAGGACAATCATTTGTGTGATGTTTTTAATTGTCATACAAATGTTTGTACTGCGTCTGGGTGTTTACTGTGTATTATAAGTATGTATTTACAAAAGAAAAGTAGTATATGTATTATATCCGTATTCTGGTACCCATAACACAAGCAATAGAAGCTTAGCTTGGGACCAGAGGACGTTGTGTGAAATGTCCATGAATATTTATTTATTATTTATTTATTTAAAGAAATGTAAGTAGAATAACTGTATAATCTTTCATTTGTATTTCATCTTATATCAGGAGAAGCAAATATTGAAATCTACAATTAATTCATTCAATTATGCTTCAGTTAATAACGTCATTACAATTTAAATGCGATGCTTTACTGTGTATATTTGACAACTACAAATTGTCGTCTTAATTAATGGTGTGGTTTATATTAAAACTGTGTTTAACTTGTACTTTAAATTAAACTGATACGTAACATTTTAAAGTTAATTTAATGTAATACACAATGCTAAAAGTTTGTTTTATGGATGAATGTAGGAATGTCTGTTGCTGTTTCTCATAAAAATCATGTTTTGAATGAATGAATGAGTGAACGTTCAGATAAGAGAGCACTTCGGCAGGCCATGCTCCATGCAAAAAAATGGCTGTCGTACTCCGCTATTTTCTTCGTAGATATTTGGTCTTATTTTTATAAATAAGACCAAATATATTTTCGATTATATATATATATCTCTATATCTCTCCGATTATTTTATTGTTTAAACCTCCGATAAGTCATTATTGACTTATCGGAGGTTTAAACAATAAAATAATCGGAGAGATAATAAACATTTTAGCGTAAAAATGTATGTTTATATAATAAAACTTATTTGTGTAAGTTTAAATAGATTATGGTTATTAGATTTACATAGATAAAATTGCGTAAAATTCATTATTTAAATTAGTAGGATCCTTTTTTTTATTGTATTTTTGACCCACACTCCTTTATATCTGCACTGCCATGTGGTTGGCTGGTAGATAATGCCTAGGGCATTAAGTCCGCCATTGTACCTTTTTGTGCATAAAGTGTTTATAAATAAATAAATAAATATATACAATTTTAGCGAACTTTTAAACCTCCGATATGTCATTATGAATAAGACCAAATGTCTCTAGAGTAACGAATTTTTCTCACCATATAGAATAGAGCATTCTTCTACTTCCAAGGTATACAGTAAATAAAATGTTCAATATAAATTATTAATGTTAAATCTATACCTACTATTTAAAAAAAGTCGTAAGGTATTTTTGTGTCCCTATGTGAGCTATAATCTGCAAAACTACTCAACGGATTTGTTTGCACCTTTTTAATAGATAGCGTGTTTCAAGAAGAAGATTTATTTGTATAATTTGTTAGGATTTTGTGTCTAAATTCCACGCGTACGAAATTATCGCCAATAGCTTGTGTTTAGTATAAAGTGCTCAACATAAAGTTCTACGAGAATAATTGTGGTAATAAATAAATAACTTTGAATTTTCGTTCTTTCGTTCATTGACTTTACAATATTGTCGACTAAACTGTTTGAAAATGACAAACAAATACGATGCATAAAGAAAACTGATACTCCCTTAGATGTTAACAGTGTTTATGACAGCAATAAATATTTAAAATGATAAAATGTTATGCTTTTATCAAAGTTTAAGATAGAATTTCATCGCATTTTTATATATAAATGGCTGAAAAACATCATTAGGAACAAGAGTCTTAAAGAACTTTATTTGACGACTAGCTGTTGCCCGCGACTCCGTACCCGTCGAATTTAGATTTTTTTTTTCCGTTTTTGCAACATTTTATGCTATTGCTTCGCTCCTATTGGTCACAGCGTGATGTTATATAGCTGGGGACCTTCCTCGGAATTATTCGATAAATGTACTATCCAGCATTGAAATAATTTTTCAAATCGGACCAAAGGTTTCTGAGATTAGCGCGTTTAAACAAACAAACAAACTCTGCAGCTTTTTTAATATCTTATATATAAAATTCACGTGTCACAGTGTTAGTTACCGTACTCCTCCGAAACGGCTTGACCAATTGTTATGAAATTTTACATGCATATTCAGTAGGTCTGAGAATCGGCCAACATCTATTTTTCAAACCTTTTTTTTTTTTTTAGTATGGCAAAACAACGTTTGCAGGGACATCTAGTTAGTATATAGATTCGTTTAATTATTATGATTTAGTAGACCTAAAGACAAATCACTGGATATTTATTAATGCCGTAAATGTTTTTTCAGAAAAAAGGAAGCATCTAACACATTAAGTTGAAATGCTATGCGAAATCTCTCTCTCTCTTCAGCCCATTAAGGTCCCACTGTTGGCCACGGGTCTCCTCCACTTCGGAAGGTTTTGTGGTCTACTACACTGTGCTAACCAGGCGTATTAGTATAGGATTTACTTTCGCATTAGAGTTTTATATCTCTCACACTGGATGCTTACAGCACTATGGGGAAGAAATGGGGCAATGACACTTGTATTCTTAATCCGTCACCACATTAGATAAAGTGCGTGATAAATCTATTTTTTTCACATTCGCTTGCAACTGAAATATTCATCCAAATATCCATTTATATCCCTAGATATGATGTAAATGGATCTCGGATGACATAAATGGTCATAGATAATTTATGAAATCACTTTATGGGTTTGAAACAGGGTAATAAAATATTAGAGAAGCATTAATGTCTCAAAATTGAATTATTAGTCGTATTATTATTCGTAGTATCTGCTTCTTCTACTCAGCTCAGTAATATCCCACTCCCTCCACTTAGGAGGTATATTTAGTCTTATACCGCGCTGATCAGGCGTGTTAGCACTGGACTGTCTTCCCCTACTACCGATGATGTTGTCTGGTTTAATAATATAATAATATTCACGGACATTTCACACAACGTCCTCTGGTCCCAAGCTAAGCTTATATGCTTGTGTTATGGGTACCAGAATACGGATATAATACATAAACTACTTTTCTTTTGTAAATACATACTTATAATACATAGTAAACACCCAGACGCAGTACAAACATTTGTATGACATTTATGGATATCACACAAATGATTGTCCTGACCGGGAATCGAACCCGAGACCTCGCGATCGGCAGTCCATTACATAAACCACTCCACTACGAAGCCCGTCATATATAATATTCCTAAACTGTGTCTTACAGCAGGGCCAGATATGCCCTAGGGCTGAAGATGTTATCTGTTTTATTGAACTTAGAATATTGCTAGCATAACCAGTATATGTTTACCTAAGCAAAAGTAATTTCATAAATTAAGATTTTTATAAATAGGTTTCAAACATAAAATCAATATTAAAAAACGTATCACGTAACCAAATCTCAATCAGACGGGCCCCGTGGTCTAGTGGTTTATGTAACAGACTGCCGTTCGACTGAGGTCGTAGGCTCGATTCTCACATGAGACAATTATTTGTGTGATATTCATAAATGTTATGCAAATAGTTGTATTGCGCCTGTGTGTTTATATTTATTATACCTAGGCATGTATTTACAATACAAAGTATATATTATGTAGCCAATATTTAAAAAAAAAAATGATTTTTCGAATTAACTAATACACGCGTGATTTTAATTTTAAAGCAAAGCCAATTATTAATTTTTTGTTAAATTAAAATTATGATTTTTATAAATGGCAATGGTAATGGCAAACAATTTGTAAAGTAATTCATTTTATCAGTTTATTAACAGTTTACAGATCACTAAATTGTGTTAAAATTTATACAAAATTTCGTTCATTTGGTATAAATTTCGAAATCCGAAATACCAATCCTTTACAACGAACGATTTACCCTATTTTGTGATAAATGTCGGAGATTAGTCCAATTGATATATTTGAATTGACAACGTTTTTTATACTTTGAATTTCGAATTTTCCAATCGATATTAGATAAAACAAATTTTGATTTATAGTTCCCAACAAGCATAGATAAATAAAAGTTTCTAATAATTTGTGCTTTTTAGGATGTAATAACATAGGGTCACGCGCCCAGCCTAGCGTCGTATGGTTGGAACTGTTGGAAGTAACTTTTTTTTGTTTATTTCAAAAAATATAGCATAGGTATAATCAGGGAATTTTATATTCTCATAGTGAAAGAATTATCGAAATCCATCAAGCAGTTTAGAGTTTATTCGTTACAAACTTACAAAAAGGCGACGTGTTCTCCTTATGATATCGGTACAGATAATAAAATAAAACTAGTATTTTAGTAGTTAAAAAGGAATCTAGTTGTTTTAATAACAGGGCATAGTCTGATTCATAATTTGATTATAGGTATTAATAATCCAGGTCAAAGTTGTCTAATCTTGAAAATGAAGGCTTATAAATTAGGACTGGAACAAGTAAAATAATAGTCTAGAATATTTTACCTTGATTACAGACTTAACTTACTTAGTCTTGGTTAAGTAGGTACAAGATTTTGTTTTTTTTTTCTCTTTTGAGAACCTGAATTACTTTTCTCCTCCATATACACCGGTATTCATTAATCTGAAATTATATTTTAAAACCAATGTTAACATTTACACGGAAAATGTAACGTCTATTCTGGAGTAATCACTAGAAAATGCCGCAGAATTCATGGCGCGAAATTTTAATTATTGCAAATGATGTATTTTAATTTTGCCGAGATAAATTAAATTGACGCAGAATTAGACTTTGTATGGAGGTTTTCAGTTGCTTTAAATAAAGAAAATTTATATCGTATCATCTAATATTCTCTAACACTTGCACGACTCATTTATTCAAATAAAACTGTAACTGTCTCTTTGTCTTTACTTTTACGTGGGCATATATCTTCAAAACTACACAACGGTTTTTGATGTAGGTTTTTAATAGATAGAGTGGATCAAGACGATGGCTTTTTTTGTACAATTTGCCTAGGTGTACGAAGTTGCGGGCGACAGCTTACTTTATAAATATAATAACCGCTTATCATCTGGCGGGCAGTAAGCTAAGTAAAAGAAAAGAAGAATGGAATTTATACCAGTTTTCTTTTTTAGGTATAAGAAGTCGATATACTAGATTGTGGCTACATTTTTTATTGGCATTACACAAACTGGAGTTATTATAAAGATTACTTCAAATTCGGGGTTTTGTCTACGTTTTTATCGTAAATAATCTTAAGCATACTCATTTCGTAGATAATTTATTGACATACAACCACGCGAATCTGTGCTATGATCTCATAAATAACTTTTGTAAACGAAAAAATATGAGCCCGTATAAAAATGTGTATGTTTATATCAACATTAAACGTTAGCAGTTAGAAAAATTGGATGAGATTTCATAGGAAGATAACAATATGCTTAATCTTAATACTAATATGTACATGTATTGTGTACCTATTTTATGAACAGAGTACAGAATCTTATTTTTAATATACTAACTTTTAGATATAGGTGCGTCTTTTATTTTTTATTATGTAAAGTTTTTTCATATATGGGTGTGTGCAACTTAAGAATTTTTACCTCTTTGTATGGTACCGAAATAAAAGTTAAACGGGGCCCTTTTACAGAGACCTCGCTATGCGTCTGTCCGTCTGTCACCCATCTATATAAAATAAATTTCACAATCTTCTTTAAATCCTTAATAAATAATAATCATCTATTAGTACATATAATAAATAATCTACTTAGTTCAAAAACTACAAAACACGTTTGAAAATCCTCAATATTTTTTTATATTTTTGCATTATCATCAGTCCTTGTTAGGTGTGCAATTTCAGATCAATTTGATTTGATCAAAATTGCCATGTTGTATGGCAATGCTTATACGAATTGCTAAATGTAGGCCAGCCTTTTGATCACGTGAAACGTCGACCAGTCTCTTAGAAAGATCTTTAAGTTAATTTTAAAAACCAAATTTAAACAGAACGGTGACTTGGTATTTACTCCAATCATTCGTAATGTGAACATAATAAAAAGTTGTTAAACTTCAAGCTTAGTGTTAACTAGGCCTATGGAAGATTCCTGCTTTATTATAAGTAAAGAATGAATTAGTTACATAATAGGTAAATTTGAAACTTCTCATCGCAACTTCAGCTCATTTACAAATTTATTAGGATGGAAATATCTGTTTATTCGTGTTAATATTCTGTTTGAAGTAATTTTCTATGTAGCAGGTGTTTAAAAGAAGTAGATTTTTCTTTCTACCGATATAATATAGTCTTTTGATATCTATTTGTCTGTGCACCGCAGTGTAAGACCATATCTTTCTATCTACTTTCCAACTACTCTCATGGATTTAAGTAGAGAGTTTTCTAAGTAGAGACTTTCCTAGAGTTCAGCGACCTTGAGCTTCCACTGTCCGTCTCTCTGTTTGAGAAGCAATTGGTAAATAAATAAACTTTAAATAAATAAATTTTTTTTTTTTTTTTTTTTTAATAAATACGTGATATTTAGACATATATGGTCCAAATTTCGAGTATTTACAAACTGTTTCGATAAAAAACCCTTACTTATATGTAAGGATTCTATCAAAATATGAAATGAAATGAAATGAAATGAAAAATCATTTAATCAAGTAGACACAATTTTTCAGAAAAATTATGTGCTTATGACATGTCCAAATTTTTTTCCCTACCACCGGTTCAGGACGCAATCTGCTGAGAAGAACCGGCGTAAGAAACTCAGCAGAGCTTTTAATCAAATCAATATTTTTTGAATTAAATGCCAATTATACTTACAATGCTAATACAACTTTACAATATAGAATATGTATTGCTCCAGAGCAACCTACTCCCAAGCTTTATCATCTTTAATATAATCAGAAATTTTATAATACACCTTTTTACATAATTTAGTTTTAATGAATTTTTTAAATTTAGAATTATTAAATTCTCTTACATCAATAGGGAGTTTATTATAAAATCGTATACAATGACCCATGAAAGAGTTACTTATTATATTTTGTGGAGACGGGTTACATGCATTACAAGATTGTGTTTATGCCTTGTATTAACATTATGGTGGTCGCCTTTTTTGTGTAAAGATATGAATATTTTTATGAACATACAATAAATTTTCATATATATATTGCGAAGCGACCGTTAAAATATTTATGTCTTTGAATTTCTCCCTTAGAGAATCCCGAGGACCTAGGTTATAATAATAATATTTGGTTATAATAGGCTCTAACAGCGCGTTTCTGGAGCACAAATATCCGATAAACGTCCGCACAGCTTCCCCAAAGAAGAATTCCATATCACATTACACTGTGAAAATAACTAAAGTAAACCATTCTAGCCGTGTCTACATCCGTAAGTCTTTTAATTGTTTTCACCGCATATGCCGCAGAGCTAAGTTTGCCAGACATTTTTTCAATTTGTGGGCCCCACTGTAGTTTCGAATCAATAGTGATTCCTAAAAATATAGTTGACTGTACTGGTTCCAATCTCGCTCCACTCAAATGTACATTGGTTTCTACTTGGGTGACATTTGGCATAGAGAATTTTATTACTTTAGTTTTCTTAGAATTTAATAATAAGTTGTTAACATTAAACCATTGTACAAGTTTTAAGAGTGCACTGCTTACCTCGTCATAATCACGCATTTGTCTATTAATTTTAAAAGTCAAGAAAGTATCATCAGCAAACAGAACAATCTCTTGATCGTTCCCAACATAATACGGTAAATCATTAATATAAGTAAGGAAGAGGAATAATCATAAAAATCGGTTTCAAAATCTAAAATTAAACTAAATATCGCTGCTAACCCTAAAATGCTCATTTGAAAATGTAGGACAGTTCTGTTCATGTCTGGTACTACGTTTTGCCAAAATAAGTACCACGTTAAAAATTACATGTAGCCTTCTTTCAATCCTTTTATTAACTGAACTTAATTTAACCCGAGGTCAATTTGTTCATTATATCCGTGTCATTTTTATGGGTCGCTGTCAGCTCTCTTAACGTTCATATGTCCGAATTGACCTTATTCATCAAAACCTCAATACTGCTGCCAAGGAAATTTCTTGACGTCATGCTAATAAAATTGTTATATTCCTTATACAGTGTTAGAGTGTTATGTTTCGTGTTATATGTTTAAGATACATCGTATCTTTAACAGTCTTTTGCACTTTAATGGGCTTTATAGACAAATAATTGGTTATTTATTTATTTATACTTTATTGTACACCTTAAAGATATTTTACATAGTACCATAAGACTGATATAGTACCTACAATGGGCGGTCTTATCACTGCCAGCGATCTCTGCCAGGCAACCTTTGGATGGAAATAAAAGAGGATTAAACCGTAGTTGTGGTGGTAACGGTAGGTGTACTAGAATAATAATAATAGTTAATATAAAAAATAAAAGAAACGCTTAATTTTTGTTGATTTGGAAAATCCTGGATATTGCAATCGGACTCGGCTCATAATAAGCGCGCAAAATTTCAAATCAGCCCGCCGTCTGTCTGTTCGAAGGGGGTGAACATAACTTTCAGGAAACTCAGGAAAATCACACAGGAATTATATTGGTACATCCAGGTATATCTATCATCATTATATTGATACATAGAATAGACATAGATTCGAAAAGCTAATAAAAGCGTCTTAAAATAGATTTATACAATTGAACCAACGAAAAGGCCACATGATAAGACGCAAAGGACGACTATGTTGGCTAAGTGGACGGATGAAATTAAGACAGCGTCCAGCATAGATTAATTAAATGCAATTAAATTCAAGATAAAGAGACATAGCATCATCTAGAGGAGGTTTTCACTTATTGGCTCCATACGTGGGTATTTACGAAAAAATATTGACAATAGATAGAATACATTCTTAGCATGATCAACAGATGTTACTGTCATCACACTTCAAAGTATAGCAACTGCGTATAATAGCTACGACTGCTAGCTATTTAACATACAGTTCGTTCTTAACAGTAACCACAACCTAGAAGTTCTTCAAATAAGTTAACGGTGCTTCATATTTCATCCAATTTGCCAAAAACTACCGTTTTAGTGCGCTTTAGATAACCTTTTACGCCTTTTCTACGACGAGTTTATCGCGTCACCTTTATAGAGCCCTTTTGTTTATGACATTTGCTCAAAGAAACTCGTTTATCATGACTATGTGCTCTCTTAGGGCTCTCGACCTTTGAGAAATACTTCATACGTGAACATGAACTATTAAAACACTTTTACGGGTTAAGTGCCAGTGACTACTAACAGTGTGGAAAATTACACTTGCTGTTACACTTTTAAAATTGGTAAAGTTGCACTAAAATATGACATCAACTATATATGCAAATAAACTAGAAGTTGAAGAGTACCCTTAACCTAACCCTTAAGATAACCCTTTTCCAAATTATGTCCTCATTTTTCATAAGTTTCAAGAATTTATTGTTCGCTTCCTTATTCTATCGCTAAACTTGTTGTTATGACTTCGCCGTAAAAACTCGTAATTGTAATTCTGGCATACAAAACCTTTTCAAGCTCAAAAGCTCATCGTGTATTGCAATATTCCGCACGAAACCGCGATATTTATTATTTTATGTATTTGATTAGCTCTAGTCCCTATTATACATATGTATACTAATTGTTATCTTTCTTTGTTCCAAATAAAGCTTAATCTTTATACACTAAAACTACTTCAGAAAAACTTACCCAAAAGTAAATATGTAAGCTATTTTAGTTTTCAAGCTTTATTCCTTCCAGTTACTTACTTGAAATAGAGGTTAACTACTAGTTACTTTATTGGCACCGGCTATGAAGCGTATGTCTTTTATACTGCTTAAATAACTGAGCCAAAGTTCTTCACTGACATAGAATCGCAAATTTGCTATAAAAATATTGGAGTGAGGTATCAATGAGGTTCATAGTATAAATAACATACTATTTTGGCGACTCTCCAAACACAAAATTTTTAGGGTTTCGTACTGTAAAATTGTAGTAGTATGTTATAACAGTTCGTGTGCAAGTCCAAGTCGTACTTGACCGATTTTTTATAGTAGGTAACTATGCACTGCATAAATCAGTTTTAATAAATTAAACTTCACCTGACAACACAAAACAACAAACTGACCAGATTTTTCGCAATATTCTTAACGTTAAAATATCGACACCTGCAGTGGTATTCAGTAAGAAAAAGTGAAGTGAATTTTCGGTGAATCTTTATCACGTGACAGCGTTCCTCTATTTTTATAGGAGGAGCGGTGTCACGTGATCAAGATTCACCGAAAAATCACTTCAATTTTTCTTACTGAATACCACTACTGCTCTGCATCTAAAGGCATCATTAAGATAGCTGTTTAGCTATCATAAGGCACATTCATCTTAATTACATTTAAACACTCGTCAGGTACTGAGCTACTTTTTTCCCTTACCTTTAAGAGGGTACTGTACTCCTCATTTAGGTATTTGCCTTAGGTATTGCTATCCCTATTTCCGAGCGCCGCGCTGAAAGGGACAATTATAGATGAAGCGGATTTTACCTACAAATTCTTTGAAAAAAAGACGTTTCGTACTTCCGTTTTTTTTCGCAAAAGTTAAACCGATTTTAATAGTTTTTGCGCTATATTATAGATAAAGAGTATATCTATGCTTCTATCACTTTCTTTTGTGGTAAGACTTTACCAAATTTGTGTGATAGACGCTGCAACATTATCTAAAAAAAACCGAAAAAAATAGGTTTTTCGGATCGTCATATTTCTTTTAGTTATTATGTTTTGAAAAAAAAAGTGATAGAAGCATAGATATACTCTTTATCTATAATATAACGCAAAAACTATTAAAATCGGTTTAACTTTCGCGAAGAAAAAACGGAAGTACGATACCCATACTTTTGTATGGAGCATAATTTGGTATCGTACCGTCTTAACATTGCTTTTTTACTGTTTAAGGTGATAGACGAGCTAACGGTAGGCAGTATCCATTGCTTGTGGACTCAGCAACATCAAGGTACAGCCACGCCGCCGACTACCGTGACAATATAACCCTTCTTAAACCTCGACTACTTAGATCAATTCGCATAATTGTTATACAAACACAGTTTCATATGTTTTTATGAACGCACAGAGTTTCGTATTCAAAAAGTTGATATAATGATGTCAAATATGTATGTTCTGCGCGTAAAAATAACGTAAAAACGTATCACGTAACCACGTAATAAAATACAGCTTTTACATTATCAGCGAAATTTCATGACAGCTATAAAATGGATAGGATTCCATGCTTTGCACATCGTCGATTAAAAAGAAAAGTGACTTTTCTCAAAAATATTGATAATTGACATTAACTGTTAAAACGTTTTGTTATCGTATGCATTTAAATAGAAAAGTTTATTTTTTGAGAAAATACCTATTCAATAATCATTATTTCATATGTGGAAAAGTTACACTTCCAGCTAGAATTGGATTTTTTTTTATCAAATTATTAAAAACAAATAAATCATCTTAATCAGCATTAAAATACCTTTAAAATGATATACAACACTTTATTTTACTTTAAATCTAACAGACGCCAAAAAATGAATTAAAATAAAATTGAAATCTTTAAATGTGTGTACTGTAAAATTTGGTCTACTTGATTAATGTCACTTTTCTATTTAACCGACGACATAGTATAATCTTTTTTAGAGTTCCGTAGATAAAGGTTATCAAATTCCGCTCTAGGTATATCTATCTTGCTACCTGACTAGCTGTAAATGAATAGGTATTTTACAGGCTATGAATTTTTATTTGTTCTTGCAAGATAATACGAATAAAGTAAAAACTACTTTTAACACGCTTATATTAGTTCGGTATGTATCTATCAATGTATTAATCTATGTAACGGAATCTTTGTAAGTGTGTGAAGTGGTTGGATTGATCTGAAATTTTGCTTATATATCAAGGACCGATGACAATGCAATAATTTAAAAAAATATTTAGAATTTTCAAGCATGTTTTTTAGTTTTGGAACTAAGTAGATTATTAGACACTTACTAAATAGCTAGCTACCTAGCTTTTAAAACTTAGAGATAATAATTATATATTAATAGGTATAAGTACGGTCCAGATTTACATAACGTAGATACATTAAATAACATTAAAACTAAACAAAGCAGACAAAGATAAAATATTTTCATATGATATCTTAATGAACATATGTAGACGTTAAGGGCCTACATCAATATTATCGTCGACATGTACATATTAACACAGCTAGTAGGTATAGAAAATGAAGAATTAGGCCAATTTTTTTTGTTTACTCAAAATCTACTAATTATATTTTAATTCTGATTCGTGATAATAGACCGACAAATGAAAAAAATAAAAAATGAGAGAGGTTGTTTCGCTAAGATTTTCTATCGAGAAAACTTTTTTCAGTCGCGTGAGTCGCGATCCTAGATTATATATTGAAAAAACATATACTTAAAAATTTGATTAGATCTAGCCATTCAATCTAAAGAAACAATGAAAACTTCGTACGTAGAAAAATGCACGAAGAATTTTGGTATCCTCTTAATGCTTAAAATATGATTATTGTTAAAAGTAAAATACTGGAACAATTTGGAACCTTCTACGGAACCAAGTTGGCCTATTATTGGACATTTTTACAGACTTAATGGAAACAGACATATTTAACATATTTTTATATACATACCTAAACAACAAAATTGACTTGAATATTCCAAATACTTATAAAAATAATTTATTAATTCCAATAAAACCACTTCTTGCGGTTTTATTTAGAGACGTATCTAACAAATATACACGTTTAAATCCGTAAAAAGTGGTTTTAACAAATATACGCGTATAAATCCGTAAATAATGGTTTTATCTATAATAATATTAAATATTCATGGACATTTCACACAATGTCCTCTGGTCCCAAGCTAAGCTTATATGCTTGTGTTATGGACACCAGAATACGGATAGAATACATAATTATACTACTTTTCTTTTGTAAATACATACTTATAATACATAGAAACACCCAGACGCAGTACAAACATTTGTATGACAATTAGAAAAATCACACAAATGATAGTCCCTAGCGGGAATCGAACCCGCGACCTCTTGATCGGCAGTCCGTTACATGAACCACTAGACCACGAGGGTCGTCTGAATAAATGATGCACGCAAGTGATAGAGAATATATATAATAATTTTATAATATTTTACTTGCACACGATACATGCTAGCCAAAAACAACAAACACTTGTTAAGTTATTTTTACCCAAACAAAACGCAAATCTTGTTTAAAAACAAGATGAATTGTAATGTTATATTTATACAAAGGCTCAGCCTGCCTAGTGAATAAACTTTGAGCTTAGTTTTATTTGAAGTTTCAGCAAGAATAAGATTTGTTTTTGCCGCTACATTGATAAAGTCACGATTCAATAATTGAAGCAACGATTGGCGTATTTACTTTATTTAAACAGAGCTGAGAATACATTAATTTTTGTGACTGATAACTGATCTTTTGTTTTTCGAGTAAAATATTATTCATCCTCAGTCTCTCTCCATCCACTGTTGGACATACGCCTCCCCCATAGAACGCCACAATGCGCGGTCTTGTGCCGCTTGCATCCAATGACTCCCGCAACCTTGACGATATCGTCGCTCCACCTTGTCGGGGCCACCCAACGCTGCGTCGTCCGGCATATTGTAGTCGACATTCTAGGACTTTTTTCCCCAGCGATGATTAGTCTTATGAGCGATGTGGCCTGCCCATTACCACTTCAGCGTGCTGATCCTTCGGGCTATATCGGATACGCCCGTTCTACTACGTCTTACTACGTATAATAACATTTATTTATAACATAATGTTCTTGCTGTGAAAACCATACTGTGTAGATAACATAAGTCTATTGAAAGAAACCTGAATATTTTGCGAGTGGCCGTGCTAAAGTAAATGAAATATTGTTCCATTTCCAACATATTATGTGGACTGAGACTGACCAAAATCTAATACATATATAATATAAACGAGCAAACGGCTGGAATGATTTTTGCATTGTATAGCAGATTTCGGGAATAATTAATTACAAAATTAATTAAAGTGATTAAAAACTGTTTCCCACTTCTATAAATAACTTTTATAGACTAGCTGTCGCTTGCAACTTTGTACGCATAGAGTTTTAAATATAATATACCGACCCTTAACAAATTATACAAAATCTGATGCGTAGTTTTGTAGATATAAGCTTATACATACAAAAATATCGACTTTGTTTTATAATAAGTATAGAAAAAGATTATAAAACTAATAAACATAATAATTTCTAAAGAAATATTACTGAAACCTGCCACAAGTAACAATAAAGCATGTAATTATTTTCGAATTTAATGGAATGGAAAGTATTAAAGTCTACTTTTGAGATAATTTTGTTCTCATCAAAGCTTACATCAGAAGGTAGCTTGTTTCAACAATCAAATTATTGAATTCTATCGTTCAGTGAATTTGTAATTTGAATATTCTTCATAAAATAATAAATTACCACGAACAATTTTACAAACCTAAAAAGTTTTACAAACATAAAAAGTTTTAAGAAAAATTTACTGACATTTTTATATGACAAGGCGTATTATACAATTCAAGAATACTTTAATGATCGAGCGATTATTAATTAATAGTGTAATAATTTAATTATATTAATAATATTCATTATGTATCTTTATTTTTTGTTTTTAAATATTGTATGCTCTTTAAGCAGGACATAGTGATACTGTATCTTATATTTTTGTACCTCTTTTACCTATGACCACAATAAATTAAATTTGATTTGATTTGATTTGAAAATTTTCCCAAGTTCACTGCTCAAGCGGAAAGTATAGTACGGGATCCGTAGTACATTTTTTTCACTTGATTACTATCAAGCTGATTTTCCGTGAGTAGCTTTATTATGACGAGACGCCTAATAATTTTCTATTCCAAAATCTCGATTGTGGTAGCTAACAGAGATAGCAAGGATAAAATATCGTAAGTGAACTTGCGTCAAAAATCTCAAACAAAAATTTCAAAAAAATCACTTACTGCTTTCTTCCAGTAATAGTACGATATTTTTTCCTTGCTATCTCTGTTGTGCTACCACAATCGAGATTTTGGAATAGAAAATTATTGGGCGCCGATTGATTACTATATCAAGTGAAAAAAATGTACTACGGATCCCGTACTAGTAGCACATGTTCCTCTTAAAATCATAATTAAATAACTTTGTCAGAACTAACTCTTGGAATTATCATAACTGGCTTTATTAAGGAATTATTTTCAATTACATTTTGCCATTTAAATAATCTCTTAATTTTCAAATTATATCTAAGTTTATATTTATAAATATTTTCTGTCTTCATATTAAACATTAACAAAGCTTTTTGGCTAAAATATAGCTACAAACTTCCAGTTCTATAGCTTTTAGAAACCCATCTCCCCAGCTTAAAATTGTCCCAAATAAACTAAACTCTATTTCCAAAAAATTTTGACCATTCTCTCTCAAAAGATCCAGAAATGAAACGGAATCCTGAAATCATGGCCAAAAAAACCTTTATTATAACAGCTTGGAGTGCTTAGATTATTTTCTATTTCTGGACTCTTGCATCACCCACTAGATAAAGTTATCATCATCACAAATAAGTTATATATTCTTCTTTTCCAGATGAAGCATCAGCTCTTAAATACATAGAAAGTATAACTGGACTTTCTGGTGAGTAATTTTACTTATAAAATACCACAAATATACCAGATGTATAGTATATTGTTCTTATTCATAATGACTTATCGGAGGTTTAAACGGAGATTTTATCGGAGAGAAAGTTATAAATGGTCAAGGAGCTAACAATGCTATTTACAAAACTCTAACCTTAACCGTATAAATGTTCACTAATATTATAAAGTAGAAGAGTTGGTTTGTTTGTTTACTTGAACACACTAATCTCGGAGACCACTGTACCGATTTGTTATTTCAGTGTTCGATAGTACATTAATCGAGAAGGCTATAGGCTATATAACATTACGCTGCGACCAATAGGAGCGAAGTATCAGTGAAAAATGTTGCAAAAACATGGAAAGTTATTTTCTATATAAATATAAATAATAAAAATAATATAAATAATTTTGGTACGTGACGATGGGAAGAGACCAGATGGTATGTCACTGTTGCCTTGGAAAATGGGCAGGCCTTTGGTGTGGGACGCCACTTGCGTCGACACCCTTGCGCCATCACATCTTCCAAATACCGTGTGTGCGGCCGGTGCTGCTGCTGCCTCTGCGGAGTCCATCAAGCGGCGCAAATACAATAATCTCTTAGGGGATTATATTTTTGCGCCGTTTGGGGTCGAAACGCTAGGCTCATGGGGCCCGAGTGCCCGAAATCTTTATAAAGATTTAGCGGGCCGACTGATCGACGCCTCTCGTGACCAGAAGGCTGGCCTTTATTTTGTACAGAAAATAAGCATTGCCATACAACGTGGCAATGCCGCCAGCCTTCTGGGCACACTTCCGGTCGACAGCGATGGGGAGGAATACTTTGATGCCTAGTCTATTTATACATATAATTTTAATTTATTTTATAATGTACATATTTTTTATATTTAATTGTATATAGATTTCCTTTTTGCAAAGTAAATAAATCTATGAATAAATATAAATAAATAAGTATTTACGTACATTTGACACAACGTCCTCTGGTCCTAAGCTAAGGTTATATGCTCGTAATATGGGTATAAAATACGGATAGAATACATTTACTACTTTTCTTTTGTAAATACATACATAAAATACATAGAAAACACCCAGACGCAGTACAAACATTTGTATGACAATTATAAATATCACACAAATGATTGTCCCGAGCGGGAATCGAACCCGCGACCTCGTGTACGGCAGTCCGCTACGTGAACCACTCGACCACGAGGCTCGTCAATATTCCACGTGTACAAAATCGCAGGCAACAGCTTGTAGTTAGATATACCATGTCATTCAAGATAATGCAATCGCAGACACCTTGACAATATTTGATATTATTTTGATGACAATGCATTTTGCAGTATGAATAAATGTAGCACCTATCTTTTTACACATATGAGGAGATGTTTTTCTGCTACGTGAGAATACAAAAATGAAATAATTTGTTTGTTTGTTCTTACAAAAACACCATCGCGATGTTTAACTCTAAATGAGAAACACTGTAGTGGAAAATTTAATTAATAGGTATGTGCAGACACCATGTTCCGCTCATGGTGATTATATATTCCACTATAATAATAATAATATGATTCATCAACCGATAGTAATTTTAGACATAGTTTTAATCGGAATCTTTTAAGGAAAAATCAAATAAAAGAAGGACGGATTGCGTGAAATACGTTCAGAAAGAAAAATATTAAGCACAGATCTATACGACGTAAGCAGGAAAGCATGAAAGAAAAAGATAAAATTTGCCTTGACCCTAAGTAGAATAATGGCAAGGAAATATTAATAGAGAGGTTTTGTAATAGGTACCTATTTCATCATTTTCAGAGGTTTTCATTGAAAAGGAAAAGATTCTTTAAAGATAATCCCGAATATTTAGGGTTAAAAGTATTATAACTGTGTAATACTTTGGAGTCACAGATCATCCCAGTAGATTCCGCACGCAAGCCGATCAACGCACACCGAACCGGAGCGTGATTTTGCTAGTTTGCTACGACCAATGAAAGTGCATTATTTCATACCCCGCAACCAGCACATTTGTCTAACGTTAATGTTAATAAATTAAATTAATTTTAATTAATTACATTAATAATTAATTAATAAATTGTGCACATAGTGCGATTCAGAAATACAAACAGCGCCATCTATCGAGCAGTATAGTAAAACTTCTGTGTGGATTTCTTTTCAGGCGTACGAAGTCGCGACCAACAGCTATCGTTAATAAAAATCTCGTAATGTTCTTTCTGATAAAGGTGATCTGTGTTTGAATTTCCCTACTATCAGTCAAAACTCATTTTACACGGATTGAAGTGCGGTCTAGAAGATTATTTGGGTAAGATAAGCTTTAAACCTACTAAATAAGTGGATAGAGGTTTTGCTTAACTATACAGATTAAGGCTAAGTGATTTTGAACGCCTTTGAAACACGGCTTTTAGAAACTTTTGTAAATTCTAAAAGAAATGGTTACTACGACTATAAAAATTTTAAGTACCTTATTTACTTACAAAAATGTCGAAATTTAATTAAATAAATTATATTATAAATTATTATAAATATTCTTTATAAGGGCTTTCAGGAATCTTGTGTATTTTTTTTTCTTATTTTTCATTATAAACATAGTATTTTATAGAAAATAGGGTGTATAATACTTAGAGACAACGGATCTACAAGAAACCCAAGTTTATATCATCATCTTAATTTGGGGTATTTATAATTTAATATCTTTTAGATTTTTTAATATTTCTTTACTATAATTTTAGATTTTTTAAACTCTTATTTAGACAATAGAATTCAGAAAGTTGATGTTAACGGTAAACGATCTCCAGGAGCTGCTGTTACATTGGGCGTCCCACAGGGCTCCAATCTTGGCCCATTCCTCTTCCTTACTTATATTAATGACTTACCGTATTATGTTGGGTACGATCAAGAGATTGTTCTGTATGCTGATGATACTTTATTGACTTTTAAAATTAATAGACAAATGCGTGATTATGACGAGGTAAACAGTGCACTCTTAAAACTTGTACAATGGTTTAATGTTAATAACTTATTATTAGATTCTAAGAAAACTAAAGTAATAAAATTCTCTATGCCAAATGTCACCCAAGTAGAAATCAATGTACATTTGAGTGGAGCGAGATTGGAACCAGTACAGTCAACTATATTTTTAGGAATCACTATTGATTCAAAATTACAGTGGGGCCCACAAATTGAAAAAATGTCTGGCAAACTTAGCTCTGCGGCATATGGGGTGAAAACAATTAGAAGACTTATATGGAATGCTTTTTGGGGAAGCTGTACGGAAATTAATCCGATATTTGTGCTCCAGAAACGCGCTCTTAGAGCTAACCCGTCTCCACAAAATATGTAACTCTTTCATGGGTCATTGTATACGATTTTATAATAAACTCCCTATTGATGTAAGAGAATTTAATAATTCTAAATTTCAAAAATTCATTAAAACTAAATTATGTAAAAAGGCGTATTATAAAATTTCTGATTATATTAAAGGTGATAAAGCTTGGGAGTAAGTTGCTCTGGAGTAATACATATTCTATATTGTAATGTTTTATTAGCATTGTAAGTATAATTGACATTTAATTAAAAAAATATTGATTTGATTAAAAGCTCTGCTGAGTTTCTTACGCCGGTTCTTCTCAGCAGATTGCGTCCTGAACCGGTGGTAGGGAAAAAAAAATTTGGACATGTCATAAGCACATAATTTTTCTGAAAAATTGTGTCTACTTGATTAAATGATTTTTCAGTTCATTTCATTTCATTTCAAGATCATGAAATGGAAATATTCTTTTTATACTATAACAGAATTTTGAAAATCTTTTTGCAGAAGTAAGCTTACTGAAGTCCGTCTCCCTCAACGTAAATATCACGTTTTGTAGCTCTTGAATATTGAGAACCATAAACTTTCAGAGCATCAATTCGTCAGGAGCTGCTATTACCAGAACCCCAAAAGAAAAAGGTGTCTACGAGGGCAATACTGATTTCACACTCATAGTTTACAGATTTGCCATTACAGATATTTGAAAATATTTTTTCGGAAGTAAGCTCTCTGAAGTCCCACAAAGTAAATATCACTTCTTGATGCTCTCTTAAATTTTGAGAATCATGAACAGTTTACTGAGAGCGTCGTCTTTTTGTATGTTTGCCGATTTTGTGCGGTGCGTGCTTGGCGATATATGGGATAACGCTAGGGTTTGTATGCATTACATCACCATGCCACCGACCTAGTAAATCATTAGATCTGACAAATATTTAACAAAGAAAACAGCTTGTGCACCTACTCCTGTTGATTTCACACTCAAAGAAGCTCACTGAACTCTGTCATCGTAAATACTTCTTGAAGCATCTAAAATTTGAGAGTTGTGAACACTTGTATAAAGTATAATTCTAAGTCAAGATCCCCTTCAATGGTTTCAGCAAGTCAACAATTTTATTATTCGTGCCTTATAAAAAGTCTTATTTGAATGTAATTCGAATAATCCATTACATAGAGAGTTAGATTTATACAAACATGCATTTCGATTGAAACAACAGAAAAGTGGGCTCTAACCTAACTTTTAGGATGTAGATTTTGTCTTTGTGAAAACTCTTACAATGGAAATAAGTAGCCAAAGGATAACAATAACGCAAATACCCTGGTGTTGCGAATCTCATTAACAAGCTAGTGCAATGAAAATAATTATTACAGCGGATATAACAATTCAGTTAAAAGACGGTGTTAAATTAGTTTGCATGTTACTTCTTCGAAAACAATTTCAGTTGTAATTTCCTATTTGTAAAATTGTCTACAAAGGAGTAATTAATTCGTGATTATATTTAAAAATCGGTACCTAATAAACTAAGAAGAAAACCAAAGTGTACAGTGACCGACAGTAACTTTCATAGTCCAAATAGCCCTTTTATAACGGATGACTCCTGATAGCGGGCTGCGGGATGCATTTGAGCTGAGAAGAAAAAGAGAATAACAATGAATATTTGTGCACTATCTTGTCTTTATAAAATGTAGATTTGATTCCCCTACAATTACGCAAAGCCGGTTAAGTTATTTATTCGTACTATCTATATTATGTGTTACGCATTTAGTTTAATTAAAAATATCAATCGTATCGTATTCTCAATCACACACATAACGCTTATTGAGAATAGAATATGTTGTATAAATAAAACTACATTTTACGGATTTAGACGCGTATATTTGTTTTAATTTTAGCCCGACGTTTCGGAGACTTTGCAGTCACTAAATCAGTAAAAAGTAGTTTTATTTATGCAAATGAGTCGCGCAAGTGTTAGAAAATATTAGAATATGTTGTATAAAATATTTGTGAATATTAATTACATGGTAACAAAAATCGTACGCAACGCGTTTAGCTGTTGCTAAGCTGTATTTAAAAACAAAATAAATCTGTATAATCATCCAACAAAGGCAAGAATAACATAATATATTGTATTATTCTTATGTTTAACAACTCTCGAGCCCTGGAAGGTATTATTTATTGAGCTCATACTTCACAAAGATAACATTGTGGTTTATGTGTAGAGGTCACTGTTTGTGATATGTGTTCTAATATATGTCTCTGAGGAAAGCATTTATTTCAATATAATGTACTACGTCACCTGATTTTTCTTACACGCCTTTATTAGCTTCGCTTATTTTTTATGTATTTTTCGTACTTGCTGACACGTGTAGTTGACAAACGAAGCTGTAAAAAAGTGTTGTATCCTTAAGAATGTGATATTCTCTTCAAAACTTCGAATTATATATTCTCTTAAAAATTTCGAATTTGGTTGTGACGAGCCTCGTGGTTGAGTGGTTCATGTAACGGACTGCCGATCAAGAGGTCGCGGGTTCGATTCCCGCTCGGGACAATCATTTGTGTGATTTTTCTAATTGTCATACAGATGTTTGTACTGCGTCTGGGTGTTTCTATGTATTATAAGTGTGTATTTACACAAGTAAAGTAGTATATCCGTATCTGGTACCCATAACACAAGCATAGAAATATAGCTTACTTGGAGACCAGAGGACGTTGTGTAAAAAAAAATTAATCATTTGATTTAGCACTCTATGAAGAAATTTATAACGAAAAATTTAAAAAATTACTATTTCATACATACATAATATAATTAGACTTTTAAACTAGTAAAAATGAGACAAGAAAACTCAAATACAGCATAATGTTCATGATTTACTGCCTAAACAAAAGACAAAATCCTCGAAAATCCAAATAGTTACCGCTAAGGATAAACCAAGATAGAACTATTTGACGTTCTTTTTTCATTTAAACCAAATTTCATTGACATAGACCGTTACCATTTTTAAAGTTTACATTTCCTTGGAACATGAACTAGTTAGTTAACTACTAACATACTCGTACTACAAAGTTAGTTAACGGTATACTTCAAAAGATTCAAAAGCGTAGTATGAGTGTGCATGAAGCCAAGGATGTATGTTTGAATCGTAGCAGACAGCGCTTTATAGTCTCTGCCTACCCCGATGGGGTAAAGGTGTGATGTTATTAAATAATACTATTAAATATTCATGGACATTTCACACAAAGTCCTCTGGTCTCAAAGTAAGCTATATTTCTATGCTTGTGTTATGGGTACCAGAATACGGATATACTACATAAACTACTTTTCTTTTATAAATACATACATATAATGCATAGAAAACACCCAGACGCAGTACAAACATTTGTATGACATTTATGGATATCACACAAATGATTGTACCAAGCGGGAATCGAACCCACGACCTCGTGATCGGCAGTCCATTACATAGACCACTCCACCACGAAGCCCGTCGAGACGAAGTTACGATGATAATGATTATGATGAACTAGTTAGTTTTGGATTTTTTTGGTACGTAAATGGTTAAAACCCAAGAAGTGCCAGGTATGTATAAAGATTAAAGTAGATTGTTATTGAACTAAAGAATCTAACTTGAATTTGACGAAAAAAAACGGGAAATATACACATTTTCATAAAATTACGTTCACCTTTATTTTAAGATGAAATGAAAATATTATTGTTAGAATTCATTTTCAAAAGAAAATAGTCATGTGAATGGAAATCTGAAGCGCGGAAGCCTTATTTGCTTCTGAAAGTTACCAAAATAAATATTTTGCTTCAAAAGTTCACTAAATTATTTTATCCATTCTTTTGGTGTAAAATCATAATAAAGTTGAAAAACCTTTAGGTCTTCTTTGTTTTTCTTTTACTTTTAGATGAGTAATTATTTACTGCCCACGTAAACGATTCGACACAAATATTTATTTCATCAAATATATTTTTTATTAGGTGCCATAAACGCATATCCACAAGATTTTCGATGGTATTGTACAGAGGGATGTTCTGACGAGCTCTAATTTTAGTAATTCTGTTGTGAGTCTGAGTTCATCTATTTTTCTTAATATAAGTATTAATGTATTATTTTTTAGGTAAAATCGTGGTATGTACTAACGAAAACAACTAAAACAGGAGAA
This sequence comes from Orgyia antiqua, assembly GCA_916999025.1. NCBI lineage: Eukaryota > Metazoa > Arthropoda > Insecta > Lepidoptera > Erebidae > Orgyia > Orgyia antiqua. The sequence goes on from OU779869.1 coordinate 5,652,085, forward strand.
TCATCGATAGATTCTATGAAAAGGGCTGTTGATAAAGTCTTGAGGGAAGACAAGAAAGCTGCTTCTGCATACGCTGTGCCTCAGACTACTTCTCAGCGTTATGTTAAGAAAATGAAGAAAGGGGGTGAAGTTACTATTGGTTTCACTTTTTGGTCCGAAAAAATCTATATATACATCTAAAGAAGAAGGTGAAATAGAAGCACATCGGAAATATATAAAAAGTCTTTTTGGACGAACGTCGATCGAACTACAGCTCTGTGAGCGTTGGGTTCACAACGCTTGTGCTGGCGTGGACGAACTGGACGGTAAAAATATGATGAAAATACACATTTGTTTGATTTGACAGAACGACTAGCCTTCCCCATCATGCCCCAATTTCATTACCCAATCAAACCCCTTAGTATGGGGCAAGATGGTTTTTCATAACGTATTTATAAATTGCTAATCAATTACAAAATATGTTGTTGATTCTCCGTAGACTGTACCAAATCATAGTTAGATAAGTGACTTAATGGACCATAAATTAATTAGAATAATAAACATACTGATTATGCTGTATTTTTATCATTTCCCTTAGCTACCCCATCATGCCCCCACTACCCCTACTGCTAAAAATAATAATATGACCTATCTTCTAGCATATTGGACCGCATTTAAGAAATCTGACCATAATACGACCTTTTTGAGTTATTTTTTGATATGTGTTAGAGAATCATTCATCTTCGTGTGGGACTCCCGGCGGCGGCTGAACTACCCACTAAACCCCATGGTGTTTCTCCGCGCCTAGAAACCCGGGCCGTGGTAATCACTTAGGTATTACCACGACCAGAACTTAGAATTTGGCATTGATCAAGCTAGTAAAATTATATTTTTTTACCCATATTTTATAAGATATCTCAGAAAATTCTACAAGAATATTTTTTTCACAATTTCTTTTGAAGTGAATTAGAAACAATGGACTTTTAGCGTATATTTAAGGATCTCCACCAAATTATCGTCTTCTGTTACACAAACGTTTGTGTTAATATTTTCCATGAAATAGAAAAAATATCTTTTTAGTAGGTATCCGGGGGTTTACCGAAGCCCTGCTGATAAGGGCCTACTTACCGTCAAGATAACAGAAATACGTTCTCGCAAATGTAGCATCAGATTACAAGTTGTACCCTAGTTAAGTTCCCAGGAGATGTCTTCGAAATACTGCTATACATGTAATATAAAGGTAACATATAGGGTTTAACCCATATCAAAATAAAATATTGTGTTTTGCTTTATATTATTTTAGGAATTTCCTAAGGGGGTTATATATATATATATATTATAGCAGAATAATGCTAGTGTGCCCTGCAGTTTTACATATATACTTACGATAGTAGGAGCTGGCTCGTTACCTATAAAAATAGTTTTCCCTATTGTCTTTATTTAAATAGGTACCAAAATTTGTAAGAACACTGTGACGCATTAAAAATTATCTTTGATGTTGTAAATTGTCTTTACTTTGCGCTATTTTCTTGTTGGCACTTGATCCCATTCCACCTGATGGTAAGCGGCAATGGAATCTTTTGTAATAAAGCGTACCAGCTATGCAAGAAGCATATTTACCCTAGTTCCTTTAGTACTTCTAGATATTGTCAGCACTGTAGGGAGCCGTTGGTTCCAAGCAGCGCATGGCTACTTGATGTAGCGTTTTTTGAAAGAGGCCTTTAGCAAATTATCACCATATCTTTTTAGATATAATCCTCATCAGTCCCTGCACTTTACCCACGCAAAAAACCATGTTTTCTATTAATATTTCACAATTGGCATTGTTCATATTTTTTAAAACTCGTAATTCGGAAACCATTTCGAGGAATAGAGTTTCTGATCATGATCCAATAGTTTTTTTCGGGAAATTTGCTATATTCACAATTATTTTTCTAAAAAAGCAAATGATCTATTCGCTCTTGAAATGAAGGACTTAGAATATTAAGGCGTTCTTAGTGATATACTACTCTGTGGTGGAGTTGAAATTGGTCTATTATATCAACTTGGCAACTTTGAAAAGATGTATTGCAATCTGTCATAAGTCTATCAGGAAAAGGCAATATACAGATTGCGTACAATGATGACGTCACAACATTTGAAATAATATCTGTATGTATTTTTAAAAAATTCTATATAGTGAATATTTCAATAATATTGAAATTAGTTGCATAAAATTGTCTATATTTTCTAAAAAAAATATAAAAGCAGCAGGTCATAAATTATGAATAATCCCAATTGTAATTTTTTTGTTTATGGACATTTCACATATTTATTGTCCAGTTATTTTGTTACTTTGACTCTACTACTACTTTACTTTGACTACGTTTTGATTTTTATCAAAAACTTTAACCTGCTTTGAATACGAATAATTCCGTTCCATTTCAGACTGCTTTACATCTAACTAAAACTTTTATAATAAATCTACTAAAGTCACACAATAAATCTAGATTCAATCAAACTTGGTACCTAGTTTAGACATGCCATATAAGCTTGGTTTACCATATTGAGTGACGCTATATCATTTTAGCGGTAGACTTCCTTTGACACTTCATTGTCAAACACAGGTGTTGTTCTAAAGTAAGCAACTGATATGAATTAATTTATCATAGTTCAACCACAGATTTATCAGATGGTGGGTACTATTTGAATAATGAAGACACGTAACCTTAGCCTGGATAGATCATACTTCATAGACTATTATGTTTCATATGATATGGCTTGTATCAGAGACACACATAGATACTTAATTCACGGAGATATAGATATTTATGTGGCTTTAACCCGTTTGAGTGACGTGAAGAGACAAACTGTTTTTTATTTATAGTTAGGGTTGGGCAAATGACTGCAGTCCACCTAATGTTAAGTGGAGTATATAACTCAAACTCATATGTATATATATTATATACTACATATGAGTGTGAGTTTTACGTATTTTATTACTATCTATGGATTTGTCCACGTGGTTATTGATTAAGAATACAAGTGTCACCACCCCTTATCCTTTACAGGGTGCTGTAAAAGCCAGCTAAGGGATATTGTACACAGATTATATCCTGTGTAAGAGACGGTAAACTCGAAAATAAACCCTATCCCAACACGTATGGCCCTAATCCCTCCCAGAAAGTTTACAAACAAAAAATATTCTAACTAAAGATTTAGATTTTTAAAAGAGCTTTCAGTTATGATAAAGTCTAGTAAAAAGTAGATGTCAAAGCCACAAATTGATATTTTATTCTATATCAATACCATTAGCGTTGTTGTTAAGAGGGTACTGTACTCCTCATTTAAGTATTTGTCTTAGGTATTGCTATCCCTATTTCCGAGCGCCGCGCTGAAAGGGACAAATATAGATGAAGCGGATTTTACCTACAAATTCTTTGAAAAAAGACGTTTCGTACTTACGTTTTTCTTTCGCGAAAGTTAAACCGATTTTAATAGTTTTTGCGTTATATTATAGATAAAGAGTATATCTATGCTCCTATCACTTTTTTTTGTAGTAAAACTTTACCAAATTTGTGTGATAGACGCTGTAACTTTATCTAAAGAAAACCGAAAAAAGTGGGTTTTTCGGATCGTCATATTTCTTTTAGTTATTATGTTTTGATAAAAAGGAAGTGATAGAAGCATAGATATACTCTTTATCTATAATATAACGCAAAAACTATTAAAATCGGTTTAACTTTCGCGAAGAAAAATCGAAAGTACGATACCCATACTTTTGTATGGAGCATAATTTGGTATCGTGCCGTCTTAAGAAGAAAGTCAAATTCATATTTTTGTAAAATCAAATCGAGACAGGTTTTTATAATAGACATGTCTAGCTTTTAGTATTTGGTAGGTATCCTTAAACCTTTTAAGATATGTGTTGATTTTTAACCCATCAGTAAGAGTTCAATAGCTTTAACGCAAGTTTGAAAATGAAAAAAAGAATTAGAAAGCTATTTATTTGTTTAAAATTGTTTACATCATGTTAATAGTTGAGGCAACCCCATTAAGTTATTAGAAAATACTTGTCTACTCTAGCTTCCCTTAAAGTTAACTATGTATCGAGACAAATTACAAAAGTAGACAAAAAAGTTGGCACGTAAAATTAGTGCAATAAACAAATGCATACATAATATTATATGGTTACAGTATATTTGTGTGTACCTGGTGGGTGTATCAGTGTGTATGTGTGTCTGTTACTAGGTGTCATGAAGTATGAACCTTTGTAAGTACATCTTTTGTAATCCTAGCTCTTAAGAGAGCACGATACCAGATTATGCTCCATACAAAAATATAGGTATCGTACTTCCCTTTTTTCTTCGCGAAGTTAAACTGATTTTAATTGTTTATAAGCTATATTATAGATGAAAAGTATATCTATGCTTCTGTCACTTTCTTTTCTTCAATACATAATAACTAAAAGAAATATGAGCATCCGAAAATCCCGATTTTTTTCGGTTTTCTTTAGGTAAAATTCCAGCGTCTATCACACATATTTGGTAACGATTTACCAAAAAATAAAATGATACAAGCATAGACATACTCTTCATCTATAATATAGCGTAAAAACTATTAAAATCGGTTTAACTTTCGTAAAGAAAAAAGGGGAGTACGAAACCTTTTTTTTTTCAAAGAATTTGTAAGTAAAATCTGTTTCAGCTATATTTGTCCCTTTCAGTACGGTACTCGGGAATAGGGATGCTAATACGTAAATTAGGAGTACAGTATCCTCTTAAATAGTCTCGAATTATTTCAATACAACAAATTCTTAGGGATTTTTGACTCGTGGGTATAATTTACTTTAAATCGAACGTTTTGGAACTTTTCACCTGTGATCACGTGATTAGTGGTTACACGACATATTCAAACTTCATATTTAAAATCTCTGAAATTTTTTAGCTTTGATTTCCTTTGATTCAAAGAACAAATTTTGTTTTTTTTGGTACTGTATCGTTTATAATTTATTTGTTTGATTGTTTGTTTGAATGCGCTAATCTCACGAACCACTGAATAATGGACTGAAATAAAAATCCTCTTAGTATTGGATAGTACATTTATCGGGAAAGGCTATAGGTTATATAACATCACGCTGCGACCAATAGGAGCGAAACATTAAAGAAAAATGTTGCAAAAACGGGGAAAATTTTCTCAATTCGTACGAAGTCACTGGCAATAGCTAGTATCAAATATTTTTAATTATACATTTATGTCGTAGTTATAAAACATTTCAATAAATTTAAAGTTTTGGATCAGACTGATCTAATTTAAACTATCTTTAAACTTTGTTATCGATGGTCTATCTAATTATAAGATTTAATCTAATAGTCTGATTAGATTAGTTATTTAAATAAAGGATGGTTTAAACTATTTAGGTACAAACTAACTGTTTCCCGCGTGTTCGTACGCATGGACTTCAGAAAAAAAATTCAGTTTTTGCTACAATTTACACTGATGCTTCGTTCCTATTAGCCGCAGCGTGATGTTATATAGCCTTCCTCGATAAATGTACTATCCAACACTGAAAGAATTTTTGAAATCGAACCAGTACTGCAGTGGTTCCTAAGATTAGCGCGTTCAAACAAACAAACTCTTCATCTTTAAAATATTTATATAGATGTATGAACAAATTAAGCCACAACTTAAAAGGTCACTCGCCAATTCATCACCCGAATATTAATTAGTATTATGCATATATTTTAAAATCAACACACGTGAACGGAACTCGAAATATCTACGGCTATTCGCAAGAGGAAATGGCAAATACTGTTACAGACTAGCAAAATGATTGATTACGTTTCGCGAATTATTTATAACTTCTCTATATGCGTTGAGCAATTTGTTAGATTGCGTGTTCATTATAATTAAAATTTGTATGAATTTGATTATGCACTGGAATTTTACATTCAAATCACGATTAAAATCAATATTATTGATGTGCTGTAATGCTATTTTTATACCATCTGGGTGTCACCTTAATTATAACTATAACAATTTCAACAATAAAATAGGTACTTTTTATTTCTTTCTACACAAATAAACAGAAACCTCGAACAATTGATTGCTATTTCTAAAAGGATTAGCTTTGTTCTGAAATTTTGCACAATTATCAAGGACCGAAGATGACGTCATAATAAAAAAAATGTAGGATCAATTTGTATTAATGAATCGTGTTTTCTCAGTTTTTACACTAGGTAAGTGTTATTATACTATTATATCTTAACTTCTAGTAATCGGCCCAAATGTATCTTAAAACCGGCACCGTTTTAATATAAATAAACTTAGTAGCTAACTGTAAAATACAAATAATATTGTACCGAATATTTTACACCTCCAATATGAAATGATGATTTAATCGAAGTTACATCATTAAAATGAGGTTAATAAATACATTAATACAGTTCACCAAGCTTTGTTCCCCATCTCAGAATATTTAACACGATTCTGAAATTATGTCAACGAGCAGTATTATGTGAATTATGTCATAAACCATTCATGAAATGATTTATATCCTTAATTAGGATAATGTTCTACCAAGTTAAGTGTAGTAATTTTAAGGGCGTGGTTCCAGTATGTTAATCTAAGGTGCTTAAGTTACATTTAAGATTTATTTACGAATTTCTAGTAGTAATAACGGTTGTTTTAGAAAATAAATCACGAAATGTATAACGAAATTGCGCTTAGAAGAAATTTCATCAGTTCAGTATAATTTTATCCGTAGTCCCACTCTACTACTACTACTAGTCTGAACATCTCAAAAAGTGTTTCTTTTTAGGGTTCCGTACCCAAAGGGTAAAAACGGAACCGGTAATGGTACGGAACCCTTCGTGCGCGAGTCCGACTCGCACTTGACCAATTTTTATTATTGGTTCTTTTGTTTCTCACCTACAATTAACTTCTTGGAGGGCGTGTGATATTATTTTCTATAACCGTATTATTTTTTAGCTGAACCACATTAACTTTTTCTGGTTCATGCAGTTGAATCTCTCTCTCTCTTTCCAGGCCATTACCATCTTAGTGTTCATCACAAGCCTTCTACTATGCCGTGGTGACCAGGCGTGTTGGCATAGGGCTTAGTTTCTGTTTTTCCGTTCCTCACAGAGGAGATTATATGTGTAAAATATCTCGGATTTTAACAGCACCCTAGTAATGAAATAGGGTGGTGACACTCGCATTCTTAATCCGTCACCACACGGACATTGTACTACTACGTGTACTTAGTGAAAAGAATGTGTGTGCATTTAAAATTTGAGGGTTTTCCACAATTACTTAGGAGATAAGATAACCATCAGATCCTGATCCAATGGAACCGGATAAGATACACTAGCTTTTAAATAAAAAAGAATTAAAATAGCTTCGCCCTTTTAAAAGTTATGAGGTAACAAACATAAAAAAACACAGACGAATAGAGTACCTATTTCTTTTTTTTCAAGCCGTTTAAAAAGAGATAATTTTATGAGTATACAAGGTGAACTTACAAATACACTTCAGTCCTTCAACATAACATCTAACCGAGTGTACGTTTACTTAACTTCGTGAATAAACTACGTATCGGTAAGTTATTTTAGGAACAACTTCCGTTATATAAACATATTCACATAAATATTTGTGGTAGATAATGGCTGCACAAACTTGAATCCTAGTCATAGAGCAATAAATGAAGAGGAGATGTTACACACGCTTTTAAATAATAATATAGCCATTTATTCCGAGAAAAGCGATTACTGAAAAGGCTCGAATGGCGATCCACAATGGCGTGTTGTTACCTACGCTTATGTATGGAAGCGAATGTTGGGTGTGGCAGAAGAAGCACAAAAGTAGAATAAATGCTGTAGAGATGCGCTCTTTGAGAAGTATGTGTGGTATGACTTTGAAAGATAGATTAAGAAATGAAGCTATAAGAGAACGTTGCGGTCTGAAAGAGGATGTAGTGACTAAGGTGGTGAAAAGTATGCTTAGGTGGTTTGGTCATGTGGAGAGGATGGATGAGAGACGCTTAACGAAAGGCATATACACGGCGGAGGTAAGTGGAAATGCTGGGAGAGGACGCCCGAAAAAATATACTCCGATGTCATCGCCGGCATACTCCAAAAGGGGCAAGTGCGTAGCACTTATAACCGTCGGGCATGTATGACCAGATGTATGAGTGTGGATGCAGCCAAGAAAGTATGTTTGGATCGTAGCAGATGGCGGTCTATAGTCTCTGCCTACCCCCATGGGAAAAAGGCGTGATGTTATGATGATGATGATTATTATTCCGAGACTTATTACAATTATACCTAAGTACTAGACGTTACAGTATATCCCTCTGCTCGTTGTGCCTTACGCCAAAGGCAACGATTTCCAACAGTCTCTGTCTGTTCCCACTTTTAGCCATAGTGAATCCACTGTCATTTTTATTTCGATTTCCCATCAGCAGTGGTATTCAGTAAGAAAAAGTGAAGTGAATTTTCGGTGAATATTGATAACGTGACAGCGCTCCTCTATTTTTATTGGAAGAGCGCTGTCACGTGAACAAGATTCACCGAAAATTCACTTCACTTTTTCTTACTGCATACCACTGCTGCTTACTGTGCGACCACGGTTTCTGTTTCCATCTCGTGGATACCAGACTGTATTTGCTTTGTCAAAAATACTGCCGCGTTGATGTGGTGCCAAAATAACGCACACGAACAATATAACGTCATTTTATTGGTCGCTACACACGCCTCGCCCAAAATCGCCTCACCCACACTAAGACATGACGTTGTCCGTACAAAATAAGTATGATCATTGTTCTCCTAACTTTTTCACCAGCCTTTCAATATCAATTTTTCTTGGATTAATGCTCTTAGATCCTAGCCAATGCCATGGACATGAGTAAGTATTATATATTTATGCTTATTCTACTTAGGTTTTACCCGCGACTTTAGCAGCTTTTCTCTTGGAATCCAATTTTTATTATGTTAAAGTATAGCCTATACTATAATATAAATTCTTTGTGTTCTATTGGCAAAAATATTATTTAATTATATGCATAGCTTTTAATATGCCTAGACCGATCTTCAACGATCTCTAAATGTATTTTTAGCTTGTTCATAAATGTAGAGTTTAGTATTATTTATTAGTAACAGATTTAAAAATGGTTATTTGATTATATTAAAAAAGCTAAGTTTATGTTAGCTGTTGCTATTAACAAAAGGTAAATAAGACTCGTCCTCCTTGGAAGGCATCAAAATGGATTTTTTAATTTCTATCTTTATGAACTGAATATTTCTCTGTACAGGGTAGATACGAGTACATTCTAATACGACAGTGACTTTATCAACTTCATATACTGATATACTTATAAACACATATTTACCTTACAAACTATACTACAAGATATTTACAAACATTTGGTTTAAAATTATGGTCAAATCAAACAGCAACACAATAAAATATACACATGAAATTTTATACAAATCGGTGAAGCGCTTTTGGGGAACTTTAACTAATATTTAAACAAAAATTTTACATAAATATTTGAATTTAGTACAGGGATTGAATTTACTGTCATAACAACAGATTTTAGTCATGAACATAATGTTTCTGTATTTGAGATTTTCAGACTACATAAAAGTGAAAGAATATCACGTACCATATTTGTCATAATCACCACATTTCGTTAAACTACCTCAGTATAATTATAACACATATAATTACATTGGTAGTACAAAACATAGATAGATAGATAGATAGATAACTCTTTATTTGTACACCAATACACAAAGAAACAAAATTACATTATTAGCCTTAATATTATTGTACAAATGGGCGGCCTTATCGCTAGTGCGATCTCTGCCAGGCAACCTTGGGATGGATTGGAATGTATTTGACTGACAGAGAGGTAGTCAATTGGTGTTGTATAGATTTATATAAATACACTTTAATCTAACTCAAAATTATACAAATTTAATAAACATACATAAATTATCTAACCATACGTATATACTTACATATAAATTTATAAATATATACATACATACAAATAAATAAATACACATTAGGAAAATGAAAACAAAATGAAAACATAATACAAAATAACTTTATATTTTAGCGACATTTATATCTAAATTATGATGACGTGTAAAATAAAGTATGAAACAAATTCTGCTAACACTGTTTCGTTACATAGTATTAACATGGTACTTAATTTTATTGTTTCGCATTGTTTAAAGTTTGAGGGCGATGGTGTACTGTTAGTCTTCAGGAAGAAAGACAACTTACAAATTATACAGAAAGAGTTTTATTCTGAAAACTCCTTATTAAGAAGCAGGGGCGGTAAAAGTCGTTGCCGTCATCGGCGACCGCTGACGCTCTCTTGTGGCCCGTGCCTGACGGAGCGTTGCGCTCTATGCAATTTCGCTGATTTCATTTGATTAGGTAGAATTTCTCATCTCCTTCCAAGGGTGCTATAAAAGTCAGCTAAGGGATATTGCAGGCAGATAACATCCTCTGTGAAAGAAGGAAAACTCGAAAATAAACCCTGTGCCAACACACCTGGTCAGAGCGGCACAGTAGACCATAATCCCTCCGAAGTGGAGGAGGCCCGTGCCCAACAGTGGGATGTAAATGGGCTGAAAAGAGAGAAGAGAAAGAGGTAGAATTTCTATCGTATATGTTTTACTATACTGAATAGGTTAAAAATACCAAGAAGACGAAACTTCGTATAGGCATATGCTATATAGCTGGAGCTCCACACAAACAAAGCCATATCAGTCAGCTAAATCTTTTTAAAATTATACATCTTTTGTGCGATAGGTTAAGATTATGCGTGTCAATATTTTAATTTTATTGATTCGCGCGTACAGCAATCAATAGTTTTCATTCTTTATTTGTTAGGTTGTATTATCTTGTTATTTCTTACTAGAAAAGGAAAATAGCTCTTCCAAGCTGGTGTTGCCAACGCTGGCATTTGTACCAATACCGCCACTACTAAAAGGTGATCCATTTTTCTCTAAATAGAACGTTAATTATTGTAAATAAAAAAAAACAAGAAAGTTTAGAAAATAAATAAAAAATATTGAAAAAGGTCTACTTAACTTTAAAAAGGATAAAATGATTTTAAAAAAGGATAAACAGATTAGGAATATACCTAGTATGAAAACTGCAATTATGTCATACCGGGCATATGTTGAAACTCAACTTCGCTATGGTTTTATGATGTGGGGTAACAGCACCAATAAAAAAATGTATGAGAGCCATAAATAGGCATCGGCCTGGTGAGTTGTGTCAAACTGTTTTCCGTCAGCTTTCCTTATTGCCGCTACCTTCGTTTTATATTTACGAAGTATGCATGTTTGTACGTAAAAACAAAGATCTTTTTTTTAACACTATGGATGAAATAAAACCTAGAAACAGACGGGATCCAATCAGACTTGTCTTGGACTGCCTACCAAAAACAACAAAATATAATAGAAACTGTATTGCTACGAGTATGTCTATATGAATATTTAATAAGATACCGAAAGATATAAAGACGTTAAATTTTCATTATTTAGGACAAAATTGTATCAGTGGCTAAGTAAAAATTACTTCTACAATATTAATGAATTTCTTTGAATGTAAAAATCATTAAGTTATTGCATGCTATAATATTAGCTAAACATGTAAGTGCTTTAAATTTGTAACACCTTATTGTATACTATGTTTATGGCAACTCTATTTTAACTCTATTTTAAGTGAAATAAAGTTCATTCATTCATTCATTCAATAAAATATAATGAAATGAAAAAAAAAACTTATTCCATCGATACAGCAATAAGTAAAGGTACCCGACAGGTCAACTAGTTGAGACGGGTACTTAGATAAAAATTGACTACGTCTGCGTAGACGGTGTTTACCTTTACCCAGCTACATTTTCCTAAATTCGATTAAATTTAAATGAAAAATGAGACCAGCTATTTTCAGTTTGGAATTACTACTATTGGGAGTTCATCTCTGAAGGGTATAATATTGAAATCAGCTCGGAGTGAACATCTTCAAGTTTTCCAATATTTGCCAATTAAAAGTTTTTTACACTTTGATTCGTCTGAGAAGTTAAATAGTCCGTGTATGTTCTCTACAATTTATTTGGATTAAACTTTGAATTAAAATATATAAATACATTTTATCTTAAGTTAATTTATGGGTAAATAATACACATAAATATAACCATACGCTATTATTAGCTTAACACGCTTTTATTAGCTTTGTTCGCAATGTCATCATCATCATACCGTCTCGCTTTTATCCAAGGAGGTAGACAGAAACTACATAGCGCCATATTATTATGCTACGATCTAAACACACTTCTTAGACTTCAATTGTACTCATCCTTCTGATAATACATGCAAAACGGTTATAAGTGCAATGCACTTTCTCTTTAAAAGGACATTGGTGATGACTTCTAAGTACGTTGTTCTCGGGCGTCTTCTCCCAGCAATTCTACTTACCTCCACCGTAGATAATTTCTGTCTCTCTCTTTCTCAAGCCCATTAACATCCCACTGTTGGGCGTGGGCCTCCCCCACTTGGCGAGGGATTAAGATCTACTGTGCTGCGCTGACCAGGCGTCTTGGCAAAGGGTATATTTTCGAGTTTCCCGTCTCTCACAGAGGATGTTATCTGCGTACAATATTCCTCAGTTGGCTTTTTCAGCACCTTGGGAAGGCAAAGGGTGCTGACACTTGTATTCTTAATCCCTCACCACAAGGACAGAATAATTTCACTCGCTATCAAATGACTGATTTGTTTAATTTTACACATTAATTGGCAAGTGTGCAAAATCAGATCAATTATTTTGTATAATTGCTAATGATTTATAAATATTATATTTTTAATTCTTTTTTTTTCTTTTATATATTATTTAATATTCCAGGATATAACATTTTAAAATAGTTTCTTATATAGATACTCTATAATATAGTTAAACCCCGTTTAACAATTTTAGTCTAGTATGCAAGTCGTATACTCGCAAATTCGACTATGTTGTCGTTAAATTTACGACTATGTCCATTTTACGATCGCAAGAAACACATTGAAATTGCTAAATAAAATTTCACTACAAACTTTAGATGTTGTCTCTTAGATAAAATATTGTCTACTAGTATATTATATAGAACATTGACTATAAAAAAATAGTATATTTCAAAGAAATAAGTATTGAAAAAGGTTCTTGATGATCTTGTGAGTGGAATATATAATAACACGTTTAGAACATCTAAATTACATCTAACTAATTCTAAAGCATTCTTATATATTCTACTCGCAATATGCATTCAAGGGTTCAAATATCAAGTCTAACAACGAACACAAAACACACATGCCGACCTAAACCAATATTTTATAGAACCTCCCATCAATGTCAATCCCACAACTACTTATTTTAACTCAGAAAAGTGAAAAGAAGGAAATAAAAGTGATGACACATTTATTTAACCTATGATTTCATCCCTTTGAAGGATCAAGACACAGAGCACTTAAGATCTCATCCCTTTTGAGTTGATTGACCCGCGCAACTCTACGTTTGATAAAAAGAAATGCTGGAAAACCTACCATGTGTTTGTATTTTCAGTAGCACTGAATTAAAACGCCAGTCGGCAACGAGCCGTCGTCATGGCAAGATGTGTTAGCGTGACTCTACTAAAAGCTCTACGTCGCGTAAATAACTTCGATAGTCAGAAAAACATTTTGGTAAATTTCAATTCGTGACAATTTTTCTTCAATGCACATTTTGTTACTACAAAATAATTGTGAACAGTGAGTTTTAATAAACAGAACTTCGATCGGACATTAAAACAATTTGTGAACATTGTAAGACTATGTTTGAATAATATTTTCTCGTACTATAAAGACCCACTATTGTTCCCATCAATATGAACATTGTAAAAACTTAAAAATAAGAAGGTTATGTATGTGTTGAAAATGTACCAGAAACAGTAGTTCTTAGAATTGTTAGTGACATAATTCCTTGCCAGTTGTGAACGGAAGTCTAATAGGTACAAATATCGAGCAAGTTCAGAAATAGAAACGCAGTTCAACAACAAAACGGTAAGTAATGTATGGTTTCACTGCACATGTTTATTTTTATTGAAGCAACATCCCCATTCTAATAAACACGCACGTTGACGCAATTTGGATATATTTTTCTAATTTTCTGAAAGTCTGTTCTTGTTACATAAAAACAATTAAAAATTTACACAAAGTTTATGAAAACAATATTGTATTACATGATTGTTGGTATGAAACCTATTCTGGCAGCGTATTCGTCACGTCAAGTAATTTTGTAAATAAATACTAGCACTTTGAGCTAAACTGTACTAGTCCTCTCTTCTGAACTATGCGCGATTTTGTTTTGAAAATCATATTTGGAAATAAAATCTAACAATACAACAATACTTTATTAAATTTAAAATAACCTCTCTCTCTCTCCAGCCCATTTGCGTCCCACTGTTGGGCACGGGCCTTCTCCACTTTAGGAGGGATTATTGTCTACTGTGCCGCGCTGACCAGGCGTGTTGGCAAAGGGTTTATTTTCAAGCTTTCCGTCTCTCACAGAGGATGTTCTTTGTGTACAATATCCTTTAGCTGGCTTTTACAGCACCCTTGGGAAGAAATGGGGTGGTGACACTTGTATTCATAGTCCGTCACTACATGGACATTAGAATAACCAAACAGCTTTAAATTCTCACGCTAAATTCCAAGCAGCACAGCAGTAACGATAAATACGGACAAATCCTTAGGCATGAGCTGTATATTTCTTAAAATGTTATTTATATAAAACTAGCTGCTTCCCGCAACTTCATACGCGTGAAATTTAGAAATCTAACCTTAAGAAATTGTACATTCTTTTGAATCACTCTATCTATTAATAGAAACCGCATCATAATCCGTTAAGCAATAATTATATTTCTTTATAAAAATAATTTTGAAAAAATATAAACTCACATAGGGACATACAAAAATAACGACTTATTTTATAATATGTTAAAATTTCGAGCTTCTGTCGGTTACTACTGACAGGAAATAATCCACTATGAATATTAGGAAACCGTAATGAAGACGACGGGCCTAATATTATTTATAATAAACGGAACTGCTTTTGTTACTCATCTTACAAAAGCATCAGGCTTCATTATTTGTTCAATGTATACATAATAAATCCCCTGTCATATTTCGGCCTATTTCCTTTTGATGTCGCCAGTTTAGGAATCCGTACCAAAAGATAAAACGGACGCACGGCAAATTCTCAGTACCTAATAGCGAGGTAATGAGACTTTGCTGTGCGTCCGTCCATCTATTACCAGGCTTTGAAACGGTAATAACTAAAGAGTAATATTCACGTATAATGTATTTCTGTTGCCACTATAACAGCAAATACTAAAAACCTACCTTGAAAAAATATTTAAGATCCCCCCGACAATGTCTGTTGATTGCTTTTGCTTTTATGCAAAAACCAAGTACGGTATATGTTTTGATTAAACAGGTACGACACCCTTTGTGCGCGATTTCAACTTGTACTTAACCGGTATTTTTTGTTATGAGATTATTAAAAGGACTATGCCCCTGTATTCAACTTCATTTATCTTTTATCGACACATCCATTCAAAGGTAGTTTAATCAAGTTGTATCCAGCTGTTTAATTGTTTTGAATGTTTTCCTAAACGGAAAAGAAATTATATTACGACGTAAATTGATAAAATGTTTCATAAATTCCCTTCTCTTATTATCGTATTTTTTTTCTAAGATATATTTGTTTAGGCATACTATTTTAAACTTAAATGAATTTTTCGAAATAATTATTTAAATTTTTAAATGCCAGTGAACTTAATTTTTCATTATTTAACGTTTTATGACGAACTCTATGAGTAGCTTTCATTAATTAATTTTAGTATTTAAAATATTACATTTGTAAATTAGCATAAAATAAAAATAATTTCAATTTATATCTTTCCCAATGACGATTTCCGGGCAGGTTGTCTGGAATAAATCTCTGACAGTGATAAGATCGCTGTTTGTTCATTGCAAATTGTTTGTCTATACCTATATTATAAATATTTTTGTATGTTGGATACAACACTGCCTAAAACACTGCCTGCCACACTATTTTTGTATTATTATTATGCTGTAAAGTATATTGTATTGTAAACTATCGTATACAATACAATATACTTTTTATATACATATACTTATAATATACTTTACTTTACTTTTATATACTTTTAATATACTTTTTATTTTAAATAAGTTTAAACGCTATCGCGTTATTTTTCGTTTATTACTTCTATCCATAGAACCAACAGCGCCAAGTTTTCCTGAAATAAATAAAAAAAAGTTAAGTTTTCTAAAGTATCCGAAAGGAGAATTAAATCACTAAAATATTAAAGTAGGCCTCGAAGTTTAAGGCGCCTTTAATTTTTAAATTGGGAGTTAAGTTTCAGTTCATTGAAGATAAAGTTTAATCTGTTACTGAGATGTTTCTTGATTAAATATTACCGACACTTTAAGGTTGATTACCGGTTAAGTGTCGGTAATGTGATCAGATATTAAATGTTCATTATGGGAATTATTAAAAACTACAGAAGCGACAGAACGTATCAGTGACGTTGGCGACCGCCGAATTCGCGCGGCTTTAGTCGCTATACAAACTTACTGTTTATTGTTAACATCCTTTTTTTTAGTTCGGTACGTATGTACCAATGTATTAATCTATGTAACGGAATCTTTGAAATTGATTATCACTCACTTGCAGTAGTCGATGATTTATCTGCAATTTTTAATACATTATTAAGGACCGATGACATACCAATAATTTAAAAAAATATTTAGGGTTTTTAGGCGTGCTTTTTAGTTTATGATCTAAGCAAATATTACTTCTTACATCTATATCTTATACCTATTACTGGCTATTTTAGCAGGCCCGCAAGCTCGCCTCGCTTTACAAGGAATTAGAAAAATTGATTTCGACGACGTCCAAACTTAACTTAGCGCCGCCACTGACAATCAGCAGTGGTATTCAGTAAGAAAAAGTGAAGTGAATTTTCGATGAATCTTGATCACGTGACATCGCTCCTCCAATAAAAATAGAGACTGCTGTACGGTGTTATAAATTTCTAATGACGAGTTCAAGCCGATAAAAAGTTTGTTTTTGCCTTTATTATAGAAGCTCGATTAATATCACTCTTTATAACGCAAATAAGATTCTTTTATTATACAAAGAGTTATTGTGTAACCAAAAGTTGTCTTCATAACACTTCCTATCTGTAGAAAACAAACCTATTTGCATGATTTCTCAAAAGTAATGATGGTATTCCTTGATGTATAATATTTTTATAAGCTGGTGCCTACAGCTGTTGTTTACAACCGTCGGGCATGTATGACCAGATGTATGAGTGTGGATGTATGTTTGGATCGTAGCAGATGGCGCTCTATAGTCTCTGCCTACCCCCATGGGAAAAAAGCGTGATGTTATGATGATGATGACTGTTGCCTACGACATATTTCCTTGATGCTTAGCTCCTATTGATCGCAGCGTAATATTATGCAGCCTTAAAGTTTCCTCGGTAAATATTGTAAAGGTCGTGATCATTGAATATATCCTATTCAATGATACAGGCCACATATTACTTAAAATATGCCACATATTATTTTAAAAAAAAGTAATAAAAATTTTAAAAAAGGAATAAAAAAAAGAAAAAGAATTGGGGATTCGACAGGACATGAAAGATGTTGAAAAAAAAAATAGATATTGTGAAACAAATATTAATTTAAAAAGAATACAATTATTTATAAAGCATTAAATGTATTTATTTTGTAAAACAAGTCCTAGAAGGGAAATAAATGAATTATTCTACAAGAAGAAGGTTTATGTGAAGCAAAGGCTTCACAATATACTATCCAAATTAAAAGAATTTTATAATCAGACGGGAGATTCCTGAGATTAGCATGTCCAAATAAACAAACTCATCAGCTTTATAATATTGGTATATTTTTTCTAATACATATTTCTTCTTTAAAATACAGAATAGTCATTCAGAAATAGCATTTGGACCTTTGATTTTAACAACTTCAGAATACCGTCACATTAATATACCGTCTGAGGTCTCAGCCCATTAATCTCATCCTATTGGGTTCGGAATATCTGAACTGCCACATACAATATGCATCTCTCTCAATGGGTGTAAAATGTCCCTTAGCCTTCTCTTACAGCACCCTGGGTAGGAAGCTGGTTGGTGACCTTGGTTTTCTGAATCCATCACGACACGAACAAGGATTTCTGTAGGCTATAATAAATCAATGTATTCAATCAGAAGTTGTTTGAGTATAATGTAAAAACTTTAACGAATTCGGCTCACGTAGGTTTTGGGCTATACCAGGAGGGAACCATTGCGACTGAGGAATAAGTTAATACGAATCGATGTTGTATAAGTATAAATGTATGCAATAAAGTTTGTATACAATGCTAACGTAATTTGAGAATTTATGTACAGACAGGCACATCGATGAACGTAAGTGTCACCAGCCCTTTTCCCTTCTGGGGTGCAATAAAAGCTGGCTGTGAAATGTTGTACACAGATAATATTCTCTATGCGAGATGGAAAACTCGAAAATAAGCTCTGTTTCAAAACGCCTGGCCAGCTCGGCACAGTAAACCTCTGAAAGTGAAGGCGGTCCGTGCCCAACAATGGACTCTGATGAGCTGGAGAGAGATAGTTATAATTTTATGTAGTGAAAATAATTGCAAATCACGTGCCACCAAATAAAAAGTTTATTGAGAAATAAAGATCTATTTCCATACATAAACAGAAACGACCATCTTGTTTGCATCAAAAAGTACTTAAAATCACATTCCTTGCATTCAAACATTTAATTAAGTGAACAAAGTAATTTCGATTTCAAATATTCTTTTGTTTCACTAAATTGATTCTGTACGCGGAGAGATTTTTTATTGTAAATATTTGCAAGATTCAATTTAAATAACTTCACATTTTTAGTATATTGAAAATATTATTGTATTAGGTGCCAAGTAGAGTTAATAAAATAAATTAAAATCGATATTTCATTAAAATGTAGCCGAATAAAAACAGTTATTACCTTTAATTGCAAGGCTTTAGAAATATCTATGTATCAAAGTCATAAAAGCTGCTATTGACGGGTCTTCTGATACATCAAAAGACCCGTCAATCGATGTAGTTTCCTATAGCACAGAGTAATTTGTTTGAATGATAAATGAAAAAACTGTCTGTGTGGTGACGAATTAAGAATACAAGTATCACCACCCCGTTACCTCCCGAGGGTGCTGTTAAAGCTAAGGGATATTGTTATCGGATAACATATGCTGCGAGAGACGGAAAACTCGAAAATAAACCCTATGCCAACACGGCTGGTCAGCGTGGCATAGTAGACTATATTCCTTTCGAAATTGCAGGAGGCATGTGCCCAACAATGGGATATTAATGGGCTGGAGAGAGAGAAATGAACAAAATTGTACTGTTTTGGATATTTTATAGTACAACTAGTTGAATTACTGGAATGAACTATTGGAATTCAGAAAATTTTCTTCATTTTTCACGTTTCTCACTGATGCTTCGCTTCCATTAGACGCAGGGTGATCATATTTAGCCTATAGCCTTCTTCGATAAATTTACTATCTAGCACTGACAGAATTTTTCAAATCTAATCAGCAATTCCTGAGATATACACGTTCAAACAAACAAATAAACTCTTCAGCTTTTTAATATTATATTATAGAAGTATAGATTTTATCGATATAAAAATTCTAATAACTTCAAATATAATTGAAATCAACTAAGTAAATCTAGTGAGGGGTCTTGATTGATCGGTCTTTCAGTTCCATCTTAGTTCCATTTGGGGCAAAAACTCAATGAACAATATGAACATGTCCCAGATATAACTTGATTTATTTCACGTAAAAAACTCGATTTATGACAAAATAAATAATGATTTGTGGTATCTGTTATTTTTGTAGCAGTGTAAGATTATTTCATTACTTTTCGGTCCCTATTTATTGATAAACTATCAGTATCTTTCTATATGTTGTAAAACAAAATAAACTTTTGTAAGTTCCTTGCTTTATTTCTATCTCCAGGCAGCCCATGAATGCCCCACCCTCGGAGAGAAGCGTCCTACAATTCTCGAAGGTATTTTGTCTATTATGACTTGCGGAACACTCTGAACAGGCATGTTGGCATAGGCTTAACATTATCCCTTAGACTTGCCTGGGCAGGAAATGATGTGGGACATTTGTATTATTAATCTGTAACTACAAAAAGAGAACATTTCTATGTTTCGTATTAATTAGTAACTATCCTTACATACACTTTTTTTTGTTTCGATAACTGTTATTAATTTAACACTAGCTACTGTGACAAATAATTTTGATACTTAAGGACAGAAATTATTAATATTATATAGTAGCAAAAAAAATTTAAGAGTAATAAAGTCATACATCAAAATTCTTTAAATTACGAAAATACGTTTCTCGCATTCTTTACAAATACGTATAAAATTTATGTAAAGGAGTTGAATATATCACATTTGTTGTAGATAAAGCTGAATAGCTTTGCAAACGCAATTGAAAACAGAACGTGATAGAGAATAGGGTCATCGTATTTGACTCCGACTTTAATTGCGAACGACGTATTATTGCGCTTGACAAAATGTTTCAAAATAAAATAGACAGACAAATAACATTGCAATTTGGTTTATTTTTTGTATGCATTTCACAGAACATTCTCCGGTCACACGTTTAGCTTATTGCTGGTATTTATAGGTTATGTTATGTTTTGTTTTTTTTTTATGTTATTCCCTTCACATGTTAATCACTGCATATCAAATCTTTATATATATAAATCTCCTGTCACGATGTTTGTCCGCCATGGACTCCTAAACTACTGAACCGATTTTAAATTTGATTTGCACACCGTGTGCAATTCGACCCAACTTGAAAGATAGGATAGCTTACATTTAAATTTTTAGTCGCAATATTATTTTATTGCAAATTATTTGTCTACCCCTAACATTTGTATGGCAAAACAACGTTTGCCGGGTCAGCTATTTTATTATATAATATTGAAATGGACAAATACTAAGACAAAGTACAAACATTTCTCTTTTTCTCCCTCTCTGTCTCCAGCCCATTAACGTCCCACTGTTGGGCACGAGCCTCCATTACGTTGGGAGGGATTATGGTCTACTACGCTGCGTTGACCAGGCGTCTTGGCACAGGTTTATTATCGAGTTAGCTTTTACTGCTGTAAAAGCTAGGAAGAAAATAGGGTGGTGACACTTGTATTCTTAATCTGTCGTACAGGGACAGACAACATTTGTGTACACAATTTATATAATTTTCCTATAAAGGGTTGGAACCCACCGTCCCACGGAAGTCAATTACACAACAGATACGGAACAAGATCCGTTGTTTGTACAAGAAAACGTGTACCTAAACTGTTAGTGTAAACTGTTATTATGTATGTGTATCTAAGCTTTTTATAGTCCAGGTAAAATATTTTGATAACAAAATATTTTGGGACTGCCTTCCACGTTACACGTTTCATAAACATTACAATGTTGTCTGACGTGTTATATCCTGAATACAGTTTCCATAATAACTTCTAACTTATAAACATCTCTTTTATAACTAAATAGCATTATAACACACTGTCTCCCTTAGGTGTTATATTAAATGCCTTAAAAAGCTCAGAATACTATAGTAGAGCAAATACTCTCTCGTTGTGGCATCGCACAGCAATCAGATATTTATGGAGTACATAAAATATAAGTAAATACACAAGCAACAAGGAGCGACATCTACTAGAATCTAAACATATTTCTGGTCATACACGCCTTTTAGTTTACTGCATTAAATTTTTTTTACAAATAATGTCTAAAGAAATTATATATTTTATAATTTTTATATATTTTATTATTCTTCAGAAAACTAAAATGGACTGGACATAATATCTCTACTTTGTTAGAATACCTACACAAATATTTGTTTAAGTGACGGGTATAAAATCTCTCAACAGTAAAATGATTCGTTAAAATTTTGATGGCGAGTCATTTACAAACTATCCTAGTGACTGACCTTGTTATAAACTTAAAGTATTAATTTATGGCAGTCGCACTACAGTATTAGTGTCGTAACTTTATGCTATAAATATTTATTACAATTCGTTAAATATATCACAAAATTTTGAGTTATAATTAGAATATAAGTATAGCAAGGCCAAGGAAGTGTGTTTGGTCCTTGCCTAGCCCTTGCCTAACCTTGGGCAAGAGGTTTCAGTATGATGATGATGATAGCTGGAATAAAAACTAGTTGCATGGGTACATACCTAACGCTTAAACACACGTTCTTTTTAATAAATTAAATTATGGTGGAAAAAGTGATTGCCGCAAGTGGGACTTGAATTGTGGTGGTAAATTTGAATGCTACAAGCACGACCGCAATAAGCTCAGTTGGAAAGAGCTTCGGAACGGTATTCCGAGGTCGTGGGTTCATGTCCCGCTTGCGGCAATCACTTTTTCCACCATGATTTATTTTATTAAGTAAAGCACAGCATCTCAATTGCAAAATCAATAAATTACACGTTTTTTTTTTCAATTTTTATGACCATATAAATAAGTAGTGTTAATTAATAATATAATTACACCCACAGCCACGTTTGATATAGTTATTTCTCCCTTAAGGGCCTACATCAATATTATCGTCGACATGTACATATTAACGCAGCTAGTAGGTATAGAAAATGAAGAAATAGGGATGTTTTTTTTTGTTTACTCAAAATCTACTAAATATATTTTAATTCTGATTTACGTGTTTCTATATATAATACATAGTTACTTATGTTTTTAAAGTTATTTCATTAGTTAATACGCGATAATAGACCGACAAATGAAAAAAATAAAAAATTAGAGAGGTTGTTTCGCTAAGATTTTCTAACGAGAAAACTTTTTTCAATCGCGTTTCTGAGCTGATGCGATCCTAGATCATATATTGAAAAAACATATACTTACTTAAAAATTAGAGCTCTATCCATTCAATCTAAAGAAACAATGAAAACTTCGTACGTAGAAAAATGCACGAAGCTATTTTGGTATCCTTTTAAACATGAAAGGCTAAAAGAAACAAACCTAAGCATAAGAATTTCACATTTGAAAATAAAGTCAGGTCATTGTCCTAATAAATAATACTGTACAGAACAGTATAAAAATACAACATTTTTCATAATAATTTTAAACTCTAGGGAACTGTTACGTTTTCTTATAAAAAATAAAATATCTTATTTTCGTAATATCTTATTCCGTATTTATATTAATATTTATTGATACGTGACTAGATTGAAATAATAATGTTTCCAATGCTTTTGTTGAGACAAAGCTTATTGTTAGTGTTCCGCAAAAAATGTGAACTCTTAATGGTTACAGGATCACTTTGGTTTTCGTCTATATGTCGAATTATACTTGGATTTCTTGAAGGTATCGGTATAAAACTAAATACTTCTTTATTGCAATAACTGTACATCAAGCCTCAACGCAATCAAAAACGCTACCAAAATACAAACGTATTCAAATATTTTTGGAGATTTTCTGGGGTATCAAAACCTACAAGCTACTTTTTGGTACTTTTCACTGAATTTTAGAAAGTAACAACAACGTATGGAGCTAAAATCATCATACGTAAAAAATAGTATAAGTAGAGATAAACTTATTTATGCCGTAACTAAATATTACAAGCACATCTTCAATTTTGCACTTTAGTTTGAACTTCACTTGATTATGCCCGCTCTATTTGATACAGAACCCATTCTGTATAAGACAATTTTAAACTTGACAGATTTTCATTTTTCTTCATCCTATAAATAATATATATAACTAGCTGACCCGGCAAACGTTGTTTTGCAATACTAAAAAAAAGTATGAAAAATAGATGTTAGCCGATTCTCAGACCTACTGAATGTGCATACAAAATTTCATAAGAATCGGTCTAGCCGTTTTGGAGGAGTACGGTAACTAACACTGTGACACGTGAATTTTATATATTAGATTAATTCCTTATTCCGTGGCGCTACCTAATCGCGAAGTTTTACTACTTAACGAATTCTGTCCACGAATGAATTTTGGAATATCCATGACCCAGTTACAATCAATTACGTATATGTACCATAGAACAGACAAACTTTTGTAATTGTATTCTTTATCTTGCGGAAATAATATAGAATATAATTCACAACAAAACTAATAACTGTGTTACTTTTGTTCATTGGGAAGATATCAAGCAATCATTTATATGCAAACAACTTCTGTTTGTGAATTTTGTTGTTTTTTTTTTTATTGTTTACTGCATGTATACAAAGGTAAAGGGAGATGTGTATTGTATAATAATTTTGTTTAGAAAGAGTATGTATTGTACACGTAAATATTATTTCTTTACTAGCCTGCTGTAGTCCGCTGACTAACGCTGTGAATTGTATTTTAGTTACTATGAATTGTATGTATTTTATACTTAATCTTTTGTAGTGGTGAATAAATAAATAACTAAATTAAATTTTAAAAAAATATAAATAATGTAGTCCGCTACCTCGTACGCGTGGAATTTGGTCAATTTTCCCCGTTTTTGCAACAGTTTTCACCTATGCTTCACTCCTATTTGGACAATTCACACAATGATACAAATTCTATGTACACAACTAAACTTAACTGAAAAATGAAATCTATAATTTTCTTTTTCATGGTACATATTTATAACAAAGTTATATTTAATAACAAAGTTCTCTTAACATTGCCGAATTGTGTGATTGACACTATCAATTTTCATTTTTAAGTTAAGTTTGATTGTGCACACAGAATCGGCACCAATATCTTTGTAAATGTAGCCTATGTGTTATTTTGATGTATAAGCTACATTAATAATGTTTCATTAAAATCCATTCAGTGGTTTTTGCGTGAAGGAGTAACAAACATCCATACACACAAACTTTCACATTTATAATCATAGTAGGATAGGTTTTTAGTTTTTAAGCTAAGTAATTATTCGCTCTTTAACTTTTTCTTTGCTCTCATTGTTAAGCAAGCCTTACCTTTTTAAGATTTTTTGCTGATTATCTAACATGATTTTATTAGCTCAGAGCGTATCTATCAATGTATTCTTTGAAAGTAATTTTCACCTACTTGCAATAGTGTCGGATTAATCTGAAATTTTGCACACTTAACAAGGACCGATGATAATGCAATAATTAAAAAAAGGACTGAATTTCAAGCTTGTTAGGGTTCCGTACCCAAAGGGTAAAAACGGGACCCTATTACTGAGACTTCGCTGTCCGTCCGTCCGTCCGTCCGTCCGTCCGTCCGTCCGTCCGTCCGTCTGTCACCAGGCTGTATCTCAAGAACGGTGATAGCTAGAGAGTTGAAATTTTCACAGATGATGTATTTCTATTGCCGCTATAACAACAAATACTAAAAATAAAATTAAATAAATATTTAAGGGGGGCTCCCATACAACAAACATGATTTTTAGGGTTCCGTACCCAGTATCTCAAGAACGGTGATAGCTAGACAGTTGAAATTTTCACAGATGATGTATTTCTATTGCCGCTATAACAACAAATACTAAAAATAAA
This sequence comes from Orgyia antiqua, assembly GCA_916999025.1. NCBI lineage: Eukaryota > Metazoa > Arthropoda > Insecta > Lepidoptera > Erebidae > Orgyia > Orgyia antiqua. Next base: position 5,677,730 of record OU779869.1, read on the forward strand.
ATAAAATAAATATTTAAGGGGGGCTCCCATACAACAAACATGATTTTTAGGGTTCCGTACCCAGTATCTCAAGAACGGTGATAGCTAGAGAGTTGAAATTTTCACAGATGATGTATTTCTATTGCCGCTATAGCAACAAATACTAAAAATAAAATAAAATAAATATTTAAGGGGGGCTCCCATACAACAAACATGATTTTTAGGGTTCCGTACCCAGTATCTCAAGAACGGTGATAGCTAGACAGTTGAAATTTTCACAGATGATGTATTTCTATTGCCGCTATAACAACAAATACTAAAAATAAAATAAAATAAATATTTAAGGGGGGCTCCCATACAACAAACATGATTTTTTTACCGTTTCTTGCTCGATACTAATAACGTTGCCTTATGTTGCATAGATAATGGTACGGAACCCTTCGTGCGCGAGTCCGACTCGCACTTGACCAATTATTTTTTTAGTTTTGAGCTAAGTAAATTATGTTATATTAATTATTTATTTAATAAAATATTTACAAGGTTTTTTTTTTAAATTAAAGCAGGCAAAATTATACATATAAGCTTAAAAAGGGGAAAACAAAATAACAAATAAAATAAAATAAAGCTATACGTCAAAATATTCCTCCGCGTCGCCCTCAACTGTCAACTCAAGTACCCAGAACGCTGGCAGCATTGCCACGTTGGATGGCAATGCTGCCAGCAATGGTCACCCGAGGCGTCGACTAGCCGCTTCGACAACTCTCTGTTAAAAGAGCGAAAAAAAAATCTAAATATCTGTAAATTATTACATAGCAATAAAGACAATATGATATTATATTTGTTTCTAAACAGTCTGCGTGTGTATGTGAGTATAAAAAGGTTAAAGGCATGTAATATCTTCGAATTGGCTGAAAGCCAAAGTAGTAAGTGTCATATTAAAACACAGAGTATCATGTCACGTCAACACTACCACGTAACATATTATACTACGGTTTTTACTTTGTATTTTATTGTATGTCACATTTAGTTTGCCTACAATTCAAACTAGAAAGAGAGATATAAAATAATAGACATATAATGTACTGATTTAATTAAAAGCTCTGCTGAGTTTCTTACGCCGGTTCTGCTTAGCAGATTGCGTCCTGAACCGCTGGTAGAGGAAAAAATGTTTGGACCTGTCATAAGCGCATAATTTTCTCAAAAAAAAAAATTTTTACATTGTTAAAAAAAAAATTATTCATAAAAATGTTTTTTTTGTAATTAACTTGCTATGCTTTTACTAAATAAACTAAATTATAGTGGAAAAAAATCTTGTCTACTTTCCGTTATTACAATTTCACTTTCCAATATTACTTTTACAGCAACCGTCGGGCATGTATGACCAGATGTATGAGTTTGGATGAAGCCAAGGAAGTTTGTTTGGACGTAGCAGATGGCACTTTATAGTCTCTGCTTACCGCCATGGGATAAATGTGTGATGTTATGATGATAATGACGAAACATTTTTCAATACTGCTTCTCTCCTATTAGTCGCAGCGTGATGTTATATACCTTATAGCCTTCCTCGCTAAATGGACTATCCAACACTGAAAGAATTTTTCAAATCGGATCAGAGGTTCCTGAGATTAGCGCGTTTAAACAAACAAACAAACTCTTCAGCTTAATAATATCAGTATAGATTATATTATTCTCCAGAATCATACTAATATAATCAACAGATATAATACACGTGAGAAAATTTTAGTTATCTAGCTATCACCGTTTCTGAGATACAGCCTTGTGAAAGACGAACGGATGGACGGATGGACATCGAAGTCCCAGTAATAGGGTCCTGTTTTATCTTTTGGTGCGGAAGCCGAAAAACACAGTTTATAGAAGAAATTTTCTTTTACTATAGATTAACGGTCTTAATCCGTTGCGAAAGAAAACGTCTTTTCTGAACAATTGACACGGAAAACAGATTAGTTTTATTTCGTCAACCAATTGCCACGCTGGGCATACTTATTTGAAGAATAAAACCACTTTGATACTTTTTAACACCAAATTAAGACTTGCTAATTCTACAATCGACAGCTCTACCTAGTATATAATACTCTATAGTATAATATATGTAGTTTAGTAGTGCAATTAAAGAAAAAAAATTTAAACACAAAATAAATATTATTTAAAATTTCGAACAATTTCATTTATTTCAAACAACCTATCAAATTTCCTCCTTTCAATATTGGTATACACATTGGGTTCATATTTCAAAGGTTAATAATTTAGAAGACTAGTCTAAATGACATAAAGAAATCCCATAGTTGTCAAGATTTGGCCAACTTTTGGTTTAAAATAGTTATTGTTTTGCCGTTTAGTATTACATTTTGGTACAATAGTTATGCCCATCGGTTATGGGATAAAATATAGATATTAGTATGAAGGTAAAATCAGCAAAACATTTATTTTAGACATAAAAAATACAGGTTTTTATCAAAACATGTTGGTACATGTTTTGACATTATTATTATTTGTTAGATTTGCGACAAATATTTGACACAAATAATCTATTAAATAAAGGTGAGCATACTGAAATAAATGGCAAACAGGAATATATTTGTCAATTCTGTAATAAAAAATGAAAATTCTTGTTAAATCCACGATAAAATTGTTCATAAATAATAGTGTTTTTTTATCATAGGAGCATTATACCATTTCATCATTTATTTAACGAGTTGTTGATGAGAATTTACGTGTGAGCGACATACTTTTGATTCTTAGAACTATTTTGTAGAACACTATCAAAAGTTCTACAAACTTCAACTAATTTAAGTTTCCTATGCCAACATTATGAACTGTGTTTGAATAAATTACTTGTAAGTAAACACGATTTTACATTTTATCGCAATTGTAGAATGACACCTACAATATATTATATTTATGGGTAAATATCATGATTTACTTTGATATTCTTTACAAATCATCTCAATGAATAACATAAAATAAAATATTAGCCCTATGAGTGGAAACGTACAATTCAGTTTTAAAAAGTTTTTCTATATATTTATAATATGTAAGAAAAATTAAAATGGTTTAAATTGTGTTTAATTATTTATTTGTATTTTTTAGTCGACGCGTATTAGGTAATTAGTGGACGGATCAGAGACGCCAATCCAATTGCCCGCAATAGAGCCCACCGTACGGGATCTCGTCCAGTATACCCAAACGTGGGTGGCCTGAGAGAGTATGCTCTCATAGTAGCCTCTGGGTGGGCAACAGTTGGCGAACCACTGCGATACCGGTGTCCAGTCCCCATGCTTAGATAGGCACGTAGGAGGTGGGTTAGGGCCCAACTCTATCTTTTTATCCTGCCGGTACTTTGGGGTATGCGATCAGGCATTTCTCCTGACCTAAGCAAAAAGGTGTTATTCCCAATACCAAAACCACTATTATACGCACGTAAAAATTAATGTTTGCTATTTGTTAGAGATCATAGAATAGTATAGACAACAATAATATCCACTAAGTTCGAACTAAATAGTCTGTATTTGAAATATAAACAGTATATCTAACTAATTTCAACTCTGTCCACAATCGTTGAAGGCAATAACATCGATCAACTGTAAAAGCTTATTGGAGACTTAGATTGTTATTTGGGGTCTTTGTACAATCCTTGATAATAGAAATATCTCTACAAACAATAGTGCTCTCTCACAAACTGTTATTAAGTAGTTGTTCTATGAAATTTATATGAGACTATTTGCACTCCTCAGTTATATTTTATTATATTTTTCTAGTTTTTCCAATAACAACCTTTTTGGGTGTATTAATGCAGCAATAAAATTACAAAAATCATGACCAACTGTTCTCGAATTTTGGTTGGTACTAAGACATGTTTTCTTTTGAAGGCAATAATCTCAGGAACATCTGATCCGATGTGAAAAATTCTTCAGTGTTGTATAATATAAGGAGATAGTCTCCTCTTTCCTTTGCCGCGCTCTGCTTCACTGTTATTGGTCACAGCGAAGCGAAGCATCAGTGAAAAATGTTCAAAAATCAGGAAAAAATATTCTAAATTCCAGGCGTACTGTTGTAAGAATCAAATTTGACTTTATTGTTTATCGGTGCACAGCACTACTCACATACCCATCACTAGTATGGTATAGAGTATTTTTATATATATAGACTGTGTTGTCTATGTTCTTTGTGTGTAGAAATCTCAATAAAACTACGTTTTACTAAACTAATTTATTTAATTATCTCTCATTATTTACATCAGGTTATGGACCCAGGCCACCTGATTAATATCTATAAAAAGTTAAAGTGTGAAAGTTTAGTTCAAACAAAAGTAGTTCCGTATTCAGTATAACTAACCTAAAAAAAAAAAAATAACGTGGCGAACGGTTATAAAATTCACTTCATCAACAAAATGTCTTCTAATAGTACGATGGCACTGATTGAAAAATTGACTGGAAGAGAAAACTATCCTACTTGGAAGTTTGCAGTACAAACTTACCTCGAGCATGAGGAATTATGGGAATGTATAACCTCCGAAGATACCGATGTCAAAAAGAACACGAAAGCAAAGTCTAAAATTATATTACTAGTAGATCCTATTATTTACGTACACATACAGGAGGCCAAAACGGCCAAGGAAGTGTGGAACAACCTAGAAAAAGCTTTCGATGACAAAGGACTGACACGCCGCGTTGGTTTATTAAGAGATCTGATAACCACTACACTCGAATCTTGCACAAACATAGAAGATTATGTGAATAAAATCATTTCGACAGCTCATAAACTAAGAAACATAGGATTTAGTGTAAATGATGAATGGTTAGGCACCCTACTGCTAGCTGGTCTACCAGATGTTTATCAACCTATGATAATGGCACTAGAAAGCTCAGGTGTGGCGATCACATCTGATTTTGTGAAGACTAAGCTTCTACAAGACGTAAGAAACTCTGAGTCTAATGCATTATATGTCAATAAAAATAAAAGACAACCGTTGCAGTTCGCCAAACAAGCTCCGGAAAAAGTGTACAAGTCCAAAGGTCCAAGATGCTTTGTTTGTAACAAATACGGCCATGTGAGTAAATACTGTCGAAATAAAAAGCCACAACAGTCGAAGGATGACACTGGATATGTAGCTGTGTTCTCTGCAACAACAAGTAATGACAATGGTTGGTACATTGACTCTGGAGCATCAATGCATCTCACAATGCACCGTGACTGGCTCTATGATGAAGTTCCACCTCCGATTAATACAATAAAGGTAGCTAATGACAAGAAACTTGTTGTGAAAAGTTGTGGAAAAGTGAATCTTAATGTGGTTGATGAAAATGGCAAAATAAATTCAATTATGATTCGAAATGTTTTGTATGTTCCGGAATTGGCCACAAATCTTCTATCAGTAAGCCAAATAATAAACAGTGGATGCCAAGTGCAATTTGATAAAAAAGGCTGTGTCATATGCAACAAAAGCGGTGAAAAAGTAGCAGTAGCCAAAATGATAAACAATATGTACAGGCTAAAAACACATAGTGTACAAGCATACATATCTGCTTCGCACGACAATGATTTTTATCTCTGGCATCAAAGACTAGCACATTTAAATTTTGAAGACTTAAATAAACTATCAGATAAAACAGGAGTTAAACTAGAAAACAAAGGGAAAGTCGTCTGCATTACATGCCTAGAAGGAAAACAGACAAGAACCCCTTTTCCTACTGGAGGAGGTACCAGAGCACAAAATAAACTCCAACTGATTCACTCTGATGTTTGCGGCCCAATGGAGGTACAATCTGCTGGAGGAGCTCGCTACTTTGTGACCTTCATAGATGACTTTACCAGAAAAGTATTTGTGTTCATATTGAAAAATAAATCTGATGTGTTTGAAAAATTTAAAGATTTTAAAGTGTCTGTAGAGAATGAACTGAATTTAACGATAAAAGCACTTCGCACCGACAATGGAACTGAATATATGAGCAATGAATTTGAAGCATTTCTCAAGAAATCGGGAATTAAACATCAGACATCTACTCCGTACACTCCTCAGCAGAACGGCTTAGCCGAGAGAATGAACCGAACACTTTTGGAACGATCAAGATGCATGTTATTAAATGCTAAATTACCAAAACAGTATTGGGCAGAAGCAGTTTTAACTGCATGCTACATAACAAATCGATGCCCTACAAGAACTCTAGAATTTTCTACACCTGAAGAGAAATGGTCTGGTAAAAGGCCAAATATTACACATCTGAAGATTTTTGGGTGCGAAGCGATGGTACATGTTCCAAAAGAAAAAGCCAAAAAGTGGGATTCAAAGTCAACTAAAATGATTTTTGTTGGTTATAGTGAGGAAACGAAAGGGTACCGACTATTAGATCCAAAGACAAGGAAAATCCTAATAAGCAGAGATGTAATGTTTATTGAGAGCTCAGTTAAAAGAAATTTAGCCATGGTTCCATTATCAGAGTCAGTGACAGAATCAACGGTAAAAGATGACAGAAACATTATGAATGATACATTAACTAATTCACAAGAGAGTGAAACAACAAATGATGAAACAAGTGACGACAATTTTTTCTCTGATGAAGGATCTCTATATGAACCGGAAAAATCAATTGATCTGACGGAACTGTCAAGTCATGTTACAACTAGATCGAAGGTAAGAATGAACAAAATGGAAGCAAACACTTATATGTGTAACAAAGAAAATATAGAACAATATGATGTGCCACAAACATATACCGAAGCAATATCAGACAAGTTGAATGCAGAAAAATGGAAACAGTCAATCACAGATGAGTTAAAAGCACATAAAGAAAATGAGACATGGCATTTAATTAAAAAACCAGAAGGTGCAAGATTAATTGGATGTAAATGGATTTTCAAAGTAAAAGATGAACCATCTGGTCTCATCTATAAGTCAAGATTGTGTGCCAAGGGATGCTCACAAGTCCAAGGGATTGATTACACAGAAATTTACTCTCCAACAGTGAGATATGACTCGATAAGGGTTTTTTTTTTCAGAAGCAGCTCAACATAATTATGAGATTTTGCAATTTGATGTCAAGACTGCATTTCTGTATGGTGATGTAAAAGAAGACATTTATATGAAACCTCCTGAAGGTTTGGATGTCCCAACAAATCTGGTATGTAAACTTAACCGTTCACTTTATGGATTAAAACAAGCACCCAGGTGCTGGAATCAAAAGTTTGACAGTTTATTAAAGAAATTTGGTTTCAAAAATAGTCATGCAGATAGATGTGTTTATACAGGCAATATAGACAATAACAAAGTTTACTTATTACTTTATGTTGATGATGGACTTTTAATGTCAAGTTCTAGGGAAGCCCTTAGTAAGATAATGTGCGAACTGAAAGAAAATTTTGAAATAAAACAATGTGATTTAAAGAATTTTGTAGGAATGCAAATTGAAAAATCTGAAGGAAGAATATTTATTCATCAATCTAAATACATTGAAAGACTGCTGTGTAAATTTAACATGCAAAATGCTAATGGTAATAAAATTCCAGTTGATCCTCATACCACTTTAGAGAAAAGTCTTGAGGCCCCGGACAAGAATATTCAATATCGTGAAGCTGTTGGGTCGCTGATGCACCTGGCAGTTGTAAGCAGGCCTGATATCATGTATGCAGTAAGTCTGGTAAGCAGATATCTCAATTGTTACAATAATACTCATTGGAACGTAATTAAGAAGATAATGAAGTATTTAAAAGAAACCAAAGATTATGGTTTATGTTATTCATCTTCAACAAACAACATACTTGAGGCGTACAGTGACGCAGATTTCGCTAAAGATATGTGTACACGTAGATCACTGACTGGGTATACATTTATTAAAAATGGTGCTGCCATAACATGGGCAACGCAACGACAACAAAGTGTTGCTTTATCTACTACAGAGGCAGAGTTTATGGCTGCATGCTCCGCAACAAAAGAAGCTATATGGTTAAAAAGATTATTAATGGACATTGGTGAATTTAAACAGGACTCTATTTGCCTAAATATTGATAATCAAAGTGCTATTTGTTTAATTAAAAATATCGACTATCACAAACGCTGTAAGCATATTGATATTAAGTACAATTTCATTAAAGATAAGTATATAGAAAAAGAAATAGATCTAAACTATGTGTGTACCAAGGAGCAATATGCTGATATATTTACAAAGGCTCTTCCTAGAGACAAATTTCAGTATCTTAGACAGAAGATTGGTGTTCAAACATTGCAATAATATAATATTTTTTTTGTAAATTAGCTTAAAGTCTAAGATGTCTTTTGGTTTTGTGATATAAAGTTTTTTTTTTTTTCTCATTGTTAATTGAAATTAAAATATTGGATAAAGTTTAAATTTGGTGTGAGTGTTGTAAGAATCAAATTTGACTTTATTGTTTATCGGTGCACAGCACTACTCACATACCCATCACTAGTATGGTATAGAGTATTTTTATATATATAGACTGTGTTGTCTATGTTCTTTGTGTGTAGAAATCTCAATAAAACTACGTTTTACTAAACTAATTTATTTAATTATCTCTCATTATTTACATCACGTACGGAGTCGCGTACATCATGTAGTGTTCTATAAAACTGTAGGTATCTTCTCAGGGATGTGTAAGTATACACTTTTCTAGTGAAATCAAATAGATTATTTGTTTTGAAAAAGTGTCCATTTACTGATTTTAGTGATGAATAATTATAGATACATCTTTAGCTATCTACTCGTATCTCACAAAAAATGAATACAGCAATGCAGTATTTGCAGCACCGTATATGTGATAGGTGTACTAACAAAAGAAAATACTGAAATACTGAATATTAAAATTTAGCAATAGCATCGAAGGAGTAAGTTATTCATTCGATGGCATGGCAATAATCGGCATTATTCTCACACTCCACAACAATGTAAAATAATATTGAAAAAAAAAATGAAAAGAAAATGAGAAAAAAACACCCATGGAGTTTCTTGTGTGTGGTTTGTTTCAAAAGAGCTTGTAGACCAGGAAATAAAATATTTTGACTTTGACTTTGACTTTGAAAATGTATCGTAAATATAATATAACGAGCATTGCTTCTAAACGTACAGGCACCGAATTGTTACCATTTTACTATACAAATTGTTATAATAAATAGGTACTTTTGTTATGAATAGGGTACCTTTGTTATATCTTGTGTTACGCAAACGTTCACGGTCAGAGCACTCAAATAATGAAATGTGTGAACATACCTCTTCAACAATACTAGTAAAGTCACGAAGTGTACAATTATATAACTATACTAGCTGTAGCCCGTGACTTGATACGTGTGAAATTTAGAAATTTTTCCCTGCTTTTGCATGATTGTCGACTGATACTTATTTGGTTTGATTGGTCGCTGCGTGATATTATGCAGAATAAGGCCTTCCTCAATATATGTACTATCCAACACTAAAATGTTTTTTTTTTCTAATTGGATCAAGTAGTTCCTGAGATTAGCGCATTCAAACAAACAAATTCTTCAGCTTTATATTATACTAGCTGTTGCTTATCCGTGTGGTGACGGATTAAGAATACAAGTGTCACCACCCCTTTTCTTCCCAGGGTGCTGTAAAAGTTAGCTAAAATTTGGAACACAAGTAACAACCTTTGTGAGAGACGGAAAACTCGACTTAAACCCTGTGCCAACACGTCTGGTCAGCGCGGCACAGTAGACCATAATCCCTCCCAAAGTGGAGGAGGCCCGTGCCCAACCGTGGGACATTAATGGGCTGGAGAGAGAGAGCTGTTGCCTACAATTTCGTACGCCTGGAATTTAGAACCAAACCTTAACAAATAAAAGAAGCCTTCTTTTTGAACCGCTCTATCTTTTAAAAAAACCGCATCAAGATCCGTTGCGTAATCTTTAAGATATAAGCTCACATAGGGACATACATACAAAAATTAAAAGTTTTATAATAAGTAAAGAAGTATAGATATCAACTTAAATTAAATATACTTAGTATTATCAAATATGTATTTCGTATAATGCTAATAAATTGAGTCAATAATTACACATGTAATTTACATTATGTAATATATACAAACTTGGCGTCAGTAGAGTTGTAAGGTGTCTTATTCTTTGTACACTCCATAAATGTTTTACTGTTAGACACGGATCTTTTTCAGAACGTAAAGGCCATACGATATAACTAGCTACTGCAGTACGTACGCGTGGAATTCTCAAAATTTTCTTCGTTTCAACGCAACATTTTTCTTTAATGGAAGGATATAGGCTATATAACATCGCGCTGCAACCTATAGAACCGAATTTTACAGGTCGCAGCGCGATGTTTTATAGCATATAGCCTTCCTCGATAAATGAACTATACAATACAAAAAGCTGTTTTCAATTGGAACTAGTAGTTCCTGAAATTAGCGCGTTAAAACTAACAAACAAAAAAGCTCCTCTGCTTTATAATATTAGTATAGAAGTAATCAGAGTTCTGTTATCTCTAAAACTTACGCGACATCTTTTATTTAATATTAACCACTTTTCTCTAACATCTGACTATAAAGGACACCTTACAACTCAATCCCACTCGTGGCCATGATGTCTAAAAACACCAGGATAGATTTAAAAACAAAATAGACCCGTCTAAATCTGTAAAAAAGTTTCATTTAAAATATATCTGTGATGATAGATAAGTAATAGATTAAAGTTTATGTGACATGAACTGGATCACATTATACAAATCCTTTGATAAAATTATTAACTATGATCTATAAAGATACACAACATCCAATGTATTAAGGTCAAAAACGCTTCTAATAAAACTGACTAATTATAACCTTGAAACGCCGTCAAGCGCGTAATTTTATTAGCCCTATAATATATCAAACGGTGTCAAAATAAAAAATATTTTATCTTTACAGAGACACTGCCTCGTGTGTTGATTTATTCATGGTATATAACATGACAGTCATGAAGTTTGTGTGGTAAACTTAGTTTCGTACTTTCTTTTTTAATTTTGTATTCTACTAAAGTTATTATATCTTTTTTTTTAAATAATTTAAGTGTTAAGCATAAGTATAAGTTAACTAGCCAGATATTGTATGAGGAAGCCTGTTTCACCGTGATACAGTTTTAAAACTAGTACGGAAAACAGTTCGTATAATTATATAGCCACTGGGTGTTCAAGAAATAAAAAAAAACCTGTCAAGAGCGAGATAAACTCGCACAGTCAGGGTTTCGTACCTACTAAAAATAAGTAACTGCATTCAAATAATCAGTTAATTAAACTCAAAACAAAACACCAACTTAATTTTGTAGTTGAAATGTAGGGAGTCGCCTACATTTCAGCTACTTCATAAGTTGGTATTAGTATAAACATTTTTTATTGTGATATGAAGGCAAATTACAAGTTTTTGGATTTTTCCCTATATCAGCACTATATAGACTTGGTCTATGCCAAATTTAAAGTCTCTAGGGCAACGGGAAGTAACCTGTGAATTTTTATTCCCCAGCATAAGTCGAAAATTCTTGAAAATGGTCGTAATTCGGTTATATCTTTTAAATGCGTAGAGGTAAAAGGTTGGTTGTATTTTTTGCAGCAAACGACCGCATAGATCTATATCTGGTATGAGTTTCAAGTTGATACCTTCAGCCGTTGCCGAGTGAAAAAAGTTTGACAGACGGACAGACAGACAGACAGACAGCGGAGTGATCCTATAAGGGTTTGTACGAAACCCTAAAAATAAAAATAATATAAGTTCAGACAGTTCGTGTGGTGATGAAGGGACAATATAAGCAGTTAACGTATACTGTGAGAGACGAAAACCTCGAAAGTAAACCGTGTGCCAACATGCCTGGTCAGCGCGGCATAGTATACTATAATGTCTCCCAAAGTGGAGGAGGCCCGTGGCCAGCACTGGTATATTAATGGGCTGGAGAGGAAGAAAGGAATCCGCCCTGGCTTTACAAGTTTAAAGTTCGTCCCCAAACTAAGCTTATATGCTTCTTTTTTTTTTGTTCTCCACTTTGCCCTACCGGGCCATGATGGTGCCTTGAGCTTTACCATGACCCGGTAAGGGTTATATGCTTCTGTTATGGGTACCAGAACACGGATTTATTACATAAACTACTTTTTTTCGTAAAAACATACTTATAAAAGTTATTTATTAAATCCTTTTGACGGTTGTTACATTTAAATTTAGAAATATTTTTAAGCAATGAAAGACAAAGATTCCAGTCAACAATGCGAGGAACAATTCCAAAGAGAGTAAATTATACCATAAACTGTAACGGGAGTCAAATCCCTGTAGAGTAATCTTCATGTATCCTGTTGACGTCACAAGTAATGTCATGGGAAGTAGAATAAAACAAACCTATACCTACTGACTGCTTAAAATTATGGTGTATTATTTAGAAATACTTCCAAATGTGACAGCTGGCCTCTCCCCATATTTACCGGGGTCATAGTCTGCCATAATGGGGCCACCCCTTGCCGTGTAGTAGTCAGGCTCAGGGCACACACCATTGCCCGGTTAGGGTGAGAAGAAATTTTAAAAAAAAGGTTATTTCCGTCCACAGCTGGACGTAGGCCGGCCCAGAACGTCACCACGCGCGGTTCTGAGCTAATTGCATCCAGCGACTACCGGCGCATTTGACGATATTCTCCACTTTGTTGCTTGAGAAATACTTGCTTAGGCAAAAGGTATTGTTTTATTATGAAGATGGCATTGTTCTTATAAATGAATTGACCCACCCAGTACCTATTTGTAGTATACGCATAAAAAGATGCAGGCTAGAACTTTCTATGTGCCATTTTGCGGGTTATATTATCGGAACTAAAATACTCCATCAATCAGTCTTAAGTGAGATGAATTAAGTCCAAGTGTATCACTTGTTTGGGTAGATGAGTTCGATGAACTATTTCAGGTAGTTATATTGACTGAAGTTTTTGCAATTATCTCTATATCCTTTCAATTTAGCTTTAAGTGTGTACCCTTGCTTCTTTTATGGTATTTCTTCCTTCTTTCAAACTATTATTAAAACATAGCTGATGCTTGTGACTTCTTACGTGTGGAATTTAGAAACCAAACCTCCACAAATCTGTACTAATTTTAAAAAGCTGAAGAGTCTGTTTGTTTGGACAGTAAACATTTCACATTCAAAACACAATACCAGAACTATTAATTGGCCTACTTTTGGAGCACAAGGCTTAATGAAAATGTATTGTACACAAAGTTCTTTGCATAACCTTTCCTATGGGAAAAACCCAACAATGAAGGCCAAAACATGATTATTGATTTGTCGGTTATTCCGACAACTAATAGGTATACGAAACTTTTACCTTTCATTATCAATTCACATATCTCTCTCTCTCTCCAGCCCATTTACGTCCCACTGCTGGGCACGGGCCTCCTCCACTATGGAACTTCTTTTGGTCGACTATGCAACGCTGACCAGGCGTGTTGGCATAGGATTTAGCTTCGAGTTTTCCGTCTCTCACAGTTAATGTTAACTGCTTTTGTTATTCCTTAGTTGGCTTTTACAGCACCCTGGGGAAGAAATGGGCTAGTCACCCTTGTATTTTTATCTAAAGAAAAAAGATTGGACAGCTTTTAATATTTAATAGGCTTCAAAATTACTCGTCTTAATTAAAAAACAAATTTCTATTTCAGATACACTATTCCCGGTTAACATAGGCTATATTCAAAATGTATAGTCTATGTTTTTAAGTATATAAGCTTAGCTTAGGACCAGGGGACGTTGTGTGTGAAATGTCAATGAATGAATGAATAATGTTACCCCAGCAAAGCCGAAGCGGATTACTAGTCATCCAAATAATTATTTGAATTGAATCTATTTGTGTACTTATAATTCTCGTTAAGTATCTGTTAACAAGTTTACAAAATATTTCAATAGATTTTATTGTGGTTTTTGTTAGATAGGGATGAGGAAGGTTTAGGAATAAATTTCGTATGTTTTTTTGTAAAATGGTTGATAGTCATAGTTCAAAATAAAAAATATGTAGAAGCTGTCAAAGCAAAATTTACCGGCATGAACTTTTAAGATGTGTCAAGAAATACATATTACATTATTTCCTGAAACACATTAAATAAAATATTTACTACTGAAATAATGTTGCTAGAGTTCATCGCATAACAGAATCTCTAGCTAGAACAAGCAAAATAACGAATATTAATAAACCTATTTTAACTCCCCATTTATTAGTCTCATATTGATATGCTCAGTAATTCCTTCAAACGATCGGAAGTCTTTGAAGGGTCTTTAAAAATAGACCAGTGTGGTTTTGGCGTTATCATAAAACCGACAAAGTTATGGCCGAGCCGTAAATAGCCGGTCATATGAAGTCTGTAACAAGGTTAAGTACTTACAAATACTTATACTACCTTCATAAAACTAGCTTTATCATCTTTAATTATATTTAAGACGATATAGTTAAATTTATTAAGTCAGTGTTACTTACAGGGGAGGTTTTGTCGCTTTTATACTTTCGGCAACTTTTACAGAAATCATGACTATTTGTTGTTACAGCATACAATATACAAGCTGTAAGATTTTCAGTCTCTGAGTTTCACCGTTCCAGAGATACAACCTGGTGTTAAACAGAAGGATACCCCGTTTTACTTTTGGCACGGAATCCTAAAAATCTTGACTACTGTGAAGTAAGCTTATATAAAACTAAATAGTTCTATATTTATATTAAAATATATATTGTAAGCGTGTAATAAATAAGTTGTAAACAATTGTTACTTGTTAACATGACACTCTGCACTAATTTTAATGTACGCATAAATGTATGTTAATTCATTTTGTCTTACACGTTGTGAATTATGGAGCTCGGAAACGTCCTATCCCTTTACTTGAATAATTTTGTTACATGTGATCCGTCACGGTGTAATTTGATATCGTAATATAATAGAAAATGCGACGAACAGCCACAAATAATATACTAATCCAATCTAAATATGTACTAACCCAATGATATGTCATGTCTTTGATACACTTATGATTAATCACGTGTCGTGTGCCATTATATTAGTGAATTACATGTTGCCCGCGAGTTCCTGCACAAGGAAAATTTTCCTCGTTTTTGCAACATTTTTAATTGATATTTCGCTCCTATAAGGCGCAGCGTGATTTTATATAGCCTTTCTTTATAAACGTACCACCCAAATTGAAATATTTTTTTAAATCACACCTGTGGTTCCCAAGATCAGCAGTGGTATTCAGTAAAAGCGAAAATTCACTTCACTTTTTCTTACTGAATACCACTACAGCGCGTTTAAACAAACAAACTCTTTAGCTTTATAATATTAGTATAAATAATAATATAAATATCTATTCGTTCCCACCCATAAAATATATAGGACTACAAATTTTAATATTATTATACATTCCTCCAAATTAGAAGGACTTTAGTCCAAAGTACTATCCTGACCAATGTTTAACACGATGAGTGCGAAACGAGGCTTGAAAGATCTCGTCCATGTTTCGTCTTTACAGCGGTAAGAAAAAACTTAAACTTCCCTGTCGTGCGAGAGGCGTAACTTCCGTCTGGTTTAGCTTAAGAAAGAGATAACTGTATATCTGAGATGTGCTATTGATTCTGAGTATTTTGGTATGCCTACCTTAATACCGGATGTTTTAGGCCTCGTGCCGCACTGAATAAATAAAAGTTTAATACAGTGCGGAACGAGATTCTGAACACCTCGTACCTCCGCGGACCTCGTGCCGCACCCTATGCTAGCTTCACGCGGTTAGTGTTGTGCAAAACGTTGGATACTGCGTCCGCGATTTCAATTTTAAGATTTCGAAACGTTGCCTAAGAATATTAATTGATAATATTAATGATGATGAAGAGGAATCTAATTCAAAGTTACCGATATTTGAAAAACAGGTAAGTTTCCAATCAATATTTACAAATTATACTCAGTCTAAGTGAAATAATGGTGTAGGAATATAATAAATAAGTTCCAGCTATGTATATTTAAAACATGGTGTATAAATACAACATATAGTATTATAAATTATACACTGTAATGTATTGTATGTTTATGCTGTTTTAATAAAAAGCATCCACAAGTATATTTAAATAAAATCGTTTATTTTTCCCATCACTATACCGAATGAAAAAACTGCCCTTTTTCAGTGCGGTATGGGGTACATACGATTACACATTTTATTTTGCGTATAGAATCTAAACTAAACAATCTACCCACAGGCGGCGGCAGATTTAGGTTGATCAACTCATTGATAGCAATAATCGCGACAAAAACCGTACAATTTGCCTTATTTGGCGCCAAAAAAAGGATTTTTGTCTACAGTGGGCGGTGGGGTTTACTAAGTCTCGTACCGCTCCAACGTCTGGTTCAGGATGAGGTTTCAAACGCCTCGTAACGCAGTAATGGAAAGTACAGATAAATTAGTGCCGCTGGGAACGTGTTAATTTTCGAAGTTAGATTCAAAGACTTGCTGCCTTGTACGCTCTAAGGTGTGAATGATTTGGCAATGTGTTTATTAGTCTGTATCCCTCAATCATTAACGGCCTTTTTCAATATCTTATCTATCCTCGAGTCTTGCTATCAAAGTCAGCTTAATATACATTTTGTCTCTATTTACATATCAATAAGCTACAGATGACAGCATTCCCTATTGAAAACTTGACAGGAGATAGAAATATCTTACTGATAAACAAGGATAGCAATCTATCCGTAATCGTAGATTGGTTATTGAAAATGGCCGTAACCATAAATATACCAGAGACTGTATTGGCGTTTAATCCCGAAGACACGGAACTTTAGCCTGGCTAAATCGTACGCCATGGACTTATAATATTTCATATAACGTATTGTCCGCATAGAACACACACAGATATGTAAGTAGCTTCAAGCCGACTGAGTGATATAGGCATAGCCACTACCTCCGATATATAGTGTTATTAGTAAATCTATCTTTGTACAATATGGGACATCATTCTCTTCAAAGAATAATATTACGCGTACTCCTATGCCTGTCGTCTAAATTAAACCTCTCCTCGTAACCTTAATTATGTCTTGAGTTCACCCAGAAAATGGTCGCTACGTAATTTCCACTCCAGTGATGTGATAGTCCACTTACATTCGGCCGTGTAAACTTTTAGGCTATGTTCCATACGCCCACTCTAAAAAGTAAATAAATATAATAGGAGACGTTTTTACTTATTATAAAACAAAGTCCTAAGTTTTGTATGCATGTCCCTATGTGAGCTTGTATCTTCCAAACTACGCAACAGATTTTGATGCGGTTGTTTAAACAGATAGAGTAGTTCAAGATAATGGCTTTTTTGTATAATTTGTTAAGGTTTGGTTTAAAAAACCACACAAAGATGCAAGCAACAGCTAGTTATATTATAAAGAAATCCTGATCATAGTTTTTTAAGACAAACTACGAAAAATTCACATGTTAATAGATTTCTTGCCATTGCATAATAAGTAAGTTTGTAAACCTAAATTATTTTTACAGCTAAAATGTGCAACCGAAAATTAACATTTGTAAGAAAGATCTAATTAAAAAACACTACAAACAAAATGTTTCTTATAGCGATGAGCAAATACAGCTATGTATGTAGCTCGTAATATGTAACACGATGTATAAGTATGTGAATAAATTTTAGATATATATCGTCAATACCGTGACATTATGGCTTTGAACATTTCGCAAGATAAGACAAATTATGTACAAAGCGTATAAATACGTTGCCCTTGTAAAAATACTTGGGGTTAGCTTTACATGTTTTTTTCTTTTACGTCTTCTCTCATGCATTCTACCGTTTCCTTTTACATATTTCCTCCATGTCCTCTGTAGCATCAACCAGCCATTTTCATCTTTCTCACTTAATAACTTCCACAAATTCATTTCCAGATTTTGTCTGAAAACATAAACATTAGATATTCAATATACTTTGACAGATATGTTACAAAATTTAGAGCTAACGTATAATTAAATGCCAGTAAACTATCTCTAACCAAAATCACATGGGACAACTCATTAGGGAGAACGCTACGACAAGTAGCCGCAAATAAATCTATTTGCGGACTGAAGCGTTGTTTTATTGCTTCTAAGTATTTATACGTATTTACGAAACTTGCACAAAACTATAGCGTTGCAATATGCTTTAGTGTATTTTTTGAGATGATCGTTTGTCAGCCAATCCCAAATGTTTAATAAATACGCTGTCTATACTATTCCCGAACGAAGGTTTCTATCCATTAGGTGGCATCATATTCCTGATCATATCACATCGTCATAATCACACCGTCGTCGTGAACATGGCAACGTCAACCAAATGATGCGTTTTACGAGAATAGAATATTAGCTTAATATCCCATGATGATGAAGGGTGGACAGTTTTGTTAGTCTTGAGCTTTGTAAATACAAAATGATTTTCTGTAATAAAATTGTTTGGATATCACAACAAATATCGTATATAAAACACAAAACAAAACCCTTAGGTACAATGCGCCATTAGTTAATACAATCACAGGTACAATATAATTAAATTAGAAGTTAAGTTTAGATCCCTTAATTTTCAATTTCAAAAAACAATAGGCCTCATTATAACATGATGATGATTATTATGTTTACATGGTTACCAGGAAGCCGAAATTTATGCGATTCTATAACTGTACCACTAATAAAATACACATGTACCAAATCGCAATAAGAGACTGCCGTCTGTTTAGGTTGTTGTAGACAAATATTTACACATTATGATAAGGCGAATTATATATTATACTTCTTTGACTGACTAGTGTATGATTAATAGTTATATTTTTTTTTTTATTAAAGTACGTAATTTTTAACAGGAATTATTTAGTGTTTAGGGTACCGTACTTAAAAGATAAAACTGAGCATTGACTGATAACAAATCAGCCTACTGCAGTCCACTGCTGAACATAGGCCTCTCCTAATTAGCACCACAATACACGGTCCTCCGCCTCCTCGTTCTTCAGGTCATCGGTCCACCTAGCAGGGTGGTGTCCTACCTTACGTTTGCCGAGTCGCGGTCTCCACTCAAGAACCCGTCTGCTCCATCGGCCATCCCACTGCCACTTTAGCGAGCTAGCCCTGCGAGCTATGCCGACCACTTTGGTTTTTTTCACGTATAACCTCGTTGCGGATTTTATATCATAGGTAAAACAACAATAATTGAAAACAGATTTACTTGATTATTTATGGGACTTTCATACAACAAACTTACATAGTAACTAGATGATGACCTTAGACGATAATAATCCTAATCCTATTAATATTATAAATGTGAAAGTTTGTGAGGATGTTTGGATGTTTGTTACTCTTTCACGCAAATATTACTGAATGGATTTTAATAAAACTTTACAATACCTTATATATCAGAATAAATTGTAGCCTACTTTTTATCCCGAAAGAATACAATGTTCCCGTGGGATAATTAAAAACGAACAGATTTAGTATAATTTTTTACCGCGGGTATCACCGCAGGGCACAGATAGTATGATAGTATGATTATTATTATCGCGAGTCTAACTCGTAATTAGTCGGTTTCAATTTACTTTTATCTTGATTCAATTTCAACATATTCTTACATTATAAATGTGTAAGTATAGTTTATACAATACGGCACGTAAGGTGTAACATTTATGGGAACGGGAAGTGCTTCCTGTATGTTGAGGTGTTATGCTCGCCGCAGACTGTTTGATGTGAGAATTATTACTTAGTCAAAGTTATTTAAGAATAAAGGGCGTCATAAACGGCATATTACGATACATAAATATAGCGTGAAAGAGACAGATGTATATAGAAAGAAAGTAAGAATTTTTTTATTTGCTATGTTAAAATAAAACAAACATCACGAGGACCTAACGCTGATTTTCAAATTGGGCCTATGAGAGTGGTGACACGGATGCCCATACGGATATCACTAACACAAATATTATTTACAAAGCTTAAAATATTTTGATATGATTTGGATATTTATATAGAAAAAATAGAGGCGAGAACGAAACAGATATACATCCTAATCCTAATTAATTTGTAAAATATGTAAAAACGAGTTGATGATACTACAGAAATTTTGACGAGCTTAAGTGTTAAGGTGTCGAAGGAAACTATAGCGCGATCTAAAAAGCGGTACAATGCCATCTATCGACTGTCATAGTAGACTTTTGTTTGAAAAGGTTTAATTTCTAAATTTCACGCGTACGAAGTCGCGGTCACCAGCTAGTATATTAATATAGCGAGATACACAAGACGTCACCGACAGATATATCTGTCTCTTTTTCGTCTCGTCATTTTTCTATATACATCTACGATATTATGTATTAATATAGCGCGAAAGAGACAGATGACGTCACTAACTGCGTATTAATATTATTAAAATGTATGATGCAGTTAGTGCCCTTAATGATCAAAAGTTAGAAGTACTTACAGAAGCTTTTGTTTAAATTATCATTATCTTGACGTCGCCCGTCGTTGAGGAAGTAAATGATATTAAAACAGTAAAATAAAAAAATATATAATTGATGGATGAAAAAGATCCGGTCAAGTACGAGTTGGACTCGCACACTAAAAGTTCCGTACCGTTGCATAATAATATATTCATCATACCGACCTCAAATAACATAAAATAATAGGACCCCAAACCATGGCATAACAGCAGGATATTAAATAAATATAAATAAATATTCATGGACTCATCCTCTGGTTCCAAGCTAAGCTTATTATGCTTGTGTTATGGGCACCAGAATACGGATATAATGCATAAACTACATTTCTTTTGTAAATACATACTTATAATACATAGAAACACCCAGACGTAGAATAAATATTTGTATGACATTTATAAACATCACACAACAACCCGCGACCTCGTGAATGGCAGTCCGTTACATAAACCACTCGACCACCAGGTTCGTCAAATTTAAGTCAATTAAGTTAAAGTCTAATTTTTATTTCAAGTTATCATGTTTTACAAGCTCTTTTTAAACGTCAAAAGCTAGGTTTTTGTTCCAAACGCAAAACCTATGGAGAAGAACAGACAAGAAACTCCATGGTTTTTTTTGTCTCTTTGTCCTTTCTTTCATTTTGTTTTTTCAATATTATAATAAATAATGATTATGAGTATTTTCGTTGTAACGTCAATTAATATAATTATGTATAAACTGAAATTTTCAGCATTCTAACTATCACCGTTCCAGAGATACAGCCTGAGTGATAGGCGGACGGACAGCGAAGTCTCGAAGAACTCGAACCCTAAAAAAATATATTTTTACTGAGTATTTGCAATTTTTTTTTATAAATAATCATGGACTCTTCACACAACGTCCTCTGGCCCCAAAGTAAGCTATATTTCTATGCTTGTGTTATAGGTACCAGAATACGGATAGACTACATATACTATTTTTCTTTTGTAAATACATACTTATAATACATAGAAACACCCAGACGCAGAACAAACATTTGTATGACAATTATAAACATCACACAAATGATTGTCCCGAGCGGGAATCGAACCCGCGACCTCGTGAACGGCAGTCCGTTACATGAACCACTAGACCACGAAGCCCGACATAGCTGATGTTGTTTAAGTTATTACCGTAAATGTCCATAACCATATAATTTAAATATCTTAAAAAGTCTCTCGAAATAACTTAGATTTTTATATGCCATAAATACTAACTAAATTGACACACTTACATTAGATAAATTATACGAGCTGAAAGACAGCCAACTTTGTGTGTATGAAACGTTATTAAAGATAAAATATAGTACATTTTGTTTGAGAAAAGGCCTCTTAGAACCTTTGTTCTCTTTGTTTCTGTATGCAGGACGACATAAAGATGAGAATATTCTTGTTTATATTTGTGCCACTTCTTTCTTTTATAAGAAATATTATTTGTTGTATATACTTATTCATATTTGACTGAAGTTTCGCTCTATTTCTTTCAAACTTTGGTTTTTATTTGTTGCTTTGTTTATCCAAAGTAATATTTGTGATTGTTATGTTGAATTATTTGAATAACATGTTTAGGTTTGGTTAATAGCCCATACTATTATAGTTTTGATGAAAAGTTCAGTTTAGAATCCTTCAACTAATCAACTACTTTTTTATCTATTTGTAGTTTTATGTTAATTACTAGCTTGTTGCCCGCGACTCCGTCCGCGTAGAATTTAGAAAACTTTCCCCGTTTTTGCAACATTTTTCACAACAGCTTCGCTTCTACTAGTCGTAGCGTGATTTTATATAGCCTAAAGCCTTTCTCGATAAATGCCCTATCTAACACTGCAAAAATTTTTTATATCAGCAAAGTGGTTTCTGAGATTAGCGCGTTCAAACAAACAAACTCTTCGGCTTTATAATATTATATAGTCTATACTATAATATTATAAAGCCGAAGAGTTTGTTTGTTTTTTTTTTAATTGAAATCAATGTCTAAATATTTTATACATCTACTAGCTGGCCCGGCAAACGTTGTTTTGCCATACCAAAAAAAAGTAAAAAAAAAAATGAACTATAAACCTCACGGAGCCCGAGACCTTTCCAACGAATGCAAAACCGTGGTAATCGGTTCGTGCGTTCTGGAGTTATAGCGTCAGGAAGGAAAACCCGACTTATTTTTATATAGTAGATATGTATACAATATTTAGAAATTGGTTTCAATTCAGTTAAAAATGAAAACGGTGACTGACCATTATAACAACATTGTAATAGCATAATTAGCAGACTTGGCCCCCAGTTAATATTGCCTATTGTGTTGACACTATATATTTCTTTTTTTTTTTATTATATGTGCACTTGGTATTGGTACCATTGTTTTCAACAGTAATGTCAGTCCAAATCCAGGATGGGAGCACAAGACCAATTCCACTGCAAAAAGGTGTCCGACAGGGGGATGTAATTTCCCCTAAACTGTTCACCGCTTCATTGGAGGACGTCTTCAAGCTCCTTGATTGGGCCGGACTCGGCATCAACATCAACGGTGAATACATCACTCACCTTCGATTTGCAGACGATATCGTGGTCATGGCAGAATCCCTGGAGGACCTTGGCACAATGCTCAATGACCTCAGCAGTGTTTCCCAACAGGTCGGTTTAAGGATGAACATGGATAAAACCAAGGTTATGTTCAATGTCCATGTCACTCTGGCACCAGTATCTGTTGGGAATGCGATTCTCCAAATTGTCGACCAATACGTCTATCTAGGACAAACAGTCCAGTTAGGCAAATCCAACTTCGAGAAAGAGGTCAACCGACGAATCTAACTCGGCTGGGCAGCGTTCGGGAAGCTTAGGCATATCTTCTCGTCCAACATTCCGCAGTGCCTGAAGACGAAGGTCTATTATGACCAGTGTGTGTTACCAGCGATGACATACGGAACAGAGACGTGGTCCTTAAATGTTGGCCTCGTAAATAAGCTCAAGGTTGCACAGCGTGCTATGGAGAGGGCTATACTCGGTATTTCCCTACGGGATAAAATCCGAAACACGGAGATCCGTAGGAGAACTGGCGAGTCCGACATAGCCCGAAAGGTTAGCACGCTGAAGTGGCAATGGGCAGGCCACATCGCTCGTAGAACTGATGATCGTTGGGGAAGGAAGGTCCTAGAGTAGCGACCACGTACCGGACGACGCAGCGTTGGGCGGCCCCCGACAATGTTGAGCGACGATATCGTCAAGGTCGCGAGGAGACATTGGATGCAGGTGGCACAGGACCGCGCGTTGTGGCGTTCTATGGGGGAGGCCTATGTCCAACAGTGGACGGAGTGAGGCCGAAGAAGAAGAAGATTGAAAAGTCATAATCGAAAAGATTTAATTGTGCAGCTAGTTTGAGATATACTTAAATATAACTAATAAAAAATTTATATTTTATGTTGTCAATTATATCAACCTACCATTTTGCTAATGATGCTGCGATTAAAAATATAGTTTATTTTCCTCTTTTGTATAATTTAACCAAAAATTTCAAGATATGTTAGGACGTAAATAGTCTTGAACATAAGTCTACGCCCTAAAACCTAAAACTTTGCAATCTGTGGTAAAATATTTTAAACAAAATTATATTTCTTTTCTCAAATTACTTCCTTTGTTTATTATAATGGACAAGTCGTAAGAAATATACCCTTTTTGGTGAGAAACACTTAAGTGCTTGAAGTTTCTAATTGTAGGACGCAAAATTTCTAAAGTCGTACATTTGGGTGTTACTTGAGCTGTCCGCTAGTTATTAGTTGTCTACAGTAAATTCTAAAAGTCAAATTTGTCTGATTTAGTAAAGATGTTTTTTGGGTTTAGGTGTATGTGTCGTGTGTCGGTTAGAGGATAAAATGAAATACGTTGAATGGCGTTTATTTGCGACTCAATATATTTGATATAGTAATAGCTTATATAGGTAAGGAGAACAATCGTTTCTATATATTCCTAATACTGCTGACACGCATAGTGTTGCATACAATGAATCCATACATAATATATTTGTATATAATAAATTAGCCGGCGAGCAAACAATACCATACATACTGTAATAAATATATTTGTATATAATAACTTAGGTGGCTAGCACAATGGTCTTTATGCATTTGTAGACCTGTTGACATACGTCTACTTGCAAACAATGAAATCAGTATATTACAAAGTATAGTACAAAGAATACTGTCCCTACATTGGGCTTTTTGTACCCTCATTTATACTTCTTGTGATGCATTGTAGGGGAAAAAGTGATCCGCTTGCGGTGATCACTTTTTCCACTACAATTTAACTTATTAAGTAACAGCATAGCAAGTCAATTGCAAAATTAATAAATTACTTCTTGTGTTGCATTAAAAAAATTTGTGAAGTTTTGACAAGATCTATTCAATAGATAGAAAGATATTAAAGTTTTGGTATTTAAAGGTAAACCGCTCAAAATCTAATTCGAGTCCTATTTCTCCTTGACTCATAGACATCAATACGAAATGTAAGTATATAATAATAACTATTACTTTTATTTTCTTGTGTCTGTATCCTAGCATTCTTTGCGAAGGAAATTCTCGTTACGGATTGAAGTAAACCTGTCCTAATCTAAATTGTATAGTTTGCGATCAGCAATGACGATTTTTTTACATTACAATTTCTTCGATTACGGAATTAGGTAATCTGGTTATTCTTTTATTTACTTCTTCGTTTATTTATTTACACTTTATGCTTAAACTATGCAAAGGCGGGCTTAATGCCTAAGGCGTTTTCTCCCAGTCAACCATAGGGTGGTGCAGAAAAAGGGAAGGTAGAAGTGTAATAAATAAAGTTAGATTATTATCAAAGATTGTTGTTGTTAAAGACTTATTGACATAGATAAATCCTATAAAGAGTACATTACATACACATACATAGAGATACACATAAATCAATACAATTAAACAGATACATACATACATAGATACGAGTATTTTTTTTTTTTTTTTTATTTTTTTTTTTTTTTTTTTTTTTAATTTCACATCAGCTCTTGTGAGAGTCTGGAGTCTGAAATAGGCCGAGACCTGTACTACAGAACTCCAGGCTCCCCCCAATAGGATGAATTAAGACATACGGTAATGCCAGTTGTTACATAATTACATGATCCGAAAAATAATGCTGGGGGTGGAGAAGATGCGTGAGTGGTTGACCGTGTGTGTGTGTGCGTGTTAGTGAGCGTGAGAATGCTCGAAGTTGCGTGGTTGCGAGTGTGTGTCAGGATTATTTTATAAGAAAGTGTATTATATTTTATGTACCTAAATAAATAAAATGTGATAATTATATAGGATATTTATTATTATTTTTTTTTTAATTTATTTTTTTATTATTATTTTTTTTTTTTTTTTTTTTTATACACATATTTTACTTTACAATTGCAACAAATTTTTCTGTTTCATCATAGGATAATGTCAAAAGCCAGCTCAACAACTTTCTTTTCACCTTTGGTTTTGTATCTGGGTATATACCTATTACCTTATTAGTTTTATTATAGAGATATGGTCCTAGAAAGCTATAGAACCTTTGCGCATGAGACGTTCGAAATAATTGTGTGTGTGTACAAACTGAAAATGACTTTCGTTGTCTCAAGAGGCTGGGGTCAAATTGTAGTTCACCGTGCTGCTTCATTACAACCGCGAATATGTGTAATTGCCGTATGGTGAGTACTTGACAATCATGGTAAAGTGCGTTTGTGGGGTATAGAAAAGGTTTTGAAAAAGCAGCCTTTAGTAGTGATCTTTGTGCTGTTTCTATTGGTTTTAGATTTGTTTTGGGAGCACCACCCCATATGAGGATACCATACGTACATATAGATTGGCACAGAGCAAGGTAGATAGATTTTATCAAGGCTTGGTCTAAAACATGCCGGAGTTTTTTGAAAATTACAAGAAGTCTTCGTGTACGGTTTGTTAGAGTTCGAATGTGCAGTTTAAAGTTTAGATTATTGTCTATTTCTATTCCTAAGTATCGTAACTGGGTAGTTGTTGCAAGCGGAGTACAAGAGCAGGAACTTCTGTCTGCAGAAGTGCACGAGTGGGCAGTTAGATTAAGATTGTTAAGGGAGATATAATTTCTGAAAGAGAAACAAATGTATTTGGTTTTATTTGTATTTAGGGTTAAAAAGCATTTGCGTAAAGCTTTAGTTACCTCATCAAGTCCTTTTTGGGCAACATTATAGGCTTCATCCCAGGAATCTCCAGTAAAAATTAGAGCTGTATCGTCGGCGTATGAGATTAACCTTCCCTGAGTGAGCGGTGTCTGGCAGATTTCGTTAATATAGAGAAGAAAGAGAGTAGGACCTAAAATACTTCCCTGGGGAACCCCATGCGTTATAGGACGTTCTGTACTTGTAAAATTACCAATTTTAACGCGCTGAAACCTATCACTTAAGTAGCTTTGAAATAGTTGAAGTTGTTTACCTCGAATGCCTACATTGCTTAATTTATCCAACAAGATCGGCACAGAGACAGTATCGAAAGCTTTCGCTAAATCTAAAAATATGGTGATTGTCTTTTTACCACATTCCATACTTTTTATGATGTAGTCTGTCAGTTGATGGATAGCGTCGTGAGTAGCTTTACCTCGTCTAAAGCCATATTGATTTTCTGATAGTATTTGAAACCTTTCTAAATAACGAACTAATCTAGTATTAATAATTTTTTCAAAAATTTTAGACAAAGCTGGTAAAAGAGATATAGGTCTATAGTTTCCGATACTGTCCCTGTCACCATCTTTATAGATAGGTATAACAATGGACTTTTTTAGGCATTTCGGAAAAATGCCATCTTGCATGCATGCGTTGAAAATTACTGCGAGAGGAGTACTTATAAAAGATTTTATGTTTTTTAGCACTTTGTTACTAATTTTATCCCATCCAACAGCAGTATCAGTGTGGAGGGCGGAGATAATAAGTTCAATTTCAGTCGAGTCGGTATCTAAAAGAGCAAATGAATTTAAGGTGGAGTAGCTGTTTGAAGTTGATATAATGTTGAAAGACTCTGCATTATCGGTGCGTAATTTATGTGTGAGAGACTTGCCAACGTTTACAAAAAACTCATTAACTGAGTTTATGGATTGTTGAGGGTCACTAGCTATATTTAAGAGATCTAATGGTTGTTGGGAAGTAGGCTTTGACGTGTACGTTATGTTTTTGATAGCTGCCCAAATTTTTTTATTATCTTTACCCGCCGTTTCGATTAGTGTTTTATCGTAGGAGATTTTAGCTTTCCGCAGTTGAGAATTGCAGTAGTTTCTGAAGCGTTTGTATGTAATTGAGAAAGTTTCATTATTTGGGTTTTTCTTGGATTTCAAGCGTAAGAGGTCCCTGTTTCGCATTAGACGGAGCAAGCCCTGAGTAATCCACGGCTTTAAGATTTTCCTTCGTTTACTAGTTTTGGTTTTGGTTGTGTTTTGTTCTATAAGATTAGATAATTTTTGAGTCAGATAGTCTAGTGAGATTTCTGGATTTTCAGAATCGTAAATTGGTTTTAAATCTATTTGTAGGATATCTGATACCGCTCTGTTGAGATTCTGTTTAAAAGAGACTTTTTCGTCGTGAGGCTTCGATACTACTTGCTGCAGAAAGCACACAACCGCCCTGTGGTCTGTGACAGTCGAGGAAAGAATAAGTGTAAGAGAAGGTTTGTTTGACTTCATAAGTATATGGTCTATGCAGGTACCGCTTAAATCTCTAGTAACTAATGTATGAGTTGGTAATAACCCGTGGAAAGCGGCTAAATTTAAGTAAGGTTCTGTGTGAACATTGGCGTTGTCAGTATTGATTGGAATGTTTATATCTCCAGTAATAACGACAGTTTGATAACTTTTTAAATTGCATAAAATTTCATTTAATGATGTTAGAAACGGATCGAGGTTGCGATAAGATGGTGATCGGTATATGGTTATTAGAGCAGTGTTGGTTGACTTAATTTTTATAATAAGACAATTGGCATCTGATAAATTAGGTTCCTCCACCGAGACATTCCAAGAGTTTTCAATAAAAACAACCACTCCATCATTTTGCAAATGATTGTATTTAGTACTAAAACATCTGTAGTTTTCAATGTGGGGTATTTTTGTATTGAAGGAAAGCCAGCACTCGGTTAGTACTAAGAGGTCAAAATTTGTTTTAGTTCTTTCCAATAATACTTCGAAATTTAAGAAATTGCGACCGATACTCCGGATGTTCTGTGTCAAAAGGGAAAAGCAGCTATCGTTGGGCGGGGCCAATTCGAAAATCCTTTCTACGTCACATTCCATTGACTGATAATTCGTTGTTTTTTCTAAATCATCAGCTAATATTATTTGATCGAATGTGAAGGATTAATTATGAAAAAGTTATATTTATTAGCAGGCAACTGGATTAAGAATCTTTTAGTGTACATTTGATGACAGAAAAGGATATATTGGCCCCACGAAAGAACACATGACTTGTAGCCCTCGAACAAAGAAGCCAGTAATAATTGATTAATATGTAGAGTGAGATATAGAACGGTTGTAAGTCTCAAGATTATAGATATTTTAACTTCCCTGATAAAAGGTATATAAGATAAGTTTAGGTATGTTTTAAGCTTAAATGTTGTTTTTTGATTATACGACGCATTGGTTAAGTTTTCAAATGGAAATATTATAATATTGTGTCCTATTTTAGAGCTAGTCATAGGTCTATTTAGATTAATTCTGCAGAATAATTTGAGTTTAATACAAAATGTTGGGAAAAATATTAAACACGATACGATGGTGGCTTTTAGTGTATTAAAAGATTGTGTATATATTATAAAATAGTAATAAATTTTGTGATGAAACAAGTCCACTGAGTAGTTTATCGATGGTAGGTACTCATAAACTTTTTGAGTGTTCTTAGAGTAATTAGAGTATGAAAATAACTTTATGTTACGTTGTCTGTTAAGCAATATATTATAGTTTGTTGTGGTATAGGTGTGAGAAAATGTTATGTTTTTACGTTTTGTGTGGGTTAAGTTTAGATTTAGAAGTCGAAATATAGTATTTAAAGGACTTGACATAAGAATAGTTTTATTAAAGGCGGTTTTACAGAGTGACTTAAGTGATTTGCGATTTGCGATTGAATTAAACTTGTCATAATTATAGAAAATGACAGAGGCGGAAGAGTAGCGTGTAAATAAGGTAGAAACTGTGTGGTTACAATATATAACAAACATAAACTGATACATAAATGATTTTATATGTTGTAT
This sequence comes from Orgyia antiqua, assembly GCA_916999025.1. Taxonomy (NCBI): domain Eukaryota; kingdom Metazoa; phylum Arthropoda; class Insecta; order Lepidoptera; family Erebidae; genus Orgyia; species Orgyia antiqua. The sequence goes on from OU779869.1 coordinate 5,707,416, forward strand.
TTGTGAAAACAAGTTTTTAGTATGTTCGCTTAGTAGTATTGTATATGTGTAGTTAAATGTAGTTAGAGTTGCTTGTGAGTGATGTAAGATTTTTGCTAAAATACATTTATTATAAACCAAAAACAGTCATTTGAAACCTATTTTTTGTAAGTCTTCTTCGGAATCAATGCGCAACACGGGTGAATTTTCGTTGTTTTTTTCTTTGATGTAAACTTTGCTATACGACGTCCAACAAATATAGTTATTGTTCGTTTTCACAAATTGTCGGGCAAGGTAATACAATCTTATACATACGGGCAAGGTAATAGTATATACGTACATTACACATACCATAAATACATATAATACAGGTACTTAAATACAGATAGATAGTAGTATAGTAGCTTCATAGACTTAGTTGTGGATGCAGCTAAACGTGAGGTTGTGTAGATATACGGAGATAGTGCTCACGTATCTTACGCTTAAACGCTTTACGGGAGGTGCACATCCTTATTTCCGGCGGAAGAGTATTCCAGAGAATAATGGAGCGAACAAAGAAATTATTGCCCCTTTAAAATAAAAGAAACATTTCTTTCTTTTTCTCTTCCTTCTCCAGACTATTAACGTCCCACTGTTGGGCACGGGCCATCCTCATTATAGGATGGATTATGATCTACTATGACGTGCTGGCCAGGCGTGGGTTTTATTTTCAAGATTTCCGCCTCTCAGAGGCTGTTATCTTGAAAAAGAAAAGAGACATATTCTTAATACGTCACCACGCAAACAGTTAGAAACATTTACACTATATTAATTACAAGATCAATAACAACACAGTACTAATAAATACTAACAAGTGGACGTCCATACTATTTAACAAACGTAATGAATATTGGGGAGTAACGTTCACTCGAATTAGTATTCAAGTAAAGGAGCGGTAATAAAACACAGCTAGTCAACGTATATTGTCTTTATTGAGACGTAAGGGTGTGTCTGTGTTAAAAGCGGGATAATAAAGTACTTTTTAACAATATATAAATATTTTTTAAATGTATTTACATTACTAAGATTAAGAGATATTAGATACTTAAACTAAAAACCTTAGATCCATCCATGCATCAACCTTTCTCAGTCCACTGCTGGACATAGGCCTCCCCCATAGAACGCCACAACGTGCGGTCTTGCGCTAACTGCATCCAGCGGCCCCAGGCGTATTTGACGATATCGTCGGTCCACCTTGTTGGGGGCCGCCCCACGCTACGTCGTCCGGTTCGTGGTCGCCACTCGAGGACCTTCCGTCCCCAACGGTCATCAGATCGTCGAGCGATGTGGCCTGCTCATTGCCACTTCAGCGTGCTAACTCTTCGGGCTATGTCGTACACACCAGTCCTTCTACGGATCTCCGCATTCCGGATCTTATCACGTAGGGAAACACCGAGCATAGCCCTCTCCATAGCACGCTGCGCGACTCTGAGTTTTGATGCCGATGCCGTGATGTTGATGCCGAGTCCGGCCCAATTGAGGAGCTTGAACCTAAAAACCCACACCTTCGTACGTGTGGTAAATTATAAAAAAAACACTTGAATCACTCTATCTTGTTTTTCTTTCTTTCCGTAAAACCGTTTTAAAATCCGTTGCGTAGTTTGACGATTTCAGCTCACATAGGTACGAGTACATACATAAAAAATAACAACTTTATTTTATATTATGTAGAGAAATCAAAATATTTTTGACACACTTTCCACCTTACTGATGATCAGTACAGGTATAATTTGTTCAATTAGCTACAGCACAGTTTTCTGCCCTGTTGACTTTTTTGTTAGACCAATATTGCGTGGTTTTCAAAAAAGCAGTCATTTGAATCACCGCTATAAATAAGGCCATACATTCTAATCGCTGCTTCTATTTATCCAAAATCGTAAAATTTGTCGTTATTAAATTTTAAGGCTTCCGTCCCTAATTAATCTGTAAAGCACTGAGGAATCTTATTATGCACTTTCAGCGACAATAGTAACATCTAAAATTATTTTAACTAGTAGCTCCCGAGATTAGCGCGTTTAAACAAACAAACAAACTCTTCAGCTTTAAAATACTAGCATTGATTCGATTGGCCCTGTGATATAGTGGTAAAACCTAGCGGTCTGTTAGTTCGGGAGTTCAATTCCCGCACAAGAAATTGCGTGATGAAAAATAATTTTAATTTTTACAATTATGTTTTCAACACAAAATAATTATATATTTTTTACTATGTAACATGTTACCTCAAGTTATACTTTTCCATGTCTCACATTATTTGATACAAAGAATATCCCAAAGTTGTAGAATTAAAAAAGAAAATTAAAAGACTTTGCGTCCTAACAAATTGCCACGTCAAGGTTTAAATTTCACTAAAAGCTCGTTAAGATTTACTTTATATTCTTACGTACAATTAATCTCGATTAATGAAGGTCTAGACTGAAAAGCTCCTCTATTTTTATTGGCGGAGCGCTGTCACGTGATCAAGATTCACCGAAAATTCACTTCAGTTTTTCTTACTGAATACCACTGCAGAGACCGTACAAAATTGGTCGCCTTTTGATGTCAACTCCTGTGGGATTAATTTTCTAAGGTATCATCGGTATTAATCTGTTCTTCCAGTTCAATAAACTACATATTATTCATGAAATATCTACTTCAGTTTAAATACCAAGTTTATACCTGTTAGGCTATAAGTTTAAAAGTTAAATTTTGTTAAAGAATTACTTAGGATATTAAATAAATCAAGCTAAACCTCGTGGGTGGAAAGTTTAATGGAAGTTTCGTCACAACTTTACTTCTTGCTCTTGACAACTTTGTGAAGATAAAGTGCCACTGTGATTGACGTTGAGTTGGAAAATATAGCCTGAATTATGTCTACGATGTATATCATAAAATATATTTTGTTTGGTGAAAAGAAAACCGGAATATCTATCACGATATAACAATGATTTTTTATAGCTATTACTTTGTTTCTTTTGCCTTTATGACATGTGATTTTTAGTACACTTTTATCATTTTATTAAATTGCCTTTGCCTTGAGATGAAAACCAAAATTATTTTGAATTTAGATAAAAATAATGAAAGTAAAAAATGTTCAACCCACTTCATGTACCTTGGAAATTGGTTTTCCTCGATTTTCAGGATAACCATCAGATCCTGACCACACGGAAACCACCAGCTTTCTAATAAAAAAAGAATCATTAAAATCGCTTCACCCAGTCAAAAGTTATGAGGTAACAAACATAAAAAAAAGATAAGAAAAAAAACATACAGACGAATTGAGAACCTACACCTTTTTTGAAATCAGTTAAAAAAGCATTATAAGTAAACTAAGCCTGTATTGGGTAGAACAGTAATAGAATGTATCTTTCTTTCTAATCGATTCTGACGTCATTTCAAAGTCAGTTAATAACTAGTGTAGGTGTTACCTTTATTAATGCCCACATCGTCTAGACATGCTTTCAGGGTTCTCATATTAAGCCTCCGATTCTTTCTGCAATGACAATGTAGCGTTGGAACGCTACAAAATTGGCATTATCATGTACTTTGATCAGAATTTTAAGCGCGACAATTATAAGAAAAATATTACTGTCTGGGTGCGCAATAAATTCATTCATTAATTCAATATCTATGCTAATATTATAAAGTGGAAGAGTTTGTTTGTTTGTTTGTTTGTTTCTTTCTTTAAACGTGCTAATCTCAGGAATCACTGGCCGTGCAAGTGATTTTTACTCAGTTGCAAAAACTTGCAATATTCTGATTGATCCTTTTAGCTTACATTTTAAGAACGGGTGACAATGCAATACCTAACTTAAAAAAATATTCAAGTTTTTCAAAGGTAATTTTAGTTGTCAAAATTAAGCACCTTACAAGTTCATTATATGCAAAGTACATTAACATTGGCTTCGAATACAAAATAATAGAAAAACAACAAAAAAATACGCTATTTTTATCGGAATAGTTTATATTAGAGTCAAACATGAGATAAGTCGAAGGAAAACACGTAGAATATATACTTGGAGGCATGTTTTATTATCCGTAAAGACAACTAAGTTACGCAATTACGCCCTTGGTTATTAGCTTTTAAGGATAAGCTTTAGACAAACAATAGGCCAAGTTTACTAACTATTTGTTGAGGATGAACTTTGTTACTTTACGCATTGATTGGAAGCTTATGTAACATATAACATGTAGAAGCTCAAATATTAAATTAAATGGCAGTGTTAGGTACTGCTGGTAAAAGTAGAAAACTTATAACTTGCGTGTCGCTATGTAAGCACTATGTAATGCATGTCGTTAACGGGAATATAACAAAAAATCGAATGAAAAATCGTCAAACGTCAAAATGCGATGTAAACTCAATCGAGTGACGATTGTGGCGGTCTAATTGGTTACTGTTAGCACGACCGCAATAAGCTCAGTTGGCAGAGCTACGGAACGGTATTCGGAGGTCATGGGTTCAAGTCCCGCTTGCTGTGATCACTTTTTCCAGCACAGTTTGATTTATTAAATATGGAAAATATATTTTGAACACAAATAAAATATCTAACTTAAATTTATAAATCAAATTATGGTGGAAAAAGTGAATTGCTGCAAGTGGGACTTGAACCCACTACTTCGGAATACCGTTCCGAAGCTCTTCCAACTGAGCTTATTGCGGTCGTGCCTGCAACATCTCAAATTAACCACCACATTTGTCACTCGAATGAGTTTATATATTTTTACGTACAACGCCATCTATCAAGACTGCTTTACAACATCTCGACCAACACTTTAGTATTCTTTACAGAATACGAATGGGTTGAAATAATGACGCGACGTTCATTACTAAAGTAATTTGATTTATTAAGTAAAAAGCATAGCATGTCAATTGCAAAATTAATAAATTACTTTAAATTTATAACTCCGTACGTACCAAGGTTGTCTGTAAGAAATCGCAAATTGTGATAGATTGCTATTGTTACTAGATATATTGTAAACTAGCTGTTATCCGTAAGTGACTTCGTACATATGGAATTTAGAAAATTTTCCCTATTTTTACAAAATTTTTCACAGATGCTTTGCTTCTAATATTCGCCGCGCGATGTTATATACCCAATAGCTATATGGCCTTCCTCGATACATGTCCTACGCAAACTGAAAGAATTTTTCGAATCGGACCAGTGGTTCCTGAGATTAGCGCGTTCAAACAAACAAACTCTTTAACTTTATAATAGTTGTATAGATATGATCTCTTAATGCATATTAATATCGTGGTGTGCAATAAATACATTCATTCATTCATAAAATATCTTATTTGCCAATACATTTAGATATTTTAGCTCACAAAATAGTTATTTTTCTTAATACCTAACAATGACAATGGCATATCACAAACAATATTGTACCTAGGTATATACAAATGTTGGTTTTTATTTTTACGACGATAATGGTTTGTTTATTTGAGCAGCAGTGCTAACAATGGTTAGTCCTAAGTATTTTGTGGAAAACCTAAGTGTTATCATGTCCTACATTAACATAAAGCATAGACACTGGTACAATGATGCTTATGGAATTATTCGTGCAAAATAAGTCCGTTTTGCTCCATTGTGACGAGTTAAGAATTTTACAAAGCGCACCAAAGTGGTTTCTGAGATTAGCGCGTTCAAACAAACTCTTCAGCTTTAAAACACGTATTACTATCGAAACATAGATTTAAATCATATCCTATTTTTTCCAATTATTACCAAGCAAAATGAACCGTCCAAAATTATACAGGGTGTTTGGTACATCGTTTGCCAAATTAAATTTGATAAAAGATAGTGTCATTTGCTATAGTTTAGCATATTTAATTTTATTTTTGCGACGCCAGATTTTTTTTTTGGTCTTGGAAATTTTTGATAAAAAATTCCATACTGAGCTTTAAAACCCAAAAAATAAAAATAATTGCTGTTAATCGCGTTCAATTTTTCAATTGTGTTAATTTTTTTTTATTTTTTGGGTTTTAAAGCTCAGTATGGAATTTTTTAGCAAATTTAATTTGGCAAACGATGTACTAAACATCCTGTATATTGTTACTGTATGTAAAAGCAATTTATGTTAATGGCAAATTAGTTTTATACATTTTGCTAGAAAAACCAAGAAGAATATATCTTAATTCTATAAGCAAAATATGATTTTAATATACAAATACCTAGTACTGTTATTTTATCATTATTTATATTCATTACTTTTTTTTAACACAAATTGGAGGCTTTGTAGAAATAAGTTACTGCTTATTACTTTTCTTCACGTCGTAATATAGTACTTTATTCTCAAAGGGAATATCTTAGAGTATTAAATCAACCGGACCAGCTACACACAACTTTTTCTACGATAAATATACAACTGTGGCGTACTTCGATTAATTGGCTATTTCGTTGTGCAAATTTTTATTAATTATAATCGTTAGTTTATAATATACAGACTTTCTAATAAAAAAGTTCAGTTAACATTGCAAGGTTGTGTTATTGACGCTATCAATTTAATTTTTTTATTTAAGTTTTGTTGTGCATGTAGAATCGGTACACATGTCCGTACAAAATGCGTACGATCATTGCTTTCGTAACTTTTTCAGCGGGGCTTGCCTTATAATGGTACAGGTTAAAAAATTAAAATTTATTGCGGCAGTAACACAATTCGGCAATGTTAACTAAACTTTCTTATTATAAAGACTGTGTATTATAGACTAACGATTTTAATTAATACAAATATGTACAACGAAATAGCCAATATTACACATATTGACAAAATCAACTATAATTTTGTAGTTAAGTTTAGTCGTGCATGTAAGTCGGTACAAATGTCAACTACAGTTGAATAAATGCTCTAAGAGGAAAATAGATACGAACAGAGATTTGTATAATTCGTATAAGATAGCAAATTTTCGTAATTTAACTCTGTAACTTATTTATTGAAAAAGTTCTCAATCTCGAGTGAAATTGGAATAAATTATAATAATAAATAATACATATTCATGGACATTTCACAAAACGTCCTCTGGTCCCAATCTAAGCTTATATGCTTGTGTTATTGGTACCAGAATACGGATAGACTACATATACTACTATTTTTTTGTAAATACATACTTATAATACATAGGAACACCCAGACGCAGCACAAACATTTGTATGACAATTAGAAAAATCACACAAATGATTGTCCCGAGCGGGAATTGAACCCGCGACCTCTTGTTTGGAAGTCCGTTACATGAACTACTCAACCACGAGACTCGTCGAATAATCATAAAAAAAAATGTACATAACTGGAAAAGAGTTAAATTTCCTTGGTTTTCCCAACCTATACATTACATATATTAGTGGGTAAAATATATGGGCCGTATTAAACTCTACTAAAGAGTTTGGGAATAATGAATTAAACCTAACTTTTATTATTTTTCGCGTTATATTTTTTATTACATACTTAATAATATTATCCCTTTGAATAGTTGTGTTGTATCACGTTAATTTTAAAAGTAACGCAAGTCAAAATTGCATTAGGTACATAACAAAAACCTCTGAGTATGAAATTGTCAGGTGAATGACGAAATTATAAAAAAGAAAGCTTATTCTCAGTATATACAGACAGTATCGCCTCTTTTAACTGCGTTCGTAGACTTAGACTAATTAGGTTAAAGTGTATCAAATATGCGTAGAAAAGCAACAAAATTGTAAGTGTGTTACCTTGGCACACTGACTTAAGCAGTCAATTTAAGAAAGAAATAAAGTAGCTACTCCTGTTAGTTTGAGACTCAATAAAAAAATTATATTCATAGACATTACACAAAGCCCTAATGACCCAATCAAACCTTAACACTTACAGTATGAATATATGTTGTGTCTATGACTTCTCAAAGTCCCAATTTACCTAAGTGATGATAATAATTGGTCAAACCGCAATCTATGGATTATAAACAACTAACTATTAACCCTATAGAAATTATAGAGGCACTTGCAAATAATACTAAGGCACTAGTTTCGGTTTACTAAATAATTAGCGCAAGTACATAGTCATGATAGTAAATTGTTACAGCGCAGCGTTCGCTGTTTTTGAATAATTAATCAGTCTAAGGAATGTTTGGATTCTGTTATGTATGGCGGCCTAACAATTTGATTATTTATTTATTTATTTACACTTTATGCTTAAACTATGCAAAGGCGGCCTTAATGCCTGAGGCATTTTCTACCAGTGAACCATAGGGTGGTGCAGAAAAAGAGAAGGTAGAAGTGTAACAAATAAAGCTAGATTATCAAAGATTATAGTTGTTAAAGACTTATTGACATAGATAAATCCTATAAAGAGTACATTACATACACATACTTAGAGATACACGTAAATCAATACAATTAAACAGATACATAGATATATACATACATTACACATACCATAAATGCATATAATACAGGTACTTAAATACAGATACATAGATAGCTAGATTATATTTGGTTTGTCTAAGCAACGGCCACACAAATATTTTCCAGGTAAAAAATTAGGGGATATAATTAAGTGAATTCTATTTAGATTTGTAACAATAGCAATGGAATTTATCTATTTATTTTTATTAGCTATTTTAGCTTGCGACTTCATAAGCGTAGAATATTGAAAATTTTCCCCGTTTTTGCAACAATTTTCACTAATGCTTCGCATTAGTCGCAGCTACATGTTATACAGCCTATTACCTTCCTCAATAAATGTACTATCAAACGCAGAAAGAATTTTTCAAATTGGACCAGTAGTCGTTCCTGAGATAAGCGCGTTTAAACAACCAAACTCCAGCTTTTTAACATTAGTATAGATAGGAATACAGGACCGCCTACAAAATGGTTACCAAAATTATTATATACCACAATGTGTGACATGATATACGAGGTCGTAAGGGTATGTATATTGTTATTGCTTGTTTGTGATGTTTATAAGAGGCAAGGTTGGAGAGAGCTAATACATTTACATAATCCTAAATATATAAGACTTTGGTGTAACTTTGGAACATTATTATTGCGTTGTCTGTGGTATGGAACCGAAACAAGCATCATAGAAAAAAAAATTACGGGCTTTCAAATAAAGGAATATGTTATTATGTTCGATTGTATTATTTTTCTAAGTATAGGTAATAATAAATTAATAAATATTCATGGAGATTTTACACAACGTCATCTGGTCCCAAGCTATGCTTATTATGCTTGTGATATGGGTACCAAAATACAGATATAATACATAAACTAATTTTCTTTTGTAAATATATACTTATAATACATAGTAAACACCCAGACGCAGGACAAACATTTGTATGAGTATTATAAATATCACACAAATGAATCGAACCCACGACCTCGTGATGACCTCCGACACATGAACCATTCGACCACGAGGCTCATCAAGCCTCGTAGCCGTCGTATGTTCATGTTGCGTCTTGTTTAACCAGAATATCTGATTAAACTAAGATAATAATTAAAGATATGGACATACGATAATAAGTAAAGATGAAATGATGATGATGATGATGAAGATGAATGATCGAAAAGCCTATAATTGCACTACACTAATTAAACAAGTAATGTACCCTAATCGTCTCCCGATTAAAGGCAGATTGAAGGGCGTAACAAACTCACTAGTAATTACTACCTAAGACTCGAAACAGAGACGCAATAATCAATTTTATTATTACAAACTATTACAAACAACGTTTTCGCATTCTCGCATTCTCGGCAAACTTCATAATGAATATGACAGCCTGAAACAACAGAATACATAATATTATAGTGAATTAGGGTATAGTGCAATAACACAAGAAGTATCTTAATTGTAACTAGAATAAGTATATAATACATACAGTCACGGCTTTTTTTTCGTAAAAAGGGCAGGCAGAGTATCATCTGCTAAGTTAAACATACTTCATTGACTACTTTCATACTCATACCACTGGTCATAGGGGTAGATAGATCTGCTACGATCTAATAAACAATTTCCTTTACCTATTTTGTACCCATGCTACTGCTAATACGCACACATCGTTGGTTGCAAGTGCTACTTGTTGTTCTTTTAAAGGCTATCACTGAGAACATCAGAGGAAGTTCTTCTTGGACGTCATATGAAGAAATATATAGAGATAAACTTGTAATATTCTCTAACGCTTACATTTTTACATTTATATTATGTTAATTATGTTAATTATGGAACTAGAAGTCTATACGTATTACTTTTTCTTTTTTTTGATTTGTAATGAATGAGACTGTTTGTTTTTTCCTGAATAATCTTCTTTATATATATAAATCACCTGTCTCGATGTTTGTCCGCGATGGACTCCTAAACTACTGAACCGATTTTAAATTTGATTTGCACACCGTGTGCAATTCGACCCAACTTGAAAGATAGGATAGCTTACATTTAAATTTGTAGTCGCAATATTATTTTATTGCAAATTATTTGTCTACCCCTCACATTTGTATGGCAAAACAACGTATGCGGGGTCAGCTATGTTAATTTTTTTTGTTAAACCGATAATTCATATTCAAAAAGAAATCCCTGGATTTTTTTTTCTGAAGTCCTATTCATATTTTGAAAAGTCTTGAAATCCAATGTTCCAAAACCAATAATTTATTTTTCATAACTAGAATAATAACTTTATTACCATTATTATTATTTTTAGTTAAAACGAGTAAAAAAACCATTGCTCATAATATTTTTATTACTAAAATATAAACTCACTTGAATCTATTCATAACATATTTCCGAGTTATTAGTATAATAAAATAAAAACATCCATATTAAAAACTTACTTAGTAATAACTTTTGGGAATAAATAAACATGTGGCGTATACTTTACCAACCACAATAAAAACTAAAGTTTGGTCCGATCTCACACGAAGCTCAACCGCTAGTTATAAAAATGAAATAAGAATAAAACTGAACAGACAGACTTCAGTCAAATAAAACAAATATACATACATGTGTGGAACGGCAGATCATAAACGATCAGTGATGTTATTAGATAACTTTTCTTAGGTGTATAAGTAAATCTTTTTCTTAGGTATTATGAGGGTCGACAGCAAACCATACTCTTACAGAAATATGGACATCATAGTCCGCCGTTTTCTTTGTGGATATTGCCTCTAGAGCAATAAATTTTTCTCACAGTCCATGTCTAGATCGTATATATCATGTTTCTATTATTTTCTTTTTTTTACAAAACATGATAGCATCGTATATCTGTCATATTTCTGTTAAAAATATGGCATAAATATGATGTGATGTTAACTACCTGTTACAGGAACTTGGAGAGGAAATAGGGTGGTGATATTTGTATTATTTTTCCGTCACAACACAGATACTTTAAATAGATCAAATTTCCAGTATCATGAAAATCTCCGCCTTATATTTTATTAATATCCACATACACACACACACACACGTAAATATATGTAGATACTGAATGTGTGTTACAGCCTCCAGGTAAAAATAATACATAACATAAGAATATATTATTATGTAAATGAAATTTTAAAAAGTTTGTCTTTTTAGCTTATTCAGATATATTGGATTTTGTTTGATTTTTATTTAAAACGAAAATTCCCTGTCCATTGTAAAGGAATTAAATTACTTTTACCAAAAAAAATAAGTTTGTCTATGTCAAAAGAATTATGTAGGGGAGAGTGTGTATGAAAGAGCCAGTTTTAAAAGGTATGAAAAGAAACACACTGACACTATTGCTTGGAAAATGAAACTACATTATTATTATAACTAGTTTAATTGTGAATAGTTTACAATTAAAGTGAAATAGATAAAGTAGCTAATAATCAGTTATTTAACTACCTCAAACAAAAAGGGAAATCAGCTCTTTCATGACAACATGACATTGAAAGAGCTACCGTATGTTATGAAAGAGCCGAGACGTAATTTGATAAACAAAACAGTTTTCTTAACAATTAAATCTTTACAGTCTTTGAAAAATTATTTCAATATTATACGTACAAAATTTTACGAAAATCACAGCTATAATCAGTCTCAAATAATGATTAAACTTTTTAATAATCAACCTAATATCTACTTAAAATCAGTTCGAAAACATAAACAAATTCTCATAAAGTGATTTAAAATAGAAACAAATAAGACTAAAAACATTTTTGGCAGAAGAAATTAATCACTCCTTTTTGGCCACAAGATTCATTTGCCCATCCTTCACATATCTTGCACTGGAGCCATTCTTCTTTGCTATTAGCATAATGTTTATTACAGACAATACAATAATTTTTAGCTTCTTCTGAGCTTAAATTGCTTTTCTTTAATTGTGATAAATTAATATCATCATCTGAGCTGAATCATCATCATGAACAGAAATGCTTTCACTAGATTCATTGGAGTCGACGTGTTTTTTTGTATTCAACTGTGCAATATTTTTTTTTGTTTTTATGTTTTTTATATTATATTTCGATTTACTTTTACTTTCCTTTTCCTCTATTTTATTACCGTTTTACCCTTATTACCCGTTTTTTATGTGTTGTTGATATTTGTGAAAACATTTTTTCTGCTCTGTAAAACAAAACACATAATGTATTGAAAGAAGAGATTTTTATGTCATGAAAGAGCCGGCTCTTTCAAAGCACAAACAACTGGCTCCTTCAAAACATTACGTGTTTAAAAATATAACCTTAAAATAAAGTAAGTATACCGCAACGCTAATGCAATATTATTTGTGTAAAATACAGGCAAATATAAGCATAACAATAAACTATATTTGTTTTGTAAACTAGTGCAATGTCTATCTTTAAAAAAAAATAATATAAACACAAAAAAACTTACTTTTTGGCATCAAAATTTTTGTAACACTCCTGCGACGCTATTTGTTTTCGTAGAACTGTCAAATGTTTGTGGGTGACAGCTGTCTAGTGTTGCCATTTGAAGAGTAAAATTAGACGTGGGTAGAATATGAGTAAGTTACTGAAAATCACATCGGCTCTTTCAAAGCCTGGCTCTTTCATACACACTCTCCCTACCAGTTACATAATTGTGGCATAATCTTTGTAAATAACAAATCCAGTTATTTGTAAGTTGATAAGGCAAAGTATACCTAATCATGAAAGCCTAAGCTTACGAGGTCAATCTTTTTAATTAAGCATCTTCGTGGCTTGGTCATGAAAGTGCTAATTAAAACTGACCATTGAAGATAACCCACTTGGCTTAACAGTATTTTTAGGTCATCAATTTAGGTAAGAACCTTGACTTCATTCGAACAAAACAAACAGAGTCAAAGTAATAAATATAGATGCTCATGTTGACAAATTTATTGTGTTGTTGATTCTATAGAACAGGAAATATTGTAAAAGAACTAGTTTCTAAGACATAAAGGTATTAACCAAATCTGATAAAACGGTTTTACAACTCACTTACATTCACAAGGTCGTAGATTCAGTAGATTTAATACAAGAGTCCGTGTGGTGATGGATTAAAAATACAAGTACCAAACCCCTTATCCTTTCCAGGGTGTTGTAAAAGGATATTGTACACAGATAACTTTTTATGTGAAAGACGGAAATATACCCTGTGCCAACACGCCCGGTCAGCCCGGCACAGTAGACCGTAACCGCTTTCAAAGTTGAGGAGATTCGTATCTAACAGTGGCAATTTAATTAGCTAGAGAGGGAGAGAGATTTTCTTTTTAGCCCCGTGTAACTGTTTCACCCAAAACCTTTTCTTATTATTTTCAAAATTCTGAAACACTCTAGTTGTTTAATCAAAAAATTTGGTCAAGTGCGAGTCGGACTCGCGCATGAAGGGTTCCGTACCATTATCTATGCAACATAAGGCACGTTATTAATAAATGAGCAAACAACACACACAATACTTAATTAATCACGTTTGTTGTATGAGAGCAAGAAACGGTAAAAAAATCATGTTTGTTGTATGGGAGCCCCATATTTATTTTATTTTATTTTTAGTATTTGTTGTTATAGCGGCAATTGAAATACATCATCTGTGAAAATTTCAACTCTCTAGCCATCACCGTTTTTGAGATACAGCCTCTGGTGACAGACGGACGGACGGACGGACGGACAGCAAAGTCTCAGTAATAGGGTCCCGTTTTTACCCTTTGGGTACGGAACCCTAAAAAGGAAGAAAAAAATACATTCATGATAGTATTTTGTGTGCGTTACTTCGGAACCCCCTTTTTACTGCATATTTCACGATTTTATTAAAACAACGAAATCCGGTTGGCTTAATACTTAAATAATACGTAAATCATAATCCTATTATGACAGTCGGACTAAAATCTCAAACATAATTGTCAACATGTACATCTGCACGGTTGTAGGTATTTAACTATAATCTCTACAGATGTAAGAAATATTGTGAAAGTTATAAAGAGCTATAAATTTTGCCGCTTTTACACTTAATGTAAGCGGAGTTTAGGAAGTTAAGCTGTCGTAAGATATGTAAGAAAAGCTGCTATGCTTAGAGCATTAAATCAAAAGGAGTTGGCATTATCAAGCAACCTCCCGTTAAAAATGTAAGAGAGCGATGTTCGTAGTAAACTCAGTAAACGTAAAAAATTCTCTTAGCGTGCGTGTGTGCCGATTCTGTGCTGTGCATGCATAGTGTTTTGATCTAGGTGTTCGTGATATATAAAAGTGGACTGTAGTTTTCAATAGGATGATTTATCCACGACGAAATTAACTTTTTATATGTAACCAAAACGGTTACATTTAAAAAGTATAATAATTGGGTACATTACGGTGTCAGATCTATATACTTAGGTGCAATGTGCTGGGTGGGTGCGCTCGCTAATAATGTTGTTGTAGATACTACAACAAGTGGCGACCAAAGTAATTATATTATAGTGTTTGTATGCGTTAGCACGGCATCCTACAGGCTCGGCATTTTTTCGACAAAGAAAACAGCGGGTATACCAGCTCCTGTTTGTCTTAATACTCTTAGCTGCCACGCCAATGATCTTGGCGCCATATTCGGCTTATCTAATATGTAACACACATTTATCTTACATTTTGGAAAAGACAGTTGAATGTTTCCCGCAATCACATCTGTTTCTTTTCATGTCTAGATAAGGAAGTTTTCTTGGAAATGCTTACAACTAAAATGTTTAAGAGAAAATATCTGACACATATTGTTTAGACATTTTTTTTATTTCTGGCTAGATAATATCGTTAATAATTTAGACAAGGGAAGTTTGCTAAATTCCCCGCAACTGCATTTGGAATTTAGAAAACTTCCCCCGTTTTTTCAACATTTTTGACTGAAAGAAAGAAAGAAAATAAATTTATTTCAGTAACCTCGACTACAGTACAAAGTTTAACATTTACATAATAAGAAACATTAATATTAGAGGCTGAAAATGGTCCTTCCTCAGCAATTGCTATAGTATTGCTACTATAGCAATTGCTGAGGATTTTAATTGTGCTTCTTGTCTAGCTATGATTCAATGGAGATGAGATTTTACGACTCTATTGTCCTTAAAATCTATTGTTATATCTTATCGGCGACTCCGGTTGGCTAGACACAGAGCAGCTGGTAAATCTAACAATTTAAAAGCCGACAGTATAACTTTGCAACTTTTTTTACGATATATTTTGATGGCTTAATATCTCATAAACAGTCCTAATTAAACATTTAGAAGTCCAACTCATCTTTTTAAAATTTAACTTTTTCTAGTGTCGGCTCCTGCACTATAGTGTGGAGGACTGGGAATAAACGGCACCTTTCCCTCCACACCCTTTTTATTCCCATTCGTCCACACTATTCCCATTCCTCCACACTGTGGACGACGGGGTGTGGAGGACTGGGAATGACCCGTAGAATTCACTTTAAGCTATGACGCGGCCGACTCAATTACAATATGCACTCCAGGAAAATGCACTAAATAAAGTTATTGATTTAATTTATGAAGAAATATATGACTTGAAAATAAAGAGAAGAGTTTATCAAGACAGAAATGGTATCTGTAATAATATATTGCAGTTTTCGTAATTGGGACAAGGGCAGAAAGATGACCACGTTAATAAGAAACTCGTGGCCTGACGAATTTAAATATAAATAATACTTTGATAATTTGTATAAGTACTACGAATAAAATATGATAATCATAAAATCTTATGAAATTCGATGACACTGTACCAAAATTTTGGATTTGTTCAAATATAACCTTTTTTTTTTTATTTAAATATGTTTTAAATTTAGCCTAAGATATTGAAGAGTTAAGCATCATGGTCATAGGTGGAAACCTGGGACTGAGCTGCAAGGTGTCAAATAAGGCATATAAATCCGAAAAAAAGATTTTAATTGAAGAAATAAATCGCGCAAGAGTTAGAGAATATTATGTAGAATTTAACTTCCTATCTAGTTATTATTACTCAAAGTTGTGTTTGACTAACTAAAAGATACTATCAGAAACTATGATACTATCGGAATATAATATAGAGTAATGCCATTTATATTCTCGGTCTGTCACCACATAGACAGTTGGTATACAAACTATCGCACTGTAATTTTTATTCAGCCCATAGGGTTGGGAAAACAGATATATTGTTTTGGCTCTTTGCCAGCACTTATGTGTAGTGTTAGTATCTGACCATTATATAAAATCATTTTCCTACAAATTTTACAAATAAATATTATAGTATAATAATGTAGAATTTTAGGGTTTTTTAGTGTCAAAAACAGGGATAATATCTTGCTTGTCTGTTCCTATGCGTGATGTTGTCGTATAAACTGATCTCGAACATCTTATATCTTAATCTTGTCCGTGAATATAATGACTGCAAATCTCTTAGGTAATCATTGGAAAGAAACTTCAAAATATACACGTCACATACAAATAGGTACTTTCAAAATGTTTTAATGACAATTTTAACATTCGACTTGTACTATACTGCAGATCATTTTGTTTTATTGAGAGATGGAAAATACAAAACCTTGTCCTTATGCCAATATAATAATATGCCTTATGTGGCATGACATAATAGACCAAATAATCTTTCCGAAGTGCCTGTGCCCAATTTTTTGTTATATTTGTTCGTACTATACATATACTTCTGTTTGTTGTATTTTTTGCTATTACGGGTTTTGGAGTAAATTATATGTTATATAAATATAGAGAACAAACAGCTTTAATAATTGACTACAACCCAAATTTGACATTCAACAACCGACTGTCAGAAACATAAGCGGAATCCGTTATCATTGAGTTACAAGGGTTATTTCAAGACCACATTTCAAACTTTATTCGAATGTTCTAGAAACCCTTTAAATGATGGAATTTGCTAAAAATCTTAGACAATTATTCTGGTCTTAAGCAAAAGTATATTGGCGTTTTGGTGAACAAAATATGTCTCGTATAGAACTTATTTCCTTTCTAAAACCTCTAGTAAAACCATACACAAAATATTTCATAATAGATATTTTCGAAAAATAATATGTACAAGTTTCTTAGTGATACCTGACTTTTAGCAACGTCCCAAATATCCATATTGTTAAATTACAAACTTTGCTAAACCAGTACAAGTGTTTTTAAGAATTCGGGTAACATAAAAAGAAGTAAAAGCTTTCATCTCCATAAAAAATTTCCATAAGTTTCGTAAAATTGAGAGGCATCTAAAAATAGATATTAGTTACATCAAATTAGAAACAAAAAACATAGTTACATTAAAACAATTAGTAAAAATAACAAATACTTGTAATGTGTTTAATTTTATAGTGTGATAATTACACACGGCCTGTGGGAGCCTATCTGTTATTGTGATTAGGCAGCACATGTAAAATCACTTAACAATTCACTGTTAATTGTGTTACTAGAACGGTCACATAAATTTCGTAGCATCGCTTGTTCCGATTTTAATTGGATTGTATATAATTGTTTGCGCCATACAGCTGTGTTTGTAGTCTTTTAAACGATACCATAAATATTATTGATATATTGAGACTAATCAATTGTTAGTTAAATGAGTATTAGGTATTATAGAAAAGTTATTTATGAAACGTTTAGCACGTTAGAACGACGAAGGAACGAAAGACCTCTATTTTGGTAGCAAAATAATTAGAACGTAGTGATTTTAGTTATATAGATTAGTTTATTTGTTTTAATCTTTTCATATTTCTTTTTAGGTAGGTACAGAAAGTGAAAGCCAATTTTGAAGAGTATGGATCTCTTTTGGTAAGTTTACTGTAGCACTTTTGTAATACATTCCTAAGTGTAAGATTTTGTTTGTACATTTTGATTGTTTTAACGATATTTTACATAAGATTTCTTGTTCTTGTCATAGACTTAGAATATTGCCTCTTGGACCAAAAGTGGAGGAGGTTCGTGCTTAATTGTGGTACGTTAATGGCCTGGAGAGAGACTCTCTCTCTCCCTTTGGGATGTCCTTAAAAAAATAATGCTTCATTTCTATTTTTTATAACAGTTACAAGAAGTAGCATTTGCAAAATATCACTTGCAGTCAGAAGTACAACTTTTTCAATGTTATAAAAATTCTTGTCTCATTTTATGTTGATAAATAGGCACTTAGTTAAAAACGAGCTCATATTTTTTTATTACTGTTCAGGACACAAGCTTATTGAGTTCAAAGAATTATGAAAGAATGTTATTAAAACAAAGTTACTTCATAACACTAGATATATTATAGTATTTTTACTAAGAAATACTTAGGTATTTTACTATGAAATGCGTAGCTAAAATACTTTTCGAAATATATTACGAACTAGATTAGTAGCTTGATGACTCTATGTCCAGCAGTGGGCAAAGAAAGACGTAAATTGTACCTTAAAATTTATACAGCATGAAATATTATCTTTATATATATAAATCTTCTGTACGTGTGTTTGTAGTTGAACTCCTCCTCAACGGCTGGACCGATTTTGATGAAATTTGTTGTGTGTATTCAAGGGGGTTTGAGGATGGTTTAGATTCACAATTGGCTGGACCGATTTTGATGAAATTTTTTGTTGTTGATTTTTACACAGAATTGTATGGCAAAACGACGTTTGCCGGGACAGCTAGTAATATTTATAAAAATAAGTGAAGATATTGAAAAGTATAGTAGACACTTTTCAATATCTTTCGTAACCCGATTTAAATATTTTTTTTTTACCTTCTTCAATATGTCTAGGTAATACAATTTTAATATTTCTACATTCTATACAATCATATAGAATAGTTGTCCTCCTATCATAGTGTTTTCCGTGAGGTGACGGATGAAAATTACAAGTGTCCCCTCCCGGGGTGCTGTAAAAGCCAGCTAAGGGATATTGTATACAGATAACATCCTCTGTGAGAGACGAAAACTCGAAACTGAACCTTATACCAACACGTCTGATCAATGTGACATCCATCCATCCATCAGCCTCTCTCCGTCCACTGTAGGACATAGGCCTCCCCAATAGAACGCCACAACGCGCGGTCCTGTGCCGCCTGCATCCAATGTCTCCCCGCGACCTTGACAATATCGTCGCTCCACCTTGTTGAAGGCCGCCCAACGCTGCGTCGTCCGGTACGTGGTCGCCACTCTAGGACTTTTCTTCCCCAACGATCGTCAGTCCTACGAGCGATGTGGCCTGCCCATTGCCACTTCATGTCATGACAGTGTGACATAGTAGACCATAAACCCTCCTTAACTGGAAGAGGCTCGTGCCCAACAGTGGAACGTTAATGGTCTGGAGATAGAGATATAGCATAGTATTTTAATTTTGACATTATTCATGAGTGACATAGCAACCATCAACGTTCCACCGTTGGGCACGGGGCTTCTCCACTTTGGGAGGGATTATAGTCTACTAAGCTGCGCTGACCAGACGTGTTGACATATGTCCATGTCCCTTAGCTGACTTTTACAGCACCCTGTGAAGGAAATGGGGTGGTGTCACTTGTATTCCTATTCTGTCACCAGTAGTCACCACACGGAAATCGTAATTCTAAGTTTAAAAAGTATAAAACAGATCTATTTTCTTTGCCGCTTTCTTTGATTTTACAAAAACGTAAAATAATTTAAAATAGAACTTTTAGTATCTAATATAAGCAGTTTGTCTTGAAGTCATAAATTATAAAGTACACAATCTTCGAATTTTATTAACCGATTGAACTAAGTTATTTTACAAAGAGTCCAGGCTATTTTACGACAGCAGGTTTTAATTTTATGAACCTCAGATAAAAGACTTTATCACGTTATGATTCATGACTCTGAACTAATTTCGCTTTTGTGAAATTGGAACGAGTGAAATGTAATAGAACTTGAACGAACGATGTTTATAAATCTTTTAATAGGCTTTCAAATATCTTTTGTGAGTGTAATTATCTACAAATAGTTAATAATAAAATTGGTCAAGTGCGAGTCGGACTCGCGCACGAAGGGTTCCGTACCATTATCTATGCAACATAAGGCAACGTTATTAGTATCGAGCAAAAAACGGTAAAAAAATCAGGAAGTTACACATAAACACTAACAATACTTTGTACATACACCATAATGTGATCGGAGATTTAATGCGCTATTGAAATGTACAACATTGCAACTCTTTAATTTCTCCTTTTTTAGGGTTCCGTACCCAAAGGGTAAAAACGGGACCCTATTACTGAGACTTCGCTGTCCGTCCGTCCGTCCGTCCGTCCGTCCGTCTGTCACCAGGCTGTATCTCAAGAACGGTGATAGCTAGAGAGTTGAAATTTTCACAGATGATGTATTTTTATTGCCGCTATAACAACAAATACTAAAAATAAAATAAAATAAATATTTAAGGGGGGCTCCCATACAACAAACATGATTTTTTTACCGTTTCTTGCTCTCATACAACAAACGTGATTAATTAAGTATTGTGTGTGTTGTTTGCTCATTTATTAATAACGTGCCTTATGTTGCATAGATAATGGTACGGAACCCTTCGTGCGCGAGTCCGACTCGCACTTGACCAATTTTTTTTTATAACATCTACAGAATATGCCTACTTTTAAGTTATGTTTAAATTATATCACTCAAATATTATGTTAAACCCTGACAAATTATACAAAAAAAAACATCTTTTTGAACCACAATCTATAACAAAACCGTAACGAAATCCGTTGTAGGCAATGGTCTTCGTTAAACTAGGGTTTTGAAGACAAACTCATATAGGGACAGACATGAAAAATAACTTGGTTTTGTTATAAGTAAAGATTATCATTTCAAGTAACTCGTAAACAAGATCACCCATCACATTTTCTTCTTTTTTGTTTGGAATTATATCTTCATCCTAAAAGTAAGCAATTTGTATGAATTTGTACTATGGGTTTGCCGATGATAATAACAATTGCGAAATATTAACACTAATTGATTAAATCATATAAAAGGAATGAAAACAGATAATGGTACCGATTCTACATGCACAACTAAACTTAACCTAACTAAAAAATGAAAATCGATATTGTCAATAACACAATTCGGCAATGTTATCAGAACTTTTTTATTAGAAAATCTGTATTTTGTAGACTAACAATTTAATTACTAATAATGTGCACAACGAAAAAGCCAATTAATCAAAATACGCCCTAGTTGTTTTCATTTTTAAGCTATTGCATAGCTTCTATCGCGGGCCCGTGAGCGTGGAGCACGAATCCACAAAATTCTAAATTTAAATTCCGTAGGTAACGGAAATAGCGTAAAAAACCTTACAAATCGGCGCAATAACGCCGTTTCGTTGTTCGCGCTGGTGACTCATGTCAGTTTCGGCGTTAGTTTTTATTTTATTGACATTTGATTGACAATCGCTATTTTATTATAATTACCATAAACAATGGACAGATGTAAGCATCAGTAAATAGGGATTATTAATCTTATTTTAGTTTATGTTATTTAGATTCTTGCATAAATAAAATAAACAAATAATTATAATTGCATAAGTTGATAAAAAATACTATGCTATAGCTTTACCGCGGCAGTCACCGAGTGACACACGTCTTTTTAGGGTTCCGTACCCAAAGGGTAAAAACGGGACCCTATTACTGAGACTTCGCTGTCCGTCGGTCCGTCCGTCCGTCCGTCCGTCTGTCACCAGGCTGTATCTCAAGAACGGTGATAGCTAGAGAGTTGAATTTTTCACAGATGATGTATTTCTATTGCCGCTATAACAACAAATACTAAAAATAAAATAAAATAAATATTTAAGGGGGGCACCCATACAACAAACATGATTTTTTTACCGTTTCTTGCTCTCATACAACAAACGTGATGAATTAAGTATTGTGTGTGTTGTTTGCTCATTTATTAATAACGTGCCTTATGTTGCATAGATAATCTTCGTGCGCGAGTCCGACTCGCACTTCACCAATTTTTTTTTAGTTAAGTTAAGTTTAGTTGTGCAAGTGGAATTGGCGCCATTGTACTAAAACAACCCAGTAAAAAATATTACAGACGAGCAAAACTATGTAAGAAAATATAAAAACTTTTAGTGCTTATACCCAGTAGTAAAATCTTGATTTGTAATTTCGTTACGATTTCATCATGACATAGAACATCCAGAATGAATCCGGTATGCCAGCACGTGTTTATAACTTAGAAATTATTATATGACTTTAGGAAAACATGTCTTTACGACTATCGTTAAGTGATGACAGAAACACAAAGAAGTTTGCAAATTACTTTAATTTAGATAGATTGAATATTATGATTACATGTTAACATCTACTTTTTTTCTGAAAAACTTTGATAGGAATCGTAATATTTGTTATTATGTTATTATAGTTATTTTCTTAATGTGGAAAAAAGCTTTTCTATTTACCTATTATTAGATCAAGTATATGGTACATTGTCAAAAATGGTTTTTGAGTTATGTCTGTTTATTAAGTATAAACAGACATAACTCAAAAAGCAAGTAGTCAGAGCTTGAGTATTTTTATATATATTACTAACTTTTGAACCACTCTCACATCTGTTGAAAAAAAAACCGCAACAAAATCCGTTGCGTAGTTTGGAAGCTCACATAGGAACATAAATACAAAAATAATGACTTTATTTTAAAATAAGGGAAAAAATTGCTCCGATCCTTAGCTTTAAACGTGATGGTATATAGCCTATGTGTTATTCTAAACTATAAGCTATACTTAAGAAAAGTTTTATTAAGATCCGACCCGTAAGTTTTGCGTGGAAGAGCAGCAAATATCCTTATGTTCATCCATGCATTCCTACAAACTTTGATGTTTATTAGTAAAAAATAGGATTTAAAAAAGTTATTTAGCCCCAAAAATTACATTTTATATCTTAACAACTATATGAAGTTAAATGCCTGTAATCTGTAATAGTGTACGCGTATGTACCAAGGGCGGAAATATTAAAGGTCGTAACTTCGGAGAAATGAAAACTTAATTAGTAGTTTTAATACATTTGTGTGCCTGTTGATGAGCCTATGTACAGAGTAGTCACGTTTCCATCCATATTATGTTTATCTTTCTTATTTGAAACATTAACCCTTATAATACTTAACCGATTCGTAAATACAGCTTTATTTATTTAGTTTGACGAAAATTGGCGTAGACATTTGATATTGATAGCTATAAATTATTCGAAGACTTTTGTGATTTTCTTTTATAGAATAACTAACTGTTGTTCGCCACTTAGTACGGTTGAATTAGAAAATTATCCCCGTTTTTTACAACATTTTCCACTAACACTTTGCTACTATCGCTATCGCAGCGTGATGTTATATAACCTATAAGTAGCCTTCTTTGGTAAATAGACTATCCAACACAAAAAGATTTTTTTAATTTGAACCCATAGTTCCTGGGATAAGCGCGTTCAAACAAACAAACTTTTTAGTTTTATAATATTAAGTAAAGATAGATGAAATTTTGTGATACAGGCAAAAGGTTATATAAGTCTAGTGTATACAATTCAGTTCAATTATGCCTTTTTGAAAGAAACATATCGCTTTAGATTATATCTTCTGAATAATGATCACAAGAAAAATATTTATCTTTATTTTGTAGACAGGCAATAAATTTTTATCTATTTGTCTGGAAAGATATAATGTTATCTACGATCTCAATATGTAATAATAGTGAATAGATCAGAATAAAATCTATTACTATTTGATTTATACATAACCACTTTAGGTACACGTTATTTGATCAGATGAAATAACTAGTTAAATCTACGCTTACAAGTTTGTGCCAGACAGAAGCTAATGTAGATTTAAATATGTATATTTCGTGATTTATGCTTGAAATGAGTTTTATTTCTGATTAGGCCATTTTTATTCCCACGGCTTTAAATTCATTATTCATAGTACCCTGAAAATGCTACGTTCTTTTTTAATTATATCATTAAATCTATTTATGTTTCAATCACTGTGTAACATATTACTGTAACTCTTTTAAATTAATTTGCTTCCTTTCTATATACGCAACAATTTTGTACGTTAACACTAGGCCCGGAGACAGTTTCTCGTCTCTAAGATACGATTATCGAAAGAATATAAAACATTTGTTTCGTCTAAACATTCACTCTTCTCGCTCGCTACCTTGGGCGACAATTGCCTCGCAATGGAATATTACTGTGTCCGTGTAAACAGAATTTTAAAGCAATAATCTTATTTCGAGATTTTATGCCAGTTGCTACCATGAATGCATTGCGTGAGGGTGTTTTAATTATATCTGCTCTAGGCAAGAATTAGTCAAACGGAAAAAGAAGAAAAGGTGTTGGGTTAAAAAATGGATAGCGAGGATAAATGATTTGGGAGCATCTAACACGTTGTGCCTTGAATTACAATTGGAAGATGACATTCAAAAATATGTTTCGGGTCACAAAATCTCAATTTATATATTTACTTCAAGAAATTGGACCACATATGTGTCATTTTTACGAACAAAAATCACTAAACTCGAATGACAAATCTCGCACTGAAAATGATTCAAACCGATTTGTACGATACTCGTATGAACTTGAAAATATGTCAGACGAGATCGTGTTTATACAAGTTGAGATTCTCGTAAGCAAGAATCTGCTTACTATATTTTCATCGTGTAAACAAACGTAGGCAATTATCGCCTAGCGATAAGTCATATGCGAATCTCGTATGACTTAATCGTAGGCGAGATTTTAGTTCTTGCCTGTATGTAAACATTCTGATACGATTGTGTTATGGCGATTATTGCTTGTGATAGTAGCGTATGGTTTCTCGTACCGAAACGTACGAGAAACTCTCTCCGTCTAAATGGGCCTTTAACAGTATTATAACATACGTAAAGTGAAAATAAATTGACTAATAAAGTGAGGAAGCCGTCGCGCAGTGAATCCCTTGTCAAAACAGTGATAATCCCTTGTCACCAGAATATAAATAACATATTTTTTTCATTTTTTTTTTACATTCCAAACTTTACCCACACAAATGTCAACGACCAAATTATTCGATCGACATTACATCACGCCTACACACACATGTGAACGATTAATCGCTTCAGGGATTGTCACTCACGCGTCGAAAATAACGTCGTTTAGTCCTAAATAACACTGCAGGGATGATGATATTGTAACCTAAATAAACATAAGTAAAGGATTAAATAAAATATCGGAAGCAACGTTTGATTGCGGTTAATCTTAATATAGTTTTTTTAATATTTTTCTATCAGGATTTAAAAAAAAAAGCGTCCTCCGACATTATTTGGTTATTATTTAGCGGGTATTATTTAGTTTTATTAATTTAATATCCCTACTTTCATTTTCAATTATTGCTTTTTACCGAGAGGACCTATTGAGTCCTCTATTAATTTTAACATAAAGTGACTCAAAACTGAATATACGTAAGTTTATTTTTAACTGAATGTCACTTATGACAAAAGAATCCTATGACTTTTTACGTCACTTTTCAAACCGTGTAAAATTGAAACAATACAGTTTTTTATTATATTATTTACTATAAGTTTCTCCGTTTTGTCTTTGGCAATGCGCAAATAGCGTCTAGCCATTTAAAAAAAAAGTTGTTCATACAATTCACTGCTTTGGAAAACACTGTTGCTCTATATTTAGTAAATTGAAATATATTTTTAATTTTTCCAAACCGTTGTAGTTATACGTTAAACTTATCTCTTTTATTTAAGACGGGCCTCGTGGTCTAGTGGTTCATATAACGGACTGCCGATCACGAGGTCTCGAGTTCGATTCCCGGTCAGGACAATCATTTGTGTGATGTTTTCAATTGTCATACAGATTTTTGTACTGCGTCTGGGTGTTTACTGTGTATTATAAGTATGTATTTACAAAAGAAAGTAGTTTATGTATTCTATCCGTATACTGATACCCATAACACAAGCATATAAAGCTTAGCTTGGGACCAGAGGACGTTGTGTGAAATGTCCATGAATATTTATTTATTTGTTTCTTAGATATTTCGTATTGAAGGGATTGGTAAACCCATTTTAAAAAACCATGGATGCTTTAAAAATCTACAAAAGACTATAAACTGTAGATAAAACCTGTAGTTATTGCAATGACCTTCCTCGCTAAACGCTTTTAATTCCTCTGTCAAAGACGGAGAACTTGAAAATAAATCCTATGTAACACGCCTGGTCAGCGTGGCATACAAGATCAAAAATTTATACGAATTGGAGGAGGCTAGTGCCCAATAGTGGGACGTTAACTACAATTACTCGTACCTCCTAGATTAGGTATATGTCCACCTACAAAGTAATAGTGACCTAATTCAAACATGCTATGTTTCACGTTTCATCGTCACGTTCTTACCGTACAAGATGTAGTTTGCCCTCTTTTTTCGACGTAAACAAACTGCTTGTAGGTACGTGTTGAGCTATAAAAATGAGCGGAGTTATTGTCGGTACAAATCTCCAGGTGAATTACTTATTTTTGTAACAAATACTTTACCTATTAATAATACTCGGCGCAATTTTTTTTAAACGTATCTATTTTTCTCCAGCCTATTGACATCCCACTGTTGGGCAAGGGCCTCCGCCACTTCGGGAGGGATTATGGTCTACAGTGCTACAACTACCTGGTGTGTTGGCATACGCTTTATTTTATAGTTTTAAGTCTCTCTAGTTTCCAGTCTCTCACAAATGATTTTATCCCTTAGCTAGCTGATTCAGCACCCTGGGAAGGAAAAGGGGTGGTGACAATTGTATTCTTAATCCACCACACGACAGTCACCACACGGAAATGTCATAACAATAAAATAACAAATAAGGTTAAAGAAGAATTTATTTTCTCAAAAGAACAATACAGTTCACTTATATGAGATAGGTAGTACATTAAATTTATAGTATTACATTTCGCCTGGAGGCAAAGCATGCAAGTACACTTATATACATATTACATCATTATAAAAAACATAAATAACTAATTCGCCAGATGGGCAGTTAACAATAGTTTATACAAATCAGCTTACAAAATTCGCTAAAAATACGGACTAATAAATATTAATACATTATATTTAATTGACGGGATTATTTTATCATTTACACTCAATCTGACATGGCAAATTAAATTGAAATATTATGATATTTAGTGAGCGTAAACAGATGGCAAACAATTCCAGGTATACCCACATTATGCGTATGCGGCACTCAATTGGTTTCATCGCAACATGCCAATCCCAGTGTACCCACCTTGAGAAATTATACATAGTCTAAGAGAGAGCATGCTGTCATTCTTCACTGTTCTTAATTTTTTTTTTTTTGTATTTTTTTTTATTTTTATTTTATATATATTATATATATATATATATATTTATTTTATTGTATTTTTTATTTTAATGCATGCAAACTAAAATAAAAGAATGTTAAATTTTTGCTAGTATTATTGATTTACAAATTTTATGAATTATTTTCATGTTAATGCATTACTAAAATATATTATTTAAATTATTTACTAAAACAGTGATAAAAAGTTTATAATAAGTTATTTCTGAATATATGCTAGCAACTTCTTTTTAAATAGACTAAAACTTCGACAATCTTTAATTTCATTTGGAAGTTTGTTATATAAATTAACTCCTTCATAAAGGAAGTTCTTTTTGCCATACTTTTCTGTTCTGGGTGGACGTAGAATCAATTTATTTTTATTTCTTAAGTTGCGTGTATTTGTGTATTTCTCCAAAATTATATTCGTTTGTACATTTCCGTAGTACAAATCCGTCGCTTATTTTTGTTTCATGTCACTGCTCTTATAAATGTCTCGCCGAACCACTTGCATATTTATTTTTTGCGCGATTTTTAGCACTATTTGATATTTATATATAATTTTCTGGTATGGGCATGTCATGAGACGAGAGGAAAGTAATTTCGTTAGGAGAGTTCTGCGTATAAATGTGGAAGGAAAAAAGTCTAGAGGAAGGCCTAAGAAAAGATGGATGGACTGTGTGAAAGAGGACATGAAAGAATGAGAAGTTGAAACAGACATGACAGCGGATAGAAGACTATGGAAGAAAAAGACATGTTGCGCCGACCCTAAATAATGGAATAAGGGCAGGAGGATGATGATTTTAGCACAATTTGAAAAACAATGAAAAATCCTATGTGAAAAATATTTTTTTAACTTTAACTTGGAATTAATTAGATAAAAACTGTAATTATTAAAAGAATAGCTAAAGTCCGCGATTTCATCCGCGTGTATAGGTAATTATTGAGAACATCAAATGATTAAAAATCCATCCTCTTTACAAAACAAATCGCATCAAAATCCGTTGTGTAGTTTTAAAGATTTAGGTTCATATAGGAACATACATACAAAAATAACGTCTTAGTTATATTAATAAGTAATGATACAGAGGTAACAAAGTGTTATAAAATTATTGCTGACAATACTTTTTTATAATCCCTGCCCTTAAAGAGAATAATTATTTAAAGTGCGAAGGTGCGTCGTTCATTTTATGGATACTTAACCTTAAAAACACTGCCTGTTAAGCACGTGACAGTATTATGAAGACAAAACACGTTTTGAATTATTTAATATTAAAATATAAGCAATGATGTGTTACATGCGCCATACTAATATTGTGTAAACATGCGAGAATAGGCGTATTTAAATTTGGCCTAAGTTACTATATCACACCAATATTATAAATGCGACGTTTATACCTATGTGCGTGTCTATTAGATGTGTGTTACTCTTTTAACATAGATCACCTCCAATAGATAAAGCATTACAAGATATTTGTTTAGTGAGTAAATGCACTAACGAGCGTCGATCGCCTTGCTTGCTGAGTCTATTGGTAGTGATCTGTGTCCTTCAAGCTCTACAGTCGTATACCGATAGACTGCATGGCGCATAAATTTTTTTACTGTATTTTACAAGTTTAGCACTAAACTTAAGAGTTTCTTTTTTATAAAAGTTCAACTGGCTTCATGTGTCTTTGAAATTTTAGGGCTTTCCTCTATTTCTCAGAAGATAACTATCAGATGCTGACCTGTTGCCAATGGGACCATACGGGAACCACCAGCTTTCTGTTACAAAAAGAATCATTTAAATCGCTTCGCCCAGTTAAAAGTTAGGTAACAAACATAAAAAAAAAATTAATAAAAAAAACATACAGACGATTTAAGAACCAAAGAAGAAATTTTTTTTAAAGCGGTTAAAAAGTATATGCGATTAATTGACAATTTACCACAAATAGTTAATATTATAATTTCTTTAATGCCAAACGTAT
The DNA here is from genome assembly GCA_916999025.1 of Orgyia antiqua. NCBI lineage: Eukaryota > Metazoa > Arthropoda > Insecta > Lepidoptera > Erebidae > Orgyia > Orgyia antiqua. The sequence goes on from OU779869.1 coordinate 5,737,050, forward strand.
TACAAAAGCGCTATGTAATAATATGAAAGTGTATATGACATTAATAACATATGTGCCACAATGTTAGACGTAACATTTACAAACAACCTACTTTACATCCGTACAGAATTTGTAAACTTTATTCATGGGAACCATATATTATGATAGTCACATGTCCGTATTTACTGTTTATTATAACTGTATTCGATTCTATTAAAGTACAACGTTGCGGTTTGAAAGAGGATTTAGTGACTAATGGGGAGAAAAGTATGCAAAGCTGGTTTGCTCATGTGGAGAGGATGGATGAAAGACGATTAACAAAAGGCATAAACACTGCAGAGTTAAGTGAAAACGCTGGGAGAGGACACCCTGGGAAATATAATATGATGTCACCAATGATATCCTTTAAAACAGTGAAGTGCGTATCACTTACAACCGTCGGATTTGTACGACCGGATTTGTGTTTTGATCGTAGCAAACGCTTGTCTATAGTCTCTGCCTATCCCCATGAGAAAAAGGCGTGATGGTATGATGACGGTGACGATGACGACGATGTATTAAACTCGTTCTTAGGTACATCTACAATACGCACACAATCGCATGCATAATAAATTAAAATGAAAACACGAATAATGTTGGTTTTTAGTTATTTTTAGCTCTAGTTAATTTTGCTCTAGGTATAGCATTTCCATAGTGCAACATTGAAGAATTATTTTATGTAATTCTTTCCTTCTTTCTTTCTAACTTTCTAATGAAAATATAGAGGTCAACATACAACAATACAAGTCACAATAATAAACCATACCCATGCAAGATCTTTATGATTCTAATTCAGTCGTCGCTAGTATTGTATTTTATAATATATTTCTTCATACGGTTCAATCGAGGACCTTTTGTTCTCACTAGCCTGTGAAAGTCAGAGTAGAGGCCAGCTTTACTAACTTTTCAAGTTCTTTTTACTTGAAAAGTACAGCTAAACTTGTTTAAAAGTAGTACAATGATTTCAGAGTTTCGCAGAAACGGTTGTTTGATAGTATCTTACAAGGAAACAGCTTAATGCTCTTCATGATAGGCAAAAATGTATACCCAACTGTTGTTACAACACAACAAAGATACTTACATTATAAAGACCGAATTTTCATTGTATTTAAAAGCCCATTCATAGACGATTATAACAAAAATGTGCCCATAACAACTTTAAAGAACCCTATAGCGTACAAAGATAGCATCAGAATGCTTGTTCAAGGAAATGTGTCATGTAAACACAGTAAAAGTAAAACAATAAAGGTAAAATACCTCATCTAAATGTACAAACGTTAAAATGCTGTTAAAGGTACTATAAAAAAGCAATAAGGAATCACCGTATCTGGATATTATTCTGCTTTTGATTGTAGGGACATTTGTATCATGAAAATCTTACGAACTTATTTTTAACCTTATTGCAATTGTAATGTCTAAACAAATTGATATGTGTGAATTATAAATAACATGCCCACATTATTTCTTTCGAAGAGATCAAAATATTTGATTGATCCAGTTCCACGCAGAATTTGGGAAACTTGTTTGACATCCCTGACATCTCATCTACTTAAATAACATTTCTTATTTCTACTTTAGACTAAATTGTATGAATAAAAGTTGTGTTATATATATATACCTTTTATTTTGACTCCAATTTGAAGCAGAGCATATTAAACAGTTTTAGAAAATTAGGAACAGGACAACGTAAAACTTGCTTGTTTTTGCTCCTTGTGGTTTCAAACCTTCACATCTCAAGGTCATAGTAATAAAAATATTGCAATATGGTATTTCTTAGACTATCTTTCTTTTTCAAAAGTCATAAAAACATCCTGTGATAACGCATCAGTGAATTCCGGCAATCGCAAATGTATAAAGAGATTCTTGAGCAAGGAAGGAAACCGTATGTTACAGAGATTGCATGAAAATAATATCTTGTTTTCTGTCATTTTTTATATTAAAAGTTTCTGTTACATAATATCTTTACTTATTATAAAACAAACTCGTTATTTTGTATGTTTGTCCCTATGTGAGCTTATATCTTCCAAATTACGCAACAAATTTTGATGATGTTTTTTTTAATATATAGAGTAGTTCATTAGAATGGCTTTTATGTATAATTTGTTAAGGTTTTATGTATATTGGAGGAGGGGCTCAATAACTACAGACGCGGGTGCAACCTCGGGCATTAGCTAGTATATAAATAAATTTTGCAACAAAAATACTAATTTCCACATTTATTTATTTATACGAATTTTATTTTTCTCCTATACGCCAACTATAAGGCGTAGACATTTCACACATTGAAAAAGTATTTGGGCTACATAAGCCACGCTCCCATATATTATGTGTTGATGGAGATTAGTTTCAAGTATTCCGTCTGTTACTGAAGGTGTTATCTAACATTAACTTTAGCACTTACAACACCCTGCAAAATGATGCCGTGACACTTGTGTTCTTAATCCGTCAAAATGAACAACATTCATTCGAAAATCCTTAGCTTAATCATATTTGTTTTTATTTACAATTTGTTTATGTTGTTTTAACTCTGGAAATGGCTCATAATCTCGTTGAAATCTATAAACCAAGATAGAAAGAAGATAATAGATCATTAATCTTATTTTATACAGATTCATATCTCACAGCGGGAGGCTGAATGAGATAATAACTCATCGCCTCCCATAATCTGGCCATTACAATAACAACAGGAAATGATTTCCAACAAATTTTTATTTTTAAACTAAGTATATATTTAGGAGTATACGAGAAAATGAGTGAAAAACACACAGATATTATAAAATTGAAAGTTTATGTATGTGGAAATGTAAATGTTGGTCACTCCTTTACGTTCAAACTGCTAAAGAGACTAGAACAAAATTGTGCATTTAGCTACATTCAAAGTTTAGCTACATTCTAGACAGCAAATAAGTTACTTTTAATCTCTATAAGAAATTAGTTTATTCAGTTATTGAATAATACGTTTATAGTTTAGAATGAAAACATCTAGATGGCGTTGGCTTTCATTTACAACTCGCTATACTATTGCTACTACTTTTAGTGTCATTTTTGTCTCGAATTTTTTTACCGCGAGTAACTATTCTGTCCTGTCCAGCCCCACTGCTGGACACGGGCCTCTTGCACTTTGGAATATACTATGGTCTACTATGCCGCGCTGACCAGACGTATTGGCATAGGGTTTAGTTTCGAGTTTTCTGTCTCTCACAGTAGACGTTAACTGTTTATATTGTCCCTTAGCTGGCTCTTGCAGTACCCTAGGAAAAGAACAGGTGACTATGCGACGTGCAACTTACTTGTTTATTGTTTTTAAAATCTTTCTGGTGATACCCATCTCCTACATTATATATTTTGTATTGAATATTATATTCTGGCGTCATGGAAGAAACGAGCTTCCTGTTATGTCATCGCATGGATGAGATGTTGCAACAAACTAAATCATGGGCTTACATGAGTATTCTTTTAGAAGAATTTTATTTAAATGTTAGAGCATTTTTTAAGAATATACATCCGTCTTAATCTTGTTTTTAAGACGAGATTATACTGTGCACTGGACTGATGAGTTTATTTTAATTTATTAGAGTGCTATTGCAAAGCTTATAAATATTCTGTGGTAGAGACGTACTCGTAAATGTTTACGTAAATAATAACTGTTAAATAAAAGATTTGCTCTAGCAATATGTCAAAAAAATCAATATGCAAAATCAGAACTTTACGCTTGTCATTTATACGTATATCCTACTTTAAATTATGACGAGCCTCGTGGTTGAGTGGTTAATGTAACGGACTGCCGATCAAGAGTTCGCGGGTTCGATTCCTGCTTGGGACAATAATTTGTGAGATTTTTCTAATTGTCATACAAATAAACTAAATTATAGTGGAAAAAATGATAACCATGAGCGGGACTTAAGCCCATGACCTCGGAATACCGTTCCGTTGGTTGTTCCGAGGTTGTGGGTTCAAGTCCCGCTCGTGGTTATAATTTTTTCCACTATAATTTAGTTTATTTCGTAAAAGCATAGCAAGTCAATTGCAAACATTTATAAATTAATATCATACAAATGTTTGGACTGCGTCTGGGTGTTTCTATGTATTATAGGTATGTATTTACAAAAGAAAAGTAGTATATGTATTCTATCCGTATTCTGGTACCCATAACACAAGTATATAAGCTTAGCCAGAGACCAGAGGACGTTGTGTGAAATGTCCATGAATATTTATTTATTATTTTATATTTAAATTAGTTTTTAGGGTTCCGTACCCAAAGAGTAAAAACGGGACCCTATTACTGAGACTTCGCTGTCCGTCCGATGATTTTTTTACCGTTTCTTGCTCGATACTAATAACGTTGCCTTATGTTGCATAGATAATGGTACGGAACCCTTCGTGCGCGAGTCCGACTCGCACTTGACCAATTTTTATATTAGCATACCCTAGTTCCAATTATGTGTGTGGCGACGGATTGAGAATACAAGTATCACCACCCCTTTTCCTTCCCAGGGTAATGTAAAAGCCAACTAAGGAAAATTGTATAAAGTTATCATCCTTTGTGAGAGACGGAATGCTTGAATATAAACCCTATGCCCACATACCTGGTCAGCGCGGCCAGTAGACCATAACCCCTCCCAAAGTGTAGGAGTTCCATGCCCAACGGTGGGACGTTACTGGGCTGGAGAGGAGAGCCCTGTGAGTGAGAGAGAAGAGATCAACCACCATAATTAACCACGTTCGTATTACACGGTATACATATAAATACGTAAAACCAGATAATATAGAAAAAAAAGTTTTAATTAACCCTACAACAGTTATATAATCATTACTAAAATCGTCTTTACATAAAATTATGACGTGACAATAAAAAGCGATTAAAGCAATTTACGCGGCCACAACTGGAATCCTCTCAATTTCCTAATGGTTCCATAACAAATGTCATCGCTGAGTGATACGGGCAAGTCGACGCCGTTTCGTGAAAGAATGTACCGACTATTAATACAGCCAATGTCCTAGATGACAGATTCCGACCTAGATTCTATGTCGTATAAGTGTGCCAGCTATATTTTATGTTTTAAGAAGTGCTTTATATACCTATTATGTGCTCAAGTAACGCTATGAATTAATATTATTTATTAATATTTTATTGACGTTTAAGGTTATTATAACGATGTTTTTTTTAATAACAAATACGAAGAGATGTTCATACAGAAGATTCAGCCATGCTGAGACAGAAGATTTTAAACGCACAGTAACTACCAAAATCGGACTTTAATAATATCGTGTAGAACAGTAAGTACGGAGCAAAATGTTCAGTTAGAATTTGAGATACACAGTCTTTTTAAATTACTAGAGAATTTAGAAAAAAGAATAGTAGTTAATTTCTTTTTTAAATTAAAACCATTCCATTTTTAAAATTGGTATCTGTTATTTTCTTTTTAACACCCTTGCTCGTAAAGCTGATGTAATTCCACCGGTTTTAAATATGTAAAGCGGGTCATAAAAAACGTGTGTGTTACCAAAGCAAATAGTTAAGTTATAGTCCATACAAATTTCGTAACAGTATTATTTGTCATTTCAAATATGGAACTGATCGCCGCCGCACGACTCGAGCAGCGCGCTGTTGCTATTCGAACAAATCGCCGCGCGGCGCCAGTCGGTAGGCAGCGCTAGCGCGCTGTTAAAATGGCAGGAAAGCAACGCATCTTAACGCACTAATATCGCAATGTACTATTATTTGTTAGACTGCTAGCTACGAAGTCTTTATGAGAGATATTAATAACAAAATTTATGATTCACTTAGAGTTTTTATATGTTTCAAGTGGTTCACGTTTAAGCACTAGTAAAAAGACCTTTCTTTCTTCCTTATTCGTGTTTATAGCTTTATTAATTTTTAATGATCTCAACAAAATAGCATATCAAATCGTTATGAGCGTAGGTCGGTAATAAAATCAACGTTACGTTTTAGTGCTCATAATCTATTTGTGCTATTTTTAGAGAAGTAACATGTTAAAATGATTGCCTTTTCTTGGATCTAAAATAGAGTTTACAGCCTCAATCTCATCATTGGTACTAAGGTGGTGCGTTTGGTAAATATATATTGGAATATTAAAGATGTATATAACATTGTAATTCTCGTATTAAATTCTAGTGTAGATTATTTTGTATAGATTTTTTTATTATTATAAGTTACTAGCTGTTGCCCGCGACTCCGGCCGCGTGGAATTTGGAAATTTTTTTTTCGCAATAAAAGGTAGCCTTTGTCCTTTCTCAAGGTCTAAAGATTGTCTGTGCCAAATTTCATCAAAATCGGTTGAGATGTTTAAGCGGGAAAGCGTAACAGACAGACAGAGTTACTTTCGCATTTATAATATTAAGTAGGGATAACTGCTGCCCGCCCTACAACCCTTTTTTTATTCAAAATAGCCTAGATGTCCTTTCTCAGACTCTAAATTGTGCTTAAATCGGTTTAGCAGTTTTGGCGTGAAAGAGCTACAGACAGAAATAGTTAATTTCGCTTTTGTGATTTTAGTAAGGATACAATAAACTTCAGGTTAATATTCTATACCTTGCTTTTGGAAAGCAAAAACTACATAAAATAGTTCCTAAACCACAAAGGGTGGAACCAGAAAGTAATGATGTTTGTCAAAACTGTATTCTGGATTGTTTTAATAAGCAAGTACATTTGCGAGGATTTGTGCTAGGTCCACAGAAAACACGAAAGTCAACATTATTAGGCATAGTTTACTAAAGCGAGTGATGAGTCTGAAACAAATCACTGTAACATATTTTTTCTTAACCTAAATAGCTATTCATAACATCAACAAATGCTCGATACTACAGTACTCTTTTCAATAATATTTACAAACATAATATGTTGCAGAAACAAATTTCTATTCTATTCTAAACAGATTTTTTTTAAACCGTTCAGGCATCAACTCGTTTTCACATTTATAAATTAGTTAGGATTAGGATTAGGTCTAGGCAATGACTGCGATTTACAAGCACATAGAATTAGGAAGGAATCACTACTTTTCGTATTAAATAACAACCTACCTATGATATTCCTTTCTCAGATCAATAAGAACAAAAAATAGAGATAGGAATAGGAATATAAAGGTGAAAATGAATCCTATTTTAACCGAGTTCCAAAAAGGAGGAGGTTCTCAATTCGTCTGTATCTTTCTTTTATATGTTTGTTAACGCATAAGTTTTAACTGGGCGAAGGTATTTTAATGATTCTTTTTTTATTTGGTGGTAGCTGGTGGTTCCCGTGGGGCACCATGTCAGGATTTAATGGATATCTCCTACTAAATCGAAGAAATCCCTAAAATTTTAAAGACACATAATGTCAGTTCAACATATTTATTTTAATACCTAATAAATTTTTTCTCTAAAAGGTAAGCTACAGCCTCTGCTACTGCTATATATTATATCTACATAGCAGTGATTTGAATTTCCAGGTACATGAAATTGCGGCCAACGGCTAGTTGAAAATAAATAGCTAAATAATTCGTTGATATTAAGGAAGATGCTCATCAATATTATGTTATTATGACGGTACGATACCAAATTAAGCTCCATACAAAAGTATGGGTATCGTACTTCCGTTTTTTCTTCGCGAAAGTTAAACCGATTTTAATGGTTTTTGTGTCTAAAGAGTATATCTATGCTTCTTTTTTTCAAAACATAATAACTAAAAGAAATATGACGATCCGACTAAACCTACTTTTTTCGGTTTTCTTTAGATAAAGTTGCAGCGTCTATCACACAAATTTGGTAAAGTTTTACCCTCAAAAGAAAGTGATAGAAGCATAGATATACTCTTTATCTATAATATAACGCAAAAACTATTAAAATCGGTTTAACTCTCGCGAAAAGAAAACGGAAGTTCGAAACGTCTTTTTAGGGTTCCGTACCCAAAGGGTAAAAACGGGACCCTATTACTGAGACTTCGCTGTCCGTCCGTCCGTCCGTTCGTCCGTCTGTCACCAGGCTGTATCTCAAGAACGGTGATAGCTAGAGAGTTGAAATTTTCACAGATGATGTATTTCTATTGCCGCTATAACAACAAATACTAAAAATAAAATAAAATAAATATTTAAGGGGGGCTCCCATACAACAAACATGATTTTTTTACCGTTTCTTGTTCGATACTAATAACTTTGCCTTATGTTGCATAGATAATGGTACGGAACCCTTCATGCGCGAGTCCGACTCGCACTTGACCAATTTTTTCAAAGAATTTGTAGTTAAAATCCGCTTCATCTATATTTGTCCCTTTCAGCGCGGCGCTCGGAAATAGGGATAGCAATACCCAAGACAAATACCTAAATGAGGAGTACAGTACCCTCTTATTCGCTCTACTTTTCGTCTGATAAGCGATTAATGTAATTGTTATTAAATAAATAAATAAATATTCAGGACATTTCACACAACGTCCTCTGGTCCCAAAGTAAGCTATATTTCTATGCTTACCAGATACGGATAGACTACATATACTACTTTTCTTTTGTAAATACATACATAATATACAATTGTAAATACAACATATAATACATAGAAAACACCCAGACGCAGTACAAACATTTGTATGATATTTATGAATACCACACAAATGATTGTCCCAAACGGGAATCGAACCCGCGACCTCGTGATCGGTAGTCCATTACATAAACCACACCACCACGAAGCCCGTCTAAATAATCTTATAATAATAATTAATCTTAGTTTTATTGTATTTATTCCTTATCCTGAGTTGGGTTGTATTAATGTTGTATAATTGTATTATTATGTGTTAATTGGGTTGTATTTGACGAGCCTCGTGGTTGAGTGGTTTATGTAACGGCCTCCCAATCAAGAGGTCGCGGGTTCGATTCCCGCTCGGGACAATCATTTGTGTGATTTTTCTAATTTTCATACAAATGTTTGTACTGCGTCTGGGTGTTTCTATGTATTATAAGTATGTATTTACAAAAGAAAAGTAGTATATGTATTCTATCCGTATTCTGGTACCAATAACACAAGCATAATAAGCTTAGCTTGGGACCAGAGGACGTTGTGTGAAATGTCCATGAATATTTATTTATTTATTTATTTAATGTAGTCATCATATTTCTTAAATTGTTTTATTATGTAACCAAAAAGGGCGTTTTAATGACACTCTCTCTTTCCAGCCCATTGACATCCCACTGTTGGGCACGGGACTTTTTTTTTTTTACTTTGTAAGGGATTATGCTCTACTGTGCCGCGCTGACCAGGCGTGTTGGCACAGGGTTTATTTTCGAGTTTTCCCTCTCTCTCTTCCTTTAATGACACTATAACTACCTAATGTACGCCCTAATAAATAGTTATTAATTCCAAAATTTGTATTGGTCAATACGAGATTAAAAGTCGTGAGGAATCGAATGCAGCCTATATGCACAAAGCAGACTGCCTGGAAGATGTCCGCCGGTTTTTCTAAGTCCTTAACGCTCCAACTAGCTGTTGCCTCCGACGCTGAAGCATATTCTGTGAAACCTATCAAGACAAGGCAGAACTAAAAAACACGCTTAAAAATCCTAGAAATCTTTTTAAATTATTGCTTTGTCGTCGGTCTTAAATAAGTGTGCAAAATTTGAGATCAATCCGACTACTGCAAGTGGGTGAAAATCACTTTCAAAGATTCCGTTACATAGATTAATACATTGATAGATACGTACTGAACTAATAAAAACGCGTTAAACATATTTGAGTAGGTATTTCTAAAAATACTTGAAATAAATAGAAAACCCGTAATCCTAAATCAGAACAATCCTTTGTAATTTATTTGGATTAATGCAAGAAATTATGAAGTGCCTATAAAAGTCGTATTACAGTGATGACTGTTAGGTCTGGTATCTTTTCAATTTCCTAATGGTTTCATAACAAATGTCATTGGCAAGTACTATGGCCAGCTAGACGCCTCTTTGTAAAGGAATAATCTGTTTAATAATACCAATGTTCTAGATTATTCTGCAATATGGGTACCCTAGCTATCTATCTTATATATTTAACTGAGCCATTGTCTTATATATTAAATATTCTGAATGTTGGAAACGGTTCCAACCATTTTCATGAAATTTAGCAAGTGGTTTAGGAAGCGAATATAATTTCGAAAAAAAAACACGATTTGCACAAAGAACCGCTGAAGCTCGCTCATTCGGTTAGACGGGTATTGTCAACAAAATACAACACTTAATAAAGTGCAAGTAATGATATTTTTACCTAAATAATATCTAATAACTATCTAAGAAATCTAACGTATATCTATCTAAGAAATTAAATATAATTCTGATTTATATTTATATTCATTTCCTTATATTATCTCCGAAATGCAAATAAAGCAGAGAATAAAATAGCAGTTTAGAAACCTATTTAAAACAGAGGTATTAAGGTCATGTGTTTTGTTAGCGAATCACTTCAAACGACTTTTTGACGATATAAATACGTTTAAGATTGATTCTAATTACTTTGAAACTAGGTTAAGGGTTGCACGAGACTTAACTTATTAACTTAATCCGAAGATATATAAATCAGAAGTTAATGATAGCTGTTTTCGATAAAATTAATTAAATTCTGTTAATGGGTTTCCGTTTTCTGTTACTGTAAAGTGATATAGAGCTTTATTTATCTGATTCTGTTATCTAAAATAGTAATACTTTTTTTTTCTGTACCACCCTAAGAGTCGACTGGCGTCAGGCATTAACCGCGCCATCACTTAACTAAATTAATAATCCTAAAGTAATTTATTAATTTTGCAATTGACTTGCTATGCTACTACAATTTAATTTATTAATAATCCTAATTAAACAATCCTATTTGATAACTTGTAGAAGGACGTTATCCCTACTAATATTCTAAATGCGAAAGTAACTCTGTCTGTCTATTACGCTTTCCCGCTTAAACCTCTCAACCGATTTTGATGAAATTTGGCACAGACAATCTTTAGACCCTAAGAAAGGACATAGGCTACCTTTTATTGCGAAAAAAAACGGGCGGCGGGCAACAGCTAGTATTTAATATTATTGTTTATGAGTGCAGCGGCCGTATTATGAGCTCTTATTCCCAGGCCGTTTACGCCGTGAATGGAACTGCCCGGCAAATTTGTAATATGAACATAGCTCCCAGCCATCCAGTTCGCTAAAACAGTCATAGATTAATATGTTTATAGAGAAGGTACAACTAAAAGTTTAAGTACGAACTAAAATTTTCAAGTAAATGTTTTATAAAAGTTGTAAGTAAATGTTTTGTAAAAGCATAGCAAGTTAATTGCAAAAATTCATAAATTAATGTAAATGTTTTATGTTTACCATAATACATAATTTAGTCAGGCAGCGTACGGCCTGCTTGGAACTTGCATGATTTTTAAAAAGCTCATAATACGCCTGCAGTACCTAAATATGTGTGAGTGTGAATGGCTGTAGGTATATTAAAATTTCATGTTTAGATTTTAAATAGTTATCTATATAACTATCAAATAAATGACTACTTTGTATACAGATAAATTGAGCTATTGTAGAGTACTAAACCTTCTATGAATTAAGTTCACAACTTATTATATTATTTAGTTAATTGAAATTAAAAACCATATATATTATAATCAAATATTATTGAGAAAAATCATTAAGTTAATTAAATAGTTGAGTAAAATATTTATATTATAATTTGCAAATATTTAATAAATATCTATCACTTCTAAGGAAAATTACCATCGTCGAAAACTATTTTCAAGATAGCAATTTCTAATGAAAACTTGGGTCAATTTCACAGTAGAGAAATTTGTGAAATTCTACATTAAGCAATTTAGGCACTTTACTTAAACTAATTATAAGTCTAGGATTATAGTCTGAAATCTAGAAGTTTGGTCACACCAGACTTCTAGATTTCAGTTCATTTATATACTTACAAATCTGTTGAAATACATTTTCTCTTTGATTATCACCATAATAAATGTCACCACTAATAAGCCATGAACTGTGCCATCACCCCTGGTCAGCGCGGTACAATAGACCATAATTCCTCCTAAAGTTGGAGCGGCTCGTGCCCAACAGTGGGACGTTTTTAGAGAGCTGAAAGAGAGACACTGTAATGTTTTGTGCAGTGTTTTGTGACCGCATGAATAAATGGATTTTTCGCAAAAATGCACAAGTAATTGCTTTTTTTTTAAATATTAAAACTATTAAAATAAGACACTGTGCTTGTAAAATTAAAAAGATTAATTGTCAGTAATATTAATGCTTTTTATCAAAAACTATCTAATAACTTCGAAGTCTATGCAGCCATCTGCTATGATCTAACTAAACATACCTACTATGTATTCTCTGTATGACCTTGTACGTCATATTTTTATAAAATAATGCATACATAATGTAAAAATGCCCATTCAAGGAAAACTTTTCAAACTGTCTTCGAGAAACTAAAGAAATGGAAATAGCATACTCTAACAAAAAACGTTAACAGAGCTATAACTTAACCATTTCAAGATCATACCGAATTAATTTGATTCTATGGAGATTCAAACTGGTAATGTGCAAAATTATGTCTCTTAAGTTATGTCCCTGTATCCTCCCTTTCGCTGTTAAAAGTGCCTTTGGTATAATCTAGAATATGATTTATAAGACTTGTTAATAATATTTTTCCATTTCTGACCTCGCTTTAATGGGTTTGCCATTTAGATGCATAGTTTCATAAATTATCAACAGCATTTTACCATTTTCTATTCTACCATTTTACATAATAGATCATTTTAGGGTTTCGTACCAAAGGGAATATAGATATATCTGTACCCTATTAAGTACTGGTATTTCAATGTCCGTCCGAGTCCGTCGATCCGTCGTCAGGTTAAACAATTGAAATTGTCAACAAATTCCAAAAATCTGAATGAAATTAAGGTACGTACTACCATATGATCTGATGATTAAAGAAGTTGGAATAGTTAAGTATTTATAGTCTGTACTACGTCGATTCTTTTTATCTTGGCAGAAAGAAGAGTTACAATATTGTATTAATATTTTCTTACAATTTTAATAACAATTAAACTTAGTATTTGTAATTGTAGTTTATTTATTTTTATTTATTATACACTTTATTGTACACCATAAGAATAAAATTTACAATAAATTATAATTATAAATAGAGTACAATGGGCGGCCTTATCGCTAAAAGCAATTTCTGCCAGGCAACCTTTGGATGAAGATCTTGAGAAGAGAGAAGAGCAATAGTTGTAGGTGCACTAATTATCATAATAGAAATGTTATATAGACATACACTTATAAACTAAATACAAATAAACGTATACAAAACGATACACTTAATACATACATAAACGTACACAGACAATTCTGACCGGGAATAGTTACAACTGCATGTTCAGATAGTGGTTCTTAACTTTAATTTTGAATGTGGCTAGAGTTTTGGCTCGTCGAATGTCCTCTGGAAGTGCGTTCCAATCGTATGGCTGTGACGGTAAAGGATTTGTCAACGAAATTCGTAGAATGCGTTGGCATTTTTAATTTCAGACTCTCTGATGACCTTAAATACCGGTTTTAAGTACATATCGTGAACGTATGTGATTTAAGATAAGAAGGAGTAGAAGGATGAAACAATACATTGTAAAGTATGGAAAGAATATGAGCATTCCGGCGAAATCTTATGGGTAACCATTTGAGCTGTTTTCGAAATTGTGAAACGTGATCATACTTGCGCAAACCAAAGTAGTTGTAATTTTGGTATCGTATTCAACTCTGATTTTAGTAGATATACATAGAATTTTGTATCGATTGTTGATTGAGGTAAATTTTGCTTTTGATTCAGTATTGATTTTAGTATCTATTAATAATTTCAGTTTAGATTTCAGTTTTTATTTTAGGTTTGATTTCAAATTCGATTCGGCCACTAATGCGTACGAAGCCGCGGGCAGAAGCTAGTATATTATAAATACCTAAATAAACTAAATAAACGTATATTCAGATAATAAGTTACTACTGATGAAGCGTCTATGACAATGATTTACCGTTTATTTTGAAACAAAAATACAATCCTATATTATTGATGTTATGAGCACAGCATGTCAGTAGGTACATATTATTTTATTCACTGTAGTCTGTTAATGATAGCCCAGTAGAAGAGTACATTACACATATCGTCTGATGAAATCAAAAATAGCGCCCTCAGGAACCATTAATCTTTGTGACCGTAATAATTTCTTTTTATGGACTTTTTTATTTTTATGTTACCAATATTCTTGTTTTGAATTTTGTAATGTGCTAGCAAAATAATTTGGATTTCGGCCCTTATAGGATCGCTTTGCTGTTTGTCTGTCACAGTCTGTACGTCTGTCAAAGTTTTTATTATTACCTACTAGGGTAGGGTGATGCAAGTTTGCGCGTGCGATAAGATTGCGCATACGTCATATCTGGGTAGTGGAGAAACTTCGTCACCAACTTCAGTTGTGTTTTGTGTGCTATCATGACTAAGACACGCTCACGAAATTATTTCCCAATTGTATTTATAAGTATGTAAGACTGCGCGCGCAATCTTACACATCTCTTTTTTTCTGTTGATTACATAAGGTAGTTTTAAAATATTCATCTTAATTTTTATAGTTTATGGGCATTTATGTATGCACTATGTAATTAGTTAATGGTTTGAAGCAAAATACTTATTTTAGAATGTCCAGGAGAGAAAGAAATCAAGTCGCTAGGTTGATTGTGGCGAAGCTAAAAGAGCCCTGGCTCCGTCTCTGGGGATGGCGACTATGATTAATTTTTTACAACTACATCGTGCTACAAGGTTAGGCAAATATGATACAGCAGTGTCGAGGGTAGGAAAAAAGATTTTTGCTATTGGTTTTAGAGCATGAGGAGAAATATATAAGAAGCCAATTGTAGAAGATTGGATAGCGTGCAACACATGTACGGAGTGGTAGCATGAAAACGGTTCAGACTATAATGAAGCCAGCCCTTTTATATGTGATTTGTGCAAATAATTTAGTTGCGCAATTTTATCGACCTTCATGCGCAATCTTACACACTAGGGTGTATAAAATTGCGCACTTCCCGATTTGTGATTTTTGTTTATTTCCTAAAAAGATAGCATAATTTTTGTTAAAATTACCTACCGCCCTACCCCACATCACCACACAAAATGAACTATTATAATTAAAGATACAAAGAATAATATTATAAGAAATGAAACAGTGTGAAAATTTACTGCTAAATAACAAGATAATAATTAAAAAGATTTCATAAAATAGATCATTCATTGTCCTACCTGCAGCCTGTTGTGTTGGACTGCGACAGTGCGCAATGCAGTTGCATTAGATGCGGCTGATACGTATTCGAAAATAAGATACTGCAATCAACAGAGTCTATTAATACTTTGATAGTCCCAGTCTTTCCTTATGAAATTTGGCTGTTATATTAAGCTTTTATTAATTTAATCTGTTCCCACACGAATCATATCAACCACACACACGGACACTTTATACGGATTGAGAATACAAGTGTCGTTAACATCAATACAATACAATATACTTTATTGCACACCAATAATACAGAGTTTTTAAATTATCTACAAAAAAATAATGTACAATCGGCGGTTTTATCGCTGTCAGCGATCTCTTCTAGACAACCTCATTCCCACGCAAAGTAGTCGAGCCAGGTAAGGGATACCTAATATAAGCAGTTAACATTAACTTAAAGAGATGGAAAAGTCTAAATGCATCGCTATGCCAACATGCCTGATACATGGCCGTGGTACATTTATCCGCTGAGAATCTACAGTCCATCTTGCAACCCTACCATGTATGGTAGCCCTAAAATTCTAAAACTTAATTATGTTATACTAACGTAGATAACTAAACCTTATTATTTGGGCTACAATCTGTGTAGATAATTATCCCTAGGTATTGTTAGAAAAGTTCTAAACACAATAATACTGTTTCGCTTAATTACATTTACAAATTACTACAATAGTGACTCAAATATACATATATCATATTTATTTCTACGTTTATAACAATATAATATGGTATGTAAATGATATCGTCCGTATGGTGACGGATTAAGAATACAAGTGTCACCACCCCATCTCCTCCCAAGGGTGCTGTAAAAGTCAACTAAGGGATATTGGACACAGATAACATCTCCTGTGAGAGACGGAAAACTTTAAAATAAACCCTGTGCCAACACGCCTGGTCAGCGCGGCACAGTAGATCATAATCCCTCCAAAGTGGAGGAGGCCCGTGCCCAACAGTGGGACGTAAATGGGCTGGAGAGGAGAGGAATATTTGTTGTATGTAGTATCCACTGATATACATACGAGTATACTGTGAAATCTTCAGCTATGAACATTTCAGTGGTACTCCCTAGCGATGGATAGACGGACAGACAACGCAATCTCAGTAACGGCAGAGTTCCGTTTTACCTTTTGGTGCGGAATCTTAATAAATTGGTCAAGTGCGAGTCGGACTCGCGCATGAAGGGTTCCGTACCATTATCTATGCAACATAAGGCACGTTATTAATAAATGAGCAAACAACACACACAATACTTAATTAATCACGTTTGTTGTATGAGAGCAAGAAACGGTAAAAAAATCATGTGTGTTGCATGGGAGCCCCCCTTAAATATTTGTTTTATTTTATTTTTAGTATTTGTTGTTATAGCGGCAATAGAAATACATCATCTGTGAAAATTTCAACTCTCTAGCTATCACCGCTCTTGAGATACAGCCTGGTGACAGACGGACGGACGGACAGCGAAGTCTCAGTAATAGGGTCCCGGTTTTACCCTTTGGATATGGAACCCTAAAAACAGAGGGGCCAAAGATTAGGTAAATTATATTTGAAGTAGCAGCAAAAAGATACTTTTTGGCTAGCCTACTAAATTTGGCAAAAACCTTAAGTAATATAATAAACAGAAATATTTCTTAGAGATGTGCTTCATTACTATATTATAATGCTTTTTAGCTTCGTACCTATCTATATATGCATTAACTAGCTGTTGCCCGCGACTCCGTCGGCGTGCATATTAGAAAATTTTCCCCGTTTTTGCAACATTTTTCACTACTACTTCGCTTCTACTGGTCGTAGCGTGATGTTATATGAATTTTTTAAATCGGCTCAGTGGTTCCTGATATTAGCGCGGTCAAACAAACAAACATACTCTTCCGCTTTATAATATTAGTATAGGTCTGTACAACTGAATCCTTGAAAGTAATTTTCAACCACTTGCAGCTAGTCAGGTTGATGAATTTTGCACACAATACATGTTAGGGATCGATAACAATGCAAATAATTTCAAAAATATTAAATATTTTCAAGTATCTTTTTTAGGGTTCCGTACCCAAAGGGTAAAAACGGGACTCTATTACTGAGACTTCGCTGTCCGTCCGTCCGTCCGTCCGTCCGTCTGTGCTAGAGAGTTGAAATTTTCACAGATGATGTATTTCTATTGCCGCTATAACAACAAATACTAAAAATAAAATAAAATAAATATTTAAGGGGGGCTCCCATACAACAAACATGATTTTTTTACCGTTTCTTGCTCTCGTACAACAAACGTGATTAATTAAGTATTGTGTGTGTTGTTTGCTCATTTATTAATAACGTGCCTTATGTTGCATAGATAATGGTACGGAACCCTTCGTGCGCGAGTCCGACTCGCACTTGACCAATTTTTTAGATTTTGCTCTATGCAAATTATTATCTGAAATAATATGAAATTTACGACAAAATTAAATAACTTAATTGATTCAAAGCCTATTATGAGCTTTGTAAACAAATTCCAATTAAATCAAAGCAGAAGCGCTAAGTTGTGCCTATAAATAATGTTGTCTTGTTATTTGTCTCTACTAATTGGTTCAAATTATTCAAAATTAACAAGTAAAATAAAATCTTGTTCAATAGTTTATTTAAGAATTACTCGTGTTTTTTTTTGTTGGCATTCAAAATGTATTTATTTATTCTGTATTCTACACCATGAAACCCTATATGTTAAAAAAAATCTTTAAAATAATTATACTGCAATGGGCGGCCTTATCGCATACAACAATTTCTACCAGGCAACCGTAAGATGGAGACATGTATGACAGGAAAGATCGGCAGTTTCTGCGCACTACTAGAACTATTTAACTGGACATAAATAACATTTCAAAGACAAAGTCCGTGTAGTGACGGATTAAGAATACAAGTGTCACCACCGCATCTCCACCCAAGGGTGCTGTAAAAGTCAGCTAAGGGATATTGCACACAGATATAGAGAGACCCTCTGTAAGAGACGTAAAACTCGAAAATAAACCCTGTGCCAATACGCCTGGTCAGCGCGGCACAGTAGACCGTAATCCCTTCCAAAGTGGAGGAGGCCCGTGCCCAACAGTGGGACGTAAATGGGCTCGAGAGAGAGAAATAACACATATTAATATGCCTTACTTTTAAATTAAAATCAAACCACCTTTTACGGTTTAGGACGTGTATAATTAAACGGGGATATCCCCTAACTTGATCACAGAGGGTACCTGAGATCTGAGTCCTAGCAGTAAAGACGGTAGCTAAAAAGTTTCCTAAACGTCGGGCTTAAAAAACATAAGAAGCGCCTAAATTCATAAAAAACAGGTTTTATTGATATTTATTTTAAAATCACTACTTAGTTCTAGTAAATGTTAGGACATATTTTATAGTAAGTTTGCAATTAAAAACTAAGCCCACTAAACTTATTATTTCAGCGATGTTTATTCGTATTTGAGTAACAATTTTAAAGCTTTAGGATAATTTATACTTGGCAAATAAATACTTAGAACGACATAAATACAAAAAATTTGCTTCACAATACAACATCAGGGACTCTGAATATTTTAATTCGGGTCAAACTGAGCTTAACATTAATAAAAGGGTTTTATTGTAGGCACCAAGCGAAGAACCCAGAATGGTAATTTGTTAAAAGTCCTAATAAGGACAAATGTCTGGCACATCATAACTCGCGCCTAAGGGTGGGATCAAAATGCCCGTAAGAAGTTTTTTTCACCTAGGCTGACAGGATCCAATAAATTTTTGGTATAAAACGTTAATATAGTTATTTTAACTTTTTCTTATAAATTGCTTATCTTTTTTAGGGTTTATGTTATTTAGGGAATTATTTTATTAACCCGCTTCGATTTACTTCTTTCATTTTACTCATATAGCTGTTACCCGCGACTTCATACACGTAGAATTTAGAAAATTTTGCTCATGTTTGTAACATTTTTCACTGCTTCTTCGCTCCTATTGGTCGCAGCGTGATGTTATGTAGCCTTTAGCCGTCCTCGATAAATGTACTATCCAACAGTGAAGGAATTTTTCAAATCGGAAACAAAACAAATTTATAACTAACTCTATGCATTTCTTCATGCGCTAACCATTTACAAGAGAAGAAGTATCATCCCATCATTTCAACGCAATATGTTGGACACGTGATGGACAACAAAAGAAACAAAATATTGTCCTTTTGAAACTGAACACGTGTGAACATCGCTGCTGTGTAACATGCGGTACACTGCTACTACCAATTATATATTTATGAATAGGGTTGACACGGTTTTAGTATACGTGTAGTTTAGCATATTAATGTCCCACTGTAGATGACGAATCATGGTCGAATAGCTCATGTAACGGACTGCCGTTCATGAGGTCGCGGGTTCGATTCCCGCTCGGGACAATCATTTGTGTGATATTTATAATTGTCATACAAATGATTACACTGCATCTGGGTGTTTCTATGTGTTATGTTGTATTTACAAAAGAAAAGTAGTATACTATTACGTTTTCTGTCCGTATTCTGGTATAACACAAGCATATTAGACGGGCCTCGTGGTCTAGTGGTTTATATAACGGACTGCCGATCACGAGGTCACGGGTTCGATTCCCGGTCAGGACAATCATTTGTGTGATGTTTATACTAGTCATACAAATGTTTGTTCTGCGTCTGGGTGTTTTCTATGTATTATAAGTATGTATTTACAAAAGAAAAGTAGTTTATGTAGTATATCCGTATCTGGTACCCATAACACAAGCATAGAAATATAGCTTACTTTGGGACCAGAGGACGTTGTGTGAAAAGTAAAAAGAAAAAAAAAAATATAAGCTGAGCTTGGGACCAGAGGGCGTTGTGTGAAATGTCCATTAATATTTATAACATATTAATATTATTATCATAATTTGCTAAGGTTTAGTCTCTAGATTCCACGCGTACGAAGTTGCGAGCAACAACTATGTAGTTATAAATATAAAAAAAATATTCATAAATTAATATTTTTTTATCGTTTGATGTAAACCATAAATAGGCAAAGTTTTCTTTTATACTGTTGGCATTTGAATAAAAAAGTGTCCTCTAGAAATCAAAAGTGGTTACAAAGAATTACAATGAACGTAACAAGAGCTCACTGAAAATGTTTCAACCTAAGAAAAACGTTATATGTGTGCTATAAATCGTAGGAAGTATTGTGTTAAATTTTATTACAGGCATTGTTGTATTACAATGAGAGGCAGCCCTAACAAAAGGAAGTGAAAACGTTTGGCACGTAGCCCGCGGCAGTACTGAGAACATGACAGATTTCTTAAGGGCCTACATCAATATTATCGTATATCATCGCCGACACGTACATATTAACACAGCCAGTAGGCACAGAAAATGAAGAATTAGGGATACTTTTCCTATTTACTCATAATCTACTAAATATATTTTAATTCTGATTTACGTGTTTCTATATATAATAGTTACTTATGTTTTTAAAGTTATTTCATTAGTTAATACGGGATAATAGACCGACAAATGAAAAAAATAAGAAATGAGAGAGGTATTTTCGCTAAGATTTTCTATCGAGAAAACTTTTTTCAATCGCGTTTCTGAGTTTATGCGATCCTAGATCATATATTGAAAAAACATATACTTAAAAATTAGAGCTCTAGCCATTCAATCTAAAGAAACAATGAAAACTTCGTACGTAGAAAAATGCACGAAGCTATTTTGGTATCCTCTTAAGATAAATCACATCGTATCAATATAGGGTAGCGTGTTTACAACTGAGCAATTTCTTGCACGTTATTCAGTAACATTTAAAAATTTTGATAGTATATTCTCTTAGAATTTAATAAAAAATAAATTATTGCATAGAATTAGTCGAAGTATGCATAACCTTTTAATTTAACTATGATATACTAGCAGTTGCCCGTGACTTCGTACGCGTGAAATTTAGAAATTAAACCTTAACAAACAGAAGTTTACTGTGACAATCGATAGATGGCGTTGTACCGTATTTTAAATCGCGCTATAATTTCGTTCGACGCATTAACACTTAAGCTCGTCAAAATTTCTACAGTGAGTGTCATCAACTCTTTTCGCATTTATAAATTAGTAAGGATAAGGATGTGTGTAAGGATGTCAAGTCACAGTTCATCAATTAAACGTGCCAAGAGAAATAAAATTCAAACATTTCTTGCAATGAAAACCCGGGCGGTTCTGCATTTCTTTTTCGAACACAGTCTACGGTCGATTACTTAGAGTAAATCATAATCACTACTGAAATTTATGACAAAGAAAAAAAGAAAAATGTTTTATTTGAAACTTACAAGAAAAGAAAACGAAATACCCACAATCCTACATACTAATAAATGCATAGGTAGTGTTCCAAAATTTATCATATCGGTTTCAAATATACTTGGTTTAATTCATGTACAACTTCTACCGAAGTACTAAGGCTGAGCGCAGACCTGAGTCACGACAGTTTTAAGACAGACTTTCCTGACATAGACAAGTCTGCCTTAAGACTAAAGCGAAACCGTTTTGCCTACAACACGTCGCACACCTAAAACGAAACTGTAGGTATTAGACAATTTTGTCTATGAGACGTTTTGTTTAAAGTGTTTCATAATTTTTGTAAAGCAATAGTCTGTCTTAAAACTGTCGTGACTCAGGTCTGCGCTCAGCCTAACTCTAACTCGAGGCGGGCCTCGTGGCGAAGTGGTTCATGTGATGGACTGCCGTTCACAAGGTCGCGGGTTCGATTCCCGCTTGGGAAAATCATTTGTGTGATATCCATAAAATGTCATACAAATGTTTGTACTACGTCTGGGTGTTTTCTATGTATTATAAGTGTGTATTTACAAAAGAAAAATAGTTTATGTATTATATCCGTATTCTGGTACCCATAACACAAGCATAATAAGCTTAGCTTGGGACCAGAGGACGTTGTGTGAAATGTCAATGAATATTTATTTATTTATAACTACTTTAATATTTTGTTTAATGGAGAAATAATTTTATTATGTTCACAACTGGAGAACATTGTTTGAAGTGAAATCGATGCTGAACGACTATAATTCTTGCTATTCTTGGCGGTAAAATTGAACACAAAAGCCCAAGATTGTTACGAAATACTTGCAACATGATATATCCGACTTAATATTACACAGACTCGTAAACTAGCTGTGACCATTGTTCATCTGACCCATATAGGCTAAATAAACTGATCTCTCATCTCTTACCAGCTCAATGTAACAAAAGGTCAGGTTATATTGGTAAATAAACTTCTACGTCAGAACGTGGCAACGACCGCTCCATTTTACCATCGTGTATCAGAAATTAGACACATGTAACATTTTTAAATACTCATTCTTAATTAACCAGAGCGACGAGCTTAGGTAAATAGGTTGGTTAAAAATAACTCATGGCTTAGATTTATGATTGTGAATATTACTGGAACTTTTATTACTCTGTGTGTTATGCAAAACGTATCTGCGATTGATTTTGTTTAGTTTTTAGATATTAATAAGACTGTGGGTGTAGTTTTATATTCATAAATAAAGTAATTAAATTGTATTTCAACATTTACAAAATTACAACACGAGAGAATTCTTTATATAAATGCAATAATCGTATCTCGTATCTTCTGTGAGTTAACTCTTTATAATGACGCAATGATATATTGATATTTATCCAAGTCTGTTTAGTAAATATAGCTTAAATCTAAAAATAGATGCCCCATCCATCCATCTATCAACCCTTCTCCATCCACTGCTGAACATTGGCCTCCCCCATAGAATGCCAGAACGCGTGGTCCTGCGCTAACTGCATCCAGTGACCCCCAGCATATTTGACGATATTATCGTCAGTCCATTTTGTTGGGGGCCGCCCCACGCTGTTTCGTCCGATGCGTGGTCGCCACTCGAGTACCTTCCGTCCCCAACGGTCATCTGGCCTGCCCGTTGTCGAAGCAGCATAGGCTACTAGAACTGTTATTGGTTCTAAACCTATGCTGCTAATCAAATTTTATTTGTTATTCCTGTTTAAATTTTGGTATACATTAAGTACTACACCCAAAAAATTTATATATGATACTATCTGTTGCCCGCGACTTCCTACACGTGGAATTTAGAAAATTTTCTACATTGTTGCAACTTTTCTCACTGATGCTTCGCTCCTATTAGTCGCAGCGTGATGTTATGTTGAATAAAAAAAATGTTTTTCAAATCAAACAAACAGTTCCTAAGGTTAGCGCGTTCAAATAAACAAACTCTTCAGCATTATAATAACATAGAACATTTGACGAGCCTCGTGGTTGAGTGGTTCATGTAACGGACTGCCGATCAAGAGGTCGCGGGTTCGATTCCCGCTCGGGACAATCATTTGTGTAATTTTTCTAATTGTCATACAAATGTTTGTACCGCGTCTGGGTGTTTCTATGTATTATAAGAATGTATTTACAAAAAAAAAGTAGTATAATATGTATTCTATCCGTATTCTGGTACCCATAACACAAGCATATAAGCTTAGCTTGGGACCAGAGGACGTTGTGTGAAATGTCCACAAATATTTATTTATTATTTATTTATTACACATAACTATTTAACATAGAACATTTTCAAAGGATACTCTTGTGAATCCGAGTTTACTAGCTTATTACATAGATAGAAATAAAGAATTATCCAGTAAAAACATATAAGATTTGAAGTAAAATTCAGAACTAACAAACATGTCTGGCTCGTATAATGAAAATATCATCAAAATCATCCCTGAGGGCTTTAATAAAAGTTTCTTTATAAACAAATTCGTTTTGGCTTTTAACATAAAAGTGATTGGATTGCTGTTCTAACTGCGCTAGACTGTAAAATACTGAGAGGATTAAAAAGTTTGATCATAAAATTATAAATATCATTAAGTACACATTTTTTAACCATTTTAAACTTGTAATTTGATTTTTTGTAAACAATTTTAACTATTTTATTATAATACTTAATAAGAAACCATAGTTAAATGAAGAATATAAAATGATCTGAGGGTGAATGATAAGATTTAAAATAATAACTCCCTGGCGCCTGCAACTTTATACGTGTGAAATTTGGAATTCAAACCTTAACAAAGTATATTCATAACCCTTCCTCTTGAACCAGTCTATCTAATGAAACCCCATCACAATCAGCAATCAACGTACCTTAGTTTTAAAGATTTAAGCTTACATAGGGTCATACAAAACGAACGACTCCGTCTTTATAACAGATACCTAAAGATAAACTATTCAGCTATAATTATTGAAAGTAATTTCTGTATTTAAACAGTCAATAGTCTCACCACCAGAAGCTAATGTAAATATAAAATACTAACTGTTGACAAAACTCCGTACACGTGGGATTTAAAACAACTTTCCCGTTTTTTTGCAACATTTTTCACCAATGCAATGCTTCGATCCTAATGGTCGCAGCGTAATTTTATATGCAACACCGATTGAATGTTTCTAATCGAACCAGTGCTGCAGTGGTTCCTGAGATAGGCGCGTTCAAACAAACAAACAAACTGTTCGCTTTATAATATTAGTAAAGAGTAGATAATATATACAAAACTAGCTGTTGCCCGCGAGTCCGTCCGCGTGGAATTCGGAAATTATTTTTTTCGCAATAAACGGACATAGGCTACCTATGTCCTTTTTCAGGGTCTAGAGATTGTCTGTGCCAAATTTCATCAAAATTGGTTGAGAAGTTTAAGCGGGAAAGCGTAACAGACACACAGAGTTACTTTTGCATTTATAATATTAGTAGGGATAGTAGGGATAAGCATAATTTTATTTCAGACAATCAAATAGTAGACTTTAATACGTTTGTCGTCTGCTTATTATTTTCATATTTTGTGATCACAAAACCCTTTATGTTAGACAATAAAAGACTTATACCGTTGACATCTGTAGCGGTCTAGACAATATTTGCATATGTACACCTATTAATAGCGAGTTTATTTCGCAAAATCTATATAAATTTTTCTTAAGTATCTATATTTAAAATTGAACACGAATAAAATTAAGGTAGGAAAATTTAATTACATTTTGAATTAACAGGCTTTTGTGAAATTAGATTTTACGGTTGTAAAACTAAAATTAGTCTAGCGAGACATATGGATCGCTCAACCCTTGTTACCTATCAAATTAAAGGACCCATACTGTTAATGGTCGGGTTATTCTCTAGGAGAGCTACACTCTAGTATTTGTTTGTTGAATGGAAGATGATTAAATGGTATAAGCATACAGTTTCTCGTAATTTGATTTAAAAAATATAACAAATTTATTCACGGATATACAAATATATTGAACCTTTTGAAGATTCTACTAAAATGTTTATTTGTAATTTCTGTCATTACCTTTCGAAGCCTTTCTAGTGTATATCTATAGTTCCACCGTGGACACACGTAGGGCAGAATTATATTTTTACTAGCTGTTGCCCGCGACTCCGTACGCGTGGAATTTAGGAAAGTTTCATGAAAATCCATAAAACATCCTTACATTCATACAATCCAACATTAACAAACATCCAAATATTAGAGTATGGATAGAAGACCGAGGAAACGTTCGCGTCGCTCGGCCAACAGTTTAAGTATTTTATTTTGTCGCGTAATTCTTTTTTCGTCATATCTCCTAAGATATTCATTTAAATTGCATGCTGTAAGGAGCAGTTATAATCTATATTAAACGTGTAAGCTAACAAAGGTATTTAATTTGATAAAAAGAGATTACTATATACACATAAATTACTTTTGAAAACACCCTATTGAATTTGATAATTTTTGTGACATTATTATGGGTACAGCGGGTTTCCCTTAAAAGATAGACATATGCCCTCGCGGACTTTTTTGAAGAACTATAGGTAGCAAATAATTCCTCCATACATTAGTTTGTTGTACCTCACATAGATAAGGCAGCGTTTTCATTTATAGTTCGCACGCGTCCGAGTTTCTCGGTAAATTTAATCATATATCATCCAATATACAGCAAACCACAACAAATTATGCAAAAAAAGCCATCCTCCATCTTGAACCATTCTATCTACTAAAAAACGGCATTAAAATCCGTTTCGTATTTTTGAAGATATAAGCTCACATAGGGACATACATACAAAAATTACGACTTTGTCTTATAAGAAGTAAAGAAGATAAAGATAAGTTGTTACGAACAAGGTTTGCCACAAGACGGCCATTGAACACCGGTCTCTAGAGACGGCACATTCATAATTTAGGTATTTCTTTTAATATATTTATGGTATTGCCTATTCCCGAGCGCCATGCCGAAAAGGACAATTATAAATCAGCCAAATTTCGCTAATCACAACTCAGCGCTACTATCGGTCTATTTAAATCTATCCACGATATGTAGAAACTGCAAAAGAAACAGAATTAGTTCCAAACAAACCCGACAAACATTATCCAAATACGGAATGGTAATTAATTAATCCCCTGTTTCTATCAACACAATCGAACAGCGAAAATAGCCATTCCATTTAGACCCGATTTGTATTCGAATACAGTATAAATTCTTGTTGAGATTTAATGAAATAACGGAAAAACATTTCAATTTTGCAACGAACAAAAACGAATAGAGGTAAATTAGAAAACTTTATAATCGAATTAAAATAAGTCTTGTTTTTAAGAACTATCTGTAGAATTCTCTAAAACTAGCACTTTTTACGGATTAACAACATTTTTCACAGATGCTTCGCTCCTATTGGTCGCAGCGTGATGTTATATATATAGCATCTAACCTTCATCAATAATTGTGCTATCCAACACTGAAATTTTTCAAATCGGATCAGCGGTTCCTGAGATTAGTGCGTTCAAACAAACAAACTCTTAAGCTTTATAAAATTATAGTAAATTATTTAAAAGTAAAAAATTTGTTTGTCTGAAGAAATCGTAATACTATATTTAACACACAGTGCTGGAGGGAGTAAAATTAGCGCAGGGCCCGTAGCAAATTCTATGGTGGACACAGGATTATTTTATCACTACTAGCGTAGAGGAGGCAGCGCGGTATAGTAGACTACAATCCCTCTCAAAGGGGAGGAGGCCCGTGCCTAGCAGTGAAACATTCATGGGTTGCAGAGAGAGAAACAGTAAATCGTAAGTTATTTATATTTGCAATTAACCTTTTTTAACATGGAAAAATATAATATTTATTAAGCTATTGCATAGCTTCTATCGCGGGCCTTGAGCTTGGAGACTAAATGCACAAAATACGAAATTTAAATTCCATAACAAAGATAGCGTAACCAAAAAATACTAGTAACGCCGTTTCGCTGTTCGCGCTGGTGACTCATGTCAGTTTTGGCGTTAGTTTTTATTTTATTGACATTTGATTGACAATCGCTATTTTATCATAATTACCATAAACAATGGACAGATGTAAGCATCAGTAAATAAGGATTATTCATCTTATTTTAGTTTATGGTATTTAGATTCTTGCTTAAATAAAATAAATAAATGATTATAATTGCGTAAGTTGATAAAAAATACTATGCAATAGCTTTACCGCGGCAGTCCCCGAGTGAGAGCTTTTGTGCCTTGAGCAAAGTTATTTCATTAGCAATCTGTTTGTAAAATACGTACACGATATTTCAACAGCATTTTATTAATTAGCCATGCTTCCGGTGAATTATAGATTGTGGTTAAATTTCATTACCGCGTCATATAGTCACATCCTTTATGAGTGCATGAAGAAGCAAAAAATATTCATTGTTTTTCCAAAGACTTTTATGTTTACTTGTACTATTTTTTTTTATAAACTAGCTGCTGCCTTGGTATGCGTGAAATCTTAAAAACAAACTCTAACAAATTTTATAAAAAAAGAACATCTTGAAACACTCTGTCTATTAAAAGAAACTGCATCAAAATCTGCTTTATAGTTTTAAAGATAAGCTCATATACGGACAGACACACAAAAACAACGACTTTGTTTGGTAAGAAGTATAAGATAAAGATGTATCTACTTATAATTTTTATTGTACATAGAGATATAATCAAGAGTTTGGGTTTGTAATAAATATGAAGAGGATAATCTAGAAGGCTACAGTCTTCAATAGTGCTTTAGGTTATCTATATCTATACTCTATATTTAGAAAAGAAAGAAAGAAAACCTTTATTTACTAATACTTATACTAATATGAAAGCTGAAATAAAGCTGAAGAGTTTGTTTGTTTGTTTGTTTGAACGCGCTAATCTCAAGAACCTCTGGCCCGATTTGAAAAATTCTTTCAGTGTTGGACAGTTTTATCGAGGAAGGCTATAAGTTATATAATATCACGCTGTAACTAATAGGAGCGAAGCAGTAGTGAAAAATGTTGCAAAAACGGGAAAATTTTCTAAATTCTACGCGGACGGAGTCGCGGGCAACTGCTAGTATAATATATAAGGTATGTCTTTTTTTTAGTAATTTAAATAAATATTCATGGAAATTTCACACAACGTCCTCTGGTCC
Organism: Orgyia antiqua; assembly: GCA_916999025.1. NCBI lineage: Eukaryota > Metazoa > Arthropoda > Insecta > Lepidoptera > Erebidae > Orgyia > Orgyia antiqua. The sequence continues at coordinate 5,765,835 of OU779869.1, forward strand.
TAAGCTAAGCTTATATGCTTGAGTTACGGGTACCAGAACACGGATAGAATACATAATACACTACTTTTCTTTTGTAAATACAACTTATAATACATAGAAACACCCAGACGCAGTACAATCATTTGTATGACAGTTAGAAAAATCACACAAATGATTGTCCCGAGCGGGAATCGAACCCGCGACCTCTTGATCGGCAGTTCGTTACATAAACCACTCAACCACGAGGCTCGTCGCTCTAAGTATCTCTCTCATCACTTTAAGTAGTGATTCGAAATTTCAAGCGTACGAAGTAGCAGGTAACAGCTTGTATGAAATAAATGTATATTCATTGACCAGGTGGGTGTGTTTATTTGTTCCGTTTGTTGTTTTGTAACGTTATCCATACACCCATTATTCAAATTTCCGTTATTAATATAATTTTCCAATGGATAGGCCATTGGAAAATTATTAGTTAGGCGTTTTAGTAAGATATCTTCTACGTATTATAAACGAGCACGCCTGTTGTTATTGTTAGTGTATATTGTACTTAGAAGCCACGGAATTTTATACGACCAATTTTATATAGATATGCAAGAACTTTATTTTTTGACGTTTCACTCAACGTCCTCTAGTCTCAAGCTACTGTTATAATATGCTTGTGTTATGGGTACCAGAATACGGATATACTACATAAACGACTTTTCTTTTGTAAGTACATACTTATAATACGTAAAAACACCCAGACGCAGTACAAACATTTGTAAGACATTAATAAATATCACGCAAATGATTGTCCCGTGCAGGGATCGAACCCGCGACCTCGTGATCGGCAGTCCGTTACATGAACCACTTGACCATGAGGCGCGTCAATATTTGTACCGTATGTACATTATATGACATACATCGTTCTAGAATCTACTGTAATATAGAATTACAAGTTATCCTGCCAGTTATTATTTTATTTCTAAATCAGTTATTTATGTATTGTAACTTAAAATATTCAAAGTACTTAAAATAAATTCAAAAATACTTAAAAATCATTATCCGGATTCGGTATTGGATTGAACTAATTCGCTTTTCTTTCAAAGCAATTGAGCAACAAGAATAGTCATTAAGGCTTCGACTCCATTTGTAGGTAGGTACTTAAATTTATTACAAAATCCGATTAAAATTTAAGAGATTATCTGAAAAAAGTGTATTTGTAAATAAAAGTATTCATATATCGTAGCCAGAGAAGTAAGAAATTTTAGTTAGATACTTTGGTAATTGGGATAAGGATAAATCGATAAAGTTCGATCGAGTTTTCCATTGTAACTAGTAATAGACACAGATGAAATGCAATATCTACAGGACCTACAAAAAAGAGGAGTAATTAACGTTGCCACGGCAACTTCCAAATTACACTAGACACGAAAAAGCTCTGTTCGGTAGATCCCGTGTTAAACATAGTTTTTCCTCTCTTTTTTTACAAATTTTTCTCTTGCATCGTTTTGTGTGCTTCAAACAGAACCCAAATTTTTTACTAAACCCGTATTTATTTCATTTAGTTGTTACTGTCCTCTGTTTTCAGTAGGAGTGTGTAGAGCTTTGGCATTGTTTCCTACTGGCCCCAAGCCAACATTATCTCTTAAAGCAACTTGCTCTAAAACTACACTTAATCCTGTATCCTAATAATTTATCTTCATTTGAAATGTCTTTGGTAATATTTCTAAAAAGACTTTTAACAAGCAAAACATAACAACCCTCCTAAACATCAACCTTTTTCTCATTAAAATATAAAATGAAAAAAAAATTTTATACTTATTTATGTACTCCCTACAAAGTCGTATCCGTAAAAAAAATTGGTCAAGTGCGAGTCGGACTCGCGCACGAAGGGTTCCGTACCATTATCTATGCAACATAAGGCAACGTTATTAGTATCGAGCAAGAAACGGTAAAAAAATCATGTTTGTTGTATGGGAGCCCCCCTTAAATATTTATTTTATTTTATTTTTAGTATTTGTTGTTATAGCGGCAATAGAAATACATCATCTGTGAAAATTTCAACTCTCTAGCTATCACCGTTCTTGAGATACAGCCTGGTGACAGACGGACGGACGGACAGCGAAGTCTCAGTAATAGGGTCCCGTTTTTACCCTTTGGGTACGGAACCCTAAAAAAGAAAATTTTTTTTGCGAGCCCATCTCATACATGAACCTTTTTTAGGGTTCCGTACCCAAAGGGTAAAAACGGGACCCTATTACTGAGACTTCGCTGTCCGTCCGTCCGTCCGTCCGTCCGTCCGTCCGTCTGTCACCAGGCTGTATCTCAAGAACGGTAATAGCTAGACAGTTGAAATTTTCACAGATGATGTATTTCTATTGCCGCTAAAACAACAAATACTAAAAAATTGGTCAAGTGCGAGTCGACGTCGCGCACGAAGGGTTCCGTACCATTATCTATGTAACTTAAGGCAACGTTATTAGTATCGAGCAAGAAACGGTAAAAAAATCATGTTTGTTGTATGAGAGCCCCCCTTAAATATTTATTTTATTTTATTTTTAGTATTTGTTGTTATAGCGGCAATAGAAATACATCATCTGTGAAAATTTCAACTGTCTAGCTATCACCGTTCTTGAGATACAGCCTGGTGACAGACGGACGGACGGACGGACGGACGGACAGCGAAGTCTCAGTAATAGGGTTTCCGTTTTTACCCTTTGGGTACGGAACCCTAAAAATATAATAATATCTCAATGCAAACCTTTTATCTATACTAAAATTATAAAGAGGAAAGATTTAATGGGTTGTTTGTTTGAAATTAATAGGCTCTAAAACTGCTGTACCCATTCCAAAATTTCGTTCACCATCGCGTGGCTACACTATCCCTACTGAACACAGTAGCAGATCGGAATTCTGGGACCCGACGCGTATATTGTGGCAGCCACTAGCCACAAACAAATGATGGGGGACCTAATGTTCCCTCCGTCGAGTAGGGCCCCAATAAAAGACTAATGGTCTTATTCATAATGACTTATCGGAGGTTTAAAAGTTCGCTAAAATCGGTTCGCGAAAATTGTCAAAGCTTGTTATTTATAATAATCTTTTTACGCTAAAACGTTTATTATCTCTCCGATAAAATCTCCGTCTAAACCTCCGATAAGTCATTATGAATAAGACCATAAGGCTCAAGGCATCATCATAGCCCGGTAACATATATACCTATGTTATATTTTATTAAAAAAAAAGTAATAAAGATTCTTGCTAAAATAGGAACAATCATAATAACAGTGCAATCTTTTCAATGTTACCGCAACAGTATTATCAATGACGCTTCAGTGGCTTTATTATTTCAACAGCTAAGTTCATAAAGCTCGTTGGCATTTTTATTTTAAAGGCGGGTTTTTTTAACTTACAGCATAATAATACCTCATAACGAATTCACTAGACGACTGTGAATTTCTTTTGAAAGGGTACCACAATGTTGACAAAATTAAACTTCTTACTTTTGATAAAAAATAAAAACTGGTCAAGTGCGAGTCGGACTCGCGCACGAAGGGTTCCGTACCATTATCTATGCAACATAAGGCACGTTTGTTGTATGAGAGCAAGAAACTGTAAAAAAATCATGTTTGTTGTATGGGAGCCCCCCTTAAATATTTATTTTATTTTATTTTTAGTATTTGTTTTTATAGCGGCAATAGAAATACATCATGTGTGAAAATTTCAACTCTCTAGCTATCACCGTTCTTGAGATACAGCCTGGTGACAGACGGACGGACGGACGGACGGACAGCGAAGTCTCAGTAATAGGGTCCCGTTTTTACCCTTTGGGTACGGAACCCTAAAAACAATATTTTGAGGTTATTTCAGTGTTTTTAACATTGATCTTTCTTTGTTACAAGGAAGTATTTCTGTAGGGATATAAAATCGGAACTTATTTCGATATATTAACAGTGTACTAATTCATTTCTGCAAATTTTGTAATCCCTCATAAACAAATTGCAGCATTTTAAATATTGATGCTAAAAAAGGCCATATAGCTATCGGTATCGATAAAAATATTATTTCAAAATCGAATCAGTTGGCAATGATATAAGTCTTATAAAACTGTGGATTTAAGATTTTTAATTCATTTTCAATTTGCCTATTCATAAACTTACAGTAACACAGACCAAAAAAAATTGAAACCTAAGCAATTTCCTCCTGCTAGTCAATATTATTACTTTATTCGCGATACTGGCAGAAAGAAAATAGATGTATATGCTATATATATGTATATATAGTAGATACCTCCGTAACCACCCTTCACATAACACAATATTATTGCATAATAGCCGGCCCTTCTCTTTTCACTTCGGTAAGAGACTGAAACTTAAGGTTAATAAGGGTCATAGGTTTGTGTCAATGAGTTACGCAAGTGTTAGAGAATAGGCAAAAGAAAAAAATGCCAAAAGTTATTTTTAGATTTTCTAATATTTGAAAAAAGAATGAGTGAAGTGTTTATATATTTTATTTAAAAATCACCTTCTGCTGTCGTGTCTTTTCTCTGGTTCACTCTGGAGCAAATCCCTCCAAAAGTGGAAATGTCAGTGTTTATTGCCTTGCTATAGAACTTTATCATCAGCGATATCGATTTCAGACCATATTGCTTCTTGCTTTTCAAATTTAAGCAATGTCTAAAAGATAACTTTTAGAAAAAATAGTCTACGAATTATTTATTTATTTATTTACACTTTATGCTTAAACTATGCAAAGGCGGACTTAATGCCTAAGGCATTTTCTACCAGTCAACCATAGGGTGGTGCAGAAAAAGGGAAGGTAGAAGTGTAACAAATAAAGCTAGATTATCAAAGATTATAGTTGTTAAAGACTTATTGACATAGATAAATCCTATAAAGAGTACATTACATACACATACATAGAGATACACGTAAATCAATACAATTAAACAGATACATACATGTCATACATACATACACAGATATATACGCACATTACACATACCATAAATACATATAATACAGGTACTTAAATACAGATAGATAGTAGTATAGTAGCTTCATAGACTCAGATGTGGATGCAGCTAAACGTTTAAATTATCAGTTCTCTTACATATTTGCTATTAAGTAAGAAAGTAGACGTAAGTAGACGTCCTATAGAAAATTATCAATAGTTCTGTAATCGTCATTAAACTGAAAATTATCAACATTTTGTTGTACCTAATACATAAATAAGATACCTAAAATCACTAGGCTCTAACCTATTTACCTAACCCATTCAGTACCTAACCTAACAAATAATCAATAGTAAGGAACAGAATAATATTTAACTAATATATAGATTTGTTTGTTATCTGTAATCTTCAATCAGATTAACATTCTGACCATTCGCACAAACAATGAAAACACACACAAACACTTCCACAATTCCTATTTATCTGGCCTACTTTGAATATAATAGGAATCTGGATAAATTATTTGGTTCAGGAACCGTGATTTACAAGTTATTACATCGAAGGAAAGGGAATATTAATAGACAATCTAGTGAGTTGTAAGCACTCAGCGATAATTTATAGGTACAGATCACAACCAATAGATTCCACACGCAAGTTAATCGACGCACACCGAACGTATGTGCTATTCTTGTATAGGTAATGTTGTATAAGTCTCTCTGGATGTTTTTTCTACGACCAATGACAATACTTTATTCCATATCTCGCAACCGCGTCTTCCTCCAACATTGGTGCCGTTTGTCGTTAACAAAAATCACGTAAAGCAGTATCCATTGGGGATTATCTGTGTTTATAGGACTGTTCCCAAATACAATAATTTAAGATAAGATCAATACAAACAAAGGTGAGAACAGTAAGAGTAGTCTGGCAATTAATATTATTTGTTTTTGTTAGGGTGTTTTTCATAGTTCCGTTGGAATTTCGAGTTTTCCTGAGTAGAAAAACTTATCATGTTTATTAATCTATAGGGTAATCAGCAATAAAAAGACTAAGGTGTTTTCGGTTATATTTGCACGTGTAATTATTCTATTTTCCACTATATTTTTATTAGCTTTAGGTACTTGTAGGTAATACACATTAGCTGTTCTCGCGACATCATCGTGGATACTTTGGGTAGCATTTTCATTTACGCTCTACCCTCCTATAGTAAAATATATCTCTCTCTCTCACTCTCTCCAGCCTATTAGCGTCCTACTATTGGGCACGGGCCTCCTGCACTTCGGGAAAGTGTGTGGCCCAGGCGTGTCTGATTCAGACACGCCTGGGCCACACTCAACAAACACGAAACCCTATTCAGACAGTCTGAATAGGGTTTCGAGTTTTCTATCTCTAACAGATGATGTTAATTGCTTATTATATTCTTGAACTCGCTCTTACAGCACCCTGTCGAAGAAATGGGGTAGTGATACTCGTATTCTTAATCTGTCATCACACCGGATGTGAAAAAGTCGATAATCTTCCTTAATAAATAAACTCATCCAATTCCGTCATGTTAAAAAAAATGTCAAAAAATTGACTAATTACTTAAAAGCTGTCGAAAATCGATGACAAAATAAAACATACTCGTAGATCTATGGTTGTCATCTAATATCATGATTAGAGAAATATGTTGTCTTTCTTTTCTTAATTATCAGATTAAATCATTTATTTGTAAGTAACAAAGTTATTAAGTGATTTAATGTAGAGTACAAAAGTTGGACCATGTTTAACCCTCAGCTATTGAAAACAACATTATTTTATTTGCTTATAATACAGAAGTTAAATCATATATGATAAATAGCAATAACTAAAAGGGTTAGATTATCGCTAAAGATAAAATTGGGTTAAAAGACCAACCAACAACTATACGCGTCCCTAACAAATTTGTCTATATCTCTTAAAGTTGGAGACGATCCAAGCTTGGCTAATGACAATGTAATGATGATGATATGAAATTACAAACCCTTTCTAAATAATTATAACTACCAACGCCACACTAATTTATAATGCAATTCATGTTTATAATATTAATAGCATATCCCTCCCTGTTGTGACGGATTAAGAATACAAGTGTCATTACCCCATCTCCTCCTAAGGGTGCTGTAAAAGTCAGCTAAGGGATATTGCACACAGATAACATCCTCTGTGAGAGACGGAAAATTCAAAAATAAACCGTGTGCCAACACGCCTGGGCAGCGCGGCACAGTTGACCATAATCGCTCCAAAGTGGAGGAGGCCCGAGCCCAACAGTGGGACGTAAATGGATTGGAAAGGTAAAGGAAGTAATATTTATAGCAGTTACTACCCCTATACATGGTTTTAGTGTGATGATATAATAATATAGCTCATATTTATACACACAGCTACAAACCCTAATATACTATATTTATATGTGTGGCATTGATGAAAGAAGTAGTAATGATTCATATAAAAAGTCAGCTAAAAAGGACTTGATCAACTGGTTTTCATTACTAAAAACCAAAAGGATATAAAGTTTACTAAGCAGTCTATCTCAATATAAAGTATCTATCAAAAATTAACCAGACCAAGAAGACAAGTATATAGTAGCACGAAAATATAGAGTAAATTCAACATTTTATCCTTATTGAAACAGTCAAGTCGATAAAAACAAGTCGTCCCTTGGCAATCTATTTTTAATCCGCCATAATTTTAACGAAAATAACATAATAATCATCCAAATGTTTTCAGGAAAATTTATGTTATGGGACGGCACCATCATTGATTATACAAGTTATAAATTTCTTTGAAAGCTCAGAACATTAGTCCAACAGGAATACCCCGCTAAAATACCTCAAAGACCAATGCTCATTGTGTACAGTGCGTCATGTGTGCGTGTCTGTCAATTTTGTTCTGTGCCTGCCTACCGATCAATGAAATTACGTTAGTATTTGTGTGCGGCACAGAATTTTTTATTTATATAAATGTGCACGACAAGATAAAAAAAAGATAAAAAAAGATAGCCATTTAATCAAAATACATAAATTTGTTGTTTTGATATTTTAGTTAAGGTTAGTTGTGCACGTAGAATTGGCACCAATATCTTCCTACTCCTGTTGGTTTATTGCTCGTAAGTTTGAAGGGTATAAGTATTTCGCTTCAATATTCACAAGTTATTATGTGGAAATCTGCTGAACAGTGAACATTTCTCTGATTTATATCCACACTTTATCGTTTGCAGTCCATTTTACTAAGTTCAAAGTTAACTCATATATTATTGTTGTTCTCAAGTTCAGTAAGTTTGAGTAGGTATATTATTAAATAACTCCTTCCTACCCTTATCCCATGCTCTTTAGTATTGAAGCAATACCTATATCTTTACTTATAAAACAAAGTCGTTATTTTTGTATGTATGTCTCTATGTAAGCTTATATCATCTAAACTACGCAATGGTTTTTGATGAGGTATTTTCTAATAAATAGAATAGTTGAAGAGGATGGATTTTGTATAATTTGTAAAGGTTTGGTTTTTAAAAATCTCGCGTACGAAGTTGCGGGCAATAGTTAGTTATTTGTAATTGAATTATTTAAGTGAGCTCTCACACATAAATATTTCTTTTATTCTAGTTTTCAGTATTTCTTGTTATAGAGGCAATATAAATACATCATCTGTGATTAAAAAATATCAACTGTCGAGCTATCACTGTCCATGAAATGGCCTGATAACGGGTGGGCGGCCCAAGACACGTTCTTCAGAAAATGTCATCACTCTAGATAGAATTTTAACCAACGTATCTTAGACCAGGAAGAAAACAGCGGAGTACGATGTCTATAAAAATGTATGGAGCATAACTTGCTGACGAATCCCCTTTCGATCGAATCGAAATGCTGCATTTGTCTTGTACTTCATACATCTGTACTAATATTATAGAGCTGAAGAGTTTCTTTGTTTTTACGTTTGAACGTGCTAATCTCAGGAACTTCTTTTTGTGTTGGATAGTACATTTATCGAGGAAAGCTATAGGCTATCATTAGCTAATTAGCAAATAAATGAATAATGAATCTTGCGTATCAAAATCACGTCAAAATTAGCATCGAGCACTGTTAAAGATTAAAATCATTTTCAGTCAAACAACTGTTAATCAATGTCATATATATCGATCACACTGAATAATTTACTAACTAGAAACAGTTTTCAAATTGTTATTTCTTGTTCTCTTGTTTAAGGTTTCGTTTGATAAATGTTTCCAGTTGTGACTTTCGATCAATTTGGAAATCACATTTTCTAATAGTCTATTAGCAATTCATAATTGGTACTTAATGGAATAAAATACCACCATAACCACTTTTATAGATAAAAAAATATTCATGGACAATACACACAACGTCCTCTAGTCCCAAGTTAAGCTTATATGCTTTTGTTAAGGGTACCAGAATGAAGATAAACTACATAAACTACTTTTCTTTTGCAAACACATACTTATAATACATAAAAAACACCGAGACGTAGTACAAACATTTGTATAACAAATATAAATATCACACAAATGATAATGCAACGTCAAATGATTGTCCCAAGCGGGATTCGAACCCGCGACCTTGTAAACAGCAGTCCGTTACATGAACAACTAGACTACAAGGCCCGTCAATCAAATCGAATAGAAACGTGACCAACTTTTCGATATTTTATCTATCCTCGATTCTTGCTATCAAGTTGATAGCAAGAATCGAAGTTTAGATTATTGTGACGTTGATAGTATCAACGTCACAATAATCTAAACTTTTATTTTTACTTGCATATTATTAAGTTACTTCTCTATTGAAAATTTGAGAAGACATAGAAATATCTTTCTAATAAACTAAAATTACAATCTATGCGTCATTGTAGATTAGTTATTTAAAATGGTGGTAAGCTAATACATAATATAACCTTGGGCTACCATTCAAAAAGGTAAAATCCTTATCCTTACTAATTTATAAGTGCGAAATCCGGATGATAACACAATATTAAGTTTGACGAGCTTAAGTGTTAATGTGTGGAACGAAACAATAGCGCGATATAAAAACGTACAACGCCATCTATTGAGCAGAAGAGTAAACTTCTGTTTGTTAAGGATTGATTTCTAAATTTCACGCGTAGGAAGTCGCGGGCAACAGCTAGTAAGTTATAAATTACTGACACCTCACTGTCCGTTCCACTGTTTGTCCACCATGCTGTAGAGCGGTGATAGCTAGACAGCTAAAAATTTCACAGTTTACGTGCATCGTAACACCAAATACCAATTTATTCAACAAGTTTCAATTGTAATGATAACTTTATTTGTATTGTTTCAGATTACAGACAATTCTCATCTTGATTAACAAGTCTAAAACCTATGTAAGTAAAATATAGATGCTTAATAATCACTACGCATAATTCCCAAACAACACTTACATTCTAGACTTTCATTCATTTTGTTTAGGGTCATTCCCGTTCGTCCACACCTCGTCCTCCACAGTGTGGATGAACAGAAATAGTATGGACGAATAGGAATAAAAAGGGTGTAGACGAGAGGTGCCGTTTATTCCCGTTCGTCCACACTTATAGTGCAGGAGCCAACACTCGAAAGAGTTAACTTTTAAAAAAGATGATATGGCTCTCTAATTGTTTAATTACGACTTGCAAATACAAATCAAATCAATCAAAATCAAATCAATACAAATAGCATCAAAACCTGTGATCTTCAAGATACTTTAGTACGTGAAATAGGTGTTCTAATATAAACCTATTTATAAATACATACTTATAACTAAATATCTCTTATTTTATCAACATTTTCATAATAAGAAAGAATATTAATAAAAGAAAATTTATAAGAGCATTAAAAGCCATTCAAGTGAAAACCAATGATTAAAACGAAATTCACTAAGCCTTACCTACGTTCTTTATGAATAAAAAATTTCGAATGAGTTAATATAATGTGATATAATCAAATAAATTCGAAAGTTTGTATGTTTGTAAAAATATATTTGAATGAAATATGGCATAAGACTAAAATAGCATCACAGCTAGTAGGTATAGAAAATGAAGAATTTGGGATATTTTTTTGTTTACTCAAAATCTACTAAATATATTTTAATTCCGGTTTACGTGTTTCTATATATAATAGTTACTTATGTTTTGAAAGTTATTTCATTAGTTAATACGCGATAATAGACCGACAAATGAAAAAAATAAAAAATAAGAGAGGTTGTTTCGCTAAGATTTTCTATCGAGAAAATTTTTTTCAAACGCGTTTCTGAGTTTATGCCATCCTAGATTATATATTGAAAAAACATATACTTAAAAATTAGAGCTCTAGCCATTCAATCTAAAGAAAAAATGAAAACTTCGTACATAGAAAAATGCACGAAGCTATTTTGGTATCCTCATAAATGTAGGTAGCACAGCGAGGCATAACTAGTAATTAAATAAATTGTTTAGTCGTAATATTCACTACAAATTCACTAAATGTCTACTTCCAACCCATACAAATACCTTTGATAATAGCCTTTCTGTAACAGTTTCAGTGTTTGTGAAGATAACAGTACATAACGGAGGAAGTTTATTAACACTTTGAAACATAAATCATTGAATTGATTAAATTGTAACGTTTATAGTTATACTATAAATTTTTTTTTTGTTTTTTATATTCATGGACATTTCACACAACGTCATCTGGTCCCAAGCTATGCTCACATGCTTGTGTTATGGGTATCAGAATACGGATATAATACATAAACTACTTTTTTTTGTAAATACATACTTATAATACATAGAAAACACACCCAGACGCAGTACAAACATTTGTATGACATTTATGGATATCACAGAAATGATTGTCCCAAGCGGGAATGGAACCCGCGACCTCGTGATCGGCAGTCCATTACATAAACCACTCCACCACGAAGCCCGTCATGACCAACCGTCATTTACTTCATGACCAACACGAGATTAAGTAAATATGTATTTCTAGTTAAGAGTAGTATAGTTACTTACTCCTAGGTAACGAAGAGGGATAAATAAATAAATAACTTGGTTGGACTGTGTGAGAGACGATATGAAAGAACAAGGAGAAGATGGAAGGAAAAAACGTGCTGCGCCGACCCCAAGTAGCTTGGAATAAGGACAGGAAAAGGAGGAAGAAATCCGTGTGTTGATGGGTTCAGAATACAAGTATCAACACAATTTTCCAGTGTGCTGTGAGAGCCAACTTAGGAAATTCTCTGTGAGGGCAAGAAAATTTAAAACTTAATTCTATTAGAGGACACAGGCGCCCTAAAGTTGTTCATTAATAGACTGGGGTGAAGAAATTACTTATTGTATATCCTTAGATTTAAAGACTTTAATAAAGGTTTATACTCTAATTGGTAAATAAAAGACTAAGAAACAAAGCTAAAAAAAAATTCAATAAGGTGCTTTGTTTACTACTAAGTTACTACTAGTTTCGTAAAACAATTGTCTACTTATGAATAAATTTAAAAAGACATTAAAAAACTAATCGAAAAATGCTATTACAGTATTGACGAATTTCTAAATGACAAAGTAAAATGGATACAATAATGATAGTTTTACGCGCCTCTCCTAATTCGCGCCGCGTCACATAGTCTTCCGCTTCTTACGTATATCCGCTATATACTCGTATATGCGTTACTCAGTTATTGGAATAAAACAAAGCTTGGTAGCTGAAAAGTCTTTACGATCAAAAAACGGCATAACGTAATAAATTATTTCATATATTATGTAAGAACTCGGTTATATTTCAATTTAAAAAGAATGGGCAGTCGTTTTTGAGATCGCAAACTCAGATAGATAAATAGACAGACGCGTCAGAGGATGTTTCATAGCTTATGTACGGCTGTAATTCAAGAAATTTGTCATCTAAGTCCTACTTTATATAGTGTCTGTATATTAAAGCTACATTTACATTTATTCTAGGTAAGAATAAATAAGCTTTAACAATTTGTGCAAAGGTTTCAAGAAAGCTTTTAGTATTAAAGCTTTGCCGTAAACATCTGTCTGCTTCCGTTATGTTAATGTTTATAGAATTTGTACGAACGATAACAATAGACCTCTTTACTTAATTATTAAATAAATTATGTGTACTTACACACTGAATTATTATATGAGATGTATTTACAGTTAGTTAAATTAATAGGTGTCATGTTTTACTTTATTATCACGTAAATTGTGTATTGTTACCATGGTTGATTATATCTCTCTATACAATTTTAAATTGTATAGACAGATACTTCTGTATAAATTGTCAATTTATTAAGAAGTAAAGTTTTTACGAATATGTAATATCTATGTATGTAGGGGGTAATCTTTGAAAGTAATGGTCCTATTCAAATTCTTTTCGCTAAAACGAAGTTCTGCTCTCCGATAGAGGCTATACCTATCCTAATATTATGTCCATAGGTGAGTGATTCGAAATTTTATATTATAAAATTAATGCTACGTTGCCCGAATGGTGTATGTCTTGTATGTTTGGTTATAATTCTATTTTTCATATCTAAAAAATTGGACAAATTTCCCGGAACTTCTTTAAACAAGGCTTAAGAAGAGTTTTTCATAAACAGCAGCAAAACCCCTTGGGGCAACAAGAGGTGTTACTGTGTTCTGAGAACGTATGCCACTTATCGTCAGCTCGTCTCTCAAAAAGGCAATAAATACTACATTTAAATGAAATAAGCATGAAGATTTTAATGAAGATTTATGTATGTCAGGGGAGCAATAAATGTAATGAAAAGTAGAAATATTAAAGTTCGTTTTATAATGTTATGCTCTCTCTTTTTAATAGTCGCAGAGTACTTCCAAAATATACTAAATATTTTATTTCGTAGTGGCGTTTTCGTAGTGGTGAAGACTTTTCAACCACCAAGTTTACTTAATAGCTCTAACAAATTTGTTTTATTCGACTAAACGAGTCTGACCATACATTAGAAATAAGAGTTAAGGTAAACCTTTTTGTCACTTTAGTCATTATTCTTTTGCCTTTATTCGGGGTCGGCGCAACACGACTTCTCTTTCATGTTGCAGTGAGTTTTAGCTTATTTTTGCGACCAACCACCTGCTTGCTGTCAATCCTTCTTAGGTATTGTAAAGGTTGTGATCATTGAATATAACCTATACAATGATACAGGCCACTTAAGATTTATTTTTAAATAAGGAATAAAAAATTTAAAATTTGAAAATGAAAAGAAAAGAATTTGGTAAGATGGGAAAGGACATGAAGAGAGGATGTTGAAAAATGATTGTAAAATAGTTTTTCTATATTATAAAAAATATAACAAATTAATTATGCTAAAAGTGATTTTATTAGTATATAATAGTATATGAATGTAAAGAAGAAGCTTTACAAATGGTGGAGGCGCGCCGGGTATAGCGGCCCGATTGGTAAACCAGCTCCTACGCCCAGGGATGTGTTGACGAGCAAAGGGTCGACACAGGATAAATATTAATTATCAGAGAAGTAGCCGTATCTTTTTATTAAATTTTTATAAATTATTTATAACTAAGATGGATCTAGCCACGATAACTTTCGGTGGTTGCGCACAGGAGTGCCTAGATGAATTCGAAGAAATGTTTTACGCTTTAATAACTTTCAAGAGATGCTCGTCTGAAGAAGAAAAATTATCACTATTGCCCTCATTTTTAAGGGGTAACGCCTTACTTTTCTTCCGGGGCATTAAAGACACGTGCAAAAGCGTGCAGGAGGTATTTGATAGACTAAGGGAAGAGTTCCAAGAAGTAAATTACCAAGAATGTTCGCAATAATTATTTGCATAATGATGTAAATTGGTTTAGTGATTCAATTAGATTAAGGTTATATATATAGTGATAATTATAATTTACTAATATTGTTTTATTTTGGTGTGTTTCATATTGTTCGGGATTGGCGAGACTTCATAATGACGTCAGCAAATTTGTACATAAGAAAGATGCAATGAAAAGGAACCACATCAAAAATTTAATTATTTTTTCATATTTATATTTTGAATGTTTAGTTAAAAATGTGAGATAAATATATTAACATAGTAATTAGATAGTGAGTATTTCGTGCTAGATTATGATTATAGTATTAAGGTAGAACGATTAGTAGGTATAATAATGGGTTGTATTGAGTTATAATGTCGAAGGTAGTGGCTTGGTAGAGTTAGTTGGATGAGTCGTATCAACGGGTAATATCTTTGAATGCAACATGGTAAGGCCATAGGCTATTTGTCATGGAATCCTGTTTTGGGATATCACGCATTTTAGAGATAGAACTCATAAGATAGGATTTAGGAAAGTAGGTGCTAGAGTAAAGTATTTGTTCATTAGGAGAGAAATGTGAAAGGTTGAAAATTGAAAGAAGTTGTATTATAGTGAGAGGTTGCTGATAATATTTTTATTTTATTTATTGGGTAATAGTTAGATAATAATGATTAGCGAATAGTTTATAATTACTTAGATAATAGAATGATTGATTATTTAAAACGTTATTTGTGGTAGAAGAATGGTTGGTAAATTTATCTCACGAGAAGGAATTCTAAATGTGGAATAAATTGGTCATTCCCGAGCATTCAGGATTACTTAGTAGAAATTATACCTAAATAATTGAAAAGAAGGTTGAGTATTATCTGAGCATACTTTAAATTTTAATTTGATAATCTCTGGATTCTATCAATTATAATGGTTTCTTATGTAAATTTTCTCATTAAGCTGGAAAGCTGTTAAATTAGCATATCTTTCGGATCTATGATGCTGACCTCATAATTGAAGCTCGATAGTTTTTATAAGAGCATTAATTGTTTGGTGATGAACATTTTTCTGATTGATTGTTGATGATATATGCTTTGGGTCTTGGTGTGATAGTTTTAAGGATGCCTTATCACTCTTGTTTATTATTGGATAAATCAATTTTAAAGATGAAGTAGTTTAATATTTTATGAAAAGAGTGATATGATATAAGGGCATCGTAGTTAGTGTGGTTCGGATAACTAAGATTAGAAAGGCAATTTTTGGTTGGTTTTTTGCTTTTCAAGTTTTTCGAAATGTATTGCTTCGAAAAGCTAGGTCCTAGCTGGATCTAATCTGGTTCATTCTAGTTTGTTATTATGCTTTCCAACCTTAGGTAGGGTGTCCAGTATTTTGTAACTTAGAAAAAAAAAATTTTTTTTTATCCTCTAAGGGGGGGAGAATGTAAAGGTTGTGATCATTGAATATAACCTATACAATGATACAGGCCACTTAAGATTTATTTTTAAATAAGGAATAAAAAATTTAAAATTTGAAAATGAAAAGAAAAGAATTTGGTAAGATGGGAAAGGACATGAAGAGAGGATGTTGAAAAATGATTGTAAAATAGTTTTTCTATATTATAAAAAATATAACAAATTAATTATGCTAAAAGTGATTTTATTAGTATATAATAGTATATGAATGTAAAGAAGAAGCTTTACAGTATAATATACCCAAGAAGGATTGACAACCCCCGATTATGTGCAGGTGTCATTCCACGTGGTTCCCTCGGTAAACACTGTCTCCCCAAAGCCTTGCCACTTTTGTATAATAAAAAGTTATACAATTCGTAATTTGTATTTACAAATTCGCAATAGCATCGTAAAGAAAGATTGACAACGAATGAGCCAAACTTATTAAGAGTCACGACACGTGTCAAATGGATTTTCGATTTGCATTTTCGGAATATTGCAATATTGGACCACCACGATGAAGAATGGTTTTGTGGACAGAATTACAATGAGTTTCCATCAGGTATTACCATTGTTTATTTAATTTTATTAGCGGCTCACCCCAGATTTCTACGAATGATAGACCATTTTATTCCATAGCTACCGGGTGCATTGGTATACTTCTACCTTACTTTTAAAATCATAGTCTTAATTGCCTGAGCAGTGAATACAAAATTTATCACCATATTTTCTCCAAGGTGATGTAAGAGCTTTGGGATAATTTAAGCAGATAACATCTCTTGTGATAGATGGAAATCGCGAAACTAAATCCTGTGCCAATACGCCTGGACAGCGCAGGTAGACAAAGTACCCTCCCAGAAGTAGAGCAGGTCTATGCTTAACAGGAGGACTTAAATGGGCTGCAGAGAGAGAGAGAGAGAGATGGACATTTAAACCAAAATTACAGCTTTATATCCTTTATATAATTTTTCACAATTCTCCCATAATGTTATATAAATATCGTCAAACGTAGTAATATCATTAACTGCCTTCTCTTTCATATGAAATTGAGTGAATGTGAATTGAGTGAATGAATGAAATTGAGTCATATGAATTGAGTGTGCGCCTTTGCGAAGATGGATTATGTTATAGAGGATATCCTCTATAACATAATCCATCTTTTAAAACAAAGGCGCGCACTCAATTCTAGTATAGTGGATATTCCAATTACTGGAAACTCATATTATGTAGTCAAGTCGCGAACATTTCACTTTACATAACATTATATTGTCTAGACCCTTATAAGTACCTAAAGACCCTTACACCTTTTTTGAAGGTCGTAACGAGAACAAAGTTGAAGTTGTTTTGTTAATAAAATCGATATAGGTATAATATTTTCTAACACTTGCGCGACTGTGTAGGTAACTGAAAAGTCTTCGAAACGTCGGGCTAAAATTATGAGTGTGAATGCGTCTAATTGCGTAAAAAGTGGTTTCACTCGACATACTAGATTTGTTTAACATAAAAACTATATCAATTATTTGTTTACATTCCTACATAAAATATGTGTATTATTATTATTTATTTATTTATTTATAGACTTTAAAAGAAATGAATTTATAGGTACACTAAATAAGTCGCAAAAATATCAAAGAATATTTTATAACAATACAATATAAAGTGAATCTGTGTTCCTTAAACTGTTCTGAAAGTCAGTGTTTCATTAAACTCGTAAATACGATAAATTTTTACCTTTTGTTATGTCTATTAAGTACTTTGAAACTGCCATCTTATCAACGAAAATAGGTATAAGGGCACTTATACGGGTCGGGAAAAAATAATGTAATCTAAAGAAAACTGTTCCACCGCTTGACTACGTGATAGCTCTTACTAATAATTGGTATGTCAAGTGAGGATCGTGTGAATCCTGATAGATTCTATCGTTTTTACGTACAAATACAAATAGTTTCTTTACTAATCAAATAAAAGTAAAAATCATTGTACTCTCTAACACTTGCACGACTCATTTGTTCAAATAAAATTACTTTTGACGGATTTAGACGCGTGTTTTTGTGTGTGAGACTTTGTAGTCACCATGATCACGGGTAAGACTGACTTACCCGTGACCATGGTGACGGCAAAGACTCCAAAACGTCGGGCTAAAATTTAAAACAAATAAATGCGTCTAAATCCGTAAAAGTAGTTTTATTTAAAAACCATTAGCTTATATTCAACCGATTCATAAAAATATTTTGTGATGCTGATTGGTTTAAACACTGAAGAAGTTTTGATATTTACTTTTTGCACGCAATGAAAATCACTGAACATTCAATAGAAGTTCTGGCCGTGCATAGTATGAACACAAGTTGGGTTTCTGTTTCAGTTGATCTTCGATCTTTCTATAACCAATTATGACTTTCATATTATTTTTCAGTCTATTACTGTTTCAATATTGGGTACGGAGGCTTCTTGTACTCAGAGAGGGTTTCTACCTACCAAGCGTTTCGGCATATGGTTTACTTAAAAATTTTCTGTCTATCACAGAGGAAGTTATTTCAATATGCTTTATTATCTCTAAAGTAATATATTAATTTTGCAATTGACTTGCTATGCTTTTACTGGAAAAAGTGATCACCGCAAGCGGAACTTGAACCCACGACCTCGGTGATCACTTTTTCCACTATAATTTAATTTATTATGCTTTATTATCTTTTAGCTTGCTGTTAAAGCACCCTGGGAAACAAATAGGGTGGTCAGTGGCCATACTTCTATTTTCACTTCGTCACTATACGCACATTTTCTTACAATACATACGTAATGAAGAAATAACAGTACAGTCGTTCGTAAATTACAATAATTTCTAAAGTCTAACGGTCTTATTCATAATGTGACTTATCGGAGGTTTAAACGGAGATTTTATCGGAGAGATAATAAACGTTTTAGCGTAAAAAGACTATTATGAATAACAATTTTTGACAATGTTCGCGAGCCTATTTTAGCGAACTTTTAAACATCCGATAAGTCATTATGAATAAGACCGTTACTGTTTAAAGAGGTTTAAAAAATGTTTTTTGCTCCGCTTATTATTCATTTCTCGTCGAAACATCTATTAAGTTAACAGCTTTTGTCTGACTTTTAATATCTTCTTAGTATGCAGAAAGGTTCCCTAATTTTCAATTAATGAAACGAATGATGCAAACTTAATGAAGTTCAATTGTTCTCAATTGAAATTACCAAAAGAATAGGTACTTCTATATTATCAACTTTGTAGTAGTACCTACTAACTAAAGACCTTTTAATTTATCCTGTCTAAATATTGAACAGACACAGTTAAATCCTTATACATAAATGTCGTTTCACTTATAGGAAGCTCTTCAACAGTGCATTAGGCTGATCATATTACTAGCTGATGCCTGTAACTTCGTACGCGTGGAATTTAAAAATTAAACCTTAACAAATTATACAATAAAGCCATCCTCTAGAACCAATCTATCTATTAGAAAAAACACTTCAAAATCCGTTGCGTAGTTTCGAGGTTATAAGCTCACATAGAGACATACGAGTACATACAAAAATAACGACTTTGTTTCATAATAAGTAAGGATTATCTATATGTAGAGATTCTTTATGCACACATAGTTGTAGGCTACACCCAGTGTTGTATACTTATAATATACTAGGTGCCCACGACTCTGTAAACGTGGTATTTAGAAAACTTTTCTCGTTTTTGCAACCTTTTTCATTAATGCATCGCTCCTATTGGTCGCAGCGTGATGTTATATAGCCTATAGCCTTCCTAGATAAATGTACTATACAACACTGAAAGAATTTTTCTAATAGGGTCCAGTGATTCCTGAGATTAGCGCGTTCAAACAAACAAACAAACAAACAAACAGTCTCTTCAGCTTTATACCTTTAGTATACATATAGTAGGGATACAATGATTTTACAAGAAAAATAATAACATTGTTTGCATTTTAATGTATATAAAATGTAAGGTTCAAGGGTGTTCACCTTTGTAGTGGCAGTAGAAAAATCCGATGCTATCCAGTTAGGCGCCACTATGTCGATCGCAGCGGGTGCTTAGATTATACAGTGAATGTAACTCTACACTTCACACATTCATATCCTATGCATGTGTGCGTATATCTTACCAATTGGTATTTAGGTATTGGCATGACACATACAGAGATCTGTTTAGACAGGATACTGTTTCTAAATCAATTTCCTGTAGTATTAGTTAGAATCCTTTTGTTTACTCATATATTCATTCAAACTTTCACTGAGAAATATGAAATATAAATAAATAAATAAATATTCACAGACATTTCACACAACATCCTCTGGTCCCAGGGTAAGCTTATATGCTTGTGTTATGTGTACTAGAATACGGATATATCATATAAACTTCTTTTCTTTAGTAAATACATACTTACAATACATAGTAAACACCCAGACGCAGTACAAAGATTTGTATGACAATTATAAATATCACACAAATGCTTATCCCGGAAATTGAACCCGCGACCTCATGAACGGCAGTCCGTTACATGTACCGTGTTTCTATGTATTTACAAAAGAAAAGTAGTCTATGTATTGTATCCATATTCTGGTACACATAACACAATCATATCAGCTTAGTTTGGGACCGGAGGACGTTGTGTGAAATGCACATGAATATTTAAAAAAAAATGTTATTGTGTCAACAGAAAATTTTAACTTTCGAGCTATTACTACCTACCGTTTCTGAGATAGAGTGCGATTTTGGCACGGATCCCTAAAAAAAGCTCCTCGTTCGTTTTATTTCATTAAAATATTGAATATTCTGAGCCCCTTATCTCCATTTGTCAAGTCCTCAAGATCGTTAGAAACTTCATTTTATCAAATAAACTACACCGTAAGGCTTTAAGAGCCCTTATACTATAAAATATGTTTCCAAAAAATATGAAATGACCAGAACAGAAAAATCTCATAAAACTGCTTTTAGTCGCCAGCTGCCGCCGCAATACCGTCTCTAATAAAACTACCCAAAATTATATTTTCCGCTGAAGGTAGGTAAAACTAATATGCTATAAAACGTTATCTGCACAAAAATCACGATTCATGTATTGAAAAATATCATATAAATAGAGATGATATTATAATATTTTTGAACTGAAGCTAAATTTCTTGGTTATTTGTTTTTTGGAGAAAACCGTAAATATCAGTTTTTTTGGTGCTTTATATTTGCATATTAAAATTAAATCTTACAAGATTTAGTACCAACAGCTATGTAGAGACATTTATAATAACACATTACTCCATGTACTTAGTTATTTGTACCTACTACCTATGTTACCTACT
Organism: Orgyia antiqua; assembly: GCA_916999025.1. Classification (NCBI taxonomy): domain Eukaryota; kingdom Metazoa; phylum Arthropoda; class Insecta; order Lepidoptera; family Erebidae; genus Orgyia; species Orgyia antiqua. The sequence continues at coordinate 5,787,282 of OU779869.1, forward strand.
CATCAAATTGTGTAGTGGATAGGTAGAAAGTATAGAACGCCATATTTGACAATCAAAACACTCTGCCAACCTACAACCCTACAGTCTATCTAAAGTCTTCCTTGACAAATGGACTATTCAACAGATATAAAAGATATAGATAGCTATCCTCTTAGCTATCTATATCTCCTGTATCTATATACTAATTATAACTATATACTAACCGCCTTATGAATAATGACTTATCGGAGGTTTAAAAGTTCGCTAAAATAGGTTCGCGAAAATTGTCAAAACTTGTTATTCATAATGGTCTTTTTACGCTAAAACGTTTATTATCTCTCCGATAAAATCTCCGTATAAACATCCGATAAGTCATTATGAATAAGACCGTATATCTATATGTATACTGTTACGAACACACAAAACACAAAGGAGCTAGCGCCATCTAGCAGCAACTAGTAAAACCAATTAAATAACCGAACAAAGTGAAACCCCTATTAGATACTAGATGGCGTTAGAGGAACTACCGTACATGCCCGAACCTTCTAGAAACATTCGTTCCGGGCGATCACGTTCGCGCACAGTCGGGAACATTCTGGAATAGTCTGGAACTCGTCTCGGCGCATATAAATAGCGGCAGGGAGGCGAGCCCGGGCAGTTCAGTTTGAGCTACGAGAAAGGCGACTTCGAGAGCGAAAACAAGTGATCAAGAGTGATACCAGTGAAACCTACGACTTGGCTACGATCTAGGACATTGTTAGTGCTTAGTGTTTGGACCTAGTGCTTAGTGTTTGGACCTAGTGCTTAGTGTGTAACTAGTGCTAGTGAATAAAGTCTTCTAAAAGAGTCAGCAGGTCTTTCTCTCCAAATCCTTCGAACCCTAGCACGTAACAACTGGTGTCGGAAGTGAGGTTTGGAGATGCCATTGACTCCGAGAGAGGACTTCGAGGGCGTCAGGACAAGGGCACAACGAGCTGCGGAGGCCACGCCCGCTGTGGACCAAGCCCCGCCCACTGGCCCCACCTACCAGGCCCCGCCCACCGACCACGCCCCCTTAGACCCGCCCACTGGCCACGCCCACCATGCCACGCCCACCGACCACGCCCACCGGGCTCCGCCCACCCAGGCCCAGGCTCCGCCCACTGGCCCCGCCCACCTTGCCACGCCCACCACACCGGCCACGCCCACTAGACAAGCTCCGCCCACTGGATCCGCCCACCTTGCCACACCCACCACACAGGCCACGCCCACTAGACAAGCCACGCCCACCAGCGGCACCGTAGCGTCAGTTCCTCAAGTAGAACTTCAATTAGGAAGTTTAATTGAACTGATAGAACGCAAGTTCGAGTCACAAGAACGCAAGCTCGGCGCTTTGCAAGAATCACAAGAACGCAAGCTCGAGTCACAAGAACGCAAGCTCGGCGCTTTGCAAGAGTCACAAGAACGCAAGCTCGGCGCTTTGCAAGAATCACAAGAAAAAGTGCTTTGTGCTATAAATGATGTTAGTAACACGGTGATTAAGCTTCGAAAAGATGTCGACGTAGTGGAAGAACGAGTTACCGGGTTAGGATTGGATGTCGAAAATGTGAAAACCGGCCTCATTGAACTACAGAAGAAAGTAGTGCGCCTTGAAACCACGGGAGTTGCGATCTCTAGTGGAACTATCGGAGTGGCACAAGGACCAAGAGTGAAAGTTCCGCCATACGACGGCACTACTTCCTGGAACGCTTATCGTCAGCAATTCCAGACGGTTGCTACTGCCAACGGATGGACGGAAGAACAATGCTTGACCGCTCTCACTGTTGCGCTCAGAGGGCAAGCTTTGTCGGTCCTGGAAGCACTGCCACATACAGGAAATGGGTTCCAAGACCTGATGGAGGCACTTGAATCCAGATACGGGGAGCGACACCTGGAGCACGTGTTCCGTGCCCAACTGCGTGACAGAGTCCAACGCTCAGGAGAAGGACTACAACAATGGGCGTTGGAAATTGAAAAACTCGTCAGGAAGGCACACCCAGGAACCGACACCAAGATGGTAGACACGAATATTGTTCAAGCATTTGTCGACGGAATCGAAGACCTGGAGGTCAGAGCTGCAGTGAGGCTTCGTCACCATACCTCGCTAAAGGAAGCATTGGCACATGCTTTGGAGGTCGAGGCTGTTCGTTATGACATACGGCATACCCATAAGATCCGCGAGGTCTCTGAGGAAGTCAAGGAGGTTAAGGCCCCTACGAAGAAAAGTTCTGGAGCCTTGTGCTACAAGTGCGGCGAGAGGGGCCATCTTCAGCTCAACTGCCCGCAGAAGGAAACCCAGATGGTAAGGATGAAAAGGATCGAGGAACAAATAGAGGTGCTGACGAAGCAGGGGGCTTTGTCCCTTGCCCGGGATCAGGGAAACAGGACTAAGGGGCGAGTACTGGCTGACGCGGAGGGAGCCCCGATAACTGTTATCTCCCAGGCATGCAGCGGAAATAGTCTTGCGATTCAGGGGACTATTAACGGGACGGATTGCAAAATGACTCTGGACACAGGAGCCTCTAGAACAATAGTGAACCCAAGTCTGGTAAATAACGCAACGGGACACAAGAGGAGAATTAACTGTCGGCTTCTTACTGCCTCCGGTCAGCCAATACCCGTCCTGGGAGAAACGTCAGTTACGATGTATGTAGGGGGGTCCTCATACTCTCATAACGTAATCGTGGCTGAGATTGTGGATGATTGCATCTTGGGTTTGGATTTCATGAAGAAACACAACTGCAGAATTAATGTCGCTGACGGAGTTTTCAAGTGTGGTGAAGAAGAAATCTTCATTCTTGGATGCGCCTGCGGGAAAGTCGCATGTGTAAAGAAAGTCATCATACCCGGACGAGCGGAAGCTCAGGTACTGGTGAAACTGCCGCCAGCTGGAAAGAAAAAGTCAAACAGATGCGTGTTGATCGAAGACACACCTACCAAGACATCGTCACAAAAACTGATGACGGCGAGAACCCTTGTTAGTGGAAGCAGTAACGCTGTGGTCAGGGTTTTGAATCTTGGTGATCGCGAGATCTGCTTGAACAAAGGTGACGTCATCGGAAAGTGCGAGGAAGTTGTCTGGATGAAAAAGTGTAGTTCGATGACAGGCGCAGACTCAGCAAACAGCAATAACTACGATTTAGTGACTAAGCTACTCGATGACTGTAAGAGTAATCTGACTTATTCGCAGAGCATGAAAGCTAAGAAGTTTTTGCAGCGCTACGCGAATATCTTCTCCAGTCAAGAAGGGGACCTTGGAAGAACGTCAATGGTTCAGCACAGGATAGATACCGGAAGCGAGAGACCAATTCGTCAACGAGCAAGACGGATACCAATTGCAAAGGAAAAAGAAGTTGAAGGCCTTTTGGAGGACATGAAAAGGAATAAGATTATTGAACCGTCTACAAGTCCGTGGTGCTCACCTGTTGTATTAGTGAAGAAGAAAGATGGTAGCACGAGATTTTGTGTGGACTATAGGCGTCTCAATGATGTCACTAAGAAGGACAGTTACCCGTTACCTCGAATCGACGACACTTTAGATACCCTGAGTGGCATGAAATGGTTCTCGACCCTAGACCTGAAATCTGGCTACTGGCAGGTGGAAATTCATCCAAAAGACAAGGAGAAGACAACTTTCTCGACCGGTAAAGGTTTATGGCAATTTAACGTCATGCCCTTCGGATTGTGCAACGCACCTGCCACCTTTGAGCGACTCATGGAGTGTGTACTGGCAGGCTTAGTTGGAGAGGCTTGCTTGGTCTACTTGGATGACGTCATCATTATCGGCCGCGACTTCGAGGACCATTTGCGAAACTTGGAGCGAGTTTTCGCCAAAATAGAGGGAGCTAAATTAAAGTTGAACCCGGAAAAGTGTCATTTATTCAGGAGCAAGGTCAACTATCTCGGCCATATTATCTCCAGTGATGGAATCCAGACAGACCCGGAGAAACTGGAAGCAGTTCAAAAATGGCCTACCCCTAAGGACAAAACCGAAGTGCGGGCATTCCTCGGCCTATGCTCATACTACAGGCGTTTTGTTAAGGGATTCGCAGAGATAGCCAAGCCACTACATCGGCTGACAGAAGATAAACGACAATTTAGTTGGGATGAGACTTGTGAAGATTCTTTTCAGAAACTGAAGAAACATCTGTGTGAAACACCAATCCTGGGGTATCCACAAACTGAAGGTCAGTTTATAGTTGACACGGATGCAAGCAACACGGCCATTGGAGGGGTGTTATCTCAAAAACAGGGTGAAAGAGAAGTTGTTATTGCATATTTCAGCAAATCTTTATCCAAGCCAGAGAGAAACTACTGTGTGACAAGACGAGAACTCTTGGCTGTTGTAAAGACGCTACAACATTTCAACAAATATCTCATCGGCAGACAGTTTTTACTACGAACTGACCACGCAGCCTTGAAGTGGCTACTGCAATTCAAGAACCCAGAAGGTCAAGTAGCTCGATGGATTGAACAGCTCCAGGAGTATGACTTCAAGACGGAACACCGCAGCGGAAAGACACATGGGAATGCCGACGCACTCTCACGAAGGCCGTGTTCGGAGGACTGCAAACATTGTGTCAAGCAGGAATGCAATGAAGAAACATTAAAACTAACGAGAACAGATCCTTTGAGTCTCTGGGAGAATGATGCTATGAGGGAGGCTCAAGAAAAAGATGACGACCTTCGGCACATCATCACATGGAAGAAACGGGGTGACGTAAAACCAATATGGAGTGAGGTTGCACCCACTGGCGCTGTCACTAAGGCGTACTGGGCGCAATGGGACAGTCTGATACTCCAAAACGGAATACTCTACCGGAAATGGGAGAAGACTAACGGCAGAGAGTTCCATCTTCAGATAATTGTCCCAAGAACGAGAGTACCAGATGTTCTCCGTGAAATACATGATGGCGTATCAGGAGGTCATCTAGGTGTCAAGAGGACGTTAACAAAAGTGCGAGAACGATTCTACTGGTTGCATTGTCGAGATGATGTACAGGATTGGTGCCGCAAATGTACTACTTGCGCTGCTGTGAAAGGACCACAGACAAGGAGCCGTGGGAACCTGCGGTTGTATAACGTCGGTGCACCGTGGGAACGAATTGCAGTTGACGTAGCGGGGCCATTTCCTGTAACGGATTCGGGAAACAAGTATTTTATGGTCGTCATTGACTACTTCACCAAATGGCCCGAAGTGTTCGCCATACCAAACCAAGAAGCCACAACAGTCGCTTCCAAGTTAGTCGAAGAAGTGATATGTCGCTTTGGTGTGCCTCTGGAAATCCATTCTGATCAGGGCAGGAACTTCGAATCGCAGGTGTTCCAGGAAGTGTGCAGAATTTTGGGCATGCATAAGACGAGGACCACCGCGTACCATCCGCAGTCTGATGGAATGGTTGAGAGATTTAACCAGACCCTTGAGAGGCATTTGGCGAAATTGGTAGATGACAAACAAAAGGATTGGGACAAGTATATACCACTCTTCCTTCTGTCTTACCGAACCGCCGAGCATGAGAGCATAAAAGCTACCCCGGCGTATGTCAATTTCGGTAGAGAACTACGAATACCAGTAGACCTATTGACAGGAGGGTCACCGGAGGGACCAAAGACTGTACAAGACTATGTCTGCGATTTAAGGGAAAAGATGCGCTATATACACGCCTTGGTTCGGGAAAATGGGTTACAGTCAAGTGAGAACATGAAAACCAGATACGACCGGAAATCGAACACGAGCGGCTTCGAGGAAGGGTCACTGGTATGGCTGCATAACCCAATTCGCCGGAAAGGGAAATCTCCAAAGTTGCAGAACCAGTGGGACGGTCCATACAAAGTGGTTACCCGACTGAATGATGTGACCTATAGGATTCAAAAGCAACCAAGAGGGACATTCAAAGTGGTACACATAGACCGTCTGGCGCGTTACCATGGTAGTAACAACGATGCTCGGGACGAGCATCTCTAAGAGGGGAGTAGTGTTACGAACACACAAAACACAAAGGAGCTAGCGCCATCTAGCAGCAACTAGTAAAACCAATTAAATAACCGAACAAAGTGAAACCCCTATTAGATACTAGATGGCGTTAGAGGAACTACCGTACATGCCCGAACCTTCTAGAAACATTCGTTCCGGGCGATCACGTTCGCGCACAGTCGGGAACATTCTGGAATAGTCTGGAACTCGTCTCGGCGCATATAAATAGCGGCAGGGAGGCGAGCCCGGGCAGTTCAGTTTGAGCTACGAGAAAGGCGACTTCGAGAGCGAAAACAAGTGATCAAGAGTGATACCAGTGAAACCTACGACTTGGCTACGATCTAGGACATTGTTAGTGCTTAGTGTTTGGACCTAGTGCTTAGTGTTTGGACCTAGTGCTTAGTGTGTAACTAGTGCTAGTGAATAAAGTCTTCTAAAAGAGTCAGCAGGTCTTTCTCTCCAAATCCTTCGAACCCTAGCACGTAACAATACTATAAAATTTGTTTGTTTGAACGCGATAATCTCAGAAACTACTGGTTTGAATTGAAAAACTATTTTTGTGTTGAATAGTATTAATAGGGCTTTATAACATCACGCTGCGACCAATAAGAGCGAAACATCAGTGCAAAATATTGCAAAAACGGGGAAATTTTCTAAATTCCACCTTATCGAAGCCGCGGGTAACAGCTGGTGTTTAATATTAGTATAGAAACATGGGAAGTGTAGGTATTTAGATTAGATACTTCCAGATTCTACTGTAGTTAAATTAAAGTTGAGTTAACAATGGCATCAATTCTACGTACATAACTAAACTAAAAAATGAAAGTTGATTGTGTCAATATATCTAATACTTGCTATTTCGTTGTACACATTTATATTAATTCAAACCGTCAGTCTATAATACACAGTTTTTATAATAAGAAAGTTCAGTTAACATTGCCGAATTGTATTAGCGACACTACTAATTTTCGTTTCTAATTAAGTCTATATAGAATTGGTACCATTATCTGCATTCGAAATGAACGAATTATTTAATCATCTTTTTATGTTGCACTCAAAAAGAAATGAGGTGGCATCATTTTCGTCATTTTAACACATTTACTTAATGACGTGTAATGTGACCCAAAATCACAATTGCTAAGTCCTAATCACAGAATGGGAGTACTGGGGTAAGGAGCATCGCCCACACAAATGAACGCACAGCTAGCGTACTAAATAAATAATGGATGTAATGTCACAGCTTTGTGTTATATGACAGAGATTTGTTAAGGATGTTTTATTGACTGTAATCGGGACCTTTATATGATAAACACCATTTTGTTTTTATTGGTTCATGTGATTGGGGACATTTGTAATTAGAGCATTAATCCAACCGGAGTTGGCATTGGTATCAATTCTACGCGCACAACTAAATTTAACTAAAAGATGAAGATTGATGGTTCAAGATTGAACGGGTATATCTCCCTTCTCTTCTTCTTAGCCATTTTCTACCAATTTGGTGTAAGCCTCCTTTAGTTTCTGCCATCCTTCTCGACTGTAGTGTGTGCAGTCTTCTTAACATCATCTTTCCAGCGCAATTGTAGTCTTCCTCTATGCCTTTTTTCCCCCCAAGGCCTCCACTCTAGGACCGCTCTAGCCCATGAGCCTTGTTTTCGTGACAGAACGCGTATGTACTATCTAGTAAATCTATGGCAATAATAACTCGAATACGTAGCTATTTTTGTACACAACAGAGGATAAACTTCGCGAACCCCTCTTTGTGTCAAAGCTCAAATACATCGTCAGTATACAATATTCTGACACACGTTTCATTAAAATTTTACGCTCATACATTTCTTGTTTGATTATATATTATACTTAGTTAATTAAACAACGAGGCGCAGAAACATTTTAAGCAATATATATAATTATGCTAAATTCCCTCATGGGTAGATTAATTACTCAGGTAGCTTTTACTTATAGCAAATATTATTTTTACAAATAAGTACTGAGTATATACCTTATTTAAGTTGTTAATTAAGCTATTGTAACAACTTAGATGTATTTTTTTCTTTAATAGAAAACACTTACTCTTTTTGCATTTTTTATTAGCGTCGTTCATATACATATATCTATCTATTTGTGTAATGAAATCTTAGAAAATAATTTTCACCCACTTGTAATAAGTAAAATTTATGCTATCAAATGATTATTTTCCCATAGGGCCAGGCAGACACAAGAAAGCAGAAAGCTTAACACATTTTCTTGGTTTTAAATACAATTATACTGATTCTATAAATACAATTTAAATATCGTTTGTGTGGTGACAGATTAAGAATGCTAGAAGTGTCCTTCCCAGGGTGCTTCCAAAAGCCAATTAACGAATATTGTACACAGATAACATCCTCTGTGAGAGACCATACTCCATCCCGTTACAGTCGGACGTTAATGGGCTGGAGAGAGAGAGAGAGAGGGATTCTATGAAAATCTAAAAGCAACACATGTTGATAAATTTTGAAAGCAATTTACCAACATAGATAAGAAATAACTGTTTTAGTAAAGTAGTGTAAATAATGCAATCAAGATATAAGAAACTTTCAAGTGGCTAATAACAACTATGTTGGAGAACCATTCAAGTTCTTGCTAACGTTTCATTGCTGTTGAGAAAGAAGTAGAAGAAATAATATATTTAACAGCGAATATAAAACGTTATCAGAGACAGAGGCTGTTAGTGAATCTTGGCCAGAGATTCATCGAACCACGAACACCACGATTACCTGGAACCGCTATTGTGGGCTTACTCTCTACTTTGTTACGACTTATTTCAATTTATATTAATTATAAACTTATAAATTAACAATATATGAAAGCGACGGGCAATATGTACATAATTTAATTTTAAATCACTTTATTAAATTAAATAAAATTACATTTAAATCCAATTTCAATTAATTATTCCAAATCAAAATTCACCAAAATAAATTCATTGTAATCCATTATATTCTTATCGTGACTCGGGGCCATTCTGGTTTTGCCTCTCTTCTTTATTAACATGGTTTGCAGTTGAGTTAGTGATCGCAGTAGATGTGCTGTTACTCAGGAGAAAGCTGCTGCCCGTTCTTCTGGTGATCACTTAGTTACTCTTTGCTTCGTGTCCCCTAGCTTTCAAGTATTATCACGCCTTTAAGTTATCTATGGGATAGGCAGAGAAATTAAAAGGTATCGGTCTATTTTTAATGACATAAATAATAATATTTCCACGCCTGACAAAGAATATTTTATGACCAATTGGTCATAATAACTAATAACAGGACAGCAATTGCTGTCCTATTATGTTATTAGGAACACCCACGCCCGATAATATGCCCGTCAAGACTCTGAGATGGGAATTTTAATATTTACATTTGTAATAACGTGAAAATTGAATACCTATTCTATTTTTGCATAACTAAGTTTGATAATTAAAATTTAATAGCATAGACAACAATTAAATTTAGATAATAATTCAATTGTTTTTTTTTGTTTTTGCTCTGCCAAACGTTGGGAAAATTCAATAATTTGAGGTCAGCGCAACTTGTCCTCTTTTTCCATACTTCTCTGTCACACGTTATCTGGGAATTTACACCCATTTTCATCATACCCTCTTTCACATAATCCATTATCATTTGTTAGAATATTGAATGATATTACTAGTGATATTGTTGCAACAAATTTTATATTCCTATAACAATTTCTAGATCATAGCAGTAAACACAAGCACGAACGTAACCTCGTTTTAACAAATTACGCAATAAAAATATACTGTATTGTTTCTGTTGGTAGAATAGAGTACATATAATGATACTATATACGACATAAACATAACATTACTACAAAGTGTATGTGTGACGAATGTATTTTCTCAAATGCTAACAAATAAATTCACCTTTACAACTCACCAAGTTAGAATAAACAAGTGGTGCCAACAATCACATAAACTAAAATATTTCATGAGCTATGTGAAGTAAATATATTTTTCTTGTAATGCGAACAAAAATTGTAACATCTTTACATTATATTTAATGTATAATATAAATATAATAAAATAATATGTATAATAAAATATAATGATATTTTCTAACACTTACGCGACTCATCTGTTTAAATAAAACTACTTTTTACGGATTCAGTCTCACCCGTGACCATGGTGACTGCAAAGTCTCCGAAACGTCGGGCCGAAATTTGGAGCAAATATACGCGTCTGAATCCGTAAAAAGTAGTTTTATTTAATCTTTACATTATTACAAAGCAAGTCATTATTTCTTTATGTATGTCCCGTGAGCATAGATAGTATAGTGTTCTTCAGTGAGCATTTTTTCAAAACGACAACAGGTTTTGATGTGGTTCTTTTAATAGATAGTGTGGTTTAAGACGATAGCTTTTTTGCATAATTTGTTAGGGTTTGGTTTAAATTTGGATCTGGAAAGCTCAAAACTATAAACGCGGTTGAAACTAAGTTATAGTTAAGTAATGTAAATAAGTACCTATTATGTATGTAAACCGTAGTTTATGCTATGATAGGTACTTAATGTTATGTAGTTTATCGGTATTCTGGTAGATACCCATAACACAAGCATATAAGCTTAGCTTGGGACCAAAGGAAGTAGTGTGATATCTCCAGGAATATTTATTTATTAAGTAACAACACTCGCAAGATAATGACATTATTAAATTAGATACTTACCCCTGTAATCCACCTACTTAGGTCATAAGCACTTATGAATTGCTATCATAAACCTACTTTTATTATTTTATGTCATACATAAAATAACTCCAAACGTATATCACTTTTCCTTTTATTTACACAATAATATAATGTCAATTTGGTTTTTACTTTTTTATATATTGATAAAAAATATACAGAATTTATCCATCCTTAGGGCCGTGTAGGCTCGTCATACTTCGTATCTAGTGTCATGATAAATCATTGCCATTGGTACCGATTCTACGAGCACAACTAAACTTAACTAAAAAATTAAAGTTGATAGTGTCAATTACACTTTTTTAAAACTTTTTGAACTTTTTTATTAGAAAATCTGTATATTATAGACAAACGATTTTAATTTATAAAAATGTGCACAACGAAATAGCCAATTAATCAAAATACACCGAGTTGTTTTTAGTTAAGTTAGGTTTACTTATGCACGTAGAATTGTGTAACCTGTCATTATTAACAAAGTGAATTAAAAACGTTAATATATAATACTAGCTGACGCGGCAAACGTCATTTTGCCATACAAATGTCTGGGATGGACCACCCTTATCACTTAAGGGTATAAAAATAGATAGTAGCCGATTCTCAGACTAACTGAATATGCTTAAAAAAATTCATAAGAATCAGTCAAGCCGTTTCGGAGAAGTATGGGAAGGAACATTTTGACAATTGTGTAATTAAAGATGTCTCCCCGATTATCATGGTCTGTTTCTTCTTTTATTTACGTAACAGTTGTTCATTGACTGAATATTTTGCGACTTGTTTACGTTAATGCAGACCACTAACTTTACGACCGCGTCAATACTCGTATATTACAAGACGTCCGTTTAGTTTCTTGTGTAAGTTAATTAGATGCTGGGTAATTTATTAACTAGTTTTTGTTAGCGGTTTTGCTGTAGTTTGTATCGTCTATATCTTAGTCATACTCTTACTAATATTATAAACGTCGAGCCTCGTGGTTGAATGGTTTATGTAACGGACCGCCGATCAAGAGGTCGCGGGTTCGATTCCCGCACGGGACAATCATTTGTGTGATTTTTCTAATTATCATACAAATGTTTGTACTGCGTCTGGGTGTTTCTATATATTATAAGTATGTATTTTATGTACAAAAGTAAGGTGGTATATGTATTCTATCCGTCTTCTGGTACCCATAACACAAGCATATAAGCTTAGCTTGGGACCAGATGACGTTGTGTGAAATGTCCTCATATATAAAAAAAAATACAAAAGTAACACTGCCTAGCTGTCGCTTTTTCTGCTCTTTTCTTCTTTCGCTGACGGGCCTCGTGGTGTAGTGGTTCTGGTAACGGACTGCCGATCAAGAGGTCGCGGGTTCGATTCCCGCTCGGGACAATCATTTGTGTGATTTTTCTAATTGTTATACAAATGGTTGTCCTGCGTCTGGGTGTTTCTATGTATTATAAGTATGTATTTACAAAAAAAAAAAGTAGTATATGTATTCTATCCGTATTCTGGTACCCATAACACAAGCATATAAGCTTAGCTTGGGACCAGAGGACGTTGTGAGAAATGTCCATGAATATTTATTTATTTATTTTATTTATTTTTCACACCAATACGATTTAAATACAACGACGACGGTACGATTTAAATATAAAGATGGGCCTCGTGGACTAGTGGTGTGGGTAACGGACTGCCGTTCACAAGGTCGCGGGTTCGATTCCCGCTCGGGACAATCATTTGTGTGATATTTATAATTGTCATACAAAATGTCTGTCCTGCGTCTGGGTGTTTACTATGTATTATAACTATATATATAAGTATGTACTTACAAAAGAAAACTAGTTTTCTTTTTCCGTATTCTGGTACCCATAACACAAACATAATAAGCTTAGTATTATTTATTATTATAGTTTGGGACCAGAGGATATTGTGTGAAATATCCATGAATATTTATTTATTTATAAATATCTGGTACATGGATGGTATCTATAGATTTTCAGAAATTTTATGCTTACGAAGTCCTGAGTATTAGTTTATTTTAATAAGTTTTATTTTATTAAAAAGTAAAGTCTATCCTGCTCAGTGCAATAATAACATAAGTACTATTAAGTACGTATTTTAAATAGGTATTACTTATTTCAAGAAGCAAGTAATACGGAAAACAAGGATATGTATTTAAGAATTATTTGTTTATATCCTTATATACCTACTGTTGTGATATCAGAGGTCGGTAAAATCCCTGACTAGGGATAAAGAGTCGTACATAATATATTTTTGGAATACAATCGATTCAGTACGGTGTCTACAAAAAATATTGAGCAAACGTCTCGCAATTACATATTAGGTTTTATTGAAGATCAATAATCATAGGTGTATAGGTGTATAATGTTCATGTCCGGGGATCGAACCAGCAAGTACGCGAGTAGCAGTCGGCTACGCTAACCAATGATGAATTGATGACTTGAAATAAAAATCTATACTAATAGCTGTCCCGGCAAACGTTGTTTTGCAATACTAAAAAAAAAGTTTGAAAAATAGATGTTAGCCGATTCTCAGACCTACTGAATGTGCACACAAAATTTCATAAAAATCGGTCTAGCCGTTTCGGAGGAGTACGGTAACTAACACTGTGACACGTGAATTTTATATATAAGAAGATATATAAGATTATAAAGCTGAAGAGTTTGTTTGTTTGTTTTTTTGAACGCGCTAATCTCAGGAACACTGGGCTGATTTGAAAAATTCTTTCAGCGTTAGATAGGGCATTTATCGAGGAAGGCTTCAGGCTATATAACATTACGCTTCGATCAGTAGAAGCGAAACAATAGTGAAAAATGTTGCAAAAACAGGGAACATTTTCTAAATTCCACGCGGACGGAGTAGCGGGGAACAGCTAGTCAAACCATAAAATGAACATACATAAAAACAACAAAATGGACATAGTAAGAAGACTCAAAAAGACAAAACTTTTTGAGTTACTTTATTAATAGTGTTAGTGGTGTGTAGTACAACAGTCAGTGCTACTTATAAAGAAAACATTTTCAAAGTGTCTTCCCCTTAATAGAGACAGATAGGTGTTAATGGACACTTTCTGAAGTAAATCGTAATTAGCAATTTAAGTTATAATTTAATTACGCATTAATCTGATAGGCTAGATTGTAATGTCTACTAAATAATCTGGATATGCTAGTTATTAAAAAAAAGCAAATGAACAACACTAACAATTTTTTATAGTGTAGAATGGAGAATCCTACTAATAATGTGAATGTTTGTGAGTATAGATGCTTGGATGTTTGTTACTCTTTCACGACTACTGAATGGTTTTTAATGAAACTTTACAATAATGTAGCTTATACATCAGAATAACACATTGGCTACAATTTATAAAGATATTGGTACCGTTTCTACATGCACAATTAAACTTAACCTAACTAAAAAATAAAAATTGATATTGTCAATAACACAATTCGGCAATGATAACAGAACTTTTTTATTAGAAAATCTGTATTTTATAGACTAAAAATTTTAATTAATAAAAATGTGCACAACGAAAAAGCCAATTAATCAAAATACGCCCTAGTTGTTTTAATTTTTTTTTAGTTAAGTTAAGTTTAGTTGTGCAAGTGGAATTGGCGTCATTGTTTGAATTGTCCAAAATGTGACGATAAGTGTGAAGTAAGTAGGAATTCCACAGGTACGAGGTCGCTGGCAACGGCAAATAAATAAATAAAAAATACACACACTCAATAAATAAAAAATAAATAAATAAATACACTCTAAGTAAAGTTTATTAATACATCAATTTGATATTAAACACATAATAAATTATAATTATTTCTTGAAAACAATTATTATATTTGTATAGATAACTAAGATCCAAGGTCATTATGACATCCGTATTTAAGATAACAGAATTAATAGTAAACAAGTGAACTTTGTACTTATATATTTACATGTTATAGTATATTAGTTTAATAGTACAAAGATCATGTTCATTTTATGGGAATATGTGATATGGGCATTCATTTATACAGTAAACAGAATAGGTGTCTATTCTAAGGAGCCCATGACGTAGACACAGATATGACATCATGGGTTCTTGTCATTAACACTTTTAACATTAAATTCATAGTTTCAATTGATGTTAACTAAAGTTGTTTATCATTTAGTTGTGATTCCTAATAGTACGGGATCCGTTGTACATTTTTTTCACTTGATTACTATCAAGCTGATTTTCCGTGAGTAGCTTTATTAAGACGAGACGCCCAATAATTTTCTATTCCAAAATCTCGATTGTGGTAGCTAACAGAGATAGCAAGGATAAAATATCGTACTACCCGTAAAAAAAAGACGTAAGTGAACTTGCGTCAAAAATTTCAAACGAAAATTTCAAAAAAATCACTTACTCCTTTCTTCCAGTAATAGTACGATATTTTATCCTTGTTACCTCTGTTAGCTACCACAATCGAGATTTTGGAATAGAAAATTATTGGGCGTCTCGTCATAATAAAGCTACTCACGGAAAATCAGCTTGATAGTAATCAAGTGAAAAAAATGTACTACGGATCCCGTACAACCTTTCCCAGGCTCTGATCTCTGTGACTATCAAATATCATTCCAATCAGTTCAGTGGTTTTGGTGTGAAAGATGGATAGACTGAGTTTCTTCCGCGTTTATAACACAACTAGGTGCCCGCGACTTCGTCTGCCTGAAATTTTGAAATCAAACCACAGAAGTTTACTATTCCATTCGATAGATGGCGTTGTACGTACATTTTTAACTCGCAGTATGGTTTGGTTACACACATTAACACTTAAACTCGTCAAAATTTTTGATTATTATTTCGCTTTTCGCATTTGTAAATTAGTAAGGATCGCCAAATTTAAATCACTTCAGTGGTTTTGGTGTCAAATAGGGTTGGCGATTCTCTCCAAAAAAGATCGATTTTTGAATCGATTCGAATCGGGACCCAAAGAATCGATTCACAAAAAAATCGATGCCTAAAAGATCTCCCAAAGATCGATCTTTCGATCTTTTTTCTGAAAGCCATTAATTTTGAATAGATCCAAGTCGCAACTTAAACGATCAATTTACAAAGACATCGAAATGTAAAAGATGAATAAAAAAACGATTTCTAAATACTTTTTTCAATATGGCAGGTACAACTTTTTGTAAAAATCAATTTTCGAACTGATTCGAATCATGACCTGAAGTATCGATTTTTAAAACACTCGAAGTAGGTAGGTATACACTGAAACATTTGTTCGAGATGATAGGTCCAATAAAATATCGATGTTTGTTTTGATTTAAGTCCTGATATAATATATCGTATCGATATATATTTCAAAAAAATCTATTGAAGCTAAAAACTCAAAATATTTTTAATCGATTTGAATTGAGACCTGAAGTATCGATTCTTATAAAAGCTCGTGGTGGTGTTAAAAGATCGATTTCCATAAAATCTACTATTTCAATTATGATGGGTACCTACCTATTTCTTAAAAAAAAACTATTTTAATCGATTTGAGTGGTGAACTTAAAAATCGATTTACAAAACACTGGAAATAATTATGAAAGATAGAATACAAAAACAAACTACTTTTTTATCAGAACGTTATGTACCTACTACTATTTCCTGTAAAAATAGATTTTTGAACCGATCCAAATCAATACCTATATATCATTGTATAGATTCACAAAAACTCGATGTATACACAAAAACGAACATTTTTTAAAAATTATGTGTACCTACTACTTCAAGAGGAAAATAGATTTTTATTGATTTGAATCAATACCTGAAGTATCAATTCACAAAAACTAGATTTATTCTAAAGAAAAGCAGACTTTTATTTATATGAATTAAGATCTGAAGTAGGTATCGATTCACAAAAAAACTCATGGTGTTCAAAAAGATCGATTTCCAAAAAATCTACTTTCTTTGATATGACGAGTACCTCTTTCCCAAAAAATCGATTTTCTTGATTGAAAATCGATTTTTTGGGAAAGAGGTACTCGTCATTATTGATTTCACAAAACACTCCAATTAGTTATAAAAGATCGATTTCCTAAAAATATGTTTTCTTTCGAAATGATCTATTTTCTTTCGGTACTACTTTCGGAGAGATTGATTTTTAGTTGATTCGAATCGTGATATAAAAATGTATCGATTTTTTTGAATCAATTTGCGTTGTATTGTTAAGAATCGATCTCAAGAAATTAATTCATACGATCTATTTTCAAAAATATTGATATTTTTCAAGTATGTCTTGTCCAAAACAAAAAAGATAAAGCTATTTATTAATTTATTATTATTAAAATCTGGCAATTCTATAAGAACTATTCTTTATAAGTATCAGATCAAATCTGTAAAAAGTGATAGTGACTTAATTTAAAAAACTCGAACTTCGATTTTCAAGGGTGAAGAATCGATTCACTGAATCGATTCAGGGCTGAGGATCGATCTAAAAAATCGATTTTTTGGGCCTAAAACATCGATTCTTCGATTAATCGATCTCAGATCGCCATCCCTAGTGTTAAAGATAGACAGACAGACAAGGTTTTTTTTGGCATTTATAACATTAGCAAGGTTTCAAAAAGCTTAAGTTTTTGACGTCAAATATTCGCTGGCGATAATAGCCTTTTGGTATTTGTTCTCAATATTGCGTTGCAATTTTATACATCGTTAATACTGTCGAGTGAGCTATTATAACAAGAGCTTATTTTTATATGTCTATAAAAGCAGAAGCTACTGAATACATTTATGATCAGAACAATCTATAGAGGCAAGAGAGCGTAAATCTTCTTAAGTATCTATTAGGTACATGTTTTTATTTTATGTATTTGCGCGCTGAATAATATATCGTGCACTTTATGCTTCAGAGATCTTATAGCGTTGTTGTTAATAATACCAACTGGGTTTTGATTAAAAGCCCGACGTTTAAATTATTATTTGGTATAAGTATTTTTAATATAAGAGTACCTTAATATTAGTGCCGTTTTTCAAAAGAATGATGCTGTCAATGTTACCGACTACCATACTATGCATTAAGAAGGCACGATAGCGCAAAATGCTCCGTACAAAAATATGCTACCGCTGTTTTCTTCGTAGATATTGCCTCTGGAGCAACAATTTTTTCTCACAGTATCTATGTCTTGTGTATGTACGCTTCTATTACATTTTTTCCAAAATATGGTTACTAAAAGAAATACGACCATTCAAAAATCCCATATTTACGGTTGTCGAAAACAACGGACTATGAATCATCTTTTTTTAAAGTATTGTAAATAAAATCTGCCTGAACTATATTTGTCCTTTGGGATAACAATACGTACCGCAAATACCTAATTTAGAGCTGTGAGAAAGAGGACCTCTTAAGAGGATACCAAAATAGCTTCGTGCATTTATCTACGTACGAAGTTTTCATTTTTTCTTTAGATTGAATGGCTAGAGCTCTAATTTTTAAGTATATGTTTTTTCAATATATAATCTAGGATCGCATAAACTCAGAAACGCGATTGAAAAAAGTTTTCTCGATAGAAAATCTTAGCGAAACAACCTCTCTCATTTTTTATTTTTTTCATTTGTCGGTCTATTATCGAGCATTAACTAATGAAATAACTTTAAAAACATAAGTAATGATTATATATAGAAACACGTAAATCGGAATTCAAATATATTTAGTAGATTTTGAGTAAACAAAAAAAATATCCCTAATTCTTCATTTTCTATACCTACTAGCTGTGTTAATATGTACGTGTCGGCGATGATATAAGATAATATTGATGTAGGCCCTTAAGCTGTACTGTGACTGTAAAATATTTATATCTTTCAGCATAATAATACTTGTCATATGTAAAAATTATAGTTAAACCATATTAGAAACAATTCCACTTTCAATTTTCATTTTTAGTTAAGTTGTACACTTAACTAAAACTAATAATTGATTGTGTCAATATCACAATTCGGCAATGTTAACTAAACTTTCTTATTATAAAAACCGCGTATCATAGACAAATGATTTAAATAATAATTAATATTGTGATTAATAAAATACCTAAATAGTTAAAATAAACCATAGCTGTTTTCATTTTAGTTAACTTAAGCTAAGTTTTGACGCATCAGAATTGGTCTCCTAATTGCTTAAGTTCTTACAACAGTAGGTATTTTTAGGGTTCCGTACCCAAAGGGCAAAAACGGGACCCTATTACTGAGACTTCGCTGTCCGTCCGTCCGTCCGTCCGTCCGTCCGTATATTGATGTAGGCCCATAAGCATTTATGTACCTTATAATTGTTTTAATAAACAACTAGCTCATTTCCTGCAATTCCAGCGCCTGGATGTTTTTGTATAAAAAATATATCCTATAATTTAGAAAATACATCATTAGTTATTATAAAACAAAGTTATTGTTATTTTATGTATGTCCCTATGTGAGGTTATAACTTCTAAAGTACGCAATGGATCTTGATGTGAATTTTTTAATGGATGGAATGGTTCAAGAGGATAGTTTTTTTGTGTATACTTTGGTTTGGTGTGTATTTCATATACGTCATCGAAGTGAAAATATAAAAGCACTTTGTAATACCCGATTAGGTACATACATTTCAAACCAATTAGCAAAATGTTTAGCTTGTACAGCAAATAATAAGCTAATGCAATTGAAAAGCTATAAAATTGTATGTTGAAAAAATTAAAGCATTCAGCAATTTACCGTCAATAACACGCTTGAGAATTTCCTAAAAAGTTTTACGGTAGCGCTATTTTAATTGGTAATAAAACTTTTATGCAAAATACGTACACAAACGTTGGTTACAAATCCTAAAGTAATAAACAGACAGGAGCTGATACACAGGCGGTTTTCTTTAAGGGCACCACAAATGGCATATTAATATAGTGAGAAAAAGACAGATGTATTATAGAAAAAAGGCGAGGCGAGAAATACAGATATATCTGTCGATGACGTCATTAGTATAGATACATCTCGGTATATTAATATATATCTGTCTCTTTTCGCCACGTCTTTGTTCTATATACATCTGTCTCTTTCTCGCTATATTAATATGCCGTTTACCACAAACGGCCCTTGAATAAATATACTGCCAAGTCAGCGGGGTGACGAGGTAACGCACACAAACACGATAACGTAATTTCATTGTCGCTATGCAACGCCCCGCCCTATATCACCTCGCGCACACTAATAGACAACACTGTCCGTACACAATGAGTATGAGCATCCCTCTCGTACCTTTTCAGCGGGGGGTTGTCTATATCCTATTGGATTAATGCTCTATATTAAAAATATTGCGTATTTTCTTTGTGATAAATTTTCATGCCAAAGCCAATATAAAAATTTGACAACCCTAACCAAGACCAAACTCTAACAAATTATACAAAAATAATCTACTTAGTTCTAAAACTAAAAAAGAAATAAAATATTAAGGATTCTCAAGCGAGAATCCTTAATATTTTATTTCTTTTTAATTATTGCATTGTCATCGGTACTTAATATGTGTCCGAAATTTCAGATCGATCCGACTACTGCAAGTGGGTGAAAATCACTATCAAAGATTCGGTTACATAGGTTAATACATTGATAGATACGTTCTGAACTAATAAAGGCGTGTTAAAAAGCAACCTCTTGAACCACTCTATTTATTAAAAAGCCGTATCAAAATCTGTTGCGTAATTTTGAATAATAAACTTACATACGGACATAAATACAAAAATAACGACTTTGTTTTATAATATTATACTAAATATTTTTTTATGCTCCTTACCTTCCTAATGTTGGGCACAGGCATCCTCCACTTCGCTATTTGGTTTCTCACATGCTGACGTACGTCTCTCACAGGGATTATTATCTATACTAGAATATTATAAAGCTGAAGAGTTTTTTTGTTTGTTTGAACGCGCTAATCTCAGTAACCACTGGTACGATTACAAAAATTCTTTCAATTTTGGATAGTCCATTTATTGAAGAAAGCTATAGGCTATGTAACATTACGCTGCGACTAATAGGAGCTAGGCGTCAGTGGAAAAGGTAAAAAACATTTATTATAAAATAACAATTATTTTAATTCAATGTGTGTGCAATAAACCAAAATACATGAGTTAATTTTATTTTAGGTATGTTTACTTTAGCTCTTGGTGTTATAGAATTGGTGTCAGTGTATTTTCTTTGATGCAAGGATGTTACGTAATAAAAATTTAAAAGCTATGTTTATAATAAAGATAAGTTGCAAAACGTACAGTACCTCTTTGATAACAATCAAAGAGGTACTGTACGTATTGCAACTTATCTTTATATAATAATTTATCTTTTGGCCTCTAAGTACGCATATATATCTTTCAATGTTAGTTATAGTAATGAAATCATTACTATCTTATAATATACAGTTTTAATTAAGAGTTTTAGGGTTCCGCAAATTAATAATAAAAAATAATAAGACAGTCACAGCACAGCTTATTTGTCTGTCTATCTATCTAATGTAAGTAGCACTGTTTTTAGATATAGGAATATAAAAAAGTAATTTAGGGTGGCTCTACCTAAATTTAAAAGAATTTAATATAGTTATAACTTCTTGTTGTTTTGAGATATTTGAGTTGTTTATTATTGGAAGGTTATAATATTGAGATAATAATTTTTTCTTCGAATAAATACAATGATTCAAACTTTAAGATGAAATAGCGGAATGCAAGCAATGAAAATATACTATAAATGAATATTTTGTCAGACTTTGTTCCTACGATCACTTTTCTAGCAAGCTTACATCGATTTTAAAACTACAAATAACTAAAGCATACATTTTTAAATGCGGCTTATGTACAGCAGTGGGATGAAAAAGGTTGATCGTAGATAACTTTTAACATCATCATAACATCACGCCTTTTTCCCGTGGGGGTAGGCAGAGACTATAGAGCGCCATCTGCTACGATCCAAACATACTTCCTTGGCTTCAGTGTGGATGAAAAAAAAAATATAATAAAAAATATTTTTTTTTGGAACTTTCACACTACATCCTCTAGTTCCAAGTTATAAGTATTTATAAATTCAATCTTTATTAAATCGATTTTACGTTATTGAATTTATAAATAAAAACGTTCTCTCTTTAAGATTCAACAATTACAAAGGTTATCTATATTTTCTAACTAGTTACTACTTAACCTTTATTTAATCAAACACTCATTATCATAGTCTTTCATAATTCTCATAACATAACATAATGTTTACATAGAATTAATAATGAACGTTAATTTATCTATGCAGATACCGAACCCTGGTTGGAGAGGAGCTGATAGCGGCGCTTCCTGAGCAGCTGTGACCCTATAACCCCACTCATCAACAAAATGTCTTATCAACCTCAGTCTACCACTAGTATATCGACTGGGAAGGTTTGTTATCAGACGCGGACGATACCAGTCCGACCGAAGTAATGGAATCAAATACAGTGTTATATTTGTGGACGAATAATGTGTGAAACGTTAAGATGGGTGACCTGTTCCCAAGTATACCACGGAGTACGTTTGCGAGTGAAGTAGATGATGGAAATTACACAGTTTGTGTTGAATACGGATCTGATGAAGAACTGGCTGCCGTAGCATTGTTTCGTGATTATCCGGAGCCATTAGTGCGATTTGCATCAGTTTGTTGTGTGATCTTTATGCTTGTTGGTATCCCTGGCAATCTTATTACCATCATCGCACTTGCAAGGTGTAAAAAGGTAAGAAATTTTGTAAAATGTATCTTATATTTTAAAATCATATTTTTCAAATTGTCTAATAGAATTTCAGCATTAAGAATACAGTAAAAGTAGGAAACCTGTCTGTGAGAAAACCACGATAATTGAAGATTAATTGATTACGTAAATACAGAAAAATGATTAGTATATTTTCTATAAAAAATATTGTATTTTTACGAGTATTACGCTGATCATTCGAATGTATCCTAATTAGAACTATCGTAAAAAAAAAAGTGTTAAAATAAAATAAGTCCATAATTATAATATATTTCACCTTTGTAATAAATTTAAACAATTCTTATAATACTCTAAGATAACAATTCAAATGTTTGTGTAGACAAAGCAGATAACCAAGTGTAAGATGGTCAGTTTGTAAATAGGTGTCTCTCTTTATAAGACAGAACAAATCTTTTTACAAACATAATGAAGTTAAAAATACATTCTTTAAGATTTTTGTTTGTTATGTAAGACAGTTATAATTTATTTTTTAGTCATTTTGGCAGAATATAGCATACTAGCTATTGTCTAAGTAGATACTCTTCTTGGAGTATTATAACCATTAAGGCCTAAGGTACCCGTAATATTTTGACATACCCTTTTTCACATCAAAAAGTAGCTTATGCCCTTTCTCAGGCTTTAAAATTAAGTAGCAGTCTTTCGAATTTAAAAACCGGAGCCCTAACAAATACAAAAAAGCCATTCTCTTGACCCACTCCAGCTATTAAAAAAGACCGCATTTAAATCCATTGCGTAATTTCGAAGATATAGGCTCACAAAGGGACATACATACGAAAACAATGACTTTGTTTTATAATAAGTAAAGAAGTAGGGATAAGCCAGAAGCCTTATACAAATAACTTTATCCAGTTATGTTTCATTTTATTAAAAGCGTTTTGAAAATATAATTTAGTTATTAATTTTACACATCTATGAAAATTATTGTGACTAAATAAGTACACCATGGGGAATGTTATTTTGTATACATAAAAACCTTTGTTATTCTATACTAATATTATAAAGCGGAAGAGTTTGTTTCTTTGTTTGTTTGTTTGAACGCGCTAATCTCAGGAACCACTGGGCCGATTTGAAAAATTCTTTCAGTGTTAGATAGGGCATTTATCAAGGAAGGCTTTAGGCTATATAACATCACGCTACGACCAGTAGAAGCGAAGAAGTAGTGAAAAATGTTACAAAAACGGAGAACATTTTCTAAACTCAACACGGACGGAGTCGCGGGCAACAGCTAGTATAAAAATAATATTACGAACAAAACAAACAAAATATTATTACCACGCGTATTCACATGAAGCTAGCATTGACCTTTGTATAACTAGAGTTTCTTACTTTTATCGTCTTTATTTTGTGTACCTACTCTACATATACTTTGCTCTAGTATTAAATATTCTATTCCTTTATTTTTATTAACACGCTTTTGTTAACGTGTTGTTAGCTTGGTTCGTATCTATTCGTGTATTAATAATCTAAATAACGAGTTCTTTGAAAGTGATTATCAACTATCTTTAATGGATTGATCTGAAATATATAATTTACCCATAGAACCAAGTCGCAGATCTTTCGCAGTATATTCCTTGCTACGAATATATTTTGTATACACTTAATTCTATAGTGACAGTATGTGTCAAAAGTCAAGGCGGTAAAGCTATAAAGAGATGATTTATTTCTTTACGAGATAGACGTCATAATAAGCTTTGAAATATTATACGTCGTCCTGTCCTAGGTCAGTGTACTTAAATTAAACTTAAAAAGCAAGTACAGAAATAGCTAACACAAGTTAATGCATATAGACTTAAAAAAATAAAACCTTTAATTAAGCTTTTTATTATATCCAGGTAAAAAGTAGTTAGGCTTATTTGATATAAAAATCTAAAATACTAAAAAATTATTAGATTGGTTCGCTGTTTTTTATAACTAGGGTTATTTCTTAACTGGGAAAACATAGTCTTAAGTATTTTATGATAACATCAAACGTAAAGGCCAGATACTATTTTTGGCTCTAATATAAAACCAAAATATTTTTGTTTTGCTACTGTGTAATCTGTGTGTGTCATCAAGACTACTTTGTTCGCAGGTTCGCAACGCAACAGCTGTCTTCATTATGAACTTGTCATGTTCTGATCTTCTGTTCTGCTGTTTCAACTTACCATTAGCTGCTTCAACTTTCTGGCGAAGATCTTGGGCACATGGCAGAATCCTCTGCCGAATGTTTCCACTAGCAAGATATGCACTGGTTGCTGTGTCACTGTTCACAGTGCTAGCCATCACTATTAATAGATATGTTATGATATCGCATCCTCGATTATACCCTAAGTAAGTAATAAATTTACGTTATTACGTTAATAATTCATAATATGCAGAATTTAAATTTCAGTATATATACTATGAAGCTATAGGTAAGAAAAAAAACGCTCGCGCGCGAACGCGATGTAAAAGTGCTTTCCTGTAAAAGTAAATTAGACTTAGGAAAGACAGTTCCGCGTTTAAATATTTGAAGAAATACAATTTGGTAAACAATCGGAACATTAACATTTACGGATCATTACGACGTGATGTGAATAGCGTGAGTTTCTTATTTTATTACGATTGATGTTAATATATTATTTCCCTCCTTACAGACTATATCGGCGAAAGTATCTGGCGATAATGGTAGCGAGTACATGGGCATTCTCATTTGGCGCCTTGATCGCGACATGGTTGGAAAAATGGGGCAGATTTGGTTTGGATCCCACTATTGGTTCCTGTTCAATATTACCCGACAAAAATAATAGATCTCCAAAAGAGTTTCTCTTCGTAGGAGCTTTTATGTTACCATGTCTGGCAATCGTTATATGCTACGCGAGAATATTTTGTATAGTAAGAGAAGCTGCAAGAAAATCTAGAGCTCCTGCTCTTGGTCGTTCTAGAGCAGGCTTAGAAGACTCTGCGGTTGGCTCAGCTTCTACAGCGTTAGAGAGATCGCCTGGCCCTGAAAATGGTGTCAATCAAGTCGCTCCCCCTCGAAGAGCACTGCTCGCTCCACCCGCTTTGCATTATCCTCCTACACCAGGACCAGAGCGTTCGTCATCTTCCGGTGTTGACACACTAGATGGGCATGATGAAGAATGTGCACTAGATGCTAAACCAAGGACACCAAGCGGTGCTGAAACTGCAAAACGCCTTCGTCAAGCAGCTGTTGCTCTTCGAAGATCACCTGCATCCGTGAGGCCACCCAGACTAACTCCTAAAGACAGAAAGTTACTAAAAATGATAATGGCAATAATGTTATCATTTTGGGTCTGCTATTTACCCATCACGTTAACGAAAATATTTCGTGAGTTCACATCACATCCGGCAGCAAATATAGCTGGGTATATTCTGATATATTTAACTACGTGTATCAATCCTATTATATATGTGGTGATGTCAAGTGAATATCGTCAGGCATACAAAAATTTGTTGATGTGTCGTCGATGGGCGTGACGTTCGCCCGGCGATGGCGTCTCTGAAAAGCGCCCGCCGTGACTAGTCGTAAATCATTGGACAGCTTGAATAACAGCAAATAATGAACACTCAAGTGCATATGTGTGAACGAAACTTTCAATTTGTGAACTACATTCGCAATCTCATTATATTGTGTAAACGTATACTACGAATAGTACTTAGGTGAATGACATTTACTGATTTCGTAGACAATTTTGTAATCGCGAACCGTCCGTGTTTGTGCTGAAAAATGTAGCATCAAAGCAATTAAGAATGTTTTACACAGAAGTAGTTTTGTATCGACTTTAAGATAAAATATGTCACGATTAAGATATTTGTGTGTAATATAATAGATATTTAAATTAAATAATACTCAATAATTTTATTTTTAATGAATGCCAAACGTTTGTTTATTGTCATTGTTGGAAACTAGTGATTTGTTTGACATCAAATAAGTATTATGAATCATGTCCGTTATCTATGTGTATCGAAAAGCCAACGTTATTACTTTTGTGAACTTAGATAGGAGTATGTAATTTTTATTTAAGTTAAAGAGCAATATTGTATTTATAATGACCTGCTTAGACTGTGTTTGTTTGCGGTTAAGTGAATTATCTGTTTCAAACGTACCATTAAATACGTACCTTAAATGACTCATTAAGGACATAAAACTAAAAACTCATATGTATACAATTAAATTGTCATCTCATTTGTTGTGCAAATTTTGTGCTCGATTGACGTGTTTACAGTGTCAATATTGTGAAATATGGCTGATATTGGTAACGTTAGTGCTGAAAATCCGTTAGGACTTTCATCCTATGCTACAGATAGTGATTTAGCTACTGTGGAGCTTTTCAAAGATTACCCAGATGCTCTGCTAAGATTCGCATCTGTTTGCTGTGTGATCTTCATGTTGATTGGAATTCCTGGAAACCTGTTCACGATCATTGCACTCGCCAAATGTAAAAAGGTCAGTAACCCTGATAGCAATAATATCATTATTACGCTGCTTTTAAGTTACTGTTTTATTCTGTAAAAAAATTGTATACTTAGATAGGTACTTTGTTGTATGAATGCTTTAAAGACTATTAAGTTTATTGTGACACTTTCTTGTTTTCAAATTACGTAGGTCACGTACAACTTGATGGATAAGAATAGGGTATCTTGTCTTATTAATATAACTGATAGTCAATACAAGTATGTAAGGATAAGCAGTGGTAATTCTGAAGTATACATATAGTCACGTCATATTTTTTCCGTGGGGGTAAGCAGCGATAATAGTGCGCCATCAGATACGATCTAAATATTCCTTACACATGTGTGAAAAATTATATTAAAGTAAACAAAATAAGGAGGATTCAAGCGTAAATAAGAATATTTTAGGGTTGTTTTATAAAATATATTTTAAGTTCGTTAAGATGATTTTTGCTTAAATTTAGAATAGAACGTTTTTATTTCCATAGGATTTTCTTGTTCATTTACTCCTCTTATAATAAATTATATTTAACGACGATCATCAACATCTTGACGAGCCTCGTGGTTGAGTGGTTTATGTAACGGACTGCCGGTCAAGACATCGCGGGTTTGATTCCCGCGCGGGACAATCATTGGTGTGATTGTTTTTTATTGTCATACAAATGTTTGTACTGCGTTTGCGTGTTTCAATGAATTATAAGTATGTATCTACAAAAGAAAAGTAGTATATGTATTCTATCCGTATTCTAGTACCCATAACACAAGCATATAAGCTTAGCTTGGGAACAGAGGACGTTGTGTGAAATGTCAATGAATATTTATTTATTTTTAAATATAAAATTATAAAATCAAAATACAATTAAAAATATAAAAAATAAAAATCACCGACAGGGCGTAGGTGCCAAGCTGCAGGTGAATTTTTATAATTTTCCTTTCCGTAAAACGCAATAATTTGTGTATATTTACTGTAGTTTACGTGATTCACGACACAATCAACAAGGTTAGACATACTGACTAATACATAGAGTTTATGACTTCTGTGTAGTTAAATAACAGGAACTGTCTGTTAAAATACTGGGTATGGAAAATCCATAAAGCGATTTCAATAATACAAGGGACTAGATGGCGTTCATTGTATTTGTTTTGCTGAATAAAGTATTTCGAAACCTTTTTCTTAGGTTATATCTATCACCAACGATATTGTTTCGTAAACGTCTTTTATTAAGATACTAGCTGACCCGGCAAACGTTGTTTTGCCATACAAATGTTTGGGGTAGACAAATAATTTGCAATAAAATAATTTTGCGACTATAAATTTAAATGTAAGCTATCCTATCTTTCAAGTTGGGTCTTGGAATTGCACACGGTGTGCAAATCAAATTTAAAATCGGTTCAGTAGTTTAGGAGTCCATCGCGGACAAACATCGTGACAGGAGATTTATATATATAAAGATTAACCTACATTACAAACTAAATTACATAATTAAATAAAGTGGGTAACCGTCCTCTTGTATGCAGATCCAGGTGTCGTATTACTTCTCTTGAGACATTGTCATCTACCCATTGTTTCTAAGTGCTAATAAACGGGTCAGCTAGAGTTTATTGTACGGGTTGTGTTGGACCATCATTCATCAACATCATAACATCACGCCTTTTTCTCATGGGGGTGGGCAAAGACTACTAACTGCAAATTGTGTTGGATTTAAGATAGATATAGGGTATTGACCTGATACTCAAGAAATATCTAGTATGATAATATTGTATTAATGAGAACTCGATAATTTTCATATCAGTTTAATCGATTTGGTTGTTTAGTTACAATGAGAGTATTATCTCCTTAAGTATTTTATTACGGTTAACAGAATTGAAATATTTCGCCGAAAAAACTTTTTTTTATGTCTTTACGATGCATAACGCTTATCTTATGTAGGCTTATCCCTATGTAGGCTGAACCGCTTTTTCCCGTTTCTCTAATATTTGAAAAGCTGTAGTTATATGAATCAAAATAAAATTAACAGTAGGTACATATTTGATGATATATTAAGACCAGGAAAACGGGTTATTGGCTGAGAAAGGATAACCGAAAATACATATTTTAAATGTTCCTGTGTTAAAATCTGTAACTCCAAATTAAGTTAAATTCTCGCCTAATCTGTTAAAAATAAAAACAGTCAAGGGAGAAGTAGACTCTGAGGATGAAAAAGAGTACCATACGTTAGGTGCTACAGCAAAAATCTTAGGTAACTGCTTCAATATAAAGCTTAAACTATTTCACCAACTTTATTTTGTAGTCGAAACCTATAAGCGACCTATCCGTAGAATAAAGTTACTTCTGCATAATCGTTACTTTACAGGAGAGCGATTTTACATTTGCCAATCACACAATCAGCTATAACATTTTTCGTAATTCTTCTAGCAAATTGTTTTTTTTTTCCTATCTATATAAAATACTATTTAGCATAGTTTTAAAACTACATAAAACTGCAAAAAAAAACGATTTGGTAACTTATTCACAAGTAAACTTGTTCTTTGCATAGGTCGTATTGAACTGTCTGTAATAACAACTCTCCTCAGCATAATTTGACAAAAAAAAGTCTTCAAAGCCTCTAGAGTTTCCTAAAGTAATACGTAGATTTTGATTGAAATGAAATGAAAAATCATTTAATCAAGTGGACATAATTTTTTTAGAAAAATGTGCTTATGACATGTCCAATATTTTTTCCCTACTACTGTCCTTTGATTCCTAATAGGAATATGGAATACGCGACACTTTTGTGTATTTTGCTAACATTTTCTAAATGCATATGCTTTATACGAACTAGGGGGCGGCATATATCTAGATCTTGTATGAGTTTCAACTTGATACCTTTCATATATAACGACCGGGTCTACTCCGCGGGAAATATAATTTATTTTAGGTACGATACCTGTTTTGTCCCGACGTTTCGGTCGACTTGTATCGACCGTGGTCACGGGTGAACTCGGTCGATACAAGTCGACCGAAACGTCGGGACAAAACAGGTATCGTACCTAAAATAAATTATATTTCCCGCGGAGTAGACCCGGTCGTTATATATTAATATGTGTGGAAGCCGCGAAAGTTTAAAAACATTAATTGATACCTTTCCCCGTTACTACAGACAGACTGACGAAGTGATAGGGGTTTTTGTACAAAACCCTGAACAATAAAATTAATAATAAACGTAACCACACAATTCTAAACAATATAAAAGCTACCTATTGATGTCAATGACACATACTAGTGGTTATGACCGTGTATAGGTTTTCATTGATTCATCATACTGTCACTAACGTATCAAACAACGAGACTAACGTCATTATAAATCGTATTACGTATATTTGTATCGATTATGAACAATTATGTTTAAACATAAATTATAGCTACGGATTAATTCAATAATCATGAAAAATGTTACTACTGTGTTACCATAATACGTAATGATAATACCTATAGTTAAGGAAAATAAACAAATTAAATACAAATTATATCGTTAACGGAATTTATTGACACGTTTGCGTATAATCGGTATTAATTTAATTTATTTTCAATATCCACAATTAAATGCATTAGCCCGTCACCCCGTCACGAATGCGATAGGGATAAATGGTCTTATTCATAATGACTTATCGGAGGTTTAAAAGTTCTTTAAAAGCTTTATCATATTAGTATAGGCTTACTAAAACGTAGCTGCTAATGCTAATACGAATTTTTCATAAAGACGGAAGATCCTTGGCATCATTCGTAAATTTCATGGGATATTTCTTACATGTAATATGGCTTAGAAAGACGGCCAAAATACGTGACGTGAATATAGATGTCATGGAGTTACCACAAAGTTAGCTACCTACACAAGTCATAATACACAATGGGAACAACGAATAAACTTAATAAATTAAATTGTAGTGGAAAAAGTGATCACCGCAAGCGGGACTTGAACCCACGACCTCGGAATACCGTTCCGTAGCTCTGCCAACTGAGCTTATTGCGATCGTGCTAACAGTAACCAATTAGACCACTACAATTGTCACTCGATTGAGTCTACATCGCATTTTGATGTACAACGCCATCTATCGAGAATGTTTTGCAACAATCTCGACCAGCCAAGTTTGGTTACTGTTAGCACGACCGCAAAGCTCAGTTGGCAGAGCTACAGTTTTCCGAGGTCGTGGGTTCAAGTCCCGCTTGCGGTGATCATTTTTTCCACTACAATTTAATTTATTAAGTAAAAGCATAGCAAGTCAATTGCATAATTAATAAATTACTTTAACGAATATACTTTTAAAAAGTTTAAGAACAACATAATTCTAAGCCAAAATTAGTTTCTTTTTGTGATTAGTTTCACAGTCTAGCCCAACAGAGACTTCACATAAAACTGCATTATCTTTGCTTTAATCAAAAATAGATAATATCACTATCTTTAAAGTAAAAGAAAAGGCTCATAAAAATATATACATTGGGAAAAAGTTCTTGTCGCCAGTACTTAGTACAAAAATGTTTATGTAATCGTACGTTTATATTATTCGCAGGTCCGTAATGCAACAGCTGTATTCATTATCAATCTATCCTGCTCCGATTTGATGTTCTGCTGTTTCATTCTACCACTCGCTGCTTCAACATTTTGGAACCAATCTTGGACACATGGCAAAGTCTTGTGTCACATGTTTCCATACGCAAGATACGCATTAGTTGCTGTATCTTTATTCTCAGTATTGTCCATCACAATCAACAGATATATTATGATATCACATCCAAGCTTATATCCTAGGTATGTATTTTCTAAAAGTATCGTATATCTACTTATAGTTTTTAATTTCATCAATGAATCTAATACATATATCCAATTGGCAACCTTAAAAAAAACTGAAGTAACAAAATGTGATAAAAATTTCAATAATATTTCAGATCTTAGTAGAAAATATAATAACTAACATCTGAAAAAGATGAGAGAGCGATAATACGTTAGATGATTAAGAAAAATATAAAATTTTGACAGATTGGAAATAAGAATACAATTGTCACTACCCCTTTTCTTTTCCATGGTACAGCACCATGACAAAGAAAAGCCAGCTAAGGAATATTATACGTGATTACATAGTTTAAACGACAACTTAAACAGTTTAAATAAATAACTGAACTTATTAAAATTATGTTTTGTTTGTTCACAGAATATACACAGCACGAAATCTGTACTTGATTATCGCCAGTCTATGGATTTTCCCCTTTGGTTCACTCATACCCACATGCCTTGAAGTTTGGGGCAGATTCAGCTTAGATACTATCACTGGATCTTGCACAATAGTACCTGATGAAGACCACAATTCACCGAAAAAATTCCTCTTCATAATTGCCTTTATGCTACCTAGTATAGCTATCATTCTTTGCTACGCTAGAGTTTGGTGGATTGTCAGAAAAACAACCAAACAGTCAAGAAGTCCACCCCACAAACCCATCACTGAAATGAAGTCTCTTAACATGAGCACAATGACTATAGCAACAAAATCAGTCGATTTAGATCGAAATGACACATCAAGGCACACAATGCCACAGTTTCCATTAAACTGTTTTATGCAAACTGGGGCTGAACTCTCTTTTTCTAGTGACAGTGGTAGCCCAGAACAGAAAAGCCGACACAGTACACCCGAGGAAGCAGTACAAGCACTTGGTAATGAACCCAAAAACATTCGTCGAAGCTTTATAGCTACAATGAGGTGGACTACAGTCCCAAGACCTCGACTTCCTACGAAAAAAGACAAAAAATTACTCACAATGATTGTTGCTATAATGGTGTCATTCTGTGTGTGTCACCTACCTATAACTTTAACAAAAACAGTATTCCTAGAGTTTACCTCACATCCTATACCAAATATAATAGGTTATATACTTATTTACTTTACAACATGTGTAAATCCTGTCATATATGTAGTCTTATCGAGTGAATATCGTCAAGCTTACAAAAACCTTATGAAATGTCGGTAAGAAGAATAGATTTTTGAGTAAATTATTACTCAAAATATGTAATAACATTATTTGATAAAATAACTCCATCTCAGCTCGCTAATGTGGTAAATTAGAGGAGTCAGATCTTCTCAACTTCTGGAGGTTATCTGTTCTACTTAGACCACGCTGATGAAGCGTGTTAGCGTAGGATTTCGATTCGAGATTTTCTTCTCTCACGGAAGATATGTTCTAGTTGTATCTTTATTTTATAATACCCTAAATAAAACAGGTCTTGTTCGGAATTGATACTCAAAGAAAAATTAGTTACGTTTAAAATTCGTAATTAACATTCCTTTAAATAGTTAGATTACACATGTCTTATAAAGTATATAAATTGTTACTTGTACATAATGGTTTCCTAGTTATATAAGCTAAAGTAATTTATGTAGGTATTTAAGAAAATCTGAAAGCAATGACGTAACTGTGTTGAGTGTGAAATTAACTACAATCCGTTAATATTTCTCACAAATTATCTTCGCTAAAAAGTTGTCTATAAAACAATAACAGGTATTTCTGTGCCATTGTTGATGAAAATAAAATAAAAACATATTGCTAAATTGTTTTATCCACTCATTATTTGTTTATAAAAAGAACTGAATATAAAACCCATATTTATGTGTATTTTAAATTTATGATATTAAATAGTTCTATGACAAATTAAGCGTAGCTCTAAACTATGTGTATGTTAAGGTCTGGTTTTTTTTTTAATATTACTGAAAAACCACAGCTTATATAAGTGTATATGTAAGTTAAGTAAGTTAATTAAGTTATCTATGCTATTAATAAAGAGGTAAAGTTTGTATTAAGTATGTGGGATAATCTCCGAAAATAATGGTCCGATACTCCGACCCTAAAAATTCTTTGACTATTAAAAGATACCGTAAAATGCCATAGGCTTGTAAAATAGTTTTAGGGAACGAAGTCACGGGCAACTTCTATTGATGAATTCGAAGACCAATTAATAGTGACTATTGCTTGCTATGACGTTAGTAGTGGTTTTGAATTCTTGAAATAATAAATGCTGGTTTGATTAATTTTATTCTCTGAGTAATTAAAGTTTAATAGGTCAAAGAATGGTATGACGTTCGTGTAATTTTTTTGTTTTGTTTACGGTGTATTTTATTCCAAGCAATAGTCATCAATAATGGTGCCAATTCTTTTATACCAACAACTAATTTTCACGAAAATGATTTTTTTCTTTCGATATTAGTTCAAGTTTGTTAATCTATTTCAAACAGTTTATTTAACAATAAACTTTGGCTGTCATTTCCGAATTGTATCAATATTTATGTTTTAATTTAGTTTGGTTTAGTTGTGGAAATAGAATTGGCACCAATTGGTGATTCGTACTAGTGTACAATATCAAAGTGTGATATTATTGTATATAAGGATGTCAAAGACATTGAAATACTGTTTGGATAACGATTAATAGTGAATCGAAGAAGGTGCTGTCTTTCAGGTGACATCAGTCGTTTAAATAGTATTATGTTGTCATGGGTATAGCCAGAAAATAGAAATAGAAAAAAAATCATATAAGCATACCTAATTTTCAACAAATTACTTTGCTCTTATGAAACGTCCAAATTTTATTTCTTTACCACTGGTTTAGGACATACTCGTACAATAAGCTCTACCCGAAATTACATCCTGGTTACGCCCATGTATCATGTAATAATTAGATTATAATGTTTGTAAATTACAACAGTTATTATTAATGATATTTCAATACTTATTCATATGAAATGGCAGCCTCTTTAATTACAATTTTAATCATACATATGACTGGTAGAAGGTTTTATATATTGGGGATAATGTTTTACACAAGAATAATATTCTTCATAAGAATAAGTAAGTCGCCTAAACTGTTCTAAGTGCAAAAAAATGGTAAAATAACCGCAAATCGATTACAAATATTTTTTACGAACATCAGATGCTTAAGAGGGAACTACATCTACAACTTACTCTAATTATCGATTAATTATCGTTATGTCCGATGCAACTTTGTCGAATCATCAGAAAATTATTACCTACGCTCCCGACATTTGACTGTTTGTGTTGTCAATGTTCGATAATTAACATCATTGGAGTCCGATTATAAATAATTAAAGCGATAGTAGCCCAGGTAATATGAACACTATCAATTATTGTTCAAAAGGCTTAATAATTATACCTTTTGAACAATAATTGACGTGATTATAGTCCCGGTAATATTAACAAATTATCTATTCAAATCGCATATGCTTAAAGTCAATAATTTAGACATGTTCTAAATACCCGTAGACCCAGTAGTATTTCCTTATTCTTATAGAATTTAATACTATTGTTTAAAAATACCCTTTGTTAGTATGTATAATCTTTTACCAGTCTGTATAAAATTTTAACAATGATAAAATTAAATAAACTAAATTATAATGGAAAAAATGATAACCATGAGCGGGACTTGAACCCACGACCTCGGAATACCGTTCCGTTGCTCTCCCATCTGAGCTATCATGGTTCCCGCATATGTTTACCAAATCTTCCACTACAACCTTCTCAATGTGAGTTAAACATCGTGCGATGTTTTGTGTACAACGCCATCTATTGAGAGGTTTGCACCAACTCGATCAATTAGTTTAGTATATATTTGCTATGCTATGCCACTATAATTTAGTTTATTTAGTAAAAGCATAGCAAGTCAATTGCAAAAATTCATAAATTAATGATAAAATTATCTGACTGTATTCAGATGAGATATTAAGTAGCAAATAATTAAAAAGACTAGTATCCCAAACGATTGTCGGTTTTTGATGGATTATAAAATTGTTATTAGCTTATAGGATTCAATATTATATATATAAATAGATGTGAAAATAAGGTCCTAACCGAAAATTATTCCAAAGATTTATTACTCTAGGAAAAAAAAGATAAAATAAGAAATATTTATTTAAACAAAAAGCAAAGTATACATATAATAGAAACAATGTATAGACATTGTTTCTATTATATGTATACTTTGCTTTTTGTTTTAGACAATATTTACAGTTTTCTTCATAGGAAGAAAACTGTAAATATTGTCTAAAACGATACATGTTGGAAAAGAATGTGTTATAAAATTTGAGTTAGTACGAAACTGTAATAAAACTTTTTGGTCTGTATTTATAAGCAGAAGAAAGAGAAGAAAAGAAAAAGAAGTTGTTTTCTTCACAACCATACAATTGAGATACATATAATTATAACACATAATTATTGTATATAACACATAATTATTTTATAATATATCAATCCGGGAAAACGTTGCGTTTTGTGCCCGTTATGATCATCATCATAACATCACACCTTTTTCTCATGGGGGTAGTCAGAAACTATAGAGTGTTATGACGTCACTGATTATTATCTATTTTAACGTCAAAATAAATATAGAAAACGGATTTTAAAATTATAACGATGTAACTCCAAAAAGTTGTGTACATAACGTTTAATTGGTTATTTATAAAGACATCAAATAAGATTATTACTTTTATAAAGAATTAGGATAAAATGATTTAGTCTATTTATTTGAATTAACTCGTTTATGTCAAATGTGTTGACTATACAGAGGTCATTATTGTGAGGCTGTTGTGGCATTCATTTAATACCAAACTATTTTTAAAAAAAAAATTGGTCAAGTGCGAGTCGGACTCGCGCACGAAGGGTTCCGTACCATTATCTATGCAACATAAGGCAACGTTATTAGTATCGAGCAAGAAACTGTAAAAAAATCATGTTTGTTGTATGGGAGCCCCCCTTAAATCTTTATTTTATTTTATTTTTAGTATTTGTTGTTATAGCGGCAATAGAAATACATCATCTGTGAAAATTTCAACTGTCTAGCTATCACCGTTCTTGAGATACAGCCTGGTGACAGACGGACGGACGGACGGACGGACGGACGGACGGACGGACAGCGAAGTCTCAGTAATAGGGTCCCGTTTTTGCCCTTTGGGTACGGAACCCTAAAAATACCTACTGTTGTAAGAACTTAAGCAATTAGGAGACCAATTCTGATGCGTCAAAACTTAGCTTAAGTTAACTAAAATGAAAACAGCTATGGTTTATTTTAACTATTTAGCTATTTTATTAATCACAATATTAATTATTATTTAAATCATTTGTCTATGATACGCGGTTTTTATAATAAGAAAGTTTAGTTAACATTGCCGAATTGTGATATTGACACAATCAATTATTAGTTTTAGTTAAGTGCACAACTTAACTAAAAATGAAAATTGAAAGTGGAATTGTTTCTAATATGGTTTAACTATAATTTTTACATATGACAAGTATTATTATGCTGAAAGATATAAATATTTTACAGCCACAGTACAGCTTAATAATAAGTTAAACACAAATCATAGTTCAAATTTATATTTAGTTACAAATACTCTTTTATATTTATAACATTGTACTGTAAGTGAACGCAATGTGTAGGTACCAAAGAACCAAAAGCCGGGGCCACCCCTCAAGCCATTGTACTTACCAAAGATATGATTAAATAAATTAATATATACCATTTCATTTTGTTTGATTTGTAAACCTTTATAATATACACTCGAAAATAGGTGTGTCGAAACGCCTGGTCAGCGCGGCACAGTAGACCGTAATCCCTCCAAAAGTGGAAGAGGCCCGTGCCCGACAGTGAAAGGTTAATGGGCTGGAGAGAGAGAGAGAAAGAAAATGATTTTTCTGAAGTTGAACTATCCTTTGCCTGTTCTAAGTAGGCTTAATGACTTAGTAACTATTAACTTAATAAATGAAATTATAGTGGAAAAAGTGATCACCGCAAGCGAGACTTGAACCCACGACCTCGGAATACCGTTCCATCGCTCTACCTACTGAGCTATTGCGGTCGTGCTAACAATAACCAATTTCTCCACTACAATGTTACTCGAATGAGTTAACATCGCATTTTCATGTACAATGCCATCTATCGAGACTATTTTGCACATTCTCGACCAGCCACCTAGTATTCTTTACAGAATACAATTGGACTGAAATAATGAAGCGACTTTTATTACTAAAGTAATTTATTAATCACTCACAATCACTTTTTCCACTATAATTTCATTTATTAAGTAAAAGCATAGCAAGTCAATTGCAAAATTAATAAATTACTTTAGAAACTATTAACTTACTGATTTATAAAAATAGATTTCGTTATATAATGAAGAAGCAAATTGTACATAGAAACAGGGTGACATTAACCTCACTAAAGAGGCATAGAATTACACCACTAATGGACCGCTAGAGACATGAAAGTGACTTTTATTCATTAGCTTCTATTATGTCTCGCTGTTAAAAGTAATTTCGAAAAATGTTAAAGACTGTTTTAATTAAGTGTCAAGTAAAACTCAGAGATAGCAAATGAGATAATAATATTCAGCCCCTTTTGTTCACGGGTTAGCTCTACTTTTGCGAAATAACTGACTTTTAATTGGCATAAACAGAGACGTCTACAATTACGTACGTCTCCGTTTATAAGTCACAATAGCTCTTTAAGAATTTTGCTAAAAATGTGATTGGACATCTATATAGGATACGGTGAACTTTATGATACAGTTATGATACTATGCATTATCAGTAAGAGAAAATCTATTGTAAATTGAAAATAGCAAAATATTTAGGTTATGAGGTTGAGCGTAAAGTGGACTTAACTAAACATATTTGTTTTTTTTTTTAAATTTGTAATTAATTTGGAATGCAGAAAATATTCTTTATGTTACTGGCCGAAAAGAATATTCAATCAATAATCAAAGTATTTTTATACCGAAACGAATACTGACACTCAAAAGCCCATTTATCTTTACCAACATCACTATGTGAAAAATGACTGCAAATACGTTTCAGACAGAAATGAGAGCACAAGAATACCTCGGATTTCCAATAGATGAAATCATTACTCAGTGTAATAGCCACCTTTATCATGTTCTGATGTCGGGACACGCATGTACAATTTAAATAAATCGTTGGAATTATTCTTATAGCAACACTGTTGACCTACTATTCAACCTTTTCGGTAGGAAATTACTATTAGTCCTACGATTTGTTTGTAATCACGTGAAAATTGGGATGTTTGGGTATGTATCGTCTTGCATTTGGTTTTAGATTTTTTTTTTATTGCTTAGGTCGAAAGACGAGCAAACGGCCCACCTGATGATAAGTGGTAGGTGGCAAAGCTAAGCCGCTGCCTACCGAGATTTCTCGTATAAGTTTGTTAAACAATGTGGAAAGATCTAGATAGCTTTATTCGCACTATCCCTCAGCCCTATTCTGACAATTTCATTAACGTCACAATGCCAATGGCCGGATCCCGCTGGTTTTGAATCAGGTATTTAAAATTATAAATGTAATAATTAACATGCTGTTGCCCGTGATGCGTGGTTTTTTGAAAATTTTCCTCGTTTTTCAACATTTTTCAGTGATGCTTCTCTCCTGTATTTTTTGTAGCAAGGGACCGCATAGATCTACACATCGTATGAGTTTCAAGTTGATACCTTCAGCCGTTGCTGAGTAAAAAAAGTTTGACAGACGGACAGACAGACAGACACCGGAGTGATCCTATAAGGGTTTGTATGGAACCCTAGAAAGAACTATAATCTATACTTCTCAGTTACCAGGGGCTCAAGTCTGCTATTACAATGTTTTCATAATGGTCAGTCACTGATTGCATAATGACAAAAAATTTATAGCAGACTACCAAACTTGATAAAATTCGCCATTATGCAACAAAACATTCATCAGGCATCATTATGACATCATTGTAACAGCAGACTTGGGCCCCAGGGCCCTAAGTCCGATAAATGAATTGTGTCACAATGGTCGCTCAATGGCACATTATAACCTCAAAAAATTAACAATAGACTACCAAACTTGATAAAATTCGCCACTAAGCAAT
This sequence comes from Orgyia antiqua, assembly GCA_916999025.1. Lineage (NCBI taxonomy): Eukaryota > Metazoa > Arthropoda > Insecta > Lepidoptera > Erebidae > Orgyia > Orgyia antiqua. Next base: position 5,827,074 of record OU779869.1, read on the forward strand.
CAGTTATTGCATTTGTTGATTGCATAGTGGCGAATTTTGACAAGGTAGGTGGTCTATTGTTAATTTTTTGTTACAAATGATACCATGCAATTGAACTTTCACTGAACTTTCGCTGAACATTGAATAGTGGACTTGACCACCAGTTCTCACTCAGATATACACTTAAACTCCGTTTTTCATATCAGTATACTACAGTACTTTAGTATATTCAGTTTCACTTACCAGTTTACATTAAAAATAAGTAGAGATTTTTGTTACCATATTTTTTTTAAATACGTTATTATTATTTTTATTCTTTCCCGTACCGGAACACACAATAAAAATATATCTCGTTTGGGTAGTCAATCGAAAATTGTGTGACATTTGAGGGATTCATTATAATTTATTGAGTTATGAGATAAATAACTAAAAAACTGGTCAAGTGCGAATCGGACTCACGCGCTATGGGTTCCGTACCATTATCTATGCAACATAAGGCACGTTATTAATATATGAGCAAACAACACACACAATACTTAATTAATCACGTTGGTTGTATGAGAGCAAGAAACGGTAAAAAAATCATGTTTGTTGTATGGGAGCCCCCCTTAAATATTTATTTTATTTTATTTTTAGTATTTGTTGTTATAGCGGCAATAGAAATACATCATCTGTGAAAATTTCAACTCTCTAGCTATCACCGTTCTTGAGATACAGCCTGCGGCCGTATTATGAGCTCTTATTCCCAGGCCGTTTACGCCGTGAATGGAACTGCCCGGCAAATTCGTAATATGAACATAACTCCCAACCATCCAGTTCACTAAAACAGTCATAGATTAATATGTTTATAGAGAAGGTACAACTAAAAGTTTAAGTACTAACTAAAATTTTTCAACTAAATGTTTTATGTTTACCATAATACATAATTTAGTCAGGCAGTGTACGGCTTGCCTGGAACTTGCATGATTTTTAAAAAGCTCATAATACGCCCGCTGGTGACAGACGGACGGACGGACGGACAGCGAAGTCTCAGTAATAGGGTCCCGTTTTTACCCTTTGGGTACGGAACCCTAAAAACGCACAGACGCAGTCCTAAAACTACATATAAAAAAATTATGTTATCATTATCCTTGTCGATCGAAATATCTAGCGCCATCGCGTCACTTCGAGGCTTCTAATACAAGCGACCGACATCTTAAGAAGGTTAAAGATGATCAAATCCTTTTGTTAACCCTGTGATTAGTAGCCGCCCGTTTCTAGTAACTCTGTATTAATCAAAACCCAAACTTGACTTATAATTTAGGTTAAACTGAAAAAATGCAACTAACAATGTTATTGATCTACACAAATATTTTAAAAAGAAAGACTACATTGGTTTTTTTTGTTTGTATAACCTCCTAAGCCAAATGTTTGTACTGCGTCTGGGTGTTTCCATCCATCAACCTTTCTCAGTCCACTGCTGGACATAGGCCTCCCCCATAGAAAGTCACAACGTGCGGTCTTGCGCTAACTGCATCCAGCGGCCCCCGGCGTATTTGACGATATCGTCGGTCCACCTTGTTGGGGGCCGCCCCACGCTGCGTCGTCCGGTTCGTGGTCGCCACTCGAGGACCTTCCGTCCCCAACGGTCATCAGATCGTCGAGCGATGTGGCCTGCCCATTGCCACTTCAGCGTGCTAACTCTTCGGGCTATGTCGTACACACCAGTCCTTCTACGGATCTCCGCATTCCGTCTGGGTGTTTACTATGTATTATATGTATGTATTTCCAAAAGAAAAGTAGTTTATGTATTCTATCCGTATTCTGGTACCCATAACACAAGCATATAAGCTTAGCTTGGGACCAGAGGACGTTGTGTGAAATGTCCGTGAATATTTATTATTATTTATTTAAGCAAATAAAATTATTTAAAAAGGTCTTTCACTTCGAGAAGCGAGACTATACCTGGTGAATCTATGTTAATAATTTAAAACTTTGAAATATCCATGCGAAGTCGTAGCGGTTTACTAGTTTATATTTAGTCATTATTCCTATGGGTAAGTGTTTCTAAAATAAAATCTAAACTTGCGCAGCTCATTTATTCAAATGAAATCACTTTTCGGATAGTCGGGCTAAAATTTAAGATAAAGATACGCGTCAAAATCCGTAAAAAGTGATTTTTATAGTTATCAACATAAAAATATAATCTCTGTCTCTCACTCTCTCCAGCGAATTACGTCCCACTATTGAGCACGGGCCTACTCCACTTTGGGAGGGATTATGGTCTAATGTGCCGCGCTGACCAGGCGTGTTAACAACACGCCTGGTCAGCGCGGCAACAACCTAAACTCAAACATCAATATATACGTTCTTCTGGTAAGGTTTTCTATACGTGCTTTATTATATCTCATGTAAATAAAACGAGTCACGAACAACAAAAAAGAACACAAGAAACACAAAACTGATTTATGTTTACCGAAATCACTACGTGAAAATATTACTGTGAATACATTTTAACTTGAAATAAGAGCAAAAAACACCTCAGATTTGATGAAAATATTATTATTTCTAATAGCCACCTTGTTCCGTTATCGGGATACGGATGTCGAAACATGACTATAAAGTGACAATTTATGGGAATATTTGCCTCACAAAAAATAAATACCTTGCAGTATGATAACTTGCCCAAGATACGACCACGGGCTCACCAACGTTACCACCACATAGGCCATGAAAAGGTGTTGGTATAATAAGACATATCGAGAAAAAATATCCCATAGAAAAGAACACTAAATATCTTTACTTATTAAAAACAAAGTCGTTATCTTTGTATGTATGTCCCTATGTCCTTATGTTTATATCTTCAAAACTATACTACAGATTATGATGCGGTTTTTTAATCGATAGAGTGGTTCAAGAGGATGTTTTTTTGAATATTTTGTTAGGGTTTCGTAAGGCTAGTAATTTATAAAAATACTAGCCATTGCCCGCGATTTCACTCGCGTTTATTGAGCCTCCTTCCTGCCAGTATACACGAAACGTTAACAAATAATACAAAAAGCCATCCTCTTGAATCACTCTATCTACTAAACAAAACTGCATAAAAATCCGTTTCGAATTTTTGAAGATATAAGCTCACGTAGGGACATACATACAAAAATACGACTTTGTTTTATAATGAGTAAAGAATATAAGTCTATTCTTTCATATTAAATATTACTTACATAATAGGTATATTTATACTGATAGAATTACAGAAGAGCCGTTTTCCAATATTCACATATAAGTTCCGCATATATACGTGTTACGAGGCATGTCTGCCAATAACAAATATCATAAAGACATAGAAACACGTTGAGTCGACACGTAAAACCAATCATTTGACCGTCAATATTTTTTGATTTGCCCCATTCAACAAATAGTTGTTATTTTTATATAAAGCAATTCCTCGTAATAAGTAATTGACGAATAATTTTCTTAAAAAAGAAACAAAAAAATCGAGGATCGTTCTTGCGTTGTCGATTTTGCAGGAACTTTTTGTTTTTTTTTTACCTTCAACGTAAAAACTACCCTAACCGCTTATCATCACGGACCAGGACTCAGGATCATCAGGACCGAGTAACTTTTTAGCAGCTTTAATAAAAAGTAAACGATGTAATAAAATGTATTAACGAGCGACTCTATTTCTTTTTCCACATATTGTTATAGAAATCCTCCTTTTATTCTGACACTATTTTATCGCGTTCCCTATGAACGCATAAATGACTACAGGTGCGAAAGAAACTGTACTGTGTAATATTTTGAAATGGCCTCCTTCTTTGTAAATTATTTATATTGTTCTTAATATTATAAACTAATACTTTGTATAATATAGGGTGATTTTTTAAGAGTTCATTTATTCAGACTAGCAGCGCCTTTGGTAATAGCGTCCAGTCATCATCTGCGGAAGTGAAAAGTTTTCAGTATACTCTGCCATTTCATCATAGAAAGAGCTACAAACGAGCAACGATTGCAAATTGTAGAAACTTAAGTACGATCATAATGCATGCTCAGCAATTGGGCCTTTGTTACGCAACCACATGGAATATTTTACGTGTCGATTTGGATTTGAAGGTCTATAAAATTCAACTTCTTCAAGAATTGATGCCGAATGACCTACGACAACGTAAAATTTTTGGTAAATGGGCTTTGGAACAGCTGCATGGAAATTCGCTGTTTCATCGAAAAATTGTGTTTAGCGATGATTTAAAGCCTCTTGATTATTTCTTGTGGGGTTATGTAAAGTCGTTAGTCTATGTAGACAGGCCGAACACGGTTGAAGCCTTATGGGAAAACATAACACGCATAATTCGTGGGATACAGGCCGAAATGCTCGAAAAAGTAATGGAAAAATGGACCTTCCGAATGGAACACTTGAAACGGCGTCGCAGACAACATGAACATTACATGAAGTTATCTAAATAAAAGTTATCTAATATAAATGGCAAAAGCCAAATTATCAATCCCAATAAAAAAAATAGTTGACGCAACTTAAGTGTTATACTTAAACGATTTAAAAATAATTGGTCAAGTGCGAGTCGGACTCGCGCACGAAGGGTTCCGTACCATTATCTATGCAACATAAGGCAACGTTATTAGTATCGAGCAAGAAACGGTAAAAAAATCATGTTTGTTGTATGGGAGCCCCCCTTAAATATTTATTTTATTTTATTTTTAGTATTTGTTGTTATAGCGGCAATAGAAATACATCATCTGTGAAAATTTCAACTGTCTAGCTATCACCGTTCTTGAGATACTGGGTACGGAACCCTAAAAATCATGTTTGTTGTATGGGAGCCCCCCTTAAATATTTATTTTATTTTATTTTTAGTATTTGTTGTTATAGCGGCAATAGAAATACATCATCTGTGAAAATTTCAACTGTCTAGCTATCACCGTTCTTGAGATACTGGGTATGGAACCCTAAAAATCATGTTTGTTGTATGGGAGCCCCCCTTAAATATTTATTTTATTTTATTTTTAGTATTTGTTGTTATAGCGGCAATAGAAATACATCATCTGTGAAAATTTCAACTCTCTAGCTATCACCGTTCTTGAGATACAGCCTGGTGACAGACGGACGGACGGACGGACGGACGGACGGACGGACGGACGGACGGACGGACGGACGGACGGACAGCGAAGTCTCAGTAATAGGGTCCCGTTTTTACCCTTTCGGTACGGAACCCTAAAAACAACGTTAAAAAAATCAACCCTTTTTAAGTGAGAAAAATCGGAGTTATTGTGTTTACATGATCCTCCTGCAATTATGGAAATAACTACTTATAAGCAATATTGCCTTTCATTGCAGGTGGCCTACGTCTAGCAGTTGACTGAGCTGATGAATGAATGAAATAATCCTCCGTTGGCAACAGACATTTCCTAATAAATCACCTCATCACTTAGTCCTTAGACTAGATGTTAGTTGTTACAAAAATAAGTTAGAACATAAAATTATTAAAATCTGAAATATATTATCAAAGTTCACTCATAACAGAGTGAAACTTTGCACCCAGAGGCAGAAATCCGTGTAACGTGGTAGGTAAATGGGCAGATAAATGCTTACGGATTATAAACTTGTTGTTTAAATCAGCAAAGTGTTGTGTTTATTACTTTATATTTGTTAGGACATCATATTATATACTAATACTAGCTGACCCGGCAAACCTTAAAAATATTCATGGACATTTAGGAATCCATCACGGACAAACATCGTGACAGGAGATTTATATATATAAAGAAGATTGTCTTATGACTTAGCCCATGTTTTTTTTATGTTTTTTATACAAATTATATTTTACTAGGTGTTGCTGTGTTGTTGCTGCAACTTCGCACGCATGGAATTTAGAAACCACTTTATACTAGAACCGTTCCTCTTGAACCTATCCATCTATTCAAAAAACCGCATTAAAATTAGTGTTGCCTAAATTCAGTCTTGGTCTTGCAGTCTTGGTCTTGTTCTTGCATTTTTGCAAGACCAAGACCAAGAACAAGACCGCGTATTTTTAGCAAGACCAAGACCAAGACTGACCGTGCAAGACTTGAGCAAGAACAAGACTAATCCGGCAAGACTCTTGCGTCTTGCAGCTAGGACTTAGCGCTATTTCACGGAGTAGTTAGGTATAACAGTTCGGTGTATAGGTACGCTTAGGAATTCTATGAGACGCAAAAAACTGTATCAAAACTGTATAAAAATAATACAAATAGGTTAAGTGATGAGTCAGCCAGATGGTTACTTTGTATTAATTCTTGGTCAAAAGAATTGATATAAAGTAACAGAACCTAATGACAAAGCTGTTGTGTACTGTTATGTTATTTGATTTGTGTTGTATTTTATTTTTTATTTAAATAAATGATAAATCGTAAAACTCTTTTATTAAATTTCATATAAGTTGAGGGTTCAATCTCTTTCTAGACAGATATTGTCCTTTAAAATACAGTCAAGTTATTGTAATTAATTTTTTTACATGTTTTAGCACATGTAAGCTTATAAAGCGTAAATGTTTATTAAGAAACAGTTACTCCCATGGAAAACGGCATATAGCTCAATTGATCACCATGTGGCAGTTAATTTTTCGAATTTCTCATCAAATCTTCAGACATTTATTAATCTGATTGTTCTTTACTATGGCTATGTTAATTCAAGCTCACAATGTTCCAATTCTAATACGTTTTTCTAAGATCTAAAGTAAACTTTAATAAATAGCAATAGTCTAATAGGTAATTGCAAGACTTGCAAGACTCTTGCTGCAAGACCAAGACCAAGACCAAGACTGGGAGCGCAAGACCAAGACCAAGACCAAGACCAGGTGTATTGGCGCAAGACCAAGACCAAGACTGGCTAAGTCTCGTCTTGTTCTTGCATTTGGGCAACACTTTAAAATCCGTTGCGTAGCTTTGAAAATATACGCTTACATAGGATACGGACATACATACAAAAATAACGACTTCGTTTTATAATAAGTAAAAGAATATGTAGGTTAAGAACAGAATATTTTGAAATTTTCTGTTATAGTCGTTATAGTTATTATTCTTTAAATTATTAGTCTTTATATTTCTCTGGTCTCTAACAGAGCTTAATTCTTGTGATATGGATACCAGTCTTCAATTTATTTTATTAATAAGTTACTTCTAAATAAAATTCAAGTCATAAACCAACCATGATAATATAAAGCAAGTCATGAACAAAGCCTCCTAAATGTATTGATACCGGGTGACATTTTTTATATATTTCATGCGTAACAAGATAAACACGACATAATTCACATCACTTCGTTACCTCAACAACAGAGATCACCCCCAATAGATTCCACAGGAACATATGCGCTAACGAGCGTCGTGGTCTAGTAGATCATATAACAGACTGCCTCTTACTATGTCGCGGGGCGATTCCTGCACGGGACAATCATATGTGTGATATTTATAATTGCCATACAAATGTTTGTACTGTGTCTGAGTATTTTCAAAATATCCGTATTCTAGTACACATAACACAAGCATATAAGCTTAGCCTGGGACTAGATGATTGTGTATGATATGTCCATGAATATTTATTAGAAAAAAACAAGCATATCATAAAAACTGATGTATTACGATTTTGCTACTACCAATGAAAATACATTATTCCATATCGCATCTTCCTCAAAAGTTGCTGGATTTAGTCATTAACAAAAATGGCGTGACGCGATACCTATTGCAAGTGATCTGTGGTCAACACCCAAAGCTATACTTCATTAAACCTATTCTGAAGTAACAAAGGCAACTTATGTTATGTATTGTACGATTTGTTCCGACATTATTTTTCTTCACACTTCGCACTCAAGTTAGTTCGATTGGTCTAGAACATTAAGTACGTGCTTATCATTCACAGACAGTATTCAGGTTGCTTGGTTGATATCTCATTAGTGATAACTCCGCAGTTTGTATGATAGCTTTTATATGTATATTCTCAATATAATGTTACTTTAGTGTACTTATGTAGAAAGTTATCTATGTATTTCTTCTTGCTCTCTTTTCAGCCCATTAACGTCCCACTGCTGGGCACAAGCCTCCTCCACTTCGGCAGGAGTTGTGGAATTATAATTGTGATATTGACACGTACTTAATGTTCTAACATTAAGTACGTGCTTATCATTCACAGACAGTATTCAGGTTGCTTGGTTGATATCTCATTAGTGATAACTCCGCAGTTTGTATGATAGCTTTTATATATTCTCAATATAATGTTACTTTAGTGTACTTATGTAGAAAGTTATCTATTTCTTCTTGCTCTCTTTTCAGCCCATTAACGTCCCACTGTTGGGCACAAGCCTCCTCCACTTCGGCAGGAGTTGTGGAATTATAATTTAGATATTGACAATATCAATTTTTATTTTTTAGTTAAGATTAGTTATGCACCTAGAATTGGTACCAATAACTTCTTTTCTGCTTAGTATATTTTTATACGATGGTTTTTTTACGGACATTCCACACAACGTCCTCTGGTTCCAAGCTAAGCTTATATGCTTGTGTAATGGGTACCAGAATACGGATATACTACATATATTACTTTTCTTTTGTAAATACATGCTTATAATAGATAGAAACACCCAGACGCAGAATAAACATTTGTATGACATATATACATCACACAAATTATTGTCCCGTACGGGAATCGAACCCGCGACCTCGTGTACCGCAGTCCATTACTTAAACCACAAGATCACGAAGCCCGCCCGTATTACCTTTATTCGATTAAATTGTCGACAAATGGGGCATATCACACCGCATAGAATGAGAATCCTTTTATTGCCTTTCAAACCCAGTATTAAATAGAACGAAATTAATTGCTTTTTGGTTGGATACATTTTAATGATTTTCATAACTAAGGTAATTACCATAAATAACGAACAAACATATAACAGATTACTTTGGTAAGTAAATAGATTTTATTTACTGAAAAATCACTTAAAGAAAATCTGTACTTATACCTAAATGATTATTACATTAGGTGTCAAAGATAATAGTCATACTACAAAATACTGAAAACAAAATATCCCAATCTCGTTAACAAGAAATTAAAATCCGGAATTTAAATTTCTAACAAAATATTGAAATTATCGTGGGAAATAAAAAAGAAAAATAAACAATAGAATTGTTTGATACATAGAAGTTCTTTTGGAGTGAAACACAAATAAGAAGTAAATTTCTTAAAGGCACTCTTATTTGTAAGCCACAATAATAATAATTTCCAATGTATACGCGGCCATTAGGCGAGCTTAATGAAAAAGGAAATCTTTATTAGTTACTAACAAGTAGCTTGTGACTTTGTCTGTATAATATTAAAATTTGTAAAACCATTAGAAACGCAATTAAAACTTTAAATGATTATTCTTTGATCTACCCGTAAAAGTCCGGTCAAAAGCAGCACAGCTAATCTGAAAATTATCTTCAACAAACAAACGGACAGTTAAACAGATAGACGAACGAAAATTGTTTATTTTCATTCTTTTGGTAGCACTCATCATACTAACAGTCATCATCATATAATCACGCCTTTTCCCGTGGCGGTAGGCAGAGACTATAGAGCGCCATCTCTCAATTTATTGTTAGTGTATATAATAATGTTATGTATACTGTTTTGTGGATATAATAATGTTATGTGGTGACGGATTAAGAATACAAGTGTCAAGTCAGCTAAAGGACACAGATAACATCCTCTGTGAGAGACAGAAAATTCGAAAATAAACCCTATGCCAACACGCCTGGTCAGAGCGGCACAGTAGACCATAATCCCTCCAAAGTGGAGGAGGCCCGTGCCCAACAGTGGGACGTAAATGGGCTGGAAAGAAGAAGAGGTGGGGATATAATAACATATTATCAGTAAATATTCCGATCAGTAATTTTAATAATATCTGTTGTTACGTACTCGTTCTTTGAATACTTATAATAAATCATTTTATAAAAAATACTTTCAGCCATGATTAAATAAAAATGGTTTCACCGCAAAGTGATTGATGAGGCTGTAATTAAGCTAACGAAATTTAGACGAGTCATAGACAATTTTAATAGTATTAAGAGTTTTTAAATACACCTTTTTAATAGAGTTTTTTATTTGCGGCTAAATTGAAAAATGAAAGTAGAAAAATTTATTAGAACTATTTGATCACAAATTGTTGAAAAATATTTCAGCTACTACAGAACAAATAGCTATACCCGAAGAGGATTAACATAAGGCAGGCGGTCGTAAACATAGCTAAATCCTACTGTAACATAAACTACAAGTCTTTTTTTTTTTTTTTTTTTTTTTTTTTTTTTTTCCCTCCTCTCTACCCTGCCGGGCCATGATGGTGCCTTGAGCTTTACCATGACCCGGCGAGGGGTGGCCCCGCTAAGCGGGGCCCGACTCGACGGGGAGACCTATTGTTCCCCCCGCCGCGTGGCCGAGTGCCACATTTGCCGCGGCGGGTCTCTGAATACCGACCCGCCGCGCACGACCACCTCTTCGAGAGGGGCCGCCGGCTCTTGCCCGTCGACGACCCCCGCCCGGGGCCCTGCGGGGTGGTAACGTGTCGCCAGCGCGTTCACGCTCCCGCAAGGCCTCCCTCTTTGCCGCCATCACCTCCCGAGCAAAGGTGGCGACGGCGGCCCAACACCGTTCGCTCTCGGCCATGGACGGAACGATGGCCAAGAGCGACAAATCCTCGCCCAGCACGCCAACGAGTTCGGCGCGCTGGGCGTCCCAGGCCGCGCACACGGCAAGTGTGTGTTCTGCCGTGTCCACGGCCCCACTGCCACAGTTTCGGCACGCGGGATCCGACTCGATGCCAACCACCTCCCACAGGTATTTGGCAAAACAGCCATGACCTGTTAGGAGCTGGGTGAGGTGAAACGTCGGATCCCGGTGCCTCGCCTCAACCCAGTCCCTAAGGACCGGGTGGACCGCCTCGACGAGCCGTCTGCTCGCGGAGGGATCCGCCAACCTCTCGGCCCATCGTCGGAAGAGCTCGTCGCGCATCTCGCTTCTCCAGCGAACGATCTCTTCCGCGAGGGGCTCTATTGTCGCCTGCCGCATCAGGGCCCTCCGGCGGTAGCTCTCCGCCAGGACCTCGCCTTCGAGGATAAACTACAAGTCGTGTTGCGGCGACCGACCCCGAATAACGGTATAAGGGCAGGAGAATGATGATGACAAAAAAATACCTAGACAAAAAAAATACCTTACTACAGAAAAAAGTACCTGTTTATCTTTTCGTCGTTGGCTGTATGTTATACGTATGTCTGTGCATAATTTTCCAGGAGCATTTTACAAAATTACGCTAAGCACAAACTTAGGACTTACTTTAGATGCTAGAAACTATTCCATTCGAAAAAACGATTACAAACTATAATTTATTAATATAGAACTATAATTAAATATGTAATGTGATGAATAATAAATTTCCAAAGTGGCGACAACATTCCAAGAAGTAAATGTATAAGAACAATGTCATCAAATTGTCTGGTTTGGTCATCAAATTGTTTAAATAGTCAAGGTAGGTTTTTTACAAGTTTATAGATAACAGAGTTACTAAATCACAGAAGTTACTAGCCTTTAGACCTTTCAGTGGCTTAGTAGTGGCAAGCGGTGAGCCTTTGTGTACTTAAATTGAGATCACAGACTTTCCCTTGACTTATGAAAAGAAATTGTTATATACTATATATAAGCATAACTGTAATATTTTGTGCCTATCTTATTTTGATACCCTACTCGACAAGTTCGTAATTTTTTTCGAGTAAATGTACTTAACTTATTGCTCCAAAAATCCGCCAATTTTGGTTTATAAACTTAATAAAGACAGACACTTGGGCGATTAAGAAGAATTGATCGATGATCTAATGGCAGAAATCTGTCCAACCATTTTAGAGATAAGATATAATAAAGAAATTAACATACCTAGCTATACCTATAAGCTATGCGCGAAAAACATATTACTGCCTTGAGAGTTGGACAAAAAGACTTTTCAATCAGACTACAAAACCTTCGTTTCAGACTAGTAAGTTTCTCAGAAGACTGATAGTTGCTAAAACATTGTTACACGTAGAATTCCATTGTGTAGATATACTAAACAGAACATTCCAGAATAGTATATCTCTAAGTTAAAAAGCTAATACATACTAAGTTAGCAGACGACGACGCAATTCCAGCAAACGATAAAACCAATTACAGTGTTAACTTATGCGTACTAGATTAACGAGAGCAAATATGTTTAACTTACATTTTATATATTGGCTAAATAAATATATTAAATGTGATTATAAAATTAAATGTAATTTAAACGTAACATTAATTTACATTTAATTCTGGCGTAACTATATTTTTTTTACCTTTTGTAAAAAAAAAATATAGTTACGCCATGCAAGTTGTCAAAAGAGTTTTTTTTTCATTGAATTTTTAAACACATCGGCCACAAAAATGGACCTATAAAGGTCCATTTTTTTAAAGGTATACAAAAGTCGTAACGCTACTCTTTGATATTTTGTGATATAAATTAAACCTCCAGTCCAATTTCGATTTGTTTTCGTGTCGAATTGGTTTCTTGCTACCTTAGTTATATTAGTATAGAAGCACGAAACCAATTTGACTGCCGTGAAGCGACGCTATCACAAACATCACAGGGAGTCACATGGTTTAAGATGAACAGAGATGTGCGTTTTTGTCGTTCATAGGAATGGAAGTGACCTATGTTCAGTAGTAGACTGAGAAAAGGGTGATGAATGAATGAATGGTGGAGAATCTTCTCATCCTCTTTCTATACATAACAGTGAACGTTTTTACGAACTCTGGGTCAAGTACCGCATATAGACTAACCAAATAAACATTAGGTACCTATAGTAAATAAGTAAAACAAGTACACAATCAAATCAATTACCACATTAAGATGTCTACAATAGATTACAGAGACTTAATTAAGTCTACGAGAGATTTCAACTACTACATATTGAGCATTGTCTAGTCTAGTAAATTCAGGTGAACTAGAGACGGAAATTCTACAAATAGACAAACCGGTTGGAAATAACCAGCCCAATTTAACCCTGTACTAATGTCCAATTTATCCTAATTTATCAGTACTCTAGCCTCACATAAAAACAATAATAGTTTTATTAAGTAAGCTTATTACTGCTACTGTATAACATAATATTGTCATAGCGTAATAGTATCGAGACAGACTTATCTTAATCGATTCCTTATTCACAAATACGAGTTAGTAATTGGCTTCAAACAATAATTCTTACGATAAATAATAATATAATATGATATTATTAGGCTTTTGCACTGATAAAATGGATTAATATGACTGAAACTTCGCTGTCCGTCCATCCGTATGTCACCAGGCTGTATCTCATACACAGTGAAAGCTAGACAGTTAAAATTTGTTTTCGGTATAACATTAAAACACAGAATACCATAAATATGTTTTAGGAGGCTCTACACATGATGACGGTATGATATTGTTATGACAAATTATATACTACAATTATGGTGCTTGATTACATTTAGAGTAAACATGATGGTAAACAGCAACACATCTTTAGACAGCCGCATCAATTATGTAAAAAGCCTATTCATGTCACATATATATTTCACAGTCTCACATAATATATGTATTAGAATAATTTTAGCTATACATATTATTCTTCTACGCTATATAACAATACGAAATAATGGAGGCTGGAACATTCAATAAGAATTCGTTTCGCATTCTATCAGTATAATTTGAATGTCTTTGACAGAATATTTTGTAAGAAGTTTTATAATGTTTACTCGCACGATCACTTGAACAACTTTAGGTGGGAATAATTTAAGTAATTTAATCTTTTGAAATTGCAATTTGCTCTATTACATTATCATGTAAAATTTCGTTATAAAATTAGTTTAACATAGTCACTTCATCCAAACTTAGGCCTAGTTGTTTAAATATGGGAGCTAGAGTCGAATTTTTAAAGACACATATAAAAAACTCGGTCTTTTTTATTTCTTTATTTTATATATAAAATATATATATCTAATATATAAAATTCACGTGTCACAGTGTTAGTTACCGTACTCCTCCGAAACGGCTTGACCGATTCTTCTCAAATTTTGCATACATATTCAGTAGGTCTGAGAATCGGCCAACATCTATTTTTCAAACTTTTTTTTTAGTATGGCAAAACAACGTTTGCCGGGACAGCTAGTTTAGATATAAAATCTCAATTATTAATCCCACTACAAGCCCATCAACGTTCCACTGTTGGGCACGGGCCTCCTGCACTTTGAAAGGGATTATGGTATATTATGGTGCTGACATCTGTATTTTTAACCCGTCACCACACGGACAGAAGAGGACTTTTCAGATATAAAATGCTAAGTAAATTATTAGTAGTCTTAATTCGCTTTTATTGGAGTCTCTACAAAAGAACATGTTTGCCTATTTAGGGTTATTTGTCGTGTCGGTTGGTTAGAGGATAAAATGAAATACGTCCGGACTTGAATGGCGTTTATTTGCGACTCAATATATTTGAATAAAACAATAGCTTATATAGGTGACGAGAACAATCGCCTCTATTCATTCCTAAATTGCTAACACACGTGCGTTGCGTACAATGAATCCATACATAATATATTTGTAGGTATATAATAACTTAGGCGGCGAGAACAACCGTCTATAAACATTCGTAGACCTGTTGACATAAGTCTACTTGTAAACAATGAAATCAGTATATTACAAAGAATACTGTCCCTACACCTAAGCTAAGATAATATACATATAGCAAAGTATTTTCTTTTTACAATAGGAATTTAATTCGTCAATATATTTTAAAAACCTAAATTCTAAAAACCGGGTAAAAAGGTTAAAAAATTCCCGTCAAAAATGTATATGTATGTATATACCTATACAAAGTAAGTTGAAATAAATTTTGTTTCGAATTCTGTAAAAACATCTCAAAAATAAACGTTAAATTTGTGAGTTTCCTTTCATATTTCATCCTCGCGTAGTAATATCCCTATTCAATTGAAATAAATTTAGCAATAGCTATTTTTTACGCTACATAGGTCTTACTTTACGTTGAAGTTTGCTTTATTTCGACATTATCTGACACTTGATTTATACATAAAAGTTTTTCTTAGTACGTTTTATTTATTACTTCTTGTGAATGCCAGACAGACGGACCTATAAGTGAGAGTTAAGGATTAGGACATTCTGTTCAATCTGTCAGTCGTAAATCTCTTTGGAACCACTTTACTCAGTGACCGTTCTTCTTATTCGTTCGAGATCCTTGTCGTGGAATTTATTGACTTTGTATCCTTAGCGCTAAACCATTAAATTAGTATATTATATTAATATGAGTAGTATTTGTTCTTTATAACTCTGGGGTAACGAACAAGCATAGGGCGCGCCTGATTGTAAAGTAACTAACTAAACTAACTAAACTAACTAACTTAACTAAAGTAACTAACTTAGTACTAAGAAAGTGTTCGATTCACACTGAAATAATCCTCATTCTGAGCTTATCCGTAGCCTGTAGTTTCGATCACTTATTTAGGTTGACCATGAAGCTTGCTTCATGATTAACCGAACCTAACCTAAACCAACAAAGAATTTTAACTTATCAAGATTCATTTCATTCATTTTGTCTGTGTGGTGACGGATTAAGAATACAAGTGTCACCACCTCATCTCCTCCCAAGGGTGCTGTAAAAGTCAGCTAAGGGATATTGCACACAGATAACATCTTCTGTGTGAGACGGAAAACTCGAAAATAAACCCTGTGCTAACACGCCTGGTCAGCGCGGTACAGTAGACCATAATCCCTCCCAAAGTGGAGGAGGCCCGTGCCCAACTGTAGGACGTAAATGGGCTGGAGAAGAGAAGAGAGGAAGATTCATTGTTTATAATTTTAGTTGATATTTGATGAATAAATGGCTAAACCTACAATCAGAGATTTTTTGGTTTTTCACTGATACTTCGCTCCTATTGGTCGCACCGTGATGTTATATAGCCTATTGTAGGGACAGTATGTATGATTTTATATGTGTGCATGACGATGTGTGTCAGCAGATTTATGAATGCATAGAGGCGACTGCGCTCGCCGCATAAGTTATTATATTATTATTCAGTCGTGAATAAACACTGTTTACGTGAACACGAAATATCTTTTACTTCTTGGTTATAGGACAGCAGGCTATACCCAAGGGCCCATACATACACCCAACAATCAACTTTCCTAAACCTATAGCCTTCCTCGATAAATTTACCCAACGCTGAAAGAATTTTTCAAATCGAAACAATCGATAAGCGCGTTCAAAAAAACTCTTCAGCTTTATAACATTAGTACAGGTACAGTATATGCATGTTATACAGAACAGATAAAAACACATACTTTGTTAATGGTATATCGTTATCGTAATATAACCAAATCATTACATGTGTAAGATAAACGTGACAAGTGTAGGATAAAAAGGAAATCCGTAATGTTGATCTATGTCTAAAGGGCCATATAAAATTGCCCATAAATTTTACCTAAGCTGAACTAGACGTTAGACGTATGATACGTAGAGATACTGTTTAGATATCGTTTTAGTTTTTCTTTGTTTATAAGACGTTTCTCGTGACTATTTTTCGTAAAATGTACTGTGGTCAATAGACAACTAGCAACGTATTATTATAATAAGCTTAGCTTGGGACCAGACCTTGACGGGCCTCGTGGTGTAGTGGTTCTGGTAACGGACTGCCGATCAAGAGGTCGCGGGTTCGATTCCCGCTCGGGACAATCATTTGTGTGATTTTTCTAATTGTCATACAAATGTTTGTACTGCGTCTGGGTGTTTCTATGTAATATAAGTATGTATTTACAAAAGAAAAGTAGTATATGTATTCTATCCGTATTCTGGTACCCAGAACACAAGCATATAAGCTTAGCTTGGGACCAGAGGACGTTGTGTGAAATGTCCATGAATATTTATTTATTTATTTATTTAGAGGACGTTGTGTGAAATGTTCATGAATATTTATTATTATTTATTATAAAAACTTTAAAGTGTTATTAATAAAACTACTTTTTACGGATTTAGACGCGTGTATATGTTTTAAATTTTAGCCCGACGTTTTGGAGACTTTGCAGTCAACAAATACACAGTCAGTTAAAACTAATACACGCATCTAAATCCGTAAAACGTAGTTATATTTAAACAAATAAGTCGCACAAGTGTGAGAGAATATTACGATATTAAGGGCCTACATTAATATTATCGTCGACATGTACATATTAACACAGCTAGTAGGTATAGAAAATGAAGAATTAGTATATAGAATTAGTAATTAATACTAAATATATTTTAATTCTGATTTACGTGTTTCTATATATAATAGTTACTTATGTTTTTAAAGTTATTTCATTAGTTAATACGCGATAATAGACCGACAAATGAAAAAAATAAAAAATTAGAGAGGTTGTTTCGCTAAGATTTTCTATCGAGAAAACTTTTTTCAATCGCGTTTCTGAGTTTATGCGATCCTAGATCATATATTGAAAAAACATATAATTAAAAATTAGAGCTCTAGCCATTCAATCTAAAGAAACAATGAAAACTTCGTACGTAGAAAAATGCAGGAAACTATTTTGGTATCCTCTTAATAATTTAATTGTTTGTCCCTTTCCTCAGACTGACTTTAGAGTACACAATACATCTTTTAAAATACCGTTAATTTCAATTTAGATAAACATATCTTTAGATACAGATAATTATATTTGAAATATTTACATATTTCCACTCAGTGGCACGAGATTAATTATAAATCTAGTGAGCACGTATCTACCTATATCCGCTCTATTGAATTTTATACACTTCAAATGATATTGAGTTTTAATTAAAGAAGAGTTTTACATCAAACAGTACCACTACTACGTACTTTACGTTTATTTTATTTGTATTAAATTTTTACATGCGTTTATTATTTTCTTCTGTATCTATGTATCAAAATAACGGAGTGTTTAAATATGATTCCAGAAGCTTATCGAGAACCTAATAGAAAAAATTAAAAACAATCAGGGACTTTCAAAATCAATTAGCATTTAGGACTGTTTTAGAGGAATTACTAATTAGGATAATGATAGTATTAACACAGAAAAAAAATACATGTTCATCCATTTTTAGACATAACGCAAGCATAGAAATAAAGCTTACTCTGGGATCAGAGGACGTTGTGCGAAATGTACATGAATATGTATTTATTTGTTTTAGACGAAATTGATTTATTTCAACACCCCGACCTCTGGGACATTGTAGAGTGCAAATCACATAAAATATTCTGAATGCAACTTAGTACAGCGATATGTTATGCAGCACTTTAGGCTACACACGTATCAAGGGCATTATGTTAGCACTAACTACGTGTCTAGGAAAAAGGCCGATGATGTAAGTATAGACTAAATGGCCTTATTCATAATGACTTATCATAGGTTTAAACGGAGATTTTATAGGAGAGATAATAAACGTTTTATCGTAAAAAGACTATTATGAATAACAAGTTTTGACAATTTTCGCGAACCGATTTTGGCGAACTTTTAAACCTCCGATAAGTCATTATGAATAAGGCCATTAGTATATCTTATATATAAAATTCACGTGTCACAGTGTTAGTTACCGTACTCCTCCGAAACGGCTTGACCGATTCTTCTCAAATTTTACATACATATTCAGTAGGTCTGAGAATCGGCCAACATCTATTTTTCAAACCTTTTTTCTTTTTTTTAGTGTGGCAAAACAACGTTTGCCGGGTCAGCTAGTATATTATAATAACCCTCCTAGAATGTAAGTGATGATAAAACTTCTAAACAAAGAAGAATCATGACATTTAATTTTATTACAATTTTATTGTAACCAGTAACTACTACGGAATGGGCTCTGGTGACCTGTAATACACGTTTTTAAATAAGCCCACAAAAGGCACCAACTATTAGCAGTATTCCGTGTGGTGACGGATTAAGAATACAAGTGTCACTATCCCATCTCCTCCCAAGGGTGCTGTAAAAGTCAACTAAGGGATATTGCACACAGATAACATCTTCTGTGAGAGAAGGAAAACTAGAAGCTACACCCTGTGTCAACACGGTCAGCGCGGCACAGTAGACCATAATCCCTTCCAAAGTGGAGGAGGCCAGTGCCCAACAGTGGGACGTAAATGGGCTGGAGAAGAAGAGCATTTTTTGTTACAGCACCAACTAATAAAAAATACATAAACTGCGAAATTTTGCGAAAGTTCTTTAGCTATCACAGTTTCAAAGATACAGCCTGGTGACAGACGGACGAACAGCGAAGTCTCAGTAATAGGGGTCTCGTTGTAACTCTTGGTACGGAATACTTACAAACAAGTCTCTATGTCTATCTCTACTTATTAATAAAACAAAGTCGTATTATCTGTATGTTACTATATTTTTTTTTTTGTTCTTTTTGATGACTCCGGTCTTTGGAGACCACTTTCATCAAACTATTACAATCTAGCCAATCAAGGCTAATAGGTAATTTTAGTCTAACTTAAATTACTAAATAGAATAATATATAAGATTGTGTCCATCAACACTTTTCTTATTGTCTCTATTTAAGGCGAAGGCACTTTGTTTTTGTGTTCCTAAAAGTTAGCACTCACTGCACTAATTAACACTATCACTATTAAAAAACTAGTTCGAACGGTTTTGTTCTTTTAAGTCTTCTCACTAGATCCGTATTGTCAAGGAGCTGGATAGCCTCGACGTTAACGTGATGATGAAGCCTCCGTTCATGGGCTTCGGCAAACTTTTTTATTGTATTAGCGACCGTGTCCACATTTAAGTCTCTGTGAAGGTCAGCATTTCGGACGTACCATGGTGCGTTCACAATACCCCTAAGCACTTTATTTTGGAACCTTTGTATAATTTCCACATTACTTTTTTTGGTACAGCCCCACAGCTGGATACCATAGGTCCATGTTACTATATAAACTCAAATCTTTAAAACTACGTAACGGAGCATAACTTTTTAAAAGACGGAGTGATTCTAGAAAAGTAATTAAATAATTGAAATATGATTTCTAAATCCCACGCGTACGACGTCGTTGGCACAGCTAGTATAGAGATAAATGATTAAAACGAAAACTAAATTAGATTCTAACACTGATTCAATAAATTAGAAAGTTCGTAGACAGCAAACTCAATTAAATCTAAGATACATACTCGTATTAGCTTCTGTAGTTATGTTCTTAGATATTAAATTGTTTATGAATATATAAGATATTTAGCAATATTATGCTAACATATACATTACGTAGTATATTACATTTACAGTAAGGTTTGTCAAAGTTCATTAGTGTAAAGGTGTTAAGGATATAGCATTAGAGATGAGTGGTGACGTCATTCAGCCATTATTCCAAACATATTTTTCTTATTTCATTTCTTAATTAGCTTACGTTTTCACCCACTTTGATAGTTATGAAGCCCCCCGCCGCAAATTAATAAACACCAAATCTTAACAAATTATAATAAAAGACTATCCTCTTGCATCACTCGGCCTCGTGGTGGAGTGGTTTATATAACGGACTGCTGACATGAGGTCTCGGGTTCGATTCCCGGTCAGGACAATCATTTGTGTGATGTTTTTAATTGTCATACAAATGTTTGTACTGCGTCTGGGTGTTTACTATGTATTATAAGTATGTATTTACAAAAGAAAAGTAGTTTATGTATTATATCCGTATTCTGGTACCCATAACACAAGCATAATAAGCTTAGCTTGGGACCAGAGGACGTTGTGTAAAAATGTCTATGAATACTTATTTATTTATTATTTATCTATAAAAAAAACCACATCAAAATTCTTTACTTAGGGATATACTTACATACAAAAAATAACGACTTTGTTTCATAATGAGTAAAGATTTCATAAGCTTCATTAATTCTAGAAAAACCTTTTTAATAGCAATAATTTCTTTTAAGTTTAAAAAGTACACCAATTATCAACTATCTATTTTTTTTATCATCAAATAGTACGCCAAAATATTTACGGTCTTATTCATAATGACTTATCGGAGGTTTAAACGGAGATTTTATCGGAGAGATAATAAATTTTTTAGCGTAAAAAGACTATTATGGATAAAAGTCTTGACAATTTTCGCGAACCTATTTTAGCGAATTTTTAAACCATCAATAAGTCATTATGAATAAGACCATTATTCTTTACTCATAGTAATACACGCAGATTGAAAATCTGCTACCTTTAGGTTTGCAGTAAATTCTTTGGGGTAAAATATATTGCAGAATTTCAAATTTCACAGGTACTTTGGTAACTTTATTCATAACAAGGGTAATAAATAATGTAATTTAATATCCCACCCGGTGGTGTTTAGTGGGTGATTCAGTATTTAATTTGAAATATGATTAAAAGTGCCTACCATGGATTTTGCTAGCACTTTTAATAATAAAGTGCTAAGGACTTTGCTTTAATATACTTTTAGCATATTTGAAGTATTACTTCTTTGACGCCTTAGGGAAAAGATATATTTTGTGTCTATATAAAAATAAGTCGGGTTTTCCTTCCTGACGCTATAACTCCAGAACGCACGGACCGATTTTCACGGTTTTGCATTCGTTGGAAAGGTCTCGGGCTCCGTGAGGCTTATAGTTCATTTTTTTTAAATTTTTCAAAACAACGTTTGCCGGGCCAGCTAGTATTCTATATATTTATATAGTGTCTATATATATATATTATATAGAGACGGGCTTCGTGGCGAAGTGGTTCATGTACTGGACTGCCGTTCACAAGATCGCGGGTTCGATCCCTGTTTGGGACAATCATTTGTGTGATATTCATAAAAATGTCATACAAATGTTTGTACTACGTCTGGGTGTTTTCTATGTATTATAAGTATGTATTTACAAAAGAAAAGTAGTTGATGTATTATATCCTTATTCTGGTACCCATAACACAAGCATAATAAGCTTAGCTTGGGACCAGAGGACGTTGTGTGAAATGTCCATGAATATTTATTTATTTATTTATTATTTATATTATTTACTGTTCCAAAATTAACTAATTGACGAACGATCATTAAGTGGTTTATTTTTCTTTAGGACTTGTTTACCACTAACTAACAATAGATTCGGTAATAATGACCGTTTAGGTTTTTTTTGCTAAGCTATTACAAACTTAACAGCTTGTTTTTTTTTAAATAGCTCTCTTATTTACCCGAATAGACTAATTAATTTACTTATAAATCTGTTGCGGGCATCATAATGGTTATCTTAATACTAGTTTTAATTGCCTGTAACTCCGTTTGTTGGTTTAATTTAGTGAGATTTAAATACTCTAGTAAGTTGTACAACTAACTGTAAAGTGCCTTCAATACAAATAAAATTATCCAAATATATTGATACCGCTGCGCTGTATTAACATGTTAGGTAAGCAATGCGCTTATTATCGGTATCGTGGACACTGAACGCTTATGTGCTCAAAATAACTAGCGTAATTTCTTTGAATTTCTTATTGAAGCTGTATTGATTGCTGTAGTTATCGCTAAAACAAATAGAACTCGGCATATATCTGTGATTTTTACTTAATAAATCAAATTATGGTGAAAAAAGTGAAATGCCGCAAGTAGGACTTGAAACCACGACCTCGGAATACCGTATTCCGTACGTAAGTAAAAAGCATAGCATGTCAAATGCAAAAATTAATAAATTACTATAATATATCTGTGATTTTCTCGTTGGCAACGCGTGAACGCGTATAAAGTGTAACGAAGAGCTAGCTAGCGCAAGTCTATACTAATAATAAAGTAATTTATTAAATTTGCAATTGACTTGCTATTCTTTTACTTAATAAAATCGAGGTCGTGGGTTCAAGTCCCGCTTGCGGTGATCACTTTTTCCACTACAATTTAATTTATTTAATATTATAAGGCTTAAGAGTTTGTTTGTTTGTTTGTTTGTTTGAACGCGCTAATCTCAGGAACCACTCAGGTCCAACGTAAAAATTCTTCTTAGTGTAGGATAGTACATTTATCGAAGAAGGCTATAGGCTATATAACATCACGCTGCGACCAATAGGAGTGAAGCAGTAGTGAAAAATGTTGCAAAAAAAAACGGATTTTTTTTCTAAATAACACGCTTACGGAGTCGCTGGCTAGTGTAATATGAACCACAAAATTACTTTATTATGCGAGTTTCTTTAGTTAATAGGCCTATTGAAAACTTCCCAATTGTTAATATCTATTCATTTATTCCGTCATAAAACCAAAACTTGAAATGTTTAAATTAATAGATAATAAAGAACTTCATCTATATTTACGATTTATCACGACTTCAATTACTTTAAGTGTTTTAACTTCAAGTCTTTGATACATATCAAGTTGGCAATTAAAAAGTATCTGCAAGCTTTGTTCTTTTATTTAAATAATGGAGTTATATTTTTACTAACACGCTTTTATAACCTAGCTGGGTACGTTTCTATCAATATATTATTACTAGCTGTTGCCCGCGACTTCGTACGCGTGAAATTTAGAAATCAATCCTTAACAAACAAAAATTGATTCTTCTGCTCGATAGATGGCGTTGTACGTTTTTTAAATCGCGCTATCGTTTCGTTCCACACACTAACACTTAAGCTCGTCAAAGTTTTTATTGTATCATCATCCGAATTTCGCACCTATAAATTAGTAATGAGTAAGAATTAATCTATGTAACAGAATCTTTGAAAGCGATTTACAATCGGATTGATCTGAAATTTTACACACATATTAAAAACCGATGAGAATGCGACAATTATAGGAAATTCAGTTTTTTGAAGCGTGTTTTTAGTTATACTAGGTACTTAGGCAAATTATTTATGAATGATCTATAAAACAAAGTATTGATTAGTATAGCAAAATTTTATTACCATTATGGTCATGGTGATTGGATGTCAGCCATAGATACAATTTAAGTGCAGAATAAAACTATTCAGACCAGACAAATAACATAATAAAAAGTTATATAATACTCACGGACATTCTATATACCGCATTAGTATGACCCAAGATGACCTAAATGTGTCTTATTGCAGTTTACAAAAAATTATCCAGTCTGGGTTCTCAGACAGTCTAAGACATAAAAGCGACTGAATATAGCGACAAGTATAGCATATTATTATATATCATTTTATGCTCTATAGTTTAGCATAAAGTAATCTTTCTGCGGATTATTTGTTTGAGCCGTTTGGGGTCGAGACGCTTGAATCATGGGGCCCGAGTGCACAGTCTCTTTATAAAGATCTTTCTAAGAGACTGGTCGACGTTTCAGGTGACCACAAGGCTGGTCTGCATTTAGCAATTCGTATAAGCATTGCTATACAAAAAGAAAATGCGGCCAGTCTTTTGAGCACGTTTCCCAGTGACTGCGATGCGGACGAATTTTTTGATACCTAATTTTAAGCTGCCCTTTTTTTCTTGTTTTATATTAGGTGTGTAATTATGTAATAAATAAATGATTTCCAATAAAAAAAAATATATAGCGACATAATTTCAATTATTGGGACATCAATAGACTATGTAGTATTTACTTGAACAGCTACATCGGTAATAAATAAAAGATACTTATTATTCTTGCGCAACTAAACCTAACTTAATCAAAACTTAAGTATTGACAATGGTACCAATTCTACGTATACAACTAAACTAAAACAAATGTGGTGTTGTTTTCATTACTAGCTAATTTCGCTGTGCACTTCTATATTTATTAAAATCGTCAGTATTGCACAGTTTTTATAAGAAAGTTTAGTTAACATTACCGAATTGTGATTTTGACAGTATCAATATTCATTTTTTAGTTAACTTTAGTTGTGCATGTTTAATTGATATTAATATCATAAACACAATTCGGCAATATTGAGTGAACTTCCTTGTAACAAACAAAAACTACTGTTTAATATAATAAATAATAATAAATATTCATGGACACTTCACGCAACGTCCTCTGGTCCCAAACTAAGGTTATATGCTTGTGTTATGGGTACCAGAATACGGATAGAATACATATACTACTTTTCTATACTTATAATACATAAAAACACCCAGACGCAGTACAAACATTTGAATGACAATTAGAAAAATCATACAAATGATTGTCCTGAGCGGGAATCGAACCCGCGACCTCTTGATCAGCAGTCCGTTACATAAACCACTCAAACACGAGGCTGGTCAAAATAATATAGAGTAAAAACCTATGAATTTAATTTAATCACTGCGGTTTACCTTTTCCTAAGCCACTAGAGGCCAAAGCTACAAACTTGCCGTGATTTAATGACTCCGATAACTAAAGTTGTACACAACCCAAATAAGCTTGAGTAGTTCAATTAACTAGAAACGAAAGAGCCTTACTAAGTTAACTTTGATGGCATATTATTAGAGACTAGCTGTTGTCGGCAACTTCGTACGCGTTGAATTTAAAAAATTTCTTTAAGCAATTATGCCTTTTGCAATATTATATGTACTAATTTCTAAAACTAAAATTCCAGTTATTGGCAACTAGTTAATGCCCATTCACACACGTTTTATAGTTATTAGCAACCCCCCCCTTTCTTCACCAATATACACCAAACCTTAAGATATTATAAAAAAACATCCTTTTGAACCACTCTATCTATTAAGAAAACCGAATCTAAATCTGTTGCGTAATTTTGAAGGTAAAAGCTCATATAGAAACATACATACAAAAATAACGACTGTTTTATAATAAGTAAAGACTTAATTTACTAACTGCCGTACTCAGAGACATTTAATGGTTACTTAGGGAGCTCTTTAGTATTGATTTAAAAAAGTAAAAGTTAAGTTAAAACTTTTTAAATCAATACTAAAGAGCTCCATAAGTAACCATTAAATGTCTCTGAGTGCGGCAGATTAAGGGACCCTAATAAACCGTTATCTGACTCTGAGAGTGAACTTTTTTAAATCAATACTAAAGAGCTCCTTAAGTAACCATTAAATGTCTCTGAGTGCGGCAGTTAAAATTACTTTATAACAGATGGTGCACAAGAAAGTGAGCTTAGTTTGTAGCTTATATTTCAAACACTTTATATTATTAAGTTTCTGAGTCTCGTCCTATTTTCATCATCTTACAGCCTCATCAATCAATTTGGGAAGAAAACTTTTTTATTTACATAATGGCTAACAACGTTTTTGGCATAATAATTTATTATTTATTATCTATTATACAGTATTTTATAATGGAAAATTGCGATAATGCTTTTTATGTATCTATCTTTGAAAGGTTTAAAAGATTTATTTAAACATTAACATTTAACAAAAAAAATATGCAACAGAAATTTAGTTATATGCACAGTGAACATAACATGTTACCACGAGTAATATGATACGAGAAATGATGTAAAAAAATGATGTACGGTTTATGCTTAGTAGCAATTAACAGCATAAAGTCTAAATAGACTATTGTCTAAAGTCGGATTATAAAGATGTTTTCCTATTTCAGTCTTTTTATAAGATTTTTTTCTCTGTGGAGAAATTAGTAATACATTTTCTTGTGAACTAATAGGTCTGTCATTTCAATGAATATTAATATCAATATTTTAGGTATTAAAAGGAAATTAATTATAGAACGAATTTTACTGAGGACTCTTATAAATGTAAGCAATAAATATCGTCTATATAGGACTCGTACTTCTTTAAATAATTTGAAAAGCACTTCGTAAATTATAGTGGAGACAGGGATTTCACCCAAAACCTCATTAGAGTACATTATCCATCACTTTGATAACACAAGTAGACTTAGGTGGATTAATCACATAATATGAATTAAAGAAAGAAAATAGGTTTTATTGCTGCTTACATTAAACACAACTTAAGAGGATACCAAAATAGCTTCGTGCATTTTTCTACGTACGAAGTTTTCATTGTTTCTTTAGATTGAATGGCTAGAGCTCTAATTTTTAAGGGCCTACATCAATATTATCGTATATCATCGCCGACACGTACATATTAACACAGCCAGTAGGCACAGAAAATGAAGAATTAGGGATACTTTTCCTATTTACTCAAAATCTACTACATATATTTTAATTCTGATTTACGTGTTTCTATATATAACAGTTACTTATGTTTTTAAAGTTATTTCATTAGTTAATACGCGATAATAGACCGACAAATGAAAAAAATAAAAAATTTGAGAGTTTGTTTCGCCAAGATTTTCTATCGAGAAAACTTTTTTCAATCGTGTTTCTGAGTTGATGCGATCCTAGATCATATATTGAAAAAACATATACTTAAAAATTAGAGCTCTAGCCATTCAATCTAAAGAAGCAATGAAAACTTCGTACATAGAAAAATGCACGAAGCTATTTTGGTATCGTCTTAAGTATATGTTTTTTCAATATATGATCTAGGATCGCATAAACTCAGAAACTTAATTTTTTTCATTTGTCGGTCTATTATCGCGTATTAACTAATGAAATAACTTTAAAAACATAAGTAACTATTATATATAGAAACACGTAAATCAGAATTAAAATATATTTGCCTTTGTACCTATTATTAAGTCTAGTAAGTAAGTTCTGTAAATTAATATGGTGTGCAATAAAGAGTATTTTATTTTATTTTATTTATTTTTTTATATTTAGTAGATTTTGAGTAAACAAAAAAAATATCCCTAATTCTTCATTTTCTATACCTACTAGCTGTGTTAATAATTATGTACATGTCGACGATAATATTGATGTAGGCCCTTAACAGTAAGTTATTACAAATATGACCTAAGATTATTCCATATTTTGATGATAGCAGCAAACGGGTACCCGTTTCAGCATAAATGTCAGATCTTAAAGACCTGACGCTGATTTTCAAACGGCCCCCTGGTGAATGGTGACGGATACCATCAGATATAAGAAGTTGCTTATAATGATTGCAACTATGTAGTTATCCTAAAATACTATTGAGTAATTAATTACAGTTAAAAATGAGTAACAAGAGTTTATGTAACCTACATCACAAGTTCTTAAAAACATTAAAAATATCTTAATAAATATCTTAATTCAGTTATATAGCATAATATATATAGCATAGACAAAAGTGGCCGCACAATAACAAGCTTTGGGCGGACTCAAATTATGCAAGGAAAAAAGGAAAAAATAATTCGTATTCGCTTGGATATCTCTTTTGTATATTTAGATGCTGGCCCAGTATTCAGTTTTGTTGGGTAAAGAAATAAATTATTGGTGCGAACCAACTTTTTCAATTTCTGATCTGTCAAACAATATTGTATAACCACGCACACTTCTGAAATATTGTTGGAACGTGCTTGGTTTTTACAATAAATTAGATGTCGTTTATGCACCAGATACGTGTCTGAAGAAGGGCTTAGTTTTGTTTGTCATATCACTTGTCACTTGATTCTAGACTTAGAATGAAAGTCAAAGAAAGTTTATTTATATATTTAATTGTTGTTATAAGTTTGTAAGTCTAGTTATAAGTATAGATATAAGATCAACTCGCTAGGGGTGCGGGGCGTGCGGTATGAGGCATGGAACGTACTTTGTTTTAAATGTTCGTATGACATTTACTTGAGTCGTTAATTGCACCCCATTGCACATACACACGTCACGCATCCCAAGCATTTTTGACTGCCTACCTACTTTTGTAAAATAAATAAATAAATAAATATTCATGGACATTTCACACAACGTCCTCTGGTCCCAAGCTAAGCTTATATGCTTGTGTTATGGGTACCAGAACACGGATAGAATACATATAATACTTTTTTTTGTAAATACATACTTATAATACATAGGAACACCCAGACGCAGTTCAAACATTTGTATGACAATTAGAAAAATCACACAAATGATTGTCCCGAGCGGGAATCGAACCCGCGACCCCTCGATCGGCAGTCCGTTACCAGAACCACTACACCACGAGGCCCGTCAAAATAAATAAAAAATCTGCCGAAAAATATCTTCGTTTTCTTTGTAGTGCGTATCTAGTTTAGGTAGTATTGTTCTGTGGTATCTAGTCTCCTACAGTGTCAATAACACAATTCGTCAACTGAACTTTCTTATTATAAAAACTGTGTTAAAATACATACGATTTTAATTAATATTTTGTACAACAAAATAACCAATTAATGTAAATACACGATAGTTGTTTTCCTTTTTAGTTAAGTTTAGTTGTGTACTTAGAATTGGTATCAGTGAGTTATTATGAAGATGATTATTATACTTTACTCGTTTTCTGATTAAAAGTCAATGTTCAAGAAAGACAAGCTAAGATTGTACGAGGATGTTCGAACTTGTTGTTGTTTGTTTCTGTATTTTCGTTTTATAATAATAAGTTATCCGTGAAATTTGAAAATCATTCTCATGACAATCAATTCTCGTGACCCAACATTTGCTGAAAATAATTGACACAAAATATCATAATTAAGTATAAGCTTTTATTTATATGTTGTGTACACAGTAAATAAAACATTTTTCTTTCTTTCTTTCTAACTACTAGGTAGATGCAAGTGATAGCTTAGCAAAAAATACTCTGAAGTGAGATATACTAAAAGGACAGTTAAATACATTATAGAACTCTCATGTAAAATTTAACAAACATCTTATTTTTGTATCTTGATCTTATGCCCAACTTTTTTTATAACAACAATAATAAATCACCAAAGTTTGAATGCTGCCAGGCCTTTTTCCTGCTTTATTATTTGTTAACCTTAGAAATTGCTTGGATAAGTGCCATAGATTCCGAACACAATATTTAGAGCAGTAGAGGGTTCATTTTATGCTCATTTGTCGAAAAAAATAATGTATTTGAGTGGTTGGAAACGGACTGGTGACACTTGTGCTCTCAATTCCTCACCACAAGAATACCACCCGTTCCCCCCTCTCGCCTCCCCTTCAGGGTGATGCAAATCCAGCAAAGGAATATTATATTCAGATAACATCCTTTGTAATAGACAGAAAACTAGAAATTAAATCCTGTGCCAACACACCTGGTCAACGCGGCATATCTTCGGGTTGGTATTTAACTAGGCTCTATACCAACCGGAAGTGAAGGAGTCCTGTGCCCAACTGTGTCATTTATGGACTAAAAAGCAGAGTGTAGCTAGACAATGTTTTCAAGAAAATTGTTAAACAAATAAAGTAAAAGTAAAGTAAAATACTCTTTATTGTACACCAGATAGTTTTACAAAACTTACTAACTAAACTTAAACTTAAAATAGGTACAATGGGCGGTCTTTTCGCAGGCTGCGATCTCTACCAGACAACCTTAAGATGGACATGAATGGGACAGAATAGGTGACTTGTGGTGTACTTTAATAGTTACTTAGAAGGAAGAGTGAAAATACTAGCAAATACAATATAAATAAATATATTACATACTTGCCACGATTCGATCGTGGCAGATGGCGCTCTATAGTCTCTGCCTACCCCCATGGGAAAAAGGCGTGATGTTATGATGATGATGATATTACATACTTATAAATAGACCTACTTAGATACATTATCTGCATACATACATATACATAATAATATACATACATACACATAAAAACATATACCTACAAATACATAACGATGTTCAAATGGATCTCTCAGTTGGTTTATAGTGACATGTAGTGATCCTTAACGAGCCTTTTGAATGGTGTTAAGGTTTGAGCCTTTCTTGCCGTCAATGGTAAGGCATTCCATAGCCGGGCTGCTTCTATTGTGAAATATTTGCTGAAGAACCTCGTGGAGTGTGATACTACAGTCAACGTTAAGTTTTCCGATGATCTTAAGCTCTTCGTATGTGTATCATGAAGAAACGTACTAGGTACTAAAAACAAGTACTAAGTAATAGAAACAAGGAAGCAATCTAAAATATTCTATCCTATGATTATTCCTCCAGCGATATTTAATATTCATACAGAATTTCCTCAAAGTTATATAACAGAATTAAATATTGAATCAAACGTTATGAAGGTACCGTTCAAAGTTTAACAATTGACAATTCAGAAGTAAGAGAAAAGTTAATTTCACGTAGACATACAATACTGCCGTGATCGATCATTAATATAAATCATTACTATATTGTAATTATGAAAATTTTACTATAGACAAATATATACGATCTTATTCATAATGACTTATCGGAGGTTTAAAAGTTCGCTAAAATGGGTTCCGAAAATTGTTAATACCTGTTATTCATAATAGTCTTTTTACGATAAAACGTTTATTATCTCTCCGATAAATTCTCCGTTTACACCTCCGATAAGTCATTATGAATAAGACCGTTAGTGTTTACTACGGTTTAGAAAAGATAGCGGTATGGTGGATATGTAGGGCTCACTTACACTTAACGACTAATATGCACAGATAACATCTTTTACGGGGAACTAAACTTTGTAACTTGTATTTTTTCTGGGCCGCCATTTAAATATTGCATGTTTTACTAACAATAATTCACCATACTGTATTCTGGTGAAATTGAGGACTATGTGGTTGGCATCACTCTCTCTCGCCAGCCCATTAACGTCTTACTATTGGGCGTGGACGTCCTCTACTTTGGGAGAGATTGTGGTTTAAAGCGCCGCGCTGATCAGTCGCGTTGGGTTAATTTTCGAGTTTTACGACTCTCACAGTGGATGTTATGGCTTTTACAGCATCCTTGGAAGGAAAAGGGGTGGTGACACTTGTATTGTTAACAGAAACAGTAGTACACATGTCATATATCCACGGTTCATCATCATCGGTTATGTATATACGTGCAAAAATTTTGATCAATCCGACCATTGCGAATTACAGATTTCTCGTGTTATAAAATGGATATTTTGTGTACTTCAATGAATCTAAAGGGACTAAAAGAGGCCTACACCAAATCGGCAGAGAATGGCTAAGAAGAAGAAAAGAAGAAAAAGGTATTATAAGAACCTACGTATTTACATTTGATGTAAGTACAAACATTTCAAAAAATATTTCTTGAACAATTCTCTGTTTAACAATACATATCCGTATAAAAGCATTGGATTGGAATGTCGATATCTGATATTGATAAGTATTTTATTCAAAGAAAGTCTTTGTGTGTTTAGCTGTATAAAATAATAAAATGGTATTCCAAAAGCCTATTTTCCCTAACGTCTAATAGGCTATTGAGAACCAAAACATATTAGGCATTGTGTTTCAACCAAAGTGAGTCATTATCATAGTATTTAATGTTTTCTAAAAGTAAACATAATACTTAAGTCAAAATAAAAAATAATATTAATACAGTAATTTATTGATTTTTGCATTTGACATGCTATGTTATGCTAAATTGAAATGCCGCAAGTGGGACTTGAACCCTGAACTTAATGCGTTAATTTGAAGTGTTGCAAGTAGACCGCAATAAGCTCAGTTGGAAGAGCTTCGGAACGGTATTCCGAGGTCGTGGGTTCAAGTCCCACTTGCGGCATTTTAATTTTAATAATTGCACGTAGACTTAACTAAAACGTATTTATTGACAAGTTGTTCTGGGAAATTATACTCCGTGTGGTGACGGACTATGACTACAAGTGTCACCACCCCATCTCCTCCCCAGGGTGCTGTAAAAGCCAGCTTAGGGATATTTTACACAGATGACATCCTCTGTGAGAGATGGAAAACTCGAAAGTAATCCCTGTGCCAACACGCCTGGTCAGCGCGGTACAGTAGACCTTAATCCCTCCGAAAATGGAGGAGGCCCGTGCCCAACAGTGGGACGTTAATTGGCTGGAGAGAGATAGAGAGAAAATAAAAAATATTCATTTATTATGTGCTATAATGCATTAAAATTAAAACATTAATAAATGTGATTGTTTTAAACAATTTATTAACATAACCTTCTGCTGGTTATTCATCCGATTAAATTTTCAATAAATTAGACATAACGTAAAGCACATAATCCTTTTTATTGTTTTTCAATATAATTAATTGCTTTTCGGTTGGACACATTTTATTGTCTTTACCAACCAACGAGTATTATTCAGACTATTTTCCATAGCTTTTATACATTATTACCTACATTACATACAATATAGCATTACCAATTGGCATTGTTCATAATTTTTGACTTGCTGTTTTTATATTTTTTTTTAGAAAATATAGACTATTTTAAGCAACTAATTTCAATATTATTGAAATATTCACTATATAGAACTTTTTAAAAATACTTAAATATATTATTTTAAATATTGTGACGTCATCGTTGTACGCAATCTATGTATTGACTTTTCCTGATAGACTTATGACAGATTGCAATACATCTTTTCAAAGTTGCCAAGTTGATATAATAGACCAATTTCAACTCCACCACAGAGTAATATATCCCTCAGAACGCCTTAATGTTTTAAGTCCTTCATTTCAAGGGCAAATAGAGATCATTTGCTTTTTTGGAAAAATAATCGATAATATAGCAAATTTTCCGAAAAAAACTAATGGATCATGATCAGAAACGCTATTCCTCGAAATGGTTTTTGAATTAAGAGTTTAAAAAAAATATGAACAATGCCCATTAAATAATGATAATGATATCATTCTTATAAGTAATTATTTTCCTTTAATGCGCATATTTTTAATTAGCTAATGCCCGCGGTGTTACCCGTGCATAGGGACATATATACAGTAATAATGACTTTGTTTAATTAAAAAAGTGTGTTATTTTGTGTCCTGTGTGACAAGGGATTAAGAATACAAGCGTCACCACCCCATTTACTGTAAGAGCTAAAGGATAATAAAAGCTACATTAATTTATTAATTTTTTCAATAGACTTGCTGTGCTTTTACTTAATAAACTAAATTATAATGGAAAAAATGATAACCATGAGCGGGACTTGAACCCACGACCTCGGAATAACGTTCCGTTGCTCTCCCATCTGAGCTATCATGGTTCCCGCACATGTTTACCAAATGCAAGAGCAACGGAACGGTATTCCGAGGTCGTGGGTTCAAGTCCCGCTCATGGTTATCATATTTTCCACTATAATTTAGTTTATTTGATAATAAAAGCTGTTAACATCTACAGTGAGAGACTTTATAATATTTATGTGTAAACGTGACTTCACATTTCTTAAAGACTTTTCACCAGTTTTTTATTTTGTTATAAAATATTTACTGGTTAGTATTAAGTTATAATAAAAAAGGAACAAACAATTCTTATAACCTCGTTATTTTCTTTATGTATCTATATCAATTGGTACTAAAATTTTACTTTTGCTTAGAATACTTTGTAGTGCTTTATTTGCGTATAAAATACCTTGAAATTGTTTGTCATCATTTTTTATTAATCGTGAAACTAAACAAACAATTTTATTATTAACAGTTAGAGTTGGGCTTCTCATAGTTTTCAATGAAATATAATTTAAAATCTTATCAATTTAATCAATATTTTGCTTTTGTTCTTTTTTTGTTTTTTTATTTTGTGTTTTCTATGTATCATAAGTATGTATTTACAAAAGAAAAGTAGTATATGTATTCTATCCGTATTC
Organism: Orgyia antiqua; assembly: GCA_916999025.1. NCBI lineage: Eukaryota > Metazoa > Arthropoda > Insecta > Lepidoptera > Erebidae > Orgyia > Orgyia antiqua. The sequence goes on from OU779869.1 coordinate 5,861,555, forward strand.
TGGTACTCATAACACTAGCGTATAAGCTTAGCTTGGGACCGGAGGACGTTGCGTGAAATGTCCATGAATATTTATTTATTATTTATTTGTTCTTGATTATACAACGCACGCCTAAAGCTATAGATTGTTGAAGGCTTGTTAACTACTTTTTAAACAGAAAATTACCACAGTGTGAACCATGTGTGGAACACAATATATACAAATCCTACTGTTAACTTTATGTTTAATTCAGATCTGCTATCATCTTGAACAGAATTATCTATGAAATTATTTTTCCTCAACGTTACGCCTTGTTAGCTAACTGATTAATATATACCAAACGCGTACATCGATTCGATGTTCTGCACCCTTCACACTGCTATGGCATTTTAATTTGAGATAGCTATTTCATCTCAGACTGCCATTGACATACTTGCCAGTTCATGCTACACTTCCTTTGACCTTTAACGAGTTTGGGGTTGGAATATTACAAGAAGTATCCTTATTTTATTAGTTGTAATGGATGTGCAGAAATTGGTAAGAAAATAAGCACAACCAGTATCTTTCCGCATGGTAACGAATTAAGAAAACAAATGAAATCAACCCATTTATCAAATCGCCTACAAGCTTGGTCGGCGTAGCGTATAGTGGAGGAGGACAATGACCGTAGTCAGAAGAGTGTTAGTTTAGTTTTCGTCTCCTACGGAAAAGGTTTGTTTTCTTATAATATTTCCTTAGCACAACACCCTAGTTGGGTTGAAATGGGGTTATGGCACTTCTTTATCCGCCACCACCTGGAGAAAGGTAAAACCAAACAAGATAGCATCATCATCATCATAACATCACGCCTTTTTCCCACGGGGGTAGGTAGAGACTATAGAGCGCCATCTGCTACGATCCAAACAGACTTCCTTGGCTTTATCCACACGCATACATCTGGTCATACATGCCCGACGACGGTTGTAAGTGCTACGCACTTGCCCCTTTTGGAGTATCCCGGCGATGACATCGGAGTATATTTTTCTCGCATATATTTCATGATAGCATGATAGCATAGATGCGAAGAGCCTGAAGTCTCTTAAAACGCAGATTGTGTTATTGCTATTCGTCATTTCGGCGTATATGTTATGTAGATTTCTATTCTACTTTGTAATTGATGACTGTCTTAAAACGAAATCTGAATTAAATTGTAAACCACAAAATTTTTATATTTTTTATTCTTGTCTTGATGTAATTTATTATCGTAATAAAAACGCCACTGAGTTTGTAATTTATATGAAAATTATACAGTTTTCTTCATAAAAACTGAAATTATTTTCAGTTTTAACATTTTATCTAAACGGTTTTAGTTAGTAGGTATTTAATTGATAATAATTTTCAAAGTATTTTTATGGGGAATTTTACCCAGAATTTGAATTTAAATAATATAAAAATTATTGAATAATTAATATTACCAATTAATATTATCAATTGACCGCCAAAATATGGCAAGCTAGTGGTTCTTTAGTAACCTGGTTGTTTAAGGGATGATAAGATGTGATAGAGATAGTACGAGTATAATATACAATTTGTTAATATTACCGGGACTATAATCACGTTAATAACTTAAAAAGGCACAATACCTATAGTAGGTATTGTGCCTTTTTAAGTTATTCACGTGATTATAGTCCCGGTAATATTAACAAATTATGAGTTCAAATCGCGTAAGTTTAAAATCAATAATATACAATTTGTCCTTGGATGCGTCAAATGGCCGGGGTTCGGCGTGATCCAAGCACAGAATTTACACAATCACATAAGGGGTTACACCCGATTGTCAAAGGGTACATATACGACTACAATTATTAATTCGTAAAACAATTCAATTTTATATGAATATACACAACAAAGATAACTAGTTTTTATACACAATGAATTTACGTTAACACGTGGGCGACGCACCCCTCGAGCGCTCAAACAGGCCGAACGTGAACACCGTTACAAGGCGGACATAATAAAATTAGCGAAACAATAGAACGCGACGTGTACTCGCTACCGAAGTAATTGCAGACTCAAGGTCAAGTGCAAGCGCCCCGGTGCATTTCAATGTCATCGATAGTGATGTGACACAACTACTTTAGGGAAGTCCGTGCGCATACTTAATATGATAGTTTAGTTTATAACAGAAAGAATTTTTCAAATCGGACCTGCGGATCCTGAGATTACCGCGTTTGAACAAACAAACAAACAAACTCTTTCGCTTTATAATATTAGTATACTTATAATAGATAGAAAACACCCAGACGCAGTACAAACATTTATAAGACATATATGGATATCACACAAATGATTGTCCGAAGCGGGAATCGAACCCGCGACCTCGTGATCGGCAGTATGAATGCTGAGATTATTAGTTGCGAAAAGTCTTTGTGATATTGTGATAAAATATTAATTTATTGGTTATTATTATAGTTAGTATAACAATAGTACGTGACAAAGCTAGACAATTTTTAACTCTTATTTTGACTTTCTTGCGATATGTCTCATTCGTAAGAAAATATAAGCTTTAAATTCATTGTTATTCTTATTTTTTTCTATAAAATGGATAATTGTCTTCATCAAGTTTTATTAAGTGTAGCACAAAATAAAAATACCTACTTATATTAATGGGTTAACAGTCTCCATAATATTTTATAGCACATAAATATACAATTAAATGAATACCCAATTAAAAGGAACGTTCTAAGCTTTATTCAGACACTTTTTATGAGAATTTGTTGTACTTACACTTTTTTCCATCCCCGCTAAGATGTTAATAGAAAACACATACCAAAAATATAAAAGTATTATCTAGTACGATATAAACAGCAACTAAAGATAAAACTTTTATAACGTCAAATCTATTTTATACCTATCGTAAGCAAATAGAATAAAAAAAAAAGAAATGATTACGTTACTTATCAAGAATATAGTTGGAAGGTTCCATTTTGATTTTCCATACTGTACTGCATTTAAGTTATTTCATTTTATTCCAAATGGATGTTTTAGCTCCTCATTTTTATCTCTATTAAAATTTTTAATGTTTTAGTATTTTTAGTACCTACCTAATAATTAATATTTAAAATAATAATAATATTTAATAATATTAAAAAAAAGAAATCTTTTATTTCTAAGAAATTTATTTCTAAGAATTAAAAAGAAATCTTTTATAAGATTGTTTAAATGTAAAACTTAATTGAGCTACTGAGACCGTTAAGACATGTCTACTTAATTACTTCTTTATATAAATCGTATTCAATTTAGGGCACACAAAATAATAACATCGAAGCGTAACAACTTTTTCAATATAAAACGCTGAAGTAACTTGATTCTTGAAATATTTTGATATGATAAAACACCCTATTTGAAAACTTTTGAGTAGCCTGAAAAGTTGATTACTGAAATACGTCTCAGGAAAAAACAACCTAATTGGCCTCTTTATGTTATAATGCTTTATGTTATAATGCTTTTTGTAAAAATAAGAAGAGAAACTTGATATTTTGATTTCTTTACAAAAATAATGTTATTTTTATTGATTCGCACAGTCTCGTCTAAAGTATTGAAAATACCAACAATAATAACACCAATTCTGTTTCGTCAAAAACTAAAATAATTTTACCTAAAATGTAACCATGTATTGTACACAATTCAAATTAACTAATAACATAATTAGATATATTACACATTTTTATTAATAAGACAGTTTAGTTAACATGGCCGAATTGAGTTACTGACACTATGAATATTCATGTTTTAATTAAGTACTTGCCCAAATAGGATTGGAGAGCCCACGATACTCGCCGCAAAATCACAATTTAGGTATTTGCGCTAGGTATTGCTATGATGGATTTGTAATCCGAACATTTTTTTCCCTACTATCGGATCAGGACGCAATCTGCCAAGACAAACCGGCGGCGTGAGAAACTCAGCAGAACTTTTAATTAAATTTTTTTTTTTTTATTATATGCCAATTATACTTACAATGGTAATAAAACAATATAGAATATTATGTATTGCTCCAGAGCAACCTACTCCCAAGCTTTATCATCTTTAATTTAATCAGAAATTTTATAATATAGTTACGCTTTTTTACATTTTGGTTCTAATGAATTTTTTCAATTTAGAATTAGGTATTTAATCATCTCATCATCATCAATCTTACATCAATAGGGAGTTTATTATGACAAAAACGTATACAATGACCGATGAAAGAGTTACATATTTTGTCTCCACAATATATGTAACAACTAAATACCTAACCTAATCTTACCTGTAGAAGAGGGCACAAAATCGTCTCTCTTCAAGAACCGGTCAAGTACAAGTTAGATTGGTTCACGATGGGTTTCGTATCGTTATTGTCACAATTCAATTCTCCGTGTGGTGGTCACCACCCCGTCTCCTCCCAAGGGTGCTGTAAAAGTCAGCTAAGAGATATTGGAGACAGATAACATCCTCTGTGAGAGACGGAAAACTCGAAAATAAACCCTGTGCCAACACGCCTGGTCAGCGCGGCACAGTAGACCATAATCCCTGGAGGAGGCCCGTGCCCAACAGTGGGACGTAAATGGGCTGGAGAGGATTATCACAATATTCCTCGACCGGAAAGAACGGGATGAGTGCAGGAGAATCACAATGACGATGTCTAGTATCTATTTGTTGTTATAGTAGCACCTGATATATACAAAATTTGTAATTTTCAACTCTTTGTCAAAGTGCCAGGGATACAAAAGCCTGGTGATAGACAGACGGACGGACGGCCAGCTTTCAGAAATCCTATTTTATCTCTAAGCACGGAACCCCAAAGATGAGGTATGTATGATAAACGGCTAAAAATAACTTTCAGTAACCCTATATTCAATAATATAAAAGCTACATAAAGAAGAATAGCTGTCAACTAATGTAGGTATACATACTCGTACCTAATGCCTATTATGCCTATTATGTAATTTATTGTAATACAACAAGAATACATTTTCTAGTTCTCGTAGCCTTCAACACTGAATAGTTTCATTACCTAGCTACTAAAATTATGATTCTGTAAATAAAATTACAAAAAACTCTAAATCGACATCGATACACATCACTAGGGTATCGATAATAAATATCGATATTGGTGTATCACTATTTGTAAGTGTGTGGGTTAACCTTACCCTCCCGCACCTCTTTCCTTCACCCGAAGAGTGCGAAAGGGACAGTCGCAGCTCGGCCAGGTTTTACCTATAAAATCATTGAAAAAAAGACGTTACGAACTTCCGTTTTCTCTTCGCGAAAAATAAACCGATTTTAGTTTTTCTTACGCCCTTTTAAAGATGGAGAGTATATCTATGCTTGTATCACTTTTTTTTGGAGAGACCTTACCAAACTTGTGTGATAGACGTTACAAGTTCATCAAATGAAAACGGTAAAAAGTGGGTATTTTGGATGGTCATATTTCTTTTAGTTATCATGTTTTGAATAAAAAAAAGTGACACAAGCATAGATATATTAGTTCTGTGACAAAAATTCGTTAGTCTCGAAGCTATATCCACGAAGAAAAAACGAAAGTACGAAGTCCATATTTTTGTATGGAGCAACGTTTGGTATCGTACGGTCTTGATATGTCCAGAAATACAAAAAAAAAATAGATATAATCCTAGGCTAATTCTGTAATAAGATTTTGTGCTAATAATTGTAGAATTATATTCGTGTTTGGGTGAATGGCCTGTTCGCCTTACAGACGGGGAGGGACCATTCTCAATACAATATGTACGTGACTCACACAGGCTCATTTAGGTTTATTACACACGAGTCTTTTTTTTTATTTTTTTTTTTCATTTTCGCCTTCTGCCCTGCCGGGCCATGATGGTGCCTTGAGCTTTACCATGACCCGACGAGGGGTGGCCCTTTAATCGGGGCCCGACCCGACTGGGGGAGCATTAGGTCCCCCTGTCGCGTTGCCGTGACCGACAGCCACATTTTCCGCGGCGGGTCTCGGAATGCAGACCTGCCGCGCACGACCTCCTCGTTGGGAGGGGCCGCGGCTGGCTACTGCGCGCCAACGACCCCTGCCCGGGGCCCTGCGGGGGGGGCAAAGTGCCACCAGATCGTTCGCGCTCCCGCAGGGCCTCTCTCTTTGCCACCATCACCTCCCGAGAAAAGGAGGCGACGGCGGCCCAACACTGTTCGCTCTCGGCCATAGACGAAACCACAACCGAGAGCGACAAGTCCTGACCCAGCACGCTGACGAGTTCAGCGCGCTGGGCGTCCCAGGCCGTGCATACGGCAAGGGTGTGTTCTGCCGTATCCACCGTATCCACTTGCACAATTGCGGCAAACGGGATCCGACTCGATACCAACCACCTCCTCAACAGCCGTGACCTGTGAGGAGCTGGGTTAGGTGATATGTCGGATCCCGATGCCTCGCCTCAACCCAGTCTCTCAGTCATATTACAAACCAAGATAATAGTGCAAATGTTTATAAATAATTTGAAAAGCTGAAAAAATACGTTTGAAAATACTGGATATTTTTTTAATCGTTGCATTGTCATCGATCCTTAATATGTGCGCATAATTTTAGATCAAATGCACTATAGCAAGTGGGTGAAAATCACTTTCAAAGATACATTGATTATTGATATAATTTGAATAAAATGAAACAACTCAAAGGTAGGTATTGCCGAATGGCTTTACTTAATTATACATATAGGAGACTTCTTTGTGCTTTGACATAAGCATTTCAGATATCCTGCCGATGTTGACGAGGCCTGTCTCAGTATAATGGGGACAATAATAGGCTGAAGAGGAGAATACGCATAATATAGATACATTAAAATAATTTGCTCAGTTCAAAGATTAAAAATTGGTCAAGTGCGAGTCGGACTCGCGCACGAAGGGTTCCGTACCATTATCTATGCATCATAAGGCAACGTTATTAGTATCGAGCAAGAAACGGTAAAAAAATCATGTTTGTTGTATGGGAGCCCCCCTTAAATATTTATTTTATTTTATTTTTAGTATTTGTTGTTATAGCGGCAATAGAAATACATCATCTGTGAAAATTTCAACTGTCTAGCTATCACCGTTCTTGAGATACTGGGTACGGAACCCTAAAAATCATGTTTGTTGTATGGGAGCCCCCCTTAAATATTTATTTTATTTTATTTTTAGTATTTGTTGTTATAGCGGCAATAGAAATACATCATCTGTGAAAATTTCAACTCTCTAGCTATCACCGTTCTTGAGATACAGCCTGGTGACAGACGGACGGACGGACGGACGGACGGACGGACGGACGGACGGACGGACGGACGGACGGACGGACAGCGAAGTCTCAGTAATAGGGTCCCGTTTTTACCCTTTGGGTACGGAACCCTAAAAAACACGCTTAAAAATTTTGAATATGATTTTACATTATTGCATTGTCATCGGTCCTTATTATGTCAAAGTCAAAGATTTTTATTAGGGTTCCGTACCCAAAGGGTAAAACCCTATTACTGAGACTTCGCTGTCCGTCTGTCACCAGGCTGTATCTCAAGAACGGTGATAGCTAGAGAGTTGAAATTTTCACAGATGATGTATTTCTATTGCCGCTATAACAACAAATACTAAAAATAAAATAAAATAAATATTTAAGGGGGGCTCCCATACAACAAACATGATTTTTAGGGTTCCGCACCCAGTATCTCAAGAACGGTGATAGCTAGACAGTTGAAATTTTCACAGATGATGTATTTCTATTGCCGCTATAACAACAAATACTAAAAATAAAATAAAATAAATATTTAAGGGGGGCTCCCATACAACAAACATGATTTTTTTACCGTTTCTTGCTCGATACTAATAACGTTGCCTTATGTTGCATAGATAATGGTACGGAACCCTTCGTGCGCGAGTCCGACTCGCACTTGACCAATTATTGTAAGTAGGCAAGATATAGTTACATGCTCTTTTAAAAAGTCTGAAGCTAGGTGTTTATTACAAAAGAGAATCCTATGGAGAAGAACGTACAAGAAACTTCATGGATTTTTTTTTCATTGTTTCTTTTTTTTCCAATTAAATTCATGTTTACAACGAACAAAGGGTGTGAGGATGATGCAGGGTAGTGCAATGCGTACTAGTATAATATGACGAATATGAAGGCTACCCCAACAGAGCAAGTCGAGCAGTCCCAGTACCATGTGTAAAAAAAAAATCTTAAATTCTTCTAAAATCAACCTATTACGAATTATTCATTTATTTATTTATAACATTTTGTATACATATAATACTTTTACAATGTACCTACAATGGCAAACTTAGCGAATTATCACGGCATAAACTTGAGACATCGTTTGTAACCGCCCTTATAGTCATCTAACTTTATTCCCGTTCTTTTCTGAATCTTTTTTATTATTTATTACCATGTATTGTGTGGTAAATAATGGATGTTGTTCGGTTTAGTGATTCCTTTAGTGGTCACGTTTTAGTTGAACTTGTTCAGCCGGATAAGAGCCACAAAAATAGGTTACTAATAAAGTGATATTTTTATAAATCAAGTACATATCTAGAAAAACATGTTTTGTTTTATTATTAAAGTGATATAATACTTTCTGGTTTAGACCCTCAATAAGCCAATAGTAGCCACGGTGTGTGGCAACCACGTAGGGGACTCAACAAGGTGGACTACAACATCGTCAAATGTTCAGAGAGCCGCTGGATGATGGCAGCGTAGGACCGCGCATTGTGGGCTTGTGGCATTCTGAGAGAAGGCCCTAAGCAGTAGATGCAGAAAGGCAGATCGATGGTTGGAACCACGAGTCTCTACCATAACAGGAGGGTATTTGACCCATTATTTCATACTCACGTGACGCACTGGTGAAGAGTTAAACTCAACATTTCTATCTATAAATATCTACTTAGATTATACTGCAGATGAATTTGGCAGTAAGTACCCTTAAGAGATATGAGATGATGACATCAAAATCTTTAACCTATCACCACATAACGGCTTGAGAAAACAAAGACTAATTACTAAGAGAAGCTAAAAATTATGGTTATAGAATCTCTTGCAAATAAATATAGCTCTAAGTCTATCGTATACATTAAGAAAATTAATGTTGTAATATAGGACACAATACAAGTTGTTTGCTTTTAGTAAGCAATAAATACTAAGATAATGACGCTCATTGGTCTAGAAACAAAATACTATACGTAATAAGTTTGGAGTCTAAGGAGGTTATAGGCAAATAGATCTAAGAGACTCTGGGTTATAACTCTGAGTTGAAAAAAAACTGCTAATTTGTTTGTAAGAGTTGCTTATCTTTAATTAAACATTAATTTCAGGAATATGATGTTTGTGTCTATAACAAACTGCGTACGCCGCTTTAGCGAAATAAATGTCTTCAATAATGGGACCGCATTTTACGTTTCCATCCATCAATCAGCCTTTCTCCGTCCAGTGCTGAACATAGAACACCAGTTTTCCTTTTGGTAAGGAACATTAAAAATGTGAAAAGACAGAAAATAAAAACGAAACTTCAAGAAATAAATTCTCCTAGAAAATGATAAACGTGATTTATGAAGCTAATACAATAAGATAACAAAAGATTTTCCTTATTTAATCAAGTGTCAGAAAACGTTCAAATATTATAACATAGTTACCGCACGTAAGCCTTATTAAAACAAACATAATGTGACATAATCTGGTTACTTTGCGTTTCTTTGTTTTAGTTACAATGTTAGCTTTACAAACAAAGGTAGTTAGTCAATTGTTTTGATAATAGCCTAGCGTTTAGTCTCTAAATGCACTTAATCTAACAGGCAGCACATTTGATAAGATTTTGAGGTAAACATTGTATTAAAGTAATTTATTGATTTTGCAATTGACATGCCATGCTTTACTTAAATTAATAAAATTATTTAGTTTATTAAGTAAAGCATAGCATGTCAATTGCAAAATCAATAAATTACTTTAGTAATGAACGTCGCGTCATTATTTTTAACCCAATTGTATTCTGTAAAGAATACTAGGTGGTTGGTCGAGATGTTGCAAAGCAATCTTGATAGATGGCGCTGTACGTAGAAATACGATATAAACTCAATCGAGTAACGATTGTGGTGGTAAATTTGAATGCTATAAGCACGACCGCAATAAGCTCAGTTGGAAAGAGCTTCGGAACGGTATTCTTAGGTCGTGGATTCAAGTCCCGCTTGCGGCAATCACTTTTTCCACCATAATTTAGTTTATTAAACATTGTATTCCAAATGTTGAAATTCCGGGTTGAAGTTGGATTTTTTTCTCATTAATGACAGCATCATCCGTCTATCCGTCAGCTTTTCTCAGTTCTCTGCCGGACGTAGACGTCTGCCATAGAAAGCCACAGCGCTTAGTCCTACATAAAGCGGATTCCTGAGCATTTGACGAAGTCGTCATGGTCAGCCCACCTTGTTGGGATCCGCCCCACGTTGCGCGTCCTTAATTATGACAGAATGCTAAGAACTTTCGTACTTATGTAAAACAATAAATTATAATATTTGGTCTATATCACGTAACAAGCTCCAAACCTGTGTTTATCTTCCCATTTACCAGAATATAAGCAAATTCGCCGCAAGCATACTAATGTTATAGCTAGAAAACAAGGAACCATAAAAATGATGTGTAATGGAAGTGAACTAACTCTGAAAGCTCTTATAATTGATAACTTAACATTTAATCTTATTTCAGTTAAAAAAATTGTAGAAAATAATTGTCATGTTCAGTTTGATATACATACAGTAAAAATTTGGAAAAATAATTCAAAATCATGTCTAACAGGGTACTGTAAAGGAAAATTGTTTATCTTAAAAGCATCTTTATTTATAGAACAAAATTTTTGTGGAACAAATAGTACAGATTTTTTATGGCATAAACGTTTAGGGCATGTTAACAGGTACAGTTTAAAACGTATGCAGCTTCCAGTCTCTGAGAAGAAATGTGGACCATGCATGATTGGTAAGTCAACTCGTCTACCATTTCCGCACACACCCAGGCCGAGGTCATCACACATTGGAGAACTACTACACTCTGACGTCGCTGGTCCTGTAAACATAAAAGGAATTAATGGAGAATTATATTATCAGGTAATTGTTGATGATTTTTCACATTTTGTAGAAGTTTATTTACTTAAAACGAAAGCTGAAGCAACTCAAAATTTAATTAATTATATTAAAAAAATTGAAAATCAGAAAGAAATAAAAGTTAAACGAATTAGATGTGATAATGGTGGGGAATTCAAGAATAGAATATTGGAATCATTTTGCATGAACAAAGGAATAAATATAGAATACACTCACCCTTACTCCCCCCAGCAAAATGGAACTTCGGAGAGAATGAATCGAACTTTGTATAATAAAGCGAGAACCCAGATGTTGGAGACAAATCTTCCAAAATATCTATGGGGAGAAGCTATTATTGCCTCAGCATATCAATTAAATAGATGTCCTTCATCTGCAATTAATTATCAGATTCCAGCAGAGGTGATGTTTGGGTCACTAGATTTGAGCAGATTACGTGTTTTTGGATGCAAAGCATGGGCAGTACAACTACCCCGACAAAGCAAGTTTGATGAACGAGCACACGAGATGAGAATGGTGGGTTATTCTAATAATGGTTATCGTTTATGGAACCCAAGAGAAAACAGAATTGAAATTTCACGAGATGTTCGATTTGATGAAGAGGATATAAAATACAAACCAGAAATAACACAAAAAGAACAAAGATATTACTATGATGAAGTAAAAGAAAAACATGGAACTGGATGTGAAATAAATAGACAAAAGGATGATACAATACAAGAGGAAAATATACAAAGAGAGAATATTCAACATAGAGATAACAATGATAATACACAAGCAAGACCACAAAGAGAAACTAGAAGACCAAATTATTTAGAGGACTATGTAACTGAGTATGGAAATAATGAAGAAACTTATGAAAGTACAGAATCTAACATAGCCTACTGTTTAAATACATATATTGAAACAGAACCAATTACTTACAATGAAGCAGCTAAAAATACAGAATGGAAAAAAGCTATAGAAAAAGAATTAGAAGCACACCAGAAAATGGAAACATGGGAAACTTCTATTTTACCAGAAGGAAAGAAAGCTATTGACACTAGATGGATTTTCAAGCAAAAAAAACAGATGGAACAAAGAAAGCCAGATTAGTCGCTAAAGGATTTCAGGAAATAAATACCTATGATGTATATGCACCACTTGCCAGAATGTCTACAGTGAGACTACTTATAAGTATATCAGTTCAAGAAAATAAACCAATTCGACAAATGGATATTCCTACCACACAGTAAAACAAACAAACAGTTGAACAAAAACTAATAAAGAAAATATTAAATAAATTTAGAATGGAAGATAGTAAAACAGTTAAAACACCTATGGAAAAAGAACCTATAACTACAGAAGAGGAAGAAATAATAAATGTACCTTACAGGGAATTAATTGGAAGTCTTACTTACCTTTCAGTCACCAGTAGACCAGATATTACTTATGCAACTTCTTTCTTGAGTAGATATTTGGACAAGCCAACAGCACAGCACTGGAAAGCAGCAAAGAGGATATTGAGGTATCTGAAACACACTATTAATAAAGGACTTACTTACTTTAGGACTGATGAACCGCAACAGCTGATTACTTACACAGATGCAGACTGGGGAAGTGACAAGACTGATCGCAAAAGTGTAAGTGGATCTGCAATCTATTTTGGTAAGAATTTAATTTCTTGGTCCTCAAAGAAGCAGTGTACCGTATCATTGTCATCTGCAGAAGCAGAGTATATAGCAGCAGCTTCAGCCACAATGGAGCTCATCTATCTTAAAGGTATACTAAATGATTTTTATAATTATAACTTTGAAACACTACTATTGATTGACAATCAGAGCGCTATAAAAATAATATCTAACAGAGAGAATGGAAAAAGGACAAAACATATAGACATAAAATACCACTTTATCAAAGATGCAATTAAGACTTACGATATTAAAATTTCATATGTACCAACAGAGCATAATGTATCAGACATCTTTACAAAACCTTTATGTGAAATCAAACATAACTACTTCTCATCAAAATTGCATATTTTGTAAACCTATTTTGTATTTCATGTGATTGATTGATTAGTTGATTTGAATAATGTTATTATGAATGTAAAACTTATTTAAATGTAACTATCTAACTCTATACTTAGGTTAACTATTTAGTACTAAACTTTAAGTGGATTCCTAAACTTTAATTTAAATAAACTAAGATTTGTGTTTGTAACAAGAAACTAAATGTCAATTAAAACTATTGTTTGATATGAAAGTACTTATAATTTTTGGATGGTGTTATGCAACATGAAACATGTTACTTTTTTTTGCTAATGTAATTCGGAGTTATTGTTATTGTTAAACTAGCAATGTTTTAAATGGGATTTTAACATTGAAGGGGGATGTTAGAATTATACTATGAATCTATGGTAACATAATCTATGGTAACATTGTCTATGGTAACACTGTCGTACTGTGTGGTAGCATGGCTGTACGAACACTATGTAGAAATATTAACGCTCTGCGAATATATATAAGAATAATTGTTATAAAGTTTGTGATGAGTAAAATATAGTCATAGAAGATTCAAGTTCATTGTTTTTATTAATACAAGCATCCTGGATCCATCCTAAAAAATTTAGTTTATTAAACATTGTATTCCAAATGTTGAAATTCCGGGTTGAAGTTGGATTTTTTTCTCATTAATGACAGCATCATCCGTCTATCCGTCAGCTTTTCTCAGTTCTCTGCCGGACGTAGACGTCTGCCATAGAAAGCCACAGCGCTTAGTCCTACATAAAGCGGATTCCTGAGCATTTGACGAAGTCGTCATGGTCAGCCCACCTTGTTGGGATCCGCCCCACGTTGCGCGTCCTTAATTATGACAGAATGCTAAGAACTTTCGTACTTATGTAAAACAATAAATTATAATATTTGGTCTATATCACGTAACAAGCTCCAAACCTGTGTTTATCTTCCCATTTACCAGAATATAAGCAAATTCGCCGCAAGCATACTAAGTTTGGTACGCTAAAAAGCAGTTACAAGTAAAATTTGCCTTCTTAAATTTTAATACTTCCCTTGTGTCTAATTCAAAGCAGTTAGTCAGTAATGATCGTTTTTTAATCTTATCTTTATAAAAATATATCCTTTATAATTTCGTCTTTAAGGCGACAATTGTTAAAGTCTGTATTTGTTTTTGTATTAATTGAATTAGTGTTCTGTTCTTCAATAGTTTCCACTACCTAAACATTAAAATAATGTCTCCTTTTTTTCTAACACTTGCGCTATTTTATATCTATTCATATTATTCTCTTCCATCAATGACCATGGTGACTGCAAAGTCTTCGAAACATTGGGCTAAAATTTAAAACATACTTGCACGTCTAAATCCGTTTAAGTTTTATTTGAAGGTATGATCTCCTTTTATTATATTAAACAAAGCTAACTTTCAAACTCTATTCTTCTTTTTGATAATGTTTCTAGCTTACATATACAATAATTCAATCCATGGTTTGTCTATCTAATAGAATGCTAAGAATATTTGCTATTAAACAAACTGCTTATTCGGCTGTATTGTTTACTCATTATCCTTATACACATATAAACACATTAGACGGAGCATAAATGGTAAATTTATTAGAGCGTGAATGAAGGGATAGCTGTATATTTACGAGATATAAATTATACCTAACTTTTAGACGTACGATATACTAGTAGTGAAGATCGATGTGTGGGTTAGACATAAAATTAATTGGTTTACTATCTCTGTCAGTGACATGGCAATGGGCAGGCGCTATCGCTCGACGATCTGGTGACCGTTGGGGATGGAAGGTCCGCAAGTGGCGACCACGCACCGGACGACGCAGCGTGGGGAGACCCCAAACAAGATGGACTGACGATATCACGATCTATGGGGGATGTCTATGTCCAGTAGTGGGTGGAGAAAGGTTGGTGAATGTATGGACTGTCTCTGTGTTATTTGACTTATTGTTTGTTGAAAAATTAATCACTTTTTCTTTCTGTCTTCACTTTCTTTTTATTTTACACACAGCTTCTATTAACAAGCTGATATGACACATCATATTGGTATAAGGATTTTTATTTGAGCAATAGAAAAGAAATTTCAAATATGAAAATATTATTTGTTTGTCTAGCTGCATACCTACAGACTAGCTGTTGCCCGCGACTCCATACGCGTGGAATTCAGATATTGTAAAAGTTTTACAACAATATTAATTAATGCTTCGCTTCTATTGGTCACAGCGTAATATAGCCTTCCTCGATAAATGGACCATCCAACACAAAAAGAATTTTTCATTTCGAACCAGTAGTTCCTGAGATTAGCGTGTTCAAACAAACAAAAAACTCGTCAGCTTTATTATATTAGTATAGAAATATTGATACGCAAAACCTATTGCATTTTGCCGGATTTTTTTACTGTATTATCCGCTTTGTAACGCCTACTATGTACTCGTATATTTGTAATTTGTTGTTTCTATGTGTAAATTGTAATCGTTACAAATAAAATTATTTTTCTTTCTTTCTATTAGTTCACATGAATAAAAATAAAATGATTAAAAGTATTTTCACAAAACAACACTTATACATCTCTACAAACTTTACGTTGGTACTAATTTCTTCGTAATATTAAAATAAATTTAATATCCCAACTTGGTCAACTTTATTCATAACAATCGAAATAAATAATGAAACTTGAAACCTGAGGTAGCCTTTTAGTACCTTGTTCATTTTTAACCTCGGAAAATTTCCAAACAAAATGTAATAAATTTAGTAAATTTTTTTAAAAAAAGGACCAATTATATTTTTTGCATATTAGATTTTTAGGTTTCTAGATTTGTAAAGGAGTTACAATTTTATTATAAAACTTTTAACTTGAAGTAATTCATTTTTTTGGTGCAGTGCTTTGTGTAACGGACTCAACGAACGAGGTTCACCAGGTGACGCGTTTAACTCTAGCACAAAACAATAAATTTTATTGTTTATTTTCCGTATTGTTACAATATTATTATTTGTAAGTGATACTAAGTTTTTTTTTGTATGTATGTTGTTTCGTATGCTTATAATACGAACAGAGAAGAAGCTATAAATCTACAAATTTCACAATATTAAATAAAATATTGGAATATTTCTAACTATATTATTTTTCTTCACTACGTACAATGCAGAATAATGAGGGTTGGCTCTCAGTCAAGATTCGATTTGTACCCTATTAGACTTAGTTTGAAAGCCTTTAATGGAATACGCAAATTTACGTAGTTTTACAAATGGCCGTAACTTTTTGAACGTGAATTTTTAAATCAAATTTATATTCAATTATGTGTAATATTGATCCCTAAATTCAATAATATAATTCAGTAATATTATGGTACGTAGGCGTTTTATTAATTTTCTTTCACATTAAAACATATTGAGATAAAAATACTCGTAGCAAACAACTTTCGTAGCACATTCGTAGCAAACACACAGTTGCATCATTTTCATCGCAATCACAGAAATAAATAATTATGGACATTTCACACAACGTCCTCTGGTCCCATGCTAAGCTTATTATGCTTGTGTTATGGGTACCAGAATACGGATTCTATTTATCTTTTTTAAATACGTACTTATAATACATAGTAAACACCCAGACGCAGTACAAACATTTGTATGACAATCATAAATAAATAAATAATAAAAATATCAAATAATAAAATATCACACAAATGATTGTCCCGAGTGGGAATCGAATCGGTGACCTCGTGAATGGCAGTCTGTCAACAATGTACATTAAGATTTAAATCATTTATTTATTCCGTTCTTTATATCAACCATGGTTTATAGACTAACTAGCTGCTCTCCACAACTTCCTACGTGTGGAATTTAGAAATCAAGCCTTACGTAGCCAGCGTAATACGTCTAGGTTATGTATGCAGAGTGCCAAAACAGCCCTCTTGGGTAAGAGTATCTTTTGGTTGGCCCCAATAATTTTTAATAAGTTACCAAGAGAAATAACAGATTTAAATATAAAAGTTTTTAAGAAAAAGATAAAGCAAATACTGTGTGATAAATCTTATTACACTCTTGCGAATTTTTTTGGTGACATGTATATTATATAAAACTAGCTGACCCGGCAAACGTTGTTTTGCCACACAAAAGTCAGGAGGGGGGCCATTCTCGGACCTAACGGATATGTACACAAAACTTCACGAAAATCGGTCGAGCCGTTTCGGAGGAGTACGGTAACTAACACTGTGACACGTGAATTTTATATATAAGATGATTGTTTATTAAAATTTATTCTCTGTATAAATTTTAAAATTATTTGTATGTTATTACTTATTATTATACCTAGACCTAGACACAACTTTTGACCAAATTATGTTCTTATGACATGTCCATTTTTTTATTTTGTGACTTATTATTATGAGCACCTACTGTATTTAAAGTTTTGAATCTTAAATAATTAATTACATGATATTTACATAATAATATATGTATGCCTAAATAGGTAAAACATGTTGATACCAAAAATTGTAAAATTGACTACCACATGACTTGTACCTACACATCTTTATGCAAATAAATCTATTCTATTCTATTAACAAATTATACAAAAAGAGGTACCTATGAAGCTATGAACCATTAAAAACAACCTACCTTGATATCTATTAAAAGAAACCGCATCAAAATTCGTTGCGTAGTTTGGAAGATATAAGCTTATATAGGGACATACATACGAAAATAACGACTTCGTTTTATAATAAGTAAAAACGTAAAAGAAAGTGTGATATTTATGTCTGTTAACATGAGATCCATAAAATTCTGTAACTTCCTAATTGGATTAAATAGTAAAGACTGGTTTTTAAGAGTATAGAACTGCTGTACAATTCAAAAGGGGCTTTTCAAATCTGTTCATCAAGATCCTAATATTTCAATAGATCCTTTATATACCTTTCTAAATAATTAGATATTTATCGCTATAGATACGACAATAAGTGAAATTAAATCATCATCATAAAATCATATAATGTTTTTACAAAATTATGCTCAAATGATAAGTCCAAATTATATTTTCTTACTACATGTACATTTTTTAACATAGAAATATATAATTTTATTCTCTACTAGCTGTTGCCCTCGACTCCGTCCGCGTAGAATTTAGGAATTTTTCCCCGTTTTTGCAACATTTTTAACTATTATTTTTATTTATTTTTATTTAAGTAAAATACATACAGTTGTTATTAAATCTAACTTAATATTAACAGTGTAGCATAAACCAAACATTGGTTGAGTGATAATACATAGACATAGACATAAACTACTGCTTGAGTGAGAGTATTATAAACGTAAGAGTAAACAAATATAATCAGAATGAACGAACTGCTAAGTTATGAGGAGTTACACGTGTTATTGTGAGTCAACCATAAAATATACAGGGTGACTTTGCAAGGTGTTGCCAAATTTTTAGGAGCGACTCTGAATCAGTAACTTAATCGATTTACATCAAAAAAAATTTTTTCATTTTAATTAATCCTATCCGCTGTTTAAAAATAGTACGCGTGGATAATTTACTTCATTCATAGAAAAATACGCACGCACGTCACGATAGTTTCGCAAAAGTTAAACTGTAAGTGTAGTAGTGATTATGATGCGCGAAAATAAGCCTTATGCTTAACAACATAAGGTTCGGGCGCCCGCGCAAGCAAGGGTTAGCGGGAAGCGTAGGCCGACAAATGGAGGGGGAGTGTTTATTGAAGGGTCATTGACCGGTGGCGTGTTGATGAAATTGCACCGTATGTCCACTGCATAAGAACTTGTTGGCGTTCTTGTCGTTATGTGGTCTGCATAAGGTCGTTTGTGGCTCTGGTCTCTGATGAATGACAACGCACGCGGTGTCTCTTTGTTGAGTTACTTTTAAGGACATTTTAAATAGTTTTTTTTTTTAAATACTACGTTTACAAATAGTTACTACAAAGACGTATTTTAGTATTGTTCTATAGAGCTTATTTAAAAAATTTGGCAACACCTTGCAAAGTCTGTTTCGGGATATTTTTTAGACAATTTTATGTAGAATATTTCCGTCATACATGATTTCTATGTAACTTTAACCAGGCTGCACACGCGACGGAAGCTTAAAAAATGGAGCACCTTTTCCCGTTTTCCCAACATTTCCCTTCACTACTCTGCTCCTATTGATTGTAGCGTGATGAAAAGTATACTATAACCTGCCCAGGAGTATGAAGAATAATTGTACCAAGTTTCGTTAAAATCCATCGAGTAGTTTTTGTTTCTATAAGGAACATACAGACGGACAGACAGACAGACAGACAAAAATTTTACTGATTGCATTTTTGGCATCAGTATCGATCACTAATCACCCCCTGATAGTTATTTTGAAAATATATTTCATGTACAGAATTGACCTCTCTACAGATTTATTATAAGTATAGATGATCATTAGGGAGTTCTCTCAACTTGCGCGATTATTTAAGTATAAACATTAATTTTGTGGAATTTAAAATTAAAAACAAATATACGTGTCAGAATCTGTATAAAGTGTTTTTATCATTAAGGAGTTTGTTATAGAAATGTATACTATACAATACATGTTGGTAACGCCAGTATATTTTATAATTGATAATACATTAATTTACTTTTTAAATTGTGGTCATTTCCTACTACCAACCTAACAACGCATAGCATCACGACATAGAGAGCCAATGAGATTCCGCCGGTTCGTACCGACGCCGACGTTTCCAGAAAAGGATCGTTGCAAATTTTAATTAGTACACCTTTGACATCGATCGAGATATTACATGTATCGATCGTAACCGCCGCGCTTCCGGACGCATCGGAAGTTCCCGCCAGAAGTCGTACAAGCTTCTTGTGAATGTACTCCTAGTTTACCCGCCAGGAAGAAATTTCCTTTTTTGTGACCCGCAATCGCCAAAGAGACTACAATCTCTTATATAAACTACTCGTGAACATTTTTATGAACTCTTTCCTTATATGGTGCACCTGTGTTACGTCACGCGAGTGTGTGTTCGTTTTGAGAAGAGAGATTGAGGAGGAAGGCAGTCACCAAGACCCCGGTCGAGATACAAGCAACGAAGACCGAGAAATAAAGGTACCTATGCATCCCATCTTTCCATCTATTTTTCTTTAACGACCACGCTTATCACATACAGTCCACTTTTACCGAATTGAATAATCAATTATATTTTATACTGGCGTAATCACAAACGGCGTCACCATATTGTTTGGTCCAGTCGAACCGTATAGATTTGATCCTTATTATATTATTTGTTCCGCTAAACACGCAAACAACCGCCCTTATTAGCATACCTAACATACCTAGGTCTAATAAGAGATTTACGGCCCACACGAGGTCTTTTATCCCGCAATATAAATATATAACCGCCCTTATTAGCATACTAAAATAGTGCCTAATAAGTGATTGTTTAAAATATACTTATTCTAAAAACATTCCGTTACTCTTAAAGCATTAAAATAATAATATAAATATACCTACATTTTATTTCTTTTTCGCAAAACGAATGTTCTCGAATCGCGTGCTAAGTAGGTCACGTATTTAGCCGCTGTTACCTTTATCTACCTACAATATTATTTTCTTCGCTCTTATCAATACTTGTTTACATTTTATTGTAAAAGTTTGTTTTAATTATGTCTAAAAAACCTACCACATCGTCATCAAATAGCGATACTGAATATAAAGATGTTGATGAGTCTCAGGATTCGATGTTACGCATTTTACTAGCTAAACGTGATGCGATATTTGAGATAATACAAAAAATATATGATTTATCAATCACCGCTAATACAGACATACGTAAGAGAGAATTTTTCCTCGACGAGTCGTCTCACATATCAGATTTACGATCCAAGTTTGAACAGATCTTAGACGAATACAACGCTCGCTTGTTAACTATTAATCCCTCCGCTAAACCTGATTATCATAGCTTAATCTCGTTTGAATCCCTATATAGTAGAATAACACGCGCTCGTGCCCGCTATACAGAAGTAAACACGTCACGTGATTCTAATGTAATACGCAAATCGACACCGAGGTTAGCCCCCATCGAATTGATACCATTTTCGGGTGACATTCGATTGTTTTCATTGTTCTGGTTTAGTTTCGAATCTACAGTTCACACTAATCCAGAACTGACTGATGCAGAACGATTATATTATCTGCTGGGTATCCTGAAAGGTACGGCTAGGTCCGTGATATCGGGTATAACTCCGTGTGCGGAGAATTATAATTTAATTGTCAAATTACTCAAAGATAAGTACGATGACAAACGCATGCTCGTTTCCGCGTATTTAAATCAAATGTTCGAATTTAAATCATTTCAATCCGCTTCCACAACGAACTTTGATTTATTTAATGACAATTTTACAAGCGCTGTGCGCGCTTTACAGAATTTAAAGCTAGATAATCTCGCAGATTTAATCATAGTTCATACCGCTTTGAAAAAGATAGACTCAGATAGTGTCCGCGCTTTTGAACTTCAATGTGGAACTAATATGCCTACATTTGATGGTTTAATTGATTTTATAAAAACACGCGCAAAGGTCTTGGAACGTACTCACGTGAAAGACACTAGTATTATGCGCCCGAGTAGTAATAACGATAAATATAACCGTCGTTCTAGTACTAATACTTCGCCACCCAAGTATCAAACTTATATCATAACAGATGAGTCATCGCATAAATGTTTATGTACAAATGTTTTGCATAAACACTTGTTTAAGTGTCCTGATTTTAATAAAATGTCGCCGCATGATCGTTATAAATGTGTAAAAGATTACAATGCGTGTTTAAATTGCCTTAGTTTAAATCACAAAGTTTCTAATTGCTCTTCTAATTCGAATTGTCGCGCCTGTGTCCAACTCACGGGTAAGCGTAGCCGCCATCATACGTTATTGCACTTTCCACGCGGTTCAAACCCCGTGCAACCGCGCTACCCCGCTGTTTCGCTCACTGAGCCATCGGGTGAATGCCGCGCGCCGTGCGCGCCACCTGACGCTTCAACTACGCAGCATTGCGATGTAACGGCGCTCTGCGCGAACGCGTGCGCCAGTCCTTTTAATAATAACAATATAAGCAATCCGAGCGCGCCCGCGCAAAATTCAACAGTTTTGTTATCAACCGCGCAAGTTATTGTTTATGATAACAAATGCCAACGAAAAATAATTCGTGCGCTTTTAGATTCCGCTTCACAAAGTCATTTTATCACTAAAGAGTGTTGTGATTTGTTAGGTATTCAACCTCAATACACCGAACGTACTTTAGTTAAGGGGTTCGGTGGGGCAGAGAAAGAGATTTACACTAATCCTATTAATTTAAAGTTTTATTCGCGCTACAATAAAAATATATATTTTAATATTGAACCGCTTGTTGTTGATAGGATAACAGATTTATTGCCCACCGCTGTGGTAGACACTTCCGTTTTATCACATTTATCGGGATTACAAATAGCAGATGATCATCATGGCATCCCAAATAAAATTGATTTGCTAATCGGCGCGTCTCTTTTCCCACACTTACTACTCCCGGACGTGGTTCGCTCCCATTGCGATCCGTCGGCACCCACTGCATTGCGCACGGTGTTAGGTTATGTTGTGATGGGTTCTGTACCGATTACACTACCGCGTTCCGCTCAACATGTTCTAACGTGTTCTATTGAAGAGCCTACCGCTATTGACTCTTTAGTCAGACGTTTTTGGGAGCTGGAAGAGCTTCCCTCCGCAACGCCCATTCAGCACCCTTCGGATGTTGAGTGTGAAGAATTTTATAAATTAACTACAACCCGCGATCCCAACAATGGTAGATATGTCGTGGCGCTGCCCTTTAAGGGGGACGTCTTCGCTCTTGGTGATACTTTTGAAACCGCTCGCAAACGTTTCATGTGTCTCGAAAGGAAGTTGGAAGCTTCGCCTAATCTAAGGTTGGCATATGATGACGTCATTAAGGAATATCTTGCAAAGGACTATGTTTCGCCCGCACCTTCGTACAACTCCAGTGACCCCACTCCTATCTATGTCATACCGCATCACGGTGTCGTACGTGAGGATCATACAACCACTAAGCTACGCATAGTGTTAGATGCCAGCACGCCATCTACCGGTAGCCGGTTATCTTTAAATGATATTCTACACTCAGGTCCTAACTTGCAAGGTGATTTGTTTAAAATAATATTAAATTTTCGCTTGCACCTCTATGCAATGACTGCCGATTGTCGACAGCAATTTTTACAGATATGTGTGCGTGAAGAAGATCGCCGCTATCAATGTTTTCTTTACCGCTTCACTCCGCAGGAACCTTTAGTTCTTTATAAATTTAATAGGGTTTGTTTTGGTATTACTTCGAGTCCCTATCACGCTCTGCGCGCAGTGAGACAACTCATGGTCAAGTCTAAGGTCGCTCCATCTAAACCACTCACCATCGCTCGTCTCGAACTTTGTGGCGCACTTTTAATGTCAAAATTACTACGCATAGTCCTAGATAGTTACTCATCCATCTGTCCGATACAGGTGTACGCTTTTACTGACTCAAAAGTAGCGTTATATTGGATAAGGAGTTCACCGCATAGATGGCAAACCTTCGTTGCAAACAGGGTTGTTAAAATTACGGAAAACATATCCGCTCATAATTTCTATCACGTCGCAGGCGTTGATAACCCTGCCGACGTTCTTTCTCGTGGCATTACACCACAGAAATTAATCTCTCATCGGCTATGGCTGCATGGGCCTCAGTGGGCGTCATTAGATATTGTTCACTGGCCGCTGACTAGTCTTGACGGTCAATCTGTTCACGATATTCCGGAACAGAAGATGTTTACGCACACTGTATGCATGCTTATAAAACAATGCGTTTTATATGAAATTTCTTCTCGCATTTCCTCATGGAGTAAACTACTCCGTACTGTTGTGTATGTTTTTAGATTTGCAAAGTTATTGCCCCGTCGTAGCAGTGTTGTTGTAACTGCTGATGATCTTAACTTCGCTGAAAACAAAATTCTTCGCGCCTTGCAAAGCCAGCACTTTGCAGAGGAACATCAGAATATTATAAATAATAAACCTTGTTCGCAGGCTCTCAATCGTTTGAGACCCTTCATTGACAACGGATTGATTCTCGTAGGAGGTCGTCTTGTCAATTCCGCACTGGGATTTTCTCAGAAACACCCAGTTATATTACCGCGCAGTGACCATATAGTAAACATGATCATTGACTATTATCACATTAAAAATTATCACGCCGGACCGGAACTTTTAATGTCTTTGTTAAGACAAAGGTTTTGGATTCTCTCCGCACGTCGTATTATACGACAGAGAATACATTTGTGCAACACGTGTTTTAAAACTAAACCGCGTTCTACATATCCGCTTATGGCAGACTTACCTGATTGTCGCACTCAGCCGGCAGTAAAGGCATTTACACATACAGGCTGCGATTACGCCGGTCCTATAGCCTATACACCTGTGCGTCGTCGAGGTGTTCGCAGTGAGAAGGCATATTTGTGTATCTTTACGTGTCTCACAACACGTGCCGTACATGTAGAAGTCGCCACGGACCTCAGCACGCCTAGCTTTCTAGCTGCACTGAAGAGATTCCTTTCCCGCAGAGGGCCTGTTCAGATTATGTATTCAGATAACGCGACCAATTATAAGGGTGCTGATGCGTATTTGCGCGATTTATATAAATTTATAAATTATGAATACCGCTCGAAGCTAGAGGAAGAGTTCGCGGAGAGTCGCATAAAATGGAAGTTTATTTGTCCCAATTCTCCACATTTTGGGGGAGCCTGGGAGAGCATGGTTAAAACAATTAAAACACATTTGTTCCGCGTCATCGGTCAACAAATCTTATCGTACGAAGAACTCTCTACTGTCCTTATTCAAATTGAATGTTTACTCAACTCTAGACCGCTGACAGTTTTGAGCTCTGATCCCGCTGAGCCTTCTGCTCTCACACCGAGTCACTTTTTAAATACCGCGCCTTTATTATCATTACCCGCGCCTGACATCAAAGCTGATAATATAAGTTTGATTCATAGGCATACGCTATTAGACAAGCTGGTCCAAGCGTTTTGGAACCGCTGGAGACTGGAATATTTACATAAATTACAAGTCAGGCAGAAATGGAACACTCCTAGTGTACCTATTGTTCCTGGCACGGTTGTAATAGTTATGAACGATAATGCACCGCCTTTATCGTGGCCGTTAGCTGTGGTAGAGAGTGTCCATCCTTCAAAGGATAACGTAGTTCGTGTTTGTACCGTTAGAACCGTCAAGGGAACATATCTCCGCCCGGTCGTACGATTATGTCCTTTACCTAATCAATAATTGCTAACAGCTATCATTACATTAGTTATTGCAATATACCGCAAATTTTTTGTTAATTTTTTCATAGTAAATTTAGTTGTTTATGTACCGCAAATTTATTTATCATTACCGCAAGCTTAATTGCAATTCTAGTAATACATTATGTCGCATCACTTTAGTTGTAATTCAGCGTAATATCGCACCGCTTCGCTTAACATATAATTGCATTTCCCGCACTTTATTTGTTGTCTCTTATGGTTGTTTGTTGTTTAATGGTGACCCATTAAGGGGGGGTGGATATGGTAACGCCAGTATATTTTATAATTGTTAATACATTAATTTACTTTTTAAATTGTGGTCATTTCCTACTACCAACCTAACAACGCATAGCATCACGACATAGAGAGCCAATGAGATTCCGCCGGTTCGTACCGACGCCGACGTTTCCAGAAAAGGATCGTTGCAAATTTTAATTAGTACACCTTTGACATCGATCGAGATATTACATGTATCGATCGTAACCGCCGCGCTTCCGGACGCATCGGAAGTTCCCGCCAGAAGTCGTACAAGCTTCTTGTGAATGTACTCCTAGTTTACCCGCCAGGAAGAAATTTCCTTTTTTGTGACCCGCAATCGCCAAAGAGACTACAATCTCTTATATAAACTACTCGTGAACATTTTTATGAACTCTTTCCTTATATGGTGCACCTGTGTTACGTCACGCGAGTGTGTGTTCGTTTTGAGAAGAGAGATTGAGGAGGAAGGCAGTCACCAAGACCCCGGTCGAGATACAAGCAACGAAGACCGAGAAATAAAGGTACCTATGCATCCCATCTTTCCATCTATTTTTCTTTAACGACCACGCTTATCACATACAGTCCACTTTTACCGAATTGAATAATCAATTATATTTTATACTGGCGTAATCACAAACGGCGTCACCACATGTATTTCTTACTATCTCTCTAAATTACAGGACTTGTATTCTGAATAATCAAGAAACCTACATAGTGCTTCACGTTACATAATATTATGGTCTAATACTGTTGTTACAAATGGTTGCTTTAATAAATCTATCTCTAGATACAATCATCTCGCACCCTACTCAAGTAAATAGACTGTGATACTAATAGATAATTGTAAGAACAACTACTGAGGCAAATTATTCTCTATTTGGACTATACAGAATATTTGTTTTGTCTTTACTTATTTTAAAACAAAGTCGTTATTTTTGTATGTATCCCTATGTGAGCTTATATCTTCAAAACTACGCAACGGACTTTGAAGAGATTTTTTTAAACGATAGAATTGTTTAAAAGTATGGTTTTTTTGTATATTTTTTATGGTTTGATCTTGAGGTTGAAAGCAAGTTAATGACTAAATTAATAATGTAGTTTAGTTTTTGAAGTCTAGATACAAAAGCCATCGATTTTATCCTTAATAATAATTGTGGGATCCTTACAAGTTAACAATTTTTGTTCTCATTTCTTTGAAATAAAAGCAGAACTGCGAAGAATAAATACTAGAGCCGTGTTATGAGAAAACCCGTTCAGAATCTCGATCCTTTATAGTGTAACTTAACATATGCTTCACACACACACAATGCTCCCTGATAGCTTTGAAACAGATGAAAATCACTTTATAAATGAAAGTTCTTATTTTACTCCTTTGAGCTCAGGGATTAAACCGTGTGATGACGGATTAAGAATACAAGTGTCATCACCTCATCTCCTCCCAAGGGTGCTGTAAAAGTCAGCTAAGGGATATTGCACATAGATAACGTCCTCTGTGAGAGACGGAAAACCCGAAAATAAACCCTGAGCCAACACGCCTGGTCAGCGCGGCACAGTAGACCATAATCCCTATAAAGTGGAGGAAGCTCTTGCCCAACAGTGGGACGTATATGGGCGAGAGGAGAGGAGTTCACGGTCTAATAAATAAATAAATAAATATTCATGGACATTTCACACAACGTCCTCTGGTCCCAAGCTAAGCTTTATATGCTTGTGTTATGGGTACCAGAATACGGATATAATACATATACTACTTTTCTTTTGTAAATACATACTTATAATACATAGTAAACACCCAGACGCAGTACAAACATTTGTATGACAATTAAAAACATCACACAAATATTTGTCCTGACCGGGAATCGAACCCGAGACCTCGTGAACGGCAGTCCGTTATATGAACCACTAGACTAATGGATTTGTATGTTTGGTACTAAGGCTGTTTTGATTAGTAAGGCTAAGGATCATAATCAGATATAATTATATAATATAGCAGCTGTTGCCCGCAACTTTATACGCGTGATATACAAAACCATACCTTAACAAATTATACAAAAACAAATCCTCTGGAATTATTCTACCTATTAAAAAAAACCGCATAAAAATCAGTTGCGTAGTTTGGAAGATATAAGCTCACATAGGGACATACAAACAAAAATAACGACTTTGTTTTATAATAAGTAAAGATTTTATCATTCATCAAGTAACCGAATCACAAGTTGTTTAGAACTAGACTAGATTTGATTTTACTATCAATATTTTTAAACAGAAAATTTAGATCAAATTATATTTAGAGGGAAGCGATAACGTTACCTACGCCTAACTTGATAACGGCAAAGTCGGTTAGAAAACGTCGTAATTACATTTCTAACTTTGGAGAATAAGAAATAATAAATTTTTATATGCTTCCTAACCGTTCACTAAGAGTCTTTAAGTTGAGTAAAAATGAATCTTAACGAGACATAATATAGCCTTGATGTGTGTTTTTACGTTTATAGATTTATCGTATCATATTATCTTATATTGCCATGATTTTTTTTCATTGTTATGACGTAATAAAGATATACTATCGAAGAAAAAGGCAAATAACTATTCTATTAGAAGTATCTTGTGAAAATAGAGTTAAGTTTTATAGTTTCTTCCTCATACACTTTTGCGTCTACTTTTCAAATAACTTTTTTCTTTAAAAAATATTCAAAGTATGTCAATATTATTTTTAACATGCTTTAATTAACTCGTTACGTATCTATCAATGTATTATTCCACGTAACGGAATCTTTGATTGGATTTTCCATTTTTTTGTTGGATTGATCTGAAATTTAGTATACTATAGTAATATATAAGTATAAGTATACTATACTATAGTATACTATACTATAGTACTATAGTATAGGTAATATATAAGTATACTATACTATAGTAATTTAGTATAGTATAGTAAGAACCGATTACAATGCAATTTAAAAATATATTCAGAATTTTCAAGCGTATTTTTTTGTTTGTTTTAGAACTTAGTATATTATTATATACCGCTATTTGTTGAGGGCTGCTCTACACTGCGTCGTCCGATATGTGGTCAGGCCGCCCGCAACAAGGCGAATTGACGACTTCGCCAAATGTGCAGGGAGCCGCTGGGTGCACATAACGCAGGACCGTGCTTGTGTCGTTCTATGAGGAAGGCCTACTTCCAGCAGTAGACATGGATGGATGGATACGGCTATTTAATTATTAAGTCTTGTAAATTTAGCTTTAAAATAAAACAACGTGCATACATGATCATTGATCAAATACATGACTACCGAAGTGTGTTTAGATAGCAGCAGGTGGTTTTTAAGATTTGTATTATGTATACGTAGTAAACTTACATACAAAACGTTAGGTACAGTTTTATGAAAGAGCTAATGTCGCATATAAATTACGTTATTTTTCTACATAAAATAAGTGTCGGAGGAACTTTATTCATAGCAACAGTAGTAAATCACTAAACTTTGAATGGTAGCAGGCCCTTTGCTGACTTATTCCTTGTTAACCTTAGAAATTGCTTGGATAAGTGCCATAGATTCAGAACTCGTTATTTAGAGCAACGGTGCGTTTATTTATTGCTCGTTCTTTGATAAAGAACATACCTAATAATAGTATTGAATTTAAACTCATAGAATATTTATGAGAATAAAAACATAGAAATACGCATAATAATAATTATATATTTTTTGAAGTTATACTCTTTTGCCGCGTTACGAAAAATTTCCAACGAAAACGATCCCTTCCCTTCCCTGCCCATTAGCGTCCCACTGTTGGCCACTAGCCTCCTCCACTTTAGGAGGGTTTTTAGTCTACGATGTTGTGTTGACCAGGCGTATTGGCATAGGGTTTTGTTTCGAGTTTTCCGTCTCTCATAGATGTTAACTGACTAACTTATAATATCCCTTCTCTTAGCTAACTATTACAGCACTCTCGAAAAGGAAATGGGGTTGTGACTCTTGTATTTCTTAATTCTTCGCCACACGGAAAGAAAAAAATATTTCGCCTACATTTCCGGAAGTTTTTCCCTATTTTTCGAACATCGGCAAATTCAATGATGGCAACCCTACTCTTAATTAGCTAGTAATTAGTTTTCTATACACGTATCATTAAGTTTCTTACATTTTCTCACAAAAGGTACATATTCATTGGTATTAAGGTTTCTATTGAGATCGAAACGTGATCTGAATCACATATTATGCTTAATTAATCCAGCCGCTGTTAAAGTCAATAATTGCGTTTGTGTTAATGGCCTTGCTAAGATGTCGTATGATATCCCGTCTGGATCCGATATTCAAAATAGTAATTTGAACTGTTTAGGTTTCACTTATTTATACCATTTAATAATTAATAGCCGCGATTTTCTATGCCTGGAATTTCGAATCACTGCATACATACATACTAGCTGTTGCCCGCGACTTAGTACGCGTGAAATTTAGAAAGATTTCCCCGTTTTTACAACATGTTTCACTAATGCTTCGCTCCTATAGGACGCAGCGTGATGTGAAAGAGCCTATATATAGCCTTCCTCGATAAATGTAGTATCCAACACTGAACGAATTTTTCAAATCAGTGGTTCCTGAGATTGACGCGTTCAAACAAACAAACAAACTCTTCAGCTTTATAGCATTAGTACATAATATAATTTTTAATAGCCTGTAGCACTCTCATAAACTGTCAAGAAGGTTATAAATAGGGAGCACGAAGTATAGATACAAGGAGTCCGAACGTAATGTTGAACGAATGGTCTCAATTTAAGGGACAGATTTTTGCCGGTAGAGTGCGCCATTTTTCAAGAAGTACTCGTTTGAACTATTGACACTTGTGGAAAAAAATATTCTGAGAAACGTGGATATAAATATAAGTTTTAGGAAATTTTTCGAGTGCTTTAAACCCAACAATACAGAGAAGGTCAAGAGATATTCTGATATTCTATACTAGCATCGGTACGTCCTGAATACTTGCGCAGCCAGTGGCAGAAAATAGAACTATGATCTGGGTTGATTATTGTGTACACGAAATATTATGGAAAAGCCTATACCGTTCGGACTCCTTGTATCTATACTTCGTGATAGGGAGTAACAACTCGGGAACATAGATTTGTTCCAAGGCAGGGCCGCCCCGTTTATGGTTTAAAAGTAAAATAGTAAATAGTAGCCTTGCTTTCTCTTTTACTCCAGCTCAAAAAGAAAGAGTTAGAAAGGCTATTAAATCATTTATTTTTCTTAATGTGTTCAACTAAAAAAAGCAGCAGGCGGGATTCTTTGCACCGAGTGTTACGTCTAGATCTATATCCCAAATCTATGTAAACTGTTGCTTGGTGAAAAAAAAATGATCGGACCCCTAACCGGATGTCTACTTTCAGAGATAGCTCCTACATACATATTACATAATTTACTTCTGTATTTATTTATAGTATAGATAAACAAAACGTCATGTTTATTGGAAAAATATAGACACTCGATTTTTAGAACTTCGAGACTTCGTTCCATTCGTCTGCAATCAGGCTGTATCTCTTGAACTTAAAAAACTTAACTTTTATTTAAATTTAAAAAAACAAAATTTGTTGATGTATGTCTGCTACCGCTATAAAACAAATACTAAAAAGCAGAATACAATAAATAATCAAAGGGGCCCGGGTCCACATAAAACATTTTTTTTGTATAACTTTACATATTATGCTAAGACGTATCATTACGGCAAAATATTTTATGATTATCATGGTACGAAACAGTTACGAGATCAACTCGTACTTGGCTGGTTTCATAATTGGACGAAACCGGCAAAGTAATTTGGTAAATAGTAGGTAGGCACTCAATAAAAAAATCATGATAGTCAAAATTTGTATAAATCTTATAAAATACGATATAATTTTTGTAAATTCACGTCAAATCTACATCACTAATCCACCAAAACACTAACGAATTTTCACTTAAACTTGCATATTTCATATCATTATTTTGATCATTCAAATTATCATTTATTTCATTATTTTCACTGTCACAGTCATTTGTATCTATTTTAGGTATATTCATTTCATCAATATTTTGCATATTTTGATTCACTAATATATCGTAATTCGATATTTGTTCACTTTTTATCTCTTCTACAGAATTAATAGGATCTTTAAAATGATATTGTCCAGATCCCGTTGCTAATATAGGTCGAGAAGGATGTATTGAAATGCTGTTACAGCAATCATTGTGTAATTTAAACTGAAACAATAAAATTATTTGTATTAATAGTCAAGCCGATGACCGCGCCTTCAAACACAAACACTACATTTCGGCATTAAAAAGTAGCCTCTTTCCTGTCTAGGGTTCTATAGTCTACCTGTGTACAACATTTCATTTATGTTCAACTTTATTTGTTATGTAATAAAAAAACGCCCATCTTTGAGTCTAGCACTATTGAAGATAATTATGGTAAGAGAGGGTAAAATAGCAAACAATATTTTAAAATGAGTCGGACGGTATTTTCAGTACAAAATCAGCAGTCCGCGCGACCCAGTCGCAAATATCGGAATGACACCTTAACGCAATCGGCGAATTAGATAAACAATTAAAAAAGGTAAAACAACATACCTTATATATAGGATTATCATCTTCAACTTCTCTATTCCACACTTGAACTATTCCATCGGTTCCCCCTGACACTAAATATTTTCCACACGGCGATATATCAAAGTAAATCCTCTGATTGGTGTCCGCAGCTCTTCTTAAAATTTGCAATGGTGTCCGATAATATCTGATGTCCCATACTAATAGTCTGTGATCTTTACGTGCACCAGAGATTAATTTCAAGCCATCAGGAGTAAATTTTAAATGTGTTACACCTCCTGAAATAATCGTATCATATATCCACTAAATCAACTGGTAAATCTTTAGTTAAGATGCATAAATTGCTAACAAGCAGTTATGCTTTAAATTAAAATGCCAATTAAATAAATCTAAAAAAAACGAGTTGAAGACTCAATAGATGGTGTGATTACACATTAGATAAAATGCGAAAATACTAATATGCCAAAGGCAGACTCTTTCTTAGACAATAATTAATAAACTATAACATACTACAGTTAGAAAATTAGGGTATAAGACATTTATGTAATGATTTACTTAGTGGTTAACTGCATTTTTAACTAACTACATATATACATTTTTATGTATGTAAATCCAATATTTTAATATAATATTCATCAAAATGTGATACTTACGTTCATGACCATGCATTTTTCCTATACTCTTATAGGTACCCATTTGATTAAGGTTGTATAAACTAATCACACTATTCCATGAACCAATAGCTAATAAGTTATCGCTTGTAGCAAAGCAAGAAGCTGGACTGGAGATCTTATGCTCTGTAAATTCTCTGCCAGGTCTGCAATAAATATAATTATGTATATAGGCTATTCCCAAGGGTGCTCTAAAAGTTAGTTCAATGATATTATGTACAGATAGCAACCTCTTTAAAAGACGGAAAACATGAAAACAAACCCAACATTATGCCAACACGCCTGGTCAGCGTAGCACAGTAGACTATAATCTCTCCAAAGAGGAGCAAGCCTGTGCCCAACAGTGGAGAGAGATAAATAAAAATTTTCACAAGTCTTTAAAATACAGAGACTACATACTGCTTTCGAGTAAAATAAAATATAAGAGGTGACATGCCATGTAATCTATTCTGTCCTTTCTATACTTTTATATAATAACTTTTACCACATAGGTCATTATAGAATGAAGATTACATACCTTTGTACATCAAAAGTTCTCAATACTTTTTTATAGCCAGCAATAATTCTGCTCCCATCAGATGTAAAAGTGACAGCTAGAGCTGGTTCCATTTCATCAACAGCATTAAAACCTCTATAAGTGCATCTTAAAGAACCATCAAAAGCATCCCACATCTGTACTGGTCCATTCTGACGTGTTGTTAACCAACTGTAATATACATTTGTATTCTCTTTAATTAAATTGTCCTTAATATGCAAGTAGTTCCTACTTTTCTCAGTATATAATGAGAACCCAGAAGGATATCTATACTACCCAACAAAGATATTTGGTCTATTATGACCAGACATCATTGAGATAATTTACCTTATCAAAATAACAACTTTTTACAACACCTTTCTTACATATATCCTGGGCCTTTCTATTCCGGAAGTCCCTGCATAAATAACACAGTTGATACATGTCAGAAATAATTTGGTGATGACACAAAATAGCCTTGTAAATAAAAAATATGATTTCTACATTTTTTTGCAAAATCCATTCTTACCCGCAAGTCTCAGGGAGTGCACTGTTCATTCCAGGATACCAGCAGAAGTCGTAAATTAAACCAGCTTCCTTCACATGAATTATTGAGTCTAGAATGTTAACCATTCTATTACTTTTTACAGTTCCTGCATACAAATCTCTAGATAGTTCAGTCACATGGACTCCATCATTATTTACTACTGTCAAACAACATGTACCATCAGGTGACCATTTACAACCACGTAGATAAGGCTGGATGTCTACTCTACCAGAACTAGACCATGATGAATTTGAAAGCTCTATTAAAGTTTTACTCGTAAATAAACTTGGATACTCGTAAATATAGGATTCATCCAGCACATTTTCAGGTGTGACGTCCAAGGCATCAGTTAGTTTACCAGAAACCGAGTAATCGTTACATTCGTAGTTATTGATAGCATCTATTTCCATGCCGGTGTCCAACTCCATGTTATTGCGATATATTAGTTAAGTTATGTGCATACATTTATTGTCATTATATGCGATTAGTGTTTATCACAATACGTTATACAAAATATTTATTAATTCTGTGTTATTTTTACACAAATAATCACTAAACTGTAAAGAAAGTAGGTACTCTTCTTCTTCTTTTAGTTAATGGCTTTTGAACACAGAATAGATAGAAGAATTAGAAGATCTTCTATTTACTTACTCTTCTCTTCTCTTAATTTTTGACATTTGGCTGGCTGTCAAAAAATAAACAGCTGTGCGGAGAAATAGTATTGCCAGGACAGATTTGTATATTGTAGAAATTATCCTATAAAAAGGTGTTCTTGAGACATTCTTTAGCTTTAGTACTTGTTCATGTTGAAAAGCGAGGGCGCGGTGGCGGGTCCAGGCGCGGAAACGTGGCGGTTTCGTGTTCACATTGACCGCTAGGCGTTTGCGCGAGTTTGACGTATTGTCAGAGATTGTAAACATGGACGACGATCTTCTAATTTTAACCGAAAATTCATATCTAAAGTGGAAGATGATAAAAAATAGAATTGGTGTGCACGAAATTAATAAAGAAAGAGAACGGTATGGTGAATTTCAGACTTTATATAGTAATTTAAGAGAACATCAATATACCAGAATGACTGTCAACTGCTTTGATTACATATTGGATTCAATAATAATATCATTATTTTTATTTATCTTATTTCGCATTCGACTAGTGTCTTGTTCATCATCGTCGCTCTCTAAAAATTCAAACACCTTCAATTCATCACCCATCGTTAATATGTAGCTAATAGTTACTCATAATTTTAAATAAACCAAAACAATTTATTATAAGTAACGATGTAGCAGCTTCTATTGAATGGATTTTGAACTTTTCACTTTTAGATAGCTAAAACGGCCAACCAAATTTTCAGCCGCTGGTTGAACTTACCTGACGTCGCGAGTGAATCGCGCGCTCCGCCGCTAATTCGACGTGAACACACACAAACATCTCGCGCGCGCCAATAGCTAGCTTGCCCGCTACTTAGACCGCTCGTGCGATTCGTATGTGAACACTTGGATATTACGCTTTATGTTTGATATTTCGTGACCGCGCCCGCCACCGCGCACGCGAGTTAACGTGTTTGAGCACTTAGAGGAATTAAATGAATATAAACCATATTATTATGTTAATTTCAATTTGTGAATGTGAAAGTTTGTAAGAATATATGGATTAAAGTACATTTGTTGCTCTTTCTCGCAAAATACTACTAAATAGATTTTTGATGAAACTGTGCAGATGGCCACTTAAATATAACTAATATAGTTTATAGATCAGAATAGCACACAGGCTTTAATTATGGGTATAAGTTATAGACATGGTGCTAACAATAAAGCTAAACAAGCCAGAAGCTTGCACACAATTCACGTAATCTGTTCATCAGTCTTTTTCCATTCGAGTTGGCAATATCAGAATATACACAGATGGCTGAATCACCAATGTGTCGTAAAAAATTACAAAACTTACATGCCAGTTACAAGTTACCGCAATGCGTAATATTATGGTAAATATATGGTAAATGTGGTGCACCTAGCAACATTGTATAACAAAATTGAATGACGCAAGAGTAAAAAGAGAAAGTAGTATTGTGTGAGTGTGAATGCGATAGAGCTATAAGCTATGTCCAGCTTGGTTAGATTTCCACTAAATATTTTTTCATATCATTTTTAAAAAACTTTCTACTAATAACTACCTACTTGTAATAAGTTTTAAAACGTCTCAAAGTTATTTGTAGGTTCTTGTAAAATGGCACTAAAACTGACATTAAAATAAGAAATTCATGATTAGAAATAAATATTTCCAATTGTACTGTAAACAAAGATTTTATATGTATTTCTTTTAATGTTGTTGTTTCAGTATTATTATTACTCGAAAGTGTTCTATTTATTTTAACTTCTTTGACTGTAAATCGATAGAAGGAAACGGAACAAACAGCTGTCATTACGTCATCACAAAAATATGACATTTAAAATGACATTAAAATCGCATGTCAAATGGCACAGTCAAATGGTTTTCAATTGTCGTTTGTAGCGATTGTATCGCAATTGAAAAATAAAATTCAGTGTTGAAAATTTGCCGATTAATGAAATAGTAACGTAATTATGCTACAATGATAACAAAATTTGCCCGCGAACAATTTTGTAATTATTTTTTCGATTGGTCGGATTGTGTAGAAATAATGTAATATACATGAAGTGCGTCAGATGTTTATATTAAAATCTTTGCAGATGAGGTTCAGTCTGTTTAAACGCGGATTACGCTTTGCAAAAGGGAGTTTGTCCAAAATGGCTTTTGCGGAATCTCCAGCGAAAGCGTCGCTTTGTTGCGAAGAAACGCAAGAAGGATGTCCACCGACATATGCGATGTACGAGACTTTGAAGGACTCTTGTCAGAACAATGCGACTTATTTCCAGCCAGATGACAGCGAGAATGGCCAACGCTTGTACCAGGGCTTCATGACTCTTATGGATCATGTAGACACTGTGTGGCCTTTAGTGGATCATGTCAGAAAGGTATAACTATTAACACAATTTCGCCTTTACTAATTTTATTACTAACTTATTTAATTTATATTGACTGTATAAATGAACGAAACTGTAAATCATTTATTTTGTAGTTTTTCTATTTATCCTACAGTTATACCATGTACACTTTTAGTACCTAGACTGATGATAACTGATCATTTTTGTATCAAAATCTTATATCTATACCTACCAAAAATTGATGTAGATTATTTGCTGCTTACTAAATGTGGGGTGGCCCCATTCCTCGGGAACCATTACATTGGTATAGCCTCTCCTGCCAGCCTTGGGGCTTTGTATGGTTATAATCATTATTTTACTGTTTTTGTTTTTTTAGTCAGTACAAAATCGGCCAAGCAATCCTACAATGCCCTAATACAACTATGTTAAAATTCAACTTTATCTATTTTCCTTGTTGACATTGAGTTAACCTTAACATATTCCGACTTCACCTAACTGAGTCCCCTATTAATTCAACTGAAAGTACTTGAGCAAATCTTTCACATAAATGTTTAACCACATGAGCATTATATATTTATCTGTTTATTATATAGTTATCTGTTATAAACAGATAATATAATAAAGACAGATACATGAATTATAACATTAATATGGTATCACCCTGACTCTGGTTATTTAACTGGCTATTTTCTTTCCTACGATTTTCAACAGATGGTATCAATTAATACACATAAATGTATTGCCATCTAGTGACAATAGCTAACACTAGCAGCACTACTTGCCTTGTCCGCTTTGGTAGATAGCACTATGTTGTTTACCTACTCACGGCCGCTGGCCAGTGCATATTCAATTAAAGTTTCGTACGCTATTAAAAGTTATATGTACATGGGAGAGGTAGTAGGCCAATTATATTGCGGCAAAAACTTAACCTAACTAGAATTAAAACAAGGTGTCTTTGGATTGTCCATTTCGTTTTACACATATTATATTAAATAAATTCGTTAGTCTATAATATTGTTTCGCTAATAACAAAGTTCAGTTAACATTTCCGAATCGTGTTAATGCCACTACTACTAGGTATCAAGTTTCATTTTTGGTTAAATTAAGTTTTGCATGTAGAATTGTAGTATTGATTTAAGTTGATTTTTATTTATGACATGTACAAAACCCTTCGTGTGTGAGTTCTATGGAGTGTTGGCAAAAATCAGAGTTTCAGTTCCGACGGTAAACATGCCGAAACTTCGAACAGTGCCTCAAGTTCGTAAGTTGACATGTGTCTTTTGCTAGACTGTGTCCATTAGATAAAATAAAAAATATTCAGGGACATTTTACACAGAGTTTTGAGGGTGATAAAACGATCTAGCTAAGTTTCATTTTCATAAAATATCTGCTTGATGGTGTTTTTGAACATCGAAAAATTGCTATGTTTCCATTAGAACAAGTTGTATAATTTCGTTATAACCTGTCAAGTTACAGTGACAGAGTGGTTAAGATGGCAGGGCGATGGAACGGAAGACTTGAGATCGATCCTGAGTTTTTACCAAATACACTTTTTGTGAAATTTTGGATTTTAATATTTTTTATAAATCGTTTTTACTTAAATTTTTTGGTTTTTAGGTTTCCGTACCAAAAGAATTTAATTACTTAATATGAATAATTTCCCAAAATCCACCCCAAGCTACGATCTGTTGACCAAAGCTGAGAGAGCTGAGAAATCATGAAACTTTTAGCAGCTCTCTAGATATTACCGCTCCAAAAATTTTAAAGCCCCATTTTTGTTGTAGCATAAAATACCTGCTGCATAAATTGATATTTTGGAAAAAAAATAAGGAAAAATCTTTTTACCTATTAATTAGTACCGAGCTAACTTTTTACGTTAAAAAAACAAAATTAACAAACTTAAAGCTCTCATCGCTGAGAATCGAACCCGATCCTATACAATCATTACCGCTCTCTTAAACCAATGAGCTGTCATGTTATGACATTGATTTGCGAAATTAAGCTTATTATTTTAATAACAACCCAAACAAAGAAAGCGAATGGCGTACGCTGATAAAAGTAAGGATTAGACATTGATGATTCAATAACTATAATAGCATCATTTAGCATGCGTTAAAAAGATCATTTTATCATTTTTAGATCTTGATATTTCCATTTTTTTGTTTCAATTGTTTAAAAACATTTGCATAAAATTTTAACAAGCTTTAGCTCTTGTGTGTTGCCAAAACTACTTTGTTCATTAGTACTAATTAGTAAAAAATAAATTAGTGCTAACAGGAGCGTTGGGCCTTGAAACGGTAGACAATTTTATCTACCTGGGTTCCAACATCAGTAACGATGGCTCGTGCGAAAAAGAGGTGCGTAGAAGGATAGGTATGGCAAAAAGCGCAATGACTCAGCTTGAAAAGATTTGGAAAGATCGCAACATCTCTGTAAAGACCAAAACCAAACTAATACGTACGTTGGTATTTTCGATCTTCTCGTACGGCGCTGAGACGTGGACGCTAAAAGCCGCAGACCGCAAACGCATAGACGCTTTTGAGATGTGGTGCTGGAGAAGGATGCTCCGTATACCCTGGACGGCATTTCGAACTAACGTTTCCATACTACAGGAACTCCACAGTACGACTGTCATCCGAATGCCTGCGCAGGGTGCTAGAATATTTCGGTCACATTGCTAGAAAAGATGACAATAACTTTGAGAGACTCATCGTGACTGGAAAGGTGGATGGAAACAGGCCTCGTGGACGCTGCCCGATACGGTGGTCTGACCAGTTCCGCACGGCTCTTAATTCAACCGTGCACAACGCCCTACACACCGCCAGGGATAGACACAGATGGCGAAACATCGTGAAGGCAAGAATCTCGCAAAAGGGTGGTCACGACCCTCAACCTTGAAGAACACGATGCAAGGACCAAACCCAAATATATTATTATGGTTTAGTTTCGCTGCAAGCCCTGTCAATCACGTCATATTGTTCCAAGAAACAAACGCATCAGCTGCCTTGAAATAAAATAAACTAACACCATGACTAAAATATACTTATCTTGTTTTTTAATACGCAAGTACGTACTTGGGGTATGGCATTAGATTTAACACAAGCGTCAATAAAACATTCCAAATTCATAACCAATCTTTTATATGAAGGGGTCATAAGAGCAGATTAAATTGTGATGATCATTAACGTGTCTAGGAACTTTTTTTTCTGAGATTTCCATTCGCTATCATTATGATGACTGAGTATTATTAGTTTTAATAGAGTATCCCTCTGTTTTTATGTCATCCTATTTTCAAAGCTGTTACTTTTACAAAGAACGTCTTACTTCTTGAGGTGTCCTCTAAATCAATCTCTGTAAAGTGCCTGTTTTGATCTATTGATATGACACAACATCGACTCTTTACTCGCTGCATAATTAGTCCGTTTTGCTGCTTTTTTCCTTCAATGTCTCCAATGATTTTCACTAGTGACCTCAAACTCTTCATGGCTGGTAATTATCACAGATCTGAAGTTTAGCTGCCGAATATGTAGAAAGTAAAAAGCGTAATAATTCTATTGTGAAAAATAATAATTAATGTGGAAAAATCTTTTAAGATATATAATGTTAACAAACTTCTAAATATGCAAATAAAAATATCAGTTTCTTTATTGTTATAGATAGCTCCTCATTACGACTTTGACGCCAAATCTCCTGGTAATGGCTATCGCAGTTTCGTGTCTGTGGTAGACTCATGCGTTCTCCATGGATTGAAGCTGAGCAGACAAGTGAACACCAGCCGAGATGCACTGCTTTTCAGGAAAAGCCATTTTGTTAAGTAAGTTATATGTTATATTTTGTTAAGTATATTATGTTTACTACATAGTTCTTGATTCATTTATGTTCATGATGTTGCACAAATAAAGTTGTTGTCTGTTTGGTGGCAGATTTAGAATACAAACTGTTATGAATTATATATTAGAATGAAAACACGAAACGACCTCATGGCAACACACTTGGTCTGCCATAAATCAACAAAATACCCATTTCAATTGGAGAAGTCGCATGTCAAATAGTGGGACGTAATAGGCTGGAAAAAAGAATAAAGTTACGGGCAAATTATGCATCCATTTAACTTTAATTAAATTATTTTAACACAGGCTGTTAAATATCAAATATGAAATCAGCTTTTACGTGATACTTTTGTTTATTTATTTCAATATAATATAATGCCACGTTGCCTCTTCGTTTTGCGATACACATGCCAGTTTCATAAACACATTTAATCATAGTGTTTGTGATGTTATAGTTTACTTCATATTCTCTGCAAACTTGTATATCACACAATATAAAATTAGCATTTCGAACTTACCGTGAAGTTGCTAAAATGCATGTTGAACACTTATTTAATAGTTTTTCGCATATTTTCACACAATATTTGCTATGCCTAATTAAGCAGTTAGATTATGAATATGTTTAGAATTAATTGGCGTACGTAATTTTCTAGAACGAAAATAATTAAGTACCTATTTGTTTAAATAAAACTACTTTTTACGGATTTAGACGCGTATATTTGTTTTAAATTTTAGCCCGACGTTTCGGAGACCTTGCAGTCACCATGGTCACGGGTGAAGTGAAGTGTTAGAAAATATTATACCTATTTGTATTATTTTCTGTTTGTAAAAATTTACTAAGAATTGATTTTTATTGTCATTTTTATAGACATAAATCCGCAACAATAAACCGCGATGGAAAATTTAAAACTAAGTAAATAAAAGGTTATGCTTAGTATTTTGCGTATAGGTATTTAATTTATTTTCACTACAATTGTATGTGATTATTTTTGGAAATAATATACTTCAAGTTTTTAAATTCGGTTCCGTAAATGGTGATTCTATTGTGGGAATCTATAACAGGAATAATAAACGGAAATTTATCTTCCATCACCGTTAAACGCGTAGATAATATTAATACATCGTAGATCAATTACTTATACCAATTTTTGTGATAATTTCCCGAAAAATAAATGTCTGTACTTATTTAACTTTCGGGGATGTACCTACTCATATCTGCATCTATGTATATGATAATATTTATAGATCGTAGATAAATTATACCAATTTATTTGGTGACCCTAAAATTAAATGTATTCTACTATTTTTGACGGGCCTCTTGGTCGAGTGGTTCATATAGCGGACTGCCATTCACGAGGTCTCGGGTTCGATTCCCGGTCAGGACAATCATTTGTGTGATGTTTTTAACTGTCATACAAATGTTTGTACTGCGTCTGGGTGTTTACTATGTATTATAAGTATGTATTTACAAAAGAAAAGTAGTATATGTATTCTATCCGTATTCTGGTACCCATAGCACAAGCATAATAAGCTTAGCTTGGGACCAGAGGACGTTGTGTGAAATGTCCATGAATATTTATAAAAAATATTTATTTATTTATTCTCATTTAAATTTCG
This sequence comes from Orgyia antiqua, assembly GCA_916999025.1. Classification (NCBI taxonomy): domain Eukaryota; kingdom Metazoa; phylum Arthropoda; class Insecta; order Lepidoptera; family Erebidae; genus Orgyia; species Orgyia antiqua. The sequence continues at coordinate 5,903,962 of OU779869.1, forward strand.
GGGAAGTACCTACTCATAACTGTATATGCTATAAAGTTATGTCTATAAATAGAAATAATTGGCAGTGAATTGATATGTTATTTATAGCATATCGATGTAGAACCATTTAAGCGGATTAGATCATCTTCTTTTATAGTTGAATGAATCTCATTGAAACTACAAATACGTGGACGATCAAAGTGACTTATTTCCTCATCTTCAAAGTCCATGTATGTACTTATAAACCAACCCTTTCGTTTGGTTAAACAAAACTTACAACGACCTAAATATTGTAATTCGCATAAACTAATTATATAATTTAATAGCAATAATCTCATGTAGGTATACATATAATGTTATACATTTTGGAAGCTTCTCAGCCATCATGATTAAGTCAAGGCTCAATTGATTAAGTTTTGAATAAAATTTCATAAATGAATTAGATTTTGATGGTATGCTTATAACTTTTTGCCAGTGTATGCAGCCTTAGATACTATAGTTGTTTAATTTAAATCCCAGTCCTCACTCACAAATAAAGAACCGATAGCCACAAAGTACACTTCCTAAACTAGTATTCATTGCATACACTAGGTAATTGATAGCATAATGATTCAGTGATCAGGGTTTTTACACGGAAAAACGCATAAGGTTAAACGATATAAGACATAGTTTGCAAATGTTGTTCGTTTTCAATTGAAGACAAAATTAATTAATCATTGTGAGACGCACTTTCGGTAAATTCTATAGCGTAGACGGAGCATATCATTTAAATTTTATTTGTATGGTGATGTATAGTATTTTACTAATGGACACAATAATATTTACTGGGTAATGTTTTTTGTTATTTTATTTTAGTTACTTGTTTACTGTTTACGTATGTTAAAGAAAATGTAGTAAACACCGGTATGACGTCAGCTAGAAGTGTGCAAGGAAAAACATGGTACGCCGACTTCAAGTAATGAGATAACAACAAGGCATTGATGAGTTGGTTTCGTGTTTACTGCTCTGTATAATGATGAATAAGGAATACAAATATAAATTGTCTACCATCCTCATTGCTTATGATGCTAAATCGGGTCAGGGAAAATGTAAGATCTGCGAAAGACCTTGAAACTGAAATCTATATCAACGCTCCTGGGCAGTGTATACCTAAATCAAATACAATTTCATTAGGAAATTGTTATGATGGTACTTTCATTGGTACCCCTCACTTACTCGATGGTATATCACCCGAGGTCTGGTATTGTCTTGTATATTCTGATGTTCTGTATCTCATCATTGAGAGACAGAGAAATCACGAAATTGTCATGATTTGTCTCTCCATCTCATTAACGTTGCACTGTTCGGCACGGGCTTTCTCCACCTAGGGATTATGGTCTACTACGCTGCGCTAACCAGGCGTGTTGGTATTGGATTTATTTTCGAGATTTCTGTCTCTCACAAAGGATTTTATTTGCATACAATATTCCTCAGCTAGCTATTACAGCACCCTGGGAAGAAAAAAGAATGGTGATACATGTATTCTCAATCCGTCACTTTACGGAAAATTTAATTTAATTATTTATACGGACTTAAATGTACCATGTTTATTATTATATGTATACTACATATTATTATTTAAAGACTAGCTGTTGCCCGCGACTTCGTACGCGTAGAATTTAGAAAATGTTCGCCGTTTTTGTAACATTTTTCACTACTGCTTCTCTCCTATTAGTCGCAGCGTGATGTTATATAGCCTATAGCCTTCCTCGCTAAATGGACTATCCAACACTGAAAGAATTTTTTAGAGGTTCCTGAGATTAGATGAGATGAGATTAAATTAATGTAACTATGAATTTATATTTTTAATTATTAGTATTGTATGCCTATATGGCAGGACATAGCTGAACAAATTATCTCTGTACCAACATAAACTGAACCTGTGATCCACAATAAAAAGAATTTGAATTGAATTGAATTGAATTGAATTAGCGCGTTTAATCAAACAAAAAACTCTTCAGCTTTATAATATTAGTATTGACATGTCGCAATAACTAAAACTATATTTCCTATAATTAATTATTAAATAATAGAATAACATCAAGGAAAACGTATATAATAAGTAATGTTGCATTACATAGTTATTATACATTGACTTAATGACTTAAACAATTATTTACATATGATAATTTACTAGAATATAAAATTCACGTGTCACAGTGTTAGTTACCGTACTCCTCCGAAACGGCTTGACCGATTCCTATGAAAGTTTGTATGCACATTCAGTAGGTCTGAGAATCGGCTAACATCTATTTTTCAAACAACTCCCCCCCCCCCACTGATATTTGTATGACAAAACGTTTGCCGGGTCAGCTAGTTTACTAGAAAAATAGAACTTATGACCCTTTTGCACGGAAGTCATTATTAATTGACATCACATTCATATAAGACATGGCAAAAAACGCCTTCTCTACTGACAAATCTATTTAATACAATCCTTACTGAAGAGAAAGTGCCAGAGAGTTGGTGATGATCAGAAATTATGCTACTAGTGAAGCAAACACTTTATACCTACATAAAAATCAAATTCTGTAGTCTCGCTAAAACTTGAGAACGACTGAGCCGATTGTGGTGATATTGATCTTGAAATATCCATGAGAGTCCAGGGAAGGTTTAAACATCATCATCATCATTATAACATCACGCCTTTTTGCCATGGGGGTAGGCAGAGACTATAGAGCGCCATCTGCTACGATCGAAGCATACTTCCTTGGCTTCATCCACACTCATACATCTGGTCATACATGCCCGGCAGTTGTAAGTGCTACGCACTTGCCCCTTTTGGAGTATCCCGGCGATGACATCGGAGTATATTTTTCTCGGGCGTCCTCTCCCAGCATTTCCACTTACTTTCGCCGTGTATATGCCTTTCGTTAAGCGTCTCTCATCCATCCTCTCCACATGACCAAACCACCTAAGCATACTTTTCTCCACTTGAGTCACTACATCCTCTTGCAGACCGCAACGTTCTCTTATAACTTCATTTCTTAATCTCTCTTTCAAAGTCACACCACACATCTCAAAGAGCGCATCTCTACAGCATTTATTCTACTTTTGTGCTTCTCCTGCCACACCCAACATTCGCTTTCATACATAAGCGTAGGTAACAACACTCCATTGTGGATCGCCAAAGTCAATTTTTTTTTATTTCAAGTTGGCATATTTTACAAGCTCTTTTGAAACGATCAGAAACTAGGTGTCTGTTCCAAACGCGAATCCTATAGAGAAGAACAGACAAGAAACTCCATGGATTTTTTTTTTTCATTTCAGTTCATTTTTTTGCCATTCGAGCGAGCCTTTTCAGTAATCGCTTGGTTAGCCATAATAGCATGCAAGGCACCATTCAGCTTATTTCCCGCTAACACCCTTTTTCCACTTCAGCATATTATTATTTTACTTTAAACAAAGGAAGGAAGGTTTAAACGTCGACAAAATATGGGGATGCTAAAATCCACGCGTATGGATTAGCGGGCATCAGCTAGTACTTTATACATAAGCGATTTTTTCTGAAATCAAAGTAAAACTAGTTCATGTCATGTGTGTGCCAAAGCTCACAACGACCTAATAATACGTTAAAACTTGAAACTGGGTCGGAACTATAAAAGTCAATAAAGACGTAGTAAATAAAAAGAAACGGTTATAGCAATGGTTTATATACTTTTAATTCAATCTGTGTCAAATCGCATTGTCAAAACTATAGAAATGCAGAGAAAAGCCTGAACTGGAAATATTGAGATTGCACATGTCATATGTGCGATTCTAAACAGTTTAAAATGATTGGTCTTTGAAGGGAAAAGTAGATAGGCGTTATTAGATAATTTATCCCAGATAATATTTTCTAACACTTGCGCCACTCATCTGTTTAAATAAAACTACTTTTTACGGATTTAGACGCGTATATTTGTTTTAAATTTTGGGCCGACGTTGTGGGTGAGACTCTCTCAGACCAGTCTCACCCGAAACGTCAGGCCAAAATTTAAAACAAATATACGCGTCTAAATCCGTAATATGTAGTTTTATTTAAATTTATCCCAGAGTTATTTGCAATCTCGCACGGAGCAAAGAATATACATAATCGAATCATGACAAGAACAATATTACAAAGATAAATAATTCACCTGACCTATATTATTTCAAGGTTACCAGACAAACGCATATAGATACATTGTATTGGTCCAGTATAAAAACTAAATTAATCGCGGACGCGGAATAAATTTACTAAGAATAAAAGTAAAAAAAGTCTTTACTAACCTGTTATTTCAAGGTTATATCGTTGATTATAGAGTTGTTCCACTACAAAGTGTGAAATAACCACAAAATCTGAATAATTTTACATAGAATGATTTCTGTATCTCAAATATGACCTAAATTTCAAAGTTACAAGCATAGATTTACTAATTTATATGTCTTTAACTACATCACTCAGCCAGCTAGCCGGCTTGAAAACCTTACATATCTTTGTGTCTATCAAATTAATTTCAACCATAGACAAGGTCTTCTCTTCCCAATGGAATACTTGTTTTATTGCCTGTAAAAGTGACGTTTAGTAGTAGTAGTTTGCGAAAACTACATGTCTCATGAATACCATATTTTATTAGACCCTGAAGTACGATTTAGCCGACTTACGTTACGTGTCTTCAAAATTGAACGCGTATTCACTTATATATAGATATATGCGCTTAACTTAGCAAACGGCATTGTCATGTTGGCATCGTATTATAGTATCTAACTGCGATCAATAGCTCAATAACCTAGAGCAGTGTTTTTCAATCTTTTTGATCTCGAGACCCCTTTAGAGGTTGAATTATTCCGGCGACCCCCTTGTGTCAAAGTCAAGAAAAAAAGCCATTATTTAAAGGGCGGTTCAAGCTGAAAATGGAGTTTCATTCGCAAAATATCAATGTATTTGAATTAAAAGAAAACGATAATATCCAGAGCTGGCAACTGAAGCGCTTAAATTATTAGTGCCATTTGCAACTTCATATTTATGTGAACTGATATTTTCTTCAATAGTAAACATAAAAACTAAAAAAAATGCAATTATAAAATTATTTTATCAAACGTTTCAAAAATAACACACAATGTGAAAATCTTTTGAAAAATCAACAATCACATCCTTCTTACTAAATTTGTGATTTTTTTGTATGAGAACTTTAAATTATTCTTTCAGCCGGCGACCCCCCGAGTAAGACTTCGCGACCCTATGGGTCGCGACCCACAGATTGAAAAATACTGACCTAGAGAGTTGCGATGTTTAGAGCAAACATATACAATACAAACATATAACATTAACAATGTGCATTTTATTATCTACCTTGCAGCTTCTGTGATTTCTTTTTTCGGAATAGATTCAGATTTTAAAAGTTACGATCCCGTAAATTAAAATTGGTTACATAATTTATTGCCTTTCCTGGCTAAACAATTATACTAGAATGCTCAATTATTTCATACAAAAATATATTTTATTTTAAAATCCTGTTTAGTAGTCAATTGATAAGAAATGTTACGCCATTATCAATGAATAGATAAAAGCATTCGTCTAATGCTTATTAGTCCACGAATAAGTAAGTAATTACTAATTAATGACAAGGTCATTTTAACTATTAGTACGAGATCTTTAACAAGGAAGACCACTTTGCCCTTGAACTGATTGAAAACAGCGATAGCTATAAATGGCGCTGGCATTGGCCAACTTTCATGGTGGTAACAATGGTTTTATAAGTATATAGAATGACAATGAACATAACGCTTTCGATTTCACTAAATATCACTTAGACCGTACCCAGGATGCTTAATTATTTGAATGTCGAGTTAACCTGGAAACATAAAATAGAATAGGTACTTCCCCAGATGTTCTACATGACATATCTATTTATGATATGTTTGTCATTCGGCCTACATTATAATATTAACCTCATGGCATTTTTTTATAAACTACAGGCAGATCAGTGAATAGTGCGTTTAATGCGTTTATATCCTGTCTCACATACAAAAGGAAAGTCCTGTCTGCCTGGATACTCTGGATAGGCTCAATGTTTGAAATTCTCTATCATGTTGCGTCATTTCTATAGTATTAATTAAACATTACTTGTACTGTGCTTGTACGTAAACAACGTTTTTGGTATCTAACTCTCTTTTTCCAGCCGATTAACGTCCTACGGGTCTCCTCCGCTTAAGTAGGGATTATGGTCTACTATGCCACCCTGACCAGGCATATTGGCATTGGTTTTATTATCGAATTTTCCATCTCTCACAGAGGGTGTTAACTGTCTGCAGACAGTTAGTTAGAGTTGCAACTGTACAATATTTTTAACTGGCTTTTATAGCACCCTGGGAATAGAATAGAGCGGTAACACTTGTATTCCTAATCTGTCACCACACGGATATTCGATTGGTCGTGGTCGAATTGGTTGGTTGCTGTCGAATTGGTATTAATACTTACCGAATTTATTTATTTTATTTTTATACTTCATGCACACAAAGCGTATACATAGGCGGACTTAATGCCGAGGGCATTTTCTACCAGTCTACCTTTGGGTGATGCAGAAAAATAGTTTAAGTAGGTAGGTGCACGAGGCAGTTGGAAACAAACTTAACTGATAACTTACAGAATAATAGGTACACAAATAATATTTATAGTATACATACTTAGACAATACTTATACATACAATAGTTATAATATACATATATCAAAAATATATACAATACATACATACAAGTGTAAAATAAATAACAGACGACTATTGTACAGAGAGATCAAGGTAGAATTTACGCAGCCTAGATTTAAAAAGATTTCAACTTGACAACATCCTGATTTCCGGAGGGAGGGTGTTCCAGAGAAGAATAGATTGTATCTGAAAAGAAGAATGCAAAAGAATGGAAGTATGCGCTGGGCACTCAAGAAGAAGATTGTTGGTGGAGCGAAGATTTTTTGAGTGAGTAGAGCAAAGATATCGAAAATTAGCAGTGAGATAATTAGGGGCGTTTGGAGAATGAAGTAGTGTGTAAAGCATGGTTAATGAATGAAGGGAACGTCGTTGACGGATAGGCAACCAATTGAGTTGCCGCCGGAAAGAAGAAACATGATCATATTTATGAAGGTTGAAGATGAATCGAATGCAATTATTGAGAAGCCGGTCGAGTTTGTTGAGTTGAATTTACTACATCAGGCTGCCTGATATTTTTAAGAATCTTCATTTCTCTACATTTGCTTACGTCAACTGGGTTATAAGCTTAGTAATGGCTTGTTCCAGAGAGATCGAGTCGTGCGGTCAACTGCTTGCGTCACTAGGAACATGTTTGCACCATCTCCATACATTATTATCATGGGCGCCACAAGGAGAGTTATTCCCAACAGACCCTCACACCCCAGAGGAATTGTTCGCGCAGGCTGATACCATTAACCAATATTGTTTCTATGGAAGATGTCTCGGCTTTCAAGTAAGTTTCTAACAAATTGTCTGTGAATAAGAATTCTTAGAACTTAACAAAACAACAGTCTTTATCTATTTTTTGCGTCAGAAAAATCCATTTTGTAGATAATTAATTTAAAAAAGTATGACACTGGAGTTTTGTTTTCAAATTCAAGTTATATGATAATTATTGAGTTTACGTAAAAAAATATTACCAAGTTCAGAATATTAAAATATTTTCTATTACAAAATTATTTCACTTATAAGATGGATAATCTGTGGATTACGAAAACACGATTACTTAAGTGTTTTAAGAAGTACTTAATTGTTTTATGTTCATCAGGGCTTGACCGCCTGACTGTAAGTGGCAAGTGGCAATATAACCATGTGAAGTGAAAGACTAATTATGTTAAGATAGGTATTCGTACTGTCCGTGTGGTGATGGATTAAGTAATACAAGTGACAACACCCAATTTCATGCCGAGGGTGCTGCAAAAGCCAGCTAAGGGATATTGTACACAGACAACATCCTCTGTGAGAGATGGAAAACTCGAAGATAAACCAAATACCATCACTCCTGGTCAGCGCGGCACGGTAGACTCTACACCCAAAGTGGAGGAGGCCAGTGCCCAACAGTGGGACGTTTAGCTTTTTGCTGATTGTACTGTTTTCAAAATATGTTTTATAGTTGGTATATTTCTGTTGTCGCTGTAACAACAATAACTAAAAACCAGAATACAATAAATATTTAACGGGATTCCCATTCTAAAATATTGTTTGTGTATCTCGATGACATGCTTAATGACGATGTGATTATTAATAGTATGTAAAATATAGCACATAGCTTAAACTACAAATTCAAGGATTTAGCGTTAGCTATTATTCTTTTTACTATTATTTGTTGTTATTATTTGTTGCTATTATTCGTTTATTCTTGTTTTTAATTCTAATACTTGCAGTTCTTACCATCAATGCGTGGAATACTAAAAGGTATATCAATATGTATGGCTGGTTTCTCCGAGGCGTATTACTGTCATGGTAACCTAATAAGTTCGGTATGGACTGGGGGACAGTACTTGATCGATCCTGAAATGAGAGCCAGAAGGATTGTTAATATATCGCAGTCAGCGAGTATTGAGTTCTGCAAAGCATTTTGGTTTCTGGCTGAAAGTGGTGAGTTATTAACTGTTAGTAATCCGCCTTGACTTCTCATATTATGTAACTTTATTGAATGTTTTTTTTAGACTCTGACTTTCTGTTAATTATAACAATTTAGTGTACGCGTCCACATATATGTATAGCTGAGTAAAATGTCTGCCTATACCGCGAGAGCAGACCGTAAACTTTATTACTCAGAATTTATATTTTCAAAACTAATATTCTAAATTAAAAAAAGCATGTGAATAAATAAGAAGCAGCTGTTAATTGCGAAAAGTATGAAGAATTTTTCTCAATATTGGTCTTTCTAATAGTTTGTGTACCATTCAATTCTGTAAAACACATTTATTTATGAATTCAATTCGTTGTTACTGTAAAGTAATTAAGTACAAAATGAGTTATTACTTAGCATTGACCTCTAGTCCTCTTAATAGTCGTAAAAACTTGATTATTGTATTGCTATAGAATTTTAAAAAAATCTATTTGTACTGTAGTTCATGAACAGTATTTAAAACACCATTATATTTCGACAAAAAGTACGAATACTAAAGTTTGGCTATGCTTTATCTTACTTGTATTATACACTTGTTTACAAACTGTTAAAATTTTGTTCAAAATGACATAAATTATTATTGAATTCAAATAAAACCACTTTTTAAGGATTTAGACGCATATATTTGTTTTAAATTTTAGCCCGACGTTTTGAAGATTTATTCACGTAAAAAGTGTTTTTATTTGCTTATATGAGTCGAGCAAGTATTAAAAATACTATACATATTATTGAGTTGATTGTTTTTTAAGTAATTGTCACGTAAAATTATTATCTTCATCTTTTTATTAACCGTCTACAAAAAAGGAGGAGATTCTCCATTCGTCCGTATGTTTTTTGTTTTATTTTTTATTTGTTACGTCATAAATTATTGGGCGAAGCGATTATAATGATTCTTTTTTCATTTTAAAGCTCGTGGTTCCCGTGTATATAACACAATTTTATTTGTTGGTAACATGATCTTTAAACACGGAATTTTCACGGTTTTGAATAATTTGAAATTTCGCATATTTACTTGTTCAGGACCAACGATAATAATTTTTTTCCTTCCAGAAATAATGAAACGAGTACCAAGTTTAATGTCATCACCAGTTGCAGTAAATAAATTGATCACAATACCTCCAGAGCCTATCACTGTTATGACTATAGATGGTAAAGAAAAAACCGTACTACCGCCAACCGTACATATTGGACTATCAAGTTTGAATATTAGACTCATCAGCGCTAATAAAAGAACAGGCATGGTAAATACTTTTATGATATCACTAGCAAATTAATGTCATTTTATAGTTCAAGAAAGTCATCATGTGATGTGTGTGTTGATTAAAATCTTTACAAGCCACAGGTAAAGTAAAGGTGACATTCGGATTAGGGATGTTGCGAATATTCGCATCCGCATCCGCAAATGCGGAACTTCCGCATAGATTTAGACATCCGCATCTGCATTCGCATCCGCACTAATTGGTTGCGCATTTTCATGCGGATGCGAATATCATGCAAGTAACGACGAGAAGCAATGGGTGGGGCCTGGCGATTGGCGCGTGCCGGTCGCACGAGACAATGACCAATGGGAGTAAAGAAATTGGTGACAAGATTCGACAAGTTTTTATGATCATTTGTTTCTTGTAATTCATTACGTGTTTGTTTGCGTTGTGGGCTACTTATCGTATAAACAGATATTTTAAATGTTGTTATGATACAGTGATCATTGTGTGTAGTTGTGTACCTTGTTATGAATTGCCATAGCTTAAATACGTAACGATCTCTATTTTAAAAAACTACAATGCATTTGTAACATTATTACCGTAATTTATGTAGGTAAGCCACTTAAGGATCAACTTATTGTGGACATTTTAACATTTTGTTTTTGCCTAATATTTTACTCTCACAATTGTATCGGTATTAGTTATGAATTAATTGCTGTTAATGACATGGGTTTGATATCATTGAGTAATGCGCCCCTTAAAAATAACGACACGTGATCGTTACCTATCCTTTAGATTGTAAGATTTCATTTCAATAAGAATATTAATAAATAAGTTATCATTGTTTTAATCCTTACTAATTTATAATTGTGAAATTCAACTGATGATGTAATAAAAATTTGGACGAGCTTAAGTGTTAATGTGTGTAACGCAATCATAGTGCGATTTAAAAAATCTGTACAACGCAATCTATCGAGTGGTATAGTAAACTTATGTTAGTTAAACTTATGTTAGTTAAGATTTCTAAATTTCACGCGTACAAAGTCGCGGGCAACAGCTAGTTCTTCATAAATTGACTTTATTTACATAATATCTTAAACATCCGTATCCGCATCCGCGGATGTGAGCCTTCAAAACTCCGCATCCGCATTCGCATCCGCGGATGTGAAAAAATCAGCATCCGCAACATCCCTGATTCGGATATTTAAGACACGCGATCCGTTAAATTCTAGTTAATTTATATGTTGCTAATAGAAGACAAAAATATATTTATGTCGGTCCCACCGCTTTCGCTATGTCGAATCGTCAACACACTGGGCGTCGCACCGTGTGCATTTCAAATTCTGTAACCTCTTTGGCGTTTAACCACGTCCGTCCGTTATACGATGCAGTGACGGTCGCGGTCGTGCGGTGCAGGATTATTATGACAGATAAAGGTGTGTATGCTTCATATTGATCATGGTTTAGGCTTGAATACCATAACACTGTGGGTAGTTACATGTTTGTTTATGAATCTACTTAATAACAATCATCTTATTGGCAAATAAGATGATTGTTACATCACTTGCAATGTAATAGTTGTAAATTGAAATAAATCTGTGTAATACATTTGATAAATAACTACTTTTTAAGATTACTTTATAATTTGAACAAAATAACAATTTGTGATGTGTAGGGCGGTAGTTCTATATTATATTAGAGCCAATATGCTTTATAAGTGAGTCAAAATGTTGTAGCGACAGAGTCGGTGTTCGGTCGGACAACATAACTCACGTAAGTGCTGCTTTATACATTATTTCTATTCTATTCTGTTGTAATGCTGTTGCTATGTTATTGTACTGATATATCTAATATATAAAATTCACGTGTCACAGTGTTAGTTACCGTACTCCTCCGAAACGGCTTGACCGATTCTTCTCAAATTTTGCATACGTATTCATTCAGTAGGTCTGAGAATCGGCCAACATATAGATTTATTGCCAATTTTTCAAACTTTTTTTTTTAGTATGGCAAAACAACGTTTGCCGGGTCAGCTAGTACAGATATAATATACTTGCTGGACAATTCCAGCAAGTATATAACTTTTGTGTCCTTGTGTTTCTGTAACTACATATTTCATTAAGTGATATTGTATCATGTCTGTGTAGCTAAATTGTAATATGTATATTTATATGAAAAGAACAATAGTGGAGTTTCTTGCCAGTTCTTCTCCACTAAACCTGTATTCCGAACTGGTGGTAGATTAAAAGATATTTAAAAGGAGCCATACCATCTTTTATTTAAGTATATGTTCCACCTTTGCTATAATCTTCAATCAAAGGGAGAGTATGTAGGGATCAATCTTTTACAACAATCTGTTACATAATTCAATGGGTTAGCGATAGGTTAGATCAGAGTACCTCATAGTAACGTCAAATCTAACACATGCATCCAAAAGAAGCGAACGGCATTTTCAGTGCAAAATCAGAGTAGGTCGCGCACCGCGGCGATCCGTTTGGTGCCTTAACTATTGACCGAGTCTCACAAAGAAATGAAAATAGGGCTCAAAACTTTAAAAGCGTTCGTAGTGATAAACATAAGTTCTTATGCACGGAATTCTAAAGTACAACAATATTATTCTTTTATTACTATTAAAAAATATTTTGTTGATCTTCGAAATACAAGTTTTAAGGTTTCTTCTTGATCTTCGAAATATAAGTAAGTATTTTTATTTTTAGTCGGGAGAAAGTACATCAAGTATTCCACCAGCTGATGGTGTATTATTCCATTGTCATGGTGGTGGTTTTGTGGCACAGAGTTCTAAATCACATGAAACTTATTTAAGAGATTGGGCAGCCAAGTTGAATGTACCTATATTCTCCGTGGACTATAGTTTAGCACCACAAGCGCCGTTTCCTAGAGCATTAGAAGAAGTGTTCTATGCTTATTGTTGGATGGTGACGCATTTTAAAGAAATTGGTACTACTGGTAAGTGAATGAATATTAATAAATCCTTTATAATTAATTGTATGCCATTAACATGTAACATTGCCGAGCTAATTCCTTTTGTTTGTCTTTAGTGAACTATTCGTTTTTTTTAGTTTAACGCGGTGATTGTATAATTTATTTTATGGTGTCGCTTTTTGGGGGATAAAGTTTCTTCAGTCTACTTTCTTCAGTCATTTATTAATATTTGCAATTGACTTGTCGTCACTTATTAAACATACCATACGTACCTTCACTCAATAAATCATATTATAGTAAAAAAAATTGGTCAAGTGCGAGTCGGACTCGCGCACGAAGGGTTCCGTACCATTATCTATGCAACATAAGGCAACGTTATTAGTATCGAGCAAGAAACGGTAAAAAAATCATGTTTGTTGTATGGGAGCCCCCCTTAAATCTTTATTTTATTTTTAGTATTTGTTGTTATAGCGGCAATAGAAATACATCATCTGTGAAAATTTTAACTGTCTAGCTATCACCGTTCTTGAGATACAGCCTGGTGACAGACGGATGGACGGACGGACGGACAGCGAAGTCTCAGTAATAGGGTCCCGTATTTACCCTTTGGGTACGGAACCCTAAAAAATGATCACCATGACTGGGACTTGAGCCCACGGAAAATCGCTCCTTTGTTCTGCATTATGAGCTATCGTAGAACCTATCCATGTTGTATGCCCTTATCCCGCTATTTGGAGTACGGAACTATGTATATGATAATAAGTGAACTGTTTGTTTGCGAGTCCAACTCTATTCTATCTTCGTGGGCTTCGTGGTGGAGTGGTTCATGTAACGGACTGCTTTCAAGAGGTCGCGGGTTCGATTCCCGCTGGGGACAATCATTTGTGTCATCAATATTTATAAATGTCATACAAATGTTTGTACTGCGTCTGGGTGTTTACTATGTATTAAATGTATGTATTTATAAAAGAAAAGTAGTATATTATGTATTCTGTCCGTATTCTGGTACCCATAACACAAGCATATAAGCTTAGCTTGGGACCAGAGGACGTTGTGTGAAATGTCCATGAATATTTATATATTTATTTATCTTATTTTTTACAGGCAAGCGTATAGTATTTGCTGGTGACTCTGCAGGTGCAAATCTAGTTGCCGCTTGTACATTGAGGATATTAACAGCAGGTTTGAGACCACCGGATGGAATGTTCTTAGCATATGCACCACTAATGATAAGCTTCGTGCCAAGTCCAGCACGGTTGTTGTGTTTGATGGATCCTGTACTACCGTTTGGGTTTATGATGAGGTGTCTAAAAGGTATGTGTCCAAGTCTTAGTAACTTTAAAGTAATAAGTGCTTAAGGAGGATTTGAGTTGAGGTTTTTAATCAATTTATTTGTTTCATATTCCACTGGTATTCTCTTGAACCACTCTATCACACTTAGGGACCTATCTACATATTTACGTGGTTATCTTGTTAACCTTAGATTGTATTATTTTCAGCTTACGTTGGTAACACTGGTGGCAAAGGCAACAAGGACGTAAAGAGCACTAACAATCATAATACAATATCAAATGTTACCACACCTAATGATAGCAATGGTTTCCTTAGGGTCAGTCCTTCACCAGGTAATTGTACATCGATACTTATATTATAAATCTGAAGAGTTTCTTTGTTTGAACGCGCTGAATCTCAGGAACTACTGGTCTGATTTGAAAAATTCTTTCAATGTTGGATAGTACATTTATCGAGCAGGGCCATTGGCTATGTAACATCACGCTGCGACCAATAGACCAAAATCTTATCTGGTCATCAAAACTATGAAGGTCGATATTAACCCGGCTCTCTACCTATATTGAATAATTGTTATTCTAGAAGGCGTAAGTGAAGGTCCGTCATCATTCGAAGAAGTATCACCATCAGATCTAGCTGAACTAGAAGCACATAAGTCAGGTAGTGAAAGAAGACAATCATCTGATACGACAATCAGTGCGGCTTCTTTACAAAGTGAACATACTGCTACAGGTAATGTTATTATTATAGCTAGCACTTTGTCTTTTGTGTCCGTGTGGTAACGGATTAATGGTCTTATTCATAATGACTTATCGGAGGTTTAAACGGAGATTTTATTGGAGAGATAAAAACGTTTCAGCGTAAAAAGACTATTATGAATAACAAGTTTTAACAATTTTCGCTAACTGATTTTAGCGAACCTTTAAACCTCCGATAAGTCATTATGAATAAGACCATAAGAATACAAACGCAATCTTCACATTTTCTCGCCACAGTCCTGTAAGATATAGTAATGTTTGTGTTATTCCTGTTCGTCCTTACTACGTCCATAGTGTAGGACCTTAAACCAGAAAAAGTTAATTTTAAAAGAGATGATATAGTGTTTTTAGATGCTTAATTATGACTTTCATAGATTCATTCACAAAGAATAAATAAATAAATAAAAATTCAGGACATTTCACACAACGTCCTCTGGTCCCAAAGTAAGCTATATTTCTATTCTTGTATTATGGGTACCAGATACGGATAGACTACTTAAACTACTTTTCTTTTGTAAATACATACTTATTATACTTAACCAATATTTAACTGTTAGCTATTGAATTATTACTCACACTAATGACAATAAATAATACTGAAAATAGAATACTATCCTATGGTCTTGTTTTGATTGGAACATAATTATTATATGCAGAGTGTGGCAAGTGTGAGAAGTATTTAAATAAAGTAATTTTTTTTAATAAAACCGCTTTGGTTTACTAAAATATTGAAAGAATGAATGAAAATTACAGGTATAACTCCAATGGAAGATAAATCTCAGCAATACGTGTCAGATTTTCTTGAGAGATATGTATTGGACAGTGATACGGACTCGGAAGGACGTAGGATACCTTGTATTAAACCTACTAACAAATCGAAAGATGAATCTCATAGGTATGTATGACTTTTAATATATTAACATGTAAATAAAAATACATGGGATGAGGGTAGGAAGATGATGATGTATATAAATCTAACTATTATTATTTACTAACAATTTATCGAGCTATTTGTTAAAATCAAACTATGTTTTATGTATTTAGACCAGTAACTGTTGTGACTGAAAAGTTTTGAATTGTGGGTAGATTTAAAAATACGCGTTTAAATCTGTAAAAAGTAATTGTATTTAAACTTTGTACTACTGTCAATTCTAACGGATGCATGGATTTAATGGTCTTTATTAGCTAGATTAGTATTTTTGCTGAGTAACTAATTTACAAATCATTTAAAATGAAAGCGACTTTACTCAAAATCTGAAGTACATGAAACTTCGTTTAACACAAAATGGCTTATGCAATGCAGTCAATCCGTCGGTAAATAATTTTGGACGTTTGATTTGTTTCCTGCATTGTCGATGCCAAGCGAAGCTGATGTCCAGTACCCTTTATTTTGGGCATCCGGCTCGAAGGACCAATATGTTCTCACTGTTTAAACCTTCCCTATAACAGTCATTTCATAACCATAGAAATTATTAACCTAACCATAGAATTTTTTATTTCGGGCACATTAGGTGGCCTTTGTATAATTTGAGTTGAGTCGCTGTCGTTTTGAGGCTGCTGAGTTGGGTCACATTCGTTTTAAAGGTGTTTTATGTGATTTTTTCAAATAAATGTCGACTGTCTAATCTACGGTATTTTTAATTAGTTTTTCCATGTATTTTTGTATATAATGCCAAGCCAGACTCGACATTAGTAGAGATGCACAACCTTACTTCAGAATAAAAAAGAAAAAGGTAAGAAAATTAAGACTTAAGACATTTCTAGAGAGGCTGAATCAGAAAACTCAAGTACCTTAGTTGGTGAACCACCATTATTAGAAGATGAATATAATAAAGATAGTAAAAAGAAGATAAAAACAAGGTCCGTATGTATTTATACTATTAATAAAGAGGTAAAGTTAGTTATAATATGTATCTAGCAGGTTATCAAGTAAAAATAATATGTATAGTATAGTATAGGGCCTCTTTCACGATCTAAAAGTAAAGTGTCAAGTAGGCTACTCGCAAGATGAAGTCGCCGTTAAGTTGATGTTTGAATTTCACAATGTTCGAGTAGCATAAACTAGCCGGTAACTTACTTGCTGCTTCATCTGCCAAGTAACGTATTTAACCAACAAGTAAACAACATCACAGTTTTTATTTGTTCTTATTATTAAAAAATAAATGGATTTCTACATTAATTTATTTGATTGATGATTGATGATTAATAAAAATGGATTTATTTGATTTAATTGATCATCAATTAGATTTTATTAGATGAATTAGAAAATTCGTCACTTCTTCGAATACCGAGAATTCGTGTATGTATTTAAATTGCGTGTTAATTATTTTACGGACTTAGATGAAACAGATTTTTTTGCCAGATTTCGGCTATCGAAGGACGCAGATATTAAAATATTCCTCTCATGTAAGGTAAAGTTAACACTCCTATCACGTTTTACTTTATCCATTGAATAAAAAAATTTCATAAAATGATCGTACACAAACACAATCCCCGTTTTCCAATCAGAGCACAATAGCGCATTATGCGGCACAATGCTCAACGTTGAGTGTTCCAATTACAGCATCGCATCGCACAATCGAGCACTCTCAAAAGTGATGCGTGCAATCCATACCAACTTATGCGACAGAAAATTAACAAGTATTTTTTCTTTAAATTGGCATTGATTAAAATTTTATTTATATATTATCGTTAGTAATATTATTTAATGTTAAAAAAAATTTAAGGCTTTCTTTTCGTCGGAGTTTTCTGGAAATATTCAAAGTTAATTCAAGCTGTGTTAAAAAATAAATAAATATAAGTATGGAAGAAAGTATAAACAATGACTTTTTTTATATTCCACACATATAATGCGAATACAATGTTTATTGTAGAATTTTTTTTCAACACTGAACTTAGCGCACGCTGCTGGCGCATTTTAAAACTAATTCACGTTCCAATTAAGCGTCAGCATTGTGCGGCACTGAGTCGCATTATGCTCTGGCTCTGCCATTGGAAAACGGGGAATAGCTGCATGAAAATAAATGACATTGACAATTGCACTGACAGATTTGACAGTACATCTGACGTATTATTGAGTGAATGAATGTTCAATTTGTTACGTCATTCACTTATCCCCTAAGTAGTTACTCGGAGCTCAGATTTTGGTTGTGAAATTGATAAAAGATACTCGTAACTTTTACTTGACAATTAGCGCTACTCGGAAAGTAACTACTCAACGGTTTACTTGTAGATCGTGAAAGAGGCCCTAGTAGTAATAAAATAAATTAAATTAAATTATTGTGGAAAAAGTGATTACCACAAGCGGGACTTGAACCCACGACCCCGGAATACCGTTCCGTAGCTCTGCCAATTGAGCTTATTGCGGTCGTGCTTTTCAGTAATCAAATTAGGCCACCGTAATTCTGTAAAGAATACTAGGTGGATGGTCGAGATGTTGCAAAGCATTCGTGATAGATGGCGTCTGAAAATCTGTGTATACATATTATGTATATTGTCTTATTACTCTTCTTTAAATGTTTGATTTACCTAATTACAAAAATCTGTCAAGATCATGATGAGACTCACATTTGGGGTTCTGTATTTACTAGAGTGAAAAACATAATTATTTGCTTTAAAACAAGCAGTTACTTAAGCTCTCCACTTTACCAAATTAATTTTATATTCGGAATATAGGTAGCTGAAATGTAGGCAGCTACATTTCAGCTACCTCAATATGTAAGAAC
Source organism: Orgyia antiqua (assembly GCA_916999025.1). Classification (NCBI taxonomy): domain Eukaryota; kingdom Metazoa; phylum Arthropoda; class Insecta; order Lepidoptera; family Erebidae; genus Orgyia; species Orgyia antiqua. The sequence goes on from OU779869.1 coordinate 5,922,521, forward strand.
AAATATGTTTTTCGTGTAATAACAAATTACAAGCTTTTGGATTTATTCTATATCAGCAGGCGTATTATGAGCTTTCAAAATATCATGCAAGTTCCAGGCGATTGTGTTGACGGCGGCACACGGTCTGACTTTTATTTCGTATTATGACATACATAAAACTAGCCGACTTTTTAATGGATCAAGTGTCTATGGCCGTGTAAAGCTTTTTCATAGTCGTTCAGAAACTTAAACCAAAACAATTTATTATACGTAACAATGTAGCCGCTTCTATTTAATGGATTTACTTGTCACTTCTAGATAGTTAAAACGATCAACTACATGTCAAATTTGCGCTCGTAATACGCTTAGCGCCAGCCAGTGAAACAAAAGTCGGGCCGATATCAGCCTGAAGTCACGTGACCACTGACACACTAGCAATAGTAAACTCATAATACGAATTTGCCAGGCAGTTCCTTTCACGGCGTAAACGGCCTGGGAATAAGAGCTCATAATACGGCCGCAGCACTAATACAATATAAGATTGGGTCATGCCTAAATTTCTTGTCCCTAGGGTAATGGGTATTAACCTGTAAGTTTTGATTACCAAGCACGTGTCCAAGATGCTTTAAAATGGTAGTATTTGACCTATAAAAACTTTGGCACATTATATTTTTTGAAGGATAACTGAAGCTGCGACAGGTTTCATGGGTGCCATGTCTTCTCGCCTAGCTTATATTACTGGATCTAACGCCATCACTACTCCACCACAAGATGAGTAAGTAGTATTTTTATTACAAAATCCGGCCAATTTTAAGTTTTTATATTATATTTGTTACTAGCTGTGCCCCGTGGTGTTACCCGCGATAAAAAATCAATTCTATTTTTACCATCTCACGGGATATTGCGTTATTTTGGGATAAAAATTAGTATATAATGTTATTTTGACATAATGTAGCTTATAATAATATATAATAATAAGCTTATAATAATGTAGCTTATAAAAAATTGGTCAAGTGCGAGTCGGACTCGCGCACGAAGGGTTCTGTACCATTATCTATGCAACATAAGGCAACGTTATTAGTATCGAGCAAGAAACGGTAAAAAAATCATGTTTGTTGTATGGGAGCCCCCCTTAAATATTTATTTTATTTTATTTTTAGTATTTGTTGTTATAGCGGCAATAGAAATACATCATCTGTGAAAATTTTAACTCTCTAGCTATCACCGTTCTTGAGATACAGCCTGGTGACAGACGGACGGACGGACAGCGAAGTCTCAGTAATAGGGTCCCGTTTTTACCCTTTGGGTACGGAACCCTAAAAATGTAGCTTATACAGCTACATTATTGTAAAGTTTCATTAAAATCTATTCAGTAGTTTTTCCGTGCAAGCAGATACTTTAATACTTTAATACCGTCAGTCACGACATCCTTCTGGCTATCCTCTCCCATCTAATGATCTCCTCGGAGGCACTGGACTGGTTCTCATCTTACCTTCGGGGACGCCAGCAGTCGGTTCGTATTAATGATGATACCTCTAGCTGGCGTAGTCTAGACGCTGGCGTTCCCCAGGGTGGTATCCTCTCTCCTTTACTTTTTTCTATCTTCATAAATCTTATCACTCAACATCTTCAGTGCAACTACCATCTATATGCTGACGACTTGCAGCTTTATTCTCAGGCTTCGGTGGATTCTGTGAGTTTAGCGGTAAGCAAAATTAATAATGACCTGAATTATATTAGGGACTGGTGTGGTAAATTCGGTTTGACTATAAATCCCACGAAGTGCCAGGCTATTATAGTTGGTAGTCAACATAGCTTGACCAGGCTTGAAACTTTATACGTTCCACCGGTCACATTTGACGGCTCAACAATTAAATTTAGTCCTACAGTTAAAGACCTTGGATTGATTGTCGACGGTAGTCTTAACTGGCAAGCTCAAATAACTAGCGTCAGTCAAAAAGTTACCAACACCCTTCGTGCGCTTTATCGATTAAAGAACTTTCTCCCTTATAAGACCAAAGTGATACTTGTGCAAACCTTAATCTTTCCCTTAATTGACTATGGTGACCTGTGTTACTTCGACCTGAATGCAGAGCTTCTCAATAAATTAGATCGTCTTCTTAACAACTGCATTCGTTTCGTTTTTAGCCTTCGCAAATATGACCATGTGTCTACTTATCGCTCTCAATTGAAGTGGCTTCCCATACGTCTTCGTCATGACCTACGTGCTCTCACTACGTTATTCTCAATTCTGATGTCTCCCTCTCCTCCTTTATACTTCTCCTCTTACTTTCAATTTCTTCATACTACACACGACAGACACCTTCGCTCGACCAATAATCGTTTGCTTCACTGTCCACCCAATAAGACTGGCTTTGTTCATTATTCGTTTCCTATCCAATCAATCATAATGTGGAATGCACTTCCCTCTGAGATAAGACTGTTGAATAACCGAGACACCTTTAAGAGAAGAGTCAAGGAGCTTTTACTTCAAAAATTGGCTGTGTCATCAATGTAATATCACTTAGACGTATTTATATAAGTATACATTATTATTTTTAAGGCATACAAACAGTTATAACATACACACATAATATGTATTATATATGTATGTTTATTATTTAAATTCTATGTATGTTATATTATGTATCTATGTAGGTATTTGCATGTAAGTTTATTTGAATCTGTTAGTTGTAATGAATAATGTAAACTAAGCAGAATTTTGTTATTTTAATAGTTAAAATATACACCCACCACTTTATTTTTTCTGCACTGCCCAAGGTTGACTGGAAGAGAATGCCTTAGGCATTAAGTCCGCCTGTACTACCTTTTGTGTATATAAAGTTAAATAAATAAAAATAAATAAATACTTTATTGAAATAAATATTCACGGACATTTCACACAACGTCCTCTGGTCCCAAGCTAAGCTTATATGCTTGTGTTATGGGTACCAGAATACGGATAGAATACATATACTACTTTTCTTTTGTAAATACATACTTATAATAGTTATAATACATAGAAACACCCAGACGCAGTACAGACATTAGTATGACAATTAGAAAAATCACACAAATGATTGTCCCGAGCGGGAATCGAACCCGCGACCTCGTGATCGGCAGTCCGTTACATGAACCACTTCATCACGAAGCCCGTCTAAAACCACTCTATCTATTAAAAAAACCGCATCATAATCTGTTGCGTGGTTTTGAAGATTGAAGCTCACATAGGGACATACATACACAAATAACGACTGTGTTTTATAATAATTAAGGATAATGTTTACAGTTTGGCAGCTCGAACAAATTTGGACGCGTTAATAGCTCGTTCACCGTCGGACGAGTTTATATTCTCAGTGCCACGTGACCCGTTCCTGTCACCTTACTGGGCTGATGATCATTTGTTGAAGAGTTTCCCACCTGTTAGAATATTGGTAGGTATTTTACAATTTCATTTAACTATTTATACTAGCTGTGCTGGTCATTAAGGTACTTTTTTGAGCAGGGGTTCAGAATGTCAATTCTTGTTGTATTAATGCTCTAAGGGTATAGCTCACTCTCCAGCCTATTAACGTCCCCACTGTTGGGCACGGGCGTCCTCCACTTTGTGAGGAATTATGGTCTACTACGCCGGCCGCTTACTCGGCGTGTTGGCACAGGGTTTGTTTTCGAGTTTTCCGTCTCACACAGATGATGTTATCTGTGTACAACATTCCTTAGCTTGCTTTTACAGCACCCCGAGAAAGAAAAGGGATAATGCCACTTGATGATACTACATTATACTTCTTGCCATAAAATGACACCCATGCAAACCCGGGATACTATAAAACTTTGTAAGAAATAGAAAAAAGAATTTTTTTTTTTTAATAAAATTAATAAATAACATTGATTTTGCAGACGGTGCATTTGGATCCTTGCCTAGATGACTGCGTGATGTTTGCCAAAAAACTAAAAAGACTGGGCAACAGTGTCGGTATAGAAGTATTGGAGGGCTTACCACATGGATTCCTTAATTTCTCACTTGTAAGTTATTTTAAAAATTACTACCTTAATGTATTCGGTTTCACCCGCTTTACTGCCCCTCTCCATGGCTTTAAGGGCCTACATCAATATTATCGTCGACATGTACATATTAACACAGCTAGTAGGTATAGAAAATGAAGAATTAGGGATATATTTGTTGTTTACTCAAAATCTACTAAATATATTTTAATTCTGATTTACGTGTTTCTATATATAATAGTTACTTATGTTTTTAAAGTTATTTCATTAGGTACTTAATACGCGATAATAGACCGACAAATGAAAAAAATAAAAAATTAGAGAGGTTGTTTCGCTAAGATTTTCTATCGAGAAAACTTTTTTCAATCGCGTTTCTGAGTTCATGCGATCCTAGATCATATATTGAAAAAACATATACTTAAAAATTAGAGCTCTAGCCATTCAATCTAAAGAAACAATTAAAAATTCGTACGTAGAAAAATGCACGAAGCTAATTTGGTATCCTCTTAAGCATGATGTTAGATGGTCTATTATATGATATAGTGTTATTATGATATATACTATACAGGCATTGTCATGTGTCTTAATTATAAAAAGTAATACTTACAATAGAAGGTCATGTGAAATGAGGTGTTGTATGCACAAGTATAGTAAGAAACAGCTTAATTTGGGAACACAGATTATAAATGTCTGTTTCTCCCTCTCTCCCTCCAGCCCATTATCCTACTGCTGTGCACGGGTCTCCTCCACTCTTGGAGAGCTTTTGGTCTAGGGTTTAGTTTCGACTTTTTCGTCTCTTACAGTAGATGTTAACTGCTTATAACAATATCTCTTAACTGGCTCTTACAGCACCCTAGGGAAGAAATGGGACACTTGTATTCTTAATCCGCCACCATACGGAAATCCGTCACTACATGGATCCTATCCTAACCAATTTATAAATGTGAAAACGAGCTGGTGACGCAATAAAAATTTTAACGAGCATAAGTGTAAATGTGTGGAATGAAACTATAGCGATTTAAAAAACTGTACAAAGCCATCTATCGAGTGGTACAGTAAACTTGTTTATTAAGGTTTGATTTCTAAATTTCACGCGTACGAAGTCGCGGGCAACAGCTATTAGATCATAAATATGTATTCAATGTTTTTAGTATTCTGACAATTTTTTTTTTCTACAGATGGCAAAAGAAGCAAACGAAGGCTCAAAAATTTGCATCGAACGTATCAAACAGTTACTTAATTTAGAGAACAACACAATATCAAGAGAGAACAACCAGTTATGAATGTGTGGACTATGCAATTCTTGTGCCGAACGTAGATCGTAGAGGCTTTATATGTGCCTAGAAGTGACACACGTTAGAAATACACAAGTGTATAAAACTGTTCAAATTTTAAAATCTCCCGACTGGAGTGTTAAATAAAAATGTTTCACAGATCGACACTAAGGTAAACCAGTAAAGGTTCCTTTTTGCGTGGAACTGTAAAAAAAAATCTATGTCACTATATTAAAGACAGATATACAGAGGCGGATTAAAATTTGACTTTAGACGCCCTTCTGACAAGTTCAATAAAAAAAATTAACTACTCTTTTATTTATTTATTTACACACTTAATACAAAGAATTGTACAGGCGGATTTCATGCCTCGGGCATTTTCTTCCAGTTTTACCCTCTTTTAAGTCACGCGTTTGGTTATTAGTCCTGCGTGTCCATTTTTAAGTCTCCAATCTATTTCTTTTTTCAGTCTAAGACTCGTGTCCCATTTTAAGACGCGTGTCCCATTTTAAAACTCGTGTCCCCTTTTAAAACTCGTGTCCCCTTTAAAGACTCGCGTCTCTTAAGTGCATCCGTCATTTAAGTCTCGCATCTCTATCTGTTATTGCGTACTTAAAAGACCCTTTCTATCTGTCAAGAGTCATAAATGTACAGGCTGTATATTATGCAGTTCGTTATTCATGTTAATACATACATTATAATATAATGATAAACTTCAAATCTGTTTAAAACTTGTCCAAATAATTTCTGTGATAGAATAAATATATATAAATGTACCTGTTCTATTACAAATACCAAACTACTTTTATCGTATAATTATGTACTTATACAAAGTTAACTATAAATTCTGCCTCCGAAATTTCAAGTTCAATATTAGCCATAAATCTGAAATTTCTCGGACATCGATTCAATTTAAAAGTAAAAAAAAATAAAGGTTTTTTTTTCCATAAATCAAGATGTCCTCGGAATTATATAAGTGCTCGTTTTAGCTCGAATATACAACAGTATTCTATGTTCGCTATTTTATTTATTGTTACATAAATTATGTTTTATAAGTATCTCTTATGTGAACGCGTTATAACGTTCTTATTTATGATATTAATATATCCATATTATTTATTTTATATTAAAAATTTAGTTAAGAATCTTTCATAGTCCTTTTATCAATACCAAGCAGATATTACAGATATAGGTACCAAATAGTGTGTCAATGGCTATGTAACTTACCCGGCTTGAAGCCACATAAATATCTATGTGTGCATGTTATACATATATACATATTATATATATATAACTACGAATGTCTTTGATACAGAATGGATACAAGCTACACGTTATATGGACTAATAAAACAGATCTTCTCTATCTTATATACATTCTAGTTTAATAGCTTGTAAAATTGACGTTTGTTCTTTGCTAAAACTACTAATGTCATTTTAATTGAGAATACCTCATTCTAACAGACTATGAAATACTATTTAGCCATCCTAAAGTTGTGTCTTTATTATTGAACCCGTACCCACTATTTGGCATATCTGTGTAGTGAACCATTTTCGAATTGAGCCTAAACAATTATATACTGTAATTTATAAGATATTATTTTCTGTCCTAGAATATCTTACAAGATATTAACGCAACTCAATACTCAACTATTATTTTACTTTATTATTTTAAAAAAATATTTTTATGTGAATGTGCAAATACACGAAGAGAATATACTATAAAATGTTTATATCTGAGAGCATATGAATATACGGAGTGGATACGACATAGGGGCATTAAATTAGACTACGTATACTATAGGTATATAGTATTAATTCGATACAGTATAAAAATAAATAGCACCAAAAATGAGATTTCCTTTTTTTTTCAAACAAACTAAATAGCTTTTAACTCCAACCACCCTGTGTAAATAACCTAAGGTACAATAGCAACTTTCTATCTCTTTCAAGCGCATCTGTTTTGTTATTTTGGTCACTTTCGTAATAAAAGTGCAAGTGATTTGAATAGTGAAGAATGGCAGCTTGCATCGTAAAATGTACCGTAATTTATCGTTGTAAGAATGTAAGGTAGATGAACTTTGCCTATAAACTTATCAGTTGTAACGCGAAAGATACATCGTGTTCTTATAGTACTAAAACTTTTAACCTAGTTTGCGTCTAAACTAATGCTTGTATTTATTTGATTTTTGGTACAGAGCCTAAAAATGTTACCTAGTATATCCAGTTTAAAAAAAAGCCCATATGTCGTATCCACCTTGTATATTGGTCCAAATATTTGGTCACCATAGTAACCTATATATAAAAAACTAGATGTTGACTCTGTACATGTGGAATTTAGAAAATTTTCCCCGTGTTTGCAATATTTTTCACTAATGCTTCGCTCCTATTGGTCGCAGCGTGATGTCAATACCTATGTATTATGTAATAGCCTACCTCAATAAATGTACTATCCCACACAGAATTTTTTTTTCAAATCGGACCTGAGTGGTTCCTGAGATTAGCGGTTGAAACAAACTCTTTAGTTTTATAATATCTATATAAAAAATGTTAATGTGTCTAAGTATTTAGAATCTAAATAAATTAAGTTCTAATTATGTAATGTTACCTAATAATGCCTTGATCGTCATCTACGTATAATATTTATATATGTACTAAAATTGTATCGATAAAATAGTAAAAACATCGATTTAAAATCGTTTATAACTGTTTATCGTGTTGAAAATAAATTATTAGGCCGTTAGTTATACATATATTAAAAGTTGTGTATGAATCCCTAAATTTGAAATTGGTGTAAAGTTTTGAAGTTATAGTGTCCGCTTAAGTTATTGAAAACTCCAGCTATTTTTTATTTAATGTCTAATCAAATGTACGTCCTAACACGCCCTGTTAGCGTGGCACAGTACATCGTAATCCCTTCCAGAGTGTATTAGGCCCGTGCCCAACAGTGGGACGTTTATGGGCTGGAGAAAGAGGTTCTGTAATTTTATTATTAAAAAAGAAATACACATAACCTACACCTGACAAACTCCGTTATAATTATAAATATTATAAAACGCATCTTTACATAATATTTTAATAAATTTACTGAACTATTTTACTGTTTTTAACTAAGAGCATTAATCCAACAGGATTCGACATTATAAGGGGACCCCCAGCTGAAAAGGTTACGAGAGCAACGCTCATACTCATTGTGTATAAATACTGTCTTCTCTTAGTGCACGTGAGGCGATTTTGGGCGAGGCGTGCTCACTGACCAATTAAATTACGTTATCGTGTTTATGTGTCACGTGACAGTATATTTGCCCAAGAAGATGGCGCGTGTAACTTCTCCTGTTGGTTTTAATACTTTTAAAGATTTTAAATTAAATAAAAACAAAAGGACCACATAAATATATCAATTTTAAATAATATTGAAGTACTACTGAGTTATGAATCTGTTAACTATTTTTGATAAATTGTTTTATGACAGCGTTTAGACTATAGTCTCTGCCTACTCCGATGGGAAAAGGTATGACGGTATGCTGATGATGATATTTTATGAATAATTACCTATTGATATATTTTATACGGTTTGTTTATATTTAAGACGTGTCTTATCGGTTTTTGTGAAATGTAATACATTACATATATTTAAGTTCATATAATTTTACTTTTTGGTCATTCGAAGAAATGCCTTCACGTATTTAATGTTGAAATGTATCGCATAATGTTTTGAAAATAAATCATTGGTTTCGAAATCATAAACTGGTGTCTACAAAAAAAATCTTCAAAATAAATAAATCTAGAACAAAGTAACCAAAAATTATAATCACCTACTAAAATTTATTTTAGTTTATTTTTTTACGCAAGAGAATAGGTACCGTTACATAATATTAAAATAAAATTGAATAGGTAATATAAATGTTATTAAATCCTTCCAGAAATGAATTGAATATCAAGTAAAATTTAACCTACATTTTTAAAATCTTGAATTTCAAATACCTAAGTAAATATGTAATTAAACACAATCTGCTAATTTATTGATTTTATCTTAATTATTGCAAAAATTAAAAATTGTAATAAATCCTATTGTAATTATTATAAATTAATGATACTGCGTGTCGGTAAATCAAGTATTTCTAAATGAATATTGTGCATCGGCCAACTATTTTCAGAAAGTAACCGATTTTGTTCGGGTTTGCTCGGCATATAATGTAGAACTGCTTATATCAAATTATTTTTATAGATAAAAAAATAATAAAATTTCACTTAGCTTCTAATTTCTTGGTTTTCTTTGGTGTCCTATCCTGTTACGCAACGTTGGCAAAATTGTATAATACAAAAGCCATAAACTAAAATAAGAAGAACTGTAGGTACTGTATAATTTGAAGTTGCATTAACTAGTGGCTTTGATTAGGGAGTATAGTCCCTAATCAAAGACTAGTGGTTATCAAGAGTGGAATTTGAATCTACGTCCTTTGCAATTACACTGAACTTAACTAACGAACTGCCGTGATGTTCAAATCTAGTGGCATGGCGAGTGCATGTTAACCACTATTTTTTTGTTAAATATGTACCTTAAATTTAGCACAACAATTGTAAAAAGACATTTAATTTTTTTTTTGCCGATGCACAAACAAACAAAAATCTAAATGCGAATAAGTCTGTGATAGATATTTGAAGCTTTTTAGAAAGTCTAACAGTATTCTAAGCATCACAATTAATACATTATTTAAGTAGATGTTACTTGTAATTATATGAAATTGTAAAATGTATCTAATATTTTTATAGTTAAAAATACCATAAACTTGTGATTTGTATCACACTTAAAGCATTAATTCAACAGGAGTCGGCACTGTTTGCTAACGAAAACGGAAATGGGTAGAGAGCAATGCGCATACTAGGTAGTGTGCGGACAGTATCTTGTTCTTAGTGTACGCAGAGGCGTATTTTGAATATTAGCGCCTTGGGCCATTTGATTTGACGCCCCGGGCCAATTTTATTAGCCGCCCTAAAAATAATGGCGATAGAGCTAAATGTTAAACTTGAAGCCTTTCGCCGCCCTTTTCTGGCTGGCCGCCTTGGGCCATGGCCCCCTTGGCCCTAGGCCCCTAACAGCACGTATACCGACTCCTGTTGGTTTTAATACTCTAAGGGATCGCAATATTTTAATGTTGTCTTGTCTATAATGTGACAGGAATCTTGAATTGAAACTAGGCCTTATTTAAAACGATTACATTGTGTAGTTGTTGAAATATATAATCACAATTGAAATAGTTATTTATGTTGTCCATAGAATTAATTAGTCAATAACGACAATATGTACAATACCTAAGCTATTTCAATAAATAAATGAAATTTAATGTTGTTTTTTTTTAATATAAGTACCCAATTATATTTTAAGGGCACAACAAAGTGCATATATTCCGATGTATTAAAATAGCGAGAAAGAGACAGATATGTTAATATACTTATGACGTCACCGCCAGAGATGTTTCTTTTCTTGCCTTGTCTTTTTAGGGTTCCGTACCCAAAGGGTAAAAACGGGACCCTATTACTGATTTCTATATACATGTCTCTATTCTCGCTATACAACATGTAAAATATTTAACGCACACCCTCAAACACCCCAATTAGACTTTAATAATATAAACGCTATGCATACACCAAATATTATTTATATGTGTGTTAACATTGATTATTTGTGAAATTAGTAATTCCCATTTCGTGGAAATAAAATGGTCACCGATTGACACTTCGCTGCGCACGCACACACAGACACATGTACCTACTCGCCGCGCCCGCTCCCCGCTCTCCGAGTGCCACCCGACTTACGTTCCATTTTCGTTTTTATGAACTGTTTAGCTAGCTGTGTAAGGTGACTGTAATTTACTTAGTTTTAACTAAATTTTAGAAAAAAAATTTGGTACATAAAAAACATTCAAAATCGATCCAGATTCCGATTCTGAACAAATTACTTTCAGGGTGTGCGTTATGTTACATGTTGTATATGCCGTTTGTGACGTCCTTTAGAAACGCTGAATCTGCATTGTTTCTATACATAATGTAATAGGTTTAGTTAGTTCACATAATAGTGGCTTGGAAGTTTAACGCCTTGCATTAATTTGAAAGTAAGGTCGCATAGCTTTGTGAAAATGTTTCCAGATATGTGCTATTTTTGGGGATAGAGGGGGTAATATTACGTAGCTCTAACACCCCGTTAGATTTCGTCAATCTAAAAATAAGGTCTGTCTTTCAAAAAGGTGATCATATTTTAGAAGGGAACATGAAATTCTCTTAACATTTTGGCGAATCTTTTAATTAAAAAAAAAAAACACTTTTTACCGATTTAGACGCATATGGGAGTATGTTTGTTTTAAATTTATTACTATTATATTTCTTTTCTATAATTTAAAATATACGCGCTAAATTCGTAAAAAAAGGTTTTATTTGGGGAAAATAATTAAAACCAATATAATATATTTATCATGTTTATTATACTATAATAATGCTAAGGTTGCAGTGAACTTGATATTTATGAAATCATTATATTTAAAAGAGTTTCTGAACTATTTACTTTTTGGTAACATTACAATATTGACTACAAATGCCTTTTACACAAAAAAAAAATCTAGCAATTAAACAACAAAAATCCATTAATTTAATAAAATTAACAGGTCTTTAATAATTAGTACTTCATTATTTAAATGTTTAGTTGTATAGTACAGCTTATCAAAAATCCTTTCCTTATTTGCTTGAAACAAACATATTGATAAGAAATACCAATTAGTAGCGAGGTCATTAACACTTCTGGATTATACCTAACAATAAAAAAAAACAGGAGATTTACGACTACATACACCAATATACAAGTACTTACAGTAAAAAACTGACAGAATTTTATATCTGATATAGTTATAAGAATGTCTAGAGCTAATCATTATCATTTACATATTGTAATAGTGAAAATTCACATAAGTTCATGTAAAAAGTACTAGTTATCATATAATTAATTCTAGAAAGCGACAACGCGCTATTCAGGCCCAGTGAATAGTTTTATTTGTAACATCACCTCCTTTCAATCAGAAATATGACATTTTTTTTAACTTTAAGATTAAATTACATAGGCTTCACCAGGGGGTTGGTAGCTGTTGAAAATCTTACAGCCGTATTCACAAACGTTACTGTGAGGTCTCATAGTAGGCATGGACGCACAGGGGTAGCAAAATCATTTCACAAACAATACTTATGTGGTGAAGCGCACTATGCGTTTGTTAAACTGAACGCATAGCTCAGTTTTGTCTATGAATACAAAGCCTCGATGAACAGAACGCACTGAGAAGTGTTACCCTTTCCACAGTGCATCAAGACTTAAGTACTTACTTAAGTAAATATTGTTCCTGAATACGGGTGTTAATCTTTTTAATTTCACCCCAAAATAAAATCAAAAACTGCAAATGCCAAAACAAATTTTTTGCTAAACCCATAATAATAAACACAAATACACTTACATATCAATTTATAATAATTTATGTTCCATTGTGACCAAATGAAAACCTACTATGTTACATATAAAACTTTCTCTAAATAAATAAATAAATACAACAAAAATGATGAAGGAGGTGAATTATGATTTTAAAAATCTAGCCATCATGACAATGTGCCATAGAGATTAAATGGTCTCGTAATTACATTTCAAATTACATTATCAGCACAATACGCACACATTATTATGAACATATTCTATATATTAATATGATACTGAATGTAGTCAGTCATTTCTAGTACAATATGGCCTCAAGCATCCTCAACCACATCAGATTTACGAACCCATCCATTACAAATGTATCAATCCTGTATGCACACAGAGTTTTCATTATGACTTCTACACTTTTATCACTTTCACATTTACAACTGAGTTGAGACGTTGCAAGTAAAATGTTAGCTGTTATACTATTCAATCATGTCCATTTACTTTCGCATACGGTACTGATCCGTTAAGTAAAGGTACAGGAGCTTGTGGCGGTCTAATTGTCTTCTGTAATACGTGAGCATCTGCAGGCTCTATTCTCTTGTAGTAATGTTCTTTAGTCTCAACTATCTCAAAACCAAATTTCTTATAGAAATCTATTGCTCCTTCGTTATTTACTTGGACATGTCTGAAATAATAAATTCAGAATTAGTAACAGGCACTGAAAATTGTTATGTAAGACTACATGTGCAAACCATGTTTGTTTAAACTGTAGATGGCGCCCTATCCATATGGTGAAAGATTAAATATATTAATAGATTAAATATCACCACCGTTTCTATGCAAGAGTGCTGTAAAAGCCAGTGAAATGGAAATAAGAGCATAGGCACAATATAGACATTAACAATATTAATTGGAAACTAAATACATTACCTTTAATATATAGACCTGACAGCCATTATGTTAACATATCATCATTAATATAAAATATTACTTTTGAAAAGTCTCTCTGTCCACCTATTAACGTCCCACTGTTGGGCATGAGCTTCCTCCACTTTAGTAGGGATTATAGTCTGCTATGCCGCACTAACCAGGCATGTTAGCATAGTTTTTATTTTCTAGGTTTCTATCTCTCACAGTGTTTAAATTATGTACACAATATCCCTAAACAGTGTTTTACAGCATCCCAGGAAGAAAAAGGGGTGATAACACTTATGTTCTCAAACCGTCACAACGCGAACAAAGTAAAAAGAAAGTGAAACACACAAAATAGAATGTAACATGAGCTCTCAATATAATATAATATTTATAGATTAAGACAGCAACTGGACGAGCTAAAGGTCAAGCGATTATCAATGACAGTTAAACGATTTGCTTATTTCTTTCAGTACTCATTACTTATTTACCAATTAAATACTAAATTGGCAAAATAGGATATAAATGACCATGTCGCAAATATTTCACTTACTTTCTTATAATTCATTAAGCAATAATGAATTTCATTACATTTTAAATATTAGGAATATTGTAAGGTCAAATTATTGAATGCTTAGATGATTGCTTAAGAAAACTCTAGGTACATTAACTAAACATAATTGTGATATCTAGATCTTCTAAAACCTAATGGAATTTGTCCTTGACACTATTTTGATACACATAACAATTTAGTAATAATTGGATAAAATATACTTGCAACATTACAATATTTTTATCTTATTGATTACATCTTTGCCTTTGAAATTAAATTAACTGATAATGTGAATCTCTACTCTAGAACACTTTGTTTATATACTGCTCAGCATAATGATGACAAGAGACAATACTAGCCCCAGTACCTACTTGTAAATTTATAACCTTCAGAGAACATACACTTTACAATAACACACAAAATTTATGTATCATAATCATGTTCAGAGTTGGTATATTGTAACCAAAGTGTACTTACAAGAAAATGCTGTCAAAATTGCCATCCTGTTCAACAAACTTGAGCACATGTTCCACCATTAGAGTACCAATTCCTAATCTTCTATAGGGATACAAGCATCCCAAGGTCATAATATAGAGCCTCCTTGAATTTTCCGACGTGTCTATTCTACAACACACTGCTCCAACCACAATATCATTATAATATGCTAACTTTGCCAATTCACCAGCCTCCAAAACATCTTTGTAAAATTTATCATTGTAAGATACCGGAAAAACCACCGTATTTAGCTTCTTTAGTTGTTTTATATTATGGGGAGTCACGTCGCCGAGTTCTATTTTAGCTCTGAAAAGACAAATTTATTGTTTTACAGGCAAATACGAGTAATAAAGGACTGGCAATGCGCCCATTTACATGCACATCAGTTTGCTAAAGAATCATTTTATGACCGTAATATGGCAATAGATAGCTAGAAAATTACTTACCTAGTCATTTTAATAACTATTCTAGAAATTAAACACTACAATTTTAAAACTAATCTAACACAGTTATATCACACGAGATCACTCCCGCCATCTACAAGTGTCGCTCATTCGCTCGTTGCGTTGCTTCGCAAATCACTTCAATAAATTTGCTGTCACGGCTGTCAGTACTGTCATAATACCAGTGGGAGGAAAGTTCGAAAATGGCACCTAAACGTGGCCATAAATTTTTTCAGGTGCGCCATCTCAATTTATTGTTCCGCTATGTTAAATAATTAGTTCATATTAACTGAAATAGATAGAATACTATGTAATACAATCATGATTTATTAGTTTGTCGACTTAACCGTTTAGAATAGAATACACTTTATTGTACACCAAAACATGTTACATGTCACATATATAACGAAAATAAAAGAAAAACATGTACAATTGGCGGTCTTATCGCATATTGCGATCTCTTCCAGACAACCTTTGGATGGACTCAGTCGATCTGGAACTGGGGTAAAGTGCTGTACCTGCTACTTAAAAACAATAGTGAAAAAAATTAAACTTTAGTTAAACCTACCTAAAATTAAATATACATACATAAACCTATACATATATACACACTATACATAAAAGTAATAAATAATTACGCATAATGACTTAACTGTAGAGATGGGATTATTGAATAGTTTGCAAATAATGTTCCTTGAGACGTTTATTAAATGAGACGATAGATTGGGCATTTTGAATCCTGTTTGGCAGTGCGTTCCACAGGCGACCTGCCTCTATAGTGATGGATTTATTGAAGAACCTTGTGGAGTGCGCTGTCAGGGCCAGTCTCAGATTTTCCGACGATCTTAAGGTTCTCAGATGTGTGTTATGGAGAAACGTGAAGCGTTTTTTGAGATAAGTAGGGCTAGTAGGGTTAAAGAGAATATTATAAAGTTTAGTTGCGAATGGGGGCTTATTTACGCGAGTGCAATTCAAAGTCAAAGATTTTTATTTTAAGTAGGCAAGATATACTTTCTTTTTTAAAAAGTCAGAAGCCAGGCGTCTGTTCAAAAGGGGAATCCTATGGAGTAGAATAGACAAGAAAATCCATGGATTTTTTTCTTCGTTGTTTCCTTTTTTCAATTAAATTCATGTTTACAACGAAAAAGGGGTGTGAGGATGATGCAGGGTAGTGCAAATTTGCGTTAATATCATTCTACGTCATAATTATCATAACTTGTAAGTTTATATAGTTATAAGTTATAGTTATTTATATATATATAGTTATAAGTATATATTTTATAATATATAATTGTTATATTATATATAGTTATAAGTTATTTATAAGTTTATACAGTTATATATTTAAAATTTTAAGTGAAATAAATATTCATTTCATTTCATTTACTAGTTTTGTTTAAACAAGTCTTTTTAGCGTCTAGTTTAATATCAGCCCAATATAGAAAACATTTAACTCGTATTCGCAATTTTGTTAAGTAAGATCGAACCATTATTAGAAGATTAATAGCATTTCATAAAATATGTAACGTTAACGAGATTAATGTTGATAATATTTTTCTTCTCATCCATCATTCAATCCATCATTATAGGTACCTATTTAAGGGTAAAGGGTATACATAGAGAAATAATAGTATACCTAAACTACAAGGGGTATACAATTATACATAATGTATCTACCTAGGTAGGTGCATGTGCATAGATATACCTAATGTTGTGGAACAATAAAAATAGAGGTCTTTTTCGTATGTAATATAATTGTGGAAGTTGTCTCTTTATTATAACTCAGAATTAATACTCTGTGCAAGGTGCTGTCATTCAAAAATATTTTTTGACAAAATTACTCTGGTGTTACAAATTAAGTGAATATTTTCATACTAAATTTGTGCAGTAATTTTATTATTTTTAACATTATCAACTTATCATACCAATCATATGCAACCTCATTTGTGGTGGGCAAAGCTTATAGTCACGAAGTATAGATACAAGGAGTCCGAACGGTATAGGCTTTTCCATAATATTTCGTGTAAACAATAATAAACCCAGATCATAGTTCTATTTTCTGCCACTGGCTGCGCTAGTATTCAGGACGTACCGATGCTATTATAGAATATCAGAATATCTCTTGACCTTCTCTGTATTGTTGGGTTTAAAGCACTCGAAAAATTTCTAAAAATTTCCTGAAACTTATATTTAATTGCACGTTTCTCAGAATATTTTTTTCCACAGGTGCCAATAGTTCAAACGAGTACTTCTTGAAAAATGGCGCGCTCTACCGGCAAAAAATCTGTCCCTTAAATTGAGACCATTCGTTCAACATTACGTTCGGACTCCTTGTATCTATACTTCGTGCTTATAGTACTCATAATAATAGGTACATAAAATAATAGACTGAGAATCATGGATGAGCTGTCAGGCAGTTTCAGGGCCCTGAGTCGGGTATTTCAACGGTGTCACAACTGTACCATTATTGTACCATTCTGGTGCAATAGTAAAGTTTTTGGTAGTCTACTAATAATGTGTCGTCATAACGACTTCATCATTGTCTTACAATTGTCAAAGTGACATAAATTGCTAGTCTCGTACACAACTGCTTCACAATTGCAATTCAATGACTGAAATGTTTCGGTAGTCTGCTATTTTGAATTTGACAGTAATATTTTTAAATTGTCCTGTGTCGACAGATTGCCATAAATAAAAAATAGATAGATAGAAATATTAGAAATTGTTCTTTGTAATTTATTGCAATTTACTAATCTCCTAAACTTCACATTGCTTTTTATACTAATAAATAGTATGTACAAATATATTTAAACGAAGTCTAGCATGATTAAATGTTTAAATTTATTAGTAGTTTTTCGAAAATCACTTCAACTAACGCATTTTTTAAAAACGGCAACACATACATACCATTCTAACACAATCCATAGATAAAAGAGACCGAAAATTCAATGCATAGATAAAAGAGATCGACAATTCTATTACCATTGAAAGACCGTTAAGACGGCATATAGCAGACTACGGATATTTGACTTCAATTGCAACGGTATCGTGCCGGTATTGTGCCGGTATGACAATTGTTCCAAAATAGTGGACTTGAGCACCAGATGTTCTCCAAAAGATATCCGCAAAAGATCCAAAAGGATCCGTCAACACAATCTTATAAACCACGAAGTATAGATAGAAGGAGTCCGAACGTAATGTTGAACGAATGGTCTCAATTTAAGGGACAGATTTTTTGCCGGTAGAGCGCGCCATTTTTCAAGGAGTACTCGTTTGAATTCTTACGCGGGAAATTTTATTGCTATTGACACCTGTGGAAAAAAATATTTAATTAAATTAATATTTAATTTAATAATAATAATTAAATTAAATTCAACTTTCACGAGCCAGCGCGTGTTTACATGTAATAATAATAATAGCATCGGTACGCCCTGAACACTTGCGCAGCCAGTGGCAGAAAATAGAACTATGATCTGGGTTTATTAACGCATTCAATGCTGAATAATTTGCGAATTTATAGTCAATGCTAATAAAAGAGTCATTCGCCCAGTGCTGAAAACGCGTATGTGCGTTCAAAAAATTTTTCGCGTAGTGCTAAGAACGCTTATGTGCGTTCATAGAAAACTCGCGTAGTGCTAAGAACGCTTATGTGCGTTCATAGAAAACTCCCGCAGTGCGGCCGACGCTTATGCGCGTTCGGTAACTTTCGAGTTTTATGACTGTCATATTGTTATTATTATAACAATTACGGGTAATATAAAGGGTCTTTCACATTGGTGTTTTTTGTACTTAATAAACTTTTAATATAATAAGTAGGTACAGTATATAAATATTTACCCAATTTTTTGTTGGATAGTCCATTTAATGAGGAAAGCTATATAACTTCACGCTGCGAACAATGGGAGCGAAGAATCAGGGAAAAATTTTGCAAGAACGGAAAAGAATTTCTAAATTCCACGCACCTACGGAGTCCGCGACTCCTTTACATACAATATCCTAATTCCTAATCTTTTTTCTAATAAATAAAATTCTCGTGTCACAATGGTTGTTCCCATACTTCGCCAAAACGGCTTGACTGATTCATAAGACAATTTTATATGCATTCTATCTATTAAAAAAAAACGCATCAAGATCCGTTGCGTATCTTTGTTTCATCGCAATCGGTCCACTCAATCAAGAGATATTTAGATAATACGAAATTTCTCAATATGGTTACTTGCAACGCCATCTAGCGGCGAAAAAGAGAATAAAAAAAATGATTAGGTCGATCGAATAAAAATCGATCCACGCGCACGGAGTCGTGTGCACAGATAGTTTATTTTAATAATATTACACAAAACAAAATACATAATATACGATACATCAAAAACAAATTCAGTCCAGTGTACACTCTCCTTTACAAACCCACATGTTACGATGTCTTCGAAACAATAGACACTCAGATTACGGGCTATAAAACGCACAGGTGCTAGATTTTTTTTATATGGACGCACATACGCGTTGGTCAGCACTTGGCGAATATCCAAAAAACGCGCATAAGCGTTTTCAGCACTAAATGCGTTAATGTGTACACGAAATATTATGGAAAAGCCTATACCGTTCGGACTCCTTCTATCTATACTTCGTGTTATAAACCATAAACACAGTAAAAAAAAATTAAATCATAAACCGGAAATAATAGAGATAGTGACTACTCTGTAAAACCTCTATGAGGGAAATGTTTATGGCTTGCTCTTTGATTGAGAGCCAAATTTAAATATTTTTATCTTTCTATTGTTTTGTTTCCTCTGTCAAAACAAACCTATTTCTTCCATGCTATTAGAATTTTCGATCAAAAAGGAACGTGTACGTAGTCATAATGTTACTAAATAAATTGCGATATATTCAGTCTTTTATAAAGTTAGGTTTACCTCCTGTTCAACTACGTTACTGTGAAAGAACCGTATCAAAGTGCAGCAAAGTCCAAGCTATGAATATGCAGCAATCAAAGCCTATGCCGGATTCCTTGGATGACGCAGAAAAAGCAGCAATCATTGAATCTTCACTGTTTCCTTCAAAAGTAGTTCCCAAGGGGGAATTAACTAATAAAGATCCTATCGTTTTACCGTTTGATGATGTGCCAGGTCCAAAGTCGTTGAAATATATATCTACTTTCCGACAGTATTTTTCAGAACTTGGTACTCAAATTACGGCTCGTCTCTTAACATTAGGATTAAATGTCGGTTAGTCTTTACAATATATTAAATTAGCTGCTGCCCGCCACTTCGTACGCTTGGAATTCAGAAATTATTTCCCGTTTCTGCATTCATTTTCCCTGATGCTTCGCTCCTATTAGTCTCAGCGTGATGTTATATAGCCCGTAGCCTTTCTCGATAGATGTACTATCCAACACTTAGATTTTTTTTTAAAACCAGACCGTGCAGCGGTGGTTCCTGAGGTGAGCGCGTTCAAACAAACAAACTCTTCAGCTTTATAATATTAGAATAGATTGTTAGCTAGAAGTTGACCGAAATAAACTATACTTTGTTAAGATTTTTCACGAGAAATGCTGACTTCTTTTATGTGTATTTAATTTTGTTTATTTTAGGAACTTACTTGAATACTAAAAAGCCTTTGAAGAATCTATCCGCTTTATTTGATGAGTATGGTCCAGTAGTGCGTTTCGTGAGTCCCGTAGGAGGAGATATAGTATTGATAAATAATCCCGACCACATCCAAAAAGTATACGCTATGGAAGGTGAATATCCTGTCAGGTCAACCCTGGACTCTTTGGAGAAATATCGATCAGAACATAGGAATCACACTTACGGATTATATACTGTGTTAGTTACCTACTTATTGAAACATTTTTTTACACATATATTTAGTTAGGTACTAACAAAATGAATGTAAAGTAGTTATAGCAAATAGTTTAACAGAAAAATATACAAGGAACCACAGCAAGGAACTTTGTAAGACTGGTGAACTAGTCTGGCGACTTTAGTCAGCTATTGAGCTTATTTTGTGCCCAGCGGACGTAATGTGAAATGTCCGTAAATGTTCATTTATATATTAATTGCAAAGGCTGTAGCTGTGTTATTGTTTGTAGCCACTAGTGCCACTGCCCTAAATAAGGAAGAATTTAATAGCACTGCAAACTAAGGGCCTACATCAATATTATCGTATATCATCGCCGACACGTACATATTAACACAGCCAGTAGGCACAGAAAATGAAGAATTAGAGATACTTTTCCTATTTACTCAAAATCTACTAAATATATTTTAATTCTGATTTACGTGTTTCTATATATTATAATAGTTACTTATGTTTTTATAGTTATTTCATTAGTTAATACGCGATAATAGACCGACAAATGAAAAAAATAAAAAATGAGAGAAGTTGTTTCGCTAAGATTTTCTATCGAGAAAACTTTTTTCAATCGCGTTTCTGAGTTTATGCGATCCTAGATCATATATTGAAAAAACATATACTTAAAAATTAGAGCTCTAGCCATTCAATCTAAAGAAACAATGAAAACTTCGTACATAGAAAAATGCACGAAGCTATTTTGGTATCGTCTTATCGCCGCTAGTTTAAAAACTTATAATTGTAATCACAGATAATATAATACAGATGTAATCCATTTCCAAACGGAAAACTAACGGACGTAAAGATTTTCTATTTCTGAATTATGCACCCACTTTTATTTTAGCCAAGGAAAGGACTGGAGCCGCCAAAGATCGCTAGTAGTGGCTCCTTTACATAATTCTGTCGTACATCACCTATTAAGTGTGAACGATGTATGTGAGAAATTTACCCGTAAAATCTACAACATGAGAAATTATCAGGACGAATTATCAAAAGATCTGTATAAGGAGCTTCATAAATGGGCTTTTGATTGTATGGGTAAGTACTTCCTATAGCAAGTAACCAACCTATCAGATTAGTTCTCACTTCTAGGATAGGTTTAGGCACAGGATCCTAGGATAAATTTCCGAAACATCACAACATTTTTCTTTTTAAGTCATAAGATTACATTACACTACTTGCATGGGTTGCAAGGGTCCCCCAACATCTGGAAACGTAGAACACTAAAAGAAATGTGATAACGTCTGATCAGCGTTAGTAAAAACAATAATTTGTTACAGGTTTGATACTCTTCTCAAAGAAATTCACAATGTTAGATACGCAGTTAGTGTATAGTCAATGTGATATGTCTTGGCTTTACCACAGTTTGGAGAAAGCCACTGATGCAATAATTAAGTGCGAATCTGGTTTGCATTTGTGGAAATTGTTTCCGACACCGGCTTGGACTTCGCTCGTCAAGTATTGTGACAGTTTAGATGCGTATGTTGACGAGATATTATTACTATCTTCTTTCCTTTCTTTCCTAGCCTTTCCATTTTAAATTTTGAAACGCTGGCCTCGTTTTTAACAGAAGCATAATTATGGTAACCTATGTTCTCGATAAGGTTTTCTTGGACGCTTGGCTTTTCCGAAGGTATCTATTGGATCATTAAATCTAGCTTGCAGAACCATACAAATAATTCCCGTCGTCGTAGATTTTCCTTATCTAGCAGAGTAGTGTTTCTGATATTAAAAAACCCTAAAAACAATGAATTAATGAGTTTAAATTAATTTCAGTTTAATTGGCAAACACGTTTTGGAAGTGGAACAATCTAACTCTTTCAAGAACGAAGAATCTCCGGCCAATTTAGGTAAGTCTAGTATTTGCAACATTTTACACGTGGAATGTAGAAAACAAATAATAATATAAAACACAGAATAATAAAAAAGCCGTATTAAAATCAGTGGCATAGTTTTAAAGATTATAGCTCACATAGGGACATAAAGAAAAAGCAAATGAGGAAAGATAAAGATTAGGAACCGATCTACCAAATAACAACCGATTATCTTAAACAAACAAACAATAACAACTGATGGGTACTGAAATTTTGAAGTCGGAAATCTAATCGAATTTACACATTGGATATCTCATTCAAGACTTTTTTCAAATTCACATATTATTAACAAAAGCCTCACTTTTATTGAGCTGTGACAGGAATCTGACTATTTCTACAGATAAGAACTCTTTAATTCACGCAATGTTAATGGGTCAAGAGAACATGAGTACTGAAGATATTGCTACTATTATTATGGACATGCTACTCATTGGAGTAAACACTGTAAGTAGTTATGGAAAAAGACAAATACACAGATATTTATACATACATAATAAAACTGTGGACAAATACAAACATAGTGCAATTACTCTTAACTTATTAGATTAAATTAAAGAGATACCTGTCACCACCCAATTTAGTGGAAACTGTAAAAGTCCGGGAATAAGCATAAATCTAAGCTAATACTTCAATACTAATATTATAAAACTGAAGAAGCGCTAATCTCATGAGCCACTGGTCCGATTTAAAAAATCTTTCAGTGTTGGATAGTACATTTATCAAGGAAGGCTATAACTTCACGCTGCGACTAATGGAAGCGAGCATCAGTGAAAAATGTAACATTAACGGGAAAAAGTAAATAATATAAAGGTCTTGGTGGGAAATAAACCAGCGACCTAGTAACCAAAAGTCGTCTATACTACCGTTTAAATTTAAATCCAGAAATAATTGTATTTTTTCATTCCAGATTACATCATCTATGTCTTTTCTACTATATTATATAGCGAAATATCAAAGGCCGCAAAAGATACTATACAAGGAAATATGCAATGTCGGCGCAGATTTGAATATAAGCGACATGAACAAACTGGCTGAACAAACACCCTATTTGCAAGCATGCATAAAGGAGGCTTTAAGGTAGGTAACTATTTCATGACAAAAATTTTGGGTATAAGGATAGAGGGGTTACTGACTACAAAAAACTCTTAAATATTGCATTTAAGTATTTCTTGGTTAACATGACAGAAATGGGTAATCTTAGAATTTCGACTCACTTCTATTACTAATTAATTTTGCAATGTTTTTGGATTTGAAATCCAAAAGGATTTGATTCCATCATACACTGGTCACATCACGTACAAAAATCGTATTTGTTACAGATTAGTTCCCCCCATACCTTTGTTGACTAGAATTTTGCTAAGAAATATTACTTTGGATAGATATAAGTAAGTACTTGCTCGATACAATTATTACATTGAACTCGCGTGGAAATAACTTTTTATTCGATAAATAATGAATATTTTCTGCTTTTTAAATTAATCTTGAGATTTCAGTTGAATCTACTATTCTTGCGCTGTATAAAATCACTAAACACAAATAATTACGGTCATTTCACACAACGTCCTCTTGTCCCAAGCTAAGCTTATATGATGTGTTATGTGTACCAGATGTAAATACATAGTACCTATATTTATATTACACAGAAATACCCAAACGCAGAACAAACATTTGTGTGACATTTATATATGACTAGCTGTCCCGGCAAACGTTGTTTTGCCATACAATTCTGTGTAAAAATCAACGACAAAAAATTTCATCAAAATCGGTCCAGCCGTATAGGAGGTGTTCAATTACAAACACGTACAGAAGATTTATATTATAAAGATATTTATATGACGGGCCTCGTGGTCTAGTGGTTCATATAACGGACTTCCATTCACGAGGTCTCGGGTTCGATTCCCGGTCAGGACAATCATTTGTGTGATGTTTTCAACTGTCATACAAATGTTTGTACTGCGTCTGGGTGTTTACTATGTACTATAAGTATGTATTTACAAAAGAAAAGTAGTATTTTTATTCTATCCGTATTTTGGTACCCATAACACAAGCATAATAAGCTTAGCTTGGGACCAGAGGACGGTGTGCCCAGACGTCACCCTTGAGAGGATGCTCTCGGAGCAACCGCTGGGTGGGCAACTGATGGCGGAATCACCGCAGTACCAGTGCCCAATCCCCAGCTGAGTTAGGCACACGGGGGGGGTTTTAGTGGGTGAGGGCCCCACACTACCCTACTACCCTACTACTAATAGTATAATATTCTTTTCAATCCACACACTCCCAACTACCTCAAAAAACGGTTCACGTTTCTACATGACACACATACGAGGGACCTCAGATCATCGGAAAACCTAACATTGACTGTAGTTACGCATTCGACTAGATTCTTTACTAAATCTTTTACAGTAGAAGCGGCGCGGCTATGGAATGCCTTACCTTTGACGATAAGAAACGCTCAAACCATATCATCATTCAAAAAACTTGTTAAGGAACACTACTTGTCCCTACCGATAAATTGATATACTTCCATATGAATATTCTATGTATGTATATAATATGTATGTATTGTGTATGTATGTATATGTCAAAATATGTATATAAGTATATATTTATGTAAATGTTATGTATGTATATGTATTTGTATATAACTGCTACGAGCAATATACTATATAATATACTATATTCACTTATTTTTAGTACACCAAAAGTCGCCTATTCTGCCTCGGTCAAATCCATCTTATGGTTGTCTGGGAGAGATCGCAGCTCGCGATAAGACCGCCCTTTGTACCTATGATATGTCTGTTATGTAAGCTTTATAAATAATTAAGGTGTGCAATAAAGAATATTTTACTTTTACTTTTACTTTACTACCCTTCTGTTATCCCCGAACAGTGGGGTGTGCGGTCAGGCATTTCCACTTCCTCAACAAAAAAAAAAGGGACCAGAGGACGTTGTGTGAAATGTTCATGAATATTTATTTATTTATTTTATTTACACAGGACATTTATAAACATCACACAAATGATTGTCCCGTGCGGGAATCGAACCCGCGACTTTTTGAACGACAGTCCTTTATATGAACCACTAGACCACAAAGCCCGTCGAACAACTCTACCTAATCCTGATTAATAATGCTACAATTACAGTATACCACGCGGTACCCTAATTATAATGTCGACGCAAGAAGCATCGCTGAGAGAAGGGAACTATGACGATGCGGCAGTGTTCACGCCAGAAAGGTGGTTGAAGGATGACGCTAAGAATTATCATGCGTTTGCTTCTATACCTTTTGGATCCGGAGCCAGGAAATGTTTGGGACAGAATATTGCTGAAACTATGTTAACGCTGCTAACTATAAGAGTAAGTTTGTCTTTGCAAATAAATAATTTTATACTACTGAATATCAAATTACAATCAATAATCAGCAAATTGACAAAAAAAAATTTCTCTTATTGTTGAAATCAGTTGAAATAATATAAGGACAGGCTAGGCCTATTTTAACCAAACTTTCATTGGTAGATAATTAACAGGCAATAACTCAAGCAACTGCGAATTCCATGAAAGCAGTAAGGTTTTGAAAACAAAAAGAAATGCCAAAGTTTTAACTTTTGCAGTGTACAATCTAGGGTTAAATAATGTTTTAAGTTTAAATCCAACTATTTTGAACTATTGAATTTCAACAAACTATTTTGAATTTCAGATTATGCAAAAATACAAACTGGAATATCATTATGGAGATATACAATCAACAAGAAGTTTTATTTCTAAGCCGAAAAAGCAGATGAAGATAAGATTTGTTGACAGGTCCTAAGGGAATAACAAATACTTTATTTAGTGAAAATGGAGTGTGATCTAAAATATTAAGTTATCAAAAATAGTTTGTTGTTGTGACAATATTTACATTGTAGGTGTGTAATTGTAAGTTTTTGTAAAATAAAAACAAACTCATATTTACAGCGTTGTCATTAAAATATTTTAATTTCTAACAAAAAATAATAACATAATACACTATTACTTCTTAATATACACCACACCCTTTTCCTTTTTATATTGTGAATATTTATTTATTTTACTCATTATATTAGTTTCTCTCCACTCGTAAGCTTTCTAATTGTGCAGCTATAAGAATCACTAGTCACTACCTATGTCGTCTTGATGTAAATATATTTAAATATTTCCCTCTTGTCATTTCTTTAGCTTCTTCAAGGCCTAACTGATAAGCTAAATCATGAAGCTTTTTAACTTCCATAATCAATCCACTTGTAGATAATGAACCCAGATCTGAAAAAAAAACTAAGATTTAGATTGTTAGCATGTAAGTACCTATATCACTAGCCAATCCATTGCTGGCACATCAATGTCAAAAGCCTTCGTTCATTATAATATGGCTAAGACAATAATAGGAGCCATCCAAGAACAACCTTCAATAGAAAATTACAAAAAATATAACTATAGATCTGTATATTAGATTGTTTTTAATTAAACACCTGATAAAATATAAAACCTACATTATTCATAACTATTCCAATTAATATATTTATTGAAAGTATATTTAACTGGCTGATATAAATAGCACTGTAATTTTGACAATACTTACGTTGCATATAATTATAGTCTTCTTTCGTGACCCCTCTATTCCATGACGGAGGAGACTGGTTACTATTCGGCAGTGGGGCAAACTCCGACACCCCGGGAACTGCAAACGAGGATGTGGAACACTGAGATCCATTATCTGAATCAACTACATTTACGTTATCTTCACTCATTATTATAGTTTAAAACTTGGTCGTTTTTAACCGAAATGAAAAACCAAAATGTAATAACATCCACATCGGGCAGGATGACAACATTAGAACGTAATTCCCGCGATTTTTGAAAAATCTATTGCACAATGAAAAACATGAAAATAGATTAATTATAATTATGGATATTTACTTTGTTCAGGCCATAATTCTGGAGACGCACGATCAAGTTTTTCCGAGCTAAAAAGGCTTTCTTCTAAGGACGTCAATGGAATATCGTCGGCTGTTGTTTGGTCTGAAACAACTTTTATTATTACTCCAAAGTCAGGGCGTTAACAGACAAAACTGTATAAAATTATTAACCAAATTAATATGAAATAAATTTCTGAACAAAACCTTAATGAGTTTTAAGTTAATTATAATTTATCATAACAATTTACCACTTTCAACGATAGATTCCTGTTTCGCGGCCATTTTCTAAATTTTGACAATCTTCAACCATAGACATTTTTTCATCATTTTATACTTTTAATTCATAGACAAGTCCAAGTTTTAATCATAGATACAAGCGATAGATATACGCCCCGTTTTCCAATCAGCGCACAATAGCGCATTATGCGGCACTATGCTCAACGTTGAGTGTTCCAATTACAGCATCGCATCGCACAATCGAGCACTCTCAAAAGTGATACGTGCAATCCATACCAACTTCAGCGACAGAAAATTAACAAGTATTTTTTCTTGAAATTGGCATTGATTGAAATTTTATTTATATATTAACGTTAGTAATATTATTTATTGCTAAAAAAAATTTAAGGCTTCTTTTCGTCGGAGTTTTCTGGAAATATGCAAAGTTAATTCAAGCTGTGTTAAAAAATAAATAAATAGAAGTATGGATAAAGGTATAAACAATGACTTTTTTATATTCCACACATATAATGTGAATACAATGTTTATTTTAGAATTTTTTTTTTCAACACTGAACTTAGCGCACACTGCTGGCGCATTTTAAAACTAATTCACGTTCCAATTAAGAGTCAGCAGTGTGCGGCATTGTGCGGCACTGAGTCGCATTATGCTCTGCCATTGGAAAACGGGGATGAATAGCATAAGAAACATTACATTAGATTTAAATTTCAAACTCTGTAAATATATTTTATATGTGCAATAAAGAATAAGTCTGGTCACACCGTCACGTCTACCATACAAAGAAAATACCTACTCAATACTCATCAGCATCATACCGTCACGCCTTGTTACCTCACAAACAAAGCCTTTTGGCTAGAGCAAAATCTTTGAATATGTGACGGCTTCGTCGTCTAATGGTTTATGTAATGAACTGCCGGTCACAAGGTCGTTCCTTTGCATGGGACAAGTATCTGTGTGATATTTTCCATGATATTTCAGATATTTGTATCTCATAACTATCACATAGATGTTTGGACTGCGTCTGGGTGTTTATCTTTATAGTAAACTCCAGACGTATTTTATGTATGTATTTACAAAGGAAAATAATTGAAATATGATATTAATAACCATGTTCTGGTGCCCATAACATACACAAGCAAATAAACTTAGCTTGACCAGAGGAAGTTGTCTGAATTGTTCGTGAATATTTAATTTATTCGAACAAACTTTTTGCTATTTGTAATTTTGAATTCCTGAGAGAGAACCTATTAAACAAACTTTGTTTAATAGGTTCTCTCTGAGGAATTACGTAATTATTATTTTTATTAATTAATTAGATCCCCCGTCCTATATCACCTTGCACTTGCTAAAAGACGACGGTGTCCGTACACATTACACAATGAGCTTTTTACACAAGCATTGCTCTCGTACCTTTTTCAGTGGGCATCTTTTGTTTGGCAGATTAAAATAATTTAATATCATAGTAGTATTGAATGAATCTTGGCCCTTTGAAATGAGATCAAAAGTGAAGCCCAATACCGAAAGCGATGGAATATCACTGTGTATGCTCTCTGCCCCATTTAAGGGACTTAGGACATTATAGAACTTAAATTAGTGCAAGATACATGATTAATCAATGTATTATATTCATTTTATCTCTTAGTTAGAAAATTATGTAATTTGCAAATATTTGGTAGAATTTAAAAAGATACCATCGAGGGGTAGTTTAGAAGTATTATCTATGGTCAACACAGAACTTTTTTTTTTATTTCTTTCTTCCGGTTGCCAACGCAAGGCAAGGTGAGTTTTTAGAAACAAGCACATGGTTTTATAGTGAAATATTTGTGAAAACGAGTAATTAAAGTGTATATAAGCGTTTGATTTTTAGTTCACGGTAAGAAATCTTAAATTTATTAGTATTTCTCACTATTAGAAACGAGAGTAACTCATAACGTTGTGCATTGACATAGTGCAATTTAACTCGTGAGTCGTGTTTGGTATTTACTTGTTACAGCTTTCAATTTGATTTTAATACCGGTAGCAATGTTTCAAAACTGTATTTCAGTGATAAATTTAAAAAATACTACAGTAGTCGGAAATTATGTTGATACAAAATCATCTTTCAACATAACCTTACTTTTGTTCATACTTGGTAATTATTTCTTAAAAGTGCATTAGTTTTTCATTTCTTTTATTGAAATAAATGTTATATCAAGCTATAGAACTATATTGCAAACAAGGAAAGAATTATTATTCTCAAACAGTGTTATAATAGTGTTGAGATAAACACTCACACCTCGATTTTTGCAGTTGTTGTATTTCATAATACAATAGGAGGCTGTGAGCTACACATATTGCAAGTTTAATTAATTAGATAGTATTTATTATCACTCATAGTTTTGTTTTATAAGTATTGATTTTGTATACATTATATTTGACCCTTTAGTAGGATTATGCTAATTATTTATTGGTTTGTTATTTTTTTAAATATAATTATTCTCTTCTAGATGGGTTCCGTCACTCTCAAGGATGTTGAACAAGACAAAGTTGTCAAAACTGTTGCCGCTCACTTGAAGAAGTAAGTATTGCATATAATAATTAAATTTATCTGTTTTCTACACACTCTTTTAGCAAATTATCTTACTAATGCATAAGTTAATTGAGATTGTGTATGTTCATTCTCTAGCTTATGATAATAGTGATAACTATTAGTGTTAGGGTAAATAAGCAATGTCAATTGGTTGCTAATATTAAAAGAACTTCACTACTTTGTTTTGTTATTGTTATAGACAATCAGCTAAGGAAAGAGAGTAACAAAACATTTGTAATCAATTGCATACAATGTATTTATTGTTTGTGAGAGTATGTGTTCAATTGTTCTTCTGAATTTGGAATCTCGTAAGTTATAAAAGATTGTAGCAAATATACTATCGAGTTAAAATACATTTTATTTTTAATTATTCTCCAATACTTGAGCAACATATTTATTCAATTATAACCTCAGTTTAGGGATACACATATCTTTGTTTAAAAATTTTACTAGATGGTTTGAAGACCTTCACCATAGTCAGAGATGGAACCTGTGTGTCTAACTCTGTATCAAATGGATTAATTTGTGTATTTATGCTATAAAGAGAATTTATTTGATATTATGATCAGTTAATTTCATTAATCATTAATTTACTTATAAAATTTTCTCATATTTCCAGGACAGGCAAGATAAAGGTACCAGAGCATATGGACTTGGTGAAGACTGGTCGTTTCAAGGAGCTGGCTCCCTATGATCCTGATTGGTTCTATGTACGTTGTGCTGCTATTCTTCGTCATATCTATATCAGATCACCAGTTGGAGTCAAAACTGTCACCAAAATCTTTGGTGGCCGCAAACGTAATGGAGTCACACCCTCACACTTCTGCAGGTAAGCTAATATTAATTTTAGTATAATATTATTATCAATTATGTGGACCAAGAAAAGCATGCTAAGAAAGGATGGATGGGTTGTGTGTATGAAGATATGCAACAAGACAGATATGTCTGACAGAAGACTAGGAGAAAATATGCATTGCAAACCTCAAATAATGAGATCAGGGCAGGAGAATCACTTAATATTATAGGCATGTTGACTATTTTTGAAATGGCTTTTATTTTGTAGATAACTACTTGAACACCATGACAACATATTTTCTTTTTAATTAAAAATGCGAAAATAAAAATTATTTTCATAATTCCCGCTAAATGCTCCAAACTGTCAAGTGACGTTGATGACGTCACAGGCGTCATAGTAGGGGTGTCCACCTAGAAAAAAGATCGATGTTCTTATCGATTAATTTAGTTTTTATTCTTTCATAAAACAATAGTTCTAACTCATTTTAAACTCAGTATTCATTAATAATAGTTACTAAAATATTTTCACTGTCTTCAAAAAAGTATACATATACAGGATGGCGCAAAAGTAATCCTCCTATCAGAAAATGCTATAAATTTTGCGATTGGCCCCTAATGTCAGTTCTGTTTTGACATTTGTGTAGTAAACACATGCGAAATACACGTTAATAACAATGTTACGCTACACTGCTCCAGAACGCGGAATATTGGTGACTATTTATTTGACCAATAATCGGTCAGTGACTTTGGCACAACGTGAATTTCGTCGCAGATTTCCTGGCCGTCCAACGCCTACTGGTGAAACACTGCGACGTTTAGCCGCTCGCCTCGAAGAGACTGGCACAACATGAGATGCTGCCAGGCCGTGCCACGCAAATGGGTATCAGTCGACGGTCTTTACAGCGAATTTTGGTACAAGATTTGAAGATGTTTCCGTACAAAGTCCAGACGGTGCATCCAAAAGGACGGTGCAACGGCACACACTGCACGTGCCACAACCGATATGCTGAAGGATGCATTTCCCGGGCGCCTAATCTCCCGTTTGGCGATTTGCACTGGCCAGCAAGATCGCGTGATTTGACCGCTGCAGACTTCTTTTTGTGGGGCTTTTTGAAGTCGCGGGTTTATGTCAACAAGCCTCAGACTCTTGCAGCTCTTAAAGACAATATCCGTCAAGAATGTGAGGACCTATCGCCGGAAGTTTTGGCCAAAGTGATGGAAAATGCCATAAAAAGGGCTCAAATGACAATCAACTGTGGCGGCGGCCATTTACATGACATCATATTCTCGACTTGATGTAAAAAAAATTAAAAAGACCAAATAAAAATAAATCCACAAGAAGCCAAAAAATAAATTACAGCCAAAAATATCGGAAGGTTATTTTTGCGCCACCTTGTACTTTCTAACATAATATAACCATATTCTGGTACCTTCCTTAACAATAGCAAGGAAGTATAGCTTAATTTTGGACCAAAGGGCGTTTTGTAAAATATAAACCAATTTCTTTCGATAAATCATTATAAAATAGACAGAAAGTTGATGAATATTCCAATTTGGTGTAAGTTTGTTCAAGAATTTGGGGCACATACATAAAAAACAAAAGGTTACAGTGTTTTGAGAACTTTCAGCTTTTTTTAAGTTGGTTACAATTTAGTTGAAAATTTGACCAATATGTCCACATATCGATACTTTTCCTCGATATCTTCATCGCCGATATTGATTTCAATTGCGACATCCCTTCGCTATCAACGTCACCGCGTCCGATTGGTGTTCGCAGTCACGTGATAATGTTTACAAAATAATTAAATTTAAATTCATTGTTATTTAATTTTAACAAGATATTAAATTCTCAAAACAATATTTTAGGTAACAAAATACTGTCTTCAATCTATAAAATATAACTTTACATGAATTTGTAACATGAGTCCAACATCCCTGTTATTAAAAAAAATTCTAACTACCAATCAATCTATATTGTTAGTAAATTACAATGAGTCTATTTACCACTCAAGCCTAAAAATCTAAACTTATTGAAAAGAAATTTACTTCTAAATATCCCACTAAGCTATAAGGATAAGCTAAATCATCCAATTAATCTCTGGAGTGTACTTAAAATATTTACCAACATGGCTTTATTAGAACTAATTACTTTTTGCTATACAGTGACACCTTTGATAAGGAACCTCTTATAGTTGCGACTCGTGTCTTCTTTATAATGTAATGAAATACCTACAATGAAAACTTCTTTTGTGTTCTAGATCATCAGGCAGCATCGCCCGCAAAGCCCTCCAAGCTCTCGAGGCTTTGAAAATGGTTGAGAAAGTACAAGATGGTGGTCGCATCCTCACTGTCCAAGGAAGGCGTGATCTCGACAGAATCGCCGCCCAAGTTCGTCTAAAGGCCAAGCAAGCGGCAAAACAGGCTGTCATCGTTCTGTAATTTTTTGGTTAATATACTATAAAAAAAAGTGGGTTGTTTTCTTTGTTACCCCTACTATATGGTATGAACAATGTGTGTTATCTGGGTGTGTTCTTTACCTATTTGATAATGGTGACTTGTGCAGTCTTACAGCGGAAACCCGAAACTAAAGGAAGAACAAATCTTGAAAGTTTTAGTTATAGTTTATTTTAAGCTGTATTACTTAGGAAGTTGGCACTTGTGGGGATATTGCTATTATTGACTAAAAAACTATAAAATTGTACATGGTATACACAAGGCGAAAGAAATCATCGGTAAGTTATGTTTTAGTTTTTTTGAGGTCTAGACATGTTAGATCTATATTACTTTACTCTTTGGGTCTAGGAAACAACAAAAATAGACTTCAGCCGTAGAAAAGGCAGTTATTCCCCGTTTTCCAATTACAGCACAAGAGCGCATTATGCGGCACAATGCTCAACGTTGAGTGTTCCAACTACAGCAACGCATCGCACAATCGAGCACTCTCAAAAGTGATGCGTGCAATCCATACCAACTTCAGCGACAGAAAATTAACAAGTATTTTGTCTTTAAATTGGCATTGATTGAAATTTTATTTATATACTAGCTGACCCGGCAAACGTTGTTTTGCCATACTAAAAAAAAAGGTTTGAAAAATAGATGTTGGCCGATTCTCAGACCTACTGAATATGCATGTAAGATTTTATAAAAATCGGTCAAGCCGTTTCGGAGGAGTACGGTAACTAACACTGACACGTGAATTTTATATTTAAGATTATATTAGTAATATTATTTATTTAAAAAAAAAAATTAAGGCTTTTGTTTCGTCGGAGTTTTCTGGAAATAATCAAAGTTAAGAGGATACCAAAATAGCTTTGTGCATTTTTCTACGTACGAAGTTTTCATTTTTTCTTTAGATTGAATGACTAGAGCTCTAATTTTTAAGTATATGTTTTTTCAATATATAATCTAGGATCGCATAAACTCAGAAACGCGATTGAAAAAAGTTTTCTCGATAGAAAATCTTAGTGAAACAACCTCTCTCATTTTTTATTTTTTTCATTTGTCGGTCTATCATCGCGTATTAATTAATGAAATAACTTTAAACACATAAGTAACTATTATATATAGAAACACGTAAACCGGAATTAAAATATATTTAGTAGATTTTGAGTAAACAAAAAAAAATATCCCTAATTCTTCATTTTCTATACCTACTAGCTGTGTTAATAGGTACATGTCGACGATAATATTGATGTAGGCCCTTAATTTAAGCTGTGTTTAAAAAAATAATGTGTATATAAAAAGTAATGTGAATACAATTTTATTTTAGTATTTTTTTTTTTCATTACTTGAATTGCTCTGCAATTGGAAAACTAGCTACAACTGTCTGAACTACATCTATGCACATAGTGGCTAATGTGTCTACGGTTACGGTAAATTGTTATCACAGATTAGTAAGTTGTATGTTTACAAGTCTCCATGCTGTGAAAGAATGATTGATTACATCTGCAGTTTACGTACAACGCCATCTATTGAGAATGTTTTGCAACAATCTCGACCAGTCACATAGTATTCTTTTTTTTTTTTTTGAGTAGCGGCTATTCAGGCTATATTACGCCTAGTATCACTTTTGCCACCTTCATTTAATTTATTAAGTAAAGCATAGCATGTCAATTGCAAAATTAATCAATTACTTTAGTTCATAGCTGGAAATAGTGAAAATCATGTGCCACTACAAAAATGTCAGTTCTATTTTCGTTCTCTATGCCAATTTTGTTTTCGATCCTTTCATTCTAATTTCATTCGGTACCTACCAAGTACCTACCTACATGTAAATTTATCAAAGTCCGGTAAATGAATGGGGTCAAAATGGCACCACAATGACACATTATAACCTCAAAAAATTTACAATAGACTACGAAACTTGATAAAATTCGCCACTAAACAATTAGTTATTTAGTGTTATTGCAAACAAATGCAATAACTGATTGCTTAGTGGCGAATTTTATCAAGTTTGGTAGTCTATTGTTAATTTTTTGAGGTTATAATATGCCATTGTGACACCATTCATTTACCGGACTTGCCCACCAGGTCGTCTTCCCAATTTACATGCGCACATGCGTGTTATAAGCCACACAAATTGGTAATGCGCCTGGTGGCCATGTTGGTGACGTCAGTACCGTTAGCAACGTTGCCCGACGCGAACGCGTATCGAGTTGTGAGCTTTAATACCTACCACGATCGTTTTTATTGTTGTTTTTTTGTTATATAGATATAGATTGGTCGACGAGTTATTTGTTATTAACATGGGAAATGATACTGATTCTGACGAGACATCAGACTTGGATACCAATTCTGAGTCTGATGTAGATTATATGAGTGGTGTTGAAGAGTTAAGTTAAGATTTTCAAAATGTGATGAATGATGATGATGATGATTAAAAGTTAAACATTATTCAAACATTTAGTTTTAATTAAAAAAACATCAAATTACCTTTATAAACTTTTATTAATAGATGAGAATATTACATTTTGTTAGCTGTACTTTTTCTTTGCTGATGACATCACAAGGGCGTTAATTTGTTACTTCTTTGTGTTACACACATACCTACCTATGTTGCCATTTATGAAAACTATGGAGGAAGTTAAGGAAAAGTTGCAGAGCATGCCGTGATAACGGAAGTCATGATGATTTATATAAAATTATACGAATTACGTTGTTATATCGCACATCGGCAAGTAGAGTGTCACAACACAATAAACATAGTTTTTGGGAAATCACGATTTTCTTTTTTTTAGAACTTATAATTCCATTAAAAAAATTCTGAGAGACCGTATCGAAGAACCTAAGATATATTTAAGAAGAATATTTAATGCTCTATTATATTTTTATGGAAATTAAAATCTGAAGATATTTTTTCCATTTTATATTAATTTTTTACTTTTAAATTCCTATAATGTGTCACTTTTGTCGACAAATTTATGAAAGATTCATGAAATGAAACACTTTTATTCGTTAATAATATTTATTGTTTCTTTAAAATTAATCAGGTAATATTAAATATCTTTGTAGGTTTCTTTGTAGGTAGTTACTATTAGTTACATTAGAAACGAAATGGTACAAAACTTTTCATATAAAAACAATAATTAGCACATTTCCAGATAATAGGATAATCTCTCCACAAGAAAACTATTATGAAAATTATTAGAAAATAGTTTACACATACAAAATAAAATTGGATGGCATAATTTGTGTGAATTTAACCTAGCCTAGAAGTGAAAAATATCAAAAATTTGTACTCACGTACTTGGTTTATAACTAAAACATTCTAAATAGAGTAAATAGTAAAGTATTCGAAAAAACACCGTTGGTGCAATAACAAAATTATAAAAATCAGATCTTTATGAAAGTAAAAATGGAAATTACTAATTAAATTATTTCTATGAAAATAAAATAGTTACTCCCTTATAGTTAATAGGAACATAGAATCAACAGTCTTCAAATAAGCCAATCTTCAAATAAATTAATTGTTATTAAGAGATCTATAAAACGACGCATAGAATTGAGGAATGTGATTACTTTCAACCAAACTTATTAGGTCATTTATTTTGGTTGGTTTTATTTTAGGTTTGGTTCTGTAGGCTGCTTTCAAATTTATCTCGCCCAAATTGTTTTTTCGAGATAACTCAGCTTTCAGGAACTCTGTTTGATTAAACGAAGTTTTATAAAATATTGTTGTAGGTGAATCTTTCATTATCTTCAATATTTTCACGTCTAATATTTTAAAGGATCGTGTATGGATGCCCATATCCTGTGCTAAAGTTTTTAACGATATAAAATCGCAGGAACTCATTTCAGTCAAGTTATACGGTCTCCCTTTTTTCTTCGCTGATCTGATCACTTCAACATACTGGCTTGGCACGTAAATAGGCCCAGATTTTAACCTTCTCTGTATCTGTTTTTCAATTGTCGAATGGACAGCGTCACCTTCGTTTTGGGTATGTCCAGTTATCAAAAACTTATGAGATATACTATTAATTTTTGAATATTTACGTAGGCAAAATGAATATAACGATACAATAAATCTATTCTTATTTTGACCACAGCAGTTATCCGAATAAAATGTTAAGTCAAGACCTGGGCCTTCATAATACTGCATTTTGCTTTGAATGTATTTAAAAACACACGAGCCAATTTCATCAGCCCCACGATTACCTTCCCCTTCATGCCAAAAATAACATTCATTCCTATCAGTGCTCAGTTCTGAAATCGTTAGGTTAAGATTATTTAATTTTGACTTATAATAAAATACTGAGGTGTTTCCACGAGGTAGCTGCAAGACAGCTTGTAAGTCATAAACAGCCACTACATTATCTGGACTGATATTTCCTTTATCACGCTCTTTTTCTCTTCTTGATTCTTCTTTTTCTTCCAGATGTTTTAAATATTTCGGCTTCAAGTTTTCTTTTGCAGTGCCTTCGGCATTTTCATAACTTGCACACAATTCACAGCGGTCTTTCTTTGGGGTAAAAAAACTTATGTTAAAGTCTTTATTAAAGATTCGTGAATACATTGTCTCATTAGCGTAAGGGTACTGTTTTGATTCGCAATCCTTTTTATAATCTCTATATAAATCTGCAAGTGTCTTACCACCTTCTATGAATTCTCGTGTTGTATTTTTCCTAATGTAATGGCTCTCCATTCTTGGTATTGAGCTGATATGATCTTTAACCCCTTGTTTTATAGAATCATCTACTGTATGGTGATGACCATGTTTACCTCTTAGATCTTGCTGTAAAAATCCATCTTCACTTTTTTTTATAACAGTACGAATGACACGGTCATTAATGCCTAATGTATTTTTAAAAAAGAGTTTACAGACGCGTACTGTTTCTTGATTGAATGTTAAATAAAAAGAGTGATTGAGTCTTCTTGGTTTTTCTTTAGCAGTAAATCTAACTTTAGGGATGATAGGTTTAATAGATTTATGAATAAAATTCCGTTGTAAAGTAATATCACCCAGTTTCCAGTAAGCATCAAATTTGTTTTCTCTCTGGCTTTCATTAATTTTTTCGGTGCACTTTAATGTGCATTTTTCATTGCATGGAGGCAACATTGACCTAGCAGGTATTGCTTTTCTCTCCTTGGTTCTTGAAATATAAGCCTCACCTAAATTCCTAGCCTTTTTAGTTTTATTACTCAACCACTCTTCGCTTCGACATAAACGCTTTTTCCCTTTTTTTGCTGCATTTGTTTCGTTATTAATTAAACTGATGATTGAACTGGATGGATTAGATAGCTGATCGGATTCTGGTTCCCTTTCGCCTTGAAAAGAAACTGCGATCGGTGGGGATGAGGCATTGGCTGTAGAGCTTGATGGTAATATAGGCGAGTTTGAACGCGAAGTACTGGAGCTCGAACCAGAAGATGAATTAGAGCTTGACGACGAATTGGAGCTAGAAGATGAGTTTGAAGAAGAAGAATCGGAGTCATAATTAGTATCCAGTTGTGTTAGATTTTGAATTGGATTAGAATTAGGAATGTTTTCGGAATTTAAATTAGGTGAAGCCATATCGTAATTAAAATCGGGATTATTTTGATGCACTTCCTGCTGTAGTATACTTCTAGATTCAGAAAGTAAGTTACTAGTTATTTCTTCATCCTGACTATTAAGCAAAAATTTTCTTCTGAGCTTACCACGACTAATAACAAAATCGGGATCTTTAACGCTATCATCACTATCCTCGATGAAATCGTCTTCATTTGAAGGAGTTGTAGCTTCCACTGGCAAGGTATATGTGCCTGAAATAAAAACATGTAAGCATTAGTTTCTTTAGAATTCTTAATCGTTCTACATAATCATAATAAAAATTACAAAATTCAAATAAACAATTTATACTTACAAACACCGTCCTCATTAACTGAACATTCATTTTCGGGTACTGTGTCATCTAAACATTCATTTTCGGGTACTGTGTCATCTAAACATTCATTTTCGGGTACTGTGTCATCTAAATTATAATTTTGTAAACTATTTTTTTTTAAACTTGTAGATGCAGGTGCTGAAATTGATGTGAAGAAAGCATTAATATTTCTAAGTAAGCCCTTTGTAATTGTAATAAACATTTATACACAACATATTTTTTTTGTAAATAGGTCGTATTTGAAAAAAAAAACTATCACTTACCATCGTCAATATTAGGAAGCGTGTTGGTATTATTGATATTTTCTTTAGAAGTTTCAGATTTATCCAAGCTGCTATCGCGTAAAACTAAATCAATCATGAACTCCGCTCTTGAATTCCGCTTCATTTTGTCCTAATAAAGTAAAAAATAATAACAGTTGTAATGCGTCCTAAGATAAATTATAAACACTATTTTAGCAGAATGATAGTCGTAATATTAAATAATACCCAGTTAAATACTTGTCTTATTCGGTAGTACAGTTATATCACATGTTAAAACACTTCTACCCTTTTATTAACTCGGTATCAACCAACTCTAAAGCAAGAACAGTGTCATTACACATGATGTGACAGTTCTATTCTATAATTTTAAAATAAATATTGAGAATAACTCAACAATATAGTCACTTCACATGATGTGACAGTTCTATTCTTTAATTTTAAAATACTTGGTGAGAATAACTCAAAAATATGGTCATTTCACATGATGTGACTATCTTTTTGCCGAAATCAAAGCAAATGAATGAAAATTACTTACCTTAATAGGGTCGTTACACAGGTTGTGACAGTATTACACACACAAGATGCACGTCTGTTCTGTATCAACTGTGATGTGACACTGTTTACGCTACAAAAGGTCGAAAAGTGGCACGGTGAAAAAGGGTATTAAATGCCATCTCTCGGCGAGGAATCGCACTAGAATTATGACGGTTTTTTAGCAGGTAAAGTTTGCGATTGCCTTTCTTATGGCATACTTATCTCAATTTCGTATTTTTATGTGTTGTGACTCTCTACTTGCCGATGTGCGATATGTATGTCTTATGTGAGCTTATTCTTCCAAATTACGCAACGGATTTTAATGCGGTTTTTTTAATGCATAAAGTGGTTAACCTTTTTGTATTACTTGTTAATGTTTATGGTCTTATTCATAATGACTTATCGGAGGTTTAAAAGTTCGCTAAAATCGGTTCCTGAAAATCGTCAAAAACTGTTATTCCTAATAGTCTTTTTACGATAAAACATTTATTATCTTTCCGATGAAATCTCCTTTAAAACCTCCGATAAATCGATATAAATTAGGCTATAAGTGTATATTTCATATAACACCAGTACGAAGTTGCGTGCGACATCTAGTACAAAATTAAACCGAATTTTTAAGTTTTTATAAATGAAATTATAATTATTTATAAATATAATATTTAAAATTTATTTGTGTGTAAAACTGTGTTTTATTGTATTGTGTTCGCTTGTTTTGTAACAGGGTCATGATTTGTATTGATTAAAATGTTCAGGTTCAGGTACTTTACGTTTTACATAATGTTTGCTTATTACTAAAGCATGTACACTTATTGTAACACATTATTTTATGACATAACATGCCTACAATACATACACACTTATGTCCATTTATAAAAAAAATAAGAACATTTACTTATCCATTATAAAATGTTCTGCGTGAATGTAGAATCGCTGCAAGAAATTTTTATTTGGGCATAAGTGTGTATATATTCCCCGTTTTCCAATCAGCGCACAATAGCGCATTATGCGGCACAATGCTCAACGTTGAGTGTTCCAATTACAGCATCGCATCGCACAATCGAGCACTCTCAAAAGTGATGCGTGCAATCCATACCAACTTCAGCGACAGAAAATTAACAAGTATTTTTTCTTTAAATTGGCATTGAGTGAAATTTTATTTATATATTATCGTTAGTAATACAGTGAAACCTGGTTAAGTGGGACCTGGATAAATGAGAAACCTCTATTATTGAGAGTTGCAACGAAGTACCGGTTCTTTTTCATTAAATTACCTCTGTTAATGGGACTTTTTGAACCTGGTTAAATAAGATTTGAATTCTAAGACTTTTTCGATGTTTACCTCTATAATTAAGACTGTACCTCAATTACCTGTATAAGTGAGACAAATTAATCAGGTTTCAACACGTTTTGACGTGTTTGTTTACATACATTTCTCGTCGTCTTTCGCGCATGCTTTGATTGTCAGTACTATCTCATGTTTTGACCTAAAAACAAGGGAATAAAAGTGTACAAAATGTCTCTAAAAATGGAATAACGGCACACCTCTGTAAATGAGACAACTATAAATTTAAACCTGTTTAATTGGAAAACTGGATTATTGAAAACCCTCAATAATTGTTACATATGTCTTGGTCCCTTGAGATGCCAATTAACCAGATTTCACTGTATTATATATTGTTAAAAAAATATTTAAGGCTTTCTTTTCGTCGGAGTTTTCTGGAAATATTCAAAGTTAATTCAAGCTGTGTTAAAAATAAATAAATATAAGTATGGATGAAGGTATAAACAATGACTTGTTTTATATTCCACACATATAATGTGAATACAATGTTTATTTTAGAATTTTTTTTTCAACACTGAACTTAGCGCACTCTGCTGGCGCATTTTAAAACTAATTCACGTTCCAATTAAGCGTCAGCATTGTGCGGCACTGAGTCGCATTATGCTCTGCCATTGGAAAACGGGGATTGTGGGTATGCATGAATAGGAACCTACTATATGCATGAATGGGTACCTTTATTTTAATACATGGGATATAACACCAGTAGTCGCTAGCGAGCTATCAAAAGTGTCAAATGACTTTCGGGCGACACGAATTTCGTCGACTGGGCCACTGGGCTCTGTTTTATAAGTATATTGAAGTATATTATTATACTCTTTGGTTCAGTTTCATTGAATTATCTGAATTTATCGGTTGTGTTCGGTCATGCAGTGATTACAAAAATGTTGTTGGCATTTGGACGTGATATTAGATATTTTGTTTTCTTGTGTTTATTAACGTGTGTTTTTGGTTTGCGTCAATATGGATCGCCGGGGGATACGTTGTACGTGGCCGATGGTTCACCGCATAGTCGCGGCAAAACACAAATTATCAACAAATTCGTAGCTGAAAATGTGGGTCCGATATTAAAACGAAGTGTACGAGAAGCACCAGCTGCGGCTGCTCCAAGTGTCCAAAAAAATATAAGCACATGGGTAAAAACTACATAATAATAACTTCTTTATTTTTTCTGTAAATCAGTTCTGCGTCTTTTTTTATTTCACTGTTACGCTGTTTACTTTTACTATTTTTATATCGCAATGACGACGTGTATTTTCCACAGGTAGCAGAAGGTCGACTTTGTTTATTAATATATTTTCAGTAATCAGCTATATTTCTAAATGTCAACATTAAAAGTTGACGCCAAAACTACGTTTTTATTACCTACATGATAACGCATTTTTATGTTTATATGCAAATGAACGTTTCAGTCTGTGGTTTCAGTGATGATGGGACATAGTAACTCTTAATAATAGAAATGTTCTCTAAATGTAGCTTTGAAAGAAAAGTAATTCTTATAAGAGTATCCTGTTACAAGGTTTTAATTGCCATTGTTATTGTTTGCTTTCCTGAATGTGAAATTCAGCCTTTATTCCTTTACAAAATTATCAAAACTTGATTTCATATCCTTACTTATCGTGTGTACCTATCAAAAATAGTTTGTGCGGGAAATTTTTTTACCTACTGTTAACACCCTAGATTTTTAATAGGGTACCTTTTATTTGATTATTATAGTAATGCATAATTGTTTTAATTGTAATTCAGTAATAAAATGGGTAATCGCACAATTTCCTGTAATAGTTTATCTCTGAATTATGATTACTGTAAATACCCCATAAATGTTAAAACTGATGAACAACAATCATAAAGGCTATTAGAACTTCCTGTTAATATTTAAACAGCCATTCTAATTTATTTCCACTGTTACCACATTATAAAGAAAAAAAAAATTGTTGGCAATTTCTAAAACAATTCTTTGTTTTTTATTAGTGCTTTTATGAGTTAGGATTATAATAATATTAATTATTATTTTTCACTTTTCCATTTTCCTACAACCTGCAGCCTACATTACCACAACAGTATCATCCTCTTGTGAAAACCTTTGGTTAGCTAAAAAAATCCCATATATCTTACACACCTATTTAAAATTGCTTACTATACGTTTGAAATGATAATAGGATTGGCAATGACCTTTAGTTGTCAAAAGTGATTAGAAAAGTACTGTCAGCAATGTAACTTTATTTGCGTATCAATAATTTTTTTTCTTTTACCTAATGTCAGTAATTTGAAGTGAAAAACGTCTTAAATTATTTAGTAATAATAGTTATAATATTATTAAAAAGAAATGCTATTTTCTTACAATAATTTCATTGTTGGAAACAATGAAATTAAGTTGAATTGCCAACCGCCATTTTGTTGTTGTTGGCGTGCCTTGTCGAGAATATGAATTATAAGGCGTTTTATTAAAAATTTTGCTAGTTATGTGGTTGTTTCCCGTTAAAAAAATAAATTTGTTTTTATTTCTCATTGTTTTTGTTTG
Source organism: Orgyia antiqua (assembly GCA_916999025.1). Lineage (NCBI taxonomy): Eukaryota > Metazoa > Arthropoda > Insecta > Lepidoptera > Erebidae > Orgyia > Orgyia antiqua. Next base: position 5,966,913 of record OU779869.1, read on the forward strand.
TTAGAGTTGTTATTTTGAACTTGTCGTTATTTATTATTGTTTTTAATTGTATTTTTCACGCTATGTGCTCGAGAATTAGTAAATGATTACGATAAAATGATAGATAAATTACATTATAAAAATGTCTTGTTTTGCTGACTCTACCAAAATTGTTCAAATTGACAACTATGACGTCGCAACATGACGCGGAGTCAATCCTATTCTCATTTGAACGGCATAGTATAACAATTTCATTAAAAAATTATGTGGATACAAAAGTATATAATGTATGTTATATTAAATTATTATGTGTAACATTATTAAATAAATAACATAAATGTTGCTGTAATAACCAGTTATGAGTACTTATTATAAGCAGATACAAAGCTTATGTACTTATCTCAAACGAGGGTACTGTGTTACCTCCCCTCTCCTCTCCAGCCCATTAATGTCCTACTGTTGAGCACAGATTTAGAGTAGTTTTTGTTGGAGGAAGTGGTTAACAATAGGTTAAATTAAAGGACGTTGTATTCTTGAATAGCTTTATTTAGATTCTTTATTTCTAGTATTTTCTAGTACAGTACATTTTAATGGCTTCCAGTTGGCAATCGTCGTGGAAAGGGAAGAATGCGTTACACGTCATTTTGACAATTCACACTAATCATTTTATTGACACTGACATCTAATCTACCAATCAATAAAGAGTATATAGTTAACTAAGAAAGCCAGTAGAGGGCGCATGGTAAATGGAAATACAGATTATTAATATTTACCACAGATTACAACACGCCTCCTTAAATTTATAATCTGGATTTTACACCACTTACATTACAAAAAAATATTAATACAAAAACATTTCCTATTTATTTTAAATTAGTTTTAACTGTAATCTATTTTTCAAGAATTTGGATTTATCTAAACTTTTTGTCAAAATGTCTGCTAAGTTAAACTGAGAATCAATTTTTACAATATCAATTAAACCTTTTTCATAATTTTCATTTATATAATGATACTGCACTTCAATGTGCTTTGAATTCTTTGTAAAATTACCATATTTAGCAATTGAAATCGCACCAGAATTATCTTCATACAATTTTATTGGTTTATCAAATTTTAAACTGAACGATTCACTCAACAAATTTCTAATAAAAAGTATTTCAGTTACAGCTTCTGACAAGGCAACATATTCTGCAAAAGTTGAACATTTAGTTACAGTACTTTGTTTATGGGTTTTCCAAAAAATTAAGTTTCCAAACAATCTAATTACAAAACCTGTTGTAGATTTCCTGTCTATATTGTCTCCTGCATAATCAGAATCTACCATACAATCTAATGTGTCAGTGTCCGCATCGTTACAATATGTTAACTCTAAATCCTTAGTTTTATACAAATATTTTAATATTCTTAATGCATATTTATAATGTGTTTGACTATAACAACTTTGATATCGACTTAAATAATTAACACTGTATGCAATATCTGGCCGAGTGCCTGTACTTATATACAACAATTCTCCTATTATATTTCTATACTTAATACTACTATCTACTTCTGAAGCTTGTTCTAGTTTTAAGTTTGTTTCCATTGGAGTATCGTACAACCTTGTATTTTTCAGATTATATTTCACAGCCAAAGATTCAATATATTTTGTTTGACTTAAGGTCATTCTATTTCTTTTATCACTGTAGTTAATATCTATGCCTATATATGTTTTAATTTTTCCTAAATCTTTCATAAAAAATCTCTTCATTAAACTAACTTTTATCTTGTTTATTTTCTCTTTATCTTTACAACAGATTAGAAGGTCATCGACAAATATCAATATATATATTGCATCTTTGCTTGTATTATTAACATATAAACAGTGATCAAAATTACTTCTAACAAAATCTAATTTTTTAATAAAATCATTAAAACAATCATACCACACTCTGGGGCTTTCCCTTAGACCATAAAGTGCTTTCTGTAATTTGTAAACCTTATTATCCCCTGTTTCATAACCTTCTGGTTGATTTATATAGACTTCTGATTTTACATGTCCATTTAAAAATGCTGTTTCAACATCCATTTGCTCTACAATTAAATTATTTTTACAACTATATGATAACAAAATTTTTAAAGTTTGCATTTTGCCTACTGGTGAATAAACATTATCAAAATAATCTTTCTGCTGAAATCCTCGTACAACTAACCTAGCTTTATACATATTAATGCTTTTCTTTTTAAATATCCATTTAACATCAATTACCTTTTTATCTTTTGGCCGTTGAACAATTTGCCATGTATTATTTTTATTTAAACTATTTATTTCAGAATCCATCGCTATTTTCCATTGTTTGCAATCTTGGGAGTTTATCGCCTCCTCAAATGTATTTGGTACATTTGCATCAACATAATTAACATAAATAAAATGTGATACTGGATTACCATACCTAGATACAGGAATTATCTTTCTCTTTGACTTTTCCTCTGTTACCATCTCATCCCTATCATTAGTTAAATTATCATCAAAAATATTAACAGGATCATCAGAACTTAACTCTTTTGCATCAACAAAATCATCATCACTACCAGTTATAGGTAATTCAGTAGTAATATCTAAAGACCTTTTATTTTCTGTATCCCTATCCTTGTTATCATCTAGCTTTTCTAAACAAATTAACTGAGTATTTTCTTCAACTACTTGTACATGTCTAGCGTTTATTATCCTATTATTTAATAAAATTCTATAACCATTTTCATTGTAACCTACTAATACTCCTAGTTTAGCTTTATCGTCCCATTTACTTTTTCTTAAAACTTCAGGAACCCTGACATAAACTCTACTTCCATAAATCTTTAAATGTTCTACATTTGGTTTGACACCAAAAAATATTTCATAAGGAGTTTTGTTCTCCGCTGTATTAGCAATAGTTCTATTCTTTAAATATGCTGCTGTTTTTATAAATTCAGGCCAATATCTTTTATGAATTTTAGCTTCCCTCATTAAACATCTACCTATGTCCATAGCAGATCGATTATACCTTTCCGCTACTCCATTTAATTCATGGACGTAAGGTGGACAAGGTAATAACTCTATTCCCTTTTGTCTAATGAAATTATAAATGTCTCGATTTAAATATTCCCTACCATTATCACATTGCAATTTCTTTATCCGTTTGTTAAATTTATTTTCTACTAAATTAACAAATTCTATAAAACAACTAGCAGTTTCCGCTTTACTTTTGATACAAAAAATTCTAGTACATTTACTGTAATCATCTATAAAAGTCAGAAAATATTTTTCTCCACCATAGCCTGTTGTACTATGTGGACCATTTAAATCTGTATGAATCAGTTCTAAAATCTCTGTTGTTTTAGTTCTACTATTTTCAAAAGGTACATTAGTCATTTTACTTTGAATACAGTTTGAACACTTCATTTCTCTGTTTTCAATCTTTTCTGGCAAGCCTACTAGTAATTTGTTATTAACTAACTTGTTTAAATATTGAAAATTTACATGTCCAAGTGCCCTATGCCATTTTTCTTTAGCAGTTAATTTTGTTGAATTTATGTAAATCTTATTGCAATTTATTTCTGAAACAAAACTTTTTATACAGTACAAATCATTTATTTTGTTAGCAACAACTACTAATTCTCTCAACTGGTTATAAATTTTTGCATTTTCATCTCTTGCTACTATAGTGCAAGTTTTAGTTATCTTTGAAAAACTTAACAAGTTATGCTTGATACCTTTTACATAATAAACATTTTTTAGATCTATAAATTTCTCTTTATAATAATTTTTAAAGTATATTTTAACAGTGCCAACTTTGGTTGCTTTTAGTATATTACCATCTGGCAGTTTCACATCAATTGGTATTTTTAAATCCACATAATTTTGAAAAAATCTATCTGTCTTTATAATATGATCTGTACACCCACTATCTAATAACCAATTTATTTCATTTCTTTCATAAGAATCCCTTCTTACCTGGTTTATTTCCGGGTTCACCTGGGCTGTCCAGGACTCTGCTACAAAGCCGTCCTGATGAGATCTTGTTGATTCACCTCTTGGATGACCTCGACCTCTGCTCCGTTGATAACCACCTGTGTTGTACCCATTCTGTATTCCTTGACGATGTTGGTTGTTTGGATTTCTTCCTTGATAATTGTGTTGCTTTTGATTATTTTTCTTATTATGCCAACATTCTTTCTTCAGATGGCCTGTCTTTCCACAGATAAAGCATTGTACTTTAGCTTTAGTTATGAATGTACTCATATTATTCTTCTTGTTCGAATCACTAGTAGTCAAGTTTTTTTCTTTGATTTTAGACTTCACATAGTCAACTGTTCTTTGTTCTTCTGGAATTATGTCAATAAAATCTCCAATGTAGCTGTAACTTGGAGGCAAAGCTCTGAGTATATACCTCATTTTTTCTGATTCATTAAGTGTTCCACCAGCAGTTTTAAAATCGTTGACAGCCTTTTCAAATTCCACAAAAAAATCTTCTATTTTGTCAAAGTTGCTTAGCTTGATTTCCTCAAGTTTTCCTCTGTAAATTATTTGCATAGCAGTAGACTGGGTGATGTACATTTGGTCAAATTTGTTAATCATGTCGTAGGCTGTAGTACATTGACCAATATATTCTAGCTGTTTATCCGAAATTGTGCTTATGATGATTGTTCTTGCTTTTAAATCCAATTTCTTCAGTTCGACATCTTGAATAGTACTTTTAGCCGGCATCTTGGTTATGGCGGCCATGTGACATTCTTTGTACTCCAATAAAGTCATTAATCGCAATTTCCAGCTTGAATAATTAATTCCGTCGAATATTGGAATCAAAATATTCTCTATTTTACCTTGGTTGTTCATCTTGGCAAACGTTTCGTCTTGATTATTATGGATGTAAAATGTCTTCTTATGGCGCGGTACTCGCGTATTTCAATTTCTTCTTTACAACCCTAATAACCTTTGTAACCACGCTCTGCTACCATGTTGGAGGAAGTGGTTAACAATAGGTTAAATTAAAGGACGTTGTATTCTTGAATAGCTTTATTTAGATTCTTTATTTCTAGTATTTTCTAGTACAGTACATTTTAATGGCTTCCAGTTGGCAATCGTCGTGGAAAGGGAAGAATGCGTTACACGTCATTTTGACAATTCACACTAATCATTTTATTGACACTGACATCTAATCTACCAATCAATAAAGAGTATATAGTTAACTAAGAAAGCCAGTAGAGGGCGCATGGTAAATGGAAATACAGATTATTAATATTTACCACAGATTACAACAGTTTTAGATTAGTTTAGATGGCTTCTACAGCATGCTGGGGAGGAAATGGGGTGGTGACACTTGTATTCTTAACCAGTCACCATGCGGACAGTTACTGTATTCCTAGGTAACTAATATTATAATTCAACAGACAACTCATCTCAACGACAGTCATCAGCAACTTATGGTCCACTGGGTTGGAGAAGGATCAAATGTTATAATATGTCTAGCAAGAGATTCGTCTCCAAGAGTTAAAGGACAGCTGTTACCTTCAGCTCTTTTCATCTCTTATGACTATGGAAAGAATTTTACCAATAAGACAGAGAGTTTCAGACTGGGCGATGATCCTAACAGTGGATATGCGCAATTGGATAAATTCTTCAACCATCCGAAATATCCAGAATTTGTAAGTATTGTTTTTGTATATTTTGTATATTCCCAATAAGCTCTCTAGTCACATGATGAGATCTCTGTTTATTGGTAGTTAGGAATAACTTCCATTAATTCTTGTTTAATTATATCAAGAAATTTTTTGACAGTTATTCTTCTCGATATACCTACTAATATATATCTAATATATAAAATTCACGTGTCACAGTGTTAGTTACCGTACTCCTCCGAAATGGCTTGACCGATTTTTCTCAAATTTTGCATACAAATTCAGTAGGTCTGAGAATCGGCCAACATCTATTTTTCAAACTTTTTTTTTTAGTATAGCAAAACAACGTTTGCCGGGTCAGCTAGTTATCTATAAAATTCACGTGTCACAGTGTTAGTTACCGTACTCCTCTGAAACGGCTTGACCGATCTTTATGAAATTTTACATGCATATTCAGTAGGTCTGAGAATCGGCCAACATCTATTTTTCAAACTTTTTTTTTTTAGTATGGCAAAACAACGTTTGCCGGGTCAGCTAGTATATTATCTAATATTACTCTTACTTTTTACTAAATTGTTGAGGGAGCTAGCTAGCTTTGCTTTACTTCAGATTTGTAGTTTTATTTGTTCAATAAATGACTTTCATATGCTAGAAAACATTAAATTTAAATATTTGATTTATCAGGTAAAAGTGTATGATATCATTTCGTGGTAGACGGTGTGAATGACCTATAGTTTATTCACACAAAGTTTCAAAACAGTAATCCATCTGTATCATCACTTAATAGTGACGTAGTTATTTGCTAATTTCAAAAACACGTCGCATTTGTTGATAATGCATATTTTGCTAAACTATTACTTTTCTATTGTTAATATTCAGATTACGCTTACATTTATTGTTATACTAGCTGTTGCCTGCGACTTCGTACGCGTGGAATATAGAAAAAAATTCCCGATTTTTAATATTTTTACATGCTCCTATTGGTCGCAGCGTAATGTTATATATATAGCCTATAGCCTTCCTCGATAAATGTCCTATCCAAAACTGAAAGAAATTCAAACCAGTGGTTCCTGAGATTAGCGCGTTCAAACAAACAAACTCTTTAGCTTTATAATATACTAGCTGTTGCCCGCAATATCGTACGTGTCGAATTTGGGTGCTTAAGCTTAACAAATTATATAAAAAAGCCACCCTCATGAACCACTCTACCATTTAAAAAAAGTCGCATCAAACTCCGTTGTGTAGTTTTCAAGATATAAGTTCACATAGGGACATACATACAAAAATAACGACTTTGTTTTATAATAAGTAAAGAAGTGTAGATGGAGAGTCTCTGAAATCATTAATCTATCAGTAGCCTTAAATATATTAACTTCTAGTTCTTCTCATCCCATTAATGCCCTACTACTGGTTACCGGGTTCCTCCACTTCGGAAGTGTATAGTCCACTATGCTACACTGACCAGACATGTTGGCTGTACTTTCGAGGTTTGCGTCCCTCGTAAATAGTTATGGAACTTTTAGTTATTAGGTTGAAATAGTTTCAATATTTAACATTACTTGTTCACCCAATTCACTTCGTTTTTCGTACTCCTGTAAAGTAAGTTTGGTGATTAATTGAATTGCCTATTACCTATCTGGTATTCTATGACATAAGAGACAAATCACAAGTCATTCACATTTCAGTAACCGGCTTTAGATTTCCAAGATATTTAATTGCCTCTATTCCCAACAAAAGCAAAATACTTTTGATTATGATTATGGACTGATGGTAATCTGTCCATTTGTTTCTCAAGCCTGAACAATGAACACATAAAAATCACATGCTAACTCGTATCGAATACTGTTTAAGGGCCTACATCAATATTATCGTCGACATGTACCTATTAACACAGCTAGTAGGTATAGAAAATGAAGAATTAGGGATATTTTTTTGTTTACTCAAAATCTACTAAATATATTTTTATTCCGGCTTACCTGTTTCTATATATAATAGTTACTTATGTTTTTAAAGTTATTTAATTAGTTAATACGCAAAAATAGACCGACAAATGAAAAAAATAAAAAATGAGAGAGGTTGTTTCGCTAAGATTTTCTATCGAGAAAACTTTTTTCAATCGCGTTTCTGAGTTTATGCGATCCTAGATTATATATTGAAAAAAACATATACCTACTTAAAAATTAGAGCTCTAGCCATTCAATATAAATAAAAAATGAAAACTTCGTACGTAGAAAAATGCACGAAGCTATTTTGGTATCCTCTTAAAAAGGTTATCGATGCTACATATGTACATAACAATAATGATAAAATATCTCCATAAACATGCCTTTTTCTATAAATAGTTTTGCTTTTATGGCATTAAATGCAGAAATATTATACCTGAGATTCCTAAGTCATTTTACCTTGCATTCATAATGCAGCCTCAAGCCTGTGAATGCAGCATATAATCATTGACAACGTGCGAACGGTATTATATCACCACAACATAGCATACGAGGCATATTATACCGTTACTTTTAGTTATATTAATAGCCTATCTGTGAAGTACCGTTTTAAGATGTATTTTCGACTTTAACATTACTTACTTTATATATTCTAATGGTTTCTAAAATAATGACGTCGGCCTTGTTTTTATTCAAACCTATATTATTTGTTACGCTTGGGTTTAACGAGTCTTGTTATCGCCCTTTATAATTTAGATTATCTGTTACGTTTACCAAAGTGTTTCGATGATAATTAAGGTTTTATTACGCAATGTTGAGGGATATCGATATAGTTAACGTATTTGTACGTCTTGATCGTACTGATGAGGTGAAAGTGAGAATTCTACTACAATTTGAAATAGTTACTCATAAAACTGACTTCAAAAATTTACTAGCTAATTGGAACCTGATAGATTTTAGTAAAGTTGAACACTTACGGAAAATCAAGTACGTTTTACGTACTTGCTTTTCCGTAAGTAGTTATACAAATTTCTCTACAAAAAAAAATGTAATAGTTATATGTTGTATCCGTATTCTGGTACCCATAACAATTAATAAGCTTAACATCTATTTATTTATTAAACTAAGATAAATTCACACAGCGTTTAGCGTATATGTGTTGAAATCTCTAATCACTGCATGTATTGTGAATTTAAAATTTAAAGTGTTAAAAAGTCAACACTCATTTGTCGTGACGTGTCCTCTATTATTTTGGTATTAGGTATGTCCCCTTTGTACTTTATGTTATTGACTATAAGTTCATTTCCAGTGCGTGTTCATTGACTCTACAAACAAGAAGTTGTTCTACACAAGCGATAATGGATTGCACATACATAGATCTGATCTGGTGTTCCATCCAAGCGAGTTGGCTTTTGATGATGAGTTTCCTGATAAATATGTTATTTTGGATAAAGTTGATGGTAACAAAAAGGTTGGTATATATAATTTAATGGAACTGTTTTAATAATACGTGACGTGATTGATAGTAATGTGGCCCATCATGTATGCATGTGGATTCGTTCTTGAATATTTGTTTGCCTATTTTATAGAAAATTTATAGACAAACAATTTATAGGACAAAGTAAGTACAAAGACTAAGATAAGCTCACAACTAAATATTTATAATGATTACTTCATTCAACAAATATTCTATTTGGATATTTTAGTACAATCTATATATATACCAAGTTATCTAGGTACATTTTCTTTGTCCTGACATTATTAAATAAGGATAACGCTTATCGTTATCCTTGTTTATTATTAACTATTAGGATTAACATTTATGTATAACATTGATTAATCATAAAATTATTTACTTTCAGCTCTATCTTACCCTTGACGGTGGTAAAACGTTTAAAATGATCCAGAGTTATGTGAAAACGTTCTTCTGGTCTTCTGGACCTAGTTTCCCAAAGATGTTCTACTTGGAACGTTGGAAACCGGAGCTTACGAGCACCGTTCTAAGTGCAAGTGATCCTACAGATCTGGTTAACGCCGAAGTTCTCTTCGAAGAAGCTAAGGACTTCCAAATTAAAGGAGATTTTATGTTCGCGACGAAACAATCTAAAGAGGTAAGTCTTATGTATGTTTATAAATTGTTTACTATGTTCGCGCCCATTTTCCCCCCCTTTGCCATATTTTTCATTGATGCTTCGCTTTTATTGGTCGCAGCGTGTTGTTGTTGTTTTTCTTTGTTGTTTATATAGCCCGTATCCTTCCTCGATAATTGTACTATCCAACACAAAAATAATTTTTCAATTCGATCTAATAGTTCCTGAGATTAGCGCTTTCAAATAAACAAACTCTTCAGCTATCTAATCTTAGTATGGATTTTACTAGTTCCATGGGAGTTGCCAGTATTTCGTTTTCGTTTCCATTTTATTTCTTCTGAGATAATAAATAAATAAATAAATAATAAATATTCATGGACATTTCACACAACGTCCTCTGGTCCCAAGCTAAGCTTATATGCTTGTGTTATGGGTACCAGAATACGGATAGAATACATATACTACTTTTCTTACTTATAATACATAGTAAACACCCAGACGCAGTACAAACATTTGTATGACAATTAAAAACATCACACAAATGATTGTCCTGACCGGGAATCGAACCCGAGACCCCATGATCGGCAGTCCGTTATATGAACCACAACACCACGAGGCCCGTCAAGATAATAAAAAAGATTTGTCAAAAACAGTGTCAAATGTTATTTTTTTGCACCTTTTTTGGCATTTCGAATAGTTGAACTATTACTTACCACCTTCTGGCTACTCCCATGGCTGATTTATACCAGCTAGGTAGGTAGTCTACCTACATCTATAGTATACGAGTATAGCTATTACGTATACTTACGTTGGTCGGCGGTACATGCAGAGGGGTATTTACCCTAGGGCCATAGGGGCCATTGCCGCCCCTGGCCATAAAGGGCGGCGTAAGCCTTCAAGTTTAAAATGTTGCTCTATGTCTAGTAATTTATAGGGCGGCTAATTAAATTGGCTTGGGGCGTCAAATCTAATGACCCGAGGAGCTAATTTTCAAAATACGCCTCTGGGTACATGCCTTTTGCTTCCATGCTGTTCAGTCAGATGTCATTTCTGTATTTACTCCTCTTTCTTTCATATCCTCTTTTAGTCAATCAATCTATCCATCGTTTCTTCGGCTTTCCTCTACATTTGTTACTGACGTATATTGTAAAGGTAATGGTAATATATTTATTATCACTGACTTATACCAAAACTGTTTTGTATACATCATAAATTGTAATCATTTAATTATCAAAATGATAATGTAATCATGATCGAATAGAATTAAGTTAATGAAATTAAATTGGGCTATGTATATTTAGTGAGGTACTAACACTACTGACTAGCCTATGTGGTATTCTGAACTAAGAGCTACATAGCTGTAAGGTTTTATTAAAATCTATTTAGTAGTTTTTGCATGAACGAGCAATTAATATCCTACAGTCATTCGTAGTCTTACAAAATGTCCTTCTCATATATTCAAATCGTTCATTTACTCTTTTCAACACAAGATAAATTATTAGAAACTTTAACTGTAGGATTTGACTGTTTATTAGGAACTAAAGTTTAAAATGGTGCTGTAAACATAAATACATGATAAATATCGGATACTGTTTATATCTATACTTCTATACTATAACTAGCTGACCCGGCAAACGTTGTTTTGCCATACTAAAAAAAAAGTTTGAAAAATAGATGTTGACCGATTCTCAGACCTACTGAATATGTATGTAAAATTTCATTAAAATCGGTCAAGCCATTTCGGAGGAGTACGGTAACTAACACTGTGACATGTGAATTTTATATATAAGATATTATAAAGCTGAAGAGTTTGTTTGTTTGTTTGTTTGAACGCGATAATCTCAGGATCCGCTGGTCCGATTTGAATGATGCTTTCAATGTTGGATAGTACATTTATCGAGGAAAGCTATATAACATCACGCTGCGACCAATAGGAGCGAAGCATTAGTGAAAAATGTTTCAAAGACGGGAATAATTTTATAATTTCTACCCGTACGCAGTCGCGTGATAAATATCGGTATCAAATATGAAGTGATAATTTTATTGCAATCGAATGTAAATCGATCCTGAACGATTATTAAACTGTGTTGTGTAATAAAGTAACACATTTAAACTCTTTTTTCCAAAGGTCATGATGAACATCGACCTATTATGATGTCGAAATTATTATTCTTTACACTATAAATATTTACCAAGTGATAATTTTAGTATGATTGGCTAGCATTAGGCGTGATCGTAAAATTATTGATATTATGTTGGTTTTATTTATTGTTATGATAAATGTATACACTACTTATATATAAAGGCCAACTCCTGTTTATAATGAACGTTTGAAAGATAATCTAATAACATAATATATTATACTTTTTTTGGTATCTATTTAATATTTTCTAGTTCAATGTTCAATCGAACGTTAGCACTAACTGTACAATCGTAGAAAAAGAAATAACAAAGCTACATAGTTGTTAAGCCGTATATTAAACGATAAATAAATAAAACTTCTTACGTGTATACATAACTTAAACATACACTTTATAACGTATATAAAAATTAACTTTGTGAGTAAATTTTTCTATTAGCTACCGTTTCATTAATATAAAAGTTCGTATTTGTGTATCTGTTATATACGCCGTAAAAAGTCTTACTTTGTATATCTTTGGCGTTATCCTACGTGTATACTGACGAGTGACTTCAGGGTACAATAAAGTTGTGGAATTAACTACCTGCTGAGGTTTTCCCATTGGACTACAACATGGGGTTCTTCAAAAAAGGTGTGAACAGATTTCTACAGGGTCGGCGACGCGCGAGTGATACCTCTGGTGTTGCAGACGCCTATAGGCTACGGTGACCGCTTCCTATCAAGTGGGCCGTATGCTTGTTCGCCAACTTAGTCGTATAAAAAAAGGGTGTCAGTTTTTTGTGGACGACTCAAAATTTCCTGTCGTTATATTTCCCTGTAGCGTCAAATTACAGTAAAATTTCAGCAATCTATCTCTACCTACTTTGTTAAAGATGAAAGAAACATATCCATCTCATTCACCGTAACAGGAAACATACGACAAGTTAAAATTTAATCAAACGTTAAACTTGTCCCTACTTCCGATTTAACTTCCCATTTGTGATTCAGTAACGTTCAGACCTTGTTCTCACTTCGATACTGAGTTATAATGATTCAACATCCTTCTTCCTCCGCCAACTATTGAATTGTGGTTATTTTTAACTTTGTGTAAAGGAATCGTGTATCATACTGCGAATTCAATTTCATGAGCGTAGCTTAGGCGTTTTAGGTACATATTCAATGGCCAGTAAATGCGGATGGGAAATATTACTGACATTATCATAATAATATGATATTACTATACATTTTCTGTGTGGTGATGGATTAAATAAACAAGTTTTACCACCCCATTTCCTTACCAGGGAGATGTAATAGTCAGCTTAATGAGAATATAAGCAGTAAACATCTGTGAGAGAAAGAAAACTCGAAACTGAATCCTAATATAAGGTTTGGCATAAGTACTGATTTCGAAGAGAATCGTGCCCAATAGTGGGACTTCAAGGAGTTGAGCAGAAAGTTCTTTGTTTTCTCTCTTTAAGTAGTCATTTCACATTTATTTTTCTCTCTCTCTCTCTCTTGTAATCAGTCATTGACCGAAGTGAAAGTAACATCTGTGAAATAATAATACATCTTTTTGTGATATATTAAAAGGAGTTATTATAGTCAAATTTATTTTTAGGGTTCCGTACCCAAAGGGTAAAAACGGGACCCTATTACTGAGACTTCGCTGTCCGTCCGTCCGTCCGTCCGTGCGTCCGTCCGTCCGTCCGTCCGTGTGTCACCAGGCTGTATCTCAAGAACGGTGATAGCTAGAGAGTTGAAATTTTCACAGATGATGTATTTCTATTGCCGCTATAACAACAAATACTAAAAATAAAAACAAATAAAAATTTAAGGGGGGCTCCCATACAACAAACATGATTTTTTTACCGTTTCTTGCTCGATACTAATAACGTTGCCTTATGTTGCATAGATAATGGTACGGAACACTTAGTGCGCGAATCTGACTCGCACTTGACCAATTTTTTTTAGTTTATCTCTAAATAATGTATAGTCAGATAAAGAGCATAATAACTTTGAAAGTGACCTTCTGTACAATGCATATACTGTGACTGTTGGAAGTATTTCGAATTGCTATCCAAATAATGTACGCACTTAATATACCATATTAAATGAGTCAGACTTACAAGCGGAATGAATAATTAAAATTCATTAAGAATAATTTAATAAATTCATTTCATTTATATGTGTTTATTTTATTGTTTATGCATACCTACATGAGACGACAAGAAGATTTAAATATTTTAAATCTATTCGTGTTTAAGAAAAATACAGCTAAAATACAACCTTTGTATATAAGCTGTATTTTTCTTTAGAAAAATATTGGTACTTGGTTGTTGGTACACATTTTCACAATAGCTATGATTTATTTTCCGCTGTATACGTTAGTGATAAATTTTATTAAAAAAACATTGAATCCAAATACTTAAAGTATGAAAGTATTTTCGCCGCTTGTTTCTCTAGTCTATAGACAATATAAGAATCTCAAAAACTGGTCGTAGAAACAGTAGAAACACAGAGTTAAAATTATTAAAGCTAATAAACACTTGAGAAATGGATCGCTGGTTCATTTTCCCTCGTAGATGAATATAAATGTGTTTGTGATGTAATTATTTTGGTATTGAAAAGTTCACAATGTTTTATCTTAAAAAATCAGGCAAAGTTGCTAACAAAAGCTAGTGATACAGTGCTGTGACGTAAATCGAGTAGTCACGAGTTCTTCCTCTATTACATCCAATTGTACCCTTGTTATCAGTTGTTAACCGATGTGAAAGTAACGAGATCAATATTTATATACATTGTTTATGTAGGCATCATTTCAATGTCTTTATCAAAACATTCGTCTGACTTCGATATCATGTTTTCTTATATTATTGTCGCGTTTCATGAGTCACATGTATGACACATGATAAGCTGGATCATATTTAATTCAATAAAGTGATATGTACCTGTACCTACATACGATACTACTTTGTTCTTGAATATCTCGTCTCAATTTCAGTCAATTATTGACTAGACAATGTTAATTTATTGATAATTTAGCGATGATACAAATATTTTATTTAATAAAATCCGCTCTCTTGGTAGTTGGTTAATGAATTGAGTGTGACGCCATTGAATTTTCATTTCTGTTATAGTTTTCTATCTATAGTCAGGATTTAATTACATGGTTTTAGAAAAAGAAAGGTCTTTTATCGTAAATTATGTTTCTGGACCTTCCTGGCTAATCTCATA
This sequence comes from Orgyia antiqua, assembly GCA_916999025.1. Lineage (NCBI taxonomy): Eukaryota > Metazoa > Arthropoda > Insecta > Lepidoptera > Erebidae > Orgyia > Orgyia antiqua. Next base: position 5,981,915 of record OU779869.1, read on the forward strand.
AGACTTTGTATTTAGTCTCCCTTTATTGAAAAATGTCTTTCTCTCCGATACTTAATCTAACATATTCAAAGCAACTAATAAAAAGTATAGGCCCTATTCACTAAACCACGCTACTATAGAATAGTACAATTTCGAGTGCTTTCCAGGAATTAGACAAGGAAGTATTAAACGCCCCCCCTACTAAATGTAATGTCCATTTAGTAAGGTCAAACTAAATCGTTAGAAGCAAACGACACAGTTCCGCGTATTATGGCGTTCTTTAGGCGAGTCCCAAGTCTAACAATGGATAGATGAGCGCAAGGGAATAACTACTTACATATTTATTAAATACTAGTTATCGCACGCGATGTCGGTCATGGATTGTGGAATCAACAGTTTTATGTTTTTCCCCAAAAGATTTGGTACACCACCTTTAAAATGTAGGCTTTAATATTTAAAGTTAAAGCTCCAACAACACATCTGTCCAAAATTAATTTCTATACAGATTTAGCGTGACATACACGTACAGACAGACAAAAACTGCAAATTTAATGTTATTTTTGACTTGTACTGCTGTATTAAAGACCCCTCACTCTAGTTTTTCTTCACAATCTCCGAATTTTTTTTTATTACATGTATAGTTTGTATAGATCGTCTATAGGATAGGAAGCGACTCATAAATTCACCCACAAGAAACAGTTTTAAGCCTAATTCATTAAGTAAAGTAAAAAAATATTTTAATTACGGTGACCGGCCAAAGAGGGTCTTGGTATGTCACGAAATAGTCTGATAACAATCTGAAGTAGGTCGCATAATTTTAAAGTATGTATTTGTAAAACAAATATACAAAGTTAATATAACTTTGTATTTCATGTTACTGTAAACAATATTAATTCAGACGATTGTAATTTTTATACGTGGGCGCACACACGTGGCGTGTTTCTGATGTGTTATGGAAATGCATCTTGTGTACAATAATAACGAATTTCAAGTGTTAAATCATACAATATCTTTCATAGTTGTCATCTGCGACGTCGTGCGCGTGGAATTCAGAAAAATTTCCCCGTTTTTGCAACAATTTTCACTAATGCTTCACTCCTTTTGATCGCAGCGTGATAAACCTACTATCCAACACTGAAAGAATTTTTCAAATCGGACCAGTAGTTCTCGAGATAAGCGCGTTCAAACAACCAAACTCTTCAGCTTTATAATAATAGTATAGAACAGTGGTGGAGATTATTTTTAAAAGTGATTAAACCGAATAAGACCTATACTGTTTTTAGGGTTCCGTACCCAAAGGGTAAAAACGGGACCCTATTACTGAGACTTCGCTGTCCGTCCGTCCGTCCGTCCGTCCGTCCGTCCGTCCGTCCGTCCGTCCGTCCGTCTGTCACCAGGCTGTATCTCAAGAACGGTGATAGCTAGAGAGTTGAAATTTTCACAGATGATGTATTTCTATTGCCGCTATAACAACAAATACTAAAAATAAAATAAAATAAATATTTAAGGGGGGCTCCCATACAACAAACATGATTTTTAGGGTTCCGTACCCAGTATCTCAAGAACGGTGATAGCTAGACAGTTGAAATTTTCACAGATGATGTATTTCTATTGCCGCTATAACAACAAATACTACAAATAAAATAAAATAAATATTTAAGGGGGGCTCCCATACAACAAACATGATTTTTTTACCGTTTCTTGCTCGATACTAATAACGTTGCCTTATGTTGCATAGATAATGGTACGGAACCCTTCGTGCGCGAGTCCGACTCGCACTTGACCAATTTTTTAAAGAATACAATTAGATAGAATTATTACTTAGTTACAAAATGAAATAAAAAAAATTGCAATGAAACAATAAAAAATGTATAAAGACTGCTGTAGGTACCTGAACTCCATATGGTATACATATTATAATTTTATAGTGTTACTTAAAACCATTTATCAAGTCATGAATGTTAGTCATCAAAATGTGAATAATTTAAAAACTTGTGGTGTAGTTATATTATTATATTATACATATGTGTATGTGTGTTTATTCATAATAAATTCTTAAACACATGTATTGTTGTTTGGTTTAGTGGCCTTTTCTCACAAAAAGTAATGAATCCATCAGCAAGGAGTTTATCTTTTAGAATATTATGTGTTAAATCATAAGAATGTACACTGTAAATAAATCTTTTTCTAAATTACAAATAGCACCGAATTATTAAAATGTGAACGTTAAATGAATATTCTAGTATATATATCTCTCTCTCTCTCTCTCTCCAGCCCATTTACGTCACACTGTTGGGCACGGGCCTCTTCCACTTTGGGAGGGTATATGGTCTACTGTGCAGCGCTGACCAGGCGTTGGCCTTGGCACAGGGTTTATTTTCGAGTTTTCTATCTATCTATGTGTATGTGATTTCCCGTAACTGACTTTTACAGCACCCTTTGGAGGAGATGGCGTGGTGACACTTGTATTCTTAATCCGTCACCACACGGAGAAGCTTGGTACATTTTCAACAATTATCATTACAGAAAACCCTAACAAAATACTAAAAATATACACGATCCATAAACACGTTTCTCTGCCTGGTTAGGCCAGCGCGAGGTCTGTAGCAAATTATAAGAAGAGGGCTCCTTGATTTTTTTATCGGCCCTTGCCTTGCTCTTTTATTTGGATAAGAAGGAATGAAATTTCTGAGTGCGGCTCCTCTCTATCAATTACTAAAAAGCGAATAAAATTTCCCTGTGTAGTTTTTCAGTTAAACGCAAACTTACAGTTGTTTCGGAGACTTTGTTTTATATTGTAAGTATAGTAAGATCATGTTAGTCAGCCCTCTTTGTAAGTAGAAACTACAATGAACGCAAAGGAAGTAGCTTGTCAAGTGAATAATGCGTGGTAAATTGTCCTCTCAGCTTCTTCAGCGTCTCACCGTCCCGACTCATTGCACAATTACCCAAATCACCTCTCGTGATATACATATATTATGTGAGTGATGTGGGATAAATATTAATAACTAGAACTCAGTACTCGCTTTGCAAGGATCTCATTATTGCTGAAAGTTACTGTTTCTTCAGACATTGATACATATTTTTAAAAATTTTGCTACCTTTAGCTTACATTGCATATTTAGGGAATGTTTGTTTTATAATATTGTTTTTTTATTTAAATAAAATATAGCTTATGTTCACCGGGTGTAATGGAGCTAATCGACGGTGAACGAGTTCTTTTAAAGTCCAGTAGTTTCCGAGCGTTTCAAACAGACAATAAAATCTTTCGTCTTTATAATATTGTTGTCGATTATTGTAGTTTTTGTAGATAATTCATGGTAACTCATACAATCAATTTAAGTTTAAAGCCATAAATATAGGGAACCACACCACACAACGGTTAACTAAGTATATACCTAATAAAGAAACATAACGTTATGTTTAATAAACATTCAGACGCAGCAGATAATATAGTTTTGACACGCAAATACTTGCTCTGTGTGTGTCGAAGGAATGTTCTGCCATCCACCGCTGTTCCATGAGGTAGGTTTTAATTTAAAATGCAATTAAAAGAGAATAATAGAAATAACTATCTGTAATACCATGGACAATACTCATGGACCTATTTATTACAGCTATACTTAGGAATAGAGGTGATAAAATGTTTATTAAAAATTCTGGGTCATGGTTAAGCATTGGCAAGACCTGATAAGAGTATTTAAAATGAAAAAGGTTAATGTCTATATTGTTAATAGCGAGTATCTTATCGTTATCACAGATTTGTCACAAATAAATAATCAGGTGTAAAATATCGCCTTTGTTTTTTAAACATTTGATTAGAGATTGTGTCGAAAATACAATGTGTTAAAGATAAATTGAAAGCTTATCTTTATGTATGTTTGTTACTCTTAAAGTTTCGTACAAACCCTTATTTTACCAATGGTTGGTTGGCTTAATGAAGTTAATTACGAAAGTAAAAGACCCCCAGATTTTTTACACTGGCACTTTTTATCTCTGAGAAATTTTAAGGATCCGCGGAATAGACAATTCTGATAGAACTCTCTTTCCCCAGCCCATTAACGTTGCACTGTTAGGTACGGGACTCCTCCATTCTGTGAGGGTTTGTGGTCTACTGTGCCGCGGAGACCAGGCGCGTTGACGTAGTGTTTACTTTTGAGGTTTCATTAGATGTTAATTGCTTGTAATATCTCTTAGCTAGCTCTTACAGCATCCTGGGGAAGCAATGGAGTGGTGACACTTGTATTCTTCATCCCTCACAACACGTATGAAATAGAGTATTGATTTATCAGTGGCTTTAGGTAATCAGCTTCTAATTAAGATCTCAGGTTGGACAAACTCGTTCTTTTTAAAGTGTCTTGATCTAAATACGAATTCGACTAAATTGATAAATTCGTTTTCACTTAATTTACATCTATGTCAAATATTTTGCAGGTTATTTAGAATTAATGTGCATTAATAACTAGGTCAATGCCATCAGTGTACGTAATCTTAAAATGTATAAAATATTCAAATCATGATCTTGAACTTTATTAAGTAACTTTTTCTACATTTTAATGTTATCTAATGTTTTTGTAAATGTGTATCAATGTTTAGAGTTGCTTAGGGTAACTTGACCTTGTATTATATAAACATACAGTTAACGGTAGTTATTCACGTTATTCTCTGGTGACAAGTTACTGGTTTTACAAAAGGGTGCATTTACACGACACGACGGATTAAGAATACAAGTATTATCACTCCATTTGCTCCCCAGGGTGCTGTAAAAGCCAGCTAAAATTTAATAATAATGGTAACCACATACATTTATACAAGCATCTATAAGAGATGGAATGCTTGAAAGTAAACCCATGCCCACAAGTCTGGTCAGCGCGGCATAGTAGACCCAAAAACATTCCAGAAGAGAAGGTGGCCCATGTACACCATGTAGTATAACATTTTCATCATAAACATCACGGCTTATATTTCACCATTTTAAGTCCAAGCGAATTTAATTAAACGTAAAATAACTCTGCTTTCTCTATAACTAGCTGTAAATTCATCGTCACCCATAGAAAATTTATTGGTCATATAATGTGCAATATGACACTCATATCTTCGTTGTTTCAACTCATTTCTATAAGCTGCGTGAAGAATAAGATTTGGAAGAGCCAGTCAAGCCATTTTTGTAAATTACTTTACAATTTTAAACAGTAAAATTGACCGAAATCACCTTCACAATTTCAAAAAAGTTACTATTTGGTTATTGTGTTAATCCCAATCTCTAACGCAATTTCTATTTCAATACGGAGCTGTCAAAAAGTGTCAAGAGTATGGTTTCGGCGACATTGGCCAATCATGTTTAGTTCACTCAACATCCGCTCAATATTAACACATTAATATGGCTCTAGTGTTGTGTTCAAGAGTACGAAACGTGATGAAACGTCATAATCTCAATGCCAATGGATCGGAATTGTTTTCAAGAGTAACCCTCCAGTTTATTATCTCATATACTGTCTAGTCTATTTGTTATATTATGGAGCTCAACTATCAGTACCTATTCTTTACATTACGATACGGTTACAAAAGCTGACTGTTAATACATGTCACATATTTTATCTAAGTGCTATTGTTTATTTATAAATAATAAGGTTATTTAATAAAAATATAGAAATGTTTTTTCCAAGATAATTTGTATGTAGATATTTTTTCAATATATCATAAAGTCCCGTTTATTAGTACTACGAAGTGTGATACACTCATGAACTCAAGCATTGCTTTCGTAAAATAATAGTTATTTGTTTCATATTCATGAACCTATATTAGGTTGCCTATAATATATTTCATTCGCATAATGTATGTTTTAGGTAAGTATCAATTAAGCATTCCTATTGCATATTTCATATTTAGTTTTAAACCAATGTTGCGGTTGTTGAATAGGTTAAGGAAAATGGTTTGACTTGTAACTTGAATAATTATTGTTTTGTAGATTAAATTTAACGGTTTTGAGTCTTTTGCGAACTTCTTTGTATAGTAAGTCTTTAATTTGAAGGCTAAATTAGCGCAAAAGGTTAAGGTTAGAATCTTGAGTACATCTATGTAGCTACTACTACTGCAATAATATGTTGCAATTACATCAAAATTGAAGGTGTATTGTGTGTATTGTATGTGTATAACATGTTTAGAAAGAACCAACAGGGAATTTACCTTTAAATGGCCCAAAATCGAACTTGAGAGTATGGGCTTATCTTATATGAGTACTGACTTATCCATTTCCACGAACTCTCACCGCGTGTCTTTTAATTTGTTAGTTATAGAAATCATGTATGTAGTCTGGTTTAAAAATTTAAATAACACCCCCTCTCCAAAATAACAAAACTGTTAAGGGCCTACATCAATATCATCGCCGACACGTACATATTAACACAGCCAGTAGGCACAGAAATTGAAGAATTAGGGATACTTTTCCTATTTACTCAAAATCTACTAAATATATTTTAATTCTGATCCACGTGTTTCTATACATAATAGTTACCTATGTTTTTAAAGTTATTTCATTAGTTAATACGCAATAATAGACCGACAAATGAAAAAAATAAAATATTAGAGAGGTTGTTTCGCCAAGATTTTCTATCGAGAAAACTTTTTTCAATCGCGTTTCTGAGTTCATGCGATCCTAGATCATATATTGAAAAAACATATACTTAAAAATTAGAGCTCTAGCCATTCAATCTAAAGAAACAATGAAAACTTCGTACATAGAAAAATGCACGAAGCTATTTTGGTATCCTCTTAACTGTTTCTCAAAACCCCTCGAAAGTAACCCCCAAAATGTAATATTCGCTTCACACATTATTAACGTAGTGCTGCGACAAAATCTAAAACACAGGCATATTTTTGTTCTAACGAAGATCATGTTGCGTAATTTCACTTTCATTTTTTATGCAAACCTGTTGCTATTTTATACAAGACCGTACACAATTTTGCGTAACACGAAACGAGCAAAATAAACATGATGAAATCTATTCCAATCGAATTTGCCAAATCCGACACGCGTCTGTCGATCCGATAATTTTTTTACATGTTTTCTAAATACGATAATGGTAGATTGGTAATTTTATTTAATCTTAGAATGAATGTTTTGGTTGTCTACGAGTCAGGCCTACCCTAGTGTAGAAACCAAAGAGTTTCAATGAAGCTGTTAATCTTTTATACGAATCATTACACCCTTGTTCGATTATTTAGTTATGCTGCGAAACTTTACATTTAAGACAACAGACTTTTTGTAATTTTATTTTTTGGTGATTCTCTGTAATGTTTCGTGATTCAATAAACTTATTATTATTATTATTTGTTTTAAAAATTAAATTTTCTCGGCTAACCGGTGAAAACACCGACAATACGGGCCTAAGCCAAGTAATTGTCAGTGGAATTTGTAATTTGGTTTGTAATAGATGTGTGTCGCGTTAAAGAAATGTGATTGTGTGATGGTGGATTGTTGGAATCCCCCTGAAGGAATTTTCTCACTAATCTGCAAGTGTTTAATATCGCGGCTTTTTGCATGATGTGGTAGGTATTTGATGGTAGGTTTAGCGTAACTAAAGATTGATGTAGTTGTTTCGGAATTACTCCAGTAGTTGACAAGACCAGTGGAACAATTGTAACGTTTTGTAGATGCCATAAACGAGTAATCTCATCTTTCAGTTCAACATATTTTGTTAACTTCTCAGCTATTGTTGCTTGTAGGTTGTGGCTGTTTGGAATAGCTACATCTATTAAGTAACCTACCTTAGTAATTTTATTAATAAGTGTAATATCGGGTCGGTAATAGTGAATTGTACGGTCGGTAAGTATAGCTCGGTCAAAGTAAAGTTTAGTGTTAGCGTTTTCTAAAACAGATTCGGGTTTATATTTATAATATGTTACTACGGAGTCAACTAAATTATATTTGTGTGGAAGTTTTTGGTGCATGATATGTGCAACTTGATCATGTCTATATTTATAATCGGTTTGGGCTATTGATTTACATGCACCGGTGATGTGTTGTATCGTTTCAGGGCAACTATTACCTTTTCTACAACTGTCTGTTGGTAAGTTCTTGATTATGTACTTTCGATAATTTTTAGTCTCAATCAAGTCTTGAATTGCGATCATGAAACCTTCAGTCTCCGGGAAAATTTCACCTCGTTTGAGCCATTCGTTCGACGCTTCTTTGTCGACGTTAGGTTGACACAAATCTTGACGGTGTCTTCCGTGGAGAGATTTTTGGGCCCATTGAGTGATCTTAGTAGCATCATCGGTTACTTTTTCATTAATCTGTTCAGCAGTGTTTTGAAGGTTTAAGGGAGTCAGTTTACAGTCATTGTGTGCTATTAGTTTATGTAAGATGGAAGATTCAGATTTTGCAAAGAAATATTTACGAAGTGTGCTAATTTGTCTGTTGTGTAAATTTACGATATCCATAAGTCATCTCCTACTTTCTGTTATTGGTAATGTTAGCCTTTGCAAACATGATCGCGGGTGATTTTCGAAACGAAACGAAATTTGGTCATAGTGGTGTGTATTTTTCTTTGAAGATTTTTAAGTTCTGTTTTGATCCATTTTATATGGCCAAAAGAGTATGTGAGTACGGGTATAACAAAAGTATTTATTGCCTTAATAGTGTTTTTAGAATAAAGTTGAGTTTCCATTCCATTCAAGAATTCCATTTTTATGTCTGCGCTAAACTGTTCTACTAAAATGACCAGGTCGTTTAATTGATTTTCGGTTTTAGCGTAAAGTTTTATATCATCCATGTAGAGTAAATGACTTAGTGTAGTTTCTTGGAGCTGTGTTTGTGGCTTTTTAAGTTATATCCGTGAGGTGTAGCATTTAAGATATGAGAGAGGGGATTTAAAGTAAGACAGAACCAGAGTGGGCTAAGTGAAAAGCTCCTTGAAATATACCTCTACGTATTTGTACCGGATTTGTTTCTATTATTTTATTTGAGGAAGTAAAGGAAAGTACAGTAGACCAGTTATTCATAACCGACTGCAAAAATGTTATTATAGTAGGGTGTATTTTATAAATTTCTAAAACTTTCAATAACCAGGAGTGTGGTACGGAGTTATTATTATTCAAATTATACTGTGTATAGCAGTTGTTAGATATAAACACATATGTTATTTCAATCATAGGTATAATATTGTTAAGATTTTTCTCTGTAACCTCCGTTCCGTAATCAATGCATACATTTATTTCACTCTTTCAGCAACACATTCATTAGTATTAACTACTTGAAACATAAGCAAGTTGGGGCCTCGTGGCGTAGTCAGCAGTAATTTAATGCTTGCTTTATATAGGAGGTTTTGTTCCTGCTCAGTTTCAAATATTACTACTACTAAATCTTATATATAAAATTTACGTGTCACAGTGTTAGTTACCGTACTCCTCCGAAACGGCTTGACCGATTCTTCTCAAATTTTACATACATATTCAGTAGGTCTGAGAATCGGCCAACATCTATTTTTCAAACCTTTTTGTTTTTTTTTTAGTATGGCAAAACAACGTTTGGCGGGTCAGCTAGTAACTATATATATTTATTTGTAACTACTGTAAACTATCTATGAAATGGTTATAACAAAAGTAATAAGAGTATTATAATCGTTTATAGCCCAAGTTTGAGGCTTTGAGTACTTATGTATGATATAAAAAGTAAATTCATATTATTTGTCTCTTTCAGAAAAACAGTCTGCACCTATACATCTCACATCAACGAGGCCCATTCTACAAGGCAGAGTTCCAAACCGAGCTGAACCTCAGAAAGTTCCACATCGCAGATGTAACTGATAAACGTATATTCGTCTCTGTCATGCACAGCGATTCTCTTGCACACTTGTATGTGTCAGAGATCAGCAACAATTTTACTCAGTACAACTTTGTATTGAGCTTGGTACAAATTCTGTGTTACTTCCCTGATTCAAACTGGAAGGACAGCTGGCTTGAGTAAGTATTAATCGATTACTATCATCATCATCATCATCATCGACGGGCTTCGTGGTGGAGTGGTTTATGTAATGGACTGCGGATCACGAGGTCTCGGGTTCGATTCCCGGTCAGGACAAATATTTGTGTGATGTTTTTAATTGTCATACAAATGTTTGTACTGCGTCTGGGTGTTTACTATGTATTATAAGTATGTATTTACAAAAGAAAAGTAGTTTATGTATTATATCCGTATTCTGGTATCCATAACACAAGCATATAAAGCTTAGCTTGGGACCAGAGGACGTTGTGTGAAATGTCCATGAGTATTTATTTATTTATTATTATTTATTATCATCATAACGTCACGCCTTTTTCCCATGGCGGTAGGCAGAGACTATAGAGCGCCATCTGCTTCGATCCAATCATACTTCCTTAGCTAAATCAATTTCTATAAATCACAGTAATCCTCCTAAGGAATTCTAACACCATACATGTGCAGCCGCTGACTGTCGCTTTACTAGTTTCAAAACAATATTTTTGACAGAATTACGCGCCCTGTATTAATAAGTAAAGTAAAAAGTAAAAGTAAAATATTCTTTATTGCACACTATAATGATTTACAAAACTTGCATAACAGACATGTCATAGGTACAAAGGGCGGTCTTATCGCAAACTGCGATCCCTCCCAGACAACCTTAAGATGGATTTGACCTAGGTAGAATAGGCGACTTTTGGTGTACTAAAAATAAGTGAAAATAATAGCAGATACAGTATACAAATACATATACATACATGACGTTTACATAAATATATACTATAATACATATTTTAACATATATATACATATACAATACATACATATTATAAACATTAGTACAACAACAAGTAGTGACTATTGCGAACGGTTGCTAGGTGAAAATCGCCTTAATGGTGGTCAAAGGCATTGTTTCTGACTGTACTGAGAGGACGAAGACTATTCGGAAACCCAATCTCAACCCTATTCAGCATAGCATTTGTAGCCTGTTCAGCGTAGTATGGTAGAATAGAAACATTACTATTTTGGACTATCACTATTTTGGAGCAAGTTGCTAAGATGATTGGTTCGAAAAGATATATAGCAACTTATCTCCTTTAAAAGAAATTGTTTGTAATATCTCTTTGAACATAATGATTGATCAATGGGACACAACATTGTGATTTGGCACTAAATATGATAAAAAATTTGGCTAAAGAAATCAATTTATTTTTGGTACTTGGTATGTTAATGCGAAGCTTGTTATTAAAATGACTTTCAATCAGTCTGTAAACAGTTTGTTTGTATGTCACCTTGTCTCTTTTTAAAAAGATGTATGATGTTTATGTACTTACTTGTTCGTATGAATGTTATTTTTAACACGCTTTTATATATTCGGTATATTTTATATCTATCAATGTATTAATCTATGTAACGGAATCTTTGAACGTGATTTTCACCTACTTGCAGTAGTCGGATTGATCTGAAATTTTGCACACATATCAAGGACCGATGACAATGCAATTATTTGAAAATATATTCAGGATTTTAGAATTGCTGAATCAAGCAACTCCCGCTGTAAAACGAGAGCAATGCTCATACTCATTGTGTACGGACGCTGTTGTATCTTAGTATACGTGAGCTATTTTGGGCGGGACGTGCGTAGTGACCATTGAAATTACGAGTGTTTGTGGCACTGTGGACTTGGCAGTATATTTGGCGAAGAAAGCAGCGGGTGTTTAATACTCGAAGAGCAAAACAGTCTTCATAACTTTACATATTAAATAAAAATTATTTTTCAGAGATGTTACCGAAGAACCCTTCACTGATTTGTATCGCGTGGAAGGTCTGAAAGGCATCTACATAGCATCTCGTGTGGACTCCAAGGCTCACGTCTCCAACATTGGTCCGGAACATCTAATGTCATTGATCACCTTCGACCATGGAGTCACTTGGTCACCTATCAATCCACCCACTGAGGATGAAAATGGTAAATATTGATAAAACGAATTATCTATGATATTATCTATGTTACTAACTTTGTGATGATGAGAAACCATTACTCGGGCCTTGTAATAATTCGCTAAAAGTATACAAAATCTTTGTAATAGCTATAACTACAAACACAAAGCTTTGTGTTTTATACTCGTAAGGTTTTTAGGGACGATCTGTGTCAAAATTTACTTCCATTTTACCTAATGTGCTAAAAAAAGTAAATCTTTATGAAAACATACTCTTTATTTTAAACTTGTTTATTATCTTGTTGGTATTCTTTTAGATTAGGATTATTTTTTCAGTAGTTACGCCTAAAGACTGAATGACCCTCTCATTTGACCTTGTGGCAAACATCGAGTTATTCTTACATACAAACTGTACAGTAAAAAATAAATTACTCACCTAACTTTTTTTCTGGCAATGATGTATAACTAGCATTCAGATGCTTAGCAATATACGACCACATTGCAATTATGTGGTAAGGAAACTAAATAAATATTCATGGACATTTCACACGACGTCCTCTGATCCTAAGCTATATAGCAGGTGTGGCCAACTTTTGTGTCTTTTATTTTAAAATTGAGTCGCGATTGACGTATTTCTTGGTAAGAAGGGGGCGGTTATGCAATGTGCTTTTATACCGCCGACCACTCTTGCGAGTTCCAGCAACATACAGGAATATTTATTTAATGGGTTAAAGCAAACTTTGTCTAGGGGAATGGAACTTGCGAGTGATCGACCAAAATTGGTCGCGCGGTCGACTTGTTGGCCACTCCTGTTATATAGTACATATATGCTTGTGTTATGGGTACCAAAATACGTATAAGTATACTACATAAACTACTTTTCTTTTGTAAATACATACTTATAATACATATAAAACACCCAGACGCAGTACAAACATTTGTATGACAATTATAAATATGACACAAATGATTGTCCTAAGAGGGAATCGAACCCGCCACCGCACATAAACCATGACCACCGCACATAAACCATGACCACGTGGCCCGTCGAAAATTTTGACTTCAGTAAAATTAAAAAAAAAAAAAAAAAGTAAAATGTCTATCATATAAAGTAGGTAGTAATGATAAATCTGTTAGTTACAAACTCCAAACCACAGTCCAATCTCATCAGCTTTTTAGTAATAATATTACACATTCAGCTTAGTAACTTGATGAGTCAATAGAAGGCTTCTTTTGTTATATTGTTTCTAGGAAGTCATTAATTATGATAACTTCTTGTTATTTGACTTAGGTTTTGGATTGATAGAGTGTAAAGCTATCACAGTTAAATATTAATAGTCTTATTCATAATGATTTATCGGAGGTTTAAACGGAGATTTTGTCGGAGAGATAATAAACGTTTTAGCGTAAAAAGAATATTATGAATAACAAGTTTTGAAAATTTTCGCGAGCTGATTTTAGCGAACTTTTAAACCTCCGATAAGTCAGTATGAATAAAACCATAAATATATAGCATGTCTTTGCCGAATAATACCGAAAAAATTTTAAGGCCAGATTCCTGGGAACTTGGTAGTGAGCTATTAGCCCATCCGGCTTTACTAGTCTAAAAAAATATCGATCTGGCGTAGTAGGAACGTAGAGTATTAGAGCGAGTGTTAAGCGCTAAAAATCCCGACGTTACCCACACGTCATAATTTTAACAGTATAAGCACTGACATTGAGGTTATTTGAAGATAACCAATACGTAGAAAGTTTACAGCTAAAGCAGAAATTGAATTACTTACTGTTTATAAGCATTTTGTTAATTGCATTCATTTCCGTTTGCTACTAAGTATTTTTTAGTATGTTATTTACTGTACCTATATTATTTTTAAGAACTGTATATTGTGTTCCTAATGCAGCAAATAAAACTCTCTTTCTTTTTTTCTTTTCATAGAAACGATCATAAAATTTTTTCAAATTCATTTTGATTATTATATTTATCTTCTACTATATAAAAATAAGTCGAGTTTTCCTTCCTGACGCTATAACTCCAGAACGCACGAACCGATTTCCACGGTTTTGCATTCGTTGGAAAGGTCTCGGGCTCCGTGAGGTTTATAGTTCATTTTAATATTAATTTTTTTTTTAACTTTTTTTTGGTATGGCAAAACAACGTTTGCCGGGCCAGCTAGTCAATGAATAATAATATGTTACCTTGTATGTTCGTTATTAGAAGCATTTCCTTTTTATTTCAATGTCAGATTTTATTGTAATAATGATGTATTTTAAATAATGATGTGAAGTAATCATTTATCACTGGTATGTGAATAAAAAATATCACCTAATGTACTGTAATTGTGAAATATATCGGGACAATCCGTGTTTACTGATAGTTAATCATTATACGGATGGCATATATACCTAAAATAATATGGTCTTATGTTATATAGGTCATCAGTTAGTTATCTGTAGCAATCTTTTTTCCATATGTTGGGTATTTCCTAATAAATGTGATTTATTTGTCTGATGCTTTATGTATCAACATATTATTATATCGGTAATTCATTTAGTTGTTTATCATAGATATTATAAAAATTGGTCAAGTGCGAGTGGGACTCGCGCACGAAGGGTTCCGTACCATTATCTATGCAACATAAGGCAACGTTATTAGTATCGAGCAAGAAACGGTAAAAAAAATCAGTTTTTTGTATGGGAGCCCCCCTTAAATATTTATTTTATTTTATTTTTAGTATTTGTTGTTATAGCGGCAATAGAAATACATCATCTGTGAAAATTTCAACTCTCTAGCTATCACCGTTCTTGAGATACAGCCTGGTGACAGACGGACGGACGGACGGACGGACGGACGGACGGACGGACGGACGGACGGACGGACGGACGGACGGACGGACGGACGGACGGACGGACGGACAGCGAAGTCTCAGTAATAGGGTTTCCGTTTTTACCCTTTGGGTACGGAACCCTAAAAATTAACCATTTCCAATTAATTCGCTCTTAGAAATTCTCATTTAATAGTAAGGTAGCTCCATGTTGTGATGGATTAAGAATACTAATGTACCCTTTTCGATTCCAGGCTGCTGTAAAAGCCAGCTAAGAGATATTGTACACAATCAACTGTGAGAGACGGATAACTCTAAAATAAATACTGTGCCAACACGCCAGGTCAGCGCGGCACCGTAGCCCAAAGTGGAGGAGGCCCCTTATTGTTGGCGGTTTTTAGTTGTAGTATAAGGGTTTAGTTTCGAGTCTTCCGTCTCTTATAGATGACGTTATATCATAATACTATCCTTTACCTGGCACTTACAGCACCCGAGGGAGAAATGAGGGGCTGACTCTTGTATTCTTAATACTTAATATTATTATTATTTTTTTTGTACGTTATACACATTGTGCTTTGGTCCCAAGCTAAGCTTATAGGCTTGTGTTATAGGTACCAGAATACGCATAGGTATACTACATAAACTACTTTTCTATTGTAAATACATACTTATTATACATAGAAACACCCAGACGCAAAACATTTGTATGACATTTATAAACATCACACAAATGATTGTCCCGAGCGGGAATCGAACCCGCAACCTCGTGAACGGCAGTCCGTTACATGAACCACTAGACCACGAAGCCCGTCATTATAGATTATACTAGCTGTTGCTCGTAACTTCGCACGCGTGGAATTTAGGAACTAAACGTTAACAAGTTATACAGAATAGCCATCCTCATAAACCACTCTATCTATTCAAAAAAGCGCATCAAAATTCGTTGTGATGTTTTGAAGATATAAGCTCACATTGGGACATGCATACAAAAATACCTACTTTATTTTATAATAAGGATTATGTTTATTAATTATTTTTTATTGTTAACAGGAAAACCTCTTAACTGCCACCTCGAGAACTCTTGCAGTTTACATTTGTGTCAGAAGTTCAGCCAACTTTACCCTGTCACCAGGTAAGGTTTTATTTATTTGCTGGCTAATTAATGTTATACATCGTCATCACTACAGCATCACGCCTTTTTCCCATGGGGATAGGCAAAGACTATAGATCGCCAGCTGCTACCTACGATCCAAATATACTTCCTTAGCTTCACTTAGGCCGGCCATACACGGGCAGCTCGAGCAGTTAACCAGTGATCAACATACATGGACCGCTCTTGCAGTCAGAATCAACAGCTTGAAGCTGCCAGTGATAACTACTCGAGCAGTTGGTTCAACAGCTCGCGGTGGGCAATTTCAAATCAGTAGCACCATGGATTTTTAATGAAGAGCGCGGGCGGAGTCTGCACTCGAGCTGTCGACAGCTCGAGCAGTCAGTGTATGGCTGGCGACTGCTTGACTGCACGATGAAAATTCACCGTGCTGTCGACCGCCCGAATCAGTTGCAACTGCTCGAGCGTTTCGTGTCCATAGAACTCTGCAGTTCACTGTGCAGTCGCAGCTTGAAGCTGTCGCCCCTGACTGCTTCAAGCGGTCCGTGTATTTCCGGCCTTACATGCGATTAGTAAAAATTTTAAGAATTAGGAGAAAGTTTTCTAAATTCCACGTGTACGGAGTTGCGGGCAACAGCTATGGTTTTACAAAACTTTTCACACTCTTCGAGATAATATAACTAGAATATTCTATTTCGAAAAAGATCATTCAACTCTTCATATCAAGTCTATATTTACAAATTGCACTATAACATTACACTGTTTTCATTAGACCTTTTGGCATTGAACTTTGGAAATTTATCATGATATAATTTGTTCAACGCATACTGATATAGTTTATCTGTACTGCGTTTGTTGAACTGTTTCATATATTATTGTTCAACATTATAATTAAATGTTTAATTACTACCTTGTTAAGATAATATAGTATATCTGTTATCTATTCGCATTGCTCTCAATTTTTAATGGCGTATTTAGATGATTTGGTTAATTATGCTGCACTTTTAAAAACCGGTAATCGGTAATGTACGATTTGGACTAAGGGTAACCTAGTGTTATCATAAAATCTTATTTTTCGTCTTATTACCGACCCCAAATAACGAAAAATTACGATGTTATGTTTGGTTTATTCTACAACAAAACCACAATATCTTTGCCGCACTGTAAATTTTTATATTTTTCATTATTTCTTTACGTCTGATATTATTGTTTTAAAATAATATGCACATTATGTTATTCCGTATATTAGGTATAACTATTTGTCCTCATCAAACTTCCTTGAAAATAATAACAATTGTTATGAACATTTTAGGTATCGCATTATTATGAATAGTTCATCGTCAAACGATAAAACAAACCTACCATAATGTAATATTGTACATGCTTATATCGGTTAGTTAAAAATTGTATACTTGCCGCGGTTTTAACCGTCTTTGTTACTACTGCTTCTTGGCTTTTGTGTCATTCAGCTCTTGCAAAAAAGCTACTTAATATATTTGTAAAGATTCCATCCATCCATCAACCTTTCTCCGTCCTTTGCTAGACATTAACCTCCCCCCATAAAACGCCACAATGCGCCGACCTATTCGCATCTAGTAGCTCAGCACATTTGATGATGCCATCAGTGTAAAGGTTCGCCATAATACAATCCGTAGTTTAAGTATGTACATGTAAGGAAATAAGACACTATCAATATTTTACTATTGTGATTACTCGGCAATTATCGATTAAATATGTACACAGGATGTGTGTATTTTTTGACTTAGGTCATTTTAATTTTAGCCTTTTAAAGTGTTCCTACAATACTTTAGGTACATTGCATGTGCTTGTGTACGCTAATGCGTATACGTACAATACACTTATTAAATGTGATCGAGACATCTCGAGATCAAATCAAATACTTGTATTATAATTAAAAAAAACATAGCCATGAAGTTTATTTGTTTTTCATATCGATTATTATCATTTATGCCTCGTTATAAACACTATAAACTTGATAAACATTAAATTGTTTGCAGCCCACCAGGAAATGTGATTATGAACGGGCCGAGGTAATATTTTTTGGATGAGTTGGATGTGTTACACTGTAATTAACACGTGCTTTTTATTTTAGTTTGCTTATTGGATAGAAAATGTTGTCTTAGATGCAAATGTTCACTTCATTTTAGTTTTTTTTTTAATTTTTATTTTAAACTCTAGAAGTCATTATAGAACATCCATTAAGCATGATACATATTAAAGTGTATGCTTTTGGTAGCAAGCAAGTTTTCAAATGTTTTCGATTTTAATTAGTTTTATTAGTCTATTTTGTAGATTACAAACAACCAAACAGGTTGTTTTGTATCTGAGAACTTAAATATTAATCAATCTAAGCAATAAATCTGGACTCACTTTACGGTATTGGCCATTTAATACGACGCGCTGAAGAGATTTAACAACCTAATGTAATCACACATTCAGCACGCTTGACTGTTTTCTGTCATTTATGGTAAACGAAATATACCCTCCTATATGTGTGAAGATATATATATTACTAGCTGACCCGGCAGACGTTGTTTTGCCATACCAAAAAAAAAAGTTTGAAAAATAGATGTTGGCCGATTCTCATACCTACTGAATATGCATGTAAAATGTCATAAGAATCGGTCAAGCCGTTTCGGAGGAGTACGGTAACTAACACTGTGACACGTGAATTTTATAGATGTACATATGAAGTGTGTGTGATATTAAGTATATTTTATGGTTCTTAATTTTATTATCGCACGCTATTTAATGTTGACACCTGGATTGTTAGCAATAGTCTGTAAAAATAATTCTACTTTTTTTACTACACCGGTGTTGTGTTGTGCTATGGTTACTAAGTCCTAGTACTATGGTTATGGTATGGTATACTAGGTCCCTAAGTATTTTATCTGTTTAATACACAACAAAAATGGCAGAGGTCGCACCAAATTTTTTCAACCAGTTTAATTAAGTCCAAGAAATATAAGGAAAACGTGAATACTGTGCGTGAATATGAGAATGTGATTTGATTGATTTTTTGATTGATTTGATTGAATGTGATTCAATGACTGGCTGTAGTTTAAAAGAAAATAACCTGTATGCAATTTACATATTGGTGTATTTGTGGTTTTTAAATTGTTAGCAATTTTGAGATTTTTAATTGAAATTTATTTTAGTTGTTGTATATGTAAAACTGTATCTTAAGTAAGAATTTATTACGGACTAATTACGGTTTAGTTTAGATTTTAGAATAAAAATCGTGACAAGTGGTTAAATCTTATTATTTCTTCTAGGTCGGCTAGTATTATGAGTTCCAAGTCAGCACCTGGTATTTTAATGGCGACAGGGGTGATGGGGAAATCTTTGAAAGGAATCCCCGGAGTCTATCTTAGTAGGGACGCTGGTCTCACTTGGAAGAGAATTCTTAAAGACTATTACTTCTTTAATTATGGTGACCACGGCGGTGTTTTAGTAGCAGTCAAATATTTCAAATCCCGCGGTGAAACAAGAAAAATTTTGTACTCCACAAATGAAGGAATAGAATGGAACTCATATCAGTAAGTGAAACGATATTTTAGATTACCTATGCTACTACATCTTCCGATTTTCTTAAATATTCTTTGAAATAACGCTGTGTCATTTGTGCATAAATAATTTCCTCCTTAGCCCATGACACAACCTCATTTGTTAAGTTTATTACAAATTAAAATAAATTGCTTTCTAGGTTTAACGCTGAGGATCTTCGTATTTACGGTTTGATGACAGAACCTGGTGAAAATACCACTACGTTTACGATGTTTGGTTCTACAAATGAACAACATCAATGGATTATCATTACTATAGACTTGAAAAACACTTTTGCCCGTAACTGTACTGATTTGGATTACAAATATTGGTCACCATCACCACCAAATTCCTCAGTGTCTTGTGTGCTCGGTACTAGAAACACTTTCCAAAGACGCCTCGCTCATGCCAATTGTTACAATGGCATAAATTACGATAGACCATTTAAAAAAGAACGTTGTCAATGTAGCCGACGAGATTTCGAATGCGATTTCGGATTTATGCTCTCAGGAAATGAATGTATTCGAAATAAAACAGCTAATCATGATCCTTATGCCGTACCGTCAGATTGTCGTCCAGGAAACTTCTATGAGAGAACTAAAGGCTACAGGAAAATTGACGGAGATGTATGCACTGTTTCCGGTTATATATCTTATATCCCTGATAAAATTCCGTGTCCAATTGAAGAACCCAGTGAATTCATGTTGGTAGCTTTAGGCAATAAAATAGCACGTATCGACTTATTTGATAATACTACTATATATCCCGTAATAAACGAAAGAAATATTGTTGCAATCGAATTTGATATAAAGAATAATTGTGTGTATTATGCTGATATAGAACTGGACAAAATAAGCCGTCAATGTTTTAATAATGGCATGTTAGAGGAGGTGATCGTAGACAGAGATCTGTCTAGTATAGAAGGGATGGCTTTTGATTGGGTATCAAATGTGTTGTTTTTCGTTGACGGCTTGAGGAAGAAAATTGAAGCTGTCAGAATAGATATGACTTTAGAAAGTAGAATGAGAGTAACGATTCTAGACTCCAAAGTGCTTTTGAAACCTCGTGGTATTGCCGTTCATCCTAAAGCAGGATATCTATTTTGGACGGATTGGGACAGAAATAATCCATCAGTATCGCGATCAAACCTTGACGGAACGAATGTTAAGAAATTATTCGGGCAGCCAATTGTGCAATGGCCTAATGGGATAACAATTGACCAAATGTCTGAGAGAATTTATTGGGTCGATGCAATGGAGGACTATATTGCAAGCGCTGATTTAAACGGCAAATACTTTAGGAGGATATTATGGAATGATGACAGAGTAACTCATCCATTTGCAGTAGCTGTATTGAAGGATAAAATATATTGGGATGACTGGAAAGTTAAGTCTATATTCGTTGCAGACAAAGACACTGGTGCTAATATAATGACTATTAATGATTCTTTTGCTGGATTGATGGATCTTAAAGTTTATGCACATTTTGTTCAGTATGGCAGTAATGCGTGTTCGTATAAAAACACAAGTTGTGATGGAATATGTCTTGGTAAACCGGACAACGGTTTTAGTTGTCTTTGTCCAGATGGTTTGACGAAAGTTAATGGTAAATGTATGTGTGAAAATAATACAGAACCGTTTGCTAACATGACTTGTCCTCGTAAAGCTGGTGCTGCCTGTAATCCCGTGAGTATTGATTGTTTGTTGTGAAATATAAGAGGCATGAGGGTAGCCATAATTTATTTTTGGGAAGGGTTTTCAATTCCATGTGAGGGTGGAAAGATATTTGATAAGTCATGAAAGCTTAACGCAAATTATATCGAATTTAGTTTTTAGTAGTTTTCGGCATTTGTGTTAAAACTCCAACTCGACTCATGTTGCGATTTATTCTATAAAATTTTGAATATTGCCTAGTTATTTTTGAATATTTATTTTCAGGATGAATTCCAATGCAAAAACGGTAAATGTATAAGTTCATTCGCCCGTTGTGACAGTAACAATGATTGCGGAGATTTGTCGGACGAGATTGGTTGTCTATGTGTACCGCCGATGATTATGTGCGACAATACAAAGTGTTATTTGCCTCATTGGAAGTGTGATGATGACATTGATTGTATTGACTTGAGCGATGAGAAAGGTATGGATAATTATTTACGTAGACTTAAAACCACAGGTCACCCTCCAATGGATTCCTCACGCAATGCGATCAACACACACAATGTTGTTGCGTGAAGTCGCTAATAAAATGGCTTTGTTCTCCTTTATACAACATTTATGTATTTATTTAAATTGTCATTATTTGTTACTTAACGAAATGAGGAATATTAAAAAGAAAGAAACCCACCAAATATCCTTTCTAAACATATATCTTAAGGTGGTTACGCATTCATGACTGTACGTTGCCTTTGTTACAGATTGCGGTCCCCGTAATTGCTCAGCGAACCAATTTCAATGTGACAATGGTCGTTGTATTGATAAACGTTGGCTCTGTGATGGTGACAACGATTGTAAGGATCGATCCGATGAACGAAATTGTACGGTGAGTAGTTTTATTCCAATAAAAAATATTTATAACAAACCTTGTCGTATTCAATAAATTAAATTATTACATAACAAAGGATAATATTAAGATAATAATATTAGGATAATATTTTCTAACACTTGTGCAACTCATTTGTTTAAATAAATCAACTTTTTACGAATTCAGACGCGCACACTTGTTTTAAATTTTGGTCCTACGTTTCGGAGACTTTTAATTTTAATGTAAAATTAAAATTGAATGTGGGTAAACCCTGTAATAATTAATCGTAGAAGACACATTACAGCTCAGTCTCACCCGTGACCATGGTGACTGCAAAGTCTCCGAAACGTCGGGCTAAGATTTAAAACAAGTGTGCGCGTCTGAATCCGTAAAAAGTAGTTTTATTTAATGTTAGTAGGATGTTTATTGTAATAGTAAATATTTCAAACAGGCACAAAACAAAAGGCTTGATATTGTTGAAAACTGTCCCGGCAATGGTTTCCGTTGCTCCAATGAAGTTTGTATACCCAATTCTTGGGTCTGTGACGGTGAGAAAGATTGTGAAAATGGCGAAGATGAAAAAGAACAACGTTGCTTAGATTCCACTTGCGCACCTTACATGTTCCGGTGCCCCAGCGGCAAATGTATATTTAAATCTTGGGTAAGTGGAAAAACATCGCTTCTTTTCACCCTGTTAACGTATCACTGACTACAGAGAAGAGAACCACTTGCTAAATTAACATTAAGAATACTTTTGTAGACATGTAGACCTATAAGTACACATGAATGTTTATTTTGACTATATTTTTTATTCTGTTAAAAATATTCCTAGGTATGTGACGGGGAAAACGATTGCGGTGACGATAATTCTTCAGATGAACACGATTGCAAGCATACATCAAATTCTAAATTACTCCCAATTCCTGGCACAGAAAAACCGAATTTCCATAGTAACGGAACATGTTTAGATTGGATGTTTAAATGTGATAATGGTAACTGTATGCCTGATTGGTGGAGATGTGATGGTATCAATGATTGTGGTGATAAGTCTGATGAGGTCGGATGTGGTTTGGAAGTGCCAGAGTCGAAGCCGCCAGTGACACCTGATCATCACATAACTTTCATGCTCAAATGTAGACATAACACCTTTACATGTGCACCTGGTAAGTTTAGTTAAAAATGTTATACATAATACTAGCTGACCCCGCAAACGTTGTTTTGCCGTACAAATGTCAGGGATGGACAACCCTTATCACTTAGGATAAGAAAAATAGATAGTAGCCGATTCTCAGACCTACTAAATATGCATATCAAATTTCATAACAATCGGTCAAGCCGTTTCGGAGGAGATTAGACGAACATTTAAACACGAGAATTTTATATATTAGATTTATATTATTATGGTTATAGCATATTGATTTCACTTTATGGTAAACATAAAGGTGTCCAAGTTGGAATTGACTCAAAAACGGCGCGATGTAATCAATAAAGTGGTTTTACACCTGCCACTGTTGTTATATAAGGTTAAGGTTAAAGAAGAATTTTATTTTCTCAAAAGAACAATACAGTTCACTTATATGAGATAATAATAATAATAATAATAATAATAAATTTATTTCATAAAAACGTACAATTATAACTTACAACTAACAACGATCACAAAGTCATTGGAGACAGGAACCCAAACTAGGTTGATCCCGTGCTATGGGTTCCCGCTCCTGACACGAATACGGATACTATGCTCCTATATGTACAATATAGATAAAATACTTAAAACTAAAAACATGCAGATAAAATTATGTGTACTTGTGTGTGTGTGTGTGTGTGTGTGTGTGTGTGTGTGTGTGTGTGTGTGTGTGTGTGTGTGTGTGTGTGGGTGTGTGTGTAAGGTATTTGTGCTGCTAATACCATTAATCCTAACTAATTTGTAAATGTGAAAAGGAGCCGTATGACACTAAAGAAATTTTGGCGAGCTCAAGAGATAATGTGCTGAACGAAACTATAGCGCGATTCAAAAAAACGGTACAACACCATCTATCGACTGTCATAGTAAACTTTTGTTTGTTAAAGTTTAATTTCCAAATCTCACGCGTACGAAGTCGCGGGGCAACAGCTAGTATATAACAAAATACAATTCACAAGGAGAGACCTCGTTAATATTATTAACAAAACCGTCACAGCAGTTTATGTCTTCTAAGTAAAGCTTCTGTTTCCTCATAATTAAATTTCTTCAGCCACTCCGAGACCCTTCGCTTACACTCATTGGAAGTATTATGATAAATATCAAGGTTTTTATTAGCCAAGTTGTATAGAGTAGGCCCTTGAAAATGGAAAAAGTTATCAGAAAAGGCAGTCTGCGTTGGAGGGGGAGCACAAACCTGGTAATGACGACGACGCGCTAATGCTGGATTATTCGGATTATATTTGATCGAGGAATGTTGTTTCATAATTACACTAAAGATGTATAATTGTCTAACTGTCAGTACATTTGCTAGTTTAAACAATTCAACAGTAGAGAACATTCTTGGTTTGTATAGACTTATCTTTAGAATTAGTCTTTGGGCCCGTTCTAAGCCGATCAAGTGGGTCTTTGCCACCCCTCCCCACGCAGAAATACAATAGGTGAGGACCGATTGACAAAGAGCTAAATAGACGGTCCTCATTAATTTGGTATTTGCTATGTGTCTTAAATTTTTAAATATGAATGTTAATTTGCGAACTCTTTTGGCCACATGATCGATATGCTCTCTAAAATTAAGTCTGTCATCAATTATAACACCAAGTAGCTTAGCACTTTGAGAATTCAATAAGGGAGAACAGTTACATGATGTATTAGGCAGTAGATTACATGTGTGCGCTATTATTTCTGTATCGGGAATGAATCTTTTACGTAATGAGAATGTTATGAAATTAGTTTTTGATGAGTTTAAAGTCAGTGTATTGGAAGCAAGCCATTGACATACCCTGTTAAAACCAAGTTGCGCGCATTTGAAGACCTCGCTCCAGGTGGGGGCATAAAAAGTAAGAGTTGTGTCATCTGCATAAGAAATAATGTTGCCGTTTTGTAGGTTTAAATTGCAGAGGTCATTAATATAGCACAGGAATAAGGTGGGACCAAGTATACTGCCCTGTGGAACTCCGCGATTGATTGGAGTCTCGTCACTCAGAAAATCACCAATCCTCACCCGCTGCGAGCGCCCTGTCAGATAACTCTCAAAAAGTCGCAGTTGAGTGCCTCTAATCCCCATGGATTCGAGCCTCAACAGCAGCGTGGAAAAGGAGACCGTGTCGAAAGCCTTAGCCAGGTCAAGAAAAATTGTAAGGCATTTATATTTGTCATCCAGTTTTTCAGTTAAAAAATCTGTAAAGGACTGTACAGCATCATTAGTTGATCTACCCTGACGAAATCCATATTGAGCATCAGAGATTAAGTTTTTATTATTTAAGAATGAGACAAGCCTCTTATTTAATATTTTTTCAAAAACTTTAGACAGTGCAGAAAGTAATGATATAGGGCGATAGTTATTAATACAGCTTCTTTCTCCACCCTTGTGTATTGGAATAATTATGGATTTCTTGAGGGCATCGGGAAAAAGTCCATGTTCTAGACAATCATTAAAGACATTAGCCAAAGGGGAAGCAAGAAATTCCTTAGTAAGTTTAAGAATTTTGGTAGATATATCATCCCAACCCGTGGCGCAGTCAGATTTTAAGGCACTTATTGTTCTGTCCACTTCGTCAGCATCCGTTTTTAGCAAAACAAAGGATGAGTGGTTGGTAGAAGTCACAGCAGTAGTGGGAGTGTTCCTCAAGAAGGCATCATTAGATATTTTTCGGGCCATGTTTGCAAAGTGTTCATTCAGGTAGTTGACAGAAGCATTAGGAGTAGGTTTTAAGTGCAATAGTTCTGATCCTGATTGTTTACTTTTATTTGAATTTGAAAAATTTTTAAGATTTTGCCAAAGCTTTTTGCTATTATTTTTTGCTAATTCTAGTTCATGCTTTTGATAATTTGATTTACACTTTCTAATAATAGAGTTACAGAAATTTCTGTATCTTCTATATGTAGCAAGAAGAACAGGGTTATTTGGATCTTTTCTTAATTTACTATGCATCCTATCTCTGTTTCGTATACATCTTAGTAGTCCCTCTGTAATCCACGGCTTCAAGATCAGTTTACTGCGAGGAATTTTTCTTTTAGTAGTGTTAGCAATTATTACACTTTGAAGATGATTGACTAAGGCGGTCATAGCCGCATTTGGATCATGTTTAGATATAAGAAGCTGAAAGTCAGTATCCCTACATTCTGATACAATATTTCTATAGTTGACCATGCTTATTGTTTTATTTTTTAATAAATTTACTGAAGTATTAAGACAAAACAGAATAGCCTCGTGATCCGTAACAGATGAGTTAAGTATGAATGATAGTGATTGAAGTTTCGATTTTACAATAACATGATCAATACAACTTTTTGATCTTGTAGGTGCATCATAAGCTGGAATTAAACCATGGAAAGACAGAAGGTCGAGATAACGGAGCGAATTGTTATTAGATTCTAAAATATTAATATTTATGTCCCCAACAATGCAAACATTTTTAAATTGTGATAATTCATTCAACAAATTGTTCAAACTGACTAAGAAGCCATCAATATTTTTGAAGCAATGTGGTCTATATAATCCTATTATAGCAGTATCATTTTTAAAATTTTTAAGCAGAAGGCAGTTTGCATCCATAAACGTAGGTTCCTCAACTTTAAAATCGAGTAGGTCATCAATCAGAATCACCAGACCGTCATTCTGATTATAGTGTTTCGTAGTACAGTAGGTATTGTATCTACTTAGTTTGGGCAAGTTATCAGATGCACCTGAAAGCCAACATTCCGAGAGAACCACAACATCACACGTGACATTGAGTCGTTGCAACAGGACACACAAGCTGTCACAATTTTTATTAATACTGCGTATATTCTGTTGCAAGATCTTCAGATATGATTGCGGATTCTCACCTAGCAAATCTGCACACTGTTCAGGATCACAGGTGAATGACTCACTAACTGAATAACTATCCAAGTTATTGAGAATATTGTTTACATCTGAGAATTTTATTTAATAAAACTTGTTGAGGCAATTAAGGTAGCATTATATTGTAAATAACCATTAAATTGCAATATGCAGTTACATATATGTTTATTTTACCCAAGAATAGTTTAGAACAACATAGCCTTAAGCGATCGAGGTCAATCTGGACAGGGGCATAGTGCATCTCCATTCTAGTTCCATCAAGTATCATTAATGTGTATGTACTAGTAATAGAGCATAAAAAGTGTAATATATGTGGTATGTGTTGGAGTACTAGGCTTATGAAGGCATAACATCCATCAAATTCAACATCATATTTGTTAGCTTTAATTTTGTATATATAATATATTAAATATTGCAACAGTAGAACCATAGAAATATACAGTCCAATTAATAAAACTGTTAATGAGCCTAATTTATTTTTATGTCTATTTAGTATGCCTTGGGCCAGAATAACTCTAAAACAATATTTGTTAATATAATTAATTATAATTAAGTTGAACACATATAGAAATAATACAATATTATAAAGAAGCAGCCCATTCAGTCTCATTCTGTGCTCCCCGCTCCCCTCAAATATTACAATGAAAGTTATTAAATTATGTCCTATGTTTAAGGTTAATTGGTGGAGTATGATTTGAGAAAGTGTAGATGATTGTGTGTGTGTGAATGTTTTGTAAATGAAACAATAGTTTATCAATAAACAAGAATTATCAAACATCAGCAGAGACATGTAAAGTACTACCACAATAATAATAAGATAATACCTAAATTTCTGAGAGTAACCACCGATAATTATATCAATTATTAGTCAATTAGGTTTTTTTAGATTGAGTAAATCCTGTTCAGTTTTCAACTTGACAGATGGATCTCCTTCATTCCTTCTCAAATATATAGCTCCAGGTGTCGGCCAACAAAACTTATAGTCATTTGTAGAAGCATAGTCCCTGGCCAAGAATAAAAGTCTTTTCATTTTTGGTGTTATGTAATCACTCAAGTAAATTAAGTTTCTTGAGCCATCAAGTTGAATATGGGAGGTATTAAGTCTGTTCATGTTGTTTTCCTTATTAAATGCTTTAAAAGATGCTATTATTTTCTTTTTCTGAGCCATAGAAAGTAAGTCAATGATAACAGGCCTTTTGGAAAAGTCTTTTGCATGCCCTCGGTATATATCCCTTATGTCTGTAGACCTTATTGGAGTATTGAGAACATTGCTTACCTTGTGGACTATAGTTGAAAGTTGATCAAAGTCCTCATTCTTATATGAAGGGATACCTCTCAACTCCAGACATGAGCTTTTTGTAGAACGTTCTAGTTGTTCAATTTTTTGTTCCAGTGATAGTGTATACATCAAATCTTCTTTTTTCTCTCTTTCCAGCTTCTCTATTTTCTGTTTTAGATCATCATATTGGTCTGAAATATGGTCCATACTGGTCTTCACTTCATTAATTTGCCCTTTAATAGTTTCAACGGAATCAAGCAATTGTTGAGTTTTTACTTCATGTTTTTCACTCCATGTTAGAAACATTGTCTCCAATTTGTGCATGAAAAACTCATAGTCCTCACCCTGTCTTCGCTTTGGAGGCCTGTGCTCAACAGATGGTGGCGATTTAGTATATTTTGATGTTTTAGGGGTACTGTATGTTGCAGTAGTGGGTGAGTTTATGGGAGATTTTTGCAGAGGCATTGCTAAGTGCTTATATATTGATATTTCTGGTAAATCTCTCTGTATTGTTAATATAATGTTCTCCGTTAGTGGGTAGGACGTTAAAGGCAATACTGTAAGCTAGCTTTCAGCACTTGATAAGCCACCAGGTTTTTGCAGTACACACAAAATTTGATATAGTAATTAGATATGTTGTTAATATTATCTGGACACTGATTTATTGGACATTTTAAGCACTTATCAAACCATATCCATAACCACAACAAGGTAGGTAGGTACCTAGTTAAGCTCCCGCACAGTGCTCTTTAAACTTTAGGTGTTAATTATAGCTTTCACTGTTTGTTTTTTCACTATTTCATATTATTTTGTTGTATCACAGCCATTAGGTTCATATTTCACGTATTTAAATATTATTTTACAATAAAATACTAGAGCGATATAGAAACGCGTCCATACTTTTCAGTGACCAGTGTTGCCAGCCAAGCAAAGATAGGTAGTACATTAAATTTATAGTATTACATTTCGCCTGGAGGCAAAGCATGCAAGTACACTTATATACATATTACATCATTATAAAAAACATAAATAACTAATTCGCCAGATGGGCAGTTAACAATAGTTTATACAAATCAGCTTACAAAATTCGCTAAAAATACGGACTAATAAATATTAATACATTATATTTAATTGACGGGATTATTTTATCATTTACACTCAATCTGACATGGCAAATTAAATTGAAATATTATGATATTTAGTAAACAGATGGCAAACAATTCCAGGTATACCCACATTATGCGTATGCGGCACTCAATTGGTTTCATCGCAACATGCCAATCCCAGTGTACCCACCTTGAGAATTTATACATAGTCTAAGAGAGAGCATGCTGTCATTCTTCACTGTTCTTTTTTTTTTTTGTATTTTTTTTTTTTTTTTTTATATATATTATATATATATATATTTATTTTATTGTATTTTTTATTTTAATGCATGCAAACTAAAATAAAAGAATGTTACATTTTTGCTAGTATTATTGATTTACAAATTTTATGAATTATTTTCATGTTAATGCATTACTAAAATATATTATTTAAATTATTTACTAAAACAGTGATAAAAAGTTTATAATAAGTTATTTCTGAATATATGCTAGCAACTTCTTTTTAAATAGACTAAAACTTCGACAATCTTTAATTTCATTTGGAAGTTTGTTATATAAATTAACTCCTTCATAAAGGAAGTTCTTTTTGCCATACTTTTCTGTTCTGGGTGGACGTAGAATCAATTTATTTTTATTTCTTAAGTTGCGTGTATTTGTGTATTTCTCCAAAATTATATTCGTTTGTACATTTTTATTTAGAATTTTTTTTAACAAGTATGCATAGTTTATATATATGTATTTGAGATAAATTAAGTAGTTTAGTTTCTTTGTATATTTGATCAGTAGGTGTAAGAAAGTCGTAATTATGTAATCGTTTAATTAGTTTAT
This sequence comes from Orgyia antiqua, assembly GCA_916999025.1. Lineage (NCBI taxonomy): Eukaryota > Metazoa > Arthropoda > Insecta > Lepidoptera > Erebidae > Orgyia > Orgyia antiqua. The sequence continues at coordinate 6,012,073 of OU779869.1, forward strand.
TTTGCACTCTTTGTAAGTTTTTTAAGTTTGTTTTCGCGGCGGACCCCCAAACCTCGATTAGGTATTCTAGGTTTGGTTTCACTAAGGAGTTGTAAACTGCACATTTCACTGAGCGTGGAAGACAGTTACAGCCCATTTTTCTAAGACAACCCGAGAGCGACGACAGTTTGGACCTGACGTGCTGGATATGCGGCTTCCAAGTTAACTTATCGTCCAATATAAGCCCAAGATATTTTTCGGTGTCAGATTGCTTAATTTTATCATTATTTATACTAAGAGGTGTATGAGGTGGAATCTTTTTATTTTTTGCGGAAAATATTATGTAAGAAGTTTTTGAAGTGTTGATTGAGAGTAAATTATATAAAAACCATTCGTTAATAGTATCTAAATCGTGTTGAGCTTCATTTATAATGTCTTCTATATTGTTTTTAAAATAAAATAAACTAGTATCGTCGGCATAGAGCGTTAGATATCCTTTGAGCCCTATCTTACTGATGTTATTTACGTAAATTAAAAATAGTGTTGGCCCCAAAATCGATCCTTGCGGGACACCAAATGTAATGTTTTTACTTGAACTAGCATAATCACCTATTTTTACCATTTGCATTCGGTTCGTCAAGTAAGATTCAAAAAGGTTATAGGCTACTCCAGTGATACCCAAATTATAAATTTTTTGCAATAGCTTATTATGAGAAACCGTATCAAATGCCTTTTTTAAGTCGATAAAGACTCCTAGACATATGTTTTTTTGATCTATATTTGTGTTTATTTTCGTCATTAAGTCAATTGTAGCAGATAAAGTATTTGAATTCTCTCTAAAACCATACTGTTCACTAATAAGAAATTTTTTTGCTTTTAAATAGTCGTGTAATTTGTAATAAATAATTTTTTCAAAAATCTTGGATATCACTGGCAGCACCGAGATAGGCCTGTAATTATTCGGATCAGATTTTGCACCAGATTTGTGAATAAGGGTCACTTTTGCAACTTTTAGGCAATCAGGAAATAAGCCATGATCAAAACATTCATTTATACAGTCTACTAGAGGTCTCACGATGAAATCTTTGATGGATTTGATCGTTTTTGTGCTTATACCGTCTGCGCCAGTACTAGTATTAGGGTCTAAATCATCTATAACGCTTGCCACCTGTTCCGCTGTGCAGTGTGAAAAATTTGTGAGTGTTATCTCATGTTCGTAACTATGATCGTACATTAGTGTATTACCTGAGTGTAAATGATAATTTTGCGGAATTTTTTGAGCTAACTCTTCGCCAATTGTAGAAAAGAATTTATTGAATGCGTCACATACATCGGTACCACTGGTCAGAACCTGAGAGTTTATGATGAGTTTCGGAATATGTGTCTCTTTCTTAGCTTTGTTTGCTGCCAGGAAGTTAATCAGTTTCCATGTTTTCTTAGGATTTTTACTATTTTCTTGAAATAGGCTATAGTAGTACTTATTTTTGTCATTTCTTATTTTCTTGCGTACTTCATTTCTTTCCTTTTTAAATTCTTGTTTCAGAACCTCATTATTCTTATCTGTTTTAAGTTTATGCCATAAAATGTTTCTACGATTGATGATGGCAATGATTTCTCTATTAATCCAATCTTCTTTTGGTAAATTCATTATTTTTGTCTTTATTTTCCTGTGCTTTTCTATGTGCGATTTAATGTAATTCTGTAGATAACTGTAGTCGTTATATTCATTTAGGTAGGTATTTTGTAAGATACACTTGCATAAATTTTTATAGTCTATGGTCTGGTACTGACTTCTTTGTTTTCTTTGCGTCTTGCACCTTAGGATTTCAATATACAATTGCTTGTGATCAGACATTGCAGAGTCAATTATTGCAAAGTGGAAACCATTCTTATCCAAATCCGTCAAGACATGATCTAGTATGGTATTTGTAGTGCTAGTTTGTCGCGTGGAAAAACTGGCATCTATTTTATTAAGCAATTCATATCCGCTTTCATCCAATGCCGTTAGATATTGGGCAATGCAACTATTAGTTGTTAGTAGGTCTAGATTAAAATCTCCGAATACAATAGATCTCTTTCGGTCTTCTAATTGAGGGGTAAATGTTTCAATAAACTCCACAATATTTGAGTCCCCTTTTCTATATATGCCTCCTACATGTAAAGCATATTTTGGGAGATATACCCAAAGAAAGTGGTTACCATCCTTATGTTGCTCTTCCGTCATCTCAAATTTTATACTATCGTGGACATAAATGGATACTCCTCCTCCTCGACTGTTATGTCTGTAGCTAAGAGAATGGTGGTAGTTCGGAATATTAGGATTGCATTAAAAATAATTAGGAGAAAAATACATTATTATTTACGTCTTTACTTTATTTAAATTGGCTTCTAATTTTTCTGATTCGAAAGCTAAACTTATTATGCGATTGCTGGAAAACTATTGAAATATCTTTTGTTTTTAGTTCATAGTTCCTAAATAATAATATATCTAATGTTTAGGTGTATGTATTCCTCTACAATGGGCTTGCGACGGTGCCGTAGACTGTGAGAACGGTGCGGACGAACGTGATTGCGTACACGTGGGAGAGGGAGGGCGTGGGTTAGCTCCGCCCCTATGTGGCCCGGAGTCTACGCCCTGTGGTGATAAGAGTGCATGCGTATTGAACGTACATATCTGTGACGGTGTTATACATTGTACGGACAAGAGTGATGAAGCCCATTGTCCAGCTACTTCGGTGAGTTATTTATCAAATTATCTCGCTCCCACCCGCGACTTCGTACCCCCGGAATTTTGAACGGATATGTGTACTATTTCCATTTCTTTATTTTCTCGATAACAGCTTGTTTTCCTTTCATGAACATCTTAGATTTTATATGCACCATTTTACAGACTTTACCTCTGTATAAATAAGAAACCGGCCGAAGTACAAGTTGGACTCTCATTCATCGCACTGCAATTCGGAACGCAACAGAAGCATATGGATAACTAGCTGTTGCCCGCGACTTCGTACACGTGAAATTTAAAAATCAAACCTTAACAAACAGAAGTTTACTATGACAATCGATAGGTGGCGTTGTACCGTGTTTTTAAATCGCGCTATAGTTTCGTTCGACACATTAACACTTAAGCTCGTCAAAACTTCTATAGTGTCATGAACTCGTTTTCGCATTTATAAATTAGTAAGGATTTTCCAGATTTTTGCTACATTTTTCATTGATGCTTCGCTTCCATTGGTCGCAAGGTCGCAACGTGATGTTATATAACCTATAGTAGTGTTGCCGAACTATCGATAGTAAAACAATCGATAGCTTACATCGAAAATCATGTACCCTATCGATAGGCCTATCGATAGTATTGATATTATCGATAGCTCAGAATAAGGCAATACTATCGAATGAGTGCAATACTATCGATACTATCGATAGTATTGCAGTTCCTCAATAACAAACTATCGATAGTATCGATTGTTTTGGACTATCGATAGTTTAACAACATGCAATAGTATTAAGGTACTTATAGACTACAACATTTACTTGTACCTGTGGGGACTATTATTGTCTACGGAAATTATTCCATAAAGACCATTAGATTATAATTTAAAATAATGTTACAGAAGACGTTTGTGTCGTTGTCAATTATTGTGTATGGCAAGATTAATAAAAATGACTTTTAAAATGTTAAATGGATATTATTTTTCATCATTCCGAGGCCGAAAGTTTGAATTTCTTCTTTTGTTTGCGGGAAGAAAGATGCATATTTCAGACTGGTCACAATTAGTGACAGTTTAAAATTTAGTCTATTTTTGTTTTAATTTTCTTCCCGTTATCTATTTGAAATAACTCATTACCATGGTAACCAACATGACACATTTATAATACAGTATCATTTACTGTTTTAATTACTAATTATTTTATGTACATATTGTTATTTCCTATTCAATATTCAATGTTTTTTGCGTTCGATAATAAATACTAATTTTCTCACTAAAAAAAATTCAATATTTAATCATCTCGAATATTATTAATAATATCTATTAAGTTTCAGATAATTAAAACTTTTATTTTTTTATCTTCTAAGTAACTAAGGTAAACATAAAGTAGTTCTCAAAGTTTTCTGTCAGAGGATTTCCTCTCGTTGAGATAACGTAATTTGTGATTATAATTTATTCAAGGCAACTTGAACAACAATGAAGACCTAAAAATATTGAAAAAAAAAAAAATAGAAACAGCTATATGAAGATAACATAATAATTTACAAGACGCCTGTGTCTCTGCTATTTTAACATCAAAATTCTCACTTTACATGTTGGATCCATGTTTTCATGTAGACATACTAAAAGATTACATGGTATTTCCTTGCTGTAGACGTACTCAATGAATAACAGGCGTATTATGAGCTTTCAAAATATCATGCAAGTTCCAGGCGATTCTGTTGACGGCGGCAAACGGCCTGACTTTTATTTCGTATACATAAAACTAGCCGACTTTTTAATGGATTAAGTGTCTATGGCCGTGTAAAGCTTTTTGATAGAGTCGTTCAGAAACTTAATTATTGTGTTTATCGGCTAGTTACGGTTATATTTTACAATTTTTTTTTTGTATTCAATACACTACAAAATATAATATATTTGATGAACACAAAATGATGAAATAAACCAAAACAATTTATTATACGTAACAATGTAGCAGCTTCTATTGAATGGATTTACTTGTCACTTCTAGATAGTTAAAACAATCAACTACATGTCAAATTTGCGCTCGTAATACGCTTAACGCCAGCCAGTGAAACAAAAGTCGGGCCGATATGAGCCTGAAATCACGTGACCACTGACACACTAGCAATAGTATACTCATAATACGAATTTGCCAGGCAGTTCCATTCACGGCGTAAACGGCCTGGGAATAAGAGCTCATAATACGGCCGCAGAATTGCATCAAAGGATAGAGAAATGACGAATGTCGACGGATTCTATGAGTTGCCATGACAACTTTAAAATAATTAAGATGGCGGTACAATTAATTTATTACCGTATTGCAAAAAAATATTTAATATACTAGGTCAATAATAAGTTAAATGATTTAGTCAGGAAGTGCTTGGGGGTTTTGCAGCCCCTGACCAACATAAAAGTTTGAGAATATTAAGTGCTTCTACATGAAAGGAGCCAAAATACGAGATCAACCGATGTGCGACTATGACAGAATAATACACTAGAACATTTAATCATAGAGCGGCTCGTTGTTCTGGTACAAGTAAATGTTGTAGTCTGTACTCACCATAATACTATTGCATGTTGTTAAGCTATCGATAGTACAAAACAATCGATACTATCGATAGTCCAAAACAATCGATACTATCGATAGTATCGATACTATCGATAGTTCGTTATTGAGGAACTGCAATACTATCGATAGTATCGATAGTATTGTACTCATTCGATAGTATTGCCTTATTCTATGCTAACGATACTATCGATAGACCGATCGATAGTCTTACGATTGTTTGGCTATCGATAGACTATCGATTAATAATCGATTGTCGACTATCGATCGGCAACGCTAACCTATAGTCGTCCTTAATAAATGTATTACCCAACACTGAAAAAAAAATTCTAATGGACCAGACGGTTCCTGAGATCAGTACGTTTAAAAGAAATAAACTCTTCAGCTTTATAATATCAGCATAGATATTCGTCATACCGTCAAAATCATTTATCATCGGCCCGCATTTACCTTCTGGTACGGAACTCTGAAAACCTGTGCTTTAAAACATTTTTTTTTATACGCTTATATAATTATATTCGGTAGTTATCTCAATGTATTAATCTATGTAACGGAAACTTTAAAAGGGATTTTCACCCACTTGCAGTAGTCGGATTGATCTGAAATTTTGCACATCTAACAAGGACCGATGACATTGCAACAATTTAAAAAAAAAACCGTATTTTCAATCGGTGTTTTTTAGTTTTCGAACTAAGCAGATTATTGTTATTATAGAGTCACAAGCCATCCGTATATTGCCAGCGTGGTTATTTTATGTGTGACGATGGTACTAACTGCGTTCCACTCCAGTATATATGCAATGGAAGACAGGATTGTTACGATGGCACTGATGAACTGAACTGCTCTAGTACGGCCAATGACAATACACATATGTATCAAGTAAGTGAATCTTATGCTGAAACTGTCTTATGATAGAACTGATTTTGTTTGAAGGGATTTTAACAGAATTCAAAAACAAAAAACGAGGCTCTCGTTCCTGTTTTTTTTTATCTTACGTCACTGATTTTAAATCTAGATCGAATTTAATAATTCTTTAAAAACTCCTTCTAAGTTTTATTAATATAATTAGTAGAAAGTACTTATATAAATTCAAAATTCAAATTCAAAAATTATTTATTGTCTCAAAATTCTTACATTTAGCATATCATATAAAACTCCTTGTAATAATTTTATTAATATAATTATTTAAAACAATATGACTAATCAAATATCACGTTTGTCTCCAGTTCTTAAGTATCGGCGTTGATCAATCATCAATAAACTCGACAAGTTTCCTGATATCATGTTGGATGGCGCAACAGAAGATGGTTCAGTATTCCTTCTTACCATCAATTGCCAAAGTAGGGGATAGCGTGTGGCGCAATATGACTTGGACTAATGACAGTATATATAGGTATTTATTTATATAATACTTTAAAATAGACAATACAAATATCACTACGCCATTTCTTCCCGGGTGCAATAACAGCCAGCTAAGGGATGATTATCAGATAATATACTCTTTGAGAATTAAAAAACTAAAACCTATAATAAATAATAATAAATAAATATTCACGGACATTTCCCACAACGTCCTCTGGTCCCAAGCTAAGCTTATTATGCTTGTGTTATGGGTACCAGAATACGGATATAATACATAAACCACTTTTCTTTTGTAAATACATACTTATAATACATAGAAACACCCAGACGTAGTACAAACATTTGTATGACATTTATGGATATCACACAAATGATTGTCCCAAGCGGGAATCGAACCCGCGACCTTGTGAACGGCAGGCCATTACATGAACCACTACGCCACGAAGCCCGTCATGTTAACATGGGTTTTAGATTCGTCCAGCAAACGTGAGGTAAGTAGACCAAATACCTTCTGGACGTGTATATGTTTCTATACATTCAGAATCTTGTAAACTAAAAATTTTCACGAATGACGCATTGTAATGCGTCATAATTTGTTTTCAGAAAAATAGTATTTTACTTACACATCAACATAACTACATATTAATTACTTCTGATTTTTTTTCGGTTGCGCGAGAACAGAACTATTTAATTTACATTGACATGCACATAGTGACGTTGTGGTATGAGTTTTCAGTGTCCCAATTTCGAAGCATTATAATTTTATAGAAATTCCATTATTTGTTCAGTATAGCTTTTACATGAGATTCTTATTAATAATGGTTGAGATAAAATATAGAATAATAAAATAAATACTAAAGTAATTTATTAATTTTGCAATTGACATGCTATGCTATGCTATGCTATGGTGGCCTAATTTGATTGCTGAAAGCACGACCGCAATAAGCTCAGTTGGCAGAGTTACGGAACGGTATTCCGAGGTTGTGGGTTCAAGTCCCGCTTGCGGTAATCACTATTTTCGCCATAATTTAATTTATTAAATATTTTTTACGTTACCAAAAAAGCGGGTACTTATTTAATGATAAGTTTTGTCTACAGATTTACAGAATTGGAGCCATTCACCAATTACAACGTGACATTCTATATAAAAGACAGCAAATCTAATAAAACATATTCGTCTATGAAATACGTCAATACCACTACTGGGGAAGGAGGTTAGTACATTTACCTAATAAGTATATAAATTAGCTACTGCGTGTGACTTTGTACGCGACCCGTTTCTTCGTTCGCGAAATTTTCAACCTTCTGTCAACCTCTATTTTATATTGTATTTATTTAATAAAGGGAGAAAATTAACTGACTCCTGCAACACAGTCCTAATTACTACTAATTAGTGCAGATATTCAGCAAATCCAGCTTTTTTTATTATTTTTTTATTCTATTATAACGGACATTTCACACAACGTCCTCTGGTCCCAAGATAAGCTTATATGCTTGTGTTATGGAAACCAGAATACGGATATACTACATGTACTACTTTTCTTTTGTAAATATATAGGTACATAATACATAGAAACACCCAGACGCAGAACAGACATTTCTATGACATTTTATAAACATCACACAAATGTTTGTCCCGAGCGGTAATTAAAACCGCGATCTCGGGAACGGCCGCGGCAGTTCGTAATATTAACCACAAGACCACAAAGCCCGTTTAAAGCTTTAAATGTTTATTTTTGGGAAATAATAAAAAATTAATACTAATGTAGGGATTACTTCGTACTATAATTAAAATTGAATGATTACTTTGCAGTAATGTAGTGAAAAAAAAATTTTTTTTTTCAGTACCATCTCCTCCAGTACATGTGGGTGTACGTCAACTGATCGGTCGTCGTGTGAACGTTATGTGGGATCGTCCAGAGACACCTAGCGGTATTATAAGATACTACACATTGTACTACACACCACCAATACCACCGGTTGAAAGAACTATCTATATACTGACTAATGATAGTAAGACTATGTCGCTCGATGTTGAAGGATTCTTTGAGCCGAATAAGAATTATTCGTTCTATGTAAGTATTTAACTAATAATGATGACCATAAAATCTTATATCTCATCATGATCATCATAACATCACGCCTTTTTCGTGGTAGGCAGAGACTATAGAGCGTCATCTGCTACGATCAAATCTTATATCTTTTAATATTAATTACGTCGGAATATTGATAATATTATAAGTATATGGATTACAGCACATGAGAAAATCAAAGGTATCCATAATGTTAATAACACGTAGTTAAGTGTCTACTAATTAAAACCAAAGTATTATTACAGTCACTTGCATCTTATGAACACTATATAGCCAGCCTCTAGTATAGATATGTATTTTTAATAAATTGTATCAAGTTATATAGGAATTTCCAAAAACACCTTGATCAAACTCTTAAAAACATTGAATATATTTTAATTTTTTTTTTTTTTTTTTTTAAATAAATAAGTAATGAATAAATATTCATAGACATTTTACACAACGCCCTCTGGTCCCAAGCTAAGCTTATTATGCTTGTGTTATGGGTACCAGAATACGGATATAATACATAAACTACTTTTCTTTTGTAAATACATACTTAAAATACATAGTAAACACCCAGACGCAGTACAAACATTTGTATGACAATTAAAAACATCACACAAATGATTGTCCTGACCGGGATCGAACCCGAGACCTCATGATCAGCAGTCCGTTATATAAACCACTCTACCACGAGGCCCGTCAATTTTTTCATTGTTAAATTTTCTTGTAGGTCCAATTATCATTATATTGTTGAAACTTCAATTACATTTCATAACCTAATATTTAGCTCTTTATAAAAACAATAAAGACTTGTTATTGTTTTTTCCAGCTAACAGCAACAAATAATGCGTTTACATCGAAGTCATCGGAAGTCATGAATTTAACATTCGATTCTATGAGTGATGTTGATGAATTAGTGAATGCTAGTATGACTCGTATCAACTCTTCAGCGGTTCGACTTGATTGGCATCCGATCAGAGCTGTCGATGGTTACATCGTACGTCTACGATTACCTTCAGAATATGGCAGACGTGATCCGGTTACTACAAAATCACATAATGTCACTTGTGAGTATCGTACATTTTTTAGAAAACTTAGGACATAATAGGACTTAAACCTATAACCTCGGAATACCGTTCCATTGCTCTGCCAACTGAGCTTCCATGGTGCCTGTAAATGTTAACCAGATTTTCTACTACTTTCTTTCTTTCTCAAATGCGTTACTCTTACATAGATATGTTAAGAGGATACCAAAATAGCTTCGTGCATTTTTCTATGTACGAAGTTTTTATTGTTTCTTTAGATTGAATGGCTAAAGCTCTAATTTTTAAGTATATGTTTTTTTTAATATATGATCTAGGATCGCATGAACTCAGAAACGCGATTGAAAAAAGATTTCTCGATAGAAAATCTTGGCGAAACAACCTCTCTAATTTTTTATTTTTTTCATTTGTCGGTTTATTATCGCGTATTAACTAATGAAATAACTTTAAAAACATAGGTAACTATTATATATAGAAACACGTAAATCAGAATTAAAATAAAATTAGTAGATTTTGAGTAAATAGGAAAAGTATCCCTAATTCTTCATTTTCTGTGCCTACTGGCTGTGTTAATATGTACGTGTCGGCGATGATATACGATAATATTGATGTAGGCCCTTAACCGTTCCTCTTACTGCCGATCTTGCACGAAATCCGTATAAGGAACTCTCTTCCACATACTTTTTGTGCTAGCACTTCTCTGGATGTCTTTATGAAAAGAATCAAAAAGCATTTTCTATACCAACATTAAGTATATGTATATACCTATGTATTTGTGTATATGTATTGTTTATGTATTTATAAAATTTAATTGTGTAAATATGTATATAACTGTATTTGTGTAAGTTTATTCATTTAGTCTATGTATATATTTTATTGATCTTGTTTTATTGGTACTTTCTTCTTGTACACCTATCTATCCTATAATATACCATTTCTCCATACACTCAAGGGTTTGCTGGTAGAAAACTCAATATGAGTTAAGGGCCTACATCAATGTTATCGTATATCATCGCCGACACGTACATATTAACACAGCCAGTAGGCACAGAAAATGAAGAATTAGGGATACTTTTCCTATTTACTCAAAATCTACTAAATATATTTTAATTCTGATCCACGTGTTTCTATACATAATAGTTAGCTATGTTTTTAAAGTTATTTCATTAGTTAATACGCTATAATAGACCGACAAATGAAAAAAATAAAAAATTTGAGAGGTTGTTTCGCCAAGATTTTCTATCGAGAAAACTTTTTTCAATCGCGTTTCTGAGTTCATGCGATCCTAGATCATATATTGAAAAAACATATACTTACTTAAAAATTAGAGCTCTAGCCATTCAATCTAAAGAAACAATGAAAACTTCGTACATAGAAAAATGCACGAAGCTATTTTGGTATCCTCTTAAACTCGCCTTTGTGCACATTTTTAACACTATTTTTTATGTTGCCTTACTTGTATGAGTGTACAATAAAGAATAAATGAAATGAAAAGTACTCATACAATTTCCTTGTCTTAAATATATTATTTTTGACAGTTAATAATGTGTATCAGCGCCACCTATTGAGTGCACGACGAGCAAACGTGCCAACGATACATTTTATCTGATTTTTGCGTTATCAGATTTTTTAAATTACAGCTAGTGACATGGAATAATGTTTTCAGTGACAAATCTACCGCCTGGCGTCCAAACATTCATTGACATTCGTGCATACAAGTCTCATATTGAAGGTGATCCTTTCACCATTCCTTTATACACTGATGGAGTTAAAGACGAGATTATTAACTTTACCGCTATTCTATCTAAAGAGAAAGGTACCACCATACAAATGGTGTGGTCACCACCAACTGGTGACAGATATAAGGGCAAGGAATTGCAATATGAGGTACATTATACTAATATGATACATAGGATTAATCCTGGAGAAATGTCTAACGGTAAGTGTCAGAAGTAAATATTTACGGAAATTTTACAGAACATCCTTAGGTCCCAAGATAAAATCTAAGCATATTTACTTGTGTTGTAGGTTGTGGTAAAAAAAAAAATTCCTGGTTTACGGATATACTTCATAATATAATATTTTTGTAAAATTATAGTATATATAATAAAATTAATAGCATTTCTGGACAATTCACACAACGTCGCCTGGTCCCAAGTTAATCTTATTTGTTTGTATTATCGGCACTACATTATATGTCAATGTTTATATTTATTACCTATACTATTTTGTTTGTAAATGTATACTTATTATAGATATAAACACCCAGACGCGAAACCAAATCTTCAACCTCGTAAAAGGCAGTAACATGAACCACTACACCATGAGAGCCGTTAAACATAAATAAAATAAAATAATTGTCATGGACATTTCACACAACGTCCTCTGGTCCCAAGCTAAGATTATATGCTTATGTTATGGGTACCAGAATACGGATAGAATACATATACTACTTTTCTGTATAAGAAAAAAGAAAATAATAGTTAAAAGAAGCTTTTGCGACAATATTATAATAAACTAAAGAAATTTTCAATTACAGATACTAAAATAATAACAAAGAATACGAGTGTAATTATTGATAATTTACACCCGTGCGAGAGTTATATGTTCTCTGTGGGTATACTTGGTGGTCCACTCGCTAAGTTTATTGGAATACTCACAAGGGAGAATTCTAAGTAAGTATTAGATAATAGCTGTTCTTCATAGTTCCAATTGGGATTGTTCATAATTTTTGACCTGCTGTTTTTATATATTTTTTTGAAAATATCAACTATTTTAAGCAACTAATTTCAATATTATTAAAATATTCACTATATAGAATTTTTAAAAAATACTTAAAGATATTATTCTAAATGTTGTGACGTCTCGTTGTACGCAATCTGTGTATTGCTTTTTCCTGATAGACAGACAGGTGGCAATATTAGTCCCGCTTGCGGTAATCACTTTTTCCACCATAATTTAATTTATTAATGTATATATCGGAGAAAATCACCGTAGACATCACCTGTAATTATTGCCAGGGTAGTCTCCAATCCAAACACCCTGTAATACTGAATAAGCTAACTACGTTAACTACAGCATTCTACTACGATGAGATCGATCCGTGGCTTACGACACGTGTAGCTGGTTTGGAAGGCGCCTTTTATGAATATTCAACGGGTCACCATTCGAACTCATCAGATAAAGGAATTACTCACCATTGACACCATTTAAGGACCCACTTCACTGGAACCTAAGTTAAAACTAAAAATCCTTAAGTAAAGCATTTTAATCAAGTCTCCTACGACATATATGATTTTTCATCATTCCGAGGCCGAAAGTTTGAATTTCTTCTTTTGTTTGCGGGAAGAAAGATGCATATTTCAGACTGGTCACAATTAGTGACAGTTTAAAATTTAGTATATTTTTGTTTTAATTTTCTTCCCGTTATCTATTTGAAATAACTCATCACCATGGTAACCAACATGACACATTTATAATACAGTATCATTTACTGTTTTAATTACTTATTTTATGTACATATTGTTATTTCCTATTCAATATTCAATGTTTTTTGCGTTCGATAATAAATACTAATTTTCTCACTAGAAAAAATTCAATATTTAATCATCTCTAATATTATTAATAATATCTATTAAGTTTACTATTAAATAAAACCAATTTTTAAGGATTTAGACGCGTATATTTGTTTTAAATTTTGGCCCGACGTTACGGAGACTTTGCAGTCACTATGGTCACGGGTGAGACTGAGCTGTAATGTGTCTTCTACGATCAGTTATTGATATACAGAAGACACATTACATCTCAGTCCAAATTAATGAGTAACTAAACAAATGAGTCGCGCAAGTGTTGGAAAATATAATTTATATTTTATTTTGATTAACAGAGCTCCTGTTAAAAAATTGCACGTTGAGTATAACGAGGATGAAACCGAGTTGAAGATTGTTTGGGATGCAAACTGTAATGCTTTACGTACACCGGCAACTTATTTGGTAAGCCTAAAAACTTGATATGCTGTTCTATGTTCGGTCGCGATTTTTATATTGCAAGAATAGTGTGACTGTCTGGCTATAAATGTGGAAATTAATATTATTTTGATGAATCGGACAGAACTATTTTGCCTGACTCTGCTATAACAAACTTTTTTACTGTGGAAAATGTACCTAAATTACATTTTTTGACATCTTGAAGTATTCAGTACAAGTGATAAATAAATAAATATATGTATATTATAAGCTTATAGGCTTGTGTTATGGGTACCAGAATACAGATATACTACATAATCTACTTTTCTTTTGTAAATACATACTTATAATACATAGAAACACTCAGACGCAGTCCAAACATCTGTATGACATAAAAAGAGTGATGCCACCCCATCTCTTTCTCAAGGTGCTGTAAAATCCAGCTAACGGATATTATATACAGACTAGCTGACCCGGCAAACGTTGTTTTGCCATATAAATGTCGGGGGTGGGATAACATTTAGGGGGATGTAAAATAGATGTCCGATTCTCAGACCTAACGGATATGTACACAAAATTTTACGAAAATCGGTCTAGCCATTTCGGAGGGGTATAATTACAAACACCGTGACAGGAGAATTTAATATATTAGATAACATCCTCTGTGAGAGACGGAAACCCCGAAAGTAAACCCTGTGCCAACACGCCGGGTCATCGTGGCACAGTAGACCAAAAGCCCTCCCAAAGTGGAGAAGGCTTGAGTGCTCACTCGAGCGTACACTAAATAACTTTATGCTCACTTAGGGACTGTAAAATTGTTTGTGATATAATAAACATTATTTATATTTGTGTGAAATGTCCATAAATTTATTTATTATTTTATTTCCAGTTGGATATAACAGAAATGACTCATGATACAAAGAGTCATTATGAATTGAAACCTTCGAAGGCGGCCACTTATTCACATGTTATTGCTCAAATACCACTGGGAGGGAGGTTCAACGTTTGTGTACATGTAAGTGAAATTTTATATTGTATCTAATTATGTCCCGCTGTTTTACTTGCAGTTCGTATCACAAAAAAAACTTAAAGACCCTCATATCTAATAACTATTTACGAGAATAATTCATAAAAATCGGCCAAGTATTTGTTTTTGAGTAGCTCGACAGCTAAATCTTAACATGAGATTTGTATTATATTAGAACATGATTAGTTTATTCCAGAAAATTGGTAGGTGTTGTTTTGAATATGTATCTTCAAATAATTATTACTAGCTTATTGCTCTCGACTTCGTACGCGTGGAATTTATTATCATTAACTTATTTTCCTATTAAGGCTCACTGATCTAATTTCATGCCAATTAGTTCATTAGTTTTTAACTTATTCACTCATTATTTACAAGAATACAAATCTATATTGTTTGTAATATTATTGTATTGTATATTTCTTACAAAACACAATAAGTATATTTAGTACACCTATTCACATGTTTTGTTAATAAACAGGTAAATGTAGAAGATGCAGCGGTACAATGTTATCAAACACAAGGACATCGTCTGAAGGCACCAACCGGCGTACTTGCGTTACTTTCAAGTGATGGACATGTTGTAGTTACGTGGGAAGAAGTACTCGATAACAAGTAATTATAATTTATTTTGTAAAATAATCTATAATCTATAATTACCGCAGGATATAACTCTGACCCATAGAACTTCACAACATGGCTGTCTTGTGTCGCTTTCATGTATTTATGAAAACATAGAACGTCACAAGATGGCCGTCTTGTGTCGCTTGCGTATATTTAAGAAAAAAAAACGTTACATCTAAACAGAAAATGAAAAACTATAAACCCTAAAGCAGATTTTAGGGTTTCGTACATAAAAGAAACCCTTATAGGATCAGTGTAATGTCATCTATATGTATATGTGAAAGTTCTGTAAACTTTACGTCCGTTGCATGATGAACTAGAAGTCATGTTGCGCCGACCCCGAATCACGGAATAATAGCTTACGCTATCTCGTCATTATTATCATCATACCGTCACGCCTTTTCCCCCATGGGTGTAGGCGGAGACCACAGTGCTATCTGTTAACTAATTCTTCATAGTTATAATATTTAATATTATCTGTAAGTATGTGGAAGAAATATTTTTTTCAACTTTCAGGTACGAATATGAAATAATAGCATCAGCCAAAGAGATACCGGAAGATTTGCTCCAACCGACTGAAGATATGAAGTCTACGAAAGCAGATAAGTCTCCTTGTATGATGACAGCGCCTGAAAAAGTCAATGGGCCTTTGTATGTAGCAGTGAGAACTGTCACGTCGGATGGATATTATGGTGAATTGAGTGAAGTGCTTACTGTTATGAACTTTGAAGGTAAGTTGTGGATTTTTTTTCTTTTCGCAATATTTTTTCAAGCTTTGTGAACCTAAATGCTGCTGGCTGTCCGATGTCTGAGGGGCAACTAGTCCCTCTAAGCGCTCTAATGGCTAGTTTAAGATATGATAAGCAATTTTTGTATATATAATTTTAAGGCTCCCTTCTCAAAGGGTAAAACCAAATCTTAGGACTACGAAAAAAAAAAGATATAATAAGAATATGTATAGCAAGAAAATAAAATTTCGGCTCTGCTTTTTTTAAACAGAAATAGGTCTTGTATTTAAGGACATACATACAGAAATAACGATTTTGTTTTCTAACAAGTAAAGATTAAAATTTGATGATACGCCTTTGGCTATATAAATATTACGATTTTTCCTCTTCTCTGACATTTATTTATTTAAAAACTTTTAGCACATAAGCGGACTTAATGCTAAAATCATTATCTACCGGTCAACCTAGGGTGATGCAGAGATATTTGAAGTTGGTGCATTACTTGCTTTACATGATACATGTATACATTGTAGATATGATTATAAGAATAAACTAAATATGACAAATATAATACATCCTAATCTAATCCTAACTAAGTTATAAATGCGAAAACGAGCTGATGACACAATAAAATTTTGACGAGTTTAAGTTTTAATGTGTGTAACGAAACCATTGCGCGATTTAAAAACTATACAACGCAATCTATCGAGTGATATAGTAAACTTCTGTTTGTAAAGGTTTGATTTCTAAATTTCACGCGTACGAAGTCGTGGGCAACAGCTAGTATTAACATAAAATAGACATTGGTCTAATATACGAACGTGATATGTTTAGGTATATCGGAGCCATCAGTGATGGGCGCCATGTGGTGGGGCTGGGTGGCTGCACTGATAGTATTCGCAGCGTTGGGCGGAGCTCTCCTTCACGTAGCATTACGTCATAGACGACTGGCTCGCTCCTTCCTAAGGTTCACCGCGCACACGCCCGCTTCTAGATACGATAGTCGACGCGGACAGGCCACTATTGGAGATCACGGTATGTATTTTTTTTTATACTACATCTATGAGTGACAAACAAGCATACCAACCCTTAAAAAGTGGGAAAATTCGTAAAAAGCGGTATTATTAGAACTGACAAAACTGACAAAAAAGCGTGGAAGAAAAAAACATACCCCAAATAAAGGAATTAAGGGTAGGCAGAGGATGTGTAAAATATTCTTGAAAATGAAGTTGGCTTATTGCATTCCGTTCCATTTATTTGAGTTAAGAAATATAAGATCTCCGCCTACCTTCATGGAGAAAAGTCGTGACGGTATGATGTTTGAATATCAGATCCTATGAGATAATAATCACTATTTTTTTTTTAATTCAGACGATGACGACGTGCCTCCAATCCATGGTTTCTCTGACGACGAGCCATTAGTGATAGCGTGAAGCGTGTAACAACCATGTGATGTAAAAATTATCTTGTCATAAATTATTTATTTTTGTCATTAAAATATAGGACGGGAAAAATTCATCTTATGGTTGTAAAGAATTTTTTAGTCATCATTTTAGTATTTAAAGCTGATTAAAGTTCTGTAATTTCTTCTGACGCATATAAAATTTGCACGAAGTGTAATAGTTATTGACTTTACAGTACACATTTAATTTCAATATGTTTGTGAAATTAAGTTGCTAGAAAACATTGTATATTTTTGAGTTCTACGTAAAATTTTATTACTATTAATATATAAATATTATGTCTCTTAGATGTTTGATTTGATGTTTAGAACTAAAATAAGAAACGGCTAGCTTCACTAATTATATTTTAGTTTTGCATGTGCTGTGCAAAATGATATGTTTTTACCTTTGGATAATTTTATATTTTTATAATTTTTACAATCTATGATTTGCTGGTTACAAACATAAGTATTTTTTGTCATTATATTGTGTTTATTTTATTAAAAACTGTCAATTACTGCAAATTATATTTCTAACTAAAAAGTTAAAATTCTGAATAATTGCATGTTAACATTGAACATATAAAACGCATTAAACCTTGAGTAAATAAACTGAAGTATAAAAAATTGTTGACTAAACTTATCCCAAAAAATATTCTTTTTTATAGGGTATAAAAAAGAATATTTTTTGGGATAAGTTTTGTAGTATTCGAGTAGCAAAGAAATATATACCTACTTTGAACTTAGGTTCCAAAGTTTTTGAGAAATCGAGATAAATACCTACCTCGGAATACCTTTTTTAACGATGATTAAAAATCATCCTAATAATTAGCACAGAAACCAGGTGAATCCATTTATGTTTTGTTTGTATCTCTAGATCTCTACCACGGTATGATGATGATAAATTTGTTCATTACATTATTAGATTTGATATTAATCCATTGCTTTTTAACTTTTCTCATTGGCCGTTTTTAATGAAATAAATAATATAGACATAATATGACACGAAATGGCGACGTTAATTATTTATAGACAGCGTCGAGTATTATTATGATATTCTATAAAATTATTTTAGTTTTTAAATGTTTGTGTGCACTCCACATATAAATCTTAGCCGAATTAGTTTCAATGTAGTTGTGAGGAGAGCACACATAATACAAAGGGCTGTATATCCTAAGACTTGTTAAATTAAGATGTTATTTTGAATAAACGAACTTGCAGAATATATCTTTTTTTTTTTACTAATAAAAACTGCAATGTGCAGTTGCAGAAAATCTAAGCTTATTATCACATAATTTTAAGTGTGACTTTTTACGGTTTTTTTTTATTTTAAAATACTTAATACATATTTTTTTCTACTTGTTTTGACTCTTATGTCTCCTATTTACGTTCAGTCGTGTTTACACCCCCGTGTTTCCATACACAATTTCACATACAAAAAGGGCGTGGCCAAGTACTTTGTGTAACAAAAATTTCAAGCCACGCCCTTTTTGTATGTTTACTAAAAATCGGCCCATATAGCTTGTTGCGTAACGGCAACGTTGTTACATTCAGACTGTTCGTAGTTTCGAGAGCTGTAATTCAGTCGTGATGATGAACAATGAATGAGACAATGATTTTTATTTTTGAAACAATGATTTTTTTTTCCTAAACCGATAGCGCTACGTTGACGCAACGCACCACGTGGAACCGCTCTAACAATGTTGTATAGGAAAACATGGCGTCAGTAGACACGCCTAAAGACTTTCTATAAAGAATATGTTCTTACAATAAAACTACTTTTTACGGATTTAGACGCGTATATTTGTTTTAAATTTTAGCCCGACATTTCGGAGACTTTGCAGTCACCAGTCACGGGTGAGACTGAGCTGTAATGTGTCTTCTACAATCAGTTATTAAAGGGTTTCCCCACATCCAAAGTCAATACAAAGTCTCCGAAACGTAGGGCTAAAATTTAAAACAAATATACGCGTCTAAATCCGTAAAAAGTAGTTTTATTTAAGCAAATGAGTCGCGCAAGTGTTAGAAAATAATATGTTCTTACAAGTTTGTTTATCCGAAATAACACTATATATTTTATTGTTTAAGACAGAATTTATATGTATCTAATTTTCTCGTATCAATAGTATTAAAGGCATTGCATTATGTTACTCCACGAAGCGGAAATGTTGTAGATTGTATTTACTATTTTCTCATTTTATTAGACAATTCGGCACCAAAGATTATAAGTACAACACAATATGTGAACGTTTTAACTGTTGTATTATGTATTATGATCTCGACATTCCCAATGTGTTTGTGTAATAGTTTTATTGCTGTTTAGTTCCTAAATGTATGTTTTAACGCCGCGTCATCTTATTTGACTAGCTCCCTTGTAAGTTTCGGCTATTGATACAGGGCTAGGCTTATTATATTATGTAAACTGTAATAAAAATTAATAAATTCATTAAATTCCATATTGTTGTTTAATTTTAATGTAACCTTTGTTATAGTACATACTTACCGTCAAGCATTCTTCGTGATGGTTTTTAGGGTTCCGTACCCAAAGGGTAAAAACGGGACCCTATTACTGAGACTTATCTCAAGAACGGTGATAGCTAGAGAGTTGAAATTTTCACAGATGATGTATTTCTATTGCCGCTATAACTACAAATACTAAAAATAAAATAAAATAAATATTTAAGGGGGGCTCCCATACAACAAACATGATTTTTAGGGTTCCGTACCCAGTATCTCAAGAACGGTGATAGCTAGACAGTTGAAATTTTCACAGATGATGTATTTCTATTGCCGCTATAACAACAAATACTAAAAATAAAATAAAATAAATATTTAAGGGGGGCTCCCATACAACAAACATGATTTTTTTACCGTTTCTTGCTCGATACTAATAACGTTGCCTTATGTTGCATAGATAATGGTACGGAACCCTTCGTGCGCGAGTCCGACTCGCACTTGACCAATTATTTAGAAGTCTGCATAAATACGATTTTAAATATAGAAAAGCAAGGCAGAGACGCTTACTGAGGGTTCCACTCTTCCTAGATGGAAAAAAATAATTAAATGTTTTAAAAACTATTTTATCAACTTGGTTTGCAGTTGAAATGTGACCTGTAGGTTTTGATTCCCTAGGGTAAGTCGAAAATGCTCAAAAATGGACGTAATTCGGTTATATCTTCTAAACGCGTAGACCTAAATGGTTGATTGTAAGTATTTTTTGCAGCAAGGGACCGCAGACCGGGCAGGTTATAGTATACTTTTCATCACGCTACAATCAATAGGAGCAGAGTAGTGAAGGGAAATGTTGGGAAAACAGGAGAAGTTACTCCATTTTTTTAACCTTCCGTCGCGTGTGCAGCCTTAATGGTTAAAGTTACATAGAAATCATGTATGACGGAAATATTCTACATAAAATTATCTAAAAAATATCCCGTAACAGCATATTATGTATCTATATTTTATGGTTGACTCACAATAACACGTGTAACTCCTGATAGCTTAGCAGTTCGGAGCATTCTGATTATATTTATTTATTCTTACGTTTATAATACTCTCACTCAAGCAGTAGTTATAAATGTTGCAAAAACGGGGAAAACTTCCTAAATTTTACGCGGACGGAGTCGAGGGCAACAGCTAGTACAAAATATAATTTTTTTGCTTTTTGTAGTCGTTATATAGCTCATTGTATTAGTTGTTTTTGTTGTGACGACACATTCATATGTAATCTTATTTAGGGTTACGTACCTAAAGGAACCTTATTAATTAGCGTTTAGTATACATAGTCTAGACTAGACTCTGCTGTCCATCCGTCTGCTTGTCACAAGAAAGTCTAAAGGGGGCTCGCAACATTGGCCTCCCATACAACACAACAAACGTTTATGTCATGTGTTCCATACCAAAAGGTAAAACCTATTACTAAGACTTCGCTGTTCGTTCGTCCGTCTATCTGTCACCACTAGTCACCTGATTGTATCTCCAGAACGGTTATACCTAGATAGGGAGCTGAAAATTTCACAGTTTGTGAATATCAGTTAATGGTATAACAAATAATATTCATCATAATCATTTTCCAGTCCTCATCCCGTTACTTGGTCGGGAATTTGACTATTATGATAATAACGAACGGTACGGGATCCTTTGTGTGTGAGTCCAACTTGTACTTAACCGGTTTGATATTGTTACTATTTCTTTTAGCGACGATATTCGCAGAATTCAAGCTTGCCGATAAAAAGGTGAAGAACTTGTTTGACCCTATATTATCAGTTACGTAGGTAGATCATATCCAACACAGTAACCACAAAATGTTGTCGGCGTTTGGACGAGTAATAAGTTTAATAATTGTATTGTGCATATCTTCTAGTATTTGTGTAAACCAATATGGGGCACACGAGCAATCATTGTACGTAGCTAAAGATTCACAAGCTTACGACAATGTACATGTTATTAATAGACATCAACATATACGAAGTAATGGGGCATTGAAACGGTATGCACGAGAAGTATCAACGACCGAAACCCCAAGTTCACCAGATGACGAAATAAACATCAGCAAATGGGTAAATACTTGCTATATTTTAACACCACCAAGGTGCTTCTACAGAGACACCACGCACACGCACATACCGAGGTCGTGGGTCCAAGTCCCGCCCATGGTTATCATTGTTTCCATTATAATTTAGTTTATTATGCTATTTTATACTTAATATATCTTACAGTCACAAATACGAACACGATGTTAAGTGCAATTTTTATTTATAGTTCACTTTGCGCTTATTTCTTTTTGTTATCACTGATAACGTAAACATGACAACTTATCAGTTACATCAGTTAGCTGATCTGTTAACTTTGGCACAAGTAACTCATCATTAAGTATTGAAAAAAAATCTTAAAAAGTGGTCCATCTATATTGCCACATTGTCTCGAACTGATAACATTAACATAAGATAAGAATGTATTCACTAAATACCCTCCCGAAGTGTAACTTTCTTTGCCTGTATGTGGTACTAAAATATGCTGAGAAAAATATTAATATTTTATTAAACAGACAACTCATCTCAAAGTCAGCCATTCACAATTAGTGATCCGCAATGTTGGAAACGGTTCTAAACTCATAATGTGTCTTGCAAAAGACCCTGTACCTACACCTAATGGTTCAACACTACCTTCGGCGTTATTCATCTCATATGATTTTGGAAAGAATTACACCAATAAAACAGAAAGTTTTCGACTGGGTGACGAATGGGATAGTGGATATGCAACGTTGGATAATGCTCACAACCATCCAAAATATCAGGAAGCGGTAAGTACATAGATTTCTTGCTTCTTTTACTTATTATAAAAAACTCGTTATTGTCGCATGTACGAGTATGTCCCTATGCGAACTTAAATATCTTCAAAAGTACGTAACGGATTTTGCGTATGCATTTGCATCATGCGGTTTTTTAGATAGAGTAGTTTAAGAGGACGGTCTTTTTGTATAATTTTTTAGAGTTGGGTTTTAAATTCCATAGGTACGAAGTTGGACAACAGCTTAAATTATATTAGTCAAGTGATATTAGACTCGGAAACTATGTACATTTGTTTTTTTTTGTATTTAATATTTACTTTGTTTTCACAGTTTGTGTTTACTGACGAAACAAACAAGAAGTTATTCTACACGAGTGATTCTGGGATAAATATAGGCAGAATAGATCTACCGTTTCATCCTAGTGTATTTGTATTTGATTATAAGTCTCCAGAAAAATACGTGATTTTGGATAAAATTGATACTGATAGAAAAGTAAGTATTATAAAAGTTGTTTCTTTTGAAGTCTACGTACAGTAAATAAGTAAGCTTAATATTATGTTTTATGGTTTTTTATTTCTGTCGTCAAATATGCATGAGACCTGTCATCTTAACTGAGACAAAAACTGCTATAAACTAAAATGCATTGGTATTGGAATTCTTGTGTACAACATAGTATTAAAATATTTGACGGGTTTCGTGGTAGAGTGGTTAATGTAACGGACTGGCGATCATGAGATTCCCGCTCGGGACAATCTTTTTTGTGATATTTATAATTGTCATATAAATGTTTGTCCTGCGTCTGGGTGTAATTATATAAATTTTAAGTAATTTACAAAAGAAAAGTAGTTTATGTAGTCTATCCGTATTCTGGTATCCATAACACAAGCATAATAAGCTTAGCTTGGAACCAGAGGACGTTGTGTGAAATGGCCATAAATATTTATTTATTTATTATTTATTATTATGGACGTCTGAGTAAACTGTTCTTATAGATTTACTGCAACAGTGTACATTTTGGTCGTGATTCATGTCATGTGCAAAGTCTGTCTGGTTACCACTTCTTTTATTCTTCACTGAGTCGTTAGTATCTACCTAATAATTGAGGAATTTTTTAGTAGTTTGTCTAAAATGTTATATATTTTCAGCTCTACCTTACGTTGGACGGTGGTAAAACATTTGAAATGATTGAGAGTAACGTCAAAATGTTCCATTGGTTTTTTGATCCCAGCTCGTCGAATAATATGTTCTATACAGAACGCGAGGAGTCTGATGGCACTGTTACAGTACTCGGTGCAAGCAATCCTTCAGATCTTAACAACGCTGTAGTTCTCATTGATGGAGTCAGAGACTTCCAGATTAAAGGAGACTTTGTTTTTGCTACAAAACAATCTACAGAGGTGATATATATAGTCTAAGATCCCACTGCAGAAATGGTGCGTTTATCGAGTATTTGTTTAAAACCAAATTTTTATGTTTATTTATAATTAGGAGAATATATATTTACTAGGTTGCCTATTAAAATTAGGCCGCCATTATTTTTGATTAAATTATTTTAAATTGATTTTTGGCAAAAAAATTCGTTTATTTAGTATTTAAATAAAAGAAGTCTACATCACGGTAATTAATATGAAGATTCTAAAAAATCACGGTTGCCGTGTCGCATCTGGCTGCACCTCTTTGCAGCCAGGTATAAACAGGTATGATTTCGATATATTTATACGTTCATAACGTATGTTTATTAATTACATGTGAAATTGAAGCTAATTTTTTTCTATTAATTATCATATATGGTTGCCTAATTTAATCTGGCCGACAAATTACGAATATTTTAAGACCAATATCACTAAAATCAGCCCAGACTTTTTCTAGTTTTAGCGAGACTAACGAACAGCAATTGATTTTTATATATAAGAATAAAGAAGATTTTAGAACTCTTATTTAAAAATCTGAATCATCGGAGCTATCACTTTTGTCACTACAAATAACGGAATCGTCGTCCTTATCGGAAGCTTTGTTCATGGATTCACATAGCGCACTATTAACTTGCGTTAGAGTACGTAAATATTTATCATCTTTAACAGCCAGCAACCCTTATTTGCGGCCAGATTTAATTAGGCAACCATATATGATAATTAATAGAAAAAAAATAGCTTCAATTTGACATAAACATACGTTATGAACGTATAAATATATCGAAATCATACCTGTTTATACCTGGCTGCAAAGAGGTGCAGCCAGATGCGAAACGGCAACCGTGATTTTTTAGAATCTTCATATTAATTACCGTGATGTAGACTTCTTTTATTTAAATACTAAATAAACGAAATTTTTTACTAACAATCAATTTAAAATAATTTAATTAAAAATAATGGCGGCCAAATTTTAATAGGCAACCTAGTAACTCCTAATTATAAATAAACATAAAAATTTGGTTTTAAACAAATACTCGATGAACGCACCATTTCTGCAGTGGGATCTCCTACTAATATTACAAGCACTACATTAAATAATACAGCTCAGGTTTTAGTATTTCGTCAAGGTGCTAGACAGATAATTTGCTTAGTTCAAGAACTAACACAAGACGCTTGAAACCTTGAATATTATTATTGCATTGTCATCATTGTCATAAGTGTACAAACATTTCACATCAATCCAGCTATTTCAAGTGGGTGAAAATTGTTTTCAAAGATTCCATTACATATATTAATACATTGTTGATAGATATGTACCGAACTAATTAAAGCGTTAGAGAATATTATAATAAAAGCGTGTTATAAATTGTTGCTGGTTGGATAATATTTTTAACCCTATAGACTTGATAGAATGGAATTAGTTTAATCGAATAATTAAAACCTATTACCTACTGGACGTTTTACTGATCGAGTGGCAAAACCAATGTGTGTTATTTAACTGACCTATTTTAGTTTGATATAGTTTTTTTTTTCTAACACTTGCGCGACTCATCTGTTTAAATAATTGGTCAAGTGCGAGTCGGACTCGCGCACGAAGGGTTCCGTACCATTATCTATGCAACATAAGGCAACGTTATTAGTATCGAGCAAGAAACGGTAAAAAAATCATGTTTGTTGTATGGGAGCCCCCCTTAAATATTTATTTTATTTTATTTTTAGTATTTGTTGTTATAGCGGCATAGAAATACATCATCTGTGAAAATTTCAACTCTCTAGCTATCACCGTTCTTGAGATACAGCCTGGTGACAGACGGACGGACGGACGGACGGACAGCAAAGTCTCAGTAATAGGGTCCCGTTTTTACCCTTTGGGTACGGAACCCTAATAAAACTACTCTTTACGGATTTAGACGCGTATATTTGTTTTAAATTTTGGCCCGACGTTTCGGAGAGTTTGCAGTCACCATGGTCACGGGTGAGACTGAGCTGTAATGCGTCTTCTACGATCAGTTATTACAGGGTTTACGATGCATGACTGCAAAGTCTCCGAAACGTCGGGCCAAAATTTAAAACAAATATACGTGTCTAAATCCGTAAAGAGTAGTTTTATTTGATAGTTTTCAAAACTAACTATAGTCGAAAGATTTTAGGTACTTATATCTCGTCGAGTTTGGGATAAATTATTTAAAACTAAACCATCCTAAGTAATAAGTGCTACTGAAGTCAAGTGAATTCTTCTTATATAGCTAACTTCAATAGTTAATTACGAACACCTTGTAGCAATATTAAAGCAAATGACATTGTTAAATTAATAACCTTATCATTTTTACAGCCCAACACCTTAGATTTATACATCTCATATAAGCGACGCCCGTTCTACAAGGCTGTGTTCCAAACTGAGTTGAATCTTAGGAAATTTCACATCACGGATGTTACTGACAATATCATTTTCGTATCGGTCATGCACAATGCTACAGTTGTACATTTATATGTCTCAGAAATTAGCAACAATTTTATTCAGTACGACTTTAAATTGAGTTTGGAACAAATAATGTGTTATTTCCCTGGTTCTACCTGGAACGACACCCAGTTTCCGTAAGTTCTATCTATCTACTGTATCTGCAACATTAGATTGTTAAGTTATACAGACTTTGGCCTCCCGATGACAAATCTATATGAAAAACAAATTTATAAAGTATCATTCATTTAATTGCCTATTCGTGTAAACATGTTTGTATTTATTAAGAGTTTCATGGTTTGCGTAGTCGCATTTTCTCCACCTTAATCGTGGAATATACCAAAGCATTTGAACAATATTATTATTGCATATGTTAGATTTCAGAAATACTATTAACATTATTTTAAGGGCCTACATCAATAATATTCAATATCATCGCCGACACGTACATATTAACACAGCCAGTAGGCACAGAAAATGAAGAATTAGGGATACTTTTCCTATTTACTCAAAATCTACTAAATATATTTTAATTCTGATTTACGTGTTTCTATATATAATAGTTACTTATGTTTTTTAAGTTATTTCATTAGTTAATACACGATAATAGACCGACAAATGAAAAAAATAAAAAATTAGAGAGGTTGTTTCGCTAAGATTTTCTATCGAGAAAACTTTTTTCAATCGCGTTTCTGAGTTTATGCGATCCTAGATCATATATTGAAAAAACATATACTTAAAAATTAGAGCTCTAGCCATTCAATCTAAAGAAACAATGAAAACTTCGTACGTAGAAAAATGCACGAAGCTATTTTGGTATCCTCTTAAGCTTATAAGACGGCCTAATTTATAGTTTTCTGGTATTATTCCATTTTTCAATCTCAATCTAACATTTATAGTTATTGTTGCCTTAATGTAAATAAAACTATGAATCCAGGTTGCATCATTTCACAATTTAATTTCTTTAAATTTGATGCACTTAAGATTTGTTTCTATTCATCAGAACTGTTATCGACGAGACTTTTGCTGAACTGTACCGTGTAAATGGATTGAGTAGCATTTACATAGCTTCACATATCGACGCTGCAGCTGACGTCACTAACATAAGGCCGGTGCATCTGAAATCCTTAATTACCTTCGACCATGGTGTTACCTGGTCACCTATCAACTCAACAGAAAAAGACATAAATGGTAACATTTCTTTTACTAAACGGCTTAAAAAAGAGAGGGTCGTTGTCTTTCTTTATACTTCAGTACAATTTCTACATTTTTATTTCGAATTTTTATTCTCCTAAAGTGCATATTATGTAATCTAATTAAACTCTGTTTTTACCTGACGATGTTACAACTTGTAGTAGATGCTTTTAAATAACACTGCCTTTTTAACAGTTACATGGTTGTTCACAGGAAATTTTCTGAGGTTGTATTTGTGTCAGACGTTCTGTCAATTACAATCTAGGTGAGATGCCATTATTTGCTACTTAATAATATTATTCTTCTAAACTATGTCTATATCCAGTAGTCAGATAATGTGATGGATGGCTGTTCTTAACGCCACGCAAGAGGAGTTTGGCCTCCTTGGTTTAGTGAGGGTATCCGATCTATTTATCAGGCTGGGTGTTACTAGGCATATTGGCCTAGGCAGCTATATACAAGCCGACCGTTTGTAAATGTGTATTACTTAGTGGTTTTGGGTACTTCTGGGTTTATTTAACCAAGTTTATTACTAGACGCGTGTAAGTGTGTGTGTCTTAATTTAAGGGGATTTAACCGATATTACTTTCACAATTATGATAATAATTATTCTGCTAATCAAGAGGTCGCGGGTTCGATTCCCGCTCGGGACAATCATTTGTGGGATTTTTCTAATTGTCATACAAATGTTTGTACTGCGCCTAGGTGTTTCTATGTATTATAAGTAGGTATGTATTTACAAAAGAAAAGTATTATATGTATTCTATCCGTATTCTGGTACCCATAACACAAGCATATAAGCTTAGCTTGGGACCAGAGGACGTAGTGTGAAATGTCCATTAAAAAAAAAAATTATATCACCAATAGTTTATGTGGTGACGGATTAGGAATACTAGTGTCACCACACCTTTTCTTTCCCAAGGTGAGAGATGGAAACCTCGAAAATAAGCCTTGTGACAGCAAGCTCGGTTAGCGCGGCACAGTAGACTACAATCCCTCCCAAAGTGGAGAAAGTCCTAGCCCAACAGTGGACGTTAATGGGTTGAAGAGAGAGAATTAAACGAAAATAAACTAAAACATAAATCCTGTGTTATAGAAAATTATGTGTAACTGACTTTAAACGAACCTAACTAATATAAATATGTAGGTACAAAATATTACTCATTAAATCAGAATAAACTAACATTGTAGATTTCATTTTCGTTTAGTTTAGTCTTCGGTGCAAAGAGATTAACGCTGTTGGAGGATAGTATTTAACTTATTTGAGTTACTAATTGTAAATTACTTATTTTAGAATACAAGGCATCATGAGCTCAAAATCTGCTCCAGGCATTATAATGGCCACTAGCATCAGGGACTTGAAGGGCTCTCGTGCACTTTATCTCAGTAAAGATGCTGGTCTTACTTGGGAAGTCATGAGTCAAGACATATACTTATACAATTATGGGGATCACGGTGGCATTTTAGCATTGGTCAAGTATTTCAAAAATCGTGGTTATGCCATGATGTATGAAATTCTTGACAAATTACCTAACCTACTACCGAGTTATACTCGGGAGATATATTACTCGACAAATGAAGGAACGAAGTGGAACTCTTATCAGTAAGTGTTTTATACTTTTATTTTTGATACAGAAAAGACGATATGAAATAAATATTCTACATATTTTTCGAAATTTTGTTCTTTGGGTACCGTTGTTCTTTTTTAGGCAATAATCTCTCACCCATGCTCCTCCACAGTTGTGGCGACATCTAGTGACTACTAGCTGTCACTACATAGTACAGCACAATAACAACAGATGGCGTTAAATGTCAAAATATGACGTCACAATGAATTCTACATCGCGAAAGCAAGATTTGCATACGAGTTAAGATAGCTACAACATCTGAACATACAACAGTGGGGCGAAAGCCCTGGCCAGTGCTGATCACCTATCCTGGTCGGAGAATTCTCCATAATAAAGGCACGATTGTCGGTTTATAAAAAATAATTAATTATACGATAATCGTATTAATAGACACTTCCTAAAATAAAATATTGCCTACGTTCACCGGGGATAATGATCCCGACTGTGAAAGATTTTTTAAAATTGGTCCAGTAGTTTCAGTGTCTTTAAAATTCAAACACGCAAAAACCAACCAATCAAACACTAATGGTCTTATTCATAATGACTTATCGGAGAAATAGTAAACGTTTTAGCGTAAAAAGATTATTATGAATAACAAGTATTGACAATTTTCGCGAACCGATTTTAGCGGACTTTTAAGCCTCCGATAAATCATTATGAATAAGACCATAAGTCTTTATAGAATATATAGAATAGTCAAATAAAATTTTACCACATAACAATACTAACTCGTATTAGAATACTAATTGAATTGAATGTATTTAAATATTAGAATTTTTCAGATTTGACGCTGAATTCTATCATATTTATGGGTTCATAAATAATCAGAACGAAAATGGTACCACATTTACTCTTTTTGGTTCACCCGAAGAGCTTCATCAGTGGATTATTTTTACTGTTGACTTGAAAAACATTTTTGCTCGTAACTGTACCTATTCAGATTATGAATATTGGTCTCCTGCTCCAAAGAACTCTACTAGGTCATGTGTGCTTGGGGCTCGACCAAAATTTCAACGACGCCTCGCAGATGCCAATTGTTACAATGGAGTAAACTACGATAGACCTTTCACAAAAGAACCTTGTCAATGTAATCGACGAGATTTTAATTGTGATTTTGGATTTAAGCTCTCAGGAAACGAATGTATTCGCAATAAATCCGACAATTACGATCCTTATGTTGTACCGTCTGACTGCCGTCCTGGAAACTTTTATGAAAAAACTAAAGGCTATAGGAAAATTGATGGAGATGTATGTACCTTTTCTGATGTTAGTCCATACACGCCTGATAAAATCCCGTGCCCGATTAAAAAGTCCAACGAGTTTATGTTGATAGCTTTGGTTGATAAAATAGGTCTTATAGATATAATAAACAATTCAACTATTTATCCTGTAGTAAATCAAACAAATGTTGTTTCAATTGAATTTGATATGAAGAATGAATGTGTCTATTATGCTGACATGAAATTAACTAAAATTAATCGTCAGTGTTTTAATAAAGGAATGTCTGAGGAAGTTATAGTAGATACAGATTTGACAGCAGTAGAAGATATGGCTTTTGATTGGGTTTCAAACGTATTATTCTTTGTTAATGCTCTAAGCAAAAGAATTGAAGCTATAAAAACTGATACCACACTCGC
Source organism: Orgyia antiqua (assembly GCA_916999025.1). Taxonomy (NCBI): domain Eukaryota; kingdom Metazoa; phylum Arthropoda; class Insecta; order Lepidoptera; family Erebidae; genus Orgyia; species Orgyia antiqua. The sequence continues at coordinate 6,043,213 of OU779869.1, forward strand.
TGATAGAATGAGAGTAACGATTCTCGACTCCAGGTTTCTATATAAACCTCGTGGCATTGCTGTTCATCCTAAGGAAGGTTACTTGTTTTGGACGGACTGGGATTCAATAAATGCATCTGTATCTAGATCTAACCTTGACGGTACGAATGTTCAGAAGTTATTTGGGAAACCCGCTGTGTTTTGGCCTAATGGGATCACTATAGACTATATATCTGACAGGATATTTTGGGTTGATGCAATGGAGGATTATATCGCAAGTGCTGATCTAAATGGAGGAGATTTTAAAAAGATCATATGGGGCAACGATAGGGTATCACATCCGTATGCAATAACATTATCGAAGGATAAAATGTTTTGGAATGATTGGCGTTTTAAATCTATTTTTAGCGCAGATAAAAAATCTGGAGAAAACATAACGAAAATTCATAAGTATACCAAGCCAACATTTGGTCTGAAAGCCTTTTCACATTCAATTCTAGAATATAAAAACCTATGTTCCGATAAAAACATCACCTGTGATGGAATATGTCTTGGGAAACCGGGGGACAGTTACATTTGTCTGTGTCCAAAAGGCCTGCATAACGTTAATGGAAAATGTATGTGTGATAATAATATAAAGCCGTTTGCCAACATGACTTGTCCTCAGAAGAAGAGTTTTACATGTGATGCGGTATGTTGTTATTATCATTCGTAGTTACAGCCTAAGTTATAGTATTTCTTTTTTTAACATTTTTTGTAAAGTAGCCACTTAGCTATTTTACAAAAGCTATCAATATTGATTTACACTGTTTTATTTTCCCCCTTAAATTATTGCAAATGTCGGCACAAAAATTTATAAACGGTTTCTTGTAACTTAAAAATTTTCCTCAGGATGATTTTAGGTGTGAAAACGGCAACTGTGTACGAAGTTCTCAACGTTGCAATGATATTTATGACTGTGGAGATATGTCTGATGAAATTAGTTGTCCATGTAAGCCACCTTTACTCACTTGTGACAGCAATCTGTGTTACAACATTACCAAGAAATGTGACGGCGTATTTGACTGTGCTGACCAGAGTGATGAGAAAGGTATGGATGGATTAAAATATTTTTACTAATCGATTTAGAGTAACAGATTACAATCTGAACCGAAGAGTTAGCACGCTAAAGTGGCTGTGGGCAGGCCACATCGCTGGACAGGTAATCATTTCCAACTAAGAGACTGACTGATATGCAGAAAAATAAATATTATTGTTACCACAACAAATTAAGTTTATTTGTAACTTAAGTCTAATAAAGCCTATATGTTTTTAAGTTTTGAACATGTAAATATGTTTAATTATATTGTGATAGATTGCGGTACCACCCATGAAAATGTAACAGAGGAGAGTGTAAGAAAATGCCCTACGAATTACTTCCAATGTGAAAACGGAATGTGTATTAGAACATCATGGCTATGTGATTCCGATACTGACTGTGTTGATGGATCCGATGAACGAAATTGTGTTAGTAGTTTTATAAGAATTTTATTTGCGAACAATGCTTGCGACTGGCTTAGAATGAAATTTTTATTTTCTATAACTAGTTATAATACCTATTTGTGCTGAAAGGTAGCTTTTGGTTACCACGCGACGCGCGATTAACGCGTGTGTATCTTTGTATATAGGAAAAAATATACTTTTTTAGCCAATAAAATTAGTGATTTTTGACTACAATTTAATGAATAATGATATAATTTTTGTTTTTAACACACAGTCACAAAGTGAACGTCCTGCTAATGCGTTTAATTCCGCTGGACAATTCTGTTGCTCCGACCATAAATGTATACTCAACACATATCTCTGCGACGGTGATAGGGATTGTAAAGATGGCGAGGATGAAAATGAACAACTTTGCAAGGAGTCTAATTGTACGCCGACCTGGACTCGGTGTCCAAATGGCAGATGTATACCTCAAAATTGGGTTAGTACCTATTGATAATTACAATTATGAATATATTAGAAGTAGTCTTAAAGTGATGACAGTGACTGAAAAATTGAAGAAAGAGTGGCTGTCCTGGTAATTCTGGTATGGTCATGTAATGAGATAAGAGGAAAATAATATCGTTACGATTGTTATACGAATGAACGTGGAAGAAAAAAGCCTAGAGGAAGACCTAAGAAAAGATGGATGGACTGTGTGAATGAGGATATGAAAGAAAGAAGAGTTAACACAGATATGACTTCTGACAGAAGACCCTGAATAATGGAATAAGGACAGGAGGGTGATGGTGTGGTAATATACAATACATAGGTACAGTCGGCTGTCCAAAACCAAAACCTAGCAAGTACATTTGAGTAAATTTTTCAGGAGGAGACATTAAACATTTACTTCTGCCATTCAATACAGAATTCCTTTTTTGTCCATAGCCTGATTTTTTTATAAATAAGTATTAGTTGTTTTATTTTACGAATTAGTTAAATTAAACAAAAGTGCTTTTGGACAAGTTTTATGTGCCTTACTAATGATTTCTTTAGATACTTCCTGAATTGTATGATACTAAACCAATAGCAAAAACCTAGTAAGATCTCTGTCTAGCTTATTAATTGGTACTCTTTTGGATCTAATATTGAAAACCTATCAATAAACACTCACTAGGATTCTGAATTAGAATTTTTAAATTATTTCTTTTTTTGGATTCTTCATTTATTTTACTAATTAGGCAAAAGAAACGGTCTCGTAATCATCTCTGTAATAACAAACACTTCCAGAATACGCTCTTGTGTTTCTTGATGTGGCGTTGTCTTACAAAATAAGGGAATTTCCACCATTATTTTTAAATCTATATCTAAAATATCTTTCAATGCTACCATCTATCCGTCAGCATTTCTCCATCCACTGTTGGACATAGGCCTCCCCAAAGAACGCCACAACGCACGGTCTAGCGCCGCTTGTATCCAATGCTCCACCTTATCGGTGGCCGCCGTACGCTGCGTTGTCCGTTCCGTGATTGCCACTCTAGAACTTTTGTTCCCAAACGATCATCAGTCCTACGAGAGTTGTTGCCTGCGCATTACCACTTTAGCGTTCTAACCTTTTGGGCTGTGTCGGATAGGTACTCCTGTTATTGGTCTTGTTATTATTACCCGTTCTTCTACGGATCTTCGTATTTCGTATTTAATGAAATTAATGTTTAAATAAGCTATAACTGCTATGTAAATGAGACTGTACCCAAAAAAAAAACTGTGCTCCCCTCGCACACCTATTTCGCACTGACTTACTATGTTTTTTATAAAGATTTTTTGATAACCGTGGTCTAAGATTCAGCAAATTTGTAAATTAAAAACCTAGTACGGGTCAATTCCAACTTTAAAAGTATCGTAAAAGACTAATTTCAAATTCAAAAACCTAGTAAGTCAATTAACAAATACGAAAACCTAGCATATACCCGTATTTAATAGGAATTTGAATTTGGAAATGATACTTACTAGCTTTTTCATTTTGGAATCACCAAGTACGAATGTCACTTACTAGGTTTATACATGTTCATATCTCTAATTCTATTTAAGATAGAAATACAGTTATTTTTTGCATTAGACGCAGTAAAAAAATTAGGAAATATTGGTTTAAGAAAAGGAATTTAAAAAAAAAATGTCCCTTGCTAGGTTTTGGTTTTGGACAGCCGCAGATATATTCCAATACACCTATGTGGAGTATCAAGTTAATGAAAATGTGTTCAGACATTTACGAGTTGACAGAGTACAAATAGTATAAATTATTGATAATTTCGAGTTCGTAATGTTCGTATAATTCAAAATGCAAGGAATAAATGTAGTTATTCGTCAACAATGTTAATTATTTACTAAGTAATAATTGAAAATATTTTGCTTCTAGCGTTGTGATGGAGAGAATGACTGTGGCGACTATTCAGATGAACGGGACTGCATAGGCACGTCAAGTTTAAAGCCTGGCAATGAAGATTATTCTAAAACCGTCACGTGTGCGCCATTCACCTTCTCATGTGGAACTGGTAATTTTAGTTTATAAATTAAACTGTCAATTTGGAAGATTATTCAGACTGATATTTTTTTTTTATTGTTGATGTAACAGATGAGCTAATGCTCGACTTAGTATTAAGTGGTAACACTTTAACATGAACTCGGTAAACAGTTCAGTAATAGCATTAGAACAGCAATGTCTTTCGATTTTGTTTTTTACCTGCCTGTGTAATGGTCTTGATAACAAAATAGTAGACTGGATAGGCAGTTGCTATGTAAGACGAAGAAACTCACGGTCAAAAATTTGTTATAGATAAATGCAAAGTTAATAAATGGATAGTTAAAGATCTTTTAACCACGCTTTTATTACGCTGGAGGATCTTTTCATTTTGATTACTATGATACCTGAACACTAACTGGACTAATGATATGATTATACCGTTTACTTTATATCTCCAAAATATTAAACTGGTATTCCAACTTTCATATCCATGGGCTAAAATCACTGTAGCAGTTTTCATATGAGCTTAAATCGTTAGATTTCTTAAAAGCCCAAAGGCCCGAACTATTTTCGTGCGAGCCAAAGCTGCTCTATAACTATAACATAAATATTTAGATAAATATAATTTAATTATTTATATAAATATTTTCAAATGAAAGTAATTAAGTAATTACGAGTGATTTTAAATATTTGATATTTTTTATATAACATTATTTATATCTAGTATTTCATAAAATTGGTCAAGTGCGAGTCGGACTCGCGCACGAAGGGTTCCGTACCATTATCTATGCAACATAAGGCAACGTTATTAGTATCGAGCAAGAAACGGTAAAAAAATCATGTTTGTTGTATGGGAGCCCCCCTTAAATATTTATTTTATTTTATTTTTAGTATTTGTTGTTATAGCGGCAATAGAAATACATCATCTGTGAAAATTTCAACTGTCTAGCTATCACCGTTCTTGAGATACTGGGTACGGAACCCTAAAAATCATGTTTGTTGCATGGGAGCCCCCCTTAAATATTTATTTTATTTTATTTTTAGTATTTGTTGTTATAGCGGCAATAGAAATACATCATCTGTGAAAATTTCAACTCTCTAGCTATCACCGTTCTTGAGATACAGCCTGGTGACAGACGGACGGACGGACGGACGGACGGACAGCGAAGTCTCAGTAATAGGGTCCCGTTTTTACCCTTTGGGTACGGAACCCTAAAAAAGTTTGGGTACCCTTAGAAAAAATACCCTGTATAGAGGTCGAATGCGTTCTATTAGCTTTCAGTAGTACCATAATCGCTCTACTAGCGTTCATGTGAGGAACTTAAAGGCATCCGACATTCATTTTTCTGTGCCTTAAAAGTCAGATAGCTAATTTCTTTAGTCACTTAGCACTATTTAAGTATTTAAAATTTTTGTTTGTTAGGGCTATGTATTCCGAAACAGTGGCTTTGCGACGGTACTTCAGATTGTGATGACGGTAGTGACGAGAAAAACTGTTCTTTCGCAGTAAGTAGTAATAATCATGCAGTATTAGATAATAAGAAACAAAACTATACGCCTTTTCCGATAAGGGCTATTTTCTAAGTTTTTAATTGTACTTTAAAAATACCGTAAAGTTATTAATGTAAATGTATATGCTATAAAAATCGTGTTGTAATGTAATCCTTAGGTTTTGTCAACTCTATAGATCTCAACCATTAAATACAACTTTATTTTCGATTTTTGATTGATTTAGAAGCTCTGTTTAACTGATATTGTTTTTCTTTTTTTTAAGAAAATTCATACTACAGAATCTCCAGTGTGCCAATCACATTTGTTTCGCTGCCCCAATGGGAGATGTTTATTTAAATCTTGGGTAAGATACAATAATTTATAAATATAGATTTAAGTAGATGTAGACACTGCATTTTTATGTATAAACTTACTTAAATAAGCTAAAAATACCACCTCTCGTAAGCACTATACTGTTATTACTTTACTACGACTTTGGCTTTGGTATATCTAATATTTACTCAGATTTAAATAAATATAATCTTATATATAAAATTCACGTGTCACAGTGTTAGTTACCGTACTCCTCCGAAACGGCTTGAACGATTTTTATGAAATTTTACATGCATATTCAGTAGGTCTGAGAATCGGCCAACATCTATTTTTCAAACCTTTTTTTTTTAGTATGGCAAAACAACGTTTGCCGGGTCAGCTAGTATTTTTATAATATTCTCTAAGACTTGCGCGACGCATTCGTTTAAATAAAACCACTTTTTACGGATTTAGACGCGTGTATTTGTTTTTAATTAAAGCGCGACAATTTTTTTATAACAATACACGCGTCTAAATCCGTTGAAAGTGGTTATATTTAAAAAATGTTTTTTTTTTTATATAATGTTTAGGTCTGTGATGGTTACAACGATTGTGGTGACGAAGATGCCTCAGATGAAAAGAATTGTGATCAAACTACTCCTATTGTACCCACTACATTGTCTTCTTTATCTACCACCGAGCAACCGAGAAAGATAATTTGTGAAGATTGGCTATTTAATTGTGATAATCAATGCGCGCCTGAGTGGTGGAAATGTGATGGTATGAAAGACTGTTCTGATGGAAGTGATGAGATTGACTGTCCCACTTTTGACGAAACGAACACAACAACAGATCATCCTGTAACAACTAGCAAGTGCAAGGAGGACTATTTCGCATGTGCTCCTGGTAGGTATTTAGAATTAACTAAATTAAAGTTTGGTCGTTATAAAAATCCGGGTGGTGACAGATTAAAAACAAAAGTGTCACCACCCCCTCTCCTTCCCCGGTTGCTGTAAAGCCTTATAATAGCCAGTTAAGGGATATAATCTCTTATTTTGTCTAACAAATATTATTTCATTTTATTATACGTACCTACTGCATTCATAGTTTAATATAATGATCGATAATGAGATGGACTTATATTCTTTAGGAATAGAGAATACGTGAACGTTTGTTTACGTTAAAACTATGTAAACTAAAGACAAAATATTATTGTTTGTAGGTGTATGTATCCCACAACAAAAGCTATGTGATAATGTCACAGACTGTATGGATGCCGAAGATGAGCGTAATTGTATTGGTAAGGGAACAGCTATTTATGACGTGCTCACGCCCGTCTGTAGACAAGATACTACGCTCTGTAGAGACGGTACTGTTTGTGTGTATAATGTGAATATCTGTGACGGTGTTACACATTGTCCTGATAAAAGTGATGAACAAAACTGTCCATACATACCGGTAAGTTCTTCTTTACTTATTATAAAACGAAGTCGTTGTTTTTGTATGTATGTCTATGTTTGATTAAATCTCTTAAGTAATTCTAATTTGTAAGATAAATATTGTACAATTTTTTGTTTGCCCAAATAACGTAAAATAAAATCTACAAAACTATACAACGGATTATGGTGCAGTTTTGTTTCAATAAATAGAATGGTTCAAAAGGATGGCTTTTTGTATGATTTATTAAGGTTTGGTATCTAAATTCTACGCGTATGAAGTTGCGGGAACAGCTAGTAACTTATATTGTAAATATGAACGCATGACCACTCAATGTTATGTATGTGAGTATGATAATTGATGACGATAAAGGAATTGATGTAGATAATTATTATCAATTTCAGTTAATAACTGGAACTAACACTCACACGTCGAAATTAGATCTTTGGAATTCAACCTTCGCATCGAGCAACTTTGAAATCAAGCTAGAGACTGCCAAGTTAAGACGTATCAATTCTACTGCGGTTCAACTGGAATGGCATCTGAACCCTGATGTGGAAGACAACGAAATACGCCCACGGGTACCTCCGAACTATGCCAGACTAGACTGGATTATTACTAAGACAAATACTGTTACTTGTGAGTAGCTCAATTTGGTTTTTTCTTGGTTAACTTGGTGGTTAACTTGGTGTATACTCTGCACGGACATGTGACATACATATGTTAGAACAATACCGTATTATGATCTTCATCTTAGTTGGTGTGGATTTGATAATCAGTACAAATAAAACTATACTAATTTTATAAAGCTGAGGGGTTTGTTTGAACATGCTAATCTCAGGAACTACTGGCCCCTTTAGAAAAATTCTTTCAGTGTTGGATAGTACATTTATTAAGGGAGGCCATAGGCTATCTAACATCACGCTGCGACCAAAAGGAACGAAGTACCAGTGAAAAATGTTGCAAAAGCAGGAAAAAATTTGAATTTTATGAAGTCGCTGGCAACAATAGTATACAAAATATAAATAGTATATAAGTAGATTGAATAATTGAAAGTGCACTTTAGATTGGTATGTATTTTAAGAAAATCCGAGTAAAATGTATTTTGAGCATAAAAATGTGATATTAATTCATTTCAGTGGGGAACCTGCCATCTGGTATACCTATGTACGTAGACGTTCAAACAAATATTCGTGGCTATCGACACAAAATATTCGCTATACCTCTTCACACCGAAGGTATCAAGGATGACGTTATAAACTTCACTGCGGTGCTATCTAAGCAGAAGATTACCACGGTAAATGTGACGTGGTCACAGCCTAATAGTGACAAATATGAGGGCAAGGAATTGCAATACGAAGTGCACTATCTCGACATATTAGGTACAGTTAGACCTGGCGAGATGATTGGTGGTAGGTTTTGTATTTACATATTATTGATACATATACAATACTAGCTGCCCCGGCAAACGTTGTTTTGCCATACAATTCTGTGTAAAAATCAACAACAAAAAATTTCATCAAAATCGGTCTAGCCGTTTAGGAGGAGTTCAATTACAAACACACGTACAGAAGATTTATATATAATAAAGACTAGCTGCCCCGGCAAACGTTGTTTTGCCATACAATTCTGTGTAAAATAAAATTTCATCAAAATCGGGCCAGCCAATTGTGAATATAAACCATCCTCAAACCACCTTGAATACACACAACAAATTTCATCAAAATCGGTCCAGCTGTTTAGGAGGAGTTCAATTACAAACACACGTACAGAAGATTTATTCTAATATATAAAATTCACGTGTCACAGTGTTAGTTACCGTACTCCTCCGAAACGGCTAGACCGATTTTTATGAAATTTTACATGCATATTCAGTAGGTCTGAGAATCGGCCAACATCTATTTTTCAAATCTTTTTTTTTTTTAGTACGGCAAAACAACGTTTGCCGGGTCAACTAGTATATAATATAAAGATAAGCCAAATCAGTTGACATGTCTAAACACGCAGTTATCTATACTAATGTTAAAAAGCTGAAGAGCTTGTTTGTTTGAACGCTCTAATCTCAGGAACCGCTGATTGAGAAAGACTATAGGCTTTATGATATCACGACCAATAGGAGCGAAGTATCTATAGGTGAAAAATTTGGAAAAACGGGGAAAATTTTCTGAATTCCACGCGTACGGAGTCGCGGGCAACAGCTAGTTAAACATATTTATAGAAATCTTAGACTGGCTAGTACAGTTACATTATTTTTTTAGAAGCAAAAATAATAACAACTTTTCGCTGTTACAGATACTAAGGTAATAATAACGAATAGTACAAGCCTACTGGTAGATAACTTAAAGCCTTGCAAGATTTATAAGTTTACAGTGGGAGTGCTCGGTGGACCACTCGCTGAAGTGTCGGAGATCTTTACAGGAGACGATAAAATGATGTAGGATTTACAATAATTACATGTCATACATATTGGTATTAATTCTACATTCACAAGAAAATTTAACTAAATTACTAAAACAGCTAGGGTGTATTTCGATTAATTAGCAAATATGGACACTATAATACACATTTTTATAATAAGAAAGTTTAGTTAATAATGCCAATTTATGTTATTGATTCCATCAACTTTCGATTTTTATATGAGTTTAGTGTTGTGCACCTAGAGTTGATGCCGTTGTATATTATTATATCTAATTAATTACTTATAGCTTAATTGGTTATCCATTATTGCTGAAACTTATACATTTCACTTATTTACATTTAATGCACTTATTTAGTGAATAATAAGCGCTTCCGTGTGGTGACGGATTAAGAATACAAGTGTCATCACCCCATTTCCTCCTAAGGGTGCTGTAAAAGTCAGCTAAGGGATATATGGCACACAGATAACATAGATAGATAGATAGATTACTCTTTAATGTACACCATTTTACATTACAGTAGCTATAACATAACATCCTTTGTGAGAGACGGAAAACTCCAAAATAAACACTGTACCAACACGCCTGGTCAGCGCGGTACAGTAGACCATAATCCCTCCAAAGTGAAGTAGGCCCATGCCCAACAGTGGGACGTAAATGTGCTGGAGAGGAGACAGGAAGCGCTTTAATGTTATTAGTTAAATAGTTACTTATTATAAAACCAAGTTGTTAATGTTGTATGTATGTTATGTGCACCTTATGTGAGCTTATATCTTCAAAACCACGCAACGGATTTTGATGCTTTTTTTAATAGATAAAATGGTTGAAAAGGATGGCGTGTTTGTTTAAGGTTTGTTTTCCAAATTCAATGCGTACGATGTTGCGAGTAACAGCTATATACATATATATACATATACATATATAACCTAATAATACCTAATAACAACTGTAGAAGCTTCCCGAAAGATACTTTCAAAAAGTATTAATTTATTGTTTTGCTCCACAGGGCTTCTGTAAGAAACCTGCGAGTGGAATATAATGATGATATGACAAATATGTATATTCAATGGGATGCCAACTGCCAAGTTCTAGAAACAAGGGTCGCTTATGTGGTATGTTACAATACAGTAGGTATGGGCGTAGCCAAGAGAGCAAGCCAAGCAAAATCAAAATTTGACTAATTTTCTCCAAAAATTTGTAATTAGAACAAAATTTCGCGTTATTCCTAATCAGTTCAGAAACTTTTTGGTTCAACAACCTACGTAATGAAACTAAAAATTGGGACTCCCCTCTGAAAGTAATGCCTCCTTATCTGTAAAAATATTTTGGAATTCATGTATTTCTTTGTACAATAAACAATAGAGATACCGAACTCGAAAGGTCTGGATTATAATATGCATATACATCTCAAAACCAAACAAATTTTTTAAATATTTTTATACAGTTCCTAAATATTTTTTAAATAAATAAACAAATAAATAAATATTGATGGACATATCACACAACGTCTTGGCGGGTCAAAATGTTCCTAACTGCACACCCCACTGTCCGGGGGCAACAGTGAGGTAGTGTGGGGCCCTCACCCACTAAAAGACCCGCCGTGCACCTACTCCCGCCAGCTGGTGGGCGGTGACCGGTACTACGCAAGCTATTCGGTTGTCCGTCAAGCTGGCTGCTCCGTGAGCACCTTCTTACGGGCGACGATCGGGCGCACTGGGACGTCACCCCCTAGCGGTGAGCCCTAACGTGTGTGGACGGATATTAGAACGTATTTTGGTCCAAAGCTAAGCTTATGTGCTTGTGTTATGGGTACCAAAAAACGGATATAGGTATCTACTAGATAACTCTGTTTAAATATTTAAATAACTAAATATTATACATATTTAAATATTTCAGCTAAATGTAACGGAATTGACTAACAAAACTAACAATCACTATGAGGTGCTAAGTTCAAACAATTTGACTGTTTCACATGTTATAACACAAATACAGCTTGGAGCTAAATATAACATTTGTGTAAATGTAAGTATTTGAGAAAAATATGCAATAATCGATCGATTCTATCCACAATTATTTATTTTTTGAATTGACTTAGAATGCGGAAAAAATTACATGAGCAGCACTTGAACTCACGACCTCAGAATACCGTACCGTTGCTCTTCCAACTGAGCTACCATGGATAATTAGGGTTCCGTACGAAAAGATAAAGTGGACCTTATTAATGAGATTTCGCTGTTCGACCGTTTGTCGTCTGTCCGCCTGTCACTAGGCTGTATGATCATTATTCTCTTGCCCTTATCCCGTTATTTGGGGTGAGGAGCGCGATGAAAATAATATGATAATAACAATAAAATGGAAGTGACCCCTTTAATTGACCTCTTTTCGTAATAGTGTCTTCTAATAATTTTGAAATATATTAAATGTGGTATTGTCCTTAATCAGGTAAATGTAGAAGATGCAGAGATAAACTGTATACAGACACACGCAATAAAGCTGCAACCACCAAGTGGAGTGAAGGCATGGCTGTTACCTAATGAATATGTGATGGTTATGTGGGATGACAAAGAACAAGACATTATTACAAAGTAACGTATACTTATTATGTATTTGGTTATTTTATTCATTCCGTGTGGTGAGGGATTAAGAATACAAGTGTCATCACCCCATTTCTTCCCAAGGATGCTGTAAAAGGATGCTGCCACGGATATTGTAGTGGAGTAACATCAACTGTTAGAGACGGAAAACTCGAAACTAAACTCTGTGCCAACACGCCTGGTCAGCGTGGTACAGTATACCATAATCCCTCCCAAAGTGGAGGAGGCCCGTTCCTAAAACTGAGACGTTAATAGGCTGAGACAAAGTAAAGGATTAAGAATACAAGTGTCACCTTCCCATGTCTTGCGGGGGTCGTAAAAGCCGACCGAGGGCAAAGCACTTTCGCATATACCTGCGTATATGTATATAGGAGGATTGTCGTCAGGCAGGAGGCCGGTTGTAAAAACTAGTCAAAACCCACTGTAACACAAACTAAAAGTCATGTTGCCCTAACCCCGAATAACGAGACAAAGGCAAGAGAATGATGATGGTTATTTTATTCATCTTTACTTAATATAAAACAAAGTCGTTATTTTTGTATGTATTACTCTATGTGAGCTTAAATCTTCAAAACTACGTAACGCACTTTGATGCCTTTTTAGGGTTTCGTACAAACCCTTATAGGATCACTCCGGTGTCTGTCTGTCTGTACGTCTGTCAAACTTTTTTTATTCAGCAACGGCTGAAGGTATCAACTTGAAACTCATACCAAATGTAGATCTACGCGGTCCCTTACTGCAAAAAATATAATCAACCTAATTTGTCTAAGCAATAAGAAAATATTTAAAAAGAATGAGGAGCACAGTAGCGCCATTTGACTAGTTTTCGCCGCAATTCAGGAATCAAAATTCAGAGCCTACTACCGTTACTCTAGAAATTTGGCTCAAAGTTAGACTATATATTGGTGATATTGGGAAAAATCCGAAAACTTTGAATTTGTCATATTTTTCCAGGATCAGCACATGAAATTTGTAAAAGCGCCATCTAACACGTAACAACCACAACATTGCGCACGTCGACGCTCATTTTCCACTTTTGTTTACTAAAATTTTATTATACATAGGATTTTGGAACTAAAGTGCTATTAAATTGTTAATAAATGAATTGTTATTATTGAGATAGAAAATACATTTACATAGTATGGGATTTCATGTTCAAAGAATTACATTTTTTTGTCTGTAATGTGACGTCACTTCAAGTAATGTCAAAATATATATTTTGTATGTACATGGCGCTAATTGATTTAAATTCTTGCTATTAAAATGTTCATTGTGTATTTAGTAGGTAATTGTACTGCATTATTGAAATTTTTGGCACTTACCTACGTATTAGAACTTCACAAATAAAGGATTTTATTTTGTGAGCTAGCAATGACAGTAACTTCTAATAGATTAATGGCTTTTGTAAACACAATAATATTAATGCAGCTAAAATGTATCCACCACCCACCACATTTACAACGCAAAAATTAACTGTAGTTTATAATTTATCTACGCTTTTCAATCTACATAATATGGTCTTATTCATAACGACTTATCGGAGGTTTAAACGAAGATTTTATCGGAGAGATAATAAACGTTTTAGCGTAAAAACATTAAAAAGACAATTTTCGCGAACCGATTTTAGCGGACTTTTAAACCTCCGATATTTCAATATGAATAAGACCAATAGTAGATAAGAAACCCTCAGCGTGCGAGTCCAACTCGTACTTGTTTTCTCTTTTTTTTAATAGATAGAGTGTTTTCCGAGGGTGGCTTTTTAGCACAATTTGTTGAGGGTTTTTTATTTCCTGAATGCCACGCGTGCTAAGTTGCTAGCAATAGCTAGTTATTTTACATTTACAAAGATCTTCATGCTCATAATATATTTAAGATGGTTTTTTCCTTTTTTTAGGTATAATTATGAGGTGATAGTATCTCCTACTGAGATACCCAAAGATTTGCTTCATCCCACTGAAGATATGGAGTCTATCAAAGTAGAGAAATCACCGTGCTTGACGACTGTACCTGTTGGCACTAAAGATATTCTGTACGTGGCAGTACGGGTGCTTACAGTGGATGGAATTCACAGTAAAATGATAACTGTGGAAACTACAGATATAAAAGCGTCATCGCTTCTAACTAAACTATTTTTCTAATAATGGGTTAATTATTAGGTCACCGTCACCATCATAACATCACGCTTTCTTCTTGGGGGTAGGCAAAAACTACAGACATTCTGTAAATTCTAAAATGTCTATGATCAAAATTAAGGTCTATATTTTAGACTACGAGTAAAATATATTTCTTGGTTTTCCTGGAATGTCAAATTATTGTAAAGATATATGTTGTACTCGTACTTTCTATTCAATTTTAATCTATGTAAATAAAGATAATAATGTTTTATGTGAGCAATGTTTTTTTAAATTTATTTTTATAAAATACTGGCTTAGTGCCCGCTACTTCGTGCGCGTGGTGTTTTAGATCACCATATATTTTGTTACTGTTTAAACCTTTCCTGGACTTTCAGGAATATTTTAAAACCAAAATTGGCCCAGCCGTTTTTGAGTTTTAGCGGGACTAACGAACAGCAATTGATTTTTATATATAAGATGATAGATTTTTTATTTATTATTTACAGAATTGGACAATAAATACGTAACTGAATACTATAGTATTTTTTAGTATATTATCTCTAAATTATTATTAACAAATCAAGAATATTTGTATCATAAATGATTTTTCTTAATCAGTCGATGCGTTTGCACAAATTGAGTAACTTGCATATACACAAAATAAATAGGATCTCTCGCTCGTCCCACTGCTGGATACGTTCTTCCTACACTTTAGAGGGGTTTTGTCTACTATGCCGTGCTGTCCAGGCGTGTTGGCAAAGGGTTTAGTTGCGAATTTTCGGCCTTTTATGTTAACTGCTTATATTATCCCTTAGCTGGTTCTTATAGCACACTGGGGAAGAAATACGATGGTGACACTTGTATTCTTAAATCGTAACCACACGGATCATTTAATACGAATAAAACATGAGGTATATGGTCAAATGGAAAATCTCTCCCCTAATTTGGAAGTCTATTAAACTGCCATAACTTTTAATTCAAGTAAATAAACCAACAATGTAGATAAAACGTTTATACAGACGGATTTACAGTGTTTCGTCTTATAACTTTTAGTAAAATTACATATATTTGTCTATATTCTTTGGACATCATTACGTAAATGATAGGACTAATAAAAGCTGTAGAGTATTCAGTTAAGTGCGCTAATATGTTAACTTTAGGATTTAACTTGTAATCACCATACAACACTCTAGTCAGCATCAGTGGCAAATGACACAACATAAATGCTACTAGAATAGCAACAATCATTGTAGCAAGTTTCTTGTCTTTTCTAGTTGGTAGACGCAACTCGTTGGTGTTCTTACGCAACGAAAATGATCGGCAATTTCTTACTACAAGTTTTTCTTCATTATTCTCTACAGATTTAGTTAATGTATGAGCATTGTTCATCGTATTAGCAAGTTCCTGATGTGCTTCATTATTCACTACCGAAGAATCAGAGACGTTAATATTGACAGCAGGAACTGTTCTTGTATTGTAAGCACTTTGGTTTTTTGCCACTTGTCTAACAGTCCACCAAATACGTGCATAACATAAAATAATAATCAGATATGGTCCTATAAATGCAAAACAAATAAAAAATGTCTTAGGGCTCCTGTTGTTAATATCTGGTACAATGGTACAGCTACCTCCCATTGGTTCCAGATCAAATCTTCCCCAAAGCTTGAAGAATGTTGGTAAAAACATGATTATTGGTGCTACCCATATGAATATTAGAGTTACAATTAAAATACTTTTCTTGTATAACCTGAAATAATACAAAATAATGAAAACGCACAGTCGTAAATGCTCACATATAGATAGTATAATGGGGTTCTAGCCATTCAAACACAAATTGATGCAGGAACACTTTCTTCCCAGCCGTTAGTGTCCCACATTTGGAACAAGATTCCTCTACTCCAGGAGGGTATCTTAGCATATAGTTTTAAGTATCTTCCGTTCCGACTCACTGGGACCCACACTTCAGTTCCGACTCACTGGAACTACACAATTCCGACTCACTGGAATTCGCACAACTGATCCTGGCAAGAGCGCAACTACAATCGACCTCCGGTCTTGGATGTAGTGATGTAGCGACACCTAGTGACCAACTTGACCAACTAATGACTTGTCACTACATAGTACAGCACAATAACGATAGATGGCGCTAAAATGTCAAAAATGTGACGTCACAATGAATCCTACATTGCGAAAGCATGATTTGCATACGAGTTAAGATAGCTACAACATCTGAACATACAACAGTGGGGCGAAAGCCCTGGCCAGTGCTGAACACCTAGCCTGGTCGGAGAATTCTCCATTTTGTGGTTAGAGGAGCCCGATCACCCATGCTTCTCTAAAGTTATGTCTATCGTAACAAAACCTCTTATGAATGGTACATGAAGACATTTTTTTTTTAAAAGTGTTTATATTCCACGAGAATCGAGAATATTAAGGTTATTATACTAATATTATAAGATAAGGTAAAAATTTATTTCATTCAAGACAAAATTTTATGTAATAGAAAATATAATACCCACACTATGCAATACATATATCATTGCAAATGCGACGGCAACTCTATGTGTAGGTTTGTTACTCTTTAACGTTCCTACTATCTAACAGAATTTAATTAAAATTTATTCTCAGATAACTTGCAATCTAGATTGATAAGGCTATTTTTATTTTCACAGCAATCTAATAACTCAAATATAAACTCATGTTTTCTGTTGTCTCTATGGTTTTGTTACGGGCACAGGTAGTAAGGTTATATAAAGTCTACGTACCTGTGATATACATGTGGATGACAAACTATAATATATCTGTTAACAGATATAGCTACCACATTTAAATGGGCAATTCCAACCAACACATATTTCATGAATGGGAAGACACTGCACATTGTGACACCAAACGACCAATGTTTCGTAGAGAATATTGCTGCTGTCATTGGTAATATCACACAGCAATACACTAAGTTATTGATGTGTAAGTTTATTATAAAATATGCCGTTGCATTTCGAAACTGTAAAGAGAAATAATAACTCATTAAATTGAATAATAATGGTATTACTACTTGCTACTACTAGATACGTAGAAAGAAAACTCTATTTTGTACACCACAATACATTTTGCTTGGTAAAATCTTAAATTAAGGAATGTTTTTTAATGTTCTTGGACATTACACATAACGTCCTCTGATCCCAAGCTAAGGTTATATGCTTGTGTTATGGATACTAGAATACAGATGGATAAGAATACCTAAGATAGATAGCGCGGTATGTTGTGGTGTGCTACATACTGGCACAACTAAATCTAACATTGCTAAAGCGTAAATAGTGATTAGTCAATAACACAATTCGGCAACATTAATTGAATTTTAGTTATAATTAATATATATGTTTATCATGATAAAGACATCAATATACAAAATATGCCATGGTTGGTTTCGTTTTTGATATGTATGGTTCAGTTTTTGACGCCACAAAATTGGTATTGGAAACTAAGTACTGTACTATTAATGAATTCTCAACGTAAATTTTTGTCGTAGTTTGAGAAAAGTAATTAACCTCTCACTACAGATAAGTCGCCTCAGGGCGGAAACAGGCAAAAACCTCGGGACAAATATAAGCAATTGAAAATAGTCGCGAATATAAAAAGTCAGTTATACGAACCACATTAGACATTCTCAATACAATCATTCATTTCATTTCATAAAAAAAAGAAACAACAATAAAACCAAATGCATAATAATTTATATTAGCATAACATTTATGACAACTACTAGTTATCAATTAAACAATTAACAAATAAATTATGTCTCACGCTCAACCACAAGAAAACAATCATAATTTTAAGAATTGATAATTTAAACTAACCTTTTCGCATATGGCGAATGCTATGATTGTAATAAAATTTCCAGGAATACCAACAAGTATAAATATCACACAACAGGCATATGCAAATTGTAGCAGGGAGTCGGTACAACCTCCAAATAAAATCATATCTGCAAGGTCTGTTTCGGATTTATAAGGTAATCCATTCAAATCTGCAACGTCGTTAGTGTCCATCGTAGCTGCTTGCTAAAACCCACCTTTTTATTTTGTCGTATAACGTTTTTTAACCACAAATATTGTATTATTATTACAGTACTTTAGCTGTTCACTTATATGTTCAGTAACCGAGACAATAATTAGATTAATTTATACAGCGCCCATATATTTGTCAGCCCATATTTTAGTTATTCTTAATGTATTTTTTTTTGGAAACTAATCTCTAGGCCAGCATGTCTCTGGTTAACGTGATTTAGTAGATAAAATACCCTTCTAAAGTGCAGAAGATCCGTTCCTAGTAGCAGAACTATAATGGGCAGCAATTTGAATTTACACTGACTCTACAGAGTAAGAAAACAATTCACTTTTTTCTAAACAAAAGTTATACATTTTCGTTATAAAGCAACGACGTCTTTTGTGAAAGATGTCTAATACACAAATGAACCAATTTAATTATTTTATAAAACTATATATAACCTATATCTTATTGAGAATATTAATGTAATATTATTTTCCTTAATATTGTGGTCTAGCCTTTTTGTCATCAAGTTTATTATAAAGTTACATAAACGAAATTATCTTATTTTGTTGGAGTACAAAAGTCGTTTAGTAGTAACTGCTTATGGAATCCAACATATAAATATTATTTATAAGAAAGTAATACTGGTTTTTGATTTTTGAAATTGAATACATATACAGTTTGGTACCTAAGAAAGGAAAAGCTAGTCATCAATGCCTAAAAGTGTGGTTTTAAATTCCACTCAGTGGACACGGGCGGACATAAAAATATAGAATATAGAATAAAATACCTATAGTTTATTGAACAAGATTGAAGAATAAAATAAAATAAATAAAAGAAATTCTACTTTAAAAAGTTCCTCATGCCAATTACTTATCCTTAGCTCTCAAGTTGTATATCAGAGACCCTAAAATAATTTCGAGGAATAAGTGCAAATATAAAATAAATCAAAAGCAAATAATATTTATCGATGACAACTATCACGTTTCAAAGGAATACCAAACCAGAATGTAAGAGTAAAGCCCACGGATTTCCTTATCGCGTAATGGCAAAAATTTATAGAGTGTGAAAATTCTCTGTCTCGATGGATCGCTGCAAAATGGCAAACGTGAGCCGAATACGGAAATAACGCCCATTCTGATTTTACAAGGGACGATGAGCGGAATATTAAATATGCCTGTTTTTAAGGTTCCGTACCCAAAGGGTAAAAACGGGACCCTATTACTGAGACTTCGCTGTCCGTCCGTCCGTCCGTCCGTTCGTCCGTCCGTCTGTCACCAGGCTGTATCTCAAGAACGGTGATAGCTAGAGAGTTGAAATTTTCACAGATGATGTATTTCTATTGCCGCTATAACAACAAATACTAAAAATAAACTAAAATAAATATTTAAGGGGGGCTCCCATACAACAAACATGATTTTTTTACCGTTTCTTGCTCGATACTAATAACGTTGCCTTATGTTGCATAGATAATGGTACGGAACCCTTCGTGCGCGAGTCCGACTCGCACTTGACCAATTTTTATATCTTATTATGACCTATTCATTAATTGATGGCAGGTTAGAATTAAATGTAATTATTAGTGTAGTTATTAAAATGATATTGTCATTTTAAATATTAATACAAAAATATGACAACCACGTCTGAAAGTTGAATCCACGACTTTGATCAACGTACAAGTTAATGTAACTCAATAAAGTTAAAAGATGGTATTTATTTGGTGTAATCCTCGCTCTCCCTCTGTCTAGCATGTTAACGTCCCACTGTTGGGCATGGGCCTCCTAAACTTTGGGAGGTATTAAGATCTGCAGTGCCGCGCTGACCAAGCGTGTTGGCACAGGGTTTATTTTCCATTTTTCCGTCTCTCAAGGAGGAAGTCATCTGTGTACAATATTCCTTAACTGCCTTTTCAGCAGCCTGGGAAGGAATAGAAGCGATTTTTTTATTTTATTTAATAAATAGTTATGAGTACCAGAATACGGATATACTACATAAACTACTTATCTTTTGTAAATACATACTTATGATACATAGTAAACACCCAGATGCAGTAAAACATTTGTATGACAATTATGAATATCACACAAATGGTTGTCCCAAGCGAGAATCGAACGCCGCAACCTCGTGATCGGCAGTCCGTTACATGAACCACTCAACCACGAAGCCCGAATATAATACACAAAACCTTATGCACAAAATCTTTTCCCTCGACCTACAATAATTATCAAATAACAACATCACGGCTACCGTTATACAATCCGTATACCTCAAACTAAGTCCCAATGAATTACATACATTCCCTGTCCATTATGTGTGGCCATTACGTGCGGTTATAAAAGGGTCTAAAGGAGCACATCTAACTTGTCCCGTGGGAACATTATTTATGGCCACAGAATAGTTCTACTTTGACTCCCAAGATGTTACACCTAAAATATGGTATACACCGGCTTAGTGTCGAAGAATAATGAGAGACTCAAATTTACTCAATGTGACATGTAATACGTAAATTGTAGTTTTAGTACAATATAATAGCAATAAAATCTTTTTATATCTCTATCGATAATTTGACTAACACATTAGTTTCGTATAATCTTACATAACACATTAGTTTCGTATTTTGTTATAATATTAAATTCAACATTATTAAAAATAGACGATTGCACTCTAAAGCTATGATAGGATTTGAATTACAGAGAAACGAAGGTTTGGATCCATGTTCAAGGCATCACGCTACATTGCCGCGCCTTGACATCACCCAACAGCGTGCAGCACGATTCAAGGTGGAGTTCACGAAGTATAGATACAAGGAGTCCGAACGTAATGTTGAACGAATGGTCTCAATTTAAGGGACAGATTTTTTGCCGGTAGAGCGCGCCATTTTTCAAGAAGTACTCGTTTGAACTATTGACACCTGTGGAAAAAAATATTCTGAGAAACGTGGAGTTAAATATAACTTTTAGGAAATTTTTAGAAATTTTTCGAGTGCTTTAAAGCCAACAATACAGAGAAGGTCAAGAGATATTCTGATATTTTATAATAGCATCGGTACGTCCTGAATACTTGCGCAGCCAGTGGCAGAAAATAGAACTATGATCTGGGTTTATTATTGTGTACACGAAATATTATGGAAAAGCCTATACCGTTCGGACTCCTTGTATCTATACTTCGTGGTGGAGTTATTAAATTTTAGCTCTTGCTTGCACCACTTGCAACTGAACTTGAACCAAAAAAGTTTTGAAGATGTAAGCAGGGACATACATACAAAAATTACGACTTTGTCTTATAATAACTAAAAATGTAGGTACTATTATTTATTTACCCATAAGCCTCTCTCCATCAACAGCTTCATTTTATTGTACCATGGACTTTAACATGTCTCGAACAATGGGCTTTATGATGCAAGGAAGATTCTCGATTTACGAGTATATTAATAACTTTTTGGTCTCAATTTTTTTTGTGTAGTAATAGTACTCTATGCCATAGAGTTTGGAGAGAGTTAGATTAGAGTTTTAGTTTGAGTTGGTTTTTGAGTATTTGGCATTGAGGCCATAGAGTCTATAGTCTATGGCCTCAATGCCAAATTCAGCTGTAAAATATGCCATGTTGTTAATTTCGTTTACTTTAAAATAATTATTATAGTAATTGAACTTAGACTTTTTCCTATACTTAGTTAGAAACAAATAATAATTAGGATAACATTTTTAATGTCTTTAGGCTTATATCCGAGTAATAATAATGAGTTCCAAAGGTTGGGAATGTTTTAGACTTAACACTGTTTTTGGTTTAAGTCTCTCAAAAGGTGTGTATTTCGTAGGCATATCTACCTTGGTAAGTAATTTGTAAATACCATATGGTATTTTTAAACATTAAATAAATAAAAATTTTACTAAATATTTATGGACATTTCACACAACGTCCTATGGTCCCAAGCTAAGTTGATAGCTTGTGTTACATTGCCTATCACTTCTTCAAGAAATAAAAACGTTTTGATTTGGAGAGCAGTTAAGATATTCCTTTGTATTCTGAGGCAACACGCTCTTCGAAGGACAGTTTGGTATCTTTATTTATTATAATACAAAGTCTATATGTATGTCCCTATATGAGCTTATATCTTCAAAAATACGCAACGGATTTTGATATCGTTTTTTAATAGATAGAAGGGTTTACCAGGATGGCTTTTATGTAGGAATTGTTAAGGTTCGCTCTCCATTCCACGCGTACGACATTGCAGGTAACAGCTAGTATTCTATAAGGTAATAACGTACATAGAATGTCTTTGAACTCTGATAAGTGTAGCAAAACTTGTAAAGCCAATATACATGAAACTACACATTTATTCAGTAGTAAGAGTTTACTTATTCACTGTGCTTATTCAGTAGTTTGACGTAAGACTGAATTTATTTCTTTTGCCAGATGATCTCATTTGTGGCAATGGCGAGCTCTATAGTTGCTTTAAATTATATGTCTGATGAGACCCACTTAAATACAAAGCCGGTGCAAGCCATAAATCTGATATTTTCCCTATTTTGTTCAAGTATGTCAGCATATCAGATCGTCATATCTATTCTACTGATCTTGGTAATTATGAATTTGTAAACCATTTATTTATATAAATCCTTGTGGTACGTAATATTTAAAGAATGCTCATCACCACAAGATTATTTCTTACGGGTGCTAAAAGAGTTGGGTTTAGTTAAACTTTATAAGGATAAGAGTGTGAGACAGAAAACTCGAAACCAAAACCTATATCAAAGTAGGTACCTAAACAACTTTGTATACTAGATTAATTTTCCATAATTTAAGTAAAAGTAAGCAAATAATGTACGTAAAGCAGTGCGATGATTATGGTCTGCAAAGAAGAAGATTATTTTACGTAATTGATCTCTCCATCAGTTGTACTATGTTCATTGACGAATATGAATTCAATCCCGTTTCTTCAAAAAGGTCTGCATTCAATGGTTTATTAATTGTTATACGCCAGCTCTATCAATTGATCGCTACTTCGCCAATGTGTCCGGTTATTAGTATTGTGGAGGGGAAATGCAGTTTCTTAATGTAGCCCTTTATTTCATAAGTTGTCGCACGTAACTTCGTACGCGTGGTACATGAAATGTATATCAACTCATAACAAATTACGCAAAAAGACTATTGTCACAGCTCTGAGGTTTTGCTCAGGAAGGCAGGCCACATCGCTCGGCGACCTCAAGGCCCTTAGGAACGGAAGGTCTACGAGTGGCGACCACGTACTGGACGTCTCAGCGTGGGGCCTCCCCCAACAAGGTGGACTGACGATATCGTCAAATGCGCCGGGGGTCGCTGGATGCAGTTAACGCAGGACCGCGCGTTGTGACGTTCTATGGGGGAGGCCTATTCCCAGCAGTGGACGGACAAGGGCTGATGGATGGAAGTAAAAATTGTTTGTTTTAAAGCTTTCTAATTATGATACCAAATTTTTTGTGTATATTTCTCAGGTGAAGAATACATACAGATGTTCCTTGTGGTTTGTATCACACGTATCTATTTTGTTTTTCTACATTGTTCTGTTTACCGCCAGAGCTGCCACAGGGTTTGTAACTCAGCAGTATACAATGATGGTATTCACTATTATTGCTGCTGTAGTCTATTCAAGTAAGTATTTAAAATTTACGGAATACTTCTCTATCTGGAGATCTAAATTTAACGCATTCCTAATTTTTTGGTTAACTGTATGAATTACTTGACTAAAATATAAATTAACTTCGGGCGGGGCTTTGACGGGCTTCGTGGTGGAGTGGTTTATGTAATGGACTGCCAATCACGAGGTCTCGGGTTCGATTCCCGGTTGGGACAATCATTTGTGTGATATCCATAAATGTCATACAAATGTTTGTACTGCGTCTGGGTGTTTACTATGTATTATATGTATTTATTTACAAAAGAAAAGTAGTTTATGTATTATATCCGTATTCTGGTACCCATAACACAAGCATATAAGCTTAGCTTGGGACCAGAGGACGTTGTGTGAAATGTCCTTGAATATTTATTATTATTATATTATTATTATTATAACTTAAAACTGGAAACATAATTTTTAGAAATCTTTATAGGATCTATTGAAAAAGAAGCTTGTTAACAAGTTTTAGTCTACTACTCGTAGGTAGGTAGTAATTATAATGCTAGAGCTGATAAATTAGCCGAATCATGTTGTGGCGTCATTTAAGGGCGGCTAAGTCTCACAGTGGGATGAGAGAGGCTAATTAAAGATGATAAAATATATAAATCGTGATATTATTATGTTCAAAATAGTCTCGTGACCTCTTTAAGTAAGATTTTCGATTAGCAAGTTATTCATATGCTGTTTTGGAACGGGGCAAATGACGGTGACCGAAGCTTTTTATATTCCCTGTTTATTTTTCTTATAAATACTACTCGTAGTTCCGTTAGTCATTTTTAGGGTTCCGTACCCAAAGGGTAAAAACGGGACCCTATTACTGAGACTTCGCTGTCCGTCCGTCCGTCCGTCCGTCTGTCACCAGGCAATATCTCAAGAACGGTGATAGCTAGACAGTTGAAAATTTCACAGATGATGTATTTCTATTGCCGCTATAACAAAAAATACTAAAAATAAAATAAAATTAATATTTAAGGGGGGCTCCCATACAACAAACATGATTTTTTTACCGTTTCTTGCTCGATACTAATAACGTTGCCTTATGTTGCATAGATAATGGTACGGAACCCTTCGTGCGCGAGTCCGACTCGCACTTGACCAATTTTTTTTAACATATTTTAAATACTATTTCAGGTGTATTCTTTTATTTTATGATAATTATACAGAGCTATTTATGGACACTAAAAGAACAAGAATTAATTCACAATTTTGCTATACCACATTTTTTATAACTGTATTAGATAATGAATATAAACTCTTTTGTAACTAACGGCTAATTAATTTCAATATCTTAAATTATATTTATCTTAAACTAGCATATACTATATTAAAAAATAATTCGAAAAAAAAAATTCATTCTTTCACAAAATGTTCTCGCGTTCCCCTATTTTTGAAAGAATTCAAGATTCTATCTAGAGTCGAGATCGTGACTCGGCAAGCGACCCATTGCTAGTATTTGCTAGTTGGACCAACGACGACCCGAAGACGGTCGTAGGGTGGGGCAGGATGACAGAGAACTGTGTGTTGTGGCGTGAACTGTGACACGTCTTTTGTTCAGCAGTAGATTGCAATAGGATGACGTGACTGATTGAAGCTTTCATGCTCCTAGCTTAGTTTCAGCAAATATTTAGTTGTTAATATTTGATCAAGACAGTATTAGTAGCATGTATACTAATAACTCGTTGAGATTTGGCTGTGATCTTAAGCTCGAGCGTGTTTGGCACAAACACACAGTCTTGGCAGTGCCAAACCTGTAATTAGTTTTGATATCTATAATAATATAGTTACTGTATATTAATCTTGGGGTCCGTGGTAAACTTAATTTATATTATTAAAGAAAGTACGAATTTTTTTGTGATAAAAAACATGTATTTGATATAACGTGTTTAAAAATTAACTTAATGCCGGCAATAAGTTTACTTTGATGTCTTTGATTAAAAGATCTATAATGTATTTTGAATAATGACGGTTATTAATGCTTATAAAATTATTTTCAAAACTATGTATGATAAAAAATTAAAAAGACACAATTCTTTATCTAACTCAGCCTTTTTTGGGAGTTTTATCAATGTTTTTATGCTTACGACATATTTTTAATACATTAAAACTTAAATATCGTCGGTATAATGGAAGAACTAAATAACTCACATTTTGGCTAACTGAGCTTTTACCATTTTCGTGAAGCCCAAAATGTGCCGCATCTTACAAACATTCTCATATCTAAACTCAATCCAAAACTAAAGCCATTTTCGTGTTTTAGTTGAAGAAATGAATATGTATAAATTTACTCTAAATTTATAATTAGAAAAAATGAATAACTCTATAAAAAATGAAAACTTGTGACTTCTGATCACTTGAGTATGAAATAAATTAGCTATATTGAGTTATTTAGTTAAATTCAGTTATAATTTAGTGATACCCTTCGATTACACCAAAGGAATATCCAGAAATTGTAAGCGGGAATTTATACGATATGTGTTGGGTGTAAGTACAATTCAAAAAGCAAGTAAGAATTTGAGAATAATCAATCACTCTTGCAAGAAACAATTAGGATGGGACAAGAAATGCATGGAATGCGAATCTATGTAGATATACTACATTAGAAGATGTAGTTAACGGTCTCTTTAGATTAATGTCACGCCGTAGAACGGAATACTTATTTCAAGTTTAAAAATTCTGTTACTTTTCAGTTCTTTATATTTTTTAATTTTTTAATTATCGAACAAGTATCAAATAAACTATACATAATATTAAAATCAGATATCCCGTTGGTAAATTGGTAAATTCTAGACTTTGGCAATAAATTTTACTAAAATGGCCGGCGAAACAGTGGTGATGACGAATATTTTTACATTCACATTTCACCGCTGAGAAAATTAATAACACGTTTCACTGTTATCTCAGTCTGTGAGACACTGAACGAAATTTTAATAATTACTAGTATAGATGAAAAACAAAAAGCTTTATCATTTTGTTATTGAACTTGCTTCGACGTGTCGTAAATTAAACAGGATCAAGATTGACCATCATCTCGGCCCGTGTTGTAAGTACTGTGATCAATAGATAAAGCACGATTCTTTTACAAGAAACTGTTTAACCGTGACTTGAAAATATCCAAATTATTATTTATCAGCAGGAGTTATAAACTGAGTAGGGAGGAATATAAATTTGGATTTTATATTATTACTATAATTATTTAAAAAAATAACTAGGTGAATAAAAACTTCTATATCTACAGTATCGCAGTCATTGATTTTAAACTTACGCGATTTCAATTTTTAATGTGCTAATTTTAGCGAGATTTTAATGAAGTTAATTATTAACTAAAAGTGGTTAGGTACCGTTGTAGCAACAAATATTTTCTTACCTAATTATTTTCTTCTCATTGCTGTCTTTACGTGCGTGATTAGCGTGTCAAAAAAATATTTCCCAGATAATTTTTATTAAGCATAACAAAGCGAGAGTTATAGTATTATGGGTTAAAAAGGTGTTACCTATTCTAGAAAAATGAAGGCTTTGCACTTACAAATAGAGAAATTTTGTTTTACATCATGTTTGCATCTAAACCTTATTTTTTAATATAGTATTTTTGTATTATTGTTTTGCATTTCTACTGTACATTACTGTTAAATGAGAAAATGTATATTATTAATGTAGCAACCGCAATGGGATTACTTAATTTAATATGCGTGTGTATGTGCTTATGTAAATAAGGACTATGAAGGTAAAGCTCATTTGAAGCTTCGCGTTCACAGTAATTTGTGTATATAATATTAAAAATAAAATAAATTTATAGATTTCTTTTTCTCAGACGTTTTGGGTCAAAAACCCCATGGTTTATTATTAATTACAAATAAACAAATCTCATAGTATAATTACTATAAGATTTGTTTATTTGTTTGAATGAATGAATGATCTTTATTTCACATAAATAGAATTACTTTACTAGTCTTGTTTGATAGTCCGCGTGGAGACAGATTTAATAATTTTTTTTTTTAATATTCATGGAAATTTCACACATCGTCCTCTAGTCCAAAGCTAAGCTTATATGCTTGTGTTATGGGTATCAGAATACGGATATAATACATAAACTACTTTTCTTTTGTAAATACATACTTATAATACATAGTAAACACCCAGACGCAGTATAAACATTGGTATGGCAATTAAAAACATCACACAAATGATTGTCGAATTGCCGGGAATCGAACCCGAGACCTCGTGAACGGCAGTCCGTTATATGAACCACTAGACCACGAGGCCTGTCGATTTATTTAATATACAAGTAATTATACAAGTGTCATCACTCCATTTTCTCCCCGGAGTCTTGTATTTACTTAATATAAAATAAACAGTAACTATTGTCAAAATAAAACAATTATGTTTAAAAAATTTCTTAAATTAAATTTCTTATACTATTTTTACAATAATAATTGTATCGACTTATCGTCCTTTCGTAAAGCTTAAATACCAAGTCGCTGATTTATATACACAACATAAAATAGTTTAAAAAAACTAAAAAACACGCTTTATTTAATCGAATTATTGCATTGTCATCGGTCTTTGACAGGTGTGCAAAATTTGAATAGAATCTGAACGTTTAAAGTGGGTCAAAATAGCGTCCAAAGGAGTCGGTTACAAACATACAAACAAACAAACATACAAACAAACATACAAGCGAAGCTAATATAAAGCGTGTAAAAAGTCGTAATTTTTATATGTATGTCATTATCTGGTGAGCTTATGTCTTCCAAAATACGCAACGGATTTTGCTGTGGTTTTTATAAATGATGGAACGGTTCAATGGGACAGCTTTTTTATGGCTTTTTTGTAAGTCCTCGTACTTACGGCATGTTAGGTTCTCGAAATACGCGACGTAAATCGAAACGACGTAAGTCGATACATATTTTTTCATATGTCAAAAATGTAAAAAAAACTAATGTATTACGTCTTAATTGTCCGTTGTCCATGAACTAACTGAACAAAACTTGTCACAGGGTTTACCCCGCATATGCCACTGATTTTATGCCGGAAATCTTATCCTATGCCGGAACTCGAAACAATTGACGTATGCTTGAGGAATAGTGTCAAAACAATGTTCGAACTTGAAACGACGTAAATCGAAACGACGTAAGTCGAGGGACTGCCTGTACAATTTGTTAAGTTTTGGTTTTCATATTTCATGTGTACGAACTTGCGGGCATCAACTAGTAAACTATATACCAACATGCCTGGTTGGCGTGGTATAAGTGGACTCTCGCAAACTGGAGCTTCGTGTCCAATACTGGGACTTAAATGAACTGAATTTATTACTGAATTGTTACTTTATGATGATTAAAATTTATAATAAACTACCAAAATCAATCAAAGACCTACCTAGTAAGAAAATGTAAACAAAATTAAGAGAATGGCTTATTGGAAAATGTTTTTATAATATTAAGGAATATTTCACTAATGCATGAATAAACTAATTAAACTTTAATTTTATTAGATACTAATAAAATGTCGGTATTCCCAACGAAATATGTGAAACTAATTGTGTGCTATCATCTACATATTATGTAAACCATATTTCAAGCAAATAAATTTCATTTCGTTTCGTTTCGTTTCATTTCATTTCTGAAAAGAATGCGTGAGTTTATTTCGCTGTCTTTATAGTTTTAATCATTTGAAGCGGTTGACGTGTGGTGACGGATTAAGAATACAAGTGTCACCACCCCACCTTCTCCCAAGGGTGCTGTAAAAATCAGCTAAGGGATATTGCACACAGATAACATCTTCTGTGAGAGACGGAAATCTCGAAAATAAACCCAGTGCCAACACGCCTGGTCAGCGCGGCACAGTAGACCATAATCCCTCCAACGTGGAGGAGGCCCGTGCCCAACAGTGGGACTTAAATGGGCTGGAGAGAGGAGGAAGCGGTTCGATGTGATATGATGTCCCAATTACGAGGGTCATTAATTTGCTAAAGTACTAAAAATTAAACCTCCTTGCATGATAATATAGTTTTCTTGTTGCAACGTCAGCTTTATGATTGAGATGGCGAATCCGATGCTGGAAATTGTATTAGAAAACCCATCTACTTCTTAATAGAGGCGGTGTTTTATTATAATTACCTTACCTACAAGTATAGCCAGGTATAGTATAATACGTTAGTGGCGCATCACAAAGGAGTGTAACGAAATATTTAGATTTTTATTGATCATATTTACAATTTGTTTTTGTTTACATTTTACCACTTTTAACATTTTTATTTGATAAGAAAAAAAAATTGTATGTGTAAATAATAATAGTGATGGTGCAGTTAAGTGCTTTATTTTTTTATGACGTCAATAATTATTACTATATGTATATAAGCGTTAAAAGTCGTAGCGTAGTAGCAGCTCTATAGAATTTTTTTAATGGAATGGTACCAAAAGACCCTTCACTAGATTCACATAGACAACTTAGTTTTATAGCGTAAACACAATACAATATGTTTTCATTCATGTAAAACATCGATAGCCTGCATCACCCAATCATAAACAGGCAGCAGTACCAGCGTGCTGTCTTTGGAAACTGCCACACCCACGGCTGATACGTGTCCATTGATATTACACACCAACGAACCTCCAAGCCCCGTCTGGATATAAAAAATATAAAAATAGATAGTTGTGCCCCTTATGACTTAGGAGTATTAAATAACTTAATTTTTTGCCTATTTGCAAAACTACTGAATTTGCAATGATGAAATTTTTCGATGCGACAAGCGAGGTGAGAACTCCTCTGAAACGTTTTTACGATATTTTGTGTGCGTATAAGGTAGATAGGTCTTAGAATGAACAAAAATAGAATAAAATGCGAGACATAGCTAGTATCATTAAAAATTTATGTTGTGAATGTAAGATAACGTAACAGATTGAATAAAAAAGTCTTACAACAGTAGTTGGAGACCTCACAGAAGCACAGAAAGCTTCACTCGGTATGTTATCTCCATTCAATGAAAGTCGATCGTTACAAGTATGGAAAGTTGCTCGTTGCCATCGAGATCTATTTCTTATAGCTGTAATAAAATAAATACGGTCACAAAACAGTAAAGTATTGAGGTAGCTGGAATTGGATAGGCAAAAGTTGTAAATAATATTATACCAAGCACAGGATATCTATGATACCAAGTATCTGGAATGAGAAATAAGATGCAAATTTACACTTTTAAACTTTCGCGTTGCATTTTATTACATTGAAAAACACAGGTATTAAACGCGTTTAAATTTTTTGTATAGGTGTTAAGCACCTACCTTTTTGCCGACGTTTCGACCGAGTTGCATCGGCCGTGGTCACGGGCTGACTGGATATGCGGTGTCACGCCTCCCCCTCTGAGGTGAACTCTTCATCCACCGTCGAACAATTTTTCCAAATACCCACACACACAACACTAACGGTGTCCCTATTCTGTACTACAGCCGTATTCTGGTAGTTAGCCGACCGCGAACAAAGAGGTAGCGTTTTTGCAATCACTGGATTCCACACTGTAGATAATTTGAAGCCATCTTCCCGATTGAAGTTATTGGGATGTTTTTTAATTTCAATTGCTTCACGTACGACTCGTGAATAAAAATGGCGATCAGTGGAAAGAACCTGAGTGCGATGAAATTCGATCCAGTGATTTGTGCTGCTTTCCAATAAATGTTCTGCAATGGCTGATTTATTAGACTGACGGTTTTTTACAGCTGTGATGTGTTCACGGACTCATTCAGTGATAGTTCGTTTCGTCTGACCAATATAACAACTACCACAGCTGCAGTCTATCTTATACACGCCAGGTGTTTCTAATGGTATCACATCCTTCGGCGTACCCAATATGTTGTTGACCTTTTTGCCTGGAGTGTAAACTGTCGGTACAGAGTACTCACGTAAAACGTGGCCGATCTTATCCGTTACTCCTTTGACATAAGGCATGTAGGCTGGTTGTCTACTAACCTGGGGATGCCTGCACTTCTTTCTCGGCTGTTTATGTCGTCCATGCACTTGATATCCGTTTTTCTTAAGTACCTCCTGAACATGGACCAGCTCACGCTCTAAATGTTCAGGGTCACAGAGGTCATAGGCTCTATTCTTTAATGAAGTGATAACAGATTGCAAATGACGGGGATGGTGATGTGACATTGCGTGTAGGTATCTGTCCGTGTGTGTCGGTTTGCGATAAACACAATGTGATATGGACCCATTAGGCTTCACGGAGATCTTGACATCTAAGAAGGGCAGTGTCCTGTTTACCTCCAGCTCGTAAGTGAAACTCATATTGGGGTGGATAGAATTGAGATGCTGCAAAAGGTGGTTTACTTCCTACTCATTGCCTTTTAAAATGCAGAATACGTCATCCACATACCTCTTCCAAAGCCGCATGATGCCAGGTTCGAAAATTAGTGCGCTTTTTTCGAAGTGTTCCATCCAAATATTGGCCAGTACCGGGGCCACTGGACTTCCCATGGCGACACCATCTATTTGGATGGTTATATTGGTCAGACGAAACGAACTATCACTGAAAGAGTCCGTGAACACATCACAGCTGTAAAAAACCGTCAGTCTAATAAATCAGCCATTGCAGAACATTTATTGGAAAGCAGCACAAATCACTGGATCGAATTTCATCGCACTCAGGTTCTTTCCACTGATCGCCATTTTTATTCACGAGTCGTACGTGAAGCAATTGAAATTAAAAAACATCCCAATAACTTCAATCGGGAAGATGGCTTCAAATTATCTACAGTGTGGAATCCAGTGATTGCAAAAACGCTACCTCTTTGTTCGCGGTCGGCTAACTACCAGAATACGGCTGTAGTACAGAATAGGGACACCGTTAGTGTCGTGTGTGTGGGTATTTGGAAAAATTGTTCGACGGTGGATGAAGAGTTCACCTCAGAGGGGGAGGCGTGACACCGCATATCCAGTCAGCCCGTGACCACGGCCGATGCAACTCGGTCGAAACGTCGGCAAAAAGGTAGGTGCTTAACACCTATACTAAAAATTTAAACGCGTTTAATACCTGTGTTTTTCAATGTAATAAGATGCAAATTGTTTTGATTCCAAAGTTGATATAAATTGGTCCTCCTTCTCCTTCTCCATCCCATTTATGTCCCACTGTTGGGCACGGGCCTTCTCCACTTTGGGAGGGATTATGGTCTACTGTGCCACGCTGACCTGGCGTGTTGGCACAGGATTTATTTTCGAGTTTTCTGTCACAGAAGATGTTATCTGTGTGCAATATCCCTTAGCTGACTTTTACAGCACCCTTGGGAGGAGATGGGGTGGTGACACTTGTATTCTTAATCCGTCACCACACGGAGGATAAAGTGGTCATAGTGGTCAAAGTGGTCGATAAAGTGGTCATATGGATATAAATGCAAAAGAACAATCCGATTATTTATATTAGTATTTAGTAATACTAATATAAATAATCGGATATATAGTCGGTATATAATCGGAACATATAGGCAATCCTTACTTAACATACTTTCCAATTTTTTTTTTATATTTATGTTTAATACCTTGATCGAATCCACCCCATCCAACGAATATACAATTAACACCAACACGTGGTTTACTTATACATATTGGATGTACATTTTCTCCTAGTGTTAGAGGACGTTGCCAATACTGTAACAATTTATTTTAAATAACTTGCATATATTTAGCTCTATCTTTCATAGCCGAGTCAGTTGAGGAAAATCTCAAGCAGATACATAATGTTGGATGGAAAACTGCAACTAAATTTTATACCAACACAACATTTTTTTTTTAATTTGAGCACACCAAATATCCTCTGGTAATGACCACAGGACTATGCCCAGTAAGTATTAAAAGATTTATGGTAAGTATAAAAGAAAAAAATATCAAATAAATAGTTGTTGGACTTACCAGTAAAGCTAGATTATTGCCAAATACTCCACTTTTGAACTTAGGATGTATTACTCTAGAAACAGCTCGAGTATTTGTTTCAGACCTGTCGTTGTAGTTCCATAACCCAACAATCAGTGATAAATCATCCTCAGAACTCCTGTGAGCAATTTATTAAGTAGTTTCAATACAACTTGTTTTATCATCTCTAAAGCACATAAATTTAGTATGCTAACCAAACAATCTTCTCCAAAAGATGTCATGACAAAACATGAAATGACCGCACATACCCATGTTATACCCATATTATAATATGGGTATCAATGTCTTCAAGGAAATATGTTTAGAAGACAGCAGGTGGTGGTCTATACACTCTGTCTAGTCCACGGACATAGGTATGACTATATGTATATTGAAAAATTATAAAAATAACGTTTGTCGTGTACCTAATACAGCCCGCAGCAGTTATAGCGGCTCTATTATGTATAAGAGATGCATAACAGATTATTTTCATTAGATTCCGACGTGGTACTAATATTGCTAACCAGGGATGAGAGCCGTTTTCTGTATCACCATTTTGTTTACCTGTGAAAAGTAATTAAATTGTTAAAAAGTCTTAATTTCAAACTGTTGGGTGTTATGCAGAATATAAATACCTTGAATTCTTAAAGCTTTTGGTATTGCAGTTTTTCCACAACTTTTAGCTATTTGAAAGTCTTCATCATTATTAGAACTTGCTTGAAGTTCGTCACTCGTAATTGATTTTTGACTATCATTATCAGATGTGATTTCTGCATTTGTATGTCTTGATTTTATTCTGTTCTCATTTTTATATCTCTTCAAATTAAGTAGTTTAAAGCCTTCTAAAACGTTAAAATCTGGGTTAGAAGTATAAACAATTGTTTGACTTTCGGCATCGTAAGATGCTACCCCGGTTTTAACCCTCATTGGCTTTACAGGTGACTTAGATTTTCGAGTGGCAGTTTCTGAAATACATATTTGGAGTCTAAATTAATCGGTTAATAATAATTAGTTGTGTAACCAAATATACAGTATTAATAAGTAATAATAAATAACATTTATTGAAATTAGAATATATTAAAATTAGAATGACTGACCAATTCGGGGATTAATTGTGGAGTATCCAAATGTACTGAGATTATCGTCATAATCATCACCATCAACTTCATCGTAGGTCGAATCAACATTTGTGTTTGATAATGACCATCCAGGTAGTGGTTTTCCATTATCAGAATAAATACCAGTTAACCCTGGTCTAGGCAATTCCACATCGTAATCTTCTACATAATCTTCAGCGCTGTAAATTGCGACTGATTCTGATCTTGGTTTTTTAGCGTTCTTTATATTCCAATAAGGGTCATCGTATTCGTAGTCCGGGGTCGCAATTTTAATATTTATTTCGGAGTCTTCTGGTTGCGTTTGTTGCGCATATCTGCGTTTTAATAAGAAATTCCTTTGCTTCTGCGCTTCTTTATTCGATCTTTTAAACCTAATATTGCTAATTATTGGCCCATCATAGACGTTTGTATTTGCATCAAATGATTTTTTACTACTGTATGCATATTCAAAACTTTTGTAACGTTTATTATAATTGATACTTTCTGAAACACTTATATCATTGTCATTAATTAAATTATCTTCATTTTCTGCGGTTTCGTAATTATTTATATCAGAATGGGGCTTTTGTAAATTAGAAAACAAATCATACTTGTCGTTTAAACACCCAATTTCACCATTTAACTTAGCACTCGCAAATCCTAGCTTTAAACAACAAATAAATAGTATAAAACACATTTTAAGTTGCTATTAGATTTGTTTGAATATCGATTTGTTACAAAATACGGTTTGATATTGAATAATGGTGAATAGATTTATCACAATTACTCCATTTGTCGTACGTCCTGTGGATGCTATTTAAACTCTAGTACTGTACTGAAACGCTTTTGTTTTGATATTTATATGTAATTGTGATGATTGCTGTTAAATTGTGTAACCTCGAGAGCTCAGTTTCAATAGTTTTTGTACAATGATGAGTTACCTAATTCAATGTATAATTTCCAGCAATAAAAGGGTCATGACTTTAAAAATTATGGAATATTTTTTTAAAGTAATGACCGTTATCTCAATTTTCTATTTGTCAAGTTTGACTTAACAAAATTTTCCCAATATAAAAAATTGGACGCCTGAGTGTGGGAAGCTGACAATATAATGTGCAGCGTAGTTTTAAGTTAGCTAGTTTAATTTTACATGAACTCAGGCCAATTACTGGCTCCAGCATTACTTTAGGTATTGTGAAGAATCTGTGTAAGTATAACTTTTTAAAATCTATTGTGTACGTACATTGACATGACATTATTTTTCTTACTTAAGAATAATTGAATGTATTCAACGTGATTTCACCAGCTTTTATGGTTACTTCTTCGTTTCTTAGCAAGATGTTATATAAACTATGTGTTATATCTGTTTCTAAGCTATACAGCTACAAAGTTTTACTAAAATCCATTCAGCAGTTTTAGCGTGATAGAACAACCAACATACATTCTACAAACTTTCACGCTTAAAATATTAATAGGATAGTATTAAAAGAGTTCCATGAATTTTTTTTTCTAACTCTTGCGCTACTTTTTTGCATAAATAAAACTACTTTTTACGGATTTAGACGCGTATATTTGTTTTAATTTTAGCTGGACGTTTCGGAGACTTTGCAGTCACCATGGTCACGGGTGAGACTGAGCTGTAATGTGTCTTCTACGATCAGTTATTACAGGGTTTACCCACATTCGATTTTAATTTTACATTGACTATAAAGATAGACTTTTACCATAAACTATATCATATTACATTGTGCTCAGACTATATAAAATCAATAACATTATTTTAGTTTCTAAAAATACATTAACAAATTGTAACAATATAAAGAATAAAACTACTTTTTACGGATTTAGACGCGTATATTTGTTTTAAATTTTGGCCCGACGTTTCTTCTTTGCAGTTTTTTCTTTGCAGTCACCATGGTCACGGGTGAGTCTCACCCGTGACCATGGTGACTGCAAAGTCTCCGAAACGTCGGGCCAAAATTTAAAACAAATATACGCGTCTAAATCCGGAAAAGTAGTTTTATTTAAACAGATGAGTCGCGCAAGTGTTAGAAAATATTATAATATAAAGAATTTTTTTTTAAATTATTTAAAGTAAAACATACATAATTTTATCATAGACTAAAGTTTTAATTATTATAGAGGAATATAGCAAGCAAAACTAAGTTTATATACTTAAATGCAATATTATTTACATAATAACAAGAAATTTTAAAAAGAATTTTTGATTTAAGATTTAAATTAGTTTAGATAAAAAAAGAAAAATTGTTAATTTTTTTATTTGAAATTATAGAAATTAGTATTTATTTTAATTATTTAGTTTTTATTATTTTATCTAATATACTACCACCAGATCGGAACGCGTCCCACTTGAGAAAGATCTGGCAAGAAAACTCAAGGGGAGTCAAAGAAAATTATTTATTATTAACTTTATGTTGTCGGTCTAAAGTGAAGTTAAGGGGATTTTAAGTCTTGTTGTCTGCAAAATGTGCTAACGGTGTCTTGCTGTTTTGAAACCGAGTGTGTTTTGGATTTTATTAAACTAGGTGCCAGATCCCAACCGTCTTCTCTATTTAAGTTTTTATGTTTCTTTATTTCAATAGCCTCGCGAATCATTCTGGGTCGGTATCGATTTTCCTTGGCGAGGATTTGAGGTTTATCAAACCGGATGTAGTGGTTAAGGCGATCCTGACTATGTTCACAGATTGCAGACTTTGTATTGCGTCGATGCTTCACATCAGCTATGTGCTCTTTGACCCGAGTTCTAACAGATCTCTTTGTTTGCCCGATGTAAGAGAGACCACAATCACAATCAAGCTTGTATACTCCTGCATCTTGTAAGGGAATATGGCACCTGACAGGTGGTAGGAATTGGCTAATTTTATTTAAGGGCTTGAAATAGGTCTTGATTGAAGCCTTTTTGAGTATATAGCCAATCTTGTCAGTTACTCCTTTAACATATGGTAAGATAGCAGGGAGGCGCTCGACGGTCTGTGGTTTTTCTCGGCTACTGCGATGATTGCGAGGAACTTGCAGTTTGTTAGCTTTTAGGACTTTCTTAACATGTTGCAGCTCCTCAGCGAGATGTCCGTTATCACATAAGCCGTGTGCTCTCTGAAACAAAGATTTTGACACGGTAGCTAACTGTGAAGGTGGGTGGTGTGGTTCACCATTGAGGTTACTATTTGTATGAGTTTTCTTACGATACACAGTATGACTCAGGGTGTTATCTTGGTTTCTAATGACCAGGACATCACCATGTAATATGATATAGTTTATGGTAAAAGTCTATCTTTATGGTCAATGTAAAATTAAAATCGAATGTGGGTAAACCCTGTAATAACTGATCGTAGAAGACACATTACAGCTCAGTCTCACCCGTGACCATGGTGACTGCAAAGTCTCCGAAACGTCGGGCTAAAATTAAAACAAATATACGCGTCTAAATCCGTAAAAAGGAGTTCCATGAAGTTCAGATATTAAAATGTAATTAGCAATTTTATCCAAAAATGTACGTCATATTCTTTTTTAAAACGTGCTGTTATAAATATTAGTATAATATGTATTATTATTTGTTACTAGCTGTCATTATATTCAGACAATATACCATTAAAAATTGAGTAACATTGCGTGACATAATATAGTCCATTATAGTCATTATTAGGGTTCCGTACCCAAAGGGTAAAAACGGGACCCTATTACTGAGACTTCGCTGTCCGTCCGTCCATCTGTCACCAGGCTGTATCTCAAGAACGGTGATAGCTAGAGAGTAGAAATTTTCACAGATGATGTATTTCTATTGCCGCTATAACAACAAATACTAAAAATAAAATAAAATAAATATTTAAGGGGGGCTCCCATACAACAAACATGATTTTTTTACCGTTTCTTGCTCGATACTAATAACGTTGCCTTATGTTGCATAGATAATGGTACGGAACCCTTCGTGCGCGAGTCCGACTCGCACTTGACCAATTTTCTTTTATTCCACTTGAAATTTTTGACGCGCATCCATGCATGCCGTGAAAATACTAACGCTTGTTCTATGGGTACTGGTATAGGATTACAAATACAATGTTATACACGTTTTGTAGCTGAGTATACTGATAGAAAAGATACATAGAATATATTCCCTACTAATATTATAAATGCGAAAGTAACTCTGTCTGTCTGTTACGCTTTCCCGCCTCTCAACCGATTTTGATGAAATTTGGCACAGACAATCTAGACCCTGAGAAAGGACATAGGCTACATTTTATTGCGAAAATAAAGTTTCCAAATTCCACGCGGACAGAGTCGCGGGCAACAGCTAGTAGAATATATTTAGATCTCTCTCTCTCTCTTTCCAGCCTTTTAACGTCACATTCTTGGCCTCCTTCACTTTGGAAAGGATTATGAGTTTTCCGTCTTTCACAGATAATGTTATCGGTGAACGATATTCCTTAGCCGGAGTTTAAAGCACCCTAGGGAACCCTTGTATTCTTAACCCGTCATCACATGGACAAATAGAAGCAAATATTTGGATGCGCTTCAAATATTATTATCATTCTTATTTAACAATTATGGCTCTATGTTCTTTCAAATATAGGAAGAGACCATCTGCCACTGCCTAACGGTCCTTCATACCCCAATGAGTCTCTTAGTTCCAATAAAATTCTTCCGTGAGGTGTAAGCTTCGCCCGCTTGATGTAAATGGATGTCGGATATGCAGCGTTAGGTAACGGATAGTCTACTTAGGAGAAGATTTCGATCAGAAAGTTCTTACCTGCCCAGTATTATCCACCACTCTTTACAATTTACGTTGATTATCAAAAGCAACATAAGAGAAGTGCTTAATTCAGTAGGTACAGTAAATCATAATTGAAATATTTTTTTTACATGTGAACGTAATGGTGGCCCGGTGACATTTTTTCATTTAATTTCCGCTTTAATGACCTCATAAATTATACCGCACTGTTATCTTCCCTACTCTTTAAATGAAACTCTGTTTTTTAAACATTCATTCGTTATACGGTGCATTATAGGGGTGGGTCGTTAACAGATTTTCCGTTAACGAAATGTTAACGTTAATTGGAGTTCGTCAACTAGTTGATCAACTAGTTAATTTCAGCAACAAATTTGCTCGTAAAAAAAAAAAAAAAAAAAAAAAAAAAAAAAAAAAAAAAAAAAAAAAAAAAAAAAAAAAAAAAAAAAAAAAATAAAAAAAAAACTACCAAGCCACGCTGACCAGACGTGTTGGCACCGGGTTTGTTTTTCCTTACCTGGTTTTTACAAAACTCTGGTAAAGAAATGGGGTGGTGACACCAGTATTTCGAGTTTTCCGTCTTTCACAGTTGATGTTATCTGTGTAGGTACAATATTCCTTGGCTGGTTTTTACAAAACCCTGGTAAAGAAATGGGGTGGTGACACCAGTATTCCAGTATTTCGAGTTTTCCGTCTTTCACAGTTGATGTTATCTGTGTAGGTACAATATTCCTTAGCTGGTTTTTACAAAACCCTGGTGAAGAAATGGGGTGGTGACACCAGTATTCCAGTATTTCGAGATTTCCGTCTTTCACAGTTGATGTTATCTGTGTAGGTACAATATTCCTTAGCTGGTTTTTACAAAACCCTGGTGAAGAAATGGGGTGGTGACACCAGTATTCCAGTATTTCGAGATTTCCGTCTTTCACAGTTGATGTTATCTGTGTAGGTACAATATTCCTTAGCTGGTTTTTACAAAACCCTGGTGAGGAAATGGGGTGGTGACACCAGTATTCCAGTATTTCAAGTTTTCCGTCTTTCACAGTTGATGTTATCTGTGTAGGTACAATATTCCTTACCTGGTTTTTACAAAACCCTGGTGAGGAAATGGGGTGGTGACACTAGAATTCCAGTATTTCGAGTTTTCCGTTTTTCACAGTTGATGTTATCTGTGTACAATATTCCTTAGCTGGTTTTTACAAAACCCTGGGAAGGAAATGGGGTGGTGACACCAGTATTTTGAGTTTTCCGTCTTTCACAGTTGATGTTATCTGTGTAGGTACAATATTCTTTAGCTGGTTTTTACAAAACCCTGGTGAGGAAATGGGGTGGTGACACCAGTATTCCAGTATTTCGAGATTTCCGTCTTTCACAGTTGATGTTATCTGTGTAGGTACAATATTCCTCGGCTGGTTTTTACAAAACCCTGGTGAGGAAAGGGGTTGGTGACACCAGTATTCCAGTATTTCGAGTTTTCCGTTTTTCACAGTTGATGTTATCTGTGTAAAATATTCCTTAGCTGGTTTTTACAAAACCCTGGGAAGGAAATGGGGTGGTGACACCAGTATTCTTAATCCGTCACCACACGGAGGGCTGTCAGGACTGTCTCGTTTTTAAGTTTTCCGTCTTTCACCTTTCACAGAAGATGTTATCTGTGTGCAATATTCCTTAGCTAACTTTTATAGCATCCTTGGGAGAAATGGGGTGGTGACACTTGTAATCTCAATGCGTCACCACACGGAGGAACAGTGATTCATAACATTATTATTTAGGAAAATATCTCTTAACTAAGTAATTTTAAAGTTCACTATTGTACCTATATCATAACAGTCGCTTACGATCTTTCGTTTTAAGAAGTATAATTTCTTTGAGAAAACATTGACAAGAAACGAACATTGAAAAAATTTAAACATTGAAAAAAACTGAACATTGAATTCAATGTTTAACTCTTAAACATTAAAAGAAACGACCATTGAAAAAAATTAAACATTGAAAAAAACTGAACATTGAAATCAATGTTTAACTCATAAACATTGAAAAAAACGAACATTGAAAAAAACTGAACATTGAATTCAATGACATCATTAAATTCAACTAGTTGATTCCGAAACGGTTAACCATTGAAACGTTGACGAGAGGTCAACTAGTTGATCAACTAGTTCGTTAATTCAATGCTCATCGCTAGTGCATTATGAGCATTCGTATTTATCTTTTGATTTACTGAAAACACTTATGTACCATCTTATATTTATTAAACGCTCTATTTAAACAAAAATCGGTCTAGTATAAGTTGGACTCACAGACTAAAGGTTCCGTATAATTTTTATCAGTTTTTAGTATTTATTGCTAAATCATCAAGAAATTCGCCGGTGTAAATTTCTATTCTGTAGCTATCATAATAATAATAATAATAATATAATAATATTTTGGACATTTCACACAACGTCCTCTGGTCCCAAAGTAAGCTATATTTCTATGCTTGTGTTATGGGTACCAGATACGGATATACTACATATACTACTTTTCTTTTGTAAATACATACTTATAATACATAGAAAACACCATCATCACAGCATACGACGGTATTTGCAGACAAATCATTTGCAATACAAGCCGCACGCTTATGGAATAGTATGCCATTAGCTGTGAGGTACTTAATCAAATTATGTCTTATTTTTTCTATCTTGTCTTTTCTTTGGTGTACAATAAAGAATTTTGTATTGTATTGTATCATCGATCGGCAGATACAGCCTGATGAGAACGGACGGTAGGACAGACGGATTGTGTAGTCTAGGTCATAGTGTCCTGTTTTACCTTTCGGCATGGAACCCCAAAAGTGGTATCAACTATACTACTAGTCAGAGATTTTGGAGTTTTATAGCATGCAGCGAGCAAATGGTGATTCAACTGTCTAATTTATGCTTCTCTTCTTTCACACAGTCCATACATATTTTAACTGGTCTTCCTTCAGAACTTGATTCCTCCTACTTTCAATAATAGAAAACTCTTAACAGTATTAATTTCTTCTCGTACAATTTAATATACCGCTCGTAACTTGTATATCTTTACTTATTACAAAACAAAGTCGTTATTTTTGTATGTGTATCTCTATGTGATTTTGATAGGGGTTTTTTATAGATAGAGTGGTTCGAGAGGATGACTTTTTATATAATTGAATAAGATTTGGTTTGTAAATTCCTAGAGCACGAATTAATGTTTAAAATATATTATGTTCTTTTTTGCAATATAACTTTACTTTATATATATATTTTTTGAATATGATACTAGGTTATGAAATAAAAATTCATTCGATATTGTTCTGTTGTACGAAGTTGCGGGCAACAGCTATCTTTATATACTAAAATATTGTCATTAATAGTGTGATTCTGTTACCTACACTTGTGTATCATGAACAAAC
Source organism: Orgyia antiqua (assembly GCA_916999025.1). Taxonomy (NCBI): domain Eukaryota; kingdom Metazoa; phylum Arthropoda; class Insecta; order Lepidoptera; family Erebidae; genus Orgyia; species Orgyia antiqua. The sequence goes on from OU779869.1 coordinate 6,086,392, forward strand.
ACATCCCAGCACTCTACTAAAGAGCACTAACTGGTTCAATGCAATGCTAGCTTGCAGTATACATAATCCGGACGCAGCACGCCATCAAGTGATATCTAAGCATACATCGTATTTTGTAGAATCATATCAAGTAAGGTTATAGCGTTGCATACCATAATACCATTAGATAAAAAAAACTGGACGAGTACGACAGTGTGTCGATTCGAATTATAACAAATTTTGTCAATCTCTCTTATGGAGACACATTATAGTAACTACTATTTATACTATGTCAGAGAACCTACTACTACCTACAAAAGTCAGAGAATTTTAGGTATTAGGTATATTTAAAGAATATTTCTTAATTAAGTTGAAATAACATAAGAAGTATATCTTGTGTAAAGCAAATTCTTAATGGGCCGTCTATTACCTTGTAGAGGCACTATATAGGCACATTAGGATAATAATATGTTGCCCAAAGAGCTGTAAGGTAATTAAAAAAGAAAATAATAAAGTATGGAGTAGAGGGTGCCTATGATCGCGAGGCCCTGGGCATGTGCCTAGTGCGTCCAGTGGAGAAGATGGACCTGAGCGAATGTGATTTTTTTCTCTGTTCACGTTCACTAGGGGGTAAATACTGCTTATAGAGGAAAGCAATAACTGCCTACATCTTCGTATTGGATCGACCCTTGTTCTTGAAAACATAGTTCAAATGTAACGTATAATAATTCGATTGTGTGATATTCAAGTTGTAAAGCATCTTAGATGTAGGTCTACTTACTGAGAGTTCAATGTTTGTTTTGACGTGGATGCTTCTTAGCCGATTAGTTTTAATGTAGTTACATTAACCGGAGTTATACCTCGTTACAACTCCGCGGTAATCCCTGTGTCGGTCGAATACATCCGAATGGAATTCCTAGTTCTGCAATCTGTTTTCTTTTTGTAACATCGATAAATCTATTACTACCATCTACTGCAAAAGCCATTAGAACTGCATACAAGAATTTACTCCTAACGACGTTTTGATTTAATAAAATTTAGAAACACGAGTAACTTTTATGACACGAGAAAGTTTAACAAAGTTTTCTTCAATTCAAGGCACGGGCCTCCTCCCCTTTCGGAGGGATTATGGTCTACTACCGCGCGTTGAATAGGCATGCTGGCATAGGGTTTATTTTCGAGTTTTCACTCTCTCACAGAAGATGTTATATGTGTACAACATTCCTTGGCTGGCTTTTACAATACCCTTGGAAGGAAATGGGTTGGTGATATTTGTATTCTTATTGCGTCACCACACGATCAGAGTGTTCAGTTCATCAATCAATAATATTATAGAAGTAGGCAAACATGCTCAAATCCGATGTAATGCCGTCATCATCCGACGTATCAAGTGTAAACGTAACAGCGTCATTCATTCTCTTTACGTCTTTGCTGTTTTAGAAAACGGCATACTCTTTCATCAAAAGTAAATAAATGACACATTTTTCCTGTTATCAATATCTAATATTGAACAATTTCATGTGTGACTATAAGGTAAAGCTTAATACATAATATAATTAAATTACTGCATTTAATAATCCTGCAATTTGCCAATAAAATTATAATTAATTAATGGTTGTTCAAAGTAATAACTTAATGACTAAACAACGAAAAACCTGATTGAACATGGGAAGTACTACACGGAAAACACCCTTTCAAATATTTGTGATACAATTGAATATTTGCTTTAAAACACTGCTAAGGTTCCGTTATTATGCTATATTTGAACAAATTTAATATTCCTAAATGACAGTAATCTTTTTAAACGATTTATATTAAGAAAACAAAGTAGTAATTTCTGAATGCGGCCATTTGGCTTATCACAGGTTGGTTACTATTTTCAGACCTGCCAGTTACATATATTTACTTATTATAAAACAAGTCGTTATTTTTGTACGCATGTCCCTGTGTGAGCTTACGTCTTAAATTACGCAACGGATTTTGATGCGGTTCTTTTTTTTAAAGACAGAGTTGTTCAAGAGGATGTTGTTTTTGTATGATTGTTAAAGTTTTTTATTTTATATTATCCACGCATACGAGTTTGCGGCCCACAACTAGTATTAGATAAAAATCTGATAAAAATTTCGGAGAGTTTCGACATAAGTATGTAAATTTTTTAATAGAGATCTAACTTTAGATAGTTTCAGAAAAAATCGATGTATATGTTGTTACTTAGATTCTTTAGTTTTAAGGAAACTATTATATACTCGCTTGTTTTTACCCAAAGCCACATCATTTGACGCAACAGGGAAAATTTTAATATATTAATAAAACTATACCCTCGCTACAGAAGTACGTAACAATTAAACAATAAGTTTATAATTATTTAGCTCTCATAAAAGGCAGACAACTGCCTACAGTTCAATAATAAAATTAAAAAACATAGTACCAAATAACAAGTTGGTACTACAATTGGAAAGTGTAAAGAAAATCTTTTATACAAGCGAAGATAGTTATTGTGTGTGAAAAGAAACAAAAAGCTACTATTAGTAAATATTTGATACTAGACTTGAATTTAGCGTTTGGAGTATTAAAAGAAAAGACAGCAAAATAAAAAATATCACAATGGGTTCTCAATATACTACAGCTATGAACGAGGCATACAAATCCGATGCAGAGCCAGCAGAATTAAAACTATTCGAAGAATTCCCTGATTCTTTGCTCCAGTTTGCGTATATCTTTTGTATCATATTCTCACTTATTGGTGTTATTGGAAATCTTGTGACTATCCTAGCACTGGCGGTCTGCGAAAAGGTTAGTAAAGTGTAATATGTACTATTGTTGCTATTTATAGAAAATCTATAATACTGTACTATTTATCTCTGCACTGGCTGTTATAGCGGCGTGGGGACCAAACGGGATAGTGACACTTGTATTCTTAATCCACTACGCGAATAACTTAGGCGTAAGGTAACGCCTTTAGTTATCGAAGTTGCTACAATTAGAATAATAATTTATAATTATTATTAAGATAATAAAACTGTATAATATGTGGGCCTGGCGCACGAGGTGGTTATGTGGAGGGTGTCATCTACAGAAATAGTCGCGCTAGTGATTTCGGTGAATGGTTTGGTCCCAAAGCGCCTCTTACATGTCGAGAAGCTCAGCGTCAATAGCAAGTCGGGGATGGCCCTAGATATAGAAAGCTGTCTTGCTAGACAATGCCCTTACAATTCTACGGTTTTTCTCCCATTAGGCTCTATCACTCAGGCCGATTGTCGCCAACCTCGTCGGAGTGCGTCGTATACAGGCGAGGCAGTGTTATATCCCATTTATAATTATATTTTTTTCTAATTTCAGTTTCGCAATGCAATGGCATATCTCATAATAAATTTACACGTGTGCAACTTGATCTACTGTTGTATGATATTACCTATGACGGCAGCGATCTTCTCCGCAAAATATTGGACGTTTGGCGCAACAATGTGTAACGTATACCCATTCATGAAATACGCATTAGTGGGTACTGCACATTTCACAGTAGTGGCTATTACTATTAACAGATATATAATAGTTTGTCATCCGCATCTATATCATAAGTAAGTGCGATCTGTTTAGTACTATGTGTTTTAATTCATGATTTGTAGAGCCTTCTTGCGATGGCATAGATGCCTTGAATGGATACGGTAACAGTGGTTCACTGTTACTGTATAAGAGACAGCCTGTACCGAACAGTCGATGGACAAAGGATGGCAGATAAATAGGTCATAATTTAGTTCTTTAAAAAGACATTCCATTAAAAATTCCATCAAATTACCTTCTAAGAGAAGGCTATCCCGAGTCATATTCTCCGTAAAACATAGATTTATTTTCATCTTAGGCTCAACAAAGCATTTCCTATCTCAGCATTAAGTGTATGTATATAGCTATGTATGTATGTGTGTATATGTATTGTTTATGTGTTATAACATTTTATTTGTGTAAATATCTATATATCTGTATTTGTGTAAGTTTATTTATTTAGTCTATGTATGTATTTTATTGATCTTGTTTTATTGGTACTTTCTTGTTGTACACCTATCTATCCTATAATATACCATTTTGTACCACGTTACCACCGTTTACCACGTTTGTAACAATATTGTTTATGTTGCCTTACTTGTATGAGTGTACAATAAAGAATAAATGAAATGAAACAAAAATATTTTTAAATGCAACTTATTTAGAACGAGGAAATGTTAAATACCTATCCTATTATGGTGCATTTGCATTTCAAAATTAACCCATTAGTCATTTATTATACAATAACACACATAATAACCAAATTAGTCACATAATTATAATGAGTAAATTGAAGACAGTAATAACCATAACATATATAATAACTACATACATATATATATTATATATGCATGAATTTTCCGTGTGACAGAATATACATAAGTAGTGTCCGATCATCGCATTGGCACCCCAAAAGACATGCCGACGCGGCATACGCTGCGTAAGTACGTCATAGTCGCATAATGGCTAGTAACGTGTCAAGAGCTGTCGTGTGAGTTCCGTATGAGTTTCCGTTGCCGCAAGCGGGACTCACAGTCATTGCGGCAGTCATTTTTCCACCATAATTTGATTTGATAAGTAAGGCATAGCATGTCAGTTGCAAAATCAATAAATTTCTTTAGTAATGAAATACTTATAATTATTTCTCTCTTTTAGGATATACAAGAGAAGCATTTTAATAACAACACTTCTATTCACATGGATTGCTTCTTTTCTAATGTTTGTACCAACCTACATCAAAATATTGGGCAAATTCGATTTGGATCCAACTGAAGGATATTGCACAATTGTACCTGACGCAAACAATATAAATCCTAAAACATTTTTTATTTGCTTAGCATTTGTGGCGTCATATGTCATAATTATATCATGTTATGCCCGTATATGGTGGACCGTGAGAAAAGCAACAAAAAAATGTAGCGCTCACAAGAATATTGTACCTACTATACATATAAGCGGATCCGATTCTTTGTTAGTGAAAAACGAAGCACCGTCTGATTGTAGCATTGGTGAAATAATTACAAAAGATAATGTTAATAAATTAAGCAGCTCAATTGCATCAACACCGAATGATAAAGACAGTAAAACAATAAATTTCTTTTCATTTACAATAAGAAGAAGTAAAGTTCATCTACCAACTAGAAAAGATAAAAAACTCGCTACAATGATTGTGGCAATTTTAATATCATTTTTAATATGCCATTTACCACTTACTATGACAAGATTGCTGTACGGAAAATACAAATCAGACCCAAAAATAAATGTATTGGCACATTTATTGGAGTACTCAACGGCTTTTATTAGTCCATTAATTTATGTAATGATTTCTAGAGAATACAGACAAGCATATAAGATTTTGTATAAAACGATTAAGCAAAAGATTTCTAGCTAGTATATGTAAATATTATTTGAATTGTAACTATAGATGTAAATATAATGTGTCATGTACCTGAAATATAAAGTTTTATTACCAAAAAGTATGTGTCTTCTTTGTTTTCGGTTCGACGATTAGGAGTAAATTAAGTTATTGATCTTATTGTACAAACAAAAGAAACCATAATATGATAAATAAAACATCAACATTTTCTTGGAGATAGCATCGGACTGAATACATTTCTCGCTCCTTGACCTAATGCTTACTTGTGAATTGCGATCACCATTCACGAAATAAGGATACACGATTCCTTACGAATATTCAAAATTTGTTTGTTCAAAACTATAAAATATATAAGTTTTAGAATATTTTATATAATATAATATTACGTTAGTTGTTCTTGGACATAGACCACAAAATAGAAAGGCAACGGAAAGTGCCAGCTCAGTTCGTTAGTTGTTCATTAGTGTTCTACCGAGACAATGGCTGCTGTAATGTTCATTTACAAACCACTATCTGCTTTCAATTCACCACTTGCTTTTTAATTACTCTACGGGATGCTTTCTTTGTTTTGTAAATTACATGATTATGTTACTTTACTTATTATAAAACAAAGTCGAGATTCTTGTATGTACTCGTATGTCCCTATGAGAGCTCATATCTTCAAAATTACGCAATGGATTTTGATGCGGCTTTTTTTAATAAAGAAAGATAGAAAGCACTTACTTTTCCAACATAAGGGCAAAAACAATTTACAAGTTACAGTATAAGATAATACAATATAATAAAAGTAGTAATAAACACAAAAAAAACAAAAGCAAGTACAACCTATATAACATAAATATTTGCAACTCGAGCGTCGGAAAAATTGTAACACTGCTCAGCTGTTGCGAGACGGACTCACGACCATCTCAAAACGCTGGTTTTCAGCAGTGTCCAACCCCAATAAACTGTCATAGATAGTATGGTTCAAGAGAATGTTTTTTTTTGTAGATATTATTATAAATATGTTCTATTAACATTTATGAGCTGCCGTTATTTGGAAAACCCAAATTCATCATAAACAATTAACGGGCAATTAACCCTTTGATTGGGTTATTCTTCATCCAGGACAAAAAAAAATATTAAATAATATTCTGCCACAACGTTGTATTATAATATCGCATGCAGCATCAATTTTATTAAATTGCTACTGAACATACGAACTTCAATTTCACTAGTCACTTTACTTATCTTTGACGTCAAGTCGCTGTATGAAAGAGGTTTATCATTCGTATGTAATAAAGAAGTGAGATATGTTTTATGACGTCATTATGTATGTTTCTCTACAAGAGAACATCATACTGTGTAATAACGAGAAAACGAGTTTGTTATGTATAAGACTTATGCCGAGGCTTTATTAGCTTGCATATAAATATATTTTTTGGGTCAAAGATCTACATGATTTAATTAAATTGGAAAACGAATGTAAGAGTCCCCTAACAAAAATATCTAAGCTTTAACGTAAGAGCTTCTACGAGAGACGAACAACTCGAAATTAAGTCTTAATATTTTTATAATAGCATGCCTATTGAATGGTGTAAAGTAGATCTTTAGATCATAAACACTTGCACTGTTATGAGAATGGGTCTTGAAATATTATTGGTGGATGTGGCGCTGTCACTAACAACTCTGACTCTTAAAAAATATTGGTACCGATTCTACGTGCACAACTAAACTTAAGTAAAAAATAAAAATGTATGTGTAGAACACAATTCAGCAATGTCAACAAAACTTTTTTATTCAAAAATCTCTCTCTCTCTCTCCAGCCCATTTACGTCCCATTGTTGGGCATGGGCCTCCTCCACTTTGGAAGGGATTATGGTCTACTGTGCCGCGCTGACTAGGCGTGTTGGCACAGGGTTTGTTTTCGAGTTTTCCGTCTCTCACAGGGGACTGTTACCTGTGTGCAATATCCCTTAGATGACTTTTACAGCGCCCTTGGGAGGAGATGGGGTGGTGACACTTGTATTCTTAATCCACACGGATGATTCAAAAATCTATATATTACTAAATAAAAGTGTGCATAACGAAATAGCCAATTATTCAAAATACGCCATAGTTGTTTTTATTTTTAGTTAAGTTTAGTTGTGCAAGTAGAATTGGTACCATTTAGTAAGGTAAACTGCTATTCACACAACTTTTATTTATGTGAGCAATATCTAGAATTTCTATTTTTAAATGACTTTTTGTTCAGTTATATTTAAAAGCTTATTTCACAAAACGTTCCAAATTTTTCTTAAAAGCAAAGCGAGTCCCGTATTCTATACTAATATTATAAAGCTGAAGAGTTTCTTTGTTTGAACGCGCTAATCTTAGGGACCACACTGGTCCGATTTGAAAAATTCTTTCAGTGTTGGATAGTACATTAATCGAGGATGCCTTTGGCTATATAACATTACGCTGCCATATAATAGGAGCGAAGCATCTGCAGAAAAATGTTCCAAGAACGAAAAACTTTTTTTAAATTCCAGGCGTACGAAGTCACTGGCAACTGCTAGTTCTATATAAAACTATACTGTTTAGATCATAGACTCAAAATTTGAGTGAACCTTTTTTCTATTTTACGTTGAACTTCTAGTCAGTGCTTAAGCATATTTTTATCTTTATTACATGGTTGTATTGCTCCTGCAGTGAATTTAAATAGCGTGAATTCAAATATGCAAGTTTTATCGTGGTTGTTTATTTTTATTTACATTCGACCGTTGAATATGAATATCTCATTTTAGAATAAAGAAATGCTCTAAACTATATATTAAATGTTAGATATGATAAAACCTATGAACATTTTGTAAGTGCTATAAATTATGTCTTTAGGAATTTTTGTATGTTGCATAGTTTCCGATATGTCGCGAAAAAAGTGTTTTCTAAAATTGCAGTCGGGGGCCAACGGTGGCAACCCCACAAAATTGGAATTGATCTTCAACTGATACATGTTCCAAAAATAAAATTGTATCCTCTAACACATGCACTACTAGGCCCTGAAATTGTATCTTTTCAAAGGGCTATAGGACTTTTCTATATCTATATCATCAGTGTGGTGACGGATTAAGAATACACATGATATTACACCATTTCTTCCCTATATTATAAGCAGTTAACATGAACTGTGAGAGACGAAAACTCGAAACTAAACCCTGTGCTAACACGCCTGGTCAACGCTGATAGAATAGAAGACCAAAAGACCTCGCAAAGTAGAGGAGGCCCGTACCTAGCAATGGGACGGTAATGGGCTGGAGGGAGAGAGATCTATACATTATTTTAACATATTATCTCAAATGGATTAAGCAGGATTTTAATCTATTAATGCTACGTATAAAATTATGTAATCATCAGTGAATAAATAGGTAAATAACAATTTTGTAATAAGGATCACCAGTTCTTCATGGCAACGAGCTTGGAGCAAGAATCGCAATTTATAGTCTACTAGCTAATGCCTGCGAATTCTCCCGCGTGTATTGAGCCCCCCCCCCAATTTAAACTAATGGTCTTCATAATTACTTATCGGAGGTTTAAACGGAGATTTTATCGCAGATATAATAAACGTTTTAGCGTAAAAAGACTATTATGAATAACAAGTTTTGACAATTTTCGCGAACCTAATTTAGCGAACTTTTAAAACTCCGATAAGTCATTATGAATAAGACCATTAACCTTTACAAAAAAGCCATCCTCTTGAACCGCTCTTTTTATTAAAAAAACCGCATTAAAATCCGTTGCATAGTTTCGCAGATATATGCTCACATAGAGTCATACATACAAAAATAATGACTGTTTTATAATAAGTAAAGAAGTCGCAATATCTAATATGTGTTAAGCATGATCAATATCTTAATTAGTTATAAGTATAACATTAAAAATAAACTAGATTCGGTGTTGCAATACTCAAAACAATTTAAATTTTTGAAAATTAATCTTAAATTATTACAGAATACGTTACTACAGTTGATGCTTATTTAAAACATGTTGCGGAAGTTTCCAAATAGTTTGTTCCTCATCCCAGCCTATTTAAACCCGCACTTTGAAGTTTCATCCCGAGTTAAGCAAGAGTTAAACTTTCGGTTCACAATTTCGTTCTAATTGAATTAAACACTCGGTATTAGAAAATTTACAATTTCTCGGTGTATTTTTTATTGCTATGTTAATTGGCTTTTATAAGCTGTTATTTCTTTAGAAAAACATAGTTAAAAATTTCAACTAAAGTATTGTACAAAAATTATTTTTAATTACATATTCACATAAACACGAAATAAAACCCTGTGCCAATACTAAGCAAGCCTTAGAGTAGCAAGGTAGGCCATAATCCCTCTCGAAGTAATGTAGGCCCGTGCCCAATAGTGGGATGTTATCAGGCTGGAGAGAGATACATAAACTGGTAACTTATTTTTTATTTTTTTTATTTCGATACACTACTCGATAACTTGGAAATTACTTCCCTCCAGGTACCCGCCATTTTGAACATCAGAACTCTATTGGACACTATATAACCCTTGTCTGCCAGTCGGGCAAAAAATAGCTAAACATCAAAGTGAGTATGTAAGTAACTGCTTGAAGCATTTTCAGAACTTTAATGAATACTAGAAAACAAATTCCTGTTAGTTTTAACAAACTAAGTTATCAGTTTGCAACTAAAAGTTTTTAGTTTAGATAGAAATCAATTTGAAAAGTGCACAGTGTTCAGAGTTTCTCTTGCAACTAGTTTGAGTAACTAGCTCGAGACGCTCCGACATAATTAGCTATTTGGTTTATGTATAATTGTATATAGAAACATAATTTAGACACGGACATTTTTGATCGGGCCACACACAGATCATAATTCCTTCGAAAGTGGAGGTGCCCCACTTTCACAGGAATTGTGATCTGTGTGCAATATTCTTTAGCTGGATAGCTGAAATGGGGTGGTGATACTAATATTCTTTATCCATTACCACACGGCCATAACCGGGACTCATTCCAACTGCTAAAATATAGTACACTAAACTACACGTCTACATAGTATTTATTTAGGTAATATAATGATTGTATGAATTGCCAACTGGCAGTTCATACAATTAATATTTTCCTTCGTTAAGTTTAACGAATCAGTTATACGATGAAGAACAATATTGATTATGTAAATAATAATTGTTTGTTTTGATAGAAATTACCTGCAGCAAACAAATTTACGTATCAATGAATCAATAACAGGGCCTCGTTGTGAACAGAGCTTTAATATTTGACGAATCAAAGAGATTTTATTGGTTTCATTTAATTGGTTTACTTATTTATTATTCGTGGATGTAAATTTAAGAGGAATTCGTCAGAATATTGATATATCGGATGACACTTTGTCGTACCAATGAAATATGTATTATTGATACAAATTTTTGTATTATTAAATTGATCTATTTATATTGTATGGGAATTAACTTTTAGTTTTTGTTAAATTAATATTTATGGACATTTCACACAACGTTTATTCATCAGCATCATGTCATCAATCGGCATCAATATTAGGCAAACGGAAAGATCTTTAAATTACATTTATTACACTTCATGTCTCGTATGGAATCGTACTTCCCTTTTTTCTCCGAGAAAGTTAAACCGATTTTAATTGCTGCTACGGTATATTATAGATGAAGAGTATATCTATGCTTCTGTCACTTTCTTTTTTTCAATACATAATAACTAAAAGAAATATGACCATCCGAAAAACCCGCTTTTTTCGGTTTTCTTTAGGTATAGTTGCAGCGTCTATCACACATGTTTGGTAACGTTTTACCAGAAAAGAAAGTGATACAAGCATAGATATACTCTTCATCTATATTATAGCGTAAAAACAATCAAAATCGGTTTAACTTTCGCGAAGAAAAAAGAGGACTACAAAACGTCATTTTTTAAAAGAATTTGTATGTTAAATCTGTTTCAGCTATATTTGTCCCTTTCAGCACGGTGCTCGGGAATAGGGATAGCAATACCTAAGGCAAATACCTAAATTAGGAGTACAGTAGGTACCCTCTTAATGTCTTAAGTTAAGTGGGAAGAACGCACGTTGTGGCGTTCTATGAAGGTGACCTATGTCCAGCAATGGACAGAAAATTAATAATGGATCTAATAGATGGATGGAAGATATTGTTTCTTCTGTATAACCACGATTTGAATAGAAATGGGTTTGTAACGTATTTCGTTTACATTCTTATTTCTTAAGCACTAAAATTTGTGACGTTATTCTGTTGGTTTTTATGACTGTTGCATAGCAAAATTGTCCCTATTATATCCTAATTTGTTATCCTAATAGTGGCATAAATTACATATATCTTTTCCGGAAATCAATGAAAGATAAGAGTTGAGACCATCAGATGTAATTTCATCTTAACTGAAGGGTGACCAGCCATAGTAGAAAATAAATTGAGTAGGGTACTCCCTGCTGTTCTAACTGAGATTTATGTAACGAAGTTGCATGTATCCGCAAATACTGCACTTACTTATTGAATTGTTTTGTGTGTTACCAAAAAGGATATGGTGGATATTACGCTTTTTTCGAGGGTCGAAAGATTGGTGAATGCAATAATAATATCTGTTAAATATGTTATGCATTTATGCGGTATTTTTTTGTAACAATATTGAGAAGCAATTTTGTTTTAAATTGTAGCCCGATGTTCGGAGACTTTTCAGCCACCATGGTCACGGGTTGGACTGAGCTGAACGTGGGTAAGCCCCATAGGAACCGATCGCAGAGGACACTATATACAATACAGCTCAGTCCTACCCGTGACCGTGAGTAAAAAGTGGTTTTATTTGAGGATAGATTAGTATGTATTTTTTAGCATAAACATGATATCACTTCACAATGAATGGATGGCTAGAACAGAAGAGGAATTAATTGGACTGTGTGAAAGACGAAATAAAAGTAAAAGAAGTGATTGAGAGTGCGACGGCTGACAGGCTAGTCTTAAGAGGGTGCTGTACTCCTAATTTAGGTATTTGCCTCAGGTATTGCTATTCATATTCTCGAGCACCGTGCTGAAAGAGACAAATATAGCTAAAACACATTTTACCTACAAATTCGTTGAGAAAAAGACGTTTCGTAGTCCCCTTTTTTCTTCGCGAAAGTTAAACAATTTTTAATTGTTTTTACGCTATATTATAGATGAAGAGTATATCTATACTTGTATTACTTTCTTTTTTGGTAAAATGTTACCAAATATGTGTGATAGACGCTGCAACTTTACCTAAAGAAAACCGAAAAAAGCGGGATTTTCGGATGGTCATATTTCTTTTAGTTATTATGTATTGAAAAAAGAAAGTGACAGAAGCATAGATATACTCTTCATCTATAATATAGCGTAGAAACAATTAAAATCGGTTTAACTTTCGCGAAGAAAAATGGGAAGATACCCATATTTTTGTATGGAGCATAATTTGGTATCGTGCCCTCTTAAAGAATAAGTCGTGTTGCGCCGACCCCATGTATTATAGAACTAGGGCAGGGAGAAGAAGAAGCATTAAGCACATGTCAATGGCAAAAGTAATACATAATGGCACTGTCGCAAATGAAACCGATTCAGTAATATTTATTAAATGATTTTAAAATTAAAAATTGCCCAATAAAGTTAAATAAATTGAGCTTACTTTCAATCAGTAACAATCAAGTTATGTGTCGGCGCAGTTCAGCCAATAAATGTAAAATTATTTAATAAATTGAGATCGGTGACCACTTTAATTAATTTCCTGCCTTTATTGGTATTAAATAACAAGTTAAAATATAAAGTGATTTTAAAAATAGTTAAACGAACGTATCTATGTAGATATGTATAATTCTGTGTAACGGCATCATTGAAAGTGATTTTCACACCAATGTACAATGTACAATCTAAAATTTTATACATAAAATATCCTATGCAATAATTACAAAAAATAACCAGGATTTTCAAACGTGTTTTCGGTTTGGAAACTAACCAAAAATATTAATTTAGGTACATTGTTATCGATCCTTGTTATATATGCAACATTTTAGATCATTCTGACGATTGGGAGAGGATGCAAATTTTCTTACAATACATACATGAAACAGACACTATATACGAACAAAGTTAGTAAATGCGTGTTAAAAAGAATAGTGACGTAACTGTGATTTTAAAAATTTCAATGAAGAATATCATTAAAAAAAATTAAATATAATTAGAAATCTTCTTCAAAAAGGTAGAGGCATTTTGTAGTCTATTAATCTTATATTCAACCTACAAATTAATTTGATAAGTAAAGATTAAACAATTTACTAAAACTCTTTGATGTTTTACAAAGAGACTGTTTACTTTAATCTACCTAGAGTTTGAATGTTTGAAACTCAAGATATTTACTTAATTCATGAACAAATTATCTTGTGGATTATCTCTGTCAACTATACAAAGATATTCCTGATTAATGTTTGAGCGATAACTTGATTTATACCTGGGGATAAAATGATAAATATTTTAAAGCTTCAACGTTTTAAGTTATCCTCTCTTAATTAAGATTGAATAAACTTGGGGATAAAATGCTTACTAAACTGAAAGCAATATTTTCACAGGATTAGCTTAGCGGTGTTAGTTTCTTTTCTTACTCATGTCATCCTATTTACATGTCACTATTGGGCTCGAGCCTTCATCAGTTCAGGAGGATATTATGTCCACTTATTCTACGCTGACCTGGTGTTTTGGCATAGGACTTATTAGTTCCTGTTTTTTTTTAACTTTTTTTAACTTTTTAACCAATAAGACGATGAACTTGAATACGTTTTACCTAAAGGTGCTCCCTCACCGGGAGCATTCGCGTGTAATGTAACGTTACAGATTTGAGCATTACATCAGTGAAGGAGGAGAACCGAGCATTACAATGCTCACCTTGTAATGATACAAAACGGGCATACATCAGTGAAGGAGAAGAACCGAGCATTACAATGCGCACCTTGTAATGATACAAAATGAAAGTTGTTTGACAAATTATTATCCCGAGCGGGAATCGAACCCGCGACCTCTTGAACGGCAGTCTGTTACATAAACCACTCGACCACGAGGCCCGTCAATGTTATTACAGGGTTTATCCACAATCGATTTTAATTTTACATTGACCGGGTCAATCTCAGGCCAAAATTTAAAACAAATATACGCGTCTAAATCCGTAAAAAGTAGTTTAAATAACTATTTTGTAGTTCATTATTTTGAAAGTAGCTGAACAAATATTTTACTGACTCTGTAGAAAGTAGTTTTACAACAGAAAATACACCAAACAACTTTACGATATGTTGAAAAGAAGAAGAGTTTCTTTGTGTTTCTTGCTTGCAATGACACAGCTTTAAAACTGAACTTTATTTAACAGGTTGTGGCTAAAGAGAGTGATTAAATTAGGCCAATTTATTGTATTCATTGTTTTCTTTATTGGAAACGTACCTATATCTATTTCAAAGTCATGTCACGCTAAATATTTTAATATTTTAACATATGATATAACATATTGAAAGACATGATGACACCAGATGTATGAGTGTGGATGAAGCCAAGGAAGTATGTTTGGATCGTAGCAGATGCTCTATAGTGTCTGCCTAGCCCCATGGGAAAAAGGCGTGATTTTATGTATGTATGTATTGAAAGACCGATTACGAGTTTATTTCAAGTTAATATAAGTTTGAATGTAATTCTAAGTATCACAAACGAAGTTTTGGTGTGCTAAACTTTCTTTTCGTTTTTTAGTGTTAGATTTTACTACGAATAATCCAGTATAATTTATTTTTAAACAAAATAAGCTTTAGATAATTTTGAGAGTTTGTACCTACTAATTTTATTTATTTATTTATTTTATTCTTTATTGTACATATAGAAGAACAAACATAGTTGATACATATAAGCATAAATATATAGGTACAAAGGCGAGCTTAACTCAAGACTGAGTTTTCTTCCAGCAAACCCTTGAGTGAGTCAAGAAATAGTAATAACAGGATAGCTAGGTGTACAACAAGAATAGATTAGCAGTTGTAGAAAGTGATAAAACACATACAAGGGTATAAAAGTAATAATAATTGTAATGTGTTTAACTGAAAAGTATATTATTGTAAAGACGTGACACTATTGCTGAAACCTGTTTATCAACTATGCTGGTCAATTAGGTATAAATATTAGTTACTACGTTTCTTCACGAGTCATTTTTATTTTCATGGGCCAATATATCTTCTAATATATAAAATTCACGTGTCACAGTGTTAGTTACCGTACTCCTCCGAAACGGCTTGACCGATTCTTATGAAATTTTGCATACATATTCAGTAGGTCTGAGAATCGGCCAACATCTATTTTTCAAACTTTTTTTTTTTAGTATGGCAAAACAACGTTTGCCGGGTCAGCTAGTTATTACATAAAAACTGTGAACTAATGTAAATATCTCTGTTATTCATTACAAACAGTACTAACTGTATTTTCAAGTAAGTTCTTTAAAGCTTTTGTAAACTAGTTACTAGTGGTTCTTAGATCTCGCAAGCACGAGGTACTTGTCCAAATTGAATTTACTCTCCAAGAGGATTTAGTGTCAGAAAATTGTTTTCCTCTCTTATTTAAACACGCTAATAAGGAATTATTTATTTTAAAGATATTTTTGATTAATTCTGAAAATGACGTCTAAAAATGACTTAGAAAATCAGTTTCTTTGGCTGGTTAACAAAATTAGATTATAATAAGCTATTAAATATTTGCGTCTAAGTGTTTTCTATTTATTAAGAAATACATATTTTATTTTAATTATAAGCTTTTAATTATTTTAAATGTTAGTAAAGGTAAATATAGGTAGGTAAATATCGCCATAGGTATTTTTAGTATTATTTCTAAATATTAGATAAATATAGCTTGATTATATACGACGTAATCTTCTGTGGGAAGTGAGTTAAGGTTAATGAACATTAAGTACTTGCAATTATACCGCAGATCTTTATTAAGACAAGGGTTCTTAATGATCTTTATACAAGCTTACTGTGCAACTTTATTTGCTTTAGCCTTACGTGAATACAATATGTCTTGATTTTGTAGTAGTTTGTTAATATACCAAAAAGTTGTGCTAATATAATAATTTATTTCTTTTTAAAATTATTTTGAAACATTTACAAGTAATATTTGTAATATTTTTAATCAGAAAGACGTTATGTAAAATAATTACCAATCTATATATCCGTCACTGACTTCCACTGTTGGTGTTATGTCTTGAATCCAGCGGCTCCCTGCAGATTTGACGATGTCCGATGTCGGAGAAGGAAAGTAACGGGCGACGCAGCATTTGACCACTCCCAGCAAGGTGGAGTGACATCTATAATTCTCAGTAATAATTAAGATTATCTCATTTAAGGCTAATAAAACTATTTTCTATTCTATTAAATGTATAATATTGTGTCAAAATGAGTAAACTACTCATTTAGAAATCATATATAAAAAAATTGTATATAACAATCAATTTCTGTTCGTTAGTCTCGTTCAAAAAAACTCAAAAAAAATTGGGCCGATTTAATTGATTCTGATTACAAAATGTTAGTCGTAGTTCAGGCAAGGTTTGAACTAGCATTTTTTAATGATACTAGATGTAGTATAATTAAAAAATGCTAAAGCAATAAAAACACGTTGCAGTTTTTAATCTTATGTGGTTACCAGTTAAACTACTCATAAAATAGAACTAAACTTTAGTTGGATATAATATAATATAATAAATAAATGTTGGGCACGGGCCTCCTCCACTTTGGGAGGGATTATGGTCTACTGTGCCGCGCTGACCAGGCGTGTTGGTACAGGGTTTATTTTCGAGTTTTCCGTCTCTCACAGAAGATGTTATCTGTGTGCAATATCCCTTAGCTGACTTTTACAGCACCCTTGGGAGGAGATGGGGTGGTGACACTGGTATTCTTAGACCGTCACCACACGGAGAGGTTTCACAGACTAGCCAAATAGAATTTTCAGTTGAATTGCTGTCATACTCGGTCATCTCTGTACGTGCTTACAATTTCAAGAACAAAATGCATTATATTTCACTTCGCATAATTTGCTCAGTTTGTTCTGGGTTTTGATTTCAGATGTGAATCAATCAATCATTTCAATTCAAGTTTAGTAAACACCATATCCGTATGATGACGGATGAAGAATACAAGTGTCTTTGGAAGGTCAGAAAAGAAATATTACACAGATAACATCCTCTGTGAGAGATGGAAAACTCGAAAAAAAATCCCTGTACCAACAGGCTTAGTCAACATGGCATAGTAAACCACAGTCCATACCGAAGTAGAGTGCCCGTGCCCAGCAGTGAAATTTTGCGTACAAAAATCTTACTGTTTCTGCCATACTTCATGGAAGAAAGGCGTGATTATATTTATACAGCTCAAGAAAACTTTTTGATTTATTTTATCACATTTTTATTAGCTTTATTTGTTTAAATGTCTCTATCTATGTATTTATCTTCATAAGGCAGTCTTTGAAAGTGAGTTTCATTCAATTTGATTTTCCGGATTTGTCTGAAATTTTGTGGAATCAAGAACCATTGGAATTTTGGATTTTTGGAATCAACTAACACTAAGCTTAGTTTTTAACTTAAGTATGTCTATTATTATAAACAAACTATAATCTGCGATGTAAGTTACAAGGGACCCTTAAAAAATAACATGTAAATGAAATTGAGCTTAATTGAGAATTATTGAGCAAAAATACAGAGTATCGGACATAAATAATGTTGATTATAATTATTGGGTGAACAGCGGAGTCTATTAAATGTGGGGGCCTATTACACCAAAGTGCAGATTATAACATAAATAGCTATTTCTATATTCGCGAGAGAACCCGTAACCTCATGAACGGCAGTTGGTTACGTGAACTACTAGATTATGAAGTCTGTCAATAAGGATTTAATTTTGGTTATAGATATGTGATATTTTTATATAGTTATGTGCTCCGCAATATATTGTCGTGGAGATTATTTATCTACCTATTTAATAAGTAGAAAAATACAAGGTGGTAGCAAGTATGTAGATAAATATGTACTAGCATTAGTTTAGTTCAAGTCACTGTGCGGCTCCTTAGCTTTTAGCGTAGTGATAATAAACGCTTAAATTATTTTTCGAGGTCTCCGGTTCGATTTTAAGACAAATTACTATAAAAGTGAATCCATATCACGTTATCTCTAATAGGGTCTTTGATTAGACTAATGACTCTTCTATTACAAGGGGAGATTAGCATTCGATACCATGCCGTTTATTAGCTATGAGGATTACGTTAAATGTTTATATTTTTAACGATTTTTGTTCATCAACAGCTAACAAAATTAGAATGACAATTAATATGGTCCGGGAGCCAGGTACATTTTTGGTCAATGATTTCTTCTCGAGTGAAACTTTGTAAAATGCACAAGGGACTTATACTATGAATACTCGCGATCGTCAGCTGCGACTCCGTGGCTGGGGTGGGCAGTGGCAGCCTCCCAAACATGAAGAAAAAAAAATTTTTTTTCAGTCATTTCTTCTCATTTGAAAATTTGTCAGATTATAGTTTATCGAGTGCTTTGATAGAAAAGCTAAGTCAGCTGACCATAACACGGTGGATTATACGTCAACAGGCTACTTGAACATGAAAAAAAAAATTTCAATGATTTCCTCTCAACTAAAAATTTACCTGGTGTTTATATACTACTATGAATGAAAATTAATGTCACTTGCTGTATCTCAGTGGAAAGTTTGTCAGCTGGTACCTTGAAAGGTGTAACGCAACAGCTTTAGATTGAGAAATTTACACGTACATATATGTAAATTGCTCTTTTATTTATTCTATCTATTCTGATCGGACTTTTCGTTTAATATCACGGTCTGATTAAATAGCAAAAAATATGATTTGCTATTTAATCCGACCGAATCAACAATTTTACCTGTAATAATTCTAGGATTCCTCCCTCTTCCAGAAAAATATAATAAGAACACAGCTAATGCCATTTGCAATAAAAATAAAGCAATTTCTTGCAATTTGTGGTTTTATTTATTATTATTTATGAAGATCAAATAATGTTAAGTGGGTGGGTACTACTGGGTACCTAGTACCTACTATGACTAATGAGGAATTATTTATTATAAAACAATTTATCTATTAGCCTATGAACAAGACCTGTCATACTCGCTTAGTAGTATTTATGAGGGCTGGATACCAAATTATACTCCATACAAAAATATGGGTATCGTACTCCTCATTTTTCTTTGCGAAAGTTAAACTGATTTTGATCGTTTCTACGCTATATTATAGATGAAGAGTATATCTATGATTCTATCACATTCTTTTTTGGTAAACCTTACCAAATATGTGTGATAGTCGCTGCAACTTTACGTAAAGAAAACCGAAAACAACGGGGTTTTCGGATGGTCATATTTCTTTTAGTTATTATGTAATGAAAAAAAGAAAGTGATACATGCATAGATATACTCTTTATCTATATTAAAGCGTATAAAGAAAAATAAAATCTGTTTAACTTTCGCAAAGAAAAATGAGGAGTACGATACCCATATTTTTGTATGGAGCATCATTTGGTATCGAGCTTTTAAGTACTACTAAGCGAGTATAACAGTTCTTGTTCATAGGCTAATAGATAAATTGTTTTAAAATAAATAATTCCTCATTAGTCATAGTAGGTATTTTTCTCCATGTTTGGGAGGCTGCCACTGCCCAACCCACCCACGGAGTCGCAGCTGACGGTCGCGAGTGTTCATAGTATTAGTCCCTCATGCATTTCTCGAATTTTTTATTGGGAGGGACTTGGTCATGACAGTCTGTCACTGGCTCCCGGACCAATAAGACATTTTTAAAATACATTTATTATATATTCAGATAAAAATATATGCGTCTATACGAAATTTTATTTAAATGAATGTGTCATGCAAGTGTTAGAGAATGTATTCTTTAAATCTACATATTTTGTGACGCTACGGTGTGTACTGAACCATGGGGTAAACAAGATATTAAATAGGCCACTGCGGGGCGTGGCGCCTGTCGTCGTTATGTTGGCGCCGGCATGGTGAGATGGTTGCTAAGTGCACCCACCGTAGACTTATGACGAGATAGGTTTATAACTATATTTCACTGAAAGCGTTAGATAGAAGATATCAGCTAATAGTGTGATCATGAAAAATGAGATTGTAATAGTATATCTATTCAGTTATCATACCTAGACCTAATGCATTAAGCTAAAGAAAGGTTAAAGCTTTAACTTTTAAATCTAACACGCCTTCATACGAGAAATTCTAATTTCGAAAACTCAGTTTTATAAACCTGAGTTTGAAACGTGAGAAAAGGTCGAAGATCTACGGAATTGAAACCTGATTGGCTTACTCGATGTCAAATGAGTGTTTGATCTTATGTATTTATTTATTTTAAACTTCTGGCACAATATAATGTGTCTAAAGGCGAATTTACTGCCCACTTGATTTTGTCTTATCCTCTTTCGTAAGATCCTTATAAGACTCTTCAACGGTTTCCAGCTTTCAAGATTACGATCTTGTGACAAAAAAGCCATACTGTATAAGCTATGTGTATACTATATATATACTTATATTGTATATTATATTGTACCCTATAGATAGGTAAACCACTTACCTGCAGAAAGATAATATTCTCACTGAGAATGTGCATTGGTAGAATTTATGAACAGTCAGCATGTTAATTTATGGAATTGCATATCGAGAACTCAGTTCAGTGAATATTTCGCACATTGGAATGGGTTTAAATGTTGTGGAAGCTATTCTCTAATGGAGTCGGCTTGTGTATCGAGTGAAAATGAGTTACATTCGGAATTGTATTATGATATCTACTTATTATATATTGCACATTCCTGATTTACATACATTTCATTTTTAGCAACCACAATCCTAATGTGCAGGAGTTTTCCCTTTTAGTGAGGGTATAATCTCCGTATGGGTATCTTCTTAGACCACGCTGACCAGGCGTGTTAGTATATGGTTTAGTTTTGAGTTTTCCGTCTATCACAGAGGATGCTATCTGCTTATAATATCACTCAGCTGGCTCCTTAGTGGATATTTGATGGTAGCACTTGTATTCTTATTCCGCTACCAAACGGACAAGAGGACATAATATATGTGCCTATATACAATCAAGTACTGTTAAATCTACAAACACGTAAATATTACACTACTACATTTGTGTGATTTTATATCTTATCCTGTGCGCTTTCATATCTTATCCTGTGTGCTTTTATATCTTATCTGACGAACCTCGTGGTTGAGTGGTTCATGTACCGCACTGCTAATGCTGTATTTCTCAAGAGGTCGCGGGTTCGATTCTCGCTCGGGACAAACATTTTTGTGATTTTTCTAATTGTCATACAAATGTTATTAAAATAAGTATGTATTTACAAAAGAAAAGTAGTATATGTAGTAAATCCGTATTCTGGTACCCATAGCACAAGCATATAAGCTTAGCTTGGGCCAGGAGGACGTTGTGTGAAATGTCCATGAATATTTTATTTATCCCCAACATTACGCATATACAGGCAATATTGCTTAAGATTTGATTTTATTGAAAAATATTTCAGAACAAACATCAAAATAATTGTATTGTGACATTATTTTTTCAAGCATTTGAATCCGTTGTCAGAGTGAAGTCGAAAGAAAGATTATTTTTGATATTTTACTGTAGAAAAAGGCACGTTTTGTCAATAAGGGAGAGTCTTCCTTTCCCGATTACTTTACGTCAATATCAAATGTAAATAGGGGAGGTATGGGAACGACATTCTTGGGTAAGCTTATATTATTGTTAAATTCTCGCATGTTACTTTTATTCAAATGTCTTGTTTTTTAAGCTTTGTAAACGGGTGAATATGAATAATGATCGATGATAATAATATACAAGATAACTAAATAGAGAAATAATCAAATAGGCTGTAGCCTATCTTTCAAGATATCTTTCATTTGTAACTATCTTTATATATAATCATGATGGCTTAGGATAGTTAATTTTTTAAGAGCCACGTCCTGGTAAATCTCCTCAAGTCAAAGATACTTCTTGAATCGAATCTAAAACTTCCAGTAAATAATAATATTGTAAATACTACTGATGAATAAATAATTAATTTATTGTTGATAAGCTCAAGTTTACGAAATAAGCGATTACTGACAATTTAGAAAATTTCAAATAGTAGAGTCATCGTCGAAGTCAAAATAATATATTTACGAGTATGTAGGCATAATTACTTATGTTATGTATTCTCCGTGTGGTGACGGATTAAGAATACAAGTGTCACCACTCCATCTCCTCCCGAGGATGTTGTAAAAGTCAGCTAAGGGATATTGTACACAGATAACATCCTCTGTGAGAGATGGAAAACTCGAATATAAACCCTGTGCCAACACGCCTGGTCAGTGCGATACAGTAGACCATAATCCCTCCCAAAGTGGAGGAGGCCCGTGTCCAACAGTGGGACGTTAATAGGCTGGCGAGAGAGAGAGAATTATTAAAATTCACAATAAAACATCTCTACATTTTTTATGCTACCACCAGTTTAAGACTACTAAGCACTAAGAAATTCACACATAATAAACACATAAATAAAAACCAATGTTAAAACCAGTTAATTTTTTTCAGAAGAATAAAAACATTTTAAATTATAAAATTGAATTTTTGCCCCGAAAACCATGTACTCGGATTCTGTTACACGGGTAGATAAGAAACTGTTACCGAAATTCATCAAGTGCGCATTTCGTGATCATAAATAATATTAGGACCGCGTTCTGACCCGACCGATAGAGGGGCTAGGTGGAATTTTCACCAGTTTACTACCCAAAATATATACCTGTGGGAACTTAAGCTGGTCTCCGTGATGTATGGCGCTATTTGTTATGATTTAACTGAATTGGGTTTAAACGAATGCAAGTATATAATAATATGAAGTAGAACAAAGTTCTTTTTGGACTAGTAAATTGAAGAATTGAAGCTTAAAGTTTCATCATTTTAGTCTTCAGTATCTTTCGATATTCGAGTCATTTTTAGGGAACATATTAAGCAATTGATTAAAAGTACTTACTATAAGTAACAGAGTCTTTTGATGGCGATGTTTTCGTAAAAGTATAAATTGAATTATGTGTAAAATTGTGTAGAAGTCATTGGTGTGGTTTACAAAATATGGCATAAGTACTAAAACAACATTATGTACCCTTACGTAGTCATAAAACGTTATAATTTATAATAATTTCGACGGATGCCTAGCTGCTTAAAATAAAGCTAAGCCATATCATCCCTTGAGTGTCATAAGAGGTGATTAAGAGATTGTCAGAATAATGCGCAACACCGTTTTCTTTGGAGTCATTACATATTTACTACAGATTGTAAAGACGCTATATTATTTGCTAAGTATGATGAAAATTTCTTTATGATAATACTTTAAGAATACAATTATTATTACCATAGTTCTTCCTGGAGGTGCTGAAAAGTGTATTGTTTAGTAGATACGAGGTAATAAATAAACTTACGAAATATACATTTATACCTAGGACTTCTACATTTCCTAAGAGATAGGATCTGGAATAAGTAGATCCGTAGGACAGGGGTATACAACATAGCTGGAAGAGTTAGTAGTGCAATGGGCAGCCCACATCTTTTAACGATCCCATGATCGTTGGGACAGGCAGGTCTTCGAGTGGCGACTACATACCGCCCGATGCAGCGTAGGGTGGCCTTCAACAAGGTGAACTGACGACATCGTCAAACGACAGCCGTTGGATGCGAATAGAGCAAGACCGCGTATTGTGGCGTTCTATGGAGGTGGCCTATGACCAGCAGTGGACGGAGAAAGGTTGATGTATAATTGGATAGACAAGATATTCGTAAAAATATAAATTTTCCTTGACAGCCTAGCAAAAATACACCCATTTTAAAGTATTTCCTTTTCTACATAACAAATTACTTGCTCGTAAGTGATAAAGTTTATTTACATAATTGTTACCTTGGTAATTCATTTGTGTAATTTGATGTTGTGAGATTGACATTGATTTTCAGAGCGGGACTTCAACAAAACCTCCAACAAATAAATTACCGAATTACGTTAATGTATGGCTGCTGTTGGATTAATCACTCTTGTGAATGAAAAAGCTATATTTTCTGTTTATTTAAAAGACATTTTATAATTGTAGAATTGTTAAATTACATTCATATTTTAGAAGTATTAATTGGATATATAGATTTTGGTGTTGGTGGGTACAATGGCCGGCTTAATGCTAAAAGCATTCTTTCAGTCAATCTATTAATTAACCTATTTTGCTCGTCTTTTGTGAGATTGTGTTAATCATTTATTATTTGTATTCATAGTCCATAACTTCAAATAAACAAAAATGCACTTTATCTTTAAACTCGAGAATATAACATACACAATTTATTACCAAAAAATTTCAAAATTAAAAGGAATAACGAACAAAACACAACCGAGGTTAAAGTTTGAACAAGACTAATGTAAATTTTAAACGGCTCCGAATGAATGTTCGTGCATTGGGTTTTAATTTTGCGGTCTTTCGTCTGAGTATTTCGGTCAACTCTGAATTTTTTATGATACACTAATGGATATCATGGATTTAGCAAGCATTATTTAATTACTTATTAGCTTCATGAAAATTAAAATTTTTATTTGATTATTATTTATTTGACAATTACAACCAATATATTGCTTACTATTTCAAATCAATATTGCTCTGAGTCTAATCAAATCAGCTTTTACCAACGCATTCAATACGGATGCTGCTTAAGCTGCATCTACTTGCAATAAAATATTTGCTATAGAATTTAGTAGACTTTTCTAATTAAATGTTCAGTTTGCGATGTTTTGATAAACAATGAGAAATAAATCAATACAATTAAGTTACCTACATTTAATATCCCACATTGTTTTTCCAAATATACGACCAAAGTATTTCGATTGAATTGTTGGGCAGGTTTATCGCTTTGAAGGAATCCCTTGTTTATTGCGTTTTCAAACTCATCCGGTATTTACTTCTCCAACTCATTTTGATCAAAAACTTTCAAGTATTTTGATTTAAATGCTACTTGTTGAGCTTGAGGTTTCATTTCTCTGAAACATTGAATCGCGACTAAAAATATTTTGTCTAGTTACTCTTTACAGGATACATTTTTACAGTCATAAACAAGGCTTCTGCTAATTGAATGTGATAATGGCGAGTCTAAGCTCTACTAAGACTTACTATGAAATCTATTAACAATAATTTTATTAAATAAACTAAATTATAGTGGAAAAATTGATAACCATGAGCGAGACTTGAACCCACGACATCGGAATACCGTTCCGTTGCTCTCCCATCTGAGCTATCATGGTTCCCGCATATGTTTACCAAATCTTCCACTACAACCTTCTCAATGTGAGTTAAACATCTTGCGATGTTTTGTGTACAACGCCTTCTATTGAGCGGTTTGCACCAACTCGATCAATGATAACCATGATAGCTCAGATGGGAGAGCAACGGAACGGTATTCCGAGGTCGTGGGTTCAAGTCTCGCTCATGGTTATCAATTTTTCCACTATAATTTAGTTTATTTAGTAAAAGCATAGCAAGTCAATTGCAAAAATTGATAAATTACTGTAATAATTATATTTCTTTCATTTATAATTCGCGACAGAAATAAAAATAAAAATAAAATATAAACAGTCATAATTTAATTGTGTCCCGTTCTTATTGTAGATTAGAAACGAATTAATTTTAATAGTTGATATCCTACATACATACTCGGTAATACTCAGTATTATTTGAACAATTGCTATCCCATGGCTATTAGATTATTTGATAAATTACCCGAAAGTCTGAGGCAGCTTCCATTCAATAAATTTAAAAGCAAACTGCATATGTAGTTAAAGGTTAAATGTTTTTATTCTGTTAAAGAATTCCTTGACATGAGACACTTCCAGTATTGACATTTTATTATTGTAGATCTGACTAATTACTGTGTGAGGATATTTGTAATTCGGTACACCACTACCTGTGGTCAAATATGTAGATACCATCATGATATTAAATGTAACAACTACCAATTACCCATATTTTGCGAAATAAAAATTTCATTTCATTTCATTTCTAAACTAACACAGCTTTTAGACTTGTGAAAGGTAATTGCCTACAACTTTGTATTTTATAAATAACTTGCCGGAAATTTCCAAAAGTAGCGTTGAAAATAGAATATTTATACAATTATTGGTACTAAAAATAAGCTATTTGTGGAAGGTAGTGTAGTGTAGTAGTAGTGGAAGGTTGCGTGGGTGATACAATTTGCACTACATTAGGCTTCAACGGTATTGAAACCAACAAAAATCGTACACAGATTTACACTTAGCGCCATAAATGATGCGGATTGCCTTTATTTGTGGCTTAAAATGAAATGTCACTTGTCAAATTAGTAGTTTAGTTTATTTCGTAGTAGAAATTTATAAGGATAAGCAAATTGCTTGGTTGCAATGGTTAATAAACAGTTATTATTAGGTGAGCCGCGATAAAGCCCGGTTTTTTTTTTAACTACGATGCTATTCCTTTTTATACTATAAATACGTTAAGAGTGATTTTTATTTGTGCAAATTTGTCGTGCAATTGTCGGAGTGCATTATGTTAAAGGAAGGTTATAGGTAGGTAGATAAAACCTAATACATATTTACAGATAGAGCATCCATATAAACAAGTCTGTAAACTTAGCCAAACCTAAAATTTAAATTTTTTGACAAATATGTAGTAAAAGCCACGTTATATTTGTTTCAGAATAAACAATAACTTGTTCAGGCATCCAGTTACCATGGTAACGTTAAAATAAGGAAGCATACCTTTGTACTCCCCGCCGTGTAAAACTGCGTATCACATTTTCCAAGTCATAAAACTAAGTGGATTTTGCGACGTTTCAATAACTTTACTACAAATCTACGTGTGATAGAGGTGTTATAATCGAAAAATCAAGTTATATTGTACGCACTGCTATAAACGAAATAATAATGGCTATCGTAAACATCCGAATAGTCTTTATAGAGTTGCTAAAGGCACTTTAAGTTTGGTGTTATATTGTTTGAGTGTAATTTAATAACTGGTAGTACTTGACTGGTAAATATGATTAAATTTTATATAAAGTTTTTAAGTCACACGTGTTTTTCAGACTTATTCGAACGGAGTGACCAAATTTTATAAGATTTTATGTCCATATCAGACACTTCGGAGAATAAGAATATCCTCTGCGAGAGACCGAAAACTCTAAAACAAACTCTGTGCTAACACGACTGGACAGCCCGGCGAAGTAGACCATAAATCTTCCCAAGGTAGAAAAGGCCCGTGCCCAACAGTGAGTCGTAAATGGGCTGGAAAGAGACAATTTGAAGTAACATTTGCAAAAAATTCTGTTTGACTAAATAATTTGCTAAATAATGTATTCAATACGATTCTACAGATATTTGTTCAGATCCTAGCAAGGAGTGCTCTAAAGATTTACCTAACTATCCAACACTAGCGAACAAGGCTAGCTTGGAACTAGAGAACCTTGTGTGAAATGCTATTATTATAATATATTTATTTATGGTAACGTGCAATAGGTACTTCAACTACGAACGTATAGCTGTATTAAGCTCAAAGCCTCTATGCAACTAACATGATATACTGTTCCATAGTGTGTTGTGACATATTTAAAAATAACAAATGACACGATATATCAAGCTGCATAAAGCTAACTGGATGTGAAATTTGGATAGTAAACTAATAAAATCCCTTTACGTTTTTATCTACAAACTCGGATTACAGACGAAAAAATTACGGAGTCCTTTTTCAAAGAGGTTCATAATATTTCATTTAATATGAAACAAATGAATAAGTACGTGATGTATTTCAAAGTTAAATTGACTATTTTTATATTCAGTTTATTAAATTAATTCTACACCAACTTTTAACATGATATAAAGTAATTTATCTCCATTCCCAGGCTCTGAACTATCAGTCTACCAAATTTAATTTAAATCAGTTTTTAGCGTGGTGGCGTGACAGACGAACAGACAGAATCAATTTCAATAGTATAAGTAAAGAATTGTGAATCATTGTAATTTGTATAGCTAATTACGAGAATACTATATCAAACATTATACAATTTTATTTAGCACATGCAATAGGTACAAGGAAGTAAAAAAAAATGACTTCAACTTTAAAACCTTCTAACCGCGTCATGCAGTTTTTGCGACGTTAATGCAATTTCCACAACATTAGCTTACAACAATATTGGTTTCCGACAAAAAGCTTACATAGATTTACACTTGACTCCATAAACTATATACAGCGTGTGCATAAAGTCAGTTTATAAAAGATATAATCTTTATGGAGAAGTGTTTTTATTTGTGGCTTCAAAAAGTGTCACTTTTCAAGGTAATTATTTCGTTAATTCTGTTTTGACCTACTAGAATATTCTATGCTAATGTTAAAATGAAAAAGAATATTATCATTATTAAGTATAAAACTAAGTCGTTATTTTTGTATGTATGTCCCTATGTGAGATTATATCTTTCAAACTACGTAATAGCTTATGATGTGGTTTTTTTTTAATGAGTAGTTCAAGAGGATTGCTTTTTGTATAATTTGTTAAGATTTGGTTTCTTAATTCCACAGCTGACACATTCGGACAGCTAGTTTTTAATAAAATAAGAAAATTTTATCAGTGAGGTCTATTGAATAGTTACGGAAAAAAAATGAATAATAATGTTCGACGTACCATTGACTTCGTAAAATTTTCAACCATTTGATCTATCATCGGGCTAAAATCTGAAGATTATTTTTTCATATTTCACTTATGAGAAAGGCACGATTTTTCAACAAGGGAGGTTGTATTCCATTCGTGATAACCTTATGTCAATATCTAATGTGGGGTGTATAGGGGTGGCTTTAGAAGACATGCCTTGCGGGGCTTACATTGTTAAGTTGCTACATGTTACTGCATATTATTTGTTTTTCCATTAACAATGTTCAGTTTAATGTGAATAAGGATTAAGTATTAGCATGATTTGGACGTTGTTTGACACAGTCAAATGGATTGTGAGTGATCTTGTAATACATGTTGGTTGCCTATTTTAACACGCTTTTATAAGTTTGGTATGTATCTATCAATGTATTAATCTGTGTAACGGAATCTTTGAAAGCGATTTTCAGCCACTTGCAGTAGTTGGATTGATCTGAAATTTTGCACACCTAACAAGAACCGATGAAAATATAATAATTTGAAAGAATGATCCCAATTCCTTGATCAGAATTACTAGCAATGTTGAAGTAATTTTAAATATACACGTAATATTTTAATTGTATATGAGTAGACTCACCAAGATTATTGTGTTTCTACGTATGCCTTTCATATACCATCAGATAATTTCACATAAAAACGCTTTGTTTATAGAATGAGGTAAAAATATCATAATTGTTTACTTGTGTTTACTACGATTGTGACAACATGTGACAACAGAAACTTATGTCTCTGACAACATAAACTGTCGACGTTTTGTAAGTAGGTAGCATAGAATTGAGTATTGATGACAATGCAATCATTTAAAAAATATTCAGGATATTTAAACGTGTTTTTTTTAGTTTTTAAACTAAGTAGATTATTTAATGTGACGTCACTTACATGTGCACAGAGAGTCCCGTAATGTAGAGTTAGTATTTTTAATTGTGTGCTGCTTAAGCTTTCGTTTCTTAGTCTATAGCATTTTTGTGAGTTATTACTACTGTGAGAGATGGAAAACTTAAAACTAAACCGTATGCCGACACGCCTGGTGAAGGCGGCATAGTAGACAAACAGTGGGAACTTAATGGGCTGAAGAGAGAGGAGTGAGAGAGTCTATGGAAACTTACACAGAGCTTTCTCTGCTAAGTTTCTTACGCCGATTCTTCTTCAATAAATACAATACATAGCTATCAACATCTTCAAAAGAAAGTATAAGAAAAATCTCAGTAAAAATTCTATTATATAAATATAAATTTTTAAACAGTTCTGAACTTTCCTGTGGGATTAATATTTTTAAATATTCTGCTTGAGATATTACAGATATTTCTCAAGAGACCAGCGGAAGAAAATTTAAGTATTTGTAAGTATTTTTGGTAAAAAGAAATTGTTATGGATTAACAATCCATAACAATTTCTTTTAAAATGCGTTTACTTTTAGTGTATAGTAGTTTCATATAGCCAAATTTTGGGCGAATCAAGGCAAAACAAAAATACTAATATCCACGTGTTTACGTATTAGTATTTTGGTTTTGCCTTGATTCGCCCATAATTTGCCCATATGAAACGACTATATTTGTGCACGTGAAAATTTAATTAAACCGGAATTTCTAAACTAGATTTTAACTTTGAAGAGCGAGAATATAACAAACACAATTCATTTCTCTCAAACTACAATACATGATATTTAGGAAGCGTGAACTAAATAGAGCCTGTGTTAAAGTTTCAATGAGCGTAATTTAACTTTTAAGCCGAAGTGAATTTTCATAGCATATGTTATAAATTTGCGGTATTTAAAATGTGTATTCTGGTGTTAGTTTATTTGATTTAACACAATGTTACTTAGTACTATATCAAAATCTACCGATTTCATACACCTATCCACGGCTTTTCTCCGTTCACTAGGTCTCACCATAGAAAGCTATAACGCAGGGACCTGTGCCACCTGTTAATTTTTCTTTTTGGCCCATAAATGTTCTACTGTTGGGGACGAGCCTCTTCCACTTCAGGGAAGGGTATTTAGCCTACAATGCGCGCTGACGAGGCGTGTTGGCATGAGGTTTAATTCCAAGATTTCCGTCTCTTAAAGTTGATGTTATCTTCTTATTAAATCCCTTAGCTGGCTCTTACAGTAATCTGGGAAAGAAGTAGGGTCATACATATTCTTAATCCATCATCATATGGAAACCTGTAAATTACAAAGTTTAAAATGAAATTTTATCTCTAACACTTCCACAGCATTCTAGCTTTAAAATAAATTTAACTGTGCATCGGTTGAAGCAATTTCCACAACATTAGGTATGAACAATATCGAGAGCTGGTGAAAAGCTTACTATAGATTTACACTTAGCTCCATAAACGATGCGGTGTGCTTTTATTTGAGGGTGAAATAGCAATCATGCTTGCAATTACGTACAGTTTGTGTTTAATTATCACTAATAGTGTCCAAGTAATGACGAAAATTAATATAAAATTATAGGAAAATATAAAGATAATCTTTAAGCATCCTTGCTTTGTCTACGACGTTAGGTTAATTTACTGAGAAAAGAGTAAATATAAAGTATTTTAGTTAAGAGATTACAATTAAAGTATAACCCTATTCAGGAAACTTGTATGTTATTCCAATATGATGCAAACCTATCAATATATGCATTCAGGATTGAATATTTGAAATATGAAACGAAATCCGCTTAGCTGGGAGAATACATTTAGCTCTATGTACGCATCAGTTGTTATCTAAGCCAGTGTGTTAGGTTTTTAGTATTTTATATGTAAACTAACTATGCTCGACATACTTGCGTGTTTACCGGATAGATCCCTCCTCATGACCTAGGCGTATAAAAATTATATAAGTTCTATTCGCAGTGTTAGTGAATTTTAAAGGAATTTTGAAGGAATTTTAAAGGAAGGCAAACTGTTTTAAAGAAAACGCGATGAACATAGTCGCCAGAATTTTATTCTTAACATGATAAGTAATTGCATCATCTCAATAACAAGGTAATAGTTTTTATAGAAGCTAACTAAGCTTACTATGAAGCATTTAGAATTAGCCTATTGACTATTAGGTCAAAGAGACGGTTAGCTTGCTTAGTTTGGGAACCAAGGACATTGTGTAAAATTGTCGAGGCTTTTTTCCCTAAAAATAGTATGCTTGTTATTTACAATAAATAATATTTTATGATTGAACTTGTAGACGGTGTCATCTTCATAAAATAAGCTCGTATGAAAAGTAATTATAAGTACTAAACTTATACGTTATACCTTTTCAGGAAAAGCTATCAACAAAGAAAATTAATCTTCTTTAAGTTTAATGTTATATCCAAAATATAACAATACAACGGAAATTCCATATTCATTTCTAAGAAAACAGGGAACGTTGAAAATTACGAATAAAATTATTTTAGAAGAAAGTCTGAAAAGTTTTTTAAATTTTTTTTTTATTTCATCAGTCTTACTGCGTCCACTGCTAGATATAGGTCTTTCTAATATATCCCCATAACTCGCGATCTTATGCTGTCATCAGCCAGTGGCACCTTGCGACGTCGTGGATATCGTGCTGTGCGGTATTATAATATTTAGGTGATTTTACTTAAGTCTCTATATTTAAATTTAGAGCACCAATTTAATTAACACAATTAATTGATACAAAGCTTTTGAGCTTAGTTTGTTTATTGTAGAAGTTTGTGAAATTGTTCAAATTTAATTGTTGAAATTTGGAATTGTCTAACTCTGGGTAAAGTAGATGAGCCTTAGCGAAAGTGCAACTAAACACACAAACTAAATTAACCAAATAGGTTTCACCGCTATTTCATCACATCTGTGTTAGTGATTACTTAGTTTTGATGTCTGCTTGTTAGAACATCTATTCTTCTCCGCGATCCATTATTGCCCCACTATAGAGCACGGATTTCTTCCATTGCTAGAGGGGTATTTGTTCTACTGTACCAAGTTGACCAAACGTGTGATAGGGTTTTGGTTCGAGTTTTTCGTTTGTTACTAAAAATGTTATTAGCATATAACATCCCTCAGTAAGCTTTTGGAGTAGGTGGGTACATTTGAGAGGAAAAAACGAACAATTATCACTGCCTTCATAAACTTTTACATGTGACTTTTTTTACCATGCACGAATATATTAGAATTAGACACAAAACAATTCTGTTCATGTGTTCTTCTCGTACCGTAGAAACATTTTCTAAAGAATTTATACCGTTTTTATTTTTGGATCATAAAACATCAAGTACTCTTAAATTCCAAGTAATATCCGCTGAGTGACCGCTCAACTGAAATATTACTGAGGTACTAAAAGATCCATCGTAAAATTAAACCTGCTTTATACTTTTTTTACTTGTGATCATAATAAAAGAACCTCTCTAAAGGAGTAGTTGAGGACTTACTTGCTGATATACTAAAGGTATAGATGATATATTGTAGGCAATAGGTTACTAAGGATTATTATTGTTAAAAATGAGGATTTAGAAAAGTAAACTAAAACAGCAACACCATCATCCGGGCCCATGTTATGTTTTAGAGACTGAGTCGATCAATCATTATAGTATATTATATTAGTAAGAATTGACATGATAATCAATAATACATTAACTTCAATTTTAAAGCGGCTTTTCCTTGAAGTGTTAGACAGTAGGCCATCAAATGGCCGAAAGGCTTTTTCGAAATTTAATCTGCTTTGGAAATTGATCGAAGTTTGTGAGCAACATTTTACTTTAGAATTTCATTAATTACGACATCGCCGCTTTAGTTAGAGGCGTGAAAAGTAGCCAACTCAGCATCTGTTTGCCTCTTTGTGAAATATTTAAGATATTACAAAATTCTAATGGCTCCAGGTGTTTTCTTAATATTAAAATATCAATAAGAAAATGCTAAGTAAGTGGTTGTTGAGAATTATTTCTCGGAAATAACTCGGTTGTAAGTTCTGTTTTTGGTATTTTATCTTAACCTAATGTCTTTTCTCTCTCTCTCTCCACCCATTAACGACCCACTGCTGGGCACAGGCCTCCTTCATTTTGGAAGGGATTACGGTATATAATCTTACGTATTTAGTACCTATAAATTAATTTTAACATAATAAATAGTTTTCCGTAGCTCTGTCACCCTACGCTACACACCCTTTTTTAGGGTTCCGTACCCAAAGGGTAAAAACGGGACCCTATTACTGAGACTTCGCTGTCCGTCCGTCCGTCCGTCCGCCTGTCTGTCACCAGGCTGTATCTCAAGAACGGTAATAGCTAGACAGTTGAAATTTTCACAGATGATGTATTTCTATTGCCGCTATAACAACAAATACTAAAAATAAAATAAAATAAATATTTAAGGGGGGGCTCCCATACAACAAACATGATTTTTTTACCGTTTCTTGCTCGATACTAATAACGTTGACAGGTAGACGCTTTAACTATGTGCCTTATGTTGCATAGATAATGGTACGGAACCCTTCGTGCGCGAGTCCGACTCGCAATTGATCAATTTTTTCTCAATCTCCTCTCGCGGGTCTACAGTGTTTATTTTCGAGTTTTCTCATAGAGGATGTTATCTGTGTACAATATCTCTTAACTGGCTTTTACAGCACCTTGGGAAGGAAAAGGGGTGGTGACAATTGTTTTCTTGATCCATCACAAAAATGTCTTTTAAGTTGTATATAGCTACAAATATGTAGAAGCAATATGCAATATAGCAACTTAATTATGCATGAGAAGCTAGACAAACTACTAGAAGCTTGTTTGCGAAGACGCCGCGAATTTGAATACACATGAAATACACGAATATTGTACACGTGTAGTTATACACGCTACCAGAATTGCAGTAAATTTGCAATTTGCGATTAATACATGTTTAGTTATAAAATAATTAACAATTAAAATTGCGAATATGCATTACTTGCTTTCTACACAAAATTTGAAATCTATTCATTACACTTCACCTTTTTTTGGTATTTAAATATACATCTTTTGAATTTTGAAGAACATAGAATGATATGTAAATCTAAGTGAGTATAAGTCTAGGGAACAGCACAATGACAAGAAGCAATGTAAAGCCTTTCTGTAGGGGATACCAAGTTTTTCCTTTTTGTGAGACAGTATATTGAATGCTTTAATATACATTATTCTTCTATATCTAGGCATATTACTTATATAAGTCTAGATATAACAGCAAGCTATACATCTCAAATCTATTATCCTGTTTAGTTATACCCAATGTAAGCGGTAAACTGATTTGTCAAACGCCAAGTTTCTGGTCCAAGTTGTCTCATGAATATGCAAGCTTGGCCAGACGAGCTCGCCAAACTTATATTAAATGCATCGACAAGATAATGATCCTAGAGAAATTATTTGCTTAGCTTCAGCATCCCAAGTATCAGACTACGTAGTTAAGAGTTTTACCTCATCTGTTTCATTTTGAAATACATCAGTTTTGTGTTAAAGCGAAAACATTTATTAAAATAAGATTAATAAAATACCTAATGTTTTTGCACAATATAAATACGGTCACGTGGACTTTGTATTTAATACTCTAAAAGGCGAATACAAATAAAGATTTCAAAAAATTGTCTTAGAGGTACTTTAGATAATAATAATAAATAATAGTAATAAATATTCATGGACATTTCACACAACGTCCTCTGGTCCCAAGCTAAGCTTTATTGCTTGTGTTATGGGTACCAGAATACGGCTAGAATACATAGAAACACCCAGACGCAGTACAAACATTTGTATGACAATTAGAAAAATCACACAAATGATTGTCCCGAGCGGGAATCGAACCCGCGACCTCTTCATCGGTAGTCTGTTACATGAACCACTCAACCACGAGGCTCGTCATAAAAAAAACTGATACACTGTATACCAGTACTATCAGAAGCAACTTGTATAATAAATAAAAGAAACGTACTAAAGTGAACTATTGGTCACCCTGTCGTCAAATTCGACACTGTTTGCGGGAAATTTTACACACATCTGTATTACTAAAACCAAGGCGATATTTTTGTATGTAGGTCCTTGTGTGAGCTGATATCTTTAAAAACTACGTAACGAATTTTAATGCAGTTATCTACTATATAAAAATAAGTAGAATTTTCCTTCCTGACGCTATAACTCCCGAACGCACGAACCGATTTCCACGGTTTTGCATTCGTTGGAAAGGTCTCGGGCTGCGTGAGGTTTATAGTAAATTTTTTTTTTCACTTTTTTTTGGTATGGCAATACAACGTTTGCCGGGCCAGCTAGTTTTTTATATATAGAGTGGTTCAAGAGGATTATATTTTTGTATAAGATGTTTTTATTTTCTAAATTCCACGCATACGTAGTTGGGGGTGTCAGTTAGTATAGTATAAGCCTATAAGTATGGGAATATTTTTGGAAACAAAATATTTTCTTCGCGTATTACTTTCATAAATTTCTGTAGAGTCAAGAAAGTACACTAAAATCACAAACGCTCCGTACCGCGTATAAATAAAGTGTTCCTAAAAACTAAATAATCTAATTGAAACTATAACTGGCAGATCTAATCCTATTATTTGAATCGCAGTAGCTGGAACGAAAGTCACACT
Source organism: Orgyia antiqua (assembly GCA_916999025.1). NCBI lineage: Eukaryota > Metazoa > Arthropoda > Insecta > Lepidoptera > Erebidae > Orgyia > Orgyia antiqua. The sequence goes on from OU779869.1 coordinate 6,123,128, forward strand.
AAACTTGACATGAGCTTAACAATATTCGTATATTTAACGGTAGACTGCTTTAATTCTATTTTTTACTTCATTGGATACGTCATAACAAGCCCTTTATGAAGTAGGGTGGCGTAATGTTTTGTAGAATCCAAAATTGCAATTTTTGGGAAACTAAATCTTGCGAAAGACTATACGTTACAAATAAGTATCTTCAATAATATAATTATCTTGAGATAGATTACGGATACACTCAGAATCAAATCGTTACCATCTGTAAATTCTGTATTCTAAAGAAAGATAGAGAAATATAAACCATAGAGAAAAATAATTTAACAATTTCGGATATATGTCCAATGTCCTTAATTATTTATTGAGCTGTAAATAATTTCTATATAATCGAGAAAAATACTTATTCTCGAGTCTATAAACTACATGATACAGACTAGCCGTCTATAATAATGAAGAGGGTACTGTACTCCTAATTTAGGTATTTGCCTTAGGTATTCCTATCCCTATTCCCGAGCACCGTGCTGAAAGGGACAAATATAGCTGAAACAGATTTTACCTACAAATTCTTTGAAAAAAAGACGTTTCGTACTCCCCTTTTTTCTTCGCGAAAGTTAAACCGATTTTAATTGTTTCTACGCTATATTATAGATAAAGAGTATATCTATGCTTGTATCACTTTTTTTTTGGTAAAATGTTACCAAATATGTGTAATAGACGCTGCAACTTTACCTAACGAAAACCGAAAAAATCGGGATTTTCGGGTGGTCATATTTCTTTTAGTTATTATGTATTGAAAAAAAAGAAAGTGACAGAAGCATAGATATACTCTTCATCTATGATATAGCGTAGAAACAATTAAAATCGGTTTAACTTTCGCGAAGAAAAAAGGGAAGTACGATACCCATATTTTTGTATGGAGCATAATTAGGTATCGTGCCCTCTTAATTACGCCGTCTGCAACAGTTCTAGTAAATTAAAATTGACTCTGGCTGGGTGATCGTTGAAAAATATCCAAAAGTTGGAAAAAGACAAAAATATTGTCCTGCCAAAATTGTGGTAACCCCAAAAGTTATACAGGCTGTGCGCATTTATCTTGCGATCCACATTCGGTCATAGATTACTGACCCCTATTGTGATTTCGAATCAAATATAACTTGTCTAGTTAAAAGGGATGTCGGATTTGACACGTGTTTAATATACGATTTAAATGCCTTTGTTGGAAATGAAGGGATGTTAATTCAGAAAATATGTCACTAATGTTTAATATTATGTCAAGTGTTGTTAAGTACTTAAACTAATTAATGGTTTATATTAATAGTTATTTATGGATATTACTAGCTGGCCCAGCAAACGTTGTTTTGCCATATAAATGTTACAGAGTGGACAACTGTTATTATTTAGGGTTATAAAAAATAGATAGTAGCCGATTCCCAGACCTACTGAATATGCATATAAAATTTCATAAAAATCGGTCGAGCCGTTTCGGAGGAGTATGGGAACGAACATTGTGACACGAGAATTTTATATATTAGAAAATATTTTTTGCATAATAATTAAATAAACAGGTAGCATTAAATAAACAGGTATTGATAAAATTGTAAACCCTACATTCTTTGTAAGTAGTTACTTTAATTTCGTAAAGATTACAAAATGTTGTTCTTTTTTTTTATTAAAAATAAAGCTTATATGACAACACCACGTGCCGTTCGTCAGCGGCTGTCAACGAATGACACGTGAATGACAGTGGGGAGCCAGGGGTTGAAATGACAATGCTTTGTCTGGATTTGTATGCATGAGAAAGAACAGCAATGTTGCGAGTACTCGCTTGAATAGGAACATGCTGTATATAGGTATTGTATTTACCATAAATATGATTGAGTCTACGGTTTATAAAATACTACTACAGTTTTAAAAACTACTTATTTTTAAAATTTATATGTATACATGGTAATCATCAGCTTAAATTATGTTTTTTATTATCACCAATCTTCCGTATTTTATGAAGGTTTCTTTAATATAGATATTTATGGACATTCACTCAACGTCCTCTGGTCCCAAGTTAAGCTTATTTGCTTGTGCTTGTCTTCTATACGGATATACTACGTATGATAATTTTCATTTGTCAACATACTTTTAGCATATCAAAACACCCACACAGAAATCTTAAAAAAACTTTATCGTTGTTATAAATAAAATACTCTTTTTTAAGAGAAAAAAATCTTCTATTCGGAACTTATAATGTTATAATATAAATTTAAAATGTTTTTGAGTATAAAGTAACACTTTACAAGTTTTTTAATCGCTTTGTAAAGTAACATTGCAATATTCTCATATAAGCTGACCTCAGTATTCATGCGACAGACGACCTATTCAGTATGAATCTATATGCATTGTCCATGATGCGCAAATAGGTCAGGGCGGAATATTAAAATATGCTTCGAAATGTCGCCTCAAAGATATCTTTTAAGAAAATATGAATAAGAATAACTACTTTTTGATCATTTCTTCGTAGCATAAATTATATTATTGTTTTGGATTACACATAACTTACTTCGCATGGGTGGAACTTTAAATAACCCTTTTCTCAGTTAAGTTCGCCGATGTGCTTTCTCGGGATCTAGAATAGGTATCGAACATCATTTAAATCGCTTTAGGATTTTTGGGATGAAAGTGCAGCTGCAATGCAAAGCACAAATGCAAAAGACAAACAGACAGAGTTACTTTCTCAATTAGTACCTATATTTTTTATATATTTCTTTACATTTTTACTTCTAATTACCTAATTAGGGTATTTATTTGAAAATGTTAAATTTTACTAAAACTAACCTTACAATTTAGGTTATATTTATCCAACCATAACAAAAGAACAATAATATTTTCCAAGAACGGACAATATTATGTACAGATTAAAACCTAAAACCACAGTAAGCTACACAACACTTTCATGTGTGTTCATGTGAATGTAATCAACAACTTAATCAGATGTGGGTTTCAAACATAGCTGGCTCAGATCGCTGTGTTGGTTTATTCAGAAGTTTAGCTCAGTGTTTCTCAAAGTGTATACGTCTAATTGTACAGAATAAGTAAATAAAAATTAGTTATTTTGAAAATTTCACCTACAATTTTTTGCTTACATAAGAGCACACGAACTAGCCTTGTACAGTGACTTTTTCAGCCGATAGTTGTCATAATCTTCTTTAAGTTAAGTTGATAAAAAATTACGAATTTTCATTTCTATTCCCTTTTTAGCTTTCATAACGGCAGATTTCAAATAAACCAGCATTCAAACTCTATCGATTTTAAGCTTCTATGCTTGTTTTACCAGAATACACATATTATACTATAATAAATTTTCATTTGTAAAAACATTCTTATAAATAAATGGAAAACACACAGAGGCAGTAATAATATTTACATGACAATTACAATTATTATATCATACAATTATGTTTGTACTGTGCGAGGATCGAACCCGCGACCTCGTGAACGACAACCTGTAACTGTTCCATGAACCACTATGCAATCGCAATAATTATTCAGTACCTTCGTAGTCATGACGATACGAAACAGCTAAAACATCGAGAGAAACGAGTTCATTGTGTATCTAAGATTCTAGCACTAGGTAATATTTGCGACTCGGCCTACTGTGCAAATCTAAACTCAATTCATTCTTAAAATCTATCTAATTTTTAACACGCTTTTGTTACGTCGGTACGTATCTATCAATGTGTTAATTTATGTGCGGAATCTTTGATTTTCACCCACTTGCAGTAGTCGGTTTAATCCGAAATTTTGCACACGTAACAGACCGATGACAATATAATAATAAAAAAATTGTCAGGATTTTCAAGCGTATTTTTTATTTTAAGAAGTAAGCAAAATGTTATGTGTAAAAGTAATTTCTGTTATTCGTACTACATTAATACAAAGTATGAGAATCCCTGATTTAGATTGAAGAGGAGAGGGCGGCCTATTTAATTACAAAGCTAGACGCAGCCAGCGATGCGTTCATGTGTGTGCTATCGAACTAACTCAGTCCATTTCTCTCAATGCACTACCCTAGATACAATTTACGATGAGTTGTGGATAGACTCTATGCAATCTATCACTGTTATAATTAAAACTGGTACAGGGCAGTTTTAAGAACAATATAAACCTACCAGTTAGTACCTAAGGAAGTACGCGCCACTCTGGTAAGAGAAATTATGAATATTCCATAAAAGAGTAAAACCTGCTTAGTTTTTGCGAACATGAGTGGCTGACCTATGGTTTGGTTATGGTGTTGAATCGAAAGTATAATTATTTGTTTGGTTTTAAACGCAAAAGACCTTGAAAAAGGTTGGAGTTTTTTTTCGCAAAACCAAAAAAGTATGTAGGTTGATTTGAAGAATCGTTACAAACTAAGTCAAGTAGCACGACTCAGTCTATATTCGTCAACATTGACCTGAATATTTATCGATTATTTAGGTGTCGTTATAGTTAGTTGTGTGTAAGCATTGCGTGACTAGTAATGGAAAAATCAAAGGTAAAACTTCAGAATAAGGTTGCCATAATTAATTATTCTTTTTCATTGAAAAATTTATTTACTTTTGTTTTTGACTAAAATCAGAAATCATTTTCTAATCTTAATGATGTTTACTAGGAGTTTTTTCATAGAGGTAGAGACAATTTCTATCTGACTCTATATTTTTATAATCTAGGAGTAAACAAATATTGAGCTAGCAAATAATACTGGTACCAATCGTGTTGCGTCAAAAACTAAACTAAATATTGTCCTGAAATAGTTTTAATATGCATATTATTTTATAGACAATTTTAAAATAAAAAAAAAATGAATTGATAACTACAGGATAAACGAAAAAGATCGTCTTTAATTACCTTTATAACTGATAGAGTTTCATTGCTAATAAAATGTGACGTACTCGTATTTCTGCAGTTAAAGCTTTACATGACAGTGCAGTTGCAAACTATATCATGCTTAGTTTAAAAGCTCCTTTAGATTTTATGATAGCAATACGTATTAGTAAAGTTTCGCTATTAAAAGTGTTGAGTCGAATTAACTGAACTTAGTTGTGTGCTCGGCTTTCAGTTTAATTTCAAACTTATACAACGTAGCAGTCAGAAACAATTGTTATTAAATTACTGTAAATTACCTAAAACAAATTACACTTTAAATTTAAAATAGATAATAGTATGAATAATAAAATTTAGATAGGTGTACGTTGTATGTATTTCGATGAAAACTATACTAATATTAATAATTCAGAGTTTTTTTTAACATTAATTACATAATTAATATATCACACTTAACACATATTACTTGTCTATTATTATTATTTGTTTCTCTGTTTTAATTCAAGGGTTATTCGTATTTTTTTTTAGAAATACCCGGTCCTTTTTAAGGCTTACATGGGGTCATGGGTCCAACATGCAGAGGCCCTTTGAGAATTTTAATGAATAAATAAATGTGGTGGGACACCTACCACCGACACTCCACACCTGCACTATAGAAGTGGAGTCATGGAGTGCCAATGGTAGCTGTAGATCTATTGTAAAATAATGAAGAAAAACGAACTGGTTTATTGTGTTGGGTGTTTGTTGGACTGGTCATATATTAAACTATTGCAAATAATAATACCGACGCCTGCCTTCAATACTAATAGTTGTTGAACCGTGGCAGACGGTGACTCGCCGACTCACTAGATGGGCCCCCCACACAGCCGCCAGACAAGGCAGCAGGGAGCAACACCGGTGTAAGCGGCTTGGGGTGTAGAGCGGTGCGGCACCGGTTTCACCATCGCTGGCCGAGACCCGGAGCGGGTTTCCCCGTAATTACGCCCTTGAAATTAACACTTCCACCCCCGAGCATATAGCTCTGGCGACCCCACTCTGTCCGGCCGGTGAAGGCAAGACAGAGGCGAGAGCCCAGGCACTCTAGGTTTCCAGTTCGGCCAGCCAACAAAGGCAAGACGAAGGCGAGGCCACAACCGACTCTCTGGGGTACTCGGGACCGCTGTGTCGCCACTCACATTCAGCTATATCTAGGTCTCTGACAACGTGTGCCAGTTGTGTCCAATGGTTTCCTGCGATTCTTAATGATATCGTCCTCCACCTTGCAGACCAGAGCAGATATTTAAAGGTTCATTCCGGGGACTATTTTATTGTAGGTAATTTATGTTTGTTTTCCTCTTGTTATGAATACGACAATCTATTCCATAGTTATAGGATATTTTACCAGTCTGTAGTCTGTCTGTAGTTTCTAGTGTTTCAATTATGATAATAGTGACTCATAAACATTGGCAAATAAACTGATTCATCTTAACATCGAAGAGAAAACTGTGAAAGTACGTATTTGGTGTAAAAGGTGTTACTCTATTTTAAGAAATTATTTAATTCATTTGAATACTCTTAGTCATGGATCGTTAGTGATAACTGTGAGTTTTGGTTACTGATTTGATCTTTATATAGAAATAAGGTCGATTGGAATTCCATGGTTAGCATAATCAAGGTACCACAACTAAAATACGTCATTATTATTCATTTAAAATAGTGTCAATATCTGAATAAAGAATAGTAAAAACTAAAATGGATCTGATAAAAAAGAAGAATTACCTACAAAGACTTACATGCAAAATATAAAATCGCCATCGTAACTTGCAAAATTATCTGAATGTAGTATTCCTTTAGTAGTCACTGTCACACTGGTTACACAGCTTTATAGTCTAGACTTCGAGCCGCCGCATATCAGTATCCTTATGGAAGTGTATGACTCAGCTATCTTATAAGATGTGCATTCTGATATGCATTTTAATGCATATAAAAATTATTATATAACATATTTTTATGGCTGTGTTTAATGACGGATTAAGAATAACCATTTAATATATTTTCTTCCATGATTGCTCTATGAGTTAGTCTGTGAAGGAAAAACCTAAGTCATAATGAATATGTAGAACTATAAATAATTATTAAAAAATATTCTTAAAAGCATCCTTAAATATTTTTTGCAGTTAGTAGGCATTGTTAAAATGATTTTCCAGTCAGAAATTCAGAGATCGTGTATTGATTGACACTAAAAGACCGCTAACCAAATAGAACGCCTACCCAAAACTAAGAGCAATGTTCTATAATTAGACAAACCTATGCGTAAGACAACTTTAACTTTTTAATGTAGCGGTTTTGCAGTAAATGAGGAGAAGTAAGCGGGTAATATCTCGGGGCATAACTAATATCTTAAAGTTCAGTATATATTAATAAGCTTGCTATATTAAATAAGTGTTGATGCAATCGATAAACTAGATTTAAATTATATTGCAGTAGAGCTAACATCGTTGACGGTTGCATCAGATATTCGCGTCAGCCTGTTAGCTGTAATCTTATATTAGCTGCAGTGGAGTTTGCAAATTGTTAATTACTTGGAGCTACGTACAACTTGGTATTACTAGATGTTACAAACATCATACATATCATATTAAATCCTTGTGTGTTGATTAAGTAATTGCACACTGTATCATTTTGTTCAAAATGAAATATTCTTGTCAAACTATTCATTGCAAATTAAACAAGTTATATTGATTACGGGCTGAATTGACATATTGGGGCTAAAGTGACAACCCTTATCTCTTAGGGATATAAAAAATAGATAGAAGCTGATTATGTCAGACCTAGAATATGTATGCAAAATTTCAAAAACTTTAATTCTAAAATTTCGAATTTAAAAATAGGTCAAACCGGTGTTAGAGGAGTATGATATAGTATGATATGATAACTTACATTGAATTTTATATGTAAGATTACTATTTTTTTATGGTATTTTAAGTAGGTAATATGTTAGTTTTGTTCTAACCTTCATGTCAATGGTGCGATGATAGAGCCAAAGATCGAACAGCTTGAGTTAAAGTAGGAACACACATACTGTGGCGGGTGGCCTTCATTAGGGGATGCCTATTTCAAAACATACTTTTTGACTGCAAGTAGCCACAGTATTTTAAATATGAAGTTGAACATTAATTGTAAATTTTAACATACTGAATTAGAAATTGCTGCTAAATTTTCACTTGCCACTGTGGAATTTTATTATTTTGTCTCGTTGTCGCTGTTATTTTTGTTTTTTCTAACGCTGTCCCGACAACGGACGTCGCTGGCTTTAATTTCGTTGATTTGGGTGTGAATGTAATTTTCTATACCAGAATTTCGTTTGTCCCAGAAAACATTTTCAGATTGTGTATTTTATTATTTTAAATGTTTTTAAACAATATTTATTATGTTAATATATAATATACCGTTTTCGGAACCACTACGTCTTATTATCTTATTCGGAAGAATTCGAAATTTAATCAACATTCAGATTTAATTTCAGCATAATAAACATGTGTGTATAAGAAACAGCTATTATATGGTAAATACATAACTCTAATATACATATAATTCACCACACATATGTTTGAATGTCAGTATTATAATAAAATTTGAAAATATGGCGTCTATAACGAGTTTCCAACTAACATTATTACTGTGAAAATTCTTTCAGGTATATTGCTAACGTCTTTACCTATTACGGAAACTTGGAATAATAATATTTGAGTCTAAAATGTTTTAATATGTTAAAGCTATATAAAATAATTCCAAGTCTAATATCAAATAGGACTAATATTTCCACATATTATGCCTACCTGCTTGGTCAGCGCGACATAGTAAACCCTGCCAAGTCGAGAAGGCCCGTGCCCAACGGTGGGATGTCATTTTAACCACTTATTAGTGATAAGGCAATAATATATTTGTAATGCAAAATTTATTTATTTTATTTATTTTTATAAAGTTACCTTCATCAGCTTTCGTATACTTGGATTGTGACTTGGCTGCCCCAACCTTGGCCTTAGTTCAGTTCTTGATTAGTGAATGAAGTAGAATGAGAATGGCTGAATAATAAATATGAGAAAATAGCTAAATAAATAGCAAATTCAACAAAAATTGTCGTGCTCCGTAAAGGTACGGCTGATTTACAAAATTTTGTGTCCCTATCGGGTAATTCTAAGTATTGGTATATTTTTATACATAGGGGCATAGCAAGTAAACAAATAAAATAGTGTATATAGCCAGTATTACAAAGTTATATTTCATCATTTGCGACATAACTGACTATGAACATATTTCACTCTTTAAACGCGTACAAAATAGTCTTTGTTCAATTTGGGTCATATTCTATTTGTGTGCCCACCAACCTACGAAAGGTCATGAGTTCAAACGTTTTGTTAAGGTTGAATAATAAACCACTAATATGTTATACTAAGAGATGCATTTGGCAATGGACGAAACTGTTTGTTAGGGTTTCTTATCAGTAAAACGGGACTCTATTACTGAGACTTCGCTTGCCAATCCATCCGTCTGTTCGTAAATGGCGTCTGTCATCAGGCTATATCTTTGGAATGGTGATAGCTACTGATTATTAAGAATCGATTAATTACGTTTAGCTAAATTAACTTAAATTGTTATAATTAACAATGTCAATACAATAAAATGTTTGCATATGATAAACCGGCATTAAAAATATATTTAAAAAAATCACACAAAATCAATCGTGTGATTTTCTTTTTTTATATCTTGTACCGAAAAAACAGCGTACAATAACCGGTAAACTGTTTGACAGACGAAGAAATGGTTACTTTGTCGCGACTGACTCAGACTGCATTAGGCCTACGTTATGAGTTGGAAAATGCGACACTTAGAGAGTAGCTCTCTCCCTTGTATTTATGACGCGGTTGATTTATTGTCGCTTCCCTCAGACGATTGTTATTCTTTGTGTAGAGGGTAACGACCCCGTGAGTCAGCATCTATTAGATAACTTTTCTACTAACTTTGATATTATCTTTTTGTACGTCCAAGAGATTAATTGACTACGAGCTGTTGTGTCAGGTGAATTAATTGGATTATTTAATTGGGTTACTTTATTTGATTGTTGTAGTGATTAAAATGTTACAATGAGTAGTTCTGCGAAATTTAATGATAAAAATAATAGTACCTACTTCTTAATGAAAACACTATCTGTTTAGAAAACGCTGTAGTCATTTTCTGAAAACTAAACAACAATTCTAGCTTAAATTATGTAATACTGTAATAAATATATATGTCCTGAACGTGTATGACTTTAAAGCCATTTTGTAATTATTAAATGAAATTGATAGTAAAAAAATAGCATAATACTCTCGCAGTCGGGTAAAAAGGCGATATTTTTTGGTCTTACAGCTCTACCCACATCTCACTCGAAGATCTAATAAGTTATTATAAACAAAGAAACTTACTATTAATAAACAAATCTATTATTTACTTGAGGCTTTTAAGCTATACTTCACTTAAACTAAAAATTCTTAGCTTCTACAAATACTGTCACAGCGTATCCTTTCTATATGGGTCATGTGCTAGAAAGACGCTCCTATGTTATAGTCATTTTCTTACGAATTTGCCGCCACATTATGTAAATCTTACGACCTATTATTATATAATTTTACGAGAAAAACATAAAACACAAAACTCGGATAACGTAAAAGTAACGTATGCTGTAAAATTCAACCTGTTTTACAGATTTTTTTTTGTATATTTTTCAAGTACGTACTGTGCAACTATATGTATATATGCAATATTGTCTTCACTGGTTTATGGGCTTCAGTCTTTAACACGTTTTAATAGGGTTGCTTAAACACTTAATTTAACCTTGATTTGTAGATTCAAATTACACAGTTTAACTGAAATTATTAAGCATATCGTTTTACGGTATCGTACTAAAATAAAATATATTTATCGCGAAGTAGATACGGTGATTATATATTATATTAATATGTGTGTAAGTCGCGAAAGCTTAAAAACATGAATTTACCTACGCCCATTTTTAATATTTTATCCAACGTCGATTCTTTGTTGATTGATCAAAGTCAGACTGATTTGTCCTTACAGCATTTTCTATTGAAAATTAGACAGGAAATAGAAATATAATAATATCATGACTACAGATAAACTTTTGATTTGAACTTTTGATTCAGTATATTTATAACTAGGTATTCAAGATTGTAGTATAAAATTAAAAATACTATTTAAAGCTCTTACTTTAATTTTCTGATAAATTTAAATTAATACTATAAGTCGCACTAGCTGTCCGCCTGTCTATTGTTCTATCGGTCTGACGTTTTTAGCTTAAGTGTGTTTAATCAACTCCTATACAGAATAAATTTATCAGTTTACTAGCTGTTACCCGAAACTTCATATGCGTGGTATTTAGAAACAGTTACGTCTACAAAAAGGCCATCATAACAACTATCATAAAAAAAAACCGCATCAAAATCCGTTGCGTAGTTAGGTAGGTAAAAGGCTCACATAGGGACATACATACAACAAAAAGGCTTTGTGTTATTATAAGTAACGATTTGTATCTTTTAAATGTACACTTATATTTATAACTTAAATCTTATATTATGTTTTTGCTTACAAATGAGTCAACCCTATGTTTGACCGATATTCCGGTTAGGCATTCAATCAGAATTTATATCCATTTATCATGTTCACACTTTGCACAGAATACTATCATCCCTTAATTTCATGCATGATCAATGTAGCATATTGGTATATTTAGAATTTTGTTATAATATTTGTACCTTAACGATATTGGGATAGAGTCAGAGGAGTGTAAGTAATCTGTCGGGACACGGTGTAGGGTGAAATTATGCTACCCTCGACATGAAAGCGGGAATATTGTGAACTGCCATAGTAACCACGAGATACAGTATAAGGTTTCTTTTTATAAAAATACATGATATAAATATGTATATTTTTCGTTAAAAATTTACTGATAAATTTACTCTACTCATATTTCGACCGAAGTCCTTCCGTGACGAACTAATGAAGCTTTTTTGTAAGTACAAGCGTAATTTACTTCACACTTTTTTATTTTATTGTGTTATTTATTATGGAACTAAGTCAGTACTTTTATTGCTTTTATTCTAAAATGATTTTTTTTACTCACTAATAAATAAATTATTTAAATAGTAGGTATATAGCGTGAATCAAACGCAGTAAAACTATCTGTATAATTTCCAAAAAAATATATTCGAAAAAGTACTAGAAGAAATCAGTCAGTTATAGTTAGGTACATACATAATCAATTTATAGTTTACTTACGAATGTATTTTTACAAATAAGTAATTCTTTGTAACTAATTAACACAAAGAAATACTAACGTAAAACACATAAAATTAACAACGCAAAGAGTTCTTTTATTAATTAATAAGGTTATCATTTCTTATCAAAGGTTTTCCCAGTTCATAGTTATTAACATTTCGCTTGTACTTAGTAATATCTAAGCTCACTATGGAGCAAATATAATAAGCCTTTTGTTACTCTGATAAAGTTTTTAATATATTAAAATTGGGTATTTTACCAGGAATATTGATACTAACTGACCGTGTGGTGACGGACTAAGAATATAAGGGTCACCACCCCATCTCATCTCCAGGGTGCTGTAAAAGACAGCTAAGGGATATTTTACACAGATGTGAGAGATGGAAAACTCGAAAGTAAACCCTGTGCTAACACGCCTGGTCAGTGCGGTACAGTAGACCAGTATCCCTCCCAAAATGGATGGTGCCCAACAGTGGGACGATAATGGCTAGTCCATTCATACAGAGGGAGAGTATTGATACTAATTCTGCATGCACAACTAAACTTAACTAAACTAAAACGAATGAAAACAACTATCTATCTATCTATATATGTCTATTTTGATTTATTGGCATCGTTGCACACAATTTTGTCTTCATTAAAATCTTTAGCCTATAATACTCAGTTTTTATATTAAGAAATTTCTGTTAGTATTTTCTAATTGCTAAATATTTACACTATCGAATTTGATTATTTAGTTAAGTTTTAAAAGAATTAAGAATTGAGGAATTGGTACCATTATGTTGTAATCGTAACTATAAAACAACTCTTTTTCTGAATATAATAACTCTTTTTTTTGAATTAGAAGATCTTATTTAAAGCGTGTTGTAAAGCCGATATTAGGTTATTTTTTCGATTTTTTTTATCTTAGTACATACTTCCGTTTCGTCTTAATACAAACGACCTTTCGAACAAATTACACCGATCAAATCGTAATAGATTCCTAAAAATAAATTTCAAAACTTGTTTAAACAAAAAATGTTGACAATCTTTTAGAATTATTGCAGCCAACATACAGTAATAAGTAAAATTAATTAACTCGATATCATAACTAAGCAATCAATTTGTAATATTTTCTTTACATGCATGTTGCTATGTTAAAAATATCTAGGCGACCTGGATAATTCCATTTAAGTTGTCCACTAACTAGTTCGATAAAAATAGAATATATTTGGAATGTGTACTTGGAATTTCAAATTCATGTAGACGTTAAAATGTTAAAGCCAGCAATGTGGCTTACATAACATTTGCTCGACTTTAATAGAATTATTTCGACTTGAATTTCCACGTTGTCCCAATTTAAAATACTGAATTTGATTAAAATTTTAGAACCCTATAATTTTACCGCAGAAAAAATCAATTACGTAACTAAAATGAAAAAAATCCTTGTAAAGTAAAATTACAGTTTACACAAAGAAGTACACCATGCGGACCCAGCTTAGCAAAATGCTGGCGAGGAAACAATGATAGTCTTCCGCTAGATCCTGTGCGTGACTTATCAAATAAAATCGTACACAGGTATATACAGAAAATAAATCAAAAAGTGCAAATATATTCAAAGACGTTTGATTAGACTAAACCATGAAAATTACACTAATTGCGATTCAATTAATGTAATTTTCACACATAAAAGATAATATTTACACTTGACAGAAATTCCTCACTAAATAGATATAAACAATAATTAACTTACGATGTCAATAGATCGTTTAGCAAAAATTAACATTGAAATGTGTAAAGGAACGGATAAAAAAATATTCTGAAGGAACAAAAACCTAGTTACTGTGGTCGTAACTATCTGGTATAAGTATAAGGGGGACATAGTAGGAAAATGTATAAGTTAAAATTAAATTAAGGCTGCCTCACGAAATTGAATTAGCTATATGTAATAAGGTTGTAACCTGACTATGTCTGTAATGAAAGTTTTAGGCGCTAAGATAACTAGATGTAGCTACGACATGTAGTAATAAAAAAATTATAAGTTTTTAGCATTTTTTACTTCATGTAGAGACGAAGTAGCCTAACTTGCGTCGTCCTTTTCGTGGTCACAACGCAAGACTGTTTTTCTTTTATAAACTTACATAGTTTACATAGGCTAATTAAATGTCGAAGTGCAATAAAGCTGACGCTGTTAAATTATTAGGGCTCAGAAGCAAAAGGCGACTCAAAGACTTCGCTGTACGCCTGTCCATCCTTCCGTCCCTGCGTCTAGCTAACCACCTGCCACCAGATTGTAACTCTAGAACGGTAATATACATACATACATCCGTTAAAGCTATAACAATAAATACTTATCATCATTATTCTCTTGACCTTATTATTTGTCAGGAATATGACGATTTTTATGCTAACAACTTGTACGGAACTTAGATGTGCCAGAGCAATGCGTGCTTGACTGTAATTTTTTGGTAGTGATTTCAAAGAAACTTATGCTATTTAAACCATTTTATATGTTGAACAAAAGTACACAGATGCATTTTAACAAATAAAACCTATTTAAATAACTGTCATGAGTATCAAATGTGTTTGTATTGTTTAATAGAGCTCTCAGTATCATGGGGTGTATTTTAATTCTATTTGTGCAGTCAAAACAAGGGCTAGTCTGATCCCCTTTCAATTAATTTATCAGAATAACCTGAGGCTCAGTTTTTACTCTATTTTCATTCTATCCAAATCGAAAACGCGACTACATTGCGGATCCATGACAAAGTCTCGAATAGAGCTTATCCAATTACAGGATAAATTGAGGGAAATTCTGTTTTAGCAGATATGTTGTATTCGCTGCTAAGTTGATTACTGTAACAACTTAACTATTAAATTATTTTATCAATGTAGACATTGTAGGGTTTGAAATACGTATCTACACAAATTTTGGTATTCAACTATTAAGTTATGCTACAATATCAGTGGTTGTTTTGAAACATACAGAAGTAAACTTAATGTCAGAGCAACGGAACGGTATTCCTAGGTTGTGTGTGTTTCAAGTAACGCTCATGGTGATTATCTTCCCCCCTAAAATTATATACTCAAATAACATTAAAGAACTGAAAATCAAGAGTTAATTAATATTTTATTTGTGAAATATTTCAATATTTGTTTTACGTTACTTAAATATTTTTGCAATATGTTGGCTCGATTGGCTCATATTCGATTAATATTAAAAACAAGAATGTCTTTTTAGTTGTCAATCAAAGTTCATGTCAAGTTTTTACCTAATTTTAAATTCTAGCCTCAATTCTGCTTTTATTTTTCTCGAAAAATAGGTTTTGCCCTAACATAATTATAATAATAAATTGGTGTTTTTCATTCAAGTAATATGAAACAGCAGGTTTCAGCCATAGACAACACAAAAGGAGGGTTTTAGGGGAGATCGCCATAATTACCAAGCTTGGTACCTCTAAGAATGGTGTTATTATGGCACAGCTGGTTCGTAATGATATCTTAAAATATAAATAAAATATGTGTTTGCATGTTATTTACAAAAGTTATCTATATCAAGTGCTGGTGTTTTCCCCTATCTTAGCACGAGTAGAATGCTCTAAACCAAGTTTAATTTTTTTAAGTTTTTACATACAGACTTATAACCCAGTGTTGTCTGTGACCGCTGTGGCTGTAAAGTTTCCAAAACATCGGGCTAAATATAAAATATACAACTTTGATATCGATTTTTGGATTGAATAAATCCGTGCGAATATTAGAGAATAGGTATAAACCAAGTTTTACTCTTGAATATTATGTTTGATTGTGAAATTCACTTGAAAAGCCGATTATCACAAGATAGATAAACAAACATGACGGAAGTCTTTGTTTTATAACGTCATAACATGAAATAATTTATTTAACTTAAAACTCTCTCTCTCCTGCCCATAAACGGGCCTACCCCCCTTTCAAAAAATATGCTCTGTGCGATGCTGACCATGTGTGATTGCATAGGTTTTTATTTATGATTTTGCCGTCCCTCACAGAGTATGTATCTGTGTAAAATATTTCCTAGCTGGCTTTTACAGCACCCTACAAATAAAACGGGGTTGTGACACTTGCATTCTTAATCCGTCACCACACGGAGAAATATTGGCGAATACTGACATACTGGCCAATAATTGTTGAGTACTTGATCAACTTATATACGGAATCGAATCGACTATACTGAGGAATATACAATCACTTTATTACTAAAAGCTATAAATACAGTTGGTTAGCAACAACAAAGCAGCTAACAATATGTGCGAATTAAACTAATATATTTCCATAAGTTTTGGATATAATTATGATTTCATTGGAGTTATTGTACAAGTTAAGCAGAGCGTCTCATTCAATTCATAGGGGAATTTCTATTGCTCCATTCATACACGGATAGTAACTTTTTCATTACTTACACTAAGTTCTTGAGATTTTTGCAACTTATTTATTTCAGTGTGTTTTGTAACGTAGTAGTGTACCAAGTTGGTAATATAGAATCTATTGTCCGTGTGGTAACGGATTAAAAATATAAGTGTCACCACCTCATTTCCTACTTAGGGTGCTGTAAAAGCCAGTTAAGGGAAATTGTACACAGATATTCTTCTGCGAGAGAGGACAAACTCGAAAATAAACCCTCTGCCGACACGCCTGGTTAGCGTGGTATAGGAGACGATTATCCCTTCCAAAGTGGAAGAAGCCCGTGTCCAACAGTGGAATGTTAATGGGCTGGAAAAATAAGATAAAGAGAAGAAGAGACAGACTCTACATTAAATTGTTTCACCTTTCGGCTCTCAGAAGTAGCTTAAAAGAAACTGTTGTGGTTAAACTGAATATTAATATACTTATAACAATTACTATTATTTTACGTATTTTTTTAATAAAACCATAGGGTCTCTACTATGTATTATAAGTATGTATTTACAAAATAGTCTATGTGCCCTTGCACCTAAGTTCCATCCGTGATAATAGTGACTGAAGAGCCTAAAAATAAGCAAGGTTTTTTAAAACCTTGCATATTTTTAGACTGAAGGTGAAATCTACAAAAGAAAAACGAAACTTTTGTCTTTTGTAGATTTCACACAATGTCCTCTGGTCTCCAGCTAAGCTTTATTTCTATGCCTGTGTTATAGCTAAGAGAATATGTTTTTGCTAAATATTAACTAGTTTTTTGTCAATACTTGCATAGTAATACACAGAAAATACCCAGATCAAGTACAATCGTTTCTGTGACAAATATGATGTATCACACAAATGGCTATACCCTGCGAGGATAGAACCAGTGACATCATGAATAACAGTCCGTTAAATGAACCACTAGATAACGAGGTCCATCGATATTGTATCATTGAAAACATTTTTGCCAACGTCACAATTTTTATATTCATCATAATTAGTTCAAAAGCAATTGATATAAAAGTAACATGTTTCTCTGCGTGTTCCATCAGCACCTGTGACTGATTGCATGCTGAGCCATGAATAATGTATGATTGCACGTACCTAATGTACCTATATATTGCTAACACCTCTGTACTACTTATTGAATATCACAGACGATGTTTGAAAATTGACAAATCACTAAGAGTTTCTCATCATCATTTTCATGCCCTTGTCCCATTATTTGAAGTTTTCACTTCCATAGTCTTTTGTCAGACGTCATATCTGTGTTAACTTCTCTTTCTTTCATATTCTCTTTCACACAGTCCATCCTTAGTTTGTTAGATCTTCCTCTGGTTTTTTGAACTACTAAAGGCTTCTATTAGTACTATTAATAAGATCGTAATGTTTGTCATTATGTAGATAAGGAGTAAAAAATAAATGGATTAATCCTAAAAAAAATACTAATAATAAATAAATAAATATTCATGGACATTTCACACAACGTCCTCTGGTCCCAAGCTAAGCTTTTATGCTTGTATTATGGGTACCAGAATACGGATAGAAAACATATACTACTTTTCTTTTGTAAATACATACATACTTATAATACATAGAAACACCCAGACGCAGTACAAACATTTGTATGACAATTATAAATATCACACAAATGATTGTCCCGAGCGGGAATCGAACCCACGACCTCATGATCGGCAATCCGTTACATGAACCCCTCAACCACGAGGCTCGTCAATATAATATAAAATATTAAGAAGAGTACATAAAATCTAACTCATATATAAAGTAAATAAGCTATCATTTATGTAGAGCTATTTGTCGCTTTATATATAGAATATTGGGGGTTCATTACAATAAATAAATTTTAACGTTTTTATGTAGGTATAATTAATATGATCTAAAATACACACATAGTTTAAAATAAATATTTAAGTTTGAGTTAGAATTGTTACTGCAGGGCCTACATC
Source organism: Orgyia antiqua (assembly GCA_916999025.1). Taxonomy (NCBI): domain Eukaryota; kingdom Metazoa; phylum Arthropoda; class Insecta; order Lepidoptera; family Erebidae; genus Orgyia; species Orgyia antiqua. The sequence goes on from OU779869.1 coordinate 6,141,640, forward strand.
AATATTATCGTATATCATCGCCGACACGTACATATTAACACAGCCAGTAGGCACAGAAAATGAAGAATTAGGGATACTTTTCCTATTTACTCAAAATCTACTAAATATATTTTAATTCTGATTTACGTGTTTCTATATATGATAGTTACTTATGTTTTTAAAGTTATTTCATTAGTTAATACGCGATAATAGACCGACAAATGAAAAAAATAAAAAAATTGAGAGGTTATTTCGCCAAGATTTTCTATCGAGAAAACTTTTTTCAATCGCGTTTCTGAGTTTATGCGATCCTAGATAATATATTGAAAAAACATATACTTAAAAATTAGAGCTCTAGCCATTCAATCTAAAGAAACAATGAAAACTTCGTACATAGAAAAATGCACGAAGCTATTTTGGTATCCTCTTATAACTATGACTTATGTTATGATAGAAATTTGTTTCTACATAGCTTTAAATTGGCCTTTAAGAACGCGTAAATATCAAGTATGTATCACCCTTTTCATATCAAGATTGTCATAAATATTAATAGAATTGACATTAAAGCTTTAGGAAAATAATATATCAAACGTTAGAAAAATTATTTAACGACTTTTTTCTGAAAACGATTTCTTATTATTATTATTTATTATTGCTAATAACTTACTATTAGTAGATTTATGCTGAATAAATATGTTTTTAGCCTTAAAAGAGTACAGCTATAATGAAGAAAGGATATTACATTTCTTTTAACAAAACACTGCCACTCATTTAAAAGCATTATGGTTAAATATGTTTGTCTCTATCTTGTGTGCGTCCAACGATTTCCAGATACTTGTTGATAAGTTTAAGTTAATTTATTACATCCGATTAATAATTTGCTAATGAGAAAGGATTAATTTAATACTGCAAATCACGAGTATGTCCACACAATAGAAATATCTTTATCATCTTTTTGGATCTCTACATTACTACATAGAGTCACATACATATCTATAATGATATCGATATCATTATTTTTTTCTGTAATATTCGTAATTTGTTTGTTATTCTGCCATTTACACAAACTGATTAACTACTTTAAGATTTCAAAATCTAGGATGGACAGAATTTTTCCTGTGTGGTGTTGCCAAAATTATAACTAGAGTAACAAGGAGTATGGAAAAATAGTGGATAAAGTAAAGCAATTAATGTAGACTACGTAATAAGGGATTCATTATACTATTTTTTGAAATCGCAATGTTGCTCGTCCTTTTAAATTTGTTAACAATTAGGTAAAATGATCATTGCCATAGGCACAGGGCAGGTAATTTCTAAATAAGTCGTGCTTCCAAAACCATGGTATCGGTAATTTGGAATAATACCTTATCAAATAGGAGCGTGATATATGAAGCTCAGTCCACTACCTTCGATCACCGACCTCTCATCATTTATCGGTTTGTTTAGCAATATTCAATGCAATGAACGTAGAATGACGCGCACATGACGCGCAGGGCAATGCTGCGAATAGTTCCGGGAACGACCGCCATTCTAGCATGTCGCCGGCGTCGCGACAACCAGTATTGCCGGGCGTTTGTTGAGGGAGGACGTACGCGATTTTTATGCTGTACTCCTACTCAGAACACGAAACAAGTTTAACAATTTAATATCTTCGAACTTACTTCTGAATTCCGTCATATCAAAATGGACTTGAGTGGTAACTCTAAAACAACTTTTTTTATTTGATTTTTCGTTTTTTGTTGTGGAATTTGTGGTTATAATATTATCTTGATAGTAAGATACGAATTGTAGCGGTGCAATAGAAACTTGTGAAATTGTTTATTGTTCTAGACAATCCGTTAAGAAGTTTAAATTTTCTCTTGTTTTTATTGTTTATGAGGACGCTAGCCGTGTGCGCGTAGAAAAGAGACAAAATGAGTTTCAACGGTCGAAGAACGACAGGTGTGGTGGCTTTGACGATTATCTGTGCAACTATAACAGGTAACTTTTAAACAAATACTTCATTTACTTTACCAGTTGCTTTTAGATTTATTTTAAAAAATATTACATGTAGACATAGCTTTATAATCAGTTTCAAAAACAATATATTCTTATTAGAATAAAAATATCTTCTATGTTTTGTTGCTAAACTTTATAGGTGTAACAATTTTTTCTGATGTTGGCAACGCAGGTTATGTGTGATTCATTCTTCGTATGAGTAATTTGAGGTTATGTTTTGATTATTTTAAGCCTTATTTTCTTGACTCTACATTTAGATGATTGATATATAAATATATAAGTTTATAATTTTATATTGAACACTGCTTTTGAGTTATCAAATTTCCTAATTTATGAAATTTTTTCTTATGATTTTTGTCTAAATTGCTTAATTTAAAATTGTATTAAGTGCTTAATTACATACATTAAGAGATACAATGATTTTTAGTTAGTTACTAATATCGTTAGCTGTAATGTGTATAGTCCCATATTGATCGCCTAAACCACTCTATTACTTTCTGGTAAGTAACAGGATTAACACTCCATTATCTTATTAGTGAGTTTAAACTAGAAAATTGTAATCAAATAAGTAAATACCTTTCTACTAAAAGTAGTTCTTGGTGCTTCTATATAATAAAATATAAAATATCTTTTACTCTTATAGCATCTACACGATGAAAGGAATGTAGTACAATTTCTTACATTACTCAGTTCAAAATACCAAATGCATTTCCCACGTAAAAACAAAACCGAGGGACGATCAAACAAATTTAAATTGCACAGACATAGTTAGTCTGTGAGTAAAGCAAATATTCAAGATGCTATTTAAATAAAACTACTTTTTACGGATTTAGACGCGTATATTTGTTTTAAATTTTGGCCCGACGTTTCGGAGACTTTGCAGTCACCATGGTCACGGGTGAGACTCGGGTGCTCTTATTTGCTCTACCACAAAGTGCCTATTGATCCAACAATTTAATTTCTATGTATTAACTAATTAACTACATCAAAAACGTGGTTACCTATTCTAAACTACAAGTTGCTTGTAGTTGAGGTACTAAAAATTTGTTGAAACTACTTCAAGCACAATCTGAAATAACTTTAAATCATGAGTATGCTGGATGACTAACTTAGGAAAAATGCTTAATTTATTATTAAGTATTTGATTTGTATATGTGTGTAGATTCGTCATTGGTTTAAGGTTTAACATGATTAAAAAGATCAAGCTTACGATGATTAATAAATATTAAAGAAAGTATATGTTTGGTATCGAGTGGACAGCATTTAACTATATAATCGCAATCTAATATTAGTTACCTAGAGTTGGATATATGAATATGGAGCATATTGTTATTTGTAATGTTTTGTTGTATACTATTGCATTGATATCTACCGTATCAAACAGTTAAGGGCCTACATCAATATTATTCAATATCATCGCCGACACGTACATATTAACACAGCCAGTAGGCACAGAAAATGAAGAATTAGGGATACTTTTCCTATTTACTCAAAATCTACTAAATATATTTTAATTCTGATTTACGTGTTTCTATATATAATAGTTACTTATGTTTTTAAAGTTATTTTATTAGTTAATACGCGATAATAGACCGACAAATGAAAAAAAAAAAATTAGAGAGGATATTTCGCTAAGATTTTCTATCGAGAAAACTTTTTTCAATCGCGTTTCTGAGTTTATGCGATCCTAGATCATATATTGAAAAAACATATACTTAAAAATTAGAGCTCTAGCCATTCAATCTAAAGAAACAATGAAAACTTCGTACGTAGAAAAATGCACGAAGCTATTTTGGTATCCTCTTAAGATTATACGCCTTGGATTGAATTGTTTTTATTGCGAATAATGAGATCAACAAAAGACGACACCTAAACATAAGGAATATCTAGAGTTCTATACGAAAGAAACAAACAACTCTAGCAGCAACAGGATTAACTAATTTAAAGGATTAAATTTAAAACTACCATGACAACAAAACATGTCGTTATAAACTAATTGCCACGTCTAGTTGTGCAAAAACAATTAGGTACAGTTCGTTGAGCTGAGCAGAAAGGTAACGCTAGTGAATAATAAAAGCCCACTTAATGGCGAAAATTCTAATTCCACACAACTAACTAAAATGTCATTGTAAGTTTGCATTCAAAAGAATCACTATCATTGTTGAGATAAATCTTGAATCGGAAAATTTTCATGCAATAGAGCGCTATAAATTAATGTTCTTAATTTAAAGAACCCTAGCAAACTTGGATTTTCTGTAAAAAATATTTTGAGCTGTACTTTGTGGAATTAAAAACAATAATGACATGCCGCAAACCAGACCAGTGAAGGTCCTATAAAGCAAGTTACCTAAATACGAACCCATACAAAATCTTTCAGAGAACTGTTATATTTCGGTACACAGCAAAAAGGGAATATGCAAAAACACAGGCGGTAAACCAATAATTAGAGACAATAGCCGTTTGTTTATAAGAAACAAGCTAAGTTAGAGCCTAGCCTAGTTGTGCAAAAACCGTTGCTGTCCGTTATTCATGGCAATGGGTGCTAACTATGGGAGTCCGCTTTCCGGGAACCTTTTTGTTAAAATGTGGGCTTTAACAAAAACGGTAAATCCATTGAATAACTATCTATAACTAGGCTATATATTTTCAATTTTGCAATTCAATTAGGTCTTGCAAAGCAATCTTTTATATTGGACAAATGGATTTGAACGAGTAATCTAGTAGATAAAATCGGATGTAGAATTGGATTCTTGATTGCTTATAACGTTTCTGTATTATAGTGTAATGAAAGTGTAAGAAGTAGAAATAGGCAATATAAATATTTCTAATTATCTGCACTTTTGATACCTAAAAAATAAAATCCGATACAGTTGTTGTATTGGAGACCTAAGATTGACCAGAGATTTACGACTTGTATATTTTACGTAGATAAATAAATCTTTATGATTATCAATGTAACAGATTCCATAATTTGGATACTGATGCTCTTTATCTCGTGTCATCATTTACAGATTAAATGTGTTTACTTCAGAACTATCATATAATACGGTGAAATTATTAGTTAGATGTGGACCAGTTATAGTTAGTTAAACAAGAAATTATAATCCATAAAGCGCCTGAATATGTTTAATTAAGGTCGTAACATCTAAGCACTATCTCTTTATCTGTATGAGGCATATAGCTCAGGCAAATTCAAAGCATCTGCCGTGTCATTACCCTTAGTCATTTAAGCCTGTTAACGCAGTGAGACCGTTGTAATGGCTTGTTGAAGGCAATTTCTTTGGTTATGACTGTTTCTGTATGTAACTAGCAGCGGAAAACAGGAATATTCATGTTGCATTCACAAGTAACCTTAATTTACTCGTCTCATTAATTACAAATTCAGTATTACTCTGAAAGCATTTATTGGATGTTGTTTCTATTTAATCCTAAACAGAGATAAAATATTCATTCTGGGTGAATTCGCTTCGAGACAAAAATAGTACTTCCTGGAACCAAATTAGATATTTACCAATAAACGAATTTACAAGATGTTATTAGTAGCCAAGTACTATCATAGTAACTTTCTCATAACAAACGTGATAGGTACTTAATATAAATGTTAGAAGTAAATTTAAGATGTAACTGTAGATGCACGTGATATGGGTCATCTTGATGAGTCACACCACATATGAACTGGGACTAACATAACACGTTATTACCTTGTGTTACGTGACATCTTAATCTTAGTGGGTAATGGATATGAGATGGGTTTCTTGGAATATTGTTCTGTTAACCGTAAGTGTTATAACTTACTTATATATCACTGCAGTTGCATGTACATGACTTAAGTTCTATGAAGTCGTAAAGATGGTTATCTAAATTAGTTTAGCCTCAGAAGCTTTGCAAAAAGTGTCTCGCAATCATAAATTGACAAGTTTATCCAATTGAGTAGATCATCCAATTGAATAATTTTGCCAATTTACTGTTCGCACCAGTAACCAGTCTAATTAAATTACTTACGTCAAGTATTATCAGAACCAGTCTTGCTTTAGACAAATATTTGTGTGATTCAGAATTACATAGATTTTCTGACACCAGTTTGTTTATTTACATTAATTTTGTGTAATAGTTTCCCAGCTCAAGTATTTACTCTATTAGGTTAATTTTCTTTAAGTTTTACAACTGTTCGATGCTAATATTTTTAACTGACTTTAAAAAAAGGATGAGGTTCTGAATTCGTCTGTAGGTTTTTTATTTTTATGTTTGTTACCTCATAACTTTTAACTGGGCGAAGCGTTTTTTACGTATTTTTTTATTTGAATGCTGGTGGTTCCCGTGTGGCCCCATTGGCACCAGGTCAAGATCTAATGGTTATCTCATAAGAAATCGAGGAAAACCCTCAAATTTCAAAGGCACATGAAGTCGGTTGAACTTCTTTTTTCACAATATCACTTGCTCACATTTTTTCTGGCAAGAAAAGCTATCGGTTTTGATCTAGCTTCTAAATCGTACCATGTAACGTTTTGCGATATATCAAAATTTCTCGTAGACGGAAAAGCAAGCTTACCGAAGAAATATGATATCAACGGTGTGTTTTAATTTAAAAGAAGAATTCATGGAATTAAATGATTATAATGATATTAGAAATAGAAATGACTAATGTTACACCTCAGTATCATCAACTACTATCAACTAGGTCTAATAACTAGTTTGTACAAATGAAGCATATGAATGAAATCCGTTACGTTAGTCGACTTTGTCATAAAAAGATAAGCGCTATCTTATCGCGTACAGGTGCTGCCCTGTTGTTAGTGACCTATTCAATGCAAACAGGTCTGTAGATATCAGTAGTATACAAAAACGTGGTCGCGATATATAATGTGGTTATTATTTTTTGAGATTTTTCTCAAATTTTAAGTAAACGCTCATGTACTTTTTTCGTTGATTGGTAAAATCTAACATAAAAATAATATAAGCCTCACTGCTTCGACCAACCTCGTTGGAGTGTATCCTGCCAGGTGCAATTCGAGATGAGGCAGTGTTCTATCCATAAAATATATCGCAGATAGTATGGCTCTAGCTAGATAAATAAAAATATGGTAATATCTCAACTTTTCAATTTTATGTATATTTTCTAAACCCAGTAACGTTTATGACAAACTTTGCCTTTTATATGTACTCAAGCATAAAAGTCACGTCCAAATTTTATATGAATGACGTGTCGAAACTTTCTACCTCATTATAACATACAAGGATTTTAATATTTGTTTTTGTTTTAATAGTTATAATCGCATTCTTAGTTACAAATCGTTTAATAACAATAGTATCTAAACTTTAAAATTGGCAAAAGAATCGATTTAGTTTATGGCATGCCAACTAGCAATTTAAAAAGTATCTGTTGCGGAATGTGAACCCGCGATGAAGTTTTTTTTTCTATAAATTGATTGATACACTTTAAACCTGTGCGTTTTTCTTAGTAAATAGTTTACCTGTCTTTGAAGAACAATATTTCTTATGAGAAAATTAGTATCTTATTTAACATATCACCATATGTGATTATTGTATTTGTCACATAAATAATTACAGTGTCTGGGAACTTTTTGGTTATTATAAGTAAGTATAGAAATATTATAAGTAGCATATATAACAAATAAACTCAGCTAAAGACCAGAAGACGTAGTAGTGAAATGTCCATCAAAATACACATTTTCATCTTCATTATAGAAGTGTATTTGACGCATCGTCTAGTTTGCTTTTTGCTTCTGTTTTCTAGGATATCCATTTCCGCTTCTCTAAGTAACTATTGTGGATATCGTTCTCTTGTAGCCGTTGAATTACTAATAAAACCAGTAGTCTAGACCGGTTTGCTGGACCTGATGCGGTCTGACGGTTTTCGCAACGCTACCATACGCAGGAATGTAGTAGGTATGAATTGTTTTTGTTAACGGCCTACTGTTGCATAGTTTGTTGAAATCGTTATTCCGAAATTAAATACCCATCTTTACGTAAATAGTTTTTAAATGTGTTTCTGAAAAGAGTTTTGTGAAATTCACTACATTACCACTCATTATTATGTCATTTATGATTATGATATTATATTACTTATGGTTAGGTTCTGTAATAAAAGGTAAAGGTAACTCTAATAAATATAACTTAATAAGACTTCGCTATTCATCCGTCCGTCACTAAGCCCTACATCCGGAATGGCGACAGCTAAAGAATTAAAATGTTTACAGATAACTTATATATATTGCTGTTTTAACAATACATAACGACTAAAAGCAAGTGAAAATGGTACGGAACTTTTCGTGTGTCAGTCCATCTCCTACTTAGCCGAATTTTCTGCACAATTTCGCGTAGCGCGTGTACTCTACATTAATTATGGGTATTGATATGAATTTATTAATAACTGACTTTGGTACATTTACACTTAACGTTATTGTCAAAATAGTATTGATAATTGCAATCTTTTTATCTCTCAAGGAATTCGATAAGAAGATTCTAAATCTTGACAACATGCCCATAAATCATAATATTAAGTTGATAAATTCTCCATTTCTAGCTAATAAAATGAGTAATTTTACTATTCAAAGTTTGAAAAAAAATCTGTGCTCTTACAGCAAGTTAAAAGGTTATGAATATTTACAACACACTGCATATTAACAAAATAATAACCACAGACCGTTACCAACCAAGTATTACAAAAAGGTAACAATTAGTTCTGCCTCTGCTTTGAGCATTTCCAATTCGTTGTACTTGCGTAACGCTGAAGAACTTGGTACCCAATGGCTCTATTATTGAGAGTAAAAGCAATGCTTTCTAATTTATCGGTTTAAGATTAATCAGGGTTACAGGGCCACCAAGAAGATTTCACTGAATTTAAAGCAAAACTAAGAAGGCACATTAATTCTATTGTAGTAATAATTTGAAACAGGTGACATTAGTCACGTTTAAATTAATTTTAGCGTCTCTTTCGGCATTGTTAAGTAATTTACGCAATTTTTCTAATACATTAGCGGCAATGACTTCGTGTTCATGCTGTGGTGTTAATAAATTGATATTTTTATAAAAGAAATCGGTGAAATCACAATCTTTTCTCGATAACATACTTTGATAGATTTTTATTGTAGTTTAGAATTTCATGGTACAATGATTTCCCCTTGATAATGGCGGTGTGACGAATTTTGATGTCATAATTTTAGTTTCCTCTGAGTGGCACATTTGAAAAGCTGACGTGTTACTTTTTTAGGGTTCCGTACCGAAATGGTAAAAACGGGACCCTATTACTGAGACTTCGCTGTCCGTCCGTCCGTCCGTCCGTCTGTCACCAGGCTGTATCTCAAGAACGGTGATAGCTAGACAGTTGAAATTTTCACAGATGATGTATTTCTATTGCCGCTATAACAACAAATACTAAAAATAAAATAAAATAAAGATTTAAGGGGGGCTCCCATACAACAAACATGATTTTTTTACCGTTTCTTGCTCGATACTAATAACGTTGCCTTATGTTACATAGATAATGGTACGGAACCCTTCGTGCGCGAGTCCGACTCGCACTTAACCAATTTTTCCTATTTCAATATTATATTAATAGATAAGTTTACATAACACGAGGAAGTGTTAATTATCTTCTTTAATAGACTATTTATAAGTCTCTATTTATTTTTATTTAGTAGTATTTTTTTTATTTAGTAGTCAATATTACGACTACAAAGTATAGGTAACTACTTTTGGTCTTATTTATAATGACTTATCGGAGGTTTAAACGGAGATTTTATCGGAGAGATAATAAACGTTGTAGCGTAAAGAGACTATTATGAATAACAAGTTTTGACAATTTTCGCGAACTTTTAAACCTCCGATAAGTCATTATGAATAAGACCATTAATGTTTTACGTCATTTTGTATTTTAATTTAAGAGATATTTTTGGCTTTGTAATCTCTCAATGAAACCTATCAGTCAATTAGTTATTGACAAAGAATTCTTTATTGGACTTTTATAGCTTGCCAGTTGTGAGTAAAAAAAAAAATAACAACTTTTTCTAACAAACGAAGACTGTTATTTATAAGCGTGTTTATATTGTCAAATTCTTTACGGAGATCATTTTAGTTCAATCGAATAAAATGAGTTTAAAATTAGTTTTCTTACTACAGAATACGATTTATTTGTTACGTTTTTGCGTTGGAGGTTATTTTAATATTTTGGTAATATCTTAAACCTCTATTATTTAAGTACTTACATTCAGAAGTAGTTAATTTATTTATTAGATAGAAGAGTATATATAGCTAATATTAAATCTATCACAAACACTTTAGCAATATGCGAATATTGCTGTAGTGAAAGAGTAATCGAATAAGAGTCTGATTAATTATCGATTATTATATTACTATCTAATATAATTAATCGTATCACTCGATATAATTGATGCTTAATATCGACAATATCAGTGTATAGCCTTGTATCAATCATGTTAGCATTTAATTGATTAGAAATAATATATTTAGATGACAGTTAAGATCAATGTTCGGATGTGATGATATTATTCAATCATGTCGCATACTGCGGTATAGTTTCAACATTGGTAATATCGTTATATATATCTAATTTTCTTAGGTATTGTTGATGTAACATAATTTATTTAAATTTTTGTTTAACTACGAAACGTAAAAGTTAACTTTATAACAAAAAGATTTTAGTTCTAATCCGAAAAACGGATAAAAGTTGTGTAAGGGACTTTTCTATTGAACAACTTAAATGCCTAATCTACAGAGACATGGGTTTAAAAAGTTGTGTTTGTGAAAGTCCTGCCTATATTTGTCATATAAAAATACAACTGGTATTAACACTGTTTAAACTAAACCTATCCATTTGAGAATTGGCGAAAAAAAAAATACAAATTAAGTTATTGTGTGAACATCATACTAGTTATCCTTAGTTCTGATTTTCAGCTTCCACAGTGTTCCGAAAATTAAATGCGAAAATGTATTATTTCGCCACCACTTTTGATCTAAACGAGGCACTCTAGGGATATACCATTATATCTTAATAGAAACAATATATATTTCAACTGTCATCATTTAACAATTGAGTTTAGACAACTGAACGGTCACCAATCATGATCATAAATATGTTATGACATGGGTTTACTTTGTAAATAATAAATATTAAATATTCACGGACATTTCACACAACGTCCTCTGGTCCCAAGCTAAGCTTATATGCTTGTGTTATGGGTACCAGAATACGGATAGAATACATATACTACTTTTCTTTTGTAAATACATACTTATAATACATAGAAACACCCAGACGCAGTACAAACATTTGTATGACAATTAGAAAAATCACACAAATGATTGTCCCGAGCGGGAATCGAACTCGCGACCTCTTGATCGGCAGTCCGTTACCAGAACCACTACACCACGAGGCCCGTCAATGGTTTAAATTCCTAGCACGAGACGGAAGGCATAAAATTAATTTACTATAATTTATTTGATAAGAATTTTATTTGGATGCAGTGACCTGACGCACTAGTACTTTTTAAAGACATTGACACCAATTATGTTACGTCAAAACACTTCTCTCTCCACCCAATAACGTCTCACTGTTGAGCATGGGCCTCGTCCACTTTGAGAGGGATTATGGAATTTATGGTCTAACTGTGCCGCGCTGACCAGGCGTGTTGGTGAAGATCTGGCTCTAAAATATTTCTTAGCTGGCTTTTACAGCACCCTGGGAAGCCCACCGCCCGGACATGGGGTGCAATAGAATCAATTGTAAAATATATATTCACAAGAAATAATAACAAAACTGTTACTGTATTTCTTTTCTACAAATCGAAAATACTCAATAGGTACCTACCCTAATAACATTGGGCCGTAAACTATCCTTCGTAGAAAAACACGACCTACATAATATACCAACACGGTATATTATTTTTAAAGCCTTATGAATAAGATATTGAAAGCCGCTTTCCTCAACAAATGACATTGAGTGCTCGGTCCCATGAAGGTATAGATAAAAAAAAGGAGGCCATACTTGGAACATCGGTTTGAGGCAAATACCTACGTATCTCTATCTCACTCTCTGTGGTCTGACCTCTCTTTTTAGTGTGGCCTTAGTACTGCTATCTCCTTATTAAAATCTCCTAGTAAATTCTTAAAAAGAGTCACCACACATATCAAATCACAAGTTAAACACTGTCATTTGATAGTGTTTAATCGTAACTATAAATAACTAGTTGAAATAGGATGAATGAAATTAAAAATAATAAAATAGTAGATCACGGATGCTTTTCATGGTTGACGAATCAGTGAATTATTTTCCCCATTTCCTAAGGATTTCGTAATTTGGCAACATTGGTCACCATATGTCAAGTTGTCGACAAAATTGTGCCAATATGTCGGTTGTTTACTTTACGGTTCACAGCTTCGTTTCAAATTTTCGACTCTAATTATTTTTATAATTAAAGAAATGGTGCAAACTTGTGTAGTGCGTGGTTGCGGTAGTACGTGGTGTCCAGGAGGTGATATACAATTTCACGCGTAAGTGTTTAGATCGTGATTTCTGGCATTGAATAACTGCAAACATATTTCTTTGTATTTTCAATTAAATACTTCATAAAATGATTAAACAATGTTTTCAGCATACTTCTAACTAACTATACTGATAACGATGTAAAGATCTAATAGTCTTACATTGAATTTCATGGACTTAGTGCAATTTTATCTTTCTTGTTTACAAGAAGTAATTTTGAAATAGTATGACCATACTGAGGACATATCTAGGACTTTCTGTGGGACCTGAACTAAATTATACATGTTTGCTTAGTCATTTAATTTTTATTTCACATTATTTACAACATTAATATACTTACCTACAATATTATTTTTTTAGATTTCCTAAAAATAGTACCCAGAGGAAATTATGGTTATCCATTGTACCATTGAAAATGAAATTTTATGAAAGTGCAAGGATTTTTTAAAACAAACAGCAGTTCCTACTATAATTACAAATCAAGAAGCAGTATCACCTTGCAAGGTAAAATTTCAAGTATCTATTTACAAACTCCTTTAATTGTCTCACATGTTATACAATGTTAAATATTTGAATTTATAAGGAATATAAAAACTAGTATGAAAAAAAATACCCCACCAGTATCAGGAACATTTTCCAAACTACCGGCGCTCAAGGCTCCAGAGATAATTGCTGCTTTCTGAACCAGCCCCCCCCCCCCGATCCGACTGCCTAATGAGAGCCTTACATTATTATTATGTTTCAGAAATGTAGTAGTTCGAATATATGGCAAAAGGCTATATTTTGTAAAATATATTATAATTTTCAGATAGACAGTTCATTACAGGAAGAGTCTATGGGGCAAGTAGCTACTCTGGGTGTACCAAATCCTAGCTCTGGCATTTATGAAAGTAATCCTTCCTGATGGGCCAACTCAGAGAAAACAATATAGAAAACAAATTAATTAATGTTGTATCACAACATTTTACTCCTCTGTTGCAAGAAATGTTTAAGCATCCCATCACGGACTCAATTTATTGCAATGATTTGCATGAAAGCGTATTAATTAAGAAAATTGCAAATTCATTTTTTAACACTTAAAGAGTCATACAGAAAATATACTTAGTGATTTACGTGGTAAGAGACAGAAATTACACAAAACAATAATATTTAGTCATGTATAAAAGAAAAGTTATTAAATGATTTTAATTTGGAAAGTGCTGTTGTTTCTTTTTTGCCCTTTTTTTGTAACTTTATTATCGTTCCTATTATAGCCCCCTATGATATATGTCACAGTCAAAACTTATAACCACTCAATAGACTGTAAGCTCTCGACAGTAGTACTTTTGACTGAAATTATTCAAAACTAATTTTACCCAATATAGCTGTTTAAATGTAATTTTAACTGACTTGCCTAGCGCCAAGTAGTGGAACACAAGGCACAGGGAGCCAAGGGCAACCCGACAAGGGTGGGTTAGGTTTTTAGCTCCCGTCATGCCATTCATGATAGGTTCCTTTAAACGCTGTAGACAGAAATATACGTAAAAATTGATTTTGACTGATTCTCCGTTCTTCCGTCAGCCACTTTTAACCACATTCATATTGTCAGTTAAAATGACTATTAACTACAGATTTTCCGACAAACTAATTTTAATCAACGTAACGTATTTTTTTTTTCAGAAGTATTATTGACCGAATTTGCCCTTTAACTGACATTAATAAATAGAAATACATTGGCTAACCCAGAAATCTAGGAAAAACTATTGTCCAGTATGTATTCATAATGTTTAATTAATCTGCAAAATTAATGAAACATATATCTTTTGCGATTTCATGGTTGGTCCCTTAATAACAGTACATGTTTAAAAATATGAGTACAATAACCCTTTTTCGTTTTTACGCTACCTACACAAAAAGTTATGTTTCCACTTAGGTATGCCAAATAGATTTTATTGTGTAACTTGTTTTGTTTACTAAGAAATTACTAACACCTTGTTATTTTTAACCGGCTTCAAAAAAGGAGGTTCTCAATTCGTTGGAATCATTTTTCTGTATCTTTGTAACATGTATTTAGGTCTGAAATAAAGGTAAATTATTATTATTTTATCTCAAGCAGATCTCACAATCATTCATTAATTTCGTATTGCCGTAGGAACTACACCTTTGTTCTAGTAATTATCTATTTCCCACCAATATTCTATAGGTACATCGTACATACGAACTAGGAAATTTTACGTGTTTAAAAATGTAAAAAGAATAATAAATTTAACAACCGAACCTCCAGTTACTGTTAAAAAACTAGAATTATCCAAACTTTCACGCGATAACAAACAGTTTGTTTTTTGAGTATTTTTTTTACGCACAGTACATAAAGTATCTCGACATATAAAATCTATACGGGCTAGGTCTTAGAAGTGAACATTTTGTTGACACTATATGGAACACAACTACTTGAAGTTTTGTCCTGGAAGAAATACAATAAAGGTTACCCTACTTAGAAAGAAAGGGTTTGACCACAGTGAGCGAGATAGCCATACATCATTTTTGCTTCAAGTAGGTATTCAGAGTCTGGACTCCATTTTTATCTATAGCTTCATGCTCGGTCCATCTCTACCTTTGTTTATTTCTACGACTTTCAAACATCACATATTAAATCTTATGTATCTACAAAAAAATTAAGCTGTCTAAGTAATAGTAATATTAATTTCGGTACTATTTTGATCTTAGATATTTTAGAAAAAATTAAACGAAGATAATATTTACAATTTCATTACGTTATTAATTTTTCCCATATTTTTGATTAGATTTCTTATTTTATTATTATTACTATCGTTATCTGGCGACATATTTTTATCCAAACTTTAGTTATTATAGCTTAACTTAATAACTATAATTCGATATAGCTAATCGCCTTTAATTTTTTTCTGACCCAGGAACAAAGAAATTAATTAAAAAAGAGGTATTATATCTTACGTGTCCCAACTTTTCAGCACTAAAGAACGCTGACAAACCTCTTGTATTTTTGCAATGTTCAAAGAAGCTAAATGTCTAGAGTGTTTCAAAGAAGTTAGTAATTTTAAAGGCATGAAGTATAAAACTTGTAAAACAAGTAGCCAGTAAGTATGAAACCCCGTCAAGGTCTGCGGAACCCGCTCGTCAGTCCGGTCTGGACGACGTCGGACATTCGGACACACTCTGATTGTTACATTGTGTACCCACACGTTGGCTTTCTTTGAACTTCATATTCTATGCTAAACATTTTAATACAAACAAAATTATGCTTTTGAGTGTAAAATTTTACATTTGCCTGTTTTCTTGTTGTGATTGACACTTCCGGTACTAACGTTTTAATACATAATCTTTTGCGTATTTCATAAAAACGCCCGCCTTTCTGGAATAGGGATATAGAAAATAGTTTATATTCTATTCGCAGGACGCAAATAAACTATATTTTTACTTGATTGTAATAATGAAAACAAATTAAATTTTATTAGAATCGGGTTAAGCCTTTCGAAGGACTTACATTGTAACAAGAGACATGTAATAAGAGGAGAGTAAAATAATATTTTTAGTGCTACGGATGAATGTGGAGGAAAAAAGTCTAAGATATAATGAATGGACTGTGCGAAAGAGGATAAGAAACAAAGAGGAGTTAACATGTATGCGACATCTGAGAAGGCTATATAAAGAAAACATTTCGTGCCGACTCCAAATAGTATGATAAAGGCATGCGAATGTTTAGAAAAATGAAAAAGAAGAGGTTTAATGAATATAATGTTCAATATAATATTAAAACATATATGTACATAAAGAGTTATTTAATAATTTAACAATTCTAGCACGAACAGCACGAATATTTAAATTAGTTGATATACAATTTATACACCCACATGCTTAGCTCGCACAACTCTGTCAGACAGTGAATTTTTAAATTAGCCTTTTAAGTATTTGTAACACGTACTTATTGCCCACGACTCTGATATAATGTACTCGTCGATAGTAAGTTCTAATATAGCATATTATATTGCTAAAGTATATAAGATTATACTAGTTAATGTCTCTAGTTCTACGCGCATTTATAGTCACTGCCTCGCTTCTTGTCTATTAGCCTGTGTTCTTCTGATCTATGAACTATTCAACCGTACAGTTTTATTAATGACTAGCTGTTGCCCTCGACTCCGTCCGCGTAGAATTTAGGAAATTTTCCCCGTTTTTGCAACATTTTTAACTACTGCTTGAGTGAGAGTATTATAAACGTAAGAGTAAACAAATATAATCAGAATGAACGAACTGCTAAGCTATCAGGAGTTACACGTGTTATTGTGAGTCAACCATAAAATATAGATATATGCTGTTTAGGGATATTTTTTAGACAATTTTATGTAGAATATTTCCGTCGTACATGATTTCTATGTAACTTTAACCATTAAGGCTGCACACGCGACGGAAGCTTAAAAAATGGAGTACCTTTTCCCGTTTTCCCAACATTTCCCTTCACTACTCTACTCCTATTGATTGTAGCGTGATGAAAAGTATACTATAACCTGCCCAGGAGTATGAAGAATAATTGTACCAAGTTTCATTAAAATCCGTCGAGTAGTTTTTGTTTCTATAAGGAACATACAGACGGACAGACAGACAGACAGACAAAAATTTTACTGATTGCATTTTTGGCATCAGTATCGATCACTAATCACCCCCTGATAGTTATTTTGAAAATATATTTCATGTACAGAATTGACCTCTCTACAGATTTATTATAAGTATAGAAATACGGTACAGTAGTTAGTTTTTACGTGACAGAGAAACAGACATCTTTACAAACTTTTACGTTTATATTAATATTATTAAGATCAGAAGGAATGTAGAACACTAACATTTTGTTTTATCTTATGTTATAATTTCGCTATTATTTATATAGAGACTTAATAATAATATAATTTTCTAATTATATTAACCACACTACCAAATAAGATGTTCTACAATAATACTTTTGTGATAGAACAACATTAAAGTATGTCGCGAAACTAAATTGTAACGAAATTAGTAACTGTTCATCTCTGTTATATAAAGAATCCAAACTAAACGTTCAGATTAGTTACGCATTAAGACGTAAGATTTCGAACTCAATAGTTATTGTGTATTTGATGTAGTTTCCATTTACAAATTTTAAACGATTTTACTTTTTATAATAAAAAATTTAGAGTTTAGGTAAAAATTATACAGCATTAAATGAGTTATTTATCAACATAAAGCAAAGGACTTTTCAACATATTGATTATTATTATGAAATAAATCCATATCATATAACCGTTATTTTAGATCGGTAAAAGATATTTAATAATTTCCTTAACAGAAAAATAACAATAACAATTTTCGCAACTTTCCCGATCTGAAGATTAAACTTCAAATTGATTTCTCGGTAACAGCCGCCACAGAAGCGGAAGAAACATTAACATACAATAATGAGAAAATAATTCGTGTAGCAAATAGTACATATAAAAAAGAATTTGCAAATATACATATGGATGACTGGAATATAAAAAGCAACATCTGTTTAAAAGTTTTAAAGCAATGGCGGGATAAAAAGGCGGTTAAAAAAGGGCGATGCGGCGATGCCACGAAGAACCGAGAGAAATGCAATAATTTGCATTTTATTTTCCCACAAAAAGCATAAATTTCATTCTTCGTAACTGTTTCTCACAATTGTGCCTCAGTAATTGTACAATTTTAATGATTTCATGCAATCTTTACTATTTATCTATATTAAACTAATTTATTTTCGCGTTTAGGTATACATATATTTATTAACACCTTGTTTCAAATTCTGAGAAAGTCAAAGAGGAAGAAATAAGTCTAGAATAAGGCCAAAGAATAGACGGGTGAACTATGCAAAAACGGATATAAAAGACAGAGGAGTCAACATTGGTTTTGACGTCTGGCAAAAGACTATTGAAGAAAAAGAGACATTGCACCGACTCCAAGTATCCATAGGGCAGAAGAATGATGAAAGAATTAAGGGATAACGTGTTAATTACTATGGCACGTCAAAACTAAAGTTATATTTAGAGTGTTATATTGTTAAATATGAAAGTCTTACGTGATGCGATGCGAACAGTTAAACGTATGAAACGCTCTAGTTTTTGGGAAATATTTATGTCGGTTTCACTTGAAACTAGTGTGATGCACGTAATACCATAACATTTTAGTGATATATCTTTCTTACAATATACTTTAACTGTATAGTGATCGTTATTTATTCATGTGCCGTGCCTTCGTAAAATCTGAAGGTAAAATCTTATATCCGTGATAAAATCTTACGTAGCGTGAAGGGTCGACTTATGAACCGTGATGTCGGTTAAGATTGTGTAAAACTGATGGTGAGACATTAACAAGTACACTACAATAATAAAGCAACAGTGGCTACGTTAATTATGGTGAATTGAGTTTTAATGTAGAGCCATAGAAAAGCAGTACTTACTTGGAAACTAAAAGATTAAATTTCAAAATTTCTTATGTTTTTGTATAGGTTTCCTGAATTCAGAAGCTCTTGAATATTGACTGTTTACTTTTCTTTAATAAATTGTGCAAATGGAACAAGAGTTCGGTGAGAACTGTTATTTCAAATTGTTATCAGCTTTGATCTTATTTTACCATTAATTAAATATATTTGTATCTGTTTGTAGACTATGTTATATATATGTTATATATTATATCTAAAATATAAAATTAACGTGTCACAGTGTTAGTTACCGTACTCCTCCGAAACGGCTTGACCTATTTTTCTCAAATTTTGCATACATATTCAGTAGGTAGGTCTGAGAATCGGCCAACATCTATTTTTCAAACTTTTTTTTTTAGTATGGCAAAACAACGTTTGCCGGGTCAGCTAGTATTATTATAAATTATATTTTAGTAACGTTTGTAATCCCTACTAATATTAGGTATAAGTGCGAAAGTAACTCTGTCTGTCTGTCTGTTACGCTTTCCCGCTTAAACCTTTCAACCGATTTTGATGAAATTTGGCACAGACAATCTTTAGACCCTGAGAAAGGACATAGGCTACCTTTTATTGCGAAAAAAAGGATGAAAAGTTTTCTAATTTCACGCGGACGGAGTCGCAGGCAACAGCTAGTGATTAATAATCATGGATATGACCTCTAGACTTTATGTAACACAAGTATGGTTTAAGCTCAAGATGAATGAATATTTGTAGTGTGCTACTATTATATCTCAATGAGCCTCATACAAGTTGGTCTGACTGTGAAGTATAAGGTTATGATGACTACTATGACATGCCATTATAACTTTCACATAACTATGGTTTACGCAAATGAATTCTGAACTATTCCGAAGTATATTACGTATGCATATTGTTTCAATTATTGTTAGAACTTATGTTTACGTGTGTAGCAGTTGTTAAAGTAGCAAATATAAAACTTATAATAAAGTTAAGGGTATCAGATTATGTTTAATATATTTTAGCCAGATGCAGAATAAATTTACAAATCTCTCTGTTCATCGCAACTGTTATTATAACTGGAAATAGAACTCTCACAGACATTGGAAGCAATGTTATCTGTAGGTACTAAGTACCACAAAGCCCAAAGAAAACAAAAATAGAATTAAGTATATACTTTTCTTATATACGTAGGTACATAGCCAAGATATAAACTAAAACATGCTCAGAAAAATATCCATTAATGTTTATATACAATTATTTATTTACCGCTGTATTTGTTTCATTTATTCAGAAAATGCCAAACAAAGAGTATAAATATTATTCTATAATGAAAACACGTATTTCAATAACATTTCGCTCTGCATGAATAATCTGAATACTTTCACATTATCTCATATGGTGCAGACATGATTCATATGGATCTTTATGTGGCTATTTTGAATCGTGAGTGGAGTGATAAGAGATCGAATAGCTTGAACATTAATACAGGAAGAAGGATCGCTCTTAATGCGAGATATTAAACGCTCATGTTAATACTTCGATATGAGTGGTCGTTTTGATCTTGATAGCATATGTTCGTGTTTTATTTCAGGTACTTTGATTTTATTTGGTATATTGTATTTTAATACCTTTTGATAGATCGCTGTCCGTGTTGAGCTTGAGAATACAAGTGTTATCACCGGTGCTGTTATAAAAGCCAGCTAAGAGATATTTTAGACAGGTAACATCCTCTTTGAGAGACGAACACCTCGAAAATATACCCAAATGCCAACACACCTGGTTAGTGCGGCACAGTAGCCCATAATCCTTCCCAAAGTGGAAAAGACCCGTACTCAAAAGTGGGACTTTAATGAGCTGGAGCGAGAGAGAGAGAGAGAGAGGGGTAAATCATATTGATATATTGTCAGATTCTTAATAAGTCAAAAGATCAGATCACGTCATGTTTTCACCTATCAAAATCTTCATATCGAAATTTCAATTTGTTTATATGAAAAATATTTATGGCCTTATTCCTAATAACTTATCGGAGGTTTAAACGGAGATTTTATCGGAGAGATAATAAACGTTTTTGCGTAAAAAGACTGTTATGAATAACAAGTTTTGAAAATGTTCACAAGCCAATTTTAGATAACTTTTAAACCTCCGATAAGTCATTATGAATAAGACCGTTATTGTATATTTTCAATGTCAGTTCTAAGCTCCTCATATAATCTAAAACTTAAAACACATAATATAAGTCTATACTATCTACACTAATATTATAAAGCTAAAGGATTTGTTTGTTTGTTTAAACGCGCTAATCTCAGGAACCACTGGGCCGATTTGAAAAATTCTTTCACTGTTAGATAGGGCATTTATCGAGGAAGGCTTTAGACTATATAACGTTACGATCAGTAGAAGCGAAGCAGTAGTGAAAAATGTTACATAAATGGGGAAAATTTTCTAAATTCCACGCAAATGGAGTCGCGGGCAACAGCTAGTAGGTAAATAAGGTTCTTTTATCTGCATATTCATAACGAGAGATAAGTAGGGGTACCTGGGATCTTTATAAAAATATATTATGTTTCCTGAAAAACATAAAACGTCTCAAAAATTGTACCCAAGGATATTCAACAAATAGCCCGACGTACATAAAACATGTAAAGAGCCTTCCCCGACCTTGAACCGGTTTACTGTACACTGATCTTCTTACCTAACCTTTGAGTTTCATCTACCGTGTTTAATGTAAAATGTTTTTATACATTTTTTGCTTCATAAAGCTTATGCTTATGAAGGGAAAACAGGGGTTCCTGAATAAGATTTTGGCTTTAGATAAACTTTAAATTAAATGATGTCCTGTTTGAAGGTTTTTATGAGTACAAAGTTTTGGCACGAGGAAATAAATATTATAATTTCAGTATTGTTACTTCTTCAAGTCGTAATAGTTAAGGCTTAATTAAGCAAAAATATGAGGGTAGAATATTGTTTTAAATCTTTCTAAGATAAAAACAAACAAGCATTTAGTAGCTAATGATAAGATTACCCAAGGAGGGTTAATGTCAGGCAGGCGGTTGGTCGTGAAATCAGCCAAATTCCATTGTAACATGAACACTTGTTAAGTAGGTATTGAAACTTGTAGTCATGTTGCACCGACCCCGAATAACGGGATAAGGGCGGAAGAATAATGATAACATTGTATCAGACAGTGAGAAAAAATGAATCCTTACATTCAACAAATCCTAAACCTCAACATGTTTGATACTTACACATTTTATTAGCGTTTTCAGTGGTTTCGTACACTGAACCGGGTTTACGATAGTGACGTCATAGAATGCTACTTTGGCCTCAAGCCAACTGATAGGCACTCGACCTAGCTTACCCCAATGCTTTATGTTCGAGTAATGACTAACCATTACAAGCAGCTTTGAGAAAATTCATTGAGTGGTCGTATGTAAACCTTAAAGCATTAATGCAGCAAGAATTGGCATTGTCAGACGACCCCGCTAAAAAGGTATGAGATCTGAAACACATATTGTAAAGTGTATACACAGTGTAGTTTCTTTGTGTCCGATGAAATTATATGTTTGGAGACGTTATCTTGGTATAAACACCACACCGACCTTGATGTATCATCATTCTCCTCCTCTTATCCCATTATTCGGAGGTTAGCGCAACATGTCTTTTTTACCATAGTCTGTCAATACGTCATATTATCTGTGTTAACTCCTCTTTCTTTCATATCCTCATTCATACAGTCCATCCATATTTTCTTGGGCTTTCTATAAACTTTTTTATTCTACATAATGTATATCTGACAAATAATAGTAGTGTATGTTACTACTCCTGTTGGCTAAGTACTCAAAGCCACAAGTAACTTTATATGAGGCTACGCGAAGTAAGTTACTATGAAAGGGTTATAGCTTTCTTTACTTACTGATATCCCTAATTACGCATAATGAGCGTATAAATCTATACTCTGCAACCAAATTACGGGTTTAGGGTTAAAATCCATATAGAAAGTGATAGATACATAGTACTTTCAATTATAATATATCACGAAATAACAATATATGCGCCATTAACCCTGATCTACCGTGATCGCTTCACATGAAAGCTCAATATTCACATTTAGTTATTACAATAGCTGTTAACTAATACCTATATCACCAATACCTATTAAGTTTACACAGGTAACGGACCTCTTTCCCATGGTGGGCAGAGACTATAGAACGCTATGTGCTACGACCTAAAAACACTACTACTTCCAAAAACAAAAATATAAAATACGCTATATTAACTGTGTTCATTTTACTAACAATACTAATGAAATGAAATGATCAGAAAAATACAGAACATTATAGACTACAAGAAGTTTTCATTATGGCATAAAATATAACTCACAATCCGTCCCTTAAAAGTAACCGCGTAATCAAAACTGCTTTATAGTTTAGGCAAAGAGGTATAGGTAATATTACGAAAAAATCATGTTTAGGTAATTCTGGTCGGTACGATAAATACTCATTTTATACGAAGTGAAATAACGACAGTGAAATAATAGTTGGGTAACACTAGCAATACCGTAGTGCTAAAAATTAAAAGATTATGCTCGGCTTCTGCGCGTTTTAATCAGGATTATTGCAATATACTCTTTGTCAATAACTATGAAATATTCTTTACAAAGAAGAAATTATTTACGTTTAATTTGATATAGATTTATTGATTGCAACAATATGAAATTTGCAACATTAAACTCGTGCTTTTGACTCGACTTAGTCGGTAGTGAAACTGATGTCTGTGTTTAAGATTGTAGCCTCGTATCCTGCTTCGGAATGCTTTTTTGATGTTCCTTGTAAATTCACTTAAGTCATAAATTCATTGTCAATTATTGTACCTATCTCTCCAGCTCATTAACGTCCCACTGTTGGACACCGGCCACCTCCACACACCTAAAGGAACTGACAAGTGTTAATTTTCGCGGTTTCCGTCTCTCACAGAAGATTTTATCTGTTTACAATATCCATTAGGATGGAAAATCGGCGGCGGTTCTTAATCCATCACCATACGGACATTTGTACCTATAATTGGTAGTAAAACATTAAAAAACACAAGCGATATTTATTTGCTATATTGTAACAGCCAGTACTCTTCTCGAGTACTACAATAAAACGTTAATCACCACATCAGTACTCGTAAAATGTTATAGGTTTTTAAGTAAAATTGAGATGTATTTAATGTGTCATGAAGCGGTTGTTTATTGCATTACATTGAGACGCCGTAATTAAGGAAGCCCTGGGTGTACATCGGCTGTAAAATTTTAATGGAACATGATAAGCCAAGCACCTATAACATTTATTGTTTTAGAATGATATAGGGGGTGATCTATGTTATTTAGTGAAAGTCACCACAAGGGTCACAAATACAAATGACATCACCCTATTCCCTCTCTAGGATGCTGTAGGAGGTAAGGAAGGGATTTCGTTAGCAGTGACAGACGGAAAAAAATAACCCCCTGCTAACAAGCCTGGTCAGTGCGGTATAGAGGACCATAAACCCTTCTGATTTGTAGGAAGCTCATGCCCAACAGTAGGACGCTAGGCTATGGAGAGAAGCAAAAACTCATCTATCAACCGTTGTATTTCACATAAACGGTACCTACCTACGTTATTTGTCTTAAGTAAAAAGTGTAGTGTTACTAGTTTATATAAAAATGTATGCAAAGACTAAAAGGCGACCTCAAGCCGCTCATACTTATAATAAAGACGGCTTAAGTTTTAAGCTTTCTACTTCGTTCGCTCTTAAGCAATATCGGGAATAATACTGAATACCTTTCTAAGACCTAACGTTAAGTTACAGACTTCTTAACAAAGCTTAAAAGCGTACTTCACTTTAGCTACGCTCAGCATTTTTCTACAAGTCTTTATTTGTTGGAGATTGGGTGCGTTCGATGGTGCCAAAATGTTTGCGTGCTTAAAGTAGAGCTCATCGTTTAATAATCGTTAGGGTAAAGAGGTTTGAAGTTCCTTAAAATATATAGTAGAGTGTAGTCTATAGTAGAGTGTAGAATATAGTAAATAGTTCCTGATTTCTGACGTCGACGAAAACGTATTTACATCGCCGCCACTCCATACGCGTAGTGTTGAGAATTTTTTTTTCCTTTTATTCCTTTTCTTTTGCAACATTTTTCACTAATACTTCGCTCCTATTGATCGCTGCGTGATGTTAAATAGCCTATAGCCTTTCTGGATAAATGGACCCATCAACTTAAAAAGAATTTGTTAATTCGAACCAGTTCCTCAGATTAGCGCGTTCAACCAACAAAATCTTCAGCTTTGTAATATTAAGTATAAATATCCAGTTCGAAAATTTGATGGACAAAAAACACAGGTATTATAGTGTCTTAAAAATTTGACTACAATAAAATTTGATATCAACAGTAAAGACCTAAGTTTAGAAAAAATGGTCAAGTGCGAGTCGGACTCGCGCACGAAGGGTTCCGTACCATTATCTATGCAACATAAGGCAACGTTCTTAGTATCGAGCAAGAAACGGTAAAAAAATCATGTTTGTTGTATTGGAGCCCCCCTTAAATATTTATTTTATTTTATTTTAGTATTTGTTGTTATAGCGGCAATAGAAATACATAATCTGTGAAAATTTCAACTGTCTAGCTATCACCGTTCTTGAGATACAGCCTGGTGACAGACGGACGGACGGACGGACAGCGAAGTCTCAGTAATAGGGTCCCGTTTTAACCCTTTGTGTACGGAACCCTAAAAACGAACAGTCTACGGGAAATAATACGATTATGCTAATTGGCCTTCCAATGTACTTATATATTTAGACCGATGACATAAGAGCAAACATCCGTAACATGTAGTTGTCAAATCATGACAAGTCCAACTTTGTTTTCATGGTGCCTTCAAAACAATCACATTCCCGTGACATTTCACACATTTAACTAGCTCGGGAGTAGGGTTACCATAGTGTTTACCAAATGGTGGAATGAGATAATAAAACTCACTTTGATTACAAATCTAAGCACAGACTAGATAGTAAATAGGCATTCAATCTCTCTTCAAGATACGTAAGACGTAACTTTAGCCTGGCTAAAGTTAGTTTAGGGTCTAATAAAACATGGTTACCCGTATTCATGTGACGTGTAGTTTTCGCAAATTAAAATGAATAAAATAAGTATCTAATAAGTATCTATTGGGATATATATCATAGACAGACATAGTGCGTATTTCACGCACACATAGATATACGTGCCGGCTGGTGATTTAGCCATAGACGCACCATTTGTTATGTCTGTGTATCTAGGTATATTTAATTCATATAGGTACATTGACTCTTGTTGGTACTTATATTCTAACAGACTCTCTGTCTCTGAAACGTTGGACTAGATTAAAGACAAAATATACGCGTCTAAATCTCTCTCTCTGGTTTTGTTTTCCTATAACTTATAAAAAATTAAGATAGTTTTATCAAAATGAAAGGATAGAAATCTTAAAATTGATAGAAACAATTCAATGCAATGAATAAATGCAAATTTATAAAGACAGGGGTTTACATCTGAAAAATTTAAACCCCTGTCCTCATAAAGTCTTTGACAAGAGATATATTAGAAGAACTCGAAATCAAGATATTATTGTGTCTTTGAATATAGGAAGTTTGTATAAACTTACTTGTTTGAATTGAGGGTTATACTTACCACAGAACCTGAACATGAATATATAATGTATTAAATTTAATGACGTATGTAATCAAAACCTCCTCATATTTCCAGTCTGTTAAAATAACTAATTAATTCCAAGGAGGTAAACGAAGATTATGAACTAACACGCTAATACCGCTTTATCTATTAAGATATTAATATGCAATAATATGTTTGTTACATAAATTTGAAATCTTAATAAGCTTGAATATAATATCTTAATCACTTGAGAACTAATTTAAAAGCATTACGTAATTGTGTTTGATGTTCAAGTAAATTGGAAAGTATTAAATTAATCCGATTGTGTGGTATCCTTAGTTGTAAAGTTCTGAGTCATCGGTTAATAAGTGTCGTCTGGTTTTGGGCAACGCGAGCAACATTTATTGACATTAACGCGTAACGCATCCGGCGGGGACGAATGACGTATCACATTACTTCTATATAAACAAAGGGGACAATTAGGGTTTCAAACTTCATAGAGGAAGTGAAGCGTTGATTAAAGTACATTAGTTGGATTCAGCTGGCCCATTTATGTTGTTATTTGAATAATGGGAACAGCCGAGTCAACTTGGGCGCATCATCTATATTATTATGTCTGAGTACCATCATCCGCAAAGGGTTCTGAAAGTATATGTTGTATTTGTTGCAAGAGCGACAGAGTTATTTACGAGTAGTATGAAAGATTGATATGAAATCTTATTGCTGAATATTGTTGATTAAATTTTCGTAGTTTTTTGGAAATAGTATAAAGGTTATACCTAGAAAACGCGAAAATGTTTCATATTTTAATATATTAATATTTTTTTATCTTTATAATGTATTAAATGTTGGATTTATATTCAAATTTCTCTCTTATTTGTGTAAAAACTTCCTTAAACGTGCGTCTAAAATAAAATTCATGGAACGCTATTAGTCAAATCAAAAGACAAATGATGAAAGAAAGTAACTATTTGTTATTCGCGGCTAACGAAGTGCTAAGTCTCCGTGAAAATTGTCACCGAATTTCTCAGAAATTTCATCACTCAGTAGCTAAAGCTAATATTTATTCTATTTGCCATTTTGTAGGTACATCTGAGCTTATAAATTAACTCAGACATTCCGTTAATTAGCACAATTAGGAATGCGACACGGTCGTATTCCAACTTACCATTGTTATCCGAATGACATCGTTTTATTATTTGTAATTGCAACTCGGGATGCCCAATTGTCACTTGTTATTTAGAGCATGAATTTATTAGTGCACATATTTTGTGTGTGCTAAAATGCATCTCCACTATTCATTACAAATTACGGTTAATTACAATACAATAGTATTCTGAATCATAACTTATTTCCATAATAATGTAGTTTAAATGAAAGAAGAGTTACTATATTTAATTTAAATGTCTTATACATTTCTCTTCATTCTATGTAGATATTATTCGTGATAAATGAAAACACTATGTGAATAATTAATCTTTTAAATGAGAACCGATATTGTGATAATTCAAAGTTATATCATTTTATTGTCGGTTGCATATTTAATGTAGCGACATACCTGGTTGGTTTCTCGCTAAATTGTCCGCTGGCCAGCTGTTCTGTTGCCCATATTTTGCAAAAAATGCATTTAGTTCACATAACTGGTTTCTTTAAAAATTAAAATAACATTATTCTGGGAAACAGAGCATTTAAAAGACCGACGTTTATTATAATTTTGCATACCAACTATGCGTTGCATATATACATACGAAATTAGAGTAGCTAGAAATCTAGCGTAGGTAAATACTATTTTTGTAAGATGTACTATAATACATGCTGGAATAAAAACAGTAAGATTAATAAGATGTTATTTCTTAAAAAGTTAAGAAATAACTCAGATTTATGACTGAGAAATCGATAAATAAATAATATAATAAATAAATATTCATGAACATTTCACACAACGTCCTCTGGTCCCAAAGTAAGCTATTTTTCTATGCTTGTGTTATGGGTACCAGAATACGAGTAGACTACATATACTACTTTTCTTTTGTAAATACATACTTATAATACATAGTAAACGCCCAGACGCAGTACGACCATTTGTATGACAAATTGTAAAGATCACACAAATGATTGTCCCGAGCGGGAATCGAACCCGCGACCTCGTGAACAGCAGTCCGTTACATGAACCACTGCACCACGAGGCCCGTCATAAATGAATTAGTATAGGCAGCAAAAAAATGCTATAAGATAATAAGCCTAAACTGTAAAGCATAAACTTCCGAGACTTTCAATTATATGAATTACTAGCGGTTGCCCGCGACTCCGTACGCGTGGAATTTAGGAAAGTTTCATGAAAATTCATCCAGTAGTCTGTACGTGAAAGAACAACAAACATCCTTACATTCATACAATCCAACATTAACCAACCATCCAAATATTAGAGTATGGATAGAAGACCGAGGAAACGTTCGCGTTGGTCGGCCACCAGTTTAAGTATTTTATTTTGTCGCTCGTAATACTTTTTTCGTCATATCTCCTAAGATATTTATTTAAATTGCATGCTGTAAAGAGCAGTTATAATCTATATTAATTGCGTAAGCTATATAATTTGGTAAAAAATATTACTATATACACATTAATAACTTTTGAAAACACCCTATTGAATTTGATAATTTTTTTGACATTATTATGGGTACAACGAGTTCCCCTTAAAATATAGACATATGCCCTCGCGGATCCTCCATACATTAGTTTGTTGTACCTCACATAGATAAGGCAGCGTTTTCATTTATTGCTCGCGCGCGTCCGAATTTATCGGCAAATTTAATCATATCTCATCCAATATACAGTAAACACCAATAAATTATGCGAAAAAAGCCATCCTCTTGAACTATTCTATCTATTAAACACCGCATCTAGCTCCGTTGCGGATTTCTGAAGATATAAGCTCACATAGGGACATACATACAAAAATTACGACTTTGTTTTATAAGAAGTAAAGATAATACGAATTGAGTCCATATTTACTGATTCTCTATATCTCTATTCTTGTCAGTTTGGTGATTTCGCTTCCAGTACGCGAGTCGTTGTAAAATTTATATTCAAATTCAATTTGTCCTCAAAACATATAACGAATGTTTAACAAAATATAATGTTTCGTAAAACAAACTCCATTAAATAAGATCTCATATAACAATATAAGTATAAAGTCAGTTAATTTCGTGCTGAAGTAAACATTAGATAATTGAATTTACAATACTCTTTGAAAATAAAATTGGTAAATTCGATAAAGAAATATGTGTATTGTGACTTCCTTATCGGATGAGCCTTTTTATAATAACAATTGTTTTAGATATTAAGTATTTATTACCTTATTTCATTTACTAATAAAGAACATTATTACTTTATGTTAGTTAATATTTATATCATACATCTAGTATTCTATTTCTTAGTATATAATGAGTTTAGAATAAAATAACGAAGCATTTTTGGATCGTAGCAGTTAGCGCTCTTGTTTTTGTATACCTCCATGAGAACAGGGCGTGATGTTATGATGATGAAAATGAGTTTATTTTTGGCACGTCTCGCAAAAAAATCCCCCTAGTGCAAAATACTACATCTTAATAAAAAGCTATAAGTTCAAGAATTTATATTACACTGTGCTCTAAATTATTTTTTATATTATTTTATAAAGAATTTGTCTATAAAAATCGAATCACTAGTGTCTAAAACTATTGTATTGTGTTTACCTGGCATGTGGGCTTATTTGTCGTACCTATAGCGAGTTTCTATAACGTTTTTGACACACGTTCCGGCTTATTCAACCTTTTATCGAAGTTGAGATGATGTGTAAAACGTTTATAGGGAAGCGTGCTCTAATGTTGAAGATACACCTACAATATGAATATGTTTTTTGTAAAAATTTTGCCGTGACAGATTATTTTGACTTAATGGTACATAGGGATAATATACCTACGTGTTATTTCTTAAATTATAAGTGTTGACTGTTTACTTTGATAACTGTTTCAAGTGTTTGCTTTAATGGATTTACATTATATACTCTTATTAGTTATTTTTTTAATTTTATCGTATTGAGTGGATGAAGATGAATTGTAGAGTTCTCATAAAGTTGCAATTTCGTAGCGATATTTTTTCTCTTTTATTTACCTTTTTAAAGTAAACATTGAACACTAATCAAACACTTGATTTTGTGCATATAGGCATTTTTAAAATATCGGAACTGAATGATTTTATTCTATATTTTATTGTTTCGATTTCGTATTTATATTAAAACTAGCTGTTGCCCAAGACTCCGTCCGCGTGGAATTTGGAAATTTTTTTTTTTCGCAATAAGTGGTAGCCTATTGTCCTTTTTCAGGGTCTAAAGATTGTCTGTGCCAAATTTCATCAAAATCGGTTGAGAGGTTTAAGCGGGAAAGCGTAACAGACAGACAGACAGACAGAGTTACTTTCGCATTTATAATATTAGTAGGGATTATACAAAATATATTAATTAACAGCTGCACAATATACCTAATTGCTTTTATCTCTTATATCAATCTTATTAAAGACAATAATAGCACAATAATTAACTAGGCCTAAAATATGCACCCAGCGTCACGGCTATTTTTTTACCAGCTACCCTATTTAGCTGACAAATTGTATCACAAAGAAAAACAAAAGAAAGCAGTAACAAAAGCGTGCGTGACGTACACTGAATCTCGGGAGCCATTGTCATTGTTCTAGCCCCATCTCACTTGGCAGGGAATGTCGAATTTTCTTGCCAACGCCCTTCCAAATTACTAATGTTTTATTTTTCTGGCATTTTTGAGATAATTTGTGACTATATAACATGTAATTTAACTGGTTTTATGCTTATAGAGACGAAAACAAAATAAAACCGGCCAAGCACGACTTGGACGGACACACGGAGGGTTCTCAACCGTTATTATCATAATATACTTTGATCCCAAATTAACGAATAGAGGGAGGAGAATGATGATGATGTGTGATTGTTGTTACAGTACTAAAATAACAAACTTTCCCCTCCAGCTATTACCGTTACTATGACACAGCCTGGTGACAGACGGACGGACAGACCGACGGACAACGAAGATAATACGTTTCCTTTTTACATTTCGGTACCTACTAAACCAGTCATCTGCAGACGTGTCAATATATTGTAATCATTCCGTCATAATTCTTTACTTGTAAAGTGTATATTTATAACAATGCATTAACCTTGCCTGTACTCTTTTTGCTATCTTATATCCATATAACTATGTATTTAATCACACCCGCAGGATGGAGCATCTAAGTCTGTTACAGCCCTACTTTGAAAGAAACACTTGTGTCTAATAATATCATGATGGTAAAAGCGATCGAATTTCAAGTGCATCTTGAGATCTGGATTATTTTGTAATCGGAGATAGCATAGACATGCAACTTCTCACTGCCAATCCCGTTAAAGAAAGACTCAATTATATCTTTTCTTGGCCATAGATCTTTAATTAATTTTAACACGTTGAGCAGCTTATATGTAAATTTAAATCAGTTAATCTGTGAATATATTTAATAAACTTACAAATGTATGATAAATGGCGCTTTATACTACACCGCTCTATTTCTATTTTAAGCTCAGGTATCTCTCTGAAACAGACAATCCCAACCTCCGACGTGCTCGGCTTTAAATAACATTAAAACCTTTGTGAAATTTCTCATGGTAGCTAAGCAACCTTTTGAAACAAATTGTTGCGTACGACAGACCTAGTCGAGTAGCTCTCATAATAAATTGGAACATAAATTTCTAAGATGATAAGTAATTGTGCTCAAAAGATGTACGCAAGATTATTGTTAGCGAAACGTAACAATAAAAGAAATATTTGACTGTTTATTTTTCTGCGGACTGTATTTCAATGACATTGAATTTAAGGACGTTAAAAGATTTGTCGCGTGTGATGGAATTAATGAGCTCAATTCTTCGCTTTTCGTTCAACGACCGCGGCGACCTATAAACTACCCAACAATGTGGGTGCAAAACGGAACCACGCGAGTGAATCATGTGAGAGATCAGTTTGTATCTACAAAACCCCTACCAGGAGGCATAAAAGACAGAGCAAGGGTTCTATTTGAAAGGGTGTTGAATATTTTCTTACGTTAATGCATATTTAATAAATTTATTCAGGCTTAACAAAATTAAAAGTCCAAGGGATGAATACTCGTAAAAAAAAATTAAAACATCGAGCAATTATTTTAAATTTTAACGAAGTTCCTAATTTTTCGTTCGGTCATTAATAATAAAAGTGCAACTTTTATTTTAAAACTTGAAACGGAACATTACACAAAGGAGATTTACATTTTCGTGGAATAAATTCAACTGCTCTCACTTTAGCCTTAAATGCTTCTTTTCAATGAGGTTGATTCAGAAACGGGGGATGGCTGGCTGCGGTCCAAAGTGCTTTGTTTTTTATGGCTTCAAAACGCCCCTTAGCAACATTGGAGACGAGCGATCCGGTCAAGTGCTCCGGTATTTTTTGTTTGTCTACGCTAAGATTTCTTTAAAACATGAAATCTCATAAATTTTAAGGAACATGCTGTTGCCAATGTAACGGCACTCGTCTTCTGAGTTCATCAATTCTTGGAAGCGTTGGTGTTTTTAAGTTAGTCTGAAAAATATTTAATTTTTTAACATCGTTTCCATTATTATGTTCACATAAACATAATAATTACATTTTAAGAAAGAAAAGAAGAGAAAAACTGTTTTATTTACTGTGTTACACAATATTATACAAATAAAAGCTTATATCTAATTACGATATTTTGTGTCACCACAGCAAATAGGCAGCCATTTCAGCAGATGTTGGGTCACGAGATCCCAACGCCCGCGCCGGTTTATTTTTGTTCAACTAAGGAAAGTTTGGATGACGATCATTAGCTTTTACTTTATTGGTTACCTTATAGTTATTCATATTCATTATTTTATTGCGTGTGTATTGGCGTGTTATTTCCTGAAATGTTTTCTATATAGGTAGGTTAAATGTATAATATGTAAAATCCGTAATGCTGTTAGTTTTATGCATATTAAAGGCGTGAAGTCAAAACTAAGTGCACGATTAATAATAACTATTCATGGGAAAGCGATGGAAGACAATTAATTTTCTTCATGTACTATATATTGGTAATAAAAAACGTTTATTATTTCTTAAGAAATAAATATTTTAAGCTTTTTTGTCTATAATAAAACAGACGCGTTTCTATTTTATTTGATTTTAGAGAAACACGTATACCCGCATTCTCTAATATTTTGCATCGTAAACTTGTCATTTTTACCCTTATGGTATCAGTATTTACGATGCCAGTTTATTTCAATAACCTTGGAGTAAAGCTGTGCGAAATATTGATGGCTTCCAACTTTATGCGATGCCAACACGTAAAATGTTAATTTTACCAAAATGTTGATTTATATCATACAGGCGCGGTAGAAACATAACTAATCTTATAAAATTCTAAATATTTTGGTATGAAAAGTATAATAATACTTTTATACTAAAATATTTCGGATGAGTCTATCATCATTCTACTGCAAAGTTGAATAAATACAAATTTGGTTCTTCTCAGACCATCTAACAATTAAAACGATATTTGGTCTGCGATGCTAATATCCTGACTGTTAAAGCATTCTACTGGGAAAATAGGATAATAAACGTTGTATTCTTATCTGTCGATGGTTAAATTTTACCTCAGAATACTTACTACCTATACCTAATATAGGTAGTAAGTATTCTATCTTGTGGAGTAGGTATTCATTGAATAACTCTTGATTGTTGTAGAAGTCATAATTTAAAAGAATGTTTCTCCGGACATTAACAAATTAATTATACCAACTAACAATATGTAGCTATGCTAAATAACTTTTCATAACGAGACATATTTCAGAATTTAAACTGTACACTTAATCATCAATTGAGTAACCACCCAGTATGGTCATAAATTAATGCAATTAAAACCGACAGGAAAGAATTATTCAGATCCTAGTGTCATAAAGTACTATTATATTCGTCATGTTTACTTTAGCATTAATTAAAGTCACTGCTATTTAACAATTGTTAAAGCTTTCAACATTTATGAACCAGCTTCATGGTTTTAATTAGTTAAATAAAGATCGTTACATGATACGGGCTTTCTTTATTAATTGTAATCAAATGTAAAAGACGAATTTATTCCTTGTGTAATGTTGATTTACTTTTGGTGTTTACCTTTTGAAGGATTGTTGATTTTCATATTGTATTATTCAATCTAAGACGGATATTTAACAGAATTTTTATGTGGTATATGACGTAGTTTGCTTAAGTATTATAGAGTCCTTTTTTAGAAGAATAGGACGCATTTTATTTCGTCCAATCTTAAAATAGCAATTTAAAATCAAATCGTTCGTAATTACTTGTGGGAAACTAATTTTTAGCACTTCATGGCTGACCGTAAAAAAGCCAGAAAAGTAACGATTCCGTACTAAAAGGCAAACAGGACCCTATTTCTGAGACTTCGTTTATAACTTTTATGAAATAAAACAGTATTTTTGTTAAATAAACTAAATTATAATGGAAAAAATGATAACCGTAAGCGGGACTTGAACCCGCTTATGGTTATCATTTTTTTCCATTATAATTTAGTTTATTTAGTAAAAAGCATAGCGAGTCAATCGCAGAATATTAATAAATTAAAGTATTTTTGTTGTTTGCGTATGTTCTGCGTGTTACATCAATATCAATTTCGACTTCCTTCTTAAGAGGATAACAAAATAGCTTCGTGCATTTTTCTATGTACGAAGTTTTCATTGTTTCTTTAGATTGAATGGCTGGAGCTCTTATTTTTAAGTATATGTTTTTTCAATATATGATCTAGGATCGCATGAACTCAGAAACGCGATTGAAAAAATTTTTCTCGATAGAAAATCTTGGCGAAACAACCTCTCTAATTTTTTATTTTTTTCATTTGTGGGGTAAAACATAGGTAACTATTATGTATAGAAACACGTGGATCAGAATTAAAATATATTTAGTAGATTTTGAGTAAATAGGAAAAGTATCCCTAATTCTTCATTTTCTGTGCCTACTGGCTGTGTTAATATGTACGTGTCGGCGATGATATTGATGTGGGACCTTAAATTGCCTTTTATTATAACTAGGATGTATGAAAATATAAGCTGTCCATATCTGTTGTTTGGGGCCGGTACCTACCGATACCTACATTAGTCGTTTATAATTCGTTAGCGTGGTAGTAAAAGTGCAAATACTGTATAGAAAATCGCTGCTCAACCGTGACATTTGTGATCTGTGGAAAAGGAAGAAAGTACTTAACATTTATATACTGCTAACTGTCTAATCTTTCAACGAGTAAAAATAACGTTTAAAATACATTTTACGTGGGTTTGTTATAAATAATGTGATGTGAAGAGTATTTCGTGTGTATTTTCTGCTCAAGTAAATTTTACTTACATATGTTAATTTTGTTCACAGGTATGTGGATTCTGTGCGCGTTTGACGGTAACGTACTTAATTAAAAGGTCCCATTTTATTTTAATTTATGCAATTTTCTTGTTTATTTTTTATTACGGGTAACGTTACGTTTTATTTCACTCGCTGAAATTGTTAATTTTACTACTCATTACGTTGGTTGTAAAAATAAAGGCATAATTTTAGGTTGTACTTTTCTCTTAACTACCTTACTCAAGCTTTATTACTATGGTACAAGCATACCACTGTTAAAAATTGAAAAAAAGGAAATTATGTAATAATACATGTGTTAGTTTAAAAGTACATACGTAAATATTATTGAATTATACACATAATTTTATATTTTACTAGCTGACCCGGCAAACGTTGTTTTAACATACTAAAAAAAAAGTTTGAAAAATAGATGTTGGCCGATTATCAGACCTACTGAATATGTATGCAAAATTTGAGAAGAATCGGTCAAGCCGTTTCGCAGGAGTACGGTAACTAACACTGTGACACGTGAATTTTATATATTAGACTAGCTGACCCTGCAAACGTTGTTTTGCCATACTAAAAAAAAAGTTTTGAAAAATAGATGTTGGCCGATTCTCAGACCTAGAGGATATGTACACAAAATTTCAGGAAAATCGGTCGAGCCGTTTCGGAGGAGTACGGTAACTAACACTGTGACACGGGAATTTTATATATCAGATATTATCTCATATATTATATATTATATGAACTCATCATCATAATCATTGCTCAACGTTATTCTATTGCTTAGTGAGCAATACTGCTAACCACTTTTTTCGACTATACCTACTATTTTTTAATTACATATATTATCATACATATTTTAAGACTTGAGTGGTAAAACGACTTTAAAGTTCAGTGTCACTTAAAACAACGTCTATAACAAAAAGAAATAGATTAACAGGTCTTTTGTGAGTCTATAATAAGAACCTGAGCTTAACGGACCAAGTACAATGAAGTTTTCACGGCCTTTTGATAAGCTCCGTCCGGAACAAAATCCATTCAAAAGTTTGTTTCACAGAAAGCTATTATCAAGTCAATATAATTTCTTGTTTAAAGTAACAGCCAACAAGACGTTACGCATTATTGTGTTACTGCTATTGTTTGAGTTAATGAGGTTGATAGTGAACCTACTGCAACTTGTGTACGGGCAAACGCAAGTTATTAGATAGCGATAAATAAAACGAGCAATAGGTTTACTTTTCCGTTTTGTCTAACACATATATAATACTAGCTGACCCGGCAAACGTTGTTTTGCCATACAAATGTTAGGGGTAGACAAATAATTTGCAATAAAATAATATTGCCACTATAAATTTAAATGTAAGCTATCCTATCTTTCAAGTCGCGTCGAATACAGTGTGCAAATCAAATTTAAATCGGTTCAGTAGTTTAGGAGTCCATCGCGGATAAACATCGTGACAGGAGATTTATATATAACTAGCTGACCCGGCAACCGTTGTTTTGCCATACTAAAAAAAAAAGTTTGAAAAATAGATGTTGGCCGATTCTCCGACCGGCACGGTCACTGTGACACGTGAATTTTATATATTAGATATATAAAATTCACGTGTCACAGTGTTAGTTACCGTACTCCTCCGAAACGGCTTGACCGATTCTTCTCAAATTTTACATACGTATTCAGTAGGTCTGAGAATCGGCCAACATTTATTTTTCAAACTTTATTTTTTTAGTGTGGCAAAACAACGTTTGCCGGGTCAGCTAGTCTAATATATAAAATTCACGTATCACAGTGTTAGTTACCGTACTCCTCCGAAACGGCTTGACCGATTCTTCTCAAATTTTGCATACGTATTCAGTAGGTCTGAGAATCGGCCAACATCTATTTTTCAAACATTTTTTTTTTAGTATGGCAAAACAACGTTTGCCGGGTCAGCTAGTATTAGATATAAATACTCAGTTACCAACATGCAATAGTTCAAGTAACATTATAATGCGGACAAAATTGATATTTCAAATAAAATAAATTATGATAGAACTGAATTTTATGAAAAATTTGGTTACATCAGTAGGAATAATAGGGTCTCGTAGACTCAAATACACCATTTTAGCTCACAGATCCCCTATGTACTGAAAAGAGTTTCAAGCTTTACTGTAGCACGTAAAAATTTTAATTTGAAAATTTTGTGTGCTAATATTTTACGACTATACACTATGTAATTCTAATAAACGGTGAGTGAGTAGATACCTAATATAAATAAATAAATGAAAAAATAAGAGCTTTATGTCTTAAAAAAGAGTTTAACAGAGGAGAAATGCAAGTATTTAACTAAACAGAAAATGTATGAGAGAGACATGACTGACACTGAACATTTTCTCTATGCGCAAGGCATCTGATGTGTCGTTCCTTTAGTAAGCTATGCTTATTACAATACACAACGCAACGTTAATTGATGTTAAAGCCGCTTTTGATCAAGATTAACCTTTGAAATGTCAGGATGTGCTGCAAATGACTTATATATTTCAGCTAAGGTCGGTATGAGAATTGTTGAATATGTTTTGAAATTTATTAGGGTCTTCTTTGATTAAAGAATAAAGAAAATACGCATGTTTGATGGCAGGTACAAAATGTGAAAGGAGGAGAAGACAAATAATTCTTTAAGATGATTAGGCAAATATTTAGGCTTAGCTGAAATTACTACATAATTATCTTACTATAATTAAGTCAAATATGAGG
The DNA here is from genome assembly GCA_916999025.1 of Orgyia antiqua. Taxonomy (NCBI): domain Eukaryota; kingdom Metazoa; phylum Arthropoda; class Insecta; order Lepidoptera; family Erebidae; genus Orgyia; species Orgyia antiqua. The sequence continues at coordinate 6,180,463 of OU779869.1, forward strand.
CAAGTTTAAACTGATGACGTAACGTTATTATACCCATTTCTTATAAACAAATTCTTATATCGCATAAAATTATATTGATACCTATTGACTTTAGGAATAAGAATTTTCATGGTGACAATAGGATTATATGAGATCGAAATAGATTTGAGATATTTGGATATGACACATTTGTACCCAACTCTGAAACCAAATAAAGGCCTGATATCACGTATTATTTGTTCAATAATACAAATAGAAGGTGCTAATATTAACACAAAAACACTATTAGCTTCCATTTCGTTTACTGGCACTTTACTGGAGTACAAAAGACGTCAGCTGGGACTTTTGAAAACAAAAGACGATATGTCTTAGACCCTCTTCACAGATAGCGATATCAACACTTAGAGTATACTGCTATAAATGATTTTGATAAGGATTTAGTTCTCTTGTTCTAGTTTTACTTGTTTTATTTGGATGTGTTTGTATTTTTTTTGTAGCATATTATTGTTTCCCAATTAGGCATAGGTCACTTCGAGAGGACATCTGCCCTACGTACGCCATACTGATCAGATATTTTGGCACTGCGTTTAGTTTCTCTTGCAGATGTTTTCTGTTTATATATCTTCCCTTCACTGGCTCTTACAGCTCCTTGGGAAAGAAATAATAGGATGATATTTGTATACGATATTTTAATATTTGACTGTATTTATTCTTTATCAACATGGGAATTATTCTTAATTACATATCTACTAATGATGACTGAAAAAAAAATTTTTTTTCTCCATGCTCACACTGGCTGCCACTGCCCAACCCACCCACGGAGTCGCAGCTGACGGTCGCGAGTGTTCATAGTATAAGTCCCATAAGCATTTTACAAAGTTTCACTCGAGAAGAAATCATTGACCAAAAATCTACCTGGCTCCCGGACCATAAAGAAAAACTAAAACCGATTCAAAAGTAAAACATCATATGAAAATCTACTTTAGTTTAAAGTTCTTACATCCAATTGTAGAAATAAATTGCTGTTTCTCATTTCAAGAGACTATGGTGTCGATTCTACGTCCACAACTAAACTTAACTTAACTAAAAAATGAAAACAACTATTGCTGTATATTGATTATTTGGCTGTTTTGTTGTGTAATTTTATATTAATTACAATCGTTAATCTATAATAAACAGATTTGCTAACAAGAAAGAATCAATAACATTACGGAATGGTGTTATTGACACAATCAAATTTCATTTTTTAGTTAAGTTAAGTTTAGTTGTGCGCGTAGAATTGGGACCTATATCAATATTTAGATACTCTTCATTCAGAAATTTAATGAAGTGTGTCAATTTTTTACCATGTTAACTCCTTTCTTGTATCAATTACGGAAGATGTTTCGCAGACAATAGTTATTGTTACATAGCTACATAATACATGTCGTGGCGTGATAATACTGTTATTGTATACGTAATATATTACTAAAGGATCAGTATACAGAGTATTTATTGTAATAAATTAAACATGTATGTATTAACCCATGGAATAGCGAATTCAGGTCACTTAGACGTATGAGTCGACCAATATCACATTTTGAGTAAAACATGAAGGTCTTATTCATAATGACTTATCGGAGGTTTAAATGGAGATTTTATCGGAGAGATATTTACAACGTTACAACGTTTTATCATAAAAAGACTATTATGAATAATAAGTTTTGACAATTTTCGCGAACCCATTTTAGCGAACTTTTAAAGCTCCGATGAGTCAATATGAATAAAACCATTTATGTAAGTTTTATATTTTATACAAATATTTCAACTAGATATTACGTTTATTTCGCAACTAAGAAATTTAATTGTTAAAAAGAAACCAAATCCTTATATTAATTGGGACAGGAAAGAATAAATTTGAATAAGATCGATTTTATAGAAGCTTTCAATCTGTAGTATACTCAAGTTGAAGTTCGATCATGAGATAAGGCCTGTTCTACAAAACAAGTTAGGGTTCACGATGCTATTATCTTAAATGCGAAGGCTATACATTCCTCTTAGGCGATTGAGATTTTGTCGTGTGATTCACAGAGAAACTCCCGTAATACTTTATAGATCATACCTAGAACATATCAAAGTATGGTATTCTATAGAGTTTATACGATAAGTATGTGTGCATTTAAAGTATAGTTGAAAGCAAAGGAAATATATTTTTTATGGTCGGAAAGGTGGCACCTTCTTTATATAAAAATTATTTTATTAATTTCGCCTGACATTAGAGCGTGGGTAGAATCAGTACAGTCCATGTTACTCTGTAGGTTATAAAAGGTACCTACTTATATTAAAAATACGATATCAATAATATATTGCACTAGTTTCTAGTTTACTATCCTATAAAGTTCATATGGGAAGAGGATGAGATGGTCTGCTGGACTATGGGCTCCTAATCCAAAAATAGATACCATCGATATTTATGACAAGGCGTGAATTTTACATTATGTTTTTGGCACTTTCCTACTATAATATATCGAACTATTTATGTTTAAGCTATATCATTGCGCTAAAAGCCTCGGACATTATTGTGAACGCAAATGGATTAAAGGTGTATACGTAATGTATATTATTATATACTTAAGTACGTTGCTTTTTACCGAACATCTTTGATTGATTGAATCAAAGATTTTTTGTATCAAATTGCTAATGCCTTGATATTGATTTTTTATGTGTCCTTAAAAACTTGGAAACATTTCAAGAACAGTGAACGTTGTTACTAACCGCGCTAAATGTGCTTCAACATAACAGAAGAAAACCATCATCATTTCACGCCGTATCGTCACGCCTTTATCTCGTTGAGGTAGGCAGAGACTACAGAGCTCCATCTAAGCATAAACAAAAATAAAGAAGCAGTAGAATGCGTATATGCCAAAGCGTATATGCGAAAATATTGCTATGGAAATATATGTGGTATGTTTAAAAATGAATCATTCAAAAACTAAACTGAATAAAAACGGGATGTAATCCCATAAGTGATCTAGGGGGCTACGGTTATCGTAGTGAATGGAGACTCGGAGCTCTTACTAATACCCGTCCGTGACAAATTGCTTAGGTATCGCTTTTCATCGGACATTTTTTACTGTGAGAATTTTTCTGCCTCCACATTTTTCTGTATAGAACAGCTATGATAAAATGTTTGTAAATCGCTCCATTATGACTTTGTGTTTTAAACTTTTATTAATCTTATATAAAAAGCTTTTTTGTTTGCTGTCCGTATCATGATGGATTATACCTTTTTTACTATGCTTTGGATGTAATATAAGATGGATTAGTCACTGACATGTCTATAAAATTTGGAAATGGTAGCTAAAATTTTTTAACACCAAAGTGAGAAAATCTCGGGAGCTTAGCACAGTTTAAAGAGCAAGTATTATAGAGTACTTAATAATCGCTAGGTGGATCAGGAACCCACAGTTTTACAGAATATCTCGTCCTCATCCCATGAAACTTTATAGGACAGTGTTATTAAGTAACTTAACCCTAAAACAATACATCTGGTTGTATAGTAGATCAAATAATGTACAACCCGGTATAAAGTACACCCGAGAGTGTGATAGATACGTAAGTAACATGGTGTGTATGATTTGGTTATCGTTAAAAGTATAATTAAAAAAACACAGAAACCAAAATAGGCCAAAGATGAATCTAAAAATCAAACTATACTAGCTATTGGGTAGATTACAATTTGTTAACTTTTTTAAACCAGAAGTAGGTTAAACTAATACAATAACGTTGAAAACAATTTGTTTGCGTAAACGTGCTAATCTTTGGATCAACTGGTTGGCGTTGAAAAATTCATTATACGTTTTATAGCCCATTTATCGAGTAAATATATTAGCATAATATATTTATCTACTAAAACAATGTATACCGTTAGTGAAAAACATAAAAAAATGGGTAGGTATAGGGTTTAATATATTTAATATGAACAAGCAGATAAGTAAATATCGCTGCTCTTAAAACTGTGTGTTCTTCTTTTCTTTTTATCACGCTTTTATAAGTTTGGTATGTAGCTATCAATGTATTAATCTGTGTAACGGAATCTTTGAAAGCGATTTTCACCCACTTGCAGTAGACGGATTGATCTGATATTTTGCACACCTAACAAGGACCGATGACAATGCAATAATTTTAAAGAATAATCCCAATTCCTTGATCAGAATTACTAGAATAGCATGTTGAAGTATCACTATGACCACACTTGTATTTTTAATTATACACGTAATAGTTTAATTGTATATGAGTAGACTCACCAAGATTTTTGTGTTTCTACGTATGCCTTTCATATACAATCAGATAATTTCACATAATAACGCTTTGTTTATAGAATCAGGTAAAATTATAATAATTGTATACTTGTGTTTACTACGATTTTGACAACATGTGACAACAGAAACTTATGTCTCTGACAACATCAACTGTCAACGTTTTGTAAGTAGGTAGCATAGAATTGAGTATTGATGACAAAGACAATGCAATTATTTAAAAAATATTCAGGATATTTAAGCGTGTTTTTTAGTTTTTAAACTAAGTAGATTATGTAAAATATTGTTGTTGTTGTTCACCTAATATTTTCTCGTTACTTCTAAGTCCAGTCTATACTTATGGGCAGTGGAATTTAAAAGAAGATAACGATAAACAGTCATGTAAACAAAATTAAAGTTAATTAAGACGTACTAAAAGCACAAATGACACTAAACTCTATAATAACAATAAAGTCAGAACCGTAAAAATACGTATAAAAAGTATTTTTCTTGAATCTTTTTGGAGTTATTTGATTTTATGTCTGTCGTGTGGCACTGAATTTCTGTCGACAGTAACAGTTCCCACATAGCGCAAAAGGGTTAACAATGTTAAAGGTTGTGTTAAAGGGTTAACAATGCAAAAAGGTTAACAATGTATTTATAAGCTATTTTCCTTCATTTATTTTTAGTAGATTTATAATTAGCAGAGGTACAATGCAAAATAATAGTGACAAATATTTTGCCGTACAAGGAAAACTCATTAACCGCAAGGTACCATGAAGCCAACTAAGTAGATATTCCTTTAAATTAAATCAACGTTATTAGACTTAAGTTAGTCTCAACTCAGACAAATACAAGTTGAATAACGTTGGATTAATTTAAAAATTATTTTGAACTGCAAAAGATAGTTTACGTTAATTTTACTTAAAAATCGCACATTTTGTAATAATCTTTATAACGGTAACAGAGATATAGAATTTAAAATAATAATAATAGTTCATGGACATTTCACGCAACGTCCTCTGGTCCCAAGCTAAGCTTATATGCTTGTGTTATGGGTACCAGAATACGGATATAATACATAATCTACTTTTCTTTTGTAAATACATACTTATAATACTTAGTAAACACCCAGACGCAGAACAAACATTTGTACGACATTTATGGACACAAATGATTGTCCTGACCGGGAATCGAACCCGAGACCTCGTGATCGGTAGTCCATTACATAAACCACTCCACCACATTGAACTGTATTACTAGCGTATACATATTAACTCAATGGCCATACCTACGTCATAGTTTTTGTTAACTGGATATAAAAAAATACATCCACCGAATTAACTTTAAAACATAAAAAAATAAAAATAAAAAATTTAATGTTAAAAGCATTTTCTACCAGTTAAAATGATTGTACTTAGTAAACGTAGTTCAACGGTTTATTTCCGAAAATATAATATAGGTAAAATTTCTCATAGCATGTACCACGCGATACCAATAAAATTTATATTAGTTTGTATTACAACCTTGTTTTACGATCCATTTGTAATATCTAGATAAATAAGACTGTTTTAATAAATTTTCCCATTCCCTATTTTGTTACTGTCTCATTATTCCCGTATCATAAATATCTGATCGCTAATACATCACTACATACCCCTTGGTATACAATAATAACATTTTTATCACTTAAAACTATAAATAGAATGCAAATCTTTATTATAGCCAGCAGCAATCTCAACATCACGACCCTCTCAATTTCACTTTGCCATTCGATGTTTTGTTAAGCCTTACAAACACGCCCAAGCCTTTTAGTGTTTCGCACCCATCTACCCTAATCCAATTCAAATACTGACCACATCATTAATTCTCTAGAATATTGCACCCCCAAAAAGCTCCGTCTTCGATATTTTGCCGGGAACTATTTATATTTCTTGCGCGGTGTAACAAAGGCGCAGGCCCATAAATAAAGGTCCCCACTTTTGCACCCCAAGGGATACCGCCTTACTGCCTTTGATACGGTCCCTTTTCTTATTTTGATGCGGTCTAATGTAACTGACTCCTCTGTGTATCCCGCTTTGTACTCACTTCATAAATCATTACCTGTTCGCGAGTAGTGCTTCGGAGTACAAGTGACAGCTTGTCTACAATGTTTTCTTAATGCAATATTACACATTTCACAGTGAATTAGTTTTCATTTGATATAGTTTTTACGTTTCTATTAACTGTTTAACGAGTTTTTGCTGTAGTGACTATAAGTTGATTTGAAAATAGAGACTTATTGTTAAGATAAAAGTTATGCATGAGTTTTAAAATAGCCTATTTTCGTAGATTTTGATGTGTTCTAAAAGTTTAATTCATTTCTTTGCATACTTCAGTGAATTACTAATTAATTACACATTAATTAGGCAACGATTACGGTATATTTGGCAGTTGTAGCCATGAATAAAAGTAATTAAAATAACTTTTGATTTAAGGTCTATTTATTGCTAATCTAAGTCAGCATCAAATTGCCTTTTATTAAGTGTAATTTACGAAGTAAAATTTACAAATTGTTAATATTATTCCACCAGGCCGTTTAAAATGCTCAAAGGTCGCATTTATTTTGACAAAAGTTGTTAAATATAGATTGTTAAAATATTCACGAAGAGGTTTTAACTTATTTAATCATCATTCTTCTAAAGTACAGTAGTGGTAAGAACAGTAAATAGTTAGCTAAGAACACTTTTAATTATAATTAATCACTTTTTCCATAACCTTAGTTTTATGGCACAGACTTAAAAAATATTGGCATACCTAGAATTAAAAAGAAAAGTAATACATTTATTTCTCCCATATTTATCAGTTTTCATTATTTATTTAAAAAAATACTTTTTACGTAATGATACTAAATTATTTTGGATTATAAACGACGATTTTAAGTAGTTGTGGTTTGTCGGATCAGGCTGATACGCACGAGTTAGAAACCATTTCTTATAAGTAGACCCTGTTTTTGTTTTCGTCTGTGGTGACACAGCTGACATGGGCAACGAGCCAACCTAACCAGTCAGATTTTTGGCTTATAACATAACTAATTGCTGCCCGCAACTTCGTACGTGTGGAATTTAGAAAACAAACACTAACAAATTATACAAAAAAGTCATCCTTTCACCATCAAAATCCACTGCGTAGTTTTATAGATATAAGCTTATATATAGGCTCTATATATCTTATATAGATATATAAGCTCATATAGGGACATACATACAAAAATAACGACTTTGTTTTATAATTAGTAAAGATAACAATAACACAGACGAGCATAACCCTCACTAAAAACTTGACCCTTTTTAAGAACAGTTCTAAAATCTCAATTAAAAACTGATGAATGAGTCCATACAATATTATGTTATCAATTATTATAGCAAAAGAACAATACGTGAACATACATTTTCCTTCATAGTCTAACGATTAAGGCATTGACCTTATAAAGCGAGGGGTTCACATATCATTTCTAAAAAAACCACGTGTTGGGAAAAGTACAGCTTTGACTGTTAATTGTGAGATTTAGTTGAAGCCTGGTTATATTCAGACGTGAAGCAAAAAGCTTAATAGTTGCAATATAAAGGTTATTTACTAATCTAAAATAACTAAACAAAATTAACTAAAATAATGACATAAATAATAATATTATAATAATTTTAACTCTATGACACACATTCAAGACCCTTAAGGTCAGCGGAAAACTGTAGTTTAGCATTTACCATTACACTCTACAACATTCTATGCTAAGTCCTTCACAGTAGAAACAGCGCGTCTGTGGAATTCTCTACCTGAGAACACAACGACAGCAAAATCGGTAACTACCTTTAAGAAGTACCTGAAGGAACATTATTTGTCGTTGTTATCTAAATAGGTCACTATGTTAGTATATTTATATTATATTATAATATTTTTATATTATAATATAATAATAATTCTTTTTTTTTTTTATTTTTTTTTTTATATTATAATATAATAATAATTCTTTATTTCTCAAAATACAAAATTTTTAGTAGTACAGTACAGCTGTTTACAAAAACTGTTTGTGAATATTACAAAATTTTTTCATAAGTACAGAGATGCGAGTGCGGTCCTGCATTACCTAACTAGGCTAAGAATTTAGCCTGTGTTTAGGATACAGTCCCTGACCCCCTATGATTGGACGTGAACTAGGCACATATTGAATACGTATTGTGTAAGCAGTACTATTAATACATATACATTGTAGATTAAATAAGATCATGCAGCATGCAGTGAAGAACAAAGGTGTTAGTATATTTAAAGCTTATGTGTATATTTTTTATGTATTTTTATATGTACGTGTGTTTACAGTTATTTAATTATGTATGTATATGTAGGTATGTGTGTATTTATATATGTACATCACAATTAGCCAAATTTTTCTTTTCTCTCAGTCCATCCAAAGGTTGTCTGGAAGAGATCGCAACTTGCGATAAGACCGCCTATTGTACTTATCTAGATTAATTCTAAAATTGTATAATATTAATTACCTACTGTAATATAATAATGTTAAGATGTACAATAAAGAGTATTCTATTCTATTCTATTCTATTAACATAATGTTAATTGCTGCTTTTATAATTTAGTTGCTGTTTACTTTGTGTTATTTTGTTACTGTTTTAAGTAATTTGTTGGCAAGCTTGCCCTTCTGCAATGTTTGAAATACAATATTTTTCTTTCGTTCTTTTAATTAATTGTGTATTTGATGTTATAAGAAGTTCAAAATGCCTATCGAGATAAATTTCGACAGTCATTGTAAGCTAATTTTAAACCACACTTAACTCTCAAGAACGCAATCCTGATAGCCCTGCATAACTTTGACTCAAGATCGCTTTGAGTGGTCTGATAACGGATCAAGAATCTATAAATAACCTGAAATAGGAGGCACAAAAACTGGATACTTATAGAACCATAGCTTTTGTACAACGTTTCGTTACTCTAAAATCTAAAATATTGCGATTGTTTTGTACAGTTTCGTAAAACAACTTATATTAAACAAAGCTCTACTAAGGTTTAATGAATGGTGTAGTACCGCTAAAACTTTGTAAGCGAGATAATACATTGTGTTAGCTTGTCAGTACAAATAGTGGAAGCGCTTAACTTTGTAAAGTTTCAAACTTCGTGTTTCTAAATAAAACTATTTTTAATTTATTATTCACATACTTTATCCATCTCTGTAGATTTTGGAAGTAATATAATATACAGGGCACACGTTTTATATCCCGTGGTTTAATACTAGCGCTACGTAGATTGCCTTCTTTGTTCAAAGTAAAAAAAAACTACAACTATTCCAAATAATTCCCCAAAATCCAAATATAAGTACTATATATAAGTACTATATATAAATATCAAACAATAAAACAGTGGAAAATTAAATAACAAGCAATAAATATTTATAAAAACAAATATTTATTGTAAATTAACAAAATGAAACGTATGCATTCACCACGTAAAAAAAAATGGGTTACGTTTAAAATACACGTTTAAAGATTTGTAACTTTAAAAGCACAACCGTACTCATTTGTTCGTATCTGTTTAACTAATTAACGTACAAAAGTTTTGCTTAATCAGCTTGAGTAATTCTAATTCAGTGGGGGCCGAGACTTCGCGGAATTTTATGCTTGAGTACGTAAGTATGAATCATGTTTGTAAATTAACTTATAATTAGTGTAAGAAAAGCTAATTAGAGAATTTTCGTGAGATTCATTACAAGGGACGAAAGAAAATATTTTCGCAAGCTTCATGTGTTTATTACTGCCAGAACAAAGTTTATTTAGAAGAAAATGTAAGGAAAACGATGGTTGCGGTAACTTATATACCTATTATTCTGTAATAGAAAATAGTATAACGAGAAAAGTGTCATATTGTTGCAGCAATGTATTAAGCGTAGCAATTCAATTGCAAAAATTTACATTCTATGCCAATCCTCTATATCCTGGGAATACCGTTCTGTAGCTCTACCGGCTATAAGCTATTGTGTAGTGGGTTCAAGTGCCGCTTGTGGTGATCACTTTTCTACTATAACTTGAATTATTAAGTGTAGTATTGATTTCAATCATATCTACTATTCATAACATTTATTTTGATGCGTTTATTCCTCAGCTTTATTTCAAGTCACTTACAAATTTTCTTTGATTGTTAAAATTTTGGTAGTTTAAAATAAATCAAGGACGTTTCACTTTTATTTATTCTACGGCTGATTGAATATTATTTTATTATTCATCCCTGATTGACTGTTATAAATTACTTACTCTTGATTTATTTATGTAATTCTCGGGACTGTTTATTTAGGACTGACTCAATCAAATGGTCAAGAAATTGGACTTATTTTAAAAGGATCTACATAATTTGCCACGATTGATATCATTCACGTCTTTAAACAAACCTAACTACTTAATTAACTTTTGAATTGTATTATAAGAATATTATTAAATATTATGGATGTAAATAATAACAATGAATAATAACATTTCAAGAAAAGTTAAAAATAAATTTAAATAAATGTTTCGGACGCGTGGAATTTGGAATTAATACGGTAATTTTTTTGCGTACCCTATGTCTATTATCAGACTTTAAAGTATTTGTTTACCAAATTTCATTTCATTTGCTTCGTTAGTTTTAGCATGAAAGGTCATTTTCTCAATAATAATATTAGAATTGATATGGTTGAGTGATTATTCTAAAATTATCTACTTTTCTAGATATGATACATTGAAATATCACATACGGAAAAAAAATCAGAATGAAACATGATCTCTCCAGTAAACACGGAAGTCTGAAAGTGTAAAACTAGCCATTTTGGTAAAACACATTTCAAATTTAGTGTAGTTTGGTTGCAACGTGTTAACTTTACAGTTCGTTGGAGTGTAGTGAACACTGATAGCACTGACCTACTGACTATTTATTGACACTACTTTACAACTGTAGCTGAATTTACTGGCAAACTGTTTTTGGTTTACCATTTGTATTTACTGGCAAAATGTACATAGTATTTTGCGAATGAAGTATAGTTCAAAGTACATACTTGAAGTCTATTTAATGTTGCGTTGAGACTTTAGCATATCATATCATACTAGCTTGAACTTGATATGAAAGTTGGTATTAAAGATATTTCCCAATATATCTATGATTTCAAAAAGCAGATAGGAAGATGATTGATCTATCTATTTTCCTTTGTAGATCACGGAATTTATTAACAGTGGGAGATAAAGCTCTTACAATATGCTGATTAGATGTTTTGTGTTAGAATTTCGTTTTAAGCTTTCATGTCTCACGGATATCTCATATCATCTCTCCGTTAAGGAAATTAGATGGAGAAATGGGTACACTTATCCTGTTCCCACAGATATTATTTTAATTCATTAAGGTTATCTAGATTATTAAGTTTATCTAATAGACATTCGCTTATTTTAAATGTATTTGTATCTCAATTTAATAACACCGTCAATATATTAGATAAAAGAAGGTAGTATTGTAGATATAGATAATAACTTCCTTAGCTGCACAATTAATTGAAAATATATTTCCAACGTTTGCAGTGCAGCGAATAACACAGTCTGTATGTGAATATTTTAAAGTGCCTTGTTCAACGGTAATATAGGTACTTCGTCGCCTTTTAAATACCACACGTTGTCCATTACTGTCGGGAACAGGACCACCCTGTGGTATCGTCTGTCATCAAGCCTCGCGGTTTCATGCCACTTTGAACGACTATACGATTCAGTTCATTTTCAATTTATGACTTGACGCCGTCTATTTTCAAATTCTGCTTTAAGCGTTCATAATATTTTAATGTTGCATTCATTGTATCATTACATTACGAATGGCTTTATGTGATGATGTTATAAACAATTTAAATTATAGGGCTGAAACATTGATGATGATTAGTGTTTCAAAAGCAGAGTTGTTGTATAATGAAAAAATAAACCGTTTTAGACGTATTTAAAAAATATTGGTCAAGTGCGAGTCGGACTCGCGCACGAAGTGTTCCGTACCATTATCTATGCAACATAAGGCAACGTTATTAGTATCGAGCAAAAAACGGTAAAAAAAAAATTGGTCAAGTGCGAGTCGGACTCGCGCACGAAGGGTTCCGTACCATTATCTATGCAACATAAGGCAACGTTATTAGTATCGAGCAAGAAACGGTAAAAAAATCATGTTTGTTGTATGGGAGCCCCCCTTAAATATTTATTTTATTTTATTTTTAGTATTTGTTGTTATAGCGGCAATAGAAATACATCATCTGTGAAAATTTCAACTGTCTAGCTATCACCGTTCTTGAGATACTGGGCACGGAACCCTAAAAATCATGTTTGTTGTATGGGAGCCCCCCTTAAATATTTATTTTATTTTATTTTTAGTATTTGTTGTTATAGCGGCAATAGAAATACATCATCTGTGAAAATTTCAACTGTCTAGCTATCACCGTTCTTGAGATACTGGGAACGGAACCCTAAAAATCATGTTTTGTTGTATGGGAGCCCCCCTTAAATATTTATTTTATTTTATTTTTAGTATTTGTTGTTATAGCGGCAAAAGAAATACATCATCTGTGAAAATTTCAACTCTCTAGCTATCACCGTTCTTGAGATACAGCCTGGTGACAGACGGACGGACGGACGGACGGACGGACGGACAGCGAAGTCTCAGTAATAGGGTCCCGTTTTTACCCTTTGGGTACGGAACCCTAAAAATCATGTTTGTTGTATGGGAGCCCCCCTTAAATATTTATTTTATTTTATTTTTAGTATTTGTTGTTATAGCGGCAATAGAAATACATCATCTGTGAAAATTTCAAGTCTCTAGCTATCACCGTTCTTGAGATACAGCCTGGTGACAGACGGACGGACGGACGGACGGACGGACGGACGGACAGACGGACGGACAGCGAAGTCTCAGTAATAGGGTCCCGTTTTTACCCTTTGGGTACGGAACCCTAAAAAGATAAAGCGTACTAATTTTATGAGCAGCCCCTAAGACCCAGTTCGTACAAAAAATAGAGCCAATTTTGTACAGATTTTGAGCATATTGCAAACCACTTGTATATCAGGTAACATTTTTACAAAGACATTTTACAGCATATGGTATTAATGTTTTTGTCGATTTATCGTTGCAATTTCAAGGATATGGCTTGATTAATATACAGCAAATATTCTGTCCTTAAAACAAATGAGGTACACCATTTTTTAAATGACTAAAAATCTGTTCACCGTGGTATTTAATATTTTGTTTGTCTTGGGTTTCATTCCATTTTGGTTGTTTACAATTGGCATTGTTCATATTTTTTTTAACTTTTAATTCAAAAACCATTTCGGGCAATAGAGTTTCTGATCATGATCCATTAGTTTTTTTTGGAAAATGTGCTATATTAACGATTATTTTTCCAAAAAAGCAAATGCTCTCTATTTGCCCTTGAAATGAAGGACTTAAAATATTAAGGCGTTCTGAGGGATATACTACTCTGTGGTGGAGTTGAAATTGGTCTATTATATCAACTTGGCAACTTTGAAAAGATGAATTGCAATCTGTCTTAAGTCTATTAGGAAAAGTCAATACACAGATTGCGTACAACGATGACGTCACAACATTTAAAATAATATCTCGTATTTTAAAAAAAATCTATTTATTGAATATTTCAATAATATTGAAATTAGTTGCTTAAAATAGTCTATATTTTCAAAAAATATATAATAACAGCAGGTCAAAAATTATGAACAATGCCAATTATTAGGTAATAAAATATTATCATGTATTATTATTAAAAACTGAAATTATCTGGATTCATTGGGTAAAGCAAGCTTCGGAAATGCATAATGCTCATAACTTGTTAGTCTTATTAAGTTATTACTATAGGTTTCTATGAAGTAGAATAAATTATATCGTAAATCAAGTACCTACGAGTATATATCGAAGTTGGGTTAAGTTGTGGTACAGGTAAGTTCCATGAATTTAAGTAACAATAAGCTGTTAATCCTTATTGGACGGAACTTGACACGTCGACATAGAATCATTGTGCTTTTATTTCCAATACACTTCGATTAGGCACGTTTTTGCCCATTCCTCGTAGAGTATGCTTGTTCTCAAATGTTTGTTATTGTAACAAATGCCCAAACACATCGTTTGTTTTGGCTGCTAAGAACAAAGATCTTTTAGCTGTTTCTTAACGCGAGGAACTTTAGCTACGCTTGAAGTTTTTTACGGTGTGAGCACTTGGTCACTGATGGTTTATTAGTGTTACACAACGTTTTAAAACACGACCTTTTGACGTCTCACTATTTTGTATACAGAATTTTAGTCTAAGTATAACTTTCCATTGTTTTGAATGTAATATTAGTTTTCTATGGTTAACTGAATAGTCATAATATTTCTGATCACCTTATTTTTGGAGGAAATTTTGTAGCCAAGAATCAATGCAGTTAAATTTATGAAGTCCTTTTACACTGGTCTTTATTCATCCGTATTTTAATCATTGAGACCTAAAGCTCTTTTAAAACTTTATTTATCTCGCTATATTTCGCGTTATGCCGTTATAAAAAAGTACATCAGCACAATAATATAGCTTTTGGGAATTGTCAAGGGATCCATGTTATATAAAGTTTATGCGGATAAAAAGCATTGACCTTTCTTGTCCTCAACTAAAATACATTCCAATTTTCGACAGTCAATATATCAAACAAAAAACAGGGTAAACAAAATGCGGACCGTTCAGAAATCTTGGTTTCTACACTGTTATGATTGCGGGTAGATTGTCAAAACTTTTGATTTATGCGCATTTTGATGGGTCCGTTCTAGAATATATAAACCTTAGCAATTTACTTGCAAAACTTATTAATATTCTTACTTGAAACAAGTCGATGAGATTTTCCGTTTCACTCCTCTAAGCATTTCATTACAATTTTTACGGAACTTTGCACTGTTAATCCTTACATATTTACTCATGCTTGAAAAACGGATTTTAAGAGTTAATTATACGCTATGTAATAAAATGTACTGCAATAATTAAAATAGTGATCCGCGAAGTCGTAGCAGTGCTTCTATTGTGTGATTGACCTTTACTAAGGTTTCACAATCTCGGCGATGCATTGTTCACTTCATTTAATATACTTAACGCGATTTCGCAAATTAGCGTGTGTGAACATCTGATACCTTTATTTTGTGTTGACATACTTATATATGAGTACCTATAATTGTTTAAAGCTCTTGTTTTCACATAACAACATTCATTGTTATGATATTAAAATTTTTACGTTTGATTTTAAACAAAACTTATCTCAACATATTAATTTTAGTATATTTGCGTACTAGGCCATGAAGCTCATTTGTCTTGTTTAACAATTTATAAAAAACATATTTTTTTATTTGTTGTTCCGTGTTGCAAGCTTTCGAACCTTCCTGGTTCATTTAAAGTCTAAATATACAATGTTATCTATAATCTGAGTATTGATGTTATTATATTTCAAGAAATAACTATGACAGATAGGCAAGTTACTAAAGCTTATCGTTATGTGCATGTTTCTTTGTAAATATTTTGGAAAGATAAGTGCCGAAGCCTTTCTCTAAATTACAGTTTAGTACACTTTCTCCAAAAATCTATTTGTTGCGATCAACGAAACGTCTTAAGACAAAGACAAGCTTTTATAGATTACCTTCTAAAGAAAAGCAAAATTTTGTAAAGCTTTGTCTTATCTTGATAACAAAATTTATTGAAGTAAGACTTAGAAAGTATCCCCTTTTGTAATTACATAGATATCAATCTATATTAAAACAACAGAATTTACTTTCTGATGTACCAAAACTATTAGTCTCTAGAGACGAACATGGTGTAGGTATTTATACGCAGCCAAAGAAAAAAATACAAGTACTTAATACCTTCTTTAAAAGAAATATAAATTACTTAATAATCCGCTTACGATTAAATATTAAAATATGTTTATAAGAAAATCGTTTTGTTTCGAAGTAACATTTACATTATTTTCAATTATTCTGATTTCTGTCGCTCTTGCCTATATTGTTCAATATTCGCCGTCCCTCCGTAATAAATAGCGTTTCAATTTAAACGAAGATTAATGCAAAAGAAAACCGACAAGGAAAGAAAAATCTAAATCACATTTTGCTTTTCTCGTCAAATGTATTTACAAAATTAAATCTATTAAGAAAATAAATCAATTTACATACATCTAGTTGTTGCACGTGACTTTGTCATCACCTTTCGTCACTTTTAAAAGCCTAGACTTTCTGTATACTAATTTAGATGTGACGTGAAAGAGCAACAAAAAGATGAACTTATTTTAGCCTATAAAATGTTACAAATCTTTGTAAAAATACTGAAACGGCACTCATTAAGCTTGCATCAAATTTTGACATAGCGAATTTCTCATTTTCAATTCACATCGTCCGCTAGCTTTATCTACATGGTTGAATTTACGTGATTTGCATTACAACACTAGATGACAATACCACTGTTGTAATAGAGGAAATAACATCTCTCAAATTGTATTTCAATGCTATGTGAGGTTTAAACGCAATCGTATTAAATGGACACAGTGGTTTGAGTGATAGTTTATTTTGATAGAACATTGGATATGTCAAAACAATTTCGGTCAACTACATCAGATTACTTCATCTGCATCCTGAAAAAATTAGAAAAAGTTCCCTTGAGATACAACTGTCTATTAAAGAAATTGATTTTTATCTTTTTGTTTGTCATTCTTTGGTTATAAATGAGAAATTACGCGTGTCAAGCGACTCTTTCATATTCTTTATTTTAAATCCCAGAGTTCTTTGGACCGTGACCTATATCTCAATTTGACATCTTTATTATAGTTTAATTTTACGCACATTAACGCCATAATGACTCCTATACTATCAAACAGATGGAGTTAAAACAAAAAATAATGCGTTTCTCTATTAAAGAACATCTTGGGTGGCAGTGATGAAAGGGAAGTTGTTTTCCATAATAGGTCTTCCTTTTATCTCTTGGGAGTCTTTCCTGTCAATCCCCTGTTGCCTTTCCACTCTTCATGTCTCCCTTGCGGTGACACATGCGGAATTTTGATAGGATGCAGACAAATGAGCAATAAATCAACATGCAAAAGTTGAGATTTATTTACAAAAAGTTTTATTGAGGGTTATCAGTATGAATGAATAAGTTATTATGTTTGTTTTTGTTTAACATGCGGGCGAAGGGTATGATTAATGACGGGGATGACAAATTTAATGTATAAAGGAAGGAGGAGTGTATAGCAACTAGTTGAAACTAAGCTACTTTGTCTAATTATTATGAATGTTCTTTGTGAGGCAATGAATGAATATTCTTTTCTGTATATCCAGAAGGAATCGTACAGAGAAATAAAAAGGTAAATTAGTAGACATATGCACAACGAATAGTCTTTAATTTCATAAATATTGGTATAAGTATATGGTGTAAACCGTTTTATATGTTTTAATAAGTACGTGCTTAGTGTTAAGTCACCATAAACTTACGATATCTCTTGGTACAGTATACGAAAACCTCTTTGGATTTTAATTACCCAACAAATATGCAAATAAATGCAATGTCTACCCATATTTGCTTCAGGCGTTATTTATTTATGCACTCATAAGAAAGGTAAGCAAATAATAATATAGGTAACTGAAGGGTTCCGGACATAGTGATCTATATGCAAATGCTATAACCCGCTTATTACATTTCCCGGACGGTGAACAGTAAGCCGCGAAAATACAGCTAGCGATACTATATCAAAATTTATTTGGGGTTCGGCAGCGCAAGCAGTTTACAACATATTTATAGTATTTATACTACAATGTGGTCGTGGCTTTATGAAAAACATGTTCGTTCACTGTTTTAATTTGTTAAAATTCATTGATACTGCGGCTTCAGCGGTGGTTATTGTTGAAAATACTTTGAGCCTTTGAAAACATACTTTGTCGGATATTTAAGAATCTTTAATTTGTGTTTGCGAAAATATGCAATAAAATTAATTAGAAGCCAAGAATTTTTATTTGAAATTTGTGTGTGAAATTAATTATGGACTAACCATAATTATTTTTACATTAAAAATTCATTATATTATTATTCATAGATTACATTACAGATACTTTTGGAAGGTTTATTATGAAGACTTCTAGAGGTTTTTCTGGCGGAATCTGTGTTTGTGTCCGGTTTTTGACGAGATCTCAATCATATGGTGACATACAAAGTGCAAACTGGAGGGGTACCTAGTGTTATTCTAACTTTTACCAAATCAAATTTTTATTACCACTATGTGTCTCCTTTTTGAAAAGAAAGCACATAGTGGACTCGTGCACGTTCTGGAGCTGAAAGAAGTCAAAGTTGATAGACCTAGAACAATATCTATCTCAGAAAAAACTTCGTAAGCAAAACGACAATAAATTCTATTTCATATGAAAGGTAATATTGCCAAATTCCATTGGCAGCATAAAGCCTGATTACACTCCATTTTCTGAAAGTATTTCACTGTCGTACCAATTTCATATATAAATTAAATACACTCAACATGAAAGCATTTTGTCATTCTGAAATGGAAGTAGAATTTTCTACTTATCAAAATTACATCAATAAAATAAACATTTCAATTGCAGAAATACTTAACGCTAAATGCTACGCGCCAATTATTGTGCACAGATTAGCAATGGTTAATTTAATTCATTGTTTTTAACGGTCCACTAAAGCGTGTAGTCGCATTTCAACAATTAGTCTGATTAAGTTTTAATCCGCGTAAATCAATCAGTTTATTATTTTGTTGGTGAAAATACAAATCGAAATGGCGTTAAGAAAAGTAACAACTTCGTGGTCAAACAGTGCACAAAATAAGTTTCCAATTTCTAAAATAATCAGACATCTCACATTTAGTTTGGATGAAAAGATTATAACAAGAAGTTATTTAATAATAATGGTTAGTCTAAATGGTGTTTACTCACTGAAATGAACTTTTGACTTGGTTTATGCTATACAATATGATGTTGAGGCTTGTGGAACAAAACGCACACTCTTAAATTTACCTAACGCATTGGGTGTTAAAAATATAGAAATGACTGAAACAATTTTCAATAGATGTAAAAAAAACTTTGATGTTTCATTTTACCCGAGAGGTGTAGCCTCAGTCAACACCGTAAAATCTTAATTCTAATATTATGATAATGATAATAACCGTGACGTAGTGAAAGTATTACGCTAAACTTTTGTAAACATTGACTACAAACTTTCATATTATGTAGATTCTGATATTATTTTATAGCCTGGTATTGTTATAGAAAGTTTATTACATCCATTCTATATTATATAAAATGAATACTGAGTTAATCGCTAACATTATCTATAATATGATCGATATGATTTGAGAATCTTTTATAATTGCCTACTTCCAAACATTAATATAGAAGATATGCTATTGTAATTTTGCTATAGTAATTACTTTATTGTGAATCCAATAGGGTATAGAAAAATGAATGGATTGACTGAAAGTAACAATGAGTGAAAGTGGAGGATAGTATAAAAGCGTACTGACCCTATCTGCTGTGAAGTATTTTTGTACTCAGGGCTCTCAGTGTCTTAGGAATTAAACCCAGATCATTTACTTTGATACTATTTAACATTAACTGCTATTGTACTATGAAAGTAGTAAATTGTATAAGCTTACTTTTAAACCACAATTACGGTTCGGGTAGGTAGAAATAATGTACTTACGAGTACTCTTATAATTATTGACTTATAAAGAAGTTATTTGTTTATGAACTGATTTAATCAAATGACTTTAATGACAACGATTTACATTTTAAGGTAATCTCAATCTAACTTCTCTTGTTTTCTACCTTTGTTTTCATTTAGAAAGGTGGTCGTTTTACCCTATGCAAGTATAACACTCTATTTATAAAATGTCTATCGATAACAGCGATTCTGTCAAGCATTGTACTATCATTGGTGCCAATTCTACGTTCGCAACTAAACTTAACTAAACATGAAAATTGATAGTGTGAATAACACAATGTTAACTGAACTTTTAACTACAAATCTGTGTGTTATAGATTAAAGATTTTAATGAATGTAAATGTGCATAAAGATATCGCCAATTAATCAAAATAAACCATTGTTGTTTTAATTTTTTTGTTAAGTTTAGTTGTGCATGTAGAATTGGTACCAATGTCAGATGAATTAATAATTAGATATTATTAACTATCACAATATAGTTAATACTGTTGTTATTACTGATAAAAACAAAATTGCCAAATTTGTGCTCCCCAGTAATATAGTCGGATAATACTAAACACGGTCTATTCTCAAAATGTTCCCTAGTTTGGACCGCCCCTCCCGGAATTCCTTATTCATTTGTGGTATTACATTAGGCGTATTGTCCTCAAAATGAGACGTTGAAAGAAAATACAAATGACGTCTTTTATTGAGTTTCCGGAATGCGCTACTGTATTGTAAAATTGCTTGAAAAATTCGTTTTACTACCACTAAATGGAGCTATAGCAATTAAAATATACCAAAGAAACTGTCATTTGTACTTTATTCCGTAATTTCGCTACTTTTTAGGGATCCGTACCAAAAGGTAAAAACCTGTTACTGAGACATCGCTATCCTTTCGTCCGTCCACACGTCGGTCGGTCGGTCACAGGGCTATATCTCTGGAACGGTGATAACTAGAGACCTAAAAGTCTAACAGTTTATGTATGTTGATGCAACAACAACAAATACTCACTCATCATAATATTCCTGCCCTTATTTCGTTATTTGATGATATCGATATTCATTTGATAGTACTGTACGGAAGCCTTTGTGTGAGTCTAACTCGTACTTGACCCGTTTTTTCGATGGAAGACTAATTAGTTGTTTCTTGGGATTTAACAGAAGCTTTTAGGATTTCTTAAAACTCATAATGGTCTCGTAGATTGAAAAAACATTTAGGTACTTGAGAGTACCAATTACGTTTCTATTTATAGTTTTCTTAATGGCACTGTAAAACTTTTGTTATGATGAAAAGAGAAATTCTAAAAGATAACCTTTTTTAAATATACAGGCTTAATGAATATAAATAAAATAAAGTAATAATAATAATATATTAATGTGTTATTGCAAAATACCATTGACGGGCTTCGTGGCGTAGTGGTTCATGTACTGGACTGCCGTTCACAAGGTCGCGGGTTCGATTCCCGCTTGGGACAATTATTTGTGTGATATTCATAAATGTCATACAAATGTTTGTACTACGTCTGGGTGTTTTCTATGTATTTTAAGTATGTATTTACAAAAGAAAAGTAGTATATGTATTATATCCGTATTCTGGTACCCATAACACAAGCATAATAAGCTTAGCTTGGGACCAGAGGACGATGTGTGAAATGTCCATGAATATATATATTTATAAATATGATTAAAATTATCATATATATATGTACATATAATATACTCATAAAATGTAATAGAATCTGTTCAAATAACAAGAGGCAATATTCATTGAACGAAATTTTCTGTTCACTGATTCCATGATTTGCTATTTTCATACTGCTCATAAACAACGTTAGGATATTTGCTTCCTGTTGATTCTCTTTGGAGTAAATATATATTTTTCTCATAAACATTAAATAATAGGCAGAATCCCAAATATATTTTATATCGCTTTTTGAGTAACTAGTCGCGTCGAATTTAGAATGTTTTTCCCGTTTTTGCAACATTTTTCACTATTGTTTCGCTCCTATTGGTCACAGCGTGATGTTATATAGCCTATAGCCTTCTCCTATACATTTATAGGGGAAGGCTAGTCCATTGACTAACCAACAAAAAAAGAATTTTTGAAATCGGACCAGTAGTTCTTTAGATTAGCGCGTTTAAACAAACAAACAAACTCTTCCGCTTTATATTATTAGTATAGATGTAATTAATGTTATAAAAGAAAAATACTTTCTCTTTTTAGGAAGAATTTTCTTAAAATATCTTACAATCTTTATTTAAAGTCTCATAATCAAAGTTTATATTTTTACAAAGCGCAACTATGCGGTTTTTTTTAATAGATAGAATGGTTCATAAGGATGATTTTTCTAATTTTTTATCCTTTTTCATTTTTTATATTCCACGCGTACGAAGTTGCGGGCAGCAGCTAATTTTGTAATAATTCTTAGTTAATATTTAATCAAGCTTTGATGGTTTGTTTGTTTGTTCACGTTTCTGTTAAGGGCACAGGGTAGGTTAAGAAAGATCATCTTTATATATAAAAATTACGTGTCATGTTGTTTGTCTGACTGACTCCTAAACTACTGAACCGATTTTAAATTTGATTTGCACACCGTGTGCAATTCGACCTAACTTAAAAGATAGGATAGCTTACATTTCAATTTACAGTCGCAATAGTGCGTGCGAAGCCGCGGGCAGAACCGTGTCGTGAGGATATATATTCGAAAATCATATGAACTAGTGTAGAATTTGGTTAAAACTGTTGTTACTGCCTTGGTGCGTTGTTATGAATGCTGTAATTATCAGTTAAAGGAAACACCAACTAATTAACTTTTACTATCGAACGAGTATTTTGGCGTAATTGGTAACAAATATCCGTAATGTCTAACTTTCGCTTTTCAATTATTAGCATGACTAATGTTAAACATAATATTTTCTAACACTTGCGCGACTCATCTGTTTAAATAAAACTACTTTTTACGGATTTAGACGCGTATATTTGTTTTAAATTTTGGCCCGACGTTTCGGAGACTTTGCAGTCACCATGGTCACGGGTGAGACTGAGCTGTAATGTGTCTTCTACGATCATTTCTACGACGCGTTCCGATCTGGTGGTAGTATATTAGATAAAATAATAAAAACTAAATAATTAAAATAAATACTAATTTTCTATAAATTCAAACAAAATTAACAATTTCTTTTTAATATAAACTAATTTAAATCTTAAACCAATAATTCTTTTTTAAAAATTCTTGTTATTATGTAAATAATATTGTATTTAAGTATATAAACTTAGTTTTTTGCTTGCTATATTGTATACTACCTCTATAATAATTAAAACTTTAGTCTATGATAAAATTATGTATGTTTCACCTTATTTAATTTAAAATTTTCTTTATATTGTTACAATTTGTTAATGTATTTTAGAAACTAAAATAATGTTATTGATTTTATGTAGTTTGAGCACAATGTAATATGATATAGTTTATAGTAGAAGTCTATCTTTATGGTCAATGTAAAATTAAAATCGAATGTGGGTAAACCCTGTAGTAACTGATCGTAGAAGACACATTACAGCTCAGTCTCACCCGTGACCATGGTGACTGCAAAGTCTCCGAAACGTCGGGCCAAAATTTAAAACAAATATACGCGTCTAAATCCGTAAAAAGTAGTTTTATTTAATGTTAAACACATTCATTTGCGGGATATACTTTAGAGATTTATCTAAATAATCCTGATTTTTACATACAGCTAAGTTATAAAATAGTTATCAACATTTTTTCTCATCTCATATTAATAGCGGTATTATATGCGATCTTTTCCAGATAACCTGATATTTAGCTAACTTAACTTTCTGGAATTCGATGTCCGTGGTGTATACCTAGTATTTTACTTATGCCTATCTAAACTTACATGGTTACTTACGAGCTGTATTCTTAATAATATAGTCAGAAAGATAAGTTATGCCAGTCCATTTATGTTTTATATATTCACATATTACTGAACAAAATATTGTAGGGTCATTGTATTTTATCTTATCTGCGTCATCAATTATTTGTCATGAAATTGTGATGTTATGTTACCTCTGTTAATAAATATAATATTGCCACAAGTCACTATCGCAATATATGTACAAACGTACATATTACATTTCGATTGTATTGTAAAAGAAATGTAACGGTAACAATATTATTTTACGTGAATTTCGTCGTAGCTGCTGTTGATTTTGAGACATTTTTAAATAACAAGCATAATAAGATTAGCTTGGGACTAGAGGACGAACTTAAAAATGCTTATCAATATTCCTTTACTAGCTGTTTGTTGCCCGCGACTACGTCCGCGTGGAATATGAAAAAAAAAATTTTCCCAATATAAGGTAGCCTATGTCCTTTCTCAGGGTCTAAAGATTGTCTGTGCCAAATTTCATCAAAATCGGTTGAGAGGTGTAAGCGGGAAAGCGTAACAGACAGTCAGACAGAGTTATTTTCGCATTTATAATATTAGTAGGGATTGGTAAATTTTTCCATAGTACATTTAAATGTACTACGAAAAAATTTAGATGAGAGAGAGAGAGAGACAGAGTACAAGTTATAAGTTTAGAGATAGGTGCGTTGAAATTAAATAAACCTAAACAATAAATATACAATTAAAATAATTTATTTCTAGTATGTGTTAACATTTTACCAATCCAATCAAAATAAACTTATTAATGGCACTTCTATCGTAATAAGTATTCTAAATTGCGTCGCTTCGATCCTGAACGATATGGAGAAATATTTTTTCGGTTATTTCCGAACAGTCCCAATAACATTCTCTGAATATTATGCGTTCTTTTTTTATAAAATACCTTTACAGATAAAATTATTGATGCTGCGCATTACGTAAAGATTTTGCGAATTCCTTATGAATGAGATACATAATAAACGAATTATTTATTGTACTAATACAGACGGTGGTAATAACTTGGAAACTAAGTAAGAATGTAAATATGATTGGTTGAAATAATGTTTGCTGCTCTCTTACGCAAAAACTACAGAACGGATTTTGTTAAAACTTCAGCGATCAGCAACATTTAAAAAACATGTGAAGGAGCAAGGAGCATTACCTATCACCATAACTTTACTAATTGAATTCCTACACTTATTCGCCTATCATCTACGCTTATGCTTATATGTAATTGTAGGTATATGTGTATATATATTTTAAGGTAGATAAAAACAAATTAGTAGGTACAGCACAAACATCTAATTCCAGAAATTAAGCATTCCATCCCAAGGTTGTCTAGAAGAGATCGCAGATAGTGATAAAACCGCCTTTTCTACCTGTTTTAATTTTATATAAACAACTCTGTAATCTATTTTTGCTGTACAATAAAGAGTATTGAATTTGAATTTGAACATCAGAATTACACATAGGCTGTATATATTATTATCGAAAGCGGGGCAGTAATTATAAGCGCGATATGCGCAAGTATATAAAGTAACTAAAATGATGCAAAAAGATGTTAGAAGGTTTCATTTTGTAAATTGATAACGGTTAGCAGAATTAGGTTGATGAAGCCAAATAACATTAATTTGATTAGGAGCTCTATAGTGCTATATTGTAAAGTAGCTGTTACCTGCAACTTAGTACAAAATTTAAAAAAAAAGGAAAACCTTAACAAGTTATACAATTTTTAAAAGGAGTTTAACTGAATTCACGTGCCTTTAAATTTTGTGGGTTTTTGTCGTTTTCTCAGGAGGTAACCATTAGATTCCGACCTGGTGCCAATGGGACCATACTGAAAGCTTTCAAAAAAATAAGAATCATTAAAATCGTTCGCCATTTAAAAGTTATGAGGTAACAGACTTATCCTCCGACATTAGTTCGTAGAACTCTCCTTACGATATTACTTTCCATTTCATTTCATTACATGGCAGGTCACCCACTCATTCTTCAATTTTTCGATCACCGTCTTTACTTTCAGACTTCCTCTAATAACTAGGTAGTAATATTTTTTACTTTCTTTATCCAATCGCGTTGCGTCACACATCCATCTTAACATACACATCTCCGCAACTTGAATTCATCTTTCATCCATTACTTATGGCCTAGCTATAAACGACAGGTCTGAATCTACAATTTTTTATACCACCAGGTCAAGTGGATTCATTATGTACGCAAGTTTTAAGTTAATTGTTTTGTTATAGTCTTTGCTATTACCAATACCATAACAATAAACCATGACAACCATGATTTCATACAATAACAGGCCATAGTATTTATTACCAAATAGTAGTTTTCATGTTTATTTCAATACTAGCTGATGCTCGCAACTTCGTATGTGTAGAATAATTTAAAACCAAACCCTAACAAATTATACAAAAAAGTTATCCTCTTGAACCATTCTATCATTTAAAAAAAAACGCATCAAAATCCGCTTTGTGGTTTTGAAGATATAAGCTCACATAGAGACATACATACAAAAATAACGATTTTATTTTGTAATAAGTAAAGATATCTCCGTACAAATAGAACGGTATATTTCACATACATTTACGATAGAAATTCAATTATATTGATATTGCTGTATTTTATGATAAGTCTTTCTATTACTTTTAAAGTAGATTTGTGACGGTGCTTTATATTTTTTACGGATATAATAAATTATTATGATCTGTGGTAACATGTATATCAAAATAACGCTCTAGTCGTTTTGCTAAGCAAACTCTAACGGTTTGCTTAGCAAAACGACTGTGTTATTTTCCATTAAATTGTAGGAAACGATATTTGCATTTCGTTTACATAGCAGTATTTACTTATAGTTTAATAAAGTAATTTTATCAATGAAAGAAATAAAAATGGAAATAACTATGATTAACGATTATTATTCGATAAATATGCAACCACCGTATATGTAATGAAAGTTTACCTAAAGAATTATTTTTATTGCAATATAAAAAATACTGTAGATGTTATTAAACCTCGTTATAAAAAAAACATATATTTGTAGGTTTTATAAGCCAGGCTAGAAAACACTGCAGAATAAAAGGACAGAGAAAACAACAACCCTGCAATAAGACGCTCTACAATATACCTATCTTAAACAGAACAATGGTAAATATGGACACATGTCTCACCTCGACTCTAGACGTCTTTAGGGCAGCTAGACTACAAGTTTAGCGTGTTTATCAGTAATATATTATTCTATTGAAGTATAATGGATTTTCTTTCCGTTTCTACACTGTTTTAATAAAATAGCGAAGGTAAATATCACCAAACTAAATACACCC
This sequence comes from Orgyia antiqua, assembly GCA_916999025.1. Taxonomy (NCBI): domain Eukaryota; kingdom Metazoa; phylum Arthropoda; class Insecta; order Lepidoptera; family Erebidae; genus Orgyia; species Orgyia antiqua. The sequence goes on from OU779869.1 coordinate 6,207,726, forward strand.
GCTGTCGTTTCATAGAATGAAAGTTTCTCATACATTCCCCTCGCCTACAGCTTATCTAACCATCCTCGAATAAATCAAGTGGAAAATTGAAATTCAGCCTCGCGTCTCTACGGAACTTAGGCTAACTTTGATGAACTCAATTCATTCACCTGATTAAAATTTGTGCCGAAATCAATTATAACAAACTTTTATAAATTATTTGGAATTTTTTACTGTGATTGATAATTTAGGTTACGTCAGTTGACAGGCAAAATAACTTATGTTGGTATTCGTGTTGTCGTTAATATACTTAACTCGAATAAATTCAGTAAAAGTATCAGTACAAATTAAATAACTTGTAATAATGCGGTGAACGTGTTCGAAAAATTTGATGAAAAAAAAATTGGGTCTAAAATCTATAGGGCGATCTCATCTCTCAGAATATCCGGAATTAATACACAACTGCGAAATGTCTTAAACAATGACACCAATCACAGATTACTATACACCAATTTAATTGAGTCAAAAACTTAACCTATGTATGTACCTGTGTTTTGAGTAAAGTATGCCTATTTAGATGTACACATTTATGTTAATTAAAATCGATATTCTATATTGCACAGTATTATTATTAAAAAAAGTTCGGTTGATATTGTTGAATTGGGTTTTTGATATTTGATTTTTTTAGTTGTGCCCATAAGATCCCTTTCTATCAATTATATTTCTCAGAAATATATTTTAATCCCTTTTTTCGATACATTTTCTTGGTATATTATACCATAGTTAGTGTTATTCCATATTAAATATGTAATAACACTAACTGAAGTTGTTGTGTATCTATAAATCAGCAGTTTCCTTGATCGTAAGCTCATGTATCTATATAAAAAGAACGATTTGCACAGTTTTATTGCGATTGAATGCTGTCGATACGTTGAATCTCCAGCCCACCCTACCCAATTACTTACTGTTTGCGCGTTGCGTGGAGAACAACTTATCTAAATTTCATCTAAACAAGTCACAGAATCAAGTTGGCCTATACGATTGCATCTTGATAGAAATACATCGTTTCTAGTTTATATTGTCACTTGAAGTAAGATAAGCGAAGTAGAGATGCAATCTTTATATACAATTCTGTGCAGACTTTCAATGGAGCGTAGAACTTTTGTTTTTTACAATAACACATGTCTCCTACTAGTAAAAGAGCAGCAATATTTCACTTTGTTATAAAGGCAAAGGTATTGATTATCCTAGGGCAAAGGTATTAATTAACAGCCAAACACCTCAGATTTTTTAAATATTTTCCCGCCATTGGGAACGCATGTTCTTTTTCGTTTATGAAACGAAAAAAACTTTTTGAATGTTTGATATAAGTACCTAATTATCATGTTTTTTTTATCGATTTTACGAAGGAGTATTTAATAATTTTTTTTTGCATTATACATAATGTTTTTATAATATTTTATCTAATATTAATATATAATCTTTCGATTGCATTCTTATATTAGCTATTTTATTTTCTCTGTTTATTGACGTTCACGTTCATCTAAAGGCCTATATATGCTTTTGATTATACATTTTAATAACTTTATTTGCTTAATTTTGCGTTTCATGAAGTAATTAATTTTGCCGGGGGAGACTCCATTCTAAATGTAAACACAATTAACATTGATGTGTAATATAAATACGTATACTAAGAATGTTTTATGTTTGATTATAAATAAAATTAATTAATCAAAAATTATTATTTTTTTACTAAGAAGTTAAATAAATAAATATTCATGGACATTTCACACAACGTCCAAGCCAAGTTTATATGCTTTGGTTATGGGTACTAGAATACGGATAGACTACATATACTACTTTTCTTTTGTAAATACATACTTATAATACATAGAAACACCCAGACGCAGTACAAACATTTGTATGACAATTAGGAAAAATCACACAAATGATTGTCCCGAGCGGGAATCGAACCCGCGACCTCTTGATCGGCAGTACGCTACATGAACCACTCAACCACGAGGCTCGTCAAAGTCAAAGTTGAATTGATATATTTTTGCCGGTCAAGTTATGATTATATTATGCTGCAAATGTTTTACAGATAGACCTACAACACATTCTAGTGTCTAAAAGTATTAAAATATTTTTAGGTACTGGTCTACTAATTAATTCGATTTATACGGAATATTTATTACATCCTTTACTCTAGTTTTTTCTTGTATAAATATTTAATGTATTTAAACCTTACTAATAAAACTGGCCGGTATTTTTTATTAAATTTACCACAATATTTTTTTAAATAAGAATGTCCTATTTGATAAGCAAGTCAAGCTTATCGAATAGGACATTCTTATTTTAAAAATAATTGTTATTAGAAATTATATTATGGAATCCTTTTCTTATTAGAAAATATCCGTATACAAGATTGATTTAATTATGGAACGGGAAAGCAATAATAATAAATTGTGTTTTCACTACACTGCTACGAGTTGCGGTTATCATTACTGTATTTATTGCAGCTTTCATTATCTCCTGTAATTAGATTATCATGTTCTATATATTTATATTTTTTTGTTATAGGTACGTAATGCATTGGAGAAATCTGTACAGACAGGAAGAAAAAGTACCTATTAATTCAGATAAGTATTTATATTTACAGTTCTAATTTTAAATGTTAACAAATTGAGATTAGATAAGAAAAATTTTGTGCCCGTAAATATTTGTAAGTACTTTTAAAACTAAACTTTGTATAAGTGATAACCTTTCAAGTTCTTTCAAGTTTTGTATTGGTAGATTTAAACGGAGTAGTCATAAATTTGTCAACATACACTATCGTTTTAGAAGTGTTTGTAACTATGTCTAACTGTAAACAACGTAATCTATTCTAGCGCATATAAATTCCTGTTTGTTTGAAACACAAGTCTTGCTAAAAAACTTTAACTGCGTATTTTTTGGAACACTTAATAGTAATTTATATATGAAATAAAAAGGCGTCTATTTTTCTGTTACGTACTTAATATTCTTCCCAGCTTATTAAGTTAAGTTAATAAGCTTACGAAAAAGGAGGCTTGTGCCCAACAGTGGGGTATTTCCCACGGTTGAACACAAGCTTCCTTCACTTTCAGAGGATTTTTGGTTTACTATGACGCACTGACTAGCCGTGCTGGCATAGGGTTTAGTTTCGAGTTTTCCCTCTCACAGATTTGATTAGTTAAATATGTTATCACTTTTCCAGCTAAAGGATATTGTAATCTTTTCTATCACCCTGGAGAGGAAACGGGGTGGTGACATCTGTGTTCTTAATCCATCACCACACTGGTAACAAATGTATTAGTTATTTCTCCGTGGTCTAAATTGAGAACATACAGTTTTAATTAACATGTTCTAATAAATGAGTTCATATGTAGCAATATATTACTGTTCACTTCGTTATGCGTACTACAAGAACATAATCTAATTTTAGGGGCTAAAATTTATGAACTATATTATACTTAACAACTTTTAATACCACAAAAAGTGATTCAAATACAATAAACACTTATGAACAACAATATTTCAGTCAATATAATTTTACTACAGAATACAACCATCGATAAAAGCGAGACAAAGGACTTCTTTTGACGGGTAATAAAATTTAATTTGTACACCCCATAATAAAAAAAATACATAAGTAATTTGGTCTAGCGTTCAAACATCAATGAGCTGTTATGCTGTTCGAAAATTAAACATGTCACTGGCTGTTTACAAAAAAAATTTACCAAGTATGAACGTTCGACATGTTGGGTTCTGTATTATTATTATTTTAATAATTATAATGATCATCTTGACAATTTTATGCCATATTAATCGTAAAAATACGTGATTTATGGATTACTATACCTTAAATATTTACTATATTTAGATTTTTAGTACAAATGTGTTATTATAGCAGTAGCAGAAATACAACATCTGTGAAAATTTCTTGCTAGGGTTCGTAAAATGCAAAAATGAGTGATGTCAGAGATAGATGGACTAACAGGCGGACAGACGAACAGCGGTGTCTCAGTAATATGGTCCCCTTTTGTCTTATGATACGGAACTCTAAAGCAAACAAAGAATATTTCGTTCTATTTTCAAATTTCGAATGCCATTACGTCATAGGGTAACAACGATCTATTGATGTGGTTCATAAACGTTACGAAGGCAACGAACGCATAGTTCCTTTTGTTCTCGGATATTTGTTACGGTATTTCGGTTAGAGGCAATTTGTAAAGATATAGGTATATTTTGAATATTTTCGTATATAAAAATATTTATACATTTTTCCACATTGTTATTGGTGTCAAAATGAATCTTTTTAATAATATATAAAGCAAAAACTTTGTACTTCATTTACCTTACGATTACTGCGCCAAGGAATGAAAACGAAAAATGAGCATGTAAACCACACTTTTAGTTTAAGTAGGTATAGAACGAGAATTTAAGCCTTTTTTTTAATCAGTCAATATGATTATGGTTAATTTCGCCCCGTGGACGATGTATAGTAATAAAAAACTAGAAATTATTACAGTAAATTATTAATTTGGAAATTGTCGTGCTATGCTCTTACTTTGTAGAACAACTCAATTTAGTTGACTGAGAAACAAAACGTTATTCCAGGTTCGTGAGTTCAAGTCCAGTAATTTTATCTAATATTATTTGAATTATATAATAATCTACAAAATTAACAAAAGGTTCTCGTGGTGACAGACCTATAATATAATTTTTATGTCCTTGCTACGATCTCATATCTGTAAAAGTTCCTATATTCTTTAATTAGGAATGTCAAACAAATGAAGTCATAAGCAACAACTAATTTGAAACTTGTATATGAAGTCGTAAACTTAACAAAGTGAAATGACCTCTTTGTGAGAATAATGGTGCACGTATCGTCGCCTACGAAATATGAGCAGCCATTAAAATTATTTTTATTGTTTTCAAAGAAAGCGACTACCACATGTAGAATCTGTGTCGATGTGGAACTGTTGTGTAACATACTTGAAGTTTTAGATTTATTACGCTGTACCCACTCACGGTTTTTCTTGCTGTTGTTACTGATGTTACTGCCTAGGTTCGAGACTGTTGCCGTAATAGAACTTCTATAGTTTATGTGTTATTTTAATTGTAATGGCCGAATATCTGTGTAGCTTCATCAAATTATAATATGTATACGGGGTTGATGCGACATATGGGCATTTTTTTAACTGGTTATACTAGGTAACATTTTTAAGCTGTGTACCAATAATCAAATAAATACAAGCAATAGTTTAGACGCAAATTAGAATAATTATATAATAAATAGAAAAAATACATATACATATATTACTTTCCCTCAGTGGAAAACGAATACACAACTTCTTACACAGAACTGCCCCCTGCTACGAAGCCCGTAGAATGTCTAATTTGAAATATACCAGCTGCGTTCTGCGGTTTTACTTGCGTACTACTATAACCACACCCTTATAATCTAGAGGTATTCAAAGACTATATTCTCAGATCTGCCCAATAAGCACACATTCCCTCTCTCTCCAGCCCATTAACGTCCCACTGTTGGCACAAGCCTCCTCCACCTTGGGAGGGATTATGGTCTACTGTGCTGCGCTGACCAGGCGTGTTAGCACAAAGTATTAAGTACACTCAATTTCGTAAAAGTCGATCAAGTGAACAGGAGATGTTTACGTATGTGTTAAATATACGTGTATGTATTAAATATATAAATATAAATATTCATGGACAGTTCACACAATGTCCTCTGGTCCCAAGCTAAGCTTATATGCTTGTGTTATGGATACCAGAATAGGAATAGAATGCATATACTACTTTTCTTTTGTAAATACATAGTTATAATACATAATAAACACCCAGACGCAGTACCTACAAACATTTGTATGACATTTATGGATATCACACAAAATAAATATTAATAGTGCCTACATATTTCCTTTTTACCACCTAAGTTTTACAATATAAGTACTCCTATACAATACCCGCAGATGTAAGATTTCGTAATATCCGATTATGATCTTGACGCTTATGGTCGTGTGAACACGTGTAGGGATTATTACTTATAATATGTGTTGCTTCACTGGACTAATCTCATCACATCATTCTGTTTTATGACAGACAACAACTTAATACAATATATGTAGGTATATAACATGTGACGTGTATATTTTCATGTCACAATGTAACATAACTGACGAGCCTCGTGGTCGAGTGGTTCACGTTGTGGACTGTCGTTCAAGAGGTCGCGGGTTCGATTCCCGCTCGGGACAATCATTTGTGTGATATTTATAATTGTCATACAAATGTTTGTACTGTGTCTGGATGTTTCTATGTATTAAAAGTATGTATTTACAAAAGAAAAGTAGTATATGTAGTATATCGGTATTCTGGTACCCATAACACAAGCATATAAGCTTAGTTTGGGACCAGAGGACGTTGTATAATATTATTAATAATGTTGAAATACTCGGTGCTAGATAGAAAATTGGAAAATAAAAAGCCCGACTGGAAAAGTACTAAAATTACATTATTTTCTAACACTTGCGCGGACTCATTTGTTTAAATAAAACCACTTTTTACGGATTTCTTCACCAGCCCATTATTACGGATTTAGAAGCGTGTATTTGTTTTAAATTTTAGCCCAACGTTTCGAAGACTTTGCAGTCACCATGGTGACCATGTCACGCGTCTAAATCTGTAAAAAGTGGTTTTGCTAAAATTATTTTTAACTAACTGTTACCCACAACTTCATACGCCTGGAATTTCGGATCACTACATAATAGCCATAATATATAGCCTATAGTAATCTCAGAGACTGTAGCTTCCTATTACTGAAAAAATGTTAAAGTCTAATCTCAAGTTTCGGAGATTACTCCCTACATACATGTTACAAACTTTACCCCGTTATTATTAGTATAGATGTTATAATAAGCATCACCATGTCATAAGTAACTTAGGCACATAAGATTTGTGATCGCATTTATTTTCTGCATTTTGATACTCTTCTAGATGTGTTTGATTTATTTTTGGCAACATCAAACCAGCGTCATTTGGCCCTACCACTACCAAGACCTTTTCAGAGGTGGCGTCAAATAATATTCTCCTTTAATAAATTGATGCCCTTATTAAACACTTAACATGAGTAATCCAAAATAAATCTTCCTATCATAAAAGTCTAACAAAAAATGTATGACGTAATAATCTTAATATTAAACGCCATACTTTCACATTGTCGTCGCTTTGAAAGAAAGATTGCTTTTTTACGAATGAATGCGTACCAGATGATTACGCTTTGGTGCTTGTACGTACTCATTTCTTAGGTACATGATTTACATGGGAATTTCAGCGGTAAACAACAAAGACTGAGGTTATTTGATAACATCACACTGCTTTGTCCCAGAAAGAATAGGCAAAGGCGTGCAGGTAATTTCAGTTTTTTGGTAGAGATCTTAATGTCGGACAGTGAGCACTATAAAACTACCTAAACAAGTTGCTATGAAAAAAAAAAATATTTATCTTACAAAGCTTAGGTCTTTGGGCAGGAACCGATGATAACGATAGTAAAACAACAGTCAGGTTTTAGAATCAAGAAAAAAGAATCAAAAATTTTTCAAAAATTGTTTCGTTTAAGTATTTCTATTTAATATACTTACTTAAAATTTAAATATAAACTTTTTTAGTACAAACATATTTTAATTTTAATGAAGCTCTATATTTCAAACAGAAAGTACTTTTAATTTTTTATTATAATAAAACATGTCAATAAAGATACTTGGTATTAAATTTTCATCGTCATTATTAATCTTATTTTACAGACCATGTTGATGTAATTGAACATTAAAACTTTTACAACATTGATTGAAAGGCAATCTCTAAAATTGCTATTATTAAATTATTATTACCTAGCTTTCATTCAATATAGAACGCCGAAAGCAATTTAAGATCCTATTAATCCAGATTTTTTCTATTTTTTGAGAAGTTAATGATGTTTTTATATCTTATTCAAACTACTGTTTGACCGACTTGCTTTATAAGTTTGAGAAAAATTTATAGTTAAGTTATGCACTGCAGAATAAAAGGACAGAGAAAACAACAACCCTGCAATAAGACGCTCTACAATATACCTATCTTAAACAGAACAATGGTAAATATGGACACATGTCTCACCTCGACTCTAGACGTCTTTAGGGCAGCTAGACTACAAGTTTAGCGTGTTTATCAGTAATATATTATTCTATTGAAGTATAATGGATTTTCTTTCCGTTTCTACACTGTTTTAATAAAATAGCGAAGGTAAATATCACCAAACTAAATACACCCGCTGTCGTTTCATAGAATGAAAGTTTCTCATACATTCCCCTCGCCTACAGCTTATCTAACCATCCTCGAATAAATCAAGTGGAAAATTGAAATTCAGCCTCGCGTCTCTACGGAACTTAGGCTAACTTTGATGAACTCAATTCATTCACCTGATTAAAATTTGTGCCGAAATCAATTATAACAAACTTTTATAAATTATTTGGAATTTTTTACTGTGATTGATAATTTAGGTTACGTCAGTTGACAGGCAAAATAACTTATGTTGGTATTCGTGTTGTCGTTAATATACTTAACTCGAATAAATTCAGTAAAAGTATCAGTACAAATTAAATAACTTGTAATAATGCGGTGAACGTGTTCGAAAAATTTGATGAAAAAAAAATTGGGTCTAAAATCTATAGGGCGATCTCATCTCTCAGAATATCCGGAATTAATACACAACTGCGAAATGTCTTAAACAATGACACCAATCACAGATTACTATACACCAATTTAATTGAGTCAAAAACTTAACCTATGTATGTACCTGTGTTTTGAGTAAAGTATGCCTATTTAGATGTACACATTTATGTTAATTAAAATCGATATTCTATATTGCACAGTATTATTATTAAAAAAAGTTCGGTTGATATTGTTGAATTGGGTTTTTGATATTTGATTTTTTTAGTTGTGCCCATAAGATCCCTTTCTATCAATTATATTTCTCAGAAATATATTTTAATCCCTTTTTTCGATACATTTTCTTGGTATATTATACCATAGTTAGTGTTATTCCATATTAAATATGTAATAACACTAACTGAAGTTGTTGTGTATCTATAAATCAGCAGTTTCCTTGATCGTAAGCTCATGTATCTATATAAAAAGAACGATTTGCACAGTTTTATTGCGATTGAATGCTGTCGATACGTTGAATCTCCAGCCCACCCTACCCAATTACTTACTGTTTGCGCGTTGCGTGGAGAACAACTTATCTAAATTTCATCTAAACAAGTCACAGAATCAAGTTGGCCTATACGATTGCATCTTGATAGAAATACATCGTTTCTAGTTTATATTGTCACTTGAAGTAAGATAAGCGAAGTAGAGATGCAATCTTTATATACAATTCTGTGCAGACTTTCAATGGAGCGTAGAACTTTTGTTTTTTACAATAACACATGTCTCCTACTAGTAAAAGAGCAGCAATATTTCACTTTGTTATAAAGGCAAAGGTATTGATTATCCTAGGGCAAAGGTATTAATTAACAGCCAAACACCTCAGATTTTTTAAATATTTTCCCGCCATTGGGAACGCATGTTCTTTTTCGTTTATGAAACGAAAAAAACTTTTTGAATGTTTGATATAAGTACCTAATTATCATGTTTTTTTTATCGATTTTACGAAGGAGTATTTAATAATTTTTTTTTGCATTATACATAATGTTTTTATAATATTTTATCTAATATTAATATATAATCTTTCGATTGCATTCTTATATTAGCTATTTTATTTTCTCTGTTTATTGACGTTCACGTTCATCTAAAGGCCTATATATGCTTTTGATTATACATTTTAATAACTTTATTTGCTTAATTTTGCGTTTCATGAAGTAATTAATTTTGCCGGGGGAGACTCCATTCTAAATGTAAACACAATTAACATTGATGTGTAATATAAATACGTATACTAAGAATGTTTTATGTTTGATTATAAATAAAATTAATTAATCAAAAATTATTATTTTTTTACTAAGAAGTTAAATAAATAAATATTCATGGACATTTCACACAACGTCCAAGCCAAGTTTATATGCTTTGGTTATGGGTACTAGAATACGGATAGACTACATATACTACTTTTCTTTTGTAAATACATACTTATAATACATAGAAACACCCAGACGCAGTACAAACATTTGTATGACAATTAGGAAAAATCACACAAATGATTGTCCCGAGCGGGAATCGAACCCGCGACCTCTTGATCGGCAGTACGCTACATGAACCACTCAACCACGAGGCTCGTCAAAGTCAAAGTTGAATTGATATATTTTTGCCGGTCAAGTTATGATTATATTATGCTGCAAATGTTTTACAGATAGACCTACAACACATTCTAGTGTCTAAAAGTATTAAAATATTTTTAGGTACTGGTCTACTAATTAATTCGATTTATACGGAATATTTATTACATCCTTTACTCTAGTTTTTTCTTGTATAAATATTTAATGTATTTAAACCTTACTAATAAAACTGGCCGGTATTTTTTATTAAATTTACCACAATATTTTTTTAAATAAGAATGTCCTATTTGATAAGCAAGTCAAGCTTATCGAATAGGACATTCTTATTTTAAAAATAATTGTTATTAGAAATTATATTATGGAATCCTTTTCTTATTAGAAAATATCCGTATACAAGATTGATTTAATTATGGAACGGGAAAGCAATAATAATAAATTGTGTTTTCACTACACTGCTACGAGTTGCGGTTATCATTACTGTATTTATTGCAGCTTTCATTATCTCCTGTAATTAGATTATCATGTTCTATATATTTATATTTTTTTGTTATAGGTACGTAATGCATTGGAGAAATCTGTACAGACAGGAAGAAAAAGTACCTATTAATTCAGATAAGTATTTATATTTACAGTTCTAATTTTAAATGTTAACAAATTGAGATTAGATAAGAAAAATTTTGTGCCCGTAAATATTTGTAAGTACTTTTAAAACTAAACTTTGTATAAGTGATAACCTTTCAAGTTCTTTCAAGTTTTGTATTGGTAGATTTAAACGGAGTAGTCATAAATTTGTCAACATACACTATCGTTTTAGAAGTGTTTGTAACTATGTCTAACTGTAAACAACGTAATCTATTCTAGCGCATATAAATTCCTGTTTGTTTGAAACACAAGTCTTGCTAAAAAACTTTAACTGCGTATTTTTTGGAACACTTAATAGTAATTTATATATGAAATAAAAAGGCGTCTATTTTTCTGTTACGTACTTAATATTCTTCCCAGCTTATTAAGTTAAGTTAATAAGCTTACGAAAAAGGAGGCTTGTGCCCAACAGTGGGGTATTTCCCACGGTTGAACACAAGCTTCCTTCACTTTCAGAGGATTTTTGGTTTACTATGACGCACTGACTAGCCGTGCTGGCATAGGGTTTAGTTTCGAGTTTTCCCTCTCACAGATTTGATTAGTTAAATATGTTATCACTTTTCCAGCTAAAGGATATTGTAATCTTTTCTATCACCCTGGAGAGGAAACGGGGTGGTGACATCTGTGTTCTTAATCCATCACCACACTGGTAACAAATGTATTAGTTATTTCTCCGTGGTCTAAATTGAGAACATACAGTTTTAATTAACATGTTCTAATAAATGAGTTCATATGTAGCAATATATTACTGTTCACTTCGTTATGCGTACTACAAGAACATAATCTAATTTTAGGGGCTAAAATTTATGAACTATATTATACTTAACAACTTTTAATACCACAAAAAGTGATTCAAATACAATAAACACTTATGAACAACAATATTTCAGTCAATATAATTTTACTACAGAATACAACCATCGATAAAAGCGAGACAAAGGACTTCTTTTGACGGGTAATAAAATTTAATTTGTACACCCCATAATAAAAAAAATACATAAGTAATTTGGTCTAGCGTTCAAACATCAATGAGCTGTTATGCTGTTCGAAAATTAAACATGTCACTGGCTGTTTACAAAAAAAATTTACCAAGTATGAACGTTCGACATGTTGGGTTCTGTATTATTATTATTTTAATAATTATAATGATCATCTTGACAATTTTATGCCATATTAATCGTAAAAATACGTGATTTATGGATTACTATACCTTAAATATTTACTATATTTAGATTTTTAGTACAAATGTGTTATTATAGCAGTAGCAGAAATACAACATCTGTGAAAATTTCTTGCTAGGGTTCGTAAAATGCAAAAATGAGTGATGTCAGAGATAGATGGACTAACAGGCGGACAGACGAACAGCGGTGTCTCAGTAATATGGTCCCCTTTTGTCTTATGATACGGAACTCTAAAGCAAACAAAGAATATTTCGTTCTATTTTCAAATTTCGAATGCCATTACGTCATAGGGTAACAACGATCTATTGATGTGGTTCATAAACGTTACGAAGGCAACGAACGCATAGTTCCTTTTGTTCTCGGATATTTGTTACGGTATTTCGGTTAGAGGCAATTTGTAAAGATATAGGTATATTTTGAATATTTTCGTATATAAAAATATTTATACATTTTTCCACATTGTTATTGGTGTCAAAATGAATCTTTTTAATAATATATAAAGCAAAAACTTTGTACTTCATTTACCTTACGATTACTGCGCCAAGGAATGAAAACGAAAAATGAGCATGTAAACCACACTTTTAGTTTAAGTAGGTATAGAACGAGAATTTAAGCCTTTTTTTTAATCAGTCAATATGATTATGGTTAATTTCGCCCCGTGGACGATGTATAGTAATAAAAAACTAGAAATTATTACAGTAAATTATTAATTTGGAAATTGTCGTGCTATGCTCTTACTTTGTAGAACAACTCAATTTAGTTGACTGAGAAACAAAACGTTATTCCAGGTTCGTGAGTTCAAGTCCAGTAATTTTATCTAATATTATTTGAATTATATAATAATCTACAAAATTAACAAAAGGTTCTCGTGGTGACAGACCTATAATATAATTTTTATGTCCTTGCTACGATCTCATATCTGTAAAAGTTCCTATATTCTTTAATTAGGAATGTCAAACAAATGAAGTCATAAGCAACAACTAATTTGAAACTTGTATATGAAGTCGTAAACTTAACAAAGTGAAATGACCTCTTTGTGAGAATAATGGTGCACGTATCGTCGCCTACGAAATATGAGCAGCCATTAAAATTATTTTTATTGTTTTCAAAGAAAGCGACTACCACATGTAGAATCTGTGTCGATGTGGAACTGTTGTGTAACATACTTGAAGTTTTAGATTTATTACGCTGTACCCACTCACGGTTTTTCTTGCTGTTGTTACTGATGTTACTGCCTAGGTTCGAGACTGTTGCCGTAATAGAACTTCTATAGTTTATGTGTTATTTTAATTGTAATGGCCGAATATCTGTGTAGCTTCATCAAATTATAATATGTATACGGGGTTGATGCGACATATGGGCATTTTTTTAACTGGTTATACTAGGTAACATTTTTAAGCTGTGTACCAATAATCAAATAAATACAAGCAATAGTTTAGACGCAAATTAGAATAATTATATAATAAATAGAAAAAATACATATACATATATTACTTTCCCTCAGTGGAAAACGAATACACAACTTCTTACACAGAACTGCCCCCTGCTACGAAGCCCGTAGAATGTCTAATTTGAAATATACCAGCTGCGTTCTGCGGTTTTACTTGCGTACTACTATAACCACACCCTTATAATCTAGAGGTATTCAAAGACTATATTCTCAGATCTGCCCAATAAGCACACATTCCCTCTCTCTCCAGCCCATTAACGTCCCACTGTTGGCACAAGCCTCCTCCACCTTGGGAGGGATTATGGTCTACTGTGCTGCGCTGACCAGGCGTGTTAGCACAAAGTATTAAGTACACTCAATTTCGTAAAAGTCGATCAAGTGAACAGGAGATGTTTACGTATGTGTTAAATATACGTGTATGTATTAAATATATAAATATAAATATTCATGGACAGTTCACACAATGTCCTCTGGTCCCAAGCTAAGCTTATATGCTTGTGTTATGGATACCAGAATAGGAATAGAATGCATATACTACTTTTCTTTTGTAAATACATAGTTATAATACATAATAAACACCCAGACGCAGTACCTACAAACATTTGTATGACATTTATGGATATCACACAAAATAAATATTAATAGTGCCTACATATTTCCTTTTTACCACCTAAGTTTTACAATATAAGTACTCCTATACAATACCCGCAGATGTAAGATTTCGTAATATCCGATTATGATCTTGACGCTTATGGTCGTGTGAACACGTGTAGGGATTATTACTTATAATATGTGTTGCTTCACTGGACTAATCTCATCACATCATTCTGTTTTATGACAGACAACAACTTAATACAATATATGTAGGTATATAACATGTGACGTGTATATTTTCATGTCACAATGTAACATAACTGACGAGCCTCGTGGTCGAGTGGTTCACGTTGTGGACTGTCGTTCAAGAGGTCGCGGGTTCGATTCCCGCTCGGGACAATCATTTGTGTGATATTTATAATTGTCATACAAATGTTTGTACTGTGTCTGGATGTTTCTATGTATTAAAAGTATGTATTTACAAAAGAAAAGTAGTATATGTAGTATATCGGTATTCTGGTACCCATAACACAAGCATATAAGCTTAGTTTGGGACCAGAGGACGTTGTATAATATTATTAATAATGTTGAAATACTCGGTGCTAGATAGAAAATTGGAAAATAAAAAGCCCGACTGGAAAAGTACTAAAATTACATTATTTTCTAACACTTGCGCGGACTCATTTGTTTAAATAAAACCACTTTTTACGGATTTCTTCACCAGCCCATTATTACGGATTTAGAAGCGTGTATTTGTTTTAAATTTTAGCCCAACGTTTCGAAGACTTTGCAGTCACCATGGTGACCATGTCACGCGTCTAAATCTGTAAAAAGTGGTTTTGCTAAAATTATTTTTAACTAACTGTTACCCACAACTTCATACGCCTGGAATTTCGGATCACTACATAATAGCCATAATATATAGCCTATAGTAATCTCAGAGACTGTAGCTTCCTATTACTGAAAAAATGTTAAAGTCTAATCTCAAGTTTCGGAGATTACTCCCTACATACATGTTACAAACTTTACCCCGTTATTATTAGTATAGATGTTATAATAAGCATCACCATGTCATAAGTAACTTAGGCACATAAGATTTGTGATCGCATTTATTTTCTGCATTTTGATACTCTTCTAGATGTGTTTGATTTATTTTTGGCAACATCAAACCAGCGTCATTTGGCCCTACCACTACCAAGACCTTTTCAGAGGTGGCGTCAAATAATATTCTCCTTTAATAAATTGATGCCCTTATTAAACACTTAACATGAGTAATCCAAAATAAATCTTCCTATCATAAAAGTCTAACAAAAAATGTATGACGTAATAATCTTAATATTAAACGCCATACTTTCACATTGTCGTCGCTTTGAAAGAAAGATTGCTTTTTTACGAATGAATGCGTACCAGATGATTACGCTTTGGTGCTTGTACGTACTCATTTCTTAGGTACATGATTTACATGGGAATTTCAGCGGTAAACAACAAAGACTGAGGTTATTTGATAACATCACACTGCTTTGTCCCAGAAAGAATAGGCAAAGGCGTGCAGGTAATTTCAGTTTTTTGGTAGAGATCTTAATGTCGGACAGTGAGCACTATAAAACTACCTAAACAAGTTGCTATGAAAAAAAAAAATATTTATCTTACAAAGCTTAGGTCTTTGGGCAGGAACCGATGATAACGATAGTAAAACAACAGTCAGGTTTTAGAATCAAGAAAAAAGAATCAAAAATTTTTCAAAAATTGTTTCGTTTAAGTATTTCTATTTAATATACTTACTTAAAATTTAAATATAAACTTTTTTAGTACAAACATATTTTAATTTTAATGAAGCTCTATATTTCAAACAGAAAGTACTTTTAATTTTTTATTATAATAAAACATGTCAATAAAGATACTTGGTATTAAATTTTCATCGTCATTATTAATCTTATTTTACAGACCATGTTGATGTAATTGAACATTAAAACTTTTACAACATTGATTGAAAGGCAATCTCTAAAATTGCTATTATTAAATTATTATTACCTAGCTTTCATTCAATATAGAACGCCGAAAGCAATTTAAGATCCTATTAATCCAGATTTTTTCTATTTTTTGAGAAGTTAATGATGTTTTTATATCTTATTCAAACTACTGTTTGACCGACTTGCTTTATAAGTTTGAGAAAAATTTATAGTTAAGTTGTTAAAACACAATTTCTTTTTTTTTTTCATATTCTTCTGTCCGACGTCATATCTGTGTTTACTCCTCTTTCTTTCATATCCTCATTCGCATTCCATCCATCTTTTCTTAGGTCTTGCTCCAGACATTTACCCTTTCATATTTATTGGTAGAATTCTCCTAACGATATTACTTTTCTCTTATCTCATTACATGACCATACTCGTACCATTATAACCGCCAGTATTATTATAACATGGTTTGGAAATAATTTGTACTACGTTTTAATAATACTACTAATAACTGAATATCTTGTTCCAAACCAATAAGTTTATAAGCCTCTATTTTATAAGGCACATAAATAAAAGTAGTATCAGTATGTGTTTGAATTACCCAGCATGGGGCGTCTCCCTAGGGAGTCTGATTCATTCGGGGTTGAAGAACTTTGTTAATGCACTTTACTTCACATCGCCATATTTGCGAACATTTCATTCGGAATAATAGTTTGATGGTATTACTTTACTTATATAATAGACTAATAATCCAACCTCGCTTCGCAAGGGTAATTTTTCTGACGAATAAAAATATATAGCCTATGTTCACCGGGGATAATGTAGTTTTCCAATGTTGAAGGAAATTTAAAATCGGTCAACTTTTTTTTTAAAGTGTTTGGAGTTATTTCATAAAAAAAACATATCATAATACTTTCTAACACTTGCGCGACTCATCTGTTTAAATAAAACTACTTTTTACGGATTTGGACGCGTATATTTGTTTTAAATTTTGGCCCGACGTTTCGGAGACTTTACAGTCACCATGGTCACGGGTGAGTCTCACCCGTGACCATGGTGACTGCAAAGTCTCGTCTAAATCCGTAAAAAGTAGTTTTATTTAAACATATCATACTTTACCTAGTAATAGTACATTAATGCAGAAACTCCTATAATTAATTACAGTACCCATAAAGGTTTCTGTAGGATATCCATCCATCTTAATACGTGTGTTAAAAGAGGGATAATAATTGTTATTAAAATTAATTATCCTTATTAATTTTCCTTATGTGTTTAATTAGTTAGGTATAATTCATTAAATTGTGATTACCTCGGTTGGCACAGCAATGTTAAGCGATAAGTTACAGTTATTCACCATACTTACATAGCTGAAGAGCTTGTTTGTTGGTTTTAACGTGCTAATCTCGGGAACTATGTACTAGTTTTTTGATAAATTCTTTTTGTGCTGGTCAGTCCATTTATTGAGGAAGGCTATAGGCTATTTAACATCACGCTGTGACCAATAGGAACGTAGCAACCGTAAAAAACGTTGCAAAAACAGGGAAAATATTCTGAATTCCGCGCGAATTGAATAATAATATCAGAAATTCAAAGAAAATATTTGATTTTAAGTTGCCAGAAGGATTTCATAACAGTTATGTTATTACTAGAGTTATGTAATGCCGCAAAAAATGAATAACAAAGCAATTAAATCTTTGTTTAGAATGTATTTTTATCGGAATGAGATTTCCACCAAATAATTTTAAATTCGATTCTAAATTAGTAAATGTATTAAGAACAAAAGTAAACAGAATGCGATTGGAAATATCGCTTACAATTCGAGTCACGTTTTTCGACAAAACCTAATTAAATTTCTTCTGTGCATTCTGCATAATAAATAAGTTAAAATAGACTAATTTTAATTAAAAGGATCCTTTGTTTCTGAAGTAGAATCGGGTTATTTTTATTTATATCCAAAAAGAGATCTGGAGCAATATTAGAGTCAATTATATAGATTAGTGATCTACTAGCTAATGCCAGCGGTTTCACCCGCGTTTATCATTGTTGAGCGTCCCCTCCCCCAATATACACCAAACCTTAACAACTTATACAAAAAAAAGCTATCCTGTTGAACCACTTTATCTTTTAAGGAAAACCGCATCAAAATCCGTTGCGTTAGTTTGAAAGATATAAGCTGAAATAACGACTTTATTTTATTAGACTTGATTATAAAAAAAACTGAATTTATTGTTTATTTAAGAGTTCCGTACTAAAATCTATTATTGAGACTTCGGTATCCGACCGTCTGTCAGCAGGCTGCATGTCTAGAACGGTGATACTGAACATTTCACAGTTTGTTTATATATAGGTTGATGCTTCTGCCTTTATCTTGTTATTTGGGGTCGGGGTATATTATGATAACAACGGTACTGAAACCTTTCATGTGCAAGTCCAACTCGTACTTTCTTTAATTCTTTCAAAATATCAGCTTTTATAATAGACCTGAAGCAACAGATTGCTAATTACTATACGGCATTGGGCACTTATTTAATAATCTACTTAGTTTAAAAACTAAAAAACACGCTTAAATATCCTGAATATTTTTTAAATGATTGCATTGTCATCAATACTCGATTCTATGCTACCTACTTACAAAACGTGAACAGTTTATATTGTCAGAGACATAAGTTTCTGTTGTCACATGTTGTCATAATCATAGTAAACAATTATGATATTGTTATCTGATTCTTTAAACAAAGCGTTTTTATGTGAAATTATCTGATTGTATATGAAAGGCATACGTAAAAACACAATAATCTTGGTGAGTCTACTGATTATTCTTTAAAATTATTGCATTGTCATCGGTCCTTGTTAGGTGTGCAAAATTTCAGATCAATACGTCTACTGCAAGTGGCAGAAAATCGCTTTCAAAGATTCCGTTACACTGATTAATACATTGATAGATACATACCAAACTTATAAAAGCGTGTTAAAAATGGTGATTGTTAATGATCTTTAATAATCACTAAAATTCAATTCGAATTTATATTTAGCGTAATAGAATGGTTGTGATTTTATTTAGGGTTCCGTATTTTAATTAGTAATCTTTACTTATTATAAAACAAAGTTGTTATTTTTGTATGGGATCTTATGTCTTACAAACAATGCAACGGATCTTGATGCGGTTTTTAGGGTTCCGTACCCAAAGGGTAAAAACGGGACCCTATTACTGAGACTTCGCTGTCCGTCCGTCCGTCCGTCCGTCCGTCCGTCCGTCCGTCCGTCCGTCCGTCCGTCCGTCCGTCTGTCACCAGGCTGTATCTCAAGAACGGTGATAGCTAGAGAGTTGAAATTTTCACCGATGATGTATTTCTATTGCCGCTATAACAACAAATACTAAAAATAAAATAAAATAAATATTTAAGGGGGGCTCCCATACAACAAACATGATTTTTTACCGTTTCTTGCTCGATACTAATAACGTTGCCTTATGTTGCATAGATAATGGTGCGGAACCCTTCGTGCGCGAGTCCGACTCGCACTTGACCATTTTTTATTTTATATGTAGAGTAGTTTAAAAGGATGGCTTTTTAGTATAATTTG
Source organism: Orgyia antiqua (assembly GCA_916999025.1). Lineage (NCBI taxonomy): Eukaryota > Metazoa > Arthropoda > Insecta > Lepidoptera > Erebidae > Orgyia > Orgyia antiqua. The sequence continues at coordinate 6,227,460 of OU779869.1, forward strand.
TTGAAGTTTAGTGTATTGTCGAGAAGGCGGGCTCAATAACGCGGGTGAAATCGCGGGCATAAGCTAGTTAATTATATTCTAAGGTTTTCTTAATTAACATCTCTGTATGTGATAGGACTTTCCAAAACTTATGTACATAGAGATACTTAAAGAAATCAGATCCTTTTCAAAACGCACTTATTTCCATACGTTGTCGTGTTATTGAAGAGTTCTTTGAATTGCAAATAGGGCGGTCTTCGGGTTCCATTGAAATGTCAATTTGTTTTCTATTGGGGTGGCTTGTTTGGTAACCTCGAGACATATCGTCTTACTATTGTGTATTTTAGACTGGGTAAGGCGGATCTTACACTTTGCCTTGCGTGTGCTAGGGATGTTTACCGATGATGTTCGTGAGCGACATTTTTATTACATACTGTGATGTAAACGTTACATTGTACAAATATGAATATACTCATAAAAAATTATTTTCAGTTCAATCAATTCGGTGGGCGAAAACTGAATATATTTTTATACGTGGTGTCGAATTAAGTGTTACCATGTTATTTCATCACAAGGGCGCTGTGAGAGTAAGTTATAAGGGAATCGAAACTAAACCCTACGCTGCCTGGTCTGTGTAGTATTGTATAGCAAAGACCTCACAAGACTTCAATATGACGCAAGAAATAATCATACATAAGTAGATATTCGTGTGGTGACGGATTAAGAATACAAGTGACACTACCTTATTTCCTCCCATGGGCGTTGTAAAAGCCAGCTAAGAGATATTTTTTGCAAACAATAGCTTTTATGAGACGGTTAACTCGAAATAGAACCCTATACCAACACGCTTGGTTAGCTCGATATAGTAAATATCCTCCCAAAGTTAATAGGGCCCAATGTCCAACAGTGGGAATTAAAGACTAAGGAGATAGAGGAAGTCAATTTCAATATTATTTTAAACTATTTATGTTGAAGTGCGACGGTTTTTTAATGTGTCTTATAACTCTAGGTACACAGTTTTGAAACTAACTGTAAAACCTAAAACCAACAAACAAAAGTTGTACCGGTTCCAAATGTTAGGCATAAAATAAAAAATAAAAAGACGTTTGTATTTTATGAACTGTGGTTGGTATATTGGGCTTCTTTTTTTGCTGCAAAAAATATAGTCTGTGGGCTCTTTGGAGCCCTGACATCCGGTTTTATTAGTAGCGGATATCGAATGGCTTCCGAGAGCTTCTGTGGTTTTAGTACAAACCTCTATTGTAAGCAAGATGTCACCCGCTTTTGATATTGAAAAGCTGTTGAACGTTTAATACACAATAAGGGAACTCAACTGCTATTGATTTCTGGGACATTCTGTTAATTTTTTTGTAGGGTCTTTGTTGTATTAAGAGGTTTATATTTTGACTGATGTTTAAATGCAAATAATGGTAAAAGGCGTAATACTCTATGTAGCGTCGCGTCTTTTTTCACAGAGTATAAGGCACTATAAAGCACAATTTGCTATAATCTAAATAATCTATATCTATAGGTACTTCTATACTAATATACATATAAAGCTGAAGAGCTTGTTTGTTTGTTTGTTTGAACGCGCTAATATCAGGAACCGCTGGGCCGATTTGAAAATTTCTTTCAGTGTTAGATAGGGCATTTATCGAGGAAGGCTTTATTCTATATAACATCACGCTACGACCAGTAGAAGCGAAGCAGTAGTGAAATATGTTGCAAAAAACGGGAAAAGTTTTCTAAATTCCACGCGTACGGAGTCGCGGGCAACAGCTAGTTAATAATATTTTCTAACACTTGCGCGACTCAAAACTACTTTTTACGGATCCAGACGATTTAGATTATAGTTAATTGTTAGATTGAGAATGAATAGGTATGTTTAACTTGATACAATCATGTTGATCTCAAACCGCTATTAATGCTCTAATATTGGCTATAAAGATAGAAATATGTTATTGATAATATTTCTTGATATATCACTAACTAGCTGTTACCTGCACCTTCGTTTGCCTGGAATTTAAAAACCAAATCTTTAAAAATTATACAAAAATGCCATCCTCTTGAACCACTGTATCGATTAAAAAAAGCCGGACCAAATTTGGTTGCGTAGTTTCGAAGATAAAAATTCACATAGGGACATACATACAAAAATAACGTCTTTGTTTTATAATAAGTACAGATTAAATATGGGTTCTTCTCTTCTTCTTCTTCACCAGCGCAATTAAGTCCCACTGTTGAGCACTTTGGGAGGGATTATGGTCTACTGTGCTGCGCTGACCAGGCGTGTTGGCACAGAGTTTATTTTCGAGTTTTCTGTCTCTCACAGAAGATGTTATCTGTGTGCAATATCCCTTAGCTGACGAGGAGTAGTTGTGACACTTGTATTCTTAATCCGTCACCACACGGATATATAATATGGGTTCACCATTCGTTAATTCATATCATCTTATCATCTTACCAATCTCATTTTGCCAAATTTTATTATAAATGTTCTAAAATCATTTGATACGTGCTGTTATAGTGTTATATATATATTTTTATTTCACAGTATCGAGTTAAAACCAACAGCAGTTTTCATCGATTGTTCCAGTAATGTACTTACTAGAATTCGGACGATTTCCTTTCGTGCTTTACCATCGTACTTACGATTATAACGATTGTTTGTATTTTAAGGTAAATAAAGAATAGCTGTTATCGGAATTTAACTGTCGTAGTTAACGCACGTAACCAGGTATAACTTACACGTTACAGTGAATAAAACAATGAGAGAGTTAAAAGCCATACGAATTAGTGTGGAAGAAATGTAATAAAAATAAATGAATTATTTTTAAGAAATGTTAAGCGTGACTGTTTTTATAAAAATAAACTTATGAAAAATTCATTGTGATAAAAGTATTTTAGATTTAACTTCTAACAAGCTGTTACTCACAACTTCGTGCGAAAAAATGCTAAACTTTTAACTTAATGCTTTTTTTTGTGCGTAGCACTTACAACCGTCAGGCATGTATGACCAGATGTATGAGTGTGGATGAAGCCAAGGAAGTATGTTTGGATCGTAACAGATGGCGCTCTATAGTCTCTGCCTACCCCCATGGGAAAAAGGCGTGATGTTATGATGATGATGATAATGCTAAACCTTAACAAATTATATAAGAAAACATACTCGTGAATCAACCTGTCTTTTAAAAAAAATTGCATCAAATTCCCTTGCCCAAGCCTTGCAGTTTCAAAAATAGAAATAACGACTTTTTTAGAATGATAGACGGGCTTCGTGGCGTAGTGGTTCATGTAATGGACTGCCGTTCACAAGGTCGCGGGTTCGATTCCCGCTTGGGACAATCATTTGTGTGATATCCATAAATGTCATACAAATGTTTGTACTACGTCTGGGTGTTTCTATGTATTATAAGTATGTATTTACAAAAGAAAAGAATAGAATAATATAGAAAATATAGCATAATAAGCTTAGCTTGGGACCAGAGGACGTTGTGTGAAATGTTAATGAATATTTATTTATTTATTATTTATTATTAATGATTGAAAAATTGAAAATGAATTTGAAAATGCTGTCGCGGCAACTTCGTATAATCGTTCTAAAAAATATTTCAAAAACCTCCATCAACATTCTTCGACTTCATTTTATAATAAACTAGCTGGCCCGGCAAACGTTGTTTAGCCATACCAAAAAAAGTTAAAAAAAAAAATAAAAAAAAAAAGAACTATAAACCTCACGGAGCCCGAGACCTTTCCAACGAATGCAAAACCGTGGAAATCGGTTCGTGCGTTCTGGAGTTATAGCGTCAGGAAGGAAAATCCGACTTATTTTTATATAGTAGATAAAAAAAATTCTAGGTCTGTGTAAACACGTCGTCAAAATAAACGAAAACGAGATCTACACACACACATGTATACTGTCAGTCCCATTGGCTTATCATATTAATGAATAGTTGCTGAAATTATATAATATTATGGTTCAAATAATATCTCTTCAATTCTATTATTAATACAACTATGTAGTGTTATCTACATTTCTTTTGTTAAACAAGATATACAATATTTCTTTTAAAAAAGAAATAATCATATTGAAGGATTTCTTAGCTGAGCTCTGTTAGTTTTTATCAGCAAAATGAGAAATGTCTTTGCTCTTTCTTTTCTTTCTCCGCTCTACTTGTTTAAGTTTACTTAGTAGTTTTGTAAAACTTAAATATTATTTTTAGTTTTTTAGTTCAGTTGCATATAAGTATAGTAAACACAACAATTTTAATTTATCTTAAACATTTAAAATTTTTGCAATGGACTTTCTATGCTTTTTTTTAATAGAATAAACAGTAAAAAAGATTAAGAATCATTAAGAGTCATTTGAAAATAGGACATTAGAAATATTTTCCCATATAGTGAACCACTAAGCTATCGTGTGCAGTAATCAATCGAAACATAGGTAAGCACTTGATTCCCACTATTCTACTTCATTTGATTTGTTAAAAATAACAACAAAGTAAGTGAAATGCATACATGACGTCCTTCGTATGAAGTCTTGATAATAGATTTCAATTTGACAATACAAAGACAACAAAATCTTAAAGACAGTTGAGATTTATGTATTGTAATGCGACAAAACAACAGTATCAGAATCTTATAGACAGTTAAGAATTCCAAATTGTTTTGCATTAGGAAACTCAACAGTTCGAAAGTATCGAAATAGGCTTTGATGGTAATAATTTTCCTAATTGTTTGTAATACAATTTGAGGACTTATTATCTTTTATCGATATAGCGAGAAGTACTTTGGAATGGAATCAGACTTTTACTGTAAAATAGCCCTTTTATTTATATTTATTGCGGTTTTGTAATTCAATTCAACTAAGTATTAAGTAGAGCACAGACCATCCTAAAGGCCTATGCCCAATATTAGGACATCAAAGGTCTGTGAATATTTTACTTTTTATATACCACAGTATATTAAATACTGTGAATATAAAAAGTAAAGTATTCACAGACCTTATTATATTATTTAGAATGCCGGATAATTAATATCTACCAACAGTAAAATGCACTGAACACAGCTACCTATTTCTGTACTTAGAGACATAGAGATAAGGTTAAGACTCTAGAAGACTAAGGTTTTATTCCAACACTGGCAAGCCAAAAATGGTATACTTTAGTAAAGAAGAAACCCCGACGTCACACATACCATAACTATAACATTCTGAAGCGTCTAATATTTAAATCGTATCATGAAAATGTACAACAAGCATAATTACTTGTTCAAATATAAATACGCAAGGCTGTTATTTTCCAAGTAAAACAGCTTCTGTAACTAGAAAAGGCAATGAACTTGCAATTTTAATAGAATTGTTTACGTTGCTAACAGAGTAGGTTCTCGACTGTGGGAAACATTCAGTTATTTTTGCACTTACTCTATTTTCAGTACACGATTGTTTGCATTAGCGTACAGTTATCCTTGAACCTATGTTTTTTTTAATAATAAATACTTGTTCATAAGTTTGTTTAGCGAACGAAACGGTTTTTGCGGGTGTAGCAGTAAATCCTTGAAAGCATCGTGAAAATACGTTTGAGATTACTTCGTGAGCAATGAACTGAATCGTAATATATGTTCTTGAATGGAACGTATCTTGAGATATGTTATATGGTTGCCTTTGCTCTCATCACTGATTGCGTAAATGTTTACTCCTTTAATTTTTACATATTAGAATATCCTCGCGTATACTTCTTCTTACCTATAAGTACTTTTACTGGTTTTTAATCGCGTTTTACTGTTGTTTCCACTTTTAAACATATTTTATTTTAATTCACTATCATGTAGGTCAGTTACCTCTTAGTTGTTCCTAGAAATCTCCTATTAGTCCATGGAATATGTAGTACCATCCAAATAAACCAGTTTTGTTTAGAGAAATACTCTATATTTATGTTCGCACACGATTTAAGCTCTTAGCTTTATGTTTACAACACTTTTGTAGGACACACTTTATTTACTCTAAAGGTTTCAAAGATGTTATATTGTGTCAAAGTGTTTAAGTTTTTATGACGATATAAAATGTTAGATCGATTGGTCTGGCTGACGGATGAGTGGCACATTACATTAATGGCTCGTGATAGTCTTGCAACAATACTTATCTTGAATCTGGTTAATTAGTCTTTTCAGTTTTAGAACACAAAATATTTTTCTACTTAGCTAGTTAACGTCCTACTGTTGGGCAAGGCCCTCCTGGTCTGTGAAGATAATAATATTATATCTGTATAGTATCACACCGATATGGTGGCGTCTGGCCATCGAGGTATAGAGGACCACAATATCCTTCAAACAACCATATCAGAAGTATGTTTGGTCCGCTCTATCTCACTGGCATGCGCGTTGACATACAGTATATTATCTAGCTCTCTGTCTCTACTTGAACATGGTATTTGCAAATATTTTCCTCAAATAGTATACTAATAGATATAAATATATTCTTAAAACGTCACTACACAGATAAAACATAAATTATGACCTTAATTTTACGAAGAAAAATATAGCAATTGACAGAATCATCACGACAGTAACTAATAGATATAATTTTTTATACTTTCATTTTTCTGGTACGTTGAATTATGTGAAGGTAAATCATTGGCTCATCCGATATCTCATGGTGTCAAACCTAGATATTTTATGTTATTCTTCCATTACTTTACTATGTTAAGCTAAAATAATAATAGTGCTTATTTAAATAACGAAAAGTCTGTAATACAATCTTTGGTTTTTATTTAAAACTTTTATATATATGTAACTAACTTTGTTATGTTATTCTGGCGTACAATAAAGAGTTTTATTTCATTCATTCATTCATTCATAAAACCGTAATATAGAAAATAGATTTGCTTGCAGTTGGTCAAATAATTATATTGAGCACCCCAAATTAAGTCCTACAATGCGGAAGTAAAAACAGAGTATTAGATCCGACTAAAACATAATTTTCTTTATATCAACATTCACATTTCATATTAAATAGATAGGTTCCATTAACTTATCCACATAAATGCTTTAACTAACATAAAAAATGTCGACTAAATGTTAGATCGTGATAGAAAGATGTGAACTCGTATGTACACTTAAAATCGTGCACCTAAAAATTGTTCAATAACTAATTTATTTATTATTTCTATTTCATTTCCTTTACATATACAACTTTCTACAATTTTATTTATAAAACTTTGCTGCATGCCTTGTCGTTCATTTGTCTTGTATGTCTATTTTGGATTAACGGCAATGAGGTTGTAAAGGTTGATGGAATGGACTTTCGTGTAATCGACAACTAAAATACCTTGATTGAAGTGTGAATAGAAAGCGATAGTGGTTTATTTCCTTACCATTTTAACGGAAGATTATTTATTTCTTATACCTTATTTATTTAGTGTTAAATTTATTTACGAAGGCATTTTAAAAACGTAATCATTAGCATGTTAACCTTTGTGATATACATTAAACATTTATCGTCCTAAAATTTGGAGTGCTATCGAGGTATACGAACGTCGTTAGTGTCCGGACCGGTCGCAAGTTTTTTTTAAAAAAAGTATAAGTTAAAGTATAAGTTTATATTTATAACCAGGCATAGTGTATAAGATTTTTCTTAGATTCTTTTTTTTTTAGATTGTTTGGTTTCCTACCAACATACAAAAACTAACTACACTTTAACTTACTGTTTTAATAGTTTCATCTTAATTCAGGCCATCATGAATTAAAAATAGGTTTTATTCAATAGTTGAATATTTATTGAGATAAAATTTTATTAGTTGTAACCAAGCTGTCCAATTTTCGCTCAATATTACTAACGAAATGCATTTATCGTGTCGTGTTGCGAATTCCCAAAGCGTTGCGGACAATATCAGCTGTCAGTTTTATATTCAAAACGATGAAAATATTGTAATATCGGCGGCGTTATGATGAAGTATGGCTTCATTTAAAATATTACACCATTTTATTATCAAGGCATATTTACATCGTAAAGCGTATTCACGTATTATACAGTACCTATATAGTTCAACTATTTAGCTTATTTTTTAATATTCTCAATAAAAACTGGAATTATAGTTTAATTTACACATAAGTATGAAATCTTGTCCGTTGTGTGATGACAGATTAAGAATACAAGTGTCACCACCCGTTTTACTTTTCAGGGTGCTGTAAAAGCCAGCTAAGTTAACCATCCTCTGTAGAGACGAAAATCTCGAAAAAAAACCCTATGATAACACGCCTGGTCAGTGCGGTACAGTAGCCCATAATTCATCCAAAATTGAGGCCTGTGCCCAACAGTGGCACGCTGTCAAACAGCTTACGCCGCTTACGGGATTCACAGAAAATACTAAAAATCTTTTGATTATATTAAATTTATTTAGTTACAATTTATAAGAATCTAAATTACTTCATATTGTAAGCAGCGGCGTGCACTGGTATTTAACTTAGGGTAGGCAGTCACAAAAACTTTTTCTTTTATAGATTTTTAGCATAGCCACGCGACGGATCTCTAAGTCGGAAACCATGCCAACAGAACAAATTTAAATCTGAATATCCCGAATCAGTCCACACTGTACTAGAATTACTAAACATTAACTACGTACGTACATACATACGTACATGTACGTATGTACATACGTTTCATAACTTTTAACATGAAATTTTCGAGTTACATTGGTGCCTATTCTATGTGCAGACCTAAACTTAACTTAACTAAAAAATGAAAATTGATAGCGTCAATAACACAATTCGGCAATGTTAACAGAACTTTTTTTATATAAAAACTGTTTATTATAGACTAACGATTTTAATTAATATAAATGTGTGCATAAAAATAGCGAAACATTTAAGATACAGCAATAGCTGTTTTCATTTTTTAGTTAAGATAACCATTCACACGTCCCGACCTAAATACCTATTATACCGTTGTCCGTCCAGCTACGCGTGGCGCTGATTCGATCGGTACCGCGCTCGCATGTTGTAACAAAAAACCTTTATAGCTTCTTATCTATAATACCTAGAGTGAAGACAAATACTACGAAAAATTACTAGAAGACTACAGATGAAATCTATCTATTTTTTAAGATCTGAAAATTTATTTTAAAGTATTAAAAATGAGAACAGAAGAGGACAGAGGAGAAAACATAACAATTCAAAATATAACTCGATTTTACTCATATCTCATAAATAAAACTAAACTACTTACGACAATCCGCTGGAACTTCAAAACCACTTGTTTACTAAACACAAAGCGTAGTGTACTGAAGATAAAAACTGCCATCTAGTGATTATGGATTGTGAAGTAATTCATCAGCTATCTATTACACAACTTATAGACGCAAAAAATAACGCAATTTGTCCATAGATGTCGGTTTTATAAAATATGTCGCTATGGATATAAAAGTATCCTTGGACGTAAATTGCCCTTTTTTTTGGATATCAAAGCATCCTTGAACGTGTGAATGGTTAAGTTTAGTTCTGCACATAGAATAGGCACCATTACCTACCTTTTTGCTGGCTTAGTTGTTGAACTTGTTATTTTTAATTTTTAAAAACACACACTATCAACACACATTTCACAATCAAATAACATTTTAAAATCAACAAACGAAAATGCATACAATTATTAAATTAAAGAAACTCAATATTAAACAGTTTAATGAATCACACGAAAAAATAAAATGGCCTCCGTCGAACCAAAATATTTCTGCTATTTAAATGCATACGTGATTTATTAGACTTCCGACTATTATATTTATTCGGATTATAAGTAACGAACGAACATTGCCGAATACTCGCGATAACATCCGATCGCCAAAGCAGGCCGCAGGATTTTCAGTGTAAATCGTCTTGGATATGCAAGCCTGTGTGCGTTTGCGAACTGTGCACGGACACCAAAATTTCTACACACATATGAACTCATGGCAGGCGGGCGGCGTGGAGCTTGCTAGCTACGCTAATATTATTCCTTCGCCAAACGCCTGGCAAAAAGCAATTTGCAAGCACATATTGGTGCTATTTATGAATTATTAGGCGTTTTTAAGTAATACCTAATATTTTGTTTAATTAATAGTAAATAAATGAATAAAGTCATCTAAAACATACGAACGTTTTATTAAAATATCTGTGAATGGCAAGTAAAGCAGTGCCTTTCTGCTTATATAGAGCGCACGCCCGTGATTGTAAGTTGTTAAATTATCGGAATTTCATGATACTTGTATGGTTATTTTAAATTATTTCGATATGTATTAATGAAATGTATCTAATAAAAAGTACTTAGGTATGTTTGTTTTTGTACAATATTTGGTACGCGATTTATCTCTAACTGACATTGCTATTTGCCTCGGTACGTTAATCATCATGACATTCAAAATATCGTATGATGTATTACAGGAAGTTTCAATTGCAGCCCTTCTACACAAATTATTATTAATTTCTTTACTGTCTTTGTTTGCGTTTATTATTTGTGTTTATTTGTTGTTTGTTATTAAGTAGTTGTAAAGTCATAAACATTAATATTTATGGTGAATATTTTCTTTCAAGATAACTGTAGACAAGATACAAAATTTGTAAAAGTAAAATTTGAGTTCAATGGCAAAAATTACTATAGAAATACCTCTAATGCTGAGTGGCCTTGCCGGTAACCATAAATATAGCAACAAATTCAGCTAAAATACTAGATTTTAAGAAATTTTGCTGGTCATATTTGGTCACATATGCATACTACGATAATATTGAACGTCAACTTTAATATATTATATATAATATTTAATATCTCGATAGCATTTTGTAAAATGCTATCGAGATATTAAATATTTTGGCTATTGCAGAGTAGTTCTTTATAGAGCAAAAAAAACTTTTATTTTCACAGGATCTATGAACAAAAGGTTTTGAAACAATATGATCCAGGCGCTATTTTGAACCTGCCTATCCTTTGTTTTGTATAAATGTTTGTTTGTATATTATGGCAAATGCAAACAGGAAAACCATTAAAATAATTTGATAAAATTAATTAATAATTTTATTATGGTGTTCCCAATATGCAAATTACAAAATGCAGGTTGTTGCCTTGGAACAAGCTTTTGTTTCCTTATTCATATCAAGTTATGGATTGATATAAATATAGAGTTAATATAAATCTCCGAACTGTGGTTTAAAAATAATTGGTTTTTTTTATTGTTTAATGAATTTTAATGTATAATAATAATAAATAATAAATATTCAGGACATTTCACACAACGTCCTCTGGTCCCAAAGTAAGCTATATTTCTATGCTTGTATCATGGGTACCAGAATACGGATAGACTACATATACTACTTTTCTTTTGTAAATACATACTTATAATACATAGAAAACACCCAGACGCAGTACAAACATTTGTATGACATATTATAAAGCTATCACACAAATGATTGTCCCAAGCGGGAATCGAACCCGCGACCTCGTGATCGGCAGTCCATTACATAAACCACTCCACCACGAAGCCCGTCAGAGTAAAGTAGATAAAGGTAGGTAGTAGGTGTAGATTGTATGTATCAAAGTAAGTAATAATTTTCAAAGTGTTTATTTAACGGACTAAGTTAAAAGACGTGAAGATTAAAACACTAAATTAATCTTCTGCTTGTGACGCTAAAATAGATTTCTATTTCAAATATAAACAACAATGACTTGGCTAATAGAAAATAAATAGCTAATCTCTCCTTATTTGTAAACGCTCAATTGAACACGCCGAATTCGTTTTAGAAAGCATTCAGTTTTGTCTAGTTGTCATTTCACACTCGGCAAATCTTTTCTCATTTCAATTTCGCGTGACATTCAAATGAGTTCGAAAAATAACAATAAGCCTAATGTCGCTAAGTGCTTCGTCCCCTATTTTTGAATAATGGGACAACAAAATAACTTCGAAGATGCTTTCCCTAAAATGAGTCTGTAGTACTCCCTCCTATTAAATGTAAATAGTTATTGATCCTATTATATAAAATGTAATAGTATAGACGACTTTAGAAAACTCTATTTTAATGTACATTAAAATAAATAGAGTTTCCATTTATTAAACTGAAATTAATACTAGCTTCTCATAGTATAACGTCCTTAACTATCTGTTTCATGATTTATAGATGCATCTTGCACAATGTGTAGGGACTTGCTATTTTACATGCTATTTTATTATATACTCATAACATAATTTATGTAACAAATATGTAATCATAAACTGTGCCAACAATATCCCAAATTTTAGGTACAATAAGTTGGTAAGCTTATTATTGTAGGATATTTCCGGTCGAAATTCAACATAACGTAGCACCTAAGCCCGAATTTAGGGATTTGTCCATGATCCTGGAACAGTAGGTACTGTTTAACACAACATTTCGTCTTAATTTACGATAACTTACTTTTGAATGAATGAATGAATACTCTTTATTGTACGCCAGAATAATATTACAAACTTAAGTATACAAACAATGTTTAAGCAAGGTACAATAGGCGGTCTTATCACAAGTTGTGATCTCTTACCGACAACCTTAAGATGGAATTAGCTTATTGTCTAAAAGCCATATAGTATATTAAAAAGTTATTTGTCCAAAAATAAAAAGAATTTTTAAAATTCCATCCAGTAAGCAAAGACTACACAGTGGCGTTCTGGGAGAAAAACGCTATATTATTATTATTTAAGTATAATATGTTCCCTTGTTAAAAGAACCGTGAAGATTAAAAACAACTGATTTTAACATAATAATTCCATTCTAATAATCCAACATCATAAGGAGTACGTGCACGCAATTTTGCTTTAATAAAGACGTGTGAACCAGGCAAATAAGATATTCCGAGGCACTGTACAGCAGTCACGTATAAGCGTTGTATGGGGCGTGAGACGACCTAAAGAAATTCAATGTGCGAGTACAGTGTGGCTTAAAAGCCTACCCAGTAACAGACTTATGATCTCTTCGTAAAAGCTAACGGCATAAGTATATTTTCCTTCATTATGTCCCACAAATGACCCCATATCATTTTGATGTACCAATAAAAGAACATAGACTTTTATATTTTGAATATTTTATTTTTAATAGAGTAAATGTCGTATGCAAGATATTTCCTTACGTTATTATCATATAAACTACCCACTACAAGAAAATGGATTACATTTTTGATCGTTTCCATTCCATTACTCTCTTACTGTTGGGGCTGCTTTGTGACTGATGAGACCCATTCAACATTGTTTCAAAGATTAATATTAATGTTATGTATATTTTTGTTTCTCTTATTTTATAAACACTACCTCTATGCTAGTTACTTTACACATGTATTATAGTTATTTAACACTAATATTAAGTGGGAAATGTTAATGTAGCTCTTTAGACTATCGCTGGCAGTCAAGATTAGAGTTTTAATGTTGGTATTATCGTCTGTAATATTTTAATTGAGCATAATAAATACATTTTGCTCAATCTGTCTTATACATAATATAAGAAACTTATACTTTGATGGAGAATAGATTGGCTTTAAAAATACGTTCAGAAGTACTCTTGAAATCTGCTTATAAATATGGTCAAGAAGTAATGATAAAAACAAACGAAATATTAACAAACGATAAAGAAAAATACAAGTGAAACAAAAAGCCACATATTGAGTTTTACTTAAGAGCTGGTTAAATAAAAAATACCTATTCATTTAATAAATCAAACCGTCCAAAATCTTCGCATTAACCGCACTTCCTTAAGAGCTCAATTTATTGTTCTCCACAACTTTTTGTAATCCTCGTGATCGTAGCGAAAAATCCGACAATCATCGCTGAATACCCAAACTTATGTCATTAAAAGATTGAAAGATTACTACAGTTGCTTAGGGTAAAAATGTAACCCCAGATAGATTTATCTCGTTAGTTAAATGGTGCGTCAGAAGGCTAGACGTTGCGGATAATTAAGTTTAGTATTCGGAAATGTTGTCAGACTAAAAACCATTTCTAGTTTTAACTTTAAGTTAATTTGAAAAATTTTAGCGTGAGCAAGATTGTTCTTAAAGTTTTAACTAGTATATCTGAGATTTTACAAAGTTTATTTTAAATTAAGTTTGCGATCTTTGACTATTTCATTTTATTAGTCAATAGACCATAATATATAATTCAAGAAACATGGTAGTGTAATACCAAGTAACTTGTATATTATTTATATAAAAACAGACCTATAATATAATTCTTCTGCTCAGTGAAAAAGCGTGTAAAAATGTTAAAGTTTAAGTCAATTATAACGTATTCATAGCAATATTTTGCATTTTATTTCGTGACTCATTCGTTTTACTAACATTTTACGACATGGATGAAGGAATGCATCTGTGGGGGAACCTTATTGGAAAAGTTTTAACTGGATTAGATTTGATTAGAGTGAACATTCGAGAACTGTCACTGCTTTATGGCTTGTGAGTAAGTTGTTAACTCATTTTGAGTTTGATTACTTACTTTATGTTGATGAGAAAAGACTTGAAATATGAGATTGTGTACACATGGAGTTATCAAACATTTGTTTTGTGTGATTCGTAATCAGTCTCTTGGGAATTACTTTGCTAAAAAATCTATATTAAAAAACTTAACATTAAGGTATTGTTATGTTATGTTACAGTTGAAATATAGAAAACTTTTTCATATTATATTACGAACAATATGGAATTTGACAGTTTTGTTATTTTTTTACTTCGCTTTTGTTTACCCCTAGTAATAATATTTTGTAGATATTTAGTAATTTTAAATACCAATATATCTTTAAACTTATATATCGTCTTTCAACGTTCAACAAAAATATTGAGGACACATTGACAAGGATACTAGGGTCTTGTTTTACCATATATAAAAATATACTCCGATGTCATCGCTGGTATACTCCAAAAGGGACAAGTGCGTAGCATTTACAACCGTCGTGCATGTATGACCAGATCTATGACTGTGGATGAAGCCAATGAAGTATGTTTGGATCGTAGCAGATGGCGCTCTATAATCCCTGTCTACCTCCATGGGAAAAAGGCGTGATGTTATGATGATAATGATGTTTTACCATTTGCTACGGTACCTTACAATCAACTGGAAAACATTTACAAAAATATTACTTCACAAGTCATTATGGAAACCACTCACAATCATTAGTGACAAACACCATACACTCTGTTTTATGAAACTATAAATTTAACAAGCATGTCATCAATTTATACCTTAAATCCTCTCACGTAAGCTTACTAGTAAAACAAATGACATAAACATACATAACACGCCTACATACATATATCAATATAATTATTGTACAACATCTTCTAATTGAACGTCAATCATCGATATAAATGACACCCCTAAGGTGAAATAACCATAATTTGTGCTTCACCGATAGCAGACGATAACGATTGTTCGTTGTTGCGTGTAAACAAATTGTGCGATGACTAGAACGATTTCGAAATCTTCAAACTAGAAGTCATCGATCCATTTGCTACTAACACAATAAGTAGCTCAAGTGTGACGTACACAGTTTAATGAGAGTTCGCAGTAAAGCTTACTTTACAGTTGTTAACTGTAGTGCAACAGTTAATTTGACCTTTTTAATACTATTTTGAGAGTTAACTTTGTTTTATTGGACAATTAAAGTTTACTCTTGCCTTGTGAAAATCGGTGTGTTTATGTTTTAAATCTTGATTAACTCGTGATGTAATTTATTGATGTTTATGTTAATTAAATCATAATAATAAAATAACAAAGTCTTTTTGTAATTTAGTAAAATTTATTAAATAAAAATAAACAGAACAATAATAATTTTACAATAGAAACAGAGACAAGTTGGTTGCATCTTATTTTAGTCGGATTTCGTACTCAGCGCAAAGGAGTTGTCACCGTAGTTGAATAAAGAAATGTAGCTACCCATATTATTTTGCTTCTGTGTACTGGTACTGTTTTGTATTTTATCTATATTAGCGAATTGCATGCTCACTATATACGTGTTATAACGGTTTCTCATGTAAGCGATTTTTTGTAATCTTTTATGAGAATAAATGATCTAAACATCCTACTAATATTATAAAGGCGAAAGTTTGTATGTATGGATGTTTGTTACTCTTTCACGTAAAAACTACTGAATGGATTTGAATGAAACTTTACCACAATATAGCTTATACATCAGAATAACACATAGGCTACAAATTGGCTGGACCGATTTTGATGAAATTTTATTTTATACAGAATTGTATGGCAAAACAACGTTTGCCGGGGCAGCTAGTAAACATATAAATTGATAATACAGGTGATTTAATTATGTTATGCATCAATGAGTAGCCCCATGGGAAAATGGCGTATTGTTACGTATGTAGGTGTATTATTAAAACTGAATTTTATTTACAACTTTATGAATATACCTCGTGGTTTAATGGTTTTTGTAACGAACTACACTGTTCACGAAGTTGCAGATTCGATCGCCGTACAGTACAATATTGTGCCATGTTTAATAATATCATACAAATATTTGTACTAAGTCAGGATGTTTTCTATATATTATAAGTATTCATTTTAAAAAAAAAACTGTAAATCCGTAACTGGTACCCATAACAGAAACTTAAAAATATTACTTTATACTTACCAATTACTTTAGGACCATCCATTAATATTTTTATAAAAAAAATTACTTTGATATATATTTCCCATAGTTGAGAAACTGCTTTACCGTTATAAATATTTCTACAAAAGTCATTTACAAATGCGGTATGCTTAGAAGCAAATTGAAAGAAACCACAAAAGGATAAATAAAGTATGTAAGAAAATAAATACAGAAGCTACCTCTACTGGCTACTGTAGTTACTTTAATATCTTCTGTAAATATCAAACAAAAGAAAACACATTTGAAATCTATATACCTCGGCATGCCGGAGTCTGCAATGGCAAACATTCCTAGTTCAAATAACAATAACAATAAAAGTCTTTAAGTCCACCTACTCACTGTTTGTTGAGTCCCAAGTTAGAAACTCTAAAACTATATTTGTAGTATACTTAAGTGCAGTTTACACAGAGACAACTAGCTACATTTTTAATTTAAAATGCATGCCCGTACGATGCGATAGTAATTTATTGTATATAAATCTTTTAGTTTAAATTAAGTATACTCAAAACTACATAATATTTTTTCAAGGACAGTTGATTCGTAGTAGGTAAAATTATAATATATTAGTTTAAAAATTATTGTAATCATTTGTCTGAGTCTGGAATTATGTATGTTTTTGTATGTGTGTGTCTCCATGTTAGATAAGACGAGGAAAACTGTGGACATTCTATTTCTGATATTTTCCGATTTTTGTTATTTATGACATTCCTATATTTACAATAACTTTTTCATAACAATCGAATAAAAAAGTCTTTTACAAAATATTTTAACCGCTTTTAACTTGCACTGAAGATTTGAAACTAGCAACACTAAATAAAGTTATTCGTAGCTTTGTACGTGTTCACACCATTCCTTAGTAGTCTCACGGTCCCTCTCAGTTTACTCGCGGTTCCTTTCTTTAAATTGAATGTTTTACACAGCAGTTTGTATTTAAAGGAAGAAAATTTAAAGTAAATAAAACGAGAGAACAAACTCCTTAATTAACGGAATTTGTGCAGCTATATAATTTTTCTAAGGTTCACAATAACTTCTTAGGGAATGTTTTCGATTGTAGCTAATCTCTAATACTGCTTATGAACTTTTGTAGTAAGAATTGTCAAATATAAGAGGTTGCCAAGACCTCTGTTCTTGCCAACCTCGGAATCTTGCGTGAACTGGAACTATCATTTTTTCTATTTTTATTTGCGGCTTTTTCGTTCTCAATCCCGTATTCTTACTGTTTTTTAATTCTTGCAAACAGGATCTTTTTCACTTTCTTATATTTATCATACATGATTATTTTAGAATATTATACAAGTTTAATACGTTGGGGTGACAGGGTGACAAATAAATCTGACAATAAAGAAAGGGTTAGCCACCTTTTTAAGACATCATTGTATATAATAGATATAAATGTGTTGCCGTTACAAATAGATTAAGGATTCAAAACCATAATTTTGTGGTTTCTTAGTATTTACAATTGACACGACTCACAGAGGTCGAATGTATTCTGTTTCTTTATCTGTGTAAAATGTAAGTCGAGACAAATCAATGTGGTTTCATTCAATGCCAATTAGGTCAAACAAGTAACAGCTGTGTAATATAATATAAACACTAGCTGACCCAGCAAACGTTGTTCTGCCATACTAAAACTAAAAAAAAAAAAGGTTTGAAACATAGATGTTGGCTGATTCTCAGACCTATTGAATATGCATGTAAAATTTCATAAAAATCGGTCTAGCCGTTTCGGAGGAGTACGGTAACTAACACTGTGACACGTGAATTTTATATATTAGAGATATTAATTAATGATACTACTTGCTTGTTGACTTGTAATTAATAACACTATTATCTCAGATTAGTACCCATATTGTATGAAGGTTTTATCTATATTTATGGTACGTAATAGCTATCTATATTTTGATCTAGTAATCTTAAAAAGCTTGATAAACCCAAGCTATGTATACTATGTATTATTATTTGTCAAGCTATCGTTAACGAGCCTTTTTATTTATTATCTATGTTCCAGAAAATAATTTAAAGTTACTAGTCAGTTGTCTGTGTGACGGATTCGAGAACACGAGTGTCACCAACCGTTTTCCCGAGGGTGCTGTAAGAGCCAGCTATAGGATATTGTTCACAGATAACATCCTTTGTGAGAGACGAACAACTCGAAAATAAACCCTGTTTCAAGACGACTGAAATCCCTCCCAAATTAGAGGAGGCTCGTGCTCAACAGTGGGATGTTAATGGGATAGAGAGAAAGAGAGAGAGAGAGAGTCAGTCACATTTCGTGCGCGGTAATATTCATTTTTATAATGACGTCAAAGAGTATTATTATATCAATATTATGTAATATCATATTTGTGATCAAAATTAAACGTGTAAGAAAATTCAGCTCAATCCGTAAATATAACTGAAAACTGTTTGCAAGGTTTTAACTGCAATACATACATTGCAAATTAAATAAACCTTTTTTTTTTCTAACACTTGCGCGACTCATTTGTTTAAATAAAACTACTTTTTACGGATTTAGACGCGTATATTTGTTTTAAATTTTGGCCCGACTTTGCAGTCACTATGACCATGAGGAGTCTCACCCGTGACCATCTAAATCCGTAAAAAGTAGTTTTATTTAATTAAACCTTGTAAACAGCTTCTGATTTGTGAATTCTTAATATTCATAACATGCATTCCATTTTCTGCTGTGTTATCAAATTCTTTATATCCATTTTTTTATGAATAAGCTCATTTCATCTCCGTGTGGTGACGGATTAAGAATACAAGTGTCACCACCCCAACTCCTCCCAAGGGTGCTGTAAAAATCAGCTAAGGGATATTGCACACGGATAAAATTTCCTGTGAGAGACGGAAAACTCGAAAATAAACCCTGTGCCAACACGCTTGGTCAGCGCGGCACAGTAGACCATAATCCCTTCCAATGTGTAGGAGGCTCGTGCTCAACAGTAGGACATAAATGGGCTGGAGAGAGAGAGCTCATTTCCCAACATTGGGCCTATTGACCGAAAAGATTTATAGTAAACGTTGGATTGTGATTGTAAAAAGTTGTGTAAAACTTTTCCTACAAATTGAAACTCGTATCACGTTTCTCATTCGGTTCGGCAGGTTGAGTGAAATTGTAATTGAGTTTTATGTTAGATATTTTAAGCTTCAAACAGGGAATTCGTGTACACTTTTAATAAATTGTAATCTAGGATGTTATATAAATTATTTTCGGAATTATATTTTACCCGTTTTTATTATTTCGTTTGATATTATTTTTGGTTAACTAAGTAGAGAATATCAAAAATATGTTTTAATTACTTTGCTGTGCTTTTTGTAAATTTTTAATTGCATTTATTTACATATTTTTTGCTAGCTGATCCGTCAAACGTTGTTTTGCCATACAAATGTCAGGGATGGATAACTCTTATCACTTAGGGGGTATGAAAAATAGATAGTAGCCGATTCTCAGACCTACTAAATATGCACATAAAATTTCATAAGAATCGGTCAAGCCGTTTTGGAAGAGTATGGGAACGAACATTGTGACACGAGGATGTATTACATTAATATATCATTTATATAAGGCATTTGATTTATTAGTGTTAAAAAACATTTATGTTCAAAAAAGGTTTAGTTCACATTTATGGTCTTATTCATAATGACTTATCGGTGGTTTAAAAGTTCGCTAAAATAGGATTGCGAAAATTGTCAAAACTTGTTATTCATAATAGTCTTTTTACGCTAAAACGTTTATTATCTCTCCGATAAAATCTCCGTTTAAATCTCCGATAAGTCATTATGAATACGACCATTAGAATGTATTAAAATTTATGGATATTTGTTTATTTATTTTATAAACCTATTTTATTACATAAATATTAAATCATCTATTAGACACTGCCAATTATAATGTCAATCTATTACTCAAATAATAACTAACATTCTATAAATCCATATATTTCACATTCGATTAACCCTCTTAAAACATAATATTAAGAGCAAAATCCCTGCCGTAACTTCAGAGCCCAATATCACGCAGGTGCACCGGTTATCATTAATAGAGGATTATGTTATAACCATCCTCTCTTTCATTCTCACCCAAGTTTTATATCTATCTCCCTCACATGTTATCCACGCCGACCAAATTATCGCTTAGAAAAAAATGTGGTCGCTTTTTTTCGCCTAAGAAGCCGTATTAATACTGCGGCTGAGTTACCGGTTAACCCTTTCGTTTGTTGTTGAAAAAGGAATTTCTTGTTCCTTTAAATATCTTTTGAGTTACTAGTTTCAGGAATTAAACATGATATTCTTTTCAAATACCCAAAATTAATATTTATCAGTAAAGAAGTCAATACGAAAAGAAGTAAAAAATCAGCTTTTAATAAACTGAGAACCTGCTTTCTGAGGCATCTTGTGGGTGGGCAAGGTGAGGGCGGCTAGTGCTCTGGCCATCTACCAGCCGTCCTCGCATGTGGATTGCACTCTCACTTAACATCGCGGCATCGGGTAAAGTGTAGTCATTTGCGGTTGGCAAATGACTTCACTTCACCTTCGCCAACTATAAAAAAATACTGTTACGTGTTAAGTAGAGTTACGATACTAATTAGGTGTCACTACATTATGTTTTATGTGTGAGGTAAATCGCTGGTCTAATATACATTATATGCTGTCCCTTATTATATACATAAGTAAATTATATACATATTGACGGTTTTACTCCAAGTATAGGTGTAACTACTAAAACCATTATTTTATCTAAAACACCAGTTGTTTGGTTTACTTATCAACACATCTTTACAACTTAGTCACGTATAAGTCAACTTTATCTTATTTCTCTTTGACACTCAAAGCGGAGGGGGTAACTTTTTCACCTTTTAATTTGAGAACGTAAATTTTGACAGAGATAATACCGTTGTACAGCTTAATTAAGTTTATTAGAATTTATTTTGGCGAGACGTGCCAACGTTATCCGAGATCTCATTTATCTCTGATGATGGTTGCTTGTTTTGGTTTGTATTTATTTTCTTCGTATTATAAATTACATTAAATGAGTATAAATGTGGAAGGAAAAAAGAGGAAGACCTAAGAAAAGATGGATGGACTGTGTGAAAGAGGACATGAAAGAAAGAAGAGTTGACACAGACATGACGGCTAATAGAAGACTATGGAAGAAAAAGACATGTTACGCCGACCCCAAAAAATGGGATAAGGGCAGGAGGATGATGATATAAATTACATATTATAGACGTTTACGCGTTTATAGTTACTGTCTCGCTCCTTGGTTTTAACTGTGATTATATATAATATATATATTTTTTCAATATACGGCCTACATATGTAGTTGTAAATTCTCATATAAATCCATTCAGCAGTTTTTGAGTGAAAGAGTAGGGAACATATACATATATATCCGGCAATAAGTATGACATAATTTCGCGATTTTAATAATGCTTAGTAGGAAATTAGTAGATAATTCTACCTACTTTTTATACAAAACTCAGAAAATATTTATGATAACACAATGGTACCAATTCTACACGCACAACTAAACTTAACTTAACTAAAAAATGAAATTTGATTGTGTAAATAACACAATTCCGTAATGTTAACGATTCTTTATTGTCAGCAAATCTGTTTATTATAGATTAACGATTGTAATTAATATAAAATTACACAACAAAACTACCAAATAATCAATATACAGCAATAGTTGTTTTCATTTTTTAGTTAAGTTTAGTTGTGGACGTAGAATCGACACCAATATTCACGAAAAAGGTTAGTTTTCTTTTTGGATATTTTCTTATATTTGCGATAAATGTAGATCCCAGTATGAGAGCAATAACGTAATTAAATTCGTAGACGTATTATTATGTTTACAAGCGAAGGAAATATAAACAAAATTAAGTATAAGCACCAAGTGGATTGCTTCCGCTTGAGTTATTAGTAGCAGTCACGAATGTATCTTTATTTACGAGAGAAATGAAATGGACAGATCCACTTATAAATAGTTTTAATATCAATACGCCCAAAAATAGTAAAATTATTAGAATTAGTGAGCTCACTAAAAGGTTTGCGGTTAAAAACATTATGCGTTCTCATTAATGTTAAGCAAAATAAGTAAAATAATTACAGAAATATACTCCCCATTATCCATATTAAGAGTATATTTAAACAGTATAATAATATTCGATTAAAAGGTTAATAGCAGTCTGTCAAATATTCTAATGAGGAAGTAAATTATTGATTGTTTTTTATACTCCGCACGCCGAATGATGATCCCTATGACAGTTCGTTAGCGCTTAACATTGTACTCCTATCACATCAAATCCTTTAGAGGTCCATTAAAAAGTCGAAAACATCATAATTGTGTACAATTGTAAATTATAAAAATGAATATTAAGAAATTATTACGTAATGTTCGGAAATAATAGAAATAACTCAATGCAAATGTACATGGTACGTGCAGCAAAAGTTACGTCGTCAAGCTGTTATCGAATAAGAAGCGACACATCGATAAACAAAATATCGATAATTTGTTGTTAAAATAAAACAAATGCTTTGAGTTTGTATTTTATTTATATCAATCTGAATCTGATACAGGGTCAATCGGATCTTCAAAATCTGAGTCTGAACTGCAGCTATCCGTGACGTTTATTATTAACGGTTGGTCAATGATATTGTCGTATTGTACATCTCGATCCCAGTCTTGTAAGCAAATTTGAATGACCTGGCTGAATGACATGATATTTGCCTAAAAAAACAGTATTTTATCGAAATTGTTTCGCATAACTAATACAACTGTCAGTTGAAACGTCATAGGGATCCTCATTCGGCGTGGTAACTATAAAAGTTCTATAGTTCATCAAACATCTGCGATGTCCTCTACAAAGTTTGAAAATCGAACGTAAGCCATTTACGAATTCATATGAATCGCTTAACACACCAGCTGGCTTGTACTAAAACTAAATTATTTTTTTAAGACTAACATTATTTCAGCTAACTAAATATATTTAATCACAAAGAAAATTTTAAGAATTTATGTAACTTTACGACGGGCTTCGTGGCGTAGTGGTTCATGTACTGGACTGCCGTTCACAAGGTCGCGGGTTCGATTCCCGCTTGGGACAATCATATGTGTGATTATCATAAATGTCATACAAATGTTCGTACTACGTCTGGGTGATTTCTATGTTATAATACATACAGTATGTATTTACAAAAGAAAAGTAGTTTATGAATTATATCCGTATTCTGGTACCCATAACACAAGCATAATAAGCTTAACTTGGGACCAGAGGACGTTGTGTGAAATGTCTATGAATATTTATTTTTTTATTTATGTAATTTTAGAATTTTCTATGGTAGCTTTAAAGCAAATCTAGTTCTTGTAAACAAATGTTAAAAAGCCTTGAGAATAAAATTACAAAGCTTCTTGACTTTTCTCCTTAAAATATTCGTATTTTCTGTTAGTGGATTAAACAAATAGCTTTCAAGTAAATTGATAGCAGGAGGGTATTCACTTAAATGTTGGCACTTGATACAAAATGCGCAAGGGGCTGTTTGCAGGTTCCGACTGCATATTACTTTCTTGATTGTTTAATCGTTTTTCCCCTTTACGTACGCAACTGGTAATGAGAAATGTTATGCTCTTTGAAGCTAAATATTATTAACTGGTACATTAAACAATGGAATAAAGGTGATGTAGAGATATTTAACTGTGTTATAATATGCCAAAATATATTGTTTTCTTATGTTTCTCTGAGAAATTTTCCAAAATTATTATTTTAAACTAACAGTTAGGTATTATAGACGTATGGTAAAATTAAATATCTTATTTGCGTATCCGCGAAAAAAAGAAATAATGTAATTTCCTTTTTAAATTAAATACCTACCATAATTAGGTATGTACTCAGAGTATAGTGTGTCATACCAATTATGGTATAAGAAATATTTTGTGTAATAGAGTGTTTTTACATTTATGAATTTATAATGTGCCTATTTAAACTATAATAATGCTTAAAAACAAAACATCTAAATAATAAATATTCATGGAAATTTCACACAACGTCCCCTGGTCCTAAGTCAAATATAATAATATATGCTTGTGTTATGGGTACCAGAATACGGATATAAAACATAAACTACTTTTCTATTGTAAATACATACTTAAAATACATTGTAAACACCCAGACGCAGGACAGACATTTGTATGAAAATTATAATTATCACACAAATGATTGTGTCGAGCGGGAATCGAACCCGCGACCTCGTGAACCGCAGTTCATTATATAAACCACTAGACCGCGAGTCCCGTCTATGTGACTACTAAGTATGTAAAATAGACTATACATATTTTAGTATTGCTGTTCTTAATGTTGGGATATAAGTAAGTAAACTCGTGATATGAATAATCTACAGCTTACTGTCTAGCCACATATTTTATTCAAACAATCATGCCCACTCTATCTTGTGAAGTCTGAGACAAAGCCAGTCATTTAATATGGACGTGTATGAGGTACTTTAACGTTTCCCATTAGTTACTATCATAGAGTACTTTGGTTATTATTTTGACCAGACACAAGTCTGCTCTCCTTCATAGCCGAGTTATTCTCGACGTAAATTTTTGGCTTGAGCACCTATATGAATGACTGTTGTTTTTATTTCAATGCAGTAAATATAAAGTATTAGATGTCTTAGATAATTGCTATAACTGATAAAATGTATCTATTGTCGTCTTTGATTTAAAAAAATTCTTGTAATTTTTCAGGCTATCCAGGTTTTGGGATTTTGTAATCATTAATTTATTAATGTTCGATTTATACTTTTAACGCTTTGAAAAGTTCGTTTGATATAAAATTTCGAGATAAAATGGTTTATTTTAGCAGTTTTTTATATAATTAAATTTATATTTTCGTTGCAGGTAAACAAGTCAAGAAATATATTAATAATGATTGATACCTATGGACGTGATCGACAGTAAGTTTGTAATCACCTAATCAGTGTACGTGATATCACATTAAGACCAGGGATTAAGCTATCATCTTTACATTTCTCAGAGTAAATTCTTGTATAAATATGGTACTTCACTTCACACTCTACGAAATACAGTTAATGCTATCAAGTGTGATTTTAAGATTATGTTAACAGTAAGCAGCTCTTTGTTATTTTAAGTAGATTCGCGATACAGTAAATGTAAACACATTTACATTTACAAATACAGAGATTTAGGTGCCTAGAAGCTTCTTTCGTAATACAATTTGCCAAAATAATTTCTGTTTATTTTAAAAGTTAGTAATATCAGTATGTTCTTTTGTTACTTTATAAATCTCATTTTTCTATTATGGTAAAGTGTGAGTAAGTTACGGAAAAATTACATCTTCTACGAAGTGACATCTTCGAAAAGATTTTTTTTTTTTGAAATTTTAAACTATAAAGATAAAAGTCTGAACCTAAGTGGTTTTTCAACACTCTTAGTCAGGAACAAAATATTCTCACGTTGTGGAGGCCAATGTATATACACTGGAATAATTCGGAGACGAAAGGAAGAAGAAAGTGTGGCCACTCTCCTTCATTCCTTGTGCTATTTTCTTTATAAATTTAAATAAATTTCGCTAATATTTATTATGTAAATTAATGATTGAATATAACTACATAATAATATTATATTACGCAAATATATCAATAAATAATGTAGATTTGATAAATTATTCACACAACATCATTGCATAGTTAATTGACATGGTTAAACACATTATGCAAATTTCATTAAAATCAGTTTTGTGAGTCTGTTAATTATTCAACGTGCATGTCTGTCCGTTTTACGAATGTAGGTAGTAGCTAATGTATGTGAATCTGAATCATTAATTTCACAAATAGGTACTAAACTAGCGTACGCGATGCACGAAAAAAGATCTACGTCTGATTTTAACCATATCCATCATTTGAATAAAACTACTTTTTACGGATTTAGAAGCGTGTATTTCTTTTAAAATTTTAGCCCGACATTTCGGAGACTTTGCAGTCACCATGGTCACGGGTAAGATTGAGCTGTAAAGTGTCTTCTACGATCAGTTGTTATAGAGTTTACCCACATTTGATTTTAAAATTACATTTTGAATTTTTGAAATCATACCAGTCGTTCCGCTTTCAAACAAAAAAATTCTTTAGATTTATAATATACGTAAACATTTTAAAGCTTAATATTTTTTTCTTTGAATAGGCATAAATCAAGCTGTTTTAAAACGTTGGAAACAATGTGTATGTTGTATGAAAGATAATAGTTAATCTAATTTCCGCTGAGAATATATCAAGCTAATAAAGATTTCTTACCAAATAAGCGACCTTTCTAACACCTTTACATGCTATATCCTTACATATCCCTTGCGCAACACTAATAAAGCGTAAATAAATTGCAACCGATAGTGTTAGGGGCTTGTACCAAAGGTTACCCGAAACTCCCATTAATCTGGCTTAGTTCTATGCTGATAAGTTTAAACGTATGGACAAATTGTGGTTGCGGTATAGTTTCTATTAAATCTGTGGCATTATCGTTATAAATGATTGCGGTGTACGTGTGAAATATTTACTTTGTCATTGGAATACATAAATGGTATCATTAAGTAGATTATAAAACTATCTCATCGTGTTCATCTCATGTATTTTTTATAGGTAATAACCTACTATATAATCTCCATTTATGTCCCGCTCTTGGGTACTGGCTTCTTCCACTTAAGGAGAGATTTGTTATGCTGTGGTTTGCTGCACTAACCAGGCGTGTTTCGTTTCTTGTTTTCCGTCTCTAACTGTAAATTTTAACTTTTAATAATATTTGGTAGCTAGCTCTTGCAGCACCCTGGGGAAGGAATGAGATAGTGACACTTGTATACTTAATCGGTCATCACACGGGTAGTACTTTATTTACTAGCTCAGTAAGTATTAGTAGTAATATCTTCATTTAACCTCATTCGATTTATAAAAATTTTTGGAAGTAGCAGGACTATAGAAATAATATGAAACTATTTATGTAAAATAATGCTCGCCAACTATGAAGACAATCTTAAATCTAACTTGAGTTTGTTAAAAATAATGCCATATAAAATAATAGTATTTCATAGTAATAGTAATGTTTAATTTGACATAAATAATATATTTGAATCAATATTATGAACTTAGCTTTTTATCAGTCTAAGATCAAAACTGTTTTTGCATGCCTTATATAGGTAAAATGTGAAGGATTTATGATTTTTATGTCTGTCATCTTCATGTACTCATGTTTTGTGCAAATAAATCATTTCATTTCATTTCATTTCATTTATTTTCTCAAGAAAAAAATATCAGTTTTATAAAGAATCTGGATTATACAATATATCATATCTATCAAGTACCAAACATTGAGTGTATAAAAACGACACACTCAGTTGTGTTATGTCAACAGCGCCACATCCTTGCATAAAGGGAAACAGGTGTGCCAAATACTGGTTACAGATGTCGTGAGAATACACGAAACCGACAATTTTTTGGTTTTATTTCTATAAGTTTAGTAAAGCACACAGATATTTTAATTCTATTATGGTTGTTCTGAAGATATAAATAGATGTTCTGGAACACTTTAGTTGTATTATTAGCTATCGAATTTTAATGAATAGCAATTATTAAATCTTTTAAAATATTATTATCCACTGATGTATTTACTAAATACCAATTTCTAATATTTAACATATTGGGTGTAACCAAACCCAGAATTCGATAAATAAAATCATTGCATCTATCACATATTACGTAGGTAGTCTTTACTAATAATATATGGAGTTATTATTCCATATATTATTAGTATATAAAATACGTATAATTTACGTATTATATAAATAATACGTATTTATTTAATACGTAAATTATATTTTTAAATATATTTATACAATATAATTTACGTTTCCTCTAAATACCATGAAGCAGTTATAGTTTGACATGTTAAGGTTATTATGGCTAAAAATTCCTAACCCTTTTAAGTTAGATTAAAATAAAATTGGTCAAGTGCGAGTCGGACTCGCGCACGAAGGGTTCCGTACCATTATCTATGCAACATAAGGCAACGTTATTAGTATCGAGCAAGAAACGGTAAAAAAATCATGTTTGTTGTATGGGAGCCCCCCTTAAATATTTATTTTATTTTATTTTTAGTATTTGTTGTTATAGCGGCAATAAAAATACATCATCTGTGAAAATTTCAACTGTCTAGCTATCACCGTTCTTGAGATACAGCCTGGTGACAGACGGACGTACGGACGGACGGACGGACAGCGAAGTCTCAGTAATAGGGTTCCGTTTTTACCCTTTGGGTACGGAACCCTAAAAAAGCATATATGGGTTAATCAAAACATGTCTCTACCTAATAAGCTGTAAAGAACATTACGGATTTACTATGCAGTGGTCGAGTGATCTCATGATAAATGAAAGGCAGTGACATGCACCTGAGCTAGTTAGTAGTAAGACCTGTCACTCGAACATATGGGGTGCTCAAGAGAGATCACTCTCTCACGCATGTTAATACTTGTCTAGTGTACACGAGGCTTTTGTAATTCATTATAGGAGATTAAAGCTAGCTTTAGATTTGAATTGCTTGTGTTTACAAGCTTCAAGATTCGTTATTAGTTAATAAATTAATCGACTCGATATGCAATATTATGTAACGGTTTGCAGTAAAATCAAATAGATTTTTAGTCATTAAAAATCTCCTTATTATAATATTCTCTAACACTTGCTATTCGTTGAAATAAAACCACTTTTTACGGTTTTAAACGCGTGTATTTGTTTGAAATTTTAGCCCTATGTTTCGGTGACTTTGCAGTCACCATGGTCACGGGTGGGACTGAGCTGTAAAGTGTCCTCTACGATCAGTTGTAAAAGGGTTTACCAAGATTTGATTTTAATTTTTACATTGATCATATAAAAAGACTTTTACCTCAAAATTAAGATATTGCGCACATATGTCCTCTATAACCGGTATCTTGATATATGGTTTAGTTATGTTAAACCATGACAACTAACAAACTAAGCGCCAAATCTAACGCAAGAAATTTGCTACTTGGATTAAATCCCTCAGATCGGTGGAAATGGGATAGGTATTGTTGGGTTTTGATTTATCTTATCTTTATATATATAAATCTTCTGTATGTGTAATTGAACTCCTCCTAAACGGCTGAACCGATTTTGATGAAAGTTTTTGTTGTTGATTTTTACACAGAATTGTATGGCAAAACAACGTTTGCCGGGACAGCTATGTACGTATGAATTTGTAAAAAAATGGTCTTATTTCCGTGTGGTGATAAATTAAGAATACAAGTGTCAACACATAATTTCTTTTCATTTCGAAAATAAACCCTGTGCCAACACGCTTGGTCAGTGCGTCACAGTGGACTATAATCCCTTCCAAATTGAAGGACACCCATGCCCAACAGTATGACGTTAATAGACTAGAAAGTGGAGAGAGTGCGGGAAATTAATATGTTGTAGGTAATAAAACCGAATATGTTAAAGCTGCTGAATTATTTATATTCCGAATTCAAAACCCTTTAAAAGTACTTTAAACTCCAAACCTTTTTTAAATATTGAAAATGTCTGTTAAATATTATTATATTTTCCCTAAATACCCTTTTAGCTTAGAGAAACCTTACTACAAATCCACAAGCATTAATCTATCTCGGCGGATTTGTGAAATAATCGCATTTGTTTAACACCTCGAATGTCGGATTTTCTTAGAATATATATTTTTATCGTATCGCTCTTGGGAATAAAATATGAAAATGTAAGACGATTTATATTAGACTGGCATATTGGAATTTTCAATTCCTACGTCTCTTATAGGATACCTTAAGCGCTCAAGAAACTAATAGCATTTTAAAACCGCTTTCTAAAAGAATTTATTTTGATACTGAATGTTTTTTTTTTCTCTGCCATCTATAGGCAAGGGTAAAGAAATATTAAGAATAAAACCTCTTAGAACTGCATAGGATCACATTTCATTGCTTTTTCTGTGAAAGTAGAGAAAGAAATAACTTGCGTAGAAAATTACTATAGACTTTGTAATAAGAGCACAAATAATATCACCAAGTTATCTTACATATTGATAACGTTATAGCTGTGCCCAATTAGTTCAATTCTGCTTTATCCTAACAACTAAAACTATTTATTTTATTAACAATTATAAATATGTCGGGGACCTAAACTATAAGATTAAAGCTAGATAATATTTATGAAATAACAGTTTGGAGCTCAAATCATGTATCTAGATAGGCCTTGTTTTATGATAATCTGAAAAGTTGTTTTGTTCTACAGATTGTAATTCTAAACTTGACGTTAATAGTAATTATAATAGTTACGAAATGTATTTACTAGATAAACAATAATATAAACTCAAGTAGGTATCAAATTCACAAGGTTCACAAGGTCGCGGGTTCGATTCCCGCTTGGGACAATCATTTGTGTGATATTCATAAATATCATACAAATGTTTGTACTACGTCTGGGTGTTTTCTATGTATTATAAATATGTATTTACAAAAGAAAAGTAGTTTATGTATTATATCCGTATTCTGGTACCCAAAACACTAGCTTAATAAGCTTATCTTGGGACCAGAGGACGTTGTGTGAAATGTCCATGAATATTAAAAAACAAAAAAATTATGTTATCATATTAGCATATTACTATAACAAGATATGCTAATACGATAACATAAAGTAATTTATTAATTTTGCAATTGACTTGCTATGCTTTTACTTATTAAATCAGTATAGTAAAAAAAGTGATCAGTGTCCCGCTTGCGGTGATCACTTTTTCCACTACAATTTGATTTATTCCGATAACATAATTTAATATTGCGTGCCTAAAAAGTGGTAAAAGCGGTATTTACGAGTATGTCAACATATTATTCATACTTATTTAGAATGTTATTTTTTTAAATTAAATTTTCACGGACATTTCACACAACGTCCTCTGGTCCCAAGCTAAGCTTATATGCTTGTGTTATGGGTACCAGAATACGGATATACTACATTATACTACTTTTTTTTTTGTAAATACATACTTATAATACATAGAAACACCCATAGAACATGTGAACATAGAAACATATTATGATCTCTAATTACTTTTACTTACTATAGGTACTACTATTTAGACTCGCGTAGAAAGGGCTCCGTTCCATTGTCGTCATAATCATGATCGTCTAAGCATATTATTACCAAATGGCTGAATACGTTGTCTCATTGTCTCGTTGTTAATAGTTATTTGTTGTTATATTGGCGACAGAAATACATCATCTGTGTAAATATCAACTCTCTAGTTATCATCGTTGATAAGAATACAGACTATTTTGATACAGAATCCTAAAAAGAATCCAATTAAGTTAGTAAGGCTTAAGGATGACTGCAAAGTTCGTATCAAATTGTGACTCATCATAGATATTCCGAGTATACACCAGATGCTCCTAAAGCGTAACCATGGTGACGCATAGGGGGCGCCACTGTCGCGACACCTCGTTATCGCCGAATACGTGACGAGACTGTACGTGGCTTCTGTTTTATTGTGAGTGCTATTGTGTTTTATACATGAGGATAGTAGAAATATTCTACAACATACTAGATTGTAGATAGAGATTTATGTACAAAAAGCTCATAACTTCTATTTATTAGTTAAGTTATTAGCCGCAACTTCGTATGCGTGAAATTAAAAAACCAACAAATTATAAAAATACTACCCCCATGGAATCTGGTGCCAATTCTACAAGTGATCTTAACTAAAACTGAAAACTAACTAACTATTGCTGTATTTTAATTTTTTGGCTATTTTGTTGTGCACATTTGATATTAATTAAAATCTTTATGGTCTTATTCATAACGACTTATCGGTTTAAAAGGTCGCTATAATCGGGTCGCGAAAATTGTCAAAACTTGTTATTCATAATAGTCTTTTTACGCTAAAACGTTTATTATCTCTCCGATAAAATCTCCCTTCAAACCTCCGATAAGTCATTATGAATAAGACCATTAGTCTAAAAACAGTTTTTTATAACAAGAAAGTTTAGGTAACATTGCCGAATCGTGTTATCGACACTTATCAGAATTCAAAAAGTTAAGTTTAGTTTAGCTGTGCGCTCAGAATTGGTATCTCTATCTATTAAAGAAATGCATCAAAATCAAATGTGTAGTTTGCAAGATATAAGTTCACATAGGGACATTAACATACACAACAAAACTACTAATACTATCAATAAAGAATTTTCTGAAATTTATTTGTTTACTGGAAAACGAATTCAAATAAAAACAACTCTAAATTCGCCATTTGGATCCCAGAATGTTTTGCCATGGGAGTAGGCAGAGACTATAGAGCGTAGAAGTCCTCAATATTAAGTCAACTTAAAAGTAAATAATACTTAATTTAATTCAACTACTCTGTACAATACACAATATTATTACATCGATGCTAAAAATATTTACAGAAGAAATAAAAAAAAGCTTAATTGATTTGAACAATATCATAATTATATTAATAACATTAGCCTTCTTAAAATGAAGCTAAGGTAGAAGCTATTTGCGCTCTTTGGACTCTATCTACCTCCATAAGGAAATGACTGAATGAATGGCTCTACGTATGTAAGGCATTAGATGCTTAGCAAATTTTATAAGGTAAAAATCTCCTAAAAATAACTTGCCTAACAATCGCTAAAAATTCAAAGCTTTCCCTTTACTTTGAAGAGATTTTTTGTACGAACAAATTAGTATATTACTTTGCCCGGGAGAGGATATTAATTCTGCTAAAGCGGATTGTAAAATGAATCACGGTGAATTATGGCCGCGCTTTAGATTATTATGCGTAGGTTATACAGACAATTCATATGAGAAATAAAGCCATATATTTAATTGTATTTAGTTTATTATCCTACTACTTATGTGTAAAAGTTATGTAACCTAATAACATGGGGTCTTTCAAGAGAGGCCTGAACTAACTGGCACTGAACACTGTACTAACTGGCCTCACATTTGTATTGCACTACACTTAACATCAGGTGGAGTGTAGTCATTTGCCTAATCCTAGCCATAAAAAAAAACAATTCCAAATATTATTAGGGCTAAATACATTAGGGCTTTACGGCACCAGTTTTTATAAGTATACCCTCCATAAATTCCAAAAGCTAAATTTTTTTATTTAATTTATTAGAAAATTTATAAAAAAAGAGTCATTTCTGTGCAAAAAGTAATAATTTAACTCAAATCCTAGTGTTTACAAAAAAATATACTGTGCCGCTTTGAAATATAATGTGGAATCGAATGTTGTAGATAAGTACCGGAAAAAGGTAATTTGCAATATTAATGAACATTATTTTATTAGTATTTTCACTAATAAAATTTGTTGTACTAATTTCCTTTAATTTCGTGCCGACATACCCATTGATTTATAAATTTTAGTCCGTTATTGAACTGGTGGAGTCGTGAGATACGTCGATTTTTGGCGTTCCGTATCAAAAGTCAAAACGGGACTCTATTTAGTAATAATAATAAGTAATAGTAAATAGTAAATAACAAGTAACAAAAATAAAAAGTCTCAGTAGACTTTGCTGTCCTTCCGTCAGTCTACCATCATCAGCTGTATCTCAGGAATGGTGATAGGTAGATAAATAATTTTTACTATTGATGTATGTGGTTTCTTAATGCTTTAACAGCGAATATTAAAAACAAGAACATGAAAGTGGTTCCCATAAAACAAACGTTTTCTGTGTAACTTAATGATACCCGTAGATGATTATGTCGGTATCCTTATTACTTATTATAAAACAAAGTCGTTATTTTTGTATGTATGTCACTATGTGGTCTTATATCTTCAAAACCACGCAACTGATTTAGGTATAGTTTTTTAATAGATAGAGTATTTCAATAGGATGGCATTTTTGTACCTGTAGTTTATTAAGGTTTGATTTGGTTAATTCCGCGCGTACGAAGTTGTGGGCAATAGCGATCAATAAATTAGAATAATAATAAATAAATTCTTTATTTCTCCTTACAAGTAAACTAAATAGAGAACAGTAAATATATAGAAGAAATATATAGAATGTATAAAATATATAGAACGAAATATATAGAACAATAAATAAATTATGATACTAACTGCACTGAACTCTTCATGTGCAGGCCCAACTCGTAATTGACCAGTTTTTTTTTACTTATTGGGGGTATGAGAACCGGACCATTCTCATGTTTCGCTAAAGGTCATTTCATTATCTATCTATAAATAAGTGTTGTTATTAATTTGCTGCGGATGTTCGTTATAATATTATTTATAACTTATACCGTATTCAATAAATAATAAGCAAATGGGTTTTCATTCATAACCATAACGGAGTTTAATCTTCAAGTTTATTGTTAAAACTTTCTTTTAAGTGCCTAGCTATTACTAGTATTTCAATTATAGATTAAAAAAGTTAATAAATATTGATGTAGAATAAAAACAAATAAAATAAAGTCTTTATCTTTAATAGAGGTAAAAGTCGTGACTTTAATAGAGGTAAAAGACGTGAACAAATAAATCCCTAGAGGAATTTTTTAAATATAATATATTTTATATGTGAAGTAAAAAACTGTTTCATATCTTATATTAAGGGCCTACATCAATATTATCGTATATCATCGCCGACACGTACATATTAACACAGCTAGTAGGCACAGAAAATGAAGAATTAGGGATACTTTTCCTATTTACTCAAAATCTACTAAATATATTTTAATTCTGATTTACGTGTTTCTATATATAATAGTTACTTATGTTTTGAAAGTTATTTCATAAGGTATTACGCGATAATAGACCGACAAATGAAAAAAATAAAAAATGAGAGAGGTTGTTTCGCTAAGATTTTCTATCGAGAAAACTTTTTTCAATCGCGTTTCTGAGTTTATGCGATCCTAGATTATATATTGAAAAAACATATACTTAAAAATTAGAGCTCTAGCCATTCAATCTAAAGAAACAATGAAAACTTCGTACGTAGTAAAATGCACGAAGAATTTTGGTATCCTCTTAAACCCAATAATTTTATCAGTATTAATCATGCTTTAAGTATATTTTTAAGATATTTATTATCTCAAATGAAGTTGACAGAAGCCAACTCAATGGAATAATATAAACTCCCACGTTTATAAAAAGTTAATTTCCGTTAATGAAATACAAATCATGAAAAAATATAAAAATACTTCCGGTTATTAAACATGCTCATGTTTAATATAAGATATGAAACAGTTTTTTAAAACCACCAAGTTAAAACCATCGCATAAATTTTTTTAATTACCAAATTATATCTCAACATTCATTCTTCTTCCCTTATCCCATTATTTAAGGATGGCGCAACATATCCTTTTCGTCCAGAGACTTCTGTCAGAAGTCATATCTGTGTTAACTCCTATATTGGCTACCTATGGATTATAACTATTCTTATTTGATTTTTATTATAATAAAATTTGTCGTCAAGTTTTTGAAATATGTTGTGTAAATAAAAATGCAGAGAAATGTAATGTAGGTACAAATTGGTACAGAAGAAATCACATCAGAATCCGTCAAAGTGCCACAGATGTGATTCGTCTGCGCACTAACTTAAACAAACATTGCAGGCTTCAGTAATCTTTCCAGTTGAATTTATCCCTTCGGTGTTGAAATGTATGTACAAACATACCCTTTGTTTGTCTAACTGTGATACTGGCAAAATAAGTTTGACTCATATCCCCTATATATAATGTATCTTTGCAATTGCCTACGCACATAATGAATGTAGATTAATCCTGTGGATATTCCACCTTATTTAATTCTTCTCAATCTTTATGTGCAAACTGTCTTTTGGCCTCGCCTTAGTATACCTACGTGTAACTAAAAAAAAATGTGAGTACCTACACCTTTTGTATATTTAGTAAGTGTGTGAATGAATAGCATTGTTATTATTCCCTAATAGTTAAAGAACTCTTCAGATAGTATGCAAGTGAAACTGCAGGGCATAGTTAGGAATATATCCTCTTTTCGCAAATGTAATAATATAAAAATGAAAAAAAATTATCGCAACCAGTAGCAGCAGCGAAAATCGATTTTTTTCGTATTTATTATCGTCTAACTTTAATCGAATAATTGGAGTTTACCTGACTTTTCGAGTATAATAAATAGATAGGAGGCAGGAGGGTCATAAGTTATTACACGGGGCTGCATTTGACGATTGCCGTGAGCGACACCACGGAAAATTGAACGGGAAAATATAATTGGAAAATTATAAGGGTTCGCCACTTCCCTGCTACGAGTATATGGTACCTATGGGATGGAGCCCCCGAGCAAAGGATTCTTGGCATTCACTGGCCCTTGGCTTACTAAAATTGGAAAATAATTTAATAAACGTGGAAAACTATTTGAAGCTCTACTTTTAACGGTTTAAACTACATAATATATTGACATAAAACATAGAACTGACCTGTTTGATTAAAAAGTAATTACTTGAAATAATTATACATTACGGTATGCACTTTCGGAATAATATTTTTCCCTATGTTTGCTCAAATTTAGGCCTGATTTTAATTATTAAAAGCGCAAAAACAGGCATAACATCTATTGTCGCAGAAGAAACTGTATCTATCAATAAATACATAATGGTTACATTGTAATTGTGCTTATTATTGTTTATGTTATTTATGTATTTTCAAGTCATCGTATGAATTGCTGTTATCCATCCAATGTTCCATATTATTATACCAAACTTCCATAACGTGTAAACATTGGACATTTTTAACTCGTCACTATTTCCAATTTCCTACTAGCACAATTGTCACGCCGCATAGCGGAGAACTAATAAAGTTGTTCCGTTCCATACAAATGTATCCACAGCTCCATTCTGGTGCTGCCAAATTGACAGAGATGTGTTTTCTATGTTAACACAACGCAGCTGAAAAACGTCTCAGCAATTTTCATTTAATCTTACTAGTATCTATTAAAACAATTACTACACACTATAAAATACGCTTTAAATACTTAAGTAGAAATACGTACACAGAAGTTATACTTAACTCATAGTTAGTAGTTCGAAGTCCCAAATAAATACAGTAGAAAAAAGTTCAATTTCAAGAAAAGCTTAAAAAATTACAAACAGTAATAAATAGAATATATCGACTCAAACAGGAATAAGTTTTATAATATTTGCTTTAATGTGAAAAGGCAACGATGCGGCAAAATTTTGTATCAGAGGTTTGATGTACAGAAATTATAATTATCATGTGAAAGCTTTTAACTCTAAGTAAGGATTCTCTAGTTAAGTATTGCATGTATAAAATGTGTACGGGATTATAAATATCTTTTATAATCCCTTATACGCCAAAAAGTTCGTGTGATGACGGATTAAAAATTCACGTGTCACCACCCATTTCCTCCCCAGGGTGCTATAAAAGCCAGCTACGGGATCCTGTACACAGATAACATCCTCTGTGAGAGACGGAAACTCGAAATAAATCTCTGTGCCAACGCGCCTGGTCAACGCCGCACAGTAGACCATGATCCCTTCTAAACTGGAGGAGGCCCGTGCTCAATAGTGGGACGTAAATGAGCTAGAGCTTAGAGAAATACGCTGTAATAGCGCAATGTATCGAAGCTCAGCGAATATTTCCAAATATGTATGTAACATAATATATGACGACGTAACGAACATGGCTATAGCCTTTAAGCATTGATCCAATAAGAGCTGGTACTGTCGGGCAACTTCCACTGAAAAAGGTACGAGAGCAATGCTCATCCTTATTGTGTCGTCTCTTAGGATTTGTGTGCGGTGCATGCCTAACGAATTATGGCATTTCGTTAGTATTTGTGTTGTCGGCATCTCACTGACCTTACTGTATCTTTACTTATTATAAAAAAGAGTTGCAATTTTCGTATGTATGTCCCTATGTAAACTTATATCTTCTAAAATACGCAAAGAATATTGATGCGGTTTTTTTAATAGATAGTGTGGTTCAAGGGAATTACTTTTTTGTATAATTGGTCACGGTTTGGTATTCCATTTTCACACGTAAGAAGTTGCGGGCAGCAACAAGTATTTAATAAAAAAAGCAACAAGTGTAACTACTCCTATTGGTTTAATGCTTAAAGAGGATACTGTACATGATCAAATAATGCGTGTTCTTAGATGTTAGCATGAGATTTATGAGCAATGTTTGCTTTTGGTCGTGTTTGATTTTGGATTTGCACTTGCGAGCTTTAACGTGTATCGCATTGCTTTGAATAAATATTTCACTAAGCGTTTAGAGAATAACACATTATACATTTTAGTTAGATTAATTAACATCATCATATAGATTATACGAGTATAACACATAGATTTTCTTTTATACTCGTTGCAGCCCATTGGCATGCTGGCATTTAGTTTCAAGATAGCAGTCTTTGGCAGTAGATGTTATCTGCCTCTAACATCCTTCTATTCCTTATCTGACTGTAACAGACTGTAATCTAGTGTGATGATACTTGTATTCTCGCTCAATTTTTTAGTACATCTTTGCTGTTATTACATATAATGTACAAAATGTCATCAAAAACGATAAAGCTATTTTAATTTTAATATATGGTTAACAATTAAATTTTTCACTATATATTTTAATTAAATTTTAATGCATAATTTGAAGTACATCAAAGCAAAGTATTGTGTGATGTTAAAAATTTCTATTGAAAGAACACCTCACTTTTCATAGGGAGGTTGGGCTTATTGGCTAACATTGGAGGGGTGGTTGATAATTAATCTGGCCAGTCAAATCGGGTGAGAGGTGTAGAATACAAATCAGCGGTGATGTAACGTGCTACTGTTGTTGATGGCAATACTCGTTATAATTTTGGCGTATTTTATTTTTTTATGACTATTCATTGTCAGTTACAACCGTCGGGCATGTATATCCGATGTATGAGTGTGGATGAAGCTAAAGAAGTGTGTTTGCCATGGGAAAAATGAGTGATGTTATGATGATGACGATTTCAGTTATTCAACATACACATGAACATTTAATTACCGAAAATAATTTCATGCACAATATCGTCGCAAAGTTGCAATTTACTACTGTTTAATGTATATATAACAAAATCCTCTTTAGTTACTGAAAAACGGAATCAGTGACATTACACTCATCCCTTTTTAATCCCAAAATTAAGTGTGAAAGAAAAATTTCACTAAGCGTTTAGAGAATAACACATTACACATTTTAGTTAGATACTACGTAATTTTACATTTTAGTAGATGCTACGTAAGATAAATTCTCATGCATTTAATCAGAACACTATTCACTATGCCACGAATTCCATTATATAAGCATATATAATATATGGGTGATTTATAAGAGGTACTAAATTTTATGAAAATAGGAATAATTTTTGATTACTATTCGCACTCCAAAACGAACGTTTAGATCCAAAAGCGGGAAACTTGATAATGTAAACGTAGACCACTGCTACAAATAAAATTAAATCCTGGAGTACGTTTTGAAACGAAATTGGCATTCCTTCAGTCTGGAATTTCCCTTTGAAATCTTTTATAGAATAGATTGAGGTTGCTCTGTCTATAGGCAAAGCTTGCGTGTTATGAAAAGATGAATTGATTATGCCCTAGGGAATCGCCAGTTTGTTAGAACCATCTTAGTTCTTGAACTTTATTTATATGAAATACTGTTCTAAGAAATGAGACCGTTTAATGCCGCCTTATATCCGAGTTCTTGAAGATGAAATTTTCAAAGAGTTTGAGACGACAGCTTAGCATCAAAGACTTCCAACGTCTACACCAGATATGGCGTTATAATATAGTTTTGTATGAAGCGTAATATCCAGAAAATCCACTTTATGCGACTAGTTATTTGTGATATTATATTTTACACAAGAATTTCATAAAAGATAACGACAAATATCGCTCTTGCAGTTTATTATTTGGCAGAATAGTTGCTTTATTTCTCTTTTAATCTTTCCTAGCATGGCAGCTTGATGTTATTACATTTTAGTAAGTATTTACAGGACAAAGAGAGGAACCCGTTTAACTGACGACAAATATTTTAAATTGCTTGTTATATATGCGTAGGAGAGTACTACTGGCAGTAATAACATAATAGTATTATATCACGAGTAGCAGCCAAGATGCGATATCCTGACTAGTATTATAAACTCTTAATTTTGTCTGTCTGTTTCTCTTTTACACCATAACCAAAGAAGAGAGTCTAATGCAACTTCGTATACGGATAGTCTGAGTAAAGAGAGCCTGAGTAAATTTTCGATACGAAAAAATTAGATTCGATAGTCCCAGTTCTTTTGTAATTAGACCTTTTAAATTTAAAATGGTGGTGATACTAGGTATTTTTATCGGTAACAGAAAACAAATCAAATAGGTAATAAACATTTGCGTGCTTAGATACTTAGACCAATAAGCAAAGGGTCTATTTTCCTAGTCATTCTAAGACTTCCATTACAATTTATAAGCAAGCGTCTCTAAAATGAAAGTTATTTTAAACTTTCAGTGGAGTCAATTAAAGATGAGATGAAAACTTTACAAGAGGTAATAAACAAGTACGGTCTAAAATGTTGTCGGTTTGTTTGCGTATTATAAAATAAGAGCTGGCTTAGAGGGGTTCAGTTGCCACCACCAAGTAATTAAAGCAACACAGAGGGGAGACAGTATGAAATCTGATCAATTTGCTAGCTAATTTATCTCAAAGGCCTATTGGTAAATAAACATTGATCAAATTCAGAAATTCACTCGTATTTTTATAAACGCAAATAATATCAGTATGTGCAAAGCTTTAGTTAAATTCATAGCTTGTTTTTAAGGCGTAGGTAGTTGTTTCCAAATTTTAACACCAATTTATTTTGCCCATGGGGAGCCATAAATATTCTGGGCAATAAAAGAGCCCAACAATTTCCCTTAACAATCCTATGAATTCAGCATATATTGAGTGGTAGACTCGAGTTGTAAGTATAGGAAGAGCGGAGGTGCTACATCCGACCCTCGTATTTAGCTATTGTTTTAAGTAGGCTACACTTCGTTACGCCCCAACCGTTAGGAGAATTTTTAAAATCGGGCATTTTATATTTTTTTTTGGCGGAAGAGCCCTCACGCTAAACTGATAATGACGGCAGGCTCAGGGGAAAGGAAACGTAGCCGGAGTTTAGCAAGGTTTAGCGATGAGAATTTATTGTTACGGTTGTAATATTCAGTCATTATAGCCCCGTTGAATGTAATCCTAAGAACTAAAACACCTGTGTTAAGACCGAGTGTTAATAACAGTGAATTTTTGTGGATAAACTATTCACAATATTGCGTCTGTTATTATTAAAGAAAAACACATGTTATTACGGACTTATTGAACATTTTGTGGTTTTCGGAGAGGACATCCCTTAAAATAAGTTTCTCAATTTCTTTTAGCCCTAACAGTGAAAGCAAGAAAAGGTCCCTACTTTCAGTTTGCACTAATCTGTCAAGTCAGGTAATAATAATCCTGTATTGCAGTTGAATATCCTCTGGATAATCAACTACAATACAGGATCTATACCTGTTCCGAAATGATTAAAAGGCCATGATATTAGTTTTCCATTCTGAAAATATAACAGATTATTGAAAAAAAAACATGAGAGTTTGTTTAATGTTTCTATACATTGTATTCCTTGGTTGTTATTTAGTACAGAAATAACTCGACCCTTCCAAATTGTCCACAGCGTTAATTCAACAGATTTTCCGATTTTCTCACTAGATCCATTTGTTTTTGTTTCAAGTTCGCAGACGCTCCCTCGGGTGACGCAGTCTTGGCAAGGGGAAGGTGGGCTTAATTAGGAAATAATGCTTAAGCGATTAATCACAATACCCCTAGCTATAATGTACATACCACATAGACAGTCTGTTATTTTCGAAATGTGGATACGGCGGTCTTGAAGTTGATTCTCACTGGGACTTACATGATAAGGGACGTCTTCAACAGACCTGAAACTGTAACGGTTCGTTTCACATCCGTATGTAGCTGTTTACCTATAATTTTAAAAGGTGGAGGTAAAATTTACGGACGGGTATGGGTTTGAAATATTTTCAGATTTTGAACGATCGGAAGTTATTTGCCCATTTTAATGAACGTTCTATTTGTCAATGGGAGTTCAATTATACGGACAGATGAAATTTATTTGCATATGAACGAAACAATAAAATTTAATACAGACATATATATGTTATCCGTTTTATGTCGTACCTGTACATTGAATTTTAATGTACAGTTGGTAGTAGTGAGCTTGAATTAAACAAATAATACTCGCGCTACAAACACATTATAATTGTGTCGTATCAGAGTATTTTTATAATAATACCATACATTCAGTGGTATTAATGAATTTTTTAGAGACATAAATCCATCGAAATAGCTTGTTATGAATTAAATGAAAATAATTGGTAACACAAAACCGCTTGGGGATGGTATTAGTGTTGTTATGAAGCACACAAATTTTCTACAAACCCTTTAATCCACCGCTCGCTTATTTCACTTGGTCCCTCGTTGTCTAAATTGTCCCCTCTTCCCCTATGCTATTTGATGAAATTCGCCAATGCCTCAAAGATACAAACTGTAAAATTCATGGTAAGCTTTTGATGCGGCAGTTCTGCATTATACTATGCAGGTGTAGTTGTTTTTTGAAACAGCACCCATGGGACCAAAGAATAATGTGGCCTTTGTTATTATAATTTAATGATATATCTACTGCATTTTGTGTTATAGAACGTATTCATTTTGAAGCATTTTCTATGTAAATTTTGTAACAAATTTTTGCACGAAAGGTTTTCATTGCATGCTTTTTTATGACCAAACTGCAAATGTTTCTCGTATGCTTCGTATGTTACATTTACCATTTTACACCCGATATTTATAATAAACACATATCTTGTTTTCACTAATTACGTGTATGACAAATTGATCCCCAAATATATTGATCTCGGCTAATTTTACTCCTCGTCGTCAATCGCGTGTTTCATATCAAATAATATCAATGTACCTCATAAAATACATTATTTTTGATATTATTTATTTCCTGTGAAGAAAATCGATTAAATTGTTCACTGAATAATATATGTGACATCTCTTTGTTTGTCCGTCCACATGGGACTTTATACCAATTCCCTGGCCCAATCTGCATGAGGTTATACTGTAACCTATATTTTATAATATAAAATCCCAACCTGATATCCTATGAGAATATCATACTAATGGTATGTAATCCATTCCATTTGTTATTTCCTCGGTTTATTTTTTACGGAATAATGAAATAAGGCTACACTACTTAGATTGCTATTGAATTATTAGATTCGATACTACGGTCGAATAATAAGTAATATTGGCAAGAAAACTTTCTGCGACCATCTGGGATAGACGGTGTTATTAGTTTACCTACTATGATAAAATACTACTTTTGGACGCTTCGTTACTACGAGACATTGAGGCTTCTAGGTCCGTGTGGTGACGGATTAAGAATACAAGTGTTACCAACTCATTTCCTTCCCAGGGTTCTTTAAGAGCCAGCTAAGGGACATAAGCAGTTACCGTCTGCTGTGAGAGACTTAAAACTCGAAATTAAACCCTGTGGCAACACGCCTGGTCAGCGTGGCACAGTAGACCATAATCCCTCCTCAAGTGTAGGAAGCCCGTACCCAACAGTAGGACGTTAATGGGCTGGCGAGGAAGGCTTCTTCTTCTCAGCCTACACGGGTCACTTTCACTTCAGGAGGGTATATCGTCTGATCAGGTACCTTGGGCAGAAAATAGACTTATGATAAAAAAAAATCTTTATTTCTCAAATACAAGATTGTTTAAGTAGTAGTATAGCTGTTTACAAAAACTGTTTATGAATATTACAAAAAAAATTCATAAGTACAGAGATGCGAGTGCGGTCCTGCATTACCTAACTAGGCTAAGAGTTTAGTCTGTGTTTAGGATACAGTCCCTGACCCCTTGATTGGCTAGTGTACATATTAAATTCATATTGTGTAAACAGTACTATTAATACATATACATTGTAGATAGGTATTTTGGTAAAACATATTAAATAAATAAGTTCATGCAGCATATAGTGAAGAATAAAGGTGTGTGTAATAGTTCGAGTGTATGTGTGTGTGTGTATGTGTGTGTGTGTGTAAAAGTGATAATAAATATAAGTTGTATATACATATATCACTCTAACTCAATTAATTTTAAATATAGTTTATGTGATATTTTCTTTTTTCATAAAAAGGTTTCGAGCGTAATAACATAATATTTTTGTCT
Source organism: Orgyia antiqua (assembly GCA_916999025.1). NCBI lineage: Eukaryota > Metazoa > Arthropoda > Insecta > Lepidoptera > Erebidae > Orgyia > Orgyia antiqua. The sequence continues at coordinate 6,272,376 of OU779869.1, forward strand.
AAAATTATAAATTTTCACATAACCGCCATTTTAATATGTTTATGTTGCACGGATTTAGAATAACTTTTTACATAATTATATAAAATAAGCAAATACTGGTGTGTAAATGAACATTTATAGTCCTGAGAGAGAACCGTCATAAATGTCAGATTGTGTGAGTAGTCAAAATTATACCTGTTCATAATAATAATTAATGGACGACCCTTCTGGCGCACATAATTCTGTGTAATCACATCTGCGTTACTTTGGAGTTATTAATAAACTTGTGAATAACACGACATGGAGATATCATATTAATGTCATTATTCTGCTCTGACATTGTACCAGTAGTATTTATAATTATAATCATAACATCACGCTTTTTTCCCATGAGGACAGGCAGAGACAGTAGTATTTTAGTAACAGATGTGGATATAAAAACCCGCCGTACATTACTTGCAAAAATTTTACTAGCCCACTGTAAATGGAAATGTTGTACACGTATGTGTCAAATCAATAGAGATTTTTACCCTATGACGCTCTCTGTTATTTTAATCTATCGTCGACAAGGCTTATTACAGTGGTATTACCAATATTAGCCTCAGTGCAAATTTAACAAAATTGTATTAAGTATTTAGGCCACTGCTTCGTACATAATATTTGGCTATTAAAATTTTGAAAACCTTAATAATTGTACATATTGTGAATTTTCAAGAATTTTGGCTACTATGAGTTAGAGTAGGTATTAGTAACTTTCTGTATTTTGTTGTGATATTAGTATGTTTAAAAAAGAGCTATGTATATAAAATAGGTTCGCATTCATAAGCTTAGGCATTTAAAAAATGTTTGCTCAATTATAGGTCTATTGATAGCATTGTATCTACCGTGAAATGGTGAGGCAACCCTAAAGTGCCCGGATTAGTCTTTGTATTCAAATCCATTCAAACATTCGTGTAATATGCTTAAACGAAGGGATTTACTGAAATTTTTAATTCTTTTTGTATTCTAATACTCATACCCAGTATGCAAACTAAACGTAAAAATTTGCTAACACGTTAACATATTATATACTGCTCTATTCAATTTGCACTAACTACAAGCAGACTATTTTAAAAGTTTGTACATTACGTCAGGTTTTTCCTAAATAACATATATAAATAACATAATACGTTTTGAGTAACGAAATATCGATATAAACTACATAGTAGCTTAAGGCCGCATTCATGTTTACATATCAATTTATTCCTGCTATAAAGAAAAACAGGAAATGCAGGATATATTCCTATATCGTATAAAATGCAGCGGACGCAGTTGGGAAACTGAAGTCAGGATGAAACGAAGGGTAGACGAAATACGCGCACTGCATTGATAAGTAGTTTGGTAAAAAATTCCGAGCGCCTCCTGCCGACTAAGACATTCTCGTACAGTTCATGTTTTATATAAGAGGCTTTACGGCGTAGCGGTTATATTTCTCGATTTTATTTTAATGTTCAGTACTATAAATCTGGTAAAACTTTTTTTCATACCCTATACAATGTTTAAACCAGTATTACCAGAATGTTTTAACCAGGTTCAGATAGGCTATTTCTTACGTTTAAAGTTTACTTTTTTAACAGTTCATAATTCAATTTTTGTATATATTTATAACTGGATGTCCGCGGCCCCTGAAGATCGAAATTCTCTGAGTTTTTTTGTATAACTAACTTCCTCACTTTTTGTATAACCTCACAAAATACTCCGTGGTATTTTAAGATGGAACGAAAAATTTCAGTAATAACGACATTTTGCCTATACTTGTGAAAGCTCGGGTATACTTCTGGGACATATGTCAAAAATACAACTATAGAATTTTCAAACCTACGAAATATAATAATGTTGTAATATTTTTAGGTCTTGTATTGTGTTTAATATTGAGTTTCTAATAAACATAAGCGAGATTGGAAACCGTGAGCACTCTACTCTTTCAAGTGAAGGACATTAAAAATAATGGGTATAACAATGTTATTTTATTGAATATGTATTTAAATTCAAATGAAAAATCTGTGAGCTAACAACATGAGAAACTAAGAACACAGCTCTTGTCCTCATCTCTAATTAACAGAATGGAACAAACAAATGCCCAACATCAAAATTGCTTAAGTTTCTCAAACGCTAAAGATATATCCTTATCTCTCTCATTACTAGTTATGTTTCTGGGTAAAGTTCACATTTTCACTCGCTTAGGGGCTCGCACGAATTCTATGCACTTAGTAATTAACTAACTGTATGGTGACCGAGGGACATGAAAGACCTCTAATGAGTCTCATCATCACGTACCCACGTATAAATTGCGGTAAACATAATTAAAGAGTTACGCTCGCATTTGGGGAGTCAGTCGTCAATTTTATTTATTCGGCATACGAATGATGCTATTTTTTAAAATTAGAGTAGGGCACACAATGTTTTCTCATTTTTATTTTTTACTTTTACCCTAACTGTTACTCGCAACTTCGTACACGTAAACCTTAGAAACACAACCTTAACAAATTATACATGAAAACCTTTCTCTTGAATTACTCTATCTATTAAAACCAAACCGCACCAAATCCGTTGCGTAATAATAATAATAATAAGTATTTATTTGCACCAAAAAATTACATAGGTTGTTGCATAGTTCACGAAATCACATTCTTACTTATAAATATGTATTAACTAGATTCATTTAAAAGTTAGTTAAGGTTGTAAAAAAGAAAATCCATATAAATAAACAAAACCATGTTGCTAAAAATTTAAAACCTGTCACTTGAACTAGGCGGGTCTGTATCCCAAGTGACAGGATTCAATCACAGTGCTTGTTACAATTAAATAATATTAATTACAATAACTTTCGATATCACTTATGCATATTCATATTGTTTTTGTGATTGTGGCTGTATATATGCTTTTGTGCTTGCATAACGCCTGTGTGCTGCTCTCGTCACTATCTCTCTCTCTCTCACTATCTCTAGTTATGTGTGTGTTTGATATGTGTGTGTGTGTGTATGTGTTCACTTACAATTAGTCTCATGTTATGAAGGTCAGTAAAGATTCTGTGTCAGAGTAGTCCTGTTGTAGTAGCCATTCTTTCAGTTTATGTTTGAGTGTAGTCTGGTTTAAGTTTATTATGTTTAGTTTTTTATTAAGTTTTTGGTAAATATGCGTACTTATGACATGGAATTGATGTGCAGCAAATGTAGTTTTATGTTGTAAACTTAGAGTTGGATTTAATCGTCTTCTCGAGTTAGCGGTCGCAGGTTTGACGCTACGATGCCTTTTAAGGGTCGACTGAAGCACAAAGAGCTGCCGGAGGGTCAGGACATTACAATCGGAGTAGATTTGGGTGGTTGGATTGGAAACGGCTTTCTCAACATGACTTTGAGCACAGCACGCTGTACTCTCTCGACCCTAATTAGCCTTGTTTTGTTGGTACCGCCCCATGCGGTTATACAGAATCCTATAATGGACTGACAGAGTGCAAAGTAGACCATTAGTAGGGTGTCATGGTTTGATGATTCCCTGAGTGACCTGAAAATGTGAATGAATGTTGCGTAGTTTTGAAGATATCTTTTATACTTCTAATATATAAAATTCTCCTGTCACGGTGTTTGTAATTATACTCTTCCGAAATGGCTCGACCGATTTTCGTGAAATTTTGTGTACATATCCGTTAGGTTTGAGAATCGGACAACATTTATTTTTCATCCCCCTAAATGTTAAGGGTGGCACTAAATGTTAACCCCTGACATTTGTATGGCAAAACAACGTTTGCCGGGACAGCTAGTATTATTTTAGCTCACATAGACACATCGAACTTATGTTTTTGTCTTAAATATTTATATTGCTGTTTCTTTGACAGGTTGTTTAGGCCAGACTCTGAGAATATATCCAGTACAGAAGCAACAGACTGTGGCTGTGGGGAAATCTGTAGTATTAACGTGTCAAGTAGACGCACCAGATCCAGCTCTTGTTACGCAACCGCAATGGAAGGATCCTAAAGGGCTTGTCATTAACGAAGCCGCGTGAGTGGTTTTTGTTTGTGTTTTCTTTTGTCTGTTTTTTTAATGTAGCAGTAGACGAGACTGACTACTTTTAATGTTAAAATAGAAAAGATATTATAATCTCCTTCTTTTGAAGTCGATAAAGCTCAACGGAATATCAGTTAATCATGATGCCACACTACTTTCTCGTCTATACATACCGGGTGCTTCAAAAAAATGTATACACACTTTGAACTTCCATAGAAAATTTATTTACCGTTCTACAAAGTTAAATTTCAGGAAAATAGAAAGCTGAAAGTCCAATGTAAATGAAACATAAATAACAAATGTTAATACTGTTCAAATTGGTGACCTGCAGCATCAATACAATTCTGAGTACGAGTCACCACTGATTCTGTACATCGTATCAAAACGTCCATTGAGATTTCTCTACACACTGCTTGAATCTCATTCCAAAGAATGTCTAGGTTACGTGGTTTACGTTTGTACACCTCATCTTTTACTGTGCCCCACAAGAAGAAATCCAGCGGTGTAAGGTCTGGAGAGCGTGCTGGAAACTCGATTGGCCCCCTGCGTCCTATCCACTGGCCTTTTCTTGTGGGGCACAGTAAAAGATGAGGTGTACAAACGTAAACCACGTAACCTAGACATTCTTTGGAATGAGATTCAAGCAGTGTGTAGAGAAATCTCATTGGATGTTTTGATACGATGTACAGAATCAGTGGTGACTCGTACTCAGAATTGTATTGATGCTGCAGGTCACCAATTTGAACAGTATTAACATTTGTTATTTATGTTTCATTTACATTGGACTTTCAGCTTTCTATTTTCCTGAAATTTAACTTTGTAGAACGGTAAATAAATTTTCTATGGAAGTTCAAAGTGTGTATACATTTTTTTGAAGCACCCTGTATTTATCTTGATTTTATCATGTCTCATGAATTACTCGATAGATTTCAAGCAACCTAATACTGATAAAGTTAAAACTTAATCTACTTAACTAATAGGAAAGTGATGTTACGTGCGGATTAAGTCGAAAACTTTGCGGTTATATTAATATCTACTGATTATATGAAAACATATAATGTAGTTTTGTTTACGATGCTAATGCATTAGTAATCCTAATCTGTTATAGTACCGGCACCCGTCCTGAGATATACACAGAACCATTGCCGGCGAAGCAGCTGCAACATTTGTACATATCTTCCATCACGCCCGCTATGGCAGGAAACTACACCTGTGTCGCGACTTACACTAACATTCCTCTAAGCACCAGTGTTGTGCTTGATACTTTTAGTAAGTACTTCACTACATTATTTATCAAACAATAATTTATTTCTCTATAATTTGATTAACGGGGATGGAACTTTGTCGCTTTTTATTACAGTTACATTAGTACAGGTCAAAGAAACTTCTTTGTTTACCCGAAGTTTCGAACGAATTATAGTACCTACTTTCCACTGCGTAAATTATTAGTACAAATCACGTGAGTTTAATACATAAAGTTGACCAATCAATCAATCAATATATTGTAATATATTGTATATTATTTTTATTATTATATTGTATATTATTATATTATTATTGTTAATATATTGTACTGGTAGTAATGTAGAAAAGTAACGTTTTGAAAACGGGCTATTAGTAATATTCAAATATACGCCATATACTCTTTCTAAATATTAATTCTGATATTTTAGTTGCCATCACGTGGACAAACGCTAACGAAAATCAATATGCAACAAAAGGAAAAGACTTCCAAATTATGTGTGAAGTGACTGCCGAGCCAGCGCCATCTGTTGATTGGTTTAAAGAAGGAAACCCTGTAAGCATGCATATTTTAAAAAATACTTCTAATATAATAATCTATTTGCCTAAAAATTTATTCTATTACCAGAAGTGAAATGCAAACCCACTATCTAACAAATCATTCTAACACTGTAACTTTAGATCAATAGTGGAGTTAATTAACCAGTTAGTACATTATTTTTGTCATCATTTCAAGGAGAAGATGCACAGGAATTTTATTGCCAAATAACTAAAAGTAATTATCACATTTTAGATTGTGACCGGTGACCGATATGTGATTCATTCGAATGGTTTAATGATCAAAGGAGTTGAAGAAAGTGATGATGGTACTTACACATGTCGTGCTGTCGTCATTCAAACTGGAGAACTGGCCGAAAGGCACATCAAACTTGAAGTAACTTACTATTTAAAAATAAACTTCATTAAAATAATATTATTAAAGTAATATTTAACTAAATGATGTTACTTTTCAAGGTTTATACCGCACCAGAAATGGAAGAACGTGAAACAAGAGTAGAGATCAAGGAAGGTGAAAGTGCGGCTATATCTTGCAAAGCTAGAGGAAAACCAAATCCTACATATTCTTGGATAAAGGCATCAACACACGAGGTAATTTTACATATTAAAATTACTTACTACTACTACCACTGACTGTACTGAACCAAGCCATTAAATCTTTATGTTACCTAATTTCTGTTAGTTAAACTTTCCTGTTATTTTTTTATGTGATAAATTATACTAATGCATTTTAAGAATAATTTATCTAATAAGTTAAACTTACATTGTCATTATCTATTTACGCGTGTATTATTATTGGTTTAGATTACTTTAGATACTTTAAATACAAAAAAAGTCATAACTTATTCTAATTATTCGCTTTAAATTGTGAAAGAACAAATGTCAACTTATTTAGTTAACAGTATTATTATATCTTTCGTATGTATTTCAACTGTATGTGTATTTCTTTCTAGAATTTGGCTACAACATCACGATTCAGTGTTCAAGAAAACACCGGCCTTTTAACTATTGATCGCGTCGAAGCCGGTGACTACGGTAAATACATTTGCAGTGCTGTAAATCAAGCTGGGCAAAACGAGACGGAAATTGAGGTGGAAGTACTAGTACCGCCTAGAATATTCGAACTGTACAATACAACCGCTCCAGAGAAACAAGAGGGTAGATTGGAGTGTAAAGCAACCGGGAGGCCCGCTCCGCGCATTAGTTTCCGCAAATTGAGCAGTTCTGACCGCTTCCTGAATGGCCCTAACGACGACGGCAGGTAAGATTCGCTAGTAACAATCGTGTTTTACTGTCTCCTTAATAACCCCAGGTGTTACTTACTGACGTTTACTGCAACACCTTAAATCAAGCTGATAGCTCTTTCTAAAAACCCTCCTCTTAATGTTTTAAACTGATTGCTACGGTGAAGGGAACAGAATATGTTTTGGAGTAGGTACCTATTAGGATTTGTAGTTAAAATTATGTATTTTTTAGGATTACTATAGAAACGAGCAGTCGACAAATTGGCGATCAGATGGAATCTTCCGCTGTGATAACTATCTCTAAACTGAATAGAACGGATGATGGACTGTACGAATGTGTTGCTGAAAATGATGGTAACAAAACCATATTTTTTATTAAAAAAGAAACGATATCTTATACAATATGTACTAGTTTATGGGTGGTATGATGCGTTATTGAAGTTTTATTAATTTATAGGTGGTGAAGCTCGACGAAACGGCCATCTGACTGTTCAATTCAAACCAACGTTTGAAGGTTTGCCAAATGTTCCTATTTGGAGTTGGAACCAACGTCCCGCCAATTTGAGTTGTATTGCTCAAAGTATACCGAATGCTACTATTAAATGGAGGTTCGTAATAAATTCAGTATAAAAAAAATAAATAATAAAATAAAATTATTTAAATATTATTTTATTAATTTTTAAGGTTCCGTGAGTTGGATTTGGTAGAGTCACCTCAAGTTAAAATCTACGGTTCAGGTCCATCTAGCTACGTCATCGTAACACCTACTGATCGTTCATTGTACGGCGTTTACAAGTGCATTGCAACTAACACTCTTGGTGAAGATGAATATATCATTCAGTTCCGCGAGGCTTTCCCACCTGGCAATCTTATTCAGGTAAGTGAATTGTTGAACTTAATAGTTACGTTCCTGCCTATTTATTTATTTATTATTTATTTATTTATTTATACTTTATTGTACACCAATTACATTAAATTTACATTAAAAAGAAATATAATAAGAACCCGTACAATGGGCGGCCTTATCGCTTATAGCGATTTCTTCCAGGCAACCTTTGGATGAATTTAATATGGCAGGACAAGTTGGTAGTCTCTGGTGCACTTAAGTAATAAATACACGACAAAAATATAAACAAATACTATTTTAACATACACAAATTTACATAACAATACATAATCTACATATTAATATTTCATACATAAACACTAAAAATATACACAGACATATTCACTTAGTTATAATAATGTGTTCTGAATTATAGTTGGAGATTAATCGGACAAGTTGGTCTGAAATTTAGTTTTACTTAACAAGAACTAAATTATATATAATTATATATAAGGCATTTTTGTCTATATGTATTTTTGTATAACTAAACTTGGTTCTTAGAGTGCTTATCAATATTTTTGTAGAAATTGTGTTTCTTTAATATTTTCTCCGTAAATCTCAACATTATACATACGTCTTACATTTTTTATATAGGTATCTCTGCTAATAATTATGTTTTATTTACTCAATAGGCTAAACAAGAAACACTAACAGCAACATCAGTATCATTCAACATAGTTGGCCCCGCGGAAGAAATGGGACCTCCAATATTAGCATATGTAGCTCAATATAAAGAAAACACCAATTTTGATTGGAATCTCGCCAGAAATAGAACTTGGTCCGTCAATTCGCCGTACATAGTTGAAAACTTACAGCCCATGTTTTCATATGATTTCCGATTTGCTGCGGTCAATCAAGTCGGTCCTGGTAGTTGGGGCTCACCACTTACTGTTGCAATGCCGAGAAGGTAAGTAGACGACCATCGATCCTAGATTACGAGTACTAAATGAGCTACCTAAAGATCTACTAGAATGTACTGTCACTATAAATACGAATTTGTGAAACAATAATTTTTATCTTCTTTAGATCACCACCAGAACAGCCAAAATGGTGGGAAAATGAAAGTTCAGAATCACTTATTCATGGCAAATACGCAGATAGATACGAGTTAAGATGGAGAGTCCCTGCCAACAATGGAGAACCCATCGATATGTATGAGATCGATTACTGCCCCGTAAGTTTTTTATTGTATTCTCACTTGTTACAATGTTCCCATATACGCTGAATAGATTGTTGTCTATGTCATTTATTTTCCTTTCAAAACATAAAAGAATCGGATAAACTTATTACTTTATTGTTGTTCTCGTCATAAATGTAAACCTTTCATGAAATAACTGCTTAGCTCTTGTCAAATGTAATGTTATATTTTTATCTATATCAGCCGAAATCTTTCAGCATAGATATTTTAATTTATTTAATTCTATTTGAGTTTGAATTATTTTATTGACTTTATTTAGGTGCAAAAAGTAACTGGAGAATGGCGAATCGCATCAGAATCTGATTGCATCAAGGAAGAACTTAAGTCTACAGAGACGATCAGCTACGAAGTACGTGGACTACATCCAGACACACGTTACAGATTACAAGTCCGGGCCCACAATATTCTTGGGTTCTCTCTGCCTGCCCAACTTTACGTCCAAACCGCTCTCGGTGAGTACAATCAAGAGAGTAACGAGGTCCCAGTAAGGGCCGGCTTCTACAACGTTCATACCGCCTCAGAACCAATGCATTCAAAAGCAACAACCTTTTCTTCTTTCTGCATTTTCACATTTGTTTTATATTTAGTTTTGTGAATTGTATTTTCGACATAGTGTTTTGTGCGCCTATTGATTTTTGTTTTAAAAGTGATCCTGTAAAATTATTTTACAACGAATTTAGTTCTTCATTTGTGTTGTCTTCACTGGTTTTATGAAGTGCTTTTCTTTTTATCAAGTACAAATATTCATAGAATGTTCTTGTTTACCTTTTATTTTATGTTTTTAGTTTTGAACTAAATAGAAACTAAATATTCATATCTTTTTTGTATAATCTTGCCTATCATTTATAACTAATCATTATAGATGAATGTACAAAGATTTATAAGAGTAATTTTAAATGTGCGGAGTGTGTTTGAAGCGTTATTTTTGGCATGTATTTTGTTAATTTTATTATGATTTCATAAAGTTAGATTTCAATTGTGAAATATCTGTAGCTTTGATGTTTACTATGATGTGCTTCTATAGTTTTAAATTTTAAATTGACGGCTTTATATTATGTTGGTGTTAATTTATTAATATCGGTAAGTTTAAATTGCATATTTTCTTTATTTTTGACTTACTTAGTGCGTTTTATTTGCTTGAATAACTATAAGTATTTATCGTTATAAAACGTTTTCTAGGTAATCCAAATGGATGTCCAAGCCATTTCAGATGGGCTCACACTAAAATGGAAATCTTAGCAACGATATGCATAACATTTTATCTCTAGACATATTTAAAATAAAATAATTATCTTCTTAATTAAGTCCAAAGACGACTGTTGTTATTTAGGGAAAAGATACTTGTTGTGATAAAACGATCTGTTAAAAATGTAAATATTTGTAAATGTTGCTTGTGTTTGATAATATCATGAAATGATTTCTGAACAATATATTCGTTTATTTAACTATATATTAAAATGTAACTAAAGTTATTTCATAATGCCTAGTATTAGGAAGACCTACTCAAAATATTAGGTAACGTGTAATTTAATTGGTAACTTAAGGGCTATATAATAAATTAACACTGCCAAAATATGAAAATCGTAACATAGTGTTAATTAAGCAATAATGCCAAAACATTTGGTATTCATTATAATAATATAAGGAGTTAATAAGGATAAATAAGATTTGTGTACGAATTTTGATGACTATTAAGTGTTTTTGATATAGAATGGAAAAGAGAATCGTCCATCTAAACCATTATTGAAGATAGAAGGGAGTAAATTAATGTTAAAATATTAATAAGTTTAAAAATATAATGTAGTTAGCCAAAAAGTCTACTATAAATGCAAGGAGTTCAGAATCGTGATCTGTTTTTGGAAAAAAAAAATATGACCAATGTGAAAAATAATAAATGTTTTCAAAACAAATTCGATATTTTGTAGTTTTGTATATATAGTTAAGAAAATGAATGAGGTGCCAATGTATTTAAAGTATCGTACAGTATACTCATAGAGATTTGTCATGATGTGTGCTTGTCAAGAAGTCCATTAACCCTTTTGAATGTTGATCGTTACACAAGTGTGTTTGTGTCGCCCTGACTCAAATTGGGTAAATATATTTTTTTCATTAATATATATTTAATAGTTAATAATCCTGCTGCATAGAATCCTTTGGAATGTACTAATTACTTTTGCATGATCTTCATGTACACTTTTCAAACGCTGAATTGACACACGTATTACCGATAGCATGTCCCAACATGACGGTTATACTCCGATCCTACTATTATACCATAATATAACCCATTTTTTTATATTATCCATTTGATTATAAAGTCATTTTATATACTTATGCGTATCTTAGTTGTCATTTTAGATGACAATGATGTTAGATTATAAATTTTTAGGTTTGTATATTACAGAGTTTATTTTTCGAAGCATGGATGATCTAACCTATGAAGCTGCTAACATAGCGTATTTAAATGTTTTGTATTCTAACACACCCCTATAGCTTCACGTTGGCAGTTTCATCAGGTTTTAAGATATTTGTAAAAAACATAAGCTGTTGGAAAAATGTATTCGTACAGAGAATAACATTTTTAAAACACAACATTTTATACAGACAATTTTTTTATGTATTTGTAAGGTGATTGGATATCCAACAAATAAAAAATAAGTTTGTTGGTACAAATAAAACATAGTATTTTATTTTCTACTAGATTCCGGTTTATTGCTTATTTAGAATAAAATTTTTGTCATGGGGTTTGAAACTTTATTTTGCGATAAACAAAATCATTTGGAATGTTTGCATCTTGACAACTTTTTTTCTTACGATTAGAAATTGTTATGTCGTTAATTATAAGGTTCGATATTTACGCATTATCATCTTATATTTCTATCATTGGTCATCATTTCATTTCCATTCAAACCCCATTTCATTTTAGTGGAGAGCTTTCTATGAAATTATTTTGATGATTCATGAGTCCTTAGTTAAACGGTGATTGGGTGCACGAATTCTTTTATCTGAAAGCACTCCCTCTAAAAAATATATCACTGATTGCAAATGAATGTCTATATTGCTCTAAACTATATTCATGTATGTATTTATGTTTAACGGCTCACGAGCAGAACTTACATTTGTTACAATCATTTTCATGTCATCTAACATCTTCAGCTTTTGTGACATGACGCATAAACTAACAAACAAAAGAGCAGTAGATAATTTTTACCATATAATTTTGTATCACTCTTTTGCTTTAGAGTTTTATAGCAATTGATATACTGTTTCTACTGCTCTTGATACTGTTTTCTAGAAATTTATTTAATAATGTATTTAACAGGGGTAGAACGTTCCGGATTTGCGCCACCTCAGATGTTGTCAAGTGGGACTATAATTGGATTGGCTCTCGCTGGAGTTTTCATCTGCTTGCTGATTGTGGATCTCCTACTTCTCTGCTTCCGACGACAAGGAGTTATTGCTACTATTTGCGGGAAGCGAGGCAAAAAGCATAACGATGACGAAGCAAAACTTGGCAGGTATAAAACGCATTTTTTAAATATTTTATCACTTATACCTTAATTATTTTATATTATAAATATTAATTAAATGTTAGCACAGTCATGTGCATGGTAAACAATGTTTCGTCTCTTAGTTAAAAACAGAGCATCTTATAGTGGTAAATTAAAATTTAACTATTCTATTTTTATGTTCATCAGACAAACATTTCATCGACATCATAACCTTTTTACTATTTTCATAATTAATTCTGTTCTATACATTCATTGTAATGTCCTTGTGTTCATGTCGACACCTATCCTTTGTTATCCCATGTTCCGTATAAGCGTTTGTGTCGATGAGAGATGTTTCTGCCCGCTAGTCTGTACGGTTGGCGCTTCCCGCTCCCTTATTGCAGCACCAAGCCGCGCGCGCCGCCTTCCCCTGCGCCCCTGCCGCCACCGGTCAAGCTCGTCCCAACCCCGACGTAAGGACCACGATATCCATACGAAAATTCCTGCCTGCATGCTTTGTTTGTGCGGATGATATGGTTTGGCCCTCGTGACGAGTAACCTGACCAAAAAATATTTGGTTTGAGATAATCATATTTTTATAAAGCTGGGGAAAGTAAATTGTATATAATAAATCTCTTCGCTGGGGCTGAGCAATTTGTAAATAAGGACGAGCTTCGCGTTTCGCCTTTTGTATATAGCAATGGAGTGTTAAATAGAAACAGTATGCTTTGGATTTGACAGAAAAGTCTTGTGTAGTATTGTAGTGTACATTATCGCTTTTTCATAATAACTATAACATTGTTGATTGTTATGTTAGCAGGTTCCGTGTATTTAATTGCAATTTTTATAAAGTTCTGTATAACTGGAACATCTCTTACGACAATTGTCTTGCCTTCTTTAGGAATATCGTTTTCTTGTTGAGTAACTCCTTTGTGTCCATTAATATAATAATATTAATGAAACAGCACTTTATCATATTTGAATTCGTGTTAAATTAAATCGATGTTCAAGATCATTTTTATTCTTGCAAAGACTATTTACTCATTAATTATTTATAAGAAATAAACTATTCATCTAAAGATAACTATAAAATAGTATTGTTTTTACGTTAAAAAACCTAAAGCTACTTATTATTATAGTCACTTACCAAAGCTCTAAGCCGAGGATTTAGATAGGTGTTAAATAGATATTAAAAATTATTATTTTTTAAACACGTAGATTAACGTAATGTTACGTCATCTAAATATGGTTTATCTTTAGATGTAATTGATCTTTCAACTTTATCTTTATCTTATAAATGATGAGTAATTAGCCTTTGAGTAGTAATCAATATTAACATTTCACCTTGGAAACCATATTGCACAATCCACTAATAGAAATATTTATCTTTCCCAATGCTGCCTCATATCAACCTCGTATAGTTATATACCAACCACACCAGTGTAAGAAAAATATTCATATCATACATTTTTTTTTATTAACTATGGATTTGGTTTCGTTTGCCAAGATTTTCTCAACATTAATTTGTTTGCTTGCTATTGTGTTTGCTTCAACAATATATTATGTATGTATATAGTATGTTTTCCTCACAGATTTACCAGATAGCTCGCGTATTGCGTTCAATCTTAAAGTCACGTAGCCTGGCTAAATCGTACTTCAGGGTCTAAAAATATGATATTCATGTGACATGTAGTTTCTGCAAACTACAAACGTCAGTTTTACAAGCAATAAAACAAATATTCCTTTGGGAAAAGAAGTGCTGTCTAGGTATGGTTCAAATTAACTTGTGGCGTGTATCATAGACACATCATCATAACGTCACGCCTTTTTCCCATGGGGGTAGGCAGAGACTATAGAGCGCCATCTGCTACGATCCAAACATACTTCCTTGGCTTCATCCACACTCATACATCTGGTCATACATGCCCGACGGTTGTAAGTGCTACGAACTTGCCCCTTTTGCAGTATGCATGCAGATGACTTCGGAGTATATTTTTCTCGGGCGTCCTCTCCCAGCATTTCCACTTACCTCCGCCGTTTATATGCCTTAGACACACATAGAACATATTATTATTTCAAGCAGACATAGATAATATGTAAGTGGCTTCAAGCTGGCTGAGTAATGTAGCCATAGACACATCATCTGGTAAATCTGTGGTTTTCCCATCCAAAATCATACATGAATGCTTACTACTGTGAACCTCTAAAGTTACATTTTTGAATAAATTAAATTTACAAAATTTTAATATTTCCACTCATTTATTTTAATGTTATAGTTAAATTAGTCTTAAAATAATATAATAATATTTTTTAATTGTGATTGGAAAGACCAGAGCTGGAACCAAAATTTAACTTTAGAGTAAGTATGCGCTGTAAATGAATGCTAAAACACAAATAAATAAAATCAATTTCTAAAATAACTTTTACAATACAGGGATGAAAAGGAGCCACTGAAAGACACAGGGGATGATGCTCTCAAGAGAAACTCTTCAGTAGAATTTGATGGCCATAGAGTATACGCAACTAGCGGAGGACCTATTATTGGCAAGAATTCGGCAGTTTAATTCATAATATAACATTAAAACATTCATAATATAAATTTAAAACATAAATATATTATGTTTTGCTTGTGTAAATGTTTGTGAGCGCGACCAGTATTTTAACTGCCAAAAGTCTACTTAAGTAATCAGCTTTATTGTCTATATAATATATATTTTTATAACATCTAAATGTAGTAACAATATATTATGTACATAGTGCTTTTAAAATTACTACTTATTGAGATATGTCACATCATAATTTTGATACTTTCGGAAAAATCTATAGTTACGTTATATTTTAGATAAATCCTGGAATATTTTAATCGTGATAATAAATACTAAACAACCACAAATCAGAGTAAGTAACTAGTTCGGTTAGTTATATTAAACTCTTTCCAATTAAATTTACTTACTCTATAATGGGCATTGTTCATTTTTTTTTAAACTCTTAATTCGAAAACCATTTCAGGGAATAGAGTTTCTGATCATGATCCATTAGTTTTTTTCGGAAAATTTGCTATATTAACGATTATTTTTCCAAAAAAGCAAATGATCTCTATTTGCCCTTGAAATGAAGGACTTAAAATATTAAGGCGTTTTTAAGGATATACTACTCTGAAGTGGAGTTGAAATTGGTCTATTATATCAACTTGTCAACTTTGAAAAGATAAAGTACAATCTGTATTAAGTCTATCAAGAAAAGTTTATACACAGATTGCGTAAAACGATGACGTCACAACATTTCAAGTAATATCTTAAAGAATTTTTTTTAAATTCTGTATAGTGAATATTTCAATAATATTGAAATTAGTTTCTTAAAATAGTCTATATTTTCTAAAAAAAATATAAAAACAGCAGGTCAAAAATTATGAACAATGCCAATTATGTGAGTTCGCAATTACTGTGGAAGTCATTTTTGTGTAAGTTACGTTTCTTAGTAAATTGCGTCGTCAGATGGGATATATAGATATTATAGCAGTAATTTTAAAAGCACTATACTATAACATAAAGTGATCTTTTTAAAGACTATCCTTGGTCTATAGAAATAAAACTATATCTCACTCTACGTATGCATTTTTGGAAAATTGCTTCAAAAGGTACGATGTGCCTTCTATTATATGATATGTATTTCTTAATGAGGGTATTATATGTTAGTGTATATACGATAAACTACATCTTAAAACCACCAAAAAATATTTTTTCACAGAATTTCAATTTAAGCTATGTTAAGCTGTCTGTTGAATAAACCACTACAGCTTTTTTACCAGATCTTATTAAAATAATGACCATATTAAAATAATGACCATAGTAATAGGCTTAAAAAATTTTATATACAAAAAAAAGTAATAAATACGCACGAAATTGGTACCAATTCTACATTCACAACTAAACTTGACTTAACTAAAAATTGAAAACAACTATTGGTGTATTCAGATTATTAGGCTATTTAATTGTGTACATTTATATTTATTGAGATCTTGAGTCTTTAAGAAACAATTCTTTTATCAAGAAAGTTCAGATAACATTGCCGGATTGTGTTATCGACACTATCAAAATGCATTTTTAGTTAAGTTTAGTTTAGTTGTGCGCGTAGAATTGTTACCATTATCTATCTTTTCATTTTGACTTTACGAGTAGGACCATGTCTAGGAAGAAAAATTACAGACAGATAGATAGGTAGGTACGCGATTAAAACTATTAGAATGAAATTTCCATTCATCTATTTTCTTGTACGGAATCCTAACATAATTGAGGTCCAGTCGAAATAATCATTTTATTAACATTAAAAATCATCAAATCAAACTAAATCATTCGAGTAGGTAGCTTTGTTAAGTTTAAAAAGTCAAGTAGGTACTTAAAATTTACTTTATAATTTAAATATTACAAAAAAAATCTGATTCTAAATTATAATTTTACTATAGGCCTTGTAAATACTTAAAATAAGACTGTAAATATTTTAATAAAAATTCCTTAAGCATTTTTTTTACTTAAGAAAAACATTAGACGCTACTGTTTACACCTATTATTAAGCTATTAGTTTAACGTTTAATTTTATATACAAATCATTAAGTAATATTACCTCTTAGTTAAAATTTTTCTGATATTCCTATATAGTACTTAGTTATGTAATAAAACACAGGTTAGAACAGTAAAGTAATTAACACGATTAAAATAGGTAACTTGTAATGACTACAATTTAGTTACTTATGTATCACATTTTAGTCTTATATACATCACTAATTCATCACTTAATGACAGACTGAACTCATGTTTAAACTTCATAATGAAAGGTATTTCCAAGTAACATAAGCAATAACAGCACCGTGTAATTAAGTGGCATAAAAGACTCGAGTTCTTCTTTGCCAACCATATAAGAACTCAATTTAGTTTCGATCATAATAAGAACTCAGTAAATCCAAAAATAATGAACAAATAAAACTAACAAAAGGCAAAATATTAACTAAAAGATAGAAATGAAATTAAATAAAAAGTCTTTTAATCAGATAGGCACAAATTTATTACCAAAAAAAAAAATTAAGTGTGATGTTAACACGTAAAAGAAAATTTTCCGTATCATACCATCGGTTCAGGACATTTAATCTGATGAGAAGAACCGGATATTGATCTCAAAACAATAAACTAGAATTCATTTATTTTGTTTTCATTTTATTAGATCAATATCAAGTTTAGGAACCAATATAAAAGAATTTATATGAGACTATTATATAATAGCTGTCATATATTTTACAGTTATTTAACTCAATTACCCATTAAATCATCACAATATTTTATTACTCTACATTTTGTACTTAATAATATTAAGAACTTTAATTTTTTGTTATTCGTTTCAACAAAGTTAAATTGATTAATGTCTAATGTCATTAAAACATTAGCTAATTTAACATCTGTTTAAAATGAACGTGTTTTTATAACCGCTTAGTAACGTCTAGATTATATTTATAGTTACCACGCCGAATGATGATCCCTATGACGTTACAACTGACAGTTGTATTAGTTATGCGAAACAATTTCGATAAAATACTGTTTTTTAGGCAAATGTCATGTCATTCAGCCAGGTCATTCAACATAATAAGCAATATTTGTTTATTTTGAAAAAAAAGTCTACGCGCATTGATGGACATAAACACTAGATAAAAAAGTAACAGCCTTATTATATTTTATTTTACTATACTTTAATTTTTATTCAAATTGCATAAGTTAAAGAATTTAAAATTCACGGATAGCTGCAGTTCAGACTCAGATTTTGAAGATCCGATTGACCCTGTATCAGATTCAGATTGATATAAATAAAATACAAACTCAAAGCATTTTGTTTTATTTTTCCAACAAATTATCGATATTTTGTTTATCGATGTGTCCCTTCTTAGTCGATAACAGCTTGACGACGTAACTTTTGCAGCACGTACCATGTACATTTGCATTGAGTTTTTTTCTATTATTTCCGAACATTACGTAATAATTTCTTAATATTCATTTTTATAATTTACAATTGTACACAATTATGACTTTTTCGACTTTTTAATGGACCTCTAAAGGATTTGATGTGATAGGACGTCAGTACAATGTTAAGGAACTGTCATAGGGATCATCATTCGGCGTGCGGAATATAGTGAACTATTTATATAATTGTTCCTTGATTACGTAATTATGTATGTGTTATATGTTATAATGAGCCTGAAATTAATTATAATAATAAAAATGAAATGTAAAAATCATAATTTGAACGGAACAAAAGTGCTTATTACATTATACAAAACCATAAGTGTATTAATAGACATTATGAAGCGAAAAAAAGCCAACTTTGTAATCCTGATAATAAGCATTTGCACTTATCAAAGTATTAACTGTTCTCTATAAAGTATGAGTGTAATAAGCACTTTACAATTTTAAATATCCTTGTCATAGAAATTATTGATCTGTAATTTCAAAGTCTAATCCAGTACTAGTTGAGTAAGTTCCACAATATTGTGTTAACTTTTCCAACTAGATTACACCAAATTGAGCTCAATTCAAGCGTAATACATTCACTTAATAATAGAAGCAATTTCGAGGGATAGAATCACACAATTCATTGAGCAAATTGCAAATTATAGAGCTACATATTAAGGTAGTCGTTTGCTTCTTTGTGTACAAGCTTGAATGTATTCATGTAAGTTTATCTGTTAGCTTGTAGCCGGACTACGATGGAAAGAGAAGCGCATTTTTATATGAAAATAAATGTATTGAAAATACTTTAGCTTTTTTTTGAAGACCTTTTTATATTTGTTGATTCTCTCTCCAGCCTATTTACGTCCCACTGTTGGGCACGGGCCTCCTCCACTTTGGAAGGGATTAATTTTCGAGTTCTGTCTCTCACAGAGGATGTTATCTGTGTACAATATCCGTTAGCTGACTTTTACAGCACTAAATGGTATATATATATTATATACAAATGTAAACAAAAGTAACAAAAAACTATCTTGAGTTTATATAAAAATACTTTCTCCCCGACCTAATATTAGATAATAATGGCACGGGACCTTTTAAACGCAAGTTCAGCTCGTATTTAGCCGATTTTTTAAATCCAATATAAAAGTGTTCTGCACTTATTTAATACTTGACTTCACTGAACAGGTCACTTGACTTATCTTGGGTCCCGATTTCAATTACTTGCAAAATGTATTTTTGTGAAGTTTGCTTTTTGGCACTTATAATTCCTTATGAACCTATCATAAGTAAATATCGCCATTTCTGTTGTATGGCAACAGTTTAAGAATACAAGTGTCACCACCTTATTTCTTTTCTAGCATGCTGTAAGAGCCAGCTAAAGTCATTAGTCTATTAGAGTCATTATTCTTCTGCCTTTATTCCATTATTTTGGGGGTCAAGAGTATGACGATTATCTTATATATAAAATTCACGTGTCACAGTGTTAGTTACCGTACTCCTCCGAAACGGATTGACCGATTTTTATGAAATTTTACATGCGTATTCAGTAGGTCTGAGAATCGGCCTACATCTATTTTTCAAACCTTTTTTTTTAGTATGGCAAAACAGCGTTTGCCGATTCAGCTAGTATTACAATAATTGCGGTACAGAACCCTTCCTGTGCGAGAACAACTCGCACTTGACGGTTTTATTAAATCAACTGCTGTAACCAACAAATCTCCGTGTGGTGACGGATTAAGAATACAAGTGTCACCATTCTATTTCTTCCTTAGGCCGCTGTAAAAGTCAGCTAAGGGATATTGTACACAGATAGCATCCTCTATGAGAGACGGAAAACTCGAAACTGAACCCTAAGCTAACACGCCTGGTCAGCGCGGCATAGAAGACCCTAATCCAAAAGTGGAGAAGGCTTGTGCCCAATAGTGGGACGTTTATAGGCTGGAGATAGAGAAAGAGAGAGTATTTATACTTGTAGCACTCGCACAATAGAAATACACTGTCAGTAAAAATATCAAGTCTCTTGCTAACTAACGGCTCATGAGATACGACCTAGGGCCATACGTACAGGGCAGTCTTAGAAATAAGGTCCGTTTTACCTTTTGATTGGAACCCTAAAAAGATTCACTTATTATGAAACATTTAACAACGAGGAAGTTATTCAAAATTTATTTTATGGATCATCAATATTAATTTGCGTAACAAATATAGCTATTATATAATGGGACCACCCAAAAATTTTACCGATACGAATTCATGATTTATCCTTGTTAGTGTGCTGCTACATAACGTTAGTGTAGTGTGTACTGGTACAAAAATGGTACGCTTTTCAATCGTTCTTATTATAATGTAATGCTTTGTAAAGGGATGTGCCATTAGGGTTGAAGGATAATAGCGCAAATGTTGTGTAACAACACTTAGCAACGTATTAGTGCTGGGATTAGTTACACTAGGCGATTTGTACATTTATTGATTAAAAAGGGATGTCTTTCAAATAGAATATTGAAATAAAGGTAATAAATTGTCTAATTTATTAACAATAGCTGTTGCCCCCAATTTTCTATGCGTGGAGTTTAGAGACCAAACCACAACAAATTATACAAAAAAGGTGTCCAGTTGAACCACTCTATCTATTAAAAAATCCGCATCAAATTCCGTTGCGTAGTTTTGAAGATATAAGCTCACATAGGGCCATACATACAAAAATAACGACTTTGTTTTATAATAAGTACTGATAATTGGCGCAGTGTGGACACATTTTTGGACTCTACAGTCCTGAAATCTCTACAACACTTTGGTAGGTATTGTAGAGATTTCAATAACAACATTTGACCATGTCTGAAGGGTTTTTTGATATGTAGCAGGGAATTGAAATGTACAGATTACTTTCCGTTACTGCTGAAACTTTGGCAAGTACAAAATTTGGCAAGTAGAAAATTTGGCAAGAAACAAGTCTATGTTACAGTCATAATATAGGGAAAGCTTTAGAAATTCTTCGTATTATCATATTATAGTATGTATATTCTTTTTATTCTTCGCTACAGTCTAGGTAAGGTGCTCGTGGTCGTCAATTTCTGGTAGATTATTGTAGGTAATGTTGGCTAAACTTCAAATCTTTTAATGCCGTAAAAGTATAATCTCAATATAACGAGGATAATAATTTATTGCTGAAACAAATCCCCTTAAAATATGGCTTACCCTTGAGTAATTTTCAAGAAAAGTGTCCCTTCTTATAAATTTATAAAATCTTGCTCAGTATGACATGATGTATTGAAAACATCGACTTTATACTGAGCGTAACGCAGTTAACAGCACTATTTGGCAAAAGCAATGCGTCACGGTCGATCCACGGGGTGCAGTCAATCCCTGCGGTTTATACTTACTGAGAAAGGACACAATGACGTACCCTGAACTACTATAATTTATAATTCACTGCCATTCATAGCAGGGGTAACACAACACACAACACATACGCTATTTTTATGGATTATTTGGTACATGAAAAATAATATATTTGAGAAATATAAATTAAGGAATATGTAGAATTGTAGACCCTGAATATGTAGACCCCTACACGAATTATCCTATGCATATTGTATTTTACTATTCCTATGTGTAAAATTGTTAAATAAATAAATAAGGTATCTTACTCATCAGTGGGATAGTAGTTTACAAGCTATTTCTTTCACCGAATATAATTATTGTCTGAGCGGTGAAGTGCCTGGAAAAATCCACAAACACTAACGTAATTCGGCGCAAAATAAGAGACATACTGTCTGTCCGTACACTGTCCAGTAAGTTGAAGGTACTAGAGCTATCATTTTTTTTCAGCAGGTCTTGCTTAACAATGCCAGCTCTTGTTGGATTAGTAAGTAGCTAAGTTAGCTGTTGAGCCCAGTTTACATCTTGTCACTCACAAATAACTTCTTTGATACAAAATTGGTAACTATTAGTTCGCGATATAATTAAGTTAATTTGATCCCAAAATTATGTACCACAATCAATAACGATATTCGAAACTAAGACCCTACTAATACCTAAAACAATATTCCTAAGCCCGTGGTCACCCTACTAAGCCCATATTGGTTATCGGGGGCAACAATTAGGGCGTCCACGCGCCCAGCTTACGTGCGGTTCGTACAACTTCCCTTTGAAATAATTGCCCTAGTAGCAGATGATACGGATTACTACACAACCCTAATATTGTATACAAAAAGTAATACAGGTCGTCTCATTTCCGATATGAGACTTGTCATTACGAAAAAATACACCCTCCCGTAAATGTCCTTTTTAATTACGCAAGGGTCGATGGTATTAAAAAAGATATGTTTAATTCTAGTTTTGCAGGTCAGAGGGCGTTTTAATTACATTTCAACAGTTTTTTTGGGATAATTAATGAACTGCACTTAGTGAAATCAATATTAAGTGGTGATGAATTGTAAATTTTAATAATAATTAATTAAAACGTGATTTTTTTAATACGTAACATGTTTAGATAGACCATACTAACATTATAACTTATGAGGGAATAATTTTAATGTGTACTTATTAATCTATTTGAAAAACCAACAGCTAATGTTACAGAATTGAGTACCTATTACTTAGGTAACTTAATATAAAACTGTATGCGAGGTTTGGCTTTAAACTTTTTGTAGTAACAGGAATATTATATTGTTACACAGAAAAATCAAGAGTTTATGTAGAGGAAATCACAAAGCTAATAGTATAATATTTATAAAACAATACTCACTATTTATTTATTTTTATTTTTATTTATTTATTTATTTATTTATTTATTTATTTATTTAAGTGTTTACAAAGTTACAAAAACAGGTAAATACAATCTTATTTACTTAAAAGATAGAACTCAACTATTAATAAGAGGAACGTATAATACCTATTAATCCTTGGCATCCAAACTAGGCATAGCCTGTATTTTGGATACCATTTATTCCATTGACACATTCAACTTAAGTAAGATGTCTATCAATCGTTGTAAATAATTTCTTGATAAAATAATTCACATACAAATTTATTGCAGGTAGTACTAAAAAATTTCATAGTGTTTATTAAATACAAGTTTGTCTGCTTTATTTATTTCGGTTAGACAACTAAAACTCCGAACTATGATAACAATTTGAAAAAAAAAAAACAAAGAAAGGTTATTTATTATTATAATTTTTCTTTTTTGTTGTTAGATGTAAGTTAAGTTTAAATATGTTTAGGGTACAAAATTGCAAGATAGAATGTAACCCAAAAAAAAATTTTTTTATTTTTTTATTTTTTTTATTTTCCTATGAATACATAGCTTACAATGGAATTTTCATTTGTGTGTTTGTGTGTGTGTGTGTGCGTGTGTGTATGTATGTATGTATGTGTGTCAGCGTATTCACATAATTGTATGCTTAAATAAGGACGTATGTGGCTGTCTGTAAGTGCAGAGCACAATTAAATAAATACACAAAAAAGAAGTTAAAACTTCACGCGAGCACGTAAAACATATTTTCAATTGCATCATAATTTTGCTTTTTGAGCCAATCTATCAATGTTTTCTTGCATTTAGCATGATTTAGAGGATATATGTACACATTTTTGTTAATTTTGTTATACAGCATCGGGCCCAGAAAGCATTGAAATTTATTAATAAAGTTTGTTTTGAACGATGGAATTCGACAAATATTATCCTTTCTACGTAAATTATTCAGCTCATAGGAAAATGGAACCTTATGGTGTTGCAAAAGTACAGTATCTCTCACAAACAACTGTCGTACTGTTAAAACGTCATACAAAGTATATAGATCAGAGGTCGAAAAACGGAAAGGTTTGAACGTCATAATTTTTAAAATACATCTCTGGGCTCGTTCCAATTTTATTATACAGGGTGTCCCAGAACTCAACGTCAAGCCGAAACGGGGTGACAGGATAGATCATAACCATCACGAGAAAAATCAGAAAAAAAATCTATCCCATGCAGTTTGAAAATTATGGGCATTTTAAGAAAAACCTAGAAATTTGGTCTAACTGTACCATTTTTCGGTTATTGTGGTTAATTTTTATTATTTTTGGTCATTTAAACTTTGGAACCGTAACCCTAAATAACATCTCGAGAATCACAGTCTAAAATAATGACACAATTACCCCAAGTTTCCTAGAATTTAGACTATTTGTTAAACTATGAATTTAAAATTTTCAAACTTTGTCGACTTTGAAACACCCTCCTTTAAAAAAAATGTACTAGAGTGCCTTGGCAAGTGCCATTAAGAGTTGGCGCATTTAATCAGGATTGTAAAATGGTACAATACTTGTAAGTTTCGTACTAAAAAAAACGAGTAAAAAATAAAAACCTCAAGTAACCCGATTTTTGCTAACCCATTTTACTCAGGAAAAATGTTTTTTATTCGCACAAGCCCTTGGTAGGTTCTTTATTTTACGGCAAAATGATGAGAGAGATAATAATAGATCTATAGTATATACTATAGATCTATTATGCCTATCAGATTTCACTTGAAGCCAGACATTAATGGCTGTGCAACATATACCTACGTGCTCTATCAATTTAGTTCAGTTATTGACAAGGAACAACTCACGTTATCCATCAGTGTCAACGGACCCTACTGACGGCCGAGGGTGATAAAACAGACTCATGGAAGTGCCCTTCAAATAGGAAAAAAGTAAACAAAATTTATAAAATCAAAATACTTATACATATTACGTAAAATGATAAATGGGTAATAATTTAAATAAAATATTCTTCATTTATCACGGTTTCTTACAATAGTACAAGTTTCTTTTTGAGCGATATTATGTATTTATTATGGCAGTCAGAAATCTCCCTTACTTTTCTTCCCCCTCGTATGTACCTACTGTCAATTACTATATAGTGTTTTTTTCGGTACAGTAAAAATAAATTAGCAATCTTCTTGGAATGGCACTTAAATATAATATATCGGAAAACATCATAGAAATCACCTTTATTCACAGCCAAAGCATTCCACAATCTAAAGGCAATGTAATACTGGACAAACTAACTACATTAACTACAACATTCTATTAACTACGATGAGCGAGATCCGTGGCTTACGACACGTGTAACTGGTTTGGAAGGATCCTTTTATGAATATTCAACGGGTCACCATTTCAGGCTCATCACTAACTACAGTAAATAAACAAATTACTCACCATTGACACAATTTGAGGACTTACTTCATAATCTTGGAAGCTAAGTTAAAATTATAAATCCTTATGTAAACTATTTTTAATCAAGTCTCCTACGACATATATATTTTTTATTTTACTGAAATGGCAATATCTAAGTCGTCAATTTCTGACTAGGTTTTTGGAAAGACAATATAGGTAGGTACAAATCAAGCTTAGCTGAAGTGTTTGTTTGAACGCGCTAATCTCGGAAACTTCTTGTTCTAATTGAAAAATTATTTTTGTGTTGGATAGTAGATCGAGGAAGGCTATAGACTATATAACATCACGCTGCGACCAATAAGAGCGAAGCAGTAGTAAAAACTTTTGCAAAATCGGGGAAAATTTTACATTATGTGACGTAGGCTTGCCCAAACAAGATAGAAGCAGAACAAAGAATTTTAATTTTTATGTATTCGAATGATTTCAGGTTATTTCGTCTTGTTTTTTGAGTGGTGTTATCCGTGTAATATATGAAAAACGTTTAATATTTCAAACAAGAAGCAGTACCTAGCCTAAACCAGAAAACTATATTTTACATTATTTCGCGCTTTCTTAAAAATTAATACCAATGCAGTTCAGAGCATCATTATAATGAATGTGAAAAATCTCATTGATAATCTCACATTTCCAAAAAGAAGTCAACTACGTAAATAAACTAAATTATAGTGGAAAAAATGATAACCATGAGCGGGACCAGGGGAAATCTTCCACTACAATCATCTCAATGCGAGTTAAACATCGCATCGATGTTTTTTGTACAACGCCATCTATTGAGCGGTTTGCACCAACTCGATATCAATCGATCGTTTAGTGAACACAATTGGACCGAAATAAAAGCATAGCAAGTCAATTGCAAAAACTAATAAATTAATGTAGTCAAGTATGTGTTTTAGCATTTTATATTGATTATGCAAATTGATTTGTGAAACTTTAATTTGTCTAACCGATTAAAGTCGAAATTAGTTCTGTCTCTCGCCAGCCCATTAAGAGGATACCAAAATAGCTTCGTGCATTTTTCTATGTACGAAGTTTTCATTGTTTCTTTAGATTGAATGGCTAGAGCTCTAATTTTTAAGTATATGTTTTTTTCAATATATGATCTAGAATCGCATGAACTCAGAAACGCGATTGAAAAAGTTTTCTCGATAGAAAATCTTGGCGAAACAACCTCTCAAATTTTTTATTTTTTTCATTTGTCGGTCTATTATCGCGTATTAACTAATGAAATAACTTTAAAAACATAGGTAACTATTATGTATAGAAACACGTGGATCAGAATTAAAATATATTTAGTAGAATTTTGAGTAAATAGGAAAAGTATCCCTAATTCTTCATGTTCTGTGCCTACTGGCTGTGTTAATATGTACGTGTCGGCGATGATATACGATAATATTGATGTAGGTCCTTAACATCTATATTTGGAGACTTTTTTTAGTCTTCTACGACGCGCTGACAAGGCGTATTGGTATAGGATATAATTTCAAGTATTCCTCACAGTAGATGTTATCTGCTTACAGTAACCCTAAGCTGGCTTATACAGCACCCAGCGCAAGAAATGTTGTGGTGACTATTATTCTTAATCCGTCACCACTTGGACAAATATTATAAATCACCCCTTCTCTACATCAAGTGTAGGTATATCACTTATGTCAGACTGTTGTATTACAGTCATCACTCAAAGAAGATTAAATTTTGTTCAGTGTGTTGAGTTATTGCAACTACCAATAATTGGGTGCATTGGGGAGTATTGAGCCCCTTATGGAAGTATCTAGCTTGTGTCTAGACAAGTATATTTATATATATAAGTGCAAAATGATTTTATACTTTATGTTTGTAGGAGGTTGACTCGAGCAAAAGAATTTTAAAGGATCCGTACTATTTATTATTATATAACATTATAAAGCTGAAGAATTTGTTTGCTTGAACCCACGAACGCACCAATCTCAGGAATGGGGCTGGTCTGTTCCATAAAAAAAAAATCTGAGGATAGTACATTTATCGAAGAAGGCTGTACATTTATCGAAGCAACATGTAATATAGCTTATAGGCTGTGCATTCATCGAAGCTACATCGTTACTAATTTATAAGTGCGAAATACGCATGATAACGCAGTAATAATTTTAACGAGTTGTTAATGTGTGTAACGAAACGATAGCGCGATTTAAAAAACGTACAACGCCATCTATTGAGCAGAAGAGTAAACTTCTGTTTGTTAAGGATTGATTTCTAAATTTCACGCGTACGAAGTCGCGGGCAATGTAATATATATTACATCTGCGGCTACCACAAAACGAGTAAAGCATCAGTCAAAAATGTTGCAGAAAACAGAGACACGTAGAATGTCGCGGGCAACAGTTAGTGATATATAAAACCGTAATAATTTATGGTGGTTTTATGTAACAGGGGTATCATCAAGTTACATTATTATTTGCTTATTGCGTAGAAGCCCCTGAGAAGAGCTTGTTGTTATAACGGCAACAGAAATAGATATTTGTAAAAATTTCGACTGTCTAGCTATCACCGTTCGTGATATATTGCCTGGTGACACACGGACGAACAACGAAGACTCAGTAATAGGTCCGTAACTTTTAACCCTACGAAACCCTAAAATGAGATGTTATTTTTCGAAAACAAAATAACAAAATTTAGCAAAGCGTTGACGCACCCCTGTAAATGCTCTTTTCCTGTAAAAGTTTGGAAGCTGAAATAAAATAACATTAGTCGGAATCATAACAAATTGGAGCAAAAGTCGAAACTGTTGTACCCATTTTATTTATTTTTATTAGATGTTACAGAGTTTTATCATTGAAAATGTTTCAGCTGTGTAAGAGAAATTTTGATACACTAGGTACTTGTCATACTTACAATTTATTTTAGTATGGAGGGATAAACAAATAATGTAAGTACCTACCATATGTTCGTAAGCTTACGGTTTTTGTTCTTGAAACTTGTTTCACATTATATAGGTACAAGTAAACATGAGTGTAGTCAGTTGACAAAACCAGCCTTAAAAAATGTTGCATAGGAAATTTTCAAAGGTGTCTCCATTGCTTTATTCGAATGCTATGCGTTTTAATAGTGCGCAGCATTTATATATGGAGTCCGTTTCTACTCAGTGAAACAGTCTTAAGGTGGAGCTGCCAAAATTCCATGTTACGCAACATTGTGTAAAGTTGAAAGCAGATAAAGCTAATAATATAATATGTATAATAAAATCGTTTCATAATCTTTTTTAAAGCTAAGACAATCGCTAGGAACTTAATAAATATTGGCCCCTGGCTGGACAACTTCATAGCAACACTTTTTTTGTACATTTGTGTTTCTAACTGATGAAACGCTGCCACAAAATTTGAGTGAGTACATAATGGTCAACACTTTAGCATAATATAGGTACCTTATATTTTAATCATAATAACAATGCTATAAGGTACTACCACATGTCCGGAAATTTTGAAAGCACATTATTAATCTAATCGAGTCTTGTTTGTCTGGGCAGGGCCCACCGGACAAACAGGGGGGGCCCGGATTATGACGTTACTCTAATTGACACCGTTATTTGGTCCCTAAACCTAAACAAGGCACCCCTGTTGCGTGATGATGCATTTTGATTAGAATTTGCTTAATTTTAATCCTTTGTGGACAGTTTTGAATGTATTTAATTGTAAATTT
The DNA here is from genome assembly GCA_916999025.1 of Orgyia antiqua. Taxonomy (NCBI): domain Eukaryota; kingdom Metazoa; phylum Arthropoda; class Insecta; order Lepidoptera; family Erebidae; genus Orgyia; species Orgyia antiqua. The sequence goes on from OU779869.1 coordinate 6,301,870, forward strand.
TGGTGCATAATCTGAGGATATTGGGCTGTCTTCATTAGAAGTCTGTACCTAAAGCATCAGTTTGTTTGTAAGCAAACTGGTTTCATACATAATTATCGTAGACACTGAGCACTCTATGTATCTTGAGGCAGCTTGATGCTAAATTAATACCGGTTAAGTAGGTACTATAGGTACATAATTATTTCTTTATAATTTTTTTTTGAGTCAAAACATTTACGAATATTGTCTTATTATAGATATATTTTTTTTAATTTTAATCACTTTAGACCTATAAGCATTCGTGTTTAAAAAGGAAGGAAATAGGGGGGTCAAAAAGAATGTTACTAATTTCTTTAGCTTCTGTATGTACATAGGTGGACATAATGCCTGAGGTATTCTCTTCCAGTCAAACTTGGATGCTGCCCGTGGTGCAAACAAGAGAGGTAGTTGGTATACTCAATGCCTTAATATAGCAACTTCTTAATAAATTATAAAACAAAGTTGTTGTTTTTGTATGTATGTCCTTATGCTTATTTATAATATGTTCCAATCTACGCAACGTATTGTGATGCGGTTTTTTTAATGGATATAATGATTTTGAATAATTTATTAAGGCTTGGTGTACATTTAATATAATAATAACTCACGTACGAAGTTGCGGGTGACATCTAGTTGTAAATCAAACAACAAATATATATAAAAGTTAGATACAATTTATATTATATCTATTTGGAAATAATCGTTTAAAATTTTATATATAAACTAGCTGACCCGGCAAACGTTGTTTTACCATACAAAAAAAAAAATTGAAAAATAGATGTTGGCCGATTCTCAGACCTACTGAATATGTATGTAAAATTTGAGAAGAATCGGTCAAGCCGTTTCGGAGGAGTACGGTAACTAACACTGTGACACGTGAATTTTATATATTAGATGTATAACAATAAGTCCCTATGCATCACAAAAATCGATTCGTTGCCTAACCAATGTACCAGGATAGTATGCGTGTTAAAAGTCACCGTATCCAATCGGACAAATATCACTACTATAACGTACCCTCACGATTTGGACGCAGATGGTCAAGCAATTGACCGGATCTATTTCTATGAAATCTCACCTAATGCTAGAATATTGTTGGTAACAGATGTTCGATAGTTCGGTTGTCGGTAAATTTGTTTAACCTATTCTAAGTATGATTAATATTATTCCGAAGGATTTAAGTGGTAGGATTAATTTGGGACATGGTTTTATATTTATGTATCCAACATGTTCATATTTCAATAAAATTGGTTTATATGTTTTTGTAATTAACTTGTATTTTACATAATAAAATTATAATAGGTAAAACTTTCAATACCATCATGAGCTCTATGTTATTATTACCTTTACTTTTTAAATGAATAATCTCTTAAATATTTATTTAAACTACGCAAGGGTTTTTAATATAAATAAATAAATAAATATTCATGGACATTTCACACAACGTCCTCTTGTCCCAAGCTAAGCTTATATGCTTATAAGCTTATATGGTTTTTGAAGGGGGTTTAAGGGGAAGGTTTAAAAAAAGTATCTATAATGGTAGTTATTCCAAGTATACGAATTCGCGAGCAGTACCTAGAATGTTATATATCGGAGTTCTATTGTTACCAATTTACCGAGCTTAAGTCGGCATTGGCCTTCGATATTACTTAAATCATACATAATATATTAATATTTCATACTAAGCCTACAATACATAAATAGCATACTACATAATAGTTATAACATAATAGTATAACGTTGAAACCTTAGTGAATCGATGTAAGCCGCTAATGTAATCATGTTCATGAAATATTATGTATAAAATTTATTACCGAAATTTTACCCTTGTGAGAATTAATAATTTTAATAGGAAAATCAGTAGAAATATTCGCAAAATAAACTCTCGTTCAAATAAAAAAATTTTTACGGATTTAAATGCGTACCTATATTTGTTTAAAATTTTAGTTCGATGTTTCGGAGTCTTTTCACCTCTACTTGTCATCACGACCTTTGGTGGAACTGAGACACTCTCTAAAAAGTAGATCCGTTAAAAGTGGATTTATTTAAAAAAAAAGTTTGTAATTTCGTCGCTAAAAAAACCAGAAAAACTAAACTCATTTAAACTATATGACCATGTAAATACGTCTGATACGTCTGTAATAATAACCGAAGGGTTACCTTGTGGTCTTTCCATTGATTTGTAATTTAAATTGATCACATAGTAAAAGTTTTACTACTGAGACTAGTGTTATGTTCCTAAAGGGTTCTCGAAGGGTCAGCTGGAGGTATTGTATTCTGATAGAATTTTAACATGGTCTGGAAAAGGTTTCTCTGAAAACAGGTATGAATAAAAGAGAAATAATTACTTTACATACCTACTAATAGATTATGACAATAGATTCGGACTTTATCCTCCAAAATCTATTGTATAATAATAATAATCTATTAGTATAATAGGTATTGTATAGTATACTCTATATAGAGAAAATATTGTTTAATGCATATCTATGTGTATATATATTGTATGGGTGATTGTTACGGGTCATCAGTATCATAAATAAGTTTTCTATGAAAAAAGGAGGCCAGATAAACTATGTAACATCAATGCTTTTCATAAACCAATGCTAATTTAGTTTTGAGCCCCTTTTAAGAACTAATCTTTGTTTTAATAGACAAGGCATATGCCTATATAAATTATGTTGGGGCCTACTGAAGGTCTATATTATATCTCTATTTATAAAGGCCATAATACTCAAAAAGTTAGCACATATATATTCTTTTAAAAGCTTAAATAAGTTATGTAAATCTGAGGCATTTTCGTCAGCATTCCATGTTTCATAATGAATCTTTTCAACATAAACCCTACGTGCTCTTTAAGCAAAGTGAGTAATAAAACATGGACCACATTTTTACAAGAAAAATGAAAATAAAGAAGGAAAAACGAATGAAGAACCCTAAGGGATATAGTTTGATGGGATCACGTACGAAAAGTTTGCAGGGTATTTAGCAAAAGGGCAGCTCCTAAGAATTTTATCAAATTGAACTAAATGATACATAAGTATACTTGAAAGTTCATACAATAGAAGCATCCTTGAGATTTTGCGGCTTGTTTAATTTACTGAAGACCATTCGGTTGTAGGTAAACAACCAATACGATTGTTTAATTCATCGTAAATTACTTCTAGTTTCTGTCTCTCTCTCTCTCTCTTTCTCTCTCTCCAGCCTATAAACGTACCGTAACGTACTGTTAGTCACGGGCCTACTCCACTTAGGGAGGGATTATGGCCACGCTGACCGGGCGTGTTGACATAGGGTTTATTATCGAATTTTCAATCTCGCACTGGATGTTATGGTATAGACTATTGACACTTGTACTTTTAATTTATCACATAGACTTGGTTATGGTACTTTGAAAATCTATGCTAAACGCTGTAAGTTAAGATAGAAGTGAACAAAACAGTATTTAATTGTAAGTTTCACAAAACGATTCGCGGCAATTTGTTTTACAACACAACAATCTACAAAGGTAGAGAATAAAATGTAAAAGTTTACAACCCCTTTTATTTGGCACGTCATAAAGTTTTACGATATGGCATTTACTTAACGCATAAGTTGACCCCGCCGTAGCAAACCCGGTTACAAAAGTTTATAATTTAATTATAACACCCTTAGGAGTCGTTACAAAGTTCTCTGCATTCCAAAAGTAGATTTAGAATTCTATCCAATGAATGAACAATTACATGCAGTTCTAAAAATACGTATTATAATTGTCTATTTTTAGTTTATTACTTAAAAACACGCTAAAATATTAGTTTATGAACAGTTGATCCTTTTTAAACAATTTCATACACACATAGATATATAAATATGAATGAAACTAATAAAAGCGTGGTAAAATCTTGAATATCCTTGTGGAAAGGCAGTGTAGATTTTGTTGACAAAACTAGACATAGCATGTTTAAATAAACTGATTACAATTTCTATTCTTGGTTTACAAATCACCCAAACATATACATTTATGGTCTTATTCATAATGACTTATCGGAGGTTAAAACAAAGATTTTATGGGAGAGATAATAAACGTTTTAGCATAAAAATACTAAGAATAACAAGTTTTGACAATTTTCGAGAACCGATTTTAGCGAACTTTTAAACCTCCGATAAGTCATTATGAATAAGACCATTAAAGTATAAATTAATAAATACTAAAGATAATAGAACGACTACACCTCAGAAGTGCTCAGTATTATTTACTTAGTTTAGGACCATTCTGCGGGAGTGTTTTGTACACAAAATGGTCACATTCACTTTCCCATCGACCAAACAGCTGAGCCGACGAAGGGAGAAATACTTTATTGCACTGATGTTGCCAATGTTGTAGAGATGACGCAGAAGTACCATTTCAAAGAGAAAGAGAAGAAAATATGTATTAAAAAGAAAAACATTTACATATAAGATATGGACCAATAGGCAATTTTGTTGCATATTAAAATTTCATCAATGTTTTGCTTCTTCGCATCGCACTTGCGTCTCTCTATTGAGCTAGTAGTAGAGGCTCAAATAGTAGAGGCTAAATAATTTAGCCTCTACTATTTATTGGCTATATTATATATATATTATTTATAATATACTATTTATAATATGGCTCAAATAGTAGAGGCTAAATAATTTAGCCTCTACTATTTGAGTAGAGGAATTAGCATAAATACTGAGCCACGCTGACTAGGCAAATTGGCTGTAAAGTATATATATATGCCTATAGTTTTGAATTTTCCGTTTCGAATATAAGATGTCCGGAACATTAAAAATGTAGAGCGTTACGAACTATTATGATTGATTTACATAATTTTGACTTTTAATCTGTATCTATTGAAATTACATTCGTATATAAATTGTATTTTTCCTATTATGTACCTACAGTACAGCGAATGTCTTTGTGAACATTGAAAAAGCTATTTTACTTTAGGTAATTCTGAATATAAGGTGTATTACCTACTTCAAAGCATTCATAATATATTGTATCCAATACATTTGGTAGGTTCATTATAGCAATATTTGAACTACTGGTTTTTCCCAAAGATTGTGGAGGATTTTTACATCATTCGAATAAATCTCTTTGTAAATACCGACATGGTGCAGTGTCCGTAAAATTCTCTCCAAATAACATACCTTTTTAGTATATTGGGTACCGAGTTTATACACCCTAACAAATGCATTGTGAGCACTTACCTTCAGGTCTATTAGATGGTAAAATTTGTGCTTCATAGCGCCTAATGTTTATCATAACGAGTCGGATGAATGTCATTGCTCATATTTTTATTTCAGGCGTTCTCATCAAAATGGACAATTAGCTGCTTTTGTTGAAAGCTGAAATGATTTTTAAGTCGTATTACTACAGAGTATATTAGTTTAATTTTGTTATTTGTTTTAGAAATACAACTTAGTAACTTTACTTAGGTACACTTCCTACCTATCTACAGTTACTGTTTGTTTTTATAACATAAACCTAGCTAGCTAGAACCAGAATGATTCAAAAGTACAAAATAAAATCCCTATAGGTAATAACGTTATACAATCTTCAGAACAATAATATTTAATTTAATGGTCTGGAAAAAGCCCTCCTTCTGGGCCGTACCATTGTCTAGGCCCCTCTTAGACACCGGTATGATTTGTTACCCAGATATCGCGGAAAATTTCTTATTACAGCTGTTAAGTTTGTTTTCTTTTATTTAAGGTTATTTTGTTCATAATATTGTTTTTCATTCCGTTTAATCTAATATTAGAATTGGTTAAGTAGCTTCTATCATTACATAATTATATTGGATTGCAGATAATAATATATATTGTAGTTTATTTATGTGGTTTGGTGTGTGTGTGTGTGTATGTGTGTATTTATGGTGAATTTTATATATTAGATATATTTTTTACAGTATGTATGGTCCTATTGTTTGCTCGCCGGCTAATTTATTATATACAAATATATTATGTATGGATTCATTGTATGCAACACTATGCGTGTCAGCAGTATTAGGAATATATAGAAACGATTGTTCTCCTTACCTATATAAGCTATTACTATATCAAATATATTGAGTCGCAAATAAACGCCATTCAAGTCCGGACGTATTTCATTTTATCCTCTAACCGACGCACCACGACAAATACACCTAAAAGACCATTAGGCAATGCTTTTAAACCTATAAAAGATAGGCATGCGATGGGCACGCGTTAAAAGTTTGGCACAGCTATATCATAGAGAAGCTATCTGGATAAAATTAGTCTGAAGAAAGCTACAGGATTGTTATTAAAAATGTACAAGTAGAAAAGTGCTTACATTTTTGGCAAGTACAGAAAGAGAGATTTCTAAGACTTATGTATGCAAACTGTCACATCTGTAATCCCAGAAGGGTATGATGTACATTGGATATATTGTATTCGCTTCGTCGGTAATGTAGTTAGCTTGTTGTATTCTCGAGGGAGATACGGTAACTTTCAAGACAGTTATTTTTTAATGCTTTGCCGTAAACACGAACTTTTTTAAAGGGGAAGAAACTGTAGGTGAGTTTATTTTCATTTGATTAATAAAATAATTTAAGAATCTCCGTGTGGTGACGGATTAAGAATACAAGTGTCACCACCCCATCTCCTCGCAAGGGTGCTGTAAAAGTCAGCTAAGGGATATTGCACACAGATAACATCCTCTGTGAGAGACGGAAAACTCGAAAATACCCTGTGCCAACACGCCTGGTCAGCGCTGCATAGTACCTAGACCATAATTCCTCCAAAGTGGAGGAGGCCCGTGCCCAACAATGGAACGTAAATGGGCTGGAGAGAGAGAGAGAGAGAATAAAATAAATCTTTTTATATTATTTTATATGTAACTACTAATATTAAGACTGCTAGTCTTTTCTTATCCTCTGCATCTCACATAGTAAGCAAAACATCTCAGATATAAAACAACAACTACATACGAGTACATGCCTACAAATATTTTTATCGATTGTGACCATTGTGAGAGCACGAAACGGCTCGCTGCGAAGTAGTTTTATGTTCAAAGTCAAAATTGTTTTATTTTAAGTACGCATGTTTACAAGCTCTTTTAAAGAGTCAGATATCTATTCCAAACGCGAATCCTATAGAGAAACAACATAAGAAACTCTACTATACTAACTTAACCTACTTATTTAACATGTAATTACAAAAGTAAATGTATCAACGAAAAAGGAATGTATGCAAAGTTTTACTGAAATAACACTGCTGTCTCTTGCTATATACGTTTGTAACAAGATCGTTTGAGTAAAACAGTCTGTAGAGTTGTAGAGGATATTTTGTGAATGTGCCTAGTTGCTTGTCAGTGGCTTTGATACCAAATACTTCGCTTTATGTCCGCATGTCAGCTTTGTAGAGCATTATTATGCGTGGACTGTTGTTTTGGGGCATTTAGAGTGTAAAAGCATGCCAAGATTATAGTTTACAGTACTCGTGTTTAGTTTCATAATATGATTACGTTCTTGTGTGTGTTTTGATATTGTCAAACTGTCTGATTTTAACTATTTCTATCTATCTTAAACTCTATCTTAAACTCTATTATAACGCTTATGGCTTACATTCAGAGATGGCAAAAAATATAAATTTAAGAATTTCGGTTTTTCACAATCTGTCATTATGAATAGCCCCCCCCCCTCTCTTTCTCTCTAGCCAATGCCATTTTGGCAGAGATTATACTGGTCTAGTGTACCACACTGACCAGGCGTGTTAGCACAAGGTTTATTTTCGAATCTTTCCACTCTCCCAGATGATGTTATCTGAGCACAATATCCTTTAGCAGGCTCTCTAGTGCAAAGTAAACCAATAGCAAGTTTGAATTTAAGTCTGTGTATTTCAATTGTAGCCTTACAATAATATTAAATTCGATTACGCTTCGCTAATCTTGCCTAACGATTTATTATTATTATTTTTTTTTATTTATTTATCTTTATGCATATAAAAATATACAATGGCGGACTTAATGCCTTGGGCATTCTCTAACAGTCAACCATGGGTGATGCAGAGAGGATTTGAGGGAGGCACATTAAAAAATGCGAGATACAATTTAAAATAGGAAATAATAAATACATACCTACATATACAGAGTAAAATAAAAAAAAAACGAGAAATAGATAAATTATACTACAATTACTACATACACATAATTTAAACATATTCGGGGCCACGCGAAAGATATACAATACATATACTCAACAAATATATACAAAAGAATACAATATTACACATAATACAACTACACAAACACACACACACACACAATTATAAACACACTAAATTCCAAAATATACACACTATATCATACCATATTAGGTCAGCTCATTTAAAAGATGTTGTCGAACTTTTAGTTTGAAATTAGAGCGATTATTGCACAATCTGATATAGGGAGGGAGTGAGTTCCAGACTGTTATAGACTGAATAAAGAAAGAAGAATGAATGTATCCAGAAGAGTGTGATTGTGAGAGTGAGATTTAAGCTGTTCTATTTTTAAATATTAAATTAAATAAAAAAATTAATAACTTTGGTAAAGTAAATTTATAACTTTTTCGTATCTACAGACTATATAAATAGATATTATATATTTGGTATACCTACGTACCAATTTTTAGAGAGTTTTATCAAAAAAGGATAAATTTGTATTATATAGCACGTTCGAAAAGGTTTATAAAAGTTTTTAGGTAAACTACAGTTGCGAGCTTGTTGAAAGTTGTTCTCATGAGAAATACTGCGAGTGAGTCAAAGTTCAGTGGTTCCCTTGATAGTGATTTGACACGTTATGGTGAACGCGAATATTACTGTGGTTTAGATAATTATACATTTATCTTAATAAAGATATTATTAGCTTATGATACTTCAAATAAGTATTTAATTTGAATTAGCATGATGGATTTAATTGAAAGTGGTTTTCTACCGCAGAAAAGTATAACAATGCTGTTGATTTAATTTTGTTCTTAACTTTATACTTAATTTTACTTATTTTAAATAAAAATAATAGAATTTTTGTAATTTTTTGTTCATTTGCCGGGTTCTCGTTATATTTTTCGATATTTATATGCTAGTTGAATTTTCTTTGGATTGTATAATATCCATGGACGTGTGAGTAGAATGCATGCTGTGTCTGATTCTAATTAGTTGCGCCTCTTTTTTTAACACTGCGAAATCACTAGCCGTTCTGCAACACGTATTTTTAGAATATAATTTTTGTAAAATTACAGTCCGGTATTATATTTAAAAGTTTACAGTAAAACAAACGTTTTGGATATTCATATTACTAACTTTGTGGTGATTCTTTCAAAACTATAAAAGTATTTTATTTCGGACCCTACCCAAGGTCTTTTGTACCCTACTTAACTATACATAAATTCAAACCCTCAAATGTTCGTGTTAATATTTTGAGTGCGACACGTGTGTGCATTGGCTACGCAACAACAAACTTCATTGGCAATATAGAGATGTCGAAAAAATATACATATATCGATATTTTTTCCGATATATTTAGTACTAGCTGTGCCCTGCGGTGTAACCCGCGGTAAAAAGTATAAATAATCTGTTCGTTTTTATAATCCTACGAGGACATTGCATGCTTTTGGAATTAAAAATAGTATGTATATTATTCTAATGTATAAGCTACATTATTGTAAAATTTCATCAACATTTATTCCGTAGTTTTTGCGTGAAAGAGTAATAAACATCCATATAAACTTTCACTTTTATAATATTATTAGGATTAGGATGTGACAACCTGGGAAGCAAGATACCTTTAAAAAAATATTTTCCTGATTGGTCCCACAAGTTACCCCGTTTTCTCGAACGTATTCGAGAAATTAGGGATGTTTCCCCACGCATGTTTCCCGATTTCATAACAAGATTTGGACGCTTTTTTCTTAAGTCAATTAAATATTTGACCCAATAATTATAGATGGCTTTCCTTGAAATATCGACAGCCGATATTAGAACTTCGTTAATATAATGAAATTATAAACAACGATATATCGAAATATCGATAATTATATTTTTTAATTCCGACAACCCTGTAAAGCAACAGAGGGCTTTGGTCAGTCCAACTGGCCTTTCAACCCCCTGTATTGTCAATTAATTAACTATCCACGTCTGATATACCTCGGGATGCATTTACGTGAAGCCAAAATTCATTATCAAAATTGATGATTGACTTTGATCATAATTATTTACCATCGTGATATGCTTTGATAGATGAAACTACATTAACGTAATTTAAAATGCATTGACCGTTTATTGTCGCTAATTATGTAAAATTTGTTTAACTGCAATTGATTTCATGAAAATTGCTTGGATAAACATTAGCTACGTGTTGTGACGGATTAAGAATATATGTATCACCACTTCATTTCTTCCCCACGGTGCTGTAAGAGCCAGCTAAGGATATCACGAGCAGTTAACATCTACTGTGAAAGACGGTTACCCTATGCCAAGACGCCAGGTCAGCGCTGAATAGTAGACCCGCCCAAGTGGAGGCCCGTGCCCAACGGTGGGACGTTAATAGGCTAGAGAAAGAGAGAGAAAAATCGTTGGGAAAGAATGGCAAGTGAGGCTGAAGAATTGTAATTATTGAATTATTTTTGTATTTTTTTTGCATATATGTACAAATTATAAAAATAATTTAAAAAGTCGATATCAGTACTTTGAAGATATTGAATAAAAAATGGATCGCAGGTCTTTAATGGCGTGATAGAAGCTATCGCAAGGGCTTTTTGGTAAACATTTTCTGATAAGACTATCATATTGGTTTTATTTAAGAACACACGTACAGTCTGTCTTGTCCCTAATATACAAAGTAAATAAATAAGGCGAATAGAAATTAAAATTTTCTGTTTGGCAAAGAATTCCTTTAACATTAAACTTGTGAAAAGAGTCCTGTATAAATACAGAAATAGACGCGTACTTTTTAAGATAATTTAATTCCTGTTTTGTCTACTGCCTATTATATAAAAAAATCAGACTATATGACCACCAAAAATGTAAAAAACAAGCCGTTTCAGAGACAAGAAAGATAATTCATTTTACGTCTTTCCCCAAAACTAAATAAAAAAACCATTGCCTCTTTAGAGTCCGTATAATGTATTTATTAAGGTGAATATAAGGTGGGGTCTTTCTGTTATAGTGATGTTGTATTGTCCAGGGGGACATTCGGACATGCGGCTCAGCCTTTGTTCTTATGACATATCTGTAAATAAATACGTATTATTTCAATTTAGACATCCTTTTGTATTAAATAGAATACTAAAGACCAAATAAAAGATAGGTAAGAGAGATTTACCATATAGCGGGTACAATTTTGAATATACATAAATTTAGCTTGGCTAAATAATAGGAGTATAATTACTAACACCGTGACAGGAGAATTTTATATATTAGACTAGCTGACCCGGCAAACGTTGTTTTACCATACAAAGTCAGGGGTACCCTTAACATTTGGGGGGATGAAAAATAGATGTTGTCCGATTCTCATACCTAACGGATATGTACACAAAATTTCACGAAAATCGGTCGAGCCATTACGGAGGAGTATAATTACAAACACCGTGACAGGAGAATTTTATATATTAGAAGTTGTACACTACCTATGTAAATAACTTTACTACATTGTATGCTATCATTTCATTCATTTATTCATTCATAGTATCATTGAACAAGCGCAATCTTAGGGAAACAGTTGGCAGCTGTTTGCGTAGTCTGAACTATCTGGAGACTGAAGACTTACTTACCTATATTTCGTAAATGTTAAACTTGGGACAAACTTACCTTATCTATAATTTCGTATCACACACACACACACACACATTCACTAACAAACACACTCACACACACTCATATATATATATACCTACATACAATCGCATACACACAAAGCCACAGGCGCCTATTAATGCAATAGATTTTTTTATTCTTAAATATTAATACTAAGATACCTTTAAATAATTAAGTGAACAGATTGTAACTCTGTAACAGATCTTAACACTTGTACTATATTGCTACTATTTGGCCTAACCAACCACTGACTCCCAAAATAGAGGCTTAAGCCTAGTTTGGGAATCAGTTTATTGCTATCGCACACAATATTATGATTTTGTACCTTGTTTGTGACTTTATTAGTGTTTCTATGTTTTTTGTTTTTGTTTGAATAAATAAATACCTAAATAAATTTCAATAATTTATATTTCTTCCTTCTTTCTCTGTTATGTAAATACATACTAATTTTAATTGAAATTAAAATTATTTATTTGTACAACAGAGTTAGTATTTAAAGTTAAAAAAATTTAATGATACTTAAATTTTATATGTTTGGCCTTGCTTAGGTACACACATTAAAATCTTGTTCAAGTACTTGTTTGACTACGTATGCATCACATAACTAAGAGTTATCTTACGGCCCTAGTACCTACTCTTGTCCAGTCAGATACATCCCCATAAGTTTGACCCCTAACCACCGTTCCTCCTAATAACTCTCTAAGCACACGGTGATGCTGCGTCCACAGGTCAACGACCTCCCTCGGGACACCTGCTGATGTTATTGACAACAAAACTGTGTTTTCTTTTATTTCCCACTCGGCAGGGGAACACAAATGATTGGGCTGTACGGATTATATTGAGGGTTATTTAGTGTGATGTGTTGAAAGTAAAAGAATTTATTATTATTTGGAAATAATGAAGGTAAAAGTTGTATAATGAGCTAAAGGGAAGGCTGTGCTTAATACCTCTACGACTTAGGAGACGTAACAAATCGAGAATTCTTAGAAAAACTTGTAGTTACCAATGCCAAAGTGTGGTAGCCAGTCAGACCAACGGCCTAGGACCACATGTTTTGGTACTTTTTTGAGCTTTAAATGGCAAATATTCTTAATAAAAAAGCCTTGTGTCAAATAATAGATTAGGTAGTGATTTTAAAACAGCAGAAATAAATTCCACAGAAATCTGTTTCACAGTTTCAGTAATGCCAGCAGTGTATTATACTTCAATTTTATTTTATGTTGATCCCGAGATCCCAAAAATGGCTGCTAAGGGAACAGTAAAACCGTGGCTTACATCGCGTTTTACTAACCTGCCTTTTCCAATATAAAGTATTCATAGCAACCAGAATGTCTGTGGTAAGACATAGGTACTTGTTTGTGAATTTTTATATTTATGTGACCGTCATATACTTTTTATTAGCATACATTTGAAACGTTATGGTAAAATAGTACAGTATATTTTATTTGTGTTGCATCTTTGTGGTCCTTTTTAGAGTTCCGTAGGTACCAAAAGAACTGGACCCTATGACTGAGACTTTGCTATGTCCGTCCTTCCGTACGTCTGTTATCAGGATATAGCTCAGGAATGGTAATAGTTGAAAAATTTCCCTGTTGATGTATATCAGTAGACGACATCAAATACTCATCATTTTCGTGCCTTTATTCCGTTATTTAGGGTTGGGAATATGATGAATATTGTATGTATATAATAGAAACCACAAGGAACCCTTCGTATACGAGTCCAACTCGAACTTGACCGGTTTTTGTATTTGCTCATAAAGCGATATAACTTTTTTTAAAGCTCATTCTAGCTGCACCAGCTCAAAGTTATTACAGAAAGAAAATTTTACTTCTAGATTATTTTATTTCTGTTTTTACTTAAAGTTTTGAAAAGAATTCTCGTCTGAACTAAACCTAGATTTAAAAACAGAAGTGCTATAATTTTCAGTCTCCTCTTTTTAATCATCGCTAGGAGAATTCAGGTTCTGATTAGGACAGGATGAGCAGATTAATTGTTCGCTAAGGGTTTAGTTTCTAGTTTTCCTTTTCTTACAGCAAATTTACCCGCTTATATTGTCCCTTAGCTGGCTCTTTCAGTTTCCTGGGATGGAATGGCGTGATGAATTTATCTTTTTAAACCATCACCGTCACGTGTTATAATGATGCGGTAACAAAAATTCCCTACACACAAAAAATAAAAGAGCTTCACATCAGGTGCTTTTTCGTAGCTTCAAGATAAACTAAAGAAAGTCAAGAAAAACTGGATGAATCGAAGCGTAAAATCGAAAATGGCAACCATTGTACAGCCCCTAAATCGTTTGGCACTAAATCATATTCACTATAAATGTCCCGATAAAACTGTAAATATTCCTTATGCATTTTATTGTGCTCACAAATCGTGCACTACTATTGTATAGGGTGTGCGCATATCGATATTACAAATCTCCGTGTTTCCGGACTTTAGATGAAGGGTATGTATGTAATTTTTATAACTGTCATATAATGTAGAATTGATGTAAATAATTTTTTTTCTACTAATCCGAATAATATGGGCGTAATTTAAAAAGAAAGAAATATGGATATGTTACAGTATAGATTTAAAAGTCGCAATGATTGCAAGACATATGAGTTTGTAATCAAGGACTACGTGTTTTTACGATATGTTTAGTTAGTACCTATTGTGGTAGAGTATAGTAATAGAAATATTATGCATTACATAGCCAATTAATTTTCACAGCTATTTATGATGTATTCTTTGGTAAGTTAAAACCTTCTATCCATTAACCTCTCTTCATTTACAGCTAGACATAGACCGTAAGAATTCCGTACCGTTTTTAAATCTTGTTTATTTATACTAATTTAAAATAATCTACTTAGTTTAAAAACTAAAAAACACGCTTAAATATCCTGAATATTTTTTAAATGATTGCATTGTCATCAATACTCAATTCTATGCTACCTACTTACAAAACGTTGACAGTTTATGTTACAGAGACATAAGTTTTTGTTGTCACATGTTGTCACAATCGTAGTAAACACAAGTAAACAATTATGATATTTTTACCTGATTCTATAAACAAAGCGTTTTAATGTTAAATTATCTGATTGTATATGAAAGGCAAACGTAGAAACACAATAATCTTGGTGAGTCTACTCATATACAATTAAACTATCACGTGTATAATTAAAAATACAAGTGTGGTCATAGTGATACTTCAACATGCTATTCTAGTATTTCTGATCAATGAATTGGGATTATTCTTTTAAATTATTGCATTGCCATCGGTCCTTGTTAGATGTGCAAAATTTCAGATCAATCCGTCTACTGCAAGTGGCTGAAAATCGCTTTCAAAGGTTCCGTTACACAGATTAATACATTGATAGATATATACCAAACATAAAAAAGCGTGTTAAAAATAATAGTTTCAGTTCCATTTACTAAAGATTTGAAAAAAATCTATTAACTTTGTATAGTACTTTTATTGATTACTTTTTTAGAGAACAACATAATGTCTACGAGATTTCATCACGGGTGAGTAATCGACTGAATCACTGACTAATCTCACTTAAGACTACGTAATTCTAACGTACGCAACTAATTGGAAAATTGCTAGTTCTTTTAGCATTATTACGTCGACGAGTTAATAATGCTATATTTAAGAAGTATAACAATCTGCCATTTTTCTTTCCACATTATGATATCATACTGTTTTCTAGCATGTTTTGTGTCTACATGATCATCTTAGGATATTAGGGGCAAGTAAGATCAGGCGCGTATGTCATAATATTATTATTTTCTTTATTCTTATTTAAACTCACTATAAAATTACATTTTTAAATATAAAACAAAAAATAGTACATTTAAAAATAAAAATTACTCGGAGGCCCATCGGTGTCGGGTACAGGGACCAAGCCACCGGTGGTTAGGACCCCGTGCCGTGGCGAGGATTGTGCAGAAGGCGGCACCTTCTGCACAATCTGCACCAGGTCCTTGATCCAACTGTTCAACAAAACTGATATTTTTATATTATTACTAGCTGACCCGGCCAACGTTGTTTTGCCATACTAAAAAAAAAGATTTGAAAAATAGATGTTGGCTGATTCTCAGACCTACTGAATATGCATGTAAAATTTCATAAAAATCGGTCAAGGCGTTTCGGAGGAGTACGGTAACTAACACTGTGACACGTGAATTTTATATATTAGAAGATTTATATTAAGTTAATTTTTATTTTAATTGACTGTTTACATTTATATTTGTTCTATGATATTGTTTAATAAGAAAATCTAGTTTACAGTACCGAACTTTGTAATGCATGTTTTAATTTAGTATAGTTGGGTATGTAGAATGGATATTATTGTAATGCACCTAGCCCTAACAATAGTTTAATTTGTGTTACTTATGGATATAATAGTTATCTGAAATAAATGAATATTATTATTAATATAAAAATATTTAGAAATTCATACTTGAACCACAGGTTTTCAATACGATATACATTAAGAACTAGTCAATAATAGAGTCGGTGTAGTTTGTAATGATAGGTACTGATTTCTAGGAAATAGTTCGTCAGTTTGGTTCCAACTATATTTAAGTACGTATGTAAGTAATACTTTTGATATTTATAGCAACATCTGTTTTAGTAAAGTCCATGACGCCAGCTTATAATATTTTTTTTCTTCATTTGTTCGTAATTTCGCCCACGTTGCATCTAAATACACTACTTGTTGATGTATTTAAACAAATTACAAACTGTCTTTATACTTATTGTAAAACAAAGTCGGTATTTTTGTATGTATGTCCCTATGTCAGCTTATATTTTGCCCGCAACTTCGTACGCGTGGAATTTAGAAATCAAGCCTTAACAAATTATACAAAAAAGCTATCCTCTTGAACCTATCCATTTATTAAAAAAAACCCTATCAAAATCCGTTGCGTAGTTTTAAAGATATAAGCCCACATAGGGACATACACACAAAAATAACGACTTTGTTTTATAATAAAGAAAGATTCAAATGTGAAAAAAAAATCAAAAATATTTTTATAAAATATTTTTATTCGAAATATCTTTAGGTAACTCTGATAACAACAAACCCTTGGAATTAATTACAAATAACGATTTAAGGCGAGAAATTTCTAACTCGGTGGGACTCAAACATCCGCTCCAACGCAATTTATGACCGATTCGTTTTCGCTAATTAATTTCTACTCTTATCTAATACGCTTAATTGGAGTTACTGAGTTTGTGCTTTATTCGTTGGCAAGTTTTCGTATCATAGCGGTAATTTGAAGCTAACATTTTAGGAAAATTTAATAAAATAAACGCTCTTTTGTTATTTTTACTGTCTGTCTGAAAAGTTTATTATACATTCAGGAAACTTTTGAAGCCTGGTTCACATTTTTGTTTTAGAAACGGACAAATTACAATTTTTGTAGATAATTTCTAACGATGGCAGACTTAAATCTAGATAGGAAAAAAATATCCACGAATTTGGCGACAGTTTTCTTAGATTTTTAATACAGGCACACCAAGCTACGTTAAGAGTCACTAAATTTTATATTGTTGCGACAGAATGTCTCTTTTTGGATTATTATTTTTTCCATAGTATAAAGTATAAACATTTATCTGTAAATAATAACCTAAATTATAATAATCAGTAGATCAATAACACATTATTCCAATTACGTATAGCTTCAAGACTAACTTCATGACAGGTAATGATAGAATGATCCCAAAAGATTTTTCTACTTCGGCAAAGTACAAAAAAATAATGTATAATTTGAGTGAAAACATTTTATCTAATAATCCATGATTGATGTTGCAATGTAACAATGAAACTTATAACAGGAAAACTGGTTACTTTACGTTATTCTGATTGTAATATATATATATCATTATTCATAACTTTACTATTATGATTTATTAGAAGGTAAAAGACTTTTGTACAAAAACGATTCGATTGGCCAAGAACAAAAAAAAAACAAAATAAGCAATACTTTTTTTTAACGTGGGTTCAGTATTACCATCTTCCAGGTATATGGATTACTACTCGTAGGTTACCTAAAGGAAAGTTGTTGTGATGAAACTAAATATTTAGGTTTTGGGTGTTATTTTACTGTCTACGTATGTGTGGATATTGTATTCGTACCTAAACAAGTCTTACGTTTACTTTGAGACCTAGACCAATTTTCATAGATATTTATTCAAAAATAACAAATTAAAAACGAATTCGAAAAACAAATGGCGCTCTAAAGTCCGCAAAAAAGTCGTAAGCGCACGCAATCTTCTTATTTATCTTTAATAATATTATAGATTGAAAAGAAACTCTGTCCAATGCTCTTGTACGTCCAGAATGCTGAACTCTATTTCTGGCTCCAGACTGCCTATTTAACGCGAAAACACTTGAATTCCTCGCAAAAGAAATCATGGGCATCATAATAAATAGACGAATTTTCAGTCTAACTATACTAAGATAAAGCTAAAGAATAAAGAATTATGGTCAGTTTGGGCAATCCCTTCACCTTCATAACCCGTCAGTAGGTTTAGTTTTAGGAAGGCGTATGTTATAATAATGTCAACCCATATCACAAACGGTATGAAAGTGGGATCTGTTATTATGACATCTCTTTGTGTACTACACATGATAAACGCTCACTACACTCAGTTAACTAGATAGATCTATCTTTCTAGTTAACTGAGTGTACTGAGTGTAGGGGTCTAATAAAAAAAAAATAGGCTAAACATTTTGTGAACATCAGGTTGTCTGGACCAACATAGAAATCCAGTGTTTGATATAGTATAATCTAGTACCTTGCCTTGTACACTTTGGTACCTAACTTTTTACTTTTTTTACCAAATTTCTAGTACCTCGCTAAATATCGAGAAAATGCGATAAAAAGCTGGTTCAGACAACCTGACGTTCACAGACATTTACAACGGAAAATCATTTTTATTCCTCGAAAAAAGCTACAACTTCACGGGCAACATCTATTTCCAAAATAAATATTTACGCTTGAAGAATTTTCAAATTCAATGTGTTCGCGAAAAGTAGCGTAAGTAATGAAAGTTACAAAACTAAAAGTTTGTTTCGTGTTTCAGAAGCTAAACTTACTTGTTTTTTTTTTTGTAAGTAATTATTGACCTTTTTACGTGTATTTATATATATTTTTACGTGGCCACGACAAAAAATTTAATTTAATGTTACTAACCAATTTTCTTTATAAATATTTATAAATGATATACCTATTAAACGTAAATTCCTTGATTTCTTTAAAAATTACCAAATGTCTTCTTCTTTTTCTCAGGCCTTTGAGATCCATTATTGGTCAAGGGTCTCCTCAACTTCGAGAGAATATCTGATCTACTAAATCACGCTGAAACTAGGCGTGTTAGCATAGAGCTTAGCTTTAAGCCTTCTTTCTCAGAAGAGGATTTCCGCTATAACGCGGTTGCAGCTCTAAAAAGATAATTATACGAGTCATAAAATATGCCTTTTCATATAGAATTATTACTAATTAAATTACCCTCCCTCCGGAAATCAGGATGTCGACAAGTCGAAATCTTTTTAAATCTAGGCTGCGTAAATTCTACTTTGATTTCTCTGTACAATTTAGTCGTCTGTTATTTTTTTTTAGATTTATGTATGTATGTATTTTATTATATTATAACAATTATATGTAATGTAAGTATCTATACTATAAATATTTTTTGTGTACCTATTATTCTGTAAGTTATAAGTTAAGTTTGTTTACAACTGCCCCGTGCACCTACCTACTTAAACTATTTTTCTGCGTCACCCAAAGGTAGACTGGTAGAAAATGCCCTCGGCATTAAGTCCGCCTATGTATCTGCTTTGTGTGCATGAAGTATATAAATAAATAAATAAATAAAATTATAGAAAAAAATAAATATTTACGTCATAAAACCAACTATTAAATACATTATCTAAAGCTGGCAGTGTGCCCAAAATATTTTACTTTATTGTTAGCTACATTACTGCCTGAATTAACAGTCATTCTTTGAACGGAATAATAGCCAATTCACACAAGTATTTACGTAACTTTCTTAGTGATACTTTAAATGTAATACTTACATAATTTTAAATAAATAAATAACTATTAATGGACATTTCACACAACGTAATCTAGTCCCAAGCTAAGCTTATTATGCTTGTGTTATGGGTACCAGAATACGGATATCATACATAAACTACTTTTCTTTTGTAAATACATACTTATAATACATAGAAACACCCAGACGTAGTACAAACATTTGTATGACATTTATGAATATCACTCAAATGATTGTCCCAAGCGGGAATCGAACCCGCGACCTCGTGAACAGCAGTCCAGTACAAGAACCACTACGCCACGAAGCCCGTCGAATAATCTATGTTTAATCTATACTAATATTATGTTTGTTTGTTTGTTTGAATGCGCTAAAATCAGGAACAACTATGCCGGTTTGAAAAAAAATTTCAGTCTTAGATAGGGCATTTATCGATGAAGGCTTTAGGCTATATAACATCACGCTACGACCAGTAGAAGCGAAACAGAAGTGAAAAATGTTGCAATAACTGGGAAATTTTTCTAAATTCCACGCGGACGTAGTCGCGGGCAACAGCTCGTTTATAATATTATACTCGTTTGTCAGCAATGAGAAGGAATCGTATACACAGCTTTAATTAAAAAAATATTCGTCATAATAACGGTTTTATTTAAAAATAACAGTACATACCTTAATTAACCACTCTCTAACTTTTCTAATTTCAAAAGAAAAACAAAATACACATTACTAATTCCCAACCTACTTCCACATTTTGTTAAGGATCATTTAAGAACGGTCCTATTAATTCAGCGTTCATTCCGTGGAAAGAACTTTTACTGGTCAGGGATTGAATAAAAAATAGAGCTTGTTAGTATCTTATCGTCCCTACAAAGTTATTAGGGTACAATGGGCCAAACGGGTAAGTTAATGGGGCTTGTACGTGATGGACTCCGGAAGAACTACCTATATACATACAATAAAGCTACGGAGATAGGCAAGACGTGAAAATATGTGCCCACATCTTGTATGTACTTAATGATAGTCAAGATTGTGATGAAGATATATCTTTCCAACCTACGATTAAGCGTCACTTATTATTAGTAACTATGTAGTGAATTTATTTCCCTGAAAAATCCCAACTTCTGAAGAGACATTACTAAATACTCATATTACTCATCGTGAGAGGAAAAACCTTGATCTCAAATTCGTCATATATTATCATGCTTAATAATTCACATAATAATATACTATTTGTAACTGAAAAATTAAAAGCATATATATTCGCATAGTGACTTTTTAAACTTGCTTCATTGTTCTATTAAGGGCCTACATCAATATTATCGTATATCATCGCCGACACATATTAACACAGCCAGTAGGTACAGAAAATGAAGAATTAGGGATACTTTTCCTATTTACTCAAAATCTACTAAATATATTTTAATTCTGATCCACGTGTTTCTATACATAATAGTTACCTATGTTTTTAAAGTTATTTCATTAGTTAATACGCAATAATAGACCGACAAATGAAAAAAAATAAAAATTTTTAGAGGTTGTTTCGCCAAGATTTTTCAATCGCGTTTCTGAGTTCATGCGATTCTAGATCATATATTGAAAAAACATATACTTAAAAATTAGAGCTCTAGCTATTCAATCTAAAGAAACAATGAAAACTTCGTACATAGAAAAATGCACGAAGCTATTTTGGTATCCTCTTAACAGTTTAACGTTTAATAAAGATTGGTTTTTAAATGCTTCTGCATATTGATCGAATTAAAAGTAATGATTAATGTCTTATTAAACATGATATGCTTATGGTAAACATAACAACTTCTATAACAACTTATCATATTAAATTCTCACATAGTTTACAAATTTCTCAAACTTTTCTTCGTTGACAACAGCCTGGCATAGCTTTAAATGAAGGCATGTATCAATATTCTGTTGGCGTATCTTAGGAGGGGAATACGTCCTATGGCATTTCATTACTGCATCCCTACAGAACTAACAGAGAGCTATCAGTGTGATATTTGGACTTATTCTTCCAAATATGCTACATTTGTTGTTTTTTGTTTGTCATTTGAGTGGGACGCTGGGTGAATTTTCAATGTCTTACAATGTCTAGAATGCTATATAGTTACATAAATTTATTTATTTATATATTTATATACTTTGTAGATAGAAAGAAAATGTTCAATTATTTAGACATTTGATGATAGTAGAATCAATTAATTCATATCTGCTTACTAAAAGAGAACATCGTGATAAGGTAGGAAAATAATATGGTTATAAGATAATACGTAACTTAAATTTTCCGACAGGCATAATATAGGCATAATATAGGCATAATAATTGTAATCACTATCAAATCACTCTAGCTCCATGCTAGAGTTATTTAATGGAGTGATTATAGGTGAATAATTTATAAATCGGAATAAAATAATTGGCATTGTTCATATTTTTTTTAAATTCTTAATTCGAAAACCATTTCGGGGATTAGAGTTCCTGATCATGATCCATTAGTTTTTTTCGGAAAATTTGGTATATTAACGATTATTTTTCCAAAAAAGCAAATTTCTCTATTTGCCCTTGAAATGAAGGACTTAAAATATTAAGGCGTTCTTATGGATATACTACTCAATGGTGAGTTAAAATTGGTATATTCAATCAACTCGGCAACTTTGAAAACATGTATTGCAATCTGTTTTAAGTCTATCAGGAAAAGGCAATACACAGATTGCGTACAACGATGACGTCACAACATTTAAAAGAAGATCTCTAAGTATTTTTTAAAAACTCTTTATAGTGAATATTTTAAAAATATTGAAATTACTTGCTTGAAATCGTCTATATTTTGTAAAAAAAATATAAAAACAGAAGGTCAAAAATTATGAACAATCCCAATTATGCTGCAAATGTAAAAAATGTACGCCAAGCATACTGCGTCACTTGCGTATTGGCTTAGATGGATCTCACTATAATTCGCTTCTGGTAGAGTCAGGCATATGACTGCATGTTGTCGGAACTTAAGCTGAATGAGTATTTACAAGTTCTATCCTAGACTTAAACTTACTGTACTTTCTTCTATTTACTGTACTTTTCTTTAAGTATATATTGTATGTATTTATTTATTGTGTTTTGTATTTATAGTATTTAGATATTTATGTATATTATGTATTTCATGTTTTAGTAGTTTATGTAGTTTAAACTAGTATATAGCATACCACAAACTACCGCGCTATCCATCCGAGATATTTTTATCCATCCTGAGGTTGCCTGGGAGAAATCACACTAGTGATAAGGCCGCCCTTTGTACAATACCTTACTTTAAGAATTAATATGTAAGTTAAATGTATTATTGTGGTGTACAAATAAAGAGTTATCCATATCTATCTACTTTCTCTCTCCAGCCCATTAACGCCCCATTGCTGGACATGGGCATCTTCTACTTTGGGAAGGTTTTTGGTCTAACTAGTATGCCGCGTTAACAGGACTGTTGTAATAGGGTTTAGTTTCGAGTTCTCCGTCTCTCATAGTTGATGCTTATAATATCCCTTAGCTGACTCTTACAGCACCCTCGGGAAGAAATGGGGCGGTGACATTTGTAACCTAAGATTTCGGATATTCAGATATATATTGGAGACGGATATAAACTTATTTCTTTTTTGTGACCATCTTCTCGCTAAAAGAACCAAAAACGTTTTACATAAAGACATTCTTGAATGTATGACTAAATTAAATTCTATCATATAACCTAGTTATAATATATTCATATCAAGTGAGAAAATTCATATAATTCTAGTATCGTATTCAAGTTAAAATATAACTAGACACCCTCTTCAAAAGACAATACGAAAAGATCTTTTTACAATGAAAGAAAGCCAAGCTTAACATTGCTTATCCCAATTCGTCCCACGTTTTCAGTTTTATTGGAATTAAGTTACACGGAACCCTTTACTTCCGCCGTCGTTTTGGTGGTATTATTAAGGATTACCACTTTCCAAAGGGTGTTGTTCACCGACCGTGACAATGTAAAATAAGCACATTTTACGTATTTATGTACCCCAAATCCTTATTACGTTGTATTCGAAATTAAATATTTATTCAGCAAGAACAATTTCATATTTGCAAAAGAGGTTTAACAAGGCTATACTTAAGAGGTTCAATATTACATTATTTTGCTTTCGTTTGCCAAATTAATTTATGGAAACTGAAACGTTTGTCCAATTTAAGATAAAATATGATTATTTCTTTGTGTAACAAAACTGAATTTAGCTTTTGATATCTCATTCCTAAAACACAATTAATAGTATAAAATCATATGGTAAAAGTATTAAAAAAAGCCATACAGTTTCAGCATTTAAGGGTAAAATATAGCCAAACCTCATAATGCAGATATTGGAAATCATATCTTTGGAATGATGGGAGTGAATTATTTCCAACAAATTATCGTGTTAGAATATGGGTAACGTCTACAGAAATAAAAAAGATATGATAAGATGGAAGAACAATAAAGGAATCATGTGGGGCGGCCTCCAATAAGGTGAACTGATGATATCGTCAAATGTGCCGGGAGTCGCCGCATGCAGATAGCGCAGGACCGCAGGTTGTTGCGTTCTATGGGGGAGGCCATCCAGCCATCCATGGGATCCAGCAGTGGAAGATAGCTGGAGTCAAAAAAAATTTCGAAGCGTAGTAATTGCTTCCGTAAACCTAGCCGTGGTAAGTATTCCGATAGAGGTCTACTTTTAACATAATTGCTTAATAGAATGCGATGACCTATGTAAAAGCACGAAAGGTAGAATTTCTTACTGTACAAACGCAGATATAAACTCAAAGTATAGGTAATATCAACAAAACAAGTGCAAAGGGATGCGTAGGTATACGTAATAAAATTGGTCATACTCGTAAACTATTGTGCGTTTTTATGATTCATCTCAAATGTTTGCGGAGTCTCTCATATGGTCCTACAAGATGCTAGTAAGGTACAATCGCGTGCTAAGGTGATGTAACGTAAATATATGGTTTTTAAGTAACATTATCGTTACTCTTTCAGTATAAATTGAGTTTATGTTGGACCATAAGGTTTTCATCCCTCTGTATGACCATGAAGGTTAAACAAAGATATACAAGTGAAATAGTTTTTGTTTTAATACTGTTTTTGATTTTATGATCCTTTAATTTTATTTCCATTAAGCCCTAATTAGTTGAACTGAGCAATAAAAACTGTCTACAAGCTAGACTCTTCAACATTTTATTGTAGATTACTTTTTGTTCGAGGCAGAAATTAGATATTAGGCTTTTAGAATGGCTTGCCTTAAAATTATTAACATCATATCATGGCATCGATGATGTAGAGTAAATCTCGTCTTATCAATTCAGCTGTTGACGATTACCTTGTCCGTACAGTGACAGATTTAAAATAGAAGTGTCACCACCCTATTTCCTCTCCAGGGTGCTCTAAAAGCTAGTTAAAGAATATTGTACACAGATAACAAACTCTGTGAGAGATGGAACATTCGATAATAAGCCCTACGCTAAAGTTCGGTCAACGCGCCATTGTAGACCAAAATCCCTTCCGAGGTGGAGGAGAAAATGGTTTCTCCTCCACGAGAGCGAGAAAGTGAGAGGGAGATGGACTGAGAATCCAGAAGATCAAAGCTTATAATCAAGACCCAAGCTTAGAATACACTTTTCTATCACCCACTCACAGAATCTGGCCACTACGCCACGCTGACCAAGAGTCTGTTCGTATTTAGTTTAGATTTAATCTGTTACAGAGAATCATAAATATAAATAAATATATTCTGGACATTTCACACAACGTCCTCTGGTCCCAAAGTAAGCTATATTTCTATGCTTGTATTATGGGAACCAGATACGGATAGACTACATATACTACTTTTCTTTTTAAATACATACTTATAATACATAGAAAACACCCAGACGCAGTACAAACATTTGTATGACATTTATGGATATCACATAAATGATTGTCCCAACCGGGAATCGAACCCGGGACCTCGTGATCGGTAGTCCATTACATAAACCACTCCACCACGAAGCCCGCCAAGAATGTTATCTAATTGTATTTTTTGGAAAATAGAGACTTATTTATTTATTATTATTTATCCTAAACGAATAAGGTAGTATAAAAGCTATCCAGTTTGAACGTTAACAAATCTTTAATTAAAGGTACTCCACAAGTGTTAATTAATTGAATACTAATTTCTTCTAAATTCCTTTCTTCCTTTCGTAACATTATTGTGGTTGATATTACTGCGGTGTGAAATTTGTGCAGTGCCCGTCTAAGTAAATTTGGTCATCTCACCCAATCTCTGTTTACGAAGGGTCGGGGGTGGGCAGTCTGCGTGAGCTATCGAGATTTTGAGGACCCTAACAATGAATCATTGCGACGCGAAGACGGTTCTTATTTAATTTACCCTCATTTTGTTTTACTTTTATTTTTGTTAGTGACCCTTGTAACACGTAGAGGTTAATGGTTAAATAAAGGTTATAAATATATTTCTAACGATTTGTAGTCACGAGTTTATGGCTACAAATACTTGATTCACTGAGCTCTGTAATAAGACATGAATTGCTATTGATCTGCATCGTATACAATTGTTGTGTTTTCACAAAACCTATTTTAAAACTATGACTGCTATCTTATAAAGGCAAGACTTTTGACAAGAACATCAACAAAACGAAATTTTTTAAATTACTGCTTTGTATTATGATATATGCTTTAACTAAATCCTCTTAGATAAATAGTCTTAACTTTTTAAATCATTCGTTTATGTATAAACAGGGTTCCAAAAAGAGACGAAATATAGTAAAAACAAATATTAAAATGTTTATAATATGTATACTCCTGTAGGTAGGTGTGGGTGTAGTAAAATGATACACAGGTCTTACGTGTTAATAGTCTATTCAACCCTGTAATTCACTGACAACACATACCCTACTTATGTTAATATCTTTACATTACAATGCTTTTTATAAGACTTTACAAGAGATTCCAGGACGTCCTGAACGTGGAAACAAAACCGGCTCGTCAAGCAGAGCCTCACTATATCAATAAAATTTTAATCCTGACAATTCTGTATTCCAAAAGATATAATGTCAATTTTAAATTCAAATATGTGTACCTATTCTAGGATATCGTGTCAAACGACACAATGTCCTAAAATAGGTTTTATTTAATCAGTGTAGGCTGCCCTTGCACATCGTAACTACTGCTGTCTGCCTAATAACAAACAAATGTCCTCAAAATATAACCATTTTAGCAAACACACTAACTACGATATGTAAAACTGTATAAAATTCAAAAGATAATTATAAAAGCAAAGAGCGTGAATCAACATTTGCATTTATGTTAATTTGGTACATTTGTAACGCCCACTCATAATTGTCTGCCCACGGGAGTTAGAACTTTTAGATATTGTAATTTGTAATATTGTTGTTATGAAAATAAAATGTATATAATTTAAAGCTTTAATGAAAACGTTGATTATTTCTGCCATTGTGTCCTGTTAAGAAGGATCAGCTCAGTCTCACCTGTGACCATGGTGACTGTAAAGTCTCCGAAGCTTCGGACTAAATTTAAAACAAATACACGCGTCTACATCCGTAAAAAGTAGTTTTATTTAGGACTTAAATATATTTGCAAGTTCGGCGATGCATGAGGAATACTACTAGAGTTGTAGACCTCCAAAAGCTACTGTACATAACACTTTAATAGTTCTTTTATTAATTTTTGAACGTGTTTAAAATTTTAATCCATTTAATTTCATATTTTCCTCATGCATTATTAAAATCCAAACAAAATATAAATATGATTAGGGGAGAATACTGAACAGTAGACATCAATGTGTTGACAAAGTAGCATAGAGATTTTTGACCAATTTCAACAATCCTTCTTTTAAAACAGACTTTTTATTTTTGTTACTTTCTTGGCGACTTCATAGCATGTGTCTGTGTTTTCGTATTGTAGTTATTATTTATGTATAAAGTGCCTTGCTTAAGTTTAATAATCACTTTATTGTACTTATAATCTCTTTCAACCGTATAGAGTTTCGCAAAGTTCTTTCTATCGAAGCAAGATAGATGCATATATTTTTGCATTTTTTCTGGTACCCATAATACAAGCATATAAGCTTAGCTTGGGACCAGAAGACGTTGTGTGAAATGTCCGTGATATTTATTTACTTTATTATTTATTTAAACAAAACTGATAATATCGACATTGAATAATTTCAATATTAATCAAAATTTCAATACGCAATAAACACAATTTGCCACGAGTGCAACTGACGTTAGCCACAAGGGTTAAACCAACCCTGTGACTGTCGTTCGTCCCTCATAATTAATCGGAACTCACAGCCAAAATAAACGGGAAACACGGTTCAAACGACTTTTCATCTATTGACTGAACATTGTTCTCTGTTATTTCAATAGAGAATCCCTTTTGTGTTTTTTGAGTGTCCAATTTAGCTCGCGGCTATTGAATGGTTTAAATCCTTTATAACTCTTGTAAATGCTTCTCAAAACTTTAACACTTATAACTGACAAACTTTTATAAGTGACTCGAAATTATGTCACTGTTCATTTGGACTTGGAGCTTTACTTGGCTAAGAGTGTGGTTTTGTTATAAGCATATAATAGGAAGTCCCGCTAGTAACAAGAAAAAGGCCAAGGAAATGATAAAACCATTTAACTATATCGTCTACGAATACGCATATTAATCCTATTAGCATAGCCAAAGTAGAAGGTCAAATGCTGTCCTATCATGGCGAAGGCCCGTGCCGTGGTTTAATATATTTGGAGGCTAAGAAGAAGATGCAGAATTCATCGAACTCTTTTGAAACGTATCCTCGTAATGACTCTCTACGTAGGTTGTCTATAAGAGATTGCGAGCAGCGATAAGATCTCTAATAATTAAATAATATTTCTACTTCCTTATTTTGTTATTGCTATATTGGTATGCAATACAGTTTATCGTAATGTATTTATCCTCTATACGAATAATTCGTTATTTATTTTTAATTAATTCCTCGGGGTATTTATTGTTGGTTGGCTTTGTGTGCAATGGATAGGTAGATGGATGGACCGTGGATTATCAAATACATTACAAAATGCTTCACGTAGTTATTAATGGTCTCATTCATAATGGCATATCGGAGGTTTAAAAGTTTGCTAAAATGGGTTCGCGAAAATTCTCAAAACTTGTTATTCATAATAGTCTTTTTACGCTAAAACGTTTATTACCTCTCTGATAAAATCTCCGTTTAAACCTCCGATAAGTCATTATGAATAAGACCGTTAATCTTGATTACTAACTATAATGATATAACGTCCAGTTAAGTAAGTCCAAATATATAATTATGTCTAACTAGTGAATAATTATTATAGGGTTAGTTCAAACGAGGATTTGATGTAAATTTATACTCCTGAATGGTTTCCGCACTAATTGACAGTTAATATCTCAATCTTGAATCAACATAGACATTTTGTAATACAATCTTCACCATAGTTCAACGGAAGTTCATCAAACTACCATCATAACTAGATCATTTTCCTAGAATAGCTTCTGTAAATAGAGATTTGAATTAAGGTATTGCTAATGTAGGTAAAAATCGTATCTGCAGTCTAATTTAGTAGTATACCCATTAGCCTCTTTCCGTCTACTGCTAATTATTAGTGGTATCTACCTATTTCAAATAGTGTACAGACATTACACTATATATTTGGTGACGGATTAAGATTATAAATGTCACAACCCCTTTTGCTTCTCAGAATACTGTAAAAGCCAGCTAAGGAATATTGTACAAAGATAACATCTTCTTTAAGAGGATACCAAAATAGCTTCGTGCATTTTTCTACGTACGAAGTTTTCATTTTTTCTTTAGATTGAATGGCTAGAGCTCTAATTTTTAAGTATATGTTTTTTCAATATATAATCTAGGATCGCATAAACTCAGAAACGCGATTGAAAAAAGTTTTCTCGATAGAAAATCTTAGCGAAACAACCTCTCTAATTTTTTATTTTTTTCATTTGTCGGTCTATTATCGCGTATTGACTAATGAAATAACTTTAAAAACATAAGTAACTATTATATATAGAAACACGTAAATAAGAATTAAAATATATTTAGTAGATTTTGAGTAAACAAAAAAAATATCCCTATTTCTTCATTTTCTATACCTACTAGCTGTGTTAATATGTACATGTCGACGATAATATTGATGTAGGCTTTTAAGAGGATCCAACAGAATGTCCATGAATATTTATTTTTTTATTTACAAATATAAAGTTTGTTAAATAGGCAATTACATTTTCGCTTTGAACGCTTGCTGCACTACATACCTATATTGCCGACTCAGTTGGCAAATTCGCATTTTAGACCAGAATTAATATTTGAAACAAAAGAAAACTACGAAGCTCGTTTTAGTTAATTTTTGCACTATGTTTGAGCTCATTTCGTTTTACGTTACCTAAAATAGAACGTGGTCTAGTTAGATTAGTTAATTTTAATTTAGTTTTTCATCACATTTCTGTTGGTTCAACGCTGATTAACTTGTACAAATTTTTGGCCACTTACAGCGCCTATGTTACGATATATTTATACAGGTTGTCGACTGATTCTTTGTTTGTCACAAGCTTATAGATATATCTATCACGATCGCTAATATATTTAAATAAATGTTAAAAATATAGCAGTGAAAATATAGTTATGTACTTGTTGTTGTATTAATATTTATTAATTGTTTCAATATACTAGATATAGAATACTCATTTATTACTATGCTATTACTGTATTTCTGACTACCATGACAGCTGGTATAGCTGCAAAATACTCGAACATTCTGCTAAAAAATAAACGCAGTGGAATATGTAATAAGTAGATTTCATTGAGTTACACAACGGTATTAAGAACGTGTCAATATCGAAAATTCTAGAAATAAACAATAGCTTGAAACAAAAGCACAACTTGCTGTCATTGCAGCTAACTTTAAACGCTAAGGTTAGTTCAACGAAAAGACTATCGTCCGTCATAATTAATCGGAACGCGTCTCACTCTTAAAATAAACGTAGAGCAAAGGTCAAACGATATTCCATCCATTGACTGACCATTATTCTTTGTTATTTCACTGAAAGATCGTGTCCCTTTTGTGTTTTTTGAGAGTCCAATTTAGGCTGCGGCAATTGAGTGGCTTGGAGCCTTTATTACTCTATAGGCTAAAAGCGTTTTCAACTTCAACACGCGCTAGCCACCAACTCTATAAAATACTACAAAGGGTATGAAGCTGTTCATTTTGACACCTATAAGATTAATTGTAAAAGGGAATATAGGGAATATAATATATAGGGCAACAACACAATATTGATACTGCAATCAATATTTTTCACTAAGTTGTTGTCGTTCTTAATGAACTCAGAAAAAACTTTCGAATATCAATTACAGTACTCTCTACAGCTTTATTTTTGTTTGTTATATGTTGTGCTAACTGATATTATAATATCTAGAATATAATCTAGAATATTAATTGATTAGTTCCGAAGTTGGAACATTAACAAAGTAATATCCAGAAGTATGTTTTAACCTCATATACATATATGATCGCTATCATATACTCGATGTGAAATTGGTGTCGATGCCTATGTTATAACATGATAAACAAAAACAATATTACAGTCATAAAAAGTATTGATAAGGGTTCCATTCTAAGCTTGCCTCATCATAAAATCAGATAGTGTATGGCGATATACATTAATTATCATATGTTGTGCCTAACTAACAACATATTTATGAGTTAATTTTATGTTTAAATTACAGGTACCTATTATATTTTTTATAACAATTAACTACATAAAGATAGAGACACAAAAATAAACTATAGTGCTTAGAATTTTACATAGAGAACTTCTAGCAACTATACTATTTCTCAATGCGGTTTCTCCGTCTCTGGTATGACCTTGTGCGTGTGCAAGCATTTTAGCTTATATTAATTCTGAATGTATCCATCAATGTATTTATCTGTGTGATGGAATCTTTGAAAGTGATTTTCACCAACTTACAGTAGTCGGATCGATCTGAAATTTTGCACACGTAACAAGGACTGCTGACAATGCAATAATTAAAAAAAAATATTCAGAATTTTCAAGCGTGTTTTTTTGTTTTAGAACTTAGTAGAATATTTTTATATAATAATGCATACATAAATGGTCTTATTCATAATCACTTATCGGAGGTTTAAAAGTTCGCTAAAATCGGTTCGCGAAAATTGTCGAAACTTGTTAATCAATAGTCTTTTTACGCTAAAACGTTTATTATCTCTCCGATAAAATCTCCGTTTAAACCTCCGATAAGTCATTATGGATAAGACCATTCATGTAAAAGATGCTCATTCGTAGAAAAAATGAGCTGACATCGAGAAAACTAGAACTGGCGTTATTATAGTACTACATAATTATATTGCGTATTCGTTTAACTTTAAATAGTTTAATGACTTTAATGTGTCCGATTTAGGAATCACAATTTAAAAATCTTAATAAACAAGAACTAAATAAAAAGCAGGCGCATCTAGCTTATCCTTGCAAAACTGTAAATATTTCCAACATTACTTCAACTCATAAGAGTACCTACCAACTTTGTAAATCATACAAGTAATAACATCGACTAAAATGGCTTAACAGTTGCTCGAGTTGTATTATATGTTATACAGGGTGTGGCGTAATTAATGGATAAGCCTGTGCCTGTGGATAAGCCTCCTACTGCGCTATACGAATATGTATATTTTTAATTAATCCTATGTATGGTCTTGAAAAAAATGGCATAAGTCATGTTTTTCATAAAATGACTACTTTCACTAACCAATTCTGCTACTGTTGCCACAATTTTCAAAAGTTTTGCTTTCTGTTTTTTTTATAATACAGCTTAAGAGTTGAATTATTGCAAGCAATAAAGAATTCCCTATTCGTAATACAAATTTTTTGAAAATTATGCATGAAATATCAAAAAAGGGTTATTGATTATTCAATTTGTTGACTTTGTACATCGTCTAGCTTAAAAAATCTTTATGGGAGTTGATTTGCCCAATATCTTAAAAACATGCTTGTTTTATGCAGTTTCCGAAATGGTATAATACTTATTATAATACTTATTAAGTTTGATGTGATATTAAAGAACCAAATGACACTCGTAAAAAAATGTTCTTATTGTGATTTAATTAATCAAATTAATACTGTTAACTTAAACAAACTGTCAGTGGTATTTTAACTTATCTGTCTGAGTTTACCAGTGGGAATGTTAGTCGTTGAAAAAAAATAACAACTTATTTTATTTTTTTTATTCTAAAGATGCAAACACTACATAAATTTTATTTTACAAAAAATGTTCGAAATGGCGGCCACCTGCGGCTATGCAGGCCCTGCATCGACGGATAAATGACCGCTTTAGGCGTCGGATGAAGCCGGACCTCTTGATTTCATCAGCGGCTTCAAAAATCAGGGCCTTTAGTTGTTCCAGGGATGCTATTTCTTTTTTATACACTTTTTCTTTTAAACACCCCCAGTAAAAAAAGTCTAGAGGGTTCAAATCAGGGGACCTTGGTGGCCACAAAATGGGACCCAAACGACCTATCCACCTCTCATTGTACTCATCATTGAGGTAGTTCCGTACAATTCGTGCGTAGTGAGCGGGACAACCATCATTTTGTAACCAGTAGTTTTCTGGCACATTTAAACTTTGTAATAGTTCCGGCAACGTATTTTGCAGAAAAATTAAATAATTGGGACCTGTTAGTGTCTCGGATAGTTCGACGGGCCCAACTATTTGTCCATTTAAAATTCCTGTCCAAAGGTTCACTTTAAACTGGACTTGAGCTCGGTCTTGCCTTATGTTTCTCGGATTGGTTGCCTGCCAACTATGAAGATTGTGCATGTTGACGTAGCCATTTCTTTTACATGAT
Organism: Orgyia antiqua; assembly: GCA_916999025.1. Lineage (NCBI taxonomy): Eukaryota > Metazoa > Arthropoda > Insecta > Lepidoptera > Erebidae > Orgyia > Orgyia antiqua. The sequence goes on from OU779869.1 coordinate 6,335,708, forward strand.
GACTCATCGCTCCACAGTATTTTGTCAAAAAACGCCGAATCTTCGCGTATTTTTCGCAACATGACGCGACAAAATTGGACTCTAGGCTCATAGTCTCGTGTCATTAGTGTTTGCACCCTTTGATAGTGATACGGGTGAAGCTCATGCCTGTGCAGAATTCTGCCCACAGTACGCGTATCTACACCGGTTCCTCTACTTAACTCACGAATTGATAACTCTGGATTAGCACGCACAGCTTCTAGAACTTCGTCATCACGATGTCGTCGAGGTCTGCCTTCCGAAGCACCACCAACACCGGTACCAGGCATTCGCCCTTCGCTAAAAGCGATGTGCACACGTGTAAACACCCGGTAGTCTGGGTGTCGCAAATCGGGGTATCTTCGACGATATTCGCGTGCAGCTTCATTTGCATTGCAGTTACACAGGCCGTAAATAAGATGCATATTTGCATACTCTTGAGGAGTGTACGTATGACGCGGCATGATCAGTAGTCCAGGGATATGTAGAAGTCGTCGATAATATCACAATTGTCCAATTCGTATAGCAAAATCAGAGTCCGTAGTACATAAGCCAAATTCACGTCACAATAACAAACACGATAGAGCAAACGATATGTGCGCAAGAGACGATAGTCAAAAGAGCACTAACTTTGTTAAACAAGTTCAAAAGCTGTTTTGTTGTTTGTGAGAATAATAAAAATCTATCTCTGCCGCACAACTGTTATTTACCTGACATCAAAATGCTTTGTCTCTGTCTTATGATAAGACTAACCGTCTGGATTTGCCGTGCGATAAACAACCACAAGTAGTTGACTTAGAGTCGTTATCTGCTTACCCTATTCATGGTGGATGACTACCTGCTCCCGAGCACCCAAAAAAGGGTCCATTGTGAATGACTACCTGCTCCGGAGCACACAAAAAAGGGTCCATTCAAACTGTTTACAAAGACATGTTTAAGATAAATTAATAATTCTGTTAAAGAAAATTAGGGTATTTTTTTACAACTGTCGTTTTTTTTTAAAACCTCGTGAAATGTAATAAGTATTATACCATTTCGGAAACTGCATAAAACAAGCATGTTTTTAAGATATTGGGCAAATCAACTCCCATAAAGATTTTTTAAGCTAGACGATGTACAAAGTCAACAAATTGAATAATCAATAACCCTTTTTTGATATTTCATGCATAATTTTCAAAAAATTTGTGGGAATTCTTTATTGCTTTCAATAGCTCACCTCTTAAGCTGTTTTATAAAAAAAACAGAATGCAAAATTTTTGAAAATTGTGGCAACAGTAGCATAATTGGTTAGTGAAAGTAGTCATTTTATGAAAAACATGACTTATGCCATTTTTTTCAAGACCATACATAGGATTAATTAAAAATATACATATTCGTATAGCGCAGTAGGAGGCTTATCCACAGGCACAGGCTTATCCATTAATTACGCCACACCCTGTATATAGTAGCAATTTATTTGAATTTTCCTCATAAAGTGAGGCGAGGCACGTCTGTAATAATATTTCGTCTTTTTATTGGCACATTCTTAATATGATATATGACGTGTTCACTTGAAAGCATTAGCTGTAATATGTGGTATAATTGACAGTAGCTTTTAAACGTGGGATTGATGTACCTTCTTCTCTTTACTAATAGTTTATTTCCGTCATATGATTGCCTGGAAGAGATCTTATCATAATTAAGATGAGAGCGCGCGATAAACTTATTTATTTCAATGTTTGTAAATTTTAGAATAAAGAGTTATGGTCTTATACATAATGACTTATCGGAGTTTTAAAAGTTCGCTAAAATAGGTTCGCGAAAATTGTCAAAACTTGTTATTCATAATAGTCTTTTTACGCTAAAACGTTTATTATCTCTCCGATAAAATCTCCGTTTAAACCTCCGATAAATAATAAAAGCAATAAAATAAAACATTAAGGATTAAACAACTTGTTACACATATTTTAGGTTGAGTATTAGTGAACATTAATAATACGTGACTTTTCGGAATTATTTGTTATTAGTTTAATGGGTTCCATTAAGGGTGACCGAGTAAAGTTCTAAAATATATAAATATATGAGTATACAAAACACACTTTATTGTAAGCCCTGTATCCTGGGTATTGGAAAAGGCATTTTGATTTATGTAGGCACAGAATGTTTGAATTGTATGCGTATTTTCAAAATAAATATCTTACGCGTCCATAAATTGTATATTAGCGTAGTATATTTACGGTCTTATTCATAATGACTTATCGGAGGTTTAAAAGTTCGTTAAAATCGGTTCGCGAAAATTGTCAAAACTTGTTATTCATAATAGTCTTTTTACGCTAAAACGTTTATTATCTCTTTAATAAAATCTCCGTTTAAACCTACGATAACTCATTATGAATAAGACCATTAGTATAAAACAGAATTGTTATTTTTGTATGTATGTCCTTAGGTTAGCCTTCTTGGCCTTATGTGACCTTCAAAATTACACAACGGATTTTAATGCAGTTTTTTTTAATAGATAGAATTTCTACTTAATAAATTAAATTACGGTGGAAAAAGTGATTACCGCAACGGGTCCCGCTTGCGGTAATCACTTTTTCCACCGTAATTTAATTTATTAAGTAAAAGCATAGCATGTCAATTGCAAAATTAATAAATTACTTTAGATAGAGTTTTTTAAGAGGATGGCTTTTTCGTACTATTTTTTAAGGTTTTTTACCTTGTAAATTCCACGCATGCGAAGGTGCGAATAAATTATGTAGGTAGCGTTGTCACTACAACTGATAATAATGCAGTATATCTAGTGCAAGTTCCTTGGTAAAAAGTTAGATATCTTTATAGTAGATTGAATTATATTCAATGTTGTCTTTTTCTTTATTTCGGTTAAGTAAATAATTAAACTCTTTTTGAAGCTATTTCTAAAAATACTGTTTGGTATCGTTTATTGGTCATATTCATAATGACTTATCGGAGGTTTAAATGGAGATTTTATCGGAGAGATAATAAACGTTTTATCGTAAAAAGACTATTATGAATAACAAGTTATGACAATTTTCGCGAATCCATTTTAGCGAACTTTTAAACCTCCGATAAGTCATTATGAATAAGACCATAAGTGTTTATCTTGACTTGACAATTGTGTATGGTGTGGTATTAATGTTTCTGAAATCGAGAAAACACGTATAAGTAATCTATTTTATTTAAATAAAGAATATTAAACGACGAAATGTTATCTAGATCTCATCTACATGTATTCTCACTATGAACTTGAAACCGAAAATTTATTCATACTGTACTCTTTGTTATCAAAGGTGTCGATATTTGAAATGATTATGTCGCACAAAAAGCTACATAATGAAATATGTGACACATACATACTTTCCACATCGAATAATATATGGTACGATACGTGATATTTCATAAATAAAGTCGTCAAGTCACATAATACATCATTTATTACATTTATGTTGTGCGAAGAAAAGTTATAAATATGAAACAAAAGTGCCAACATTTTTTATATTCCGATGAAAAGTTATTTCATTGATCTTTTATTGCGTTTGCACTGGGGGGGATAAAATCACAACTTCGGAGAAGAAATGAACTGAAAATAGAAAGGGTTGGCGCGGACATGAGTTGAATAGACAATGCTCATTCAGAATGTTGATTTGTTAAATCGCTACTCGCATACCAATCGATTTAAACTACTTAAAATTAAATTGTTCTCTAAAAAGGATGGTGAACGTACAAAAGTTATTCTTACATTCAACAATTTGAGATTTTATTGAAATACTTTTTTTAGTTTATAGAAAATTTGCATGTTCAATGGAAAATTTCTTTAGTTGGCTCGTTGACTGTGAAACTTTTTGATAAATGTTATTTTTTCGAATTATTTCACTGCAACTGCAGTTGACTAAAATAAATATAGGTTTGTAAAAGTATTATTAGTGTTGAAAGTAGTAGGCATGCCTTATAAGTTTTGTCATTTCCATATTTCGCAAGCACTTGGTGTTAAAAAGTTAGTTATAAAAAGACACCACTTCTGCTTTCCGACGATCATAAGGTAGCCCACGCGATGGTTTAAGAAAACTCTGCAAAGGTTCAACCGCGAAGAGTCAAATCACGGCTAGGACATCATCAGTCGTGAAGAATCTATGATCAAACAACAATCTACAATCTGGGTCTTTCAAGACGAGTCAAAGCTGACTAAAGTTGTTTGTTCTCGAACCACTTCAAAAAGGTTACCCTCTTCGATGGGAAAACCATGTTGCGATTATTGCACTTGAAGATCGTAGAACGGTTAACGCAGAGTGGTATAGTTTTACCCGTCGGTACAGAACCCTGAAAAGATTCTGGCAGATACGGTCACGTTTTGAAATTTAGGGAGGTACCATTCTGCATTAGTCCTCGAAATAACTATCAGTCATGAATAAAGTGGTTCTATTTCAAATGTAAATAAATATAATCTAACTTTAATCCCTACTAATATTATAAATGCGAAAGTAACTCTGTCTGTCTGTCTGTTACGCTTTCCCGCTTAAACCTCTCAAAGGATTTTGATGAAATTTGGCACAGACAATCTTTAGACCCTGAGAAAGGACACAGGGTACCTTTCATTGCGTAAAAAATAATTTTCCATATTCCACGCGGACGGAGTCGCTAGTGTTAGCGGGACAGTGTCCATGTCCCGCTTGCGGTGATCACTTTTTCCACCACAATTTGATTTATTAAGTAAAAGCATAGCAAGTCAATTGCAAAATTAATAAATTACTTTAGTAAACTTTCATGTTATAAGCAGAAATATTATATAATAAGCCTAATAAAATTACAGTAGTTATAAATGAATTTTCTATCGCGATCCGTTACGACAGCTGTTGTGTTGGAACAGAGAAATTAAATTGAAACGTAATAAATTTCTTAAAAGTTCTTTTAATTTTTACTTTTTAATAACTTAAATTAAACTTGTGTTATTAAAAATTTTAAATGAAAATTAATTATTATATTAAGCATTCTTGAGGAAAAATTGGTCTGTTGGGTGACGGATTAAGAATAAAAGTTTCAGTGTCACCCAACTCACCCAGAGAACATCCTCTGTGAGAGATCTAAAACTTGAAAATTAAACCTATGCCAACACGCCTAGTCAGTGCAGGACAGTGCAGCAGTGGACCAAAATCCCTCCTAGAGGGGAGGAGGCCCGCACTCTACAATGGGACGTTTATGGGCTGGGGAGACAGAGTGAGAAGGAAAGATTTATAAATAAATTTTCATGGACATTTCACACACATTTGAATTAATTCAAAAGTTTAAAAAACAACATAGTACTAAAATTCAATATAAAAACATTTTATTTCTTTTTAAAGGTTAGACATTATTTTTAAAATGTATCCGCTCATTTAGTATTAGAAATTAAGCGTTTTAATTTAAATGTACATTTTTAAATAAAACGTTGTTTTTTAAAGTATTCTGCGACATTTCATTTAAAAAAAACATGATTAAAATTGATAGCGAAATTTCTAAAGTATTCTGTCATATAGTCTTAAGAATTGTCTATTTAGGTTTATAGCCCAGATAAGAAATGAGATAAAGAATAAGAGATTTTATTGGAGCGCCAGACAATTTTGTAGCAATGGTGAATTAAACATTATTTTAAAATAAAATACGAACACATCGTGGAACCCCAGCGATAGGTTTCTGCTCTCCCCACCGGACGACAATTACGAAATGCTTTTATTTTTCAGTCGTTTCATTTCATTTATTGCCCCATCAGAGGCCGTTATAGGACGACCACTGGTTACTCAATGCAATTACATTGTATACACGTTAGCGAGACTACTGCAAAAATATGTCTACCTAGAGTGAATTGCGAAGGATTGTTAAACGGAAGGTCTGTAGAAATAAATAGTGCTATTTATGCCTTCCAACATTAATAATGCTTTGATACTTGCGCAAATATACCCTTACATTTTGATCGAATAAAATGTAATAAGATTATCATAAAAATAAGTAGGTAACTACTTAAATAAATAATTTGAAATAAGGCCTACTCTGTTTTATAATAAGTCCTACACTTATCTGTAATAATATTATCAAGCAGAAGAGTTTGTTTTTTAGAACGCGCTAATCTCAGGAACCACAGGACCGATATAGAAAATTCTTTCAGTGTTGGATCGTACATTTATCGAGGAAGGCTTTAGGCTATATAACATCACGCTGCGACTAATAGCAGCGAAGTGTCAGTAAAAATTTGTGCCAAAACGGGGAAAATTTCCTAAATTGCACGCGTACAACAGCTAGTAGCCTATACAGGGAAGAAATTTTGAAGGGGTGTGTAACTATGATCGATTTTGGATCGGCGCACGACCACTTTCAGGACAAAATGTGCAGTAGGTATTTATAAAAAATATATCTGTAACTTGCTAATCAACCACACATAATAATTTTTTTTTATTATAAATATTATATTGTGTATTTTATTGAGTTTATTGATAGTGTATACTATATTTTTATTTTGCATATTTGTGTATTTTATTTTATGGTATGTATTAATAGGATATATAATATATTTTTATGTTATTAAAATAATAATATTCATGCACCGACGACTCTACTCGGTCCTCATCCATACCCAGGTTGCCTGGAAAAAATCGCTTTTAGCTTATCGCTAAAAGCCGCCCATTGTACAATCTTGTATTTTATTATTAAGTTATATGCTTCTGTATGGTGTACAATTAAGAATAAAATAAATAAATAAATAAATAATGATTCATGGACATTTCACACAACGTCTTTTGTAAATACATACTTATAATACATAGAAACACCCAGACGCAGTACAATCATTTGCATGACAATTATAAATATCGCACAAATTATTGTCCCGAGCAGGAATCGAACCCGCGACCTCTTGATTGGGAGTCCGTTCCATGAAACACTCAACCACGAGGCTCGTCATATCATTTACTATATTATAGGGTGCTTGTATGGTGTATTCATTCAGAGCTTTTAAAACCTTTAAAACAGGTACTTACACGTTTGTTTCCCGCCATTTTGTATATGTTCAAGATTACTCAAACGGATAAGTAGATTAGGTGTGCTTCGAACCATGGATCAAAGCTTTATTATTTAGTTATTATCTTCATATTGTTATACAAAATATCTATTATTGCTTGTTTCCTTATTGATTGAAAATTCTTCTTCATAACCTATAAATGTCCCACCGTTGGGCAAGCGCTTTTTCTACGAGTTTTTGGTCTACTATAACGTAATCACCAGCCGTATTGGCAGAGCTAGTTTCAAATATTGCGTCTCCCCCAGTTAATGTTAACTACTTATTATATCCCTTAGCTGGCTCTTACCTGAGGAAGAAACGATGTGATGACATTTGTATGCCTAATTCGTCAGCCCAGATCAATAAATAATGTAAGCAGAGAATATTCAGTGTGAGAGAGGAAAAACACGCCTGGTCAACTTGGCATAAATAGACCATTATAAGCTCGTAAAACATACATGATTATTTTAACATAAGTATATTATACCTACGTACAAATGTAATTATGTATGTAGAAGTGTGTTATTGACATCTATGAACATATACAATAATTATACAATATCAAGTAACCGTTAAGATTATTTACAGTCACAATGATTGACGAGCGTTAATTGCGAACTGTTTGCGTCAGTACAATACAGCGTTTGGTTGATTGCGAATGAATATCATATAAATTTACTGATTGAGTGACTACTGTTTGTTAAATATTATTAACTAAGTGCTGTTAAATTATAATAAATTTTGTAATTATATTAGTGAAAATAAATAAAGAATTACCGTAAAACGGTCATGCATGTATGACCAGATGTATGAAATGGAATATATGAAATGGATGTATGATATGAAATATGGAAATGAAGCTAATGAAGTAGTGTCTTTAGAGCGTAGCAGATGGTGCTCTGTAGTCTGTACGTATGGGTAGGATGATAATGATTATATTTTTTTAATAGCTGGCTGGTAATCTGATGAATTTTTTTTTTTTTATTTCAGGTTTTAAACAACTGACTATTTCGTATACCTACTGTACTACAATCTGTAGCACAAGTGTATTTTGATTTTGAGCTTCTTACAACTCGCAGGAAAACCAGGTAGGGGAAATATCAGTACTTTTATGTAGTAAAAAAAAATTAATCAAGTCTTGTACGTATTTCCTTAATTAAGTATACCAGCACCTAAATATAGCGGAAAAAGTCTATTTTGTACCATATTTTTGGCTTTATCCTGTATTAAATCACGCGTCACGTAACAAAAATCTGTGGACGCAACAAAGGGACGACGACGGTCAGGTAATTCCCTGTCGGGCTAATAGTCGCTTTGTTGTCACATTAGGGAAACGAAGCGTCCTCCGGATTATATAGATCATTCTAGATTAGCAAACGTATTCACAATCTGCTTTTATATTAGTTTACAACCGCGTTTTAAGCTTCCTACCATCTCGCTTGAAGTTTTCAGAATGTTAAAAACAGTGGTCGGATGAATTGCTTTTAAAATTGAATAGTTGAGGCGTTACGTACATATCCCCTCCGTGTGGTGACGGATTAAGAATACAAGTGTCACCACCCCATCTCCTCCCAAGGGATCTGTAAAAGTCAGCTAAGGGATATTGCACACAGATAACATCTTCTGTAAGAGACGGAAAACTCGAAAATAAATCCTGTTCCAACACGCCTGGTCAGCGCGGCACAGTAGACCATAATCCCTCCCAAAGTGGAGGAGGCCCGTGCGCAACAGTGGGACGTTAATGGGCTGGAGAAGAGAAGTACATAATAATTTGAATCTTTTCCGATGAATTTAACATATTTAAGACAAGTGTTTACGAAAAAGATTTTCATGAAATTGCGAATCACATTTTAGTGTCAGATAGATTTGACTTATTTATATTATATAAGCACAGTATTTAAGTTTTTTTTTTTAATTTTAATAACAGTATCAATGTCAAAGTTTATGTTAACTATTATTAACTGTAGATATGTAAAACTAATAATGTTTTAAACACACACTTTTTAGTGTAACTAATGAATAAAGGCGTAAAGTTTTACGGCAAATGTAACGACTACGCGTAACTAAACAAAACTCTTCATGCCTTTTCTTAAATTAAATAAATCACTTCAACAGCTACTTTTCTAATAAACTCATGAATAATATTAAATTGAAAATGTAAATATGTTATGCATAAAACACATCGTCAAAATAATTTTGTTTGCATTTTGTTTAATAAAATACACCAAAAGTTCTGGTTATCAAAACTCATGCCTTCATAACAATGAAATAAAGAATAAAATATATTTAATTGATTATGATCTAAAGTATGTACCTTTTAGTTATAAAATTGTAACAGCAAATGGTGTTGCAGTAATTGATATTAAAATGTAAGTCATTTGTTTTAATTATATTACAACAAAGTCGAAAGTTATTCTAAAATTATTTCTCTTCGTCTCTCTTCAGCCTATTAATGTCCCTATGCGAAAGGTTCGTCCACTTTGGGAGGTTGTGTCGTCTACTATGCCACGCAGACCAGGCGTCTTGGCATAGGGTTTACGATTAGTTCTAGTTTTCAGTTTTTCACAGTAGGTAAATGTGAACTGCTTATAATGTTCCCTAGCTGGCTCTTACAGCACCTCGGAGAAGAAATGGTTTGGTGACACTTGTATCTTAATCCATCACCATACTCTCTCTCTCTCTCTCCAATCCATTTATGTCCGACTGTTAGATACGGGCCTCCTGCTCTTTAGAAGGGATTATGGTCTACTGTGCCGCGCTGAATGGGCGTAGGTACTTGCACATAACCATGCAAAGAGGTTAATTAATCGATCCGAATTCACAGTTTTGTGGTTAAAACAGAAGCATTTTCAATTAAATTTATTAAAGTTAATTTAAGTTACTTCGAATAATGTTTATCAAAGAAATATATTAAATCCTCTGAGTGTTTATCAGTTATTATAGTTTTGATTAAATTTTTAAGGCTTCTGAATGGTGATTCATTTGCAACTATAGTTCAGCCAACTCGAAAGGTTATTCATGCGGGATAGGGCTGTCACCCATGCGAGTTTCTCTGCGTTTATTCTAGTCTAAAAGGCGTCCGGGACCGTCCTGTAGAGTACCAATTGTTGACCAATAAAAATTATGTAAAAATTCTTTTTTTTTTAAACAAAGCATACACTGATACACTGGATCCCATGCCACCTAGGATGGTAAACAGCAATGGAATCTTTGATGGTTAAGCGTACCTATGTAGGAAGCCTATTTACCCTATTGCATCGATTATTATTATTTTGTGAGTCTATTCGGGAGTAAAACCATAGTTATATTGATACCTACATTGGTACCGATTCTACGCGCAAAACCAAACTTAACTAAAAAATGATAATTGATAATGTTAATAAAACAATTCGGCAATGTTAACATAACTTTTTTATTAGAATAAATTTGTCTATTATAGACTCAGGATTATAATTAATAAAAATATGCACAACGAAACAGCCAAAAAATCAAAAGACGCCATAGCTGTCTTCATTTTTTAATTAAGTTTAGTTGTACACGTAGCATTGGTACCATTGTTAGTTGATGGTAGCCCTAATACGAGGTGAAGCTGGTTGCTATGCAACGCGAGAGGCGTCGGGTCGGCGCGACATAATGTCGGGTCCTGTGACTCATTCGACACCTTTTGTATTGTTATCATCCCTAATAATTCGCTTTTTGATGATGTTGTGTGTAACATTTTATAGGAATGTCTATTATTATGACGAACAGGTCAGTGACCGATTGCACGAATCAGTTACATATAGCAATTAGAACATTAGCTAATAGGTATTTTTATAACTAGGTACTAGTTAGGGATTTCAATCTATAGAATGGGAATAGCATTGAATGGAATTGAAATTAAATCGTATAGAGTGTTTAACAAATACATCTTATCAATGAATCTTATCAAAGCTAATACTTAAAACTATTTTATAAAATTTTTATTACGTAATCACGCACAATTTATAATTTTCTAAATGTAAAATCAGAATTGGGCAACTTATTTCAATACAAAATAAATTATCAAAAAATAAATAAAATTTAATAAATCAAATTATGGTGGAAAAAGTGACTGCCGCAAGCGGGACTTGAACCCACGACCTCGGAATACCGTTCCGAAGCTCTTCCAACTGAGCTTATTGCGGTCGTGCCTGCAACATTCAAATTAACCACCAGATTTATTAATTTTTGCAATTGACATGCTATTCTTTTTACTTATAACGGTAAATTCCGAGGTCGTGGGTTCAAGTCCCGCTTGCGGCAGTCACTTTTTCCATCATAATTTGATTTATTAAGTAAAAAGCATAGCATGTCCATTGCAAAAATTAATAAATTACTTTAAGAGGATACCAAAATAGCTTCGTGCATTTTCTACGTACGAAGTTTTCATTGTTTCTTTAGATTGAATGGCTAGAGCTCTAATTTTTAAGTATATGTTTTTTCAATATATGATCTAGGATCGCATAAACTCAGAAACGCGATTGAAAAAAGTTTTCTCGATAGAAAATCTTAGCGAAACAACCTCTCTAATTTTTTATTTTTTTCATTTGTCGGTCTATTATCGCGTATTAAGTAATGAAATAACTTTAAAAACATATGTAACTATTATATATAGAAACACGTAAATCAGAATTAAAATATATTTAGATTTTGAGTAAATAGGAAAAGTATCCCTAATTCTTCATTTTCTGTGCCTACTGGCTGTGTTAATATGTACGTGTCGGCGATGATATACGATAATATTGATGTAGGCCCTTAATAAATAAAATTACTAATTTATTGTACTGTGTTTTAATATGTCATGTACACAAAACAATTAACTAACAAAGAAACTCATTAGTGTACAAGCATTTTTTTTTGTATATTATTCAATGAGGGTGCTTGTATAGGTGCTTACTCAGCTTTATTAAAAATCTTTAACAGCTTTTGTGTGATGGAGACATCTTTATTAATTTCAAACACAACAACGTTATTAACAGGATATCAAAAACATTAAAATCTTTGGAAAGTTTCCCAACACCTTTTGAATTCCCATTATTTTTCCTTGAACTATTCAAACATCTATTCGGAATTTACTGAAAAAATACAGATTTCAATTTTACATAGTCATTATGCATATCATACACAAAAAAAATGTTTATTGCATGATTTGTGTGCGAGAGAATATTTATAGTTTTCTGGTTTTTACTATTGATTATAGCAACAACAGAAAAACATCTGTGAAAATGTAATCTGTCTGGCTAGCATCGTTCATGAGATACAGCCTGATGACAGGCGGGCAGGCAGCGAAGTCTCTAATAGGGTTTCCTTTTATTTTTTAGTACGGCACCTCATCTGGGGCTGAACTTCATCTGAAAACCACATTAACAACTATCAAGGTGCCAGCGGGTGAAGCACCTCGGGGCCCGTGAAGCAACAGATTTATTTAGGGCTACCGTAAGCCCCAGCAACGTCTCGATCCGCCTAACCAACACCAAGGTACGTGTGGTGGCCAGGCTAGTCGCTTTCTCCAATTTCCGTCCCAGGCCGTGAAAAGAGTGTTGCAAATGAAGATGCCTAGCCCGGGCGGAGACTACCGCATGATATTGTTATACCACGCTATAAGATTTAAGGACCATAACTTCTTATGTACTGATAACTTACCTATGCTTTAAATTAAACTTATCCTTTTTAGAGATGTGTAAAAAAATAATGTATATCTAATTTATTTATCGACGGCAGCCGATGGCGGTACCGATGCAGCGCTGCAACCTAGAATAGTGCAAGTGTTAGAAAATATTCGTTATAAGTATTTTTCTACTATGTAGTGTTACCGATTTCATAATACAGTATACACAAGTCATTAGTATAGTCACTCAATTTATTACTACTCTTTAACGACTTAATACAAATGGAACAATATCGGATATCCGGCAGTACGCACAATGACAGATAGAATGACAGATGAATAGGTGATGGACGGAATATGTTTCGCGTGATTCTTATAAAGTACTGTGTAAAAATACTAGTTCTGGATTAAAATATCGTAAACTAATAAATATAGTTGATGTGGAAAATGTACAAATTCATACGAAGAATAATAAACTGATAAATAACATAATAAAGTGTGACTATGGCGTGACATCCGCCATTCAAGGCATCAAGAGATAAATTTGGATTAATGTTGGCCCGTGTGGCTAACAGTAGTTTATAAATAAAACAATAACTTACCTTGCATAAAGCAGTATAGTACTACCACCGCTACAAACAGAAAACACGTGATCTGTGAATTCATTTTAATTCAGAAAAATTTAAATGTACAAAGATACTGGAATAGCTATTCAAGTCGAAGAACTCCACGATATTGATGTCGTTTAGTTGCTTCGCACTTATCATAGTACCTACTTGAGTTGTAGCAACGTGACTTTTTGGGTTCCGTACCAAAGGTAAGACAAGACTCTATATCTACGTCGCTGTTTATTCGTTAGTCTGTCATGTCACGCTGTATCTTAGGAATAATAGGTAGAGAGTTAAAAAGAGTCACAGATTATCTATACCTTTTGATGATATACAAACACATACCAAAAGCAAAAATACAATAAACATATGAGAGGGCTCTTTTAGAATAAACTTTTCCAGTCGGGGCAAGACAAAGCAAAAATAGATCTAAATCTAAAAATTTTTGCTTTAAATATAATTAAAGTTTAATAGTACGGCCATTAAGAGTAAGGCTATTAAACTTTGATCATAGTTTTTTAACCTGAACATTAATTTCATCTCCAATGATGTTTCAAATATTTGTACCAATTTTCAGATAAGCACGAAATAATACATATTACAATGTGTTATTACAATATTATGAGCAACATTTATGCTGAAGCAGACAAGGAACAAAATAGCAGATATCATTTTCTGGGAGAGGAAAAACGTTGAAACTTAGCCTTATGCCAACACGCCTAATCAGTGTGGCGTAAGAAAACCAGATTCCGTCGCAGAGAGGAAAAAGCCCGTCCCGAATAGTGACTGTGGCTAGTGAGCTGACGAAGATTCTTTATTGCTCGCGACTTCTTTCGTAAATCCTAATTTTCGGATAAAAATATATTATAGCCTATCGCAATCACGGACACTATAGTACCTAATAAGTAAAAACATTTTAGGATTGGAACACTAATTTCGGATATTATAGTACACATGTATCTCTACCTAATTATTAATATTATAGTTGCTTACCTATCCTGATTCCTTTTACGCTCTTAGTTTAAAAACTATCTATGTTTTTATAAAAATACCAAAAGTATTCTTAACAGGACAAGCATAGATATTGATTACAGATTTAGAACCAAAGTTTTTCCGTGAAGGTGGTAATATTAGTGTACCATCTGTGCCACAGTTCCCCTTAACAGGAACAGGGGAGATTTTACGTATAACAGAAACGAGAGTAGTTAGTTGTATTCAAATAATAACTCGAATAAATTCTAAGCAGACAGAATTGCCCTTATGGGAGATTATTTTGTATTGTATATTCAATTTATGATTTAATAAACAATATTATTCAGAACATAACAAAAAAAGATAAATGTTATGTAAAATAGGTATGGAAAATTACTAGTGAATATTAAGTGAGGAGAACATTTTAGAGAATTGTTGAATTAAATTCAAATTGAAAGTGAAATTCACATGTTAATTAATTTATTTCTGACAAGTGGAATTTACCACTAAGAAAATTACTTTATCCATTCAGAATGAGAGTTTTCTTCGATATTTCGGCATCTAAGCCTAATTTTCATGAGAAATCTTAAAACAATGTCGTTATTTTTGTATGTATATCCTTATGCGAGCGTATCTCCTGAAAACTACGCAAGATTTTGATGCGTTCTTTTAATAAATACAATGATTAAAGAGGTTGGCTTTTGTGTAAAATTTGTAAAAGGTCTGGTTACTAGCTTGCACGTGAACGAAGTTGCGGGCAGTAGGTAGTGTAAATTAAATCATAAACCATGACATTCCCAAGGGATACCTATCAGGTTACAAAAGCCGAAATGACCTAAATCACCACGCCAGCTTTTAATCTAAAAGCTATTTTATGTTATAATTTAGCAGACACAGCGCCGGGGGTAGCCATTCATTGTTGCTTATTTCCACTGACGTATCCATCAATCATTTTTTTTTCCTACACTGAAGAGTGCAAGCTATGACACTCAGGTCTGATAATATTGTTATAGTTTTTGTAAATTTTATATCAGACATTTATGTCTTCATTTAAACTGTCTTTTTATTAATATTGAATAAATAAATAATAAATAAATAAATATTCACGGACATTTCACACAACATCCTCTGGTCCCAAGCTAAGCTTATATGCTTGTGTTATGGGTACCAGAATACGGATAAAATACATATACTACTTTTCTTTAGTAAATACATACTTATAATACATAGAAACACCCAGACGCAGTACAAACATTTGTATGGCAATTACAAAAATTACACAAATGTCAAAAAAAATCCCGAGCGGGAATCGAACCCGCGATCTCTTAATCGGCAGTCTGTTACATGAACCACTCAACCACAAGGCTCGTAAATGTTACAGTGCTTCAAAAATAATAAAGTCAAGTTAATACGTTATAACTATAAACATGATAAGTGTATATCTAGGTATAGTAATATTTTCTAACACTTCGCGACTCATTTGTTTAAATAAAACTACTTTTTACGGATATTTGTTAGACGCGTATATTTGTTTTAAATTTTGAGTCACCCACTCTCACCCGTGACCATGGTGACTGCAAACTGTGCAAAGTGTCCGAAATCGGGCCAAAATTTAATACAAATATACGCGTCTAAATCCGTAAAAAGTTGGTAGGTATAGTAAGTAAAAAATGTACACACGTATTAAGTTTTGCGTCTTTGTTTAATCTTCGTGTTATTATAAGTTTGTAAACAGCTTCATATCGTCGCTCGGTTAATTTGTCACAAATGCGCGAAAAGAAGTGAAACTTTAAAAGTCAGAATACACTTTTTAGGTCCTAGACTCTGGTCATTTAGTGTAACCGAAGAATTTAAAACTTCTCCTTCCTTCTTCCGTCTTAGCCCGTTAACGTCCCACAGGTATGGCCATACTCTTTGAGATGGTTTTTGGTCAACTATGCCGCGCTAAACTGGCATGTTCGCATAGGGTTTAATTTCGACTTTTCTGTTTCTCACGGAGGATTTTATCTGTTTACGGCATCACCATCCGGGAAGGAGATGAGGTGGTGACATTGGTATTTTTAGACGGTCCTCGTGGTCTAGTGGTTCATATCGGACTGCCGTTCACGAGGTCTCGGGTTCGATTCCTGGTCAGGACAATAATTTGTATGATGTTTTTAATTGGCATTGTTCACATTTTTGAAACTCTTAATTCGAAAACCATTTCGGGGAATAGATTTTCTGATCATGGTCCATTCGTTTTTTTCGGGAAATTTGCTATATTAACGATTATTTTTCCAAAAAAGCAAATGATCTCTATTTGCCCGTGAAATGAAGGGACGTTCTTAGTGATATACTACTCTGTGGTAGAGTTGAAATTGGTCTATTATATCAACTCGGCAACTTTGAAAAGATGTATTGCAATATGTCTTAAGTCTATCAAGAAAAGGCAATACACAGATTGCGTACAACGATGACGTCACAACATTTAAAATAACATCTTATCATAAAAATTCCATATATTGAATATTTCAATAATATTGAAATTAGTTGCATAAAATACTCTATATTTTCTTGAAAAAATATAAAAACAGCAGGTCACACAAATGTTTGTACTGCGTCTGGGTGTTTACTATGTATTAAAAGTATGTATTTACAAAAGAAAAGTAGTTTATGTATTATATCCGTATTCTGGTACCCATAACACAAGCATATAAGCTTAGCTTGGGACCAGAGGACGTTGTGTGAAATGTCCATGAATATTTATTTATTTATTATTTTAATCTCTCACCACAAGACTGTTATAATACAGGCTAGGCATTCCACAGATATATTTCTTTATCTGTATTACATAATCATAATATCCAATTTTACTAGGAATATTAACAGCACTCTAGGCAGCAATAAACTAGAAACTATGGCGCAAGGTGTTAACAACGGGCAAAACACAATTTCACGAATAAACAGTTCTTGTGAGAAAATTGTAAGTTCGGGCACTATTTATAGCTTAGGAAGGTAAAATACAAATACAGTATTATTTGGTTGCAAACGTAACTAACAAGTTTTCTCTAAACAGTTTTCAGTGAATAAGAAACGACGTTCCACAAGTTCTTTCTAGGTGATTCAATTTGAAACTTCTGCAGCGTAAATAATGCCAAAAGGTAAATCTTCTATACGTTTTCTTTACATTATTAATTTGAAAGAATAAGAAATTACTATACTTAGATGTGAATGCGCAATTTATGATTGATGAAAAGAAAATCATTTACAAAATAAATAAAAGAAAAAACTCTTATGCCCGTGTAATGACAGTAAGAGTACAAATATTTATCCATCTCTCTTCTCCAGCCCATTTACGTCCCACTGTTGGGCACGGGCATCCTCCACTTTGGAGGGATTATGGTCTACTGTACCGCGCTGACCAGGCGTGTTGTCACAGGGTTTATTTTCGAATTTTCCGTCTCTTACAGAAGAAGTTATCTGTGTGCGATATCCCTTAGCTGACTTTTGCAGCACCCTTGGGAGGAGATGGGGTGGTGACACTTGTATTCTTAATCCGTCACCACACGTAAATTATTCATAGGGTGCTGAAAAAGCCAGCAAAGGCATAATATAAGCAGATAACATCTTCTATGAGAGACGGATGACTCGAAACTTAACCTTATACCAACACCCTAAACCGCCGAAGTGGATACCCGTGCCCAATTATATGTTGTGGGGCGTTGATAATCACTGGATACCTTACTTTGGATACCTTATTGGATATTATACTATATTCACATTTATTTGAAGATTCCTACGTAAAAACCAAGGTCAAATGAAAACTCAGTTACAATATCGATTTTCATCCTTTATACATAAACCATTTACGTACGCTTAATATAATATATTTTCTCAGGAAGGCCCTAAAAGATTCCGAAGGTTACAGAAAAGTTTGATATCTTGGGACTTCGTTACACGAATAGGTACTTAGGCTATCATACTCACATTTACAAGACTTTACAAGGCTCTCAGAATGGGAAATAAAGTCATGTTATAAATTATCATGTAAGTAATCATTTGGTTTCAAGCGCCTACCTATAAATTTCATGCCGCTTAGAATGAAATTTGCTTTTTGTATTATATCAGAGATTTTTTAATTCTAGAAAAGTATGTTACATAATTACAGGGAGATAAATAAACAATTCTACACAGAAATATTATACTTGATTAAAGAAATCAATTTTAAAATACAAAAAGAATAAAATTCAAATTTTCCGGTTTAAATCCAGCATGTAGAAATCAGAAAACTAACATAATTATAATACATCATCGTCATTCTTCTGCCCTTATCCCGTTATTGGTGTCGGCGCAACATGACTTCTGGTCATGCTGTTGTAGGATTTGGCTGATTTTTACGACCGGCCGCCTGCCTGACGTCAACCTTCCTTGGTAATGAAAGTCGCCTATATGCTCTTAAAAACAGTAATCAGAACAAAAAAGTAATATTATTATAGACTAAACAGATACGTTGGTATAAATTTGTATCGTTACATACAGAAACTGTAGTACTATAACTTGCACTACTTTTTGGCAAAAAATAAGATGGCGACATATGAACTCTTTAGTGTGACTTCTTTCGTTCGTTGACTTGCTCCAACAAAGCTATTTTATTATTAAGTTAGTTTTACTTAGTCTTGATAGTACTAATCGGCATCATTCTCACACCCCTGATACAACAATGTATAATATTATTGAAAAAAAAAATATGAAAAGAAATGAAGAGAACGAAAAAAATTATCCATGGAGTTTCTTGTCTGTTCTTCTCCATAGGATTCGCGTTTGGAACAGACATCTAGTTTCTGACGTTTCAAAAGAGCTTGTAAAACATGCCAAATTGAAATAAAATATTTTGACTTTTTTTTTCCTTTTGACGTTTTTTCGAGCCTGGCCTTCACTACTTTGTAAGGGATTACGGTCTTGCTGCGCTGACTGTGCGTGTTGGCACGGTATTTATTTTCGAGTTGTCCGTTTCTCACAGAGTATGTTATCGGTGTACAATATACCTCAGCTGGCTACCATTTACAGTACCCTGGGAACGAAAGGGGTGGTGATACTTATATTTTTAATCCTTCACCACACTGTGTAACTTATAGGAAATATATTATTCGTAAACAGAAATAAAATGAAACAGATAAGGCAATAACATTTGATGAGATCTTATCACAAGTAATCACGACACAGCCGCAAGATACAAGTCATAATACGAAGGGCTTCTGCACAAACTTTCTCTGTAATAAAGTTGAGGCTTCAGACGTGATATTTCATTACATTTGCTGTCCCGACACAGATGTCAACTATAGGTATTAGTTTCAGAGACAATTTAAAATTTAATCAAGGATTGTGACTGCAGTTAATTAAATTAGAAAGTACGGCATGTCTGTTGTAATGTTGGAACTTTACGTTTGGTTACAATCTTGAACATATTTTAAGAATCACTTCAGTGTCCACTATTTCAGGACTTCACGCTTTTTTCGAGACAAACACGATTGACAGATGGACAGATAAGCATAGGTACATACATGCCTAGCTGTCCATCTGTCAATCGTTTTTGTCTCGGAAATAGTTAAAGGTATTAAAGTATCTCATAGCAATCTCCAAAAGTAAGCGTGAAATTCCTTTACGTAGGTATATAGTATATGTAGGTATATAGGACAAATACGCCATATTTTGGATAGGCAATTTTATCATATGAACCAATTTTACAAAGCCGAAGAGTTTATTAGTTTGTTTGTTTGGAAACGCTAATATCAGGAACCACTGGTCCGTGGTTCTTTCAGTGTTGGACAGTATATTTATCTCGAAAGACTACAGGATATATAACATCACGCTGTGACTAATAGAAGGGAAGCATCAGCTAAAAATGTTGCAAAACTTGGTAAATTTTCTAAAATTCGACGCCAACGAAGTTGCGGGCAACTGCTAGTCACATATAGATCTATGAGGTCATTTGCTGCAAAAAATATTATGTAAATGTGTTTTTTACCTTCAGATTTTATATACATATATTGCAAGTTAATCAAAGGTTACATATAGATAACAAAACTATTTGTATGTGTAATGTAATTTATCTAAATAATCTAATGAAAGACACTAATGTAATATAGGAGGGAGGAAATGTTCGGATTCGCTAGAGGTTCTCGTGTCAATTAGGAAAAGGTGACTATAATAGTCTCAACGGAGAAAGGTTTTCCAAAATGTTTACGTAAATGTGTTCCGAAATAATCACTATCCTCTTTGTCTGACAATGGCGCCAATTCTCTTAGCGCAACTAAACTAAAATATGAATATTACTAATGTTAATAACAGAGTTATGTAATGTGAATTAAAGATTCTTATTAAATAAAGAAAACCTCTCGCACGTAAAAAGGAACTTAAACAATAATTTTAACTATTAGAGATGACAAGTATAAAACATAACCATAAAACCAATAGACTTTAGTCATGAAGTGATTATGGACTTTTGACACAACGTCTTCTGGTCCCGATTTAAGCTATATTAAATTTCTATTCTTGTATCATGGTCACTAATTTCATTATAGAATTAAAGCAAAACGTTGTCCCTTGTAACTTTACTAATTGCCAGAACCCACAGTCATCTGAAACCGAAGTCAAACATTTACAATAACATAGGGATTGGGGCTTATTTCGTTTCACACATTTTTTGTCCATTTATTTATTTGTTGGAAAACAGCCATATGTAATGCGAATATTTGTATGACAATCATGTACATCCTATAAATAATTGTTCTGTGCGGGAATCAAACCCGCGACCTCTTGATCGGCAGTCCGTTACATGCATCACTAGACGACGTTTAGTTTAGTTTTTGACGCAACAGAATGAGTCCCAATCCCAATGTTATTGTAAATGTTTGACTTCGGTTTCAGATGGCTGTGGGTACTGGCAATTAGTAAAGTTACAAGGGATAACGTTTTGCTTTAATTCTGTGATGAAATTAAAGAGCATGTTGAGAGTTGCATTAATGTAACATTTTATGGCCTTATTCATAATGACTTATCGGAGGTTTAAAAGTTCGCTAATTTCGGTTCGCGAAAATTGTCAAAACTTGTTATTCATAATAGTCTTTTTACGATAAAACGTTTATTACCTCTCCGATAAAATCTCCGTTTAAAACTCCGTTATGACATTATAAATAAGACCATTTATGTTTTACGTACCCATACCACAAGCATGTAAGCGTAGCTTGGGACCAGAGAACGTTGTGTAAAATGTCCTTGTATATTTATTTAGATGTTCCCTGTGTTGACGAAAGTTCCGTGTGGGTACGAGTGTAGAATAGAAGTGTGTCGCCAGCCTATTTCATCTCCGGGGTGTTTTAAACGATAGCTAAGGGATATTGTAGGCAGATAAAATGTGTGTGAGGAATAAATCTCGTAACAAAACTTTATGTCAAGACATATCGTGGCATATGTAGACTAGATTCCTTCCCGAAGAAGAACATTTATTTAGTAAATAATTTAACTAATATTATCTGTATGTTACAGTGAACATATCTTTATCCATTTTGGCAATATTACAGGAAGAAATTACTTCAATGCAATTTTTGACGAAATATTCTTTTATGTATGTTTCTGTTTATCGATAAAATAAAGTTCGCATAAAACAAAAATTAACCTGAGGGCTACTTTATTTACTTGTCTATTAATTGTCTAGTACATTACAGTGCTTATCATTTGATAGCACATATTTAGCCCAAAACTTATTAAAACATATTTTATTCAAGGTAATATTCTCAGAAGGTCCGTTTCCTACTTTTTTAATCTAAAACTCTTTAAAATGCTTCGCTTCATGTAGTTTAAAAGTTAGATGAGAAACGAACTTTTATCAACTTTGGTTGCGCATGAATCAAATAATTTCATTATAATTCATACATATAATATTTTTATTTTTTTATATTTTATATTTTTCTTCTTATAGTAAGGAAACTAAAAGTAGGTAGGTTTCATGATAATCATTTTCTTTTCTTCATTATTTTGACCGAAATTATTAGGCACTGTGGTTGGACTTTGCGGTTTGTGTGATGACAGATTAAAAATATACGTGTAACCACCCTATTTTCTTCTCATGGTGCTGTAAAATCCGGCCAAGGGATGTGACGATACCTTACATCCTCTGTGAGAGACGGAATACTCTAAAATAAACCCTACGCCAACACACCTGGTCAATGCGGCACAGTCAATTATATTCCTTCGTGGAGGGGGCTCATGCCCAACAGTGGGACGTTAATGGACTAGAGAGAGGAAGACACTATAAATAGAAGTACTAACTAAAACTATAATAACATTTTTACGGATTATGGT
This sequence comes from Orgyia antiqua, assembly GCA_916999025.1. NCBI lineage: Eukaryota > Metazoa > Arthropoda > Insecta > Lepidoptera > Erebidae > Orgyia > Orgyia antiqua. The sequence continues at coordinate 6,358,296 of OU779869.1, forward strand.
GAGAGTAAATTTTCATGTACGTAATTACTATAGGCATCTATATTCATAGATATACCTGACCTAAACAAAAAAAAAACAATAGCATCTTGTTAGCTATTCAGCTATTTCACAAGCTAATTTATTATAATGTATTTCAAACATGATTAAGCAACGTTGATATTTTTGTGCAACCCTTAGTGGCAGAGTTTCTCAAACTTTGAATAAATGATAGTTTAGAATTAGACTTTGACTGAAATGGCCATTAGGAAAAATACCAAATGTTGACCAAAGAATTTTTTTTTGTTTTTTTTTCCTATCATGATGACTCTGGTCTTTAGAGACCACATTCATCAAAATATTACAATCTAGCCAACCAAGGCTAATAAGTAATTTTAATCTAACTTAAATTACTAAATAGAATAATAACTAAGAATGTGTCCATCAACACTTTTCTTATTGTCTCTATTTAAGACTAAGGCACTTTGTTTTTGTGTTCCTTAAAACTAGCACTCACTACACTAACTAACACTATCACTATTGAAAAACTAGTTCGAACGGTTTTGTTCTTTTAAGTCTTCTTACTAGATCCGTATTGTCAAGGGACTGGATAGCCTCGACGTTACGAAAGATAATGCTTATTTAATTTTCAAAACATATATTTATGTAGGTAGGTATAGATATATTATAACATCTATAAAAGTTATGGGACATAATACTGACTGACTGGCACACCTATAGAAACACAACTAATGCAAACTTTAGTAGCTTTAGTAGTAGGTACTAAAGCTACCTTAATGTTTGCAAGCTGTTTCCTTTTAGCGCACGTCTAAATGCATCGTAATTTTCTACAAAAAATAAATTTTAACGGTATGCATGCATACATTACTTTGAGAAACACTGTTACGCTTTCAAAGGCGTTCCCCTCATCTCCAAGGTATTCTTTTCAGTTGCAAGAAGCAATTTATATAAGTAGGACCACCACATTGCCCATTCATTTTGTGTAATAAGAACCCCCAAGATACTTAAAAGGGTGAATGTACCGCTAAAATAAAAAATATGAATAATCATCTCATTAAAGAAGAAACAAATGGCTGAGATGATAATGCAAAATATTCCACTTTGTTTTGTTTACAACCATCACCCACCCACGGCTGCAGTTTAGTGAAAAAAAATAAATACTCGTTAAGAGGATACCAAAATAGCTTCGTGCATTTTTCTACGTACGAAGTTTTTATTGTTTCTTTAGATTGCTGGCTAGAGCTCTAATTTTTAAGTATATGTTTTTTTCAATATATGATCTAGAATCGCATAAACTCAGAAACGCGATTGAAAAAACTTTTCTCGATAGAAAATCTTAGCGAAACAACCTCTCTAATTTTTTATTTTTTTCATTTGTCGGTCTATTATCGCGTATTAACTAATAAAATAACTTTAAAAACATAAGTAACTATTATATATAGAAACACGTAAATCAGAATTAAAATATATTTAGTAGATTTTGAGTAAATAGGAAAAGTATCCCTAATTCTTCATTTTCTGTGCCTACTGGCTGTGTTAATATGTACGTGTCGGCGATGATATTGAATAATATTGATGTAGGCCCTTAAAGAGGTTACGTAAGTTTTTAATTCTGTGTCTTTGACTCAATAGTACTTAGCATAGTACTTACGATGACATTCCACTCTATGGCAGTTCAAATGCTCTAAAAATAAGCATGATGTTTATACATCAATAAACGTCCCATTTCCCGGCTCACAGTGTCAGTAAAAGGCACAAACATCAGTCGTGTCAAGCCTTGTCCGCATTTAAACGAACCATAAACAATATTCTAGAACGCTACTATTTATCGATAGCGTTCGAAAAAAAAGCGCGCAAATATAATGTGTCAATCTTAATTCAAATTTATTAGTTTTTTTTTTATTATGTTTTGTTTATTTTAGTAACATTCAAAATGAAGATATGTTTAAGTATTTGCGTAATTTTAGTGATTTTATTTTGTAAAGGTAAGTGTAACGTATTATTATTTATTTTTTATTCGTTATCAATAATATTTTTTCTTTTAATTTTATACTTATTTAGTTTAGGTTTAATAAATCTTTAGCAAGTACGTTATAAACACTTGAGTTGAAAGCTGCGTAACTTTTGGCGCGTAGTTTGTAATATTGAAATAAAAAATAACTTTTAACTACACGATTTTGTAATATTCTTTTATTTTAAAAAGTTTATTAATATTCAACATTTGATTATGTTCAATATTACACGATTCGGTAGGTATTTGAATAATTTTACGCATTAACCTTTAAGATAAGTATCCAAAAAGTTTGTTAAGTTATTTACTTGAATAGATAGATTAAGACCGACTGATGTTTACTTGTATGTGATTCAAATAAACATCAGTCGCTGCGTTTTTGCGCTAATAATATTATCGACTAACTACCAAACTGAGTCTCGTAGAATATTGTGCAGAAACATTAACCTAGATACATTTTATAGATCTATCTCTTGATAATCTCTTAATTTTACATCCATGAAGACATTAACAACATCTGTTGTCTCTGGTACCTACCTGTGGATGAGCTTTGTGTAATGGATATTTTTGCATTGGATCTGCAGCATTGTCAATCGAGAGGGGAAAAAACTGCCGTAGGTATAATTTACAACACAATACTTTTAAAATAAATTTCTCCTGCATACTTTATTTAATTATCCAAACACCTAAATGTATGACTTCCAACAGTGAGTCATCCGGCTTGTGGTTGTAACTGAAGAACTATTTTCCTCAACGCTTATTGGTTTATAGAGGGATGTCGGTTACCCATTACAACTTAGCGTTGGGAATTTTGGAAAACTAGGTAATCAATATTTTATCGATAATTCTTTCGATTATTATAAATTATTGATTCATAAATTTATTTTGAATTTTGATTATAATTAAGGAAATAAACTTTAATATTCTCCAAAACTTGCGCGACTCATTTGTTTAAGTAAATCTACTTTTTACGGATTAAGACACGTGTATTTGTTTTAAATTTTAGCCCCACAATTCTAAATAAACTCTACCTTAAATTGGTAGAGTAATGAAACATGATTCAATATTACTGTCCACATTATATTATAAGTAGTATTTTCTTATAAAACGCTTTTATTCTTTGATACTAAAATAAAACATTTATTTTTATTATCACGACCTCATCAGTCCCTCATGGATAATTCTCAAGGAATTCAAATTCATCCCACTCTTGGCAGGGTGTGAAAATCGCATTCAAAAATTCCGATTCATAGAGATAGATACGAATACTAGAAGTGTGTCAAAATAAATACTACCTATTCTGTAACAATTGATAATCTAAATGCATTGCTTTCATTAAAAATAATTTGCAACTAATAAGAGCTGTGAAGGTTGTATGGTGTAACTATACAACCAAGGTCAATATAATTTCGTTAACAATTTGCAATGATGCAGATCAATTGGTTATATCAATAGAAAATTACAGTTGGCGATTTGATTTTGCCATGACATTGTATTAGACGTGATAAAATGTGATAATAATTAGCCCAATTGTACTTGTTTTTCAAAATGATGTAAGAAAAAATTAAACATAATCAAGTATCAAGTTGGTTTTTGTGCTTTCTTTTTTATCTTTCCCATATAAACGGGAGAGTGTATGGTCTAGATAGATAGATAGATTACTCTTTATTGTACACCATTTTACATTACAGTAGCTTATTCTATGTTAACAATAATATATTACAATAAATAAATATTCATGAACATATCACACACTCCTTTCCTCTGGTCCCAAGCTAAGCTTATTATGCTTGTGTTATGGGTACCAGAATACGGATATAATACATATACTACTTTTCTTTTGTAAATACATACTTATAATACATAGTACTACATAGTACTACATAGTACAATAGGCGGCCTTATCACATGCTGCGATCTCTTCCAGACAACCTTTGGATGGACTACGTTTGGTCAAAAAGAGGGTTTTACGAGTAAGTGGTGTACTCTAACCTACAAAGATTAGCTTTACATACTTACATAAGCTTAATACATATATAAATACATATACATAAATACATAACTATACAAACACATACTACTGGTCTGATCTACTATGTCTTTAAAGCATTAATCTAACAAGAGTTGATAATATAAAGCGACACCTGCTGAAAAGGGTTCGAGAACGAAGCTCATACTCATTGTGTCGGGTGCGCTAAGTGATTTTGATGGTTTGCGTGCGTAGCGACCAATTACGTTATCGTGCTTGTATGCGTTACCTCGACATCTCGCCGACATGGCAGTGTATTTGTCAAAAAAAACTGCGTATATAACAGCTCCAGCTGGTTTAATACCCTAAGGCTATGTCCTGCTGACCACTGACGTGTTGGTAGAGAGCTTAGTTTCAAGTTTTCCGTCTCTCACTGTTGATGTTTATGTTATCCCTTAGCTGGCTCTAACAGTTCTATGCGGTAGAAAACAAAATAATACACACTTCTAGGTATTCGTAATCCGTTACCACACGAATATTTTTATTTTATGTTGTATAAGCGTATGCAACTCAATTTGTTAGCTGTCTATCAAACCAAATTCTTCACCGCTCCGATACCGACATGAGAAAAAAATAAATTTCTACAAATCCAATAACACAGAAAGCTAAATTTGATACAAATTCAAAATTGTGATAATCGTGGTATATTTTATTTTGTAATATTCGAGATTTTGTTTAGATGAAGATAATTTGAGAAAAATCTCGTAAGTTTTTAATAAGCTGAATTACGTTTAATGAAACTTCTGCATGTGCAAAGATTATTATCTATGCTAATATTAGAAAGCTGAAGAGTTAGTTTGTTGGAACGCGCTAATCTCAGGAACTGCCGTGCAATTTCAAAAATGCTTTCAATGTTGTTTATCGAGGAAGGCTATAGGCTATTTAACACCACGCGGCGCCTAATAAGAACGAAGCATCAGAAGAAAATGTTCGGCAACAGCTGGGTCATAATAAAATCAATTTATCTTTAAAGTAAACAGTTGAACCTACAGAAACAAATACATAAATAAATATAAATAATCCGGGAATTTTCACGAAATTGTGATCTACTTCCAAAATTAGCATAAAATGCGGACTACGGATAAAAAGTTGAATATCTGTGTATTATGCCTATAGAATGGATACCTAGATGCACTACAATTAACCAGTATCCATCATACAAATAATTGTCTTAAACGAAATTCGAACCCGCTACCTCTTGCACAGAAAACATCATCAATCTGCTACGCTATGAAACCTGTCATCGTCAAATCTTAATGTACATTAGGAATGTTTATGAGAATCTACAGTTAGTTTAAATTTCATGTCCAACTTCGCGAACATTGAAACGTTTGAAATTCAATCTTGATTAATACATTTCTAGTAATTGACTTTAGTAACTGACATAACATATTTTTTACTGACTTCAAAAAAAGGAGGAGGTTCTCAACTCGTCGCATGGTTTTTTTATTTATGTTTGTTACCTCATAACTTTTAACTGGGCGATGCGATTATAATGATTCTTTTTTATTTGAAATTTGGTGTTTCCCGTGTAGTCCCATTGGTACCAGGTCAGGATGTGATCGATTTCTCAGAAGATAAATATATCTTCTGAGAAATCGAGGAAAACCCTTGCATTTCAAAGGTACATAAAGTCGGTTGAATTAAAAAAAAAATACTCACTATTAATATAATTCTGATATTTGATATTGATCTAAACCACTATATGAAAGATGTGATTAAAAATACAAAGTATGGGAGATAAAATCATGATGAGTGTAAGAATAATTTCCTCTGGTCACGAATTGTGCAGCAAAAATGCTTGCGGATACCAAATTACGTGTAGGTATATAAATATCTATTACGAAAACACCTAGATGCAGTACAAAAAATAAAGCTAATATTTGAACTGAACCCACAAATAAGTCGCTGACAGTATCATCAAGAATAAAATGATATAATAACTTCAAAGTCTTGAAAGTATTTAATCGCGATATTCCCCTTCAAGTGTTATTTACCGTAGCAAAATATTTAAAAGCGTTACAATAACAGCATGCGCCAACGACAATTTGATGTGTTCGGTCACAGACTAGTTGAGCTCGTTAAGCAAACGTGACGTTATCAATTCCTGAAATTATGAGCACCATTATTGGTGTCATGGTGCCGCTAAATGGAACGCGTGCTGATGTTTCGTTTTGATCTGTTAAGGAACGCATATTTTGCGGAAATATTTTGAACGAACGCTCAAGGAAACGAGCCGGTTTTCCTGTACAAAATTACAACATTTCACTCTCGTTTTATCTGAATCTCAATGGAAATTACATAAATTAAACTATTTACAAAGCTATTTTTTATGTTTTATTTCAGCACGAAACATTTTTATCAAAAAATTTATTAAATCATGTGCACCTTTAATAAAGAATATGCACATTAAAGCATTTCTGAACTAAAAGTCGTTATTGAAATTTATTTTACTCGATATGAATAAAAAACTCTCCTATATCAAAAAGACGATACCGAAGAAATTTTGTCATAGAGGCGGTGTAAGATAGCTGTTCTTATGAATCAATTTTGGCCAGTTATTTTCGTCAAACTGCTTTAAGAGTTCATACAGTTAATACTATCTGAGCTTCTATAAGTATACTGTTTAAGTTTTAAATTGTAATTTATTTTATAACAACACTTTCCTTTCTGTCTTATGTAAGTGAAGACCAGACAGCGTTATTATCCAATTGAAAAAATTTATTCAACAATTTTAGACTTGAACTTCTTAATAAGGGCAAATCAGGAATAAGTATTTGAGTTTCTGTCGCTACCGTATCTCGTGAAGCTCAAATAAAGAAAGACACATGATCTAAAACTGGAAGTACAAATAAATGAATCGATATTAAGGAATGTTATGTAAAGAAAGCTTTATGAATACGTAAATATGAATGATACTTGTAATACACACGTTTGGCTTGATTTTGTGCCGCTGGCGTCCAGCAGCTCTCTTTAGATGTGGGTTACAATTGTTGCATCCCTTAAAGGGGCTTTCCTAAGCCGCGTCGCCTTTTGCAATGACAAAAGGTAGGTAATGCTCTTACAGTAGCTTTCGGATTAATTGTATATTTATATTGTTTGATCTGTCTAATTTGATGATATAAATCCTTATAATATATTTATTCTAGAACTATGACGTCATAATCGATCGGGCTTAAATAATTCCCGTAACAAAACATAATTAACGCCAGATGATGCGCCATTATTTACAGTATACTTAGCCCATGACCTATTATAGTTTTAACGAGCATACCTATTTTAGTGCAGTTTAGTAAGCTCTATTTTAGGCACACAATATTGCGCCAAGCTTCATATTACTTCGTTCCATTTTACGCTAAGCTCTTACATAAATCTAAAGAATTTTGTATATACATTTCTTATTTCAACTAAAAGTATGATACATTCATATTTGCTGACGTAGCAGAAAATATCTATATTCTCGGTAGAATCCAATTCGTATCCCGCGTCAAGTATTTGACAAAGGTGTTCAAATATATTCAAGGAAATACGTATTTTCGTATTAGTGAAATACTCCATTTAAGACGTTTGTTATTGGTTTTGTAAGCTGAATTTTATTTTTATCTGTGATATGTATTACGACGTTTTATTATGATATACTCGCTTTTATAACTCTTGGTAGTTACAAAATGAGTTTAAGTATTCATCCTCATTTTATGTTTGTATTTAAGAAGATAGCGGTACTTTGTTTTATTAAAAAACTTCTTCTATGTTATTAGTACAAGACGAAAGTAACTAGATTTAAAAAAAAATCGAGTATGTGTTGGCCTACTTGCACACTATTGGTGTCCCTACTGTTGGGCATAAACCTACTCCACAACACAAGTGTGTATTAATTCTACTAAAACATATGCAAATTGGGGGCTGACCTACGCTACGCTAACATCGCTCAATCCGTGGTCACCACTCTAGAAACTTTCTTTTCCAACGATCATCAGTCCTACGAGCGATGTGGCTTGCTATTGCCACTTCAGCGAGCTAACACTTCGGCCTATGTCGAATACGCCCGTTATTTATCCTACATTGCCTGTTTATGTGAATTCATTAAATTTGTTCTTAGTCTCTTATATGAACATAGATGGCAGAACACTTTAACGAATAGTTCTGTGCCAGGTGCATACTGCGCGTACTGTGTTGCCTTATGAGCATGTTTACCCAATACTAATAAGATACAGATTTTAGTATTTAATACAATAGCTTTTATTTATTTGTTATCTCTACATATCTTTCAGCAATGGATCAAAATTTTAACTGCCTTAAAAGCCATATGAAAGACACTACGTTACATGAATAGTTTAAAATATAAAAGTCTATCTATGTAGGTACTATAGCTATACTGTCGAAATTTAATTGAATTTTATTAAGATACTCCTGGGCGCTAATTCTCCGTCCAGCAATATGTATTCTATTTTTGTTAGATTTAGATTGGCGTTGATTAAACTATGTGTGCAATGTCATAAGACCACACAATATAACGACCAAGTTTATTGGGACTAAATTTTAATTACTAGATATTTTTTACGATGTTGTGTGTGTCTCTCTTTTCTCTCTAGGCCTTTAACGTCCCACTGTTAGGCAGAAAGCTTTTACAGCACCCTAAGGAAAAAGGATAGAAAAGGGGTAAAAACCACATGGACAAATAACAGTTAGTAATACAATATATTAAAACTTTAATGTTACATAACAGGCGACAACGTTTTAATAGAAGTTAATTGAATGTACGACGTTAGTTTGTCAGTTTAATAACAGCCAGAACATGTTACCACAAGAAACAAGTGTCGATAATATTTCAGTAACATGTGTTACTATTAGTTTGATTACATGTTATTGTATACGAATCAATAAAGTTCATCGTATAGTCACAGATTGGGAACATAATGTGGATTATAAAGATACTAAGATAAAGAGTAAACGTAATAAGAATTTTATGCGTCCTTTTTATTTGTTTGAAAAATATCTGTTTTTGGGTTTAAATTATGTAAGGAATTCGCAAATTCCTGTCAGTGAATTCTTTTATAAGATGGAGATAAAATTAGTGTAGCCAAAAGTAGTGGCTGAAATCTGTTCCCCTATTTTTTAGTGTTTGTGTTAAGTCTTCCGTTTAGAATTCCAAATGCATTTTTTGTGATCTTTACATACTTAAAAGTCAACTAGTAGTAACAAAGTCTAAACTCAAGCCTTTAATAACATTTTTATGATTTAAAATAAATGTGAAACTACTAAGCTACTAGCTAATAATATTTCAAAGCAAATTCACAAAAAAGTTAGAATATGAAGTCGGAAAAATTTAATCCCAAGCTTTGACTTTCATTCAAGCGAAACGGCAAGCAAAGCTATTTAATACTTGCATGTGTATTAAAGAATTTTCTAGTTTCTACTGCTACTCTTTTTGTTTTATTTTATGCAGCTATTTTAAGCAATAGAAAAGCGCTATAATTTTCTGTTAGTAAAACTCTATCTAAAGAACTGCTGTTTTTAGAAAATCCCATTTGATTAGCAGGCTTTTTATAGCCCTTTCAAAGCTATAAAAATAATAGCAGTAGCTCGCCCCTATGATGTTTACCATGTGCTAATACCTACACTTGGGAAAAATAACATTAAATCGTAGTACTGCTTTCAATGGTTGCTCACTAACGAACCAATAATTTAGGGGGAGGGAAGAATTTCTTAAGATTTTCTATTTTTACGATATGCTTTCCTTGTTTTGTGGACTATAATATATGCGAACCGCTATAAACACTGAGAGAAATGTGTCTAGAAGGGTCGCTATTTGCTTATTTTTATTTGGCAAAAGTAGTATTTTACAGTAAAATAAGGAATAAAAATGATACCATTATTATACATTATACATTAGTTTAGAATGAATCACCTTTCGGTTAGTACAAATAACAGAGGAAAAGCTTGTACAGAATTTGGTAGATATGTTGCCGTCGTAAAGTACTATTTGAAAGGCTCCTTATTTTTAATCAGGTATGTTTATCATCTAAAACCTAATAGGACTGCCTCCTCAGAGACTTGGCTTGTGCTTCTACTGTAATAAAAAACAAATCACTTTAGTATTTCTAGTATTAAAGTCTTTTAAAAAATCTCAAATTTCTTGTCTATTAACTACAACTCGCTTAATAATATCCATCACTGAAAAGGCAAAATTCTTGAATAACAAAACTTCTAACAAGAAACTTTAATTCTAATCCCGGCTTCAAACGTCTCCAATTATTTTGACCTTGCATTCCAGAGATCTCAACATAAATTCTATTATTTGTTACATCGCCTATTTCACTTAAGCTTAGGCCTCATTAGAGTGTTACGCATATCTGACTAAAGTTAACCAGCTAAATGTTTTGAAATTACTTTAGTGTAGCTGTATTACGCCATGTGGTGACGGATTAAGAATACAAATATCACCACCCCACCTCTTCCCAAGGGTGCTGTAAAAGTCAGCTAAGGGATATTGCACACAGATATAATAACCTCTGTGAGAGACGGAAAACTCGAAAATAATCCCTGTGCCAATACGCCTGGTCATAGTAGACCATAATCCCTCCCAAAGTGGAGGAACCCCGTGCCCAACAGTGGGACGTAAATAGGCTGAAGAGAGAGAGAGAAAGAGAGAGCTGTATTATCGCTGCGGTCATCACTACCGGTACCGTAGAATTAGAAGGATATTATATCATCATTCTTAGCTTAGTAGATGACGCAAGAGCCTTTAACATAAGATTACACACTTGCATTATGCATTTCGTTTCATATTACAAATAATCTAACTCAATTTGTTTATGTGCAGATTTCATTTACGTGACCGTGAATGTTTGTGCAAATTATATAACAGATATAAATATAACGTACAATCATCATATTATCTAAATTACGTAAGGATAGCTAAATAGTAAATGTAGTTAATAAGAACCTGGGCTGATTATGAGTAAGATTCTCCTAGAAAACTGTAGTAGTAACAATAAAATGGTCTTTCAGTGTTGACCATGAGAATTCTCTACTGCGAGAGCGTTAGTCTATTACGCCACATTAACTACACGTCACAGAATAGATAGAAGATACTCTACACGTGTTGGCATATTATAGAACTTTGATTGCCAGTTTATCACAGATAATGTATCTGCTTAACAGCTTAGCTGACTCCTGCATACTGAACTATTTGGTGACAGATAAAGAATGAAAATGCTTACTTCTTCTGAAAATAATGACATGATTAAAACTCCGATTTATTGAGGTGTATTAAAATTTGCTTTTTTAAACCAAGATTTATCATGATTTTGCTAATCACTTAGCACTCCAACATTCTAGAAGTGTCATACAAAACTGTCGATTTTTTATTTATTTATTTATTTTATTTATTTATTAGTATTTACTCGTACCACGTTAATAACGTTTGTCTTAGTTCTGACGAGTTTGTTCCAATTTTCTATTACAGAAGCAAAATATAAATGATTAATGTTAATGAATTATACATTGAAGTTTATTTACATCATAAACTGTGGTTTTATAAAATAAGGAATCTCTTTGATGTCAATTTTAGTAGCACACGTATTTTGGGTACTGCATAAAACTGCTGTAATAAAACTGTTTAAATGTGTTATATCACTGTCAATGTCATACTACCAGGGTCACCGGATATATGCTATTGCATACATATATTTGGTGGCATGGCGACCCACTGTTGGGCACGTAAACGCAATATCAAATACTGCATCCTTATACTGGCTCCTCCATTTTGGATGAGTATTTGGTCTGCTTGTTCCACGCTGACCAAGGACTAGGTTTAACTAGATGAAAGATGCAGTATTTGATATTGCGTTTACGTGCTCAATGTCATAAAGAAAGACATCCATGAAGGTAGAGTAGAACAACATACGTTATTTATTCAAACGAAACTATTTTCTAAGGATTTGGACGCGTTACGTTTTGAAAGAATTTCCTGATGTGTATTATTTGTTACAAAAGTTTGTTGTCTATAGAGAATAAACCCGTATTTTATATAAGACTGTAATAATATTGCTTAAAAAGCTTGTAGTATAAACACTGGCCGATGTTTAAAGATTTTCCTCAACTCATATCCGTTCTATTGTTGGTAAAGGCCTTCCTTGAAGGGAGGATAATTGATAAATAATTGACGTTGATCAGACGGATTGAGATGGGATTTTGTTTTGCCTTTTATATTTCTTACAATAAACTTTTTTGTATTAGCTCATTCTCGCCTTTTACGATGCCAACTTCAAGAACACCATAAATGTGTTTTGACGGGTTTTTAATGAGCATACTTTTGCACATGTTTACACCACAAAGCATATTACAAATGTCTATTTACTCTTTTTAGGTCATAAATATTAGGGGTAATTAATTTTTATTGCTTTTAATTAGATGATAAATGCTTTTGATTGTCATTTTACTCGCCAAATTTTATAGTTTTGTAAAATTTTTATAAACACAAAAAAAAGCAAGACTATGCATTTGTTATGCCAAATTATGCATAAAACATGCATAAAATTGTACAATAAAGGCAATGTTTTTTTGTTAATTTATCTAGAAGATAAGGTATTGAAAGGACATGTTTTGTTTTAAGTGTAAAGAATGCCTGTTGGGCAATACCCAAAAATTATAAAACTAAAAAACTATAATGAAACATTTCAACAATGAACTTAGTATCAGGATAAAATATAAGTTAAAAAGCTGGAGTTATGCTGTAAACAGAAACATAAGTAAATGTGCGTTTCTTAGCTTGTAGGTTACTCGTAGCAGATGTCGTACTGAAATACTGAAATAGATTCGAATCAATCTTGACCTTAGTACAAATTAAATTTAATAAAACGACGATAATTTCAAAGTACAGTTGGCTTCTACATATTAATTGAAATATTATCTGGTCAAAATTTTATAACGATTCACATATATTTTTGTATATTTGCCCATCGAAGAATTTATTGGCACATATTTACGAATAGTTATATTAATAGTAGCAATAATGTCGTTAAGAACTCTTTTGATACAGCCCTTATAGGCTTTCCCTATTGATTAAAGACGAGACACAGGTCAGACACAATTTTCGACCACTCTGTCAATTTTATCTGATTAGATGTGTGTGGGGATTCAATATGTACTGAACAATAACATTGAACACTGGAATAGAACTAACATGGCTTTGATTGGATACGATGTAAGTAGATACTAGAGGGAATTCTAAGGATTTTATTTTTATTTGGTATTTTTTTATATATTAAATGGACATTTCACACAACGTCCTCTGGTCCCAAGCTAAGCTTATATGCTTGTGTTATGGGTACCAGAATACGATTAGAATACATTATAATATTATTTTTTTGTAAATACATACTTATAATACGTAGAAACACCCAGACGCAGTACAAAAATGTGTATGACAATTAGAAAAATCACACAAATGATTGTCCCGAACGGCAATAGAACCCGCGACCTCTTGATCGGCAGTCCGTTACATGAACCACTCAACCACGAGGCTCATCATTTGTAAAAAATATTCTAATATAATTTATGATTCCGTAGCCGCCGAAATATAATCAACGGAAACCTAAAAAACTTTTCATCAATACAGTAGACTTCTTTTACGGAATTTGTGTCTGCTGTGTGCTTGGCGTAGTAGAAGTAGGTACTTACATGAAATAGATATGTTATTGAGCTATCTTTATAGGACTAACGATAGCGTAGTGAAAACTCTAGATCAGTTTCTTATGCCTAGCAATAGTAGCAAAATTACAGTCTTTGATTTTATGTTAAAGCGCTCTATAGTCTGTCTACGTCTTTAGGAAAAAAGCTTGATTTTATTTAAATAAGATATGCATGTAAGATTATACCGAACAAAAAATTTTTTTTTTTATTTTTTTAAATTCTATTTTAATATCGCTATATTCATATTTATTCAATACTAGCTGTTGCCCGCGACTCCGTCCACGTGGAATTTGGAATTTTATAAATTTTTATATTTTTATATTTTATATTTTTATTATTTGGATAATTAATTTGGCATTATAAGGTAGCCTATGTCCTTTCTCGGGGTCTAAAGATTGTCTGTGCCAAATTTCATCAAAATCGGTTTAGAAGTTTAAGCGGGAAAGCGTAACAGAGAGACAGACAGAGTTACTTTCGCATTTATAATATTAGGAGGGATCTATGATTAAATTCAAAACCAAAATTTTACAGCGATCTAATTTTGGCAAACGACAAATCATCTGATCCGATAAATTACTTATAAAGTTTAATATTAGGTTACGCGTAGAATGAGCGAGATTACGATCTTTCCTGACAACTGATTATTGGTAAAGTTAAATAAGATTCTTTAAAAAAAATCATCCAATCTGCTTAAGAAAAATAAGTTTATTAAAGTATCGCTTTATGTTATAACTAGCTGCCCCGGCAAACGTTGTTTTGCCATACAATTCTGTATAAAATAAAATTTCATCAAAATCGGTCCAGCCAATTTGTAGCCTATGTGTTATTCTGATGTATAAGCTATATTGTGGTAAAGTTTCATTCAAATCCATTTAGTAGTTTTTACGTGAAAGAGTAACAAACATCCATACATACATCCATACTTACAAACTTTCGCCTTTATAATATTAGTAGGATAATTTACGCAGTTAATATTTGCAATATGAAATGTAAATTAACGTGCTTTACGAACTTTCTGAAAATAAAGTCATACACTTACTAACTAATATGCAAAAATCTGTCTGTCTGAAACTTTCACACCAAAATTAACGCACTGGACTATATGAGATTTGGTAAGTACAGCGACAGTTTGGAGCTAGTTTACTACGATTATAGTGAAAGGATTGTGGTAAACCCAATTGAGTGACCGTCTGTGGTACCAATGGCTCTTCAAAAAGGGCCTTAAACAATTCCTACAGGGTCGGCAATGCGCGAGTGATACGTCTGTAGTTGCAAACGTCCATAGGCTTGTTTGTCATCCATGTAGTATAAAAAAATATAATCAAAAGGTTTACTGTTTTCCTTTAAAGACTAGATAGGTGTTGCTCACGATTTCATACACAATTGAATTTGTAATCACCTTTTTTTGCATTATTTTTTTTGTCGTCTTTTGCTTTCCCAGGCTCTGGAATGTTTATATACAAAATTTCATTAAAATCGATTCATAAATTTTGGCTCAAAAACATGACAGTTAACAGAATTATTTATGTACCTATAGTATTAGTAAGATGTAAGGAGTTATTTATAACATATCAAAACACACGTATGACTTAAGTAACTATAACTGTTTCTATATAACAGAAATATTGTTTGCGTTTGCGAAGT
Source organism: Orgyia antiqua (assembly GCA_916999025.1). Taxonomy (NCBI): domain Eukaryota; kingdom Metazoa; phylum Arthropoda; class Insecta; order Lepidoptera; family Erebidae; genus Orgyia; species Orgyia antiqua. The sequence continues at coordinate 6,373,673 of OU779869.1, forward strand.
TATAATATTCATACGCGAGACGGTATGAGAAACGGATATCTATTTTAGAAAATGTATTCAACTTTGTAAAGGTCAAACACGCAATACTTATTCAGCCAACGAGCATGTCTGACGCGATTTATAAATTCATAAGAATAAGGTGAACTGAACACCGCGTGAACCTGAACACATTGTTATTATGTCAGATTGTCTAAATATTTTCATTTATGTACCTAAATTTTTTAAGGAATCGAATCTCGAAATCTTTGCTATTTATTATTACCTACTCGAATCGGCGGGTATAAAGTATTAACGTATAAAACTTTTTTTTAATTGTATTTTTTTTGTTTTGTGTAATTTTCTTAAAACTAGTTTTTTATTCCCCTGATTTGTGAAAACAATAACGTACATTAATTTATTAATATTTTGCGATTGACTCGCTATGCTTTTACTAAATAAACTAAATTATAATGGAAAAAATGATAACCATAAGCGGGACTTGAACCCGCGACCTCGGAATGCCGTTCCGTCGCTCTCCCAACTGAGCTATTATGGTCCACGCAAATGTTTACCAAATTTTCCACTACAATCATCTCAATGCGAGTTTTAACATTGATGGAGTTGGTGTAAACCGCTCAATAGATGGCGTTGTACGAAAAAACATCGCACGATGTTAAAACTCGCATTGAGATGATTGTAGTGGAAAATTTGGTAAACATTTGCGTGGACCATAATAGCTCAGTTGGGAGAGCGACGGAACGGCATTCCGAGGTCGCGGGTTCAAGTCCCGCTTGTGGTTATCATTTTTCCATTATAATTTAGTTTATTTAACAATAACGTAGTTATATAAATCATTTTTTTTTTTAATTCGTCATAAATTATTATATATTTAGATTGGAAAATAGTCAATATTATTTCAGTAGGCTGTCCGGAGTATGCGTAGAAACTTAAGATTTTGGTATGTTTCAGAAATAGTGTTTAAAAGATACCAAAATCTTAACTTTATGACGTATCAACAGCTAATGCTAATACAATTTAGTTCGTTTACTACATTATAAAAAACTACCATTGTTTCAGATTGCACTGCGTGTTTTCAACATAATTCGATGAACAACTTAAGTATTGTAGCACCCACTAGTTTCTATGAAGAATGTTTTTGTACTGAGGAAGGTTACACTACTATGGATTTACAATGGCTAGATCCAATGGATAGAGTCATAGGGTATATTAATTCTTTATTTGAAATAATGATAGAATTTTTTAATATCAATAACAATAAGTAGATGTCAGGTTAAATAGCATAAATTTATTTTAGACTAAGTCATCGTATATTATTATATGACCTGCCCTCGTCCCTTTACTAGTTCTATATAATGTCATATCAGTATTTACTGCCAGTTCTGCAAAAAAAAACTATTAAGAGGATACCAAAATAGCTTCGTGCATTTTTCTATGTACGAAGTTTTCATTGTTTCTTTAGATTGAATGGCTAGAGCTCTAATTTTTAAGTATATGTTTTTTCAATATATTATCTAGGATCGCATAAACTCAGAAACGCGATTGAAAAAAGTTTTCTCGATAGAAAATCTTAGCGAAACAACCTCTCTAATTTTTTATTTTTTTCATTTGTCGGTCTATTATCACGTATTAACTAATGAAATAACTTTAAAAACATAAGTAACTAACATATATAGAAACACGTAAATCAGAATTAAAATATATTTAGTAGATTTTGAGTAAATAGGAAAAGTATCCCTAATTCTTCATTTTCTGTGCCTACTGGCTGTGTTAATATGTACGTGTCGGCGTACGATAATATTGATGTAGGCCCTTAACAGACTAAGAGTTAAATAAATTTAATTTTAACCCGTAAATGCGTGTTGTAAATCTTATCTGATTTCTTTTAGTTATAATTCATGCAGTAGGTAGCTTTTACATGGACGAGCAACAAACATCTTGACATCAATAAATATATTCTTACAAAATTTCGCTTTTTTTAAATTAGTAATAGAAAAAGTTTACATAAATACAATATCAACACATTTTCTGTAGTTTTATATATTTATCTTTGTAATTGGGGCGGCCCCTAACAAGATGGCCGGACGATATCGTCAATTGCGCCGGGGGCCGCTGGATGCAGTTAGCGCAGGACCGCGCATTGTGGCGTTCTATGGGGGTGGTCTATCTCCAGCAGTGGATGAAGAACGGCTGATGGATTGATGGATGGATCTTTGTAATTATGTCTACTTTTTGTCATGTCCTTATTAAAAATATATTTTTACAAGACCAGGTACAGATTCAAACGTGTATGTAGAAGAGCAAGAGAATTATCTTGTGCTACGCATACCAAACACAAACCCAACATTGTCAGGGTCTTACAAATGTGTTACTAAGTACAATGGAGTGCAACATACCAAGACTCATAATTTAGATATTTTTGGTAAGTTTTATAATATCTAGTGATCATAATTTTTCCGTTTGGTGACGGATTAGCAATACAAGTTTCACCAACCTATTTCTTTCCCAGGCTGGTGTACGAGCCAGCTAAGGGACAATATAAGCAGTTAACGTCTACTGTGAAAGAGAGAAAACTTGAAACTAAGCCCTGTGCCAACAGTCCTGGTCAGCGTGGCACAGTAGACCATAATCACTCCCAAATTCGAGGAGGCCCGTGCCCAACTGTTAATGGGCGTTAATGGGCTGGAGAGAGAGAAAGGGAGAGAGAGTAATTATCATTTATCACTTTCCTGCCTTTACTGGGGTCACTGCATTCTGTTATTCTGTTATTTTCTTACTTATACTTCTGTCAGACGTCTTTGCGTTTATTCTTTTGCCCGTACGGCCTCTTTTATACAATCTATCTAACATTCTTTGGTTTTCCTTTAAACCTTCCGATTTTAATTATTCTACTTTACACATATTTAAGTTTGTTAGGTTAAAGTCACTCTTCAGTTTTTAAAACTGACATAATGTTATTTCACAGAAAAGTTAGTTTTCATCAATACACCAAGAACACAACATTTGACTCTTGGTAAGGATGACTTAATCAAATGTGATGTGAAAAGAGCTTCGAAGCCAATTATCCAATGGTATATGGGGAAAGATGGACAAAATAAGGTAAGCATTTAATAGAAATAGTCTGTCTATAGGCACTAACAATATTCCTAATAAAACCTTAAAATATGCTACTTCTTTAAATAGATGAAGTTAGCTAAAATTTAAAAATTGCTTGTTGATAAAATTAAAGCACTTGATGCGCTTAATAATAAATTTACGATACCGACGACTTTAAACAAACTATAATTTCAGATAAAAAACGATACAATAAAATACCAATTCTTACCTGAAGGACTGCGTGTAAAGAACGTTACACATGAGGACGCTGGTGATTATAAATGTTCAGCGTTAGCACTTCTAACAGCAGAAGAAGTTGAAGTAGATATCAAAGTTAAGGTGAGTTCAAAAGGTGTACTTTATAAAACTAATGAAACTGATTTCGAGCTGGATCCAGAATGCATATATCAGCTATCCTCTTTCCTAAAATGAGTGGAATCAGTAAAGTTAAAATCAAAGCAAAGCAATGAAATAACGTACTCGATAATTCTTTCATTTAAATACACATTTTTGTTTGAAGTGACTTTAAAGCCACATTAATCTATGTCTATATTAATATTATGAAGCTGAACAGTTTGCTTTTTTCAACGCGCTAATCTCAGGCACTTAGACTTCAAATTCAAAAATTCTTTTTGAGTTGGATAGTCTGTTTATTGAGGAAAAATATAGGCTATTTAACATCAAACTGCGACCAATAGGAGCGCAGTACTAGTGAAAATGATGCACAAACGGAGAAAAAATATTCGAAATTAGCAGGTTAAAAGGTCTTGGATATATCACACTTAGTTCAAGCCTATATTATCATGGGTACTTTAATATGAGAATAAAATTTACAGATAGTGACAGAGCCAACAATAACACGTTTGGCAGCATTACCTGAAGAAATAGTGACAGCAGGCAATCCTCTTATAATCGAGTGTACAGCTGAAGCACAACCACCTCCTACATACAGTTGGCAGAAAATATTGGGAGTGGTAATTATAAATTACTAGCCGTTGCCCGCAAATTCGTTCGCGTGGACTTTAGTAAATCTTAACAAATTTAACAAAAAAAGCCATCCTCTTATACCACTCTACTGATTAAAAAAACCGCATTCAAATCCGTTGCGTCGTTTTGAAACTATAAGCTCACTTAGGGACATAATACAAAAAATAATGACTCTATTTTATAATGAGTAAAGATTTGCGTGGAGTCTAATTCTCGTGTCACTATACTATCTAATCTATACAAATATTTATTTTATTAAGAAGATAACAACATCTTTTGCAAGAAATAAAACATTAACAACTACAGCTATACACTTGTAATATGCGATTGGTCAGCTTGGTATAGAACCTAGACCAAATATGTATATCGAGGTTCTTAGTATGGAGAATTAGTTACACACTGAATATAAAATTACTCTCCATAAACTCAGTGTGCTTGAGAAAAAGTCATATAAACTGAAGCACCAAAAAAAAATTTTTTTATTTATAATACTTATTAAAAATAAAGTAGCTATTATTGCATGTACGTCCTTATGTGACCCAAAATTTTTAAAACCACGTAACGTATTTTGATGCAGTTTTTCGTAGATAGAGTGCTTCAAGAGAATAGTTTTTTTGTATAAATTATTGGGGCTTATTCTCTACATTACACGCATAAAAAGTTGTGGGCCACAGCTAGTTCTATTATGTACATCTGTTGAATTCAAAGGATAACAAACAACAAATTAGTTTTGATATGAGCCGTATTTCTTACTACTTTAGACACCAAACAATGAACAGAGGAATGAAACATGGCAGGAAGAGGATAATAGAATTCGATTCGATTCTGTTGAAGCAGAAGATGCGGGTATTTATGAGTGCTACGTTGAAAACTTTGTTGGAAATTATACTAGGTTCATTGAAATAAAGGTAAATAAACTATTTTACTTTCATATTGTAATGTTTTCTGATTTTTATAACATTTTTTGGCGTTATTTCTTGGACCACCTATAGTGTATGGAAATATTTTAAAAAAATTTGAATGTACTTAATTTTTAAATATTTGCCAATATCAAAAAGATATTAGGAATAACAGTGCGTTTAAAGATTGATACCACGCAAATACATGTAATCATTGCTTAAGAATATTTCGAGTTTGAAATAAAGCAAATGGAATAAATCTGAAATCTAAATCTGAGAAAATTATGCAATAACTAGAGAACGGAAAAAAAGGTAACTTCGGTATATTTTAATTTACCTACATAAAAATATCAACAAAATAGGATCATTTTAAGTATTTTTAAGTGCCTAAGAAAATTCATGCTCAAATAAGTGTTGCTCGTGATAAGCAAAATGTTACAGAATATTTAGTACCACTTGGTAAACTTAACTAAAAAATTTGAATTGATTGTTTCAATAACATAATTCGGCAATGTCAACTGAACTTTTTTATTATAAATAGGTACTGTGTATTATAGACTAACGATTTTAATTAATATAAATGTACATCGCAAGGTGCCAAATAATCAAAATAAATATGCCATAATTGTTTTAATTTTTTGGTTGAATTTAGTTCAGTTGTGGATAAAAAGGTTGTACCATTGTAAAATTTTTAGGTATTAGTTGGTCCAGAAATAATAGATTTCAAAAATAGAACAGTTAAAGAAGGAGATGAAATACCAATAGTATGTAATACTACAGGTATACCACTACCAAATGTTACTATCACATTTGAAGGCAAAAATCTTGAAGAAGAACAGTAAGTAAAATCAACTATACCCAAATTCTATTTAGGTGTTTTTTATTTAAAAAATCTGAATTTTCATTGACATCGCTTACAATTTTTGTAAAAAATAAATATATCCTTAACGTTATAAGTTACTAGCTATAGCTATTGCCCGCAACTTTGTCTGCGTGAAATTTAGAAATCAAACATTAACAAACAGAAGTTTACTGTACCACTCGATAGATGGCGTTGTACATACATTTGGTTCCGCACATTAACACTTAAGCTCGTCAAAATTTTTGGTTATTATTCCGTTTTTCGTATTTATAAATTAGTAAGGAAGTAAGGATAAGGATACCGATGGAGTTCCAGAAAATTAAAGATTATTTCTACCATTTTGTATTGAAGTTTTGGTGCAATCAATAATTAAAGGGTCTTTCCGAAAACCCTGCCACTGCTGCCACCAGTGACCATAGTAAACTTTGTAAAAAATGTTTCCGAGTAAAAATTGTGACTTCCGATGTTCCTCTTATATTTTTTTTGTATGAATTTATGACTGAATATATATAATTAGATACAATTTTTTACATTTTTAGAGATATAATGTATGAAGAAATTAATAACTATTCACTTCTAAAAGTAACTAGAGAGAAAGAAGGTTATTACATCTGCAATGCAACTAACGAAGGTAAGTGATTTGATAGAAATAACTAAATACCCTTACTTACATAGTTAGTCAAATTATATTGATACAGCCGGCAATTCTACTAGTATAGCCAAACTTAAATATTGATAGTGTAAATATAGCACTATTCGGCGATATTAAATAAACTTCTTATTTTTAATTAAATGACAATTTTATTTAATAAAATTATCCATCAGTATTTCACCGTCCACTGATGGACATAGTTCTCTACCATAGAACGCCACAACGCGCGGTCCTGCGCTGTCTGGATCCATCCAGATTAATTCATCTTTAAATATGTACTATGTAATAGCCTATTAAGTCTAAATACGTCAAGTATTTCATTTCGTTTAAGTTAAGTTAAGTTAAGCCTTTGATGTGATAAGTGAGCATTTTTGCTCTGGTGGCAATAGCTAGATTAATAAAAATGTCTTTATCATTTAATAGCAAGGTTTACACAAAACACAAATCCAATCAACCATCTAACTGCTTTAACTGGGATCTAGACTGCAGTTAACAATGATAAATTATCAACTAATAGGTACCCATTAGAGCAAAGCAAAAGAGATGCCAGACTCCTGTTGTCTAAGATCACACTAGTTACATGTCCATGTTTTGTAGTAACACGATCCAATTTCGATTGACACCAACCCAACTGAACTCCCTAGAGATATAATTTGATCTACGTGGCAACGGACAGTAATTAACTAAAATGGCTCATTACGTGCTCCTTTATCTGCCCTTATCCTATTACATGGTGTGAACGCAACATATAATATACTAGCTGACCCGGCAAACGTTGTTTTGCCATACAAATATCAGTAGGGGGGGGGCTTGTGAAAAATAGATGTTGGCCGATTCTCAGACCTACTGAATACGCATATAAAATTTCATAAGAATCGGTCTAGCCGTTTCGGAGGAGTACGGTAACTAACACTGTGACACGTGAATTTTATATATTAGATAATTTTCTACCATACTCTTATGTCAGACTTGACATTTGTGATTATACCTTTTATTTTCAGGTCTCAGGTCACTAATTTCATCTATCTTTTATTTGTTGATCCCTACCACATCGATTCACAGAACATGTCTAAGAATATTATTATCCTTCCTCCTGAATACCGGTTTCAATACATCGCATCATGCAATTTTTGTAAGCGCGGGTCTTCTCCACTTTGGAAGTACTCAGTCTACTATAAAAGGACTAGGCATGTTTGCATTAGGCTTAGTAAAATTAAAGCTTAGTTTCAAGGTATTCTTCTCTCACAATTGGTGTGATTTGCTTGTGATATCCCTTTTACCGCATCCTGTGTGAAAAAATGGGGTGGTGACATTTGTATTCTTAATCCACCACTACATGGACAACTACACGCCCTTAGTAATTAACTAATTTAGGATTAATTGTTTATGATTATCCTGATTAATTTCTAAGACATGAAAAACTGGTGATTTGAATGTATTTTATGTTTCAACAGTGAATTTCTCTACAGAAGTAATGTATTTAACTGTGGAGCATAAGCCTTATTTTGCTGTAGATAAAGAAATTTTATGGGGTTGGAATGGAGAGATAGTTGAATTGAACTGTGAGCATGAGGCTAACCCACCGGCGAAATTAACTTGGAGGTACGTCATATAGTCAATTCTAATATTATTACATACGTAGTGGCGATTTATCATATAATCTTATTTTTTTTAATAGGTATGCCATAAATAATATTGCCAAGGCAGAAGAAATCGATATCAATAATGATTTAAGTAAAGCATCGATAAATGATATGATATACATTCCATACTATTTTGTTGAGGATTTTGCACCTTACGGTACCTATGAGTGTAAAGCTAAAAATTATTTAGGTGATGCACATAAAGTAATAGAAGTAAGACCAGGATTTGTGCCTGGAATAGTTCAAAATGTAAGTATAATCTCTTAATATTAAGACTAATAATTTTACACAGAACACAAGGGACTTACAAAGAGGTCGATCATGCTGTAAATTGCTCCGAAAACGCTTCTACTGCAGCGAATGCGTTTTTTGCCTGTGTATCTTCAGCTATGTTTTTCTACGCAAATCCACATTATAAAGAGGAAAGATTTGTATTTTTGTATGTAACGAATAAACTCAAAAAGTACAGGACCGATTTTAATAATTCTTTTTTCATTAGAAAGCTACATTATCACTAAGTAACATAGGCTATATTTACACGCGCGAAGCCGGGACGGGCCGCTAGTCTATTATAAAGGTGAAGAGTTTGTTTGTTTCTCTGTTTGTTTGATCGAACTAATATCATGAACCACTGGTCCCGATTAATATTAATTTGATAGATTCTTTTTGTGTTAAATAGTCCATTTATCGAGAAAGGCTTTAGGCTATATAAATTATTATTTATAGAGAAAACCTCTACTATAATGACATCGCAAAAACTTAACTTAAAGCAGTTACCCATAATATGCATTTGTTTGTAAGAATTGAAAAATTCTATGACTTCGTATTTCATAGAAACTGTGGGTTAACATAACGAACCGTGAAAAAATATTCTCCATTAGTATAACTACTAAAGAATTTAAAACACATATTACGCAATAAGTCACACAAAGCCTTTAAAATTGAACAAATAGAAAGACAATTTGAATTGCTAATAGGTACTAAGTTGTATTGTAGAAAATCATGCTGCATTGAAACTGAAAACTTGTCTCGTTTGAGTTCAAAGAACTTTAAAAACTTTCCAAAACATGCCTAATTAATTCAAAAGTAAGTTAATACTTAATGATACCAATCCTTTTTGCACAACTAAACTAATATATAAATGTTAATAATATCGATACCACAATTCGGTAAAGATGTAGAAAACAGTACAGCAATGTTCGCAACAAAATTATCAATTGGTCTCTTATCACATCAGAACTGACACCAATGTACCTAGGTATTAAGTTGAAAATGAAATATCATCATAGCTAGATGTCGTATTTTTTCAAAATTCTTTGCTGACTTTATTCTTGTCTAGGTACTTGTTTCGCAATATAGACAATTGCAATTTTATTCAGATCCCGAAGTCAAATATGAATTCTCCGCAAATACTCTTCTAATTAAAATATTGCTATGATAAATAATAATTTCATATGACCATAATTAATTTTGAAATAGATCGTTTACGAGATTAAAATTAAATAATTGTATTAATGAAAACAATGATTTTGAACTTTGTAATGATACATATCTATGAATCGACATCAAGGTTAAATTACCAACACTGTGAATATATGTACTTGCTTTTATTATTGAGAATAGCGTATAATGACAATGGAATAATATATTGTAACTTTAATATTGTTTAAAAGTATAACTAACGGTCTTATTCATAATGACTTATCGCAGGTTTAAATGTTCGCTAAAATCGGTTCGCGATAATTGTCAAAACTTGTCATTCATAATAGTCTCTTTACGCTAAAACGTCTATTATCTCTCCGATAAAATCTCCGTTTGAACCTCCGATAAGTCATTATGAATGAGACAATAAGTATATAAGAGCAAGTGTCCAGGACTATACCTCTTCTCTCCAACCCATTAAAGTCCCACTGCTGGGTTGGGCCTCCTCCACTTTGGGCGGGACTATGGTCTACTGTGCTGCGCTGACCAGGCGTGTTGACACAGGGTTTAGTGTCGAGTTTTCCTTCCTCACAGAAGACGTTAACTGCTTATATTCTCTTTTAGCTGGCTCTTACAGCACCCTAGGATAGAAATGGGGTGGTGACACTTGTATATATTTCTTTTTTATAATTGTAACCGTTTCTTCACTTCTTTTAGGTAACACGATTAACAGTAACGACCTCAACAGTTTTATTCGCCATTGATCCTCCTCAGAACTATGAAGGTCCTCCAATATTAGGAATCAAAGCTGAATACGATCTGATTGGAAACTATAACATAACACATATTCACCAAAATAGAACATGGGCATTAGAAAGACCTTATAAATTAGAGAAACTTAAAGCAAATTCAACATATTATGTTAGATTCGCAGCCATCAATAAAGTTGGTGCAGGACCTTGGAGTGATATGAAAGAATTTGATACGTTAGAAAAGTAAGTAATAATGTTAACTGTACTTTAGTACTTCGGACTGGACGAGGTACGCGTAGGGCGGCCCCCGACAAAGTGAACCGACGATATCGTTGAAGTCGCGGGAAGCCATTCGAGGTGCAAGCGGCACAAGACCGCGTGTTGTGGCGATCCTAGATCCTAGGGCAGGCCTAGATCTACAGTGAACGGAGAAAGGCTGATGGATGGATAGAACTGTACTCTATTTTTTTTAAACTATATATTAAAGATGATTGATTTTAATTAACACAAATGTTTTCAACAAAATTACCATTAAATTCATTATAATACACCATAGTTGATTTCATTTTGGTTAGTTTTATTTTATGTTTTTGATCAGATAAATTAACGTCTCACAATTGCCCAAACTTCTTAGCATAGGGCCGCTGACCAAACTTCTTAGCATAGGGTTTATTATCCACGTTTATTATCTATCCCTTAACTGGCTCTTACAGCACCTTAAGACAAGAAATGTGGTGGTGACACTAGTATTCTTAATCCGCGATCAAATCTTTTTTCCCTAACGCACAAAATCGATATATCTTGATATTAAAATAAAACCATACGTAATTTCCGTATGTAAAATATTGAACAAAACCAAGTAATTACAGCATCCATTAACAATTTCACCGTATAATTAAGGTTACATTACAAACGTAATCACATCTCCCTATTTGCAAAGTGATGTTGAAGTACTCCAATAAAGAATCAATTACTCAGTAAATTACATCAATATAATCGTATTACATCAACAAAGATCTTAAGAGGGGACTACAGTCCTAATTTAGGCATTTGCCTTAGGTATTGCTTTCCCTATTCCCGAGCGCCGTCCTAAAAGAGATAAATATAGTTGAGGCAGATTTTCTTTGCGAAAATTATACCAATATAATACCTAATACGATAATTAATACGATGAAGAGTATTATCTACCTACGCTTCTATCACTTTGTTTTTTGGAAAACAGTAACCTAATTTGTGTGATAAACGCTGCAACTTCATCTAAAGAAAATCGAAAAAAAAGCGGGATATTTGGATAGTCATATTTATTTTATTTTAGTAATTATGTTTTGAAAAAAAAAAGAAAGTAATAGAGGCATAGATATCAAAGACCTAGATTCCGTGAAAAATAATTCACTCTCCTGGAGACAATATCCACGAAGAAAACAGGGGACTACGATGTTCATATTTTTGTATGAAGCATAGTTTGGTGTCGTGCCCTCTTAACATGTCCTAATTTAAGATTATAAAAATGTAATTACCACATACGATGTGTTTGCTTATTTAATCACATGACGGAACTGTAATAGGCTTTTTTATTACCTGTATTCATTGATTTGTATTCGTTATTTATATTCATGATGAGGCACAATTGAACCAAGTAACTTTTGATATCGGTTATATAATATCTCTGTCTCTCTCTCCTCTCTCTCTCTCTCTCTCTCTCTCACCAGCCCATTAACGTCCCACTATTGGGCATGAGCCTCCTTCACTTTGAGAGAGATTATAGGTCATCTATGCCGCGCTAACCAAGCGTGTTGATATTGAATTTCGTTTTGAGTTTTCCGTTTCTCACAAAGGATGTTATCTGTGTAATATGCCTTATCTGGCTTTTGCAGCACCCTGGGGAGGAGATGGGTGATGGTGACACTTGTATTCTTAATCTGTCACCACACGCAAAATCCGATTGGTTAGAAGAATCGGTTATTTTCATGTGGACAGAATTATTTTAAGCGTTTTGTTATTAACAGTTTGTGATAAAATTTTAACTGTATAAAAAATTCTAATAAAACCACTTTTTTCGAATTACACGAGTATTTTTCAAAAATCGTAAATAGTGAATACAATATCTTAGTGTTGGTTGGCTGGTAGAGAATGCCATTGGCATTAAGTCCGCCATTGTACACTATTTTGTATGTGCAAAAAGTTTTAAATAAATTAATAAATATCATAATCCTTTCCAAAGTTGAGGAGGGCCGTGCCCAACAGTGGGACATTATTGGGCTGGAGAGATTATATTAAAAAGTAACTTAGCTATAATAAATAGAGCAACAAAGTGGACGGATAAACAAAATCAGAGAAACAGAACCCTAAAAAGTTAATTGAATTTAAACATAATAGGCATTGGTACCGATTCTACGCGCAAAACTAATGTTAACTAAAAAATTTTAATTGATGGTGTCAGTAACACAATTCGACAATGTTAACAGAACTTTTTTCATTAGAAAATCTGTGTATTATAGACTAACGATTTTAATTAATAAAAATGTGCACAACGAAATAGGCTATTAATCAAAATACACAGTAGTTGTTTTGATTTTTATCCACTTGCAGTAGTCGGACTGATCTGAAATTTTGCACACAATATTAAGGACCAATGACATTGCAATAATTAAAAAATACTTAGTTTTTGAACTAAGCAAATTATTTTGTAAAGTTTAGTTTAGTTGTCCATCAGAATTGGTACCGATGACATTCATTTATACATGTTTGTATTTTAAATCTGTGTTTATAGGTCAGTCCCGGAGCCTCCAATATGGCAAGTGGACTCGCTTCAATCAAGCAACGTGCTAAAGTGGGAGGAACCGGAAGACAACGGCGAACCAATTGACTATTATATGTTGCGATATTGCAAAGTATGTGTTTCAATATTATTATGTCTCTGCCGTCAAATGGTCCCTTGGTGTTTAAGTTTCAGCTGAAAATAAGCTTATCTCATGTACTATAATTAGTGATTATTGAATCAAGAATTCAAGACTTACGTTAAAGAAATAACCGAGTTGGATTTCCGCACCTTGTGTTTTAAACACTCTCTCTCTCTCTACAGCCCATTAACGTCCTATTGTTAGGCATGGGTCTCAGTCGGGTCTGGCATAGGGGTTATTTTAGACTTTTTCATCTCTCACAGAGGATAATTTATAGTCTTTATATGTATATATATATCTCCTGTCACGATGTTTGTCCGCGATGGACTCCTAAACTACTGAACCGATTTTAAATTTGATTTGCACACCGTGTGCAATTCGACCCAACTTGAAAGATAGGATAGCTTACATTTAAATTTAAAGTCGCAATATTATTTTATTGCAAATTATTTGTTTTGTATTGTATAGCAAAACAACGTTTGCCGGGTCAGCTAGTTGTATTATATAAATTATGCCATAAATTTTTTGCGTTTATTAATAATACACAATAAATTTATTTTAATTAAGTACACTTAGAAAAGTGTTAACGGAATTATTATTAAAATAAATCCCTCTTTACAGATAGTCCAAGAGTTTGAAGATCCTCAATGTAATGAAAAACTTATTGTAGCATTGACGGAATGTGAACTAGAAGATCTTGAGTTCAATACAACATATTCCTTCCAGATAACAGCGCATAATTCTGAAGGGGATTCTGACCCTGCGAATATCTCCATAAGTATTCCTGGTAACTACAATATCTTCGTCTTTTCGGTCCATTAAGGTTTTATTATTGGGGATGATTCACTTCAGGAGGGTACTTGGTGCTTATACAGATTACTATTATTGCAAAAAACGTAACTGGTTTGGCAAAGGTCAAAAGTGAGAGAACCATTGAAAACCAGCGCCAGTCATCAACCGCCTGACATATGCTGAATGTGTTCCCTTTTGCCGCAGACGTAGGGCACACATAGCACTGCATATTTAAAATAATTAGATAAATAAAAATAAATAAATATTCACGAACACTTTACGCAACGTCCTCTGGTCCTAAGCTAAGCTTATATGCTTGTGTTATGGGTACCAGAATACGCATAGAATACATATACTATTTTTCTTTTGTAAATACATACTTATAATATATAGAAACATCCAGACGCTGAACAGACATATGTATGACGTATATAAACATCGCACAAATGATTGTCCGGAGCGGGAATCGAACCCGCGACCTCGTGAATGGCAATCCGTTACATGAACCACTAGACCACGAAGCCCGTCAAGTGTTCATTACGACAATTATTTCATTTACTGTATGATAATGCCTTACGTTGTATCAAATAAATGATTTACTTTCTTTTTATACTATACCGTGCTGAACAGGCGTGTTCGCATAGGATTAATTTAGAGTTTTCCATTTCTCATAGAGATAGAAATCAGATAGAGATAGAGGATAATGGGCCTAACGCCAGTCGCAGTGAGCCCCCATACATAGGAGGCCACCTCTGGTCGGGTCATGAAAATACCCAAGTGACTACCATGACCCAGCTAAAAGCGGGGAGAAACACCTTGAGGTTTAGTGGGTCGTCCGGCAGAAAAAGTCGGGGAACACGCGAAGTCCGAAACTTGCCCCCGCAACCGGAAAGTCGGAGTTCATAAATGCATTCCCCACGTAAAAAAAACATCTAAAGACATATTCTTAAATAACTATGTTATAGTATGATATAGAATTATACTCACTGCTAATTGAGCCACGATAACTGTCAAATAGTCCGTGTTCAATATATTAGGACAATTTTTCCTAAATTAAGAAAAATAAATTGACTTGAATCCGACATTACTTGAGTACCTACATTTCTTTGGGATTGGAAGCCTAATTATCTCTAGTAATCTCGTACCAAATTACTTTTGTGGATGTTTAGTGTTTTTTGTTTGAGTTCCTCTAATGAAGTTACTTTAACAATGTGTCTTACTGATTTCAATATTTTATTCATCTTGTTTTGGTTTACTTATTTTGATAAAATACTTTAGTAAGTACTTTCATTCCTTTATTACAACAGTGACTAGCTCTTTAAAATTCTTGATTGCAATTAATAATTCAGAGATTATATTCAGTATTTTTACTCGCTTCTAGATATTTCTTTAGTTAGCCAAAATGTCTAGTTCCAAAAATATTTTAATATCTATCAAAAGTTAGTATATAATAATATTAAGTCATACATGGGATGCTGGTATAGAATATTACACCTCCCCACTCTTCCCGTGGTTGTCGTAAAAGGCACCTAAGGGAGCACCAGGAGAACCTACTGCCATCGCCAACCCACCTTCCAAACGTGGCGATTATGGCAATAACCCTCCAAATGAAACGCAGTCGCTGGATGCGTATAGCGCAGGACCGCCCGTTGTGGCATTCTATGTCCAGCAGGGGACGGAGAGAGGCTGATGGATGGATGGCAGTCGTTTACCTACTGTTACTTTTCAAGTTGCTGCATGCGTTTCTTTTTTAATAACATTTTTTGGCAGAGAATAATAATTTAATTCCTTTTCAGCTGCAGAAGGATTTGTCAAAGCACAACTACTATCAGAGGGAGCAATTATAGGCATATCAATAGTAATAATAATTGTGTGTCTCGTACTTCTCGACGTTTTGTTCTTAGTATGGAGAAGGCAAGGGATCATAGCTAGTTGTTGTTATAAAAAAAGTAAAAAGAAACCCGACACTGTACAATCTCGGTAAGATTTCATTTCATTAAACTAATGCTTTGCTGTAATAAACTGTAAGAATCAGACATTTAAAGAAAATCGGTAAAAACTGGTCAAGTGCGAGTCGGACTCGCGCACGAAGGGTTCCGTACCATTATCTATGCAACATAGGCACGTTATTAATAAATGAGCAAACAACACACACAATACTTAATTAATCACGTTTGTTGTATGAGAGCAAGAAACGGTAAAAAAAAATTGGTCAAGTGCGAGTCGGACTCGCGCACGAAGGGTTCCGTACCATTATCTATGCAACATAAGGCAACGTTATTAGTATCGAGCAAGAAACGGTAAAAAAATCATGTTTGTTGTATGGGAGCCCCCCTTAAATATTTATTTTATTTTATTTTTAGTATTTGTTGTTATAGAGGCAATAGAAATACATCATCTGTGAAAATTTCAACTGTCTAGCTATCACCGTTCTTGAGATACTGGGTACGGAACCCTAAAAATCATGTTTGTTGTATGGGAGGCCCCCTTAAATATTTATTTTATTTTATTTTTAGTATTTGTTGTTATAGCGGCAATAGAAATACATCATCTGTGAAAATTTCAACTCTCTAGCTATCACCGTTCTTGAGATACAGCCTGGTGACAGACGGACGGACGGACGGACGGACGGACGGACGGACGGACGGACAGCGAAGTCTCAGTAATAGGGTCCCGTTTTTACCCTTTGGGTACGGAACCCTAAAAATCATGTTTGTTGTATGGGAGCCCCCCTTAAATATCTATTTTATTTTATTTTTAGTATTTGTTGTTATAGCGGCAATAGAAATACATCACCTGTGAAAATTTTAACTCTCTAGCTATCACCGTTCTTGAGATACAGCCTGGTGACAGACGGACGGACGGACGGACGGACGGATGGACGGACGGACGGACGGACAGCGAAGTCTCAGTAATAGGGTCCCGTTTTTACCCTTTGGGTACGGAACCCTAAAAAAGACTCTCTTGTACTAACTTGTTTAGGAGTTACATACGATAAAAACCGCGTATTCTGTTGCTAGTTTAGAAGCTATTAAAAATATAGGCTCGAAAGTTTACATAAGTTTACATAAAGTAAATTATTAATCTTGCAATTGACTTGCTATGCTTTAACTTAATTCTCGTGTGATCGTCGGATTCTTACGGTTAATATTAGTCTATAAATCATTCATATCAATAGGAACATTAAAGTAATAACCAACCTTACCAAAAAATCAAGAAAAATAATTATTAAAAAATTAAACTCCCGTCAATTATATTTTGCAAATTTTATATCAATTACCGCCTAAAAGTAATTGAAGAATCAAATTAAAATTCAATCAAGCAAAATTAAATTCACAAAAAGATTGATGAAAAACCTGGAAATAATTTGTCTGAATTGGCATCACCTTAACCCAGATTTATTTGAAGGCACTTTTTCAAAATCACCAGACTGGCAACTTTCAGTCGCGCGATCTTATTGCCATCATATTTTGGATAATGTTTAATTTTATTGTTTTGGATAATGTTGTTGTTTTATTTCGAAGAATTAAATTTTATTGAAATGTGTGAAGTTTAATTTTAATAACGTAATATGTTAGCAATATTCAAAAACACTGAATACTTTGTTATAATTGATGGCAAAACATAGCTATGAAATTAAAATGTCAAAATAGTTTGTTAGTCTGGTAAACTGATTAAACAAAATCTATGTTTAAACAAAGTTATATAAGATTACCAACATAAGAAATTTAATAAGATAAAAGAAATATAACCTTATAGAGTTAATAAAATTGACATTTTTGGGTTATAAATTATGTAGCTATCCCAATTGTGTTATAATTAATAAATACATGTTTATACCATTAAAGATAAACTTAACAATGTTAGTTATTGTATATAAGTTTCATTTTACGGGCTTTTCGTGGCGTAGTGGTTCATGTACTGGACTGTCGTTCACAAGGTCGTGGGTTCGATTCCCGCATGGGACAATCATTTGTGTGATATTCATAAATGTCATACAAATGTTTGTACTACGTCTGGGTGTTTTCTATGTATTATAAGTATGTATTTATAAAAGAAAAGTAGTTTATGTATTATATCCGTATTCTGGTACCCATAACACAAGCATAATAAGCTTAGCTTGGGACCAGAGGACGTTGTGGGAAATGTCCATGAATATTTATTTATTTATTTTATAAACATATAAGATGTAAATAAATAATCTAATATAGGTATTTATTAGTTTAATTTATTTTAAGATCTACACTAACCACTTACCATCAGGTGAGCTTTAGGCTTGTTTGCCACCGCACAGTATATAAGAAAATCTACAACTACATTTTAAACTTGGTTCTAAACTCTAGATATTATATAAATAATTTTCAAGAAAATCCAAATAAGTCTATTCTATTATATTCAAAACTTTATATAAAACCACGAAAAGTTATTTGTTTATTTTTCTACTTTTGTAAAATAAAAAAAGTTGCCCGTCTACAGAAGCTCTAAAATGAAGCTGAGCAAAATCCTATTGATTTTTCAGCGACAAGAAGGGTCTCTTAAAAGACAACGGTGAGAATACAGACGATACTTTGAGGAGGCCTAACAATGGGCATAGAGAATATGAATACAATAAGACTACCGGCATTATTACCGGAAAACATTCCTCAGTATAAAATGGAGAATATAAAAGATTTTTCGTTATTATGAATTACAATGACATGCTGTTGTCGTCATTTTTATATTGTTATACAGTATTTATTATTTATCCTATCAATAGAAAATAGATCATTGCATAGTATGAAACAATGTTTTTTTTTATAGCTACTACTTCTTATCTAACAGTATACGAATGCAATTTCTGTTTTTAATCCAAATTTGGACTTATTCAAAGTCAAACAATTTTTTTTAGTAGGCAAGATAAAAATGATATTTTACTAAGCTAGGCGTCTGTTTCTAAAATGAATACTAAGAATAGACAAGAAATTCCATGGTTTTTTTTCCATTGTTTTTTTTTAACTTACTTTTTTTATTTGATTATTTTGATATTAAATTAAACCTTATATTTAATTTTTTGATTATTACGTTAAATAAAGTTTTATTAAAATCAGTCATATTTTAATATTAAAAAGTAGTGTTAATGCATACATTCACATACGTTTATGCAAATGAAATAGAATGTTGTTACGTTGTAACTTATCTGTGCATTATTTTATACCTAATGCTCATAATAATGTTTATTATAGTTAGGGCTGCCATACGTCTAAGATTCACAGAATCAGTGCTAGGTCCTAGTGTTCGGGGGCCGTCTAGCAGAAAAGTAATGTTGAAATAAAACCCGAACAGTTTTGTTTTTAGAGAAGATAAATAAAAACGTTATTTTTGTGTTAGTTACGAAAAACATTTTTTAGGTACTTATACTATTTCGTCCAGTGATTTGGATTGTCCAAGATTTTGCAATGTTTATACGGTTTTGGCAATTAAGTTGATGGTAGCCCTAACTACAGTTTTTAGTAATGCTTTATTTGCCTCATGCATCGTAGTGGATATTTATTTACTTTTAACAACCCATAGTAAACTAATTTTTCATATAAATTTTGTAAGATTTAATCGTAAGAAAAAATGTCATAAATATAGAGTATTTAATTTAATTCGTCTTTAGTTAATTTGAGTCTCTTTGTACTGTAAGTCTACGTGATCGTTATTTTATTAGGTATAGAAATTAATCTATTGATGTTACCACTAGCACACTAGTATTATATTTTACAGTAATTTTGCTGCTTTCTACTATTTGTTACATTAAGATCAATGCAGACGTGTGTATTATGATTTAAAATAACATGCTAAGCCAGTTTGCTAAACATGACATAAATGATTATAAAACTAACTATTCACGACCTTATAAAACATTATATTAAAGATCTTATAATAATTTGCCTTAAAAAACCAGAAGCTGGAGAGAGAATGGTGCATTTATATTTTGTTCTACATACGAAAAAAGAAAAACTGTCTTGCTAGATCACGATCATGTCACAGGAATAATATACCTGTAAAAGTTTATTTGGTGGTGGTTTGTGTCGATTGGCAGCGATTATATTTTACAAATCGAAAGAATACTTGCACAGCACGCTCTCCGATTCTCTGATCATTTATTTGTCATTAGTAATTTATTTTATTTAAAAACTGTAAATAAATACAATATTTTATGTACAGTTTAATAAACACAACCCAACCATAATATAATTTTATTGTTCATAGAAAAATGTAAAAAATATAATAATATGTCATAATAAGAAAATGTATATTTAAAAAATAAAATGCAGTCATTTATACGTTTTTCTTTTTTATTCGTCTTTTTCTATTACATACCTATCTTCTATCTTCTACTACGAGGTCCGGCGACTTACTTTTTACGATATCCCTACTAATTTATAAATGCAAAAAGCGGAATGAAAACCATAAATTTTGACGAGCCTAAGTGTTAATGTGTGTAACCAAGCCATAGCGCGATATAAATGTGATGTACAACGCCATCTATCGACTGGAAGAGTAAACTTCTGTTTGTTAGGGTTTGATTTCTAAACTTCACGCAGACGAAGTCGCGGGCAACAGCTAGTATATAACTAAAATTATATAGCTTCAATACGAAGCTAAAACTTGTCCATTTCGAATTGAATTCCCACACAAATTTCCCACATAAATATTCCCTTATTGTTCCTATCATAATATATTGGTCATACTGACCCCAAATAACACCAAATAACAGTATAAGGATAGGAGTATGATGATGATGAGTATGTTATTGTAGCATCAACTAGTTTACACAAACTGTGAAGTTTTCAGTTCTTTAACTATCACCGTTCCAAGGACACAGCGTGGTCCCGTCTGGGACCACGTGACTTCGCAATCCGTCCGTCTGGACGGATTGCGAAGTCTCAGTAATATCTAGGTTTCCGTCGTAGCTTTTGGTATAAAACTCTTATAATTTTATTATTAAAAAAAAAGACGTTTGAAAATCGTGATTGATTTAGTTTATTGCAGTGTCATCGGTTTTGCAAAATGTGCGAAATTTCAGATCAATGCGACCTCTACAATTGCGTAAAAATTACTCCCACAGATTCCGTTACACGGATTTAAAACGAAAAAAGATACGTACCGAGCTAGCTAATAAAAGCGTAATAAAGGTGGAAGTTTAAAAAAAACGATTTATTTCACATCACGTTTTTTCACAAATAATCTAAGTTTCTTTTTGACATTATGTTTGTATATTCTACGCAAAACATAATTATGTTAAAGGCCACATACTCCTAATAGTAGTACCTTTGACGTGACTTTGCATTAACAAGAACGTGTTCAAGATACGAAAATGTGTATTTTTAAAACAGTTTTTGGAAGGCCTAGAAAGAGTATAATCTTTATTTATTATAAAACAAAGTCGTTATTTTTGTATGTATGTCCCTATGTGAGTCTATCAGCCGTATTCACAAACGTTACTGTGAGGTCTCATAGTAGGCGTGGACGCACAGGGGTAGCAAAATCATTTCACAAACAATATTTAAGTGGTGAAGCGCACTATGCGTTTGTTAAACTGAACGCATAGCTAAGTTTTGTCTATGAATACAAAGGCTCGATGAACGGAACGCACTGAGAAGTGTTACCCTTTGCACAGTGCATCAACACTTAAGTACTTACTTAAGTAAATATTGTTTGTGAATACGGGTGTTAATCTTCGAAATTACGTAGCGGATATTGATGCGGTTTTCTTTTAATTGATATAATGGTTCAAGAGGGTGGCTTAATAATTTATTATGGAATTTAGAAACCAAACGTTTCTAAATTCGACGCATACGAATTTACGGGCTAGTTCAATATATAAGTCTCGAATAGAAAATTAGTTATCTGCAAGCAAATCATAGTGAATATTTAACGAGATCAATTTAAAAGGTATAGAGCGCATCTCTTATTGAAAATTAATGCTAAAAATAGTTGGAATCTACATTAAAATCGTTACAAGTAACAAACTTAAGAGATCTTTAAGAATATTTTTCCTTATGGATGACTTCGTATTTTTCTAGTTATCTTAAAAATAAAGTTATAATTGTAGGAATACACTTTTAAGTGTATTCTTACAATTATAACACATTTGATTACTCTTAGAATATTTTGTGAAAAATAAAAAACTTTTTTATGGATTATTTTTCATTACTTCTTTGTTTAATATTTGTTAACACTTTAAACTAGATACAAGTAGAGATATTTTTGTTGTGTTTAAAACTTTTTCTATAAAAAAAAATTGTGACTATCTCTTATGACGTAGACCATACATTCTCACCGGCATCGTTGATATTAAATCTCTATTGCAATCACACGAGCGCGTTATTGAAAATTTTCTATAATTTTACGATACATTCACGTATCACTATCACGTTTAATCTACGGACATCTACGTTATTACGACTTTGATATTTCAATATAAAACTTACAACAGATTGTGCTTATTCACTCTCTCTCAGCAATCCGAAATGTATAGAAAATAGCTCTATTCATGTCATCGATTCACTTTAAAACTACTGTACCGATTTAATTATAGTTTTTGCAGACATAGTTTAGAGCCTGAGAAAGGACATAGACTACTTTTTTGCGAAAAAAGGTAAAGTCGAATTCCACGCTTAGTCAAATTCTAAATAAATGACATTATTACATTTTGATGGAATCTCTGATCTTGGAGAACAAAAAGTGTCTGCCACGTGAGGAGTAGGCGTTTTCGCAGCTCCGCCACTGCAGAGGATAACCTGGATCAAAGGCCTTTTAGAAATCTATCAAATTAATAATGCAGCAAATCAATGCACCCTGCCATTTTTCCACACTATTTTGAAACTGCATGAAACTCAATTACCAGCGCACAGGTGTCAATAACAGCTTTGAAAGGTTACGTTTTCAGGTGAGCCAAGCACTTCTCGTAAATTGTGATTGTGTTTAGCAATAAATTGTACAACAATGTTCTTAGTTAGTAGTTAGGGTCGGTTAACTATGTAACTACGCAATATGTTATCATTATTACATGTAATTATTCTGGAGCTTAGAGTATAAACTTGTCTTATACTATCTTAGTCTACGAGACTTTCTTGACATCTTTAAGGTGTTAAGTTTAGTGTTTATTACGTGTTAATTTTTACGATGTCCGCGCTACAGATTAGAAAACCGTCACAAAATCCAAACCATGAAACTGAGACAACTGAACGCAGCTGCTGTATACTTTTGAAACGTTTTTATTAGTTCGGTATACAGCTATCAATCTATTAATCTATGTAACGGAATCTTTTGAAGTACCTAATTTTCACCCCCCTACAGTAATCGAATTGATCTGAAATTGCACACTTATTAAGGAACAATGACAATGCACAAATTTAAAAAAACATTCAGGATTTTCAAGCGTGTTTGTTTTAGTTTTTGACCTAATCATCCTTTTGTTATTGTGGTACTAAGTGGAAATTCTTACTTAAAAACGTATAAACGCACACTATAGTATAAATACACAAATCTCTCTACATCCCGTTTACGTCCCACTGTTGGGCACGGGCCTCCTCCACTTTGGAAGAAATTATGGTCTACTGTGCCGCGCAGACCAGGCGTGTTGGCACAGGGTTTAGTTTCGAGTTTTCCCTCTCTCACAGAGGATGTTATCTGTGTGCTATTGCACACAGATAACATCCTCTGTGAGAGAAGGGCTGACTTTTACAGCACCCTTGGGAGGAGATGGACTTCCATGAAAAATGTTCCCCGTTTTTGTAACATTTTTCACTAGTGCTACTCTCCTATTAGTCGCAGCGTGATATTGAGCCTATAGCCTTCCTCGATAAATGGACTATCCAACACTGAAAGAATTTTACTAATCGAACCAGAGGTTTCCTGAGATTAGCGCGTTCAAACAAACAAACTCTTCAGCTTTATAATCTTATCTTATATATAAAATTCACGTGTCACAGTGTTAATTACCGTAGTCCTCCGAAACGGCTCGACCGATTTTTATGAAATTTGACATGCATTTTCAGTAGGTCTGAGAATCGGCCAACATCTATTTTTCAAACCTTTTTTTTTTAGTATGGCAAAACAACGTTTGCCGGGACAGCTAGTATTAGTATAGATTTTCGATATCGTTTTACACATTTTTATAAAATAAAATCGTTAGTCTATAATACACAGTTTTTAAAATAAGAAAGTTCAGTTAACGTTGGCGAATTGTCTTCCTATCAATTTTATTATCTTAGTTAAGTTTAGTAGTGCGCGTTGAATCAGTACAAATTTCACAAAAAAAAAAAATTCTAATTTTAATTAATAATAATTAATTGGTATGACGTTTCGA
The DNA here is from genome assembly GCA_916999025.1 of Orgyia antiqua. Classification (NCBI taxonomy): domain Eukaryota; kingdom Metazoa; phylum Arthropoda; class Insecta; order Lepidoptera; family Erebidae; genus Orgyia; species Orgyia antiqua. The sequence goes on from OU779869.1 coordinate 6,398,014, forward strand.
GTTCTTCGTCTGTAGCCAATGATGTTAATATGTACCTAGATATTCAGTTAATTCTCACAGGATTCTTAGTGGTAGGAAATTATGTAGTGCATTTGTAATCTCAATCATATCTAATAACTTTAACAGTAATAAAAACAAGATTAGTAAACAAATAAAAACATAATCCTTCCTTACTTATTATAAAACAAAGTAGTTATTTTTGTATGTATATACCTATGTGAGCTTATATATCTTCAAAAGAACGCAACGGATTTTGATGCAGTTTTTTTTAGTAGATACCTGGGGTTGGTCAATAGAACGGCTTTTTTGTATAATTTGCTAAGATTAGGTTTTTAATCCCCATCTCCTCCCAAGGGTGCTGTAAAAGTCAGCTAAGGGATATTGCACACAGATAACATCCTTTGTGAGAGACGGAAAACTCGAAAGTAAACCCTGTGCCAACACGCCTGGTGAGCGCGGCACAGTAAACCACAATCCCTTCCAAAGTGGAGGAGGCCCGTGCCCAACAGTGGGACGTAAATGGGCTGGAGAGAAAGAAGAAAGAGGTTTTTAATCCTCCGTGTGGTGACGGAATAAGAATACAAGTGACATCTCCTCCCAAGTGTGCTGTAAAAGCCAGCTAAGGGATATGGAACACAGATAACATCATCTGAGAGAGACGGAAAATTCGAAAATAAACCCTGCGCCAACACGTCTGGTCAGCGCGGCACAGTAGACCATAATCCCTCCAGAGTGGAGGAGGCCCGTGCCCAACAGTGGGACGTAAATTGGCTGGAGAGGAGAGAGAGAGAAGGTTTTTAATTATCACGAGTACGAAGTTGCAGGGCAACAGCTAGTCATTTGTATAATTGAAACTAAGAATTTCATCATATTTTTGAAATACAAGCTAAATTATATATATACGTTCGAGCTGGATCGAGCACGTACATTTAGAGCCATTAGGGATTTTGTGCGAGGGAGTACTGTACTGAACTAATGTTCAATACGTGAGTTGGCTCGCTCTATAAGGCAGACACCCATAGCCTGTGCCCATAGTTATATGAGTTCCTGTCTAAGAGCATAAATACAACAGGAGTTGACAATGGTACCAATTCTACGTGCATAACTAAACTTAACTTATTTATTTATTTTATACTTTATTGTACACCATAAAACTTAATGAAACAAACATTTCTTAAATTAATACAGTGCGATCGGCAGCCTTATCGCTAATAGCGGTTTCTACCAGGCAACCATTGGATGGAGGCATGCCTGCAGGAAAGAGTGGTTAACTTAACTAAAAAATGAAAGCAATTATAACGTATTTTGATTATTGGCTCTTTCGTTGTGCATATTTTTAACAATTATCAGTTTTTAGATAAATTTAGTTGTGCACGTAGAATCGGTACCAATGCCAAGAGATTTACTGCTGAAAGAAGTACGAGAGCAGTGCTCATACTCATTGCGTATGCACACTGTCGTTTCTGAGTGTGTAGATTTTGGACGAGGCGTGCTTTTTTACCAATGAAATCACGTTATAGTGTTTGTGTGCGTTACCTCGGCACCCCATTGACCTGACATATTTGATGTAGAAAACAGTGTGTGTAACAGCAACAGCTCCTGTTGGTTTTATACTCTCGAGGTTGCTGACAAAAACACGGAAAACTCTGTAGGTATTTTACAAATGCAGGTTATAATTTACGAACATGTTATCCAGTGTAGTTAATTAATATCCACTGATCTGCAATTATGTTCAAAGTACTACGTATACATTTTTGAAAATAATAAGTAAAAGACAAAATATTGAACAAAATTTTAATATCTTTGCTGATTGCACAAATATCTGTCCTCACTAAGCACAATAAAGTCGGTTAAAAACAGAAGTTATAAGGTATAACTCAAAAGTTATAAGTCGATTTTTTTATACTTTATTTTACCCAATTACTTAAAATGGAACAACATTATTAGTATTAATAAGAATCTGTGAGGTTTTATATTTATTAAATAATGTTAGTGAACGTATACCTGCTATTTAAAAAAGGTCATAAATATTTTGTATCTTGTATTCTATACCTCTAGAGAGTTCGCTTTGATGTTGGTACGGCTTGCAAACTAAAAGAACCGCAGGTAGATATCTACATAAGAACACTTTTATATATCAAAGAACCTTTTTATTCGAATTACTAAACTAAATTTTGTTTAGAAACTTCTTTTTCTGCTTTTCAAATGGAATACATTATTATATAGAATGATGAATGTCTTTTTATTAAAACTATCCAAATAAAAATGAACCCCCGAATCAATGCGCTAACTTCCGATTCTTCTTCCCAGCCCCTTAATGTACCACAGTTGGGCACGGGCCTCCTCCAGTTTGGGAGGACTTTGGGTCTACTGTGCAACGCTGACCAGACGTCTTGGCATTGGGTTTTTTTTTAAGTTCTCTATCTCTCATAAATTCGGGACAAAAAATTTGGTGGTATGATTTTTGTCAGCGTGTCAGCTAGTAATATTAAGAACGCGCAAAACGAAAGCACAATAAGTGCAGTGTTCTATTATCCTTGTCACATGGCCAAGCTATCAGGTATTCTCTTTAATGCAGTCTAAAATTACCAGATCTCTATATTTGATCAAAACAATTTATCTAGTATTTTCCAAACATTAAAATTGACCATTAAAATATACTAACGAACTTAATTGTACTGTTATCGTCACACACAAGTAGAGTGATTAGAGTGGCTCGTTGAAAATTCCAATTGCACAGACATGACAGGCATACTTAATGCAATCCTGACCACGAATAATAAAATAGATCTGAAAATATAACTATGATATTACGATTATGACGTAATTTTATTTCCGTTGATGTGAATCTTTTTCTTATTTAGGTATAGCATGTTTTAAAACAAGGCGTAATTAAGATTTTTTAGGAATGTACGTTTATGTTGTACCTACGAATAAAATCATGGATAGGAAATAGATGATTTTTAAGAATATTTAGATAGAAAGAACTTAGCATCTGTTGTGTTTCAAAATAATCAAATACTAATCCTTATTAGTTTATTAGGATATCCTTATCCTTATCCTTGTCCTTACATAGAGATTTGGACGAGTTTAAGTGTGAATGTGTCGAACGAAACTATAGCGCGATTTAAATAAAATTGGTCAAGTGCGAGTCGGACTCGCGCACGAAGGGTTCATTTTCATTGTACCATTATCTATGCAACATAAGGCAACGTTATTAGTATCGAGCAAGAAACGGTAAAAAATCATGTTTGTTGTATGGGAGCCCCCCTTAAATATTTATTTTATTTTATTTTTAGTATTTGTTGTTATAGCGGCAATAGAAATACATCATCTGTGAAAATTTCAACTGTCTAGCTATCACCGTTCTTGAGATACAGCCTGGTGACAGACGGACGGACGGATGGACGGACGGACGGACGGACGGACGGACGGACGGACAGCGAAGTCTCAGTAATAGGGTCCCGTTTTTACCCTTTGGGTACGGAACCCTAAAAAACGGTACAACGCCATCTATCGACTGTCATAGTAAAATTCTGTTTGTTAAGGTTTAATTTCTAAATTTCACGCGGACGAATAGCGGGCAAAAGCTAGTATTAGTATGAATGTTAAAATAATTTAAATAAGTTAAGTTTCATCAAAAACGAACTGAAAAAAAGCTGCTGGAAAAACATATCTAACTCTGAAATTTCATCAGTATTAATATAGCACTGTTTGTTGATAGAGTAGCGCAAATGTTCTACTTAACTTCAAGCCAGACTTACTATTAAACCTCAAGAGCGTTGGACTTTAATAAGCAGATTTTTTTAAATTTCGACATTTCTACAGGGGTAACAATCACGTTGAAAGATTTGGTTATATAATATAAGCAGATATTAACCAGTAAAGGTAACAAAAACTGCTAAAATTGTGTTTTTAAGTACCTCTATCTATGGCTGCTACACATTTTAACACAGAGCGAAGCCACAGCGTCGCTGTTACACATAAAATATGTATGTTGCGAAATAATATTTCTTTAAATAAAAGCTCCCTGGAGCTCGTACCCTTTTCACAGTTGAATATTTCATACAACATACATTAAAATATACCCCCGTTATGTACATTTAACTGTATCTTTATTTAGTTCCACTGATTATTTATTTACTAAGTGAGTAAGTCTTCTGATGCACTGGCGGCCTCTTAGTGAAAAAGCATATAAATTGTATATCCATTCAGTCATCAGTTTTTTAGAAAGATAGGCCTCCGCCATTGAACGCCACAATATGCGGCTTGTATGCAGCGGCTCCCCAGCGATCCTGATGATGTCGTCGCTCCCACTGACTAGAAGATATATGAAGATACATCGCACCACCTTGTTGGGAGCCGCAGAGTCATTCGGTGCGCGGTCACTACTCCACTACTTCACCAGTGGTTGTGGTACATTCAAAAATAACGATTTAGTTAGTTGTATATTAAAAACTATACAACGGATTTTGATACGTGCTAGCTGTCGCCAGCATTGCGTACGCGTGGAATTTAAAAATCAAACCTTAACACATTGTAGGTACAAAAAAACCCTTTTCTTCAACCACTCTATCATTTAAAAACTTTAATCCACTAAATATACAAAATTTTAAAAAATGAAACCTGAATTAAATTTGAAAAAAATATCGTTTAATAAACAGCTAGTATGTAATAAATCCTCAATCAATGGTAATAAAATACATTTGAGTAGGTACTTAAAGAAACGCTATAAAGTGTACCAAAGCAAATTAAGACAAAAGTTCTAATGAGATTTTTTCTGTTTACTATAAAAGGTAGCTACTTTGTGATATACGACGGAATACAGCAAATCGTTGCTCTGATCAACGTCTGTTATTAAGATAAATAGTTCTCTCCCTTGTTGACGACAGCGAACGTTGGGACGGTCTAATGAGACGCAATAAGTCAAATCAAGTGTAATTATGTCTCTTTATTAGTATTTTTTTTTTCGTATTTTATATTATCTTTCTTTAGAGTAAATTGAAATAATTATTAATAATTTGCTTTTCATTATCTGTACCAACCGTCAGTCTATTATTTGGTCTATTTCACACGACAGAACAGATGGTAAATAACTTTAACTTTAACTTTAGTTAGTTTATATAGAATATTCTAAGAGTAAATTATAAGCTTCTTTCATACAAAAGGTACAAAATTAACTAAAGTATGGCTAATTTTGAACATTTATCATCTTCCCTTAGTATTCCACATGCAGTTAATCAAACAGGCCCTGCAAGTAAGTAGGTTAGTAAAGTATTCCTATTGAATACGACTTTTCAAAAAATCCTTTAAGAAAAGCTACAATTTCGCTACTTATAAAGTTTATACCGGATTTGGTACTTTGAATTAAAAAAAAACTACACATAACAAAGTTTGGAAAAAGAACGATAAAAAGAAAAACATTCATACAAAGTTTGAGTCCCTATTTGAGCCCATTTAGAGATGGAATTTCAAACAATCCTTTCCTGAAACATGTTCAGAATTTTGTTTCGGTATTTAATGTTTCTACGCAAAACCTTTTTACCTGTTTCGTAAACCTTGGAAAATTCTTGTTGTAGGTATTAATATAGAAAAATGTTTATATCTGACAGTGACTTTTAAAAAGGATTATTTTATTTTACTATCTGTTTCATAACTACTAAAAAAGTACGTATTTACGTCAATAAGTGTTAAACCCGATTCTACAATATGAATTTAGAAAAAGCTTTTGATAGGTTAGAGTACACCACATAAGGTTAATAGATAGATACAGAATTATCTTAATAAGCACCGGGCTATGTTTTTTAAGATTGAAAATGACTAGAGCTGTTACCTTCGAATTCTAAAGCTATCACAAATCATTTTCACCCGCATATTAAAAAAAATCAAAACATTTTAAAGAATATTTTAGCTAAGCGTTTTCTACAATCATTTTTTAAACATTTTATTATAAAGCTACAAAAGGCAGTTATAAATACAATGTGTATGTTACTAAATAATATTTCTTCAAATAAAGGCTCCCTGGAGTTTATACCCTTTTCTCAGTTGAATATTTCATACATCAAACATTGGATATACCAACACGGCTATGTATATTGTTACTTAAACTCTTGAGAGTATTTTTCTAAGCTTTGATATCCATTTAGAACGAATAAGTTATAAGAAATGTTTGAATATAATTTTTTCTAAGTAATAAATCAAATTATGGTGGAAAAAGTGATTACCGCAAGCGGGACTTGAACCCACGACCTCGGAATACCGTTCCGTAGCTCTTCCTTTTTTTCTAAGTGTTTTAACATTTGGTTAGTATTTGACGTTTAATTTTCCGCAGTGAAGCCGTATATTCAGTTGAATATCTTGATACCAACTATCATCAGTGTTAAGGCTAAAATGTCGGTATAACTACTACATCTATTCATCAGCCTTTTTCCATCGACCTCTTGACAAGCCCTACCCCGTAGAGCTGTGCGCGGTCTTGCGTAGCAGTTCATCAAACAGCTTCCAAGCTATTTATACTATTGCTTGCAATCGTTGCAATAAGTATTTTTATTACAAAATCTTAATTATAAACTTACATAATATAGCTTAATAGGTATATATCTAGTTTTTTTTTTACAGCATATTGATTTCAGAACACATTTTTTCGATAAAGTAAAACTTAGTTTAAGCGGCGCATTAGATTAAGCCTGGGTTTCTAATTATAAAAAACAGCCTTTCCGTAAGTTATCATCATGGCCCTTTTTCCCAATTCCCAGTGATTCGCAACATGTCATGTTTGGGTTTCTAAATGTAGAAACAGCCTTTCGATAACTATGTATGTAACTATAGACATACAAATATAAAATTTACACGTTAACACAACTCACCTAATTGATCAATTACAAAGTGTTTGATAACAAACGCTCAACTAAGTTTCAAAGCCACAAAACACCAAGTAACTACGAAACTGACACTAAGTGATAAAGTTTGGCACAGGTAATTTCCAAGGAAAACTTCAATCCAATCAAAATTATATTAAATGTTGACTAAGTCCAATAAATCAAAAGATGTTTACATAACTAAATTAAGTAGTTAAAAACTGTTTCCAAAGACAAAAGAAGAAAATGATTAAATTCAAAATTGTCTAAAATTCAGTACATCCCTTGAAAGATTCAGGGTTGGTATGTGTAAATAGTAAAAATGTATGTTTTAGGGGCATTTCGTCTAACATAGCACAGAGGCAATTATTGTGGTGACAAATTAAGAACACAAGCGTCACCACATCTTTTCCTTTCCAGGGTTCTGTAAAAGCCAGCTAAAAGACATTTTTACACAGGTAACGGAAATAAATAGAGAAGGAAACCTCGAAAATAAACCCTGTGCCAACACGCTTGATCAACGCGCCATAGTAAACGATAATCTCTTTCCAAAGTGAAGGAGGTGTGTGCCCAAGTTTATTGGCCTGAAGAGAGAGAGAGAGCAGAGCACAATGACAAAATGCATTAGTATAGTTTAGGTTTGAATTTTCCATCTCTTACAAAAAATGATCCATCAACACAGAATACGGATATCCTGCACAGACAATGTTATTACAATATTCTAATGTTACATTCGTGTAGCAATAATTGTTACTGTAAGCTTACTCCATGTTGACATGTTATGATCAATTGGATCATTAATTATATGAATGTATTCACAGTTGACACGTCCGGGAGGATCAACGTACACATTTACATAATAAACACACATTGCTCATAAGATAATTTTCGATAACAAAGGTGCTTTTTCTACGTGCACAATTAATCTTAACTAGAAAAGAAAACAACCATTGGTGTGTTTTTTTAATTGGCTATTTCGTTGTATACATACATAAAATCTATAGTCTATATTTCACTGTTTTTATAATAAGAAAGTTCAGTTAACATTGTTTAATTGCGGTATCGACACTATCAATTTTCATTTTTTGATCGAGCTGCCAAAGAATTGTTTCAGAACCTACAGTAATTTTATTTTTATACATAAACCTTTTGAGCTTTATTCTTTTTGTAAAGGAATAATTTATGCTAATAGTCATTCATAAAAAAGAGGAAAAAAGCTGTTACCGGTTTAGTAACGTAGGTACCTATAACCGGCTTACTGGCGCACCGTATAAAGATAATCGGATTTCAATCATTCGTATGACGTGCATCGGTATGTATAAAGGAGAGACATGAACGCTTTTTCCCTTCCAAATTGTTTCATCGCATTTTATTACAAACGTATTTTGTAAGTACTTTCGCACAGGTATTAATAATATTTTTACATAGGATGCGTTAGATTCTTTAAGGTATCGTTATGTTATTGCACCTTATAACATAAACTGGGACAATACAGTTACTTAAACAATGGGCTAATTTTAGCCTGCAAAAGTGTCTTATAAGTCCAATCGTTTCTTGCTCGCTGAAAAATAGAAAATAACAGATCTTGTCTTTCCGTATCCTTAACAACGTAAGGCTATTACTATAAAATAAATGTAAAAGGAACTTTATCTATCTCCCTCTTTCACGCCAAAGCCAGTTAACCGATTTAAATGAATTTGGAATACATAAACTAGAGCCTCAAGTCAAGTCAAGTGAAAGTCAAGTCAAGTCAAGTCAATTTTTTTTATTTCAAGTTGGCATGTTTTACAAGCTCTTTTGAAACGTCAGAAACTAGGTGTCTGTTCCAAACGCGAATCCTATGGAGAAGAACAGACAAAAAACTCAATGGATTTTTTTTTCTATTCTCTTCATATTTTTTTTTTCAATATCATTTTACATTGTTGGAGGGGTGTGAGGATGATGCCGATTAATGCTATCTAGACTATAATTAAAAACTAATTTAGAGACAAGATTGCCTTGTTAGAGCAAGTCGACCAGTCCTAGCAGAAGGCACCCGTTCACGAGTATAACGCACACATCAGCCCCGCACAGCTCGACCATTTTGTAGGGAACCGTGCGACCCGACGTGCAACGCTACCAACTTTGAGACATTTGAGTGAGCATGACGAACTTGCACCATTTGACAAAAGATATACAATAGGGCTGGCAAAATGCTCACACCTTTACAGTCATATTAATAATTACAACACCTCAGAATGGATATATAGACTTACCTACTTTTTATTTCCAACAAAAGTGATACTAACTTCGTATTCTATGCGTACAATGTCGCGGGAACCAGATGGAATATACTTTAAGCCCATAAAATATTTAGGTAAATTGTTATACTAAAACTTTGTAGCTAGTTAGTTAATCTGACAAGTCATTGTTAATTACACAGCTCGAAACTCGAGAATGCTTCTCGGCTCTCAATTTATATTAAAGAACGACGCAGATGACTGTGATTAGTGTTCAAGTCTATGCGATGAAGATATATTTTAACTAACTAGAAATTTCGGCAGTTTATAATAATATAATTTTAATACAATACTTACAGCTACAAGCTAGTGTAGGAAAGCGGACAAAAATTTCATTCATGTTGTGAACCTTTCACAATAAACAGTATGAGTGGAATAAGTAAATGAATGTACACAGTAATGTATCTGTAGTCACTTCTGTTTGGATGTTTATGTCCTAGATATAACTTAAAAATGAACAATGTACAGACCCATTTCCTCTCCACGATGCTGTAAGAGCCACCTAAGGGATAACACAAGCAGCTAACTCAACAGTTTTCTGTCTCACATAAAGGATCTGTGAAAGAAGAAGAAGAAAGCTCTCGTCTTCTGTAGGTCATTAATGCTGAGGAGTGTAGATGGCGAAATGTGTGATTTCAAAATTGATGGTGTCTATAATAAAATTTGGCAACATTGACTAAAATTTCGTGTAATAAAAACTATAAATTATAATAACTAAAGACAATAATTATTCTAAATGTCCACAACGAAATAGCCAATAAATCAAAATACATCATAGTTGTTTTATACATAATGACGAGCCTCGTGTTTGAGTGGTTTATGTAACGGAATGCCGATCAAGAGGTCACGGGTTCGATTCCCGCTGGGGACAATCATTTGTGTGATTTATCTAATTGTCATACAAATGTTTGTTCTGCGTCTGGATGTTTCTATGTATTATAAGTATGTATTTACAAAAGAAAAGTAGTTTATGCATTCTATCCGTATTCTGGTATAACACAACACATGTCCCATAACACAAGCATATAAGCTTGGGACCAGATACGTTGTGTGAAATGTCCATGAATACTTATTTATTTTCATTATTTAGTTAAGTTTTTGTTAACGTCTCTACAGACTATTAAGAAAATCGTTGCAGTAAAGATATCTTCTATTTATCTTTCAATAATGTTATTGACTCTACCTTTTTAAATCTTGTGATCGATTACCTTAAAAACTATTGAGACAGACCCCTAATGCTCCTCAGACTCTGACAAGTCCCTAGTGATTGAATTAAGCGACCCGTTTGATAAAACTTTCCTATTGAGGTATTACTGAAATAGCTTTAATAAAGTTAACTGCAACAGAAATTATTTAGTAAGTTCTAACCAACTACAGTAAGTACTTCCTCTCCAGCTCAATAACGTCCCACTGCTGGGCACCGGCCTCCTTCACTTTGGGAGGATTATGGTCTTCTGTGCCGCGCTGACCAGGCGTGTTGGCACAGGGTTTAGTTTTCCGTCTCTCACAGTAGACGTTAACTGGTTAGTATATTGTTCCTTAACTGTTCTTTTATTTATTTTTATTCTTCAGCACCCTGGGAACGAAATGGGGTAATGACACTTGTATTCTTAATACGTCACCATACGGACCGGAATAATTAACTACTTATGTGACAATTATTTGTAAGTTATTTGAAATTGAATACAAATTGTTTAGGGATCTTTATAAATGTATTTATATTGTATTAGCTATTAGTTAGTATTTCACTTATTTTTGGCATATAATTACCATAATATTAGTACACCACATGTTACCTATTCGGTCTCAGTCAAGTCCATTCTAAGGTTGTCTGGAAGAGATCGCAGCTCGCGATGAGCCTTTTGTATCTATTATTAAGTCTAGTAAGTAAGTTCTGTAAGCTAATATGGTGTGCAATAAAGAGTATTTTATTTTATTTATTTAAATGAAATCTAGCTAGATCTATTAAGTGCCCACGAAAAAATATACGTAATTTTTTAAAATTAAAAGTAATGACGGGCTTCGTGGTGGAGTGGTTTATGTAATGGACTGCCGATCACGAGGTCGCGGGTTCGATTCCCGCTTGGGACAATCATTTGTGTGATATCCATAAAATATCATACAAATGTTTGTACTGCGTCTGGGTGTTTACTATAGTAATAGTATATCCGTATCTGGTTCCCATAATACAAGCATAGAAATACTACTACTAATACTACTATACTTTGGGACCAGAGGAAGTTGTGTGAAATGTCCTGAATATTTATTATTATTTATTTATTATAATTATACGCGTTTTCTAGAATTGAACTAGAATATACCTACAAGATTTCTTGATCAAAAATATTAGATAGGTTAGATACAGATCTATACACCCTTTGTAAATATTACCTTTATCCAGTTTAATATTACTAGTAAAATACCTACTACCTACTCTTGGGATAAATAAAACTTCTAAGCATAATCAAGTTTCACACTTTAAGATATTTTTCGGAACAACCAGAAAGAACTTAATGCAAAGAATCCTGCCCCGACGTACCCACAAAGTTTAAGTAATAAGTTTTTCACCTCTAGCAACATAGAGGGGTGAATTTAAATGAACGTATGTAAACACTATGATAAAAGGAGATGTATATCGAAAATTTGTTGTTGCTTACATTTAAATATGTTAAGGAATTTATGCCCGAAATTAATATTAATTCCTTAAGAGGCCACGATAGCAAAAAATACTTTACACAATAATATGGACTTCGTATTCCGCTGTTTGTGACCCGCCAGGACCCAACATCACCAAGATTGCAGGCAATGAATGGCAGTGGAAGGGCAACGACAGGGTTTTGTGGAAGAGTTTGGAGGAGGCCTTCACCCGAGCAGGGATTCATATCTTGGACGTTGGACGACTAACCATACTAACATTAGCAAGTAAGCGACAAATAATTAATTAATAACATTGGTCAAGTGCGAGTCAGACTCACGCACGAAGGGTTCCGTACCATTATCTATGCAACATAAGGCAACGTTATTAGTATCGAGCAAGAAACGGTAAAAAAATCATGTTAATCATGTGAGCCCCTCTTAAATATTTATTTTATTTTATTTTTAGTTTTTGTTGTTATAGCGGCAATAGAAATACATCATCTGTGAAAATTTCAACTCTCTAGCTATCACCGTTCTTGAGATACAGCCTGGTGACAGACGGACGGACGGACGGACAGCGAAGTCTCAGTAATAGGGTCCCGTTTTTACCCTTTGGGTACGGAACCCTAAAAACTAACCTACTAACAAATATTTCATTATTTGATCATAATTATTGTTATTATTATTTTTTATTATAATATATTATATTATATATCCATATATTATATGGAACCTAAATGTAAAGGATATGAATGAATAAATGGCTTTATTATTATTCCGCTGTTTTCTTCGTAAACATTACATCTAGAGCAAGAAATTTTTCTCACTGTATTTATGTCTTATGTATCCCTATCGGCGCGGCGCACGGGAAAAGCCATAGCAATACCTTTTGTAAATACCTAAATTGGAGCTGTAGTTCCCTCCTAACTTAATGGTTACATGGCACAGAAAGGATATTTTTAGGATTTGAAGAGTGAAGAAGTGAGAAACATTCGTGGCAAAATCATACACAGAGTTTTCATACATTACCTATGCGAAAATAGCGCAATCAACACACAGCGAACGTTTGCGACGATCGCCTTGCGTGCGAAAATCTGTGGAGCAATCTGTGGGTAAGTTTAAATACAAACAACATAGTACATTCGTTGTAGTTTTATTTTCACTATAAAATAAAAAGAAATATTTACAAAATCATAGAAATAGTACACTAAAAATCATCACAAGTTTGTTTAGCACTTACAATACATTTGTTAAGACTATAATGTCCACAGTTCATACACACACTACTACAATATATATTTAACTTAAATATATTATGGTTATTGTCATCATGGAACGTAAAAAAAATACATTTATGCCTTAGAAATGCAACAATTAAAAAATAAAAATTTGGTAGTCAAAACCAATAATAAGGTTGGTAAAACCAGATTTCTGATTACATAAACATGTAGTAATTTAACTTTACTTTAGGCATTGCATGTATTGTAATTGTATTGAATAAAATATTTAGGTACCTATTTATTTCAAACTGTATGTTTTGACTGACTAAGACTTGTCAGTGAAGTTTTAAAGTCAACCTGTATTATATTGCTTGTTAAACAAAAAAAAATGTAAAGCTTATTGCATTTTTATGTTTAACAAGCCGTTTGATCCGTGTGGTGACGGGTTAATAATACAAGTGTCACCACCCCATCTCCTCCCAAGGGTGCTGTAAAAGTCAGTTAAAGGATATTGCACACAGATAACATCCTCTGTGAGTGACGGAAAACTCGAAAATAAACCCTGTGCCTGGTCAGCGAAAAAGTAGACGATAATCCCTCCCAAAGTGGAGAAAACCCGTATGCAACAGTGGAACGTAAATGGGCTGGAGAGAGAGAGAGAGAGAGAGAGAGAGAGAGAGAGAGAGAGAGAGAGAGAGATGTTTAACAAGCAAATACAGGCTGACGAAACGCTTAAAAAGTAATTTATTTTTAGCGTAGACAACGTTTAAATTTCTACAACCAGCGTAAAACAGCAATGAATAGTACAAAAACTTGTTACACCTGAGATTCATGGAAGACATTTCTTAATAAAACGCACCTTTAGTATAAAAGTGGCCTAACTCAAAAATATAAATTAAATATACAAAACGCTGTAACGTGTAATAACTTACAGGCGTTCTCACTGCGCTGTCTACTAAGCCAGAATGTAATCAGGTCAGTTCTGTGTACTTTAATTTTTAAGTTAAGTCACCCTAATATTACAAAATTAGAAATTATAGCAGTACAAATAAAAAAAAAACATTTGGTGTAATACCGTTCTATGTAGCGTAGAGTATGTAATACAAATTGTTAAAGAAAATAAAGGACGTCACAAACGGCATATTAATATAGCGAGAAACAGACAGATGTATATAGCAAAAAGACGAGGTGAGAAAGAATTGTCTCTCTTTCGCTATATTACTATATCGTAATATGCTGTCTATCGCGCTCAAATGCTAAATCATGTTAATTATAAACATACCTATTTATATAGCATAAAGATAAAATAAAAATACATTCATTCCCACGATGACATATTTCTATCTAACTACACGCACTTAGGAGGAGATTTTCTTTTTTTAAACTAAATAAAATATTACCAAATAATACGGCAATCATATTATTATTAGTTTATGTTTAGCAACTTTTCTTTTTCCCATTTACTTCCCATTCATCATATTGCTGTAACTAGTACTGGATTTAACTTTGATGCCATCTACAGGCACCGAACAAAATATAGACCCTAATAAGAAATGCTGCCCGAATTAAGCAGAAAATTTTCCTCACAGAATATTTGCTGCCACTGAAAAGACCCACTCATTATTCTAAGAGTAAATTCAGCACTAGTTATAATATTAGATACAGGTATTATCTAATTTTTACCAAATTTTATATGCGTATTCAGTAGGTCTGAGAATCGGCTATCTATTTTTCAAACAGAGATTTGTATGGCAAAACAACGTTTGCCGGGTCAGCTACTTATTTTATATCCGTTCGCTAAATGATCAGATACATGTTGCGTTGACTTAATGAGTTAAGGGCAGAGCACATAATATGATTTGGTATATACTCGTAATGTTATTAGAAAAAGTTGAGCTTACTCAATGATGTTAGTGAATATTCTTGTAAACGCAACTTTACTGATTCTATATCAGTAAAGTTGCGTTTACAACAATATTCACTAACATCTTTGAGTAAGCTCAACTTTACGATTCTCTATAATTAATAGCAAAAATATACAATGACTAATCAAGACTAAAGTTATAAAATGATTACAAGTCTAATTTAAATATACATAAATAAATGAAAAATAAATTATTTCTACCTAAATAAATGTTACAACAAGAGTATAAGTACAAAAATACTACATTTTAAGCTGACATACAATTAGACCGGTTAGAAAGTTGAGCAGTATAAAAGGAACTAACAATATTATTATGCATATAAAAACTTATAACTACCTACATAAAGTATAGTAATATGATAGTTGTAGATCTCTAGGAAAAAAGTCTACAATCGCGATTGAAAATACTCGAATTCGCGATTCTAAACATTCGAATTCGCGATCGAAAACATTCCAATTCGCGATCGAAAATATTCCAATTTGCGATTGAAAACGATCACATTTGCGATTGGAAATGTACAAGATTTTTTTTATGGGCGATTTATTTGCATTTACTGATGATGCTACAAAAAGAAACAACAAATAGTTTTTCTTCAATGTATCAGATGAATTTAGACATTCAGACTAGTACAATATTGTTTACAAACTGTTCACATTTGATATTACCTACATTCAATAAAATGTAGGACATGATCAAAGATTAACCTTTCACTTAACGTCCGTTTTGAAACGGTTAGACAATTAGCTCAATACATTTGCTTGGTACTTGTATCTTTTTATAAATAATATTTTAAACAAATAATTTAATCATATATTGACGTAATTCTAATGAAAATCTCACAGACATTTCAAAGTCGACGAGCCTCGTGGTTGAGGTAACGGACTACCGATCAAGAGGTCGCGGGTTCGATTCCCGCTTGGGACAATCATTTGTGTGATTTTATGTATTATATCCTTATTCTGGTAACAATAACACAAGCATATAAGCTTAGCTTGGGCTACTACTATTTTCGGAAACATGATGCCAAAATTCTATATAAGGACTGAGCAAATAAAATTCTACGCCCATTTTTAGATGCCAATCATTTAGAAACAAGTGTACAATAGATAATCGGAGCGCGTTCATATCAATATTTTTACTAGCATTTCCCTAGCTGATTTCATTTAGCTGACTAAAGCGTTTTTAGTAGTATATATTACACAGAAAAACATTAAAATATAAACAGAAAGTATAATTATAACAAGATTTTTAACATTAAAGTATTTACTGGGAATATTTGTGTAAAAAACTACAGTGACATTTTCTACACTTTAAACAATATTTGCATATACATAGATATACAATAATTATATCCAAATTTTAATACATCTACTTTATTAATGAATATTGTTGCTAGTATTCAATATTTTACTATTTATCTAACTTCTTAAAAAAGTCTTTAATATTAAACTTATTAATAAATGTTGGCTAGCTACATTCAGTAGTCGACTTATTATATAATAATCTAATGTGTGATGAGAAATTCATGTCCAATATTAAAATAATGTATATATATAAAATTTGTTCCTACCTTGACGGATTAAGAATACAAGTGTCACTACCCCATCTCCTCCCAAAGGTGCTGTAAAAGTCAGCTAAGGGATATTGCATACAGATAACATCCTCTGTGATAGACAGAAATCTCAATAAACCCTGTGCCAACACGCCTGGTCAGACCGGCACAGTAGACCATAATCCCTCCCAAAGTGGAGGAGGTCCGTGCCCAACTGTGGGACGGTAATGTACTGGAGAGGGATATACAAATTGTAACAGTTTAAGTATGTTGTCTTCGTCCCATTTCATTTCCTGGGTGCTGCATAAACCAGCTGTATAGGTATAGTACGCGTCACGTAAAAAGAACGCTGGAAGAAAGTGGTGGGGGCGTCTTTGCGCATGGGTACAGTCTCGCACGAAAGTTATGTGCCTATTATTTTATTTTTGAACTAGGCTTTCGCTGGCGAGTTGTGGCTTGGTACCTACATATTTGTTATTCTTAATAGGTATTACATAGAAAACCGATAAATCGCCTATGCGCAGTTTGACCGCCAGCGTTCTTTTTACATGACGCGACCTATATATACGTTAACATCAACTGTGAAATACGTTAATGTGTTAGTTTTTATATTTTGAAAGATGAATTAATCTGAAGTTCTTGGTGAATTTTTAGGGTTCCGTACCCAAAGGGTAAAAACGGGACCCTATTACTGAGACTTCACTGTCCGTCCGTCTGTCTGTCACCAGGCTGTATCTCAAGAACGGTGATAGCTAGACAGTTGAAATTTTCACAGATGATGTATTTCTATTGCCGCTATAACAACAAGTACTAAAAATAAAATAAATATTTAAGGGGGGCTCCGATACAACAAACATGATTTTTTCACCGTTTCTTGCTCGATACTAATAACGTTGCCTTATGTTGCATAGATAATGGTACGGAACCCTTCGTGCGCGAGTCCGACTCGCACTTGACCAATTTTTATTATAAAATAATGTGCATATAATGCTGTGTCGTAGCAGGGTTCATGTTTGATACTGTCAAATATTTTAACACCTCGTAAACAACATTATTCTAATGAATAAATGAATATGAATATTAATATGAATCTAAGATAACAGTGGCCACGAAATTTCAGATTACTTATTTTTGATTAAAGCTATTCTAACGCCTTTTACCTAACTTGTTTTGTAGCGAAATTGAATACTAAAATTCTACATATCATAAACATTCGTAACAGCACAGAATTAATAAAACTAAATAATTGAAAATCAATATTTGTTCATACTATAATCATTTAGCATGATCTAAATATAAATAAAATGCAAATATATGTAAAAACTATTGTATAAAATATAAGTTAATATACCTATAGTATGTAAAGAACAGATTTTTGTCACCAAGATATGGCAGTAATGTCGAAATTTAAGACTAGTTCTACACTACAGACTAATATTAAAAAATATAATAATGCTTTTAGACCTAGCACATATGTACAACCACAGATATACCAGATGGTGGATTGACGTTTAAAATTGAGGATAAGTAACTTTAGCCTTGCTAAATTGTACTTCCCCGAATAATGACATTTCATATGACGTATAACCTCTAAAATCTATACATGTATGTCTATGATACACATAGACATACATGTATAGATTTTCACGCATTAAGGGATTTATTACGATCATTAAGAGCGCGCGTAATACTCAACGGTTATTCGATCAAAAAAGTTAGTAAATTTTATGAACATTCGATTTAATAATTATGTATCGTAGCATATTGGTATAAGCATGCTATAGACTAAACAAAACATCAGTTTAACAGTTTAATAAACCTGAAGTTGTCTTTATGCGCTAGTTCTTACAAGAAACCATTTACAACACAAAAAATAAAGAATTATTATTACCGGCTAACACTCACTGTTCTGGGACCTAGAAGAGGAAGACCTAAGAAAAGATGGTTGGACTGTGTGAAAGAGGACATGAAAGAAAGAGGAGTTGACACAGACATGACGGCTGATAGAAGACTATGAAAAAAAAGACATGTTGCGCCGACCCCAAATAATGGGATAAGGGCAGGAGGATGATGATGACTCACTGTTCTGGGATTGAGGATTTCGACCCAGGTTTCGAGCATATCCGCTACTCATCTTCATTCCGATCTCATAACAGTGAGTTTTAGCCGGTAACGTAATATTTCTAACAAAGAATTCAGGCTAGCATTTTCTATAATCCACAGTGGGGTTCAAACTATTATGGGGATACCTCAAAAAATGAAAAAACTAATATAAAAAAAAATATGCTATGTTATTGCCTATTTTTATAGATTTACCAACTATGACGTTACAATATACCGCGGGTGCATGCACATTTTATTTGAATCCCGAAATAGTAAGCAATTTCTCCGCTACATCTTACTTTGAATGAAGAGCGTCGTGTACGCGATAGGTGGCGTGATTACACATTTCTTTTTTTTTACTATTCCATTCATAACAATTAATTGTTTATTATTTTTATTAGTAAAATTATATTGGAAAAAACGATTTACCAGACCCTTTTCCGCTGCAATTTGATTTATTAAGAGGATACCAAAATAGCTTCGTGCATTTTTCTACGTACGAAGTTTTCATTGTTTCTTTAGATTGAATGGCTAGAGCTCTAATTTTTAAGTATATGTTTTTTCAATATATGATCTAGGATCGCATAAACTCAGAAACGCGATTGAAAAAAGTTTTCTCGATAGAAAATCTTAGCGAAATAACCTCTCTAATTTTTTATGTTTTTCATTTGTCGGTCTATTATCGCGTATTAACTAATAAAATAACTTTAAAAACATAAGTAACTATTATATATAGAAACACGTAAATCAGAATTAAAATATATTTAGTAGATTTTGAGTAAATAGGAAAAGTATCCCTAATTCTTCATTTTCTGTGCCTACTGGCTGTGTTAATATGTACGAGTCGGCGATGATATTGAATAATATTGATGTAGGCCCTTAAGTAAAAGCATAGGAATTTAATTGCAAAATTAACAAATAATGGTACTAATTCTACGCGCACCATTAAACTAAACTTAACCAATAATAATAATGTTTAGTTCAAAAACTAAAAAACACGCTAGAAAATCCTGATTTTTTTTTTAATATTATTGCATTGTCATCGGTCCGCAATATGTGTGCAAAATTTCAGATCAATCCGATTACTGTAAGTGGGTGCAGGGTTGGGCAGTATTTCAATTACATGTAATTGAAATACGTAATTGAAATACAATTACGTATTTTGTAATTGTATTTCAATTACTGCCTCAAAATGTAATTTGTAATTTGTATTTCAATTACCAGACGTCGAAGTAATTTGTAATTAGTATTTCAATTACTTGAGGCTTCAAAATACATTTTTAAAATACATTTGCAACCGTCACTTTATGTAGCCAAAGTAGCTATTGGAGCTGCATCACTGTACCCGTTAAATAAGCTGTACGTCAAAATTGGTTATCAAAACGCAAATTGTCAATGAAGTAACGGCGGCCCATAAAATGTTACTTTACCAGCATTAGTTTGAAGTCGGTGCCGAAAATGATCGTTTGCCACAAATACGATAATCTCATAGGGGCTTATATTTTTACGCTGTTTGGGGTAACTACAGTAAATTGATATACAGATATGAAGTTAATTGTAAAATCAGTACCTGTTAAACAAGTTAAAAAATTTTGTAACCATTGTAGCTTTTGATGAATGTACTGACTGGTGGAAGGTAATGCTGCTAATGGTTATTTACGTTGGTTCTCCGTGTGTTGACCGATTAAGAATACAAATGTCACCACCCCTGGAACACCAAAATATTCCGAAAAACTTTGATTTTGAAATTCGATTATAATATAATACCGAAAAATTGTAATGTCTAGGTATTATTAAAAATCACGAAATATTTAATAAATTAAATTGTAGTGGAAAAAGTGATTACTGCAAGCGGGACTTGAACCCACGACCTCGGAATACCGTTCCGTAGCTCTGCCAACAGAGCTTATTGCGGTCGTGCTAACAGCAGGGGCGTGCGCTCTATACAAGCAGAAAAGCACTGCTTTACTTGCCATTCACAGATATTTTAATAAAACGTTCGTATGTTTTAGATGACTTTATTCATTTATTTACTATTAATTAAACAAAATATTATAACTTAAAAACGCCTAATAATTCATAAATAGCACCAATATGTGCTTGCAAATTGCTTTTTTGCCAGGCGTTTGGCGAAGGAATAATATTAGCGTAGCTAGCAAGCTCGGCGCCGACCGCCTGCCATGAGTTCATATGTGTGTAGAAATTTTGGTGTCCGTGCACAGTTCGCAAACGCACACAGGCTTGCATACTGAAGACGCCTTAAACCGGAACTCCTGCCGTATGCTTTGGCGATCGGAATTTTCCGCGAGTATTCAGCGTTCGTTCGTTACCTATTATAATCCGAATAAATACCGGGTGCTTCAAAAAAATGTATACACACTTTGAACTTCCATAGAAAATTTATTTACCGTTCTACAAAGTTAAATTTCAGGAAAATAGAAAGCTGAAAGTCCAATGTAAATGAAACATAAATAACAAATGTTAATACTGTTCAAATTGGTGACCTACAGCATCAATACAATTCTGAGTACGAGTCACCACTGATTCTGTACATCGTATCAAAACGTCCAATGAGATTTCTCTACACACTGCTTGAATCTCATTCCAAAGAATGTCTAGGTTACGTGGCTTACGTTTGTACACCTCATCTTTTACTGTGCCCCACAAGAAGAAATCCAGCGGTGTAAGGTCTGGAGAGCGTGCTGGAAACACGATTGGCCCCCTGCGTCCTATCCACTGACCTTTTCTTGTGGGGCACAGTAAAAGATGAGGTTGTTTTGCAACAATCTCGACCAGCTATCTAGTATTTTTTATAGAATGCAATTGAGCTGAAATAATGACGCGACTTTTATTACTAAAGTAATTTATTAATTTTACAATTGACTTGCTATGCTTTTACTTAATAAATTAAATTGTGGTGAAAAAAGTGATTACCGCAAGCGGGACTTGAACCCACGACCTCGGAATTCCGTTCCGTAGCTCAGCCAACTGAGCTTATTGCGGTCATAAGCAATTGTGTAAGCAATTGCTTATGACCGCAACTAGAGTGCTAGTGTAGGGCAAACAAGACTACGTGAAGTCGGTTTTGCAGCGATTCGTTTTAGTCGCAAAATTATATAAAATATCGAAAATCGGAATGTCGTTTTTCGCAACGAGAACTCTTCGAGCATTTGACTCTTCAGACAAATGAAAATCAGAAAAGTATCAAATCATATTTATGACTTTCGGTTAAACATATTTCGTGATTATAATAATAGACATTACAATTTTTCGGTATTATGAAATTCGGACTTTTTAAAATCGGAATTTCAAATTTCAGAATAAAGTTTTTCGGAATATTTATGTGTTCCCTGGTCAGCGCGGAACAGTAGACCATAATCCCTCCCAAAGTGAAGAAGGCCCGTGCCAAACAGTGGGACGTAAATGGGCTGGAGAGAGAGTTATAACTTTTTAAATTTAAATTTTATCGCTATTTTTACTAGACAAGCATCTAATATCTGATGAAGAATGGCCGACGGGACAGAGTGGCGGGTATTTTTGCAATGATAGTACATTGTATGTATGTACTATCATAAAGACAACCTTACACGAAAACCTAATTTCCCTATCATAGAACCACCTCTGAAACATTTTCTTTCCAACAAAAAAAGAAGCATTAAAATCGATAAACGACAAAGCTATTCGTGAACAAACATTAAAAAAACCTCCTATTTTTTGAAGTTGGGTAAAAATCTGAGTATAAATGTATTTTGTAATTTGTATTTCAATTACAAACAGCCAAAATACTGTATTTTGTAATTTGTATTTCAATTACTCCACTCAAAAGTAATTAGTATTTTGTATTTCAATTACTTGCAAACGCAGTATTTTGTAATTTGTATTTCAATTACAACAAAGCATGTATTTTGCCCAGCCCTGAGTGGGTGAATATCACTTTTAAAGATTCCGTTACATAGATTAATACATTGATAGATACATACCGAACTTATAAAAGCGTGTTAAAAAATGAAAATTGATAATTTCGATAACACAATTCGGCAATTAATTTATTAATATTTTGCGATTGACTCGCTATGCTTTTACTAAATAAACTAAATTATAATGGAAAAAATGATAACCATAAGCGGGACTTGAACCCGCGACCTCGGAATGCCGTTCCGTCGCTCTCCCAACTGAGCTATTATGGTCCACGCAAATGTTTACCAAATTTTTAAAAAATGATTTTTTGAAGTGTTTCGAAGATTGGAAAAACCGTTGGCACAAGTGTATAATATCTCATGGGACAAAATAGATATTCATGAATAAATAAATAATTTTTGAAAAACACAAAATTCGCGATACTTTTTGAACACACTATGTATAAGCTCACATAGGGACATACTCTCCGTGTGGTGACAGATTAAGAATACAAGTATCACCACCCCATCTCCTCCCAATGGTGCTCTAAAAGTCAGCTAAGGGATATTGATATTAAGAGACGGAAACTCGAAAATAAACCCTGTACCAACACGTCTGGTTAACGCGGCACGGTAGACCATAATCTCTTCCAAAGTGGAGGAGGCCCGTGCCCAACAGTGGGACGTAAATGGGCTCGAAAGAGAGAGGAGGGACATACATACAAAAATAACGACTTTTGTTTTATAATAAGTAGAGAAGTTGGCGAGGAAGCGTACGGGCCGGAAGTCATCGTAGTCTATAACATTCTTCATATTGGATAAAGACCATTGTTTTAAAAATAATCTTCAAGGTACCCACCTATTAAAACATTTATAATACGGAACGACTCTTTCTATGGACAATACAATTATTAAATACACAATCTTATTTTAGGCTTTTTTAATACTAAAGCTATTATATTTTGTAGCGATGGACGATATACATCGATTTATTTAAAACACTCGATGTATAGTAACGATGCATCGCATTGAACCGATGTATTGTTAATACTTCAACATCGAATATATATCGATGTTTTTCATTCGATGCATCGATTAGGTACGCAAATTATGAGGTGAGTATACTATAAGTGAAAAATGAAGAAGCCTTTTCATTGTGGACTGATCACCATAAGTTAGTGCATCATAACTGGAAAATTAACAAATCTGAAGATGTTTTGTCTGACGAACTTTTAGTTTATCTCAGAACTCCTGTTGGAAGACTGAACGAAAATCCGTTAGAAATCTGGAGAGATTATAAAATACAATTCCCGAAGCTGTATAAAATAGCTTTTAAGTAACAATAGTTAACAATAGTTGACACTTCAGTCCCTTCTGACTTTTTTTAGGCTAGTTATGACTGAACAAAGAAACCAGTTGAAGGGAAAGAGATTACGCAAACTTTTGTTTTTACATAGCATTGAAAAAAAAAATGGAATTTGTAAAGAAAAAAATGTGTTAGCTCTGTTACTTTCAATTTGACTACTGATTGAAAACTGATTTTATGACTTAGATAATACATATTTTTGTTTCAATTAATGCCTGACCTAAAACAATCGATGTTTAAGAAACATCGATGTATTTCTCAATAGATCGTATTACCATCGATGTGACTGAACGAACGATGCATTACATCGAAAAAAACATCGATGTATATTTTAAATGTCCAATGTCCATCCCTAATATTTTGTATACAAATCATAATTATAAAGAGCCTCGTATTTTTTTAAATTAAGTAATCCTTATCCTTACTAATTAATAAATGCGAAAATCGGAACGAACGAAAATACTATAAATCTTCGCGAGCTCAAGTGTTAATGTGTGTAACCAAACCATAGTGAGATTTAAAAGAATTGTACAACGCCATCTATCGACTGTCATAGTAAACTTCTGTTTGTTAAGGTTTGATCTCTAAATTTTACGCGTACGAAGTCGCGGGCAACAGCTAGTATAGCTATAAACCGACAGTTTTAAAATAGATTAATAAATGCTGCCGTTGTTATATTATTTCATTTAGAACAAATAATCTATCAAATATAATATAAAGAAAAGTATAATAAAAAAATATTCTAAACAGAACGTATAAGTCATTGTTCTAGTCAATTTAATTATGCATTTTAAAATGATTCAAATTCATTCAGTTTCGGAGAAGGTTTCAAATTCTGTGGAGCTTTTGAGGCAAAACAGAATTTAATTTAGTAATTTCGAAAAAGGTATATAAATTATAATTTACCCCACTTCGGATCTATAAAATACCCGGAAACCCTATTCCTATGCATAACCAGGAGCTTTAAACACACAATAAAATTGATTTTCAATAACTTATTTCTTTGTTCACAGATTTCATGTTCTACAATAAATAGAGACAAAAAGCTTGGATTAAAGTCATACTGAGTATTTAATTATGTTAAAAATAATATCGTAAAGAGAATTTCATTTTATCCTTTCAATGTATTACTATTTGTTCTTTGTAAAAAAAGCCCATGTATATGAGGACCTATGTAATACATTATTAGAATTGATACATTGAGGTTTTTGTTCTAGAATGGGACAAAAGCCCAATATACGAGACCAATGTACCGAGACCATTATTAGAATTGTTACATTGCGGTTTTTGTTTTAGGATGGGACAAAAGCCCAAGTATATGAGGATCAAAGTACCTAATACATTATTAGAATTGTTACATTTAGGTTTTTGTTCTAGAATGAGACAAAAATCCAATACATAAAGGACCAATGTAATACATTATTAGAATTGATACATTGAGGTTTTTGTTCTAGAGTGGGGCAAAAGCCCAATATAAGAGAATAATGTAATACATTATTAGAATTGTTACATTGCGGTTTTGTTCTAGAATGGGACAAAAGCCCAATATACGAGACCAATGTACCGAGACCATTATTAGAATTGTTACATTGCGGTTTTTGTTTTAGGATGGGACAAAAGCCCAAGTATATGAGGATCAAAGTACCTAATACATTATTAGAATTGTTACATTTAGGTTTTTGTTCTAGAATGAGACAAAAATCCAATACATAAAGGACCAATGTAATACATTATTAGAATTGATACATTGAGGTTTTTGTTCTAGAATGGGACAAAAGCCCAATATACGAGACCAATGTACCGAGACCATTATTAGAATTGTTACATTGCGGTTTTTGTTTTAGGATGGGACAAAAGCCCAAGTATATGAGGATCAAAGTACCTAATACATTATTAGAATTGTTACATTTAGGTTTTTGTTCTAGAATGAGACAAAAATCCAATACATAAAGGACCAATGTAATACATTATTAGAATTGATACATTAAGGTTTTTGTTCTAGAGTGGGGCAAAAGCCCAATATAAGAGAATAATGTAATACATTATTAGAATTGTTACATTGCGGTTTTGTTCTAGAGTGGGACAATAGCCCAAGTATATGAGGACCAATGTAATACATTATTAGAATTGATAGATTGATGTTCTACAGTGGGATGAAAGCCCAAGTATATGAGAATCAATGTACTACATTATTAGAATTGTTACATTAGGGTATTTGTTCTACAGTGGCACTAAAGCCCAAGTATATGATGATCAATGTAAGACATTATTAGAATTGGTTTTCTTCTAAAGTGGTACAAAAGCCCAATATATGAGGACCAATGTAATACATTATTAGAATAGTTACATTGAGGTTTATGTTCTACAGTGGGACTAAAGCCCAAGTAAATAAGGACCAATTAAAAATATTTTTGAATCAGACCTCAATATGATCATCCGGTATAGGTGGATGTTTGAGCTTCAATTTCTTCGGATTCAGGATAGAAGGTTTCTGTGTGCGTGTGTGCCATACATAGACTTTTGTACAGTTATCAGCTAAAGGTTCTAATTCATCTGTTGTTGTAAAGTATTTTAGTATTTCACTTTCCTGAAAAAGAAAATAAAATATTGTAATAAGTGTTTTATGAATGCAAATGAAATATTATGTACGTAGCAGATGGCACTCTATAGTCTCTGCCTACCCCCATGGAAAAAAGCGTGATATTATAATAATGATAAAAGATTAAAAATATATTCTTCCTTGTGTTATATCCCCCAACAGAAGCAAGATTATATGTACTTTTAATCATTCATTATTTCGACAGCCGCCTTCCTAGGTTATAGTACTATTTTTAATCCATAACATGACGTATGCAACATAGATAAAATCTAGTTACAAAATAAGGGCTCTGTTTAAATCAATCGGCTGATATTATAACTATTGTTACTGCTGACGTCATCGTTGAATCGGTTAAATGCTACGCTCTGAATGGCTTCATACAATAAGCTTATCAAACTACATTGAATTATGCCACATTATAGACAGTGGTGTCAATTCTACGTGCACAACTAAACTAAACTTAACAAAAAAAAATAATGATAATGTCAATAACATAATTCGGCAATGTTAACTGAACTTTTTTAGTATAAAAACTGTGCACAAAGAAATAGCCAATTAATAAAAATACATCACAGTGGTTATCATTTTTAACACGCTTTTGTATTTTCGGATCTCCTGTAAAGATATTGTAAAATGTTTTATAATAAATAAATAAATTAATGTTCGGTATGTATCTATCAATGTATAAATCTATGTAACGGAATCTTTGAAAGTGATTTTCACCCACTTACAGTAGTCGGATTGATCTGAAATTTTGCATACATATTAAGTGCCGATGACAAAGCAATAATTAAAAAAATATTCAGGACTTGCGTGTTTTTTTAGTTTTTGAACTAAGTAGATTATTTAGTTAAGCTGTGCACGCAGAATTGGTACCAGTGTATGAATATTTTTTAGGTATTACAGGAAAATAGATGACATAGACGACAACATACATTTATTATGAAATTGTATGACCAAAACCACAAATTCATAGATAGCGGTTTTATTCGTTATTTATCGTATAAATCAATATGTAGAACAATTATACTAATAATAACAAGAGGTAAAGTTTAGCATAGTAAGTCGGTGACGGCCCAGATGCAGAAAGCAGTCTTGCTAGACAATGCCCGAATAGTTCGTTTCTCTCCCATTAAACTCTAGCACTCCGGCCGACTGTTGCCAACCTCTTCGGAGAGCGTCCTTTCGAGGCAAGACAGTGTTGTATACAGAGGTTACGTTTGTAAAGTGTATGTATGGGTGAATAGTGCGAACTTAATTTTTTGTTAAGGAAACTACTTTCTTCCTGTTTTCTTATAGACTATATTTAATTAGAATTAGGATATAGGCAGATGTAGATATGTAGTTCGTATATATACATCTATATTCTTATAACTGAAACATCTAAAAATTTAAATACACATAGGTACCTACCTGAAATCCAGACTGCACTTTTCTTGAAAATTTGGCATCTGGATGATCAAGGAACAAAGTTGCGTTAATAGCGAAGCCAGCCATATCAATAGGAAAAGGCCGGAACGGCTTCCACCAAGCATTAAACTCGACAATTTTCCCATCACGAACTATAGGCATTTCAACACGCATCCCACCAACTATTCCAACTGGCCATATGCCTACTTTCTTAATTTTGCGCATCTGGAAAGGAGATAAATATAATTTAACAAATAGATAATTAGCTTAGTATTAAAACAAGCTTAAAATCCATATATTTTTAGAAATCATTGCACTTAATAAACTAAATTATAGTGGAAAATATGATCACCATGAGCGGTGAACGTTATTCTGCGGTCGGTTCAAGTCCCGCTCATGGAGATCATATTTTCCACTATAATTTAGTTTATTAAGTAAAAGCATAGCAAATATTTTCTAACACTTGCGCGACTCTAGTTAAAATAAAACTACTTTTTACGGATTTAGACGCGCCCATGGTCACAGGTGAGACTCACCGGTCTCACCCGTGACCATGGTGACTGCAAAGTCTCCGAAACGTCGGGCCAAAATTTAAAACAAATATACGCGTCTAAATCCGTAAAAAGTAGTTTTATTTAAAAAAAGCATAGCAAGTCAATTACAAAAAATTATCATTGCACTGTCATCAGTTTTTAATATATGTGCAAAATTACAGACAAATCCGACTATTGTAAGTAGGTGAAAATTACTTTCAAAGATTCGGTTACGATTAATACGTACGAAACTAATTAAAAACTTATTAAATAATAATCATGAAAATCCATATTTTAAACAATTGCATTGTTATCAGTCTTTGCAGATGGGGAAAGGTTCAGAGTAATCCGGCCTATTCTCAGTGATAAAAATATCGGTTCAGTAATAGTTTTGGTGCAAAAGGACATACAGGAGTACTTCAGTATTTATAAAATAATTTCCTTAGTTCAAAAACTAAAAAACACGTTTAAAAAATCCTGAATATATTTTTCAATAATTGCATTGTCATCGGTCCTTGATTATGTATGCAAAATTTCAAATCAATCGGACTATTGCAAGTGGGTGAAAATCACGTTCAAAGATTCCGTTGCATAGATTAATACATTGATAGATACATACCGAACTTATAAAAGCGTGTTAATGAATAAGAATTATGCCCCTTTAAAGTGTAACAGTTTTTATCACTCATAAAATCTACGTTTCTCGTATCTTATTTCTTAGCATAATTTATACAGCAAATTATTTCCTTACAAAACACCATTGTTACAATATTATTAACAGACATACAATGATATTTACATTTGATATATGTAGATAAAACAGTAACGTACGATGTAATGTAAATTCTATGAAATTATAACAATAGAATTATTACAAATAATTCATATTATACACGCCCGAGTATTTATATTTAGAAACTATACAGATAACAGTAGTACCAATTTTAATCGCACAACTAAACTAAAATAATGACAGTGTCATAGTTCGGTAATATCATTTTTCTTCCCTCCTCCCATATTTTGGGCTCGGTGGAACATGTTGCCATGTTACAATAGGTTTTACCAGATTTTTAAGACCGGCCGCCAGCCTGATATCAAGCCTCCTCAGCTCAGGTATATATGTAGGTGTCATGTAACGTGATCAGTTTAAACGACGCCAAGACTTGGGGAGGTGACACTTGTATTCTTATTATACTTTTTGTCTGTCACCCCACAGAGTTCCGTATATCTATCCAAAGGCGTATTTTGAAAATTTGCGCACCGAGCCATTTGATTTGACGCCCCTTTTCAGGCTGGCCGCCCCGGGTCATAGCCCCTAAGGCCCTAGGGTAAATATGCCTCGGAAATATCTATAACTTGTGTCAGCATTCGGTGTTTTTAAATAAACTTTTTTACTAGTAAACATGTGTAAATTTATAATAATACTCGTATTTTAATTACAATTAAAATAAAATTTCATTTTAGTTGAGGTAGGTTAAGTTTTTGACGCAACGGAATTGGTGTCAATATGGATCTGTAGCTACAATATAGAAATAAATTATTTAAATGTGTCTCATAGATGAGAAGGCCAGACATATAAAAATACGGTTTTTTGTCTAGGGCTGTCATTTAAAGTTTAATAAATTACCAAAAACTTTAATAGAAGAAAACCCTTGTTATTTTTCAAACTCCATCAATAAGTGTAGCTGTTGATATTTATTTATTTACGTACATTCGTATTACAAATTATAAACCAAGTTGAAAAAAAACTGACGACTTTTTAGACATCTATTACAAATGGCAACTAACTATACCACAAGACTAAAAATGAGATTTTAAATTCTAGTAATTTTTTCGTCTGTTCTATACTAATATTATAAAGCTGAAGAGTTTGTCTGTTTGTTTGAACGCATCAATATCAGGAACGAGTTGTTCGAGTTAACAAATTATTTTTGTTAATTTTAAACTTACGCAATTTGAACTCATAATTTGTTAAATATTACCTCGACTATAATCACGTTAATAACTATTAAAAAGGCACAATACCTCTGCTGCCGACGTTTCGACCGAGTTGCATCGATCGTGATCACGGGTCGACTAAAGTTCTGTTAGGTAATTGTGCCTTTTTAACAGTTATTAACGTGATTATATTCCCGGTAATATTAACAAATTATGAATTCTTTTTTGTAATATATATATTCCAATTATTTTATTGAGGAAGGCTATATGCTACATAACATCACGCTGCGACCAATAGGAGCAAAGCATTAGTGAAAAATCTTGCAAAAACGGGAAAAGAAAATTTTCCGAAATTCCGTGCGTACGGAATCGCGAGTAACAGCTAATAAAGAGCTACAATTGAAGCAGTTTTGTGTTATCTACACTTTACAGGAAAACTATCAATCATGCTTAAAGTTAGATTAGTGCTTTGACCTAGTAATTTTTTATTTACATCCTTAGGCCGCCTAGGTGTTATCTAGTCGCATGTAAGAGGGTAAATGAAGCCAAGGAGCTCTATAGTCTCTACCTACCCCTATGAGAATAAGGCATGAGAGTATGCAGATGGATCTACTAAATATACACACAAAGTTTTGTAAGAATCCGTCAAAATCGTTTCAAAGGAGAGTGGCGAAAATTATTGTGACGCGGAAATGAACAAAGAAATGTTTTATTAGGGTTCCGTACCCAAAGGGTAAAAACGGGACCCTATCCGTCCGTCCGTCCGTCTGTCACCAGGCTGTATCTCAAGAACGGTGATAGCTAGAGAGTTGAAATTTTCACAGATGATGTATTTCTATTGCCGCTATAACAACAAATACTAAAAATAAAATAAAATAAATATTTAAGGGGGGCTCCCATACAACAAACATGATTTTTTTACCGTTTCTTGTTCTCATACAACAAACGTGATTAATTAAGTATTGTGTGTGTTGTTTGCTCATTTATTAATAACGTGCCTTATGTTGCATAGATAATGTACGGAACCCTTCGTGCGCGAGTCCGACTCGCACTTGACCAATTTTTTTTTAATATTTTGTCACCAAGCGCCACATACTTTGTGTTGTATTTTGATAAGTAAATCTTAAATATTAACTCAACTAATTAATGAAGAAGCTAACAAAATATTATTAGCACACAATTAACTCTAAAATGTAACATATCGTGATAAACTTTGAACTTTACGATATAAACACTGACCGGTCTCTACAAGAATACAAATGCGATAATGGTAATTAAATACATTTTAACAGAGTTCAAATTTCTGAAACCGTAACGATTAGTTTAAAATGTATCAGATTTCTTTAGAATTCCCACGAAATGCAATAGATATATAAATAGATTTAAATAGTGGGCTTTATTTTTTTAGGGATCTATAACTAAAAGGTAAAACAAGGCGTTATTACTGAGAATTCGCTGTCCGTCCGTCTGTCACCTTGCTGTATCTCTGAAACGGTGACAGCTAGAGTTGAAAATTTTACAGTTTATGTTTAATACCGCTTAATAATAATCACATTTTGGACAACCCTACTTTACCATCGTTGTAGTATAATAAAATCAAGAATCAATAGATTCAAACAATCGTGCTGTATCTATTTGTATGATTATGTCAAATGAATGAACTAAGTATTTAACTAAATTAAAAATATATAGGAATACATTGGTATTTACTATGTACCTACCATAAGTAGATAGATAGATAGATTAACTCTTTATTGCACACATTTACAAGAAACAGAAAACAAAAATTAATTTGTTGATATTACCGGGACTATAATCACGTTATAACTTAAAAAGTTAAGTTATAACGTGATTATAGTCCCGGTAATATCAACAAATTATGAGTTCAAATCGCGTAAGTTTAAAAAAATAACAAAAATTAAGCTTAACACTAGGTACAAATGGCGGCCTTATCACATAAAGTGATCTCTTCCAGGCAACCATGGGATGGAAACAAAAGTTAGGGACTAAAATAAAGTATGTATTTATAAATAAGTATGTATTTACAAAAGAAAAGTTGTTTATGTAGGTAGTATATCCGTATTCTAGTACCCCATAACACTAGCATAAAAGCTTATCTCGTGACCAGAGAACGTTGTGTGAAATCGCTATGAATATTTATTATTATGCATTATGCTGTAAATTTTTGCGTTGGACTAGACAGAGGTTTATGTAAAATACATGTATACTAGCTGCGCCGGCAAACGTTGTTTTGCCATACAATTCTGTGTAAAAAAAATTTCATCAAAATCGGTCCAGCCAATTGTGAATCTAAACCATCCTCAGACCCCCCCTGAATACACACAACAAATTTCATCAAAATCGGTCCAGTCGTTTAGGAGGAGTTCAGTCACATACACACGCACACAAGAAATATATATATTAAGATTTCTCTGTCGCAATAAAGTTAAATACTACTTTACTGGATTTTAATCGTTTTCATCAAAATAATGAATGTTTTTAAAGTTTAGATCAGCTAGTCAAAAAGTAATAATAAATATCTAGTTCCTTTTTACATTCTTTGTAATAACAAAAGAAAATTTCGCACTTTTATCTCTGCACATTTACCGGTTGGCTGGTAGATAATGCCTCAGGCATTAAGACCGCCTTTGTACTCTGTTTGTGCATAAAGTCTAAATAAATAAATAAAATTTCAGAAAAAGTCAATAAGTCTGGGAGTATTTGTCAATAATGTTAGGTACCAGCGCGGCAGCGAGAGGCCGGATCATTCCCATTCATCCACACCCCGTCGTCCACAGTGTGGACGAATGGATTCCCATTCGTCCACACTGTGGACGACGGGGTGTTTCCCTCCACACCCTTTTTATTCAAAAAGGGTGTAGAGGGAAACGTGCCGTTTATTCCCAGTGCTCCACACTATAGTGGAGGAGCCAATACTCGAAAAAGTTAACTTTTAAAAAAGATGAGTTGGACTTCTAATTGTTTAATTAGGACTGTTTATAAGATATATTAAGCCATCAAAATCTAGCGTAAATCCCGAGAGGGGCCTAGGCTGGTAACTAGCAACCCTGCCAGTTTACATAATTTAGTATTAGTGTAATGTTTAATCTAAATGAATTGTATATAAACTGAGCGACAAACTACAGTGGCATTTGCGTAAATAAATGATACCTTACATCCTCATTGACTAAGCGTTGTGTTGCAGAATAATTTAACAAGAAAATATATCTAAATGTGTGGTTACATATAGCCAATATTTCCCTAAAGTTTCCTGAAATTATTTCCTGTCATATAGTAGGTTACAAGGAGTACTAAACACTACATAAAAGGCGAACCAGGTACATTCTATACTAACTCTGCATACAACTACGAGTTTCTCGCAAGACCTTTTACTGATGGAATAAATACTTATGGTCTTATTCATAATGACTTATCGGAGGTTTAAACAGAGATTTTATCGGAGAGATAATAAACGTTTTAGCGTAAAAAGACTATTATGAATAACAAGTTTTGACAAATTTCGCGAACCGATTTTAGCGAACTTTTAAACCTCCGATAAGTCATTATGAATAAGACCATAAGTCTTAAAACTCCTCTGATCCTAAAGCGGTGGAAATCGTTGCAGATTATTTTTAACGTATTGAAATAACCATATTTCTTAGCTTCTGTTTACATATATTTGCTTCCCAGCCTATTTACAACTATTTGGAACGCGCCTTACTCATATCAGAATAGTATTTATTGTATTTATGCATCATAGGTACCATCACGCCTTTTTCCATGGGGGTAGGTAAGTATACCTCGATGACAATTGGAATAGGGCTCAGTTTTAAATTTTCGTCTCTAATAAGCTTGTAATAATTTATTGTAATAATGTTTATAATTATTATCCCTAATCTAGCTCTTACTGGGAGAAAAGGGCATCTTGACGATTATATTCTTGATCCATCACCGCATTGAGTTATCTACTTTGACGGGCTTCGTGGTGTAGTGGTTTATATTGCGGACTTCCGATCACGAGGTCGCGGGTTCGATTCCCGCCTCGGACAATCATTTGTGTCATGTTTATAAATGTCGTACAAATATTTGTCCTGCGTCTGGGTGTTTCTATGTATTATAAGTATGTATTTACAAAAGAAAAGTAGTTTATGTATTATATCCGTATTCTGGTACCCATAACACAAGCATAATAAGCTTAGCTTGGGACCAGAGGACGTTGTGTGAAATGTCTGAAAATATTTATTTATTTACTACTTTAAAATTAAGCAGGTACATTTCATTGGTACTTCACACAAAGTTCTGTTATATTGATATACGACATTAATGTGAAGTCATGCATATCGCTTAAGAGGATACCAAAATAGCTTCGTGCATTTTTCTATGTACGAAGTTTTCATTGTTTCTTTAGATTGAATGGCTAGAGCTCTAATTTTTAAGTACTTATATGTTTTTTCAATATATGATCTAGGATCGCATGAACTCAGAAACGCGATTGAAAAAAGTTTTCTCGATAGAAAATCTTGGCGAAACAACCTCTCTAATTTTTATTTTTTTCATTTGTCGGTCTATTATCGCGTATTAACTAATGAAATAACTTTAAAAACATAGGTAACTATTATGTATAGAAACACGTAAATCAGAATTAAAATATATTTAGTAGATTTTGAGTAAATAGGAAAAGTATCCCTAATTCTTCATTTTCTGTGCCTACTGGCTGTGTTAATATGTACGTGTCGGCGATGATATTGATGTAGGCCCTTAATGCAATCACACGTCTCTACAGATTAGTTAAGTAAACAAAATCGAGTATAACCGTGACTAATGGTCAATGGGTCGTGTTTGTTAATTCAATTTGTTTTCTACTTTCGTATTTTTACTAAACGG
This sequence comes from Orgyia antiqua, assembly GCA_916999025.1. NCBI lineage: Eukaryota > Metazoa > Arthropoda > Insecta > Lepidoptera > Erebidae > Orgyia > Orgyia antiqua. The sequence goes on from OU779869.1 coordinate 6,433,213, forward strand.
ATTAAATGATACTAACTACTTCCCGCAACTTCATACGAGTTGAATTATAAGCCATATCAAAAATTATTATAATATACTTATTAGGAACAAAACCTAAACAAATTATAAAAAAATCCATCCTCTTAAACTATTTTATACATTACATGAGCTCGCTCATATAGGGACATACATTGCCTAACACGTCGCGTAGACATATGAGTTTGTAATCAAGGACTACGTGTTTTTACGATATGTTTAGTTAATATCTATTGTGGTAGAGTATAGTAATAGAAATATTATGCATTACATAGCCAATTAATTTTCACAGCTATTTATGATGTATTCTTTGGTAACTTAAAACCTTCTATCCATTAACCTCTCTTCATTTACAGCTAGACATAGGCCGTAAGAATTCCGTACCGTTTTTAAATCTTGTTTATTTATACTTATTTAAAATAATCTACTTAGTTTAAAAACTAAAAAACACGCTTAAATATCCTGAATATTTTTAAATGATTGCATTGTCATCAATACTCAATTCTATGCTACCTACTTACAAAACGTTGACAGTTTATGTTGTCAGAGACATAAGTTTCTGTTGTCACATGTTGTCACAATCGTAGTAAACACAAGTAAACAATTATGATATTTTTACCTGATTCTAAAAACAAAGCGTTTTTATGTGAAATTATCTGATTGTATATGAAAGGCATACGTAGAAACACAATAATCTTGGTGAGTCTACTCATATACAATTAAACTATTACGTGTATAATTAAAAATACAAGTGTGGTCATAGTGATACTTCAACATGCTATTCTAGTAATTCTGATCAAGGAATTGGGATTATTCTTTTAAATTATTGCATTGTCATAGGTCCTTGTTAGGTGTGCAAAATTTCAGATCAATCCGTCTACTGCAAGTGGCTGAAAATCGCTTTCAAAGATGCCGTTACACAGATTAATACATACAAAACTTATAAAAGCGTGTTAAAATACCTCTACTCTACTCCAAATAGGATTTGTAGAAAGTAGTTTTATTTGAAAATCGAAACAGTAAGTGACCGATTCGAGGTAAAATGACCTTAAACGGTTATTAAACTACAAGTTAAACAATAATATCGGTTAAACACAATAATTAACTGATAAAATTAGATTATCTATAGGTACTACTTCGTATGTACGTTTGTGTGTTTGTAGCTGTTTAACAGAAAAACCACTTAATAATGAAACTTTACAGCTCTATAGTTTATCCTACATTTGAGAAAGTATAAGGCTGGTAGCGAAAACAAACCGCGGGCATTAGCCATTACCATGATAATTTACTTAGTTTAAAAAATAAAAATTACCCTTGCAAATCTTGGGATGTTTTTATAATCATTACTTTGTCACACAGCTTTGTCATCGGTCCTTAATATGTGGGCAAAAATTGAGATCAATTAGAATACCGTAAGTGGGTGCAAATCACTTTCAAAGATTCCTTCACGTGTATTGTAAAATGCATTAGATTGATAGATAGATACCTACTTACGAAGTCATTAAAAGCGTGTTAAAAATATTGTCTCATATTTGATATTACATTTGTTTTAGCTGTGTGATTGGATTATCACAATACATAAATGACGCGATTTAATAAAACTCGTAATAAAACACAACGGACATCGATATCAAATGAACATACCTACAACATACATAGATTTTATTAAACTACTGTTTTATATATATTTCAATAGATATCACTTATCTTTATGCTGCTGATTGCATACTGACCAAAGTTATCACTAGTTTGTAATCACGAGAAGAGAATCATAAATTCAAATAACAAATAATGATATTTATTCAATTGTATTTTTGACGGGCTTTGTACGGGTTCATGTAACAGATTGCCGTTCACGAGGTCGTGGGTTCGATTCCTGAATCATTTGTTTGATATTTATAAGTTTCACACAAATGTCTACGTCAGGCTGTTACAATGTGTGTACAAATGTTTGTACTGCGTCTGGGTTTTTCTATGTATTATAAGTATGTATTTACAAAAGAAAAGTAGTATATGTATTCTATCCGTATTCTGGTACCCATAACACAAGCTTAGCTTGGGACCAGAGGACGTTGTATGAAATGTCCATGAATATAAAAAAAAAGTATTCAGTTCCATTGTTATCATACCGCAAACTACAATTATTATCAAAATACAGGAAATTAATTAAATAAATAAAATAGTCATTTTCCTCGCTCCATAGAAGAAATCGGTTCTAATTTGAATCGTAGTGAACTAGATGTTATTAAATTATATCATTTTCCTGTTACGTAATAATTACTGTAATCTGAACACATTAAAATTATCAATATGATTTGCTCCAAGTTCAATCTGTGGGATGTAAGGATGATTATTTATCTACTCGCGCAAGTATTCGTAATCCTAACGGCCTGACCGATTTTTATGATGTTTTTTATCTATATTTGGTACAACTTAAAATATGTTGCTATTATAATTACTCTCTTCGGGGCCAAACAGCCGTATTCAAAAACGTTACTGTGAGGTCTCATAGTAGGCATGGACGCACAGGGGTAGCAAAATCATTTCACAAACAATACTTAAGTGGTGAAGCGCACTATGCGTTTGTTAAACTGAACGCATAGCTAAGTTTTGTCTATGAATACAAAGCCTCGATGAACGGAACGCACTGAGAAGTGTTACCCTTTGCACAGTGCATCAACGCTTAAGTACTTACTTAAGTAAATATTGTTTGTGAATACGGGTGTAAGTCTGCTATTACAATGTTGTCATAATGGTCAGTCACTGACGCCATTATGACTGATTAGTCACTTGTGACAAAAATTAAGAGTACACTACCAAACTTGTCACAATGACGAAATTTTAACAAGTTTGGTAGTCTACTATAAATTTTTTGTCACAAGTGACATAATGGCGTCAGTGACTGGCCATTATGACAACATTGTAATAGCAGAATTAGCAGACTTGGGCCCCGGGTACTTTCTAGGGTTTCGTACAAACCCTTATAGGATCACTAAGGTGTCTGTCTGTCTGTCTGTCCGTCTGTCAAACTTTTTTTACTCAGCAACGGCTGAAGGTATCAACTTGAAACTCATACCAAATGTAGATCGCGGTCCCTTACTGCAAAAAATATAATCAGCCTAATTTGTCTAAGCAATAAGAAAATATTTAAAAGAAACGAGGAGCACAGTAGCGTCATTTGACAAGTTTTCGCCGCAATTCAGGAATCAAAATTCAGGGCCTACTACCGTTACTCTAGAGACTTGAAATTTGGCTCAGAGTCAGACTAGATACTGGTGATATTGGGAAAAATCCGAAAACTTTGAATTTCTTATCACATTACACGAAATTAATATTATTTTTTTCAATTTTGACTTGTCTCATTCGGTTTTTACACCAAAAGGGTAAAGCGGGACCCTATTACTGAGATTTGGCTGTCCGTGCATCTGTATCTCTAACTATCACCGTTCCGTATCACTGGAACGGCGTTATCTAGAGAGCAAAAAATTCAGTTTATGTATATCAGTTGACGCTCTAACAACAAATACTCATTATCGTCATATTCTCCTGGTCCTTATCCCGTAATTTTAGGTCGGGAACATGACTACTATATTATGATAATAACGTAATGGAACCCTACGTGTCCATGTACTACTTGTACTTAACCGTTTTTAGGGTTCCGCACCCAAAGGGTAAAAACGGGACCCTATTACTGAGACTTCGCTGTCCGTCCGTCCGTCCGTCTGTCACCAGGCTGTATCTCAAGAACGGTGATAGCTAGAGAGTTGAAAGTTGAGTTCACAGATGATGTATTTCTATTGCCGCTATAACAACAAATACTAAAAATAAAATAAAATAAATATTTAAGGGGGGCTCCCATACAACAAACATGATTTTTTTACCGTTTCTTGCTCGATACTAATAACGTTGCCTTATGTTGCATAGATAATGGTACGGAACCCTTCGTGCGCGAGTCCGACTCGCACTTGACCAATTTTTATTTATTTATTTAATTTAATGATTTGGTATCAAAATCATAACCGTCAATTTCAACTATCTACTACGAACCGCGAATGAAACTGCGGCACAGCTAACTATTAATGAATACAAAAGAAAATTGCCACTAGACACGCGACACTACTAAAGAGACAACGAACAGATTCCGCCATTCGCGAGAGTATGTCAAGTGATCTCTTAGCTGCGAAGTGCGAAACGTTCGTGAACTAAAGTAGGTACAGAATGTGAAAAATACTTTATGAGACCGGGTTTTTCCATAAGTCAAACACTTTTGTTATGAAAATGATATTGATACATTTTAGGGTATTTGATGCCACTTTATATTCCTATGAAATAGGGCTTTTGCTGTTCGAGTATCAACTATCCGCGTGGTGGATTAAGACCACAAGTGCCACCACCAGTTTTTTCTCTTTATTTTCTCGACATTTCCTATTTGTCGATAGGTATGGGGCATGTCGATAGGTATAGGGTAAATAATAAAGAAATTAGATCTATATAGGGAAAATTAAGAAATGGCAATAGTTAGCATAGCATTAATACACACAATACTAAGAAAATGATCAATATTCATGACTTACATCATCAAAAACTTTCAAAGCATATGTGTTATCATCATCCATAAAATAAACAACACCTCTCTTGTCATCAGCAGTCTTCAAATATTCTCGAAGCCAATCTAATGCTATATTCCTTTGCTCTACGCCACTCGCCTGAAATTTTATACACACCAATGAATTATTTGATATAATTATACTTATTACATCCTGAACACAAAGGTTAGTTAAAAATCTATTCGGATTATATGGTTAAATAAACATACCCAAATAGAAAAAACACTTAATACAGTACCTATTAAAAACAGTAAGTTTAGTGAATTTGATAAAAAGGAGACTGCCTATTGGGTTGAAATACTTTTTTTTAAATATTAATAAGTATCAAAAAATCAAATATCGACCTCTCTGGAGGGGAATATTCGATTTTTTGTTGTTCTTACAATAACGCTAATAATAACGCATTTTGAGAAAAACAATCAGGATATATTTTACACACAACATCTATTTAACTACCAAATGATTATTAATACGCTGACAGTTCATTTGGCTAGCTGCATTAACTCTTTTTGAGGCTGATGGTTTGCTGATTTGATAAGCCCTATGTCCACGAATGGACGGAGAAAGTCTGATGGATTGACTTTTTTTTAATACAGTTATTTATTTGCCTTGTAATAATGAAATGAAGAATAAAAGAGGTGATAAGGTTCCATAACGCCTTGTTGCGATACCCGTAGCGTAGAGTGATTAGTGCATAAATATTTATATTCACAGTGCGTCCTTCCACATACATAAAATAAATGCGTATTCATGAGACCAAATTACCTTAGAAGTACAACAATACATAGAACGTTTAAAACGAATAAAAGGTATTTTATAACTAAAGGTTTAAAAAATACTAGTATGTATACAAAAATCCAGTGACAAAAGTGAGTAGAAATTGCGATATTGGTAAAAACCCCCGATAAGTCATTATGAATATGACCATAAATGTTTAACTTTGTAAAATTGTGTACAACGAAATAGCCAATTGATCAAATTGTATTTTGTTATAGTCGGCACAGTTGTTATAATTTTAGCTAAGTTTTAGACGCATCAGAATTGGCCTCATTATTCATAAAAATGATCACATCTACATAACAGTAAACACACGAAACAAACAGGTTTATTATTCCAGGCACATAGATAGACAGCGTCCATCTATGTGCCCATTGACACTAACTTGCTCATTATTTAGCAATGCAATTCATAAAATCCCAATATATTTATAGAAATGCCTAACGTAATAGATTGCTATATTATAAACAAAGCAGTTTATATTTTACATTCATAAATTATATGTGAAAAAATTTGACAATACAAAATAAACAACAAATACAAATATCAAATATACATTAAGGTATTACTTATTAGTCTTATTACTGTAACAGTAAACATCCTCTGGAATGTCCCTGTTTATTTATTTACATAAGAAATATTTCGCAACAAGTATTTTTATGCTGTATGATTTCGTAACATATTAACATAAGAAATTGGAAAATTCGGAATTGTTCATTATTATCTCAGAAGTCTATAATGACACCTTAGCGTAGCAAATATTGTAGGTCTGAAATTGAAGCCTATTTATATTTATAGAACTTTAAGAGACCGTAGTTCACAAAGGACACCCACAACTCAGTCCTTCCCGACACCCGTGACTGTAGTTCGTGTAAGTCTCAGAAACTTCGGCATATAAAATAAACTCAAATTAACGGCGACAGAATCCTCTGAAGTTATTTAAATAGTTAGTGAAAGTGTTAAAGAATATTGTGTCTTCCATATTCAATAAGTTATTGTTGTAGATATAACCGTGCCACAAAAGTGTTTAGTATTTTTTAAATTGTGTTACAAAGACATGTGCAATTTGTCGCCGTATTTTTTTTACAGGATCAATGCCATCTATTTTCAGCTGAAATAAACATTTTATATTGTAGAGTTTATTTTTTATTGGACTAACTTATCTAAATGATAATGGTACGAACTCTATGTGCACAACTAAACTTTTTATACTAAGCAGATTATTTATTTATACATCTGTTAACTTACTTAATTATACTTATTACGTATATAATTTTATTTTCATGTCAATTTCTAAATCTATTATGATTTCTGATATTTTATCATGTTTTATACAACTCAGATTTGGTACTAAGTACAAATAACTACACAAACCTTTTTAACAGCCATAAAGATAATTATTTACTGCCATTAAGATAATAACAAATATTTACGTAAAAATACACTGTAGCTAACTTTATGAGCTAATATAATTATTAGTTAGTAATAATACAATTATTTGCGTTCCGGCTCTATCTGCGTCCTAACTAAAACGTAACTCATAGGTTTCGTAGCTGCTAATGTTTATAAGCTCAAAATTCCTTTAACTTTTGACTATTTTTGTGTGTTTCTCCTCGCTCTAACAAGGTTTTTTTTAAATTTTCTAAGAAATTTACTGCCGGGTACAAGTAATTATGTCAGCGTGCATACTTTTAGCAATTAATGAACACAATTTATCCAGCTAACTACTTGGATCCTGTCCAACACTGCGTCTTTTACCTAGCAAATGTTCGCCTAGTAGCGTGCCTAACGCCATTCCAATTCATATTTTCAGATTAAACTAGTTTAGCGCAATATTAGGTAGTCAGTTATTTCTTTAATGTCTCCTAAATAAACGTTAAACCTTGCCTGTACCAATTATCTAACATATTTCCTATGATTTGTGTCATTGATGACCTAATGAATGAATAAAATAATAACTTAAGTTATACAAAATTAACAACTTTTTATTTTTTTCTTCTTTCTTCACTTCAAGGTGGGTGATACCGGTTGGCACCGGGACGCACTTCAAACTACGGAAATGGGCATGTATAACATGCTATACAATATAAATAGCAAGTTTTCAGATATTTAAATAGCTACAGATAAACAGCTTTTATAGAACATAGTATTTGTAATTCAACAACATACGAGTATAGTTATTTGATTGAAAAATACGAGGTTGGCTGAAAAGGTTTCCGGGAATGTAAATAATGGCAATCATATAGATTTTGATGTGCTCTTTCCGAATTTCAATTTTGCTACCTCGTATCTTGGCCGCTCGGGCTACCATATTGGCAATGGCGCCTAAGAGCAGTTTTTTTGCTAATAACTCCTCTCCGATGCATTTCACAAGCAAAAACGTCGAGATAAATTGACTGTAGAGAAAATTTCCTACATTTTATGTCCTAACCATTTTTACCTAAGCTCAATGACTGCCATATCTACACCGGTTTATTATAATCCTGTGTGACAATGACTCAGAGTCATACGGAGAATTAATAAGGATACGTAACTACTTCCATGGGAAATTAAAATGTGGTGAGTTCTTCACTATCAGACCATATTTACCAGAATTACTAATGAAATATTTGCGTTGTGCATTTACAAATAAATTTACAAAATGTTCCTGTTACAATATTTATAATATAGCAATCTAATAACTATAGCTCATTAAAATACAATATAGAGTCTAAATATAAATAATACGCAAGTTAACTCATTGGACAAATAAAAAATAAACAGACAAACATACACAATACCAAGATGTGTTGAATTTTGATGTTCTAAATAGACAAATATTTATGTCTAACAGCTGAAAAATTACAAAAAAATATAATCTATCATTACTATAATCTATCATTACTTTTGAAGCTATCATCTACGAGTTTAGTTTAAGTTTACTTTAATAAATACATTACACAAGTGCTAGATAGTATCAAAATATTAGTAGAAAAATTTATTTTCGGGTGAGTCTTAAATTATTTCACTTTAAAATAAAATGAACTATGTATGTCTTCTTCTTTATAGTTAAGAGGATACCAAAATAGCTTCGTGCATTTTTCTATGTACGAAGTTTTCATTGTTTCTTTAGATTGAATAGCTAGAGCTCTAATTTTTAAGTATATGTTTTTTCAATATATAATCTAGGATCGCATAAACTCTCGAAACAACCTCTCTTATTATTTATTTTTTTTATTTATCGGTCATTTATCGCGTATTAACTTATGAAATAACTTTAAAAACATAAGTAACTATTATATATAGAAACACGTAAATCAGAATTAAAATATATTTAGTAGATTTTGAGTAAATAGGAAAAGTATCCCTAATTCTTCATTTTCTGTGCCTACTGGCTGTGTTAATATGTACGTGTCGGCGACGATATACGATAATATTGATGTAGGCCCTTAAGGAACATTATAAGCAGTTAACGTCTACTGTGACTGATGGAAATCCGGAACCTAAACCCTGTGCCAACACGCCTGGACAGCGCGGTACAGTAGAGCATAATCTCTGTAATTGTGAACCACTCGACCACGAGGTTCGTCTAAAATTTATTACCAAATAGTTGGGTACTTTAAAAAAAGTTGCACCGACTTCATGGGCCTTTGAAATTTGAGGGTTCTCCTCGATTTATTAGGAGATAACCATCAGATCCCGACCTGGAGGCAATGGGACCACGCGGGAACCACCAAATTTATAATTCATTGTTTACCAGATTTTATAAGGCTTTTTAAGGCACCTACTTGATGACACTGTCAGCTAAAAGATATTACAGTATATTGGTTTAGAATATTATGCTAATATCTAATAACATTCTAAGCTAGACTAAGTAAGATAAATAAAGCTAAAAAAAATAGATTAAATACTAAACATACCGTGGAATGTTTTGACTTATGTGTTTTTATATTTAGATGTGTATATTTGAGGTTTGATTCCTGCAGCAAGTTGGCAACTAGTTTAGTTTTTTCTTCTGTATCTTCAATAACAATCCAATGGAAATTTTTTACAAGCATCATAGTTTGAGATAATCTGGAATAAAAAATATATCATTACTAATCCACACTCTCCGTGTGGTGACGGATTAAGAATACAAGTGTCACCACCCCATCTCCTTCCAAGGCTGTAAAAGTCAGCTAAGGGATATTACACACAGATAACATTTTCCGTGAGAGACTTAAAACTCAAAAAGAAACCCTGTTCCAACACACCTGGTCAGCGCGGCACAGTCTGCCATAATCCCTCCCAAACTGATAGCATATTTATCGAGGAACGCTATAGGCTATAACTTTACATTTCCTCTCTCCAGCCCATTTACGTCCTACTGTTGGGCACAGGCCTCCTCCACTTTGCAGGGATTATGGTCTACTATGTGCGCTGACCAGGCGTGTTGGCACAGGGTTTATTTTCGAGTTTTCCGTCTCTCACAGAAGATTTTATCTGTGTGCAATATCCCTTAGCTGACTTTTACAGCACCCTTGGGAGGAGATGGGGTGGTGACACTTGTGTTCTTAATCCGTCACCACATGGAGAGTGTGCACTCCTCAGTAGGAGTAAATCATTATTGAAAAATGTTGCAAAAACCGAGAAATCATCCAACAGTCCTATGACCAACACCTTATTGCTCTTGGTCTCACTTCTCTTAAAAGGCGTAGGCGGAGGGGAAATCTTATTAAGACATACAAAATACTCTCAGGGTTCTACAACGTTTCTGGAATAGACGGTTTATACACTTTCAATAACAACAAACGCCTGCGAGGGCACTCGCTGAAGCTGTGGAGGGTCTCTGCAAAGAAAAACCCCTTAAAATATTTTCTGCCAAACCGAGTGATCACAGATTGGAACAAACTCCCTGAAAGTGTGATTAAGGCACCTACTTTGAACTGTTTCAAGAATAGACTAGACAAATTCTTTATATTCTTCGTGATACACACGCATCAGCATAAAGCTGCTAGTGTGATTGCAATATAATAATAATAATAAAAAACAGGTAATACATAACATAAAACAGTAACTATCTACCTGTCTGTTATCCATTCACACTGAAACTAACGAATTGCTTTCAGTAAAATTTGGTACTATATAAGTTCTTAGTTCTAGAAAGGAAATAGGCTACTTAAAATGCAAAAAATATAAGTGTAGTGATTACAATTCTATACATACTAAGTCCCAGGCAACAACTTTTATAACATTTTAGCAAGTTTCTAAAGCATTACTAGCTTATCTAGTAATGCTTTAGAAACTTGCTAAAATGTACAAATAACAACATCAAACCTCTTAAGGTTTGATGTTGTTATTATTCATTGATAACAAAAATAGGGTGGGTGGTTCATCCTTTGAAATTTGGCTGTCGAATCATGAATAAAAATTGTTACTAAACTAATTTATTGGCATAAAAAATTGGGCATTTAATTATCAATGAACTTAAAAAATCAGTTAAATCATTTCGAATTCAGAATTTGTTACGTTAAATAAAAAAAAAGGTCCCAGTATTTATTTTTTTGCTGTTTGTGTATAACTATATTTGTGTGAAATGTCCATGAACATAATTAATATAATATATTTTATATTTTTTTAGGGTTCCAGCTGACTATTAATAAATAAATAAAATATTTTAAATAGTATCTATTTATATAAAGCTAATCAAAAACAATGATAAAGCAACTCTATAACAATTTAATCTTCATAACCAAGTCACTAAATGGACTAAACATAAATATAGGCAAAATCCTTCACTAGCTATAAACAAATAAATTGCTAAATAATTGAGCACAGAAGATGAGCTAAGATAAACTACAAATCAAGGGCAGGCAAATCACGAAAACGATAAACAGAATTTTACCTTGTCAGATCTGCTTTCTGAGTAAGCCTCGGGTAAGTTGGTGTAATGCCATAAATTGTTGGTAAATAAGGGCCAGTATCAGGATTAAACTGACATTGAATAGCTGGTTTTGTGTTAAATATAAATAATATTACAAAAATCAACATTCCGAATGCTAAATATTGCTTTTTAATATTCACAAAAGGCATTTTACAATCACTTTCAAACATAAGTTTTATAAAGATTGTACGCCCACGTCTCACAGATGATAACACATAATTGTTCACTGTTACTGTCCCGGTTAATTTTGTTATAAATAAGATTAATTAAATTTTATTTTAAGCGACAATACAACATCAGCTCATCGCCACTCACTGAAGAGTGAATGCAAATGAATGACAATGATTGATAAAGAAAGAGAATGAAGACGCGACATAATTGCAGTGCTGCCAACCACAAAAAATAACAAATTACGGTAACATTTTGTTAGACAGCATTTAAATTAAATAAATATCCTATAACGTTCTGAGACTGATAAACCTATTTTTAGGACGTTAGAATGATTTTTTATTTGTTACAGCAGCGTTTTAATTTCTGGAGACTTGCCTTTAGTTATAAGATATCTATTAAAATAAGTTTGTTCCATGAATGGAATATGACGGTGTATTAAAATAAGACAGAAATATCTAAGAGTAGCAGTTGATTTACATTTGTAGAAAACCATGGAGTTAATGAGGAAAACTAGCTCACTAACTCGGCAACATTAGAGACGTCAAAAAACTAAATGACATTCAAGATGTTCACTCGGTCATTCCATCCATAGATAATTTATGATTCCATCCATTCATCCATTCGTAATTATTGCCATGAACTATTGCGATCTATATACTATATATATATATATATATTTATCCTGCAAACGATTGGCCGTCCTCTGAAGGAAAAAGTGCATTTAAACGGGCGTCCACCAGCATTGAGCGTCCGTATACCGGACGCCACTTTTTTGAGCGGTTGCTCTGAGACGCTATTGGTCCCAGCTAGCCGTAGTACAAATATCGACGGAAGTAAAAAAATCGTTGAAATGGCTGCAAAAAAATATTAATAAGTTCCCGAAAAAATCTCAGCGCGGGTGAGGCGCTGCTGTAGCGCGTATATCCACACGCGTATATTCAAGCGAATTTCTAGCCACGGACTCGGTTATTTGGCGTCCATATTTGCGACGTTGCCAGCTCAGCCATAACATTATGACTATAACTCAAACAATATCTACTACAGTCAATACAATATACAAAGTCTTCGAACACATAGGTTTTGCGTTATATTCGGCGCCCCTCGTTGTATGACATCACTTATTATTCAATGAACTAAGTTAATTAAATAATATTACATTTGTTACATTAAATACTTTTTTATAAAATATGAAGATAGTTTGAGACTCGGAAAAGAACTTTGAATACTTTTATCTCTGAAATCATCTATGGGGTAAAAGGAGATTAGAAGTTTGTATAGGGAATCTACACCTGCTATATCGAATTGTATTATATCTGACAAGGTAATAGAAAAGGGTGAAAGTTTGTATAACCGTTCTACCGATTGTATAGGGGAAACAGAAAGGTTTGGTCAATTTTCAGGACGTAAATTAACTCATGAAACACAAAAAAGAACTTTCTGCAAGACACATAGGTTGAAATTCGTAAACAAAAATGTATCGACTCCTATAATAAATTGATCAGCTGATCGAAATTTTTGAATAGGAGACGAACGTTTCGTAGATAGATACACCGTCTAGAATGACTACACCTTTCTGTTACGCCCAGTACATTGGTACCTATCGGTATTTGTTATTTAGTACCGTTAAACTGACGCAAAGCTTTGTGCTATGTACGTACACATAATACGGACGTCCTATTGCAATATACAGACGCCCAATAGCTGTATACGGACGTCCAATTGCACAATACGGACGTTCAAATGCCATTGTGATTATGATTGCATCATACATCATCATTTATAATTTTCCGAGAGGTTTCCTTCGCAGAGAATACATTTTACTTGGTCACACCTTACTTTATATTCACAATTCATTAAAGCATGCTGTCCAGCACATTTGATACATTAAATACTTGTTTAATGAAATATGAAGATAGTTTGAGACTCGGGGAAGAACTTTGAATACTTTTACCTCTGAAATCATCTCCTAAGGGGTAAAAGAAGAATAAAAGTTTGTATAAGAAATCTATACCTGCTGTAGCGATTTGTATTATATCTGATAAGGAAATAGAAAAGGATGGAAGTTTGTATAATATTTTGGACTCTTTTATTAAATTGATCATCTGATCGAAATTTTTGAATAGGAGATGAACGTTTCGTTGATAGATACACCGTCTAAAATGACTACACCTTTCTGTTACGCCCAGTACATTAATACCTATCGGTATTTGTTATTTGGTATCATCAAACTGACGCAAAGCTTTGTGCAATGTACGTACACATAATACGGACGTCCTATTGCAATATACAGACGCCCAATGGCTATATACGGACGTCCTATTGCAATATACAGACGCCCAATAGCTGTATACGGACGTCCAATTGCAGAATACGGACGTTCAATTGCAATTGTGATCATGATTGCATCATAATAATATATCATTTATAATTTTCCGAGCGGTTTCCTTCGCAGAGAATACATTTTACTTGGTCACACCTTACTTTATATTCACAATTCATTAAAGCATGCTCTCCAGCACATTTGATACATTAAATACTTTTTTAATGAAATATGAAGATAGTTTGAGACTCGGGGAAGAACTTTGAATACTTTTACCTCTAAAATCATCTCCTAAGGGGTAAAAGAAGAATAAAAGCTTGTATAGGAAATCTATACCTGCGGTATCGATTTGTATTATATCTGATAAGAAAATAGAAAAGGATGGAAGTTTGCATAATATTTTGGACTCCTATAATAAATTGATCATCTGATCGAAATTTTTGAATAGGAGACGAACGTTTCGTTGATAGATACACCGTCTGAAATGACTACACCTTTCTGTTACGCCCAGTACATTAATACCTATCGGTATTTGTTATTTGGTATCATCAAACTGACGCAAAGCTTTGTGCAATGTACGTACACATAATACGGACGTCCTATTGCAATATACAGACGCCCAATTTCTATATACGGACGTTCAATAGCTGTATACGGACGTTCAATAGCTGTATACGGACGTTCAATAGCAGAATACGGACGTTCAATTGCAATTATGATCACGATTGAAGATAGACGGTACTATATGACTGTAAGCTACCAACTGTAAGCAGAAAGCATGATTCTCAGTATATTTTCATTTTTTTTAATTGTATTTATTAAATTACAAAATCTACCAAATTTCACTAAAGTTTTTAGTAGATAGGTATGTAAACCTAACACATATTTAAATAAATGGGTATTTAACTTTAAGTAGTTCTTGGAAAACCGAACCTTTATAATTTGCCGGGCGGTTCCTTTCCAGGGAACACATTTTACTTGGTCAGACCTTACTTTATGTTCGCAATTCATTAAAGCATGCTGTCCAGCACATTTGATACATTAAATACTTGATTTATAAAATATGAAGATAGTTTGAGACTCGGGAAAGAACTTTGAATACTTTTATCTCTGAAATCATCTCCTAAGGGGTAAAAGTAGAATAGAAGTATGTATAGGGAATCTATACCTGCTATATCGATTTATTATATTTGATAAGGAAATAAAAAAAGGTGGAAGTTTGCATAACCGTTCTACCCATTGTACAGGGGAAACAGATAGGTTTGGTCAATTTTAAGGACGTAAATTATCTCATGAAACACAACAAAGAACTTTATCCAAGACACATAGGTTGAAATTCGAAAACAAATGTTTGGACTCCTATAATAAATTGATCAGCTGATCGAAATTTTTGAATAGGAGACCAATATTTGGTTTTTGGGATCTATCTCATGTTTTGTTGTACACCTTTCTGTTACGCCCAGTACATTGGTACCTATCAGTATTTGTTATTTAGTATCGTCAAACTGACGCAAAGCTTTGTGCTATGTACGTACACATAATACGGACGTCCTATTGCAATATACAGACGCCCAATAGCTGTATACGGACGTTCAATTGCAGAATACGGACGTTCAATAGCAATTATGATCATGATTGAAGATATACGGTACTATGTGACTGTAAGCTACCAACTGTAAGCAGAAAGCATGGTTCCCAGTATTTCTTAGTTTTTTAATCATAATAAATATGAAATTACAAAATCTACCAAATTTCATTAGAGTTCTTCAATAGGTGTTGCGTGAAAGATGGGCATAAGACATTCATTGACCATTCAATCCATTAATTGATAATAATAATTAATATGTGTTAATTATTGTTAATAGTTATGTGTTAATTATGTGTTTAATAGTTATGAGGGTGGTATCAACAGAAATAATCCCGATAGTTGTATCGGTGAACGGTTTAGTCCCAACGAGGCTCAATAGCAAGTCGGTGACCGATGCAGAAAGCGGTCTTGCTTGACAATGCCCGTATAGTTCGCCGGTTTCTTTACCATTAGGCTCCACCACTCCGGCTGACTGTTGCGGACCTCGTCGGAGTGCGTCCTGCCGCCTTTCGAGGCGAGGCAGTGTTACATCCAAAATAATAATTAATAAAAAGAAAGTAATATTGATTAATTCAACATTAAATGTATTTTTATTTTTTTATTTTATATTTAAAAATGTAATTTATAAGAGAAATAAATGAATAATGAATAATAATTATGATAATAGGATAATTATAAGGTAGGCAAGTAGTCGTATGTTATTACACGTGGGGCATCCGGCATCCGTATATAGATTATAGATATAAAACTAACAAATGTTTAAATATATGAAATGTTGAAATTGTGTGTCACAAGCAAGCGGTAGGTATCTAAAGAGATGATAAAAGTAAATCTGGCAACGTCGCATTCCCCAAAGTACCTACCATCCTGTCAGGACGTTACATAATCGACGCCATGGCTGAAGTACCACCTATATATCCTGGATGCCTGTAATGTATCATTATGGTTCGGGGTTCAAAAATGTCTGGGCATAACTGCATGACGAATATCTCGAAAAATTAAAATATCAAAAAATGACGTACCCCACGCAGCTAGAAATAAAAAAACTAAGCAATATTCATCAAAACATGTTAGCAAAAGTAAGGGGAACCCGGGGACGTCGTACTGATGGGCTTTGTGCATGACGCCAAAATGATTCTGGGATGTAAATATATATATATACTATATATATATATATACTAATTGTATGCAAAAAGATTAAAGATTCATCCTAAGAAATTTTTCACGAAAGTAACTTTTATAGTGCAAACATTAACTTGTTTGTTGTTCAATGTAAATTGATAACAGCGTCATCTAGCAATATATAAACAAAACAGAAGAATCGTCGAGACCGTCTTCCTAGCATGTCATTGGTTTACATGTGTATTAACAGATGGTGCTACATTCTGATTGTCTACTCTGCCGGCACTGTGTCTACTGGTCCACAACTAAGCGCAAGTCAGTGGCGGATTTACCCTAAGGCCCAGTAGGCCCAGGCCTAGGGCGGCCAGCATGTAGTTTATATGGTGGATGCTGAAAAAGGGGCGGCTGATGGCTTGGGGCCTAGGGAGGCCGAGACTGCAAATCCGCAACTGGCGCAAGTAATGTAAATAGTAAGTTACATTCGTTATTCCATAAAAATAATGGGGTAGGTACCTCGCATCATCTGTCTTGCTTTCGAGTACCTATTGGTCTTCGATTTCGAGGCTATTTATATCCCATTTCTGGACACGGCTCTCCTCCACTTGTTTTCTATGTTTTTGGTCTATTCATGCACAGTGACCGAGTAAGTTGGTTTAGGGTTTGTTTTCGAGTTTACACAAATTAATACATTACAACTATAAAAAAGCATATTAGTAAAAGGCGTGTCTAAAATACTTAATTTAGCTGAACCTTCGAGTTAAACCATGAACCCTTTTGCTAAGTTCTCTGTCTGATCATTTTAGCGTAACTTGAAGATAATATGCACAAGATGATCAGATTTTTATGATATGATATAAAAATTGGTCAAGTGCGAGTCGGACTCGCGCACGAAGGGTTCCGTACCATTATCTATGCAACATAAGGCACGTTATTAATAAATGAGCAAACAACACACACAATACTTAATTAATCATGTTTGTTGTATGAGAGCAAGAAACGGTAAAAAAATCATGTTTGTTGTATGGGAGCCCCCCTTAAATATTTATTTTATTTTATTTTTAGTATTTGTTGTTATAGCGGCAATAGAAATACATCATCTGTGAAAATTTCAACTCTCTAGCTATCACCGTTCTTGAGATACAGTCTGGTGACAGATGGACGGACGGACAGCGAAGTCTCAGTAATAGGGTCCCGTTTTTACCCTTTGGGAACGGAACCCTAAAAATGATAACTAGCTGTTGCCCATAACTTCGTACGCGTGGACAAACCTTAACCTTATATAAAAAAGCCATCCTCTTGAAACCCTCTATCATCCTCTATCTATTAATTGTTTGCTGTAATTATCAAATTCACCTGCTTATGATAGGCTAAATAGACATGATCACACATTTTTGTTATTACCAACTCATGTACTCTATTTATAGCAAAAAATAGATTTGATTTGATTAAAAAAAACCGCATCAAAATATTCTGTTGCGTAGTTTTGAAGATCACTTAGCGACTTACATACATAAATAATGATTTTGTTGTATAATAAGTAAAGATATTGGTAATATACTAGTAAGGAATCCTTCCTGGGCGTCTCCAACTCATACTTGACCGGATTTTTTCATAAGTTAGAATACTGCCAACGAACTGAAATTAAAACACGACATATTCTAGCTCGTTTAATATTATTTTAACTATGTTATTTCAGCTTAAAACAACATTGCAATGGAACCCTTTTTACAGGCTGATAAACATAACAGCATAATTAGTTGAACACTAGTTTAATTAAACAATTTAAATTAATATGAAGTTATTCAACACAATACAACATGAAGTATTTCTGATATTCAACCAACGAAGTACTAACACTAAATAAATATGTTGTGAAACTCAGCATGGTATGTGAAAATTATGTTCGAGCATTCTACAAGTGAGAGGAATGTCGACATTTTCAGTTGAAAACAATCATAGTTGGGTTCCCTGCGAGAAGGTTATATGTGACCTATAATCTGTCGATTTGTCGCCATCTGTATTTTGTGAATGGTGATAGATGGAGTTGAAATTGTTATTGATTATGTGTTTCTATTTCCGTTATAATAACAAATACTATAAAGCAGAAAGAATAAGGAAGCTGTCATACAACAAACGTATTACGTGACGCTTAAATGACACGAACATGCCAATATTATGATGATGAGGATGATACAGAACCCTTTGAGTCTAACTCAACTCATACTTGGCCGGTTTTTTTACAATATATCAATTTAGTAATTTAGCTACCGTAAAATGTGTAGCGTTCTAAATTCAAGTTCGCGCTTAGAGAGTCATACATTCGTCTGTTAATGTAGCACGCAGGTAGTTTGTGTTCACCGACTCATTTCATTGTAAAACCGATATAGATAGGACAGGGGACGGGCTGGCTGGAGGTCGGCCCGGGCTCACCTGTACGCTGTAGATTCGTAGGCGAGTTCTCACACATATATAAAACACGCATACTAACGCATAAATGCGAATTCATAACGCTATCGCACACACACTTAGTAGCAGGATTAACAATGAAGGCTGTAGAATTTGGGGCCGCGCGCACACACACATGCGCAAAGCTCAAAGGCAGCTGGTACGTAGCTCTGGGCATGCTCTGGGCACTGGCGGGCGAGCTTTCCCGCCGTAAGGTGCTGCATAAGCGGCCCGCAACGCCCGCCATCGCTAACCACTTGTTGAATCTTATACTTTCTCTATATCTGAACTCGATCAAATCGCGGCGCGCGTTTAAAATGAAGTGTTATTTCTTTTTATTTTAAATTTTGTTTTATAAAATATTTTTGCTAAAGTTATGGAATATCTGTGATGCCTTCCCTTTGTACCTTCCTGCCTTATTCTGTCGTTTACGTAAACTCAGTTTAATCTTCCTATCGGTGTAACTATTGTTAAGAATCACTATTACAGCAAAGCGCACTTAAACTTGTTATAAACTTTTGAGATATTTAGAACTGTTGTTAAAAACTCGCATCTGTGTTACCTGTTGACTACTATTTAAAATAGAAATTCAGAAATAAATAACTATACTACGTCGCTGCAAAATTAAATTATCGATCGTCATGCTGTGACGTACATCTAACCAAGGTAAGTGTAATTAAGAATTATACATAATTTTCAGCTAATAACGAAAATGGAGAGCCGCGTTATAAGATTGTTTCCTCATTATGTTCATAGGTGACACGTTAAAAAAAGAAGAAAACCTGGATGAAAATATTATAATGGAAATTATCAAATACTGTCATAATTTCATGTGAAATTTTGATAAAAACCTTTTATTGAGATTTTCTATTTATTTTAATACTATGAAATTTTATTTTAATTTCGTTCCTTAGCATAATATCATTGTACCATGATCAAAAAAATATCCTCTGGTCCTAAGTAAAGCTTAATTGCTTGTTTTATGTTATAATACATAAACTACTTTTCTTTTGTAAATACATACTTATAATACATATTAAACACCCAGACCAATACAAAACCAAAACAAGAATATACTACAAATACTAATGTTTTGGTAGAATAATTATAAGTAACTAAGATATCTATTGCCTTCTACAGATATATATACTTACAGCATTTAAAAAGAACATAAGCCAATTGAAAATACAATCCGATCACGTTAGTATAGGATACAGGAGCATTCAACAGGTAAGTGCTTCTATTTGCGAGCACTTACGACAGAGGTAAAGTCATTGAGCGTCTTTGTTTTACGTATTCATACTGTGGAAATCAAATTGTGCTCACATAAAACATGTTAAATAATAACAATTTTTTTATTATGTATTCATATTACAGAACTTAAAGGAAAGAGATATTTTATTCTATCACGTTTTTATTAGCTGCGAAAGTATCTGTCTATGTATTTTATAATCTACCTAACGGAATCTTTGAAAGTGCGAGTGAGCGAAAACACTCGCAGTAGTTGGATTGATTTGAAATATTGCACACAGCATGGGGCTCTTCAAAGATGGCGTCAAAAGGTTCCTACAGGGTCGGCAACGCGCGGGTGGTACCTCTGGTGTTGCAAGCGTCCATAGGCTACGGTAATCGCTTACCATCAGGCGAGCCGTACCTATGCTTGTTTGTCACCCTAGACGTATAAAAAAAAAATATTAAGGACCAATGCAATAATTAAAAAAAAATCTACGATATTATAGCGTAATTTTCTGGTTTTTAAACCAAGCAAATTGTTTTTAGAGAATGATAACAATACTTGATAAAATTATAAACTTCAAAGTAGTTTAACATTATTTCGTAGCAAGTTTATCAAAAACTTTTTCTGGAAGAATTGGACATTCTGGTGATAGCAACGGTGGCAACAGTGGTAAATAAGAAAAGATTTTCACAACATTTAAAAAAATATAATATGTAATTTTTAGAGCCTGAACTACGAAAAATATTGCTTAACGTCATATATAATGAAATGGGAATCAATGAAAGGCCTAAGAGCACTTTCATATAGCTACCAATAGAATATTCTTTATAATGATATTCTTAGATCTAACACAATTCCTACACAAAGTAATTTACTTATAGCCTACGCTACGCCGTAGACGTGCTACGCTTACGTCACTTAATGTCGTAGCTTTTGCTTACGTGTATCGACAATAGCATGCACTAGGTAACATAATAGCGTTAATTAAGCTTAATGCAAGGGTACTACATTATTGAATCCACTTAAACCAGACTTGAAGCTTAACAGGATTAGATATTAAGTATTTTTGTCTAAATAATTCTTCGGTGACTTTTTACATTACTTTTTGAATGTTAGAATTTAACGTATTTGCAAGTATTACACTAAACATTAATATATTTCATAAAGGTCATGGTCAGGATCAGGGCATATACCAGAGCCTAGTTAGGGAGAGGAGAAAAAAATACTATTTCAGTAAAATAAACGTCATGTTTATTACGTGTAATAGGTATGCCGCTCAAATGACCTGAAATATACGTAGTTAACTGTGATTGAAACAAAACAAATTTGGCATAGCAAATTGGGCATGTTTTTAATTTTATTATTCTTGTTTCCCAACCTGGTATCTACTCGGATATTTAATTGAAATTTTTATTTTTATCATAAATATTGCGTTTAATGGCAAAACTTTTGTCATAAAACTTCAGCTCTGTAAAAGCTGCCACTACAAAATTCTTGCGTCGTTTTAGTGATGAAACCAGATAGAAATTTAAATAACTCCGTAAAGAAGTTGTATTTAATTTTGATGTATGGCAATAAATATAATTGAAAAACCTGTCAAGTGCGAGGTAAGCTCGTACACTCAGGGTTCCATACCTACTAGACTGAAAAATATAAATAACTGCATTCAAATAATCAGTTAATTGAACTTAAACCAACTCAATAACTTAATTTTGTAGTTGATGTACCTATAGGAAATCACCCCACGTATAAACCCTTTTTGCTTGTGATCTAGTTTCGGTTCTTCCACTACAATCTTTTTTGTACAAAGCCATCTATTGAGCGGTTTGCACCAACTCGATCAATCGATCACTTACAGCCGTATTCACAAACGTTACTGTGAGGTCTCATAGTAGGCATGGACGCACAGGGTAGCAAAATCATTTCACAAACAATACTTAAGTGGTGAAGCGCACTATGCGTTTGTTAAACTGAACGCATAGCTAAGTTTTGTCTATAAATTCAAAGGCTCGATGAACGGAACGCACTGAAAAGTGTTACCCTTTGCACAGTGCATCAACACTTAAGTACTTACTTAAGTAAATATTGTTTGTGAATACAGGTGTTAGTGTTCTTTACAGAAGACAATTGGAGATTTACAGAGCAACGGAATGGTATTCCGAGGTCGTGGGTTCAAGTCCCACTCATGGTTATAATTTTTTCCACTATAATTTAGTTTATTAAATAATAAACACTTAAAAGTTGATATTGTTACCTACTGGTACTGGTGTATAATTCTAAGCACACAACTAAACTAAACTTAAGTAAAGAATGAAATTTGATTGTGTCAATAACACAATTTGGCAACGTTAACTCAATTCACTTATCATATAAACTGTATGATATAAAATATTTTTTTTATTTCTAGGTCAGTTTAGTTGTAAACGTAGAATATTTTGTTGAAAAAGTATGATTTTAAAAGATATTTCAGCTATATCTACATAAATTAAATAAATCCATTCAGAATTTAATTACCCTCTGTAGGCTCATATCAAGTACGTTGGTATTCGCCATGGAATTTCATAACGATAGCGTTGAGAGCACACCATACACATTACGTGGGAAATTTGATATTTTTGTTTAGTCTCTTATTACCATAATAAGTGTATGCAAACGAGCTTGAGCTCAACAGATTTTGTTCCAAATTTGTTGCCAGAAAACAAATTTGAAGTTCTTAACTGATTAGATTTTTTTATTTCACGTATAGGCATAAGTATGTACATAAATACGTATGTCCGTGTGGAGACGGATTGAGAATACAAGTGTCGCCACCCCATTTTCTCCCCAAAGTGCTGTAAAAGTCAGTTAGGGATACACAGATCACTCACTCTGTGAGAGACGGAAAACTCGAAAGTAAACCCTATGCTAACTCGCCTGGTTGTCCTGGCATGGTAAACCATAATCTCCCAAAGTGGAGGAGACCTGTGCCTAACAGTGGGACAATAAGAGAGATAGATCTTAACTGTCAAGCCGTCGCGTCGTTATTCTACAGCATGGTGATCCACAAATACAAGATACAGGATGGTGATAGAAGAAAACAGATAGCGGAGTTTTAACAAAAAGGTCCTTTTGACGTTTGGTAAAAATACTCTTAACCGACTCCAGAAAAGGTGGTTCTCAATTCGTCTCTCTATATTGTATTTGTTACCTCATAACTTTTATATAGTGTTCACGATAACATTTATAAGAAGACTAAAGGTAGTATTCCGATGTACGCGACGTACGACCATGACGTGCGCCCCATCAAATTAATGTCATTATCTAGTGAGCGCCAGTTTTACAGTTTTATCTAATTAACTAGCTGTTGCCCGCGACTTCGTACGCGTGTAATTTAGATATTAAACCTTAACAAACAGAAGTTTACCATATCACTCAATAGATGGCGTTGTATAGTTTTTTAAAACGCACTATGGCTTGGTTACATACATTAACACTTAAGCTCGACAAGATTTTTAGTATTTAATTATTATTTTTGCATTTATAAATTAGTAAGGATAATAGAAAAAGTCGTAAAAGTCGGAATTAAAATCCTTTATTTAATGCACGAAAACTAAAGAAAATCGTTAAATAGGAAACACTTTTCACAGCTTAGTTTACGTTGAAACTTGCTGACCTGAATGAAGTGAATAAGTGTTACAAACATAATAATACACGTAGGTACACTTACACAGCTTTGACATGGTTTCTACTTCCTACAAAAGCATAACATTATTTTAGGTTATTTTAGCTTATGAATAAAACATGTAAAAACAAATTACTCCTCAATTTGGGCTGAGTTCTCAAGTATAATAATGCTGTAGCAGTGACGTTGTCATAACTCAGTATGTTTTTAAAAGCGATCGTTAGGGCCAAAACGTACTTACGTTAGTGGCAAGGTATGTAGCAGCTGCTACAATTAATTGTAGTTGATCTACGCAGTAGCTCAATCAACTCAGCTGTCGTAGTGCATGATATCCCAAAATTACTTCTTATAGGGAATAGTTGCTCGTAACACACCCTGGCGTCTACATCTTGTGCCGTTGACGCAAGTGTGACCAGACTATAGTCTTTCATCATTAAATAAAAAAAAAGTTAATAAAAAAGCACTTTTTTATTTACTTTCTTTATTTCAACTTTTTTATTTCAACTTTTTTTAATATTTTTTATCAACTTAAGCAATTATTTTTTTGTTATATTTATTTCTTATATTTATTGTATATTTACTTATTTTATTTATGCAAGAATCTAAATACCATAAACTAAAATAAGATTAATAATCCTTATTTACTGGTGCTCAAGTCTACTATTTTGGAACAATTGTCATACCGGCACGATACCGGCACGATACCGTTGCAATTGAAGTCAAATGTCCGTAGTCTGCTATATGCGTTCATAACGGTCGTTCAATGGTAATAGAATTGTCGGTCTCTTTTATCTATGCATTGAATTTTCGGTCTCTTTTATCTATGAATTGTGTTAGAATGGTATGTATGTGTTGCCGTTTTTAAAAAATGCGTTAGTCGAAGTGATTTTCGAAAAACTACTAATAAATTTAAACATGTAATCATGCTAGACTTCGTTTAGATATATTTGTACATACTATTTATTAGTATAAAAAGCAATGTGAAGCTTAGGAGATTAGTAAATTGCAATAAATTACAAAGAACAATTTCTAATAATTCTATCTATCTATTTTTTATTTATGGCAATCTGTCGACACAGGACAATTTAAAAATAT
The DNA here is from genome assembly GCA_916999025.1 of Orgyia antiqua. Taxonomy (NCBI): domain Eukaryota; kingdom Metazoa; phylum Arthropoda; class Insecta; order Lepidoptera; family Erebidae; genus Orgyia; species Orgyia antiqua. Next base: position 6,458,153 of record OU779869.1, read on the forward strand.
TACTGTCAAATTCAAAATAGCAGACTACCGAAACATTTCAGTCATTGAATTGCAATTGTGAAGCAGTTGTGTACGAGACTAGCAATTTATGTCACTTTGACAATTGTAAGTCAATGATGAAGTCGTTATGACAAGACAATAATAGTAGACTACCAAAAACTTTACTATTGCACCATAATGGTACAATAATGGTACAATTGTGACACCATTGAAATACCCGACTCAGGGCCCTGATGCTTACATCTGTCCATTGTTTATGGTAATTATGATAAAATAGCATAGAATTACGATATAGATCTAGACGTAACACTCGGTACAACAAATCCGGCCTGCTTCTTTTTTTAGTTGAACACATTAAGAAAAATAAATGACAAAGAGCCTATTTAGTAGCCTTTCTAACTCTTTCTTTTTGAGCTGGAGTAAAAGAGAAAGCTAGTAAGAAGAAAAGAGAAGGTAAGGCTACTATTTTACTTTTAAACCGTAAACGGGCCGGGCCTTGGGACAAATCTATGTTCCCGAGTTGTTCCTCCCTACTTATAACCTCCTTGTAAAATAGCGAGTGTCAATCAAATGTCAATAAAATAAAAACTAACGCCAAAACTGACATGAGTCACCAGCGCGAACAGCGAAACGGCGGTCGTGTGTAGTATTTTTTAGTTACGCTATCTTTGTTACGGAATCTAAATTTCGAATTTTGGGCATTTATTCTCCACGCTCAAGGCCCGCGATAGAAGCTATGCAATAGCTTAAAAAAACTTTGGCCTATTTTTTGAATTTTGAACAAAGTGTAATTTACTTGAACACAGTTAAAATATTTGACTTTCCTTTACAACTCAGTGAATTTAGCTTAGTAAATCTTCATCAAGATAATATTAAATCTATGATCGTATTAAGTTTATGCAAATACCAAGCACAGCCGTACGTTAATAATTACCTTCAGTAGACATTAAACCACATATTCGCACCGTAATTTCATGATTTACTACTCGTCTACTATATTTGTTAATAAACTAACTTACACCGCATCCATATTAAATAGGTATTTACGGTATACCGCGCCACTTAATCTATGTATAGCAATGTCTTCACATATTTTGTTGACGACAGTACCCGCGCTTACAATGTCACTTTAGTTATGTTATAAATCGTGAATTGTACAGTTACGTACAAAGTTATTTACGCTTTACAGCAAATATCATGATTAAACTATTAATTTTATCTACTTATTTTATTTTTATATAGTAAACTAGCTGTTACCCGCGACTTCGTACGCGTGAAATTTAGAAATTAAATCTTAACAAACAGAAGTTTACTATGACAGTCGATAGATGGCGCTGTACCCATTTTTTAAATCGCGCTATAGTTTCGTTCGACAAATTTACACTTAAGCACATCAAAATTTCTGTAAAGGCATCAACTCGTTTTCACATTTATAAATTAGTTAGGAAGTTAGAATTAGGATTAGGTCTAGGTAATGACTGCGATTTAGTTTACATGCACATAGAATTAGGAAGGAAGGAATCACTACTTTTCGTTTTCGTATTACATAACAATCTACCTATGTCCTTTCTCACTTTCTCAGATCAATAAGAACAAAAAATAGAGATAGGAATATAAAGGTGAAAATGAATCCTAGACTGGGATCGAGATGTACAATACGACAATATCATTGACCAACCGTTAATAATAAACGTCACGGATAGCTGCAGTTCAGACTCAGATTTTGAAGATCCGATTGACCCTGTATCAGATTCAGATTGATATAAATAAAATACAAACTCAAAGCATTTGTTTTATTTTTCCAACAAATTATCGATATTTTGTTTATCGATGTGTCCCTTCTTAGTCGATAACAGCTTGACGACGTAACTTTTGCAGCACGTACCATGTACATTTGCATTGAGTTTTTTTCTATTATTTCCGAACATTACGTAATAATTTCTTAATATTCATTTTTATAATTTACAATTGTACACAATTATGATTTTTTCGACTTTTTAATGGACCTATAAAGGATTGATGTGATAGGACGTCAGTACAATGTTAAGCGCTAACGAACTGTCATAGGGATCATCATTCGGCGTGCGGAGTATAGTATTCTGAACTCTATTATTTTGTTTTATTCCTATATTTAAACTGACTTGCTTTACATATAGATATATAGTAATTTTTTTTTTTTATAAATATTCATGGACATTACACACAACGTCCACTGGTCCCATGCTAAGCTTATTATGCTTGTGTTATGGGTACCAGAATACGGATATAAATACATAAACTATTTTTCTTTTGTAAATACATACTTATAATACATAGAAAACACCCAGACGTAGTACAAACATTTATATGACATTTATAGATATCACACAAATGATTGTCCCAAGCGTGAATCGAACCCGCGACCTAGTAAACGGCAGTCCATTACATGAACCACTACGCCACGAAGCCCGTCTATATAATATAATAATATTAATTAAAAGGTTAGGCTATTGGATAATCTCTTTTAATACCTTTGTTTATTAAATCTATACTAATGTTATAAAGCGGAAGAGTTTGTTTGTTTGTTTAAACGCGCTAATCTCAAGAAAAACTTTGCCGATTTGAAAAATTCTTTCAGTGTTAGATAGGGCATTTATCGACGAAGGCTTAAGGCTATATAACATTACGCTACGACAAGTAGAAGCGAAGCAGTAGTGTAAAATGTTGCAAAAACGGGGAAAATTTTCTAAATTCCACGACGGTGTCGCGGGCAACAGCTAGTACAATAATAAATGTAATTTATTAATAAATTTGTAACCTTAGGTCGCAAACCACTAAGCAAGTTCTTTTCCATTATGTCTCTGATATTTTTTTAATAATGATAAATTTAGCGTATTCAGTAATTCACCGATAAATAATAATACTTGATAACTACTTAAGGGCCTACATCAATATTATCGTCGACACGTACCTATTACAGCTAGTAGGTATATAAAATGAAGAATTAGGGATATTTTTTTTGTTTACTCAAAATCTACTTAATATATTTTAATTCCGATTTGCGTGTTTCTATATATAATATGTAGTTACTTATGTTTTTAAAGTTATTTCATTAGTTAATACGCAATAATAGACCGACATATGAAAAAAAATAAAAAATGAGAGAGGTTGTTTCGCTAAGATTTTCTATCGAGAAAACTTTTTTCAATCGCGGTTCGGAGTTTATGCGATCCTAGATTATATATTGAAAAAACATATACTTAACAATTAGAGCTCTAGCCATTGCATCTAAAGAAAAAATTAAAACTTCGTACGTAGAAAAATGCACGAAGCTATTTTGGTATCCTCTTAAAAACATTTTAAAATATTATTCACTTATTTTCCAGAGTAAAATCAATATCTCTATACAGACTTCTTGATTGTACGCTATTTACATTAGGTTTATAACTTGTGTTACATATTTACAACTTTCAACTTAAACTTTATATTTTTATTTACTTGTGTTAAGAAATTTTGGGTTGATGTTTAAAGACTGAAATATCAGGTTTCAAATCTATTAATTCATTAGCTTTTTCTATCATTGTCTTCCCCACACAACAACACAATCATGGTTTTGTGCTGCTTGCTACCAAAGACTCACCGAAACTAGCCCAAGTCACTCAAATTGATAGGGAGATAAAGGCTTAATATATTTACTAGCTGTTGCCCGAAACTTCATACGCGTGGAATTAAGAAAGAAAAAACTTAATAAATTAAAATTATACAAAAGAGCCATCTTCAGGAACCACTCTATCTATAAAAGAAAACGGCATAGAATTCCGTTGCGTAATGTTGAAAATATAAGCTCACATAGAACACACATAAAAATAAAATAACAAAAATAATGACTTTGTTTAAACAAAACGACTTTTTACGGACGACGTTTCAGAGACTCAGTCTCAGTCTCACCCGTAACCATGGTGACTGCAAAGTCTCCGAAACGTCGGGCCAAAATTTAAAAGTCAGTCGCGCAAGTATTAGAAAATATAACGACTTTGTTTTATAATAAGTAAAATTCCTATTTCTTCTCCCTCCAGCCCATAACGTCCCACTGTTGGACGCGAGCCTCCTCCATTTTGGGAGGGATTATGATCTATTGTACTCCACTGACCAGGCGTGTTGATACAGGGCTTTTCCAGTTTTCCGTCTCTCACAGAAGATGATATCTGTTTACAATATTCCTTAGCTGGTTTTAGCATCACCCTGGGCACGAAAAGATGTGGCGACAATTGTATTTTTAACTACCTGTTGCCCGTGACTCCGTACGCGTGGAAATTAGAAAACTTCCCGTTTTTGCGACATATTTCACTACTGCTTCGCTCCTATCAGTCGCAGCGTAATTTTATATAGCCTATAGCCTTCCCCTATAAACGTACTATCCAACACTAAAAGATTTTTTTAAATCGGACCTGTGGTTCCTGATATATGTCAGAACACCGACTTGTGTTCCATAAAGGTCATTATTTGTCGTAACGTTTTCTAAGATTTCATCGTGGGACGCCTCATAGATGTCTAACAAAAGAATCAGAATAAAGCCCGCCACTTACACAAAAGTTTAGCAGACTCATTGTTTGAAGTTTAATATTATGTTAACCAATTAATCCTTATTGGCCTTGTTTTTAAAAGTTATTCATGTAAAAATGAACGAAAATATGTACTGTGTCTACAGCCTCTTACCGAGTCATAGTCAGAGTCAGGGCACACACCATGGCCTGGTTTAGGCGAGGTAAAAAGTAAAAAAAAAACTGTGTGTCTACTACATTTCTTCTTCTGCTTAGCCCGTAAAGATTTACGGGCTAACTTTAGCCCGGCTAAATCGTTCTTCATAGACTAATAATGTCCTATATGACGTATAGCCTTTATCTTAGAGACACATAGATACATATTTCAAGCATACATTAATAGGTATGTAAGCGCCTTCACGCCAATTAAATGATGTAGCTATAGAGACACCACCTGGTAAATAATATTTACCGTTAAAACTTTAAAACATCTATGAGAGACGTAAATACGACTCTAATAGATGTTTTTAAGTTTGACTTTCCCTTATATAACTCTTAAAAGGCAGAAAATAGTGTAGTAACCTTGTTACCTAAGGCCCAAGACTGAAGCTTAAATTTGGAAACAAATTAAATATTTTTATTTAGTATTGATTTCATTGCAAAAATCATTACCATCATTATAATATAATAATCCAAGACTATTTATTTATTTATTATAACAACACGTGTTTTTCTATGGTGGAAGGGAGAGAATATAGAGCGCTATCTGCTACGATCTAAACACACTCATAAATTTTTTTCATTTACATTTCACACAACGACCTCAGGTCCTAAGCTAAACTTATGATGACGCTTGTGTTATAAGTACTAGAACACGGATAGAATACATAGGTAGGTAGGTACACTACTATTCCTTTGTAAATACTTAAGTACATATAATACATAGAAAACACCCAGACGCAGTACAAAAATGTCAGTACCTAAACATACAACAACATACCTACACATTAAAGTACATAAATACCTACTATGCTGTGAATGCTTTTCACAGTCATACTCGCAATTGGTAGAGATGAAATTCCTTTTACACAAAATACCAAAACGCATATTATTTGACTCTCCTGGTTTTATATTTATTGTTTTGAATGCTAACAGAAGAATTTTTCAATCAATGCTTGTCTTTATTCTCTGTGCTGATATAAACCGAATGGAAAGATGAAAGCAGAGCTCTTTTTTTTAATCAGAATTTAATACACGAACTGATTATTTTCGAAGATTATTAATCAAAGCATGAAATTATTTGTCTTAATAAATTCTGCATGAATTTTGCAGTTTAATACTTAATACCTTTTCGCATAAATTGTAAAGTCAACTTTGTTACCTTACATTAGATTAATATAATTTAAAAAGAAAATTTGCGGTTGACAAAAAGTTGTATTAATATTGGATGTCTCTAAAATAAAAATCTAGACAACTTTTTTGAAAGTTGAGTAAAAAAGACACTCATGATGTTTTATTTGACGGGCCTCGTGGTGTAGTGGTTCATGTAACGGACTGCCGACCAAGAGGTCGCGGGTTCGATTCCCGCTCGGGACAATCATTTGTGTGATTTTTCTAATTGTCATACGAATGTTTGTACTGCGTCTGGGTGTTTCTATGTATTATAAGTATGTATTTACAAAAAAAAAAAAAAAAAGTAGTATATGTATTCTATCCGTATTCTGGTACCCATAACACAAGCTTGCAACATTAGCTTGGGACCAGAGGACGTTGTGTGAAATGTCCATGAATATTTTTTTTTTTTTTTTTTTTATTTTTTTTTTATTTTATGAAATACAACACTTTACAACTCAGTCCCACTCGTGGTCGTTACCATGGTCGGACCATGGACGGAAAAGTCTCCGAAACGTTGGGCTATAATAATTAAAATATTTTAATTTTTTAAAACATTTTAATTAAAATACAAACAAATTAAATGTAACAAGATAACTCATAAAAATACAAACGATAGTAAAACATTATGTACCATCAAAAGTAAGGAAAGTTCATTTCAATGGGGGAATGTGATAGGAATTTATATCGCAAGGAATACTTCTGGATTAAGAATAGGCTCTTAGAATGTTCATTGTGGCTTGAGCATTCTGTGATTTAGTGGACAAAATTCTTTTGAATCATGACATTTCATATACCTACCTATTTAAACAGCTCTTTCGTATTAGCAAAAAATGCGGTTTGTAATTAAATATCTGTAGAAAAAATATTTTTGTACATTAAATGTATTAAAAAATAATACCTAGTTTAAAAAAAATAAAAAACACGCTTTATTTAATCGAATTATTGCATTGTCATCGGTCTTTGACAGGTGTGCAAAATTTGAAAAGAATCTGACCGTTTAAAGTGGGTCAAAATAGCGTCCAAAGGAGTCGGTTACAAACATACAAACATACAAACAAACATACAAACAAACATACAAGTGAAGCTAATATAAAGCGTGTAAAAAAAATAGTCAGATGGTTAAAGGACAAGCAACAAAACCCATTTTCAGCATTTTTTAAATATTTGTCTGTTTAGATGTTTGTTTGTGCACGCATCACGTAAAATTTACAACACTTAAAAATATAAATGTTATACGTAAAAAAATTACACAACTCAAGGTATTACTTAGTCTTTGTTTCAACGCAATCGGTCCACTCAAACAATATACTTACATAATATGAAATTTCTTAATTTGGTTACTTGCAACGCCATCTAGCGGCTAAAAAGAATCATAAATTGATTGGGTCGTTCGAAAAAAAATCGATCCACGCGGTCGGAGTTGTGGGCACAGCTAGTATATAATATTATTGTAATGTTCTATAGAGGAAAGATTTGATTGTTTGTTTGTTTAAATTAACAACTCAAAGAGGGTTGACATCAGGCAGGCGCAGGCGGTCGGTTGTAAAAATCCGTCAAGCCGTCAAGACATGAACAATTAGGTAGTAGTGGTAGTAGTCATGTTGCGCCAGACCCCGAATAACGTGATAAGGGCAGGGAAATGATGATGAGTGTATCATGTGCCTTATGCTAATAAAGAATTTTCAATTAGAGCAGTTTATTGATTTGATACATTTTATTTCTTTTCTCGAATGCCAATCAAGCCAGTTTATTACAGCATTGCAACATTTCACTGCTATTTCTTTTATTTCAAAATGTTTTTAATAAATTGTTTACGAACTGTTTATGTTGAAAATAAAATAAACTTAACTGAATAAAGGATAATAAAGTATTTCTCACAATATCTACGTTCACTTATTCAGTTTTATTTTATGTAAGATTTATACGAAAGAATAACGGTTGTCATAACAGCGATATTGCTATTGAATAGAAATGCGTTCTATTATTCCAATAAAGTGGAAACCATACTTAAGGGCCTACATCAATATTATCGTCGACATGTACCTATTAACACAGCTAGTAGGTATAGAAAATGAAGACTTAGGGATATTTTTTTTGTTTACTCAAAATCTACTAAATATATTTTAATTCCAGCTTACGTGTTTCTATATTTAATAGTTACTTATGTTTTTAAAGTTATTTCATTGGTTAATACGCGATAATAGACCGACAAATGAAAAAAAAAAATTTGAGAAGTTGTTTCGCTAAGATTTTCTATCGAGAAAACTTTTTTCAATCGCGTTTCTGAGTTTATGCGATCCTAGATTATATATTGAAAAAACATATACTTAAAAATTAGAGCTCTAGCCATTCAATCTAAAGAAATAATGAAAACTTCGTACGTAGAAAAATGCACGAAGCTATTTTGGTATCCTCTTAATTGCAAAAATTTATTTCATTTTACACAATACGTTTGTAAAAATATTTTGAAATGCCAGTCAAGAGTAAGATATGGGGTTTCCGTGTCTAGCAGAAGTAATAATAATTTTCTTAGTTCAAAAACTAAAAAACACGCTTGAAAATCCTGAATATATTTTTAAATAATTACATTGTCATCGGTCCTGTCTAGAGGAAAACCTAAGAAAAGATGGATGGACTGTGTGAAAGAGGACATGAAAGAAAGAGGGGTAATAGTATAAATAAATAAATAAAGTATCACAAATAATGGGATAAGGGCAGGAGGATCATGATGATCGGACCTTGATATGTAGGTATGCAAAATTTCTAATCAATCTGACTATCGCAATTGGGTGAAAATCGCGTTGAAAGATTCCGTTAGGTACATAGATTAATACATTGATAGATACATAACAAACTTATAAAAGAGTGTAAAACATAATTAACTGATTTGAAATAAAGTTTTAACTGTAATAAAACTATACCTTCACATAATATGATAAGTTTTGAAGTTTTGTCCTATATCAGCACTAAATAAGCTTGTTTTTGGCCATGTTAAAAGTTTGTCAGTTAATGTGAAGTAACTTGGTTTTGTATTATTTGTACACATCCAAAAACACGTTTTGTATTATTTGTACACATACAAGCAAGGACGACATAAATCTACGTCATGATATTAATATCAAGTTAAACCTTGAACTGTGGCTGAGCAAAAAGAGTTTGATAAACAGGCAAACACTGAAGTTTCACTCGGTGTCTGTTTTTTTGTCTTTATACCTACAGGTAATAAGGGACATTTTTAAGGATCTCCAATTGAGTGTCATTTGTTATCGTACATTAATATGTTTAACTGTTAATAATTCCCAACAGTTATATAAATTAACTATACGTATATTATGCGACTCAAGATATGAAGATTAATATAAACACAGTCAAATAAAGCTAGGGAGTTAAGTTGAGTTACACTAACAAAATGAATCTTGCTTTCCTTACATATTCGGAACAGGAAATTACTTGATTACTGCAAGCTAAGATATCAAAATTACTTTTGTTTCTTAATAATAAACTTAACTACTTAACATGTTTGAAGTAAGGCAATTTTGTATCTTATAATTTACGAAAATGCTATTATATTTATGGCGATAGTAGTATTATAGTAGTATTATAGTAGTATTATAGAATATAGTAGTATTATAGAAGTATTATATTTATTTTGAAGGATTCTTATCTAGTTATTTTCGGATTCGCTGCTGCTTAAGAATCTCAAGATTTTAGAAAAGCCTCAGTAAAATATTTTGTAATAAGAAGGTTACTCGAGTTAATTAGTTTCATATTTATTTGAACGACTTTTATTTTATCAGAATAAATTCTCATTTAGAATTATCTTTTGCGTTATAGAATTTAAATGTATACCAACAGCAAGTTGCGTATCAAAAATAGCATGACAACACGTTGAAGGAAAATGTAGAAAAAGAAAATCATCCGGCTCGAAGGACCACAATACATGTACGAGGAATTTTTCATAGGATATTTAAAATGGTGAAAGATAATCCAATTAAGAAGCAGTCCTGGTAGAAAAGTCTTGTAATTGATGTCAGAAGAGATTTAGTACATAGAAAACTCCAAAAGGGTATAAGCACAGATCATGATGTTCGAGGAAGCATAAAAACTGACAGTAAAGGATGGGATAAGAGGAATACTACTTATGATGATGAATATACTTTTAAAGTTTCTCCTATGTACTGTGGCGATTAACGTGCACTGACCTGGCAAGTGATTTTATACTAGTTTAAAACAACTTTGATCTACGCAACTGATAAACTACATCAAAGTAATGTGGTGGTAAACTACTAGTGGTGGTAATCGTAATTAGTACACACATAGTTTTGCAGAGAAAGAACAGAGTGAAAAGGTCCTATGCCATCGAGTATTAAACAACAGAATTTGGCATTGCTTTAAGGCCAAAGCTAATTCTCATTATATATCTAGACAGTATCAACAACAAATTATCAACTGACCGCTTTAATTGGCTGTAGGTACTCGTACTTAGAAGTACATGTGTCAAGAAATTTCATTTGCATGGAAATGAAGCAGTTGCTCCTGTTACAGCATTTACAGTTATTAGACGCTGAGTAAATATTGAACTGAACAGTAGGTACCTATATTTTTTTGTGTTGTAATTACATAAATTCTTAAAACTAAAAAAAAGCATAAAGATCTACAAAATATATATTCTTAGCTGAGCTAGCGGACTTTGTACAGTCATTATTTTTCTTTGTAAAAGATTCTCTTTTCCTTTAATTTTCCCCTGTACAAATCTGTCCTGACAAAACAAATATATACAAAAAAAATTGTTCAAGTGCGAGTCGGACTCGCGCACGAAGGGTTCCGTACCATTATCTATGCAACATAAGGCACGTTATTAATAAATGAGCAAACAACACACACAATACTTAATTAATCACGTTTGTTGTATGAGAGCAAGAAACGGTAAAAAAATCATGTTTGTTGTATGGGAGCCCCCTTAAATATTTATTTTTATTTTATTTTTAGTATTTTTTGTTATAGCGGCAATAGAAATACATCATCTGTGAAAATTTCAACTCTCTAGCTATCACCGTTCTTGAGATACAGCCTGGTGACAGACGGACGGACGGACGGACGGACAGCGAAGTCTCAGTAATAGGGTCCCGTTTTTACCCTTTGGGTACGGAACCCTAAAAATGATCGGAAGTTACGCCTATGCATACCTTTTAGGAGGAGAAATAATGTTTTTGCTTATATCTACATATAGAATCAAATTTAACAGCTTCCTGATAAAATAAATGTATAAAAAGTTTTAATTTTTTTTCAACTTTTGAAAGAACTCTGCACCTTTGAACAACTGTTAACAATGTAATTAAAATAAGTTTTGTACAACAAATTACAAAGCTTTTAATTGGTTAATATGTATCCAATTAAAAGCTCTGTTAAGTTTCGACAAAAGGGGAAACTTTAATTTGGCTTCATAAATTAAGGTAAATAAATGAAGTATAATGTGAGAACTGAAACAATAAGGGTTAATCAATAATGAAAACTTTAACTACATTATTATCGCTAGAAATTATGTTTATTTGTCTACATAATTTCTGTAGCAACTTTGAATAAAAACTAAAAAGTAAGATGCAAAGAGTTTTTAGATAGCTAGATTAGTTCAGACTGTATTAATAAAAAAATACTTTTAGCACAGCCATTTGTTGATGAGGTCAATTATTTTCTTTGTACATCAAAGATATGATTACAATAAAAACAAATAAATAGACCTAATAATATAAACTTCTTGCCCGCAACTTATAGTTTGTGTGGAATAAGAAATCACATTAAAAAGAAGGTACGCATATGTTATGATTCAGTAGTTTTAGCATGAAAGAGCGAAAGATAGACGGAGTTACTATCGCACATATAATGTAACGTTGTGTACGACATCCCGAAAGTTAGCACGTTGAAGTGGCAATGAGCAGGCCACTTCGCTCGACGATCTGATGACCGTTGGACGGAAGCCCCGAGTGGCGACCACGCATCGGACGGCGCAGCTTGGGGCAGTTCCCAACAAGGTGGACTGACGATTTCGTCAAATCCTTTCTCTTATATAACCTTTCCATAAGAAAGGTTAATGGATGGATGGAAGAATGGATATAATATTAGTAAGGATTATCACCAAAGTTAAAAACAAAAACTTGCTGTATTGCTTTAATCAATTAAAACATGCTTAAAGGAAGAAAAAAGGTATTTGACCTAATTAGAAATAAAAATTCCTTACGAGAGTCATTAGTGTTAGTACTTATTGCGGGAGTTACACAAATAACAATATCCTAAGGGACAGTAAGGCGAATCAATCAGCTTTACTACGTGATCAATAACATTAATTGTTATTTGTAGACATCGAATACTAAATATGTTGTTGTGATAGTTGTAGTTACAGGATAAAGGGCACCACAAACGGCATATAAATATATATTAATACTAGCTCGCCCGTCAAACGTTGTTTTGCCATACTAAAAAAAAAAGTTTTGAAAAATAGATGTTGGCCGATTCTCAGACCTACTGAATATGCATGTAAAATTTCATAAAAATCGGTCAAGCCGTTTCGGAGGAGTACGGTAACTAACACTGTGACACGTGAATTTTATATATAAGATAATTAGAAAGGGACAGATGTATACAGAAAAAAGACGAGCTGAAAAGAGACAAATATATAATAATATACCGAAATGTATCTATACTGATATAACTGTCTCTTTCTCGCTATCTTATATATAAAATTCCCGTGTATATTATTGTGTATTTTGTTTGACGAACTTATGTCGGCATAGGTACCAGTTATTATAATGTCAGAATTAATCTGTCTATAATAATATTATAAAACTAAATAAATAAATATTCACGGACATTTCACACAACGTCCTCTGGTCCTAAGCTAAGCTTTATATGCTGTTATGGGTACCAGAATACGGATAGAATAATAATAATAATACTACTTTTCTTTTGTAAATACATACTTATAATACATTACACCCAGACGCAGTACAAACATTTGTATGACGATTAAAAACATCACACAAATATTTGTCCTGACCGGGAATCGAACCCGAGACCTCGTGAACCGCAGTCCGTTATATGAACCACTAGACCACGAGGCCCGTCTGAAGCGTGTGTTTGTTTGAACGCGCTACTAAAACTACCGGTTCGAATTGATAAATTATTTTTGTGTTGGAAGGTCCATTTAGTATGATGTTATATAGCCTAAAGCCTGAGGAAAGCTATATAACATCATGCTACGACCAATAGGAGCGAAGCATTAGTAAAAGGTGTAGTAAAAACAGGGAAACGCTGGTTTTCGAATAGGACCTTCGAGTGATGTCACGGATGCCAATAATAATACATTGGCAAAACAGTCAAAATACATTTAAACAACAAAACAATCAAAAATAAAGAAGCATAACCTCCCTTTGTAACATAGCAAAATAGTGATAAGTTGCCAATTCAAACAACACAAAATAAAACCTAAAAGGTTATACAAATATATCCGTAATAATATTATATTGTTATGTGGTGGTGCGGAAATTGAATTTTAGTTTGCTTATGGCTTATAGCAACCCAAACGCCCGTCGAACAATATATCCCTTCATCAACTTAAGTGTATATAAACAAATATAGGTATATAAAGTACTAGCCGTTGCCCGAAACTTCGTATGCGTTGAATTTGAAGCTAAACCAAAAAAGCCGTTCTATTGATCCACCCTAGGTATCTATAAAAAAAAAAACTGCATCAAAATCCGTTGCGTTCTTTTGAAGATATAAGCTAGCATAAAAAAAAAGAAAGAAAGAAAGCATTTATTTTTCCAACACAAGGGCAAAAACAATTTACAAGTTACATTGAATAAGATAGTATAAATATAATAAAACTAGGAATAAACCCATACAAAAAAACACAAAAGCATACATAATATAAAAAGATAAATATTTGCAACCCGAGCGTCGTAAAAATTGAAACACTGCTCAGCAATTGTTGCGAGATGGACTCACGACCATTCCACAATGCTGGTTTTCAGCAGTGTCCAACCCTTAAATAACTTTCATCAGTCATACAACGGGAATTAACCATCTATTAACTAAGGAACATACGTTCAAAAATAACGATTTTGTTTTATAATGTTGGTAATATAGGTACTTAAAGTCTTTCAAAAAGGTACAATCTTAGGGATATCAATATTTTTAGCGTGGGTTCGATTGAAATACTTTTTTTGTAAGCACAGATCAACCTCACTAGACACCGTGTTATAAGATTTTTGTTAACGGCTAAACGCATTAACGTTGGAAGAAGGTGCCGACTTGTGAAATAATGTATTGCATGCATTGGTCGCAGCAAAATCACACACAGATTTCTCATACATTAATTATGCAAGAATAGTACTTTAATAATAATATCTAAGCAAATACTATCTATAGCTGTGATTAATCGTTTTTTGGCTATATGTACGCAGGAAGAGTCTATTTATAACTTACTAGCGCACATTACAGCTCAGTCTCACCCGTGACCATGGTGACTGAAAAGTCTCCGAAACGTCAGGCCAAAATTTAAAACAAATATACGCGTCTAAATCCGTAAAAAGTAGTTTTATTTAAACAAATGAGTCGCGCAAATGTTAGAAAATATTACTAGTGCGACTTTATATGCGTGAAATTTAGAATATTATCCCCGAATTGGCAACATTTTTCACTGATAATTCGCTCCTGTTGGTCGCAGCGTGATGTTATATAACCTAAAGCCTAAATGGACTATCCAACACAACAAAAAAAAAAATCACAGCAAAAAAAATTTCTACCAGTAATTCCTGACATTAGCGCATTCAAACAAGCAAATAAACACTTCAGCTTCATAATAATAGTATTTAAGTATTACGAAAATGTGTAAAATGTGATTACATTTAACAACCATTCAAAAGGGGCCTCTTGGTCGAGTGGTTCATATAGCGGACTGCCATTCACGAGGTCTCGGGTTCGATTCCCGGTCAGGACAATCATTTGTGTGATGTTTTTAACTGTCATACAAATGTTTGTACTGCGTCTGGGTGTTTACTATGTATTATAAGTATGTATTTACAAAAGAAAAGTAGTATATGTATTCTATCCGTATTCTGGTACCCATAACACAAGCATAATAAGCTTAGCTTGGGACCAGAGGACGTTGTGTGAAATGTCCATGAATATTTATTTATTTATTTCTATTAAAAAAAAGGAAAGCAATATATTTAAGTTGAATCTTACATTCAAGTTGTAAATAATAAATTATACAAAGCGAATATGTCGGAAAACGTTAAATTGTAAGCATACTGAAAAGGGTTAGTTTTTACGTGACCTCTATACATTTTGACTCTAACTAGAGAAAGGTTCCATAAATGTGTCATTCCTAAAACCATTTATCAGAATGTCCAAAAAATTATATTAGTAAACAAATATGTATATATTTTGTGTATTAACTACGTAGTATAGTCTTATTTTATTACCAGCCGTTGCCTGCAATTTCGTACGTGTGGAATTTAGAAAACTTTCCCCGTTTTTGCAACATTTTTCACCGATACTACGCTCCTATTAGTCGCAGCGTGATGTTTTATCCTATGGCCTTCCTCGATTAATGTACTACCCAACACACGTTTTAAGAAACTAGTGGTTACTCTGCAACACCTTTTTCACCACCAAACAGGACCCGAACCTAGTGTATTTCTTTGTGCCACGGAGCGACTTCGTCATGCTCACTCAAATGTCTCGAAGTTGGTAGCGTTGCACGTCGGGTCGCACGGATCCCTACAAAATGGTCGAGCTGTGCGGGGCTGATGTGTGCGTTATACTCGCGAACGGGTGCCTTCTGCTGGGACTGGTCGATTTGCTACAACAAGGCTTTTTATTATTAAGTTAATTTAAGTTAGTCGTGATTGCACTGATCGGCATCATTCTCACACCCCTGATACAACTATGTATAATATTAATGAAAAAAAAAAAATGAAAAGTAATGACAAAAAAAATTCCATGGAGTTTCTTGTCTGTTCTTCTCCATAGGATTCGTGTTTGGAACAGACACCTAGTTTCTGACGTTTCAAAAGAGCTTGTAAAACATGCCAACTTGAAATAAAATATTTTGACTTTGACTTTGACCCTATTACTGAGACTTCGCGTTCGAGTCCGTCCGTCCGTCCGTATCTTTGGAAAGTCTAGAGGGCTGAAAATTTCATAGTTTGTGTATATCAGTTGATGATACAACAACACAACACATGATACAACAACACCATCATAATCATTCTGCCCTTGCCTCGTAGTGTGGGGTCAAAGAAACCTTGTCTATTACCATACACAGTAATAAAATACAAGAAGCTATATAGGGTCAGAGCGACTAACATTTTAATTATAAAATCTCACACAAAATTAACAATATTTAAATTATTTTTGTTCACGCGAATGTCGCGTCGTTTACAGGAAATTAGAAAGCATCTTTCAATTGTTACTACGATGTTGCAGTGACGTCTGCAGCCCCAGTTCTGGTGTTCTCATTTTACAACATACATTTTGTTGAATTCATTTTACTAACTTTCATAGTGGTTTTCGTATATTAAAATGTCTAGGTACGTTTTAGTTTTATGGGTAAACTGCAGTTCCAATGCAGTTCCCACGACCTCGGAATACCGTTCAGAAGCTCTTTCCAACTGAGCTTATTGCGGTCGTGCTAGCAACATTCAATTTAACCACCACATTTGTCACTCGACTGAGTTTATATATTTTTACGTACAACGCCATCTATCAAAATTGCTTTACAACATGTCGACTAACCACCTAGCATTGTTTACAGAATACAATTCGGTTGAAAATAATGACGCGACGTTCATTACTAAAGTCATTTATTGATTTTGCAATTGACATGCTATGCCTTACTTAACAAATCAAATTATGGTGGAAAAAATTGACTGCCGCAAGCGGGACTTGAACCCACGACCTCGGAATACCGTTCCGAAGCTCTTTCCAACTGAGCTTATTGCGGTCGCGCTAGCAACATTCAATTTAACCACCACATTTGTCACTCGACTGAGTTTATATATTTATACTAGCTGACCCGGCAAACTTTGTTTTGCCATACTAAAAAAAAAAAAGTTAAAAAAATAGATGTTGGCCGATTCTCAGACCTATTGAATATGTATGCGAAATTTGAGAAGAATCGGTCAAGCCGTATCGGAGGAGTACGGTAACTAACACTGTGACACGTGAATTTTATATATAAGATATTTATAAATTTAGTTAAGTAAGGCATAGCATGTCAATTGCATAATCAATAAATTACTTTAGAACCCTATTTTTGTTCAAAATAAAATCTAGCCTATGTCACTCGCAGATAATGCAGCTTTCGAATGGTGAAAGTTTTTTTAAAATCGGTCCAGTAGTTTTGAGCCTATTGGGAACAACCAAACAAACAAAGTTTTCCTCTTTATAATCTTTATAATATATATAAATCTTCTGTACGTGTGTTTGTAATTGAACTCCTCCTAAACGGCTGGACCGATTTTGATGAAATTTTATTTTACAGAATTGTATGGCAAAACAACGTTTGCCGGGTCAGCTATTATTAGTATAGATAAGTATACATATATTTTAATTATTTAGTTTTTATTATTTTATCTAATATATGCTACCACCAGTTTATTATTTACTTAATTTAATAGAGTCCGAAGATTAATATAGAGATAAAGTTACGACAACTATGCAGAATATTAAGTGTATGATTAGTCCTATAGAAGCTCTTCATAGTCATGAATGCCTATTCAGTTTGTATTCAATCTGCAGTTAGTAAATATATATTCTGAGAAACTTTCGCTAAACTATTATTATTATTACGCTAAACTATTATATATTAGTATTGTGACACGCGTCGAATAGCTTAATTCGAATCTATGTGACTACATAGATATTTATTATTACTTATTACATATATATCTATATTATGGTATCTTTGGACCCGATTTTCACCTCTTTAAATACTCTCTTTCTTGATCATTAACACCCCACTTCATGAGGCACTAGCTGTTGCCCGCGGCTCCGTCCACGTGGAATTTGGAAATTTTTTTTTCGCAATAAAACGTAGCCTATGTTCTTTCTCAGGGTCTAAAGATTGTCTGTGCCAAATTTCATCAAAATCGGTTGAGCAGTTTAAGCGGGAAAGCGTAACAGACAGACAGACTGAGTTACTTTCGCATTTATAATATTACTAGCTGTTTCCCGCGACTTCGTCTGCGTGAAGTTTAGAAATCATACCATAACAAACAGAAGTTTACTATTACCGGTCAATAGATGGCGTTGTACAGTTTTTTATATCGCGCTATGGTTTGGTTACACACATCAACACTTAAGCTCGTCAAAATTTTTGGTATCCAGACATTTTTCATTTTCACTTTTATAAATTACTAGCTGACCCGGCAAACGTTGTTTTGCCATACTAAAAAAAAAGGTTTGAAAAATAGATGTTGGCCGATTCTCAGACCTACTGAATACGCACGTAAAATTTCATAAAAATCGGTCAAGCCGTTTCGGAGGAGTACGGTAACTAACACTGTGACACGTGAATTTTATATATTAGATAAATAAATTAGTAAGGAAGTAAGGATAAGGATAGTACTATAGTAGGGATTATGATATGATCTACTGCCGCGATCTGATACTGATCTTATAGAATCCTGGGGACGAAAAGGAATAGTGACACTTTTTTTCTCAATCTGTTACCACACGGATGATTGGCTTGATTATTTACTTGAGTGTGAGTGATGGGTGAGGTTATTATATTGTATTTACTCGTAACTACCACCTGACCTTAGGTATGAGTAAAATACTTTATCAAAATTTATTTTATAAGTTAAAAATCTCTCCTATACTCAGTACCAATTTGAAATTGAATTTTCTAAATTAAAAGCAGAGATTTTTAATTAAATTAATTATCCATTGGTAACAAAATTTATTATGAACGTTCGCAATCTAATTTTTTTTTGAAGTTCATACTACTTCTACATGATGTATACCGAGAATAGCAGTCAAATAGGTTATAGGGTAGTAATTTTTTAACACGCTTATATTAGTTCGGTAGGTATCTATCAATGTACTAATCTAAGTAATGGATTTTTTTAAAGGGATTTACAGAAAAGCCATCATCTTGAACCACTTTATCATTTATAAACCGTACCGATATCCGTTGTGTAATTATGGACATATAAGCTCACACATGCAAAATTATCGACTTTGTTTTATATCAAGAAAATATGTATGAAACTTACTTATTAGATTTTTTAAGCATTATTAAGCTATTGCCATTGAGTTAATATGTACTAATACAGTTCAATGGCTATTGCATAGCTTCTATCGCGGGCCTTGAGCGTGTAGACCGAATCCAGAAATTCCGTAACGAAAATGGCGTAATGAAAAAAACCTTACATTATCGGCGCTACTGCGCATGCGCAATCCCCTCTTCGCCCCGCAATTTATTTCATCCTGTTGATACCAAGGGTAAGCGCCTTCCTCAAATTAAACAGCGTATTAAAATAAGGATTTTGAATCGACAACATGTATCTTAAATGTTCAGATAACAGCGTATTTTAGACTTTAACAATGTAAGATAATGTTTATTTTATTTTATTGACATTTGATTGACAATCGCTATTTTACCATAATTACCATAAACAATGGACATATGTAAGCATCAGTAAATAAGGATTATTAATCTTATTTTAGTTTCTGGTATTTAGATTCTTGCATAAATAAAATAAATAAATAATAATAAATGCATAAGTTGAAAAAAAAGCTAAGCTATTAAAAAATGCTATGCAATAGCTTTACCGCGGCAGTCACCGAGTGCCACACGTCTTTTTTTTCTGACTATTAATAATATCTTTACTGAAAATAAATATTAATAATCACCATATGAACGTAATATAATTTCCGTACAAAAATATATTTCATTTATCTCTTAATGTCATTACTGTCATCGTCTTTGTTAACAGGAACAAAGGCTTCATGTTCACAAAGAGTTACAAAAATTGACTCTTTTGCTGAAAGAAATTGAACAATAAACGAAATTGTTGTTAGTTTGTAGTACTTTATGTAATTATGTTTTCTATTTCTAAAGAATATTTTAAGTTGTTTGATTTTCCTTTCTTTACATAGTATGAAACAAAGTCGTTATATTTGTATGTATGTCCCTATGTGAGCTTATATATCGCAACGGAATGGTTCAAGAAAATAGTTTTTTTTATAAGTATTTATTTAGGAATTTTTTATTTTCTGATTCCACGGGTACGAAGTTGGCAGCAGCAGATAGTTTCATGATAATTAAAAGTTGGCGTGGGTTTTTCAATCATCGGCTTACGTATTAAAAGTAGCTCATGACCTTTATCAAGCACACAAAATTTTACTTAAGGGCCTACATCAATATAATCGTATATCATCGCCGACACGTACATATTAACACAGCCAGTAGGCACAGAAAATGAAGAATTAGGGATACTTTTCCTATTTACTCAAAATCTACTAAATATATTTTAATTCTGATCCACGTGTTTCTATATATAATAGTTACCTATGTTTTTAAAGTTATTTCATTAGTTAATATAAGATAATAGACCGACAAATGAAAAAAATAAAAAATTAGAGAGGTTGTTTCGCCAAGATTTTCTATCGAGAAAACTTTTTTCAATCGCGTTTCTGAGTTCATGCGATCCTAGATCATATATTGAAAAAACATATACTTAAAAATTAGAGCTCTAGCCATTCTATCTAAAGAAACAATGAAAACTTCGTACATAGAAAAATGCACGAAGCTATTTTGGTATCCTCTTAAATTGGTTATATAGTTTTGGCGCGAAAGAGCAATATTATACAGAGTTACTTTCAATAGCACATATTCGTATCTAAGAATAAGGATTAATAAATATTCAGCTATGTCAGTGAATAAAATGTGCCAACAAACAATTTAACATTATCTGATTACTTTGGAACCCCTCAATTTATTAATATATTATGCTGTTAGTCACACGAAATACAACACATAATATTTCGTATATAACCTACTAACACTAATGGTCATGATTGTGTCTACTACAGATATGTAAGAATGTGGTATACTATTGCATATGTATATGCCTATACATATATTAAACACGCAAACACGCACTAACGAACGGATTACAGAACGGATTTTCGCGCGGTTTTCATCAATTAAGAGGGTACTGTACTCCTAATTTAGGTGTTTGCCTTAGGTATTGCTATCCCTATTTCCAAGCACCGCGCTGACAGGGACAAATACAGCTGTAGCAGATTTTACCTACAAATTCTTTGAAAAAAAGACGTTTCGTACTCCCCATTTTTCTTTGCGAAAGTTAAACCGATTTTAATTGTTATTACGCTATATTATAGATGAAGAGTATATTTATGCTTCATCCCTTTCTTTTTGGTAAGACCTTACCAAATATGTGTTATAGACGCTGCTGCAACTTTACCTGAAGAAAACCGAAAAAAAAAACGGATTTTCAGATGGTCATATTTCTTTTAGTTATTATGTATTGAAAAAAAGAAAGTAACAGAAGCATAGATAAACTCTTCATCTTTAATATAGCGTAGAAACAAATAAAATCGGTTTAACTTTCGCGAAGGAAAAAGGGAAGTACGATACCCATATTTATGTATGGAGCATAATTTGGTATCGTGCCCTCTTAAGAGTCATTTTTAATCGACGAAAAAGGGAGGAAGTTCTCAATTCGTCAGTACGTTTTTTATGTTTATTACCTCATAACTGATTTGAAACCTGATGGTTCCCGGGTGCTCCCATTGGCACCAGGTCAGAACCTGTTGGTTATTTCGTAAGGAATCGTGAAAAACCCCAAATTTCAAAAGCAACATGAAGTCGGTTTAAGGGCCTACATCAATATTATCGTATATCATCGCCGACACGTACATATTAACACAGCCAGTAGGCACAGAAAATGAAGAATTAGGGATACTTTTCCTATTTACTCAAAATCTACTAAATATATTTTAATTCTGATTTACGTGTTTCTATATATGATAGTTACTTATGTTTTTAAAGTTATTTCATTAGTTAATACGCGATAATAGACGGACATATGAGAAAAATAAAAAATTTGAGAGGTTGTTTCGCCAAGATTTTCTATCGAGAAAACTTTTTTCAATCGCGTTTCTGAGTTTATGCGATCCTAGATAATATATTGAAAAAACATATACTTAAAAATTAGAGCTCTAGCCATTCAATCTAAAGAAACAATGAAAACTTCGTAAGTAGAAAAATGCACGAAGCTATTTTGGTATCCTCTTAACTTTTTTTTTTAAAACCACTTATTATTAACTAATAAATGAGTACGTATAGTTAAAATATGTAATTTTTTAAGGTTGTTTGTAAATTGATCATAAAATAAGAGGCCAATATTTACTGTCACTGTATTGTCATGACTATCCTTACTAATTTATAAGTGCGAAATCCGGATGATGACACAATAATAATTTTGACGAGCTTAAGTGTTAATGTGTGGAACAAAACGATAGCGCGATTTAAAAAACGTACAACGCCATCTATCGAGCAGAAGTGTAAACTTCTGTTTCTTAAGGATTGATTTCTAAATTTCACGCGTACGAAGTCGCGGGCAACAGCTAGTTTATTATAAACGTCGGTAAAATTCAAACCATTTGTAAGTTATGCGTGTAAAGGAGGGGTGTGTCGCTAGTATCAAACATTAACTACCCTTCTCGTGCCATGATTCCATTTACTTGACAGTGTGTAGATAATGATGGAGAGTATTTGACAAAGTAATACAATTACTTACTTCCATACAACATTTTTATTTAAACACATCGTTTTTCTTTTAAGCCTTAATGTGTTTTCTTCGAGGTTATATATTTTTGACAGGCCTCGTGGTCTAGTAGTTCAGGTAACGGACTGCCGTTCACGAGGTCGCGGGTTCGATTCCCGCTCGGGACAATTATTTGTGTGAAATTTTTAAATGTTATACAATTGTTATAACTGCGTCTGGGTGTTTCTATGTATTTATATGAATTTACAAAAAAAGTAGTTTACGTAGTATATCCGTATCCTGGTACCCATAACACAAGCATATAAGCTTAGCTCGGGACCAGAGGAAGTTGTGTGAAATGTCCATGAATATTTATTTATTAATTTATATTGTACAATTCATTCTCAAAATTTCTTTGTTTCGCATTTATTCAACGGATTATGGCGTAGTCTTTAGTGACACGAAAATCCAAAATTGTATATAATATAAACAATTTTAGAAATGTATATAGTCAGTCATACTTTAGCCATCAAGAGATTTTTAATAATTACAAAGTTCCGTTAGCATCGGCGAATTATCACTATCAATTTTATTGTTTTAGTTAAGTTTAGTTGTGCGTGTAGAATCGACACCACTGCAATGCAACTTACTCGTACATATCGCAATAGATTTCTTAAACAAGAAATCAAATATTTGACCTACTGATTCTGAATGATTCTATCGTTCTCATAATCAAAGCTAACGAAAGTATAATACAAACGCAATAAATCTCCAATCAGTGAAGTATATTTTCCTCGTACCGAAGCAGGTGTTCCATCATGAATATCAATGAAGAACAAACTGAATTAATGATACTTGTCCAAGACTCTAATAATATTATGATATACAAGGGGCCTTTAACTAACTGAATAACATGTTATTTACTTTGATATTTTCTCAGACCAATTAATGTGCGACGGGCTTCGTGGTGGAGTGGTTTATGTAATGGACTGCCGATCACGAGGTCGCGGGTTCGATTCCCGCTTGGGACAATCATTTGTGTGATATCCATAAATTTCATACAAATGTTTGTACTGCGTCTGGGTGTTTTCTATGTATTATAAGTATGTATTTACAAAAGAAAAGTAGTATATGTAGTCTATCCGTATCTGGTACCCATAACACAAGCATAGAAATATTGCTTACTTTGGGACCAGAGGACGTTGTGTGAAATGTCTTATAAAAAAATAAAAAATGTTCTACTTACGGGCACAGGTCTCCTAAGATTATCTTACTTCAGACCATTATTGTCCCACTGTTGGACACGGGCGTCCCCTTCATTGGGAGGGTTTGTGGTCTACTAAGCCGCGCAGGCGAATATTATAATTCGAAATAGTAATTCCTGAGATTAGCGCGTTCAAACAAATAAACTAACAAACGCTCCAGCTTTATAATAAAAGTATAGATATGTATACCCGCAGGAAGAAATATTAAATTCACAAGAGTTACATTTTCAGAGCGTTTCTCGCGTAACTTGTGAAGATTGCCAATAAAGAGGTAATAAGAAATATATGCTAAAATAGGTTTTAGATGTCTTGCTTGAGGTATATTCCTGATTTCTTTCAGATATCTATCTCCTGGGGGCTTCTCTTGAATTGGTGTATGTATTTAAAATTGAAAAGGTGTATGTTTTAAAATAGTTTAAACAATAATAAAATTACTATAAGACAATCTGAGAAAATTCGTGCTCTTTATCAAAGAATTATCCCGCCAGTAAATATGTGCTTTTCAGTAATTTATCTTCGTATATAGATTTTAAAAAAAGTTATCTTTACAAATGAATCTTAATAATTAACGCGAGCCCCCACTTTGTCGAGCCCCTTTTTGATAAAAGTATTCATTATATATATAGTATTCATTTGGACGGATCTCGTGGTCGAGTGGTTCATGTATTGGACTGGCGTTTACGAGGTCGCGGGTTCTATTACCGAACAATCATTTGTGTGATATTTATATATGTCATATAAATGTTTGTACTGCGTCTAAGTGTTTTCTATGTATTATAAACATGTATTTACAAAAGAAAATTAGTCCATGTATTCTATACGTATTCTGGTACCCATAACACAAGCACATAAGCTTAAGTTGGTACTCGAGGGCATTGTGTGATAAGTCCATGAAATTTATTTATTTTTGTTTATTTAGTTTTGATAAATACTATGCTATTATTTAGGTATAAAAATCTGGAAAAAAATGAATAGTTAGCATATTTGTAAACATAAAATAAAAGCTATAATGAAAATATATAAAGATTTAATTGTTAAATAATCATGGCCAGTATAACAATAGGAAGGGCACCTATAAAGTGTCATGAGTGGAAATAATACTGTCCATAATCATGAAGCATCCGACCCGCAATAAATAGCCCAAAGGCAGTCTTTCATACATTCATAGTATATCATGTCGTTGATTTGAAGGCCTTTATCAGTTTGTATATCGGTTTTCTTGTAATGTCTGTACATTTGATTATTGTGAAAAATTATAGTAAAAAATAAAAATAAAATAAATATTCATGGACATTTCTCACAACGTCCTCTGGTCCCAAAGTAAACTATATTTCTATATTTGTGTTATGTATGTAGTATGGATGTATGTATGGATGTTTGTTACTCTTTCACGTAAAAACTACTGAATGAATTTGAATGAAACTTTACCACAATATAGCTTATACATCAGAATAACACATAGGCTACAAATTGGCTGGACCGATTTTGATGAAATTTTATTTTATACAGAATTGTATGGCAAAACGTTTGCCGGGGCAGCTAGTATATCATAACAGAAGTAGCTTGAGACCAAAAGATGTTGTATAATGAAAAAACAACAACAACAAAATGTGCATAACCTTTTCTATTTACTGAAAATGATAAGCACATTTTTTGGGAATAGTTTCACTACGTATTTATGGTCTTATTCATAATGATTTATCGGAGGTTTAAGCGGAGATTTTATCGGAGAGATAATAAACGTTTTAGCGTAAAAAGACTATTATGAATAACAAGTTTTGACAGTTTTCGGAATCCGATTTTAGCGAACTTTTTAACCTACGATAAGTCATTATGAATAAGACCATTAGACTACAAGACAATATTACAAAGAAACATTTCATAAAAGTACATTTTATACAGCGTCTTTAGAATGATCATGATAAGAACTAAAAAAATCGAATTGTATAAAATAAATAAATAAATTCTTCATTGACACGTAAATTACTTTGTGCAATACTTACAGCTATACCAAAATATATTAATGCAATTTTAATAAAATTATGATCATGTCTATTATAATATACCTCTCATTAACAAACTCGCAGATCAGTCAGATTGTAATAATACATTTTTATTCGTCGTAGCAAAATCACACGCCAAGTTCTGATTCGTTACAATGCATAGCAAATACCTACATTCAGTGACCGTTAATCGCCTTCCATGCAGAATTTATTAGGATGATCTGTGATTTTACTCCTTCAAAAAGCCAAAACAATATTTTATTTGCTCCCTAAGATATGAGTACAAAAACATCAGACAAATCACATAGGGTTCTTTATGTTAAGAAAAATCGAGTAAGGCTGTGCTCAATAATACATATCACGTACATATTTGTAGTGTAGATACGTGATTAACTACCGTTTTCACGGTTCATGAGAAATGTTCAGTTTATTGAAAGTGATTATACGCGTAATCTGTGAAACAGATATAGAACACACATAAGAACTATAATATTAAATCATGCTATTGGTCAAGGAATAAGACCCTTAATTTGTTCTAGCCGATGCCTGGTATTTTGTACTTACGTATCATATAATATATCCTTTCTTAGATTCTGGGCTATTTGTATGTTAAATTTCATTTAATTCGGACTACTAGTTGGCATGAAAGAGAATCAGCAGGGTTAATTCACATTTGTAATAATTCGACTTTTTCTCTGTCAATTGATGTCCCACTGTTGGCCACAAGCTTCCTTCACTTAATGGCAGGGTATTTAGCATCCTGATCTCGGAGGGCAACGCATTCCAGAGAATTGAAGATTGTACGGGGAAGGAGGAATGTACAAAACCGGTCCTATTGGAAGAAACAAGAAGCAGACGGTTGTTAAGAGAACGAAGATTTCTATCGTGACTAGAGTAAAGATATTGAAAGTTTGAAGTAAGGTAGAGGGGAGGAGAAGGACTAGAGAGTAATGAAAAGAGTGTGGTGAGAGCACGCAATTATCAGTGGGATTGTGATAACGGATTAAGGATACAAGTGTCAACACCTTATTTCTTTCCACAGGGTCAGTTAATTAATATTGTAGGTACACGACATAATTATGTGCACCACCTGAAGGTTGACTGGTAGAGAATGCCTCAGGCATTAAGGCCGCCTTTATACAAAATTGTGTATATAAGCTTGAAATAAATAAATAAATAAATAATAAATAGTACCTGAGGGTTAAATATGCCAAAATTGTAAATATATATCCCTACTAATATTAGAGCGCACTAATCTCAGGAACGACTAGTTCAAATGGAAAAATTATTTTTTTGTTGTATAGTCCATTTATCGAGGAAGTTTATAGGCTATATAACATCACACTACGATCACTAGGAGCAAAGCGTTTGTGAATAATGTTGCAAATACGAAAAAATTTTTCTAAACTACATGGGTACGAATTCGCAGGCCACAGTTAGTCCTAAAACAAAAGTGTTATTTTGAGACCACCGACCAAAATAAACAGGTGTCTGGCACATTATACAGTTAGCAGTAATACTTTCCGAGGCTCTAGGTTGCTAATAAGAACCGACAGTGTAGTGGTTTGCTTTCATATTTAATGTTATAAGTGCTCTTTCATGTAGGTACTTACTAAGCAGCTTTACCAAATTGCTTATTTTAATGTCGGTTCGCTTTGTACATAAATGCTTTTTGTAAGATGGCCATTTATTATATAGCTAGCTTAACGAAATAGAAAAAGAAATAAACCTCAAATAGTATGAAATGTATGATTAAGCTATGTTTTAAATTGAATGAGTGAATGAATTAAAACTCTTTATACTGTACACCATAAAAAAAATTACAAACAGTAATAAGAATAAATCTTATATTAGGTACAAAAGGCGGTCTCATCAACCGTGAAATGGAGTCAATTTTAATGTAAGAGAAAGTATATTGTGGCGTGCCTAAAAACCTAAAACTTAAGAACAAACATTACATAATTAAACATAGGTAATATAAAATATATATCGGAAAAACATCGTAGACATTACCTGTATTTACAGCCAGAGCAGTCATTAATCTAAAGGCCTTGTAATACTGGACAAGCTAACTACGTTAACTACAACATTCTATTAACTACGATGAGATTGATCCGTGGCTTACGACACGTGTAACTGGTTTGAAAGGATCCTTTTATGAATATTCAACGGGTCACCATTCAAACTCAACAGATAAAGGAATATTACTCACCATTGACACCATTTGAGGACTCACTTCAGAATCTTGGAACCTAAGTTAAAACTAAAAATCCTTAAGTAAACTATTTTATTCAAGTCTCATAAGACATATATATAAATTTGTTTCTCTTTCTCTCCCCAGACCATTAAGGTCCCAATATTGGGACCGGATCTTCTACCCTTTGGAAGGGATTGTGGTTTTCTATGGCTGCATAGAAAACCACAATCCCTTCCAAAGGGTAGAAGATTCGGTAGAAGAAACGCTTGCTCAGTGCTGACTGACCAAGCGTTTTGGCATAGGGTTTCATTTCGAGTTTTCCATCTCTCACATAGGATGTTATCTGTATACAATATCCCTTAGCTGGGCTCTTACAGCACCCAAGGGAAGAAATATGATGGTAACACTTATATTCTTAGTCCGTCACCACACGGACAATTCGACAGATAGATTTGTTTAGTTGTGCAAAAATGCTTTGGAATTTGGGACCCATGTATGTTTATTGTTTCTTTTTGTTTCCAAACTAACAGAGGTAAAGTTTATAATATGTAAAGATTTTCTAGAAAATGTGTCTATAGCTACATTATTTACTCGGTTTGAAGCCACATAAATATCTATGGGTGCGTGAAAGCATCTATGTGTGTCTCTGATACAGGCTATTCGTCGTATGAAACATTATTAGTTTAACAACTACGGTTTAGCCAAGTCACATTCACGTTTTCTTAAGAATGAACGCGGACTCCCATCTGGTAAATCTGTTGTAATATACATGTAAGGAACAGTCTCCTAAAGTAGATAATAGTCCTATCCTAAAATATACATCCTTCTTGAGTGCTATAGGCTATTACGAAGCATAAAGTCGCGGGTTTATCGATCGATAAAATTGTATATATACCAATATTAAAAAGCAGAAAAGTACATTTATTTGTTTGAACGCGCTAATTTTGGGAACCGGGTTTCTGGGCCGATTTGAAAAAATCTTTTAGTGTTGGAATAGACTATTTAATAAGAAAGGCTTTAGGCTTTAAAACATCACGCTGCGACCAATAGGCGCGAAACATCCGTGAAAAATGTACAAAAATGGGGAAATATACTAAATTACACACGTACGAAGTCGCGGGCAACAACTGAATAGTATTGAATAAAATTGTAAATGTTATAAAATGTTCGTCAAAATATCTTCTTATTTTATGGCTTTGTATTTTTTTTTCAAGATTCTGCGAATGTATTATTCGATGCCAAATTAGCGAAACAGCAACCGTGACATGTGTCAACAACAAAAGAGATTCCATAAAAAGCTTTTTCCCCGCAAAGAAAATTATGTTAACGAATTGGAAAAAAGCTTATATTGATTTGTACTTAAAAATGTATACTTATTACGGGTTTTTGCCAACTTTATATGTAAAGTTTAAGGTTATGTTATGAGTGATTATTTACTTATTATAAAACAAAGTCGTTATTTACGAGTATGTATGGCCCTATGTGAGCCTATTTATAGCCCTATCTTCAAAATTACGTAACGTATTTTGATGCAGTCTTTTTTAAATAGATAGAGAAGATCAAGAGATGGCTTTTATGGATAATTTTAATTTATAGCATAAAATTCAAAAAATAAAACAAACGATGTTTTTTGTGAAATCTTTGGTTTGAAATCCTCTTCCATTATAAAACAATGTTTTAGAGAGGCAGATAATTATTATTTATCTTTTATAGGTATGATTTATTGTCTAGCTTATTCATTATAATGGATTGTCACAGGTGCGTATTTCAATTAGTCTCGTAATGGAGAAACATCGATATTGCTACAGTTGATCAAAATTATTGCCATCTTTAAACAAAGAGCTGTAGTAATGATTGGCAATTTGTGGACGAATTTGTCGTCATTCTACTGTTGAAGAATATTTATAGAAATTTTAATGGGGTAAGTAATAAAATGGAGCAGGCCCGTGCCAACACTAGGACTTTAATGGGCTGGAGAGAGAGAGAGAGAGAGAGTGCAAGGAGCTTATATATATATTATTATATAGTAAGTCTATGGGTGTGTGAAGGTGAAATGAAGTTAATACAGGTTATCATAAGTTTCAAATTTGCCATATGTTTGACTTATAGTCTAAAGCTGACTTTTACAGCACCCTGGGGAGGAGATGGGGTGGCGACACTAGTATTCTTAATCTGTCACCACACGGAGACCTCCTTGCATACACCTGCTTAAAAACCATTATATTTAGAACAGAAAAACCTTCAATAAAATGACATACATAAGAGGGTGACTCTACCTTAACTCAAACAAGAAAGAAATAACTAAAAAGAAAATAATACATAAAGTTTACTACACATTATTGTGTAGGCGTGAGGCAAATAAAAATATATTGCGACCTAGAATAAAAAACGTCAGTACCTCTTTCTATCCCAAGAGCTTCTCCCTTGCTACACTTCGGATGTACTTATTTATCGTAAAATTATATCGAAATGTCTTAGAGTATTAAACCAATAGGAGATGTTACCCGCACTATTTTCTTTGACAAATATACTACCATGACGGCGGGGTGCCGAGTTAACGCACACAAATACGATAACAAATAATGGTAAAAGCTATGTGCGCACATTGTATAAATTTACTCCAACTTTTTTTCCCATAAGGCGCCAAAAGAAGTAAAACTTGAAAAAAATAATATGATAGTTTCTAACACTTGCGTGACTCATTTGTTTAAATGAAACTACTTTTTACGGATTTAGAAGTGTATTTGTTTTAAATTTTAGCCCGACGTTTCGGAGAGTTTGCAGCCACGAAGGTATCCGAAACGTCGGGCCAAAATTTAAAAAAAATACACGCGTCTAAATCTGTAAAAAGAAGTTTTATTTAAAAAAAGAATATGGTCATGATTTATGATTCTTAATTTATGCTTAATCTCGTCTATGAAAAAATCTTATTGTATAAAAATGTTATTGCAATTAAGTTTGATTCCTCCCTAAAATCGTTTTGATGTTAGAGATTACAATATTACGGTCGGGAATTTTAATTACCTTTTTACTAAGTAAACCCAGATGATCTTTAACGCTTAAGGATTAAAAATAACGTTACTTTTAAGTGTTAATCTATTTCATAAGGTATATCTGTGGAAGATATTTAGATATTAACATACATAGAACTTTTTTATTGCTCAAGCTGCTTGATTCCCAGTTATAAATAAATAGGTTACACGTTAACACGTACACGTAACTTCGTATGCGTGGATTTAGGAACCAAACCCTAACAAATCATCCAAAAAAAAGACGTGTGGCACTCGGGGACTGCCGCGGTAAAGCTATTGCATAGCATTTTTTATCAACTTATGCAATTATAATTATTTATTTATTTTATTTATGCAAGAATCTAAATACCATAAACTAAAATAAGATTAATAATCCTTATTTACATCTGTCCATTGTTTATGGTAATTATGATAAAATTGCGATTGTCAATCAAATGTCAATAAAACAAAATAAACATTATTTTACATTATTAAAATCTAAAATACGCTGTTATCTGAATATTTAGGATATATGTTGTCGATTCAAAATCTTTATTATAACACGCTGTTTAATTTGAGGAAGGCGCTTACCCTTGGTATCAACAGGATGAAACAAGTTGCGGGGCGAAGAGGGAATTACGCATTCGCCGATAATGTCAGGTTATTTTCATCGCGCTATTTTCGTTACGGAATTTCTGGATTCAGTCTCCACGCTCAAGGCCCACGATAGAAGCTATGCAATAGCTTTACACCCTCTAGAACGACTCTATATAAAAAAATCGCATCAAAATCCATTGCGTTGTTTTAAAGACTGAAGTTTACATAGAGACATACATGCATACAAAAATTACGGCTTTCTTTTTATAATAAGAAAAGATTTTAACTTTCTGATTACGTAATTTTATGTACCTATATTGTCTAATATTACTTATTTATTATATATTACAGTTAAATAGCTAAGCAACAAACTACTCATATGTACTAACATTGCTATGCCTGCAAAAGGCCTAAGTCAAAAGCTCTTTCTATGTATTTATACCATTATGAAGCACACTTAGTTTGCAATAAAAATTTAAGTTTGAATTTATTTATAAGTGTTTATAAGACTATAAGATAAAACATAACATAGCCAAAATATTTATTAACTTGTACGAATAACACCTACATTAAACTCACCGGTTTACGAGTACTTTGATGTAGTGCGTTGAGTAATCTGATGATATTGTGTGAAGCTTAGTACTGCGTGAAATTTCTAGCCAGGTCAATGCGCATGGAACTCCTGACACAAAGAGGGAAATTTCTATGTTAATATATACATTAAATATTTAACCTTCAGTTGCAAAACGTTATTATGTTTTAGAAATACTACTGTTTATCACCCTCACCGTCCTACCCTTATTCCGTTACTTGAGGTCAGCGGAATCGGTTTCTTTTTCTTCCATACTCTTTTGTCATTCATCCCTTTTCACAGACACTACGCATCTTTTCTTTGGTCTTCCGACTTTTGGACTTAATTTTAACAATATTCTTTCGATGAATACTTCTAAGAATATTCCTTTACTTTCGTTTGATTACATGACCAGGTCATTGTTCATTGACCAGGAAGGTCTCCAGGAAGAGTTCATGACAGGTTCATTAGGTACTTATTTATTCAGTAACAGGCATCACTCTCATCGTTACGAAACTATAAAATATGACATTATATTTTTATTCTTCTTCAGATATAACAAAACATTTCAATAATGTCGAATATTATGCAATAACAACGCCCAAATCGTTACAAATAGGTTCACGGACGATGTATACAAATTTATAAAACATTTGTGAACCCTTTTTGGGATGTAAAAATAAGTCCCTCAACGGACCATTAGCTACAGTTATACTATAGAATGCTATTGAAATACATGTTATAAGGTTTTTCTCGTAAAATAATATAATATGAGCCAAAATTGAAACTTTTACTGTCTACTACCTCGACAAATTTGGGCTAATATCAAGGGACCATTACTATAAGTTTAGATGTATGATGATGCGTAGTAAATTATATTGACGCTTAACTTCTGATGTTTTAAAAAAGCTTGTTACACATGCCTATTTAAAATAAAATAAACTTGAGTTTGAGTTTTACCTATACATACAAAAAACCCGTTGTAAAATTACCAGGCCAGTTTTGATTGTAATTTAATGCCATACTTAGAAAATGTTATTAATAGAAAAATATGTATAATATGGACCATAAAAGAAAGGACATTATCAACATAGAATTGTCGGGCCTTGTAAGTCTAGTCATTCATGTTAAGAAATGCCGTTCACGAGGTCACGGGTTTGAGTTCGGCACAGGGTAAATTATTTGTGTGATTGTTATATTTGTCACGTAAATATATTTGTACAGCATCTGGGATGCTGTATGCTGCGTCTGTATAGCCATATTTTAATACCCAAAAATAATTTTATTATTCTTAAAGTTTTGAAAAGTTCTATTAGTAATTATAATGTCGTATTATGAAAGACCATTTTGGACGTTATATAAAGTGAAAGAAGTATCAAATAAAGAATATAAAATCAGTGTCTGATAAAAAGATCACTGAAGATTTGTAAAGGGTTATTGAATTTGCCCTTAACGATCGATCATTGAAAACGATTTTGATATGGGTTAAACCCAATACCGATAAGCCTTTATAAGTAGCAAAGAAATTTGCTCCGTGATTGAGATTTTTTCACAGTAATTGGACCCAAAAGATTGTAATATGTTATTTGACTTTCTTTGACACAATTATGAGTAGACAATACTTTTTTTCCTGACATACCACCTGTCCGTACTAAACTTTTTGAGTCGTACTTGTTACCACGAACTGCCAAGGACTGGATTAATTTACCGATGTACAAAAACAGGGTAAATACGTGTCTTACATCGTTGGTACGATGAACCACCAAAGATTAAATTTTCGCTTACCATCAGGCGGCATGGGATCAAGTGCCAACATGTTTCATATAAAAAAAAGTTGGATATAAATGTCTTAAATTCTTATTGTATTCAAAATATTTGGGTTTTTATAATAGCAAATTATCAAACAAAAATGTATCCTAAGCATGAGTCTAAATTGCTAAATGCTCCGTATGATGTCTGGAATAATTTTCGAATTAAATTCCTCCTGTCACATCCGGGTCAGGTATTCATATTCGGGTTCCGATTTAATGACGAAAAAATGCTATTTTTAACACGCTTTTATTGCCTCCACTCGCATCTATGTGCTCGATACATGAATGTCACGGAATCTTTGAAAATAATTTACACCCCCTTCCAAATTCCAAAGAGAAACTTCTAACTTTTAATTCCATTCCTTTGAATGGAATTTTTTCTATGAGTTCTTTACATCTTTAACGTTTTTATGAATTTTTTCCTAAAATAAAATTTTCCTAACGAGACGTCGTTTTTCCTTAACTTGTCTTTATATACCGCTGATTCCATTCAACGTGAGTAACATACTTAAAATTTGTGTGAGGACAAAGTTTTATTATAAAAATATAGAACCTTTGCTGAATGAATTTGGATTCATTCTACCGTGTAATATCACTTATATACCACTGGCTATTGCCCGTAACATCTTACGCGTGGAATTTAATAACCAAACCCAAACAAATTATACAAAGAGTAGAGCCATCCTCTTTTATAATACTTGCGTGACTCATTTGTTTAAATAAAACTACTTATTACGTATTTAGAAGCGTGTATTTGTTTTAAATTTTAGCCTTACGTTTCGGAGACTTTGCAGGCACCGTAGTCACGGGTGAGACTTATTTTTAACTTTTACTTTTTAAAATTTAAAGCTATAAAAACACGCGACTAAATCCGTAAAAAGTAGTTTTATTTAAAAAAAGAGCCATCCTCTTGAACCACTCTATATATTAAAAAAACCGCATCAAAATCTCTTGCATAGTTTTGAAGATATAAGTTCACATAGGGACATACATACAAAAATAACGGTTTTGTTTTATAATAAGTAAGGATGGTATATAGCTCCGCTCCCGTTTAGTAAACATGTAAGGCCCCATCACATTCTTAAAATCTGCTAAGTTTAAATTGTAATCGAAGTAGATAACAGATATTTAACAGATTTTAGATTATTTTATACAATATCAATAATATATGTACCAAAAAGCTTGCGATAGTAAAACCAAACGATGGTAAAAACACTTCGGTTAAAATTTGCATGTAAATAAGATTGTTGATTTTATTACCACGCCCCTGACCATTCGATGTTCGATCACTAATGCTAATTGAATTAAAACGTAAGTCAATAAAGACGCTTAACTTCTATTGATTTTAGCTGTATTTTGTAATACTATTTTCATTTCACGGCTTTTATTCATTGTTACTCGATGAAAATAATATAATAACGTTCAAAAGGCTTTGATATAATACTTTTGAGTAAAGTTTGTTAATTATTGCAATTGAAAATTATTTCATAACCAACTTTGTTATGTAATATTAAGCTAGGTTAGAAACAGAGAATTGTATCGGATGTGTCTTTTTCTTCTTTTCCTGAAGTAGCAAATGTAGCAATGGGCCGGCTTCATCGCTTGAAGGACTGATGACCGTTGGGGAATAAAGGTAATAGAGTGGCGACCATGTACCATTTTTTTTATCGATAGCAATGGGCAAATGACTGCAGTCCACCTGATGGAAGTGCAATCCAAATGCTGCGGCTGCTACAGTGTATATGCACTAGCCGCCCCCCTCTTGCCAGCCCGCAAGGTGCCTCTTCACGCCTCGTTTAAAAGACCCCATTTCGTAACCAGACGGAAAGACGTGAGCAGCGTTGGGTGGCACAAAACCGCGCGCTGTTGTGTTCTATGGGGGAGGCCTATGTCCAACAGTGGAGGGAGAAAAACTGATGGAAGGCTGGTAGATGGATGGTGTCCTTTAATTAATTAGTTAGTCTATGCTCCTATGACTAAATACAAGTAAACCTTATTTACTTTTAAGTTTTAATTGCAACAAAAAATTAGCGGACGCATTTTGTAACAATTATAATCCATCCCAGAGTTCAAAATGTTATTTGACATTTGCTAATATCAAACTTGAAATTAATGCTGCCACATTTTTGGCGATAGTGTTGGCTAACCGTAATTTTTTTATCCTGGTAATTACCGATTATTCGAACCGACTAGAAATGTCGTACTAGCTATTGCCTGCATAGTCGTACGCGTGAAATTAGGAATCACTGCTTTGTATAATATAACATAAAGTAAAATAAACATGTCTTCAAAAACAAACAAGGTTAAAAATTCGCCATTTATCGGTTAGTCTTTATTTGATTCTCGTTGCACTGTTCTATGATTCTAGCGAACATAGCACCATTCTGAACTCTAGTAAGGTTATTAATTATTTGTTCACGTGAATGAGTTTGTACGCGCACATCCTAGAAATAAAGTAATACTCAGGGTTGCACTGGTCGTATGAATCCGTAAAAATAGTTAACTTTAATTAATGTACAAAATTATATAAATCTGCTAAAGATTTACGTATAGTTTTTTGTTTAATAACGGTTGGAGGACATCACTATTTTAAAAGTGAAATTAACTAGCAACACAGTAAACGTCAAATAACATTTGGAACTCTGGGATAAGCTATAGTTGTCAGTTTGTGGTTAATTTTTTAATAGGTATTTGGTTTAAGTTGCCTGATTGTTTGCTACAAATGGGTATCAGACATATTATTGACACGCTCTTATTGGCTCGGTAGAAATCTCAAAATCAATCTCAAGAAAATCAATGTATTGATCTATGTAAGAGAATCATTGAAAGTGATTTTCACCCACTAGTCGGATTGATCTAAAATTTTGTGCACAAGGACCAATGACAATACAATAATATAAAATTATTTAGGATAATTAATTAGTTTTTCTGCTATTCTTATCGAAAATATGAATGAAATTGAAAGAAATAAGGAAAGGTCAAATAAATCACCTTAAAGTAACGCCAAAATTACTAAAGCCTGTTTTTTGAAGATTTGTTTATTTGTTTATGTATTTGGATAGTATAAATACATAGATTACTCACACAGTGTTAAAATCTACTTCGGATGAACACATGAAAAGTTTGCACTTCACAAATTCGGAGAGTTTCCAAACAAAATTATAATTTTATCACTGATAGCAAAAATGTTTGCCTTCGTTCAGTGAACAATGACAAACAAATTAGGAGTAATTAAACAATTAAAACTAAATTTTGTATGAGCACATTTATTTTATTAGAATTTTAACGCTAAGGATTGCTAACTATTTGGTAGAATATTAATTTCTAAGCAACTTGTATATTAACTATAAAATCTCTCCTTATTCTCTTATTCAACTATTTTACAAGCATAAACTATCATAGATTTGCAGTACAGTAGGCACCACCAGCCCATTTCCTCTTCAGATTTCTGTAAACGGCAGTTTAGAGAAAGTATAGGTAGACAACGCCCTCTGTGATAGTCTTAAAACGTCTTCGGGATCCACCTAGTGCTTTTCCTACCACTATATTTTATCTTCTATCCTTCATTAATCTGCCTGGTCAGAGTGAAAGATTAAATAGGTACCTATATGTCTGAATTAGAGGAGATCCTTGATCAGAAATACATTAATAAAAAAATATTTAAATAAAACTACTTTTTACGGATTTAGACGCGTATATTTGTTTTAAATTTTGACCCGACGTTTCGGAGACATTGCAGTCACCATGGTCACGGGTGAGACTGTGACCATGGTGACTGCAAAGTCTCGGAAACGCTGGACCAAAAAAAAGAAAAAATATTAAAACAAATATACGCGTCTAAATACGTAAAAAGTAGTTTTATTTTAAACAAATGAGTCGCGCAAGTGTAAAAAAATATTTTATAAACATTCAATATAAAAAGGAAACTATTCGTATAATAAAAGGCTTATTTATTTGCTATCTGTTAAATAAGTAAAATATATGTTTAGCACTTAATACTGACAGCAAGAGAAGTACCTCAGCTATACCAGTAGTATGTAGTATAGTTTAAAAGTTACCTTGTTTCACTACAGCAAAAGACTTTTTTTTTTCAAAGCTTGAAACATTAAAAATTCCTGCATATAAAAAGAGTTTTAGCTTCAACATTATAATATTCTTTCATCTATTTATCATGAGGGATACGTTTTATTGAATATCTGATGAAATTATTTATTGAAAACTTATACAAGAACTTATAAAATGAGATTTTTATTCATGTGTGAACGAATGATTTATATCAAACTTATTCATTCCATTTATGTCAGTCAAAAGTACAAGTCTTATTCAAAAGACACACAAACCTATCGCATTTAGAAGAATGTGGTTTTCAATACCTCGCATAAAATACACATAAAATATCTGTAATAACATTGCGAAAAATCCTTCAATAGTTTTTATAAAACGACTTTCAAAAAGGAGGAGGTTCTCAATTCTACGAAATCTTTTCTTAAGTATGTTTTTCAATTTCTCGAAAATGCCAGTACCTACGTATTTGGAAATTCGTGTGACGTTTGAGAGGGTGGTCTTTCAAAGTGGTCCTACAGTCTATAAGTACTTCTCTCTCTTCTTCTAGTCTGTAAGGATATTTTAGAAGGAAATCTGAACAAAATGAGTAAATTTTTTGATCATCATCATCATCATCATAACATCACGCCTTTTTCCCATGGGGGTAGGCAGAGACTATAGAGCGCCATCTGCTACGATCGAAGCATACTTCCGTGGCTTCATCCACACAATAAAAAATATTAAATAATAATAATTAATAAAGTTAAAATCTCTAAACTTTAATATCTAAAACCCCTAACACTTACGTATACGTACGTACAAAGTATAAAGGATAACAACGATATTCATTATTCAAATGCGAAATTGTTGTTTTTCGAGTATTTCATAAATTTTACTTAAGATTCTGTCAAGATATCACCATACCTCATCAATCAATAAATACTTGTACTGTGTTATGACAGCGAAATGCTGATAACAAGAATTGACGGTTCATAACTCTTTGGTTTAATAAATAGATGCTTCCTAGGCATCGCGATAATTGGATGATTAAACGGACTTACTCTAAGCATTTCAATCTGAATATTGTCTATATGATTCGAAGCAGCAGTGGTATTCAGTAAGAAAAAGTGAAGTGAATCTTGATCACGTGACAGCGCTCCTCTATTTTTATTGGAGGAGCGCTGTCACGTGATCAAGATTCACCGAAAAATCACTTCACTTTTTCTTACTGAATACCACTGCAGTTTAAGTTACTGTATAGTAGAGCTGTAGAGATATATTTTTAACCGACTTAAAGGAGTAGGTTCTCAATTCGTCTGTAAGTTGTTTTTTTTTATTTATGTTTGTTACCTTATAACTTTTAACTAGACAAAGCGATCTTATTGGTTCTTTATTATTTGAAAGCTGGTGATTTCTGTTTAGTCCCATTGGCACCAGGGTCAGCATCTGATGGTTATCTCCTGAGAAATCAAGGAAAGCCCTTAAATTTCAAGGCTCATGAAGTCGGTTGAGCTTTTTCTAACTTAACATAGAACTAGGGGCTTTTGACCATAATTATGGTCATATCAAACCTGAAATTGAAAGGAAGAAGACAAGATAATTAAAACCATTCTTTTTGAGATCATAGGAAATCTTCGCTGTGTATCATGTTAAAGAAATACAGTTTCTCTTTAATTGAACAATAATCTTCTTATATATAAAATTCACGTGTCACAGTGTTAGTTACCGTACTCCTCCGAAACGGCTTGACCGATTCATCTCAAATTTTGCATACATATTCAGTAGGTCTGAGAATCGGCCAACATTTATTTTTCAAACTTTTTTTTTTTTTAGTATGGCAAAACAACGTTTGCCGGGTCAGCTAGTCTACTATATAAAAATAAGTCGGGTTTTCCTTCCTGACGCTATAACTCCAGAACGCACGGACCGATTTCCACGGTTTTACATTCGTTGGAAAGGTCTCGGACTCTGTGAGGTTTATAGTTCTTTCTTTTTGAATTTTTTTTTTTTACTCTTTTTTTGGTATGGCAAAATAACGTTTGCCGGGCCAGCTAGTTATTTATATTTATTCGTACAAATTGTAATTTGTAGTTTATGTACAACAGCATATAAAAATGGTAATATTATTTATTTATAAATAATGACTGAATAAGTTACTTAAAATAAAAAGTCAATAAAATGCAAATTACGAAAAGGTTAAAAGTTTATTAGGCTTATTACTGCCAATGTGGTACTTTAATATCCGAGATTTATCCTAACCATACAAACATCAGTGTTCTATAATAGCTTAAACGTACGTACAACAAAAGGTAAAAGGTGTTTGATCCTACGTTTTGGTTTGAATTTACATGGAAATGAGGTTGTTCATTCTCATTCATCTAGCTGAAATTACCTGTGATCTTACGTATATCTATAATAATATTATAAAGCTGAAGTTTGTTTGTTTGTTTAAACGCACTAATCTCAAGAACTGCTAATTCGATTTTAAAAATTCTTTCAGTGTTGGTTGATATAATGTACTATATCGAGGAAAGCAATAGGCCAATAGGAGCGAAGCATCGGTGAAAAATGTTGCAAATACGGGGAAAATTTTCCAAATTCCACCAGTACGCAGACCAAGGCAACAGCTGGTCTTATTTTATTTATCCCTTAATTAGTTGACGATAGCTACTTGTATCAAAGTGTGGTGAATGCTCCCTTACATAATTCATATAACACGCTGAATAAAAAAAATATTTCACCGAGAAATAAGATAATAACGTTTGTGTAGAGCATTCAAGTCGTCAAGAAAGCTATGCTTTTTAGGGTTCCGTACCCAAAGGGTAAAAACGGGACCCTATTACTGAGACTTCGCTGTCCGTCCGTCCGTCCGTCCGTTCGTCTGTCACCAGGCTGTATCTCAAGAACAATGATGTATTTCTATTGCCGTTATAACAACAAATACTAAAAATAAAATAAAATAAAATAAATATTTAAGGGGGCTCCCATACAACAAACATGATTTTTTACTGTTTCTTGCTCTCATACAACAAACGTGATTAATTAAGTATTGTGTGTGTTGTTTGCTCATTTATTAATAATGTGCCTTATGTTGCATAGATAATGGTACGGAACCCGTCGTGCGCGAGTCCGACTCGCACTTGACCAATTTTTAACGATAACGTCTATTTCCTGCTAGGACTATTTACCGCAGTATATAGGCTTTGCTGTTAAAAACCTGCACTGTTGACTACCTCCAAAGCGGTTTTACTAATTTTCATTACATAATTCTTTTACTAAACTTTAACTATTCTTTACGTAATATAAAACAAAGTCGCTATTTTTGTTTATATGTTCCTATGTGATCTTATGTGTTCAAAACTACGCAATGGATTTTGATGCGATTTTTTGATTAGATAGATTGGTTCAAGAGGATGGTTTTTTTTTTGTATAATTCTTCAAAGTTTAGTTTCAATTTTTCACGTGTACGAAGTCACAGGCAACAGCTAGATAGTAAAAATTTACACCTTATGAATTTCGTATTTTTATAAAATAAAATTGATACCCGTTATCTGATCCAATCACACATTGCCTATCTTTATCTGTCTATTTATATTGTTTACTTTTACGAAGGTAACAAGATAGGCCACGTATTTCTTATTTTAGAGAGAGATATTGGGAAAAGGGAAAGTAAACAGAATCAGATTGTTTACAAAATATATAAAGAGTTGTTTAGAAAATATATAATGTAATCCTATAGAATAATTTAATGTAGAATTCCAGAAACTTGTAACTTTTTGGAATAATTTATTCCATTTTTATCGGATTTATTCACGTTTTTCATTTATTAATCTGAAAAAGAAGGACTATCGTGTATAATTTAGAATTTTATGAATACTTTTTATATTTCTTTTTTTATGCTACTACACTAGTCATTAATTGTGGTAATTGT
Source organism: Orgyia antiqua (assembly GCA_916999025.1). NCBI lineage: Eukaryota > Metazoa > Arthropoda > Insecta > Lepidoptera > Erebidae > Orgyia > Orgyia antiqua. The sequence continues at coordinate 6,500,300 of OU779869.1, forward strand.
CTTGTAATTTAATTAAAAAAGGTCTTAATACTAAAGGACAGTTTCAGCGAAGGATAAACACTAAAAACCAGCTGATTAAGCTAAAAAAAGTGATAGAAGCATAGATATACTCTTTATCTATTGTTATGTACCAAACTTAACCTATAGTATCAAGTATGCGCGCGCGCATCCCTAGGAGATGGTAACTTCACTATCGATGACGTTGGGAACTGACCGGTGCATCTGTCCTCGTGGCTCGTTGCCCGCGCGCGCGACGCGGTGACCGAGCGCGCGTTGTCAGTAGTAAAACACATCTTGTTTGCAAATTACGTCGCGATTTGAATGCGATTTGAAGCGTTTTCCTTGCAACTGTTTTGCGTGTTAAAATTGTCACTAGAATTAATTGTTGATAAAACTAATTATCCTTGTTGTGTGAATCGATAATTACAATTGAAACAAAACCTTGAAATGTCACCGCGAAATGTAATCTTCGCCAAATTGTTGGACATAAAAGTATTATAAAAACTAGTTGATTTGTGTGTCTATGTTTAATACTATTTAATGTAAATTGAACTGTTTGATAACTATAATTGTGATAGTGTAATTTTATTGGGACGATTGATGAAAGTTCACCGCTTGAGTCGAGCGAGCCTGTGTCTTCTCCCTGAAAAAGCTGGTACAGTATAATTAATCTTCCTGCGTAATTTTTGGCCAAATTTTGTGTGGTTGGTTATTTAAACTATAGCTAGGGTGACACGGTGAAGACATTGTTGAAGAACAAAAACAGGGTAAGTTTGTACTATTATAAATTTGTTAACGCTGTGAAACGCAGATTTTAAGTTCGTTCGTCTTGGCCTGAAGAATTGTCACGCTTCCACAAAACTAATAAATTATAAATCCCAGGTTGAACGTAACATATTTTTAACATATTTTTATAACGCAAAAACTATTAAAATCGGTTTAACTTTCGCGAAGAAAAAACGGAAGTACGATACCCATACTTTTGTATGGAGCATAATTTGGTATCGTACCGTCTTAAGAGTGTTTCTCGCACCACTCCGCCATCGCTTCTTAGTATAGCGCACGTAATTTTGTACATTCAATCTTGTCTTAAAACGGATAAGCGATGGAGACCACCACTACCTATACATAAAACTCCCGTGTCATTATGATATAGTATGCTAATAATCTTAATAATTTTATTGCGTGTCTGATATTGGAATGTGTGTAGATATATTTTGATGTTCTCATTCACTTACCAAATTACATATCTACTTTCATAAGTGGACGTAAGTTAGACGAGGCGAAGCAGTGTAAAACAACTCTTGAGCTTTTTAATATTAGTCTATGTATAATAAATTAGTATAAATAAGTTAAAATCTGACAACTAGTTGTTAGGTACATGTTAAAGTTTGATATTGCAAAATGTATTAGAGCCAAAATGATTCATTAAACCTTTTACAGTTACCAATGAACCTGTCAATGGGCAGGCCACATCGCTCGTAGGACTGACGATCGTTGGAGAAGAAAAGTTCTAGAGTGGCGACCACGTACCGGACGACGCAGCGTTGGGCGGTCCCCGACAAGGTGGAGCGACGATATCGTCAAGGTCGAAGGGAGACATTGGATGCAGGCGGAACAGGACCGCGTGTTGTGGCGTTCTATGGGGGAGGCCTATGTCCAACAGTGGACGGAGAGAGGCTGATGGATGGATGGATGGAATCAACCTAGGGCGATATAGTCGCAAAGCATACAAGCCCTTTAATTAAAAATAAAAATAAAACCAACCTACCAGTATAACTGATCTATCGCAAAACCTGTACATTGTACATAATTTAATATCGGGTTTTTTCAAAGCATTTTGTTTGTTTCAGGAATCCTATTCTGATAGCAGCATGAACTGACAAGTAAGTAGAGTATTCTGAAAAATATGAAATTTAGAAAAAATGTTCTTATGTTAAATATTGAATAATGGAGGAGTATACAGAAAGCGGCCCGTGTTGTGACGGATTAAGAATGCAAGAGTCATTCAAATCAGTCCCATTTCTTTCCCAGGGTGCTGTAAGAGCCAGCTAAGGGACAATATAAGCAGTTAACGTCTACTGTGGAAGACGGAAAACTCGAAACTAACCCCTGTGCCAACACACCCGGTCAGCGCGACACAGTAGACCATAGTCCCTCCTAACGTGGAGGAGGCCAGTGCCCAGCAGTGGGGCCTTAATGGATTGGAGAGAGGTTACAGGAAGCAAGATAACGTTCGTGCCATTTTTTTTTGCAAACCAGATATTACTTTTTTCTCAAGGAAATTAAGACAGTATGTCAAATTATTTAGCACAATCACAAAATGTCCCATCTTTACGATGTTTTAAACATGACGTGGAAGTGCGTAATCGAGATAATAAAACCGTCGGGTCATGTCAAGGCACCAATTGACATCTTAGACGAGATTAAATGTTATGTTAACGTTAGGAACACACTTGTTCCGTCAGGAACAGATTTTTATTGGCTTTCATTTTGTTGTAAGTGACATAGGACAAGGCTATATGTGACACTTATCAAATGAGCCTTTTATTTGAACTTATTTTGGCATGTTGTGATGGATTAAGTACACTCCACCATCATCACCATCCTACTTCTTCTCATTGATCTTTTGAGACAATCGCATTGAATATCTAATGCGTAAGGTGAAATCTCAAAATTTACTCATAATAACCTAGTCAAGAAACCCTTGCCATTTATAGTGCGAAATTCGGTTTGAAGATCTTTATTTTTTCAAGAAGACAGTTCGTCATATATTTGAGAACAATAAAATTTTTATTACTCTATTTTCGGTTGATTCTGAAATTAGTAATGTGTGTTTACTTCATGTCGATAATTTAAAGTTAGATTGTGAACTTAAACAAACGTATGCAATGATCATTTTGCACCCAGTAAAGTATTTTAATCGAACAAGTTCTGAAAGCACTGTCAGATGAAAGATAAGGGCAGGTATATGGAACTTTTAAAAAGGACGATGTGGCCATGGATTGTCTGTGTGGTGAGACAAGTATCACCACCCCATTTCCTTCCCAGGGTGCAGTAAGGGCCAGCTAAACACGGTGGAGGTAAGTGAGAACTCTGGGAGAGAGCGCCCGAGAAAAATATACACCGATGGCATCGCCGGTATACTCAAAAAGGGACAAGTGCATAGCACTTGCAACCGTCGGGCATGTATGACCAGATGTATGAGTGTGGATGAAGCCAAAAAAGTATGTTTAGATCGTAGCAGATGGCGCTCTACCGTCTCTGCCTAACCCTATGGGGAAAAGGCGTGATGTTATGATGATGATGATGATGACACATAGGTACACAGAGATAGACACAGAAATCTCCAAAATTAACCTTATGCAAACACGCCTGGTCAGAGCAGCATAGTAGTCCATAATCCCTCCCAAGGGCCCGTGCCCAGCAGTGGTATGTTATTGGGCTGGAGAGCGAGAGGAAGAAAAAGAGAGAGAAATATAAAAAATGAAATCAATATATTATAGTCAGTTTTTCGTGATAAAGGTATGAGGAGTAATCCACCCTGCGCGCTCGATCAGTAATAAATGATACATTACCTGTCAACTGATCATAGAGCGTTAAGTTACGCTCTTATGAATCTACTCGCTTATTTATACCCGAATATATAATAAAAACAAATGAAGTTTTACACAAAAATAAAATAAAAAATACCTAGTTTAAAAAAACTAAAAAACACGCTTTATTTAATCGAATTATTGCATTGTCATCGGTCTTTGACAGGTGTGCAAAATTTGAATAGATTCTGACCGTTTAAAGTGGGTCAAAATAGCGTCCAAAGGAGTCGGTTACAAACATACAAACAAACATACAAACAAACATACAAACAAACATACAAACAAACATACAAAAAAACATACAAACAAACATACAAACAAACATACAAGTGAAGCTAATATAAAGCGTGTAATGAACATTTTTACTTAAATATTTACTTTTTGCAATTGACTTGCTATGCTTTTATTTATTAAACTAAATTATAGTGGAAAAAATGATCATCAAGAGTGGGACTTGAACCCATGAAATGGAAATATATAAAATATTTCAATGCGTTGGAAAAACGAATAACCAAAATTTTATATTAAAGTCCGGAGATTAATAAAACCTCTTTACTTTGATTAAAGACCTAATTAGTCAAGCCCAGTTATTTAGTCATTTTAGTCATAAATAGGTATATTAGGTACAGATGACGTTCCTCTGTGTGAGACAGAAAACGCCAAAATAAACTTAGTGCCAACCCGCCTGGTCAGCGTGCCTTATTAGACCGTAATCCCTCCCACATTAGAGGAGGCTCATGCCCAACAGTGGGGCGTTAATGGATGGAGAGAGAGAGATATCTTATATTTTGATACCACTTTATTAATCTATTAGGAATAAATTGTGTTTGTCAAGCTATACTTTAATATTATAAAGCTGAAGAGTGTTTTGTTTGTTTGATAATCTCAGGAAGCAATGGTGCGTTTTAAAAAAAAATTTCAATGTAGATAGTACATTTATCAAGGACGGCTATATAAAATCACGCTGTAACTAAATGGAGTGAAGCATCAGCGAAAAGTGTTGCAAAAATGGGAAAATTTTCCAAATTCCACGTATACCTACGAAGTCGCGCGCAGCAGCTAGTAATTCCATCCATTAACCTTCCTCAGTCCACTGCTGGACATAGGCCTCCCCCATAGAACGCCACAACGCGCGGTCCTGTGCTAACTGCATCCAGCGGCCCCCGGCGTATTTGACGATATCTTTAGTCCACCTTGTTGGGGGCCCCACGCTGCGGCGTCCGGTTCGTGGTCGCCACTCGAGGACCTTCCGTCCCCAACGGTCAACAGATCGTCGAGCGATGTGGCCTGCCCATTGCCACTTCAGCGTGCTAACTCTTCGGGCTATGTCGTACACACCAGTCCTTCTACGGATCTCCGCATTCCGGATCTTATCACGTAAGGAAACACCGAGCATAGCTAGTAATTAATAAGCCCTAATACCGCTTTTTAATTGTTTTTATTGCGTACAGTACCTACAGTATTTTACCAGTCGTCATGCGATTATTGTCTAATATATGTACAAAGTTCACGTTTCTGTATTGTTAGAAACATCAAACTTGTATTGGAATTCCCGGTGCTCTGTATAAACTATTTTGATTAATCCAGATTAACACAGTTATTAGCGTTGTAGTCACACAAAACTTATTGACTTAAAGTTTCAATAATTTAATTAACTACAAACTTAAGGTAGTTTATAATTAGATAAATACAAAACTAGGAAAATGAGAAACTGAAGCAATCAATAGAAAGCACGGTCCCATCAGCTGCATAGTGACTGAAAAGTCTTCGAAACGTCAGGCAAAAATTTAAAACAAATATACGCATCTAGAAAGAAAATAGAAAGAAGAAATAAAGAAAATGTTGTCATCATCATCATCATAACTTCACGCCTTTTTAACGCAGAGACTATAGAGCGCCATCTGCTACGATCCAAACACACTCCCTTGGCTTCACCCATACTCATATATCTGGTCATACATGCCCGACGGTTGTAAGTACTATGTACTTGACCCTTTTGGAGTATACCGGCGATGACATTGGAGTATATTAAATTTTTTCTCGGGCGCCGTCTCCCAGAGTTCCCACCTACCCCCACCGTGTATATGCTATTCGTTAATCGTCTATCATAAGCATACCGCCACATTCCTATTGTATGTTTTCATTATCGTTCAATGTGGGAACCAAACCCGCGATTTCGATAACATAAGCTGGCTACACTACCGATATGCCAGGAGGTCTGTCGTAAAACATGATTAAATTATACACTAAGGCTAAGTCTCTCACAGTAAATATTTACTGCTTATAATATCCCTTAGCTGGTCTTACAGCATCTTTGGCTAGAAATGGGTTGGTAACTCTTATATTCTTAATCCGTCGCCACACGGACAGTTCTAAATTAGTTCAGATTTAGTTCATCAATAGATAAGATTATCATTACACTAAAATTTTACATCATATAACCAGTCACCTATATTTACTAGCAAAATCGATTCCTGTCCCAATCGCCTCACGCCGGTTAAGCTTTATAAACGAAAATAGCTTTATGTTGTTCAGACACCGTTTACAAGCAATCTTTGTGTAAAAAGTGATATGAAATATTTTTGTACATCTTTAACTTTCGTAACGGGTTCTGCGATATTTACTTCGGTTAATTATATTACAGGAAGATTGGTATAATAAACAAAACTTTTTTTCTTGAAATAGCACCTTTTGTTGACATATTATGAACATTTATATATCCGTATTATGGGACCTATAAAATAAATAAATAAATGATTTATTCCTCACACAATGTAGATTATAAATACATGCATAAAAAAAAACAAAGAAAAAAGGAATTCATAAAATAAATTATTAATTGTGAGAACTGGTACTAAATAATAACACAAGCGTATACGCTTAGCTTGGGACCAGAGCGTGTTGTGTGAAATGTCCATGAATATTTATTTATTATATATTGACATAGAACCATTTCTTATCTTTCTTACAACATTCGTTGATAACATTTTATTAATAAAACCAGATTTAAGTTACTCTATTATTCCACGGAAATACTGCATTTTTGGAATTAAAAGTATCTCATCTGCTAATTTGGAATGTAAGCTATCTTTGCTTCTAATATTCAAATCCATTAAACCTGACAGATTTACTAATGTAGGTATGCACATAATACGAGTACAGAATTTTGAATTTTGCAGTTGGTAATATTTGTGTGGTAAATTATTCCAGTTATAGTAATTATAAGCTTCATAGAATATATCTGATTACATAGATGGTAATGTGGGTAAAGTAAAACACGCAACGTTGTGTAAATATATGATTTAGAAGCTTCATTCCAGAGATTTACATCAAATCAAATATCTAAAATACGAGGGACAGAACACGCCAGATATTTGTTATTACTTTTATTTTATTTTTGTTCATGTATGCGTCATTTAACCTGTAAATAAATATTATGGATGAACTGTTTACCAATGTTTTCGATTTGCATTACAGAATTTAATTTTTATGCCATTTTTTTCTATTTAGTAACAAATCAATAATTTTAAACTATAAAAAACCGGTCAAGTACGGAAGATATTTGTTTATTTGCCAACAGAGGTCAGGATAATGATGAGTACTTGTTGTTGTAGCATCAACTGATATTATACATAATCTGTGAATTTCAGCGCTCTAGCTATCTCCATAAACAGGCCAGGACGGACAGCGGAAGTCTAAGTAATAGGGTTCAGTTTTATCTTTTGGTACGAACTCTAAAAATTTCCAATTACATATAATATGATACGTAATATACGTTTGACAGGCTTCGTGGTTTTATGATGCATGTAACGGACTGCCGTTCACGAGGTCGCGGTTTCGATTCCCGCGCGGGACAATCATTTGTGCAATTCATAAATGTCATGTAAATGTTTGCGCTGCGTCTGGGTGTTTCTATGTATTACAAGTATGTATTTATAAAAGAAAAGTAGTTTATGTTGTATATCCGTATTCTGGTACCCGTAACACAAGCATATAAGCTTAGCTTGGGACCAAAGGAGGTTGTGTGATTTGTCGATGAATATGTATATTTACTGTACCAACCGACCACAGTGACATGCTATTTGTTAAATTATAAATTATTGACTTTCATGATTAGATATTAAAACCCATGTATCAGTAGTATATAATGCACATGCAAATTAACTTAGATAGCCGGAAGCCTAAATAAACAGCACCTAAATTTACTAGAAGTATGTGTGTATCGTTTACCTTGCCACTAAATCCGTACTCATCGTTAATTCTACGCACCCTTTGCACACGACAGTACTTGGGTTTATTAGTCACGTTCGCATAACAATGAAAATCACGAATATGTACAATCATCAACAAAAGCGGTTTAGCGTATGTGCGAGTAATATTTTAAGGTATATTGTCCATACAGTGTGTCTTTACATGTTTCAACAGTTTCACAGATCGTAAATTTAACAATTAGTTAGGAACCTAAGGTTGACTATTGTAACATAACTACACTATTGTGACAGTATTAAGTATGATAGCAAAACAACTATGGTGTATTTTGTTTAATTGGCTATTTGGTTGTGCACATTTTTATTAATTTAATCGTTAGGCATACACAGATCTATACTTATAATAAGTCTGTTGAGAGGTCAATCCTGTACATGAAATATATTTTCAAAATAACTATCAGGGGGTGATTAGTGATCGATACTGATGCCAAAAATACAATCAGTAAAATTTTTGTCTGTCTGTCTGTCTGTCTGTCTGTCTGTCTGTCTGTCTGTCTGTCTGTCTGTCTGTCAGTCTGTCCGTCTGTATGTTCCTTATAGAAACAAAAACTACTCGACGGATTTTAACGAAACTTGGTACAATTATTCTTCATACTCCTGGGCAGGTTATAGTATACTTTTCATCACGCTACAATCAATAGGAGCAGAGTAGTGAAGGGAAATGTTGGGAAAACGGGAAAAGGTGCTCCATTTTTTAAGCTTCCGTCGCGTGTGCAGCCTTAATGGTTAAAGTTGTATAGAAATCATGTATGACCGAAATATTCTACAGAAAATTGTCTAAAAATATCCCGAAACAGCACATATCTATATTTTATGGTTGACTCACAATAACACGTGTAACTCCTGATAGCTTAGCAGTTCGTTCATTCTGATTATATTTGTTTACTCTTACGTTTATAATACTCTCACTCAAGCAGTAGTTAAAAATGTTGCAAAAACGGGGAAAATTTCCTAAATTCTACGCGGACGGAGTCGAGGGCAACAGCTAGTTTTCAAATAAAAAGGTTCAGTTAACAATGCTGAATTGTGTCATTGTCACTATCAAATTTCATTTTTTTTAATTAAGCTCAGTTGTGCACGTATAATCGTACCATTGTCAATCTATTTTATGTTTAAAAAAGAGTTTGGAAGAGACAAGAGATTATTACTCGACATGGTATATGATCATTATTTTATTGATTATAGCTGTTGTATATTTCAAAATCAAAAAGGAAATTTCATAAGAAACTTTCTAATTGAACCGAAATGTTAATTACTTGATCTTCGGAGTTGATATTTAAGCTTCATAAATGATGAATATAATATTACTATACAAGTTATTATAACCAGGAAGATAAACTTCACGCTATGAAAATTATAAAGGAAAATCTTTTAAGACTGCAGATACGTTAGTAGAGGTGTTTATATGTAGACTAGTCATTAAAAACGAAAACCACAAACAAACCACAAAAGGCGGACCACAGATTAACCAGATGGTGGGTACTCGTTCAATCTTTGAAAACACGTAAATTTAGCCCGGCTAAATCGTACTTTATAGACTAATAATCGTCAATCATATAGCGTATAGCCTATTTGAGAGACACATAGGTTACATGTTTTACGCACACATAGATATTTATGTAGCTTCGAGCCGCGTGAATACTGTGTCTGTAAACACACTATGTGGAAAATCTGTGATTGCGACTGTAAATTGAGATGTAAGCTATGCTATCTTTCAAATGGAATCAAACTCCATACAGCGTGGAAAGATTAATATTGGTTAAGTAGTTTTGGAAAACGGGACATGTATTTATATTATACATAGCTGTTGCCCGCGACCCCGTCGCGTGGAATTTAGAAAATTTTCCCTGTTTTTACAACATTTTTAAACTACTGCTTCGCTTCTACTCGTCGTAGCGTGATGTTATATAGCCTAAAGCCTTCCTCGGTGTACTATCCAACGCTGAAAAAATTTTAAATCAGACCAACGTGCAACGGTTTCTGAGACTAGCGTGTTCAAACAAACAAACGAGCAAACTCATAATAGATATTAAGGTACTTATTCAATCACTAAACTTAGTAACGATGAATAAAACATGTCTTGTAGTAACTAGAGCAATAGATTTTGAATTAAGTACAGACTTTACGATAGCCAGTAAATCTTTTGACCTCCTTTAGTGTGATTATGACTGTAATATAGCCTTCGGTGATAAAACTAAGAATCACTGCAATAAAATTTGTTGTTAAAACATGAGATACTAAAATCTAACCACCAAATAAAGCACAGATTGATTAATGTAAAATGGCTATTATGAGTTACAAGCTTTTTCCCGCAACTTCGTACGTGTGGAATTTAAAAACCAAACACTAACAAATGGTATAAAAAATTGGTCAAGTGCGAGTGGGACTCGCGCACGAAGGGTTCCGTACCATTATCTATGCAACATAAGGCAACGATTAGTATCGAGCAAGAAACGGTAAAAAAAATCAGTTTTTTTGTATGGGAGCCCCCCTTAAATATTAATTTTATTTTATTTTTAGTATTTGTTGTTATAGCGGCAATAGAAATACATCATCTGTGAAAATTTCAACTGTCTAGCTATCACCGTTCTTGAGATACAGCCTGGTGACAGATGGACGGACGGACGGATAGCGAAGTCTCAGTAATAGGGTTTCCGTTTTTACCCTTTGGGTACGGAACCCTAAAAAACCATCCACTTGAACCATTCTATCTATTTACAAAAACCGCTGCATAATCCGTTGCGTGATTTTTAGATTTAACATTAATTAGTAACTTAACCCTATTTACATTTCTAGGTTGCTTTATAATTAAATTATAACTTAAACAAGTACCTAAAATAGTAATATAACCCTTGTCATAGAAAACTTACTAATTTTAAATAAACATTTTAATATGACAAGGGTAGAATTTCTTTAATGTTAATAGTTGAAGAATATTATTAAAATAACTAGTTGATGCCTGCTACTCCGTACGCGTGGAATTTTAGATATATTTTGTCACCGTTTAAACCTTAAATTTATATTTAAATACCAAAATCACAAAAATCGGCCCGGCCATTCTCGAGTTTTAGCTAGACTAACGAACAGCATATATTACTAGCTGATGCCCGCTACTCCGTACGCGTGGAATTTTAGATTCCCATATATTTTGTCACCGTTTAAACCTTCCCTGGACTTTCGCGAATATTTCAAGACCAAAATCAGCGAAATCGGCCCAGCCGTTCTCGAGTTTTAGCGAGACTAACGAACAGCAACTGATTTTTATATATAAGAAGAAAGACTAGCTGAGCTGGCAAACGTCGTTTTGCCATACAAATGTCAGGGGTGGATAACCCTTATCACTTCGGAGTATGAAACATAGATAGTAGCCGATTCTCAGACCTACTGAATATGCATATAAAATTTCATAGGAATCGGTTAAGTCGTTTGGACACGCGAAGTTTATATATTAGATAAAAGATAGAGGATACCAGATTCGAATTTTGCTTAACCTTGATATAGTTCCTAAGGTTTTGTACTAGAAAATAAATTCAGACTCTTTTGGTAAGATTTCGTATTTCTTATATCTTAAAGCCACGGATATTTATGCGGTTTTTATAAATACTTAAGAGTGATCCAAGAGGATGGATTTTTTGTATGATTTGGTAGGGTTTGGTTTTTAAATTTCACGCCTACGAAGTTTGCTATAACTATAAGTACTAAAAACTACAATACAATCAATATTTCAGAGACTCATGACGTACTTATGGCGATTTGATTATTAATGATAGGTATTTAGTGTTGATGATGATATAGATGATGTGTAGGTATTTAGTGTAGATTAATTTTTATTGATGAATTTAATTTAAATTTAAGAGTATTTTACTTTACTTTTAATTAATTTATTGTACATGCCTATCCTTAATCTCAAACTTCAATTTCAACAGGAGTTTGCTGTAACAAAACTCATGCCTGAGTTAAGCTCGCCTTTGTATATTAGGAAATTATAAATTTTCTGTTGTAATTTTTTTTTTAAGAAAGGGAGAAAGAAGAAAGAAAAAGTTTTTTTTTACAACAGCGTTTACAATATATAAATACACAAAACAAAAAAAATAAGTAAAGCAAAATTAGTAAGTAAAAAAAGCTTATATATATATAACAGCTTGCTGGAAAAAATGGAACGCTGCTCAGCTATTGTTGTGAGGTGGAAACGTGACCATCACACAACGCTGATTTTCAGGAGCGTCCATATGTTACTTTGTCATCTGTCGGACCGTAGTCGGACGACAACAGAAGGATGATAGAATTATTTCGTTTAAAAATATTATCTGTAACTGTACCTGTGTTTATTGTACAATAAAGAATAAATAAATAAATTATAGGGTAGGTACGGAACCTTTCGTGCACGAGTCTAACCCTTACTTAGCCGATTTTTATTTCTGTGAAAACAAGTCACAAAACCTTTTTTACCTATGACACTTAGCCTATATAAATATAGTTGTATTCCTGTTTCTATACACTTAAATTGATTAAAATGATATATTGTTGGTAGAGAATATCGCTTGGGTTTGCACAAGCCATAACAAAACTAGAATTCAATTTCCGTGCGATCACACGAAATGTTCAATTACTTGGTGATATTTGTATTCAACCTAACGTGAAACATTGTTTGTAATGTCATTCCAGATTTAAAGATCATATATCACATTTCTTTTTATCTTATACTAGCTGTGCCTCGCGGTGTTACCCGTGGTTAAAAGAATAAAAATCAATTCGTTTTTTATTATCTCAGGTTAACATTGCATTCTTTCGGGATAAAAAGTAGCCTATATGTTAATCTGGTATATAAGCTACATTATAGTAAAGTTTTATTAAAATCCATTCAGTAGTTTTTGCGTGAAAGAGTAACAAACATTCAAACATCCATACTCACAAACTTTCACATTTCTATAATCACTTATACATAAAAAAAAACTACATTTTACGAATTTAGACGCGTATATTTGTTTTTGACTTTGCAGTCACCATGGTCACGGGTGAGTCTCACCCGTGCAAAGGCTCCAAAACGTCGGTCCAAAATTTAAAACAAATATGCCTCTAAATCCGTAACAAGTAGTTTTATTTAAACAAATGAGTCGCGCAAGTGTTAGAAAATATCTTCTTAGATATAAAATTCACGTGTCACAGTGTTAGTTACCGTACTCCTCCGAAACGGCTTGACCGATTTTTATGAAATTTTACATGCATATTCAGTAGGTCTGAGAATCGGACAACACCTATTTTTCAAACACCACTGACCCCCCCCCCCACTGACATTTGTATGGCAAAACAATGTTTGCCGGGAAACATAATTTTATATAACGTACACAATACATAATAAATCGCGATAAGACCGCTCTTTGTACCTATGACATATCTGTTATGTAAGCTTTGTAAATCATTATGGTGTACAATAAAGAATATTTTACTTTTACTTTTACAATACATAGTTGTATAATAATATCATTGCCTCATGGTGTAGCAGTAGGGAAGCAATTTGGGAGTGCGTAGGTTCCATTTTAAAACTGGATATTAATTATGTAATTCATATCGAGAGACTTCGATTCCCACCCATGATATTTGCGTGATATTTACATTTTGTTCTACAGATCCATACTGGACCCAAATAACGGGTCCGCAAATAATGGTATAAGGACATGAGAATGATAATGATAAGTATTATAATATACTCAAACTGTGGAATTTTCAGCTTCCTAGCTACCACAGTTCCCGAGATACGTTCTGGTGACAGACTGACAGACAATGAAATCTCAGTAAAATGGCGCCGTTTTATTTTTTGGTACGGAACTGAGAACAGTATCAACTGCATTTTTTAACCATAAATATGAGTGTGCTATTAAGTGTTTATATCAATTTATTAGCTTCATTTTTATTAGTAACTTTAATAAAGCGAAAATCATGTTTCGCATAAAGTCATATTTCAATAGAAACTTTATACTATAAGCCTTTTATATCTGTTTGTAGTTTCGCAGAATAAATTTATTAACTGCATATAGAATGTAGTCTGAATAGGTATTCATGGTTCTAAAGAGCTTCTGTGGAATTATACTAATTAGTTTGATATTCTGAATAGTGCCGTTAACTTTGTACCTGTATACACTTTGTGACTATATTTAAGGGGAAATGCTAAAAAAGTTATATATATAATTATGTTTCTGTGTGGGTAAAGTTTATAGATATGCTTTCATGCTAAAGACCCTGGTTTTATGTCTCTTTAATATCTGTATATATGTGGCCGTATGGTGACGAATAAGAATACACGTGTCACCACCCCTTTCCCTCCCGAGGATGCTGTACGACCCAGCTAAGGGATAATGTACACAGATAGCATCCTTTGTGAAAGATGGAAAGCTCTAAAATAAACCCTGTGCCGACATGCCTGGTCAGCGTGGCACAGTAGATCATAATCACTCCTAAAGTGGAGGCTTTTGCCCAACAGTGGGACATTAGCGAGCTGGAGAATATCTGTAAACACGAGCTTACGAGTTACGAACATCAGTTAGTTTGGTATATTTATACATATCGTACGCATGAAATTTAGAATTCAAACCTTAACAAGTTATACAAAAACGCCATCCTCTTTAGCCACTCTATTATTTAAAATAAAAAGTTGGTCAAGTGCGAGTCGGACTCGCGCACGAAGGGTTCCGTACCATTATCTATGCAACATAAGGCAACGTTATTAGTATCGAGCAAGAAACGGTAAAAAAATCATGTTTGTTGTATGGGAGCCCCCCTTAAATATTTATTTTATTTTATTATTAGTATTTGTTGTTATAGCGGCAATAGAAATACATCATCTGTGAAAATTTCAACTCTCTAGCTATCACCGTTCTTGAGATACAGCCTGGTGACAGACGGACGGACGGACGGACGGACGGACGGACGGACGGACGGACAGCGAAGTCTCAGTAATAGGGTCCCGTTTTTACCCTTTGGGTACGGAACCCTAAAAAGACCTCATCAAAATCCTTTGCGTAGGTATTAAGATATAAGCTCACATAGCAACATAGATACATATAAAAATAACGACTTTGTTTTGTTATAAGTAAAGATATACAACGTGCTGCAGAAACGTGTAGTCATATTTTAAGGTCGCATTGGATAGGTCTTAAATATTATAAATATTACAGTTACACATAGAAAAATACAGTTGGTAAGTTTTTTGTTGTTTATTGCCTACTATTAAATAACTACCAGGAGCGCATTATTTATGAGATGCTTACGGTTTATAAAATGCGATTGAACTTTACGATAAAATATGACCTTACAGTAGTGTTGTAATTAAACAAGATCGATTAATTAATTAATAAATTAATTGAATTTGTATGAACACATAAATAACATAATATAACTAGTATTTGTAATTTCATCCATGCCTAGTGCCTAGTCACTGGCCATGCGTAACGATGGTCAAATATGACTACACCTTTCTGCAATACGTTGTATAAATATACCTATAGGTTCCCGCAAATAAAGATGTACTATTTTGGTCTCGTAACAAAACCGAGCTTTTATTCACCAAACCAGCGTCCCTTGAAACATGATTAAATATCTATTTGGAACAAGCCACCCCAAAAACACCGGCCTTCAATATCATTCAACTCAATCAATGTACCGTTTTTCATAGAATTCTAGAAAATTGTGTGATTGAATAGCAAAGTACCAAACTATAGGTTTCTATTTGTGAAAAAGTGAAAGTGGTCAAACTAAATAAAAATTTTATTAACATTATAGAACTGAAGATTTTGTCTGTTTGTTTATTTGAAAGCGCTAATCTCAGGAGCTACTGGTTATATTTGATGTGATGGATAGTTCATTTATGGAGCGTTAGCGAAATTTTATTGCGAAAACAGGGAACATTTTCTATATTCCACGAACACGAGTCGCGGGTGTAGCCCGCGACTCGTGTTCGTGGTCGCTAGTATCTTAATAATTTGCAATATTTTATGAAAGATTAAAAATAACAATTGATACCTGCGTATAAAATAGTTCTCATACGTACATATATTAAGATATTAACATTAACGCAAGTTTTCGAATTATTTAGTTAGTTGTCCTTCAATTATTAAATTGCCACTGAAATATCTTATTTTATTAAATTAATTATATGTATCCGTAAAATGTAGAGATAAACCATTTAGCAGTCATTCAGGCACACGTTAGGATATTTTAATGTATTTAAATTTTAAGCCCGAAAGGCTTTTATTAAGTTATCGGCTTTCACTGGCTCTACTTTTTTACGTATATACAAATTTTAATACAATACAATACAAAATGATTTATTTGCTCCAACTTAATTTAAGGTTACATAATTTGTGGGTGATTGTAGTCTTTCAGACAAAATGCCTGTATTAGGATACATCGCTCTCCAGTATCATATCTAACATAAACCTTAAGATAGTTACTTTATTACAATTTTGTTCATCTTAGCGTGTCCTGTGCATGTGTGTGTGTGTGTGCATGTGTGTTAATGTGTGTCGTTTATCTATACTTATAATAAATCTGTAGAGAGGTCAATTCTGTACATGAAATATATTTTCAAAATAACTATCAGGGGGTGATTAGTGATCGATACTGATGCCAAAAATGCAATCAGTAAAATTTTTGTCTGTCTGTCTGTCTGTCCGTCTGTATGTTCCTTATAGAAACAAAAACTACTCGACGGATTTTAACGAAACTTGGTACAATTATTCTTCATACTCCTGGGCAGGTTATAGTATACTTTTCATCACGCCACAATCAATAGGAGCAGAGTAGTGAAGGGAAATGTCCGTCTGTCACCAGGCTGTATCTCAAGAACGGTGATAGCTAGAGAGTTGAAATTTTCATAGATGATGTATTTCTACTGCCGCTATAACAACAAATACTAAAAATAAAATAAAATAAATATTTAAGGGGGGCTCCCATACAACAAACATGATTTTTTACCGTTTCTTGCTCTCATACAACAAACGTGATTAATTAAGTATTGTGTGTGTTGTTTGCTCATTTATTAATAACGTGCCTTATGTTGCATAGATAATGGTACGGAACCCTTCGTGCGCGAGTCCGACTCGCACTTGACCAATTTTTTTTAAGCTTCCGTCGCGTGTTCAGCCTTAATGGTTAAAGTTACATAGAAATCATGTATGACGGAAATATTCTACATAAAATTGTCTAAAAATATCCCGAAACAGCACATATCTATATTTTATGGTTGCCTCACAATAACACGTGTAACTCCTGATAGCTTAGCAGTTCGTTCATTCTGATTATATTTGTTTACTCTTACGTTTATAATACTCTCATTCAAGCAGTAGTTAAAAATGTTGCAAAAACGGGGAAAATTTCCTAAATTCTACGCGGACGTAGTCGAGGGCAACAGCTAGTAGATAATAATATTGGAAAACGTTCTACAAGAGGGCTTCTGTATCATCGTATGTCAATGGTTTAATCCAATCTATACTAATATTATAAAGCTGAAGAGTTTGTTTGTTTGTTTTTTAACACCCTTGCTCGTAAAGCTGATGTATTTCCACCGGTTTTAAATATGTAAAGCGGGTCATAAAAAACGCGTGTGTTACCAAAGCAAATAGTTAAGTTATAGTCCATACAAATTTCATAAAAGTATTATTTGCTATTTCAAATATGGAACTGATCGCCGCCGCACGACTCGAGCAGCGCGCTGTTGCTATTCAAATTTCGAACTAATCGCCGCGCGGCGCCAGTCAGTAGGCAGCGCTAGCGCTAGCGCGCTGTTAAAATGGCGGGAAAGCAACAGTGTGCATTCACAGATTGAGTTTATTTAATGTTTTTTTTTCTGTTTCCTCGCAAATGTGTTAAAAAACGTCGTACGATAAACGTGCGTATTGGTTATAACATGCTCGGCTCAATTACGCCCACGCCTTTGGCTCGGGCTGAAATTCCGCCTCGCATGTTATAACCATCTTTACGCACTAATATCGTAATGTACTATAAACGCATTAATCTCAGAAACCACTCCGATTTGAAAAATTCTTTCAGTGTTGGAAAGTAAATTTATCGAGGAAGGCTATAGGCTATATAACATCACGCTGTTATTAATAGGAGGGAAGCAGCAGTGAAAAATGTTGCAAAAACGGGGAAATTTTCGAGTCGCGGGAAATAGCTAGTTAGTTATAAGTTTTTTACATTTATTATAGGGTTCTGTGTGTATATAAGCACTTAAATAGCTCTAGCTGCTGCCCGCAACTTTGTACGCTTGAAATTTGGAAACTAAACCTTAATATTAATAAGTTATACAAAAAGCCATCCTCTTGAACCAAACTGAAAACAAAATAAACTGCATCAAAATCCGTTGCGTAGTTTTGAAGATACAAGCTCACGGATATACATACAAAAATAACGATTTTGTTTTATACTAACAAAAGTATAAGCATAAACACCAGCCCAGCAGGTGACGGAAATGAGTAGATTTTCTTAATTTTTTTTTGATTACGTTTGTTTTGGAAACACATGAAATTAAGTGGATATTGGTATCTAGTACTCTATCAGCATTATTATTTCACCAAGGCACTCATTTGCTGACGTGCAACAACGAAGTTGTGGTCTGCATTCATATTTAATACTATTAAGTGCTTTTTCCTGTAGGTACTTGTTAAGCTGCTTTGTCAAAGTGAATAGTCTATTTTAGTATGGCGCGCTACTGCTTTTTAAAGTTAATTAAAGGCGCTTTGTGTTTTGTTGCCTATAGGTCCATAAGATTCCCTTAATGTATGGCACACAATGTATTAATAATCTAACCAATATTGATTGCATGCAATAATTCCGTGTTACATCCAGCTCATTGTCGTACGTCAGCCCATTCATCTCTCATTTATGAGTCTCTGACTTTCAATAAAAAATCTCCGTTTACAACTTGATGTGCTTGAGAGATGGATTGGCAGCGGACGGATTGTGGAGCGTCTAATTTAGTGTAGATAGTCTGTGATTTAAATTATAGTGGAAAAAGTTATCACCGCAACAGGGACTTGAACCCACGATCTCGGAATACCGTACCGTCACTCTGCCATCTAAGCTATTACAGACGTGCAAACAGTAACCTATTACTCCACAACAATGTTGCTCCATTGAGTCTATATCGCAAATAAAAAAATGTTTATATTTTCATTTTGTTACTGAGATTAAAAACAAAAATATACGCGTCTAAATCCGTGTAAATGTTTTATTTAAATTATTGAAAAGTAATGGTGTTATTGCAAAAACATTTTTATCGATAACAAAATATATGAATCTGTTTTCAAACACTTGAAATAATAACAACAAACGCCGAGAAAGGTGTTTCATGTAAATAAGATTGAAGTTATTGATATGGGCAAGACCACCAGTGTTTGATCACTGATATTTGAATTAATATGAAAAGTAAATACACCAAACTCATAAAGACTAGGTCTCTATTTATTTAGATGTACTTAGAAATATTGTTAATGTTCAAACACTGTTTCATTGATGTCAACGCTAATAACATTAATAATATCCAAAAGGACTTTAATAGACTTTAGAGGTATACAAATTTTAATACGTAAAATAAATTTTGAGGAAAATGGAGGAGGTATGACTGCGGTAGATGTAAAGAGGTTACTCAGAACTTTGATGTTCCTTTACAAAATGAATATTAGTTTCGAATAAAGTACTGATATTTGCACTACTTTTTGGGGTTCATACCAAACAGGTACTCTATTATTGAGAATTCGCTGTCCATCTGTTCGACCTGCCGACTGTCCATCCGTCTGTCAGTATGTTGTATATAGGGAACAGTGATAGCTAGAGACAGATAATGTATATCTCTTGATTTTTATTTAATTTGATTTACGTAACACTGATTCTGAAAATCAAATAAATTAAAATTTCAATGGTGTACTAAATGCTTTATATAACCTACAAATTTTACTTTTATTTTATACAAAGATATAAGTCAAATATTTATAGAGGTCTCCTCTCAAAATAATCTCAAACAAAGTTGGAAGACTTTATTGTCGAAGTATTTCAACAACAATGGTACACAAACCTAAAGATAAAATTTTGTGTAAATAATGCTAGGATGATAGCGTATTGTAAATTATTAATGTTTCGTGTGGTGATGAGTTAAGAATAGAAATGTCACCACCCTATATAAATAATATTATTCTATATTATTATTCTTACTCTTTTATTACCCTATTTCTTACCACTGGATGCTTTAAGAACCAGCGACGGAAAACTCAAAACTAAAGCCTATGCCAAGACGTCTGGTCAGCGTGGCATAATTGACCATACATTCTCCGGAAGTGGAAGGAGGCCCGTGTCCAACAGTGGCACGTTAATGGGCTGAAGATCTATATTTATTTATTTTTATTTATTTATTAAACTTTATGCACAATAATTAAGTTATACAATGGCGGACTTAATGCCTAGGGCATTCTCTACCAGGCAACCATTAGTGATTGCAGAAAGTGATACTGGTAGGTAGGTGCTATTAATTAATTGATAGTAATTAAATCTACAACAAAAATATACCTACAGCCTACAAACAATAAACATTACATAAAAATACACAATATAATAACACACTTAATTATACAAACACATACACATAATGCATATACATAATACGTATTATATAAATAAAATGTATGTTTTTTAATATCAAGTTTTTATTACCTACTAAAATTCCACAAATATTTAAAAACAATATTTTGTAGATGGAACTTCAAATGAATGATACCGTGTAATAGAAATGTACGAAATATCGTCTTGAGATTATTCTTTGTGACTCGAATTCTTCGTGATTTAGTGGACAAGGTTCTTTTCAAACGTGACAGTTTTCGATACCGTTTTCTTTGTTAGGTTGGCAACCATGATCCTTATATTTAAAAATGTAAATCATATCTTGTTTTGTATAATCTCTTTTAAGAAAAATCATGATAGATTTATGTTATAGGGATCAAAGTATATCTTAAATTATGATGTTTTGTACAACTCCAAAGAAGGGACTGGTGTCTTAAACATAGACTATTATGTAGCCTAGTTAAGACACCAGTAAAATTCTTAAACACTATAATTATGTTAAACTAAAGTTAGCATGTAGAACTAACATTAGGTTATTTGTCTTTAATTGTACTTATTGTTAACTGTTAATTTGTTTGTGTTGAATAAATAAATAAATAAATAACTAATCCGTCATGATACCTTTATCTTCTTTCTCCAACCTAATAACATCGCACTGTTGGGCTCGGGCCTCCTTCACTTTGGAAGGGACTATAATCTACTATACCGTGCTGACCAGGCGTGTTGGCATAGGGTTTATTTTACGAGCTTTCCGTCTCTCAGAGAGAATGTTAACTGATAATAATATCCCTTAGCTGGCCCTCATAGCACCCTCTGTAGGGAAACGGGTGGTGACACCTGTATTCTTAATCCGTCACCACACGGATAATCTCATTCTTTATCTTTACTTATTGTAAAACAGTCGTTATTTTTGTATGTATGTCTCTATGTGAGTTATATCGTTAAAACTACGCAACGTTGAGACTTTAATCATTTCTTTTTTGTACGAATCCCTAAAAAATCATAGATAAAAAGACATGCCCCTCATCATGGCTACAAAAAGATCAACCGTTTGTGAAGGGATATTTATTATTTGTTTAAAACCAATGGACAATGGTTTGACATGGGTCTAAGCACATATACAATATTGACTGGCGACGTCGAGTAGCTGCTTGACCCTTTAAGGGATTCGTAGGTACCCAAAGAGTGAAATTATTGTGGTGCTTTCATAGTACGTTTGTATAGAAACACCGCAGTAACTTGTTAATGTATCTCTTGATGATATTTCATAAAGTCAATTTATTATCAAATGTTCTCGTTACGTTTATTGTCTTGAGACGAAATAAAAAAAAAAAATCTGTGGAAAATTACAGTAATTGTAATAAATTAAGAATAAAAGTTACTATTATACTCGGACAAAAATAGATTATGGTACCTATAAGCCTCATTATGACATAAGAGCCGATAAGTGACAATAAAGTTAAGTATCATTAAGAGGATACCAAAATAGCTTCGTGCATTTTTCTACGTACGAAGTTTTCATTGTTTCTTTAGATTGAATGGCTAGAGCTCTAATTTTTAAGTATATGTTTTTTCAATATATGATCTAGGATCGCATAAACTCAGAAACACGATTGAAAAAAGTTTTCTCGATAGAAAATCTTAGCGAAACAACCTCTCTAATTTTTTATTTTTTTCATTTGTCGGTCTATTATCGCGTATTAACTAATGAAATAACTTTAAAAACATAAGTAACTATTATATATAGAAACACGTAAATCAGAATTAAAATATATTTAGTAGATTTTGAGTAAATAGGAAAAGTATCCCTAATTCTTCATTTTCTGTGCCTACTGGCTGTGTTAATATGTACGTGTCGGCGATGATATACGATAATATTGATGTAGGCCCTTAACTTACACTTCCTTAGAAAAGACTGGCGCATATCTTTTCCATAACAATACTGGATAAAAGCAACGGTTTTTATGGAATTTATGACAATTTCCGTGTTATTAGCGTAAACCACTCTGACTATTGGTAGAAACTGCATTAACAATCGTAAAGAAACCTATGTGTACATCCGCACAATGTAATATGATATAGTTTATGTAAAAGTCTATGTTTATGGTCAATATAAAATTAAAATCGAATATGGGTAAACCCTGTAATAACTGATCGTAGAAGATACATTACAGCTCAGCCTCACCCTTGACCATGGTGATTGCAAAGTCTCCGAAACGTCGGTACAAAATTTAAAACAAATATACGCTTCTAAATCCGTGAAAAGTAGTTTAATTTAAACTATGTGTACATCATCATCATAACATCTTAACACACGCATTTTTCTCAGCGAAAGACGTACATACGAGTACCTACCAATTATACGTGAATGACTAAACTTAACTAAACAAGAAAATTTATATTAATTAAATAAATAATATTGAGTTGCAGTAACATAATTTAGCTACTATAACGGAACTTTCTTATTATAAAAATTGTGTATGATACTAAATTTATCAGGTATCAATAATTCTCCCATTCTTATCTCATTATTAGTTGTCCAAATGAAGAAAATCAAATGGAAGTAACTAAAATAAATTTAACTAGCTGTTGTCCGCGATTTCGTACGCGCGGAATTTAAAAAAAAATCCCGTTTTGTAACATTTTTCACTATCTAATGCTGCACTCCTATTGGTCGCAGTGTGATGTTATTATAGCCAATAGCCTATATATAAGAAGAATGTTAAACATTTAAAACATTTCTCAATCGGTTCCTGAGATTAGCGGGATCAAACAAACAAACTTTTCAGCTTTATAATATTGGTATAAACATTTTAAATTTAATAAGGTATAACTTTCGTAATATTTTTATTTGCAGAGATAATACGTATGTAGGTTGCTATATAAAGACGAAGAGCTAGGCAACAACGAAAAGAACCTTATCAGTTATCTAACAAAAGGACGTACCTAACAAAAGAATCTGTATAAAGGCCGCAACTTACAAAACAATTTAGCAGACATTCAGATATTTTCATTCATTGTTTGTAATGTTTTTAAATAATTAGTCCTTTGTAGTTTTGCTAATTTAATTTTGTTTATGTGACAGTTTTAGTTTCTCCTTCTCTTTCTCTCTCCAGTCCATTAAAGTCCCACTGTTGGACACAAGACTCCTCCACTTTGGATAGGATTTTGGTTTACTATCTAACTGTAACAGTTAACAACTGTAAGCGAGACAGCATGTATCTAAATGTTAAAATTTAATGTTTGTTCATATAAGAAGTGACTGACTCCTGAAACACGGGTATTCCTAACCTATATCAGGAGTTAGTGTTTATGGCAGTTGTGAATATTTAAGTATTGAATAAATAAATGATTAAATGAATAAAAAAAAAAATACTATGCCGCGCTGACTAGGTGTATTGCCATAGATTTTTAGTTATTTTACCTAAATAAATAATTTTAACTAACATAGCTATAATTATGATTGTAGTGAGATTTGTCACTGCGTAGCCAGAATTTGGGACCAAAATAAATGAGTTAAAAGAAAAAATAAATAAAAACAGTCAGAAATACTTACATAAATACAACAATAAAAAAATAACGACGAAAACAATTTTAAGACGCCTACAATAAATTACCTAGTAATTCTTATAAGTAATTACTTTTTAGGGTTCCGTACCCAAAGGGTAAAAACGGAAACCCTATTACTGAGACTTCGCTGTCCGTCCGTCCGTCCGTCCGTCCGTCTGTCACCAGGCTGTATCTCAAGAACGGTGATAGCTAGACAGTTGAAATTTTCACAGATGATGTATTTCTATTGCCCCTATAACAACAAATACTAAAAATAAAATAAAATAAATATTTAAGGGGGGCTCCCATATAAAAAACTGATTTTTTTTTTACCGTTTCTTGCTCGATACTAATAACGTTGCCTTATGTTGCATAGATAATGGTACGGAACCCTTCGTGCGCGAGTCCCACTCGCACTTGACCAATTTTTTACAAATTCTAAGCCAGTAAGAATTAAAATACGAAAAAGTGATTTATTTGACTGTTTTACAATTAAATCCAATTGACTGTCTTTGTTTATTTGTGGCGTAAATAACATGAAATGAAATGTAAAGAAAAATATTAAATTCTCCTCCTCACCCTCATCCTCATCCTCAGCCCATTAATGTCCTACTGTTGAGGTATTTATTTGGTTTGGTTTGGTAAAGCAGTTAAAAAAATACTATGTCAAGCAGGCCAAACATAGCATAGTGTTGAGTTTGACTTTTTCGTCTATTAAATATATGTTATCATCATAATAAAAATAAATAAAAAAATATGTATATAAAAAAAAAATATATGTATTTATTTGAAAAAAATGTTTTTGCTTGGAATATACATTAACTGTCTTTTAAATCTCCATGTCAGAGGTAATAAGATTGTGACACTTGTATTCTTAATCCGTCACCACACGGAAACTCAATCATTCTCTATTTAATATTCCGTAGATGTCGTAATCGCCTTAGGTGTTTCTTGGCGTAGCGTAAGAAAATGTCACAGTATTTTACATTTTTTCAAGTAAAAAGTGCCTTGAAATTTAAAAGCTTTTTTATAGACTTAAATATTTTGACTGACAATTTTTATCACAGTTTATGACAGCCCATTTAATACAATAGCAATTTTATTATAACATTTTTCTTCATATAATAATTTATAAGGTTATTTTGGTAACCACTTAGCTTTTTGTTACAATATTTTGGAGCCAAGATGGTTTAGTAAAATAATTTGTGGTCTAGATATTTTACTCCAACGAAAACAGTGCTCCAATGATCAGTAAATGGAGCATGTAATCTGTGCATGTTATTACGAAAAGGTTTTTTTTTAAATATTCATGGACATTTCACACAACGTCCTCTGGTCCCAAGCTAAGCTTATATGCTTGTGTTAAACTACTTTTCTTTTGTAAATACATACTTGTAATACATAAACACACGCAGACACAGTACAAACATTTGTGTGACAATTATAAAAATCACACAAATGATTATCCCGAGCGCAAATCGAACCCGCGACCTCTTGATCGGTAGTCCGTTACATAAACATAGGTAGTGGCCGCTATGTGCTAACACGCAAATCTATTTTTTTTCTGGGGTTAAAAGTAATGAAATTATTTTTAAAAAACTTCCTCAATTATGTTTTTTTCGCAAACGTTTTGTGTGTGTAGCAGCTATTAATTACATTAATAAAATTTACTGTAGGTACATTAATTTATGAATTTTTGCAATTGATTGCTATGCTTTTACTAAAATAAACTAAATTATAGTGGAAAAAATGATAACCATGAGCGGGACTTGAACCCACGACCTCGGAATACCGTTCCGTTGCTCTCCCATCTGATTTGTTCTGTAAAGAACAAAAACTGTTCTGTTCTGTTCCCAATTGTGTTCTGTAAAGAACACTAAGTGGATCGATTGATCGAGTTGGTGCAAACCGCTCAATAGATGGCGTTGTACACAAAACATCGCACGATGTTTAACTCACATTGAGAAGGTTGTAGTGGAAGTAAACATATACGGGAAACATGATAGCTCAGATGGGAGAGCAACGGAACGGTATTCCGAGGTCGTGGGTTCAAGTCCCGCTCATGGTTATCATTTTTTCCACTATAATTTAGTTTATTTTACTGTAGGTACTTATTTTTTAGCAATCATCTCAAAACTATGCAAATGTATTAGTGAAAACAAATAGCATATTTATATTGTATGTAAGTGAATGATTATAAATCTTTATAGGTTGCCAGACTGAAATATCGATGTCTGAAGTCTATTCCCACTAATATTTATTTTAAAGTTTGGCTACGAGCTTTCAAATTTAAGTAATGAAATAAATTGATTAACCGCGATTAGAACATTTCAACGGTTTCAATATTAATTGGTAACTTAATACATTGAACTAAAAGATTTATCTTTTAATCAATCAGATTAGAAAACTTTTAAGAGAATCTTGAAGATGAACTTAGTAACAACGAATTTATAAATATTTTACAATCCAGATTAAATTCTCGTACCCAAAAATGGATTTCTATTTCATTTACACATTCTATAAGTTTTTCTCTTTTGATTAAGATGTAGCTATTCTGATGTCGAATGTAAAGTAATATTAACGTTTTGTGAACGGCAGAATAAGTGTTCTTTTTGAAAAAAAAATATCAGCCCATTAATACGTTGACTGCGAAACGAGGTTTGAAACACCTTGTCCGTGTCTCAGCCTTATAGCGGTAAGGAAAAACTTAAACTTCTCTATCGTGCGAGAGGATTAAAATTCATCTGGTACAGTCAAGCAAAGAGATAACTATACGTATATCTGAGACTAGCCGTTGCCCGCGACTCCGACCGCGTGGAATTTAGAAATTTTTCCCTGTTTTTGCAACATTTTTCACTACTGCTTCGCTTTTACTGGTTGTAGCGTGATGTTATATAGCCTGAAGCCTTCCTCGATAAATGCTCTATCTAACAGCGAAACAATTTTTTAAATCGGCCTAGTTGTTGCTGAGATTTGCGCGTTCAAACAAACAAACTCGTCAGCTTTATATTATTAGTATAGACGTGATATTGATTCCGAGTTTTTTGTATACCTACCTACCTACCTACCTTAATATAGGTTTTTTATCCTTCGTTTCGCACTCTTTAAATAAAAGTTAATGTGTGGCACGGGGTTTGAACGTCTCGTAACGCAGTGATGAAAATTGAGATAAATCAATGGCTCTGGGAACGTTTTAATATCCTAACTCATACTAGATACATGTATTCTGAATCCATCATTATAACAATCTCATTATAAAAATCAAAGTTTACTTTTTTGTAGATAGAGTCATAGAAATATGTTTTTCTCATTATCTTTCGTACTAGTATAAATAAACCTTCTGTAATAAAACTTATATAATTAATAAACTGGACAAGGAACTTCTACTTCATGTAATAACATTTAGCTTGTCCAAAGACACACAACTATGTTATCCTTCACATCTTAACTAGCTAAGTTATGTTATTAATGATGTAATACAACATTGGAATCTTTCTTAAGTAATATTGTAGTAGCTAGAGTTACTTTCGTTTTAGACAACAAAGTTATAATAGCAGTTTTATTAAAAAAATTGTCTGTAAAATTGGTATTAAGTTCTTTTGGTTTATTATTACTCATCTAGCATCCTGGTGTAGCATTTAAAAACCTATAAAGTTTTGAGTTTTTATACATTTTTTATTTTTTATCGCAACCATTTACCACCAAACTTTAAAAATAGTTAAAATTAGAACAAAAATAGGATGAAACCCATTCTACAAGGATAATTCATTTTTTTTAAATTGTTGTTTTGCTGAAGAGTGAGATATACTGGGTACAAGAATACCGGTTTCAGCCTTAAAAATCGCTCACAATCAACATTTTTTTTTAATTCCAAATATTATACTACAAGAAATAAACTGCAAGTTTTAAACGTACTAATGTGGATTTTAACTGTAGGTACTACCCTAGTGAAATAGTTATAAGGCCCAATTGTATCGTAGTAGTGTACAGTAACCTACCAGTTGTTTCTTTGTAACTACTGTTGACGGGGTAATTTATATTGCAAACAACATGTCCTTAGAATTGTTTAACCCTCGTCACATAAGTGAAATTCTAGCACGAGTTATTTATTATACATACATAAATTTTGGGTAATGACGTAAAGTAGGAAGCAATCTATACTTTGCTGAATATTAAATTATTACAATGTTGTGTTTGCCAAACCATGTAAAACGATTGACGAGCCTCGTGATTGAGTGGTTCATGTAACGGACTGCCGATCAAGAGGTTGAGGGTTCGATTCCCGCTCGGGACAATCGTCTGGGTATTATTTTTTAAATACATATTTATAATACATAGAAACACCCAGGCGCAGACAAACATTTGCATGACAATTATAAACATCATACAAACACATCATACAACATAACCGGGCGGGAATCGAACCCACGACATCCCAGATAAGTAATAAGATCCTGTTTTACGTTTTACTACTGAACCCTAAAAACGACATAATATTATATGATTTACTAATATAGAGTTAAATTTTTAATGGCTTTTGGGCCATTGCTATTCATTTCATAACTCTATGTTTAAAATTGCCGTATAGTAACAATTTCTTTACCTTCTAAGAGTTGTCTAGAAAAACTAAACCCTTATAGCATCATTTCGGTCTTCGTCTGTCTGTCTGTCAAAGGATTTTATCGTAGCAGTGAAAAAAAAAATTTATGGAAATATAGAAAACCATACCACAAGTAGCTGTCTAGTCCCTAATAATATTTTAATAAAATCTAGTTATTATGATCTAATGTACTTGATTCAGTACAACCTACACGTGGATATCAGACCTTATCACGTACTAATATGTGAAAAAAACTACAACATTTGTTATAAAAATGAAAGAAAAGTTAGGCTAACATTGAATGTCAACGAAATAAATCTTAGGAGGCATTTCTTACAAGATGTCACAAGAAATATTTTCTTGGAAAATTAGGTCAGCGACAACAACTGTATTACATACAGCAAAGTTATCTTATTATTATATTATTGGACTCGACAGACATCGAAGCGTTGTTAAGATTTTTATTTGTTACTAGATGTTGCCCGCGACGCGTAGAATTTAGAAAACTGTTTCCCGTTTTTGTTACATTTTTAACTACTGCTTCTCTCCTTTTAGTCACAGCGTGATGTTATACAGCCTTCCTCGCTAAATTGATAATCCAACACTAAAAGAATTTTTCTAATCGAACCAGAGGTTCTGAGATTAGCGCGTTCAAACAAACAAACTAACAAACAAACACTTCAGCTTTTAATATTAGTATAGATCCGTTCAGAAGCTAAAGGTTCCAATTCCACGTATAGCTAATTACTACATAGTAGGTAGGTAGGTATTTATTATTTTAATAAAATACAATGACCCATACCCATACACCATAAGACAAAAATTTACAAGAAATTGTAATTATAAATAAAGTAAAATGGGCGGCCTTATCGCTAAAAGCAATATCTGATAGAAAAATTTAAATTGAGAACATAGTAAAAACCGTTATTAGGATATTATTTATTCATTTAAAAAAGTAATACTTATGTAGTACATACATTAAGAATAATATTCCAATCAAAGATATTTTGTAATCAAGAATCACTTTTACTCTTGTCAGCAATCAGTGAACGAAAGATATTACAATCAAAATGCCTTTGACTGATTCACTTCGCATCATTATTATAAAATGAATTACTTTTCAAAAT
The DNA here is from genome assembly GCA_916999025.1 of Orgyia antiqua. Lineage (NCBI taxonomy): Eukaryota > Metazoa > Arthropoda > Insecta > Lepidoptera > Erebidae > Orgyia > Orgyia antiqua. Next base: position 6,530,046 of record OU779869.1, read on the forward strand.
CATAAGAAGAAGTTTCAATTATATTATCATCATCATTCCGTTTTCTCATCATCATTCAAAGTTTTCTGAATTCACGCATATGGTGTCACAGGCAACGGCTGGTTTTTAAAATAACTGGTTATATCTAACGACTTACTTAATCTTTTGATTTAGTAAGCCATTATAGTCCAAATATTTTTGCCCAATTACTTTGAGAAGTCATATAAAGTATTAAAAGTAAATCAAAAGCAATACTTTAATCATATTTTCAAGTTTGTTAGAAATACCGCAGATCAAAGGTGGTTGTTTTTATTTTTTTCGTTTATCCGTAATATTTGAATATAAAATTGACTTTAACAGAGATTCGTAGGAGGAGGGTACTGAAGAATCTTAATTCTACAGATTTTAGAGATTTAAGTAGTTTTTTGTTGCAAAAACCATCCCGAAGTAGAGGAGGCTCGTTCATGAGCTGTGAGTAAGGTTCAAACACTGATGACGTATTAGAGTGTTAAAACTATCTGAAATTACGCAAAAATGGAATAATAAATATATTGTAAGACAATAATAGTAGTTAAATAACGAACTTGACCTTTTTCAATATTACATCAAAATGCCGATACTGTAATGAAATTGTATACATCCAATAAGGGCCTCAACCCGCCATGAAATCTTATATTATATAAACGTTGGCTTACTAATATTACATTGAATAATAATTTTTTTGTTTATTTATACTTGGATAAAAGCAAATAAATAAAGAAATAAGAGCAAAGTAAGGTTTTTTTAATATAAAGGTTGCATGAAATCGTGTTCACACAATTGAAATATTTAGAAAAGTTCTTTAAAACTTAATATTTGCATATTACTGAATTTATAACGCTCCGTGATGTTATTGTGAACTTAAGATTACTAAAACTTTATGCTCATAGCTTTGAAGAAAAAAAACATTTTGTCAAACAGTTACGACATTTGTAAAAGGGGATATGGAAGATAGAGGAGTAAATAACAGAAATGACGGCTTCTATATTTCTTCCATAGGCCTATGGAAGAAAAAGACATGTTGCGCCGACTCCAAATAGTGGGATAAGGGCAGGATAATGAAATGAGTTACAGGATCCTACATCCTATTTAGTTTTATTGGTCAATATTATTTTTTACCAATCATTTTACTAAGAAGTATTTATGAAGGCATTATGTAAATTATGTTATTATGAAATATAGTATTAAGGGGTTTTCGGGAGTTATATATCGATAAATCCATAAAATACCAGGTAAGTACTTACGAATCTCTCTCTCTCTCTCTCTCCAGCCCATTTACGTCCCACTGTTGGGCACGGGACGGCACGGCAGAAGAGATGGGGTGGGGACACTTGTATTCTTAATCCGTCACCACACGGAGATCCGTCACCGATACCGAGATACTTACGTATATCTATAGTGAAATAAGTCAAGCATATAAGCTTAGCTTGGGACCAGAGCACGTTGTGTAAAATTTCCGTGGATATTTATTTATTTATAGTTAAATATCGATACTAATTTTATACTGGTCAAAGCCAAATACTCTACGAACTGGAATATAATTATCATGAAAAGCAAATACAAGGACAACGATAGTTCAATATAATAATTATATAAACAGGTTTTCTCAAAGGACCTGGTCCTGTATCAAAATATAGACACACAATTTAATTACGATACTTGAACCCGAATACTACGAAGGGTTAATCGTATTTTCTAACTACTGTGTAATTTGACCCATCCTATACTATCAGAAATGGTAATAGATCTCTGTTGGGAATGCGATTCATGAAGTTTTCGATCATTAGATCTACTAAGACAAACAATTGAATCAAGTAAGTTTCAAGGGAAAGAAGTCACCATATTCGAATTTAATTTGACTGTAATGTAAGTAGGTAATTGTTTCCTTTGTTTTAAGTAGATCTAATCAACTGACTTCAAAAAAGGAGGAGGTTCTTTATTCATCTGTATGTTTTTTTTATGTTTGTTACCTCATAACTTTTAACTGGGCGAAGCGATTTTAATGATTCTTTTTAGGGTTTCCTACAAACCCTTATGTATCACTCCGGTGTCTGTCTGTCTGTCTGTCCGTCTGTAAAACTTTTTTTACTCAGCAACGGCTGAAGGTATCAACTTGAAACTCATACAATTTGTAGATCTATGCGGTCCCTTGCTGCAAAAAATACAGTTAACCTTCAACCTCTACGCATTTAAAAGATATAACCGGATTACGACCATTTTTAAGAATTTTTCGACTTATGCTATGGAATCAAAATTCACAGGTTACTTCCCGTTGCCCTAGAGCCTTGAAATTTGGCATAGGCCAATTCTATATAGTGCTGATACATAGGGAAAAATCCAAAAACTTATAATTTGTCATCACATCACAAGTAAAAAAGTGTTTATACTAATACCAACTTATGAAGTAGCTGTAATGTAGGCGATTCCCTATATTTCAACTACAAAATTAAGTCTGTGAGTTGTTTTGAGTTTAATAAAATGATTATTTGAATGCAGTTACTTATGTTGATATGTCTAGTAGGTACGAAACCCTAAGTGTGCGAGTTTACCTCGCTCTTGACAGGTTTTTTTATTTGAAAACTGGTGGTTCCCGTGTGGTTCCATTGGCACCAAGTCTGGATTCGATAGTTGTCTTCTAAGAAATCAAAGAAAACCCTCAAATTTCGAAGTCAGTTCAACGTGTTTTTTTAATTACCCTATTATTTTGATCATAGAAAAGACAGCATTTCATGCTATCATTGCATTGGTTCTAGCTAAGTACTTACCTATGATTTCAAGAGCGCGTTGGACTTAACGGACGTTTTAATTATTCTTCACAATAAAATGGCATGTTGTTAGCCCAGCTGCTGATATTTATTATAGAATAAATCCAGTCATATTTTCGTCGTGGATTTCCCTACGGTCCTTTTTTTCTGCTTTAACTACAAGATAAATTCTTCATGTTATTTATACATAAATATTTTGGAATAAAATACAGTGGTTATTATAATATTCAAGTATGTTATTACAACGTAACATTTGAAAACATTTTAAAGATCTCCCAGCGTTTCAACTCCCCTCTGCTACATAAACAATATTTAAGTTAATGTTTGAATTTATCCTGCCGAATGAACGTACAACATATATTGCTATGCATGAATTAAATTAACTTATAATGGGTTCGATCGATTCCAGTAGTTTTTTCAGTTATTATGTTTTTTCAGTTTAAATATGACGAAAAATAGTGCTTAAAATGTATATGTTTGCCGTGTAATTTTATAATGTAGGTTAGCTTAGGAAATTTAATTAATTAAGTATACGTATTTGTAAGGTAGACAACAGCCTCGCATTAGTGTTACACTCGTGTAATCTAAGAAGCATCAATTAAGCTGAAGAGTTATGAACTGTCACTCCTTGTTATCAGTGTCTCGTTGTCAGTTCAACATGAGCTTTATTAATATGTATAGTGATATTCTGACACTTTTACGTATGAGGCATATAGCCAAACACTCCTTGATATTTTGAATATTTGTCCAACACATAGTAAGTACACGATTCGCATTCGTAACTGGCTCTAAAACACTATAAAATAACAGTAAGCTACATCATTAAGCTCCTGTAGGAATTTTCGTAAACCAAACGTACTAAGACACCAAAAATGCTGCATATTGCTACTCAAGCTAAGAAATCTAAGATTAAACGTTATCTTTTTTTGGATGGATAGTCATCGGACAACACGCTTTGCCCTTTGGGGTGAGATAAAAGGACATGCTTTTTGTCTCTTTTACTGAGTAAAACCATGCTTGTTTCTTTTAAATATCTAGAAATTATCTCTTATTCACCATTAGTTAATAAGTCCCGCGGCCTCGCTCGAGATCTATTTCGCACTGCGCTGTAACTTTGGTACCTTGGTCACACTGGTCCTAATGGGTCATTTAAGAATCCCACGAAAAACATCAACAACAAATCACACTCGACACCACTAAGCGCCTAAATTACAGTTCTATAGTCATAAATTAAGCTCGTGTACCTATATTATTAATTTATTTGTACTATCATGTCAATTATCTGCAAAGGCATACCAGTGAAGGTATTATGGTATTGACCCAATCTATCCGCAATAAGGATATACAGACCTCTAAATACCCGACAGAAAGCCAACCTATGCTATGTTCGATTAACTAATGGGTAGTAAGTCCGGATCAATACAAGATTATTGGATGCAGATTACCAATGATGAACTAAGCCAAGATGACAGAAAATTATTCAGGGTTTGTGCCGTATACTAAGTAGGATCGAATTAAACCATATTGCGTTTTGTGGTGGCAAATGTTTAATTCAAATATTTTAACTTAATCAACGAAACCATATTTTAGAAGTTCAATATCTCTGTAAAACGTTGAAAATTTCAGCTTTATGTATTTTATTAAAATTATTATATACCTATATGTTAAAATAAATAGCACCCACTTTAACTTATTTCTGCACTTCTCGCTGGTTGACTGAAAGAAAATGCCGTTGGCATTAAGTCCACCATTGTACATCAATCATTTATTGTGTGCAAAAATTGTTAAATTAATAAATAAATAAATAAAAAATAAATAAATAAAATAGTATCAAAATAACAAATTCTGAAAACCTATTAAATGCGACGTCCTTATTTCAAAAATACAAAATTACAAGCGTATTGAAGTTTTCAAACATAACGCAAAATGGGGCTAATTGAAAACACTAACGATTGCGGGGACTAAGTACGAGATAAAATATGAAATGTAGCTTCGAATTTCTCACCATTATCTACTTTGTAATGCGCAGCGCAAACAGGCAATTCAAAAATATTTTACTACCTTAAGAAATGTATATAATAGCCTTGAATATGCCTTTGTGACGTCCTTAGAATATTAAATAATAATAATAAATATTCATGGACATTTCACACAACGTCCTCTGGTCCCAAGCTAAGTTTATATGCTTGTGTTATGGGTACCAGAATACTGATAGAAAGAAAGAAAGAAAGAAAGAAATAAGATTCATTTCTTTTATTTATTTAGAATACATATACTACTTTTTTTATGTAAATACATACTTATAATACATAGGAACACCCAGACGCAGTACAAACATTTGTATGACAATTAGAAAAATCACACAAATGATTGTCCCGAGCGGGAATCGAACCCGCGACCTCTTGATCGGCAGTCCGTTACCAGAACCACTACACCACGAGGCCCGTCAAATTATATTATTATTAATTTAAATCTTTCACTTCTTGAAGAATATTTTAACAAACCATTGATACCTCAAAAAATAGCTTATGTGAACATGTTTTAATCCTTGTATTGAGGAATTACTACAAGAATAACAGTAATAACCAAATGCACCAGAATCCGTTGCGTATTTTTTAAGATATAAGCTCACATACTAAAATAACGACTTTGTTTTATAATAAGTAAAGATTATTCTGGCATTTTGTTTCATAGACATAAATGAAAACTACAAGTATTCAAAGTGTTTTCATTGTTCTGAATATTACGAAAAGTCAACACTAGATATTAATTAAACCTTTTTGCTAGAACCGTTGTAAAACCTTTGATGTCATACTACGTGAAATAGAAATAGAGTGCAGGAAATATTACGAATGACAAATATTAAGCAGCAATTAATGACGATACAATATGCGCATCGTTTTGATTCGTTGCTGTTGAGTTTATAGTTTCTGCCCGTTCCTTGGCTTTTAGCGTGATAATATATAGCTTTTGTGTTATTCTGATCTATAAGCTGTACACCTGAAAATATTTCTTACTCATACAGTAGTTTCTGCGTGAAAGAGCAACAAACATTCTCACATCCATACATAGATCCACACATGACGAGCCTCGTGGTCGAGTGGTTTATGTAACGGACTGCCGATCAAGAGGTCGCGGGTTCGATTCTCGCTTGGGACAATCATTTGTGTGATTTTTCTAATTATCATACAAATGTTTGTACTGCGTCTGGGTGTTTCTATGTATTATAAGTATGTATTTACAAAAAAAAGTAGTTTAAGTATTCTATCCGTATTCTGGTACCCATAACACAAGCATATAAGCTTAGCTTGGGACCAGAGGACGTTGTGTGAAATGTCCATGAATATTTTTATTTTTTTTTACATTCCTACAAATTCCTACTTTTATAATATTAGTAGGTTGTAAGCACTGGGCTAATAAAATCGTGTTAGAATGTTGTCAGGCTAGGTTAAACACTTTTGACCTTATTTCTCCTAAATGTGTAATAAAAGAAGAGTAAAATACAATGTTGCATATTTCCAGGAAAGGTATAGTTGAAATAAATTCATATAAACAAACATGTAGGTACACAATAAAACTTTATTCTGTAATTGTGCTTTACACTTTTAAGTGTAAACTTAGCATGTAAGTAAATGTTAAGTTTACACTTAAAAAATAAAATATCTACGACTAACTGTTGTCAGCAACTTCTTACGCGTGGAATTTATAAGACAACTTAACAAATTATACAAAATAGCCCTTTACTATCTTTTAAAAAAAACCGCATCAAAATCCGTTGCGTAGTTTTGCAGACATAAGCTCACATAGAACGTACATACAAAAATAACGACTGTGTTTTATAATAAGTAAAGACAAAGCCTAGAATTACGAGACCCTGCTTAGTAGTAGGTAATCCTTGAAGGCCTTTATCATAATTGTTGCCTGAAATTTCCACGTGACACGTATCACAGTTGTTTAACAAAAGAATCCGTATAAAGCCCGCCACTTACACAAAAGTTTAGCAGACGCTCAGATTGTTCATTGTTTGAAGTTTAATATTATGTTAAGCAATTAGTCCTTTTTAGCCATGTTTTGTTAAAAGTTTTTCATATAACGGCATTATTTATAGAATTTTTATTTCATCAAAACATATTTTTTTTATCATTCTTGCTTGACCTTCTGACTTTTTAATAGAGCTTGTTAATCATGCCTACGTAAAACTGTAAAAAACAATGTTTGAGTTTAAAAAATGTTTAAAGTATGAATGATTTATTTATTTGCAGCATATAGGTTAAAAATATATTAAGTGGTAAGGTTATCATGACAGTAGGTACAGTTTCTGTATTCAACCGTAATAATTTTTTTTCATATTTAATATTATTTGTAGTAATATTTGCAATTACTCAGAGTTCATTACTAGTTCAGTAATCCGTCCTCGCTTGCCACAGATAACGCCACGTCATTTTAAAAATATGTTTCCAATGTTATGTAGGCATATTTCAGATTTTATACGGTAAAAAGGAAAGGAATTTTTTATTAGATTTAGTAGTTTCAGAGCTTATTGTAGGAAATCTTTTGTAATGTTGGTAATTGAAACAGAATAGTATCTAGTAGATATTGAAAATAACGTACTATCTGCTATTTTTTTAAAATAAAGTTCATTACTTTTTTCATTCAGAATACGTTGTGTGAAATGTTAATACACTTATGTTATGAATGTTAATATATCATAGCTCATAGTACAAACAAGAGCAATAAAATTTTAAGGAATGTTATTAAAAATTGTTATTTATAATCTATATTTACCCAGCTTTAAACTCTTATTAAACGAAAGAAAAGATTTTAAATTGTGTATATAATTAATTCTTTATCTAGCAATTAATTTTGTTTACAACTTGCTAACGGGGTATTTAAAGCCATTGAAATAGAATACCTCGTTAAAGGAAGACGTTTTAACTACGCCGTGAATGTGAATGTTAAGCTCTTGAAGTATACCTTTTAGTCATATCTTTTCACTTTTTAGTAGAAATTCTTTGAATGTGTTTGTAAAATTCTTAACTTCAATATTCTTTTCTCAGATATACTAGTACATAAGAATATAGACGCATTTGTATAGTTTCGCAGTTTCGCTAGTCCGTTAAAGAAATATAAGAACAATTTATTGGGGTAAAAAGTGCGAAATACACATTGCAGATTGTAATTCATCAAATATTATACAAAATAAACAGTATAATCGTGTGGTATATAAGTTTTAAACAATAGTTTGGCATGAGCACCTGTTTTCTATTTAGAGCCTGTAGACATAGCAAAGATTGTAATGCCAACCATCGGTAGGAGACGGTCACAAGAAGAAAAAGAAGAAAATGGCTAGCTTGGAAAACTACTCTTCATAAAACTCGTAAGTTACTAATCGTCTCTTACTCAAGACAACATCATTATTCTGCCCTTATCCTTTTATTTGGGTTCGGCATTACATGCCTTGTTTTTTCGTGCTCTTTTGTCTGACGTCATTTCTTTCTTTCATATCCTCTTTTACACAATCCATCCATCGTTTCTTCTTACTCAAGATAACATTACGGACGGACTTCGTGGTGTAGTGGTTTATGTAATGGACTGCCGATCACGAGGTCGCGGGTTCGATTCCCGCTTGGGACAATCATTTGTGTGATATCCATAAATGTCATACAAATATTTGTACTGCGTCTGGGTGCTTTCTATGTATTATAAGTATATATTTACAAAAGAAAAGTAGTTTATGTAGTATATCCGTATTCTGGTACCCATAACACAAGCATATAAGCTTAGCCTGGGACCAGAGGACGTTGTGTGAAATGTCCGTAAATATTTATTTATTATTAAATAATGTCAGATAGTAGCAAAAAGTACATGAATAGAACTTTTAAACTTATGTAGTAAGCACAGTATATTTCTACATTACCTACATCTATGAGCTCGCCAGTTTCCTTTGATGTAGTGTCTCTCTATGTGTGAATATATGTGTGTGTTGCGTAATCCAACATTGTTGTGTCAAAACCCAGAACTGCGTGAAATCACTAACCAGGTCAATGCGTGCGGTAAACATTGTATATAGGGAAACTTATAAAGAGATTAAGTGTTTAGTAAATATTAAACTTTTTGTGACTATTTTATAGTTGCTTTTTAGGGTTCCGTACCCAAAGGGTAAAAACGGGACCCTATTACTGAGACTTCGCTGTCCGTCCGTCCGTCTGTCACCAGGCTGTATCTCAAGAACGGTGATAGCTAGACAGTTGAAATTTTCACAGATGATGTATTTCTATTGCCGCTATAACAACAAATACTAAAAATAAAATAAAATAAATATTTAAGGGGGGCTCCCATACAACAAACATGATTTTTTTACCGTTTCTTGCTCGATACTAATAACGTTGCCTTATGTTGCATAGATAATGGTACGGAACCCTTCGTGCGCGAGTCTGACTCGCACTTGGCTAATTTTTTGTTCTTAACACGTTCAAAGCGGCAGGGATTTTTTTATTATTTCAGTTCCTGCGGTACCAGGTGTGGCACACTAGGAGATAAAACTATCATTATGGCGGTACCAGGCGTATTAAACCCTGTGTCGCTATAGAAACTGAAAACATGTTTTGGCTTCATATCCAATTATTTATGGATTTTTTGCCTTGAATACCATAAATGATGAATTGATTGGCATAAATCTAAAGGCGTACGTAAACAGACTGTTTAGCTTTGAATATATAGCAATACTAAAATACAGGGTTTTAAGCACTTGGTGCCGCACTGAATGTGAGAAGATTTGTGCATATTGTAGGGATGTAAAGTAATAATATCGATAGCTTTAACTTTATTTTAATGTAGGTAAAAGCTTTCACAATTTAATGTTTCTCATTAAAACAGTCCAAACAAAAGATTCTCTTACATGCAATACATTATGTAATAACTTTTTCATTTTTCGGTCGGGCGATTACTTTTTCCACAAATTAAAAGAACTATAGACGATCCAGGCATTAACAGAGCTGTCCCAAATAACATCTCCATTCTCAATTTATTTGTGACATTTGTCTCTTCGCTCTCGACGCCATGTTGTCAACGACACGTGCGTTTCATCGAATGCGATCACAACACTAGCCGCGCGGAGCTATCGCGGGGTGCGATACAAGGTCCGCGGGGTACAAGATAGATTTGACCTGCCGGCGTATTATGAGCTTTTTAATATCATTCAAGTTCCAGGCAGGCCGTAAACTGCATGGCTAAATTAGGTATTATGGCAAAAATCAAACTTTTAGTTGAAAATTTTTACTTTGGACTTTGACTTTTAGTTGTATCTTCTCCTTAAACATATTAATGTATGACTGGTTTAGCGAACTGACTGACTAATAATTTGTTCATAATACGAATTTGCCAGACATTTCAATTCACGGCGTAAACTGCCTGTAAATAAAAGCTCATAATACGGCCGCAGGTCCCGCACTGTGAATAAAACTTTATTTCTTCAGTATACCAGGTCTGAAAAATCTGGTATTAAGGTAGATACAGCACTGAACTCTATTATAATCATACATCTTAGATATACATCCATCTCTTTCGTCCACCGACCCAAATTAAAGTTTTTATGTCTTTCGCAAAACAGAGAGGTCTATAGTTTTCATAGCCGCACTGTAAGCGAGATACGTACCAGGTCTTTTTGACCTGGTTTCGCAATTAGTGGTTTAATTATGTCTTGAATGTTCCCCACATAAATTATAATAATATATTCTCTACATAATGAATATTCTTTAAATAATAAAGTTGGTTGCTAAATAATGCCGCCATTGTACAAATGTTATCTATACTAATATTAAAAAGCTAAAGAGTTTGTTTATTTGTTTGATCGCGCTAATCTCAGGAACCGCTGGTCTGATTAGAAAAATTATTTCAATGTTCGTTATTACTTTATCGGTAAGGCTATATAATATCACGCTGCGACCCATAGGAGCGAGACATCTGTGAAAATGTTGCAATTACTTGTAAAATTTCTAAATCCCACACGTTTGAAGTCGCGGGCAACAGCTAGTACCTAATAATATTCTCTTCATAATGAATATTCTTTACATAATGTAGAAAGTTTGAAATAAATAAATAATTAGTAAGAAGTTTGTGCTTTCAGAAAACTATTCTAATGCTTTTCTAACTAAAGCGTTATTCAGCCATTGTTTTTTTTACAAATAGTCGTTGAAGTCTTTCAGCGCTTTTTTACTTTTTTAAAAACAATAATTATGTTGAATACCGAAGTCGCAAAATAATGTATCTTCTTACATTATCTCAGCGAGGTGTATGTGTCATTACATATTAACATATTCAAAATACTCACAAAGGCACTTTGCTTCAAAGACGGCACACATTATTTATCTTAAAAATGTATACAATAAAATACTTTTTCACTCTCAGAAAAATGTAAAAAAGCGTTGTGTTTCTAAAGCTTTGTTATTTTGTTATAATTTGCGTATTATCATGGTAGCGATTATAAATCTGAACAATTAAAAACTTTTTGATAATCATATCATCATATCATGTGGTATTATACCTGCGCACGTATTTCTTATAGTCCAGTCAAATTACGGCTGAGAATGGGAAAAATAATCACTAAAATACCTAGTTTGGGAATTATGAAGGATCGATCGGGGGGTGTATTCTGAGCTTATATTCCAATTTGAGGGAATCTAGGGAGGTCAGCTCAAGGTCATTTCTATGAAAACGCGTTTAATTCGATATCTCGAGAACGGTTAGTGTTAGGCAAAAAATGTAGAGACCTTTTCTCTTTTAAATTAAATTTACTAACTTTTTTATCCGAAACTTTTTTTTTTATCATCAATATTTTTCAATTTATTGCTTCTGATAGGCAAAAATTTCACTTTTTTTCCTCCCTTTTTTTATTTTTCGCCATTTTCTCCCCAACCGTTAAATTTTATTAAATTTTACCCGAATATGAAAGTGTTGCTCTTTTAATTATGAACAACTTTATATGTAAACTGTTTTCTGTAATGCCAATACCTTCGGAGTTATATATTACTTTACCGAGCGAAATCCGTGCCACTGTCGCAATATCATCGACATCAATGGGTATTTAGTATTTGAAAGAAATATTAAAGTATTCCATGATCATTTATTAGCCAACTTACCTGTATCAAAAGGTGAATCGATTAAACTATTAAAAAATTGAACTTCATTTAAATATTAAATATTGTAATAATTGAAATATCATTTAATTAAATAAAATAACAATTTGACGAGCCTCGTGGTTGAGTGGTTTATGTAACAGACTGCTGATCAAGAGGTTGCGGGTTCGATTCCCGCTCGGGACAATCTTTTGTGTGATTTTTCTAATTGTCATACAAATGTTTGTACTGCGTCTGGGTGTTTCTATATGTATATTATAAGTATGTATTTACAAAAGAAAAATAGTATATGTATTCTATCCGTATTCTGGTACCCATAACACAAGCATATAAGCTTAGCTTGGGACCAGAGGACGTTGTGTGTAATGTCCGTGAATATTTATTATATTTATTATTTATTTATTTAAATATTGTACTATTTCAATTTGGGTATTTTTTATTCCATTCAATGGGATATTAATGTGAATAAGGATTAGAAAAAGAAGTAAACGAATAATTGAAACTGTTTCACACATTTATTGATAAAAAAATAGGTCATAAAATTGGTAAAATTAAGTACGCGAGGTCGATGGAAGTGAATCGTCAATATTAAAGGCCCACACTAATGCACGCGACAGTGTGTCTGTGAATACGCGTCGCGACAGTGGCACGGATTTCGCTCGGTAAAGTAATATATAACTCCGAAGGTATTGGCATTACAGAAAAAAGTTTACATATAAAGTTGTTCATAATTAAAAGAGCAACACTTTCATATTCGGGTAAAATTTTATAAAATTGAACGGTTGGGGAGAAAATGGCGAAAAATAAAAAAGGGAGGAAAAAAAGTAAAATGTTTGCCTTTCGGAAGCAATAAATTGAAAAATATTGATGATAAAAAAAATGTTTCGGATAAAATAGTTAGTAAATTTAATTTAGAAGAGAAAAGGTCTCTAAAATTTTTTGCCTAACGCTAACCGTTCTCGAGATATCAAATTAAACGCATTTTCATCGAAATGACCTTGAGCTGACCTCCCTAGATTCCCTCAAATTGGAATATAAGCTCAGAATACACCCCCCGATCGATCCTTCATAATTCCCAAACTAGGTATTTTAGTGATTATTTCTTTCGGTAATTTGACTGGACTATTACTGGATACGACTCGAGGGCTTTTATGTGATCAAAGCATTAATTTATTAATATTTTGCGATTGACTCGCTATGCTTTTTACTAAACAAACTAAATTATAATCGAAGAAATGATAACCATAAGCGGGACTTGAACCCGCGACCTCGGAATGCCGTTCCATCGCTCTCCCAACTGAGCTATTATGGTTCACGCATAGTCCTAGTCCCGCTTATGGTTATCATTTCTTCCATTATAATTTAGTTTGATTAAAGCATGTTTTAATTTTCCTTTTTTTATAACAAAGTTTGAAAATAGGTATATGTCTATTTTTATACACTTTTTCATACTGTAGGAAAAACAAGCATAACTTATCCCACTGCCTATTACAATCATCTTTTGCCGCCTGTAAAAGCGAGAAAGATTTATGGAGTGTCACTCATAGTAACCTGGGTCTCCGTTTCATATTTCAGTGACAGTTTTATTTATTCGTAAAGTTAAGGGATAACTTTATAAGTTATAGCATCTTCTAAAGTATATAATGCAGAAATATGACATTATTTTGTAATAATAGTATCTTTATGAAGCTTTCTGATTGGTCCACTGCCACACAAATACAGCTGAAGTTACAAAAACCAAGTTATATCAGGTTTCTTTTTACATTAAAATAAATTAAAACAAAAAGTTAAAAAAACAAACTTTGTAGGACACGCAATGAAATTAGATTTTAAGCAACTCTACCCTTAAAATGTTAAAAAGGGACTTGAAACATTGTATATCTACGAGTGTTATGAACAGTAGCAAGTGGATTACCACTTAATGTAACATATTAATGTTTGTAGGAGATAATCTCCGAAATTAGTAGACCAATCCAAAAAGTTGAAAGAAAGAAAGAGAAAGAAAGAAAAGTATTTATTCACCTCCATGGGGACACAAAGCATACATACACAAAAAAACATTAATAAAAAAATACATAAAAATTATACATAAAAAACACATAATCTAAGATAAAAACAACAAAAAAGAAAAAGAAATAACAATAATAAAACAAAAGAATAAAATAAAAAATGGAAAATGTGAAACATAAAATAAAGATGAAATTAAAAAAAAATAGTAAATAAATAAATAAAATATAGTGATACATCAGTATCCCACCCATGGAGAGGGAAAGGGTCGTTGCTCAGCTTATTTGTGTTGCGATTTCTTTCACCAATATAAAACTATCTTCTTCCTGATTATTATTTGCTATAATCTTTACTTATTATAAAACAATGTCGTTACTTTTTTATGTATCTTCCTATGTGAGCTTATATCTTTAAAACTAAGCAAATTTTGATGCGGTTTACTTAAAAAGATAGAGTGGTTCTAGAGGATGGATTTGTTAAAGTTTAGTTTCTACATTACACGCGTGCGAAGTTGCGGACAACATGCTAGTAAGTTATTATAGAGAAATATCGATGTTTTGGTAGACTAATAAGTTGAGGGCAAAATGCGAGATTGTATCTACATATTGTAATATTTAATTTTCAATTTCGATTAAAATTTATATTCATTCATCGCTTTGTGTATAAATAATTATTTTAACAGAGGTGTAGTGTCACACATGTCAACGAGTGACACAAATTAACAATATTCACAGTGTAACATGACACACAGTAAGGCGCTGATAACAATGAGTGACAGTTCATAAGTCTCCAGTTCAATTAATGCAACCTACTTAATGACACAGAAATATAACGCGCTGTTATCTTAATAATATATAAAGTTTGTAATAAAAGAATATTACATAACTTTGTATGTATCAATGTATTAATCTATGCAACGGAATCTATAAATTTAAATTTCATCCACTTGCAGTCGGATTGATTCAAAATTTTGCACACTTATTAAAACAGAAATTCGTATTTCACTATGTCCTTCTTATTCCGTGAGATTTTACTTAGCAGGTTTTCTTCAATATAAGTAAATGATAAAGTTTAAAAAGTAACATTTTCTACAATGATAAGCAGATTAGCAGACGTTTTGTCGTGAAATTTCTACGTATCTAGAAATTAATTAACAGCAAATCAGTCTTGTCTCATTCATGCCAGTTGTGTGTCAAATCTGTGCGTAAGATGGGAACATGATTATGTGTATATTATGTCCTTGAGACTTAAATTATACCTCAAATTTAAATTAAGAAAATCAGATTCTAGATCAAGCCATGAGACAAGACTCTTTGTGTTATGTAAAGTAGACGTTTAAATAATTAAATTCATTTTGATAGACAGACTTTATAATGTTAACTATTGATATCTAAAAGATATTGTATATCTTAGAGATGAATAAATTATATTTTATTAATTATTTTATCATTACACCATAGACATTAATATACCAACATTGCTAGGTATGCCTGCCCAAAGGTTTTTATATAATTTATCATCATTTGTACACTTAGTTTGCAATAAAACTATGAGTTTGTTTTCAAGTTAATATAATATTATGAATTAAAATATGATAAAATATTATTAAATTAAATATACTAATTGTAAAGCTGAACAGTTTGTTTGTTTGAATGCGAAAATCTCAGGAAGTTGTTGTACTTATCCGATGTGAAAAATCACAAAAAGGAAAAAAAAGGAGCAAAGCGTTAGAGGCAAATAAATAAATATTCATGGACATTTCACACAACGTCCTCTGGTCCCAAGCTAAGCTTATTATGCTTGTGTTATGGGTACCAGAATACGGATAGAATACATTAACATACTTTCCTTTTGTAAATACATACTTATAATACATAGAAACACCCAGACGCAGTACAAACATTTATATGACAAATATAAACATCACACAAATGATTGCCCGTGCGGGAATCGAATGTTGCAAAAATGGGGAAAATTTTTTAAATTCCACGCGTACGAAGTCGCGAGCAACACCTAATACAGTTAAAGCTAAATACCCATTAATTATACCGCTTTTGATTACAATACAATAATTGTTCGATTATCATCTTATTATGTTACACGTTAACTTGGAATTCATTGAGGTAATATGTATTATCTTCAGATTAGTAACGCATTTATGCGTACACAATAGAATATAACGCATTCATGCGAGATTACGAACGATATTATACATCAATAATTATTTTGGTAACGCCATTATGCTTTAGTTAACAAATGACATTTGTGTACTATTATTATTCCAATGATATCATCGAAGCACCCATGATATAATAAAATGCTAAGATATTCCCACTACACAACATTGCTGTGTAATAAAGCTTATCATTCATGGAAAGCTTTCCTTCAGACTACATTATAATTAAGAGCTCATTACGTTTTGGTTACTAAAATTACTGGTACAGGTACTGATACCACTCGTATGGGTAACTTTTTTTTTTACAGCAGCGTTATATTATTATAGTGGGAACACTATGGTAGTTCCTAAGTACTTTATCTATCTATTAGAGTTTGTGGGCCTCAGTACGCCACCGACGTCGTGGCAGTAAATTTGTCATAGAAAAAATGATGTCTAGCTGCGCCTGTTGGTTTATTCCTCTAAGACCTACGACGAAGAGACTAAATGAAAAAAAAAATAGTAAACACAGTAAAAGATATACTCTAAACTATGTCTATCAAATTGTGAGACATCGTTAGTTGTATTTATTGTACCGTTATAACAAGGTGACATTCTGAGTTTTGACTTCCGGTGTATTTCTCTTGTGTTATGTAGGTGTCAACAACGAACCGTATATACGAAAACTACTTTTTTAAAGTAACAATAGAATGAATCTATAATATATAATATACACGGGCTTTCTGTACTTTAGGAGGGCTCTTAAGTGACTATCTTAAGTCAAGTTACTTTCCACCAGTACTGTCTTGTATATAACTTCTGACAAGAACATGCTAGTATCGTAATACATGGAGATATTAAAAAATGGCCGAAACAAAGCTTTTTTAACGTATTAAGACGTGATGAGCATCGGATATGCCCGACACCTGGGTCGACATCATCGATCCTATAAAAGTGAGTGTTAGCCCGTAACATAATATATAAATAAATAATAAATAAATAAATAAATAAATAAATATTCATGGACATTTCACACATCGTCCTCTGGTCCCAAGCTAAGCTTATTATGCTTGTGTTATGGGTACCAGAATACGGATATAATACATAAACTACTTTTCTTTTGTAAATACATACTTATAATACATAGAAAACACCCAGACGTAGTACAAACATTTGTATGACATTTATGAATATCACATAAATGATTGTCCCAAGCGGGAATCGGACCCGCGACCTTGTGAACGGCAGTCCAGTACATGAACCACTACGCCACGAAGCCCGTCAAATATATTTTCAATATCAATATAATATCAATATATTTTTAAGATAGTATTAAGACGTATTATTATACAACTGAAGATTTGTTTGTTTGTTTATATGGAAGCGCTAATCTCAGGAACTACTGGTTCAGACAGAATTTCTTTTTTCTGTTGGATAGTCCATTTATTGAAGAAGGCTATAGGCCAGGAGTGGCCAACAAGTCGAAGTTGCGACCAATTTTGGTCGATCACTCGCAAGTTCCTTGAGGAGACGCATTCAATGCCAAATGTTTCTAGTACTTGATACAGGAATGAATATGTACGCAGCTCATGCTTCGAGTAGGGAGACGTTCAGCGTGACCGCTTTTAATAATTTTCTACTATTTTAAAGAGTGCACGAAAGCACATTGCATAAACGTCCTCCTTCTTACCTAAGAAATAGGTCCATCGCGACACAATTTTAAAATTAAAAGTAGATCTTATGTGCACAAGTTGGCCACACCTGCTATGGGCTGTATAACATCACGCTGCGATCAATACAAGCAGAGCAGCAGTGAAAAATAGTGATAAAACATTTAATAATAATTCGACTGTCGATCGTAGCAGAGGCGCTCTATAGTCTCTGCTTTCCCCCACGGGGAAAAGTCGTGACAGTATGATGATGATTGATGTATTAAAAATAAAAGGCAAAGCAACGAATTTCTAAAAATATTCCGCTAATTCGATTATTTTTAATAAAATCATTTAATGGTATTCAAAGTACCCGAAGTATTATAGCTATATAAGAATTCTCGGTTTGTCACATCATAGCCAGGTAGTTCTATATAATCACGTGTACATTATATTAATTTAACAAGTTGCAGAAACTCAAGTATTATCTTTTAGTAGATATTTGTTCGTGCTCTCACATGTTGCAAGAGTATTAACTTTCTCGCTTATCATATCTTTACTTAAGCACTTAGTTTCAAGTGTCATGCGCTAAAATATTGTATCTACTCTACTTGTAGTTAATATTGTATAGTAATTTAATTAAACTATGTGACTTTTGTTCCTTACTACCGATCTAAAAAATATTTCTATTCAAAAGCCGATTAAAATTTAACGTAATTTTTATCTTATACAGTTATGTCATAGACGTCAATAAAGAACTGTTCCAAATTAAAATGTGATCCCACGAGAAGCAATAGCTTACAAATAAATAAAGAGCCATCAGAATCAGTTGTCGGTGCGAAAGTTCTGAGGTAAAGTACCTAGGTAAAATACCTAAAATAATATAGTAAATTTAAGCACCCCCTACTTTTTCATCTCTGTTAAAATAGTGCAGCGTTAAGTAAGACTCAAAGTATGTTATTCCTTAGATAATTAAAAGAAGTACGTATTTGAAGAAAAACAGAATTTTATATAAGAAGCATACAAAATTCATACAGTGGTTTGAAGAGGTAAATTAATTTACTCTCTGAATGAATTTACCACAGAATTATTTATACTTGAAACTTTACCCAATCATGGAACAAAGTTGAAGGACTTATAATAATGTCCACACAAATCTGGGAACAATAAAATGCTGTTACGGTTTTCATTTAGCAAAAGTTTGATACCGTACAAAAATATTTTACTCGAATGAATAGATTTGAATACTTATAATGAATTATTTTTGCATTTGTTTCAGGTATCCAAATGCCAATGAGGATTTCCATAAATTGACAAGTAAGTAATATTATAACGCTGAATACCTAGAATAGCCATAGACTTAGGATATAGATCTAGACTCAACACTCGGTACAACGAATCCGGCCTGCTGCTTTTTTTATTTGAACACATTAAGAAAAATAAATGATTTAGTAGCCTTTCTAACTCTTTCTTTTTGAACGGGAGTAAAAGAGACAGCAAGGCTACTATTTACTATTTTACTTTTAAACCCTAAACAGGGCGGCCCTGTCTTGGAACAAATCTATGTTCCCGAGTTGTTACTCCCTATTTATAACCTTCTTGAGAATAGCAAACGAATTTATAGACATGAATTGGTAATCTATACTATATCTACACAGTCTATACAAGTATACATTATAAGTGATTATAATAATAACTTACTTAGTTCTAAAACTAAAAAACACGCTTGAAAATACTGAATAATAATTTACATAATTGTATTGTCATCGGCTCTTACTTTATGTGTACAAAATTTTAGATCAATCCGGCTACTGCAAGTGGTTGAAAATCACTTTCAAATATTCCGTAATAATAATCTCAAACATTTGCGTGACTCATTTGTTCAATTAAAATTCAATTGTTTCCAATTTAAACGTGGTTTTATGACTCCAAAATAAAATAAAAAGCTCACGTCTACATCCGCAAAAACTGATTTTATACAGGATAAAGAATGTAATAAAAATTGGTCAAGTGCGAGTCGGACTCGCGCACGAAGGGTTCCGTACCATTATCTATGCAACATAAGGCAACGTTATTAGTATCGAGCAAGAAACGGTAAAAAAATCATGTTTGTTGTATGGGAGCCCCCTTAAATATTTATTTTATTTTATTTTTAGTATTTGTTGTTATAGCGGCAATAGAAATACATCATCTGTGAAAATTTCAACTCTCTAGCTATCACCGTTCTTGAGATACAGCCTGGTGACAGACGGACGGACGGACGGACGGACGGACGGACGGACAGCGAAGTCTCAGTAATAGGGTCCCGTTTTTACCCTTTGGGTACGGAACCCTAAAAACAGAGACAGTACTCCAATGCGTTATTATAATTTTTTGCATAATATTACATCACTAATAGTAATTGCATATTCCCTATTTCCATAACTAGGGCACTTAGCATAGGTCAAGGTATGCAACAAACTCAAATATATTATCAGCTATTTATGCACTTGCTGTCAATTGGGTCAAGAACAGGTTGTGGTTAGCTTATCTAATATGCACAAGGATAGTCCTTATTATTTATACTTACAATTTCTGATGGACATTAAACTTAAATACATTGGTATTTTTTTTTTCTTTATTTATTTAGGAGCTTTTAGTCCTATCAAGGCTATGTCAGCGCCATAGTGCCCTAACCGTTACAACACTACTTATTTATCTACTAAACTCTTAAGAACTAACTTATATACTAACGGTCTTATTCATAATGACTTATCGGAGGTTTAAACGGAGAGATAATAAACGTTCTAGCGTAAAAAGACTATTATGAATAACAAGTTTTGACAATTTTCACGAACCAATATTAGCGAACTTTTAAACCTCCGATAAGTCATTATGAATAAGACCATTAAATGGCAGCTTTAGATAGAGGACTATCTAAAATACTTATAAATACACCTACATTCATCTCACAGGTAATGAAATAGAAGTAACAATTATAATTTTTTTTGTAGTCATTACTGAATAGTCTTTAGTCAGTCTTTTTACCCGCAAAAATGGTGGGACGCGCTCTAACGGGATTGGAAACATCTAGCAGACAAACAGCCAGAATTGTAAGGTTTATGGGGAGAATACGACGAGCCTCGTGATTGAGTGGTTTATGTAACGGACTGCCGATCAAGAGGTCGCGGGTTCGATTCCCGCTCGGGACAATCATTTGTCTCATTTTTCTAATTGTCATACAAATGTTTGTACAGCGTCTGGGTGTTTCTATGTATTATAAGTATGTATTTACAAAAGAAAAGTAGTATATGTATTCAATCCATATTCTGGTACCCATAACACAAGCATATAAGCTTAGCTTGGGACCAGAGGACGTTATGTGAAATGGCCATTTAAAAAAAAAATTATAAAAAAAAAACCATCCGTGAAGTATATGGGCATTTTTCAGAAAAGACTGCTTTCTGTATCTGAGCCGTCACCGTCATATTTTTGCCGTCATCAGCACTATAATTGTATAATTAAAATTATATGAAATTGTTTCATTTTGTGATATTATCCATCTCACAGCTTGAAAAGAATTTACAAACGTAGTAACAGTTTACAAATCACGGCGCCAAAGCCATAAAAGCTAGCCGTTAGCTTGGAATAGGGAAAAACGACAAGTTTTAGTAAAATATGATAAGGTTATATTATATGACGGAGCGAAAATTAAAATTAATAAATATAAACGTATAATTCGTTAACGTAAAGAATTGTAGACAAGTCGTAACACGTGATTACCCCACCACGTCCCCACTCTGCAATCAGAATAAAGGCGAGACAGCCGCAGAGCTGATAGTCAGTATCGTTTGAGACGTTAGACAGGGCGAATCCCTGCCCGACTAGCTGCTCACTCACAGTAGTGATAAAGAGTTTATACCGGTCATAATCGCGAGTGTATAATTATAAAGTGTGTATTTGTGAGAAAGTGTAAAGTGACGATAGAAAGGTGATGTTTTGTGTGAACATCATTATCTTGGTGGTAGAGGCGCAGGTTATAGGGGATTTGGTTGGAGACCTGCTGTGGAACCCTTTATGTGTGAAAGAGAATGTCAGATTGATGTATGAACATCTTAATAAAATTGGTCAAGTGCGAGTCGGACTCGCGCACGAAGGGTTCCGTACCATTATCTATGCAACATAAGGCAACGTTATTAGTATCGAGCAAGAAACGGTAAAAAAATCATGTTTGTTGTATGGGAGCCCCCCTTAAATATTTATTTTATTTTATTTTTAGTATTTGTTGTTATAGCGGCAATAGAAATATATCATCTGTGAAAATTTCAACTCTCTAGCTATCACCGTTCTTGAGATACAGCCTGGTGACAGACGGACGGACGGACGGACGGACAGACAGCGAAGTCTCAGTAATAGGGTCCCGTTTTTACCCTTTGGGTACGGAACCCTAAAAACAGCTTCTACAATTTGTAGACTGATTATAAACCATAGCAATTCCACTATCTATTATGTTACTCCGACATATATAAAAAAAAAATCTGAAAACATTTGATATCAATATTAATATTGAATGAATCAGTTCAGAATTAAATTACCCTCGGAAGGCATAAGTCATGCCGGCTGGTATTCGCAATGGAATTTTGTTACTATAGGATCGGGAATCGGATATGTGTTATACGGTAATACATGTGATTTGCTATATTTTCAAAGCGTTTTTATTTAATGTAATGTTAGTAGTAACTTTACAAGTGTCTTTAGATATTTTCATTTATTTTCTGACAAAAAATAGTGGAAAATATATTTATAAAGCTTTTAGTAAAATTAAAGTAAAATAGGTATTCTTTATTTCACACTAGATAGTTTTACAAAACTTACTAACTAGACTTATAATAGGTACAATGGGCGGTCTTATCTCTCCCAGATAACCTGAAGATGGACTTGACTGAGACAGAATAGGTAACTTGTGGTGTCCTGAAATAGTTAGTAGGAAGAGTGAAAATACTGTTAGGAAATGCAATATAAATAAATATATTACATACTTATAAATAACTTACTTTATTGATTTCTTTTTGGCTTAAAATTAATACATTTTATTAACATTTTAGGATATGTTTGTACAATAACCGTTGCTAAAACGCTTTTTTTGGGAATCGCTTGCATCTACGTAACGGAAATTTACAACATGATTTCTACTATCTTTGTACGTCTTTTAGGTAGTGCTAAATTATTTATTTTTACACAATAAGCTACAAACCACACACAGACAAATGAACATTGCTGAAATATATTTCGGTTAAGAAATCTTAAAAACACTACTATCAAATTTTAGGCACGGACGCCGAAACAGTAAATTCGATATTCTAGTTTCAATAATACATAAGGTTGCCATTAGAAGAATAGTGTTAGGGACATACAGCAAATTCGTGACTGCTGTACCAATAACGCAAACGCTATCTAGGGTTGTCACTAATATAAACTTAGTTTAGAAAACACAACCAAAAGAAAACCTGTATAAAATTCAACCACAAAATCAAGTCTTAATTATTTTTGAACAAAATGACATAAAACATTTTTTTTTATATGGTAGTCTTTTCGTAAAATTGTAAATCTTTAGGTACGTACAGAACGTAGTAGGTACAGACTCCAAAGGCAATTTCTACCTTTAAAGTTAGAATTCCACGTTGCAAAACCTTCTCCTTTTTTGAAAGAGAGCGAGGGAAATATCATT
Organism: Orgyia antiqua; assembly: GCA_916999025.1. Taxonomy (NCBI): domain Eukaryota; kingdom Metazoa; phylum Arthropoda; class Insecta; order Lepidoptera; family Erebidae; genus Orgyia; species Orgyia antiqua. The sequence goes on from OU779869.1 coordinate 6,553,481, forward strand.
TGAACAAAACCAGTATCAACTAGAACTAAATTTAATACGGAATTATATTAATTTAACAATAGTTGTTTGTTTCAGAATTGTATGAAAGGAAAAGGAACGACTGGGGTTATTTGGTCAGCATTAATATTTTGCCCAGGCACTGGGTGACTTATATGAAACGACGGAACAGCGGGCTGCGTTCATATTTAATATTATAAGTGCTTTTTCGTGTAGGTACTTACTAAGCTTCTTTGCCAAATTGAAGGGTGTATTTTAGCGTCTGTTTCGCTTTGTACAAAATTGCTTCTTAAATTTAGTTGTTTATTTCACTGATAGTGAAGTATACTGTAAAGGTTGTGATCATTGAATATAACCTATACAATGATACAGGCCACTTAAGATTTGTTTTTAAAAAAAGAAATAAAAAATTTAAAATTTGAAAATAAAAAGAATAGAATTATGGAGATTAGAAAGAGACATGAAGAGAGGATGAGTATTTGTTCATTAGGAGAGAAAGGTGAAAGGTTGAAAATTGAAAGAAGTTGTATTATAGTGAGAGGTTGCTGATAATATTTTTATTTTATTTATTGGGTAATAGTTAGATAATAATGATTAGCGAATAGTTTATAATTACTTAGATAATAGAATGATTGATTATTTAAAACGTTACTTGTGGTAGAAGAATGGTTGATAAATTTATCTCACGAGAAGGAATTCTAAATGTGGAATAAATTGGTCATTCCCGAGCATTCAGGATTACTTAGTAGAAATTATACCTAAATAATTGAAAAGAAGGTTGAGTATTATCTGAGCATACTTTAAATTTTAATTTGATAATCTCTGGATTCTATCAATTATAATGGTTTCTTATGTAAATTCTCTCATTAAGCTGGAAAGCTGTTAAATTAGCATATCTTTCGGATATATGATGCTGACCTCATAATTGAAGCTCGATAGTTTTTATAAGAGCATTAATTGTTTGGTGATGAACATTTTTCTGATTGATTGTTGATGATATATGCTTTGTGTCTTGGTGTGATAGTTTTAAGGATGCCTTATCACTCTTGTTTATTTTTGGATAAATCAATTTTAAAGATGAAGTAGTTTAATATTTTATGAAAAGAGTGATATGATATAAGGGCATCGTAGTTAGTGTGGTTCGGATAACTAAGATTAGAAAGGCAATTTTTGGTTGGTTTTTTGCTTTTCAAGTTTTTCGAAATGTATTGCTTCGAAAAGCTAGGTCCTAGCTGGATCTAATCTGGTTCATTCTAGTTTGTTATCATGCTTTCCAACCTTAGGTAGGGTGTCCAGTATTTTGTAACTTAGAAAAAAAAAAATTTTTTTTTTTTGGAAAAAAAATTTTTTTTTTATCCTCTAAGGGGGGGAGAATGTAAAGGTTGTGATCATTGAATATAACCTATACAATGATACAGGCCACTTAAGATTTGTTTTTAAAAAAAGAAATAAAAAATTTAAAATTTGAAAATAAAAAGAATAGAATTATGGAGATTAGAAAGAGACATGAAGAGAGGATGTTGGAAAAATGATTGTAAAATAGTTTTTCTTTATTATAAAAAATATAACAAAGTAATTAAATGTGTTTTAAATTATTATTATAAATTAACGTAAAGTAGAAGCTTTACAAATGCAATGAAGCTTTACAAATGGTAAGTGTAGAAGCCTTACAATACCTATTACATATCTCTTAAAGAAGTTGAGTGGTACAAAACATAGGCTTTGTAAATAGAACTCTCAGTATATCTACAAGTCACGCAATGCAATAAAATAGGAGATACACTAAGCAAAGTTTGATAGATAGATATAACTCTTTGTTGCTCACTAAATTTACAGGATATATCTTTACTCAAGGTTTCTTTGAGCAATAAAATCTGGAATACAAAAATCTTTAGAAAAACTTCTTTAAAAGATATTTACTTAGTGTAGGTGTTTAATATATAGGTATCGAAAGTTTACCTCACTGAAATAATTATGTTCAATCGGTTTACATAAAAAGCTATTTAGGAGAATAGGTACTCGAATGGAAGTCCAGCTGATGATAGTAGTAGCAGCCAGATGATAATAGTACCAGGTCCAGCGATGATTTATTTAGGGTGGTGGAAAGTCGGTGGTTGCAAGCAATGCAAGACCGAGCGCTATGACATGCTTTCAAGTTGCCCCTATGTCCCACAGTTAACTTAAAATACAAACAGAATAACAAACAAGAATGTTAAAATTCTTAATAAGTCTTTTGACTTTAACTGCCAATTAAATTGAAGAATGAGAAAATCCTTATAATAAAAGGGGTGCCAATCCTACGCTACGGTTAAAATTTGTATGTAAATAAGATTGTTGATTTTGTTTCCACAGACCCGACCACTCAATGTTCGATCGCTAATGCTTATTGAATTAAAACTTAAGTCAATAAAGACGCCAGAGCTCTGTTGATTTTAGCTCTACTTCGTTTACAATACTGTTTTTGTTGTATGGTTTTCCTTCATTAACGTTTGGTAATAAATAATATTATCGATTACCGCTCAGAAAGCTTTGTTATAATACTTTAGAAACTAACAAAATGTCACTTGTAATAAACTTATACTGTAGAAACCATGCCATCTCGCACAAAAAAGTTTGGTAACTCCTTTCTTTGCAACACCTCGAAGAAATGGAACTCGCTCCCTGCACACGTTCCTTACTCCTACAATATGCGCTCTTTCAAGCGAGCCGTGAAAAGGCATCTTGTGGGCCGGTAAGGTGGGGGCGGCTAGTGCTCTGACAACGTACTAGCCGTCCTCATGTCTGGATTACACTTTCGCTTAACATCAGGTGGAGTGTGGTCATTTGCCTACCCAAGCTATAAAAAAAAATCTTTATGAAAATGGCTTCAATTTACTTTGTACATAAACCACAAGTTTGTTACCAATGTGGTTAATGCATCGTGGCATAGGTTAATGGATATGCGTTTCACTCATATTATTATAATCCATTGGTCCACTATACATAACTTGAAAGTGTATTATAGAGGTATATCTATTTTAATATTTAAGAACTTGCGTTTACTATCTAACTATTGCTTACATAGTAGATCGCGCTCCATAGTCTCTGCCTATCCTCATAGGGAAAAGGCATGCAAGGCGGCATGATGATGACGATGATGCTATAATTTTTATTTTGCGTCAAGAAGAAGAATGTTTTTAAACTTTCGCGGCTTTCACAAATATTAATATATATATAATGACCGGGTCTACTCCGCGGGAAATATAATTTATTTTAGGTACGATACCTGTTAAAAGCCGAAAAGCTTTGAGGAAGTTACGTGATAACAAAGATGTTATTGTGCTTAAGGCTGATAAGGGGAACGCAACTGTGGTAATGAACACCTGTGACTATGAAGAGAAATTGCGGCATCTGTTGAGGGATACCTCAGTGTACAATGCTGTATCATATAATCCTAATACCAGAGTCACAAAACGTATACGCGCCCTGATTAAGGACTTCAGACATTTATTTGCGGAGGATGTATTCGAGTACTTGTACAGGCCGAAGCCGTCACAACCACCTAAACTATACGGACTGCCAAAGGTTCATAAAAAAACATACCTTTACGACCAATCGTAAGTCAAATTGATTCTCCTACTTATGATCTGACAAGACACTTGGCCAATATACTGCAGCCGTTGGTAGGCAAGACGCATTCTTACGTCAAGGACTCGCGTCATTTCGTGGAGATCATCAAGAGCGTACAGCTGGAACCTGATGAGATAATGGTAAGCTTCGAAGTTGAGTCCTTGTTTACTAATGTTCCAATAAGTGATTGCCTTGTCGTCATCTAGCAAAAGTTAAGGGACAACGGTTTGTCTGAAGAATACACAACCCTTCTAAAACATTGTCTGGAGGGCAATTACTTCCTCTTCCGTGGAGAGCACTACCTCCAGATCGACGGTGTGGCCATGGGTAGTCCAGTGGCACCAGTTATGGCCAACATCTGGATGGAACATTTCGAGGAAACAATCGACCTAAATGCGTTCCAGGTGAAGCTGTGGAAGAGATACGTCGACGATGTTTTCTGAATCATGAAGGGTAACGTGAATGAGGTAGAATTATTACTAAACCACATTAACTCCATTCATCCCAAAATCAAATTCACATTTGAAATGGAGATAGACAGATCGTTGGCCTTCCTCGATGTGAAGTTACTGGTACGTACAGATGGTACCCTCGGACACACTGTTTACCGAAAGCCGACACACACAGACAGATACCTACACGCCCACTCACACCATCATCCTGGTCATCTGAAATCCGTTGCCTCTTCTTTAACCAACAGAGCGTATGACTTATGTGACCCTGAACACTTAAATGAAGAGCTCAGCCATGTTCGGGTAGTTTCCGAAACTCGCGCGCCACGGAGCCGTCGCCGTCGATAAAAGTCGACCGAAACGTCGGGACAAAACAGGTATCGTACCTAAAATAAATTATATTTTCCGCGGAGTAGACCCGGTCATTATATATTAATAAGAAGAAGAATGATTGCAAAAGTCGTTTATATAAATGATGCTTATATTTGCCAGACCATAATCCCTGCCAAAGTGAAGAGGGTGGTGCCCAACAGTGGGACGTAAACAGGCTGGAGAGCGAGAGAGAGATATAAATAGCTTAATAGATGGATACGAACAAACATCGCACCTACTAAAGGATATAGAAACTATATTTTCTAGATTATCAAATAACCTTAAAATAGCTAATTACGTCGTGAAGTTAGAACAGGTCGCCTGAGAATGTTCACAAAGTAAATTGAGTTCATATTATAAGTACTTTTGTAAGCTGACAAATTTAGTAAAGAATTTACGAGTATAAAACTTGTAATTTCTTTCTGACAGATGCCTGAACTTTTTTAATATTGTTTGGCTTGAGCACATTTTATTGAACTTTTTAAGTCAATGTGATTTATTTCCGGTAAACTCACCTTTATCTTATGTGAGAGTAAATTCAGCTTTATTTACACCAATATTCACTCTATATCACTGCTAGTTATTGGTCAAAGTAACAGCTTTCAATAAGAAAATCTATACATAAAATATAAATCTAAAAGACCATGTGTGTACTTTGATCATGACATTTGGTCATGTGATACAGAGCCGAGACGTGAACACTTAGGTACGATAGGGCTAGTCAACAGTCTAAAAGTCGCGCAGCGAGCTATGGAGCGGGCTATGCTCCGAGTATCTTTGGGAGATAAACTCCGAAATCAGGTAATCCGCCAAAGAACCAAGTTGGTCGACATAGCTCGCAGAGCAAGCTCGCTTAAGTGGCAATAGGAAACCGCGACTCGGCACGCGTAGGGTAGGACCTGCAGGTAGACTGACGACCTGTAGAAGGTCGCGGGGATGGACTGGATGCGGAAGGCGGAGGTCCGTATATTGTGGCGTGAATTGCAATAGGTTGGCATGATGATGATGATTTGAAGATATTGAAATAAAATTCATGGGCGGTCTTTATTCACACCGTAAAAGTGCTATTAAAATTACCCCTAATTTAAATCTTTACAAATTAGTCAATTTGACGTGACTCTACAACACATTATTTTAGCGGACGATAAAACAACGTAAGTTTACGTTCATAATTAATTATTTTGTGACATGGGTGCTATAAATTATTAATTGTGTTTATAGATTTTCTCTTGAAATTATATACGGAATATTTCAATAAATAAACCTCAATATGATATACGTCATTTATGAAAACCTTTTAGGGTCATTAAATATATTATATTTACATATATACTTAATAATTTAATTTAATTATTTATTTATTTCATTTAAAATAACTTTTATACATTTTTCATATCAGAGTCTTCCTTTTAAGTATAAAGATACTTGTGCCAGGAAGGCTCCCTAAATTTATATATATTTACATTTCTTGGGTTCCAATTATTTCATGCCATTACGATTGATATTAGTTTTCTTATACTTGATACTAGCTGTTGTCCACAACTTCGTACGCGTGGAATGTAGAAATCAAACCTTAACAAATTATACAAAAAAGCCATCCTCTTGAAGTACTCTATCTATTCAAAAAAAAAACATATCTAAATCCGTTGCGTAGTTTTGGAGATAAATAAGCTCACAGCATAAGCATACATACAAAAACAACGACTTTGTTTTATAACAAGCAATGATTATATGAATAGTAGTATTGTAGTAAGTAGTAATCGTCCATAGGTATTTATAGGTATACGCAAAACTTTGTCGTGTTTGTATCATCACAAATCCAAATGGATACTATAAATATCGTTGCAAAACAAAAAAATTATGTGATTGAAAATACAACTTATAGGTCTAAAAATCTATGTAAATCCGTAAAAAGTGATTTACAACTATTATTATTATATAACTATTATATTGATGATACAACTATTATAGGTTTAAGGAAATTGAAAATCAGAAACTCCATTTCATTTTCATATAGCAATGTCGGTGCAGTGACTTCGACAGTCACTAGTTCCGTTGTTCTCATTTCATATACCATGTTGATGAATTCATTTACCAGCGTTCATTACAGACCTATTTTAAAAGGTTATTTTTTGCCTTTGTACACTTTGTTAATGCATAAAGCATTAAATAAATATAATGGCAAAGGTAAGAATTGATGATATAGACGATTAACGAAGGATTGATAAAGTAATTCCGTCGTAAACGACGCCCGAAAAAGAGCATTTCTGCGGCCGTATTATGACCTTTCATTTCCAGGCAGTTTACGCCGTGATTTGAACTGTCTGGCAAATTCGTATTATGAACAAATTATTAGTCAGTCAGTTCACTAAACCAGTCATACATTAATATGTTTAAGGAGAAGGTACAACTAAAAGTTATAGTACTAACTAAAAGTTTTCAACTAAAAGTTTTATTTTTGTAGTAATACCTAATTTAGGCATGCAGTTTACGGCCTGCCTGGAACTTGAATGATTTTAAAAAGCTCATAATACGCCGGCTGATCACATCCGTGATGCTTTTTAAAAAGGTTGGGTGCGTAGCCCTGGCGCTCTTTAGCCTCTGCCAACCTCCGTAATATCATAACGTTATATGTATTTACTTGATTCCCCTACTGGGTTGAGCCCCACGTAATTGGGCCACTCTTTGCCGGGTCATGGTTAGGCTCAGGGCACATATCATAGCTCGGTTAGGGCTAGAAAAATAAACTTTGTATACATATATTAATTTGCGTACAAACCTACTATATAAAAATAAGTCGGATTTTCCTTCCTGACGCTATAACTCCAGAACGCACGAACCGATTTCCACGGTTTTGCATTCGTTGGAAAGGTCTCGGGCTCCGTGAGGTTTATAGTTCATTTATTTAAATTTTTTTTTTTACTTTTGTTTGGTATCGCAAAACAACGTTTGCCGGGCCAGCTAGTTAAATCATATAATCTTAGTATATTTGTACTCACGACAGGCCGTAGTAACTCAGTAAAATTCGTTGTCATTTTAAAGCCTATGGCATAAGAGTTGGAAGAAACAAAAATTTCAATAATTATAATTTATTGTGATGATATTAGTAATTTCGTATACCACTACTTGTGGTCAAATATCTGGATACAGTAATTTTAAATGTAAAATCTAACAATTGCTCATATTTTACATAATAAATATTATTTTATTTTATTCATTTGAGACACGCAGAAATTACAAAGATTGTTTAAATAAAAAATTTTTACTTACATTAGTAACACTGCATAGTAATTGAGTTGTGCATGAGCAACTGTAAAACAGGTTCCGTGTTACAGGACATAACATCGATAAGCAATAATGAGAAAAGTTTTGTATGTGGCTGTGATAGAGAAATACTTTTTAAATTACTAAGAACAAAAGCAATGAATAACATTGACATTTTACGTTGATACTTATCTAATAATTAGTATTGTAATGAAAGTTAGTACTTATATTATACTTAATTTCTATTTAGTCTTGTTCAATAATAACTTTTATAGGTCATCTATATCTTTTACCTATAACTATTGTAGGTGATCTAATCCGTTTTATAGAATTATTATAAAATGGCTATTGCCCGTTATTTATTTTATTTTTTTATTATTACATCGTAACAATGACCAAAAAATAACAAGCAAAAAACACTGTTACAACAGTAACAAAACATGTAGAACTCTGGTGACCGTGATAAGATTGAACTTGTGTCACGGCCACCAGGAATCACTTACAATTTTATTTTAGCACAAGTTAATTACAAACTAATTTAAAAAAGATGAAGATCAATTAGGTATAAGGGATTGTGTGTGTTAGTGTTTAATGTGTGTATTAGTGTATTTTGGGTGTATGGATGTTGTATGGTCTTAGACGTCCAAGTTGTTGAGTGATCTCCGAAGTCCAAGAAGATGTATGCGCGTTGAGTGAGTCGCATACACCACACACCTTGTATTGAATGATGTACTGTTACGTGGGCACCGCTGAGTGAATGGTACACACGTAGGTTTTGTAAAATAATAACACTGTAATATAGCCTGGATGAAAGATGCTGTTTATTTGACTATATTAATATGATGGTTATTATTGATGTGTGAGTACTGCTAACAGTGTTAACTGTGTACGACGACTATGAGTGATGTTCGCGTATGATTGCAACGGCTGCTAACTGAGTACTGAAGTGTAACTGTATTGTGTGGAAAATGTAATATAAATGTGCTGATGTGCAGTTTAATCCATGTGTGTGCTGTTGGCTCATACATACTCCCGGGCGAGAGATGCGTGATGTGTGTGAATGGATGATGAAGATGATTACAATCTTATATGCTAAACTTATAAATTTCATTATTACAAATAACTAAAACTATGAGTGAAATTTTCGTAATTATTCGCTGTCGCTCGTGGGTCTGGCGAAAATTGGAGATTTCTTGCGCTTGTCATTTGGCTGGTTTTTTGCTGCAGTTGGTGTGGGGTCAGATACGAGAAGTGATAGTTTAATCACCGGGCGTTTGATGACGCTGCTTTTTGTTTTTAGACTAACTACCCGGACCAATCCGTCATGACCTGGATGGGTCTATGTGACCCTTCCTAGGGCCCATTTCCCAGCAGGAAGATTAGGCTCATGTAAGATGACTATATCACCAACTTTAATGTTTTCTCTGGGTGTCATCCATTTGCTTCTGGCTGATAATTGGGCGAGATATTCCGACTGCCATCTCTTCCAAATATCTTTGAAAATATGCTGTGTTCTGGCCCATCTCGTTAGTCGCCAGCTGTTTTACAGTCATCATGGCTAAAAAGGGGGCTGCCTTCATTCCATAAGTGACCGTTGTGAGTTGGTATTCACGTAACCGCTGACTCGGAGAATCTCTCCATAGTATCTTTTGATATTTTTGATGATTGAGATTGCAAAGGATCTGTCGATACATTTTTTCAATGTCAGCAGTATATGCGTATTGATACTGCCTCCATCGCAAGATCAATGACATGAGATCTTGTTGCAAATTCGGACCACGCTTCATTAAATCGTTGAGCGTATAACCCGTGGACGTTTTTGCTGATGCGTTGAAAACTACCCTTAATGCAGTAGTTGTTGAATCAGGACGTTGAATACTGTGGTGAGGTAAATAACAGCTTGGTATTTCCTTGCTGGTACATTCAACCATATGATTTAGTGATTGGTATTCTGTAATGAAGCTGCTGAATGCTTCTAATAATTTTGGTTGTTGCTCAAACCGTTTTTCTAGTTGCCTAAACTGTGCCAAGGCCATAGGTTTAGAGTTACCTAATTTTTCTTCAAAATTTGGCTCAAATGGTATCTCAACTATATAACGACCCTCATCGTTGCGTGTTGTGGTGTTTTTGTAGTGTTGTAAACAGTCCAGATCGTCCTGTGACATGTCAGAATTTTCTGGTATGTCTTCAATTGACCAAAATTTTTGAATGTCCTCGATGTTGTTAATGACAACGTTGCAGTTGAATGTTTGCACGTTTCCGCATAAAATCCAACCAAGACGTGTTTGTTGAGCTACTGGTTGTGATTTTTTATGTCTGATGATGCCTTCTTGTATGATGTTTGAATAAACCTCGGCCCCTAGTAAAATATCTACCGGACGACTTTGATTGAACTTTGGGTCGGCCAACGTGATACTCTCCAGATGAGTCCAAGATTCGGGTATTGCGAATGACTTATTTGGCAAATTATTTATTAAATTACGCATAATGAATACGTCTGTATTGAATGTGTATTCATTTTGCATATCACTGCATGTGATTCGTATGACACCTTTGCAGTTATTTCCTTTAGTTCCGACGCCGAAAATGACACCCTTGCATCGACCACGTGGTAGTTTTAGCAACTGGGCTGCCCTTTCTGTAATCAAGGATGTTTGTGAACCCTGATCCAAAAGCGCTCTCAACGTTATCATAGACCCGTCATTTGCTTGTACCTTGATAAGTGCTGTCGTAAGCAAGGTTTCTGATAAATCTTCTTGAGATGCGTGGTTGCTACTGATATTTGACATGTTCTTGCAATCAGAAGCGTTTGAAATTAGTTGATTTGGTATGCTATTTGATTTCTGTCTACTCCATTTCCCATAAGTGTCGTGAAGTAGCGTATTGTGGTTCAAATTACATACGCGGCATCGGTTCTTTGATGGACACTCGCCGCTATGTACGTTCAAACAATTCTTGCAAATATTGTATTTCACAATGACTTGCCGCTTATCGTCGGGCTGTAATCCGAGAAAACCTTTGCAATAAAATAACTTGTGTGGTTTATTGCAGTATAGACAAATTGTTTGATGTTCATTTGTATTTGAGTCATGTGAATTAAAGTTATTTTTCAAATTTTGTTTTGCACTGAATGCTTTATACGAATGAAATTTCTTGTAGGATTGTGTAGACTGCTCATTTTGAGATGATTTTGGTATTTCTTGTTTGCGACGAGATGACTCCCACGACATGAATTTTCCTTCCAAAAAATTGAGAAATTCTGTTATGTTTGGTAAAGCACGTGGGTCCTCCAGTGACTGTAAATAATCATTGTAGGTCACTGTGTCCATTTTTTGAGACAGAATTTCAATGATTAACGGATCCCATGATGACGTATCCACGCCAAGGTTCTTGATCGCGTTCAGGCATTCTTTTGTGGTGTCGTGTAGATTTTTAACCGACGCAGCCGAGAGGTATTGTGTGTTGGGTACCGCGAATAAAGACTTTATGTGAGATGAGAAGATTAGTTTTTTGTTATTATATCTGTGTTCTAAAATTTCCCAAGCGGTTTTATAATTTTCTGAGCTGATGGTGAGGTGCTGGATGAGCTTCTCGGCTTCACCCTTTACCTTGCTCTTGAGAAATTGCATTCTTTGTGCGTGTGTTAGTGATGGGTTTGCATGAATGGTGTCGTGAAATAAATCCTTGAATGTGGTCCACTGTTGATAACAACCACCAAAAGTTGGTATTTCAATTTTTGGGGTTGATTGTTCTCTGTGTGCCAGTGACCACATTTTTGAATTGATACTGGTTTTCAACTCATTGTAAGTAACTTCGCAAGAGTTGTATGTGGATTCATAATCCATGCTGACGCCAGGTAAGCTGTCCAGATCCCAAAAAAGCGAGTCAACTACTCCCCATCTGGTTTCCATAGACTTCAGAGCATCTTCAAATTGCCATTTTTCCTTAAGAGTGTCCACGTTGATATTTGAGTTCTTTGGAAGGCCTTGAAGTTGCTTCTTAGCTTTCGTAACATCTCTTCTATAGATATATCACGGGCCTGCATGATCTTGCAAAGTAAAATAAAATGTTTCAGCGAAAATTGTCTTCGGTGAACTGTGTGTTGTTTAGGTGCTGGTTGCTGTAAGTACTTTTCGTGTCCCCTGTACGGCTATCGCGACTTCTCAATCAAACTGGTGAGACCCGCTTGTGGGAGGCCAGTCTAACCGATTCGCCACCGCACAAAGAAAAACGAAAGACTTACCTTGAAGGCCGAAGGACCAAAAAGGTGTATGGTCTTAGACGTCCAAGTTGTTGAGTGATCTCAGAAGTCCAAGAAGATGTATGCGCGTTGAGTGAGTCGCATACACCACACACCTTGTATTGAATGATGTACTGTTACGTGGGCACCGCTGAGTGAATGGTACACACGTAGGTTTTGTAAAATAATAACACTGTAATATAGCCTGGATGAAAGATGCTGTTTATTTGACTATATTAATATGATGGTTATTATTGATGTGTGAGTACTGCTAACAGTGTTAACTGTGTACGACGACTATGAGTGATGTTCGCGTATGATTGCAACGGCTGCTAACTGAGTACTGAAGTGTAACTGTATTGTGTGGAAAATGTAATATAAATGTGCTGATGTGCAGTTTAATCCATGTGTGTGCTGTTGGCTCATACAGATGTGTAAGAGTTATACAGCTTGAAGGCATTGTGTATTGTGAACATACACACATATGTATTAGGTACTTATTTTAATAGGTTTTCAGAATCTCTATAGTACCTACTTACGCGTGATATTAGAAACCAAACCTTAATCAAAGGTTGTAGCCACAAGTTTACTATATGGCTCGATAGACTGCCTTGCTGAACACTTTATAGTTACAAGCATTAACCATGAAGCTTGTCAAATTACTTGTTTTGCATTCAGATTCAGGTCACTTTCACAATTATAAAGATTATAGAATACTAATGTAATTCGTAAAAATTAACATCACTGTTATCGTTTAGTACCCTACCAACGATAACAGTGCGTTACTCTTTACGTATGAGTTATAAGTTGAGATGGTAAAGAAGTTTGCATAGAACATTTCAAACACCGATAATAATTTATTGCTTACTACAATATGGTTTTAGTGTACTAGAAATTTGTAAAAACCACATTTTGAATCTATATTCATGAAATTCATATGACCTTAGAACATTATACATAATTTGGGAGTACCGAGAAGTTGACAATCGCGGGTTTTAAACTTTTATTCAACTGACCTTTAAACGGTATTTGTACGAAAAATTCCGGAAGAGAATCTACATCATATTAAGACTTTACGTAGCTTTGTAGTATGATGTTTAACAGCACAACTCGCTCGAGCCCCTCATTATTACAACAAATATTTAAGAGGAATGTTGTAAGCATTCAACAAACAAAGGAATTCAGAACCTTGATTTAAGAACCATTGTTAATGCTCCCGAAAAGTTGTTTTCAAGGTACGATGACCCATATTTTAAGGTAAAATGGAAAAAAAGTAATTATTATAGATATTTCTGTTCTTAGTAAATAAATCAAATTATAGTGGGAATAATTATTATCCTAAACGGAATTATTAAGTAGGTAAAAGCGTGGTAAAAGCATAGCATATTATGTATTATGAATATTTCAGATCAAAATATTCAACACATGATGTAGGTACATGTAGTATAGTATGGTAATCCTTACTTATTATAAAACTAGCTGTGCCCAGCTGTGACTCCATCCGCGTGGATCGTTATTTTTCGATCAATCCAATCAAGTAACAAGTAACCAAATTGAGAAATTACGTACCTATTATGTAATTGTGATGAAATAAAGACTAAGTAATACCTTGAGTTGTATACAATTTTTACGTATAACATTTATATTTATAAGTGTTGTACATTTTACGTGATGCGTGCACAGACAAACATCTAAACAGACAAACAGACAAAAATTTCAAAATGCTAGAAATGGGTTCTGGTGGTTGTCCTTAGATTCAATGTACAAAATTTTTTTTTCTACTGATTTATTATGTGTATAGATTCTATGTAAAGACAAATGGCTTATTCATAATGACTTATCGGAGGTTTAACAGTTCGCTAAAATCGGTTCGCGAAAATTGTCAAATCTTGTTATTCATAATAGTCTTTTTACGCGAAAACGTTTATTATCTCTCCGATAAAATCTCCGTTTAAACCTCCGGTAAGTCATTATGAATAAGACCAAAAGTCGTTTTTGTTGTATGTAGGTATGTCCCTATGTTAGCTTATATCTTCAAAACTACGCACCAAATTTTGATTCTGTTTTTTTTTATAGTAAGAATGTGTTAAGGGGATGGCTTTTTGTTAATTTGTTTAAGTTTGGTGTTCATTTAAAACTCTACGCGTACGAAGTTACTGGCAACAGCTAGTAATTTTATAAAATAGACAACAAACACTAACAAAATATACAGAAGAAAATACTTTCAGTTTTATTCCATCCATCAGCCTTTCTCCGTCCACTATTAGACATGGGCTATAGAACGCCACAACGCCCGGTTTCGCGACGCCTACATCCCTCGGGTTTGCCATTGTTGTGGGTGGAACCTCCATCGCTGTTGGCGGGACTATGAAATACCTCGGTCTCGTCCTCGACAGCCGGTGGAGGTTTAGCAAGCATTTCCGTGCCCCGGCGCCCAAATTGGTGTCATGCGCAGGAATGCTCGCGAGGCTGCTCCCCAATTGTGGGGGGGGGGGGGTTAGGGAAAGTCGGTCGCCGTCTCTATGACGGCGTGGTGCGCTCCATGGCTCTATATGGAGCGCCCATTTGGGCGAGGGAAGCCCTCAGCGCTGAAAACAGAGCCCTGCTGCGACGTCCGCAGCGGGTCCTGGCGCAGAGGGCTTCCAGAGCGTAACGCACCGTCTTTTATGAGGCGGCGTGCCTAATCGCAGGCAGCCTCCCCTGGGATCTCGAAGCTGAGGCCCAGGCAGATGGGAGGAACGATGCGCGAACCCCTCGGCAGGCAAACAGCTTGTCGAGGCAGTCCGCCCAGTGCTACGGCAGTGGGTAGAGGCGGGGCAAGGGAGCCGACCTACTTTCTGACTCAGCTCCTCACAGGTCACGGTTGCTTCGGCAAGTACCCGTGGCAGCTGGTGGGGATAGAGTCGGATCCCGACACGGCTGAGCATACGCTCGCTGTGTGTACGGGCTGGGCTGCCCAACGCACCACAATTGTGGATGCAGTTGGGCCTGATCTATCGCTCTCGGCCGTTGTATCAGCCATGGCCGAGAGCGAATGGTGCTGGGCTGCCGTCACCTCATATGCTCATGAGATGATGGCGGCTAAGAGAGAAGCCCTGCGGGAGTGCGAGCGTGCCAGAGACACGTTACCTCCCCGCAGGGCCCCAACTCGGGGCCGCCAGCGGGCAAATGCTGGCGCCCTTGGCAAGAGAGGAGGCCGAGCGCGGCGGGCTGCTGCTGTGCCGAATGTGGCACACGTGATGGGGGGACCTAATGCTCCCCCCACTGCGTTGAGCCCCTCGTAATGGCTACCCCTTGCCGGTTCATGGTCAGGCTCAGGGCACACACCATGGCCCAGTTAGGGCGAGGAGAAAAACCAAAAAAAAAAAAGTATGGTAACTAACATTGTGACATGGAAATTTTATATACCTATTAGAAGATGCATAAACGATCGTCTGTTTTGAACCGTTGCACTAAAAGGCATGTTAAAATGAATATTTACAAAATAGAAACAAGTGCAGAAAATATAAAGAATACAGCGTTTACTCGTATTTAAAGAAAAACAACGTAGATTTCAAAGCTATAAAGACTATTTACTCTTTGCTTACTAACTTTGAGTATACTGGCATAATTTTGCTAGTCTTGTTTTCTATGAGTAAAAGCAAGAAGACTCTTTCATTTTACGGCTGAATCGTCACATCTTCGCTTGCACCAATTTTTTACGTCAGAATTTTGCAACTGCTATTTATTTACGCTTTTATGCAAGTAGCCATAAACGGGGTTTGAAACTTCATTTTAAAAATATATAATGTTCTTCAGCATATTTATCTAGGTATGTTTACGATTAACTTGTAATAACGACCATTTGGATAAGTGATGAATGATTTGGTCGCAAAATTCCCACAGCTTGTGTTCAGCGGCCAGTGCATGTTAATTTCAACAAGCAGTCTTGCCAGTGAAGTCAGTGACGTCCGTATAATCGGTTCTACTTACTATTGCCAACTTCGCTGGAATTCGTCTTGCCGCCTTTGTACGTGTATCCTATCCTAAAAAGGAATACTACGGTAAGATTTCACAGCGCAATTGAATACAGAAATTAAAGATGTCCATCCAATCACTTCAGCAATGACTCAACAAATGGAAGTTTTTGCTACAAATTTTTCAGTATACGAAAATTATCATCATCATCATCATAACATCACGCCTTTTTCCCATGGCAGAGACTATAGAACGCCATCTGCTACGAGCGAAGCATACTTCCTTGGCTTCATCCACACTCATACATCTGGTCATACATGCCCGACGGTTGTAAGTGCTACGCACTTGCCCCTTTTGGAGTATCCCGGCAATGACATCGGAGTATATTTTTCTCGGGCGTCCTCTCCCAGCATTTCCACTTACTTTCGCCATGTATGCCTTTCGTTAAGCGTCTTTCATCCATCCTCTCCACATGACCAAACCACCTAAGCATACTTTTCTCCACCTTAGTCACTACATCCTCTTTCAGACCGCAACGTTCTCTTATAACTTCATTTGTTAATCTATCTTTCAAAGTCACATAAATCTTTCAAAGAGTAGTTTCATAAAGTCACATAAATCTTTCAAAAAGAATATCTTTCAAAGTCTTCTTTCATACGAAAATTAAAATCCAAAAAACTTTGAAATTTTATAACTGTTAATAACAATAAATTATTAGTTAACCTAAGTAATAAATACTATGACCCTAGTAATATTATAAACGTAAGTTTGTAAGATTGTAGGAATATGTTGATATAAGGATGTTTGTTGTCGTTTCATGGAATAGCTACTTTATGGATGTATAGCTTATAGATCAGGATAACACATAAGCTGGAATACATAGGAAACACCGACACGCAGTGCAAACATTTAGAGAACAATTGACGACGACAACGAGCCTCGTGGTTGAGTAGTTTATGTAACGGACTGCCGATCATGAGGTCGCGGGTTCGATTCCCGCTCGGGACAATCATTTGTGTGATATTTATAATTGTTACACAAATGTTTGTACTGCGTCTGGGTGTTTCTATGTATTATAAGTATGTATTTACAAAAGAAAAGTAGTTTATGTATTCTATCCGTATTCTGGTACCCATAACACAAGCATATAAGCTTAGCTTGGGACCAGAGGACGTTGTGTGAAATGTCCGTGAATATTTATTTAATTATAATTACCATATCACACAAATCATTGTCTTGTGCAGGAATCGAACCTGCGACCTCGTGAACGGCAGTCCGTTACATGAACCTCTAGACCACGAGGCTCGTCTATACATGGAAAGAAAAAATAGAAGACAAAGCTATCAATTTTATAAATGAAAGTCTTCCTTTGTAATTTATCCGTATATAACCTGTCGAACATATACAAGCTGTCTGTTACACAAAGTTCCTAAATGTTTTGCTATTTCATAAAGACGTCTACAATGATTGATTTAGGTAAATGGTATAATGTTACCAAACTTATCGATTGTTATTGTTATATCTATAGACCGGTCAAAGATAAGGAATATTTTATTGCACTTCTAGTTAACTGCTATTTATTGTTGAATATATATTTTGGCTTTAAAAACACGGAAGATATACAAATAAAAATAAAACCCATATATATATACTCGTATATCGAGGAAGATGAAACCCCAACCGAATGGTTGGGAATAGAATCAGTCTACAACCGCAGAAACCATCCCACAGATGATCGTACTTCGATCTGGCATTCTCTAGCACCACAAAACGGGGATACAAATCCCCGGAACCAGCCTCCATAGCATCCCCCTGCTAGCGCCTTACGCCTTCCAAGAAGAAGAAGACTCAAGGACTTTCACACATAACGACTGCACAAATTCGCACTTTCTCACAAAGACACCTCGATTACACTTTCGCGATTAAATTATAGAACACAGATGGTGACGACGCCGACGCCCCTAAAGACCAACTCAAACTGATACGTCGGGAATTGAGCAGCGTAACGACCATACGCCGACACCGACGCCTACAAACTCAACACCGATACGTCAGTAATTGAGCAGCGTAACGACCCGTACAATACTGACCGCTCCAGTCGTCAAGCTGTCGTATTTATACTAACGAACAAAAAGTTGTAGTGGGTAGGTATTGACTTGTCGAGTCGATACCCACGTTAAATCAACGAATAAAAATCACCAAATTGACTACACATTTAAATTGTAACTATAGGTAATCTTTTATCTACGATTTAGTACTCAGCTCGCTATCTACGAGTAATGAAATATGTTTCAAATTCTAAGTCCTTTAGAAATACTATATTACCGGCTAACACTCACAGTTTTGGGATCGAAGATGTCGACCCAGGTATCGAGCATATCCGATGCTCATCTTCAGGACGAGTGCGCAGCGGCGTCTGCGACCTTCCGGCGTGCACTGAATCTTTAATCCTAAGTCCTTATTGCTTGCGCCGACATATATATTTTTCTGTTGCCATCTACTAATCCTAATACGGTAATAATGTCACACTTTAAATTGATTCGGGTTTTAAACATATTTGATACTTGGCTGCAGCCAGGGATTAACCACATTACGTCCCCTGGGTGTTATTTAAGTCAGGTCAGGAATATAAATAGAAACAAATAACATATTTTGTGAAAGATGAAAGAATTTAAAATAAAACCTATGCCAAGACTCCTCCCTAAATGTAAGAGATCCCTGCAAAACAGTGGAACCTGGGCTTTGAAACTTTATGGTCTGTACGTATACTACAATATTCGTACTCTCCAGTCCATTACTGTCCCAATATTAGGAACGGACCTCCTCCACTTTGGAAGGAATTATGATCTACTACGATGACCAGGCATGTTGGCATAGGGTTTCTTTTCTTTTTTTTCGTCTCTCACAATGGAAGCTATAACAAGTACAAGTACAATAATGAAGTTCAATACCCCTTAATTTGTTCTTATATCTTGGGTAGGAAAAGGAGTGGTGACACTTGTATTCTTAATCCATCACTTCACGGAAAGAGCAATGTTATTGTAGTACATCATCATACATGTAATAGCAATGTTATTGTAGTACATCAATAATTGTGATACAAAACTTAATACAATTATTATTTGGAAATCAATTTCGAAGGCTTTATAGTTTGACACACTATGTGTACCTACACATTCTACTGTAATTCCACTTTGTCCGAAGCATGTAGTAATAGCGAGCTCTTAATAGAAATGCTATGTTAGTTGGTACGTGCTGCTTCACTGAGAGTGATCAATTAATAACATCTTTGTGTGTCCCACATGACTCTGTTACCTCAGGTTTATAGGTGATTTCTAAAGGTATTCATAAAACACAAACATATGGGCTACAGTGAAAATTAATGTATTGATGGAATTTACGGCCAAGGCTGGCTAAGGTCGTTAAAGTTGGTAACATTTAGTAGACAAAATAATTATGAAATAAAGCTATAATATTCTTTAACAATTGTACCAACTCATTTATTCAAATAAATCTATTCTTCCTCCTTTTTATGGATAACAGAGGATTCAGATGGTAAATTAAAAATCTTCGAAATGTCGAGCATTTAATCCAAAATATATAGTTATAACTAAAGTGGTTTTATTTGTATGTAACAAAACTAGCATTCAAGGTATGCATATTTTCATAATAAAAATCGGTTTAGCAACTGAATTTTTATTTTACATTTATGTTTTTATACAAATAAATATTAATTCACTAGAGAATATAATGAAAGCTGTGTGTGTAATGAAATCCTAAGGGATCGTGTGAGGCTGTGAATGAAACAATATTTATAATATTGTTGCCAGGTAATGCAACCAGGCTGAATCTTATTTTTCCAGAATGTTCGTTGTTACGTTTGCCTCGAGCGAGTAAGTCAAGCCTAACCGGTAATCATTTACGTGTTAAATATGGATATGGAAGAAAATTATGACTTGAATGTTATTGATTGCTTGAATGTTATAATACGTGGCTTTAAGGAGTATAGTCGTATTACCTACTCAAAATCTAATTTTTATTGCAAACTAAGTGTGTTTCCGAGGTAGTAAACCGTATCTCTCTCAAAGTGGAGGAGACGATGCCGTCCCCAACAATGGTACGTTAACAGGCTGGAGAGAGAGTAGGTAAGTCTTACGGGTTTAGTTAGGTATAGATACAGTTTTAAAATTCTCTAGAAGATTACTTTTAACTATTACTACTACTACGTTATTAAAACTTCATGTACTACACGTTTCAAATGAGAATAGGATTGGCAATGTCACCATTCACCAGGGGCCCGTTTGAAAATCAGCGTCAGGTCTTTAAGATCTGACATATGCTGAAACGGGTACCCGTTTGCTGCTATCATCAAAATACGGCATAATCTTAGGTCATATGTGTAATAACTTACTGTTAAGTTGTGTTTAATGTAAGCAGCAATAAAAGCTTTTTTCTTTCTTTCTTTTCTTTCTTTGAATGACCTCTATCTGTTAAAAGTGATTTAAAAAGAACTGACAGCAATGAAACTTTATATGCGAATCAATATTTTATTTTTTATGTTTTATCTAATCTCAGTTATTATAAGTAAAAAAATGTCAAAAATATTATAAAAATATCTTGTTATACTGACCCTACTAAAATTGTTAGAATTGACAGCTATGACGTCACAAGATGGCGCGTCAATCCTATTCTCATTTGAAGGGCATAGTATGTATGGAGTTTGAGCAAAAATTAAGTATATCCGCCCATTTGTACAATAATATTAAGGCTAATAATGTAATTTTGTTTCTTTGTGTATTGGTGTACAAATAAAGAGTTATCTATCTATCTCTCTATCTATATCATTAATCTTGTTGTGTCCATAAATTTTTCTAAAGCTTATTGTTAAATCCTTCCATCAGCCTCCCTCCGTCCACTGCTGGACATCGGCCTCCCAGATAGAACGCCACAACGCGCGGTCCTGTGCCGCTTGCATCCAATGTCTTCCCGCGACCTTGACTGTATCGTCGTTCCACCTTGTCGTGGGCCAACCAACGCTGAGTCTGCCGGTACGTGGTCACCACTCTAGTACTTTCCTTCCCTCACAATCAACGAACCCCAACGTCCTACGAGCGATGTGGCCTAACCTTTCGGGCTATGTCGGATACGCCCGTTCTCCTACGGATTTTGTGATCTGTGCCTACGGATCTCCGTATTTCGGATTATATCGATACCGAGTATAGCCCTCTCCATACTGTTAAATGATGACATGAAATTGAGTTGACTCGATTTCAAGTCATCAATATTTATTATTAATTATATTATTGCACAAATATTCTAAGAATCGGCTACACAACAAAAATAAATACATAAATAATGTATTATCATACTAAAATACATAAATTTCTTTGGTAAATATTCTAAAACATTCAATCGTCACTTGAGACAACTTATCGATAAGAGGTACTCGAGAAACCAGCTGACCTTGCAAGTATCGAGTCGATTATTCGAATATTAAAGAATCGATTTATATTTTGCTGACTAAAGCGTTACCATCATAAATAATTATAAATTTATAAGTTCAGTATGTATCTATCAATGTATTAATCTTGGTAACGGAATCTTTTAATGCGATTTTCACCCACTTGCGATAGTCGGATGGATTTGAAATTTTGTATACATATCAAGGACCAATGACAATGCAATTATTTAAAAAGATATTCAGGATTTTCAAGCGTGTTTTTTAGTTCAAATTATTTAAATGTCATGTTTATGGTGCAGTTACTACCCTATCAGACATCTCTCCTTTTTTCTCCGGCCCATTAACGTCCCACAGTTGGGCACCAGCCTCCTCTACTTTACTTTGATAAGGATTATAGTCTAGTAAGCCACGCTGACCAGGCGTGTTGGCATAGGGTTTATTATCGAGGATATTATGTATTTCACTAAATCGAATAAATCTGCGAGAATATAACAAGCTTAGTATATAATTTAAATAACATTTATCGCTAGAACTCTTTTATAAATTTGTTACTTACAAAACGTTAACTGAATTATCTGATTTCAATATAATTTCCTTCGAATGAACTAAATGTTTCGTTTTCAGAATCATTTATAACATGAATTGTATTGGAATTTATTTATTTAATCCGTCGGAAACAGTATTTATTTGATAAAGAATTTTAAATTGCGTTTATACCTTCACTGATTAGGTGTTGGTCTTGAAAAATTAAGCTCTTAGAATTCAATTTGAATTTGGAATCCATTACAGTTTTATTAAGTTTTTTACATGTTTTTTTACTAATCCTATTGCTTATTCGCATTGCGGTTAGTTAGGATGCGGGTATTGTATTATTATAGTATTTATTGTATGTAACATAATATTATTATTTAGAAAAGTATACTTATCAATGACCTTGTCCGTGTGGTGATGGACCTAGAATACAAGTGTTGCCACACTTTTTCTTTCCCAGCGTACTGTAAAAGCCACCTAAACGATATAGTACACAGATAACATCTGCTGTGAGAGACGGAAAGCTTGAAAATAAACCCTGTCAACGCGCCCGGCCAGTGCGGATCAGTAGACCGTAATCTCTTCCGAAGCGAAGGAGGCCCATGCCCAACGGTAGGACGTTATAGGGCTGGAGAGGGAGACAGCGAAGAGAGAAGAGAGAGAGAGAGAGAGATAATAAACAGATTAGTTTCATCAATGTACAAAACACTATAATGAAACTCACCGTTTGGAAAAAGAGTATTTTCTGAAAATTACATGTGACTGTCGACCCTGCTTAGTTGCAATCCCGTGTGGCCTTTGTCATAACGTTGTCTGTGATTTCCACGTGGGACGCATCACAGATGACAAACAAAAGAAATGGGTATAAAGCTCAGCATTTACACATATGTTTTCTGAACAACATAGATTGTTTATTGTATAAAATAAAATTTTAGTTTTACTAATTAGACATGTCTAGCCATGTTTAACTATGTTTATGTCTTCATTTATATTGAAAAAGTTCTCTTAAGGGCCTACATCAATATTATCGTCGACATGTACCTTTTAACACAGCTAGTAGGTATAGAAAATGAAGAATTAGGGATATTTTTTTTGTTTACTCAAAATCTACTAAATGTATTTTAACTCCGGTTTACGTGTTTCTATATATAATATTTACTTATGTTTTGAAAGTTATTTCATTAGTTAAGACGCGATAATAGACCGACAAATGAAAAAAATAAAAAATAAGAGAGGTTATTTCGCTAAGATTTTCTATCGAGAAAACTTTTTTCAATCGCGTATCTGAGTTTATGCGATCCTAGATTATATATTGAAAAAACATATACTTAAAAATTAGAGCTTTAGCCATTCAATCTAAAGAAAAAATTAAAACTTCGTACGTAGAAAAATGCACGAAGCTATTTTGGTATCCTCTTAACTCAAAATATTTAAAAATATAACTGTGCAAAAAAAAATCCTTTCTTTTAAATTTTTATTACATTAGATTTCTTTAACAATTATCGCGTTATCTTCTAATATATAAAATTCACGTGACACAGTGTTAGTTACCGTACTCCTCCGAAACGGCTTGACCGATTCTTCTCAAATTTTACATACATATTCAGTAGGTCTGAGAATCGGCCAACATCTATTTTTCAAACTTTTTTTTTGTATGGCAAAACAACGTTCGCCTGGTCAGCTAGTACCTACATAAAAATATATTGTACTTATCATTGAAATATTATTTTTAATATTTAAGAAGCTGCTTGGTACTAATTTGTATTTCTTCCCAGCATTCGACACGGACCTCTGTCAATTGGTCTACCATGCAGCGCAGAAAATCATTAATATAAACTAAACGCTGGCTCTTAGAGCACCCTAGGGAAGAAATGGGTATGGCAATATTTGGAGTTTTAAATCGTGACTCTAATAATTACGTTAAGTTATTTGATATACCATACGATAACCAATGTGAGGCAAAATGTTTCGTGACACATTTATACTGAGAGTTTTTACAAATTACTTATATTATATTAGGAGATTGGGGCAACTTGGAACTATATACTTGTAAATTCTTTTTGACAGTTGGCTAAACTTTTTTAATATCGTTTGGTTTTTACTTAGTTCATTGGACGTGAATGTGACTTGCTTCCTTTAAGCTCACCTAAAAGTTTTAGTCGGTGTATTTTTATTAGAAAAGATTTCTAGTTGCACCTTTTGGAAGTGTATTTTCCTATTAACTTTCTTCATATAATGACGGCTAAATTCATCAGTTCAGTGCTGCCAGCTACACCTACCGAAGGCTTGATTGAATGCACGATATTCTTAAGCAACCGTATACTTTTGAATAAATGATTTCTTTGGGAACTATTTCCTTGGTCCTTAATTGAACGTTTAGTAATGTTACCGGAGTAAATATTTCACTTGTGTTCAAAAAAATATCGTGACAACATGTCAAGGACTAGCTTCAGTTACACAAATATTTTGTTAATGTAATTATATCTAATTCATATAAGTTTTTATAATGTTACACGTTATGGTATTGTGAACATTAACGAGTAAAATATTGTAAATATTCATTGTTATTTACTTTATAACCGTGTGGTTTAAGAATTTTTTTTCTCTGTCAGTGCCATAAGCAGATGAGTTGCTTGAGTCAAGAAAAGTAGAGTGAAAGACAGTAAACTCGCAACTAAATCTTCCGCCAACTCGTCTGGTCAGCGTGACACAAATAGACCAGATGCTCTCTCGAGACACTTGTCTGGCTGAGAAGATAAAAAGATTCTATTTTATTTAAATTAATCCAAAATAACAACATTAACGTAAAATCAAAATATTTTGCCATACATCTAATAAAGCCAGAATTTTGTTATTCAAATATTAATGAGCGTCTGTTGAGAGATTTGATCCTTTCCAAATGAAATGCTTGGGAATATTTTTGCTCAAGCCACCACAATTAGTGAGTTCAACTTACTTTTAGGTCAAACACGGGATGTTATCATAAACATCGAGTGACCTTTATTTGTATTATTTTTGAGATAAAAATACGTCTGATATTTATTTACACCATCATTGGCTCTGCATGTTTGCTGTAGCTTTAAGCATAAATATATTGTATCGCTAAAATAAATTTTATATGTTGTATTGCTCATATTCGCATATACGTGCCCCACTGACCAGGCGTGTTGGTATAGGGTTTATTTTCGAGGTTTCCGTCTCTCACAGAGGATGCTATGTGTGTAATATCCCTTAGCTCATAGCTGGCTTTTACCAGCACCCTAGGAAGGAAATGGGGTGGTGACACTTGTAATTTTAATCCACAGGTTCAGACAATATACTATATCCGGTTTAAAATATTTCATTTGATCTGTCTACCAACATGTCTACATCAAAAAGAAGAATGTGGTAATCCCATACGCGCTAACAACTCAATTTGAGTAATGGACTGTCCGTTTTGAGGCTGTTTTATACACACATACATTTGTCTCAACGTTTCACTTAACTGTGAACTATCGTGAGCTTTTGTATGAGCTAACAGGGAAAATTTTGCATTTTATATAATGACAGATTATTTTTTTTTGGGTATCGTACCAAAAGATAAAACAGTTCCCTATTACTTCCCTAAGAATTCGCTGTCCGTCCGCCCATCCGTCACCAGGCTGTATCTCTGCAATAGTAATGTTAGAGAACTGAAATGAATTTTATTATACTTAAATCTCAAAAACTAGAAACATAACATTATTATTTATGTCGCATTACTTGCATGAGTGTACAATAAAGAATAAATGAAATAAAATTAAAACTGTCAAAAATTATTTCTTGCGTATTTTTATTACTAACGTACCTATAGCGTTCTCTTCTGATACTGTGTCCTAAATTTCCGATAGAGTTATTAACGCAAATACGCCGTAAACACGTGGTTTTTTAGATCAGCTCAATTTAGTTTTTGCCGTAACGTAATAGGAACCAGTGTCTCTTCAGTAAACACAACCAAGCCTCGATTTCTATCTTTCTCATTGGCTCACTAGAACAATTATGTATTTTCTATTTCTACTGAAAGAATAGAATAATATTATCTGCAAAATGTTTCTCTAAATATTTGTTGTAATTGTATTTTCATTGTAATACCAAAATCCCAAACATACCTACCGTCATATTTATTCGCCGTAGATTTCCCTACGGTCCTTAAAAATATCTCTTGTTACTTTAAAGTATTTTTGTAATACTATGGCTTCCAAAATATTTTTAATGTTACAATTTATTATCTTTACTTATTTCAAAACAAACTCTTTATTTTTGTATGCATGTCCTAGTTATATCTGTAAAATAGCGTAAAACATTTTGATGCGGCTTTTTTAAATGATGGAGTGGTTTAAAAGGCCGGCTTTTTTTGAATAATTTGTTACAGTTTGGTTCCTCAATTCCACGCGTACGAAGTTGCGTGCCACAGCTAATGTTATTATATAATTATTTCATACACATTGCCTGTTGAACCTCTAAGATGAAATTTTAATGTATTGATATCTTACATGACCTTAGAAATCTAGTTTCGATATTCTACTCTTTAAATAAAATCATTTTTTACGGATTTAGATGCGTATTTTTAGTTTTAAATCTTTTCTTACAATTAGGGCTGAGCTGTTAGTTACCTAAGGCCTAGATTTAAAGGAAAATATATGCGTTTAAATTAGTAAAAGCAGTAATTTTATTTAAATAAATCGTGAAACTGTTGTATACGATTTAGAATACTGAAAGAAATTGTTTAGAACATTTGTTGATGAAATATCGATAACCACTTCAAATCAGATTTCAAATTCTCGAATTAGTAGGCTGAGTTATACGAAAGTAAGGATCTGTCCATTGAAGTGGATTTACTCGAAGGAAGTATCTTCAGGCTCGCTAATTGTAGGACCGCCCGGGGGAAAGTTATTAAGATTACGCTTCAATTCGTATTTATATCCTAATGCTCTGATAATTTTAATGTAAAAAATATAACAATAAATATTAGAATATGATTTTTTGCATCTTATTTTGATTTGACACAATTTTAACTGAAGGCTCCAAGTCTTTTAATGGCCTACTGTTGGGCACAGGCCTCCTCTACTTCGAGAGGTTTTAGTCCACTAATCCTCGCTGACCAAATGTGTTGACATAGGATTTTGTTTTGAGGTTTCCATCTCTCGAGTTGATATTAGCTGATTAACATATCCCTTAGCTGGTTCTTACAGTGCCCTGGGCAAGAAATCGGGTGTTGACACTTGTATTCTTAATCCGTCACCACAAAGACAAAATGCAGATACTTATTAGTTAACGTCAAAATTCAATAACATTTTTATTAACTACATACGTAGAACTACATATATTACGTAGAAGAAAAATATAAATAGCGTTCAGAATAAACACCATTACCATGAAGAAAGAGAGATATCCTTGCCGGGTCTTGGCAAGGCTCACTGCACCACCATGGCCCCGTAGGTGCAGATGGTGAGAGAAAAAAAACCATATCTTTTTTTGTGATTATACAAATCAGTTACAAAAAACTTTAAGCGAATAACATATATTATATTGTTAAAGACGAAAATACAAAACAATAACATCTATTTTAATACTAGGTTTGAAGGTAGGTACATATTTTTAAATCAACATTTTACGAAAATAAGGTGCAATCAATTGTTCACATTTTAACTTTACAGTATGGTTATATATCATCGCGGAATAATTTCACATTGGCTTAGTCACAAACCGAGTGAATGCATTCACATAATAGGATTATGAGTGTTATCGGCTATAAATAACACAGCTGTATGTCACGACATGTTAAGTCTATGACTTAATAAAATTGATGAACTTACGTAGTTTTGCTTTGCTTGAAATTCTTTCGTGAATTTTTTGTTCTTCTTTTGTTCTCTAAAATCAAGGAATTCATTTTCTTTGTAAGTCTAAGTTTGTTTTCTATAAAATGGGTTATGACGCACAGCGGTGACGGTGGTACTTCTTGGGCAGTCAAACCAACTAACCTATTTAGACAGTCCATTGCGCGAAATTGCTGTTTCGATGGATTTTGTCACCACAGTTAAGGGCCTACATCAATATTATCGTATATCATCGCCGACACGTACATATTAACACAGCCAGTAGGCACAGAAAATGAAGAATTAGGGATACTTTTCCTATTTACTCAAAATCTACTAAATATATTTTAATTCTGATTTACGTGTTTCTATATATAATAGTTACTTATGTTTTTAAAGTTATTTCATTAGTTAATAAGCGATAATAGACCGACAAATGAAAAAAATAAAAAATTAGAGAGGTTGTTTCGCTAAGATTTTCTATCGAGAAAACTTTTTTTAATCGCGTTTCTGAGTTTATGCGATCCTAGATCATATATTGAAAAAACATATACTTAAAAATTAGAGCTCTAGCCATTCAATCTAAAGAAACAATGAAAACTTCGTACATAGAAAAATGCACGAAGCTATTTTGGTATCCTCTTGACGAAGTTTATTGATAAAGATTTTAATATAGTTTATAGCAACCCATATTATTTTGTACTTAAACATTATCTTTTGTATGTTCCATTTAATTGCAGTTTTTAAAAAGAAATCCAAAAGTAGTAGGTACTTGTAAAACTTTGTGTTCTTAATATTTTACCACGCTCACTTTCTACTTACCTTGTTACCTACTTATTTACGAGTATGTTAATAAAATATACCACCTAAATATTGAGTCAACACATCATTTAGCATGTAAATAAGTTACTAATGATGCTATCTTCGTAAAAGTTAGACAAGTTGGTGTCTTGTCAAAATATCTTCAATTTAAAAGTTTGCTCCTTAAGGATAAGGTGTCATTCCAAACTTGCTTCAAAACTTCTTACACATATTAAATGTTTATATTTAATGTAAGACGCTCAATTATATTTAAATTAAATAAACTTAATGAATAAAACACTGCCCTGCCTAGGAAGGCGATAGGAGGCACTTTGGCAAGGAGGGCTGTCCTCGTCTGTCAGAAAGTTAGGATTCATTAAGACTGCATCTCTGCTACCCTTGACTTTCAATTAACGAGAGCCTCAGAAGATGCCGTGGGAGACTTTACGAGACCTTACCATTCACAGGTAAAACTGGATTATTTCTGTAGATAAAAAATACTAATACACCATAGATGATTTAATCAAAAATCGCATAATTTACAAGTATCCACACACATAATTTCAAAAATAAAAAATAAATCCACTCAGTGGAATTCTTCTAACACCTTCACTGTTCTGACAAAATGACGTAAATAAAAAAAATTCAAACCTTTTTTATTCCACAATCATTCTGCCTACTGTTATAGCTTTAATCCTTGCCGTAAACCACATTAACACGGTTCATTCAATAAACCGGAAAATTAACACACATGTGTTTAAAATTAGCGTAATAATATAACAATGTTTACCGCTAAGCTGACTGTATGAGGACAAGCGAACAATTGAATCTAAATAGATTACGCGTAACAACATACCTTAAAGGATAGCAGCTAATCTAAAGTCTAAATTGTATTTACATAATGTTATAAAAGATGGTAAAAATCTGCTATTTAATACATAGATATGGATACAGCATATTAAAAGACACTAAATAGGTCACAAGTTATCGGTTTTGGCTTTTAGCAGATGTTGTGACAGACACATGCATTAGAAACAGTAAGGAGTTACTGCATGGGCATTTCATCTGACCCAAAACTTAGAATCCAGAAATAATTACAGTTTTTTTCATTTCTGTTTTTTTTTATTTACAATTTATATAGAACTATCAATGCCCGCGATTACACCCACGTTTACCTATATAGTTATTGAGCTGCCCCTCCGCCAATATGCACCAAATATTATAACGAATTATGCAACAAAGCCATCCTCGTAAACCATTCTATCTATTAAAAGATACCGCATCAAAATCCAGTTTTGCAGATATAAACTCACATATATACAAAAATAACGACTTTGTTTTATATTAAGTAAAGATAAGAAAACGTAACCACTCTATATAATATACACAAGAAAATTGTTATGAAATACTTCAAGAACCTCTTGTAGGGCATCGTACTTTAATATAACTACGTGACAAGAAGTATTAACTTAATTTATTATTTTGTAAAAGGTGTTAGTACCTGTCTTTTTAAAAGAAAGAAGGTTGTAGACTGGTAGTAGTTTCTTGGTTGTATTATGATGACAGCTAGTAAGTATCTTAAGTAAAGTCACTTTCAGCCAGTGTCTTGTGTATAACTTCGAACAAGAACATGCTGGTATCGTGATCCATGGACACTTAATAGTATGATGCTCATGGACCAGGAATAATGTTTTATTTCCGCATAACATGCTGTGATTAGGTGGGGTTGGATGCGGAATACGGAAGAACCCTATATTACAATACAACGGGCAATGTCCGTTACAATGCTAAATACCGGAAAAATTACTAACATTAACACACTCTTTTTACTAACACACATTTATTATTTCGGTACGTATCTCTTAACGTAGGTATTAATCTATGTAACAGAATCTTTGAAAGTGATTTTTACCCAGTTGCAGCAGTTGGATTGATCTCAAATGTAACATACATAATAAATTAAATTGTAGTGGAAAAAGTGATCACTGCAAGCGGGACTTGAACTCACGACCTCGGAATAGCGTTCCGTTGCTCTGCCAACTGAGCTATTATTGCGGCCGTGTTAACAGTAACCAATTTCGCCACTAGAATGTTACTCGATTGAGTCTACATCGCATTTTGATGTACAACGCCATCTATCGAGAATACATACATACATACATATTACATACATTCATGTTACATGCGATATCGATGACAATGCAATAATATAAAATAATATTCAGGATTTTCAAGCGTCTTTTTTAGTTTTTTAACGATGCAATTTATTTAAATTAGTATTACGTCTTATTAGACGGGCTTCGTGGTGGAGTGCTTTATGTAATGGACTGCCGATCACGAGGTCTCGGGTTCGATTCCCGGTCAGGACAATCATTTGTGTGATATCCATAAATGTCATACAAATGTTTGTACTGCGTCTGGGTGTTTTCTATGTATTATATGTATGTATTTACAAAAGAAAAGTAGTTTATGTAGTATATCCGTATTCTGGTACCCATAACACAAGCATATAAGCTTAGCTTGGGACCAGAGGACGTTGTGTGAAATGTCCATGAATATTTATATTTATTTATATTTATTAAAGATTGTTTATACGATAAATAATACTTACTGCCGCACTCAGAGACATTTAATGGTTACTTAGGGAGCTCTTTAGTATTGATTTAAAAAAGTAAAAGTTAAGTTAAAACTTTTTTAAATCAATACTAAAGAGCTCCTTAAGTAACCATTAAATGTCTCTGAGTGCGGCAGTTAGTCTTATCAAGCTAATTACAATTAACTATCGTGGAAACCTTTTCTTAATTAATATTAATAGAAGATGACACTTTTCATTTAAACGTCACAGAATTTTAAATTATGATGGCGGTCTTTGCAATAAAGCAACGGTGTCATTATACTGTATTGCTCTAATCGATCATTATATTATGTAGAATACGCAAAATATTCTGTCTTTTAATTATATAAGTAATAATTTATTACTCATTTTCTTACTTTTTACATTTACGTCTTATAAAATAGTAAATAAAGCATAATATACAAGCAAAAACCTACATTCTTTTTTATGGCTTCGGTTGGCAAATGACTAAACTCCGCCTGGGGATAAGCGAAAGTCTAATCCAGACGTGAGGGCGGCTAGAACTTTGGATACGTTGTACGGCTATACCAACAATATGTCTAAAGTTAATAGATCATCGTCATTCTCCTGTCCTTCTCCCGTTATTCGGGGTCGGTGCAACATAACTTCTTATTCATGTTGCTATGGGTTTTGGCTGCTTTTTACGACCGTCCGCCTGCCTAAAGACAACCCTCTTCGAGGAGTTAGTTTAGTTCGGTCAGTTTTTACAGACGCCTGCGTTCAAGTCATGGGGAGGTAACACTTGTATAGTTTTTGTCGACACCCCACAGACCATATTATTATAGTAAAATAAAATAATCAGCACTTAATATGCGGTATATAGCTAATCAAAATACTCATCATAGAAAAGGTGCATAAGAATTCTACATATTTACTCATTATAAAACAAAGTCGTTAGTTTTATATATATGTCCTTATCTTGAAAATTACACATCAGGTTTTTATGCGCTTTTGTGTTTCAAAAAGATGGCTTTTATATATAAAATGTTAAGGTATTTTTTTTTATATTATAAATTACACGATGCGAAGTTGCGGGCAACGTTTAATAGACTTATATTTCATTAAAAGTCTGTATTTAATTTAGTAGTATCTTATTAGCAAAGAGAAAGTTTTGCCAAACTGAAATGTTGAAAATTAATTAAATTGGTTTTGTAGAACTACGAATAATGTTCGGTCTACAGTGAATAAACATATGTTTTAATTACATTTAAATAACAAAACCTTAAAATGTATAGTCTCTATATCTGCCTACATTAAGTTAAAATTATAAGCCTTGGAGCATTTTATTTGGTTATCTTATCTAAGCCATAAGCATATAAAAAAAAAGGTTTCGAAGAAAAAGTTCTGACTTATAAAATCCGGCGGTACGTAATTTGCTCTGCAGATTAAAAAGCCTATGTGAGTGTCGTTTTGTTTTCTAATCTTGGCGACCATTACCCATCGACTTACTAAGTAGTAGTTACTAATTCTATGCCGTGACCATCTATATTCCTCAAAGTGCCAGGATATTTATGGCGACAGCTACGTGCGATTTGCGTCCATATTTAATGTTTTAAGTGCTTCTCCATGTAGGTACTTCTTAATGCTGTCAAAATTTGATGTATAATTTGTTAAGGACAGTAGTTTACTTTAAATTCTCTTTAATATATGACAGTGTTTAATGAGGTATATTTGATTATAATAAATAAATAAAATATTCGTAGATATTTCACACTATCCACAAATAGAAACGTGCTCTAGTCTCATGCTAAACTTATTTATTTATGTTATGAGTATCTTAATTACTCACCAAGACTTATTTACGAGTCAAATCAAATGACAATTTTACGATTATTACGTATTGTTAGCTACAATGCTTTTTGCTTACATGATTCAAAGGTTCAGCATATGTTTACTCCTTTCTTCTCTCTTCTTCTTCTCTCTTCTTCTTCTCTCCAGCCCATTTAGGTCCCACTGCTGGGCACGGGCCTCCTCCACTTTGGGAGGGATTATGCGCTACAGCTGCCGCGCTAACCAGGCGTGTTGGCACAGGGTTTATTTTCGAGATTCCGTCTCTCACAGAGGATGTTTTCTGTGTAAAATATCCCTTAGCTGACTTTACAGCACCCTTGGGAGGAAATGGGGTGGTGACACCTGTATTCTTCATCCGTCACCACACGGAGGTTTCTTTACTCCTTTATAACATGTCAATTTATATAAAACGAGCTGTTGGCTGCAACTTCCTATGCGTGATATTTAAAAACGAAACGTTAGGAAATTATACAAAAAGCCCATCCTCTTGAACCACTCTATCTATTAAAAAAACCGCATCAAAATCCGTATCGTAGTTTGGATGATATAAGCTCACATAGGGACATACATACAAAAATAACGACTATGTTTTATAATAAGTAAGGATATTTAGCTGGACATATTCCTTCATAGAAAATGTCCGCAGACAGTGATTCCCTGCAATCTTAGCTATAACATCTCCCCTAATAAAGGGCCACCCTACACTACGTCGTCTGGTCTATTCATTCACAAGATGTACCTAGGTGCAAACAATATGCTGAATTGTGTATGTGTTCTTAATTACATTTCTTACAAACAAATCCATTAACACTTGTATCAAAGAACACATAATAATATATGTTACTGACGTTATAAACCTGCAATATGAACGCAGAAAGCCTATTGAAATGGCGCAGTTTCAATAGCCTTTTTATTTTTACTTATATTTTAAGCTGAAGAGTTTGTTTGTTTGTTTGTTTGAACGCACTAATCTGAGGAACCACAGCCAGGTCCGATTTGAAAAGCTTTTTCGGTGTTGGATAGTACATTTATCAAGCAAGGCTATATAACATCACGCTGCAACCAATAGGAGTGAAGCATCAGCGAAAAATGTTACAAAAACGGAAAATTTTTCTATATTCCACGCGTACGTAGTACAGGGCAACAGTTAGTACTAACGGTACTAACTACATAAAGTTACGATTCTAGAAAATAAATCCAATCAAATAAATGGATGGAGATCTAAGACCATCGAATATTGTTATTGGCAATGCTTGTTAGTGTTTATGATACAAATAAAATACAATTTATGTATCTATCTCTCTCTCTCTCTAGCCTAACAGCGTCCAACTGTTACGCACGGCTTTATGGTCTACTATAACGCGCTACTATAAGTTTTAGTTTCCCGCCTTCCATCTCATTTTTTTAAAATTGTTCTAGTAGTTTCGGCGCCTATTCAGTTTGTGTTTTGTATATAAATTGCCTTTAGCTTTGATAAATAATGAACTTCTTGTACTCCAGAGGATGTTTCCTAATTAATCTTAACAGATGTTGAAGATAAGCTTTTATAAATTATAATAGATTTAAGAGTCGCTGCCTCGCTAGAGGTCTTAGCCATCCAATATTAAACATTTACAATATAATTATAAGAAAATGATTTGTTCATGTGATGACAAATTAACTTTGCATGCCACCACCCCACGGGCCAGTAACAGTTGTTTATCACCCATTCCCTATCCACTTCTAGACATAAAACTCTTACGGAACGTCACTTTAAGTTTCATAGTTTGGCGTAAAAGACAAACAGATAAGACTTTGTTTTATATTAAGTAAAGATTAAGCTAGTAGGTACGTATATCAGAATTTCGCAATAAGCTCAAGTGGTTACCTATACGCTTTTGCTGCAATACTCATATTCTTTCTTTGTTATATAGTATACTGTTTAACCCTCATACTCCCACTTACCTTAAACAACGCTTTGCTTACTTACACAGCACGAAGTTGAGGTGCCTGAGATCCTCGGAAAACCTAATGTTGAAAATGCCGAAGCACTCTACGAGTTTTATGGCTAAATCTTTTACTGTACAAACTGTTTGCTTATGGAACAAATTACCACTCCCCATAAAACAAGCTAAAACAATAAGCGCCTTTAAAAAACATTTAAATAAACATTATCTTAATCAAAGTAATAATCAACCACTCTAGTAAATTAATAATTTTGGTACATATTATTTGAAGATAAGTCTAGATTTTAAAGTAATATGTAGGTATGTATATATTATGTTGTATGTATGTATGTAGGTATATTATTATATATTATTATTTTTAAGTATTTATGTATGTATCATTTGTCTTATGTATATTTTATTATCATTTATTTTAAAACTAATTAGTTCTTTTATCTGTACAGAGCAATCTACCCTACCGGTAAAAGTTTTTTATCAGTTCTTTCCATCCCGTGGTTACCTGGAAGAAATCGCTTTACGCGATAAGGTCGCCAATTGTACACAATTTTAAGTAGTTCAAGGTTGTATCATTTAAATCGTACAATAAAGAATTATCTATCTATCTATCTATCTATATCAAATGTTTTGTCAATATTTTATCAACTTCAACTATAGACCCTATTTCTATGATCAAATCTTCGTAACTATAAGATGACTATAAGTATCTAACGTATTAAATATCGCCAACAGATACATAAAATAATGAGATATCACAATATACCTACTGCAAGAATTTCGGATAAGTAAGTTATATGAGCCTCCAAATCAAACTCTCGATACACAGAATGGAATTTCTTGTACGCAAATATTGGATATGAAG
Source organism: Orgyia antiqua (assembly GCA_916999025.1). Taxonomy (NCBI): domain Eukaryota; kingdom Metazoa; phylum Arthropoda; class Insecta; order Lepidoptera; family Erebidae; genus Orgyia; species Orgyia antiqua. The sequence goes on from OU779869.1 coordinate 6,589,230, forward strand.
TATTCCCTAGATAAATGTCAAGCGGGTCTCGATATTGTTATTATTATAATTCTGTTATTTGGGTGAGTGAAGCGAATCTCAATACTACCCCACAATGTGAGCAGTGTTGTAGTGCACGTTACTAAAAAACTATCACGCTTGTAGATTTGTGGTTCGGCAGAGTAAACTTTAATTTAAATACTTAAAAAAATACTTTCGTACAATTTACAACAACCAAACGCAGTCCAATCGAACCCGCATAGCATAACCATCTAGATGTGTTATGTTTTTATGTTGTTTATGATGTGTTATATATAAAAAATATGCTCATAGAAGGACAAGCTCAAATCTTTGTAAGTAAATAACACTTTAGGTATAATATATTTTTGTTAATACTTAAAACTTACAACAATTCATCCTTGCCGTATGGCATCTTAACATAAGTGCTACATACACTATTAAAAATTATTCCCATTATTATAAAAGGTTCAATTCGGACCAAGAATTAGATGTCAGGTGTCTACGAAGTTTTCTCAGTATGAAAAAAAAAACGTGTAATAAAATAAACTTTAAAAATAGTATTGGCTTTTCAAATTAGGTATTCTTAAAAATACTATTTAAAAAAAAGTAATACGGATCTAATCTAAACCAAGCTAATCTATCAATAAAATACTTATTATATAAAACCAAAGTTGTTATTTTTTATGTATGTCCCTATGTGAGCTTATAATTATTTTCAAAGCAACTTTCTTTTTAGTTATATGTTGTGCACTGTTTTATTTTATAACTAGCTGTTGCCCGCGACTCCGTACGCGTTGAATTTAGGAAAGTTTCATGAATATCCATCCAGTAGTCTTTATGTGAAAGAACAACAAACATCCTTACATTCATACAATCCAACATTAACCAACCATCCAAATATTAGAGTATGGACAGAAGACCGAGAAAACGTTCCGGGCAACGGCCAACAGTTTAAGTATTTTATTTTGTCGCGCGTAATTCTTTTTTCGTCATATCTCTAAGATATTCAATTAAATTGCATGCTGTAAAAAGCAGTTATAATCTATATTAAACGTGTAAGCTAACTAAGGTATTTAATTTGATAAAAAAGATTACTATATACACATAAATAGCTTTTGAAAACACCTTATTGAATTTGATAATTTTTGCGACATTATTATGGGTACAGCGGGTTTCCTTTAAAAGATAGACATATGCCCTCGCGGACTTTTTTGAAGAACTATAGGTAACAAACAATTCCTCCATACATTAGTTTGTTGTTCCTCACATAGTTATGGCAGCGTTTTCATTTATAGCTCGCACGCGTTTGAGTTTCTCGGCAAATTTAATCATATCTCATCCAATATACAGCAAACCCCAACAAATTATGCAAAAAAGCCATCCTCTTGAACCATTCTATCTATTAAATAAAACCGCATCAAGATCCGTTGCGTATTTTTGAAGATATAAGCTCACATAGGGACATACATACAAAAATTACGACTTTGTTTTATAAGAAGTAAAGATAAAGATTCAGTATTCACGTGCGACGGCGCGATGCCTTATTTCATGTATAAATTTGGTGTTTCTCTACCGATTTCTATGATTCTTTTTTTATTAAATAGGTAATAATGTAAACTTTTTTAAATTAGGAATCAGTGAGAGTATTATAAACGTAAGAGTAAACAAATATAATCAGAATGCTCCGAACTGCTAAGCTATCAGGAGTTACACGTGTTATTGTGAGTCAACCATAAAATATAGATATATGCTGTTGCAGGATATTTTTTAGACAATTTTATGTAGAATATTTTCGTCATACATGATTTCTATGTAACTTTAACCATTAAGGCTGCACACGCGACGGAAGCTTAAAAAATGGAGTAACTTCTCCCGTTTCCCCAACATTTCCCTTCACTACTCTGCTCCTATTGATTGTAGCGTGATGAAAAGTATAGGTACTATAACCTGCCCAGGAGTATGTAGAATAATTGTACCAAGTTTCGTTAAAATCCGTCGAGTAGTTTTTGTTTCTATAAGGAACATACAGACGGACAGACAGACAGACAGACAAAAATTTTACTGATTGCATTTTTGGCATCAGTATCGATCACTAATCACCCCCTGATAGTTATTTTGAAAATATATTTCATGTACAGGATTGACCTCTCTACAGATTTATTATAAGTATAGATAGATTGTAATGTCTAAAGTCACTAACACGGCCCAGCGGAAGATCATTGCTGCACTGGTATTCAGTAAAAAAAAGTGAAGTGAATTTTCGGTGAATCTTGATAACGTGACAGCGCTCCTCCAATAAAAATAGAGGAGCGCTGGCTGTCACGTGATCAAGATTCACCGAAAATTCACTTCACTTTTTCTTACTGAATACCACTGCAGGGTTTTCTACCAGCGACAGCTGAGCTGGGACCGATTTTTAACATGTAGCTTCGCTCATATTCATTTTACATTGTAAAGTCATGTTAAAAATAAAATTTCTTTTCTTTCATTTGTTTCTTTCTTTCTTTCTTTAGTAGATAGCCAATCAATCTATCATCTTCAAGAGGATGGGTTTTTTGTATAAATAGTTATGATTTTTTTGTATCAATAAAATAAAGGTTGACCTTTATTTTATTGATAAACTCGCGAATAAATAAATATAAACGCGGTTCCACCCGCGTTTATATTTATATCAAATTTTTATCTAATAATATTAATTTACTTCGTCAAAATTGACAAAACCTCGTATATAATCGCCGATGTTGTAGTCTTACCTAATGTTACCGCAGTCTGTCATGCTTGAGGTTCAAAGTTTATCTCAGGATGCACATATTTCAAACGACCCAAATTTATACATGACAGAAATATTTGAGATTAAATTATACGTATAACATAATATATGATATATTGCACAAATACTTTTTGTTTACGACATATCTGTTTAAACATTCACTTTTTGTATCTTATATATAAAATTCACGTGTCACAGTGATAATTACCGTACTCCTCCGAAATGGCTTGACCGATTTTTATGAAATTTTACATGCATATTCAGTAGGTCTGAGAATCGCCCAACATCTATTTTTCAAACCTTTTTTTTTCTTAGTAAGGCAAAATAACGTTTGCCCCGGCAAAGCTGACCCGTCAGCTAGTAATAAGATATATGTTTTAGAAAGCATACATGTCTAGATAATGCACTATTTCAACATAAGAGCGATTCTACGTGCAAAACTTAACTTCAATAAAAATTAAAATTGATAGTGTCAATAACATAATTAGGCAATGTTAACAGTAGTTCATCATCACAATCGTTATCTATATTAATATTATAAAGCTGAAGAGTTTGTTTGTTTGTTTCTTCGTTTGAACGCGCTAATCTCAGGAAACACCGGTCCGATGTGAATCTCAGTATTGTATAGTCCATTTATCGAGGAAGGCTGTAGGCTATATAACATAACGCTGCGACCAATAGGACCGAAGCAATAGTTAAAAATGTTGCAAAAAGGGGAACATTTTCCAAATTCCACGCGGTCGTAGTCATAGTATAATAAAATTATGCTTAGTTCACGTACGGAAGTGTATTAACAGGTGGTGATATACTGTCACTGCTGGTAGCCCTATGGAAAGAAGTCGTGACGATATGTATGTACCTTTTTATTTAATAGATTATATACCATATTAATCTCGTTTGCGTTTGGTAAATGAATTACTTTTAGTTTTGATAAACGCTCAACCTCTTATACCCCAGAGGCTATTGCCAAATTAATCTTACAGATATTGAAGATAAGCTTGGGTATATTTTAATAGATTTAAGGTCCAGAGAATGATAGACGTACATTTCACATGAAATAGATTTGATTAAATATAAATAAATATAAAGCTGAAGAGATTGTTTATATTATTACATAGTTACACCTGACCTTGAAAAAAAAAGATTAAAACAATAAAAAAGCGGTTTTTTTCGCAATCTAGAAACGAGTGTATTCACCTTGTAAATAAAGTTACAGTTCTAGCTTATATTTACACAGAAAATAAACAATTTGAATCAACAGTTGGTAATATGGCTGAGACCACTAGAGACTCAATACAATATTACTGATCTTTGACATTGATTGTTTGGAGAATGGAGGGACGCGAGGGATTTACAAAGGTACTGTCTTAGAGCATTAGTCCAACAGGATTTGACATTATAAGGCGACCCCCGCGGAAAAGGGTACGAGAATAATCATCATAGTCATTGTATACGGACACTGTCGTATCCTAACGTGCGTCGACTAATGAAATTGAGTTAAGAAGGAACTACAGTCCAAATTTAGGTATTTGCTTTTGGCACTGCTATCCCTTTTCCCGAGCTCCGCGTTGAAAGGGACAAATATAGTTGAGGAAGAGTTTACATTATAGCGCCATAATGGCGTCATTTGTGAGAAAAAATTAAGAGTTGACCAAATTTGATAATATTTGCCAATATGCAATCAGTGATTTATCATTGTGACGACATTGTAATAGCAGACTTGGCCCCCTGAAGGCAATATCCATGAAGGACACAGGAGGCTACGATGCCCATATTTTTGTATGGAGCATAGTTTGGTGTCGTGCCGTCTTAAGTGTATTACCTCGGCAGTATTTTTGTCAAAGCAAACAGAGTGAAACAGAGTGCGTAGCAGCTCCCATATGAAACAATACTCTAAGGGATTATAGGTACATCTATTACTAATAACTGTCAAGATTGCGGTTTGATTCCATATTTAATGTTTTAAGTGCTCTTTTATAATAATAATAATAATAAACTTTTATTTCGGACAACAAAGATCCATATAACAATAATTATTAAATTTCAATTACAATTTGTGTTAGTAAATGTGTTAGTATTACATGTATTATCTTATTGCATAATGTTAGTAGTGTTAGTAATTTTATGTAGCTGTTCATTTTCCAATAGTAGAGTACATTTAAGTACACTTCGTATTGTTTACAATACTGTCAATTTAATCATAAATTGATTGACCCTCGTCAAAATCATGTACAATTTCAAATAACTAAATACTAACCACTTCAAATGTAATATATCTATATTAATGTCTTAATACAAATACTATACTGCTACTATTTTCCCAACTCATTTATGCTGGAGAGATATCAATAAAATAAATAGGCAGTATCTAAACATTTAATATCATACTTATTTTATTACTTTGCATTAAAGATGTTAAAATACAACAAAACACTCAATCTTCTTAAATTCTATTGTCATAGTGTTAGTTAGGTACCAAACTCTAAAATAACTCCTTTCATACCCCTAGGTCTTAAATGGTAAATTAGTACACATGGTTTCAATTACTTAAAAATTTTAAAAACTGTTATCATCGCGATAAACCAATCCAATTGAAAATGCCTTCAATGATATTTCAAATAAAAAAATCGGATTTATGTACATACAATGTTTGTACATACATACTGCTATTTTTGTACCAAAACCATGAGTGTTTCCATCAAGTATTACCCATTTTTCATCAAATGGATTTGCTTAATGGACTGTCCATTTAACTGAACTTGTTATATGTACCAATACCTAATTGTTTTTCCTGTGACCTACTTTTTTCTATTCCTTTTTATTGGGCTTTAAAGCATTTTATTATTTAATTTATAAATTGTGTGCACCTTTTAGTAATAAAGTTTTGGAAATAGGAAGAATAATAAAAGCATAGATATATAAGACCTAGACACTGTGAGAAAAATTCGTTGCTCTAGAGGCTATATCCGTAAAGAAAACAGCGGACTACAATGTCCATATTTTAGTATAGAGCATTGTACGAGTATGTTGGTTTATTTCTAGAACCTTTCTCCGTCTGTCTGCTTGGTGGATTTGAATTTTATTATCATTTATTTATTATTTAGAAAAACAAAGAGTCATTTCAAATCAATATCGAAAGAAAAAGTAACATCGATAGATATTTAGCCAATGTATTTAGCTCCTTAATAATGTAAAATAATGTTTATTTTATTTTATTGACATTTGATTGACAATCGCTATTTTATCATAATTACCATAAACAATGGATAGATGTAAGCATCAGTAAATAAGGATTATTAATCTTATTTTAGTTTATGGTATTTAGATTCTTGCATACCTAAATAAAATAAATAATTATAAATGCATCAGTTGATAAAAAAATTAGCTAGTATGTTTTACAAATTTGGAACTTAGATTATATAAAATTCACAAAAAAATATTTTTAGTCAATTGTCTTTATTGTTTGTCATTTATATCTTGCCACTACCATGAAAACCACGTAAAAGCTGTTGATTCTAAAATTGAAGCGCACAAATACATAGGATAAAATTAGTTTTCATATAAACTCGTAAACGTCACTGTACTATAAATAGGTTTCATTACCACAGCATTGGCCAGCGGTATTTGATCCTAAACTTTGGTTTGAATTTCCAAGTAAATAAGTCCTTTGGTTATCATATCACAGGGTAAAAGTAGCTATTGTCCATTTTGCACAACTTCTATGACAATTTCATATTTGAGAACATAATTTTCTTTTTGGGCAGTTTTTATATACCTAGTATATTAGTAAAGTGGAAGGCGTTGGCATCTATGATACAATTTTCACAATTAGTACAGATGCTAATGTTCATAATTCAGTTGTATGTTGTGATCATCATATTTTTATCATTATAGTCAAGCCATTTTCCGATGAGATAGACAGACTTTATCCTATTTTTCTATGCTCTACAGTTAGAGCGACAGCTAATATGAATAAAACATACTTACATATGACTTAATTTATATTCATATGTGTATAAAAAATGTCTTTCAAATCAGTTTAAACGATGTTAAGATATGTGGTAACATAATTTAAAAAAAACGAAGAATTGACGGTCTTTTTCTTTAAAAAAAAAACCGGTTAAAAGGAAATTCATAATTAAATTCTTTTTAAAGCTGGTTTTAACAATCTTCAGAACTTAATAAAAAAATGTTAAATAAATGTAATTTAAATGTTTTTCCGTATGCAGTAAAAAGTATTAAAATACTTTTTCAAAGTAACCCGGATAAAGTAAATAAAACATATCACGTAGCTAGTGGCGGAATCACTCAGTGATTAAGTACCAATATTGCGATCCCCGATATATTTTTCGACCTTATTCGGTATCGTTATTGGTGTAATATATAGAGGCAATTAAACAAACAACTGCATTGGAACTAATGTGATCACTTTGATATTAAATCTTTGATCAATAATTGAAATTTAAGCAGAAAATGATATTGCAGGATTAAGACTCGAATCCATGACCTTTTAATACAGTCCTATGGCTGTAACTTCTGAACTATCGTGGATTGTACCCGTACCAACGGATTTCTCTTAAATTATATATTGTTACAACAAATCATTACTATAGTATCTTTACTTATTTTAAAACAAAGTATTCATAGACTCCTAAATGTGTATGTATGTATATCTTTATTTATATCTATTAATTAGTATGTGTATTGTTTATGTATTATATTATTGTATGTAAGTATATCAGTAGTTGTTAGGATGTGCACCACAAGTAGCCCTCTCTAAAGCAATCATATCCACCCAAAGGTTGCCTGGAAGAGATCGCAAACTGTGATAAGACTGCCTGTTGTACTATGTTCTTGTAATATTTATGGTGTGCAATAAAGAGTATTCTATTCTAATCTAATCTAAAAAAGTCGTTATTTTTGTATGTATGTCCCTATGTGAGCTTTTATCTTCCAAACTACGCAAAGGATGCGGGTTTTTTAATAGATAGTGGTTCAAGAGGATATTTTTTTGTTGATATAAGGTCAATTTTTTTTTTTATTCCACCTCTACCAAATTGTGGGCAATAGTTAGTTAGCTCTATAAATATTTATATGAAAGTATTTAATATTCAATATTACGAAGCTCGAAAAATGTTACCATATTATTTTTTATTTGAGCGCGTTAATCCTTGGAACTGGGTTTCTTTTGTGCTATTATTATACTTTTGTAAAGTTATTTTTATATTCCAATAACGAGAAAGGTTGTATGCTACTAAAGGTCACATTATGACCTACAATAGCGTAATGATGCCTATAAATGTATTTTTATTCAAATCTGGGACTCTTAATTGGTATAAATTGTAACTTCATACCGTCATCACTTCTGCTCATGAGGTAGGCAGAAATTATATAACATCATCTGCTTCTATCTAAACGTACTTCCTTGATCCCATTTATACTCAAACATTTTGCCATACATGCACGACGGTTGTTGTAAGTAGGTACTATGCATTTCACCCTTGCCTTTTGAATTTCATCCACGTTGACGTCAGAATATATCTTTCTAAGTTTCCATAAACAATAAAATAAAAATTCTTAACATATATTGTTTAGAAACTTATATATAAAATGTTATATATAAGTTGAAAACAATGCATTTTGAATTAGTATGACTCACTAAGTCAAAATGCAAGTGTTACACAATTTTATTATTCGAGTGTTCGAGTTTTCTAAAATAATTTATATATCGATCTATCAGCCCCTGTCCATCCACAGTTGGACAGAGACCTTCTCAGAACGCCACAAAACGCAGTCCTGTAGTATTTATCATTCACTCTATTATTGTGATATTATTTTTATCCTAGCATTTTTTCTCAATAAATAATACTCAGTGTGTAAAAGTCTAATATCTGTTATATACTGCCAAGAACTGTCTGTAACCATTAATATTCGTCTATCACTGTCATAAGATGAACAATATTCGATCAGTTTATCTGTCAGTTTATCTGTATTACACTAGCATAGAAATATATAATCACTAGCTGACCCGGCAAACGTTGTTTTGCCATACAAAAAAAAAAACAAAAAGGTTTGAAAAATAGATGTTGGCCGATTCTCAGACCTACTGAATATGTATGTAAAATTTGAGAAGAATCGGTCAAGCCGTTTCGGAGGAGTACGGTAACTAACACTGTGACACGTGAATTTTATATATAAGATTTGCCAGAATCGCTAAGAGCCCTTAATCTTTCACAATTTAAAAAGAAATTGAAAAGTATACTAATAAGGTATTGCTTCTACAGTCTGAAGGAATTTCTTAACGAAAAGATTGTAATATAGCAAACATAAATTATTTATAATATGTAATACGATAAAATAAATTTTAGCATGTAATATGACTATGATAAATGTAACAAATAACTAGAAATGATTGTAAATAATATTTTAATGTAACTTTGACCTGGCTTAAAACTGGAATTATATTATGTAAATTGCTCGACTTATTCTGATTCATAATGATTGTACGAATATTGTATGCCTTTCCGGGTAAATTGTGCTGAATTTCTAAAATCTTTATGTAAAATCTGATGTACCACAATTTATACAATAAAGAGATTATTATTATTAGTTTGAGAAGTTTAAACGTTTTTTACTAAAGCAATCAAAAGAAATTCGTTTTGTCCCTTGGCTAAGTTGGTACAAAAAATAGCATAATGTTCATATCGTTATTTATTTCCAGAAAATAATAAATAATGCCTAATGTGATCTGGTTATCACGTCATTAGGTAATTACATTGGTTTCAATACTACGCGCCTAAGTGAACTTTACTTAAAAATGAAAACAACTATTGGTGCATTTTGCTTAATTAATTAGTTATTTTGTTATGCACATGTAAATCAATTCACACACAGTTTTTATAATAAGAAGGTTCAGTTAACATTACCGAATTTTTATATAAAACCTTGGTTGTGCCTAATACAGTTGGTACCATAGTGTTTCTTTTCTAGCTTTTGTAGATATTTTTAACAATATTCTTCTGAAGTAATTTATTAATTTTGCAATTGACTTGCTATGCCTTACTTAATAAATCAAATTATGAATAATTAAATAATTGATTACTGAAAAGCACGACCGCAATAAGCTCAGTTGGCAGAGCTACGGAACGGTATTCCGAGGTCGTGGGTTCGAGTCCCGCTTGCGGTAATCACTTTTTCCACCGTAATTTGATTTATTAAATATTCCTCTGAGGTCATAAGTTTACAATTAGGCTCGAGGCTGTAAAATAAAGTTTTGATTTGATACATCCCGCACTACACTGACTATGCATGTTGAAGTTGGTACAGTGTTTAGTTTTACGTTTTCCTTTTCGCGCAGTTGATTAATTATACTTTGATTACAGCAACCATAGGATCAGGCGCTTATATCTTTCAATCCATCATCATATCCACAATTATAGCAATATCACATGATTATTATAAACTAGATGCTGCCCGCGACTCCGTACGCGTGGAATTTACAAAACTTCTCCCCGTTTTTGCAAAATTTTTCACTTATGCTTTGCTCCTATTGCTCGCAGCGTGATTTTGTATAGCCTAAAGCCTTCCCCTATAAATGGACTATCTAACAAAAAGAGAATTTGTCAAATCGGACCAGTAGTTCCTGAGATTAACGCGTTTAAACAAACAAACTAAGAAACAAACTCTTCCGCTTTATAATATTAATAAAGTAGTAATATAAAGTAAAAGTTTGCAACATTTTTACTAATGCCACGCTCTAATTAGTTGCGGCGATTGATGTTATCTAGCCTATAGTTTGCCTTGATATGTAATATCCAACACTAAAAGAATTTTTTGGTGTTTCCTGAGATTAGCGCGTTCACACACAGCTTTATAATATTGATATAGATAAATAAACGTATTAAAAATTGTATCGATATCTTATTTACTGTGTCAACATAAGGATATAACTTGATATATATAAAAGCTTCTTTAGAACTTAAGCTTCTTTCCTAACTCGTATAAAACTGTCTAATACAACATGGGTTTTTCGAGGCGTAATTGGCTTAATACATACGATAAGCAAGAGTTCTCGCAATTGGATTACTTTTCGTTTGTTTTTTTTATCTAAGAAATCATAAGCTACAAAAGAAATATTTTTATAAAAAAAAACCTTTGTTTTCTTTTGATACTCATGATATTTTCTACTAACTATCAATTAGGGTACAAATAAATGGCATTGTAAACTAAATCGTATTACAGGTTTTGTTTTTGAGAGCTCTGATATGAGATGTAGTAAATTGCTTCTCCAACCTATACCAATATTGTTAAGCTAAAGAGTTGTTGAGTGTTTGTTTGAATCCGCTCTCTCTTCTCTCCTATTAGTCGCAGCGTGATGTTATATTAATAAATAAAATAAATAAATATTCATGGACATTTCACACAACGTCCTCTGGTCCCAAGCTAAGCTTATATGCTTGTGTTATGGGTACCAGAATACGGATAGAATACATATACTACTTTTTTTTTGTAAATACATACTTATAATACATAGAAACACCCAGACGCAGTACGAACATTTGTATGACAATTAGAAAAATCACACAATTTATTGTCCCGAGCGGGAATCGAACCCGCGACCTCTTGATCGGCAGTCCGTTACATGAACCACTACACCACGAGGCCCGTCATACATATTATAGCCTATAAGCCTTTCTCGATACATGTAAGGACTATGCAAGAATTTTTTAAATCGGACCAGTTTTTTCTCATATTAGCGTGTTCAAACAAGCTAATAAATTCTTATGCTTTTTAATATTAGTGTAGATATTTTAAATGAGTAAATCTTATAAATGTATATTTACATTAAATAAAAACGTATAAATTTACGAATATCAGAATGAATTTATCCTCGCTCTTATTACGGTCTCCGTCATTTGTATTCCATACAACGATGTAGAAAGAACCAAAGTGCCGTGAAACTCTCGAGGTTAGCACCGTAATGAAGTACAGCCATAATTACTTGTCATAAATTAAAAGCAACTCCCAGAAGTCTGGTATTAGTTAAACTGTTCCTTTGTTGAGCGAAGCTATTGTATTGCTAAGTAATGACACATTTGAATTAATGATAAAAATGTCAAAAATAATTAATAAATAATAATAAATGAATATTCACGGACATTTCCCACAACGTTTTTTGGTTCCAAGCTAAGCTTATATGCTTGTGTTATGTGTACCAAAATACGGATATACAACATATACTACTTTATTTTGTAAAGACATACTTGTAATACAAAGAAACACCCAGACGAAGAACAAACATGTATGACATATACAGGCTGTCCCAAAAGTCGACGTCAAGCCGAAATCGCATGATGGGTAAGGTCATAACAGTTATCAGAAAAATATAAAAAAAAATTATGTCTAGTATATTTAAAATTATAGCAAAAAACATTTTATTCGGGAAAATGTGGGTGTACATTTTCAAAATGAAGCTGAGCTCCGAGAGAGAATTACGGAGGCAGTTGATTTTGTCAATAATGGAAGATTCGCCCGTCTGATATCAAGATCTTTTTTAAATAGATGTCGTGCTTGTACTGCAACTGAAGGAAAACCGTTTGAACATCTTTTGTAATAAATGTTGCGATTGAAACGGAACTGTTTTTTTATTATTTTTTACTACTAGGATCCTTATTTGCTTCTGTGACTCATAAACGTCACTATCTTTCTCTCTTACCCTCTATGGAATGACTCCTTCAAACAAGAATTTGAAATTTGAGCTCTTAAGTAACGCTTTGAGTTCACTAGAATCACTTTTAGTAAAGTCAAAGAAATTATTCAAAACCGACTTTCCTTGAAAAAATATTTTTTGTACCCGATCTAAGAAATAATTTAATAAGTTTTATACCACTTTAGAATCCTTATTAAATGCGCTAATTCTTAAAGTTACTTGCCAGACTTGCGTGGTATAATTTTTTTTCAGGACCGTCAGTTAAAGTAGAGCGAAAAACTGATTTTCAAAACGTGGTTCTGCAAAACATGACACCTTCTTTCAAGCTGGACCAGTTAGCTCAGATTTTATATTTACAAATTACAGAAGCACTATTCAGGATGAAATAAATAAAAAAAAATTGGCAAAAAGTAAAGATTTGTAGCAACAGAAAGGTAAATACTGTTACAGGGTGTACATTTTCCCGAATAACATATTTTTTGCTATAATTTTAAATATACTAGACATAATTTTTTTTTAATATTTTTATGATAACTGTTATCTAATCTTACCTTACCCATCATGCGATTTCGGCTTGACGTCGACTTTTGGGACAGCCTGTATAAACATCACACAAATTATTGTCCCGTGCGGGAACTGAAACCGCGACCTCTGAATGACAGTCCGTTACACTAGACCTAGAAGCCCGTCAAAATCATCCATTTTGACCTACATCGTTCGATAAACTCTATGTTCATAATACAAAAATTTTACGAAACACAAACAAAAATTGCATATTAATGGCTGTCAAGCCCATCTTTAGATAGATCTAAAGATGAGCTCCATAAAACAATTGAATTGGAAAGAATTGGAGACTTCTAAGTCTCCAATTCTCGGAGATATTTTACACAGTAATAATCAATGTAATCGTTACAAGAGTATAGGCATGTTTTAATACAATCTAAGCTATTTATAATTATGCTGAGCTAGATTGTAATTTAATTATGAATAGAAGTTAAATTCCATAAAATGAGATCTTTATAAGTTACTAGCTGTTGCTCGCGATCGAGTTTAGAATTTTTTTCCCGATTTTGCAACATTTTTTACTACTTCTTCGCTCCTATTGGTCGTAGCGTGATGTTACTAGCCTATGACCTTCCTCGATAAATGGGTTATCCAACACAAAAATATTTTTTCTATTCGAACCAGTAGTTCCTGAGATTAGCGCGTTCAAACAAACGAAGAAACAACAAACTCTTTAGCTTTATCATATTAATATAGATACCACAAAACCACATGAGCAACTATCTCTCACAAACAAAAAATTTTAACTTGCAAACATAATAAGAAACATTACAAACAAACAGAAAACATACGAATCTAAAATAATCCGTCTATTTTTCAAAGTTGAAACAAAGCTGTTGATTTATTTTATTTCCAAAGGCAATTTTCAATGAAACTGATAAAAATATCAGTCCAAAACTTTTTCCGAACCAACGTAAAGCAATTACTAAAAGAGCAATCAAACAAATTACGATTGAATCTGAGGAGGAAAAGCGGTTTTTAAATTATTACTTTTTAGGGTTCTATACCAAAAAAACCGGAAACAGCAACTTTCCTGTCCATTCATCCGTCCGTCTTCCAACAGGCTGCAGTTAAAATTTTCAACTTATTTTAAAAGTCAAGATATAAATAAATAAATATTCACAGACATTTCACACAACGTCCCCTGTCCCAAGTTAAGCTTTATATGCTTGTGATATGGGTACCTGAATACGGATATACTACATATACTACTTTTTTTTTGTAAATACATACTTATAATACATAGAAACACCCAGACGCAGAACAAACATTTGTGTGATATTTAAAAACATTACACAAATGATTGCCCCATGCGGGAATCGAACCCGCGACCTCGTGATCGGCAGTCCGTTACATGAACCACTAGACCACGAAGCCCGCACGAAGTTACTATAAATATTTAAGTAAATAAATATTAATGGACTTTCCCACAACGTCCTCTGGTCCCAAGCTAAGCTTATATGCTTGTGTTATAGTTATACTTAGTCCAAGGAACTTGTAAGCTAATCTGCTGATCAAAATTTAACTCAGAGTACGGTATATAATTTATCATCAAATCAAAATATTGTAACTTAATTTTACAATAAATAAATAAATATTCATATACATTTCACACAACGTCCTCTGGTCCCAAGCTAAGCTTATATGCTTGTGTTATGGGTACCAGAATACGGATATAATACATAAACTACTTTTCGTTTGTAAATACATACTTATAATACATAGTAAACACCCAGACGCAGTACAAACATTTGTATGACAATTATTATTAAAAACATCACACAAATGATTGTCCTGACCGGGAATCGAACCCGAGACCCCATGATCGGCAGTCCGTTATACGAACCACTACACCACGAGGCCCGTCAATAAATATGAAGTGAAGATACGACACTGTGATGATGCTGATACGGAACCCTTCGAGCGCGAGTCCAACTCGTGCCTTATCTTAGACTTTTATTTATTCTGTGGATATTGAAATTAATGTACGTTGACTCTACTCTAAGATTATTTGTTTTAAGATTATTAATAATGTCTTTCTTTATTCCTACAATCAATCAATGACAGACTTTGTTTGTGTAACTATTTTGAAAGATAATGGTTGTATTTTATTTACTGCTGATATAATAATGATTAATGTGTTAATAGTCAATCGAATGGCCCTTACGGAATTAAACGGCTTTGTTAATCAAAATACCGTCGTTGGCGCGCAAAAGCCGGTGCTCAAATCGGTGTGGTGATCACGCGCAGCGGGTCCGCGTCTAGGCACTTTCCACGGCGCAAAATTCCGGGTGAACTAAATTGCTACAGCTAGTATCAAATATTTACTATGAATACGAGACAAAATATTACTAAAAAATTAAACGTCAAAAATCATTTATATTCGTAATATTGAAATCTTCCATTTTGTTAGCAACTTCAAGTAAACATTTGACAACAGCTGCTGTTAACTTCTATATAAAGTGCTATTAAAACTTTTAAATACTAGCATAATTTTACCGGTTATATATTTCGGCAACACTCACACAGTTATTATAAAATACTAGCTCATGCCCGCAGATTCTTCCTCGTTTGTAGTTACTGTCCCACTACTTAATTTTTTGCGTGGTAATAAATAGTCTATGTGCTACTTCGATCTATAAGATATACAACTGTAAATTTTTATTAAAATCCATTCAGTAGGTTTTGCGTAAAAGAGTAACAAATACCCTTACATCAATCCCTCCATACCTATATACATTCTGACATACTTTTGTTTGTTAGGATATAACCACGGCTTTTCGTCTTTTAGCCTCAAATTCAATACCAAAATAGTTTCAGTTGCGATATTTCATATAACCTATTGATCCTCTCACAAAATAAACTAGTAGAAGCAGGAATAGGGCTGCCATCTCTCTGGATTTCCCAAGATATGTCCTAGTTTGAAGGGCGTTCAAAGGCTGTCCGGCAGGGGTATATGAAAAACTTCCGTGGAAAGCCCGAATACTTTTGCTGTCGGGGGAGAAAGTTAAAATTAAAAATTTTAATATCATCATTCTCCTGTCCTTATCTTGTTATTCGGTATCGGCGCACCATGACTTGTTGTTCACGCTGCAGCTGCAATGGATTGTGGCTGCTTTTAAGACCAGCCGCCTGCCTGACGTTAACCCTCTTAGAGCGCAGATGTTATGTGACGTGGTTCACCTGATCGGTTTTTACAACCCCCTCGCAAGACATGGGGAGGTGACACTTGTATTTTTAATCCGTCACCGCACCTACAAATTAATACAATGTTTTTATTTTTGTTGCAATAAACAGTTTTTCAGAGATATCTGGTGAAAATATGTAATATTTATTATATCCAGTATTCTTGCCGTATTTATCCGTCATTAGCAATTTCGGAGATGGCAACCCTAGGTAAGAGGGAAGCGCCACATCCTATTGAATTATGGAGCGCTTTTTGCTTTCTTTGCAAAGTTGTAAGCGTTGCCTCCTTAATACATTGAGTCCATTCAAATAATAATGCTATATATTATATACTCTTTACAATATTAACGGGCCCAGTGGTTAAGCAGTTAGCGTAGCAGACTGCGGATTGTGAGGTCATAGTTTTGATTCTTGCGTGTTTTGTACCTAAATACGTATTGAACGTACATGAATATATGAATATTCTTATTATAATTAACAAAATAGTCATTTTCGTAGGTATGTAAGTTTGTATGTCCATATGTAATCTTAAATCTAGAAAACTACATAAATGATTTTAATTTGGTTTTGAGGCGGTTTTAGCAGACAGAGTGGTTCAAGAATGTCTTGTTGTTTTGGTCAATTTGTTAAGGGCCTACATCAATATTATCGTATATCATCGCCGACACGTACATATTAACACAGCCAGTAGGCACAGAAAATGAAGAATTAGGGATACTTTTCCTATTTACTCAAAATCTACTAAATATGTTTTAATTCTGATTTACGTGTTTCTATATATAATAGTTACCTATGTTTTTAAAGTTATTTCATTAGTTAATACGCGATAATAGACCGACAAATGAAAAAAATAAAAATTTTGAGAGGTTGTTTCGCCAAGATTTTCTATCGAGAAAACTTTTTTCAATCGTGTTTCTGAGTTGATGCGATACTAGATCATATATTGAAAAAACATATACTTAAAAATTAGAGCTCTAGCCATTCAATCTAAAGAAACAATGATAACTTCGTACATAGAAAAATGCACGAAGCTATTTTGGTATCGTCTTAAGTTTAACGGTATCCTTACTTCTTATAAAACAAAGTCGTAATTTTTGTATGTATGTCCCTATGTGAGCTTATATCTTCAAAAATACGCAACGGATCTTGATGCGGGTTTTTTTAATAGATAGAATGGTTCAACAGGTTGCCTTTTTTGCATAATTTGTTGGGGTTTGCTGTATATTGAATGAGATATTTGCCGAGTAACTCGGACGCGCGCAAGCTATAAATGAAAACGCTGCCTTATCTATGTGAGGCACAACAAACTAATGTATGGAAAAATTGTTTGTTACCTATAGTTCTTCAAAAAAGTCGCGAGGGCATATGTCTATCTTTTAAGGGAAACCCGTTGTACCCATAATAATGTCTAAAATTTTATCAAATTCAATAGGGTGTTTTCAAAAGCTATTTATGTGTATATGGTAATATTTTTCATCAAATTAAGTAGCTTAGTTAGCTTACGCAATTAATATAGATTACTGCTCTTTACAGCATGCAATTTAAATGAATATCTTAGGAGATATGACGAAAATAGAATATTACGTATAATTATTACAATTGTATAATTATTACGTATATATAATTTATTAATATACGCTATAAAATAAAATACTTGAAACTGTCTGAGCAACGCGAACGTTTCCTCGGTCTTCTATCCATACTCCAATGTTTTGATGTTTGGTTAATGTTGGATGTATGAATGTAGGGATGTTTGTGGTTCTTTCACGTAAAGACTGCTGGATGGATTTTCATGAAACTTTCCAATCGAATCGAAATCCGTATCGGTGTTGAGTTGGTCTTTATAGGCGTCGGTGTCGTCGTCGGCGTCGTCGTCGGCGTATGGTCGTTACGCTGCTCAAATCCCGACGTATTGGTGCTGAGTTGGTGTTTATAGGCGTCGGCGTCGCCATCGGCATCGGTGGCGGCGTCGGCGTCGGCGTATGGTCGTTACGCTGCTCAAATCCCGATGTATCGGTGCTGAGTTGATTTTTATAGGCAACATTTTACACTGATGCTTCGCTTCTATTCGTTGCAGCGTGATGTTATATAGCCTATCCTTCCTTGTTATCCTATGTTATATAGCCTTCCTCGATAAATGTACTATCCAACACTGAAAGAATTTTTCAAATCGGTCTAGCGGATCCTGAGATTACCGCGTTTAAACAAACAAACAAACTCTTTCGCTTTATAATATTAGTATAGATTACTTATCGGAGGTTTAAAAGCTCGCTAAAATCGGTTCGCGAAAATTGTCAAAACTTGTTATTCATAATAGTCTTTTTACGCTAAAACGTTTATTATCTCTCCGATAAAATCTCCGTTTAAACCTCCGATAAGTCATTATGAATAAGACCAGTAGTTTATATTGAGGGAAGGGGAGTCAATAACTAAAAACCTGGGTGAAGCGTCGGGCATTAGCTAGTCTATAACATATTAGACAAAAATTTTATGTCACAATTCTCTTGTATTAGTTATCTATAAAGACTGTGTAAGCATCAAAGCCAAACAAATAATATCTATACAGGAAAAGGAAAAATCTAAACGAAAATCCATTAACAATAAATCTGTTGCGATGATATTAATTTCGCTTAACGGAAAATGTAGCGACAACACGTTTTGAAAATAATTGGTCAAGTGCGAGTCGGACTCGCGCACGAAGGGTTCCGTACCATTATCTATGCAACATAAGGCAACGTTATTAGTATCGAGCAAGAAACGGAAAAAAAATCATGTTTGTTGTATGGGAGCCCCCCTTAAATATTTATTTTATTTTATTTTTAGTATTTGTTGTTATAGCGGCAATAGAAATACATCATCTGTGAAAATTTCAACTCTCTTGCTATCACCGTTCTTGAGATACAGCCTGGTGACAGACGGACGGACGGACGGACGGACGGACGGACGGACGGACGGACGGACGGACGGACGGACGGACAGCGAAGTCTCAGTAATAGGGTTTCCGTTTTTACCCTTTGGGTACGGAACCCTAATAAAAACTGTGATTACATACCTATACAATTTTTTCTAAGTGAAAAATCCTGTCTGAATAACTTTGCTTAATAAAAAAAATTGGTCAAGTGTGAGTCGGACTCGCGCACGAAGGGTTCCGTACCATTATCTATGCAACATAAGGCAATGTTATTAGTATCGAGCAAGAAACGGTAAAAAAATCATGTTTGTTGTATGGGAGCCCCCCTTAAATATTTATTTTATATTATTTTTAGTATTTGTTGTTATAGCGGCAATAGAAATACATCCTCTGTGAAAATTTCAACTCTCTAGCTATCACCGTTCTTGAGATACAGCCTGGTGACAGACGGACGGACGGACGGACAGCGAAGTCTCAGTAATAGGGTCCCGTTTTTACCCTTTGGGTACGGAACCCTAAAAACAAAGTCGTCATCTCTTTATATAGGTACCTATATAAGTCTTCTGTACGTGTGTTTGTAATTGAACTCCTCCTAAACGGCTGGACCGATTTTGATGAAATTTTTTGTTGTTGATTTTTACACAGAATTGTATGGCAAAACGTTTGCCGGGGCAGCTAGTTTTTGTATATATTATTATGTGTTTATGTAAGCTAATATTTTCTAAACTACGCAACGGATTTAGATGCGGTTATTAATAGATAAAGTGGTTTAGTAGGATGGCTTTTTTGTATAATTGGCTTTAATTTTTTAATTCCACGTGTACAATGTTGCGGGCAACAGCTAGTAGTGTATAAATCTTGCCTGCAACTTCATTTACGTGAAATTTTGGATGACTGAGCAATAAGAAACGTAATGCAGGATTTCCCGAAGGAATTAGATATTATCCTGGGATAAATTATAGCCTATACCTTAAGTTAGATCTCTAAAAACATATAATTAAAAACGGTATATAATGCCATGCAATAGTTTTGGCGTGATGTGCATGCATCTCCGTGTGGTGACGGATTAAGAATACAAATACAAGTGTCACCACCCCATCTCCTCCCAAGGGTGCTGTAAAAGTCAGCTAAGGGATATTGCACACAGATAACATCTTAAAAACTCGAAAAGAAACCCTGTGCCAACACGCCTGGTTAGTGCGGCACAAAAGACCATAATCCCTCCCAAACTGGAAGTGTGAACAGTGGGACGTAAATTGGCTGGAGAAGAAAAGAAGAGATGTGCATGCAAACATAAAGACAGACAAAAAGTTCTAGAAAATAAATGTTATAAAATAAATAAAGATCACGAAAGGGTTACGCTTAGTTTAGGTCCAGGGATCTTTGTGTAAAATATCAGTAAGCGTAAAAAATGTCAAGTTTAAAATTATTATGTAAATTCTTGTAAGTATTAGGGATACCCGGGATATTCGCCCTTGCTACCTCACCCCGCGCCATTACCCACGCGCTACGCATTTCATTCAACCAGCAACAAGTGCGCTGTTAACCGCGTCGCCGCCGTAGACTAGCTCCCTACTGAAAACATTTTGAAACAGTTATATTTTTTACACCACCTACTCTGTACATCATTATTTAAATTTTAATATGTCAACTCCTGTGATAATATGAATCGGTTGTGTTTCAAAACTGTTAAGTTGAAGTGGAAAATGACTTGTTTAAGTAATCAGTTTTTTCGGACTTTGATCTCGGAGAGTGTTCAAAAAGTGGAGTGACTTAGGCAGGTAGTGTATTTTTAGCTAACTTTCATGTTTGGTATGAATATAATTGTGATATTTTCATACACTCATAATAATCTTGTAAAACGCAAATGTTTTCCAATGGGTGAAGCAGTGTCGTCGTTATTGCAATAGTGACCACTATGGTAGCTATGGGTTCGATTTGAAGAGATTATAATTGAGTAATGAACATAAATCTTTTCACGTTTTGAAGCTTTCTTGAATATTATTAAGGACAAAATAAAATACTGTATATTTTTTTCTTGTAAATAGGTGTGTTTTTACGATTATTGAGCTTTGTGTATAGACATGGTTGTAGTTGTATAGTTTGACAATAACAATCTATATTATATTTTACTTTTGATTAAATTTTTACTATATTATAAAGCTGAAAAGTTTATATTATATTATTTAAAAATAATATTATTTAAAAATATTATTTAAAAAATTGTTACTATTTTGGATAGTACATTTATCGAGGAAAGCTATAGGCTATACAACATCACGCTGCGACTAATAGGAGCGAAGCATTAGTGTAAAATGTTGTAAAAACGGGGAAAATTTTATTGATTTCATGCATATTAAGTTGCTTACTCTGAAAAGAAAAAACCTAGTGTCGACTTAATCTCAAAAAATTTATGTACTATACATATTTACTAAACAATAAAATATACGGTATTCTCAATATAACTAAATGTATATTGTAAGATCTCTCTCTTCAACTTCTGTATCGCTTATTTGTTATTTACTCCATGAGTAATCTCTATAAGTGTTTTGCTTTTTAATCTTCATAAGTATTATATTATTTACTATTTTTATTACAAAAATAGAGGTAAATTATTCAATTCTATCTGTTATTGTACTAATAAAACAGCTTGGATGCACTTATTTTGTTGACATCAACATATTATATTATGTCTCTGTAATATTATTAAACTTTAATGGTCTTATTCATAATAACTTATCGGAGGTTTAAAAGTTCGCTAAAACCGGTTCACTATAAAATTTTCAAAAATTATTATTATTATTATTATATATAATAGTCAGTCATAGTCAGTCTATTATTCATAATAGTCTTTTTACGATAAAATGTTTATTATCTCTCCGATAAAGTTTTTGTTTAAACCTCCGATAAGTCATTATAAATAAGACCATTAGTTTTTGTCATCATTATCATAACATCCCGCCTTTTTCCCACGGGGATAGGCAAAGACTAACTATTTGTATATTATATTTTTCACCTTCTATAACTGTATTTATTAACCAAAATATTTTTCGTTACAGATAATGGATATTCCAGATAATCATTGGTAAATATTTTCGAATCGTAGACATTAAGAGAATTACAAACTTAACTTTAATGAAAGATTTCCAATAATAACCTAACTTGTACAATAATATACCAATCCAATGCGTAGATTAGATATCTATCCAGCCCACTAACGCCCCACTGCTGGGCACGAACCTGGTCCACTTAGGCTGGGACTAGGATCTACTGTGCCGCGCTGAACATGCGTGTTGGCACTGAGTTTCTTTTCGAATTTTCTTTCTTTTACGGGAGACGTTAGTTGTGTACAATATCCCTTAGTTGGCTTTTACAGTACGCTCGGGAGGAAAGAGGGTGGTGACACGTGTGTTCTTAATCCACCTTACCACTTATCATCACACGGACTGCGTCACCACACAGACTAGATAGATACACAGTTTAATAATTACATTTGCTTAGTGCGAAATAAATAAGTAATGAATGTGGGAACTAGGATGTCTTAAAGAGTCTTGAAAGATTTTTTTGTGACTCTCGCGCTGTAGAGTATAGTGAAGCTGAATTTTGTAAGTACGTTTTATTAATATACGATTAAAAGTTTTCTATTTACCTACACAGTTCTCTGCAACGCAAAATAAATATCTAATATTTTCTCGGCATTTTAATAAAATGAAAGGAGAATTTATTAAATACTTAATATTAAAAAAATGTCAAGAAGCCTAAGAATATTTGAAACCAGAAAACATCGTGCCTTTATGAAAAAGCCTACAAAATGTCATCTTTTTATAAAAGATTTTCGACGTCTTCAATGGCTATTGAGTCAGTCTTATTTAATTATATTCATAAAAATAATTGTTTGTACCCATTTAGTAAATGTTTATGAATTTCAACTTTTAACTAACTATATCGATCCATAATGGCGTGTTGTGCCCACGCTTATGTATGGAAGCGAATGTTGAGCGTGGCAGAAGAATCACGAAAGTAGAATAAATGCTGTAGAGATGCGTTCTCTGAGAAGTATGCGTGGTGTGACTATGAAAGATAGATTAAGAAATGAAATCGTAAGAGAACGTTGCGGTCCGAAAGAGGATGTAGTGACTACAAGGTGAAGAAAAGTATGCTGAAGTAATTTGGCCATGTGGAGAAGATGGATGATAGTCGATTAACGAAAGGGATATACAGGGCGGAGGTGAGTGGGAATGCTAGGACAGGACGCCCGAGAAAAGTATACTCTGATGTCATCACAGGTATACTTCAAAAGGGCCAAGTGCGTAGCACTTACAACTGTCGGGCATGTATGACAAGATGTAAGATTGTGGATGAAGCCAAGAAACTATATTTGGATCGTAGCAGATGGCGCTCTATAGTCTCTGCCTACCCCCATGGGAAAAAGGCGTGATTTTATTATGATGATGAATGATGCAACTACCTATAATAATAAATTCGAAGTAATACGTATTGGTAAATTTTATCCTGTGTCAACACGCCTGGTTAGCGCGGCTCAGTAGACCATAATCCCTCCCGAGGTGGAAGAAGCCTGTGCCCAACAGTGGGCAACGTTTATGGGCTGGAGAGAGAGAATACTTACCAACCATAGAATTTACTAAATTTGTTATTCTTGTTCTTTGTTAAAACACATCAAATAGTTATGAAAACAGCAGTGAAAACTAGACTACTGGTTGTAGGTTTAATTCTTGTGCTGTTCAAATATCTGTGACTATTTTTACCTAATTCTCGTGTTGCTTTGTCAGTAATTAAACTCTTCCACGACGCTCTATCGCTAATGAGTACATTTTGTGCAGATGTGTACTCGGGAAATATTGTGTGCATATTGGGCAGAACTGATAATAGTTCAATATTTATTTATAAACCTCCGTAAAGGCAGAGTGATCTACAGATCACTCTGCCTTTACGGAGCCGTGCCCCACAGTTTTACATGTTTACCTACAGGTAAACATGTAAAACTGTGGGGCACGGCTCATGTCTAATAATAACCAATAGCTTTGCATTTTCCCATAAACGCCATGCAAAAATTATACGCAATAATTACAAGTTGAGATCTCGTCTTTGAAACAAAGGCTTCTACGAGGTTCTTTTAAAATATGACAAGTAATTATGACCGTACTTTATTTATTACGGAGTAGGCTTAAAAAAGGGACAGACCATAGCTCACAGCCATCGTCATTTTGTCTATATTATAAAGAGATACAACTCAGAACATTACAAAAATATCAAATTTTGATATTAAACAACAATTAATTGTAGAAATTGTCTATAGCAATTAATGTATGGTTGGCTGTTTTGAAAATGATAACTACAATAGTTTTAAATAAACTACCTAGCTTAAGAATTAGAAAGAAAACTAAGAGTGTATAGTGTCAAAAGGAAACATTAAAATTATCTGTTTTTCTTAGTTGATGATTCTATTGCAATAACTATAACTATTATACTTTTTAAACTTATATTACTTTATGTATCTTTACTTATTATAAAACAAAGTCGTTATTTTTGTATATATATTCCTATGTGAGCCTATATCTCCAAGACTACGCAACGGATTGTGATGTGGCGTCTTTTGTTAGATAGAGTGATTCAAGAGGATGGCTTTTTTGTATAATTTATCAAGATTTAGTTCCTTAATTTCACGTGTAAGAAGTTGCGGGCAACAGCTAGTATCTTAGAAGGTAAAAATATTTATAAATGTTTATCTACGAGACGTAGAAAAACAACAGGTTGAATAAATTAAATGTGAATGTAGAAACTACCTGGAAGTTCTTGATCCCGCGCAACAGGTAATAAGCCTTTCACCCTCTTTTTCTAAAGGCTGCTCTATCTATACTAATATAATAAAGCTGAAAAGTTTGTTAGTTTGCTTGTACTAATATATAAAGCTGAAGAGTTTGTTTGTTTGAACGCGCTAATCTTAAGAACAACTAGGCCGATTTAAAAAATTCTTTCAGTGTTAAATAGGGCATTTATCGAGGAAGGCTTTAGGCTATATAACATCACGCTACAACTAGTAGAAGTGAAACAGTAGTGAAAAATGTTGCAAAAACGGGGAAAATTTTCTAAATTCCAAGCGGACGGAGTCGCGGGCAACAGAATTTGTTATTTTAATAATACTCACTTGCTTGCCTAGCACTCACTTCGCGGATTTGTCATCGTATCGAACGACTACGATGTTAGGCAGCAATATAGCCTACGATGATTGTGCTACGTAAGTCGTAGCACGTCTACGAATATTATGCTGACATTTACGTGGTATTTGGAATGTAGAGATTCCAAAGTGCACGTAAGTGCCAGCACTTTATTATAACCTGTACTGATTATAAAACATGGTTTTTATATGTATGTCCCTATGTGAACTTATATATTCTAAACTACTAACAAATTTTCATGCGGTTCTTTTTGTAGTTAGAGTGGTTCAAATGTATGTTTTTTTTTGTATAATATGTGTGGTTTTTAAATCCTACGCATAATAAACATTTCTTGACATTTCTGTGATTCTGTATGTATTTATTTTAGAATTGTATTATTATTTTTTTTTTTTTTTTTTTTTTTTATTAGTTGTACTTACACAAAAAATGGTAAAACATAGCTGGTTTTAATGTTTAACACATGTACTGCATCATCTACTTATTGTAAACCTATGCTCACAAATAGAGAATACTCTGACTTTGACTCTGTCGAAGTTGCGCGCAACAGCTTATATTATAATAAAACAAAATGTTTTAGTAATAAATTCCGCATAAATCGCATCAATAGTGTTGGCATGCTAATACGCCGTCGGACATACAGACAGATGTACTATGTCCAAGTTGCTTTTGTATTTATATTATGAGTACCATATCTTGATGTTATGCATATTATACTTTGTAGAATATCAAACTATGTCACTATTGTTATATTATATACAAAAATGTAATACAAACATAGTTTCAAATTTTCGAAATGACTTGTCAACTGTCTGAATTTTTGAATAAATAAATACGTCTTAAACTAATAATTAGGAAACAGCTGTAACTGTCATGAGATTAATAATATTTTCGTCATGATTCCTGCATTATTAAAGAGTTCGTTTATTCTATAACTAGCCTAGACTGGTACGCATAGAATTTAAAAAAAAAAATTTTCACTAATATCTTCGCTCCTATTGGTCGCAGCGTGATGTTATATAGCATATAGCTTTCTTCGATAAGTAAACTGTCCAAAACTTAAAGAATTTTACGAATTTAAGCGTAGTTCCTGAGATTAGCGCGCTTAAACAAACTAACTCTTTAGCTTGATAATATTAGTATAGAAATGCAATTAATAACAAAAGTAACAACATACAAAAATTACATTAAAAAATAATCTGAGAGCGAAAAAGCATTTGTTTATGCAAACTACACATTTTGTTTGTATATCAAAAACCAACAACTAACAAATTCAACAGAAACACTGTGTACTGCGATAACGTGATTGGCAAAAATGCTATTTGCAGATTTGGCCGCAAATTTTGTGGTTTGAATATATTTTTTAGAGTTCCATTTCATTTTTGAGAAATAAAGTTTTACATAAAATACAAATATTTGCTTACAAAATAATCCTGTACACAAATATGTTTTATTTGTCACTAAAGACCATTGTTTTAAGTTCTTTGTTATCAGAGACAAAAGCTGCTACACAAAGAGCAAACACATTACATTTATCTTGTTTTACTTACAAATATAGCAAATTAAATAACATAACAATATGTTAAACATACTTATGTTAACGTGGTTTTATTCAACAGTTTTGATTAAATTTAATATGGAACCGAACTTTTGAAAATATTATACAATTAAGTACATAATTATTGTAATGGAATGTAATCTTTATCTTTACCTATTATAAAACAAAGTCGTAATTTTTGTATGTATGTCCCTATGTGAGCTGAAATCTTCAAAAGTTCGCAACGGATTTTGATGCGGTTTTTTATAATAAATGGAGTGGTTTAAGAGGATGGTTTTTTCGTATAATTTAATAAGGTTTAGTTTTTAAATTCCACGCATACGAAGTTGCGGGCAACACCTAGTTTACAATAAAAAGTAATCTATGTATAAAATTTCTTGAAACAGACTTTGAAATGTAGTAAGAATATGAAAGATATTATTATTCTCTAAAAAGCACTTTTAAAATGTTTTCAATGGCAAGGACATCCTTTCTATCGTCCTTTACTGTTATTCATTCATTATTAAACATATTTGGTTTTATTCATAATGACTTATCGGAGGTTTAAACGGAGATTTTATCGGAGCGATAATAAACGTTTTATCGTAAAAAGACTATTAATAATAACAAGTTTTGACAATATTCGCGAACCTTTTTGCGAACTTTTAAACCTCCGATAAGTCATTATGAATAAGACCAATTGTTATATACCACCTATACAATAACTCATCAATAACACATCTTTAAGACATTTTCATAAATTACAGTAATAAGCTAATTAATGTCCAAAGTTTCATTCATATTCATAACTAGCTGTTACCCGCGCTTTCATACCAGTGGAATTCCTACTTACTTGACACTTATGGTCACATTTTGGACAACTCACGCAATATCTTTGTAAATTGTAGTCTATGTGTTATTCTGATATATAAGCTACATTATTGTAAGGTTTCATTAAAATCCATTCAGTAGTTTTTGCGTGAAAGAGTAATAAACAAAAGTTTATATTATTAGTAGGATGTATGCCACATACCTTGACCTTTAAATTATTGCTGTGCACAGACTACAACGATTTTTCAACATTGGTAAGACATTCTTCAGTGCTCAGCAATAGAATAAGTGTTACATATAAACCACAAAAATGTGGCACTTTGTTAAAGGTACATAAAATATATTATCATTACCTGGAAGGACTCAATAATTTAGCAGAATCTTACAATTCTGCAAACCTTTTCTTTGACTTTGATAAAATGATGGGTTACGGTGATTACTTTTCTTAACTTATGGAGGAGCTTTTTGAGACAAGTAAAGTTGAAAATATTGTATTTTAGATTATGTTTTTACTTTCACATATAGATTTTGAAATAGAAATTTTGCTTTTTTGAGCAAAATGCTAAGAGTTATTTTGAGGTAGCTCTCGCACACCACTGCAGAAATTTTCACACTAAGATGTTTGGTTACACACGTAGAATGATGCGGAGAATGAACGAAAAAGTAGTCAGTCAGTACGTGCGGTCAGTAAAAGAGGTAGCTATATTAATTAATAAATTTTGACATTACAAAATACCTATAAAAATATCACCCACCCCTAAAAGGCTTCCAAAGTTGTGTTATGGCCTGATCATTACATACTCGTAGGTAATACTGCGCTTAAATCGGTATTTCCAGGCAACTAAAACACCCACATTATAAGTATGTGGGTGTTATTATAGTTTGAAATATATTCCTAGAGGACTTAACAAATACGTAATGTATTCAAGTCTTAGGTCTCTTGAATAAACTTCATAAATATTGTGGGTTTTATGTCATCTCACATGTGAGGGTAGGTACACATATTAAGATTGATTTGCCTGTGTTAGTGTGAAGTGTCTGTTTTACCTATATGCAACCATATTGTAAGTTTGGCAATAATGCAACTAAAATTGAAAAATTATTAATTTACTTTTTTTCTCTCTCTTTCTTTCATCCCATTAACGTCCCACTCTGGTCACGGGCCTCCTCCACTTTGGGAGCGATAATGGTCTACTGAACTGCGCTGACATGGCGAGTTGTACAGTGTGTATTTTCGAGGTTACTGTCTCACACACAGAGGTTGTCTATGTACAGTATCCTTAAGCTGGCTTTTACAGCGCCCTGAGAAGAAATAATTTGCTTAGTTCTAAAAGAAAAAAATACGCTTGATAATCCTAAATATCTTTTTAAATACTTGCATTGTCATCGGTTCTTGAAAAATTTATGCAAAATTTCAAATCAATCCGAAAATCGCGTTGATAGATTCTATTACATAGATTAATATATTGATAGATACATAGGTACCTACCGAACTTATAAAAGCGTGTTAAAAAGGTGACTCTTGGATTTTTAATCCGTCACCACACGGACGAACTAAATCAACCTAGGGAATAAGACTCCAATTTATTACCATAATATTTATTAAATGTTCTAGCTACAACATGAGAAGACTGCTTAATTATACTCCCTTGCTTTGCTTTGCTTTAAATAATAAATTAAGAACGGTTTCAGAAAATGGACCAATATTACATTATAAATACTCATTACATTTTAATTAAAGAAATAAATATTTGCCGCGATTTTTAAACATAGACTTATGCAAAACATAAAACAAAATTACTGGGAATTGGGACTATCAGGAAGTTGTCACTGGTGGGCAAAATAAAATATATTTTGTGTAAGAATATTTTTGTTTACATTTTTTTTAAATTAGAATTTCACATGAAAGTAGGATGAAAGATTTTAAATGTAAAATAAAGAACTGGTAATTGCACTCCGGGGAGTCTTACAAATAAGAATTTACGCTTTACAAAAAACCCGCTTTTTTAATCTCGCTGGGGAACATACTTTACTTTTTAGGATTATCGCCTTAATACTGTGACGGTAGGCCTGTGAGTTATTTATCAGTTAGGTGGTTCAAATAATGACTCTTATCCCTCAGATCGCTCCTATAGTATCTATTCTTAAATATTTCATTTAGCAGCGTTAGCACCATAGGCACTTCTTGTATTCAACACAAGAGGAAAAAAATTATGTCTTCAAATAAAACTACTTTTTACGGATTTAGACAGGAATAACATGTATAAGAGTCTAAAACCGTAAGAAGTGGTTTCATTTATATAGAGTCCCACAAGTATTAGAGAGTATTCTTAGGTCTTTTCAGAATATGGCTTATTTTAATTCCGCCTAAGTCACGTATGAAAATATGTATAAAGTAGAAGATAGGTATTTAAGATATTAATTTTATCTAACTAATTTTATTACAGTCTTTTTATATTCCTGACGTTTTTTCGCTATATAAACTATACCAAGATCTTAAAATTTTGCAAGATGGTTTTGGTTGCCACAAAAACAAGATTTTTTAACCGACTTAAAAAAAGGAGGAGGTTCTCAATTCGTTTGTATGTTTTTTTACGTTTGTTACCTCATAACTTTTAACTGGGCGAACCGATTTTAATGATTATTTTTTTTATTTTAAAGTTTCTGGTTTCCGTGTGGTCCCATGGGCACCAAGTCAGGATCTGATGGTTATCCACTGAGAAATCGAGGAAATCTCCCAAATTTCAAAGGCACATGAAGTGGGTTGAACTTTTTTAAAAAAATACTCTATTTATTAACTTTATCAACAACAACATTACAATAATGCAAAATACAATGTTAATACTTAATAACAATGGCTCCATGAAGTCGAAATTAAATTAAAAATAGTGAAAAGTACGATTATAGTAGGTACGGTATAATTTCATGTGAAAATTCGTTATTTTTTATTTATCATCATTATAGTCATACATCACGCCGTTGAATACACCAACAACCACCGCGATGTCTATTCTAGATTCTATCCATTATACGGTTGCTTGGAAGAAATCACATTAGTGATAAGGCCGCCCTTTGTGCAATAGCTTTTAAGACTGTATTTCTTTTTGTTTTTACATTCTGTGTAAAATTGCTGTTTGTGCAAATAAAGAATTATCTATATATCTATCACGCCTTTTTTCTATAGGGGTAGGCATAGACTATAGAGCGTCATCTGCTGCGTTCGAAACTTTACTTCCTTGACTTCATCCACTTTTTAATTTTGTATACTAAGTAAAAAACAGTTTTGTGGTATGTTTGTGTTTTTTCTCCTCTCTCTGCCCTACCGGGCCATGGTGGTGCCTTGAGCCTTACCATGACCCGGCAAGGGAGGCCCCCTTTCTTTGCAGGGGGCTCAACTCCGCAACAACTCAACAACGCCGTGCTTGACCACCTCGTCGGGGGGGGGCACAACACGCCGCCTACCGCCCTGCCCGGGGCCCTACGGGGTGGCAAAGTGCCAGCAGAGCGTTCGCGCTCTCACAGGGCGTCCTCACCTGGCCGAGCCCAACACTATTCGCTCTCGGCCATGGATTAAAAGACGACCGAGAGTGTCAAAGTTTTGTGGCATGTGAAGCTGCAGGCAAAAGCTATTTATATGTAGACTTCCCGAGAAAATATCACCCGTGTTGCTAGTGCAACGAAATCACGATATAAATCAAAATTCAACGGATATAATTTTTGTATTACATTTTACTTTATGGAAGTATGCACATGGCACCTTTATCATAAGATAATTACTCCATATTTCCATATCGTTTGATCAAACCAAAGTTAAACTTAAAATATATGCATTACAATGAAACTGACAATACCCAGTTATAATCAACGCTTTTGTGTTAGTGAAACGTTATTTATCGCATTCAAAACAAGAGCTTACGTATTTCAAACCAAATGTTGTAATTTGTATTGTAATTTATTTGAGCAACAATTAATTACTGTTATTATGAGATTCATAAAGATTACTGAAACTAAGATTATGAATTCCAATTATTTACTATATTATATTGTAAATAGAATTATTGGAACTGTATAAGAAGATATTTGCAGTTCAATTTTATCACGATTTAGTTTCTTCGAAAAATTAATGTAGGTAGTTTAGATTGGAATATCGATTAATTAACATAGTTTTCAGGAATGTTATTTATTTATTAATATGTTTCAATATTTCAGTAGATTGTTCGGACTGAATCGATTAAATTTTGTCTGATTCCCCCTATGAATATAATGTCATGAATATCGGTAGCGCTGTTTCGGAAATTCAGATTATATTTATACACAAAGATTTATGAGGTATTAGTCATATTAATGACAAGAAAAATGGTAACTACAACAAAGAGTTGATAGGGTGAAATAACAGATAAGTAGATCCCATTAGTGCTGCCAGAAAATTACAAATGCTTTTAATTTGGCGTCAAAAAATTGCGTTTCAAGTTTCAGTTTATCAAATGGTTAAGAAAAATCGTGCAGTTATTAGGGTTGCCAGGTGGTGCGCGGGATATATGCCCTCGCTTCCTCAATCCGCACCCCTTTCCATTCGGAACGCGTTTCATTTTAACAGCAACAAGTGCGCTGTGGACTGCCTCGTGGAATGGTTCTGTGCAATTATAGAATCTCGTAACAATATCTGTGTTATTATTATTTTAGGTGCAAAGTTTTCAGATTATAGAAATTATGTGTTATTTTTTTTTATTGAAATTGGAAAGTGGACGGATTTTAAAAACAATTTTACAATATTACTTTATGATTAAGTAGTTTTCGATTAACGTTATATTAACTTTCTTAATGTTATATATTATAAAAGATACTTAAATGAATTGAATCGAAGAAGTAGTTAAATGTTTAATTAAATGACAATCCATTATCAGCGCTGTATTGTTGACAAAGAAAGCAAAGCACTAGATGAAGGCCTACACATTAAAACCGCGAGTTACCTTCAGCAAGATGGTGCAACGGCGTTTTGGAAAAAATTTGGAGCTACGGTATGTGAATGGGATTTTCTGATCCAATCGATAGATTGACAAGAAAAAATGCACAAATTACGTAAATAATATTTTGTAACATTGAGCAGATGAGTCGCGCAGACTCATCTGCTCAAATAAAACTACTTTTAACGGATTTAGACGATTTTTGTTACTGTTTTTGTTGTTATTTTTTTGTTACTGTGCAAAATGGGCTATGTAAGGCTATCCGTATTCTGATACCCATAATACAAGCATACAAGCTTAGCTTGGGATCAAAAGACGTTGTAAATTATCCATGAATATTTGTTTATTTATATAACGTGAGGAAGTTATTTTTATACTTAAATAAAACTACTTTTTACGGATTTAGACGCGTATATTAGTTTTAAATTTTGGCCCGACGTTTCCGAGACTTTGCAGTCACCATGGTCACGGGTGAGACTAACACGTGACCATGGTGACTGCAAAGTCTAAATCCGTTAAAAGTAGTTTTATTTGAGCAAATTACGTAAATATTTAAAGATTATTCTGTCTACTCCACGTTAAATTTAAAAAAAAAATGTAGAATTAAGATACAATCTAATAATAGCACCTTAATTTATATTTTTACTTATTATAAAACAAAGTCGTAATTTTTGTAATGAGTTTTGATGCGGTATAAATAATATAAAAACCCTTTCCTCTGAAAGTTATAGAACGCTATGACGTTTATTTATTTATTTTTTTATACTTTATTTTACACCAACTACATTTGATACGTTTGACAATGACGTTTATATAACTTATCTTTACTATATAAAAATAAGTCGGGCTTTCCTTCCTGACGCTATAACTCCAGAACGCACGAACCGATTTCCACGGTTTTGCATTCGTTGGAAAGGTCTCGGGCTCTGTGAGGTTTATAGTTCATTTTTTTAATTTTTTTTTTTAACTTTTTTTTAGTATGGCAAAACAACGTTTGCCGGGCCAGCTAGTAGGTTATAGATCTTAGTTACATAGCGTTCTACAACTTTTTAATTAAAATATCTAAACTGAACTGCAAATGAAGTTACGAAGATATTTCTAAATAAATTCTACCTTTATAATATCTTGTTAAATATTATCGTCAGCTTAGCAAAGATACTGTTGAACTTGTTAGTTATTTAACTTAATAAATTAAAAGAGCTTTATTAATATATTTGAAAGACATCTGAAGGGCTCTTTTAATTTATTTTGATATAATATGTCTATTTTACTGTCACCTTAATATTAAGTGCAATGACAGGGGTGGTTACTTATATTATTAATCTTGATTTATTATTCTAAGAATCCAATCAATATGATAGAACTTATACTATTATGTTACCAAAACAAACTCAAAATATTTATTTTTAGTTTTAGCCCCTTTTGCAGTAAAAACATTTCGAGTATAGATTTTAAAATAAATATAAAAAGGAGAAAC
Source organism: Orgyia antiqua (assembly GCA_916999025.1). NCBI lineage: Eukaryota > Metazoa > Arthropoda > Insecta > Lepidoptera > Erebidae > Orgyia > Orgyia antiqua. The sequence continues at coordinate 6,623,373 of OU779869.1, forward strand.
GGAGAAAGTTAATATTAGTTTGCAAAAGTCAGTAAAGTACGATTTAGCCAAGCTAAATTTCGATATTGTGATAAATATACATTGCAGGAGTCTAACTTGCACTTACGTAATACAATTTTGCTTTTGAATATGTACATAATACATAGAAAATGCGTAAATTAGCCATCCACATTGACATGATGACTAAAAGGTGTTTCAAAGTCATTTTTCATTCATTAAACTGAAAGCCTATTCAAAAGCTAGCTTTCTTTTTTATTGTATATATAATCAAACATATTTGCGGTCTACCTGAGGGTAAATATAACACCGTATTCCATTTATTTTACCTTTTAAATTCAACATAAAAAGGTTTAAAATGACGATACCGTCCTAAATATACTTGGGTATGAAAATTGGCTAACCTGTGTCAGAATTTGATACGCCTACGTCAAACATTCCATGGAAATTAAATGGGTTGTCCTGTTGAGAACACTTTCAAAATAGGTTAAGTTAAGATGTAATGCTGAAGTCCCAAGCTTGTCATAAGTTGAGTATAATGATATAGTGTTACTATATTTACATTCAAAATACATAGTTACTACAAGTAACCACACGTTTCATGTGAATAGTAAAAAATTGGTCAAGTGCGAGTCGGACTCGCGCGCGAAGTGTTCCGTACCATTATCTATGCAACATAAGGCACCGTTATTAGTATCGAGCAAGAAACGGTAAAAAAATCATGTTTGTTGTATGGGAGCCCCCCTTAAATATTTATTTTATTTTATTTTTAGTATTTGTTGTTATAGCGGCAATAGAAATACATCTTCTGTGAAAATTTCAACTCTCTGGCTATCACCGTTCTTGAGATACAGCCTGTTGACAGACGGACGGACGGACGGACGGACGGACGGACGGACGGACGGACGGACAGCGAAGTCTCAGTAATAGGGTCCCGTTTTTACCCTTTGGGTACGGAACCCTAAAAATACTACTCTTTATAGTAATCTACTAATATTATAAATAAATACATAATAGTATAACGGAAAACACCGTCAGTGTGTGGCTCTTTCACGTTGAAACTACTGTACAGGTTTAAATGTTATTTGGTAGATACACAAATCTTCTATTGCCTGAAAAGTATAAAAGTTATTTTTAAAAGGGCCGTATAGTTTTCAAACTAAACGCGTAAGAAGGCGCGGGCTACAGGAAGTTCTAAGATCTATATGATAAAAACTAAAAAATATTTTTTGAGATGTACAAAAATTTATTAAAATAATATTATCAACTTATTCAACATATTTCTTTATTTTAATTCTAAATAAACTAGCAGCTTCTTCTTCTTTTTAAGTAACATGAATATTATATGCCTTTAAAAGTGTGGTATTATAGGTATGCCTTTAAAAGTGTCTATTTTAATTGCGCTAAAGTAATAAGTTTAAACCTCCGTGTGGTGACGGATTAAGAATACAAGTGTCACCACCCCATCTCCTCCCAAGGGTGCTGTAAAAGTCAGCTAAGGGATATTGCACACAGATAACATCTTTTGTGAGAGACGGTAAACTCGAAAAGAAACCCTGTGCCAACACGCCTGGTCAGCGTGGCACAGTAGACAATATCCCTCCCAAAGTGGAGGAGGCTCGTGCCCAGCAGTGGGACGTAAATGGGCTAGAGAAGAAGAAGAAGAAGAATAAGTTTAAAAGAAAGCATTAAATGATTTTGTAAATTTATGAGCACTTGAAAGAAATTATTATAGAGGAGGGATGAAAACTAACTTATTAAATTACCTGCTTTTTATATTTTTTGATTATTTTAGATGTATGAGTGTGGATGAAGCCAAGGAAGTTTGGTTTATGCTACACTGTTAATATTAATTTAGATTTAATAACAACTGTATGTATTTTACTTAAATAAAAAATAAAAAGAAGTATGTTTGGATCGTTGCTACGATCCAAACATACTTCTTTTTATTTTTTCTACTATATATACTATAGAGCGCCATCTGCTGATGGCACTCTATAGTCTCTGCCAACCCCCATGGGAAAAAGGCGTGATGTTATGATGATGATGATGATTATATTTTTAATAGTGATTATTTTTAACAAAATTAACACGTTAAGAATAGCAAAGGAGTAAGAATAGCAAAGTAAAGCTAAGGAATTACAATGAAATCTGGGTATAATTTAAAAATATATTAGAGACCTCTTCATTATAATTTAATTTAGTGGCGAGTGTTTTGTTTAAAATAATTACGAAAATTTATTTATCAAAATTTGGTTCTTGTAGGGTCGTACATGATTTGCATAACGTTACGTTAACTGGCATATTATGCTAATTAGCAAGATACGACACAAAGTGACGCAAGTCGAGTTGCGAGTTTTTATTTATCTTGCTCTTTGGTTTGAGAGAAACCTTGAAACATCCTATGAAATAGATGCAAAGGTCTTAAATGTGTGTAACAAAATAGAAATCCCTATATTTTAGAACCTTTAAGAACTAGATGTATATGCAAATACAAGTTCATAAAATCAATAACAGTTACGCATCAGACTTCAACACCCCTATGGGAAACGGCGTGATGTATTTCAATACTGAAGGGAAGAAGATGTATTGTGGCAAAGCCGTAAAGAAATTTTCCGAAAGTCCGACCAAATATTAAAGCTCTTAAGGCGCCTTTACACGGGTCGATTTTCGCCGTGCGGTGAGTCGCTTCACAAATTGCCTAACCAAGCCGCATCGCTAGCCCATCATTTGCTTAAAGAATAAACAGAGAAGAAAAACAAAAGGAAAGAAGAAACACCTTCATGCGGCGGGCGATCGCCTGCAACTGATCGTTTACACGGTCGATTTTAGTCACCAGTCGCATGCGGCCGGTTGCCGCGCGGCCAAAGTCGTATGCTACCCAACTTTGGGGCTTGCGGCTTTAGTCACTTGTGACTTAGCCGAATTGCCATTTAGATGGTCGATTTACGCCGCGCGGCAAAAATCGTGCGGCTTTAGTCACCCGTGTAAACCCCGCTATACGTAGAAGATTAAGAAATTCTTAGCCTTTCGTTCAACAGTTTGTCTTTATATTTGATTTTATTAATCGAAAGCAGACGATTGGATCAATAATGACACCATAGTTATTAGTTGAGTTTTATTAGGTACTAAAAGTTTTCTACTTAATATATTGAATTGAATCACTATTTTAACTTTGTTCGTATATTTTGTATTATTTGTATATCATTAGACTAAATTAAGATTTTATGAAGATTTTACGCAATGCCAATAAACTTAAAATAAAGTTATCATTTTTTTTTTGCCCTTGTATTTATTTGTTCTTAGTGAATACGCAATGTAAAAAAGGCCGCGCCGGTTTTTTTCACATAGAAAATAATATGGTATAAAAGTTAAATAAACTTCAAAATCAATTTGCGATTCACAAAATGTTTGGCTACATTCAATTCCCAAATATTTATACGAGTATCAATACATCCGTATTTCAATTTAATGTTGAAATTTCACAATTGTGTCAATAAACAGAATTCTGTTTGTAAAATAATATTTATTATGAATTTACATGATGTCCGTATTTTACTCTCTATATTATATACCAGTACTTTACGCAGACATTTCAAGTGGAACACGCAGGTGCTGCGGAGAGCCAATATAATGGGAATTGAGGCTTACCTCACGAGGCGGCAACTCCGTTGGTGTGGCAAAGTGTATCCTTTTCTCTGAACTTGAAGAGGGCAATAATCAATCGAGGGCGTAATCATGGCGGACAATTCCTCAGGTATAAGGATTATTATTAAGCGCCATATGACGAAGTGCGACATTGAAACTCCAGAGTCGGTCCAAGCAGCCGCTTGCAGAGAGGAATGGAGGTCTTTGATAAAGGACAAGATCAAAAATTTTGAGGAAACTCGCTGTTCCGAACTGGATGCTCGACGCGATGCTTTAAAGGCACGTCCACCTTGTGCTATAATAATTATTACTTAAAATATTATTATAATAATAATTACTACAATGGTGTGCTCACTTGTCCGCATTGTGCACGTACACTTAATAATAAAATTGGCTATGTGAGCCACATCCGAGTACATCAACGACGGAGTCAAAGAAGTCGCCATGACCGAAATCGGTCGGGGAGATTAGTAGTAGTAGTATATACCAGTATAAGATTCAGAATAAATATGTAAAACAGTAGGTATTATAAATATGAAACAATTAAAAAAAAATATAAACTCTTGCAAATTACATGGCCGTTGGGAAATGTAGATACGTATTTATTTGACACCTGTGAAAGACCACAGACATCACCGATAAGGTCAGGGCATTTTCCTCTGGGGATATCCTCGCCAAACGTTTCCACTTACATTCGCCGTACTACTTACTTCATGTACCTACCACTTTTTATGACTCCTTCACCATCCATTTTTCTAATAAAAGTCCTTAAATTCTTTCTATCATAAAATTGTAATAAAATTGTCCCTGTAACGTGTACGAAACAAGCTTGTTGTTTAAAAGTTGTAATGGCGTGAAATCGTACGACAGGTCAGTGCGTTCGCTACATACGGTAACATAGAGAGATACATTTTACTTACTACAAGCGTGGCCTACATTTTATTTAGGTTAAATGACGAATTGAATTTAAAATATGGTTAATAGAAATTATATCAGTTGAACAGAATGAATGTACTCAGCATTTTATTTCAACATACATTTTAATTATTTTTGTATTTAATACTAACTGTTGCCCGCGACTTTGTATGCGTAGAATTAAGAAAATTTTCCCTGTTTTTGCAACATTTTTTAAAGTTTCATTTTCTCAAGCCACATTGAAAATAACCTCAAAAGTTTTCATTACTTTTCTTTTTCTAACAAAGTTGTAACATTACAAAACAGTGGCCAGTTGTCCATGTGTTATTGGCAAACTCCTATCAATGTTTTACAGTTTAAAAGTTCAAAGCTTATTGTGTAGAGACTACCGGCTTCGGCGGTAAATATCAGTTTATTTCTTATTTACATGGTAGTCTGCAATATAGAGGGTTAATATTTTTTATTGAATTGAAAATTAATCAATATATAAGTAATCGTTTCATAATATATAATAATCATATTTATTTATCAATATATAATTAATCGTCAATATAATTTTATTGATTGTATGTCTTCAGCCGTTCTCTATCCACTTCTCCATTTATTTCCCCCAGAGAACTTGCGCCGCTTGCTTCCATCGTTGCGATATTCATGCTAAAACACATCATATGTAAATAAATAAATAATAAATAAATAAATTCTTTATTGATTTCTTTCACAAAGGCAGCAGATATAAAACAAATACAGAGGCAATATACAATATTACACTCTATACTATTACACTTAAATATTTTAACTATCTAAATATCATCTGTCAGGAGAAACAGTCTGGTAAAAGAAAAACGAACAGACGGATAAATGGACAGGGGAGTCTCACTAATAAGATTCGTTTTTTACTCGCTATTACGGAACCTTAAAAATATCATCTCTATTTGACTCTCCAGTGACATTAAACGTCGCTATAATAAGCAGATTATGAACGCAGCTGAGGACAAGCACCTCAATTCATCAAATTGTTGTTAGGAAAAGGAAAACCTAGACATTATTAGAGCTGTCAGATGGTGTCTTTGATATACACGATCTACACCTCACCCCTTGTTGCTATGATTTATATTTAACCAGAGATGTGATGAGGTTGATCTTTAGATACTTATTATAAAACAAGGATGTTATTTTTGTATGCATTTTCTAGACCAAATCCATAAATTTACTTAACTAATTAATGATATAACTAACCACTCGTAGTACATTATATTTTCATTACTTTTTTTAGTTTTTAGTTTAATAAGTTTATTAAAAACTAAAAAAAGTAATGAAAATATAATGTACTACGAGTCGTTAGTTATATCATTAATTAGTTAAGTAAATATTAACAACTAAAATATAAATATAAATATAAATATAAATATTCAGGACATTTCACACAACGTCCTCTGGTCCCAAAGTAAGCTATATTACTATGCTTGTATTATGGGTACCAGATACGGATAAATTTTTATTTATTTATTTATTTATTTATTAGGAAGACCAACAGCATTTAACAATGGATCATAAAAAAAAAAAAAAATCAATATGCAACGTACAGCCAATTATAGGTCTTCACCTATAGTGTTTCAGTAGAACAAATCAAAAATGTGACAGTAGAGCACATCCACAAATTAATACATACATAGTACATTGATAAATATAATACACTAAATAAGTAACAACTGTAACAACAAAAAACAATATATCAGTAACAACTATATAAACAATAATTTAAAAGAGAGAATTTGCAAATCTACAGTAAATTATCCCAATTTCTACTATGAAACCTATTAAAGAAATCAAGGCTAAGCAACCGCCTCACTAATGCTACATTTGAGTTAAAAATGTCAAAGTCGTGCATTTTAATTGCTGAATTTACGGTCTTGCAAGCTCGCACCAGAAAAGAATTCTGCCGGTAATTGGATGTCGCAAAAGGTAGTTCAAGAGGTACATAGTGTCTCAATGGTCTGATAGGTACTTTTATATTAATTTCTGATAGTATAAATTCACTGTCGACCTGATTATTTAAAATTTTTAATAAGTAAACGACATCTGCAATTTGACGCCTGGTAACCAAAGGGAGTATGTGAAATCTTGCGCATAGTCGATGATATTCTTCCGATTTGTACGCTACTTTACTGCGATAACATAGATGTCTAATGAATTTTCTCTGTATACTCTCAATCCTGTCTATATATTTATTATATCTTGGATTCCAAACTTCAGTTCCATACTCCAGTTTGCTTCGTACGTATGTGCAATACAATATTTTTAACGTTTTAATTTCTCTAAAACAAGTCGATGCACGCAGGATAAACCCAAGAGCCTGTGATGCCTTTTTTACGATGCCGTCGATGTGTTCATCAAAAAGTAATTTTGAGTCATATACGATCCCTAAATCACGAATAGATTGGAATTTTGACAGTTTCTGTCCTTTTAAAAAATAATCTGATGCAAATACGTGGGGTCTCCTAGTATAAGTGACGACCGAGCATTTTAATGGATTCAGTTCTAACTTATTATGAGCACAATAGTCATCAAGGCGTGATAAATCATCTTGAAGGGCATGTACATCTGCCTGAGATGATATAGGTGCGTAAATTTTCATGTCATCTGCAAAGCAGAGTATTCTTGAAAAGTGAAAACAATCAGCTATGTCATTTACAAAGATTACAAACAATAAAGGCCCCAAAAGAGACCCTTGCGGCACACCACTTGGGACCCTGACCCAGCTGGAAATACAATTATTTAGCGCTACTGCTTGAGACCTATTATCTATATATGATTTAAACCACCTCAGCAGGTCACCTCTTATTCCTATGGATGCCAGTTTACGAATTAAAGTGGAATGATCAATCCTGTCGAAACACTTGCTGTAATCAGTGTAAACGACATCGATTTGCTTTACTCTACTCATATTATCCGTGATAAAATCATCTAAAATTATAAGATTGGAGGTAGTAGATTTGCCTTTGACAAACCCATGCTGGCAATTATTAATAGAGGTTTTGATCGCTGCATATAACTGAGTGTGAACGATCTTCTCCAATACCTTAGCAATTAAGCAAAGCTTTGATACAGGACGATAGTTAGCCACATCCGTCTTAGGACCTTTCTTATAAATTGGTGTTATAAACGCTGATTTCCATACCGTAGGCATAACACATTCAGTTAATGATTTTCTAAACAGTAAGCTGATAGGCAGTGATAGCGTATCAGCGCAGTTAACTAAAAGGATAGCAGGAATTTTATCAGGACCTGCTGATTTACACAGATCTAAACCTTGTAATAATTTTGCTACTTGATCCTGTTCAATTTCAATACTATAGATATCTGACACTGATTTAGAATCATCAAAATTAAAATTATTGTTATCATTAGAAGTACCGGTGTTTAGAAAAGTCGAGGCGAAATAATTGGAAAATAAATTACATATTTCGTTCGAGCCGGTAGCCACGGTGTTGCCATAGTTGACAGTACTCGGTATGTTAGATGATTTAGATCTAGATTTAATATATTTCCAAAAATACTTTGGATTATTTGTAATAGAATTTTCCACGGATTTAATATAATTATGGTAACACTCAGTCTCTAGTTTTTTTACTCTAGCTCTTAAAAGCTCATAACTATTGCGGTCAGATATGTTGCCATATCTTGAGAATTTTTTATGAAATTTAGTCATTTCCTTTATAATTTTTATTAATGCTGCTGTATACCATGCCGGGTACCTATCATTCCTAACTTGTTTGGTTGGAACATACTTCAAAATTAATTTATTAAGTAACGCATAAAAGCATTCTACTGCATTCTCGGTAGTTAAATTAACGAATTCGCCCGCCCAGTTGATGTTTTTAATATCTAGATTCATACTAGCGAAATCACATTTAGAAAACACCAGTTTAGTACGCGTAGCTGGCTTTAAGTACGATAATTGCATGAATTTCAAATCAATAACGAGTGCTTTGTGGTGAGGATCAAGAGGAACTAAAGGCTCCTCACATTCGGATACCGTTACAGTATCATTTGACAACACGAGGTCCAAAATTCTCCCGTAGATGTTTACAATACCGTTAAATTGATGTAAATCATTAGTATATAAAGCATCAATTAATGAGCATTCATCTACAGAACGTACATTGCTATGCAACATATATGATTCAGGATTGTTATTGTTACTGGACCAGGTAATACCACTCATATTAAAATCGCCTATTATTAAATATTTGTCATTCGAATTATTGATTATTATATCTTCCAGCTTAAAAATAAAGTTATTTAATTGAGGTTTGAGATATATATTTATTTCCCATAAGAATTACAATTCACTTACATGAGAAAGTTTTACAATTGTAAAATTTATAACATAATAATAGCGCACAGAATGTATACAATACTTACAATAATCACAACTATTCACATCTACCCACATCTGATTCTAAATAAGCCACAACACAATTAACCATTACACAGAGTAAGAACAACTAGAAGCGGTAATCATTGAGGTACGCTCATGCTATTCATTACATGCAGTTTAAGGTGTTTTTTAAAAGTAAACAAAGATTTTGCATTTTTTATCATATTAGGTAATTTGTTGTACATAGCTGCACCTTCAAACAATATATTTTTCTTCCCATAGTTAGTACGCGGTTTAAGTAACTGTATGTCATTAGCTCGTCTTAGCGCTCTTTTTCGAACTTGGTATTTTTTGTAAATTGAATTTCCGTATGTATATCCTTATTTAATATTTTTCGTATTAGCACGCAACTTTTGTAAATGTAAATTTGTGATATGTTCATTATTCTGGTGTCTTTATATATTTTGTCTGTCTTAGTGTCATAGCTGTAGTAAAATAATGTCTTTATTAATTTATTTTGTGCTACACGTAACGGTTGGAGTATCGTTTTAGCCGCTGTGCCCCATATTTCTATTAGGTAGTCTAGCTGAGGTTTTACAATGGAGTTATATATATTGTATCTTGCCAGAAGTGGAAGACTTCGAACAACACCGCGCAGAGCTCCATTAAGAGATATTAACTTCGATCTAATTTTTTCAATATGAGGTCTCCAGGTTAAGCGATTATCTAAAATTAAACCGAGGTATTTTTCACGCTGGACTTTATTTATATTTTTCTTATTGATTGTTAGTAGTAAATTTGTTGAAACTTTTTTGTTTTTTGCCGCGAATATCATATAGTTAGTTTTATTTACATTGATAGTAAGGAGATTACTTTGAAACCAAACATTGAGGATATTTAGATCATGTTGGGCTTCTGTTAGGATAGACTCAATAGTGTGTCCGAAATAAAATAAAGCTGTATCGTCGGCATACAACGATATATCTCCCTTAATTCCAATTTCATTAATTTTATTAATATATATGAGAAACAACAACGGGCCCAAAATCGAACCCTGCGGGATACCAAACCGCACTAGTTTAGGCGTACTAACAGTATCATTAATTTTAACCACTTGATAACGGCTAGATAAATAACTTTTAAAAACATTAAGGGCTGTACCTGTTATTCCTATGTCGTTCAGCTTTTTTAGTAATAGTTCGTGGCTAATTGAATCAAAGGCCTTTTTTAAATCGATAAATATACCTAGCACAACATTTTTATTGTCTATATTTAGTTTTATCTTTGTTATTAGATCAATTGTCGCCGAAAGCGTATTAGATCGAGCTCTAAAGCCATATTGTTTTTCGTAAATAAAGTTTTTATCATTTAAGTAATTCTGCAAGCGATTGAATAGGATAATTGGGACGAAAACGATAAGCCAAGACTTTGCTTACATAAATATATAACACATATATTTAAATTGAAACTGAATGATGCGTCAACATTAACTTGCTTAATGGGTAAAGTTACCCACATGTCCTCCGCCGAGCTAACAAAGCCTGGCTGGGGCAGCGCACATAATTCCTTACGAACTGCTATCAATACTCCACCACCGCGTGTCTGACCTGTACACTCATAGTCCCTATCCCGCCGCCACACTATAAAACGATCATCAAACAACTCGCCGTCACCCACACCAGGCAGCAACCACGTTTCCGTTAATAATATTACATCGTAAGTACAACAACTTAAGTTACGATAGAATTGTATTGTCTTGGAACGTAACCCACGTACATTCTGGTAGTACACCTTTAAATTTTTACAAGAGAACATTGTTTACAATTAAATAACAATAGACTATACATATATAAGGCACATACTCTGTTAGTCTGTAAACTGCGTGACGCTAAAAAGTTTACATTGACACAAATATCATAAATGTGAGTAGATTGAAATAAATAACAATATACCACAGTAAGGAGTGCAAAATTATTCACTTTCAAATAACGAGTAACTATGCAAGCAAGACAGCAATATAGCGTGTAGCACGAGCGAGTAAGCAAGACACAAATAGTTCTGTGCATTAATGCTGCGACGTAAACATTGCAAAAGAGATAATAACATATTGGTGCCTGGTAGAATAGCGAGGCAGGTGAGCTCAACCTTTTATAATAATATGAGATATATAAGAAATCAACTGTTATAACAATTATTATTAGCTTAATAGTAAGAAAGTAATTATTAAAATTGGTAAACAATTGAATGTACAATTGAATAGAGTAACATATTAGGTCAGCTTGTTTAAATCACTGTCTTGCCGAATAACAAATGTTTTAGAGGTAATGTCTTTCCTTATGTGAATTTTACCATGCTTTACCCAGACGAAGGCGAATTTTTTTTCTTTAGCGGCGGTCTTCACTCCATTCAGTAACTTTTTGGACTCCACGCTTAGATGATCGTTTACGTAGACCCGTTGTGATAAATCTCGAAATCCCAAGTCAGATGCAGACAGTTGCTTTTGGGCTCGCGCCGCCGCGATAAAATCTTCCTTTATATATCTGTTTAGGAAGTTGACCACGATTAATTTTTCCTTAGAATTTTTCATAGGAACTCTCGAGATGTAATTTATTTGTGACTTGGGAATATCATAGTTTATTTTATGCCCTATAGAGTCAACAATGGAAAATAGGTTTTCGTTATTCGTAACTGGTACTCCTTTGATCTCGACATTGTTTAACCGGGATCGTTGGTCATAAGACGTTAATTCAAGCTTGGTCTTCTCCAATTCTTTTTGCAAGATATTAATTGTGTCTTGCAGTTTAACTAGATTAGAAGTTTTACTTTCAACGTCTGTAAGTCTAGTATTAAATTCATCAAGTCTACTGCTAGAGAAATCACACGCCGACTTAAGCTCACACAATTCGTCTTTAATTATTTTTATATCATCCGCCAACGCAGGCAAACCGAGCAACTGACGCCTCATATCGCGAACTTCGCTCAATATGGTATCTAGTGTGACAGGTGCCTCCGAAGTTACTGTAGCAGGTGACGATAATCTACATTTTGGGCACTTCCATTGCGCTCTTCTATCCGCGCCCAACTTCCTCCATCCTGCCTCAGATATGCTGGCACAACCGAAGTCCATGCACTTATTGCAATTCTGACATTGCACTCCGTCATTGAATTGTATGTTGCAAAATCCACACGTCTTCATTTTGAGGTTAGTATACTGATTTGAAAAAAGGTTTACGATATATGTAATCGAACAATGCACAGCATATACGTCTACCCAGAATCAGCGCTCAAACTGTACTGTTTAATGTATAAACTACATTATACTACTTTTCTTTTGTAAATACATACTTATAATACATAGAAAACACCCAGACGCAGTACAAACATTTGTATGACATTTATGGATATCACACAAATGATTGTCCCAAGCGGGAATCGAACCTGCAACCTCGTGATCGGCAGTCCATTACATAAACCACTCCACCACGAAGCCCGTCTACAAAGAGCTACTACAAAAAGCTTTACTATTGCAGTATTTCACTAGAAAACAACATCAACTTAGAAAAAAAAACGGTTAAACTCATTAGCTGTTTAATTTAATAATTAAAAGCAGTCTTTGAAACATCGGAGACTCTCTGAGCTTCTTTTAATTTATGACAAGTAATTAAGTCCGTACTTTTTAAGGTCACCTTTCCATTCTATGTCACGGTACGCGGCTACTAATCTGCAGCATTTATCCAGATAAAAGTTATTTAGTACTTTAGAAATAACTTAAGCTAAAACAGTAAGACAGATGATTTTCATTTTACTCGCTTGAGCAAATCGAGTGCGACAGGTGGGATTTTTTAACACGCTTTTATAATTTCGGTATGTATCTATCAATGTATTAATCTATATAACGGAATCTTTCAACGCGATTTTCTTACACTTGCGATAGGCGGATTGATTTGAAATTTTTCATACATAGTAAGGACCGATGACAATACAATTATTATAAAAGATATTCGGGATTTTCAAGCGTGACATTTAGTTTTTGAACTAAGAAAATTATTTTTAAATGTTTTTTTATGTGAATTGTTTAATAAACAAGTGGTGAAGAATCAGCATGATGCTGATTCTTCACCACTTATTTAATTAATTAATAATTTCATTAATAATAATAAAAAATTATTTAAATTTTGGTACGCATGCACTTATTAAATACTTAGATACAAACATAGTCGATTAAAGCGTGTCATAAAAATTTGCCTTATAATTTATTATTTATTTATAGAGACATATTTCTTAAACCTAAAGCAACGCGGAACAAAGTTAGTGCCAGGACGATGCAAATAGTATCAGACAAATAAGTCAGCAGTATTTAACTCCGTTAGGGTGACAGGGGTCGCAAGCCAACGAAGCGCCGGTATCAACGGTGGCAGGAAATCCAATAACGATTCGACGCATCGCATAATCTATTTAAAATCTAACTCTTACAATCTTATTTACTAGAGAAAACTGTTCCTTATAAAATTGAAGAATTTTTTACTTGCGTGACTTATTTGTTTAAATAAAACTACTTTTTACGGATTTAGATGCATATATTTGTTTTAAATTTTGGCATGACGAGACTTTCCAGTCACCATGGTCTCACCCGTGACCATGGTGACTGAGCCAAGATGATAAAAAATGTTTGCGCGTTTAGTGAGGCGCACACACCAGCGGGCGTATTATGAGCTTTTTAAAAATCATGCAAGTTCCAGGCAGGCTGTACACTGCCTGACTAAATTATGTATTATGGTAAGCATAAAACATTTAGTTGAAAAATTTAAATAGTACTTAAACTTTTAGTTGTACCTTCTCTTTATACATATTAATCTATGACTGTTTTAGCGAACTGGATGGCTGGGAGTTATGTTCATATTACGAATTTGCCGGGCAGTTCCATACACGGCGTAAACGGCCTGGGAATAAGAGCTCATAATACGGCCGCAGTTATGAATGATAGTCTTGATTGATATTAAGTTGCGTGTGCGCCGCTGAGTGAATATGTAAACGACGTAGGTTTTATGAAACAATAACACCGTAACATAGTCTGGCGAAAGATGCTATATATTTGACTATATTAATAATAATGGTTATTATAGATGTGAGTGATATGAGTAAATATATTCTTAAAAGAATAACCCACTCCTCTTAGCAATAAAATGGGGGCCAGTGCGATTCAGAAGATAACTCCATCAAAGATGAAACTGATATCAAAAAGAAACAATATTAGGTATTTAGAACAATAAAATTCCTGAATTGTGAAAATTGAACGAAAATAACAAAACAAAGCTTCTATTTAGACTTGAATTTCTTTGAATAACTCCTGGAAATTGTTGTTTTAGAGATCAAAGTCTTAAACTAAGTTATTAAATATACATATATGTCTCTAATAAAATTAAATTTTGGCAAGTAACGTAATAGGAAATTTTACAGATTTTTTTTAAATATTGGAAAGATGTTTCAACAAGGTGTCCATGCAATAACATGTGCCTATACTACTTATGGATATGAACCATACCTCATTGTAAAAAGCAGTACAAATATGTACTACCTAAATGATTTTATATTTTAGATTAAATAACTAGAGTAGCATATTCAAATAGAAAAACTTAGCGAAATAACCTCTCTCATTTTTTATTTTTTGTCATTTGTCGGTCTATTATCGCGTATTAACTAATGAAATAACTTTCAAAACATAAGTAACTATTATATATAGAAACACGTAAATCAGAATTAAAATATATTTAGTAGATTTTGAGTAAACAAAAAAAATATCCCTATTTCTTCATTTTCTATACCTACTAGCTGTGTTAATAGGTACATGTCGACGTAGATAGTAGTAGTAGATAGTAGTAGGTAGATATTGATGTAGGCCCTTAAGGCTCAAGGATAAAACAGCAGTAGGTACCTACACACGTAGCATAAGTAGTCCAGAATCTCTCTAGTTGGTGAGCCCCGTGGCCAATAGTAGGATGTAGATGGGCTGAAAGTCATCATCCTCCTGCCCTTATCCCATTATTTCGGGTCGGCGCAACATGTCTTTTTCTTCCATAGTCTTCTATCAGCCGTCATATCTGTGTCAACTCGTCTTTCTTTCGTGTCCTCTTTCACACAGTCCATCCATCTTTTCTTAGGTCTTCCTGTAGACTTTTTTCCTTCCACATTTATACGCAGAACTCTCCTAACGAGCTGGAAGTAACACAAAAATTAGATAAACTAAGCAATTATGTAGATACAACCAAACAGCAATACCACTAAGTGTAAATGACGTAATAATTGAAATAGACAAGATTCTCTCGTACTGTTTACTACACTAATTGCGTTAATAACACGGATCTTGTCTTCTCGTTTCGTATCGAGAAGGAAAACTTTGGTCAACTGATATCTGCAATCTTAGTAACAACATGTTCAGTGCCTCTTTACTTATTATAAAACAAAGTCGTTATTTCTGTATGTATGTCCCTGTGTGAGCTTAATACTTCAAAACTACACAACGGATTTTGATGCGGTTTTTTTTTATAGAGAGCTTGTGGTTTAAGAGAATGGCTTTTTGTACAATTCTTAAGGTTTGCTCTATATTTACTATTATCCGTGTGGTAACGGAGTAAGAATACAAGTGTCATCACCCCATTTCCTCCCAAGGGTGCTGTAAAAGTCAGCTATGGGATATTGCACACAGATAACATCCTCTGTGAGAGACGGAAAACTCGAAAATAAACCCTATGCCAACACGCCTGGTCTGCGTGGCACAGTAGACCGTAATCCCTCCAAAGTGGCCCGTGCTCAACAGTGGGACGTAAATGGGCTGGAGAGGAGAGGTGTATATTTGGGAAGGGGGCTCAATACCTAGAAACGCGAGTGAAATCGCGGGCATTAGTTTATTATAAATCTCGCAAGTCATTTATGGTAATGAATTAAATATAGACACATAAATTTACTAATCAAATTCACAATTTAAGTCCTATTAAAAGAATTGTTCTATTCAAAGAACTAATTTATTAATTGAATAAACATAAATATTGGAAATTCTTTTATTTAATTCAAATTTTATTTTATTTTCGATATTGTAACGACTTTTAAAAGTTTGAAATATCATTGGATTTTTTACGTCAAAATATCTATAAAAATAATTAGCCGGGCTTATTTTATGTAAATTAATTAGATATTTTTAAAACATAAAATTTGTTGAAACTCAGTTGTAAAGGCTCTCAACAAATGGCTAAGTAGACAGCTGTATACAATAAGTACAGCTGATACAATTTAAAATAACATTTTGAGAAGTTCACTTGGCACTTTTCCAAACACGTCATTTCAATTATGCTAGCAGCAGAATGACACCGAAGTTTTGTCCTCGAAGTTTTGTTCTAATTTTCATGCGAACTGTCTGACGAAGTTATTCAGTAACGTGCTAAAATAAATCCATCGTCAGAACAATTTTTAGTAGCACCAATTTTAGAACCTAACCTTTCACAAGTTCTTCTCGATTCATGATATTTTCGTATCCTGATAACGATTCTGTTTTTGGAAATGAATTCGAACTAGATGTTTTATTTGGCTCGTAAACCCCAAGCATACCTACTAAATTTCATAAAAATTGATTCCGAGTGGTTGGTATTTATTTAAGTAATATGAATCTTTAAAAAAATATTGTTACTCATTTATATATAGGTAAGATTAAGTAGTTATAGTAACCATTTGCGTGCAATGATACATTGATTACTCATAAATTATTAAAAATCTTTATATAGATTTTATAAATATTTATATGTTACTGGCTTACAGTCACTTTTATAGGATCGATGATGTCGACCCAGGTTTCGAGCATATCCGATGCTCATCATCATAACATATAAATATTTTTAAGATGACTCAAACTCATGAACATTTTAATACTAATATTGTTAATAATAAAATAACTATATTATTCCGTAATTAATCAACTCCATTGTTAAATTAAACAAAACAGTTGTAATAAGATGAATATAATATTCATAAGCCAAATGCTCGGAGAAAGTAAGGCTACGTAATAAATTATAATTTTATTGCCGACAGCAATAAAACCCTGAAAAGAAAACATAAAGCTAGCATTCGGTTTAAGATCTAACCAGGGAATAATTAGAAAGAAATAGAGAGTAAAATTAATGTAATGTATGAATGAATTGATTGTGGAGTGTTTTTTTTTTTAGACTTTGCAGTCACCATGGTCACTGCATGGTGACTGCAAAATCTTTTCTCGTAGTCTAGTTTTATTTAAATGATTGCAGAGTGGTTTCGTTGTTTGTATGTCGTCTTAGTACCTTTCATGATTCTATTCCCAGATCAAGCAATCGCAAGAGAATGTCCTTAATATTATGTGCGCCGTTGTACAAGCTAATTATTGTACATTAAGTTTATTACATAAATAAATATTTGGCGGGCCTCGTGGTCAAGTTGTTCATGTAAGGGACTGCCGTTCAAGAGGTCGCGTGTTTTGATTCCCGCACGGGACAATTATTTGTGTGATATTTATAATTATCATACAAATGTTTGTACTGCGTCTGTGTGTTTTCTATGTATTATAAGTATATATTTACAAAAAGAAAGTAGTTTATGTAGTATATCCGTATTCTGGTACCCATAATACAAGCATAATAAACTTAGCTTGGGATCAGAGGACGTTGTGTGAAATATCCTTTATTATTATTATTTATTTATTAATTATTAACATAGCCTATTAAAATCTGATTAAATATGATGTATGATGATAGTGGCGCAGAGCTGTTAATTTTTGCGTTCTTTGGGATTTGGTATGTCATGTAATAATTAATTTGGTAGATAAATAACTCTTTATTTGTACACCTTTTACATGATCAATACATAAGGATGAAGTCATTACGTACTAGTACAAAATGGCGGCCTTATAGCTAATGCAATATCTTACAGGCAACGTTGGATGGATAGGAGTGTGTCTGACCTGATGAGGTAGTTAGGTGTCACTATTACTACTCTAATAAAAAGATAAACTTACATAAAACCAGTTAAATACATAGACATACTTCAACATATATCTTCTTATATATAAAATTCACGTGTCACAGTGTTAGTTACCGTACTCCTCCGAAACGGCTTGACCGATTTTTATGAAATTTTACATGCATATTCAGTAGGTCTGAGAATCGGCCAACATCTATTTTTTAAGCCAATTTTTTTTAGTATGGCAAAACAACGTTTGTCGGGACAGCTAGTAACCATATATATAATACACATACATAAAAATAAAAACACGTACAATTATAGGTAAACTATTATTTCGATAAATGGTATTGACTTAATCTATTGTCAAAACTTTTTTTTATTTTTTTCATTTTGTGTTTACTTTTGTTACAGATGCTGATAAAACGAACGGCAAAGAGTATACTCACATATCTTAAGCAAAATGTAAGTCTAGAATAATTTCTACATTTTATTTAAGTACAGCTTATTTAATAAGTTAATACTAGTTATGTGTTCTAACTAACTTAGATAATCCCGCGTAGTCTATAATCAAATGAGGTCTGTGTCATGACTTAAAATATTTTGGACATATTTGTTTCTTATACAAATAAATATATTTTTGGAAATAAATCATCGAATACGATTTAGTAAAATTTTGCAGTAATTATTTTTGTACATTATTTATTAACTTATAAAACAAACTAATAATAATAAACAAATAATTAATTAAACAAAGTAAAGTCTGATTTGAACGCAAAAATATAGAAACATTCATTAACTAAAATCCCTTTAGGTAGTAACTCAAAGTAACTTATTGTTATTCCTACACAGGAGTCATTAGCACGAATAAATTAACATAAAATGTCATTAACTCTGTACTCTGTTAGGGCTGCCACCTGTTCGGATTTCCCCAGATCTATTCTAGTTTGACGTGCGTTCGGGGGCCTTCCGGTCCTACAAACTTTCTTTATCACTGCATATAAGAAAATAATATTACCATGTAAATTTTTGTCGATAAGTTTTTTCAGAGATGTCCGGCAAAAAAATCCATTTTTCGCCTAAATGTCGGGAATTTTTGCCACCACAGTAATGTAATTGAGAACCCTAAACTCAGTGCAAAATCGTTTACGAAACTTGATACCGCTACCGAAAACTCAAGGCAAACAAAAGGTAAATACAGCCTCAGTAGTTAATTCTACTTCTATTTGATTATGTAATTAAGTGGTTCACAACTTACCCCTTGGTTTGAAATTCTAAACAGAACGCTTTGTAAGCGAAACTTATTATATATGTTTTAATTTTTTGGGTTTTAATTTTTATACCTGTAACAGTTTTTAGATGATTTATTGTTTTGGTAATAGTTAACATATTTCTTTAACTTCATCTGTGTAGTGTGTGATTAAGGATTAGACCAATGTGTCACCTTCATGAGACCCTGAGCACTTTAGGATAACGGAGCCCCTGTAAGTAGACTATGGGTTAAAATTACTTAATGAAGTAAGTACCTAAGTAAGGACTGAGGGGCTTCAATAACTGCGGAGCCTTAGTATGTCTAGTAGTGTCCAGACCAGTAGAGACCATACAAATGAGAGTAGGTACTTGTAAGAGCCAATTATGGGATGTTATGAGTGGTTAACATCGATTTTGGGAGTGTTTGATAAAAATCTTGAAAATAGATTCTTTTACTCGACTTTTGCGGATAATGTTTTTGCGGGACGTATTTATTCAAATAAGACCAATTTTACGTATTTATATACGTATATTTGTTTTAAATTTTTGCCCGACGTCTTGTAGGTACTCGTACTGATTAAAAATACAAGTGTCCACCCCGTTTCCAGAGTGCTGTAAAGGCCTGCTAATGCATGTTACACAGATAATATCCTCCGTTAGAGACGGAATACTCGAAAATAAATCCTATGCTAACACGTCTGCTTAGCGCGGCATATTAGACCATGAACCATAGTGAATGAACCATGAACATATTGTGGAGGAGACCCGTGATCAAACAGTGAGACGTTGTTGGGCTGAAGACAGAAATCCGTAAAATAAAGTTTTATTAGCTGAAAATAATGAATAATATAATAATATATAATATCTTATCTTATATATAAAATTCCCGTGTCACAGTGTTAGTTACCGTACTCCTCCGAAACGGCTTGACCGATTTTTGTGAAATTTTACATGCATATTCAGTAGGTCTGAGAATCGGCCAACATCTATTTTTCAAACATTTTTTTTTAGTATGGCAAAACAACGTTTGCCGGGTCAGCTAGTAATATATAATATTTTAAAAATAATGTTGACGGTCTTAGGCACCATGGCTTGTCGTGCAGCAGAAGTTCCGGACGCATATCTCGCCATGCAAGTATTAACGACATTATCCATCGTGCTCTTGTCACCGCCGGAGTACCAGCCGTGCTAGAACCCAATGGCTTGGTACGTGACGATGGGAAGAGACCAGATGGTATGTCACTGTTGCCTTGGAAAATGGGCATGCCTTTGGTGTGGGACGCCACTTGCGTCGACACCTTTGCCGCGTGTGCAGCCGGTGCTGCTGGTGCCTTTGCGAAGATCATCAAGCGGCGCAAATATAATAATCTCTTAGGGGATTATATGTTTGCGGCATTTGGGGTCGAAACGCTAGCTCATGGGGCCCGAGTGCCCGATATCTTTATAAAGATTTAGCGGGCAGAAGTCTGGTCTTTATTTTGTTCAAAAAATAAGCATTGCCATACAACGTGGCAATGCCGCCAGCCTTCTGGGCACACTTCCGGTCGACAGTGGAAGGAATATTTTATAATATTAATTTGTTTTATAATTTACATATTTTGTCATATTTAATTGTATAATAGATTTCTTTTTTTGCAAATAAAAGCTGAAAATAATATCAAAGTTATAAAGTTTAATATTTTTATAGCTATTATTAGCGCTTTAATATTTACTTTGGTTATCCTTCGGAATATCTTAAAAAAAGATGTTTACATTAGAAGAGATAACAGCCTTAAGCCTTTGATTGAATGTTAAAAGATTAGAAGCTCAGATCAAAGAACGAATAAGGAAAAAGAAATACAATATTTTCCTTTAATTTCGTATTTGATTTTGTTAGGTTTTTCAAGAAATTAAATATTAATAATTTAATACGTACGGCTTATGAGCGAACTTACTTTAAAATTGTATCCAGTTGATTATAAGGAAGCTTTTTCTATTTGAATTGGAATGTTAAATACGCAATTTTAAAGACACTTCCGGTGGAATATTTTGAGATAAAGACTATTCTTGAAATTAACACCAATCCTACAACAATGTGTTGTTTAAAAACCACTTATGTGGCAAAAGTCTATAACTTTACTACTTGAACACAAGTAGAGCACGTAATCTTCTACGAACGATCTCCTAAAACAATAAACATTGCTATAAACAATAAAACCTTCTGTCCTTTGTAATAAAAATGTTGTCTCTAAATTTATTAGTCACCGTACGACATGATGTATTGTCATTTTGCTTTGTTTTTACTCCTTTAGCTATATTTTACGAACAAGCTGTACTCTGCTGAACAATATGCCAACACGCCTCGTCAGTGTCGAAACCAATGTTGTTTACCCATATTTACCTAAAATATCGAAAATATAATATGCAGATATAATTATATCAGATATAAAAAATGGCGCTCTATAGTCTCTGCCTACCCCCATGGGAAAAAAGGCGTGATATTATGATGATGATGATGATCGAAAAAGATCGTTTTTTGAATAATATGCTAAAAAACCGCTTAGATTTTTACAAAAATGACTCTTACAGCCCTAATCTGTGGATGAAATAGAGTAATGACCACAGAATAGATAGAAGATACTGGTAATGACTAGATGAGTAATGACTAGACCGTATATTATTAATCCGTGAATACGCGGACAATAAGTCAACACGCAAACACCCACACATACGTTCATATACGTTAAATAACTGACAGTTTACAGCGATATTACCTAAAAGCATTTTGTATGTTCTGTCAGCATTGATTATAAAAATATGTCAGTTCTTTAAACATAAAAGCAGTGTAAGGGCAAAAGGGTTAGGCACTACTTTGTTCACATTGCCGTGAAATCATTAATTTCAATAGAACCGCTTCGTGTGACGGGGCCGGAGGGATGTGACTTGTACATTGTTGTTTTTGATTATGAAGTATGAAATTAGTTTTTATAAGTTTATTTTTTCTATAACGTTGGCACACCTTGGTCAGGCCATAGAATAAAATCATTGAGTATTCTTATGTAAAATTATGACTGAAAATGTTAGTAATTTTTTGCCTCATATATCCCTATAGGTATAAATATATTTTTTTCTTTTGTTAGTTCTTGGAAGCAAAAACACATTATTTAATTAAACTACATATATTCTTAGTTCGTAAAATCGAAAAAGGTCATATGTACCATACCCCACACATGAAAACGCTTTTCATGAGATGTTATATAATGTTAAAAAAAAAACAAACAAGATTTTGCGCATAAATAATTTTTATTAAAACATTCACTGCAGCAGCATTAAATCTAAACTTTCTGCTAGTGCGATACGAGACACATATTGCCGTATCTATATTTCCTGATATGCGTTACGGCTTCTATTTTGCAGTAGCCCAGGGATCTTTGTGATACATATTTTGAAAGATGCAAAGATTTTTCAAAATCAATCATTTACCGCAATATATATGCCGTATAGCGTAGAAGTGATAAAATGCTAGGGATGGGGTTTACTTCCGAATTCATAATCGATATTTTAAAAATATTTTTGTTCTAGATACAACATTCAAGTTTTATTTTGTAATATAAATCAGCATAATTATGTACTTGATCATTATAATTACTTCTGAATCATTTTGAAAATGAGATCACAAAATATTAGGAACTAGTAATAATATTTTCTAACACTTGCGCGACTCATCTGTTTAAATAAAACTACTTTTTACGGATTTAGACGCGTATATTTGTTTTAAATTTTGGCCCGACGTTTCGGAGACTTTGCAGTCACCATGGTCACGGGTGAGAAACGTCGGGCCAAAATTTAAAACAAATATACGCGTCTAAATCCGTAAAAAGTAGTTTTATTTAATATAGTAATTTTATGAAACTTGGTAAGTAGTTATTACACGGAATAACTTTTACACATTTTATCTATTTACTCTAAAGTGTGAGTAATACGTTAAAAAAAATATCGAGCACGTAATAGGCCGTAAGCCTGCACTAATGCAAACTGTACCGCTGCGAGGAGGCATGCAGTGTCGTGCGGGGTTGGGGTGATACGGCAAGATATTCGCCGTACCGCACTGGATGAAAATAATGATCTTACTGTGCGTTACGGCAACTATTTTGCCGTATATTATTAATATACAATATTGTTATATTAGAAGCGACAATATTGAAAAGATCACTTTCTCTGTTCAACGCGTACGGGAACTGAGTTAAATTGCTCCCGCACCGTGGGCAAAACAAGGACAACGAGATGCCGCACTGGCTAAGAGTCAAATACGGCCAAATAGTTGCCGTAACGCAGTGAATGTGTTAATGAAAATTATTATGTAAAAAATGGTTTAAAAAAATAACACTAAATGCTAATAGTTAAAAGTTATTTGACAAGGTCAGAAATATTAATTGCTTACAACAAGAAAAATAAAAATCAGCCCATAAACTCTACATATTACGTTGACTTATTAGACCCAAGGTCGTTGCTAAAGTTTTCTTTTCATTTATCATTTATTAATATTTGTTATTTTAGGATCTCTTCTTCTGCTGGTTACCTAAATCATTGCTATTTTAACTATTAATATAATAATCTCTGTAACTAAATTGTTCATTCATCTTATAACCATTTTGACATAATTTTAGTTTTTTTGTTACTGTGCAAAATGGGCTATGTAAGGCTATCCGTATTCTGATATTACAAGCATACAAGCTTAGCTTGGGATCAAAAGACGATGTAAATTATCCATGAATATTTATTTATTTAAATAACGTGATGAAGTTATTTTTATACTTCTAGAGTAACAAACAAGCATACGGCTAGCCTAATATGGTAATCTGTTACCATAGACTATAGACATTTCCATCTCCAAGTGTTGCTCTTACGTTACCGATCTTGTAGATCCTTTTTACGCTCTTATTTGACATGCATACGAAGCATCGTCGATATTCGTTTACATAATAAGTTTTATATCAACACAGCGAGCAACGCATGAAACAGAAAATGCATGAAAACGAAGTCTGAGAATAAGCAGATTTACACAGAAATTTGCTCTTGAGGACTTTGTACTACGAAGTCAGCGCCCTTAATGTAAATGCACCCTTATTAAAATAGTAATTAGCTAATATAATATTTATAATACGTTAAGTTTTCAAGAAATAATTTCTTATTTTATATGCAGTTAATAGTTAATCACTTACGTGATTGTAAGACTAAATAATTGAGATTGATAACAAATAGAAAAACGGTACAGGTACGAGTTGGGCTCCCATACCAAGGATTCCGTGTCTTTACTATCAAAATTCATAATATATTCGTCAAACAAATCCCAAATAACAATAAATAACAGGACCTTAAACAATGGGATAGGGACAGAAGAATGATGATGAGTATTTGTTGCTGTTTTTTATTATTTTTATTACAAAAAAATTGATTTCATTAAAAGCTCTGCTGAGTTTCTTACGCCGGTTCTTCTCAGCAGATTGCGTCCTGAACCGGTAGTAGTGAAAAAAAAAGTTTGGACCTGTCATAAGCACATAATCTTCTCAAAGAATTATGTTTACGTGATTAAATGATTTTTCATTTCATTTCATTTCATGGAGTATCAACTGAAATCAATAAAACTGTGGAATTTTTTGCTATCTATCTTCGTTCCAGAGATACATACAGCGAAGTTTCAGTAACAGGGTTCCATTTTACCTTTTGGTACGGAACCCTAATAAACTTTGTATGTCTTTATGTTTAAATACATATGTGTTTAATAACGGTTGTCCTAACAAAATAAGTAAATAATTCGATTCGAAGTTAATAACGTTGCTACGACATTGATTGGTCCACATACCAAGATTGTATTCAATCAATGAACATGTTGGATTCGGTTCTAATGAAACGTTACTCCCTATACTAACGTAAATACAATATATATTCGTCTACAAATATACCAGGGGGCCAAGTCTGCTATTACATTGCTGATACAATGATCAGTCACTGATTGCATAATGGCGAATTTTATCAAGTTTGGTAGTCTACTATTCATTTTCGTCATAATGACGCTATTATGGCGCCATTATGGCGTCAGTGACTGATCATTGTGACCACATTGTAATAGCAGACTTGTGCCCCAGATAGTATGTAGGCGTTCATTCTTGAAGACTCGTAACTAAAGCCTGACTAAATCGTACTTCAGGGTCTAATAAAACATGGTATTCGTGTTACGTATAGTTTTGCAAACTACAACGTCAATGTTATAAGCAATAAAACAAGTATTCTATTGGGAAGAGACATTGACATTATAACATTAGATTAACCTGTAGCGTGTAATTATAGACACACATATAACGAATTTCACTCACACATAGATATGTAAGTGGCTTCAAGCCGGTTGAGAGATGTTGCCATAGACACTACATCTGGTATATCTGTATATTGATCTTCTTTACTTGTTATAAAATAAAGTCCATATTGTTGTATGTATGTCCCTATGTGAGTTTCTCTCTCCCTCTCTCCAGCCCATTTACGTCCAACTGTCGGGCACGGGCCTCCTCCACTTTCGGAGGGATTATGGTCTACTGTACCGCGCTGACCAGGCGTATTGGTACAGGGTTATAATATTATCTGTGTGCAATATCCCTTAGCTGACTTTTACAGCACCCTTGGGAGGAGATGAGGTGGTGACACTTGTATTCTTAATCCGTCACCACACGGACAATGTACTATGTGAGCTTATATCTTCAAAACCACACAACGAGGTTTGATGTGGTCATGTTTAACAGATAAAGTGGTTAATGTATATTGAGGAAGGAGTGGAGCTTAATTACTATAAACGCGGATGAAACCGCAGGCATTGGCTATTATAATTATAAATATTAAAGGTAAAAGCGATTTTCTAATTTTCTTCGTATCACAGTATTGATTTTGATGTAAAAAATATCATGATACGCTATTTTTTTAGCAGAAAAGCGTCGCAAATTCTTTGAAATTTTATCTTTAAAACATGTCAAGGAGACATTAGCATAATAAATGTTTGTAAAGTGATGTATTTGCATAGTTTACTTGAATAATACTCGTCTAAGAAAAGACTTTAATGAAGTAGGTATGTGAATAAGAAAGTAAAATATCTACTATAAAAAGATAACATATAATTGACCGTTCATATGTATAAATGAAAAAATTAAAATTCATTTATTGCAGGTAGACCCATAAAAACAGTTGCCACATTATAATATTGTTACGTGTTAGGGTTCGAAGGATTTGGAGAGAAAGACCTGCTGACTCTTTTAGAAGACTTTATTCACTAGCACTAGTTACACACTAAGCACTAGGTCCAAACACTAAGTACTAGGTCCAAACACTAAGCACTAACAATGTCCTAGATCGTAGCCAAGTTGTAGGTTTCACTGGTATCACTCTTGATCACTTGTTTTCGCTCTCGAAGTCGCCTTTATCGTAGCTCGAACTGAACTGCCCGGGCTCGCCTCCCTGCCGCTATTTATATGCGCCGAGACGAGTTCCAGACTATTCCAGAATGTTCCCGACTGTGCGCGAACGTGATCGCCCGGAATGAATGTTTCTAGAAGGTTCGATCATGTACGGTAGTTCCTCTAACGCCATCTAGTATCTAATAGGGGTTTCACTCTGTTCGGTTCTTTAATTGGTTTTACTAGTTGCTGCTAGATGGCGCTAGCTCCTTTGTGTTTTGTGTGTTCGTAACACTACTCCCCTCTTAGAGATGCTCGTCCCGAGCATCGTTGTTACTACCATGGTAACGCGCCAGACGGTCTATGTGTACCACTTTGAATGTCCCTCTTGGTTGCTTTTGAATCCTATAGGTCACATCATTCAGTCGGGTAACCACTTTGTATGGACTGTCCCACTGGTTCTGCAACTTTGGAGATTTCCCTTTCCGGCGAGTTGGGTTATGCAGCCACACCAGTGACCCTTCCTCGAAGCCGCTCGTGTTCGATTTCCGGTCGTATCTGGTTTTCATGTTCTCACTTGACTGTAACCCATTTTCCCGAACCAAGGCGTGTATATAGCGCATCTTTTCCCTTAAATCGCAGACATAGTCTTGTACAGTCTTTGGTCCCTCCGGTGACCCTCCTGTCAATAGGTCTACTGGTATTCGTAGTTCTCTACCGAAATTGACATACGCCGGGGTAGCTTTTATGCTCTCATGCTCGGCGGTTCGGTAAGACAGAAGGAAGAGTGGTATATACTTGTCCCAATCCTTTTGTTTGTCATCTACCAATTTCGCCAAATGCCTCTCAAGGGTCTGGTTAAATCTCTCAACCATTCCATCAGACTGCGGATGGTACGCGGTGGTCCTCGTCTTATGCATGCCCAAAATTCTGCACACTTCCTGGAACACCTGCGATTCGAAGTTCCTGCCCTGATCAGAATGGATTTCCAGAGGCACACCAAAGCGACATATCACTTCTTCGACTAACTTGGAAGCGACTGTTGTGGCTTCTTGGTTTGGTATGGCGAACACTTTGGGCCATTTGGTGAAGTAGTCAATGACGACCATAAAATACTTGTTTCCCGAATCCGTTACAGGAAATGGCCCAGCTACGTCAACTGCGATTCGTTCCCACGGTGCGCCGACGTTATACAACCGCAGGTTCCCACGGCTCCTGGTCTGTGGTCCTTTTACAGCAGCGCAAGTAGTACATTTGCGGCACCAATCCTGTACATCATCTCGACAATGCAACCAGTAGAATCGTTCTCGCACTTTTGTTAACGTCCTCTTGACACCTAGATGTCCTCCTGATACGCCATCATGTATTTCACGGAGAACATCTAGTACTCTCGTTCTTGGGACAATTATCTGAAGATGGAACTCTCTGCCGTTAGTCTTCTCCCATTTCCGGTAGAGTATTCCGTTTTGGAGTATCAGACTGTCCCATTGCGCCCAGTACGCCTTAGTGACAGCGCCAGTGGGTGCAACCTCACTCCATATTGGTTTTACGTCACCCCGTTTCTTCCATGTGATGATGTGCCGAAGGTCGTCATCTTTTTCTTGAGCCTCCCTCATAGCATCATTCTCCCAGAGACTCAAAGGATTCGTTCTCGTTAGCTTTAATGCTACCTCATTGCATTCCTGCTTAACACAATGTTTGCAGTCCTCCGAACACGGCCTTCGTGAGAGTGCGTCGGCATTCCCATGTGTCTTTCCGCTGCATGCCTGGGAGATAACAGTTATCGGGGCTCCCTCCGCGTCAGCCAGCACTCGCCCCTTAGTCCTGGCTTTTATTCGTTTCCCTGATCCCGGGCAAGGGGCAAAGCCCCCTGCTTCTTCAGAACCTCTATTTGTTCCTCGATCCTTTTCATCCTTTCCATCTGGGTTTCCTTCTGCGGGCAGTTGAGCTGAAGATGGCCCCTCTCGCCGCACTTGTAGCACATGGCTCCAGAACTTTTCTTCGTAGGGGCCTTAACCTCCTTGACTTCCTCAGAGACCTCGCGGATCTTATGGGTATGCCGTATGTCATAACGAACAGCCTCGACCTCCAAAGCATGCGCTAATGCTTCCTTTAGCGAGGTATGGTGACGAAGCCTCACTGCTGGCAGCTCTGACCTCCAGGTCTTTGATTCCGTCGACAAATGCTTGAACAATATTCGTGTCTACCATCTTGGTGTCGGTTCCTGGGTGTGCCTTCCTGACGAGTTTTTCAATTTCAACGCCCATTGTTGTAGTCCTTCTCCTGAGCGTTGGACTCTGTCACGCAGTTGGGCACGGAACACGTGCTCCAGGTGTCGCTCCCCGTATCTGGATTCAAGTGCCTCCATCAGGTCTTGGAACCCATTTCCTGTATGTGGCAGTGCTTCCAGGACCGACAAAGCTTGCCCTCTGAGCGCAACAGTGAGAGCGGTCAAGCATTCTTCTTCCGTCCATCCGTTGGCAGTAGCAACCGTCTGGAATTGCTGACGATAAGCGTTCCAGGAAGTAGTGCCGTCGTATGGCGGAACTTTCACTCTTGGTCCTTGTGCCACTCCGATAGTTCCACTAGAGATCGCAACTCCCGTGGTTTCAAGGCGCACTACTTTTTTCTGTAGTTCAATGAGGCCGGTTTTCACATTTTCGACATCCAATCCTAACCCGGTAACTCGTTCTTCCACTACGTCGACATCTTTTCGAAGCTTAATCACCGTGTTACTAACATCATTTATAGCACAAAGCACTTTTTCTTGTGACTCTTGCAAAGCGCTGAGCTTGCATTCTTGTGACTCTTGCAAGGCGCCGAGCTTGCGTTCTTGTGACTCTTGCAAAGCGCCGAGTTTGCGTTCTTGTGACTCCTTCATTGACCGAATTTCCGCCCTTTGCATCTCTATCAGTTCAATTAAACTTCCTAATTGAAGTGCCACTGACGCTACGGCGCCGCTCGTGGGCGTGGCTTGTCTAGTGGGCGTGGCCTGTGCGGTGGGCGTGGCAAGGTGGGCGGAGCCAGTGGGCGGGGCTTGAGTCTGAGTAGGCGGAGCCTGGGCCTGGGTGGGCGGAGCCCGATGGGCGTGGTCGGTGGGCGTGGTCGGTGGGCGTGGTCAGTGGGCGGGTCTAGAGGGGCGTGGTCGGTGGGCGGGGCCTGGTAGGTGGGGCCAGTGGGCGGGGCTTGGTCCATAGCGGGCGTGGCCTCCGCAGCTCGTTGTGCCCTTGTCCTGACGCCCTCGAAGTCCTCTCTCGGAGTCAATGGCATCTCCAAATCCCACTTCTGACACCAGTTGTTACGTGTTAGGGTTCGAAGGATTTGGAGAGAAAGACCTGCTGACTCTTTTAGAAGACTTTATTCACTAGCACTAGTTACACACTAAGCACTAGGTCCAAACACTAAGTACTAGGTCCAAACACTAAGCACTAACAATGTCCTAGATCGTAGCCAAGTTGTAGGTTTCACTGGTATCACTCTTGATCACTTGTTTTCGCTCTCGAAGTCGCCTTTATCGTAGCTCGAACTGAACTGCCCGGGCTCGCCTCCCTGCCGCTATTTATATGCGCCGAGACGAGTTCCAGACTATTCCAGAATGTTCCCGACTGTGCGCGAACGTGATCGCCCGGAATGAATGTTTCTAGAAGGTTCGCTCATGTACGGTAGTTCCTCTAACGCCATCTAGTATCTAATAGGGGTTTCACTCTGTTCGGTTCTTTAATTGGTTTTACTAGTTGCTGCTAGATGGCACTAGCTCCTTTGTGTTTTGTGTGTTCGTAACAATATATTATCACAATATTGTATGCTAAAAGAAATAAGATTTAAAGTATACAAATAAAAATGGTAAAAAACAAATTGTTATAGTCAACATTATATGAATTAAAACACTTATTAAATCAAATAAAATAAAATTTAAATAAAATTAATAATACAGCCTAGCGATTGATCTAGGAATGGACAGACTGACAGAAAACTTTAAGTACTTTTGTAACGAAAACATAAAAACGTTAACTGTTTTGATTTGTTAACTGCAGTGGAACGATATTTATAACAATATTTTAAATTTAACATTAATACGCTATGTACTATATATTAATTTGTATTCACAAACCTTACAAGCAGGAATTAGTTACAAACACGGATAATATAAACAAACATCATTAACTTCAAGGATTTATTTGTTTTTGAATTTTTGCGATTGTTTTAAATATATTTTGTTGTTTTTTTTTCCTTAAAACTAGATTGAGGAAATCAACAAATAAAAGTAGAGCATACTACTTCTTAGTTTCGTTTTTTAGCTATACGTCTATGTTTGTTAGAGACTACGTTTTTTAAATTACTGACTGGGCCCACAACATCTGCTGCGTGGAATGGTGACTTTGGGTAACATTTTATTTTGTGCGCCGCTCCTATTGGTCATACTTTTATGTTATAGAGCCTTCATGCTTACTCTATGAATTGCTTGGGACAATCATTTGTGTGATATCCATAAATGCCATACAAATGTTTGTACTGCGTCTGGGTGTTTTCTATGTATCATAAGTATGTATTTACAAAAGAAAAGTAGTATATGTAGTCTATCCGTATCTGGTACCCATAATACAAGCATAGAAATATAGCTTACTTTGGGACCAGAGGACGTTGTATGAAATGTCCTGAATATTTATTTATTTACTTATTTATGAATGGACTATACACACACACATAAAAAGATTTTTCGTATCCGAAACAATTGTTCCTGAGATTAGCGCAAATAAATAAATATCAGTCACAGTATTAATAGTTAATACGAGTACATAGGTATTTATCATACAAATGTTTGTACTACGTCTCGGTGTTTTCTATGTAATATAAGTATGTATTTACAAAATAAAAGTAGTATATGTATTCTATCCGTATTCTGGTACCCATAACACAAGCATATAGCTTAGCATGGGACCAGAGGACGTTGTGTGAAATGTCCATGAGCATTTATTTATTTATTATTTATTTAACTAAATAAAAGTCCCATTCCTACAGTAGCTCTCAAGAAACCTCGTATAGTTTTTTCTTCGTGAATGCAACCCTAGAATTCACTTTTCTGATCAGGTTCACACGTGAACGTAACAATTCAGGTTTACCGTTTATTTTTATACTCGATAAACATTTCTGAACACATAGAGCAGAAAAGAGTTTGAGACCTACTTAATTACGACATAACAGAGAAGATATTGCAAAAAATAAAAACACAGAGTAGTGCATAAAAGTATTAGGTATAATAAAAAGTCTTTACACACATAAAATACACGAAACAATGACTTATACCTTTAAAAAATTCTTGGGATGAATCTAGCTGTTAAGATCGCGCCACTTGCGTTCCTGCCATTGATCATATACTCCATCATTCCTAATGGACCATTTAGTAGGGTTAGGTGCATCTTTCCAGTTTGTTACAAACACATCCCAACCAACGCGTTGTCCATACCAATCCATATTACACCAAAATTGTGTGGAACGAGCTCTGCGGAATCCCCAGGCGATTTTCTCTCCAGGCGGCACCCATATGCCTTCTTCACCTCCGATTTTGTCATCTGCTGATTCACACCACAAATGAGCGTGATGTTTTCCTTCATTGTGTACTTCGACTATCCAATATTCTCTCTGTTCGGCTACAGTAATGATGGTTCCGATGACGGAAGTGGCAATACCGATGACGCCCCAAGCGAAACCTTGCACTGATGCAAGGAGTGTCGCCAAGAACAACACAGCTACTGCTAGGTACTTCACGTTCATGATGAGTGTGATGCAGACAGAAGTTTGAAGCAAGCTTATATACACTCACGCCTGTGCACAAAAGAACCGTTATCAGGAAAAATATGAGGAAAATAGATACCTCAGTAATATTATTTTAATTATTTTGCATTAGAATATATGAGTGAGGTAAAAACCCAATAATTATGAATTTAATTGTTGGTTTCTTATCTCAACCGTATTTTCTAATACTTTGAATTAAGACGTTCTAATTTGTTTTTCAAAAAATTGTAAACAATATAAAATGAATCATTAAAATAGTACGTTGAGGAAGAAACCTTGGTCAATAATATGACTACGCTTATTGATAGATACGTCACGGTTACTCTATGTAATGGATCTGACTAATTATTACGCATTTATTAATTTTATTACGGATTCGCAATTAAAATTAGTTTAATATCAATCAGTAACAATTGGCACAAATTTACACCTGCTTAGGGTTCTGTATCAAAAGCAAAATGGGATCCTATGACTGTCTTAAGAACGGTGATAACTAGAATGTTGACATTTTCGCAGATGATGTATATCTGTTGATGTTATAACGACAAATACTAAAAACCAGAATATCTATACTAATTATTTTAAAGCTGAAATGTTTGTTTGTTTGAACGCGTTAATCTAACCACTGATGCGAGTTGAAAAATACAGTAGTAGTACATTTGTCGAGGAAAGCTACATCACGCTGTGGGCAATAGCAGCAAAGCATCCGTAAAAATGTTGCAAAAAAGGGGATATTTTCTAAGTTCGACGCGTACAAAGTCACTGGCAACAGCTAGTAGTTAAAAGGGAAAGGGAGCTTCCATACAACAAACGTTTTCTGTGTAACTTGATGATACCCTTAGACGACATGATATAACCGATATTATGTATTAATCATAATAAATATATATTATTATCAAATAATAGTACAGAACCTCTCGTGCATGAGTAGGTACATCTAGCGCTTAGCCGGTGTTTTCAATTTAGAAAAAATAAATAAACAAAAGGACCGGTCACTGTATCAATTTCTTAGGAATTCATAAGTAATACTTACCTATTTTCATATAGTCACCATAGATTCATAAGGATACACGGTATAGTAGAGCGTCAGGTAGCTCTATTCCTATACCCTTCTTTAGCTTCTACTTCTTAGGCGTACGATATTTTCCTTATATACACTCACCTTCTTTCAACCTACATGCCCATGTTCCATCAGTTTCAAAAACATGATCAATTAATTCAATTTATTGTCATGTGTTATCTTAATTTATTTACATAATTACAAATGCACCATTGCATTATCAGGGATCTGTGTAAAATACAAACATTTAAAAGACCAATTCTCGGCCAGTTTGCTTTCAAAGTCTCAAGTTCAAACTCATAGTTTAAATAAAAATATGCAATTCCTTATTTAAAAATGAAATCAACATTTATTATGCATGATTAGATATTCTGGCGCTCAGCGTTATGTACAGACTCAACCATGGCAAGTGTTCTGAGGAATTGTTTTCCCTCATTCCCCCTTCACACTTTCGAAACCGTAGTACGGGTGCAGGTCTTAGATGCCATCGTTTTACTGTGGATAGAATACCATCCCAAACAAATAATTTCGCGAGCTCATTTATCTGTAACACGTCCTAGAAATGGAATACGCTGTCTGCGCGTTTTACCCTCTTCTTATGATGTGGTGTCTTTCAAGAGAGGCGTCTTGTGGGCGGGCAAGGTGGGGGCGGCTAGTGCTCTGACAATGTACTAGTCGTCCTCGCATATGGATTGCACTCTTACTTAACATCAGGTTAAGTGTAGACTTTGGCAAACCCTAACAAAAAAAAATTTGAAAACATAGGGTCATCTGAGGATTATATTTTCTGACTTTAAAGTCATAAGATTTAATATGTAGCCATACAATAATCACGTAATTGCAATAGTAATATAGGAAAAACTTAAAATACCTACCGATAATTACTTGTTATATTACCTGTACCATATGAGAAATGCTAATAATTATAATATATTTTTATGAATGCATTAAGAAATTGAAATACACGGGCCGCTTCACTTCGGTAAAATATTTGGTCTACAGATACAACTTTAACCAGGCGTGTTATTGTAAATTCTTTCGGATAAACGGAACCTTATTACTGAGAATTCGTTGTCCATCTACCCGTCTGTAACCAGGCGATATCACCGGATCGTTGACAGCTAGAAAGCTAAAAATTATACAGCTTATGAATACCAGTTGATGCTACAACAACAAACATCATCATTTTCCTGCCTCGCTATTATGATTATACCGTTATTCGATGATACTAACAGTACAGACCCCTTTGCGTGCGAGTCCAGCTCCTATTTGACTGGTTAATTTCAAGGTAACCGTCTTCTAGAAAAGAAATTTTCCTTCCTATATTGCTCGTAGTTCTCACAAATCTCTGGGAAGAAAATTGACGCTAATATTCTTAATACGTAATTCGTAAAGAGTGGAGTATGTGTAAGTGTAGTGACACTGAAATAGTTTTACTTCACTTTTTCATAAAATGGTATAGATTAGTTTAGCTTTATATATAGTTACGGAACCATCAATATACGTTCACTTGGCTCTTATTTTCTTGAATTCTCGTTTATTTTGAATGTTATCTTACAAATTAAGGATATCACTAATAAAATAAAATAACCAGAAACAACTGTATATATTCGTATATTTTCTCTTATTATAATACCTTAAGACTATCTTATTTTAATATGAACACTATGTAGATACTTATACTACTGTGACTATGACTATTATCTAGGATATTATAATTCGATAAGAAACAATGTCGACTGGGCCTGCCGGCCAGATATTGTGCGTTTTATACCACATTCCCCCGCCAGAAAACACTGATGGGGTCATAGTGTTGCTACTCTGTAGATACAGTTTACGTTAAAATATATACAAACATTTAATTGGCATGGTGTTGCCAATGTGTAGAATAATTTAGGTCGAATATAAACATTGAAATTCTGAAAAACCCTACATTCGTCCGTCCTGACGCTGTGTATGCCCTCATACACCTAAAATCTAAATTTTTTTTAAAACCCTACATTAGGCAAAAAAAAAAAAAGGAAAAACATAACTTGCCAGTTTTAAAATTATGATTTTAGTTACAATATATAACTAATGTACTGGTTTGTAAACATTTTAAGTAGGTTATACAAATTTCATAGTACCTATTTAAAGGTAAGTACATTTATTTTATATATATATACTAGCTGTTGCCCGCGACTCCGTCCGCGTGGAATTTGGAAATTTGTTTTTTCGCAGTAAACGGTAGCCTATGTCCTTTCTCAGGGTCTAAAGATTGTCTGTGCCAAATTTCATCAAAATCGGTTGAGAGGTTTAAGCGGGAAAGCGTAACAGACAGACAGACAAACAGAGTTACTTTTGCATTTATAATATTAGTAAGGATTGTTTACTATACAATTTAAATATAGAACAAAGATAAACAAAGTACACGTACGCCGTTACTAAACAGAAACACAGCAAGCGGTGCACAGAAGAAATACGTTTAGAAATAGCTTGATGGTAACATTAATTTTATTTTTATCTTCTAACTAGCTGACCCGGCAAACGTTGTTATGCCATACTAAAAAAAAAATTTTGAAAAATAGATGTTAGCCGATTCTCAGACCTACTGAATGTGCATACAAAATTTCATAAGAATCGGTCTAGCCGTTTCGGAGGAGTACGGTAACTAACACTGTGACACGTGAATTTTATATATTAGATATATTTTTATTATTTTGTAAAGTAAGTAAACAAGTATAATGTAGGTTAATAAATAGTAAACAACAAAAAAAACATTACAATTTAGACATTTAACATGTAAAATAAAAATAAAAAAAAAATCTAATCAGGATCGGAAAACAACAATCATACCTAACGATTTTTACACAAACTATTTAAAGATATCACAGGTAAGTTAAACACAGATTACTTAGAGAACATAAAAAAAATAAACAATTAGTACTTTTTTTTTTTATCACTTCTCATGCCTGCTCAGAATTTATAATAGTAAATTTAACCCATTAAATTTTTATCCTGTACCTTACGACTCGACCAACCTGAATGGTTGTGAACCAATCAATTCTCACAACTTATTCAGATTGGCAGGTGAACCAATCAATTCTCACCTTAAATACCTACTGCAATTTCTACTGGTGTTGTAAACCAATCAATTCTCACAACCCAGCTTCAAGATTGAAAGTTTTGCCGTGAACGTGAACCAATCAATTCTCACGCCTGGCCCTCATTGATGCGGAATCTACTGGTATTGTGAACCAATCACTTCTCACAACCAGCTTCAAATTTTCTAGATTTTGTCATGGACATGAACCAATCAATTCTCACGCCTGACCCTCATTGATGCGAAATCTACTGGTATTGTGAACCAATCACTTCTCACAACCAGCTTCAAATTTTCTAGATTTTGCCGTGGGCGTGAACCAATCAGTTCTCACGCCTGGCCTGGAACAATCAAGAAAACAAACACTACCGTATTTTGTGTTATGGTTACACTAAAACTTTTTATTCTATTCGCTGTCGTCACTATGTTCAGATCCCGAATTATACTCATCTCCCAATTGCAATGCAGCAATATGTACCCAGGGTAGCATACGATCAGCAGCTACAGTTGTAATTCGCTTGTTTGTGTTACTACTAAAACCGGGAATAGATGATATTTTGTATCTATCTTGACCTAAAACTTTAACGACACGGAAAGGTCCTATGTATGAAGGCAAAAGCTTTTTACTCTTCCCGTCGTTATTGAATGAGACCTTCGTAATTTTAACCAGGTCGCCCTTTCTGTAAACCCTAGCGGGACATTTATCTCTGTCGTAGTGTTGCTTTTGCCTTTCTTGTTCTTTGTCTATTCTTTCCTTGACCTCAGTTCGTATCACATCTATATCTATATCTTCCCTGGTTGCGTCCGTGATCTCGTTTAGAGCTGGATTAACCTCACTACTTATATATGCACCAAACATAACTTCGGACGGTCTCCTACTAGTTGTCTTTTGTACCGTATTATTAAGGCCCCATTGTATTTTCCCTATTTGATTATCCCAGTCCCCTTCGTCAAGTCTTAAGTTTTGTGCTCTAAGTGAACTAAGAATTGTCCGATTATACCTTTCAACCTGACCGTTTGATTTCGGACTGGCAACCGCATTTAAGATGTGCTTTATTCCTTTATCATAGCAATACCTTTTGAAAGTATGGGATGTAAAACAACTGCCACGATCACTAATCAAGCGATCAGGAACTCTAAATGTATAAATTATGTCGTCAAGGACACGAATCACATTTTGTGTATTTGTATTCCGAACGGGTCTTATAAAAACAAATTTAGTAAACGCATCTATTACTACTAAGAGATATGAATTACCTCTTTTAGACCTGACGAAAGGGCCAAGGTGGTCAATATGAAGGGTGTGAAATGGTATCTCCACCTTATCAATGGGATGTAGTAAACCTTCCTTCTTATTCGAGGATTTTTTTGCGTAAGCACAATCAATGCATGCAGAAACATACTTTTTTACAAAACGTGACATTTTAGGGAACCAATAATTTCTTTTAATCCTTTCCAAAGTCTTCTCCAATCCTAGATGACCTATTTCGTCGTGGTTCATTCTACATATTTGCCACCGTGCCCCCTTTGGGACTACCCAGCGTACGGTTTCCTTATTCCCATTAAGGCATCGATATAATTTATTGTCGCGCAAAGTATAATTGTCTTTTATGTATTGAAGCCCCTTCGGGTCTAGATCCTCTTCTAAGATTTGTCTAATTCGTTCCAATTCAGAATCTCCTATCTGTAGGGTGTGCAGCCAATCTTCACTATTTATAATCATTACCTGCGATGGTTTCAAAGGTAAATCAACATCAGAACTATCTGGAACAGAATTTCGAGATAAAGCGTCTACATGAGCCATCTTATTGCCTGGTCTGTATTCTATGGAACAAGTGAATTCTTGTAAAAGCAACCACCATCGTGCTATTCTAGGTATAAGATCACGTTTCATAAAGGTCGATCGTAACGCACTGCAGTCCGTTACTATTTTAAATTCCCTTCCCAGTAAAAATACCCTAAACTTCTCCAATGAGCGAATGACTGCCAACGTTTCCAATTCATACGAGTGATAATACTTCTCCTCCGGTGATGTATGTCTACTGCAATATGCTACGGGTCGGAGAGAGCCACTATTCTTACATCGTTGTAGAAGCATGCCACCAACTCCATCCTTACAAGCGTCTGTATGTAATTCGGTTTCTGCCTCTCTATCAAAAATTGCTAAAACAGGTCTTTCTATTAATTTTGATTTTAGAACCTGAAAGGATTCCTCTTGCTCGGTATTCCATTTCCATGTATTATCCTTTTTTAATAGTTTGATCAGAGGAGAAGCAATTTGAGCGAAATTTTTTATGAACTTTCGAAAATAACTAGCGAGACCTAAAAATTGTCTGACACCATGAATGTTCTGCGGTCGTGGAAAATTTAGAACAGACTGAATCTTCCTTTCACCTGGTCGGATTCCGGCTGCGCTGATCTCGTAACCAAGGTAATCGATATTGTCTCGCAAGAAATCGCACTTGGTCAAATTTAGTGTGAGATTTGCCCCTTCTAACAGTTTGAGGATTTCCTCTAATCTAGTTAAACACTCGGAAACATTTTTTCCGAAGATTAAAACATCATCCATATATGCTGTTGCCTTGGTAAAACGAGCCGATCCTAATACCTTATTTATCATTCTTTGGAATACAGCTGGCGCATTCGTTAATCCAAACGGCATGCGGTTAAACTCATACAAGCCATCGGGAGTGACAAATGCAGTCAAATGTTTGCTCTGTTCGGATATTGGCACCTGGTAATAGCCTGATGCCAGATCGAGTGTTATGAAACATGCTTGACCCGACAGTCTCCCTATTTCATCCTCTATAATCGGCATCGGATATCTCTCCTTTACAGTAACAGAGTTTAACATTCGATAGTCTACGCACATCCGAAAACTACCGTCCTTTTTTCTTACTAAAATTATAGGACTTGCATACTCCGATACAGATTCCCTAACGATTCCTGCATCCAACATTTCTGCTATCATAGTTTGCACTTTATCGCGCTCATGATGGGATAATCTGTAAGGACGATATACAATAGGACGTTGGCTGTTTAACTCAATAGACATTTGTGCAATATCTGTGCATCCTAGATTTTTCAGATTAGTGGCAAAACAGTGTCTGTGTTCATTTAGTATGCTCATAAGCCTTTGTTTATCGTCCTTTGATACGAAACCACCTACACGAACGTCGTCCTCATTGATAGTCTGTTCGTCTTCAGGTATATTTAGCGACTCTGTAATTCCTGGCGACTGTACAATTAACCTATGAATAAACTCTACCCTTTTGCCTCTACCAATAATGGTGTCACTCTTTATTTTTACAGGAACTGAACATGGATGAACTAGGATATCTAAACATCCACCCTTAACCTGATACACACCACCGGACAACACTAGTTCCTGACTTGGTCTACCTATGACATTGTTATTTAACAATAAACAACCGTTAAATTCAGAGTTAGTTCTAGCCCGTATAACTACAGGTCCATGAAGTTCCACATCAGCAACAACCCTAACATCTCCAGTTTTTAAACCGCCGTATTCAGGATCTATGGCTGGTAGCTCGGTCTCTATTCTTCGAAATTGTAATGTTTCAGAATCCTTGTAGACGATGATATGTGGCTGCTCTGTATAAGATTGACCTATTAGAATTGGCATATCCAAAAGATTGTCCTCTACGACTCTGCACGCTACCCTAGCACCCACTCCGTCTACCTCTATATCTAATAACAAAGAACCTAGAGACTGGACGGTCTCATTCCCAAAACCTTTCATTGTTGATGGGATTTCATCATGTCTTAGTTTTAAGTTTGTAATTAGAGACTTCCTAACTAAAGTTACCTCACTACCGAAATCAATAAAAGCTCTTACGGACATATCATTAACTCGTACAGATTTTAAATATTTGGCGTTAGTGCTGGCAATACACATAATCTTGTTCGGCAAGTTTTTCCCTCCAATACTATCACACTTCACGTTTAGCGCACAATCGTTGTCATTATGTCCAACCTTATGGCATTTAGAGCATTTAATTAATGGTTTAGGGCATCTCAGGTAAGGGTGACCGCGTTCCTTGCAATTATAACAAAATACAGTGTTCTGGGCTTGATGATGTCTATTTTGGGCTGGCCTTGAATTATAATGACCATGGGAATAATTTTTATTAAGACTGCGATCGGAAGAGTGGACGTCCTTATTGCTCATGAGAAATTGCAGAAGCTGATCAGGCTGAGAACAGCAAAGTGCCAACGCGCTCGACTTCATTGTCCTATCAGAAATACCGTGTATTATACAATCAACAGCACGTTTTCCCGTAATATCACACTGAGTTAGCAATGCTAACTTTTCATAATAATAAACATCTATTGGTTCTCCAAACCTACTTTTTCTTTTTAGGGTTCCGTACCCAAAGGGTAAAAACGGGACCCTATTACTGAGACTTCGCTGTCCGTCCGTCCGTCCGTCCGTCTGTCACCAGGCTGTATCTCAAGAACGGTGATAGCTAGAGAGTTGAAATTTTCACAGATGATGTATTTCTATTGCCGCTATAACATAAATACTAAAAGTAAAATAAAATAAATATTTAAGGGGGGCTCCCATACAACAAACATGATTTTTTTACCGTTTCTTGCTCGATACTAATAACGTTGCCTTATGTTGCATAGATAATGGTACGGAACCCTTCGTGCGCGAGTCCGACTCGCACTTGACCAATTTTTAACATATCTTCCAGCATTTGGCCATAGTTCTGTTCGCAAGGAAAAGCGCTAATTAATTTATTTTGCCATTCGTCCCATGTATGCAAAATTGTATTTAATCCTTCGTACCAAACTTTGGCCAAACCTTGGAGTTTTTGCATAGCAAAATGTGTGGTGGTCTTGTCATCCCAGCCATACACTGTAGCGCATTCATTAACTTTACGTAACCAGACATCCATACGCTGATTTTTAACAGCCGGATCAAAATTAGGAAGTATGTTTTTAAATTCAATATTTTTAGTTGTGGAAGGCTGAGATGCAAGGCCACTTTTTAGAGAATTTACCAAATCCATAACGTCCTTAATAGAAAAAGAAGGAGTACATGACCTTTTCTCTCGCAATCTGGAGTGATGGTGTCGCTCTTCGTTACCTTCGTTATTCTGCTCCTCTCTCCTCCCACGTTCACATCGGCGGTGCTCATAGTCACGGCTATGGCTACGGCTGCCGCGATGCCCCAGCTGATCTCGGCTGGAGCCGCGCCGGCCGATGCTCCGCCCACGAGACGAAGTCCCGGCAGTATGTACCTTCTCTCGATCTTGGTGCAGCTCCTGCTCCATGGCTCGTAGTCGTTCCCGTTCTCTCTCTAGTTCTAGCTCCTTGTCCCGAATATTTGAACTACGCGTTTCCTTTCGCAACGCGCTGCGGCTTCGAGTCGGACTACGGGTGCGGTTGCGATGATCACCCGGAGAACGACACATGTGATGAGGACGAGACTCCTTTCCGACTGGCGTTGTCAGGCGTCGGCTTTCAGATCGAACCCGTGCTCTTATTCGGTCGTCGTTTCTGTCCATAATTTTGGTTCCTGAATTGAATAAAATTACGGACATTAATGTTCAATATTATAAGAAAGAAAAAAAAACAAAAAATAAAATTAAACAGGAGTCATAACACAAAAATGTACATTTCCTGTCAGAGAGAGATAAAATCGCAATTAAATTTCCTATTATGGAAAGAAAAAACCAAGTTCAATTCCACAGATAAAGCTACTTTTGAAAAGCAATAAAAACAAAGATAAAGCTATTTGGGGCGTGATATGAAATAATAGCCAAACCTAGCCAAGGTTAAATAATAGTTAATAATATGCTTAAGAGTTAAGAAATGCAGACTTAGTACAGAATACTATCACTATCGGGGAGTATTCTATAAGCGATAGTGAACCATAGAGACATTTTCTATCAGATATTACATTATTAGTTGATTAATAATTTCATAAAATACATAAATAACTTATCCAAACCTACTAATAATTTCATATAATTTTATAATTATACCCTCAACGCACAGTCGTACTATCGGAGAGTGCCCCGACCAAATACAACCGCGCGCCAAGAGTAATGTCTAGTATATTATCACCATCAGGGAGTACCTGACCAAGTGATAACAGACCATAGATACATAAAATACATAAAATTCAATATAATAAAGATTTCATATGACTTTATAGTAATACCCTCAACACACAGCCGTATTATCGGAGAGTGCCCCGACCAAATAAAACCGCGCGCCAAGAGTAATGTCTAGTATATTATCACCATCAGGGAGTACCTGACCAAGTGATAACAGACCATAGATACATAAAATACATAAAATTCAATATAATAAAGATTTCATATGACTTTATAGTAATACCCTCAACACACAGCCGTATTATCGGAGAGTGCCCCGACCAAATAAAACCGCGTGCCAAGAGTAATGTCTAGTATATTATCACTATCAGGGAGTACCCTGACCAAGTGATAACAGACCATAGATACATAAAATACATACAATTCAATATAATAAATATTTCATATAACTTTATAGTAA
This sequence comes from Orgyia antiqua, assembly GCA_916999025.1. Classification (NCBI taxonomy): domain Eukaryota; kingdom Metazoa; phylum Arthropoda; class Insecta; order Lepidoptera; family Erebidae; genus Orgyia; species Orgyia antiqua. The sequence goes on from OU779869.1 coordinate 6,666,446, forward strand.
TACCCTCAACGCACAGCCGTATTATCGGAGAGTGCCCCGACCGAATAAAACAGTGCGTCAAGACTAATGTCTAGTATGCTATCACTATCAGGGAGTACCCTGATCAAGCGGTAGCAAATCATAAATTTATATGAAACAAGGCCCATAACCCTATCGTGTGGTAAGTATTATCGGAGAGTGCCCCGACCGAATACAAACTCAACCATAAGGCAAGGCGACAGTTATTTTTCGTTTAATACTTAAATATAATATAGTAAAAATAAACATATTAACCAATTTTAAAGACAATAAATACGAAATTTTTACATTACCTTCGATCCCACTTTCTGAAGTAAAATAAAATAACCAGAAACAACTGTATATATTCGTATATTTTCTCTTATTATAATACCTTAAGACTATCTTATTTTAATATGAACACTATGTAGATACTTATACTACTGTGACTATGACTATTATCTAGGATATTATAATTCGATAAGAAACAATGTCGACTGGGCCTGCCGGCCAGATATTGTGCGTTTTATACCACATTCCCCCGCCAGAAAACACTGATGGGGTCATAGTGTTGCTACTCTGTAGATACAGTTTACGTTAAAATATATACAAACATTTAATTGGCATGGTGTTGCCAATGTGTAGAATAATTTAGGTCGAATATAAACATTGAAATTCTGAAAAACCCTACACTAATACCTTCGGTGAATAATTACTTTGTTTTATTTTTGCTTTTAATCATTTGTGCTACATTTAGTTTTATTTGTTATTTGACTTTACAATATGAAAACTAAAAATATAAACAGCTAGTAGTATTTACCTATAAACTAAGTTCAAAATATTCTTACTAATTTTAAGTAATAGAGAACTTACTCTTTATATCACAAACGAGTACCCTCAATAATAAAATCTTGCATGTTAATAATTTTATTGATAAACTAACACCCCATTTGAACTCCGAACTATCGCAGCGCCAACCCCAAATAATGGAATAAGGGAAGGAGAATGATGGTTGATAAGAAATATCAATTCAATTGGTAAATAAAAATGATTTCTTTCCTTTTTCGAAAATTTTTTTGTTAGTAAATTAATATAAAGTACCTAAAATAATCAGATAACTTAATTTGTAGTTTTCATTTGAATTTATTTTTGTGCTTCTACATAGCAAAGACGCTGTGGAACCCCCACGGCGTCTTTGCTAACATACTCAACAGCTTCTTCCCAGCCCATTAATGTTCCACTCTTGGGCATGGTTCTACTCCACTTCGGGAGAATATTTGATCGTCATAATCCACGCTAACTAGGCGTTATGGAATAGCGTTTAGTTTCGGGGTTGTCGTTCTTCACAAAATGTTTTGTTTATTTAGATCTGCTGGCTTCTACCTCAGTAAAGAAATGTAGTGATGAGGTTAGTATTCTTAATTTGTGCCCACGCAGAAGCAAAAGACTAATCAGCAAAAAAGCTCTAAGCGTAAATTCCGGCTATTCCAGGCAAAGGCTAATCTACCAACATTTTGTTGGTTAAATTAATCAAACGTGAACCAAAGCTTCATCAGATAGGTAATTTGATACATGTGGTTAGACTGATATCCATTTAGTAGAACAAAGGCGGTTTTACGGATACAGGCAGTTGTTTACAATGGTTTAATCAAATATTAGAAAATATTCAATATTGGTCTACCTTCAATGTTCACTTATAGTTAGACGAATTTCTGTATGTTAATATTATAGTTAGACAGATGGATTCGTATTTTTGACAAAGGTCGAGGATAAAAATAATGAATTATCTGTACAAATATATATAATGTTGAAGAGTTTGTTTGTTTGAACGCGCTAATCTCAGGCACTACTGGTTAGAATTAAAAATAATATTTTTGTGTTGGATAGTCCATTTATCAAAGAAGGCTATAGGTACTACATCACACTCTGTTACCAATAGGAGCGGAATATTGGTGATAAATGTTGCAAACACGGATTTTTATTAAATTCCACGTGTGCGAGGCCGTATGACGAAGATATAAAAGTAAAAAAAAGACGTGTGGCACTCAGGAACTGCCGCGGTAAAGCTATTGCATAGTATTTTTATCAACTTATGCAATTATAATTATTTATTTATTTTTTATTTATTTATTATTTTTTTGACGGGCCTCGTGGTGTAGTGGTTCATATAACGGACTGCCGATCATGGGGTCTCGGGTTCGATTCCCGGTCAGGACAATCATTTGTGTGATGTTTTTAATTGTCATACAAATGTTTGTACTGCGTCTGGGTGTTTACTATGTATTATAAGTATGTATTTACAAAAGAAAAGTAGTTTATGTATTATATCCGTATTCTGGTACCCATAACACAAGCATATAAGCTTAGCTTGGGACCAGAGGACGTTGTGTGAAATGTCTGTGAATATTTATTATTTATATTTATTTATTTATTATTTATTTTATTTATGCAAGAATCTAAATACCATAAACTAAAATAAGATTAATAATCCTTATTTACTGATGCTTACATCTGTCGATTGTTTATGGTAATTATGATAAAATAGCGATTGTCAATCAAATGTCAATAAAATAAAAACTAACGCCAAAACTGACATGAGTCACCAGCGTGATCAGCGAAACGGCGTTACTGCGTGCGCGTGCGCTGCGTGCGTAGCGCCGTGTGTAGTAGTGGTAAGGAATTTAAATTTCGAATTTTGTGCATTTAGTTTCCACGCTCAAGGCCCGCGATAGAAGCTATGCAATAGCTTAAAAGTTAATAACTATGGAAACTAGCCCTAATTCAAGGTTAGTAACAATGTTTTGATAAAGAATTTTTGTAAAATAGTTGATACACTGACAAATAATAAATTGGAAGTTTCGCCGAAGATCTGTTACTCGCTATGATCATCCTATACTTAACTTTTAAGAACTTATGAAAGGAAATAGGATAGTGACGTATGCGTGTCCGTCACGACGAAAAGAACGGGGGACTAATAAAATCAAACAAGACGAAATTGAAAACCATATTCTATAAAAATTGTTCTGATACGATAAATCTAATATATAAAATTCTCCTGTCACGGTGTTTGTAATTATACTCCTCTGAAATGGCTCTACCGAATTTCGTGAAATTTTTTGTACATATCCGTTAGGACTGAGAATCGGACAACATATATTTTTCATCCCCCTAAATGTTAAGGGTTAACCGAACCGACCGAAATTTGTATGGCAAAACAACGTTTGCCGGGTCAGCTAGTATTCTAAAATTGTTCTGATACGATAAAATTCTTATAAGTAATAAATAATACTTGTTCATAAGAGTCGGTCGAACTGAAATAAATAAAAAATAAATACTTATAGATATTTCACACAACGTCCTCTGGTCCCAAAGTAAGCTATATTTCTATGCTTGTATTATGGGTACCAGATACGGATATACTACATACTACTTTTGTTTTGTAAATACATACTTATAATACACAGAAAACACCCAGACGCAGTACAAACAGCTGTATGACATTTATCAATATCGTACAAATAATCGCAGCGTGCTATGGAGAGGGCTATGCTCGGTGTGTCCCTACGTGATAAGATCCGGAATGCGGAGATCCGTAGAAGGACTGGTGTGTACGACATAGCCCGAAGAGTTAGCACGCTGAAGTGGCAATGGGCAGGCCACATCGCTCGACGATCTGATGACCGTTGGGGACGGAAGGTCCTCGAGTGGCGACCACGAACCGGACGACGCAGCGTGGGGCGGCCCCCAACAAGGTGGACCGACGATATCGTCAAATACGCCGGGGCCCGCTGGATGCAGTTAGCGCAAGACCGCACGTTGTGGCGTTCTATGGGGGAGGCCTATGTCCAGCAGTGGACTGAGAAAGGTTGATGGATGGTACAAATAATTGCACCGTGTGGGAATCGAACACCAGACCTCGTCAACGGCAGTCCGTTACATGAACCACAAGACCACGAATCCCGTCAAATATGTCGTTTTAAAGAGTGAAATTATTTATTGAGGCTTAATTGAATGAAAGGGCCTCAGGGCGAGTAGAACTCCCGTAGACGAAAGGACCTACGCAACAAAATTCATTTAAAACTTTACCCGTCCCCATCAATCAAAAACAAATTTAAATTAGGCAACACTCCTACTTCTTCGTGGACTAAAATATTATCGATTGACATACAACCAATAGGACAATCATTGAGTATTTATTTATTTATTTATACTTTACTAGCTGGCCCGGCAAACGTTGTTTTGCCATACCAAAAAAAAGTAAAAAAAAAAAAAAAATTTACTATAAACCTCACGGAGTCCGAGACCTTTCCAACGAATGCAAAACCGTGGAAATCGGTTCGTGCGTTCTGGAGTTATAGCGTCAGGAAGGAAAACCCGACTTATTTTTATATAGTAGATTGTACACCAATTACATTAAATTTACATTAAATAACTAAAAAACACGTTTGAAAATCCTGAATATATTTTTATAACTATTGCATTGTCATCGATCCTTGTTAGGCGTGCAAAATTTCAAATCACTTTAAAAATCACTTTAAAAGGTTCTGTTACATAGATTAATACATTGATAGATACGTACTGAACTTATATAAGCGTGTTAAAAATAAAATATGATTGTAAGAACCCGTACAATGGGCGGCCTTATCGCTTAAAGCGATTTCTTCCAGGCAACCTTTGGATGAATCTAGTATGGAAGGACAAGTTGGTAGTGTCTGGTACACATAAGTAAAAAATACATGACAAAAATATAAACAAATGCTATTTTAACATAAATATATACACAAATTTACATAACATTACATAAACTACATAATAATATATCATACATAAATACGAATGGCCTTATTCATAATGACTTATTGAGACTTACGGAGGTTTAAAAGTTCGCTAACATCCGTTCGCGTAAATTGTCATAACTTGTTATTCATAATAGTGTTTTTACGCTAAAACGTTTATTATCTCTCCGATAAAATCTCCGTTTAAACCTCCGATAAGTCATTATGAATAAGGCCATAAATATATACAAAGACATATTCACTTAGTTATAACATTTAGATAGTAAGTAATCTTTGACCATATTTTTAAATGTTGCTAAAGTTTTAGCACGACGTATGTTTAGTGGTAAGGCATTCCACAAGTGTACAGCCTGTCACTGAAAAAGATTTGTCATAGAATGACGTTGAATGCGGTGGCATTTTCAGTGTTAAATTCTCCGATGACCTCAAAAACTTATTGTGTGAATCGAACAGGTAATGAAATCTTACTGAGTACCAATATTAGAAAAAATACAATCTAATCAGTATCACAATAAGGTGTGGTGTCCAGTGACAGATTAAGAATAAAAGTATCACTACCCCTTTGGCTTCCCAGAGTGCTGTAAAAGCCTCTAATATCTCCTTTGATGAATACTGCAAGCAAAATACAAAAATTGGTCAAGTGCGAGTCGGACTCGCGCACGAAGGGTTCCGTGTCATTATCTATGCAACATAAGGCACGTTATTAATAAATGAGCAAACAACACACAATACTTAATTAATCACGTTTGTTGTATGAGCAAGACACGGTAAAAAAATAATGAGCCCCCCTTAAATATTTATTTTATTTTATTTTTAGTATTTGTTGTTATAGCGGCAATAGAAATACATCATCTGTGAAAATTTCTACTCTCTAGCTATCACCGTTCTTGAGATACAGCCTGATGACAGATGGACGGACGGACGGAAGGACGGACAGCGAAGTCTCAGTAATAGGGTCCCGTTTTTACCCTTTGGGTACGGAACCCTAAAAAGCAGTCTGTTATTATACAAATTAAATGAACAAAATACCTGTTTCTCTAGCAAAGCGGCTTTGAGACATATTTAACTAATTGGCAGAGTTCTGTGTAGCATTTCCAAGACTTCATTGATTGATATTTACGTATTGCATTTCAAATTATTCCACGGACGGAATAAGCCGCATCTGTTGCGGTTTGTGTTATTATTTCATACCGAGTTTATTAATAAATATCAAAGCTCTGTAGATAACTTGGCTATTCAAATATTGTAGAATTTATTGTGTAGTATTCTGAGATGCATAAGTCAATATAAGGATTTATTTTTAGCACTTTGTGGTAAGCTTAAAAGCTCTAGTAAAGCGATTGATATAATTATTTATAGATAGTGAATTTATACGAGTTGTACACAGTAACATATTAGATGTCATTAATTTTTTAATTTAGTTTATTTAAATTAGATGTCACTTAAATATCGGACTTTTAATAAATCATGTACAACTGGCGGTTTTATAGCATAATTTATGTAAAGATTTGACATAATTCATAATATAAACATTTGCCAAAATTTGGTGTGCCAGAGGACTCTGAAAAGGTCGATTAGCACAGCGGCAGCGTTAGCGCTAGTTTGGAGTTTTTCGTTTAACACAAATGATGTTTTTAGGGTATTACGAATGTATCCTTGTTTTAGAAGCCTATGTGATATTATAAACCTATAATAAATATCTCTAAGTGTCTCTTACCGAAAACTTGAGCAAATATAGGTTAGTAACAAATAATTGAGTTATTGGCTTCGTGACCTAATATAATCATGATATAGCATAGATTATACGAAAGAAAAACTAACAGCAAATAAAATAAGTTTATACGAATTTGCACTGAATACAAAAAAATATTAGTTTAGAGCCAAAAGCTCCCAAAGCACTACGTTTATATGTATTTAACGCCATCTATCTCGTATTAACGTGAATACTGTCAAGAAAGCTTCGTTAAGTTCTTACGGTGCTGCCACCTATATTCCTTAAAGAATACTACTAGGAAACTTTGGTTAAAGTTCTTCAGCAAGATGTTATGAAACGGCGCTATGTGTCGCTTGTGAAATAATTGGATAGACTTTGTTTTTGCTATTCCGCAAATTATGAAACATTCGAAGCCACTTTACGAGTTGACATTTCATGACACAGGCCTAATTCGATACTTTAAGACAGCGTACACGTTTTTTCCATTTATACTCGGCATAATTTAATAGAAATGAATAGGAAATGATTTATCTTACAAATATTGTTCATATTTGTTAATAAGTAATTATTTATTTAAATCTCATTTCTTTAAATAAATATTAATTGTAAACCACACTCAATACCTATGTTTACTTCTAAATAACCAATACAAATAGAAAAATAATTGACTGGATGTGCTTATATTAATGTGGAGTTACAAGTCTCTCGTAAGCAAATAGCGAAAAAATCTAGCATAGAAATGATATAGACAGAATGCAGTTTTAAAAATTTAATAAGTGATTTAACTAAGTACTATCTTTAATGATAAGATTATTTTACGATAAAATTAACTTAAATTAAATTAACATAATGTATAACATTAACATAACTGAAGGTTCAACGCCCAGATTTATGCTTATTAGACTTAGAGTCCAATTCTAATACTTCAAAAACTTAACCTAACTTTACTAAAATGAAAACGAACATGGTGTGTTATTATTTATTCTTATATTGCCGAATTGTATTATTGACGCGAGTAATTTAAGTTCAGTTGTGCACGTAGAATTAGTACCGTATTTAGTTTACGAGAGACTAAGTAACTATTGCAAAATCGATGGTAATTATTTGCGAATTTATTTTATGTTTAATTAATAATTAAGTGTGTTTTCTTGATGGAAAATAATGTTTCTAATGCTACTAATATTTCGTTACCTATTGTTTCAGATGTACAAAGTGTTTGATGTGATATTCAATGTGGGAATTAACCTCAGTTAGCGCCTTGTCCCCAAATGACCCGGCTTACGACATGCCTCAATCCCCCTCACCTCGTCTGCGACATTACAGGTCCCTGATAATCCTAGCATGATCATTGATCATAGCATGAATCATTATCACGCATGTTATTACCAAGCACGAAACTTTACATTAGGCAATGATAACTCAGCTGAAGTTAAAAATGTATGGTATATTTTTAACTTCAGTGATATGCTTTTGGCTGCAAACGTAACCGAATAAATGGGTAATATTATTTATGTGTAAACCTAAATATAAAAATGTTCGTAATGCAAGCATTTTTAATGATAACTAGCTTTTTCATGAAATTATTTTTTAAAGGCAGTATTCGATATCACATGTGATATGGATATTGTACCGTAATAATCTGGAAAAATAGACCACCCTAGGCATGTTTTTCTTTTATTATAACAAGCATTAAGAGAACGCCACAAAAGAAATAACAGAAACTACAGTAGGTACATACGATGCCATGTGGAGTCGTATTTCTCTTCGATTTTTGCTGTACTTACTACATCGTAAATTGCTGACATGTCGTAGCACGCTACGTTGTCGTAGCACGAGGAAATCTTATGTAAAATCCCTTACGTTAAATCGTTGTGCTGACCTTTGAATTACTTTAAAAATAATATTTTTGAACATTAAATAAAATTACAAGAAAGTAATATTTTCCCATAGTATAAGAAACCTTTTTAGTACGGGATCCGTAGTACATTTTTTTCACTTGATTACTATCAAGCTGATTTTCCGTGAGTAGCTTTATTATGACGAGACGCCCAATAATTTTCTATTCCAAAATCTCGATTGTGGTAGCTAACAGAGATAGCAAGGATAAAATATCGTACTACCCGTAAACAAAAGACGTAAGTGAACTTGCGTCAAAAAGTTCAAACAAATATTTCAAAAAAATCACTTACTGCTTTCTTCCAGTAATAGTACGATATTTTATCCTTGATAGTAATCAAGTGAAAAAAATGTACTACGGTTCCCGTACTACTTACGTGTTATGTTTCCAAAAAATAATTTTATATTAGTTCTTTTCAAAAAGGTGTTTAATATTTAATAAATAATTAACATAATAGTTAGCTTTCTTTAATTTACCTTTTAAGAATAGCTAGAACAGTTAAAGTTTGAAACTTAGTATGAAAACCTATCAACACGTATCTGACGTAGATATTTATAAACATACTAGCTGACCCGGCAAACGTTGTTTTGCCATACTAAAAAAAAAAGTTTGAAAAATAGATGTTGGCCGATTCTCAGACCTACTGAATATGTATGTAAAATTTGAGAAGAATCGGTCAAGCCGTTTCGAAGGAGTACGGTAACTAACACTGTGACACGTGAATTTTATATATTAGATAAGTAACAAAGATCATGCATTATAAACATACACACATTTTGCCAAAGTTTTTGCGCACTAATAGTTATAATAGAATTATAATCGTATTGCAATATATTCTTTGCACTTTTTAAATACACTTTCATGTAGTGTTATAGTTTTGTATATAAGAATTAAAATAATTAGTTTGATACACTTATTAACTAAGTCAAAATTAGTATCATAAGAAACACTAATAGCACTGTAGAATATAGTTATCTACTTCTCGGTTTTACATTAAATTTACATAAATAGGCAGCCTGTTTACTTTTCATTTATTAATTTGTATAGTTTGATTAACGTAGTGAAAGTGTAAAAATTTAATTACGACATCGTAATCTTACCTAGTATTTTTAAGAGGATACCAAAATAGCTTCGTGCATTTTTATGTACGAAGTTTTCATTATTTCTTTAGATTGAATTGCTAGAGCTCTAATTATTAAGTATATGTTTTTTCAATATATGATCTAGGATCGCATAAACTCAGAAACGCGATTGAAAAAAGTTTTCTCGATAAAAAATCTTTGCGAAACAACCTCTCTCATTTTTTATTTTTTTCATTTGTCGGTCTATTATCGCGTATTAACTAATGAAATAACTTTAAAAACATAAGTAACCATTATATATAGAAACACGTAAATCAGAATTAAAATATATTTAGTAGATTTTGAGTAAATAAAAAAAATATCCCTAATTCTTCATTTTCTATACCTACTAGCTGTGTTAATATGTACATGTCGACGATAATATTGATGTAGGCCCTTAAGTTAGTTTATTACAGATTTTGAGATAATCTGTATTTTTAATTTGATATAACTCTTTATTAAAATAAAAACAATAATAGACTTCATTATTTTACTATACCTATTGTCATAAGCTAAAATAAAAAATATTTCTTTATATGTTTTGAACGCACAGCTCAATAGAATAAATACTAGGTTTAGGGAAGAATTACTTTTACCTATTATATTTTATTACACTGTATAAATATAAATATTCACGGACATTTCAGACAACGTCCTCTGGTCCCAAGCTAAGCTTAATAAGCTTGTGTTATGGGTACGAGAATACGGATATAATACATAAACTACTTTTCTTTTGTAAATACATACTTATAATACATAGAAACACCTTTGAATATTACATTACATTAGAATATTACATTAGATTAGAATATTATATTACATTAGAATATTACATTTGTAACCGAATTTCATTTGAAAATAAATGCCTACTAATATGTCTTATATTAAGGCTAATCAGTGTTACAACAGAATTGTCTCAATTTATCCAATATTCCAAAATATCAAATTCCACCCGATATTCATTGTAACTAGAACCTATCGGGAGCTAATATTCATCTATGTGCTTCTTTATTACAAAGTACCTTAAGCTTACGAGTAAATTGGATCTCATTGTCAAGAGATTTCAAACCGAGTGAGCACATTCCCTGTTTCCACTTCAAATAATATTAACATCGCTTTGCACAGTCCTCAGACATACTAGGGGAAATTCGTTCATCCGAAAAGCCGGTAGATATGCGTTATCATAACATCATGCGTTGTCTGACTATAATGCAACAATAACAATGGTATTTACCTTCTCAACAGTATATAAATTGATATATCGATAAAATTCGCTTCACTCAAACGTGCAGCTACAATATTTCCCCAAACAAATGCTTTATATGTCCCAAAATACTTAAATCAACAAAACTGTCGGTGATAATCAATACGATTATAATCCTGCAAGAATATTATAGTATCGCATCAATTGTTTATTAATAATGTAATACACGTTGATAGCAAAGGGAGTGGTTATTACTTAATATCGGTAGTTCGGTTATCAGGCCGGTGATGCGAACACAAGGGCGCGATATGTCGCTTCACGCTTATTCATTTCGACAGCTGGGTAGACGAACCGTTGTCATGTACCGTGGTGTAAATTTTCGGAATAATAAAACGTATGTGTGATCTCGTGATAGTTTGTATTAGTTTTTCTAATTAAAATAAAATGTGAACTTATTTTTACTTGTATTTTGACAGGACTATGACAGCAATATGTTTCGTTTGCAATCTACCGATACTATCACATCAAGTGGGGCTGGTGTGGGCCGGAGGCAACGGCTGGGACGAGCTCACACGGTCTACGTTAGAAGAATCGACGTTACGACAGAGACTTGGCAGCCGAAGGGACTCGGCGGCTCAAGTCTCTTGTCTATCACCACCAGAACCAGACGTCGAAAACCAACCTAGAGGTGAGAGCCTTTAACATTATTATTACTTCAGTCACCATCATTCTGTAAGCGTGTGAGATATTGGCATATAACTCTTTTGTTACAGGTGGACCACGCCGACGTCGTTCCTCTTTAGCTCAACTAACTGACATTTTACGCGAGTGGGGTGGCGGAGGCAGTGCACCTCGCCGTCAACGAGCACCTATTTCTCGTAGAGAAACATTAGCAGATCTTGCCCGCTCTCTGCCCTGGACACGACACGAACCCCCGCCTCGTCGCAGACGCGATTCTTCAGCGGATTCTGGTATTAAATCGATGGCATCCAAACGTCGCGACTCAAAAGCAGCTCCGCAAGATTTTCGTGCAGATTTTCCGACTTCCTTTGAGAGAAAGGACTCTACAACCGTAGTTCCGACAAGGGAACGACGCATAAAAAGGCGCGGTTCGGGTGAAGATACTAAAGACCGTAGAGATTCCGTAGATGGAACCAGACACCGTCGTGATTCGATCGCAGTACAACCTCCGAGAATAGTTACAACACACAGAAAAAGACGTGCCTCGCCCCCCACTCCTGCACCACCATCGTTTGTAGACGCATCCTCTGATCCAGGTCCATCTACTCAAATGCCATCGGTAACAGTAGTAGCTATTCATGAGCCAAGTCGTTCGGATGGAGAATGTCAGCTGACTATGACAATGCCTACAATTATAACATCAGCTGTGACACCCTCACCTACTTCACCGACGACACCCAATAATAACGCAACGCAAACTCAAACAACCCAATCAACTCAATCCACCCAGGGAACTCAAGCTACTCCTGGTGGTCGAACTCCACCAAATTTAGGTGCCCGTCGAGATTCTACGACGCAGTGCGGTCGAGCTAGAAGGGACTCACGGGCAGCTGCCAGCCCAGAGCGACGATTAGGTAGACTTCAACGACAAGCTACCGCTTTTGATGATCCCATAGGGCCACCAGGCACAAGACGGCGGGATTCAGGGCCATCTTTAGGCCCTGACGATGAAGGAAGAGCCAGACGAGACTCATTAAGTCCTGATTCCGCTGCAAGACCTCGTAGGGAGCGTTCACAACTTAGCCCTGACCGAGCTGGGGGTGGAGAGTTAAGCCCATCAGCTGCACGGCGTCGTGGACGGTTGCGGAGACAAGCTTCATGTGCCCGAATGGGTAGAGCCCGAAGTCCCGAATCAAGTTCCTGTTCAAGTCGTGACCCCAGTCCGTGTGCGCGACCACCTGAGAGATCAATGATAAGACGACAGTCTACCACGGAGGAAATATTGATAGCACGTGGATTCCGACGTCAATCTACAACTGAAGAAATGATTAGGTGCAGAAATTTTCGACGCCAGAGCTCACAGAGTGATGATGCCTGCATGCGTGCTCGTGGACGTCGTGATTCTTCCACACAAATACTAGATGGCACAATTGGGACCATGACTGTTGAGACTACGAGTACGTTTTTTGATTCTAGTACACAAACTGGTAAGTGCTTTATTCATTACGAAAGTCGTCGCATCCATTTGGATGCATGATGCAAAATAATATTACGAGTGCATATTAATGTAGGTATTATATTTTTACAGCAAGTAATATAACAAAAAAACGTTATTAAACTTCGTATAATCAGCTATAAAATCTATCTAACTATAGCTAACACACTTAATTATTTTTATTTATTTCTACAAACGTAATTTACAAAATACTTATGGAGCATATTGAATTTCCAAGTTGATTAAAGTTAACGTTAGGGTAGGAAGAATAACGTTCAGCTAACATGCGTTGAAGAGCTTTTCCGGAACGTGAAACGCAGTACATTAGTAAACTCAATCGCTGTGAGTACTATTCACCGACAACAACCTTTGCCACGTGCTCAAACCCCTCCTCTTTTTATCAGCCAATCGATTCACGCGGTACAACTTTGTCTCTGTCCCTCGGCCCTGCTTTACCGACGGGAAGGAGAAGGTTCACGGGTGAAAAGCCCTCTTTATCGAGGGAGTGGAGCGATGCCAGTAGCGCCACCGACGTTCGTAAACGGTGTCGGCGGGCCACTTTGAACTGGCAACGCGATCGCGCGGACCTGACCGAGATGAGATGAACGTGAGCGCCCGGCGCAGGCTCGCCCGCCCGCGCCCTGTCATCTGTTGCCGAATGCTGCCATGTTTACTAGAACGAAACTGACGTGCTGTATACAACGAATAACCTCAAATATTTGGCTTTGACAGCTAAAATTCGCGAAAAAACATTTGATATCAAATCTTCAACGTGACATTACAACGAATCGTATTTCATGTAAAACCTTGTAATAGTATTGAGAACAGGCTTTGTGTTTTAATTAAGTAATATTTTTTGGCAGTACAGGAATTATACAATACAAATTGAATATTTTGATGTGAAGTTTTTATTCGTGTGTAAAAATATATTTGTGATAAGAAAGCTTTCTTATCAATAGAGTAGCAAGTGATTTTGATGAACAAATTAAATTAATAAGAGACAAATCATAGCATTTAGATTATTGTGCTGTGTAAAAGAACACCATTAATAATAGAATTGTCGTATATAGTAAAAATATAACTTAAAATTTAATAAATTATTGTAAATTATATAAAAATTTGTAAATAGGTAGTCTGTGTATATATGAAGACAGCAGCTAAAATATGGTGAGTTTTTATATATATTTACCTAAATAATTTACCAAAAAATCATTACCTACGACAGGTAACATACTAGAAATAATAACAGTTATTATTTCTAGTATGTTACCTGTCGTAGGTAATGATTTTTTTTTATTACATTCGTAAATAATTTGTTAGATGTTGTAACTACTGCAGTATTCCACTTCTGGGTATCCGAAGGATTCTTGGTTTATGAGCTCTAACATTATACTGATACCACGGTGTGTAGTTTTCTTTCAAGTTTTCATCTATCATCGAAATTGTTAAAAGCTACTTTTAACTGTCAGCTAGTTGATATTGTCTGTTACAACACGAAATAGGGTGATGCCACATCAACATCAACAGTTTTATATACCTATTAAAATGAAGATACCTTTTTAACAAATTAATTAAAGAAAATCAAATGACAACTTTTTTGCCGACAATACACTCACAGTAAACACAGCCCTTGTAAATTTATCCCACAGAATTCATATATTTTTCAATACATTTATATTTGCAATATTTTTTACTGTTTTAATATATTTGCTGTCTATGAATTACGAAAGTCTATGTACGGTTATGCTTTTTCTCCAAAATGTGTATATACGTAACAATATAAAAAAAAACCATAGAAATCTTTTTTTTTTAACTATCCAGCTAGTGTCTTTGCTGATCAAAATGACAAAGGGATAAAAAGGCTTTTGATAATCGAGATCATCTCTTAGACAGATAATAGATAGCTTGTGACTACGTTAGTTTCATATACAGCTAGGTACATATTTAGTCTAAACTAGTTATCACAAAGTTAATAAAATCAACTGAATAAAAAATTGAATTATTTTTAAATTTGGAATGTTAAAAATATTTTAACAGTAATTCCGCTGTACATAAAAATTGTATTATTTTAAAATTTGGTATGTTAAATATACTTTTTACAGTAATATCTGCTACACACCTGTATTTTGGGAAAAATCTATTTTTACCTTAATCATACAAGAATGCTAAAAATGTAAGTTAGCTTTTGCCCAAAATACAAGTTAGGACTATTACAGCTTCGTTTGAAATTACGTATTATCAAGTTAATATTTCACACGAAAGATACTTGATAATGGCGTTATTCAGCTACTATTTCATTTTTTCTTATTTTAATTAATTTTAACTGTTATATTTTCGTTTGTTCAATGAGTGAATATGAGTATAGTGTTAAGTGCATTTGTATGCAACCATTATTTCAATAAATAAAGAACATAAAGCAGAATAAAGCACTGCAAGCATAGATAACTTAAAACAAAAGCTATTCCGTTACGCCTGTACAGTAGAAGATAACAATTATATACTACCTCAAGTCGAGGTTTTAGAACAAGCTTTGACAGCTTAGACTGTCTTTTCAGTTCCTTAAATTAAAATATAAAGATTAAAAAAAAATATTGAACTTCGTGGTGCTACTATGGTTAACATATCAGACTATCATTGTTTTTGAGGTTGCGGTTCGATTCCGCACAAGACATCAAAGCGGTCTCAGGCATCCAAAAAATGGTCCAAGGTATTTTTTTTTAATATGAGCTTCTAGGTGAATAGTCATTTTATGGTTAAGATATCTTAGATTAACTTAAAATGTTCCGAATAGTCGTAATAATTTTCAGCTAAATAAACTAAAATACTTTTCTTTACTGGGCTAATATTGCTGAATTACAAGCCTCTCACTCTCTCTCTGTGTCTTGCCCATTAACTCCCTTAACGTCCCACTGTTGGGCTCGGGTCTCCTCCACTTTGGAAGGGATTGACATAGAGTTTATTTTTGATTTATTCTACAAAAGATATTATCTGTGGACAACATCCCTTAGCTGGCATGTACCGCACCTTAGGAAGGAAATGGGGTGTTGACACTTATATTCTGTATCCATCGCCACAGACACAAAGCCTGATATAATAAATATTAAACTAAGAGGCTGTGAAAAAGTAGATGGTATAATAATATTACTTAATGACCTATTTAATAGTCGATCTTATTACTATATCGAGAAGGAAATAAAGACATAGAATATTGAAACAACATTGTTTTAGAGTGTCGTAACATCAATATTATCGTCGTAATAATACTGCCTCTACGATAAAAAAAGATGGTAGTACTTATTTACTACCTACTTTATAGCTTTTACTATGATCACATTAATTGCGCTTCGTTTTCTATAGCGATCGTTTATATTTCAATATATAAATCGCACCAGCTTTGTTTTATTAGTAACTCAAGTCTTTAACGAGGAAGAACAGAAATTTTATGTTCCTTAAAATTTATTGACTTGTAAATTGATTCTGTACTCTACATAGTGAAGAAAAATGCGCACATTATTACTCGTAAAATTACTTATTGTAAAACAAAATCGTTATGTTTGTAAGTGTGTTCTATGCGAACTTATATTTTCAAAACTACGCAACGGATTTTGATACAGTTTTTTTTTAATAGAGAGAGGGTCAAGAGGGTGTTTTTTTTTGTATAATTAGTTAAGGTTTGGTGTATATTGGGGAAGGTAGAGCTAAATAATTATAAGCGCGAGTGAAACTGCGGGCATTAGCTAGTTATCTATAAATACTGAAATAATGTTAATTCAAAAATATTTTTTTACGATCGATTTAGCTTTTTGTGTCAGGGAATTATAATTTGAATAAATGAGTAGATTAAATCCACAATCACTCTAGCTTAGCTTCTCAAAATATTTCTAGAAATCGTGGTACATTTCCGTAAGCATCCTCGATTACAACCTTAACGAGAAAGCTTGCTAAAATAGGTATTTCTTAGATTACTACCGTACTACATATCCGTGTGGTGACGGATTAAGAATACAAGTGTCAATACCTCATACCCTATGATGCTATATGAGATATTATAACCAGTTAAAATCTAATGTAAGAGACGGAAACCTCAAAACCCCGAACTAACACGCCTTGTCAACGTGGCAAAGTGGCCAAACCCTCTCGAAGTGGAAAAGGCCTGTGCCTAACAGTGGGACCTTAGTGGAAAGAGAGCCCACCAAAAGTAAAAAATTAAAATCTATAAAATTTAAAATCGAAATCTTTAAAATTTAAAACTTGAAAATCTAAATGTTTGGGTTCCTTGCCAAAATAAATGTATGATAATAAATGTGATTCTAACCTCTGGCGTATTGCCAGCGTAGAAATTTTACTTTTGAAAGATACTCCTGCTTTTGTAGGTCAATGTTATTTTCTGTCCTATATTGTTAAAGCGAGTTTTCTTTAACGTCCTATACATGTTATACACGTTAAAAGCAAATACAAATTGTGTTGGGATATTTTTTCTTTTGTAAAACTTTGTAATTCACATTTTGGTAAACAAGAGAAGTAAATAATAATTTGCTTACATATCTTAAAAACTAAAAAAACACGCTTGAAAATCTTGGGTATTGTTTATAAATATTGCATTGCAAAATTTTAAATGAATCCGGCTAAGAAAAATGGGTAAAAAGTAAACACTTTTAAATAGGTAGTCATTTACAGAGATTAATACATACATACATAGATAGATACGTTCGAAGCTAATAAAATTGTGTTAAATAGAAATAAAAAGTTGACTACGATAACATTTATACGCGAAAAATGCACAACATAACATTCGAATACTTATTCGTTTATTTTAGTACCTACAAATTTTCCTATGCATCCATTCCATCCAGAAATGTTCATATTTTTCTTTTGATAAAATACCCTAGAAGAAACTTGGTCCAAGTAAATGTTGTAGCCAATTTCTTAGTAATCTCAGTTAACATTTTGTAGTAGGAAACTCCAATGTTCTACACTTTCTCAAATACCTATCAACTAGAGTAAATATTCATTTTAAGGTTATTTTGCATAGCGACCTTTCCAAGCAATATTATACTCTTGGGCGTTCAAGTGTCGGAGTTCAGCTAAAGCCAATGACTGCTTTGATTCAACTTGTTATTTATTCAAATTTCGTTTTTCTTCCAAACCATTTTGGACACTTCATAGAATTTTTATTACTTATTTATATATGGGTACAATTTACTGAAGAACCGAGAGACATTTAGAGTTTTGCAGTAGCTGTAGTGCGTTTTCAATAAATTAATAATTTAATAAATTTTTACGTAAAAATAAGTATTCTGTATTATTTTAACCGACTTCAAACAGGAGGACTTCGTCTGTATGTATTTTTTTGTTTGTTACCTCGTATATAAGACTCATAACTATTAACTGGGCGAAGCGATTTTAATGATTCTTTTTTTTTATTTGAAGGTCAGGATCTCTATCTAACCCTCAAAATTTCAAAGGCACATGATTTCGATTACAGTCTTTTTAAAAATATTTTCAAATTAATAATATAATTAATAATATATCCAACTTGATTTTGTCGTGTATATTTTTTTTTAGTTTTTTTTTAAAGTTGTATATAAATTTTTAGCTATGCTAAAAAAGGCAAAAAAAAAATTTACTCTCGAAATATCGGTTTTGTCATGCAGAATAACATGAGTCAATCTAAGTTAAACTTTAGGCAAATTCATTAATTTTCAGCAGAAATAAAATGTGTATTTTGAAGCCGAAGTCTCAATCATCACGTTATCATAAATCTTACGGCCAGGAATACAGGAAAACAAATTTGTAATATTTTTTCGTAGTATTTTAAAAACCTCTCGTACTCACGTAAATGAAATAGGTAGGTACATGGCAAAGGTTGTTTTGCGGTATTTACTTTGTTATGATTTGCTTTAAATAAATTGTTTACTACAATACTTGTAGTAAATTGTACTTCTTGGCTTTAATTAGATATTTTACTGTGGTGAGGAATACAAATAGACTATATTTTCTGCTAGAGTTAGGTCTTTACTCTCCAATAGCGGGATATCCTAGCCTGCAATATGTAGGTAGCATAACCGCTTAATATTTCGTCTATAAACGTATATCTGCAGTTACCATATTTGGAAGAACATGTTTTTTAAAAATATAGTTTAAATTTTACTTTCTGTAGCGTAAGTGCTAGTTCGTATTGCTGCAAATTGATTTGCTTTCAATAAGCGGTTATATATTTTTGAGTTATAGGAATTATTGATAATAATACCATGTGTTTTTTGGCAGAGCCATCACCGCTTTATGACAACAACCACTACCACGAGGAATGTCTTCGCTGCAACTCTTGCGGACTAAATCTCACCGGGCCCAACCAGGTAAGGCGATATACATATTATTTACGACTAGTATTCATTCCATCAATTAGATTTTTTCCGTCCGATTTTGGACATAGGTCTTCCCTTAAGAGGGTACTGTTCTCCTAATTTAGGCATTTGCCTTAGGTATTGCTGTCCCTATTCTCGAGCGCCGCGCTGAAAGGGACAAATATAGCTGAAGCAGTTTTTACCTACAAATTCTTTGAAAAAAAGACCTTTCGTACTCCCCATTTTTCTTTGCGAAAGTTAAACCGATTTTGATTGTTTTTACGCTATATTATAGATAAAAAGTATGTCTATGCTTCTATCACTTTCTTTTTTGGTAAAACCTTACCAAATATGTGTGATAGTTGCTGTAACTTTACGTAAAGATAACCAAAAGAAACGGGATTTTCGGATGGTCATATTTCCTTTAGTTATTATGTTATGAAAAAAAAAGTGATACAAGCATAGATATTCTCTTTATCTATAATAAAGCGTAAAAACAACTAAAATCGGTTTAACTTTCGCAAAGAAAAATGGGGAGTACGATACCCATATTTTTGTATGGAGCATAATTTGGTATCGAGCCCTCTTAAACAGCACCACAATGTGTAGTATTGTAATTATAAAAGGATATTCAAACGGGAATGAATGGGAAATCATCCCTTGATCTGATATAGGGTGTATGCCTCAACGTCCAGTTCGTGGCTGCCATTCGTGAAGCTTTCATCCTCAATAGTTATCAGTTCTTCTAAAAATGTGATTTGCCTATTGCCACATCAATCTACTAACCTTTCAAGCTTAGCGTTATTTTACAAAATGATTCATTAAAAAATAACTCTGGAATTATCTATATCCAGAGTTATTTTTTTGGCCACCAGACCTCCAGTGACGAATTTTGGGTACCTACTAGGCGACCACTAGCTTCCTTAAACTTTTTTTAATATGGTAGTTTCTTTAAACTAATCCGATTATAAACCATGAATAAATAAAAATTACAACAACATTTTTACAGTTATCGATTTCATCTAAATTTGTATATAAATTCCTTACAACGATTATTGAATTCGGAACATTACCTTCCGTTTTGCCCTTTCATAGTAACCAAAACAAATGTTTTATAGAGAGAGTAATGGTGTCCGCCCTTATTAGCCAATAACCAATATTAGTAAGTACCCGATACCGGTTTAACCATTGTATTAATAGTCTGTTTTCATTTTAATTTTAATAAAAATTTAAAAATAGGTATACGCTTTTATCACCAATCTATAAAAGGATTAAGCTTTTTGTTAAAACCTCGTTTGCAGTATAATAAAATTCGTAACAAAAATTTAGAAAAAAAAATCTATATTTGACATAGTTTAGGGTGTAGTCGGCGATAAAACCGAAAACTGAGCAAAAGAAATATGATTAAAAATAATAATATTTTGTACACAGATAGTTTACCCTTAGAATGTACATAGATTAAAAATATACTAAAGAGGGATATGTACAGAATAATTAGTGATACCATACTCTAAGCATACGAACATTTAAAAAAAAAAAAAAATAATAATTTTAAGTTGTTGTTACCCCAATTATTATAATATTATGATGTGATTGATTAACTATAAGGCCACATGATCAATTAATCATTTTATAATAGAAATTCGATTACCTTAAACCATGATCAATCTTTCGATGTATACTTAAACGCCTAATAAACTCTGCATTTCAATTAATGTAACTTTGGACAATCATTTCGTAATCTGTCATTCCGTGATTGATGTAATCTATCTTAGTATTATAAAGCTGAACAACATATCTGCGAACACCGTAATTATTTCAATACAGTAGTTTTTCAGTAATACGTGACACAAACATGCTGATAATTGTTGAATAATTGTTGTCTTGGCTTCTGCTACGGTGAATAAGACAACCTATTTAATTGGTACGATTTTATTAGCCTCATTCGTATCTATCTATTTATTAATCTATGTAGGTAACCGTGTAACAGAATCTTTGAAA
Organism: Orgyia antiqua; assembly: GCA_916999025.1. NCBI lineage: Eukaryota > Metazoa > Arthropoda > Insecta > Lepidoptera > Erebidae > Orgyia > Orgyia antiqua. The sequence continues at coordinate 6,687,696 of OU779869.1, forward strand.
GTGATTTTCACTCACTCACAACATTGAGGGCCGATAACGATGCAATGATTTTAAAAAATATGCCGTATTTTTAACTATATTTTTTAGTTTTTTATATTCGCAGGTCTAAATGTCGAAATTCTTTTAAACTCATATTTTAAAGGTGTTTTTAAAAATATTTATTTAGATTTTTGTAAAATACCGGTTAGTCATCAATCACATTACGATTCAATGCGACTACGCGGCTTCGTCGCGAAACCTAAGAGCCGGAATGTGGCGAATGTGGCGCACATTATCGAGCTGTCCATCACAAGAACTTCTACTCTTTTGTACTGAAATATTGAGAAGGGTTAACTCTCGACCAAGAAATTACTCGAATTGCCTCTATATTTCCCGTACATTTATAGCAATGCGTAATATAATAATTTTTTCTGAAAAATAAATAGTCAATATGTTAAATGCATGAATTTAAATCACAAGAATTTAGATTTAGAAAAGAACTCGCTGTTACGGTGTGTTATTGTTTTTATTAAATTTTTGATAGGTCACCACTGCATAGTAGACCATATACCCTTCTCCAAATACCTTCTTGAAGTAGAAAAGGTCCGTGATAACAGTAGAACTTTAATAAACTAAGTCTATTCTAAAACGATGCTCTGAGAAATTTTACGTTGCTTAGGATTAAAATTTCTCACATAAGTGGTAAAATCCAAGTTAACATCCTCGTCTGTGTAACGATATCATAAATCTCAGTAACACATAAACTTAGTTGTTAAAGTTTTCACTGTTATATGTAGATTAGATCTTGTTCTAAAGCTATGAATTTTATAACTTTTGTAGAAGTTAATACTTACTATGAAGAGACCCACCCACTCACCCGTGACCATGGTTACTGCAAAGTCTCCGAAACGTCGGGCCAAAATTTAAACAAATATACGCGTCTAAATCCGTGAAACGTAGTTTTATTTCAACGAATGAGTTGCACAAGTGTTAGAAAATATTATAATACTGTTACGTGTTAGGGTTCGAAGGATTTGGAGAGAAAGACCTGCTGACTCTTTTTGAAGACTTTATTCACTAGCACTAGTTACACACTAAGCACTAGGTCCAAACACTAAGCACTAGGTCCAAACACTAAGCACTAACAATGTCCTAGATCGTAGCCAAGTCGTAGGTTTCACTGGTATCACTCTTGATCACTTGTTTTCGCTCTCGAAGTCGCCTTTCTCGTAGCTCAAACTGAACTGCCCGGGCTCGCCTCCCTGCCGCTATTTATATGCGCCGAGACGAGTTCCAGACCATTCCAGAATGTTCCCGACTGTGCGCGAACGTGATCGCCCGGAACGAATGTTTCTGGAAACTTCGGTAGTTCCTCTAACGCCATCTAGTATCTAATAGGGGTTTCACTCTGTTCGGTTCTTTAATTGGTTTTACTAGTTGCTGCTAGATGGCGCTAGCTCCTTTGTGTTTTGTGTGTTCGTAACACTACTCCCCTCTTAGAGATGCTCGTCCCGAGCATCGTTGTTACTACCATGGTAGCGCGCCAGACGGTCTATGTGTACCACTTTGAATGTCCCTCTTGGTTGCTTTTGAATCCTATAGGTCACATCATTCAGTCGGGTAACCACTTTGTATGGACCGTCCCACTGGTTCTGCAACTTTGGAGATTTCCCTTTCCGGCGAGTTGGGTTATGCAGCCACACCAGTGACCCTTCCTCGAAGCCGCTCGTGTTCGATTTCCGGTCGTATCTGGTTTTCATGTTCTCACTTGACTGTAACCCATTTTCCCGAACCAAGGCGTGTATATAGCGCATCTTCTCCCTTAAAACGCAGACATAGTCTTGTACAGTCTTTGGTCCCTCCGGTGACCCTCCTGTCAATAGGTCTACTGGTATTCGTAGTTCTCTACCGAAATTGACATACGCCGGGGTAGCTTTTATGCTCTCATGCTCGGCGGTTCGGTAAGACAGAAGGAAGAGTGGTATATACTTGTCCCAATCCTTTTGTTTGTCGTCTACCAATTTCGCCAAATGCCTCTCAAGGGTCTGGTTAAATCTCTCAACCATTCCATCAGACTGTGGATGGTACGCGGTGGTCCTCGTCTTATGCCCAAAATTCTGCACACTTCCTGGAACACCTGTGATTCGAAATTCCTGCCCTGATCAGAATGGATTTCCAGAGGCACACCAAAGCGACATATAACTTCTTCGACTAACTTAGAAGCGACTGTTGTGGCTTCTTGGTTTGGTATGGCGAACACTTCGGGCCATTTGGTGAAGTAGTCAATGACGACCATAAAATACTTGTTTCCCGAATCCGTTACAGGAAATGGCCCCGCTACGTCAACTGCAATTCGTTCCCACGGTGCACCGACGTTATACAACCGCAGGTTCCCACGGCTCCTTGTCTGTGGTCCTTTCACAGCAGCGCAAGTAGTACATTTGCGGCACCAATCCTGTACATCATCTCGACAATGCAACCAGTAGAATCGTTCTCGCACTTTTGTTAACGTCCTCTTGACACCTAGATGACCTCCTGATACGCCATCATGTATTTCACGGAGAACATCTGGTACTCTCGTTCTTGGGACAATTATCTGAAGATGGAACTCTCTGCCGTTAGTCTTCTCCCATTTCCGGTAGAGTATTCCGTTTTGGAGTATCAGACTGTCCCATTGCGCCCAGTACGCCTTAGTGACAGCGCCAGTGGGTGCAACCTCACTCCATATTGGTTTTACGTCACCCCGTTTCTTCCATGTGATGATGTGCCGAAGGTCGTCATCTTTTTCTTGAGCCTCCCTCATAGCATCATTCTCCCAGAGACTCAAAGGATCTGTTCTCGTTAGTTTTAATGTTTCTTCATTGCATTCCTGCTTGACACAATGTTTGCAGTCCTCCGAACACGGCCTTCGTGAGAGTGCGTCGGCATTCCCATGTGTCTTTCCGCTGCGGGGTTCCGTCTTGAAGTCATACTCCTGGAGCTGTTCAATCCATCGAGCTACTTGACCTTCTGGGTTCTTGAATTGCAGTAGCCACTTCAAGGCTGCGTGGTCAGTTCGTAGTAAAAACTGTCTGCCGATGAGATATTTGTTGAAATGTTGTAGCGTCTTTACAACAGCCAAGAGTTCTCGTCTTGTCACACAGTAGTTTCTCTCTGGCTTGGATAAAGATTTGCTGAAATATGCAATAACAACTTCTCTTTCACCCTGTTTTTGAGATAACACCCCTCCAATGGCCGTGTTGCTTGCATCCGTGTCAACTATAAACTGACCTTCAGTTTGTGGATACCCCAGGATTGGTGTTTCACACAGATGTTTCTTCAGTTTCTGAAAAGAATCTTCACAAGTCTCATCCCAACTAAATTGTCGTTTATCTTCTGTCAGCCGATGTAGTGGCTTGGCTATCTCTGCGAATCCCTTAACAAAACGCCTGTAGTATGAGCATAGGCCGAGGAATGCCCGCACTTCGGTTTTGTCCTTAGGGGTAGGCCATTTTTGAACTGCTTCCAGTTTCTCCGGGTCTGTCTGGATTCCATCACTGGAGATAATATGGCCGAGATAGTTGACCTTGCTCCTGAATAAATGACACTTTTCCGGGTTCAACTTTAATTTGGCTCCCATTATTTTGGCGAAAACTCGCTCCAAGTTTCGCAAATGGTCCTCGAAGTCGCGGCCGACAATGATGACGTCATCCAAGTAGACTAAGCAAGCCTCTCCAACTAAGCCTGCCAGTACACATTCCATGAGTCGCTCAAATGTGGCAGGTGCGTTGCACAATCCGAAGGGCATGACGTTAAATTGCCATAAACCTTTACCGGTCGAGAAAGCTGTCTTCTCCTTGTCTTTTGGATGAATTTCCACCTGCCAGTAGCCAGATTTCAGGTCTAGGGTCGAGAACCATTTCATGCCACTCAGGGTATCTAAAGTGTCGTCGATTCGTGGTAACGGGTAACTGTCCTTCTTAGTCACATCATTGAGACGCCTATAGTCCACACAAAATCTCGTGCTACCATCTTTCTTCTTCACTAATACAACAGGTGAGCACCACGGACTTGTAGACGGTTCAATAATCTTATTCCTTCTCATGTCCTCCAAAAGGCCTTCAACTTCTTTTTCCTTTGCAATTGGTATCCGTCTTGCTCGTTGACGAATTGGTCTCTCGCTTCCGGTATCTATCCTGTGCTGAACCATTGACGTTCTTCCAAGGTCCCCTTCTTGACTGGAGAAGATATTCGCGTAGCGCTGCAAAAACTTCTTAGCTTTCATGCTCTGCGAATTAGTCAGATTACTCTTACAGTCATCGAGTAGCTTAGTCACTAAACCGTAGTTATTGCTGTTTGCTGAGTCTGCGCCTGTCATCGAACTACACTTTTTCATCCAGACAACTTCCTCGCACTTTCCGATGACATCACCTTTGTTCAAGCAGATCTCGCGATCACCAAGATTCAAAACCCTGACCACAGCGTTACTGCTTCCACTAACAAGGGTTCTCGCCGTCATCAGTTTTTGTGACGATGTCTTGGTAGGTGTGTCTTCGATCAACACGCATCTGTTTGACTTTTTCTTTCCAGCTGGCGGCAGTTTCACCAGTACCTGAGCTTCCGCTCGTCCGGGTATGATGACTTTCTTTACACATGCGACTTTCCCGCAGGCGCCTCCAAGAATGAAGATTTCTTCTTCACCACACTTGAAAACTCCGTCAGCGACATTAATTCTGCAGTTGTGTTTCTTCATGAAATCCAAACCCAAGATGCAATCATCCACAATCTCAGCCACGATTACGTTATGAGAGTATGAGGACCCCCCTACATACATCGTAACTGACGTTTCTCCAAGGACGGGTATTGGCTGACCGGAGGCAGTAAGAAGCCGACAGTTAATTCTCCTCTTGTGTCCCGTTGCGGTTTTTACCAGACTTGGGTTCACTATTGTTCTAGAGGCTCCTGTGTCCAGAGTCATTTTGCAATCCGTCCCGTTAATAGTCCCCTGAATCGCAAGACTATTTCCGCTGCATGCCTGGGAGATAACAGTTATCGGGGCTCCCTCCGCGTCAGCCAGCACTCGCCCCTTAGTCCTGGCTTTTATTCGTTTCCCTGATCCCGGGCAAGGGGCAAAGCCCCCTGCTTCTTCAGAACCTCTAGTTGTTCCTCGATCCTTTTCATCCTTTCCATCTGGGTTTCCTTCTGCGGGCAGTTGAGCTGAAGATGGCCCCTCTCGCCGCACTTGTAGCACATGGCTCCAGAACTTCTCTTCGTAGGGGCCTTAACCTCCTTGACTTCCTCAGAGACCTCGCGGATCTTATGGGTATGCCGTATGTCATAACGAACAGCCTCGACCTCCAAAGCATGTGCCAATGCTTCCTTTAGCGAGGTATGGTGACGAAGCCTCACTGCAGCTCTGACCTCCAGGTCTTTGATTCCGTCGACAAATGCTTGAACAATATTCGTGTCTACCATCTTGGTGTCGGTTCCTGGGTGTGCCTTCCTGACGAGTTTTTCAATTTCCAACGCCCATTGTTGTAGTCCTTCTCCTGAGCGTTGGACTCTGTCACGCAGTTGGGCACGGAACACGTGCTCCAGGTGTCGCTCCCCGTATCTGGATTCAAGTGCCTCCATCAGGTCTTGGAACCCATTTCCTGTATGTGGCAGTGCTTCCAGGACCGACAAAGCTTGCCCTCTGAGCGCAACAGTGAGAGCGGTCAAGCATTGTTCTTCCGTCCATCCGTTGGCAGTAGCAACCGTCTGGAATTGCTGACGATAAGCGTTCCAGGAAGTAGTGCCGTCGTATGGCGGAACTTTCACTCTTGGTCCTTGTGCCACTCCGATAGTTCCACTAGAGATCGCAACTCCCGTGGTTTCAAGGCGCACTACTTTCTTCTGTAGTTCAATGAGGCCGGTTTTCACATTTTCGACATCCAATCCTAACCCGCCAACTCGTTCTTCCACTACGTCGACATCTTTTCGAAGCTTAATCACCGTGTTACTAACATCATTTATAGCACAAATCACTTTTTCTTGTGACTCTTGCAAAGCGCCGAGCTTGCGTTCTTGTGACTCGAACTTGCGTTCTTGTGACTCTTGCAAAGCGCCGAGCTTGCGTTCTTGTGACTCGAACTTGCGTTCTATCAGTTCAATTAAACTTCCTAATTGAAGTTCTACTTGAGGAACTGACGCTACGGTGCCGCTGGTGGGCGTGGCTTGTCTAGTGGGCGTGGCCTGTGTGGTGGGTGTGGCAAGGTGGGCGGATCCAGTGGGCGGAGCTTGTCTAGTGGGCGTGGCCGGTGTGGTGGGCGTGGCAAGGTGGGCGGGGCCAGTGGGCGGGGCTTGAGTCTGAGTAGGCGGAGCCTGGGCCTGGGTGGGCGGATCCCGGTGGGCGTGGTCGGTGGGCGTGGCATGGTGGGCGTGGCCTGTGGGCGGGTCTAAGGGGGCGTGGTTGGTGGGCGGGGCCTGGTAGGTGGGGCCAGTGGGCGGGGCTTGGTCCACAGCGGGCGTGGCCTCCGCAGCTCGTTGTGCCCTTGTCCTGACGCCCTCGAAGTCCTCTCTCGGAGTCAATGGCATCTCCAAACCTCACTTCCGACACCAGTTGTTACGTGTTAGGGTTCGAAGGATTTGGAGAGAAAGACCTGCTGACTCTTTTTGAAGACTTTATTCACTAGCACTAGTTACACACTAAGCACTAGGTCCAAACACTAAGCACTAGGTCCAAACACTAAGCACTAACAATGTCCTAGATCGTAGCCAAGTCGTAGGTTTCACTGGTATCACTCTTGATCACTTGTTTTCGCTCTCGAAGTCGCCTTTCTCGTAGCTCAAACTGAACTGCCCGGGCTCGCCTCCCTGCCGCTATTTATATGCGCCGAGACGAGTTCCAGACCATTCCAGAATGTTCCCGACTGTGCGCGAACGTGATCGCCCGGAACGAATGTTTCTGGAAACTTCGGTAGTTCCTCTAACGCCATCTAGTATCTAATAGGGGTTTCACTCTGTTCGGTTCTTTAATTGGTTTTACTAGTTGCTGCTAGATGGCGCTAGCTCCTTTGTGTTTTGTGTGTTCGTAACAATACTTACTATTTATATTATGTAAATAATTGTCTAACTGTATACATTAATTTTGTTAAGAAACTATTTTAAACTAGGCTACAATTAAAGGCTGTCGGTTTTTTTATTAACACGCTTTTATCAGCTCTGTCTAACGTCTGTCTGTCTACGTCTCAATCTATTAATCTATGTAACGGAATGTTTGAAAATGATTTTCATCCACTTGCAGTAGTCAGATTGATTTAAATTTTTGCGCACATGTTAAGAAACAATAACAATCAAATAATGTAAAATAATATTCAGGATCGTGTGTTTTAGTTTTTGAACTAAACAAATTATTTAAGTTTTTCCGGTTTACGTTCTATTACGGTATCGACTACTTACTATAATCCTCTAAGATTAACCATTAAATGGTAAATGATTTGGTTTAACATAAACACTATAATTCCTATAACTATTATATTAATACAAGCTGTTGCCCGCAACTTCGTACGCGTGGAATTTAGAAAAGAAACCCAAACAAATTATACAAAAAAAGCCATCTTTAACACGCTTTTATAAGTTTGGTATGTAACAATCAATGTATTAATCTGTGTAACGGAATCTTTGAAAGCGATTTTCAGCCACTTGCAGTAGACGGATTGATCTGAAATTTTGCACACCTAACAAGGACCGATGACAATGCAATAATTTAACAGAATAATCCCAATTCCTTGATCAGAATTACTAGAATAGCATGTTGAAGTATCACTATGACCACATTTGTATTTTTAATTATACACGTTATAGTTTCATTGTATAAGAGTAGACTCACCAAGATTATTGTGTTTCTACGTATGCCTTTCATATATAATCAGATAATATCACATAAAAACGTTTTGTTTATATAATCAGATAAAAATATCATGTTTTTTTTTTTTTTACTTGTGTTTACTACGATTGTGACAATATGTGACAACAGAAACTTATGTCTCTGACAACATAAACTGTTCACGTTTTGTAAGTAGGTAGCATAGAATTGAGTATTGATGACAATGCAATCATTTAAAAAATATTCAGGATATTTAAGCGTGTTTTTTAGTTTTTAAGTAGATTATTTTAAAACTATTCTCTATTTAAATAAAACTAGTTTTACGGATTTAGACGCGTGTGACTATGGTTACTGCAAAGTCTTCGAAAATCCGTAAAAGTAGTTTTATTTAAACAAATGAGTCGCGCAAGTGCTAGAGAATATTATATTCTATCTATTACTAAAATCCGTTGCGTAGTTTTTTGCTCACATAGACAAAAATGTATATTTTTAGTTATCTAATATAGGTAATGTTACCATGTTCACTATAAGAAATAAAATAATATAAATATATAGAACATGACCTACAACTTTGATGGAAATTGATCAAATGTGAATTAGGGAAGCCCAACATTGAATTATTACCGGTGCGGAGGCGTAAAAGCAAATCAATCACACACAGAATCACGTAAACAATGCAGAAATATTCTCTCGGTCCAGTAATGGATGACGGCACTACTATCTGAACAGTGAATACGCAACCTATCTAGTTACTTTTTCTGTAGTACCTATGTCATCATCATCATCATCATAACATCACGCCTTTTTCCCATGGGGGTAGGCAGAGACTATAGAGCGCCATCTGCTACGATCCAAACATACTTCCTTGGCTTCATCCACACTCATACATCTGGTCAGACATGCCCGATGGTTGTAAGTGCTACGCACTTGCTCCTTTTGGAGTATCCCGGCGATGACATCGGAGTATATTTTCTCGGGCGGGCGTCCTCTCCCAGCATTTCCACTTACCTCCGCCGTGTAAATACCTTTCGTTAAGCGTCTCTCATCCATCGTCTCCACAGGACCAAAACACCTAAGCATACTTTTATCCACCTTAGTCACTACATCCTCTTTCAGACCACAACGTTCTCTTATAACTTCATTTCTTAATCTATCTTTCTAAGTCACACCACACATACTTCTCAAAGAGCGCACCTCTACAGCATTTATTCTACTTTTGTGCTTCTTCTGCCACACCCAACATTAGTACCTATGTCTAATTTGTAAAGTTTAATTTCTTAATTCAACGCATATGAAGTAGCAGAAAACAGCCAATAAAAATATGAATGCCGACAGAGGAATTGAAGACCTCTTGAATCTATCAAAACATATGCATATACTATTTATATTATACATACCAGGTGAAATAACAGCTTCGGTGTAGTAAAATAAGTTATTCTTGTAAAAAAAATACAATATTTTAGAATATGCAAATATATATTATGTAGGTCACACATACCGTCACGCCTTTGTCCAGTGGGAGTAGGCAAATATAGTTCACTTTAATTTTATTTATAGTTAATTTACCAAAGTAACTGCTAAATTTTTTAATTGACTTCGATGTAACGAGATCTACAATTCGTCTGTATGTTTTTTATTATGGACCTGAAATATAATCGAAAGCAAAGAAGGCAATGTAGTTTAACTATATGTCAGTATTTTAATCCTTATACTATCGTTTTATAAGGAAACATACCTACGGCAAATAATGCCGATTAATGAGTTTTACAGAAACCAATAGTAATTATATTGAAAAATATGTATAAAAATTTGCTTATAGAAAAAGCGCATGAAAGTCAAAAGGACATCGTAATAAAAAAATCTATTACAGAATGGCTTTGATGTTAAAAAATAACGCTAGTTTTCTTACAATACTTTGCTCTTTGATGTTAGCTACGATAAAAGTCTAGCTGACGTAAATTGAAAAATGGTGTGTATAAAATATAATGTAACGATAAAAGGCACACCAGTAAATGTAAAGACTTGTCGGGTTAAAAGGTGTCAATGGAAAGTGTTTAAGGTATATCTTGTTTCATACTAACTGGCTGATATCTTCTATCTATGTAGCCATATTATAATACTCTGGCATACAAATGTCTCTTCGCACTAATCACAGAAACTACTGACAGGAATTTAAAAGTCTTTGAGTATTGCATAGTTCATTCAATGCGAAAAAAGATAGGCTATTTAACATTACGCTACGATCACTGGAAGAGCACAGATGAAAACGCCAGATACTCAAAGTGTACGGGGATGATAACGTGGGCACTACTACTTCTTTATTAAGTCGTTATTTTTGTATATATGTCCCTATGTGAGCTTATATCTTCTGAACTACGCAACGGATTGAGATGAGATTTTCTTTAATTGATAGAGTGGTTCAAGAGGATGGCTTTTTTGTATAATTTGTTAAGGTTTGGTTTCTAAATGCCACGCGTACGAAGTGACAGGCAACAACTAGTATATTATATTTACTTTCAATCCACCGAGATAACAAATTATTGTTTTAATCACTCAAATCTCTATTTTTCAAAATCTTTGTTTTTTTTTTAGTTTAAACTCAAGAAATCAACCGTGAGTTTTCATAATTGTTCCTTTTAACTAAACAGCAAAGAAACAACAATTTCGTAGCAATTGAGCTACGAAAAGTTTCATGATAAAATCAATTGACATTTATGATAATTTCGTTATTACTATTACTACGTCGGTACAAGATATCTGATAAAGATGCTTCATCAAATGTAACATTATACCTACCTAACATTTCTGTCCCAAAACTTATCTGTGATTATTTTATTTTGTAAAGAACGAAGAATAAAAAATGTTAACATGTTATAGTGCGCGTCTGGCCGTAGTCACAGTAGTGGTTTGCAATACGATACGTATGTAACAACCAGATATACATACGAATTGGCAATTAGAGATGAAGCCGGATATATTGGTTTACGAAGCTACTAACTGTTACTCTACACGTCCATGACTATTAGTGTGGAAGTGTAATCCCACAGCTTTAGAAATTGAATATAGCACATGTTGATTTGCCATATTATGTAAAAGGTTTCATTTATGTTTGTATGTAAATAATCAATAATACAATATATTAGAGTTTACCAAATTTTAAAGGATATAACTTTTACATCTCTCTCTCTCTCGCTCTCTCTTGCTCTCTCTCTCTCCAGCCCAGTAACGTCCCACTGTTGGACACGGGCCTCCTCCACTTTGGGAGGGATTTTGGTCTACTGTGCCGCGCTGACCAGGCGTGTTGGCACAGGGTTTCTTTTCCCATTTTCCGTCTCTTACAGGAGATGTTATCTGCATACAACATTCCTATACACTTGTATTCTTAATCCGTCACCAGACGGTACAGTTACATAACACTAACTATTTCAATTGTAAATAACTGTATTGCGGGTGTACACATTTTTGTATTGAGTAAATTCATTTAAGCAACGCATAATCAAAGTCTAAACACGAACAAATAACCATTTTTTCTAAATAATAATTGAAACGGCGTCCTCTTTATATAAAAACTAGTCTTTCGATATGTGAGTGTATGTTAAACGACGCCAATATAACACACGAATGATTGACTTGTAATACGAAGCCTTTGTATAAATAAAGGAAGTGTACTACTCAATTAACTAAATTACGTTTTATCATAATACCAATAATCGTGTCAAACAATGACCTAATACTGTTCAGATATCACTAATAGTATTAACCTTATGGTACGTTGCGAATATTTTTCGTGTTATGATGCCTTTTAAGATACTTAAGTACTCCTGATGCAGTCGTAACCATAATATTGGTATGGTCATTTAATAGTAAAGTGCTCTTAGGCAATAAGCTGTAAAAACTTCCCATACAGCGAACGCATACCTACCAATACTACATGCGCATTGCCAAAGTAGTTTTGAGGGAGCTTTCCATTTTTTGATTTCATTTCGGGGCAGGGGAGTGTATTTTCAGTCTTAAAGAACTAAATCGGAAATAGTGTAAAATTGTCTTTTCTAGTAAAGTTTTTGGCATATAGGGGGAGTTGGTTATATGTTAAATAAATAAACCTTCTTGTCTACGTCCACTGATAGTGTTTAAATTTAGTCAAATTATCCTTGTTAGAATTAAGCAACATTAAAATAAAAAAGAGCTATAAAAATACAAGCAATGCTAATAAAAATATAGTTCTGTTTTATTATTGTTCGTATATTTCACACGATCAAAATGGCGATCTCGACACCTCTTTGTTCTTTACTTTGTACATGAAATAAAAGATCGTCCAGTCCAATATACATGAATGGGACTCTTCAAGCAAAATGATTTAATATTTTCTTTGGTGTTGGTACCGGAAATCAAATAATTTTGACGTTGAATAGAACATTAATATCCGCTGTTTTCAAAACAAGAACAAATTATTCTTACTGTTTCAATTTAAACATGATAATGAACGGCTTTGTCTAGGAAGGTTATTAAACATTTAAATCATTACATAAAATAGAATTGTAATGATTTGATGTCTATACATAAAATAATTGTACCACGCAAGTGACACTTTTGTTTTATACGTTGCAGTTTTGTTCATACAATATGTACCAGACGTTTAGAAAAATAAAATAGGCCCATTAAAAATATTCTTGTTTTATTATAAGGTGAAACTACGGAACATCACTAATTTACATGTCAAGATTTTACTGTTTTTTGGATTTTATTATTAAAATATCCCAAAAAATACATAACAGTAATAAATAGCCTTAACCAGTTTATGTTAAAATGAACTGGCATATTGAATACCAAATTAGTTCAGACTGGGTTTTAATAGGTTAGCTTAGAGGGTTCGATTCAAAATGTACGTCTTATAAACTAAGAAGTAGTTCTGGACCAGTATACCTATAACAGTCAGCTTACCGGTCCACAACTTTAGCAATAACTGATAGCTAGAAGGAATTTAGGGATTTACGTTAGAAAAAACTTGCGCTGCGAAATACACTATTAGAGACGAATCAAGTTTATGTAATATATATATACGTATATATATCATCTATGTAACATAATGTATTATATATATAAATGTCTATTTAGTTTAAATTATATTAGAATAAATTTTATGAAGCCCAAGCTAATACAATCGAATGGCTTTGAAGCTTTCAAATATTCTACTTTTTAATTACATCTATTTTCTTTCTAATGGCCCCTACACACCTTACGATTTATCGAACGAAAAGTCGGCCGACAAAACTGTGCAGTTCAATTTGGGTATTCTTTTTTTTAAAAATGTATGTAAAATCGCTGTAAATCGAATCGTTCGTCAAATGTGCGTTATTTAGCGCGCACTAAATTATCATACGATAAAACTGTGCGATCTCTTGATCTTCGATTTTTCGTTCGTTTGTAGAACATTTAAGATTCACAAGCGGGCTTCTGACTTGAATTTGTGTTAATACTAACACGTGAATGTATCAAAGATACAAAATATATTATCTAGACAATACTAGACATCTTGTGTCATCAACTTAAAAAAACAAAATTTAAATAGATACCGTTAGTATAAAATAGTGTTCTCCTTTACGTCAGAAGTTAATAAAGTCTGGCCAGGACAAATTAAATATATATTACTAAGAAAAGCAATAAAATTTCGACATAAAGCCACCGCTTACAGCAGGAAAATAATAAAAATCTGTCCCTCATAACGAAGTAAAATTATCTTGGAGCAAGTCTTTAGTGAAACTCGGTGATTTAATAAATACACAGTACACCGAAATTGCGAAGACAAGGTGTAAAAATAATTTTGAGGTGGCACGACAAGGTTCAAAAGACTGCATATAATTTTCTTAGATCAAAAACAAAAAGCACGCTTAAAAATCCTGAATATTATTTAACATTATTGCAGTGTCATCGGTTCTTAATATGTGTGCATAATTTAAATAAAACTACTTTTTACGGATTTAGACGCGTATATTTGTTTTAAATTTTGGCCCGACGTTTCGGAAACTTTGCAGTCACCTTGGTCACGGGTGAGACCAAATCATGTAGGTCATGATGACTGCAGAGTCTCCGAAACGTCGGGCCAAAATTTAAAACAAATATACGCGTCTAAATCCGTAAAAAGTAGTTTTTATTTAAACAAATGAGTCGCGCAAGTGTTAGAAAATATTATGTGTGCATAATTTTAGATTGCTGCAAGTGGGTGAAAATCACTTTCAGATATTTCGTTTAACGCTTTGATAAATACATATCGAATTAATAAAAGCGTGTTAACAATACCTGATTGTAAACAAAGCAAGTCTGTTCTTTGCTTTAGTTTGTATGTACTTAACATCTTTTGTGTAAAATTGCGTTTTATATAAACACGCCTTTGTTGAAATACCACTGACATGTGACGACCCTTTATGTAAATTTGATACATGGTAAAAAATATTCAACGTACCTTTCTTGTCATTTTATTCCAGCATGCTCGGCAAAAATGTTTAGCTGTAGAGGATTATAAATAATAAGAATATTCATGGACATTTCACACAACGCCTTTTGGTCCCAAACTAAGCTTATATGCTTGTGTTATGCGTACCAGGATACGGATATACTACATATACTACTTTTCTTTTGTAAATACATACTTATATTAGGATATTTACAAATAATTAAAAAGTTTTTTTTTAACACGCTTATATTATATTTTCTAACACTTGCGCGACTCATTTGTTTAAATAAAACTACTTTTTACGGATTTAGACGCGTATATTTGTTTTAAAGTCTCCGAAACGTCGGGCCAAAATTTACGCGTGTAAATCCGTATAAAGTACTTTTATTTAAACGCTTATATTAGTTCAGTACGTATCGTATCCTATTAATCTATGTAATTAACACACTTATTTTATTTCGATACGTATTTATCAATGTATTAATCTAAGTAACGAAATCTTTGAGAGTGGTTTTTATTCACTTGTAGTAATCGAATTGATCTGAAATATTGCATGCTTATTGTATACTGACGATGATGCAAAAAAAAAATATTCAGGTTTGTAAGCTGTGTTTTAGTTTTTGAACTAAGCACATTGATCAGTAATGTTGTACAGGTCACGTTAGTGTTTGAGATAAATTATTATATGTATTTTAATTTGTTTATAGGAAGCGATTCCGTGGATATTATTGAAGTCAATTCCATTCAAAATAGTTATTATTATAGTATGATATACTTTTTATAAAACAAAGTCTTTATTTTTGGATGTATACCCTTAAGTGAGATTTTTAAAACTGCGCAACGGATTTCAACGCTGTTTTTTTTTTAAGATGTAAAGTGGATGGTTTTTTTAGTACAATTTGTTATGACTTCTTATTTTTTAAATTTCACGCCTACCTATATACATACATACATATTTAAACAAGCGTTAGTTACAAAGATGAGCGACTTTTCTGTATACATACGCATTGTTAAAATAAGAAACATCAGGTTGAGAAATACTTTTGATCATAAAAAATGATAGATTTATTCCATGACAATTATTCTTTGGCTTACATCAGAACGAAATACAGAGGCAACTTCCTGTTTTCTCAACTATCTTATAACAAAGACCTCACTTGATAAAATAATCAAAACATATTTTTTGTGTACATATTTAACTTATACCTATGACGTGAAATATCGGAAAATCATATTCGGCTTTAAATACTAATATTAGTACACTAACTATTGCCCGCGACTTCGTACGCGTAGCATAAAAAAAATTGTCGCCGGTTTTGCTACATTTTTCATTGATGCTTCGCTCCTGTTAAACGCAGCGTGATGTTATATAGTCTATAGAACAATTTACTATTCAACACTGAAATAGTTTTTCAAAACGGACCAGTACACAAACCAAGCGTAGTACTTCTCTCTCTCTCTCCAGCAATATAACATCTCATTGATGAGCACGGGTCTACGCCATTTTGGGCGGAATTATGGTCTACTGCGCCGCGCTGCCCGGGGGTGTTTTCACTGGGTTTATTTTCAAGTTTTTCATCTCTAACAGATGATGTTATGTGTACAAAATCCCTTAGCTGGCTTTTACAGCACGCTAGGAAGGAAAAGGGATGATGATGCGTTTATTCGGAATCACACGTCATAATACTTATGAATGCTTTATTAAGAATAGATATAAAACTCAAACCAAACGCCTCACAAATATATTCTGTATTTATCAGGAAAATCATAATCTTGCGTGAGAATCGAACCCCCGACCTCTTGCACAGTAGGCGGCTTCATTATCTTAACGCCAGGAGGCTGTCCATATTATCCAAATTAATTAATTATCTGCGAATGTAGGTTTTAACAAACATCTCTACATGTATTGATTGGTCCGTGTATGTATATATTATAATTCTGTGATATTGTAATAGAAGGCACAGGCAGTCTTATAATGCGGAGGCTGAGAGTTTGAATCCCAGGTCAAGTATAAAACTATTTGTGATTATTCGGTTTGAAAAATCTGTATAATTCAAGCGTCTCCAATTCATTTGGTGTAAAAGTATAGGTGTAAATCTCGAAACTAAACCACTGTGCCTACAGGCCTAGTCAGTGTGCCCTGTTTGGCAGAGTTAAATTAATAGACCAAATATCTTCCTGAATTAGAGGGTGCCAGCAGTACAAAGCCCTCCGTGTGGTGACGGATTAAAAATACAAGTGTCACCACCCCATCTCCTCCCAAGGGTGCTGTAAAAGTCAGCTAAGAGATATTAAACACAGATAACATCTTCTGTGAGAGACGGAAAACTCGAAAAGAAACCCTGTGCCAACACGCCTGGTCAGCGCGGTACAGTAGACCATAATCCCTCCCAAACTGGAGGAGACCCGTGCCCAACAGTGGGACGTAAAAGGGCTAAAGAAGAAGTAGTATAAAACAGTTTAGTCGTTAATTGACTAGAAAAAGGAGAAAAAGTCGTTATTTTTGTATCTATGTCCCTCAGTGACTTTCTCTTCACCTTACTCTTCAAAATTATGTAACTTATTTTGATGCGGTTTTTAATACATAGAGTGGTTCAAGAGGATGGCTTTTATGTAACACTAGCTGTTGCCCGCGACTTCGTACGCGTGAAATTACCAAACAGAAGTTGTTAAGTAAACCTTAACAAACAGAAGTTAACTACTCCGCTCGATAGATGGCGTTGTACAGTTTTTAAATCACGCTATGGTTTTGTTCCACACATTAACACTTAAGCTCGTCAATATTTTACAGGGTCATCGCCTCGTTTTCACATTTATAAATTAGTAAAGATAAGGATTTGTTAAGGTTTGGTTCCTAAATTTAACGCGTACGTAGTTGCGGACAACAGCTAGTAAGAAGATAATATATAATTATAATGGTCTATTATAATATAGATGCCGATTGAGCACGCCATGCGGGACGGCATGATACGATACTCTATCGATTTCATAAATATACGTAAGAATACCTTAAAGAAAAACGAATTTTACGGTTCGTGCTTCATAGCTAGCTCACCGTAACAATCAACCACAAAAAGGGCAAGTCAAGTAAATATATTTTTCAGACAAATCGTTATCTGTTTTGATACTAATCTATACTTGCATACTATAATCATACTCGTATTATAGTTTGTTTGTTTAAACGGGCTGATCTCAAGAACCGCTGATCGGATTTGAAAATACTTTCAGTGCTTATTAGTACATTTATCGAGGAAAGCTTACGCTTGCTTGAGCGAAGCATCTGTGAAAAATTTTGCCTGCAACAGTTAGTAATATATAAAACTAGCTGTTGTCCCCGACGGTCATAGCGTGATGTTATATAGTCTAATCTAAAGACTTCTTTGATAAATGGACTATCAAACACTTTAATCTTGCAATTCAAACCAGTTGTTTCTGAGATTAGCGCGTTCAAACTAACAAACACACTCTTCATAATACGAGTACGACTTATGGTTTGAAAGTATAGATTAGTATCATTATCATCTTTATTATCCTTACTTATTGATAAGAGCGAAATCCGGATGATGACGCAATAATAATTTTGACGAGTTTAAGTGTTAAAGTGTGGAACGAAACGATAGCGTGATTTAAAAAATGTACAACACCATTGAGCAGAAGAGTAAACTTCTGTTTGTTATGGATTGATTTCTAAATTTTACGCGTACGAAGTCGCGGGCAAGAGCTGGTATTTATATAAAATATCCCTTTTCGTAACGGTCCTTACTGTTAGGACATGGTTTGTATAGAATAAATTTAATTGATATAAAGTTCGCTGTAACAGCTAGCTAATAAATAAATAGCAGAAAGTAATTTCAACTAAACTACTATTGAAGAAAAACATTTATGAAATTACAAAATAAACGCTAGGTGTGTAAGTACATTTTACGTTGTCTTGGACTAGCCATTGGTATTTAATTTAATCATAAAAAAGTTATGAAGACAGCGGCTATTTCCCATTCTTTACGATGATGGGCGTTACTTACACCATAAATACTAATAGATTGAAACCCCAGTGAGATGAAACAAAGTTCTTTAATCATCATTTACGATCTATTAACGTTGTTAAGTACGGGCCAGGGTTCGTATCATAATAGAGATTGATCACACTTCCTTAAGTAATTATTCATACAAGTAATAACAATTTTGTTAATAAACTTAGCCTTGTTAACACGGAAAAACACATAATTACAGATTTCCAACTGATTTTCATGAAAACTACTGAATCTCAAATTACTAATTTATAGAATTTTATATGAAATTTAAGAACAAATTATACTATCATCAATTATCTTACAATAGCACTCTAATTTTGAAGTAGTTAAAACCATAATACTTTTAGGGGTTCGTACAATAAAGGAACCCTTATTGCAATATTTTACAGCCATCCATAATATTTGTAAACATTTAAGACAATTTATTTATTTTTAGATTTAAAACATTTACAAATTACAATTTTAAATCCAAACATACCTATAATTATTTGTGTACTAGCTTTTGCCTACATTTCTTTTGGCGTGAAATTAAAAAAAAATACAATGTTTTTGACAAAATATATAAAAAAAAAATTCTTAACCTCCATCTAAAAAATCCGCATCAAAATCCGTTGCGTACTTACATAGGGACATACATACAAAAATTTGTGTAAAAGTAAAGATTTTTTTTTACTTATAACTATTATTATGATATGATTTTCCTTCAGAAAAATTAAAAATTACTCGAATTGAAATCCTGTCCTTTTCTACTTAAAGCTAAGTTTACAAAACTGTAGTAAAAATTAAACATAAAGTTGTTTTAAGGCGTAAACAATATATAAATACACCAAATAGGTATTACGTTGATACAGAGTCCCATTATCCCTTTAGGAAATTGTTTTTGGGACACAATCACCCGATACGCGATAGAGGGAAATTTACCCATCACTTGTTTGTGGAAAATACCAGCTAATAGGTATACCTTTATACGCGACCAACGAACGCTTTGTTCTTCAAAAATTATACCTTTATTATTTACAAAAGAATTTTTAGAAGCCTATGTGAATGAGGAATAAAAGCTTTCTTTCTTTCTTTCTATGTATGTTGAGGGTTTAATTTTACAAAAAAAAAAAAAAAATTACAAATGAGTACACATATTTACGATTTAAAATTTTAATTCTAATTGTTATTTATCTTTGAAACTAGCAGTTCCCAGCAACTTCGTACAAGAGATCAAACCCTAACAAATTATACAAAAATTATCAAGCTCTTGAACCACTCTATCTATTAAGAAAAACCGCATTAAAATCCGTTGTACACATTTGAACATAAGCTGACATAGGGACATACAAACAAAAATAACAACTTTGTTTTATAACAAGTAACGATGAGAGTATAAGTAATATTTAGAACACTTCTTCTCCAGCCCATTTACGTCCCACTGTTGGGCACGGGCCTCCTCCACTTTGGGAGGGATTATGGTCTACTGTGCCGCGCTGACCAGGCGTGTTGGCATAGGGTTTATTTTCGCGTTTTCCGTCTCTCACAGAAGATGCTATCTGTGTACAATATCCCTTAGCTGACTTTTACAGAACTCTTGGGAGGAGATAGGGTGGTGACACTTGTATTCTTAATCCGTCACCACACGGACAAACTTATATATTTAGAACACTATTAGACCTCATTTCACTTATCTGACGGAACCTTAAAAAACTAATTTTCAACCCCTTCAAAAAGTCAAAATGATCGCTGTCTAGTATTTAATTAAGTAGGTATTTTTGACTTACAGTTCTTTTGTCTTGTTTAAAGAACATTTATTGTTCAGCGTGATCTTAGGGGGCTATACTCTACTAGCCGTTGCCCGCGACTTCGTACGCGTGGGATTTTGAAAATATTCCCCATTTTTGTAACAACTTTCTCTAGTATTTTGCTCCTATTGATCGCAGCGTGATGCTATAGCCTTTCTCAATAAATGTACTATACAACAATGAAATAATAATTCGAACCAGTTCCTGAGTTTAGCGCGTTCAAACAAACAAACAAATTCGTCAGCTTTATAATATTAGTATAGATGATTAAAGTGTGTATGATGCTATTAAACACGGGTAGGTACACTACATAGAGACGAAAAACTTTATTCCGAAAGTGACAAATTTCATAAAATCGATTTTCATAATTCCGAATGGTTCAAAACTCCGAATATAACAATTCCGATGTATCATTACCCCAATTCATCAATAATACAGGGGATTTACAGCATGCAACATGCAAGCAAAAATGCAACATTCAAGCAAGCGTGTAACATACAAGGAGGCATGCAACATGCAAGCAGGCATGCAACATCCAAGCAGGCATGCAACACGCAAGCAGGCATGCAACATGCAAGCAGGCAGCAAGCATTGTTTCTGTCACGGCTCCGGCGCTGCGGGCTTTGGGCGGGCCCACGCGAGCTTATCACGTTGCAGATGATTAGAAGGCACACCACTGCCGCTTCGGCGTGTTGGCCTGTCAACAGCTCCTCAGTCCGCGGGCCGCCTCAACCCTCCGTGCCTACGCGGGCTTAAATTGCATTCTAGTGTAGGGCAAACAAGACTACGTGAAGTCGGTTTTGCAGCGAATCGTTTCAGACGCAATATTTTGTGGCACAACATGTTGAACTTTAGTCTATTCGACGTATCGAAAATCGGAATATCGTTTTTCGAAACGAGAACTTCGAGCATTTGACTCTTCGGACAAATGAAGATCGGAAAAATAACAAATCGGATTTATGACTTTCGGTAAAATGTATTTCGTGATTTTGAATAATAGACATTACAATTTTTCGGTATTATGAAATTCGGACTTTTGAAAATCGGGATTTCAAAATTCGGAATAACGTTTTTCGGAATTTTAGGGTGTTCCCATTAAACACAATACGTCACAGAAACAAAGACTGGTATTTTACATACCATCTCACCTTGCCCTTCCTGTAGCAATGTAGAATTAAATATTCCATCACCATAAATAGACTTCTTTCCCTTTTTTGTAAACCTCTATGCATTCCATTATTTCACGGACCTTTTTAAACATGGGCTTACGTGGGTTAGTAGATGCGAATTCCTAGAATACCTAACAACTAAATGCGTATCGACTTAAATATTCAAAACGTGTTATGAAATTTTACTTTCTCCTATGTATATAAACTGGCAAAGGATTAAGGGATTATGATGTATCCCGGTATTGTACAATATGTACAATTTGCTAAATGATTTCAATCGAAATTTAATTTCAATTATTGATGAATCTTATTAGATTTGCGAAATCCAATTGATATAAAAGAACACTACAATTAAGTCCCAAATATGATCCAATGTTGGTCATCTGAAATATCTTTCAAAAACATGAATATCTACAGTTTCCTTAGCAACATTTTATAATAATCATCACAATAATCATCTAACATTTCGTAAATCAATCAAGAAACTGCAATTAAACTGTTTATATAAAACTACTTTTTGGATCTAGACGCGTATATTTGTTTTATATTTTGGCCCGACGTTTCGGAGACTTTGCAGTCAACATGGTCACGGGTGAGACTGAGCTGTAATGTGTCTTCTACGATCAGTTATTACAGGGTTTACCCACATTCGATTTAATTTTACATAGACCATAAAGATAGACTTTTACCATTAATCTATATCATATTATATTGTGCTCAGACTACATAAAATTAAAAACATTATTTTAGTTTATAAATACATTAATACATTGTTAATGTAGTTAAAACAAATATACGCGTCTAAATCCGTAAAAAGTAGTTTTATTTAAACAAATGAGTCGCGCAAGTGTTAAAAAATATTATCCAATGAAACTGTTTATTAATCATTCTTCTCTTTATCCAGAAACGTGCTCGTCGTTTCAAGAACCAGATCCTGTGCGACCTGCATTTCGCAGACGTCGCGCTCATGGAGTGCAGTGACTTCATGCAGCAGCTGCGCAGCTTCAAACCACAATCATTGGGCTGCGCTGTTGCTAGGCGCAAGTCATCTACTACACTTATATTTCCGCTGCCACCACAGGCTTGTTCAGGTAATCAAATTATAAAAAACCGGCCAAGTGAGAGTTGGTATTACACACGAAGGGTTCCATACTGTTCCTTACCGGTACATCACATTGTCTAAAGGTATCATTAAGTTATACTGAAAACGTTTGTTGCATGGAGGCCTCCATTATCATTGTTTATTTCATTCTGGTTTTTATTACCACGGTCATAAAGGTGATTTTTTTAAAATCGTATAACACACTGAATTTGCATCATGTATTATTTTTTTATTGGAATCGATAGCTAAGCTTTCGCCATTTATATTTTAAAGATAAATTTATGTAAATGTTGCCCCCGACTCTCTTTCAAGTGTTCCATTCGCAAGGTCTAATTTTGTGTCACTTTTTCGAGCATTTCGCCCTGTATTCCAGGAATTACGCGTGTTATGTTTCCCATTAGGCTTCAATCGTGTTCGGGCTGTCTACATAGACTAACCGATTTACATAACCCCACAAGAAATAATTAACAGGCGTTAAATCATCGCTAAACACAATATTTCGATAAAACAGCGGATTATGATGCAGGTGTTTCAAGGTCCATTTACCAAAAATTAGACGTTGTCGTAGGTCATCATTTTCAAGAACTAATGCCTAATTCTTGAAAAAGTTGAATTTTATAAGCCTTCAAATCCAAATCGGCACGTATAATTTTCTATGTGGTTGAGTACCAGAGGCCTAATTGTTGAGCACGTATTTTGATAGTACTTAAATTTCTACAATTTCCAATCGTTGCTCATTGGTAGGTCTTTCCATGATGAAATAACAGAGTTTACTGAAAACTTTTCACTATCGCAGTTGACTATTGGACGCCATAACCACTGGTGCTGATAGTCTGAAAAACTTAACTCTTAAAAAATCACCCTATATAAGTTCAGTATATATCTATCAATGTATTAATGTATGTACCTAACGGATTCTTTAAAAGTGATTTTCACCCACTTGAAGTAGTCTGATTGATGTGAAATTTTGCACACTTGACAAGGAGCGATGACAATGCAGTAATTTAAAAAATATTCAGTATTTTCAAGCGTGTTTTTTAGTTTTTAAACTAAGTAAATTATTTTTTTAGTATTTGTTGTTACAGCTTTAACAGATATAGATATGCATCATGTGTGAAAATTTGAATTCTCTACTAACACCGTTCTTAAGAGTCTGGTGACAGATAGAAGTATCTATGCTAAGGTCTCATTTTTACCTTTTGGTACGGAATCCTAAAAAGTCTGTCTGTATTTTTTTTTTTTTTGTTTGAAACACACATTTTTGAACAGATTAGGTTACAATAAGGAAATTTTCTACATATAACATTTTACATACTAACGTTGGAATTTCTACCTCTTGTCCTACATTTACTAAACAGCCTACATTTCTAAAACTTGTTTTGTTTGATTATAATCATAAATAAACTCTTTAATTTATTCTAATATTAACACCATTCCAAAGTTTATAAATCAGATAAATATCCGATTAACCAACTTGTAGAGAGAGCTAATTCTTCTAACAAAGTGTCAAGGTGACAAATACAATAAGAAACAGCTAAACTTTAGTCCCATTCCCAAGTTATATTAAAAAGAACAAATTGACTTGTATTAACTGTCGTCATCTTTAGAAAGCGTATTTCATTTTCATAAATTTTTTCTGTTGTATAAAGTTGTAGAAAATTTCTACTTTTTATTTATATTAAAATGCTTACTATAATAGAACAATCACAGCTAAACGGTAGCAGTGCTTTTGTAAAACTATAAAATGTATATTTCTGTTTTGTGATACCTTGATAATGATATATGTTAAATATATGTTGGCCGTGTGATGACGGTTTAAGAATACAAGTGTCACCACCCCATTTCCTCCCCACTCCTCATACTGTGGAGAATACAGTCCTCAAGTAACATCCTTTGTGAGAGATGGAAACACAGGACTTTCTTATACTAATATGAAATGTAATAACACATAAATCCTTTAACTAAAATCTTTTCCTGACGTTTCGGCGTCTCTACATAGTTATAGACCGTGACTTTGGCAAAACAGCTTAAAATAAATGCAGAAAAATACGCGAAAAGAGCATTTGTATCCCGATTTTACACAATAAAATGATTCTAGCTTACATCGTTTAGCGTCTCATTTTCAGTCTAAAAGATGTCACGTGCTAAAATAACAGTCAAAGAATTCACATCTCTATTTAAAAACATACACGTAATCTACACGTACGTGCAAAATGATAATCAATATTAGTTTCAAGTGATTTGAAGTTCATTGATCACATAACTATAGTTAGTCTGCGCCTGATGTGCTAAGATGAAATTCCTCTCAAATGATATTAAAGTACTTCATTAATCGGTTAGAAACCCTTAATTACTCTACCAGAGACTACTATTGCAGATAAATTCTCGGTATTCCCACGTAATAGAACCGGCCCGAACCAATTTTATGGATAATTGACAAGATTAAACGCGCCAACCATTCGCTACTCCTTTTAAATGTTCCTAAACTCACAGAAATGAATAAATAACGTTAAGTTGTACTTTCATTAAAATGAAGATTTTGAAGCAAAATTTCGATGAAATAAGTACGTTGAGGATAAATTTTAGGTGAAGTTACAAGTTAGATTATAATAAGTATAGCTTTATTTGTTATTTTAATGCAAAGTATCTTAATAAATACTTGTAAGTATTTTTTTATCTAATATATAAAATTCTCGTGTCACAGTACTCACTCCCTCAAACGGCATGACCGATCTTTATAAAATTTTATATGTATATTCAGTAGATCTGAGAATCGGCTACTATCTATTTTTCATACCGCTAAGTGATGAGGGTTGTCCACCCCTAAGTATTATATGGCAAAATAACGTTTGCCGGGTCAGCTAGTAGATCTATAATAATGTTATAAATAGGTAAGGGAGAAAAGAGAGAAAAGAGAAAGGTAAATGATTGGAGGATGTACCCTATGTAGGGCGTAATATCTAAAAGTAATGGTCTCATCCTCAAAAATATTCTAATCCCGAAATATTTAGATATGTACTAAAAAAACTTCCATTATGACAGAACGAGGTGTTTCATTTTAATAACATCCATCCATCCATCCATCAGCCTCTCTCCGTCCACTGTTGGACATAGGGCTCCTCTCCCGCGACCTTGACGATATCGTCGCTCCACCTTGTCGGGGGCCGCCCAACGCTGCGTCGTCCGGTACGTGGTTGCCACTCTAGGACTTTTCTTCCCCAACGATCCTACGAGCAATGTGGCCTGCCCGTTGCCACTTCAGCGTGCTAACGCTTTGGGCCATGTCGGACACACCAGTTCTAGGAAATACCGAGTATAGCACGATCCATAGCACGCTGTGCAACCTTGAGCTTATTTACGAGACCGCCGTTTAAAGACCACGTCTCTGTTCCGGTACCCATAACACAAGCA
Organism: Orgyia antiqua; assembly: GCA_916999025.1. Lineage (NCBI taxonomy): Eukaryota > Metazoa > Arthropoda > Insecta > Lepidoptera > Erebidae > Orgyia > Orgyia antiqua. The sequence goes on from OU779869.1 coordinate 6,713,472, forward strand.
TATAAGCTTAGCTTGGGACCAGCGGATGTAGTGATAAATGTCCATGAATAATTATTTATCTATTAATTTATTTGTAATTCGTCATCAGACGTAGGTACTCCAGGCAAATGTCCATAAGTATTTATTAAGTGTTATTTGGTCGAAAAATATTCTTTAACATGTGAAACAATTAAAATACTTTGTTTTGAAAGGTATATGTTATTTACGTAGCTATCGGCCGCATCTATGTACACATAAATCTGTAGAAAATTTAAAATATACACCAAACCTAAATAAATTATACAAAATAGTCATCCTCTTAAAAAATATCGCTTCAATCCGTTGCGTAGTTTTAAAGATTTAAGCTCGCATAGAGACATACATACAAAAGTAACGACTTTATTTTATAGTAAGTAAAGATATACAATCAAGGCAACAATTTACTTATGTTTTTTTAGAGTTACCATACTTGTCGTTTCGAATTGTTTCGAAAACAACTAATCCAAACTTTTTAATGGGACATTTAGCAAAGGAATAAATTGCAGTATCAAGTTTTGACAGAACTATACTCGTACATAAAAAATATAATAACCGGATTCTACCGATTCTTTTTATATATTATATACGTTGTTTGTTATCTTTTTATATATATATATATACGTTGGTGTAAGGTTGTCGACGGATCGGATGACCGTAGGCGGTCAATAACTGTCAGCCGGGAATGGAAAATACTTGTTACCTGACGGCAAAATTTGCAGTGCTCAATACACATAGGTATAGGTTTTTCATACAATGTTCTCGTCTATTGTGTTTGTACTTTTGTGTGAATCCTTATTTCTATATTTCGATAGTACTTGCTATTTTTAGGCTGGCTGTTCTGATGTTTAATATTTACTTACAGAAATAAAGTTTTATTCTATTTGTATATGTACGAAAAATAAAATATAATAATTAATATATATGTATGAAAAATCATAAAAAATGCTATTTAACGTGTATTACGTGACTATTTTAAGTTTTAACAAATTTTTGTAAGTATATATTTTGTACAAAGTGTATTGTTATATTTGTCTAAATTTTTCTATTAGTTTTTTATACAATTTTAATGCTACGATTATTTAGCAAACTTTTATTAATATGAATTTTTTTTTATAGTAAAATAAATAGTCATAAAACACATAATATGTTATCCTGTCGTTTTACTTTACGTTTATTCAGGAAGAATAATATTTTAACCAGTCAAGCACAAAATATTTAGTAGGTACGTACATAATATAATTTTAATCAGTAGAGTTTTTAAGACATCGTTAAATGAAGGCATTATTTTATGTAGATATACAATGAATCACCAACAATGAACGACTATAGAATCCCGTCATAAACATAATATATCAACCAAACATTGTCACAATAAAAACGGATTCTGTCTAATACGAAAAAAGCTTTAGATATTTATTACCATTTCGAGGCGTCCATCAACGTCGTTCGAGGGGTCTATGTCTACTATTTGACAATAGAACCCCTCGGCAGCCCTGAAATGAAATGCAAGGAAACTCAATTTCCGTTTCGTTATGCCCTGTTTAAGTAGATCAAAATCCAACCGCGGAAAGGTAAAAAACTTTTATAATAATATACCTTGGCTTAAACTCACGTATGCGTAAGTTCGAACTCAAAAGTTATCTTAACGTTCCTGTTAACCGCTTTTTAATTATTTTTTTACTAATATCTTTTGAATTGTAAATACCAGCCGAAATTAAAAAGAAATAAGACAAATAATGTGTTCTAAATTTAAAAACCGACATGCTTAGATACTTCTAGATGATATTGAAACACTCCTAATTCCTTTTTTAAATTTGTATGCAAAATTTCCAGCAGTTTCACTTCCGTATTTCTTTACACACAGCTAGTTGTAAATATAAATAGATACTACATTACATCTACAACGCTAATGTATTGTCAACACTTTAGGAAAGTTTCTGAAGGGTTGGGCTAAGTAATGGCAAGGTGGTAAGATTTACAAGGCGATATGTTACGTCATAAAGGCATAACATTAGTACAAAGTTGTGGTTTTAGAATAACACTTAGTAAAATAATAATTGTGAATAGTACTTATTTTCCCCCATTGGCGTTAACAATAATTTAAGTTTTAATGATTTGAATAGTTATGAACGAAAATCTCTCTCAAAGCTAATAATGAAATGGTAACCAGACATAAATCTGAAATGCTTTTAATCAATTAGAGGAAACAGTTTGAAATGCCACCACACACCACATTTAGCCATTATTAACTTGGATAATATTAGAGACAGAATACAATTTTAACAAATCATAGATATTCTCGTATTACATAAAATTTTTGTGTTATTTTTTAATTGTTTTCATTTGAAATGCTTGTTAGTTTTTAGGGTATCGTACAGAAATAATCACTTAGATATTCATCTAATCTGGCACCTCTGCTTCGTGGTGGAGTTGTATGGTATTGACTTGCCAATCACGGGTTCGATTCAAACAACATACCTACTTAGATAGATAACACTTTATTTGTACATCTAATATATAAAATTCTTCTGTCACGGTATTTGTAATTATACTCCTCCGAAACGGCTCGACCAATTATCGTGAAATTTTGTGTATATATGCGTTAGGTCTGAGAATCGGACAACATCTATTTTTCATCCCCTTAAATGTTAAGGGTAGTCCACCCCTGACATTTGTATGGCAAAACAGCGTTTGCCGGGTTAGTTAGTCTAATATATAAAATTCTCATGTGACAATGTTTGTTTCCATACTCCTCCGAAACGGCTTAACCGATTCTTATGAAATTTTATATGCATATTCATTAGGTCTGGGAATCTGCTACTATCTATTTTTCATGCCCCTCCCCTGACATTTGTATGGCAAAATAACATTGTTCATGATTGTCTGCATCTCTTCATGGATCAGCGCGGCACAGTAGACCATAATCCCTCCCAAAGTGAAGGAGGCCAGTGCCCAACAGTGGGACGTTAATGGGCTGGAGAGTGAGAGAGGGAGAGTTCTGCATCTAGATGATTTCTATGTATTATAAGTACGTAAGTACTCATATTCACAACAAAATGATGTACCTGTATTTATTAAACCTATATACTCCCATCATCAGCATAAAAGTAAATTTATTTACGACCTGAGGATATGATGTCAAATATTCATAATTTTTTTATTTGTCTAATCTTGTCTATCTTTATGGTCAATGTAAAATTAAAATCGAATGTGGGTAAACCCTGTAATAACTGATCGTAGAAGACACATTACAGCTCAGTCTCACCCGTGACCATGGTGACTTCAAAGTCTCCGAAACGTCGGGCAAAATTTAAAACAAATATACGCGTCTAAATCCGTAAAAAGTAGTTTTATTTAAACAGATGAGTCGCGCAAGTGTTAGAAAAAAAATATATTATTGTCTAATCTTTTTTGTTCAAAACCCAAAAACGATAAACTTTACGGTTAATTTGGGAATAAATAACGCTTTCTAAAAAGCTCAACAATATTAAAAAGAAAAACCTTAAGACACGTACAAATTATGTTTATGTTAAGCTCATTATTTGGACGTTATATATTTGGAATATTCCACCCTCTTATTTACCCCAACTTACAGTATATCCGAAACGACTTAACCTGGATAAGGTAATGTGAAAAATAGTAGGGCAGGGTCATTTTTCTTCCATTCTGCTGTGAGTTATATCTTACTAAGATAAAAGGAATATAAATGGTGTTTTGGTATTAAAATTATCCATGTTAAAATATGATTTTGCATCCTATTCTATTCGTGTGGTGACGGATTAAGAATTCAAGTCTCACCACCCCATTTCATTCCCAGGATACTGTAAAAGCCTTGCTGGCTTTTACAGTATCAGGTGTATATGGTAGGGGAGCCCACGATGCTAAATGGGGATTTACTCGAGCGTCATAGAGACCTATTGAGTTGCAAAGCTTAGATGATAAGAAGAAAAAAATGTTATGTGATTTTTCACTTTTATCGGTGGGGAAAGCGGCTATAGATTTTTAAATATGTAAAAAAAAACTGTTGCATGGACATCCTCGAGCGCGTCAGATATTGATAGCATCAATGCCCTACGTATTTTTAATAATGTACGTATGTTAATCTGATCGTTTGCATGATGCGGGTGGTTGTATTTAAGGGTTGAAAATGAAAAAAAAAAAAATTTTGTCGAGCGCGTCAGATTTTCTAAGGGAGTGTTAAGTGCACCAAAAAAAAGCTCTCATTCACTAATCTGACGATTTCGATGGGACGCAAACTCACGGGCAGTTTCATAATGTGCAAAAAAAATTCGCCATTTTGAAATACTCAAGCGCGTCAGATTAAGATATATATGGTTCATCTTTATGTTCTAAACGTACTGTCTCATAATCTGACGATTACCTAGAGGGATTCGCCTAATCTGACAAAAAAAAATTCGAAAAACGGTTCACCTTAAAGGCCATCCCTGCAACTTCCCGCTAATTCCATTCCTGGGCGCTTAAAATTGTACTTTGAACTATATTTTGAACTCAGCGGGTCATTCCCAGTCCTCCACACCCCGTCGTCCACAGTGTGGAGGTATGGGAATAGTGTGGACGAATGGGAATAAAAAGGGTGAGGAGGGAAAGGTGCCGTTTATTCCCAGTCCTCCACACTATAGTGCAGGAGCCGACACTAGAAAAAGTTAAATTTCAAAAAGATGAATTGGACTTCTAAATGTTTAATTAGGACTGTTTATGAGATATTAAGCCATCAAAATATATCGTAAAAAAAGTTGCAAAGTTATACTGTCGGCTTTTATATTGTTAGATTTACCAGCTGCTCTGGTGTCTAGCCAACGGGAGTCGCCGATAAGAGATAACAATAGATTTTAAGGACAATAGAGTCGTAAAATCTCATCTCCATTGAATCATAGCTAGACAAGAAGCACAATTAATAAGCTCTTAGGAATATTTATGAGTATGTTGTAAAGATAAATCATACAAATTTTTAGACAAGTATAAAATATTATTTCTATTACAGCGTGATTTGAGAAAAATAAAATTGAAGCGACTATATTCAATACTAAAAGAAAGTTAGTAACTTCAACGTTTCCTTGTGTACCAAATACTTACACCTCAAAAGTAAATAGTTTGAAGAACGAAAACATTAACGAAAGTATTTACACTTTCAAATTATTGTCCATTATGTGATAAAACTATTCTGTGATACAAATTATCTTAGATCATAATATTTACTTTCTTTTTAATTGTTGTAAATTATAAATGATCACGCTGTAATAGAAATAATATTTTATACTTGTCTAAAAATTTGTATGATTTATCTTTACAACATACTCATAAATATTCCTAAGAGCTTTTTAATTGTGCTTCTTGTCTAGCTATGATTCAATGGAGATGAGATTTTACGACTCTATTGTCCTTAAAATCTATTGTTATATCTTATCGGCGACTCCGGTTGGCTAGACACAGAGCAGCTGGTAAATCTAACAATTTAAAAGCCGACAGTGTAACTTTGCAACTTTTTTTACGATATATTTTGATGGCTTAATATCTCATAAACAGTCCTAATTAAACATTTAGAAGTCCAACTCAAACAAACCCAAATGTAGGCATCACGCAGCTGCAAGCATTTAACTTTATCGACGCATTTTTGTTATTTCGGCTTGCGGAAATTGTCAGATTATATATTTTTCATTATTCTTGAATTATTACCTTCAAAATAAAAAAAATTTAGCTACGCTCGAGAATGTCGAGATGACGTTTTTTTTTACAACTTTGTTGCCCTCCCCTTTTTTTACGTCACTCTCAAATTGTCAGATTAGTGGAATATACACTTTTTAGGATGTAATTAACTCACCCTACCTTAATCTGACGCGCTCGAGAATTTCTGATGGTCAATTTTTTTTTACTAATCTGATCCTGTATCCTTCACGGGCGGCCTTATATATGGGTCTCATATTTTGTGGAGGTACTTAACCGGGTACAAGGTATCCTCCTGTATATTAATCTGACGCGCTTTAGTAAATCCCGAAATCCCCTCTTCGGCTCCCCTACTATAGTACAGATACCATCCTTAGTGAGAGATGAAAACCTTGAAAAATAATCCTATGCCAACACACCTGGTCAGCGTGGCATAGTAGACCACAATCCCTCTCGAAGTGGAGAAAGCCCGTGTCCAACAGTGGGATATTTATGGGCTGGAGAGAGAGAGATATAACTTTACATCAAAACAAAAAGAATGAAGTTCCATTCCGTACTTTTTAGTACAGACAAACAGACGTAATAAAATGGTTTTATAATTGGCATCTTTACTTTTAACGAAGTACTGTTTTGTGTAAGCCCTTAATCCCACACGTGCGAAGTAGCGGACAACCGCTAGTAGGATATTAAGAGAGCACGATACCAAATTATGGCCCATACAAAAATATGGGTGTCGTAGTCCCCTGTTTTCGTCGTGGATATTGCCTCCAGAGGAACGATTTTTTTTCACAATATCTAGATCTTATATATTTCGAAACATAATAACTAAAAGAAATATGACCATCCAAATATCCCGATTTTCTCGGTTTTCTTTAGATAAATTTGCAGCGTCTATCACACAAATTTGGTAGGATTTTACCAAAAAAGAAAGTGATTGAAGCATAGATGTACTCTTCGTCCATATATGTATAGCGTAAATAAAATTAAAATCGGTTTAATTGCCGCGAACAAAAAAAGAGGATTACGAAACGTCTTTTTTTCAAAGAATTTGTAGGTAAAATCTGCTTCAGCTATATTTGTCCCTTTCAGCGTGGTGCCCGGGAATAGGAATAGCAATACACACGGCAAATACTTAAATGAGGAGTATCTCTTAAAATCATATAACTATGCAATGATGAATGAATGAAATAAATTGTTTTAATTTTATTCAATGCAAACATTTAATTTAAATCAAAAATGCAAACAAAACTAAATTGAATTTTATAAAAACACCAAGCTCTACGTTTGTTTCAGATTAAAGTAAACAGTAGAACATTGATTTGATTTCAACTTTCACACTGTATGATAAAGCACGAAGCTTGTAATACTGTTTGTTAGCTAATATTTTCTTTATGTAGTCATTACTATTTGTCTGTTGCAGTGTTGGATGCTGTATTTTGACGAATAAACCATAATCCGGTACATACTCTAATGATTTCATGCACTTTTTTCTAAAAATCGCTGTAGTAAATGTACCGACACTAGAGTATTAAAGAAAAATCCCATTTAAGGGTTAAGTCGCTAAAAATCCTGTTTCAATTAAAATAAAATCACTTTTTAGACACGGTTTTTTAAATTTTATCCCGACTTTTCGGAGACTGCATTCACCGTACTCTCGACTGGGACTGAGCTGTAAAGTGTAAAGTTTCCTCTGTGATCAGTTGTTAAAGGACTTATCCACATATGATATTTAAATATGTTTGTTACCCAATACAATTTACAGAAAACCAGTATTTTAACTTTCAGATTCTTAACTTCAGTGGTTTCGGCTGTTCATTGATGTTAGTCAGTCGTCAGTCAATCTTCTTTCTAAATCCCATAACATTATACCAAACTTCAACAAACTATACAAAAAATCCATCCTCTTAAATTACTCTTTCTATTAAAAAAACTCACATAAGGGCGTACATACAAAATAACGACTTTGTTTTATAATAAGTAAAGAAAAAGCTTCTAGTGCATACAAATTGTATTATACATACACTGTAATAGAGATTTCATATAAAAAACATGTAACTTACTTATGTAACAATATTGTTCTTACAATGTAGCTTTACGACTGAGAAAAATCTTGTTGTAAAAGAAAAAAGCTTTTTCTTTGAACAAGATGAAAATTCAAAAGGCGTCATTTTCCGTCTCTCGGATTGTTAATTTTGTAGTTTTTTCTGTGACGTCATATATTAGGTTTCTTAATCGCTACATTTCGTGGTACTGAGCTTAGACAAATGGCCTTATTCATAATGATTTATCGGAGGTTTAAAAGGAGATTTTATCGGAGAGATAATAAAAGTTTTAGCGTAAAAAGACTATTATGAATAACAGTTTTTGACAATTTTCGCGAACCGTTTTTAGCGATCTTTTAAAGTCATTATGAATAAGACCATTGGTATATATTTATTAATAAGTATTGAGTGGTATACCTACAAGAGTAAGAGAGATAATAAAGAGTAAGAGAGAGAATAGAGTAAGTCAAGCATTTAGCTGCACCACAGAGTACACCATCTCTACAGATTAAATAGTGGTTTCCTCGTTTAGTATTTTTACGTATTCGTCATTGATTTAGATAGTGTTTGACTTGGTTATGGTTTATAGGTGGCCTTCTTAGCAGTTTTTATATATTTATTTTACGCTACATTTGTTTAAGATTTGTCTCTATTCTATGTGTAACATGGAAACTATTGGAGGGTTAATTAGCATTGCAACTCTAAATTTTGATACTAAAATACATAAATGACGAATACCTTTATGAGAAACATAACTTTAATCAGTTTCCATACTAAAGCTACCCGGTTTGAATCGCTCTTAGCGATAAGCCCACACATTGTACTTTTAGATATAATTCATTTCTATATTTCTACATTAGTTTGTGTCTTTTTTATATACAACCACTAGCCGTTGCCTGCAACTCCGTACGCGTGGAATTTAGACAGTGAATCTTGACAAATTACAAAAAAGCAATCCTCTTGAAACATTCTATCCATTAAAAAAATCCGCATCCTAATCCATTGCTTAGTTTTAAAGATATAAGCTCATATAGGAACCTCCTCCTTCCTGCCCTTCTCCCAATTATTTGGGGTCGGCGCAACATGTCTTTCTCCTCCATACTCCTCTATCACACGTCATCTGTGGATTTACATCCATCTTCTTCATATCCTCTTTCACACAATCCATCCATCTTTTCTTTGGTCTGCCTCTGGCCTTACATCCATCCACTTTCATATTTAAAACTTTCATGGTAATTCCGCTTTTATTCTGTCTCATCACATGTTCATACCAAGACAGACGCATGCTTCTCAACTTTTCATTCACGGGTGCTACTTTCATGCTTCCTCTAACATACTCATTCCTAATTCTATCTTTCCTTGTTACTCCGCACATCCATCTCAACATTCGCATTTCCGTTACATGCATTCGTTTCTCATCCGTTACTTTCATAGCCCAACATGACAATCCATACATGACGGCAGGTCCTATTAAAGTCTTGTAAATTTTTCCTCATATAGGAACCTACATACAAAAATAACGACTTTGTTTTATAATCTTTATATATATAAATCTTCTGTACGAGTATTTGTCATTGAACTCCTCCTACATGGCTGGACCGATTTTGATGAAATTTTTTGTTTTTTATTTTTACACAGAATAGTATGGCAAAACAACGTTTGCCGGGGCAGCTAGTAAGTATAGATAAAGTTTCATTAATAAAAAAAATTATAGTTTCTGTCTTCTTTTTACTAAATTGTTAATACAATAATGATTAACATCAAATCGAAATATAAAATGTAGTCGTTATAAATAAAAGCTTTTGAAATTACAAAAAAAGTGTTTTATAAAAATCAGTTCATTTTGAATTCGATTTAAATCTTCTTAACGCAGTGAGTTCTAACAAAAGAGGCATTTTGTGGTATTAATTTAAAGGGATGGAAATGAAGGTTGTGGAAAGTCTACGGTATGATTAGACCTTTGGCTTTAATAACCTACTAAATGTTTGTAAAAGAAATCTATCGTAGTTATCGAAGCTACATAGTATAAAGATAAATTGATTTCAGTTTATACTAATTCTATAAAGCTGTAAGAAATTCTATCAGTGTTGCATAGTACATTTATCGAGGAAGGTTATAGAACATCCCCATGCGATTAATAGGAGCGAAATATCAGTGAAAAATGTTTCAAAAACGGGAAAAAAATTCTAAATTCTACGCGTACGATGGCACGGGAAACATCTCGTCTAAATATTATCAAAATACAGTTTGATATAAGAAACTTTCAAACAATTAAATAACTAGCTGTGTCCCACAGTTTTTCCTGTAAATCTCTTGAAGACCACACGATGATTGAGTCAATTGTGAGGGGAATAGCCAAACACCAGGTCATAAATCTTAACTTATTATAAAACAAAGTCTTCATTTTTGTATGTATGTCCTTACGTGACCTTATATTTTCAATATTTTTGGGATTTTCATGTGTTTTTTTTAAATAGAAAGAGTAATTCAAGATTTTTAAGTATCTTATTATAATACTCTTTGTTCGAGGCTATGGCGTTTTTGTACAATTTGTTAGGGTTTGGTTTCGAAATTCCATACGAACAAAGTTGAGACCAACAGCTAGTTTTATAATAAGAAAAATATATTATTTTCTTAACTATATTTTCTTACTATCTAATTTGAAAGAAAGAAAAGTTATTCAGCAAAAAGTGCTAATCCAGAAATGTCCGTATAACTTTTGTTCTATTACTTTACCTTAGTCCTAAACATGCGTTGATATGTGTCTTAAGAATTGATGTGATACTTTTTAGTCTAGACAAGAACATAACAATATATAAAAACCAGTCACGTACGAGTTAGGCTCGCACATGAAGAGTTCCGTAGTGATATAATAAATTCGTCATATTCCTAACGCCGAAAAACCAGATAAGAACAAGAGAATGATGATAATGAGTATTTATTGTTATAACATCACTTGATCTACATAAACCTTGAAACTTTCAGCTCTCTAACTATCCATCCATCCATCACCCTTTCTCTGTCCACTATTAAACATAGGCCTCCCCCATAAAACACCATAACGCGCGGTCTTGTACCGCTTGCATTCAATAGCTTCACACTGCCTTCACAATATCGTCCCTCTACATTGTCGGAGGCCGCCCTACACTGCGTCTTCCGGTACGTGGTCGCCACTCTAAAACTTTTCTTCCCCAATCAGTCCTACGAGCGATGTGGCTGCTCATTGCTACTTATGCGTGCTAACCCGTTGGGCTATGTCAGATACGCCCGTTCTCCTACGGCCCCCCTCTAGCTATCACTGTTCCAGGAATACAGCCTGTTGACAGCCGGACGGACTGACAGACAGTAAAGTGAAGTCTCAGTAATAGGGCTCTGTTTAACCTTTAGTTAAGGAACCCTTATAAAAAGATATGCGTGTAGTAATTTTCATTATGTCGGCCTTCAAAGGAATACTAGTACAGTATAAAAACTATGTTTAGAGCGTAGGCAGGCAATAACATTAAACCGTGAGTTTCGTCAGGTGACACGCATATTCTCCCCTGTTGCCTGAGTGAACCCTCTTCGTTATAATCCCCATAAAGACAGACTTACAGATAACATTTTATATCAAAAATAATGTTACAATAAAAACTATTTTACTTTTTATAATTTCGTTTTTAGCAGTCACATTGTTTGTTTTTTTAAAGATGAAAAATTTATATTGACAATTTAGAAAATTATTATGAGAGATTTTACAATACAAAGGCGAGCAATTCTCTCATTTTAAGTTTTCTCCCAGCAATCCCTTCAATGATTCTAGGGATAAATTTAGGATAGTTAGCTATACAAAAGCTTTCGTGTAGTGACGGATTAAGAATACAACCCCTTCTCCTTCCAAAGGTGCTGTAGAAGTCAGCTAAGCGATATTGCACACAGATAACATCCTCTGTGAAAGATGGAAACCTCGAAACTTAACCCTTTGCCACCACGCCTGGTCAGCGCGGCACAGTAGACCATAATCCCTCCCAAAGTGGAGGAGGCCCGTACCCAACAGTGGGACGTTAATGGGCTGGAAAGAGAGTGCTATACAAATTTTTGTATAAGTGAGCTGGAAACATTTACTGCACTTTAAAGAACTGTACTGTTTCTGTACGTTAAAGTCATATAATGTAAAAAAAGATTTAATGTATATTATATTATCTTTTCTTATTATAAAACAAAGTCGTTATTTTTGTACGTATGTCCCTATGTGAGCTTATATTTTCAAAACTACACAACGGAATTTAGTGCGTTTTTTTTAAATACATAGAGTGGTTTAGGAGAATGCTGTTTTTTAGCGTATGGTTTTAAAGTCCACGCGTAGAATGTGTAATATTAATAAAATATAAATCAAGACAACCCAAGAAAATGCTGCAAACTTCGAGGAATTGGTTCGTTCAGTTCACTCTAAGTATGAACGCCAAGCATATTGTAAAGAGTTTGGTGTTCTACCTTACAGTGAATTGAGCACCAAATGATATCAACATAAGAAGATAAGAAGAGCCATGGAAGTACGTTGAAGAATATTTTTTGATTGAACACATCGATGGGCATAGAACATTAATAGTGATATGTAGTGCCAGTCACCACTCCCTTTTCCTCCCCTCAGATAATTTATCTTCTGTGAGACATGGAAATCTCGACAATAAACCCGGATTCAAAACGCCTGGTCAGTAAGGGAGAGTAGACTACAATTTACTCCCATAGTGTAAAAAGAGGTTTGTGGCCCACAGTGCAGTGGGACGTAAATGGGCTAGAGAGTGAAAGAGAATAATGTAGTGCTAGTAACAAAGAATACAAAAACAAAGTGTCTTCGTCATGATAGTTGATAGAGAAAGTAAGAAAAGTATTAATAGGCTTATTCTTAAACATCTATTTAGAAATTTCAGTTAGCTTATAGTTACTTATTTAAGCTTAGCAGGCTGTATTGTAACATTGCGGTTGAATCTTGTAACGAAAATTAGTTTCAATTTCATTTCAAGGTTACATTATTTGAATAAAAAATACATTGCAATTGTTAATCATAATGATAATTAAATACGAAGATAAAACTTTTTATTAATTAAATTAGGTAATTAATTTTATCAGAATTATGTACACATTTTATTCATGTCAAAGGTAATTTAAATAAATAAATAAATAAATATTCATGGAAATTTCACACAGCGTCCTCTGGTCCCAAGCTAAGCTTATTATGCTTGTGTTATGGGTACCAGAATATGGATATAATACATAAACTACTTTTCTTTTGTAAATACATACTTATAATACATAGAAAACCCCCAGACGTAGTACAAATATTTGTATGACATTTATGAATATCACACAAATGATTGTCCCAAGCGGAAATCGAACCCGCGACCTTGTGAACGGCAGTCCAGTACATGAACCACTACGCAACGAAGCCCGTCGTTTTCAAAATCATAATACTCATTCTCAATAAACAATTTTTTTGCTTTTGCTTTAAAGCTTTTGGTGGAAGTTTAAATTTTATATCTATTCTAAATCTTATATCTCTTCTAAATCTTATATTTCTTCTAAATCTTATATGCTTGGGTTTATCCTTTGATTTAGTGCACCCGTGAGAAAAAATGTGGCAATCACATGTGTATGCACAGAAATAATTTTAATTTAATCTATAAAGGCGTTCACTCGTGATATGTAAATAAATTTCATTTTAATAATGCTCAATGTTACTGCCGTAAAAAATGTAAAAATAAATAAATCTTTATAAAAGAATTCCTTTAGCAATATATGAATGGGAGCTTTGGGATTTCATTTGGTAAAGGCAAAAGCGTTTACTGCAGATTTTAAATATTGTACAGGTTTAATAAAATATTCAATAAAGAGATACGTACATTTTGTTTCGTTTGTAATATATGAATATGAGGCGGTCTGTCGTCCGCACTGCGTCCCACGCTAACTGCTATAAATATTTTATTTGGATCTTACCCATAATAGCATTAGCGCCTGGTTTACCTTTCTAAATTTTTTGGATTAGTGATATAAATACTATGAATAAGAAGGATATGCCTGGCAAATTTTATTTTGGCTTCGTGGTCTAGTGGTTTATGTGACGGACAGACGGACTGCCGATAACGAGGTCGCGGGTTCGATTCCCGCTCGGAACAATCATTTGTGTGATGTTTATAAATGTCATACAAATGTATTTCTATGTAGTAGTAAAAGTAGTATAATTAACTATTCTATCCGTACTCCGGTACCCATAAAACAAGCATATAAGCTTAGCTTAGGACCAGACGACATGGTGTGGAATGACCGTGAATATTTATTTATTTTATGTTTGCTGTTCTATGGAAATGAAAAGTATGCTTTTGCCTTAAGGTACGTTTCCATTAATTGGCAATTTTTATTTTTATTTTGGTACTATTTTTGAGTGCGTTTGATATTTATTTTAATTGAGATTAGTTTCAATTTTTATTATAATACGATTCATTCTAATAACTATATACGTGCAAAATAAAGTTATAAAAGTTAATGGACTTTTTATACAGCCTCGACACAAGCTACGCCTATTCGTTTTTGCTAAGGGAATCAGAATGCATATAAAACACATAATTTATGCTATTTATTTATTTTGCAAAAGCTTATAAAAAATGCATTACCATACAGTATACATTTTAGTTTACAAATATGAATAAATTACAGAATCTTTTATGGGAATCGAAATTGTGACCTCGTAATGGCAGTTCACTACGCTAACCACCGCATTACGGGGCCTATCAAAGTAAACATCTTCAATAATGATTATGAAAACTCAAGTCCCTGTTTCGCTTAAATGGGCACTTAACGAAGCTAAATAAATTTATAGTCAATAAAAGGGCTCGTATTGAAGCCTTCTATTACTTCTTACAATTATAATTAAATTTGTCTTTCAGTTAAATACAAAGGCAACTTTTTAACTGTAATAAAAACACTTTCGAGACGTTGAAGACTTTGATAAAACATGTTAAATATCTTTTGAGACTGTGGAGACTTTGGCAAACGGCTGCTGGTAGAAGTAAAATCATTTTTGTCTTAATGGATATCGATAGTGCGATCCTGTATAAAAAATTCTCCTCCTAATAAAATCGTCGCGGCTACAGAAGTGTTCACTGCTATATATATAAATTCTGACGCATTATTTTGTTTTACAGATGAATTTTGCGAAGAGTACCCGCACAGTTTGATCCCAACTCCAGGCTACTGGATTGAATGTTCCCGCCAAAAGATCGCCACAGATACTATCTGGGACGAATCAGAGTCAGAACATGACAGCGGTCCGGATAGAGATAATGCAGATAATGGTAAGTCTATACACTGAATTATTCTAGAAATATCAACCACAATTGGGATTGTTCATAATTATTAACCTGCAGTGTTTATATTTTCTTAGTAAATATAGACTATTTTAAGCAACTAATTTCAATATTATTGAAATTACTTGCCTTTTCCTGATAGACTTAAGGCAATATATCTTTTCAAAGTTGTGAAGTTGATATAATACACCAATTTCAACTCCACCACAGAGTAGTATAGCCTTAAGAACGCCTTAATATTTTATGTCCTTCACTTCAAGGGCAAATAGAGATCATTGCTTTTTTGGAAAAATAATCGTTAACATAGCAATATTTTCTTAAAAATCCTAATGGACCATGATCAGAAATTCTAATCCCCGAAATGGTTTTCGAATTCAGAGTTTAAAACCTTTTTGACGAAATAAAAAAAAATACCTATAAGTCAACGGATTCTATGTGTTGCTATGACAACTGTAAAATAAACAATATGGCTGAACTATTATTTTATACCATATTTTACAAACATTTGCGTTTATTATCTCATACAGAGTTTTTAGCGAAATAATATATAGCCTTTGATACTTCCAGCACTATAAATTATCTCTATACCAATTTTCGTGCAATTCCATTGGGCAGATTTTGCATGAAAGCGTCACAAGCAAACAAACAAACAAACTCACTTTCACTTTTATATACAAGTAAGGATCACTGCAACAAAATGATCAACAGAAAAGATGATATTCTACTTCTGATTTTATCATTCACCATTATCTTTGTACCAATTGATCACAGAATAGAATTGGTATAACTTATTTAAACATGTTTAAATTTCATAGTATCGACTACAACTAACTAAAAGTAGGTCAAAAGGTAACTCGCGAAAAGTTTAGAATGCGGAATATTGTACAATAAATCCATTAGGAGAACATCGAAATACCTCTTAGCAACTCGACCTCGACTCGAGTATTTCTATGCAAAACCATTGAGTAAACAACACGAGTTGGCATTGGATCCCATTTGAAAACGGTATATGGACAATGCTTATTCTCGTTACGTAGAGATAATGGTGCCAATTCTAAGTGTACAACTAAAGTTAACTTAACTAAAAATGAAATTTGATAGTGTCAATAACACAATTCGCCAATATTAACAGAACATTTTTATTAGAAAATCTGTATATTATAGAATAACGATTTTAATTAATAAAAATGTACACAACGAAATAGCTAATTAATCAAAATATACCAAAGTTGTTTTCATTTTAGTTAAGTTTAGTTGTGCACGTAGAATTGGCACCAGTGATGTATATTAGTGTGTTTTTTAATAGTGTGCGTGGACTTAGAGTGCAGTTAATGTGTGCAGTTTTAGTGTATGTGGAATTGCGTTAGTGTGTTTCAGTGTATATGTGCGTAAAATCGGCACCACACAAAAAAGCCATTCTCTTGAACCACTCTATCTGCTAAAAAAACTAATATTGAAGATGTAAGCTCACATTAGGACATAAAAACAAAAATAACGACTTTGTTTTATAATCAGTAAAGAATTTCCTTTGGTCTAATAAGAGCATACGTAGTATTTACTTTTATAAAATCAATAGTACATACAAAAGTTAATTTATAATTTATGATATTATCCTCTAGATAAAAACAATAAATAATAATATTATGGCCCTTAACAGACACGAATTATTTATTGGAAAAAATAATTTTTTTTGGTATATGCAAAAAACAAAATATAAATAATAAATAAATAAATATTCACGGACGTTTCACACAACATCCTCTGGTCCCAAGCTAAGCTTATTTACTTGTGTTATGGGTACCAGACTACGGATATACTACATAAACTACTTTTGTTTTGTAATTATATACGCGTCTAAATCAGCAAAAAGTGGCTTTATTGTAATAATAACGTTTTTCATCTTGTTCATATGTAGATTTACTTAAAGAATATAAACAAAAATATTCGATTAAGTAATGAAATAAAAATAATAGTTTAAAAAACTAAAAAACACGCTTTATTTAATCGAATTATTGCATTGGCATCTGTCTTTGACAGCTGTGCAAAATTTGAATAGAATCTGACCGTTTAAAGTGGGTCAAAATAGCGTCCAAAGGAGTCGGTTACAAACATACAAACAAACATACAAGTGAAGCTAATATAAAGCGTGTAAATACAAATGTAATATAATAAATATGTTAATTAATTTACTGAAATTATGTAAAGCGGCTGTGAAATAATTATTAAGATATTGTTGCTTATGCGTAAGGATTTAGGAGTAAATTTACATAAGGATAAGATGGATGGATTGCGGGAAAGATATGTACTAGAATGTAGATATGAATTGAATAAAATTAATAACGGTTCTTAGGGTGGTACTAAGATGTAATATAACTATTGAGTGCCTACGTCTGATGACGGATCACAAATAAATAAATAGTTAAATAATTATTCAAGGAAATTTAACACTACGTCCTCTGGTCCCAGGCTAAGCTTATATGTTTGTGTTATGGATCCCAGAGTACGGATATACTACATAAACTACTTCTCTATTGTAAATACATATTTATTATACATAGAAAACACTCAGACGTAAGACAAGCATTTGTATGACAATTTTAAATATCACACAAATGATTGTACCGTGCCGCAATCGAACCTGTGACCTCGTGAACAGCAGTCCGTTACATGAGCCACTAGACCACGAGGGTAATAGTAGTAATTTTTATAAAAGAAACTTAATAAAAGTAGTATAATATTTCAATATTAATAATAATTAGGTGTATGTGGGTCGATTCATCAACTTTGTATATACAATACCTAAGCTGCGATATAACGCGCAGGTTTTATTAAATAAGGGGTCGCAACGCTTGTGATACGTCCGCTGTCATATTAGCTCTTAGATGAAAATTAAATTTTATACTTTTCTTTACACGTTTCTCGTTCCAGCGGTTGAACTCAACCTTTGAATTAAATTATGAGTTTTACATGCCAAATAACTCTACATATCAAGTG
Source organism: Orgyia antiqua (assembly GCA_916999025.1). Taxonomy (NCBI): domain Eukaryota; kingdom Metazoa; phylum Arthropoda; class Insecta; order Lepidoptera; family Erebidae; genus Orgyia; species Orgyia antiqua. The sequence continues at coordinate 6,731,545 of OU779869.1, forward strand.
AAAATTATGTGATAGATATTTTGTGGGTTCTTTATATAAATGAAACACTTACTCAATCACTGTTTTGCTTCTGTGTTTGTCATTGCTTGAAGTTTTTTTTTGTTACTATACTCTACGTCATACGATATCCAGATTAGATTTTTTTGCCTTGACAGCAATAGTTGAACTTGAGTTTATAAAATAAAATAAAAATTGAGTTTGAACAAAATTTTTATTTAATTTTAAATAGGCGTGATTAACTCCAAAAGGGACACGTGCATAACACTTACAATCGTCGGCCTGTGCTATGCCTATGAGTGTGGATGAACACAAAGAAGTATGTTTGGATCGTAGCAGATGGCGCTCTATAGTTTCTGCCTACCCCCATGGGAAAAAGGCGTGATGAAAATTTTTACGCCTCTCTTTATCTTTCTGTAACACATTAATATCATAGCTACATAGAAATTTTTGCTGTTATATGTGACTCAGAAACTGACTCTATAGCAGATTAATTAAGTATTTTAAAATGTGCTTAGTTACAAAACTAAAAAACACGCTACAAAATCTTGAATATTGATTATTGCATTGTCCTTAATATGTGTGCAAAATTTTAGATCAATCCGAGTACTGTAAGTGGGTGTAAATAACTTTCAAAGATTCCGTTACATAAATTAATACATTGATAAATACATACCGAATATATAAAAAGCGTGTTAAAAATACACAAACTTACTTTATTACTTCAAAAAAAATTCAAAGAGAGTCATCTATATGCACTCAAGTCGTGGTTACCTAGGAAAATTCTCTAAAACAAACAAACATATAACTTTATAACTTTTTTATAATAAAAAATGTACTAAGGGCATGTCACACTGTAATAAAGTTAATGTTCTCTTGAACAATACTGAACGCAAGAGTTAGATAATTCTTCCTATGTCACATTAGCTACGAGTCGAGACGAATATTAAATTTGCCTGCCTTCCTACTATGAAACAATTCAGGAAAATCTCATACAATATGTAAGGGCTTGCAAAGACAAATCTGGATGTGAATATTCGCTGTTCAAAATTTTTTTTAATCTTGCTGTTCTTGTAAGATTTATAGTGAGTTTTGATAAGATACTAATGGATGGTTTCTGTGTGTAAGGAAACAATAATTTATTTAGTTCATAACTAAAAACATGCTCGAAAAATCTGAACACTTTTTAAAATAATATTATGTGAGCAAAATTTCATAGCAATCGGACTACTGCAAGTGTGTGAAAATGATTTTTAAAGATTCCGTTACGTAGATTAATACATAAGAGATACGTACCAAACTAATGAAATCGTGTTAAAAAACTGAACGCAAAGAAGTTGACGGAGAAATACGGTAGAGAAAAACATTAATCGTCACACAAATACCAAGTATTGAAATATGGGTTGGGCAATCATAATGCTTCTCTAGGTCCATGTGGTGACGGATTAAAAATACAAGTGTTACCGCCCCTTTTTTCTCTCGAGGGTGCTGTAAGGGCCAGCTAAGGGACATTGTTATAAGATAATATCCTCTGTGAGATGGAAAACTCGAAAATAAACCCCGTGCCAACACGCCTGGTTAGCGCGTTACAGTAGACCATGATCGCTGCCAAAGTGGAGGAGGCCCGTGCCCAACAGCGGGTAGTTAATGGGCTGGCAAGAGAGAGAGAGATAACCAAAACAAGCAAACATTATGATTATCTCGTATCTAGGTTATATTACATTTATTTAGCAATAACTGAAATAAAATACTACCAAAGCCCTACAAACTACATAGCTAATATTTTATATTAGAATAAACTTGAGACTTTAACTTCATAACAAATATGAGAGCTTAATTTCCACAAATAAAGAGACACCTTCAATTTTAAATCAGAAGTTTAAGCAAGATATTTTGTTTTATAAATATTTTTTGATAAAATGAAGCTAAAACTATAAATAACTATAGATTATTTTTTTATTGACATTTCACACAGCATACTCTGGTCCCAAGCTAAGCTTATATGCTTGTGTTATGGGTACCTTGTGTTATATGTGTTGCTCTTTCCTCCCAAGCTTTATTGTCATTAACATAGTCTGAAATTTTATAATATGTGTTTTTACATAGTTTAGATTTTTCCAATTTTTTAAACTTAGAAAGTTTTTACATCATCAACATCATTAGGGAGTTTGTTATAAAAACGTATACCATGCCCCATGAAAGAGTTACTTATTTTGTGGAGACGAGTAACATGCATTACAATATTGTGTTTATTTCTCGTGTTAACATTATGGTAGTCGCTTTTCTTTTTGTGTGCTGAATATTATTATGAATGTACAATAAATTTTCATATATATATATTGTGAAGCGACTGTCAAGATATTTATCTCCTTGAATTTCTCCCTTAGGGAATCCCGAGGGTCTAGGTAATATATAGCTCTAACAGCGCGTTTCTGGAGCACAAATATCCGATTAACGTCCGCACAGCTTCCCCAAAGAAGAATTCCATAACACATTACACTATGAAAATAACTAAACTATTCTAGCCGTATCTACATTTCTAAGTCGTCTAATTGTTTTTATCGCATATGCCGCAGCGCTAAGTTTTCCGGACATTTTTTCAATATTCCTAGAAATACAGTTGATTGTACTGGTTCCAGTCTCGCTCCACTCAAATGTACATTGGTCTCTACTTCAGCAACATTTGCCATAGAAAATTTAATTATTTATTTATTTTTTATATGATGTAGTTTCCTAACTAATGTTTCATGATGTACACAGTCAAAAGCCTTGGACAAATCGCAAAATACACCTAGCGAATCTTGCGAGTTCTCCCAGGCCGAGAATATACCTTTCAACAGTTCAACCCCTGCATATGTAGTTGAACATCCTTTCGTAAATCCAAACTGTTTCTTATGCAAAAAGTTATTATCATTAATAACATGAAATAAAATAGTAACATAGAAAAATGAAATAAAATAAAAACAAAACTAAAAACTAAAAAACTGTCCGACAGTGTCTGTCACGAAACGGTCACAGCTCAGCTGGATTGCTAGTTGAAAACCAGCGCTAGTCTTCCGCTGGGCCGTTAATAGATAGAGTGGTTCAAGAAGATGGTTTTTTTGTATAATTCGTTAGTGTTTCATTTTTAAATTTAATATATAAGAAGTTACAGGCAACAGCTAGTATCGACTATCAATAAATAAATATTCGTGGACATTTCACACAACGTCCTCTGGTCCCAAGCTAAGCTTTTATGCTTGTGTTATGGGTACCAGAATACGGATAGAATGCATATACTACTTTTCTTTTGTAAATACATACTTATAATACATAGAAACACCCAGACGCAGTACAAACATTTGTATGACAATTATAAATATCACACAAATGATTGTCCCGAGCGGGAAACGAACCCGCGACCTCATGATCGGCAGTCCGTTACATGAACCACTCAACCACGAGGCTCGTCAAACTATTTAGAAGTGGTTGCAAGGTTACGTGTAATATACGAAGTAAGCTAATAAAAGCGTCTTAAAATTGATACAAAGTTTCGTGAGTATAGGTAAAGCAAGTCTGTACAAAAACCGTTGCTAATTTACATAATATAATACTCTACTATAATAAATTTTGGCCTACCTCAGACGCACAATTTTATGACAATATATTGATACTGTCAAATAGAATGATGAATTTATTGGCGTAAGAATCCATTGATGATATGAATTTTTTTATTACAGCTAAGTATATAAATATTTTTATATCTGTTAAGAGGGTACCAAAATAGCTTCGTGCATTTTTCTATGTACGAAGTTTCCATTTTATCTTTAGATTGAATGGCTAGAGCTCTAATTTTTAAGTATATGTTTTTTCAATATACATATAATCTAGGATCGCATAAACTCAGAAACGCGATTGAAAAAAGTTTTCTCGATAGAAAATCTTAGCGAAACAACCTCTCTTATTTTTTATTTTTTTCATTTGTCGGTCTATTATCGCGTGTTAACTAATGAAATAACTTTCAAAACATAAGTAACTATCATATATAGAAACACGTAAACCGGAATTAAAATATATTTAGTAGATTTTGAGTAAACAAAAAAAATATCCATAATTCTTCATTTTCTATACCTACTAGCTGTGTTAATTGGTACATGTCGACGATAATATTGATGTAGGCCCTTAACATCATATATCAATATATAATTAATTAATTTTTTCACGAAGTATTTTCCTCCGGCTGAAGGCTTGTGGAATGTTTGAGGAGTTTAGTTACGATACTGTCTCTTGCAGAAGATAGAAACGCTTAGAGTTCTAGCTACTCTTACAGTACCTATGAAATGCTAGTGTCAACGTCCTATGTGGATAGCTTGATTTTTTTTTGCACCAGAAAACTATTGCTATTGCTATTTTCTGTTTGATTCTCACTTTACTGAGTGATATGTTTGACAGACGTACGGAAAACAATGTAACCCTGAGAGGGTAAACATCGGAAGGCCTTCATTGCCCCCTGTACTGGGAATAAAGGTGGCCTTCCGATATCACGCGACTGAGTCGCGCGATTCGTTCTGATTTTGTACTGAAAAACCGTCTGATTCGTATTCGATTAGTATATTTATCCTCCTAGCTTATAATCGGGTCACGCGACCCACATTTGACATTTCGCGAACGGTGAAAATTTACAATAGTTTGACAAGGCGCACGTCGCGGTCACTCTTTTCCGTCGGATTCATCAGAAGGCCACCTTTGCAGTAACCCTACCTACGTATGCATGTTATATAAAATTCATGACCACTTTCTAAAGTTAACTTAATATTTTAAAACATTCCACAAATCGACTTTTTGTATGCATTATCTTGCTACATAGTTAATAATGTTAATAATGAACGTTGGCTGAAGACAAGTCTCAGAAGATTGGAGACAACTTCTAACTACATCGGTTATGCAAACCGAATTATTTATAGTGCAGTGTCGACCTGTGATATTTGCATAGTAATTTGTCTGCAGAAGTTATCTTATGTCTTACATGCAACTTTACTAAATTAAATACATTACCGGCTAACACTAACACTAACGTCTGCGCCGCTGCGCACTCGTCCTGAAGATAAGCATCGGATATGCTCGAAACCTGGGTCGACATCTTCGATCCCAAAACTGTGAGTGTTAGCCGGTAATATAGTATTTCTAATATGACTCAAACTCACGAAAATTTCAATACGAAAATTAAATACATGTAAAATCTTAACTTATTATGAAACAAAGTTGTTAATTTTGTATGTAAATCCCTATGTGAGTTTATATTTACAAAACTATGATTTGTTAAGGTTTTGTTATTATTTGAATTCAACGCGTACGAAGATGAGGACAACAGTTAGTACTAAATTAAAATGTTGTTATATGCTCTTCTATCTCAATACATAACACATATTATGTGATCAATTACAGATTTAATTAACTTTTATTTAAATGGTTATAATTGGACTACACATTGACACCGATTCTGTTGCACAACATAACTTAACCAATACGATGCCAACTATGATGTATTTTGATTTAGTGGCCATTACTGTCCGTGTACTGACGGATTAAGAATACAAGTGTCACCACCCCATTTCCTCCCCAGGGTGCTGTAAAAGCCAGCTAAGGGATATTGTACACAGATAACATCCTCTGTGAGAGATGGAAATCTCGAAAATAAACCCTGTGCCAACACGTCTGGGCCCGTGCCCAGCGGTGGGACGTTAATGGGCTGGAGAAGGAGAAGGCCATTACTGTGTTCTCTTTCATAATAATTAAAATTATTAATCTATTTTTTAATAACAAAAAAGTTTAGCTAATATTGCTGAATTGTGTTATTCACACTATCAATATTCGTGTTTTATTTTAGTTCAATTGTGCTAGGAGAATTGGTACCAATATAGATAACAAAAGTCTCGTCTTAACCACAGCAATAACAAAAATGATATTGGCTTATAACGTTCATAAGACTAGGATAACATTTTAGCTGTTCAATATTTTGCTTGATGAAAGGATTTGGTATCAGATAGAAAATCATATAGGGTTTTTTATTTACTTGTACATAGGCGCTGTGATATCTGGGCAAATAATGTGACAAAGTCTTGCCTATGGTATCATCTTTACTTATTATAACACAAAGTCATTATTTTTGTATGTATGTCCCTATATAAACTTATATCTTCAAAACTACTCATGAACATTGTTTTTTGTATAACAATGATTTAGTTTTTAAAATTCTAGTGAGTTTATAATAGCAAGTATCCTCTGAAAATATTATATCCGCAATAACAGCACACATTGTGAAAAAGTGGTTTTATTTAAATTTATTATTTTCAACACTAATTTATTTAAGTAAAACAAATTTTTACCGATTTTGAAAGTGTTGCTTTAATATTTTAACCACATCTAGTAATTAAAATTCCGTGTGGTGACAGATTAAGACAGCACGATACCAAAATTATGCTTCATACAAAAGTATGGGTATCGTACTTCCGTTTATTCTTCGCGAAAGTTAAACCGATTTTAATCGTTTTTACGTTATATTATAGATAAAGAGTATATCTATGCTTCTATCACTTTCTTTTTTTTTTCAAAACATAATAACTAAAAGAATTATGATGATCCGAAAAACCCACTTCTTTCAGTTTTCTTTAGATAAAGTTGCAGCGTCTATCACACAAATTTGAAGTACGAAACGTCTTTTTTCAAAGAATTTGTAGGTAAAATCCGCTTCATCTATATTTGTCCCTTTCAGCGCGGCGCTCGGAAATAGGGATAGCAATACCTGAGACAAATACATAAATGAGGAGTACAGTACCCTCTTACGAATACAAGTGTCACCACCCCATCTCCTCCCAAGGGTGCTGTAAAAGTCAGCTAAGGGACATTGCTCACAGATAACATCCTCTGTGAGAGATGGAAAACTCGAAAATAAACCCTGTGCCAACACGCCCGGTCAGTGTGGCACAGTAGACCATAAACCCTCCAAAGAGGAGGAGGCCCGTGCCCAACAGTGGGGCGTTATTGGGCTGGAGAGAGAGTAATTATAATGTTTGTTATGCACCCTATAACTTAGACAACTGAAGCTTATTATAATGCAAACTCATACCACATGCCTGTTAAGACAGTCATCGTTATACTATTAACAATATTTTGTCAGTATACAAAATAAAGTTTGACTACCAACTGAACTGCGTGTTTTGATATGTTAAAGCGTTAATTTTGCTTCTTTATCATATTATTTGTGAAAGTTTCTCACCGTATTAAATGTCTCGCTGTTGGGCATGGGCTTACTCTACTTCGGGCTCTACAGGCTCTACTATGCCACGGTGACCATGTAGGCATAAGATTTAGTTTCAAGATTTTGTCTATTAGATAAGACATACACTGTCCGTGTGGTGACGGATGTTCGTGTGGTGATGGACTAAGAATACAAGTGTCACCATCCCATCTCCTCCCCAGGGTCCTATAAAAGCCAGCTTAGGGATATTGCACACAGATGACATCCTCTGTGAGAGACGGAAAACTCGAAAGTAAGCCCTGTGCCAATACGACTACTCAGCACGGCATAGTAGACCATAATCCTTCCCAAAGGGGAAGAGGCCCGTGCCCAACAGTGAGAGGTTGATGGGCTGGCGAGGATAAGACATGTTATTTGCTTAAAATAAAATCTATGTACATTATACCATTATTATGTACATTGTACCAATTCTAAAATGACAACTAAACTTAACTAAAAAACTAAAATCGATAGTGTGAATATATCTTTTACCTGCTATTTCGTTGTGAAGGTGTACCCTTCATAATAATTAATATCGTTGGTGTATAATGTACAGTTTCTATTAAGAAAGTTCAGTTAACATTGCCGAATTGTGCTATTGACACTATCAATTTTAACTTTTTAGTTAAGTCATGTTGTGCGTATGGAATTGGTACCATCATCATACATTGTAGTTGAATTGCTTGTTTGGACAATTGAACAGTGTAAACGTCCTTGTCTGTCGACGAAGCCTCATTCTATGCACGTTTTCAATTTATCGGCATTCTCCTCATTGTCTGTGATAGTGTGGGTTCAGTTAGAGGATCTTAGGCGCCCGCCGTCCCGTCTCCTTATCGGCGACGCTATTCAAAAGTCACGTCATGTGTTTTACGATACTGTAATGACCTACTGACCTCTCTTAACTTTTTTTTCACTGTCATCATACCAAAATTATGTTCTATATATCATTGTTACGAGTTATCATTTTTGTATAGATGTTATCATAGTTGAATGCGATGCATCATTGTCAATTCGTGTTTTCATAACTCAAAGTAACTGCTGTTAATCGAAACATATTCAGATCTGTGTGTTTCATTCGTAAAAATTCTGGTAATATCTTAGTGCTGGCTTTATTTGCGAGCGAAATTCAACGACTAGAGGATCTTAATTTAAAATTCTTAAAAATATAAAAGCGAGCGTGAAGATTAATATCAAGACTAAGTTATCTAACAACTCAATAATATCCACTTTATGACAAGCCAGCTTACGATATAGTGTAGATAAACAATAACAAGAAAAAGGCAATTAAATAAGCAGAATAAATGCGGCTGGCAGTAACTCTACCTAGAGTATAATAATTTCTCAAGTCCAAAAATAAATTTAATAATGTTTGGTCAGAGGTATTGTGTCGTAGGGTGAAACCCTTTAAAGCAACCTTCATAAAGTTCGTTTCGTGTGTCAGGATACAGTGCCTACATCAAAGCAAATAAACATTACATTAAGGAAGGTTTAAAATATTTTTATTCTTGTTTGGAACACATATTTTAACGTAACTTCATAATGCAAATCAATGCGATTGTAAGTAATAATGTATTATGTTGACACTAGCTATTTCCCGCGTCTACGTACGCGTGGAATTAAGAAAATTTCCCCCGTTTTTGTAAAATTTTCCCACTGATGCTCGCTCCTATGGTTCGCAGTGTGATGTTATATAGCCTTCCTCGATAAGCGGGCTACCCAATACTGAAAGAATATTAAATCGCTTTATAATATTAATATAGATTACTTGAAATTACTATTGCGGTTACTAATTAAGAATACTTTCACTATCTCAGTTCTTTCCGAGATTGTATAAGAGCTATATATTAATAAGAGATATTATAAGTGCGAAAGTAACTGTATCTGTCTATCTGTCGCCCTTATGCATCTAACTAAACTGCAGATTCACATGAATTTTAGATAACAGCTAGTTCGGAGTCCAAGAAAGGAGTTTTTAATTCATGGCGATTTCAAATTCAATGCGTATGAAGTCACTGGCAACAGATAGTTATACATAGTTATTTCATAAACAAAGTAATATTATTAAGAAAACGCTATGATGTGTGATTGTTCACAGAGATGATGAAGTTTATTTCAAACAACTTATGTGCATAGTAATATCAATAACGTTTCGCAAAAGGCGTACGTGTAGATTATACCTATCAATAAGAAAATATTATTACAAGTACTCAATTTCATGAAGACCAAATATGGCAGGGCTTTGAACATGAACATCATATTTATTTACATGAATATAGAGGACTTTGGGTAAACAATTATTAATAATCAAAGTATTATTACTATTACTAGATTTTGCCCGCGACTTCGTACACCTTGAATCACTACTTTGAACGTTTTGGAGATGACTATAACTTTCAGAAATTATACCTACATCTTCCAAAATTTTACCTTTTTACGCATAATAGAGACTGGCAGTCTCACCCGTGACCATAGTGACGGCAAAGTCTCCGAAACTTCGGGTTAAAATTTAAAACAAAAACACGCGTCTAAATCTGTAAAAAGTGGTTTTATTTAAACAAATGAGTCGCGCAAATGTTAGAAAATATCATAGTAGAGACGTTTGTGTGTGCGTTTGTTTATGTGGATGCGTATAGGTTATGTGGTTTGTGTCGATTTATTTAATTTATTGAATGATAACCGTTTCAATATATAAAAAATATATATGTATTATAGTTTCGTCTTCTTCAATAAAGTAACATTGTTTGAATAGCAATAATTCACTTCAATTGAAACTTTAGAACTATAAGGTTCAGTACACAACAATCTAATATAAGAAATAGCACATTGGTATGTAAGAGCTAACCACGTCACTACTACAAGATATCATTCGTTTTCATTTCATCTAAAAAGATAGTTTGGATTGTTCACCCTCGGGTGCTTACTGAATTGGCAAAGGCCTGGCAATGTTTGCTGAAGAACCAATGGTTGTTCGAGCAGACGGGTTTAAGAATATAGATCTTGACTCGGCAAACGTAAGGAGGGACGCTGTTAGGAAACCAAATACCTAAATGAGGTCGCAGGGTAAGATTAGCTGCCTTGGGAGAGGCCTATGTCCAGCAGTGGACATAAATAGGCTGATTTGGTTGTTTTTTAAATACCCTAATGGTAATTACGTAGTATGTCTCAAAATACTTTATATAATAAATAAATAAAATAAAATAAAATAATATTTAAAAACAAATTTTTTTTTGTCACTAAATTGTAATGTTAGGTTAGAACAGAGACATGAGTAGAGATTCTATAAATTTGCTATTACATAATAAACTACTACTCACGCGAAACACAACCTGAAATGGAGGTAAAAATCAATACGAAACCAAGCTACCTTTTATTGGCAAGCCCATTTCCAAATTAGATAACTATCGAATTTGTTTCTTTTGTCTAACACTTGTTTGTTTTTTGTTTATTCCTTATGGAATACATCAATCACTATATACTTACTTTCTTGTTTGATTATTTGATTTAATTAATATTACCAATAATTATTCATTCATGGACATTTCACATAACGTCCTCTGGTCCCAAGCTAAGCTTATATTGTTAGTGTTATGGGTACCAAAATACGGATAGAATACATAATACAACTTTTTTTCTGTAAACACATACTTATAATAGATAGAAACACCCAGACGCAGTACAAATGTTTGTATGACAATTAGAAAAATCACACAAATGATTGTCCCGAGCGGGAATCGAACCCGCGACCTCTTCATTGGCAGTCCGTTACATGAACCACTCAACCACGAGGCTCAATGCTAAGAATTTATAGAGATATTGGTACCTATTCTACGTGCACAACTAAATTTAACTAAAAAATAAAAGTTGATAGTGTCAATATATCTAACATTTGCTATTTCGTTGTATTATTTATGGTAAATAAAATCGCTATTCTATAATACACAGCTTTGATAATAAAGAAGTTTAGTTATCATTGCCAAATTGTGCTATTGACACAATCAAATTTTAGTTTTCAGTTAAGTTTATTTATTTATTTATTATTCAGGAAAAAACAAACAGTCTAATTACAAATCATTATAAAAAGAAAAGTAATACGGATACACTTCTAGTTCCATAATTAACATAACATAAATGGTAAGCATAAAAGTCTCTGACACAAGTTAAAAACAAAAAAATAATCTTATATATAAAATTCACGTGTCACAGTGTTAGTTACCGTACTCCTCCGAAACGGCTTGACCGATTTTTATGATATTTTACATGCGTATTCAGTAGGTATGAGAATCGGCCAACATCTATTTTTCAAACCTTTTTTTTTGGTATGGCAAAACAACGTTTGCCGGGTCAGCTAGTAATATTATAAATTTGAACCTTAGGTTACATTAAATTCACTGAAAAATTTTGTTTAGTTTAGTTGTGCGCGTAGAATCGGCACCGTTATATTTGGATCCTAAATAATAAATAGTTAGGTATTATCAATTTTATTTCCTTTTACGATAGAATACCATAAAAAAGAGCCGATAATTTGAAATCGAAAATATAACGTCCACTAGATATCTAACTTTCTTGAGAATTATGTCCTTTGCAGACATTATTATAATTATTTGATTTACGCTAAATATTTAATTAGATGGTCGTATCAGTACCTAAAAACTACCTACCTTTCTAAAGTTGCTAACTAGATATAAAATCGCTAAAATTTAACCTAACCTAAATTAATATTGTATAATAATTTATCATACTACATATCTTTACTTAATATAAAACAAAATCGTTATTTTTAATAAATTGAATTGTAGTGGAAAAAGTCATCAACGTTAGCGGGACATGAACCCACGACCTCGGAATACCGTTCCGTAGCTCTGCCAACTGAGCTTATTGCGGTCGTGCTAATAGTAACCAATTTGACTACTACAATGTTACTCGATTGAGTCTACATCGCATTTTTGAAGTACAACGCCATCTATCTAGAATGTTTTGCAACAATCTCGACCAGCCACCTAGTATTCTTTACAGAATACAATCGTTATTTTTGTATGTATGTCCTTGTGTGAGCTTATATCTTCAAAACTAGGCAACCGATTTTGATGCGATATCTTTTAATAGCTTGAGTGGTTGAAGAGTATGGCTTTTTTGTATAATATGTAAAGGTTTGGTTTCTAAACGCGTACTAAGTTGCAGGCAACAGCTAGTATCCAACGTAGTATCCAAAAAGTAAGAAATATCATCAATTTACATAAAGGATAGGTAATCATTCCTGTAAGTGGATCAGTCTAGAATCAAATTTCAGGGTCGGAATGATGGAAAAATATTGCTAATAAAATTATATGACACTCTTGACAGCTACGTTTTATAGCTTCTGTGGTCAATTACATGACGGCTATCAACATCAATTTTTGTTTCTATTCAAAGAATGAGTGGTAGATGTATTTTTTTTTACTAATGCATATAAACCATTCACTATGGAACTTCGTCTTATTGGTTTGAGAATTCTACGATAAAGTATAATTATACTATTTAATTAATAGTATACTTTATGGTAGAACACACGTAGGGCACCACAAATGGCACATTACGATATATTAATATAGCGGAAAATAAATAAATATTCATGGACATGTCACACAACGTCCTCTGGTTCCAAGCTAAGCTTATATGCTTGTGTTATGGGTACCAGAATACGGATAGAATACATATACTACTTTTCTTTTGTAAATACATACTTATAATACATAGATATCAATATACCGTAATAGATATAAAGATAAAAAGAGACATATATATTAATATACGGGGATGACTCTTTATTTACCTATGACATCATCGACAGATATATCTGTCTTTCGAAACCGTTTCAAGGGGATGGCTTTACAAATTGTAAAGGTTTGATGTATATATGGGAAGGGGAAGGCTCAATAACTATAAATGCGAGTAAAATCGCGGGCAATAGTATTTGTTTAGTCTAACTAAAAAAGAAATTATATCCTTTATTCTCTCTCTATGTGGTTACATTGTACTTGATAAAACCATGCATCACACACTTTTGTGCAATATCTATTGGGTATACATATTGCATAAGAGTGTATTCAATTTTTGTTACCTCTTTTCATTCAATCCTTTCTCGTAGATATATCAAACAAAACTGAAATGATTGGACTACGTACACGTCATGTTGGCAAATGGATATGAAATATAATCCATACGAACAATGTATGGCTTGGTAGAAATTTCGTCTGTTCATTTTGTATTGCCTGCCTTCTCTATTAATAACTGTAAATGCTTTGTTACACGATACTGTTTTGATACACTGGTATTATATTGATAATTTATGTTCCACGTATCGATACCTGCTTCACTAGCACGTCTCATATTTGTAGATATTTAGAATATATATTATAAAGCTTCGCGTTAAAGTCTGAAGCTGCTAATTATTTTTGTGTTTATAAAAATCACATTACTACACGTAGAAAGAGAATATTTCTTAGTTGTATTTAAAAAAATATTAATTTTATTTGTATGGTAATTAGTCTCAAAGCCACTACATTGAAAAGTGTTTGGAGGAGGAAAAAATCACAGTTATATGGCTCCTAATCCAAAATCTAAGATATTAACAACAGAAAAGAGAATTAACATTATTCATAGCATTAAGAAAATAGTATATTATAATTATAATGAAGTAAAATCTAGCAAATAATACACAATCTAATATATAAAATTCTTGTGTCACAATGTTCGTTCCCATACTCCTCCGAAACGGCTTGACCGATTCTTATGAAATTTTTTATGCATAATATTCAGTAGTATAAGTAATAAGGGTTGTCCATCCCTAACATTTACTTGGCATAACAACGTTTGCTAGATCAGCTAGTACACATATAATATTCCCAAACTCAATAATTATAGGTATAATTTGACTAAGTCACCGTTAATATCAGAACGGACCACAGTGGCAACATAATCCTTCCGTATATTATCCTGTCTTCACATTATTTGTATAGATATACTATTATATAATATAGCCATGAGAGTACAGTCGTCTCTCGTTAACTCAGAACTCGTGGGACGCTTAAAATATTACGAATTATCGAGTTTTGAAATATCAAATGGTTCGAAATTTGTGAGAGGAAATAAATAAAACTTTGAATTATTAAGTGTTGATCAATTATTATTTGTTAACTGCTATTCTTTAATAATGACAAAAGTTTAGAGGTACATTTGTGTCCATACATGTACGTATTTATAATGTGAATTAATTAATCTTTTGAAAGAACTCTGTTATACTGGTTTGCTTTAAAGCACATTGCTGCTCAGACTGCTCAAAATGTACTAAGTACTAATAATCTTTCCGCCTCTTTCTCTCTGCAACTTTGAATTGTCGAATGTTGGACGCCGATGACTTCGATTTAACGCGTGGTTGTGTTATATAGCAATGATTTTTTCGTACGAATTACCAAGTGCATAAAAATGTACTGATTTAGTTCGAAATATAAAGAGATTTTGTAGGGAACTCGTGATAACTTTGAATTATAGAGGTTCGAATTATCGCAGGTTTGAATTAACAAGAGTCGACTGTATTACCAATGAGAGTATTTCAGATACCAAATGAGAAAGTTATTATTAATCTTTTGTAAGTAAAAGGTCATATAAAATGATAGTCATATAGGTACAATTAGTTAAGTAAAAATTAGACCCAACGTTTTTAAAGAACTTACTTCCTAAGTATCGTAATAAGTTCTTGTGCATTTATCATTACGTTATACGTTGTTCAACGGTATTTGTAACACGCTTTTATGAGTTCGGTATGTATCTATCAATGTATTAATCTAATTAACGGAATTTTTGAACGTGATTTTCAGCCACTTGTAACAGTCCTATTGATTTGAAATTTTGCACACATATGAAGGACTGATAACAATACAATTATTTAGAAATATATTCAGGATTTTCAAGCGTCTTTTTTAGTTTTTGAACTAATCAAATTAATTAAACAATTATATAATTTGTCGTCACATAAATATTTATTACAGCTTTTCGCTATTTTACAAGACAAGTTTTAAAATTCTTGTGAGTAATTCGTTTAACAGTTTTATCGCAATAAACGGGACGCGCAAATGTTAGAGAATATTAAAGCCATGCAATCATGTTTGTTGATTCTCTTTCATACTACAGCTGCCTTCAAATGGTTTTAATATGTCAAAATAATTTGCAAACAGGCTCAAAACTGTATTAAAGGCGTCGTAATTAAACCTTCGTTAACCATGCACATCCCAATAGACGCAATCAAGATCTCATTCAACTCTAAAATCGGCTGTAAAATATTTGCAGTGAAATTTAATTTGAGTTTCGCTAATGTGTGAACTGAAGCACAAATGACGCGGTAATCCTTGGGTATGCATATCAGGGATATCATGCAAGCCAGACATACTCGGTTACTATCTACCATTGGGTGTTAATTATTGTATTCCAGACTCTAAACAATTAAACCTGTTGGGAATAGAGTTTGTTTCTATAAAATAAGGAGATGGACTGGACATCCTTGCCATGATTTTACCGTTAATAGAAATAGAAAACTCTCTTTTTACAAAGTTTATCACGTTTATTTCGAATTTCATTTTCACCTAGTGCTTTCATTTTTCAGAAATGTCGGCCAAAAGTCCAGAGTATTTATTTGTATGTATTTATAATAAAAAATGCGACAAAATCCCTCAGAAAACTCCTCACGAATTCAGTATAGTTTAATGTAGTTACTGAAATCGCCTTTAATGATGTATATTAAAAAAAACCTTTTTTTCCACAGATCGTCATGGAAGGTCAGGGTCACTCGATGAAGCAGCAGAAGACAGCAGCGACAATGGAGGTAGCACACCAAAGAAGAAAACGGCGATTGAGGAACAATGGGAGAGATCCGGCGGCTTTGAACTGACATCGGTGGAACAAGAAACTTATGAGAAATACTTTTATGGAACTGAACATTGGAATTACTTCACGAATGATGAAGATCTTGGACCCGTTATACTTTCTATAAAACAAGAGACACTAAATGGAAGAGATCAATTCAGGTGAGTAGTTTTTGGAAGTTGATAAAATTCAGTCACGTATCAGATTTCATAAAAAAATATTTTTATCACTTGAATGGTTGTGCACAATAGCCTTCGTAATGAGCAATATGCTGAGTTTTGGACTAGGTAACTTTATGTGAGACATGTAGGTACATTGATACTCATTTAGCAAAAAAATTATTCAAACGACCCGAACCTTAAAGACGTGTATGTATTTTTGTGTGTATGTGTATTTGCATGATCAAAAAAGAAAAGAAAACTAAAAGACATCATTTTCTATTAAGAACACAAATAAAAAATCTCCTAATACAGTCAGAAGTTCGAAATTAATTAATTACTATTATTTTTGTTACAAATGAAATTTTGACGAATATCTTGATGAAAACGAAAACGCTAAAGTAGGGTGCATTTCAATTAAAAATGCCACGTTATTGTAAAATAGATTGGCCCTTTGCTTGAGTGTTTGTAGGTGACATAATTAACTGGCCAGTAATGGGTATGACCTCACCAGGGTTTAACTTCACGAACCTCTCATAAACCAAGAATTTAATTAGCATAATGTAACAGAAACAAGGTGCTAAACTTTAGGGTGTATTACGTATAAAGGTAACAGTTTTTCAAACATTTACAAGTAAAATATGCAGAGGATACTAAAAAGGTTAGATGTTAACATTAATTTGAATCTCATTCATAGTTTTCACTTTTTCTGTTTTATTTGATTTGGACGATGGTTCGTTAAGGATTCAAAACTCATTTTATAAAATAATTTGCTGTTGATCGCGACTCCGTATGCGTAGAATTTAGAAAATTTTTATTCTATTGGTCGCAGCATGATGTTAAATAGCCAATAGCTTTCCTCAATCAATAGTACATTTAACACGGAAAATTTTTTTTAAATCTGCCCACCTGTGCCTGAGATTAACGCATTCAAACAAACAAACTCTTCATCTCTATATATACTTATCAAAATTTTATATTTGTGACAGTGAAGGTTGAAATACTCATCAAAGTACATCCGTATCTCTGAAAAAGATATCTAAATGTTAAAGACGATCTTTTTTATGGGAACAACGTTATAAACGTGTCAGGTGATTGGATATGTATAGCTTCACCCCACACATAAAAGCGGCTATTACAATTCTACCGCATTTTAATTATACCTGAAGGTATTTCATTAAAACGTAATTCGTATCACAAAGTTAAATTTAAATTGGTAGTAAGAAAACGTCTGAGTAACATTTTAACCAAGTAAGTAAATCCGATGAGACTTTAAACAAGGCATTATTATATTTCTCTCTCTCTCTCTCTCTCTCTCTCTCTCCAGCCCATTAACGTCCCACTGGACACGAGGCTTCAGGTTCCTCCACTTTGTAAGGGATTACGGGCTACTGTACCGCGTTGACCGGGCGTGTTGGCACAGGGTTTAATTTTGAGTTTACCGTATCTCACGGAAGATGTTATCTATCTACTAACTACAAACATCACTTTTATAAGCTATAAAACAAGTATGACATCGGGAAGAGGAGCCCTGTTTCATTAATCTATGGATTAATTGAAACTGTAGCGTGAATGAGAGACACACAGGGATAGGTATTACACGCACACATGCACACATAAATCTGTACGTGGCTTCAAACCAAGTGAACTGTAAATAAAATAATTACTTGCTATACTTTTCTCATTTCAATTAAAACAGCATTATTCTAGGAAGCTTCAAATAACAACGACAACTCACAATTTTCCTTTATCATTATTTAGAGAATGATCATTAATTATTTTTAGCATTACACATATTTATTTGTTAACAAAATAATGGCGAAATACGTAATGAGGCATACGAGACGCTGATTAGGAGAATTACCTGCCCGCAATGTTTCCTATTATTTCTAAATTAATGTATCTTGCAATCTGTTGTCGTTTTAAACTGTAATGCATGATTTCTGAAAGGTTGGTTAATAATGTTAAATCAAATGTGCATGTGGATTAAGAATACTAGTTTCAGCAACCCATTTCTCTCCCCAGAGTGCTGTGGACAATGATTTTGTAACTGCAATCTAAGAGATAATAAGCTGATTACGTCTTCTGTGAGAGGGAGAGCTCACAAATAAACCAAGTATCATGCCTAGACAGTATGATATAGTGTAGACCAAATATTATTCTCCCAAAGTAAAAAATGACAGCGTCTTATATTGGAGTGTTAATAGGCTGAGATATATATTTTTAAATGCCGTTTCGGTGTTGAAATAGACACAGGCACGTATTTGCATACAGCTCAAGTTAAAGTTTTTTTAAAACCACTAAATTAAAACTATATAATAAAGGTATTAAGTCCTTCGAAGATTGTTTTTGTTTATACTATGTGACTTAGAAATTCAACGAGATTATTGCGTGTCTGCTTGTCATTAACCCTCGCACCCAAGGCCAATTGTTATACAATATCATACGATTGACTTTTTGATGTTTAGTGTAGGCTTTTATTATTTTGTGGCTATTGTTATTGAACTACTTTGCCAAAGTTTGATGCTTCACAATGGTAACAATTCTAGGTGCGCAACTAAACTTAACTAAAAAATGAAAACAAATATTGGCGTATTTTGATTAATTAACTATTTCGTTGTACGCATGTCAGGCTTATTCAAGTTCGGTATGTATCTATCATTGTATTAATCTAGGTAACGGAATCTTAAAAGTGATTTTCACCCACTTGCTGTAGTCGGACTGACCTGAAATTTTGCACATATATCAAAGACTAATGACAATGCAATAATATAAAAAAATATTCCGGATTTTCAAGCATGTTTTTAGTTTTTGAACTAAGTAGATAATAATTAAAAGAGTATAGATTTTATTTATTAATAAATAAAAGTCTATAAAAGTCTATAAATTTTAAAAGTCTATAATATACATATTTTCTAATAAAAAAAGTTCTGTTTACATTGTCGAATTGTGTATAGTTTAGTTATGCACGTAGAATCATTACCAATGTTCAGTTGGTAACCATTCTGATCATTGAATACATATTTCCTGTCAAAACAACTTCAGTACCTACTTAATTTTTATTGTACAAACGTATCTTAATTATTTTAATGCTGACCTACGTGGTTTAAACTATGACTACTATACTTTTGATACTATATAAACTTTAGGCTTATTCCCTAAGCTATCCAATTGCCTATCATTTCGTTGAATTATGGTGTACTTGTGTATGTTTCACTTTTTGTTATATATCCAAGTATTAGAAATATTTACAACAACTATAGATTAGAATTTAGAAATTTGAGCCTAAAATGAATACTCAATTTCCGTTTCTTGTTTTTATAATCGATATTCGCAACAGAAATAGTCGTCACAGTGAATGCGGTGAACCTAGCCGTTTGTCGATCTTGTTAGTCTCTTTGAGTGACATATTTTCAACCCAGCAAAAATATTCTAAAAGCATTTTTTTCTCATCTGGGTATAGAGCTCGTTACGATGCTTTATAATATACGAATGATTTAATCGCAAGCCTATATTTTGTAGTAATAAAGATGTAATTAAATATAGAAGAAGCAAAACAAAATGTAGATATATAAGAACATTTTGATTATATATACCAACAATACCGAAAATTATAATTCGTTATTTGGATTAGGGATTATAATTTGTCAAGGGAAAAAAATACTACGGACTATGGCCTCTTGACATGCCATCATTTGTTCATTCAACATTATATTATACAAAAACTTTAATTAACTATCAAACACTAGCTTAAAAATAATACGATGCAATTGTATTGAGTAGTTAATAAGTTATTTACAATAGATATACATGAAACTTAACGGAGAGATTTTTCTTAGTAAGTTTTAATTGCACCAAATTATTTGCTAATTCTTGGTTTAATTTCTAATATTAATTTTGATAATTTCGATAAATTCATAAAGCCAACAAATATTCGATAGAGTTACATATTTTTTATATGTAAACCGGAAAGAAGAGACCTGTTCTTCATATTATAAAATCAAGACACGCCACAAAAATGTCTCCGTTTTGCATAGAAATTCTTTCACGGACGTTGCTCGGATGCTCACAGTAAATTCCGGCATTTTCATTATTCTCTGTCATAGGAAAACTGAAACACGGTGAGACAACACGAGAATTTAATTAAAACGTTTTTCCGTTCAAATTTTTAGACAACGGTTTAACAAAGCTTTGAATGTACAGCTTTTATTGTTAAATGAAATTAACTAAGCTTTTAATAATGAGGAATGATATCTGGTAGCTAATATTGTTTATGATTAAAACATTTTCCTTTCTACGTTATGTCTGCCATATTGTGACAAGGATTCTTTATTATAAGCTTTTATCGGTGACTTGTCCCTGTCGCAATGCATTAGAGGTTTTCCCTGGAGCCCATCCAAATCTGGTAACTTATTAGGTAAATATATACAAGCTATATGTTATTATTCGTCTTTCTGACACGACATTCATTACATTATGAGCCAGTAAGTATATATTTACACAAGAAATTAGGTCATTGATAGACAAAGAGTATTTTTATCAATAATCGATGTCTATTAATCAAATTAAACATGTTTTGCATCTTAGTAAAGCTATAGTATGAAATAGCTGCTAGCTAGTAGTATGAAATCCGTTGCAAAATTAATAACATTACTAAACTTTTTTAAATGGTTGTACCTACTGCATCTGGGTGTTTCTATGTATTATAAGTATGTATTTACAAAAGAAAAGTAGTTCTTGTAGTATATCCGTATTCTGGTACCCATAACACAAGTATCTAAGCTTAGCTTGGGACCAGAGGACGTTGTGTGAAATGTCCATGAATATGTTTCATTTATTTATTTGATCTTTTTGCTGTTCCAGACCACTGTTTGATTAAAGTTTAACATCCCGTGTAGTTTATACTATGTAGTTATCTTTCTCGTTTATTATATCTATACTAGCTGACCCGGCAAACGTTGTTTTGCCATACTAAAAAAAAAGTTTGAAAAATAGATGTTGGCCGATTCTCAGACCTACTGAATATGTATGCAAAATTTGAGAAGAATCGGTCAAGCCGTTTCGGAGGAGTACGGTAACTAACACTGTGACACGTGAATTTTATATATTAGATTATCGTGTATTGGATCCGTTACGTCAAAAACAGTTAATGTTTGGCACAACACAATCCTTTTAAAATAATAACAAATCCCTAAATGTTATTTGATATTTCAGAATCCTCGTGCGAGCTATAAGCTATACCGTACATGGTCTGATCCCGGCTTCATGCGTCTTCGCAGATCGTTATAATAGAGAAGAAGTGGTCCGTTCACTTGGTAAAGAAGTAAACATCAATCCACCACTCATGTTGGGACAGT
The DNA here is from genome assembly GCA_916999025.1 of Orgyia antiqua. Taxonomy (NCBI): domain Eukaryota; kingdom Metazoa; phylum Arthropoda; class Insecta; order Lepidoptera; family Erebidae; genus Orgyia; species Orgyia antiqua. Next base: position 6,753,228 of record OU779869.1, read on the forward strand.
TGCCTGATACTCCAGAGGAACTGTTGAAACTTGATCAGGTAAGACATGTTTTTGTATCAGAACTCTTGAATAATTGGCTCTCTTTAGAAAGCCAAGTAATATAAGTTTGGTCATTACACGCACTACATATCAGACTCGCTTTAGCCCGATACTTCGTACTCGTGGAATTTAGAAAACAATGTATTATTTGTTAATACCTAAACCACTAACGCAACGCACCCAACTGGAGAAAATGCCTAATTTTTCCCGTTTTTACAACTTTTTTCTTTTCTCATTCTGTATTCTGGTATCCGTAACACAACCATATAAGCTTAGCTTGGGACTAGAGGACGTTTATTTATTTATTTATTTATTTAACTATTTTACACACAGCAATAGTAGAATACAATATGCATAGGATAATTCGTGTAGGGGTCTTCATATTTCTTATAGAAATTTCTGCCCGTAGACTCGCGAGAGGAGAGCGTGAAAAGAAAATACATGTGTGTGTCCGAGATGGATTTTACCATATAAACACAATTAATTCACTAAAATAAAAAAACGACGTTGTGTGAAATTTCTATGAATATTTATTTATTTATTATTTTTCACTTATGCTTCGCTACTATTGGTCGCAGCGTGATGTAATATATATAATAGTTTTTCAAATCGGGCCAGTGCAGCATTGATTCCTGAGATTAGCGCGTGCAAACAAACAAACAAACTGTACAGCTTTTTAATTCAGGCGATACACGCAAAATAAATTTTCAAAATAATTATTGTGAAAATGTAGCAAAACGTTATGTAATTTCAAATAACCTGTTTCAAACAACTATAATTTTCACAAGATCTCGGCCTAATTTAGCTTTATAATCTCACAAATTTTGAATACCTTTTGTGTATATTATTTTAAAGCAGTCTCTATGTATTTGACAAGGTAAAGGATGGACGTTGTTGACTAAGAAAGACAAACACAAGAATTTCAGTATTATCTCATTTAACATGCGACCCGAAGTGAACTCAGAATAGCAAGTAAATTAGCAGTAAAACCTTTCCTCCTACGCTGCGATTGTTTTTTTTTTCACTTCTCAGCTACAAATAAACGATGCCGACGCTTACAGTCGTGTAATATAAATGAGAGCCGTTAGTCGGGAGCAATTCTAACGTAGAGCATGACTTCTAACGCACTCTGTGACACCCAGGGGGAAATTTCTCTTGGTTACCGTAGCTAATCATGGTAATGGAGTAATGACTAGTTACTGAAACCAAATATATAACTTTGATTTACTTTTACGGTATTACCTTAAGTAAAATGACATGTCGACTGCATGATATATGCCCGATTCCTATTAAGACATATATCAAGCAGTGATAATGATAGATTTTGTGTAATCACAGATAACTACCATTGCCAGATATATGTTAGCACAATGACCAACTGCGCGACGCAAAGGAGACGTAATGTATTTATCAACTGATATATGTATGTATTTTCAATGGTTCTACATTGAAATACTGCGCCGACAATTATTTTTAAAAAATTTTGCAGGTACCCATAACCTGTAAAAGAAATGAAATTTAAAGTCTACAGGGAATATTATACCAAGTAATTTAATTTCAATATTAAATCTTAAATGCTGTTAAAGCAAATCTATTTACCTACTTGCTTTCCGTAAAATGTTTTATTAGAAAAATATAATGTTACACAAAGAATTTCTCTCTGAAATTTTACGCTTCTCATTCTGCTCAGACGTTGATAAGTGGATGACACCTCAGTCCGGGGTCAGTCAAAAGGAAATAACATTCAACATAACATTTATTGTTATGTAAAATATTATATCTAAATATTACTTATATATTACTCGACTTGAATTCACATAAACAAAGTTTAAAATAAAACCTAAACTTTACTAAAAATTTACTGAGATTTTTGAACCGTTCAAATTCAATAGCCAGATTATTTATAGCCTATTGGACTTATGAGTAATCAGCTAATGCTCGCGATTTCATCCGTGTTTTTAGTTATTGCCCCCTTCCTCCCCAAAAATACACCAAACCATAACAAATTACAAAATAGCCATCCTTTTAATTCACTCTGTCTATTGAAAAAACACATTAAAATTTTGTTTTAACATTAAAGGTTGCGTAGTTTGAAAGATGACTCACATGTCCCTATGTGAGCTTATTACTGCTACGTACAAAAATAACGACTTTGTTTTATAATAAGTAAAGATGTACTACATACTATGTACTATTTATAGTAATATAAATATTTCACCCCCTCAAACATTGACAATGGATCGATTTATATAGAGCTTCACGTAAAACTTTCCTATCAACCTTGGTTTCACTTATATTTGACATCAAATAAACATATATGTTTATTTGATGTCATATGTTTTTTTATGTCGAATAAGCGAATTCTTAAGAAAATCGTAAAGGTCATGTTTGGTACTAATGAAATGAAATTTACCTATTCTGAGAAAATGTTTTAGCGGTTTTAATAAGTATATATTTTGTTCATTGAACTCTACAAAAGAGTGATTTGTTAATAATGAATATGAAGATGTTATCTGTGTACAATAATCCTTATGTTGCTTTTACAGCACCAAAAGAATTATATGGAAGGGATTAATATGGAATGCCAGTAACACATATTTAAAGAACATGGTTAGAAGTTAACGTCTTCTTTGAGAGACGAAAGCCTCGAAACTAAATGTTATGAAAACACGAGTGGTCAGTGTGACGTAATAGATTAAATACCCTCCAAATTTGAAGGAGTCCAACACTGAGACATTAATGAATTGAGGAAATACCACACATATATTTCAAAAAATATCTATACTATAATATTATATAGCTGAAGACTTTGTTTATTAGTTTGTTTGAACGCGCTAATCCCAAGAACCACTTGTCCAATTTGAAAAATTATTTCAGTGTTCAATAGTACATTTATCAAGGAATAATGGTCTTATTTATAATGACTTATTGGAGATTTAAACGGAGATTTTATCGGAGAGATAATAAACGTTTTATTGTAAAAAGACTATTATGAATAACAAGTTTTGTCAATTTTCGCAAAACGATTTTAGCGAACTTTTAAACCTTCGAACTTTCATTATGAATAAGACCATAAGAAGCTATATAACATCACTCTGTGGCTATTAGAAGCTAAGCATCAGTAAGTATAGCAGAAACGAGGAAAATTGTCGAAATTTCAAGTGTATGAAGCCGTGGACAACACCTAGTATACTATATAAACATTCGTAGCAAAAGATTCAATTTCAATACAGTTGTTATTGGAACTAACTTTGTTCCATTTCTGTTCAAACTACAGACTTGTCAATATTCATTAGTTTACCGTCAGACGCACGCTCATAAGTCAAAACTTTGGAGCTCCCTGAAACCCTGTCTGTCCCTGTCCTTTATATAGAATTCACTAAAATTCGCTTTTACGTTTATAAAAAGTTACCTTGCCACGTAGGAATTAATCCATAAAAAAATGAAGTTAAAATTGTTTGAACGGAACTCCGAAACAATGTTTTTTTAAATCGAATCTAATATACGGCTTGTCTGTTGTTTGTGTACTCACAACTTGTTTACGGTTAGCTGCTGTATAATCTAGGGTATCTGAATTCTGGTACCTACCTATAACATAAGCTTAGCTTGGGACCAGAGGACGTTGTGTGAAATATCCATGAATATTTATTTATTTATTTTCTGTATGGAAATACCCAGATATACAGTAAGGATAGTATATGTAGCTAAAAGTAGAATTGTTTTTAAAGTCCACTTTACATAGATATTTTAAGAATTATCTTTTCGCAATCATAACTTAATAGTAATACTCACCTTAATGTAAATGAGATGGTAATGAAAAAGGTTACCTGCCATAGTCTTCAATTTCGTCAACAATCACACACACACACAAACACTCAAACTATTACACACACCTTTGTTCTTCACTGCATGCTACATGAACTTATTTATTTAATATGTTTTACAAAAATACCTATGTGCAATGTATAATTATGGAATAATAGTACTGCTTACACAATATGTATTTAATATGTACACTAGCCAATCATAGGGGGTCAGGGACTGTATGCTAAACACAGGCAAAACTTTTAGCCTAGTTAGGTAATGCAAGACCACACTCGCATCTCTGTACATAAGAAAAAAAATTGTAATATTCATAAAAGTTTTTGTAAACAGCTGTACTACTAAACAATCTTGTATTTGAGAAATAAAGAATTTTTATTTATTACTATTATTTGTTGAATTTTCGCTTGTTGCAATTTGTTCGCAATCATAAAGTTATTGTATCGTTTGATCAGTAAAATGTGAACACAAAATTCTCTAAAACTCTTTACATTTTCTTTTTCATAAAAAATAGAGACTTACATTTTCTTATAATTTTGTTCTTTCTATTTTTATTGCTTTTATGATCTCAACGCAAATTTCAACGTTACCAAGTAAGCAAACTTAAAATGTTCGATAATGTTTTCATTTGATTTTGACTAACCTTTTTACGCTTTGATATTGTTGCCATTTCCTTCAGCCAGACTGTTTAAAAATGCATTAAGGTTTTATATAAGAAATAGTCTTTTATACATATATTCATGGACATTTCACACATTTGTTCAGAAGGCCGTAGCTTTGAGATTATTTTCTAAAATTCAAACTCAATATTTTGCCATCCAAAACGCATTCTGAATATGAAAAACATTAATCACTCCTAAAAAAAATCCAGACGAAATCAAGATCTAGAATAGAATCTAGATTATGATGATTTTAAAAGACTTGTTATTGTTACATAATTAATTTATCTATACTGTGATAGTAGATATTATGTTTTACGTATCTTAAAATATCATTTCTACTTTTTATAGAATTTAAATTAATAATATTCAAAAAACTACTTTTTACTACCATGGTGACTGCAAAGTCTCCTTACTTTGCAGTCACCATGGTCACGGGTGAGACTGACTTAAAACAAATATACGCGTCTAAATCCGTAAAAAGTAGTTTTATTTGAACAGACAGATGAGTCGCGCAAGTGTTAGAAAATATTATGTTAGTATTCAATAAGGTTAAAAAGACCACTCAGACAGCGACAGCGCCCCACTCTCCCCCGTGAAGGGGAGTGAACGATCATCGAGGACTGATGGTAGAGCTACCATCGTCCGCCTCACGCTCAGGACGCCGCGCCACATCTCATCAACGTGGCTTGCGAGGACTCACGATTTGTGAATGTCTCGAGAAGAACTTACTATAGAAATGATCCTATGAAGTAAGGTCTTGCCGATACTCACCAAGGCTCGTAGAGTCATTCTCTCACCGAGAATCTTAACATCGATATTTAAGAAATGACGTCATTTGCGGAACGCCATCTAGTTCGTAATGTAGTCTTGACCTAAATCAATACCACGTGGTGTTTTTATTACACGATTATAGTAACAATAGTGACACACTTACGCCATCATACACATTTACGAAACTATTACGCTGTTGTTACGTCTAAACGTCTCGTGGTAGCTAGTCATATTTCTATTACATAAATCACAACCTTGAATGCGCACGCGCAGCGTAAGTGTAAATTTTGAGCCATCAATAATGCATTCTGAACATAAAAAATAATCAGATCTAATAACCTTGGTCTTTCGTTTCGTTAATCTTTTTCAAAAAAGACCTGAGAAATCTAGTCGAAATCTAGAAAATTAACATGATTTTAAAAAACTTGTTACGCAATTATACGATTTACCTTGACCTACGCTTACTACTTAATTACGCTTTACTTATTTTACCGTACATAGTTTATGTACAACAACTCTATAATAAAATAAATAAATATGTATATTGAATATTTTTGACACAAATAGATAAAAGTACGCATCGTAAGTTGCTTTATATCGTATTTATTAGGCAATAGAATGACAGTAAAATATGTCTCATCAAATAGATCGTTCATCTACGTTGCTCTATTTCTTAGGTACAGGCACATAAATATTTGCATCAATTCCATCACGTCAGGAACCTAAGTTAGCGATAACGTTAATCTTAAAGTTAATTTCGTCATTCTATAATTATTACAAAGATTAATAATAGTTTAATTAACTTAACAGAATTATGACTCTACATATCTTAATACTTTAAACGACCAATTCTTGTTTTTGATGATACGATTTTCGTCAAATTTGGTATACAGGGGTTTTTGGGAGTGGTAAAACGTTCTAACTAGGTTTTATATACATAAAATGTCTTTTCGTCGGGGTTTTCGTACAATGAAATTTTGCTATTTATTTATCTCTGGAATGGTGATAGTCAGAGAGCTGAATATTTTTTACAGTTTGTCTATAACAGTTGATGCTACAATAACAAATATTAAAAATTATCACTATCCTGCCCTCATCCCATTATTTGGGGTTCTGTTATCTCTGGAACGGTGATCGCTAGATAGCTGAAATTTTCACAGTTTGTCTATGTTGTTGTTGATGCTACAACCACAGATACTAAAAATCATCACTATCCTGCCCATATCCCATTGTTTGGGGTACGGTTATTTGGTGTTATTTGGTGTCGGTGAGACGAATATGTTATTAATATGATAATAACGGTACGGAACCCTTCGTGTGTGTGTCCAACTCGTACTTAAATAGCCGGTTTTTATTTTTGGGTTTTTAGGGTTCGGTACTAAAAAGTAAAACGGAACCCTAGTACTGAGACTTCCCCTAATATGAATAATTTTCCAAATTTCCATCCCGAGCTATGCTCGGTCAACCAGTTATGTATTCAAAATTTATGTTTTAGTCTTTCAAAGATCATAATAACAATTCTGTGTTAGAAATCACTAGTTAATGATAATTATAATTATCGTAATCATTCATTAGAGATTTTAGCTTAAATCTCGGGAAACAATTATTCAGAAAAGGAATAAAAATTTAATTAATACATTAGTTACCATGAGCCAAAACAATTAATAGATCTAACGCCTGATTTATTCTGGACGCAATAAGCGATTGAAAATAATGCTGACATTATAATGCTCTACATTAATAGAGCCATTGATAAATGCTTGTATATTATTATTTTCATTACTCTACCAGTCTAAAATAAAACATACCGATATAAAACTTTATAAAAGTATACAAAACAACTGTTATCTACGAGCAAGGTTAATTATGCTGCGCGTGCCCATTGGAGGTTAAAATATAAGTAAATAACTACCACGACACGTTTAGACGTACGTTTAGACAGCGTAATAGCTACGTTAATCATTAGATGGCGTAAGTATGTTAAAACACCACGTGGTATCGATTTAGGTCAAGATAAAAACTACATTACGAACTAGATGGCGTTCCGCAAATGACGTCATTTCTTAAATATCGATGTTAAGATTCTCGGTGAGAGAATGACTATACAAGCCTTGGTCAGTATCGACAAGACCTTACTTCATAGGATCATTTCTATAGTAAGCTCTTCTCGAGACATTCACAAATCGTGAGTCCTCGCAAGCCACGTTGATGAGATGTGGCGCGGCGTCCTGAGCGTGAGGCGGACGATGGTAGCTCTACCATCAGTCCTCGATGATCGTTCACTCCCCTTCACGGGGGAGAGTGGGGCGTTGTCGCTGTCTGAGTGGTCTTTTTAAATTTTATTATAATGTATGTAATTTGTTTATATTTCAGTAATCCCTGCAATCTAATAGCGAGGCCGTTATAGTAAATAGCGCTTGGTTGTATTTATATTTCGTATCGTAATATTCGTAATCACAATCTCAAGATAACGACCTTTTGCTTTGAAGCAATAGTACGATCGTCGATCCATACACGACACAATATTGTAATTTTGTTGCCTTTGTTTGTAATTTTGTATCACTTTTACTTAAACACTCTCATCTCACCCTGCACTTTTTTGACTGTATGAACTATTTATTACATCAATAAATAATATAAATATTCATGGACATTTCACACAACGTCCTCTGGTCCCAAGCTAAGCTTATATGCTTGTGTTATGGGTACCAGAATACGGATAGAATACATATACTACTTTTTTTTTGTAAATACGTACTTATAATAGATAGAAACACCCAGACGCAGGACAAACATTTGTATGACAATTAGAAAAATCACACAAATGATTATCCCGAGCGGGAATCGAACCCGCGACCTCTTGATCGGCAGTCTGTTACCAGAACCACTACACCACGAGGCCCGTCAAATATTATGTTAATGAATAATGATGATATGATATTGTTAGTAAAGCGCACAGAAACAAAACGTGGTTTGGTTTTATCAGCAATTCTTTTAATTTCTCGTGAACTGTCTTCTCTTCTATTTTTTTCTGAAATGTAATCTCAAAAGTAACATTTATTATTTAAAATATCTATTAACAAAAGATTTCATGTCTTACATTCTACTATAGCAAAAGAGATATTTTATGGCATTGCTAATGTTCGCCAGTGAACTCAGATAAGGTGAGAGAAAGTTAATGTTTCCCTTAAAGCTTTTGAAAATTAAATTAGGTAATAAAGTGTGTTAATGTTCTTTATATTGGCGTCTAAGAGCGTTTTTTTCATTTCATTCATTTATTCTTTATAGTACTTAAAGAAGAACAAACATAGTTGATATGAGCATAAATATATAGGTACAAAGGCGAGCTTAACTCAATACTGAGTTTTCTTCCAGCAAACCCTTGAGTGAGTCAAGAAATAGTAATAACAGGATAGCTAGGTGTACAACAAGAATAGATTAGCTGTTGTAGAAAGTGATAAAATACATACACGGGTATAAAATTAAATCTTTTTTTTTCTTTTTTTTTTCTAAAATATAACACGTAATTCAATTCGAAGCAACCTGTCTGTCTTAACTTCAGTCTTAAAAAAGGTTGACACTTTAAATACTCTACATTTTAACGTTTTGTTTTTTTGAACGCGCTAATCTCAGGAACCACTGGACCATTTTTAAAAATTCTGTCAGTGTCGCATACTACATTTTTTTGAGGAGATCTATAGGCTATATAAAATCACGCTGCGACTAATGAGAGCGGAGCAACAGTTAAAAAATAGTTTTTTTTTAATTCTACGCTTACGAAGTCACGGGCAACAGCTACTAAATAAATAAATATTCACGGGCATTTCACACAACCTCCTCTGGTCCCAAGTGAGGCTTATATGCTTGTGTTATGGATACCAGAATACGGATAGACTACCTACATAAACTACTTTTCTTTTTTACAAAGGGTGTTTAGTTAATAAATCAAATTATGGTGGAAAAAGTGACTGCTGCAAGCGGGACTTGAACCCACGACCTCGGAATACCGTTCCGAAGCTCTTCCAACTGAGTTTATTGCGGTCGTGCCTGCAACATTCAAATTAACCACCACATTTCTCACTCGATTGAGTTTATATGTATTTTGAATGTTGCAGACACGACCGCAATAAGCTCAGTTGTTAGAGCTTCGGAACGGTATTCCGAGGTCGTGGGTTCAAGTCCCGCTTGCGGCAGTCACTTTTTCCACCATAATTTGATTTATTAAGTAAAAATCATAGCATGTCAATTGCAAAATTAATAAATTACTTAAACGTTTAGTGTTTACTTTGTATTATAAGTATGTATGTAAATACAAAGTAAACACCCAGACGCAGCACAAATATTTCTATAACAATTATAAATATCACACAAATGATTGTTCTGTGCGGGAATCGAACCTGCGACCACATGAACGGTAGTCCGTTACACGAACCACTAGACCACAAGGCTCACCAATATAACTATAAGAAAATACTGCATACGTTATGAATAACCCAGCTACCAAAGACTACTTAATTTCATGCGTCGGTAATCTTATCTAATAAAAACCATACTTTACATTTGCCTATTTTAACAAAAAAAAACATCTGTGACGTAAAAAGGCCATAACAAAGTATGTATATAGAGTATACAAGGGGCAAATATACAATAGTGTGTACCGACATACGGTGCTTTATATCGTCTTTATTAGGCAATAGCTCGGCAGTAAATGTGTCCCATCAAATGGATCCTTCTTCTAGGTCGTTGTTCTATTTTGAACCTAACTGCAGATATTTGTAGACGGAAACTGACGTTTCCGTCTACAAATATCTTACATACTTTTGTGACTTAAAGAGTTGGAAATTACGAAATATTTTCGGATATGAGTTGTTTAAGTATGGATTCTGTTATTGGTTAAAGAAACTGTTGAATGTAGTAAGTATGTCTTGGTTGGTTATTGAGAGCTGAAGAAACTACTAAGAAGCTCGTAGTTTTACACCCTTTTAACGGGCCTCGTGGTGGAGTGGTTCATGTAACAGACTGCCGTTCACGAGGTCGCGGGTTCGATTCGATCGGTGTCATACAAATGTTTGTTCTACGTCAAGGTGTTTACTATGTATTCTAAGTATGTATTTACAAAAGATATATCTAGTCTTATCCGTATTCTGGTACCCATAACACAAGCATAGAAATATAGCTTACTTTGAGACCAGAGGACGTTGTGTGATACGTTTACATGTCGAAAAAGTGAAACAATCAAAGTTCGAGCATACTTGGTTTAGTTGACTTCTCCACTCATTTAACTAATTACTAAGTTGGTAATAATTCAAGAGAGCAATCTAGCATTATAAATGTTTTGTGCAGTTCTCGAGTTCGCTGTTCACTCTAATATTGAGTGGATTTTCATGTTATTCGTATTTCACTTTTGACGTGCTGTCATCAAACTTGAATAGATACCTACGTTTTGAGCGCGTTCAATTATATCTTGGACGGTGCATTCAAATTGACTGAGAATAAATAGCAATTTTTCTATTTTCTTGTTCTTATGATACGATATCTATATTCTATATAAATTAAAATGAAACCCCTCAAATGAATATAGGCATATAATTTCTAGTGAACTGTTACAAATTATATTTTCTCGTATTTTTGACAACGCAAAATGGGGCCAAATATACATAATATTTACGTTAAAATTTACAAAAAAAGTACGCGTTTTATTTTTAAAATACAAGAATTAAAACCAATAAAGCTATTAGTAACTTTTAATGTAATTAACTGCCAATGTTTGTACCCAAAGATCATTTCTAAAAATAGACTTTGCTTTATTATAGCTGTACATCGAGGGACCATTGTAAGAACTCGGAGATAGGAAAGATAATGAGCGATGTCCCCAAGGCCCATTGCGATCGAAATACAAGCTTACTTGAAAGATAGAATAAACTGTGGCCTTATGAGAAATAATTTAGTAGCAAATAACATGCCAGTTACTAAGATATTCTTTAATCGCCCATCTGAGCTTGGTTGCGGTAAAAAGATTGAAAAATAAAGGATAAGAGAACATTTTGTGAAAGAAATAGTGGATCTTTACCTGACTTTTCAATATAAATACTTGCTTATTAAATAAGATATTGAAATAAAAAAGCAGAAATCTATAACTGTGTAGTCTATCTTAAGCATAGGAATTACCCTGAGATGCGAGCTTTCACATAAGTTTTTCTATTACCTAAAGTAAACCTGTAATAATGTCTAAAGTATTCTCGCTGTAAATATATTACCTTACAGGTATTTATAAAGTCTGAACTGAAAGTGGGCGTCATATATGTAAAAGAGAATCAATACACCGAAGAAGAAATTTTGGATAATAACGAAAATTCACCGATGTTCGACGAGTTTTTGCAAGTTTTGGGAGATAAAGTCAGATTAAAAGGTAATTTAAGAAATTTTTTATTCCTAACGAAAATGTTTTATACCGTTAAGCCAGAGTCATTAAAAAAGAACAATCTATTCGGTTACGTAATAAAAGTATCATAAAATTAGGGTTTTATTGGCTGCGGAATACAACTGTTTTCTACATTAATGTAGGCAAAGTTTTAATGGCTACTTACAAAATTGGCATAAAATAACCATCCATATCAATTAATGTAATCTCTCTTTGTTTAGGTTTCGACAAGTACAAAGGTGGTTTAGACACAGTCCATGATTTGACCGGCTTGTACTCCGTGTATACTAACTGGCGAGGAATAGAAATTATGTTTCACGTATCAACTCTACTACCTTATGAACGACATGATCCTCAAAAACTACAAAGAAAACGGCATATAGGCAATGATATAGTCTGTGTGGTATTCTTGGAAGCGGACAACACTGCCTTCTCTCCAGCCTGTATTAAGAGTCACTTTTTACACACATTTATTCTAGGTAACTTACAATCTAATTTACTTACATAAACAGACATAAACTTTTTTATCGAAGCAAAAGTTTCAGTTGCTTCAAAAGCGTATCCCTAATCTTTGCTGAAACTTTCTTATAACAAAGTTAATGTCACATTCTATAAACAAATTTACAAGACTTTGGAACATTTTTCTGTTTTTCTAACCAATTACCTAATTACTTTTCAGTTCGAGTATCAGCTAAGATCAAAAGACGCCCAACTCGATATGAGGTGTCTGTGGTAACTCGAGATGAAGTTGGTGCTTACAAACCATACCTTTGGGAGCAAAGCGTTTTCGATAAAGGACCTATGTTCAGGTAAAGTTAAGCTCATGTAGTTTTAGAACTGTGACACAATGAACGCTAACCTATACCTAGTGCTGCTATAACTTCTAGAGAAACGTTATTTGCACTTAATCTTAAGCCAATAAGCGTTGAGGAATCCATACATACTAATATAATATGCAATTAATTTACCTTGACGGTGAGTTGATTTATAATATGAAACATATACCCCTATTATCGATTAATATTAATATTTTACGTGTAAGTGTTTAAGAACTTTATTTCTAATGCGAATTATAACACACATATTTTTTTGCACCTGTTATTAAACAAATCCAAATGTAATATGTAAGTTATTTTACTCTTTAAGTTGACTTAATGTACTTGAGTAAATAAAGATCTATAAACACACAATAAATGTAACATTTATAAAACATTTTTCAGAGAATGGTTACTGACCAAGATTGTGAATGGAGAACGAGCGTCGTATTCAGCGCCTAAATTTGCACGAATGCAAGAAAGAACTCGTAGTCAAATGCTAGAAGATATTGTTGCTAATTTACAGAATCATGCTGAAACTGGGCAGATACCTAAACCTTATAGGAGAGGTAATATTTCTTTTTCTCTTTCTCTTTTCCAGCCCGTTTACGTCCCACTGTTGGGAACGGGCATCCTCCAATTTGGAAGGGATTATGGTCTACTGTACCGCGCTGTCCAGGCGTGATGACACAGGGTTTCTTTTCGAGTTTTCCGTCTCTCACAGAAGATGTTATCTGTGTGCAATATCCCTTAGCTGACTTTTACAGCACCCTTAGGAGGAGATGTGGTGGTGACACCTGTATTCTTAATCCGTCACCACACGGAGGATCAGGTGATGGATATTTCTTTTTAACACGCTTTTATTAGCTTCGTTCATAATAATATGTCCATTCATGTATCCAAAAATGGAGTCTTCAAACGTGATATACGCCCACTTCCGAATGTCGCATTATGCTGAAATGTACACTTGCCCAGGACCGATAACAATGCAGTAGGTAATTAAAAAAATTGATTATTAAGTTAAAAAAATATATCTAAGCTGTAAGAAACAATTACTTACCTATTAAGTTAGTTGTTGATATTTATTGTTGGATATTGTTATTTCAGCTAATTAAAATTTCTCTTTTAATGTCTTATTACATTGCGTCGAGGTATTTATCCAATTAAAGAATTTTACAATAAAATTTTCAAGGATCATGGCGACCGATAGGACACATGCGTCCATCTTCACCACTCTTGGATTCAGTACGAGATCAATTTGAAGACTATGACCAGTTAGCCAAGGATTTCACACGAGTCTTCCTAAATAGTGAACTAAATGCAGCACAAAACGCTCAGCTTTTTGATGTAGTTTTCTTAGTGGGCCAATCAAAGCAAAAGACCAAGTTTATAGGTGTCAGAGCAATACTCGGTGTTAGAAGCAGGTTTGTACATTCTTCTTCTCCTCTCCAGCCTTTATTTACGTCCCACTGTTGGGCACGGGCCTCCTTCTCTTTGGGAGGAGTTATGGTCTACTGTGCCGCGCTGACCAGGCGTGTTGGCACAGGGTTTATTTTCAAGTTTTCCGTCTCTCACAAAAGATGTTATCTGTGTGCAATATCCCTTAGCTGACTTTTACAGCCCCCCTGGGAGGAAATGGGGTGGTGATACTTGTATTCTTAATCCGTCACCACACGGAGATACATTACAGATATTTGTACATTATAACCATAAAAATACCACCAGGGTCCTGTCGTTTGAGAGCAGCTTTAAAAACCTTGAAGTTTCCTTTTAATTTGTATATAAAAACACTTTAAAAAAATATTATAATCCAACTTACTTAACTAAATTAACTTGGTAATACCTAAACAGCAGTAAGTCTGGCATAGAATACTAAAGGAAAAGAAGTTCAGCATTCATTATGCGTTATGACGTACCATATTTATCTAAACATTCCAGGGTATTCCAAGAGATGTTATATGGAATTCAGACTGGTTTCGGATCTCCCCAAGTTCCAGTAGCGGAATTGCTTGCGCGACCAGCACCCACACTTCTTTCCCCAACTCCTGCGAGACAAAAGAGCAGTAACTTCTTACAAGTTCCTGATATTGAATCTCCAAGGTAATATTTTGATTATGATAAAATACTGTTTGTGTCTCTTAATTGCCGATGACCTAAAACTAATGTTACGTGTTGAGGACAGAAACGATTGCAAACGTTTACAGGAGGACATTGAGAGTGTTGTTCAGTGGAGTCAAAAAAATAAAATGTCCCTGAACCTCTCCAAATGCGCTATTATGTCATACACTAAAGCGCAAAATCCTATAATTTTTGACTACACAGCGTCTAGCTCTACAATCGCTCGTGTTACAGAGGTTAAAGATTTAGGTGTACAAATGGATACCGAGTTGAATTTTAGAACACACATCCTAAACATTTGTAAAAACGCATACCGGACCTTAGACTTTATATTGCGGCAATCACAAAATTTTAAAAACATAGCTGTAATTAGAATACTATATAATGCACTAGTTAGAAGCAAATTAGAAAGTGGTGCGCTAATCTGGAGCCCTCACGAAAAAAAATATTGTTCAATGATTGATAAAATTCAAAATAAATTCACAAGATTTTTGTACATGAAAAAATATGGAGTTTATCCATTCTTCCCATTAATATATCCAACGCTTTTTGTATTGGAGATGGTTGATTACGAATCATTAGAATTTAGAAGAAATATTTTAATACTAACTTATGTGATTAAACTACTTCGGGGCATTATTAACAACCCTCGAGTGTTAATGTGTTTGAACTTATATGTTCGCAATAATTATTTAAGTGCGAGAAAGCGTGATTTAATCGCACTTCCGAAACCAAGAACCAATGTGCTCCATCAGGCACCGCTTACCAGAGCACTCAGATTAATAAACGGAATAGCCCAAGATCTAGATATTTTCACCAGTCCTTTGGCTATAAAATTGGTATGAAAATTGTTACAAATTCTTATAATATGTCCATTTCTTGGAGTGTAATATATCTAATACTAGCTGACCCGGCAAAAGTTGTTTTGCCATACTAAAAAAAAAAGTTTGAAAAATAGATGTTGGCCGATTCTCAGACCTACTGAATATGTATGCAAAATTTGAGAAGAATCGGTCAAGCTGTTTCGGAGGAGTACGGTAACTAACACTGTGACACGTGAATTTTATATATTAGATATATATATATAAGTAACATTTAATTATAATGTCGACTTGGTTTTTCTACTGTAATAGCATTGTAAACTTAATTTAATAAATACATAAAAATAAATTTATAACTGACATCCATGTGTATTCGCGTTCAGTCTTGAAGACATGTAAATGTAACTTTAGCCTAGCTAAATCGTACTTCATAGATTAATAGTGTTTCATATGACGTATATCCTGTATCATCATAGATACACATTCTGGTATATCTGGGTTTACATCATCATATTTTTCAAAATAACTAGGATTTTTGTTGCCATAATTAATGTATTTAATTACTTAAGGGCCTACATCAATATTATCGTATATCATCGCCGACACGTACATATTAACACAGCCAGTAGGCACAGAAAATGAAGAATTAGGGATACTTTTCCTATTTACTCAAAATCTACTAAATATATTTTAATTCTGATCCACGTGTTTCTATACATAATAGTTACTTATGTTTTTAAAGTTATTTCATTAGTTAATACGCGATAATAGACCGACAAATGAAAAAAATAAAAAATTTGAGAGGTTGTTTCGCCAAGATTTTCTATCGAGAAAACTTTTTTCAATCGCGTTTCTGAGTTCATGCGATCCTAGATCATATATTGAAAAAACATATACTTAAAAATTAGAGCTCTAGCCATTCAATCTAAAGAAACAATGAAAACTTCGTACATAGAAAAATGCACGAAGCTATTTTGGTATCCTCTTAAGTACATAACGGCTTACCAACTATCATTGAAGAAGGAGACACACGTGTATGTAAAGAGAGTAATAATATAATTAAAGAATATTAATATACATGTTTCCACATTGTATAAATTGATACTTTCATGACAGTGCATATTCATAGACAGTCTTTGAGATAATTTTTGCATTTCTATTTCTATTATTTCAGACCAAAAAGCGTGCCCAGTTCGCCTATGGTCAAACGAGCATTCTCTCGACTAGGTACAATAACAGCAGGTTGGGGGCGCTCCATTCGCAAACAACATTCACAACTCAATGCTGACGATAAAAAGAAATGGGCCAGCTCACAGGATTGTTCAAGTAAGTTTACAAAATTTCAAGGAGTACCCCATAACTGAAATATATTAAACATATCTTTCAATACTTTGCGCATTTTATAAAACACAAGTTTCTACAGCCTAGGCAGCAGAATAAACGTCTGTATCATCACACACAATGGGTGGAATGATCGGGGATCATAATCCTATCACTGCTTTTCATTACAAATGGAATGGGTATTATATTCTATGTCAATATAGATCTTTCATTCATTTAGGTTTTGGTTTTCGTTGCCTTAAAATATTAGCAAATTAAATTATATAATTATCTTTAGTTTACTTTAGCTATCCTACATAAAACGCCTTACGAATATTATTGAGCAATGTCTTTTCTCAAAGTTAACAAAGGAAAGGCCACAATTTTTCCGTTTTAAATACGATAAATATTTCATTTCAGATAAAGAGGGGAAAGACAAAGAAAAAGATAAGAACAATATAGCTCTAGCAGTACCAAGACTTTCTGTATGTGCAGACGCGCAAAAAGTAGACCGTGCCAAACTTGCACAAACAGAGGTAAGTTTAAAAATTGGTGTTTTATAATATAACAAAAAATGATATTCTCCACTAACCAGCATTTTATTCATTATGAAGTATTGTCAACGACTTAAATACCAACAAATTAGTTGTATTTCTTCACGAATTGTTCAGCAATCATTGACCAAAAATAGCAGACAAGCAGCAGGCCAATAACTAAACGAGAGTATTCTAGGGTTTTCCTTTTTTATTAATGTATGCATTATTTACTTTTCAGTTCTCAATAATAGAATTTGACCCAGAAACGTTCCGAATTCTATTGGATTATTTGCATACAGGCAGTTGTCCTCTGACATGTGCTTCAATCCCAGGACTCATATGTGCAGCGGAACATTATGACTTACCCGAATTACTACAGGCATGCTTCCATCACGCTAAGCAGTTTCTTAGAATAGAAGTGGTAAGTAAATCAGAACATTATATCAAGTATATAGTATTGAATACAAGAATTACATTGTTAATGATGTACCACATGTTTTCTCTTAACAGGTATGCACAATGCTCATATCGTTAGAGAACTACTACTGGCGATACACTTCAGCCTCGGAATTGGTAAATATGATCTTGGCATTTATTGAACAGCGAGCATACGCGTTATTCCAGACACCAGAGTTCCTAAATCTCTCAGAATCTATGGTCCAGATGATAATGTGTCGCAGTCTCGAGGTTCCAGAAGTAAGGAAATTCGAAGCAATGCTTAGCTGGGCTCGTAACAAAATCAAAGCCAAGTCCGCCAATAAGACTGATGCTAAAAATGAATTTAAATGCATTATGGAGAGATTAGCTAGAGACCTGAAATTGTACAGGATTTCGCCGCAGGAATTGATAAAAGTGGTGCTTCCATCGAAGGCAATAAAGAATGAGCGCATTCTTGAGACTCTTATGTACCAAGCGAATTCCGGTATGTACAGGATTCAGGATAGCTATATTGAAGCCTGTCAGCAGCGGCTTCAGAAACAGGACTCCAGGTTTTCAGAGTTCGAAAGTTTCGACTACGGTATATAAAACGTGAGCTGTGAGATATATCAGTGTATTAGATAGATTACGAAGAGTGATTGGGCTGGGTCCTTCTTATAATGTGGTACGTTGACGCCTTCTAAAAGTATTATTGTTATAGATGTACTCGTGTACTGTGGAGGTACGAGAAATATTTGTACACTTCTCGGATACCTATCCTTGTTGTTGTTCATTGATATCTATATTTTTTACATCTAGCTAGATGTGTTCAGCATAATCATCATAATCTCTATTTTTGGTACCAAAATTGCGAATTAAATGTTCGTAGTTAATGATGAGAGCGTTTAGGTAAAAATATTGATTATATCCATGTTGTATTAATAAAACCTTTGCCTTCTGTGATCCATCAACATAAAAAAATCATAGGTATAATACCATGTAGTGTAATTTAAGTGGTTCAATATTAATTGTCATAATAATTAAGATATATACGATATATAAGGTGTAAATAAATCAACTTGTCGAATTTTGTGAGGATAGTTGGTATCGAAAAATAAACACGCTAAAAATAAAATAAAAATGTTTTGAGCAATTTCATTTTTTCACGAAATAAAAGGATTTCATCAAATATTTTTATGCGTATCTTACCTACGAAATAATGTAGGTACTATGCCGTTCAGTCTCACTCGTCGGCAGTCGCTTGCGCCGACCGACCCCTATAAAGTACCTACCTACCTATATTGTCGCAGCTCGCAGCTGACGACAGCGAGTGTATTGTGGTACAGTGCGCATAACATTTACGCGTAATGTGAAAAAACAACTCCTAAAAATATGACAAGTTAATTTTTTGACACCTTGTATATAGACTACGTGTCTCTTGTTATATGAACTCAATGTAGACGCACTCCATTTAAACGACTGATATATTGAAAATGTTGAAACAAATATTCACAAATTACAGATTTGTACAGTAGTTAAAAATTCCTTGAATGTTGCGTAAAAAAATGTTACCGAAATCTCGAGTTCGAGATATTCCGTCACCGTGTTAATAATAATTGTATAGAACCTAAGTGCTGTGACTGCTGTTACCTTCTAAAATGTATTAGTAGATACCTACAGCGTTTCCCAAAGTTTATGACTATTAACTTGGTAGTTAGTATTCCCATTACATAAGACCCGCTAAAATATCTTTATAGTTTGTGTGTTCTATATTCTTTTTGGCACTGGAACTATATATATTTAGAACAATTTACATCTTTATATATTGGTAATCTATGTAATTACGATAAGCATTTATACGACTTCCTAATATATGTATGTAAAATATACATAGAAATAATTTTACTGAGTTGCACTGCTATTTTTGGAACGAAGTTCCTTGTCGCGCGTTACGAAAGGTGACTAGACGGAAAATATTAAGACCAAAAGTTGTAACGATACGATACTTTTTCCTATAGTCGTAGGCCGTGCGGCGTGCGCGGTTTTCTCTGTCTGTCTCTCTCTCTTTTTCTCTCTCTCTCTCACAACATGAATTAAATAATAATACTTTGAATTTTGTATGAATTATTGAGTATCTATTAAACTAAGTATATAATAATTTATACAATTTTATTACAATTCCTTTACCAGTCCAAAGGAACTTCGTTCCATCCGGGTGTCCCTTGACACCTCTCAAGTTTTTTTAATTTATAAATGTTTATATCTACTGTAGTTTATTTTATTGAAATTAAATATTGGTTACATTTTCAATCAACTAAAAGAAGCTAAAAACTGACGAAAAATCTTTTACTTTTTTGTTCCATTCTCTTTTCATCATGAAATTTTATGTGTTCAGGAGGTCAGAATAGGATGTAAATTATTTTTATACCCCTAAATCATAATTGGGGGTGCCCTCCTGTAAGCACGCAATGAAAATGGGGAAATGAAAGCGGGGAAATGTTGGTTTATATAATTTTTTAAGCATGATAGGTACCAATTCAACGTGCGAAACTAAACTAAAAAATTAAAATTGGTAGTGTCAATTTATCTATTATTCGTTATTTCGTTGTACACATTTATATTAATTAAAATCGTTAGTTAGTTACCTACACAGTTTTTATAATACCAAACGTTAGTTAACATTGCCGTATTGTGATCATGACGCTATCAATTTTAATTTTTTAGTTAATTTCAGTTATGCTCGTAGAACAAACAGTGGCGGATTTGCAGTCTCGGCTGCCCTAGGCCCCAAGCCATGAGCCGCCCTAGGCCCCAAGCCGCCCCTTTCTCAACATCCACCATATAGACTACATAATAAAATTACTTTATTGCCAACTTTTATCTAAATAGATTTAGAAATTTAGGAGAAAAATTCAGTTTTGTTTCGCAAGAATATTTGAAGCTTTTTTGTAAATCACCGCCCCTAAATCTGGCCGCCCTAGGCCTGGGCCTACCAGGCGTTAGGGTAAATCCGCCACTAAGAATAGATACTGGTACTATCTATTATTTCCTTATGATTCAATTGCACGTCAAATAGACGAGCATGATCTGTTAAACGCCCAAGCCTCTAAATCTGTCACACAAATATGTTGTGACGTTACATGTAAAAATAACACGCGTCAGCGATAAAAAAATATTTAAAATGCAAAGCTGGTATTGGTACCGATTTCTACGTGCATGGACATTTCACACAACGTCCTCTGGTCCCAAGCTAAGCTTATATGCTTGTGTTATGGTTACCACAATACGGATATACTACATAAACAATTTTTCTTTTGTAAATACATACTTATAATACATTTAAAACACCCAGACGTAGTACAAACATTTGTATGACATTTATGAATATCACACAAATGGTTGTCCAAAGCGGGAATAGAACCCGCGACCTTGTGAATGGCAGTCCATTACATGAACCACTACGCCACGAAGCCCGTCAAATACTAAATAATGAAAGTTGATTGTCTCAATCTTTAGTCTGTAATACACAGTTCTTATAATAAGAAAGTACAGTTTACATTGACGAGTGTTATTGTCACTATCAATTTTAATTTTATAGTTAAGTTTAGTTTATTTGTTCACGCACAACAATGTAGTGTTTTATTCTTCCAATATATAATAGTCATTAATATAATATTTTCTAACAGTTGCGCGACTCATTCGTTCAAATAAAACTACTTTTTACGGATCTAGACGCATATATTTGTTTTAAATTTTGGCCCGACGTTACACTTTTGACTTTGCAGTCACTATGGTCTCACCCGTGACCATGGTGACTGCAGTCTCCGAAACGTCGGGCCACAATTTAAACCAAATATACGCGTCTAGATCCGTAAAAAGTAGTCATTAATATGTTATGTTATGTGTATCTATTGTTATACACACATCTCTATTTCTCTCCACCCCACAAACGTTCCACAGTTGGCATGAGACACCTCCACTTTGAGAGGGATTATAGTCTACTATGTCGTGCTGACCAGGTGTTGGCATATGGCTTATTTTCGAGGTTTCCGTCCTTCACAGAGGATGTTATCTCTGTAGGTACAATATTCCCTAGCTGGCTACAGCACCATGTCCTACGCAAGGGGTGACGACGTTTGTATTCTTAGTCCGTCACCACACGGAGAGAAATATACTATACTTCCATAGAGTTAAATATTATTTATACCTAATTATTACTAACACAAAAAATAAATAAATACATATTACGAAAACAGCCGATTTAAAAATTAAAAACTAAAAAATTTTTGTTATAACGCAAATGAGCATAAAAGTTATATTTTATAAAATTGTTATATTTTTCTAAGAATTATTACTTATAACATTATAACATAAAACTCGTTATGTATTTTATATGCTTAGCTTCTGAGAGTAGCTTAAATATATAGACTAAGTTTCACCTTGAAGTATTGCAGTTATCTACTGCTTGTTTCCCGAGATCGTGGGTTCAAGTCCCGCTCATGGTGATCATTTTTTCCACTATCATTTGATTTATTAAAAATTAAGTAATCTTTCTACTCGATGGTAAATTGTAATAATTCGATACATCTCGCCTTATAATATCTACTCTTGTGGGATTAATGCTCCAAGGTCTGGAATGATGTTATTTGTTGTACATTGTATCACCTTTAATGATACACAAAGATCTATTGTCACATATAAGACACATTACTCATAATTATTCATGTCACACAAAATAATAGATACATTGCGACACAACATAAAATATTGTTTCAATGAGAAAAACAGTGGTAGGTACTAATTGTACTTACACAACTAAACAAAATAATTTGTTTAGTTACAAAACTAAAAAGCACGCTTATAAATCCCCAATATTTTTTTTAGGGTTCCGTACCCAAAGGGTAAAAACGGGACCCTATTACTGAGACTTCGCTGTCCGTCCGTCCGTCCGTCCGTCCGTCTGTCACCAGGCTGTATCTCAAGAACGGTGATAGCTAGACAGTTGAAATTTTTACAGATGATGTATTTCTATTGCCGCTATAACAACAAATACTAAAAATAAAATAAAGATTTAAGGGGGGCTCCCATACAACAAACATGATTTTTTTACCGTTTCTTGCTCGATACTAATAACGTTGCCTTATGTTGCATAGATAATAGTACGGAACCCTTCGTGCGCGAGTCCGACTCGCACTTGACCAATTTTTTAAATTATTGCATTTTCATCGGTCCCTGAACTGTGCAAAATTTCAAATCAATCCGACCACTATAGGTTGGAAAAAACACTTTCAAAGATTTCGTGACACATTAATACCTTGATAAATAAATAAATAAATAAATATTCATGGACATTTCACACAACGTCCTCTGGTCCCAAGCTAAGCTTATATGCTTGTGTTATGGGTACCAGAATACGGATATAATACATAAACTACTTTTCTTTTGTAAATACATACTTATAATACATAGTAAACACCCAGACGCAGTACAAACGGACATTTACGGATATCACACAAATGATTGTCCTGACCGGGAATCGAACCCGAGACCTCGTGATCGGCAGTCCATTACATAAACCACTCCACCACGAAGCCCGTCAAATATGATAGATACTACGAACTAATAAAGGCGTATTAATTATAAAAATTAAAACAACCATGGTGTATTTTGATCAATTGGCCATTTCGTTATGTACCATCCATCCATCCATCAACCTTTCTTAGTCCACTGCTGAACATAGGCCTCCCCCATAGAACGCCACAACGCGCGGTCCTGCGCTAACTGCATCCAGCGGCCCCCAGCGTATTTGACGATGTCGTCAGTCCACCTTGTTGGGGGCCGCCCCGCGCTGCGTCGTCCGGTTCGTGGTCGCCACTCGAGGACCTTCCGTCCCCAACGGTCATCAGATCGAGCGATGTGGCCTGCCCATTGCCACTTCAGCGTGCTAACTCTTCGGGCTATGTCGTACACACTAGTCCTTCTACGGATCTCCGCATTTCGGATCTTATCACGTAGGAAACAGGAGACTCTGAGTTTTGTTATGAGGCCCACATTCAGAGACCACGTCTCAGTTCCATAAGTCATCGTTATGCACATTTTATATTAATTAAAATCGTTAGTCTATTTTTTTATACTACCTACAAGGGTGACTAACAAGCATACGGATCGCCTGATGGTAAGCGATTACCGTAGCCTATGGACTTTTGCAACACCAAAGTAACCATAGTAGTTTTTGAGATTAGCGCGTTCAAACAAACAAACTCTTCAGCTTCATATTAATAGTATTGATACAAACTATTAACAAATAACCGTAATTAACAATATATCTTCACTGTAGTTAACTAATTAATAATAAATATTGAAAGAAGTGTCAGTTATTTTCCCGATAAATAAATAAATAAATTAATTAAATGATGTAGACATATACAATATAATGAGTTAACCACAATGGTGAACAAAACCCAGCTAAGAGTTATTGTAGACACGTAACATCCTCTGTTAAAGTTTCTGTCTGTCCAAAATGAACCCAGTGCTAACAAGCCTGGTCAGCGAAGTACAGTAGTTAGACCTTAACTTACTAGTTAACCTAACCTAACCTAACAGTAGGATGTTAATGGGCTAGATAGAGACAGAAAGAGGAAAACAATGATGAAATTATATTGCCATACAGAAAGAAAATCTTTATTTATATAAATCTCCTGTCACGATGTTTGTCCGCGATGGATTCCTTAACTACTTAACCGATTTTAAATTAAATTGGCACACCGTGAGCAGTCTGGTCCAACTTGAGAGACAGGATAGCTTAGATCTATAATTATAGTCGCAATTTTATTTTATTGCAAATTATTTGTTTACCCCTGATATTTGTATGGCAAAACAACTTTTGCTGGGTCAGCTATTAATTCTATGTAGCAAAAATAGCGGAAGGATCTTTGCACTATTACGAATAACGACGAAATTAGATACCAGGCATATAAATATCTACCTTTCCATTTACAATCAAGTAGAATGAAGATAACCTTTTTGCTTCAATAAAGAAACTATTAAGTATTTTGAAACATTAACGTTTACTAAAAAAAAGAAAATATTTTTTCGTAATAAATCTGAAACATGTTTAGAACATTTGATTTGTCTAAGAATGTTTAATTCCATTTTCAAATGTTTTATTTTGTGCATATTTTAGAGTTATTTTAAACGCATATTCGTTCGACACAATATGCACAAGAAAAATAGTTGTTAAACTATAATATAGGTATTTTTGTAATAAGATGGATTTCTTCCACACTAGCAGTACAGCCTTCAGTGATATGTAGTTGACAAAATTACTGCCAAACATGCCTGCCAGAGATTATAGGCTTGCTGATAGCTTTAGATTAAAATAGCACTCTGTTATTTAGGTATGCCTAATTTGTATTGTACGAGATCCCCATCTGTTTAGTTTCGACTTTTTACTTTCAGTTTAGGCTATTACAATCCAGGTTAAAATTAAAACTTAATTAGTTTTTAACGATCTCTATTCTCTTTTTAGCTGGTTTCGTCATACATGACGGCTATGTTCTTAGCAGTTTAAAGTTTAACAGAGCTAGGTTATTGTGTTAGTGTTACCTTCTTTAAGACAGACTTGACCTCTTCTCTTTTTAAATTTTAAATTTGTAAGGAAAATACTTTGCAGATGGCGACCCTATGTGTAGATTTCAGAAAAATTATGTAAATCTAGTTTTACGGAGTGTCTGGCGCTTAGTTTAAGTTTCTTACCCGACGTTTCAGAGATACTTGCTGCTGACAGGATTCAAAATGAATGTTTTATTTGATTAAATGTGTCGCCCCTAAGACTATCAATTGTACTCGCGTTCTTATAATTGTTTGAAAAATGTTGTAAACTATCCCGTTGTTTTATGCATATCACTACCTATATATACTTTATATATCACTACGTATATTGTAAAAACTTATTCCTCAGCCTTAGTGCAAATATGCCATGCGCACTCACTGTATTCTATTCTAAATAACAATATATATAAGTAAATATTATATAAAATGGGTCTTCTCAATCTTAATGAATCTTCTAATATAGGTGTCAAATAATATTATGTAGCCTAAATTCACAACGTTTTTAATGTTCTGGCGATTGAAATACATGTCAAAAATTGTCAATAAAATTTTTATACTTATGAAAATTATACATGATGGTAAAATCTTCTTTAAACAACACATTTTACAGTATTTATTTGTAAATTAAAGTGCTCAAAGCTTGCGAGTTTAAACAACGCTTAGCATGTTTGTATATTTCACGGTTTTATTCCAATCATTTTGAATAATGCTAAACCCAAATATGCAAAAACGCTAAACGCTGCGTAACGCACCGATTTAGGAATATGCAGATAAATAAGTTTCTATATAAATTATACTTCGGGTAACAGCCGATTACGATGACATTCATTACTACTTAAGCATATTTACCAAATATTTACGGTACGATTTTAGTAACACGTTTAGATATTCAACTAAGGTAAAGAAATAACTCATTCCTGATTTCCGTTTTTAGCCGCACAACGCCCCTAGCGTGTTGTTTGTTACGATTTGCCTCTAATTAGTGTTCGCAATTTCTAGTTACTTTTACAGATTCAATATACATTTTTATTATTTTTTATCATTAATTTGTGAAATGTCCATGTATAAAAATATGGGTATTCATTTTGGGTATAATCGTCATCGGCTGAGCCCCGCTCATAATTAGAATCAAACATCAGTAAGTTCGTTTGATTTTTAATTAAATATGAATACCGGATGTCTTATGAGTTTTACGCATATAATACTCATATAAATATGTATATCTATAAGGTTTAATTTGTAGGAACACCAATAAGTGTCAAGAACTTGAATGTTAAATAAGTTTTCTATTCCAAAATTTTAACCTTCCTGTGATCGTGAATGTTGCTGTATTAAATGTGGGATCTTCAAGAAATATAAAATATTATAAGTGTTATTTTGCATGTGCAAAGCAAGATTATTATCCAATGAAATTTATGTGGTGAATAAATTTTTTTGTGTATTTTAATTCTTTGTGTCTTATTACGTTTCGTACCACATCTTTAATAATATTGTAAATACGAAGTTACTGTCCGTCTGTCAATTACTCTTTCACATCCAAACCACTTGCCAATTCGATTTATAAGATACATTTTTAGATTTTACACGAGACGCCGCGGTAGAATAACTGACAAATGATTATTTAGATTTTAGTGAAGAACCTTGAAAAATCTGTCGAAGATGTCATTATTTCACTACATCTATTAGCGGGCCATCCAAACTGTCCTGAGCTAAAATCTAAACTGAACGAAAACTAAATTCACAAACGAAGCACAGAATAATTCAGAATAATAGGTAGCCCAAAAAAGATCAAGAAAATTTCTCGTTTAACAACACCAAATTTATTGAAACAATATTTTGGTAGAACAGAAACGAACAAAAAAGTGTAAATATTGCATTAAATACACATTAACTTGCCCACGCTAACCGCCGACATAGAATTCAGCGATTAGTTAAATACGTAACCCTCGAATGCAAATAAGAACCCGTTTAAAAATAAAGCAGGTTAGACAAAGTTTATTCCACTACGCAGAGCGAGCGGTATATTTGCGGTGTTATATTCCACAACGTTCCATTTTTCTATGCGGTTATATTTTTTGACAGCTGAGCTCGTATAACGAAATGTCACTGGAAAGTTCGTCCCATCACCACCGGTAGCGCTTGTGTGCCAGTCTTCTTGCAGCGGGCGCGCGGCCGGCTGCTTGTTGCAGTGCGCGGTACGAACTAACACACGCGAGTTCGTGGTCATAGGCTCGAACGAACATCGAAATCGACGGTCAGTGCGGTGACCATGATGATGGAGAACGGGGTGATGAATAACTATGATGGGGGGTATACTGATGGGTATATGGAACAGGAAGAAGAGTGGGAACGAGAGGGTCTTTTGGACCCGGCTTGGGAGAAACAACAGAAAAAGGTCAGTTTCACTCACCTCACACAATGTTGACACTACGTGGGGTAGGTAAACGTGAACTTGGAATAATATTGTCGAACGTGTGTCGAATTCGTAATAAAATGTATAACGTCAGAAAAACCTTATCTCATTGGTGACTCATATTTGTATATTTACAAAAACTACACATTTTATCTTGGAATCGATAAACAAAAATTGTACTGTTAAAATAGTTTACTAATCAATTACTACATCAGATCTTGCACCTCACCTATAAATTGCCAGGACGGATATAATTTATCAGATTAAAATATCTATTTTTAGAGAAGACCTATTAATTGGCAGGAGCGACATAATTTATCGGAATATTACTGTCTATTTTAAGAGAAAAGGTCATAGATTCAATTACAACAATACATTTAAATTCGTTTTCCTAGCCAAAAATGGAAAAATATCCATGAAATTTTTTAATAAGTAATACGCAAGAATTTTCCAAAAAATATTCGTACTGCCTTGCACGTTTCCCGCCGCTAGTTGAAAGTAGATCGCGGCCGTGGACACTATTAAAAGATTTCTTGAAGCTTTTCGCGCGAGCGAGACGTACGCACATCACTGCCCACGGGAGAGAACGAGCCCGAGAGAGAGGAATCGAATTTCCGTTAGTCATGTCCTAAAATGGGTCCAACGCAGGCGCCGCTGAAAGCGCGGGCGTCCTATTTTACGTCACTATGAAACCCATATTTCAGGAAATTGCAATGGTAATGATGTGTGTGCGTTAACTGCACCTTAAATGTTCACTATTTACGGGACAGCCTGCAGGACTATGACGAATGCTCTGACGCACTCAGTAACGCAACTAGTGGAATGTCATTAACAGCGTGCGACCCACTATACACGCTCCTCTACCTCAATTAAATTTTATTTTGTCCTTTCATTCAGTATTTATAACTCCTAAAAATAAAACTAACACATGCAATTCCAACTGATTGCAGATTGTGGCGCGTACGTTTAATAGTTCGCCCGCATTTATTGATGCATCTCTTGTGATTTAATTCATTGAAATTGTCAACTACATTTTGTGCGAAGCTTAAGTACCTATTCTTTACAAAAAATGTGTTAATGAAAACAATAGCTTCTTGGCTTAAAGTCAAGGTTTTCCAATGTAGGTGACCTTAAAGGCAGTAATTGACTTCTGAATAATTATCATGAAGAAATATCACGAGAATATCTTGTAAACGAATGTTTGATCTAAGTTGTTGATGTTATCATCCCATAAGTTACTTTGCTTATGGTAGATAACAATGTGGTGTCAAGCATCGAGGCTATGCAGGATATAAACAAACAGGCTACGACACTCAGTGCATTGGCCGATCATGTATGGCGGGTCAATGTCGCGGTCGAACAACTTGAGATGCGCGCGGAAAAGTCACCCGACGAGTCACAGTCGCGCTCTGGACCACTGGAATAAGTCTTCCGCAAGGAGGTCACTAGCACATTCATGATACACAAGTCTTACTCTCCTACATAATATTTTGGAAGCTTTACAGAAACCTCTACGTATTGCAACAAAGTAATTAATAGGCATCTCACTTTCTAAAATTAATTGATCAGTAACCATCGATAGAAATAGGTGTTATATCATTATTAAAAATAAAAAATGTAGGAAAGCTTTATGAATTGATGCGGTTTAATATTAATATGAGCATCTGGCTACGATAGAAATCGGGCGTGAAAGTGGCGAGGACGCGCTACAAACTGGTTATCAAATAAGTTATTTACATAAAACGATATATTAATTCTATTCATATTGTCAAGCTCATAGTTATATTGAACTGCTATAATGATAATATTACTATTTCACGATCTAATAGAGACGACCAGAGCATTAATGAGGCAAATATAATAATCATAATGTTTGTAGTTATACTCACAATCTATTATCCTGCAATATAGAGGGATAATTAACTTATACAGAACGATACCTGAGAATTTCAAATTACGCATTCTTAGGCACCTTGCCTAAGAATGCGTAATTTGAAATTCTCCAAAAGGCACTACACAATAAACATAATACTGACACTGTCAAAGTTTTAAGCAATTTGATTTTGTGGTTACAACAAATAAGAACTATTATACCCTTTTAATATCTTAGTACGTATCTATCAATGTATTAATTTAAATGTAACGGATTCTTTGAAAGTAATTTTCAACCAATTGCAGTAATCGGGTTGTTCTGAAATTTTGCACACATACTAAGGACCGATGACAATATCATAATTTAAAAAAATATTCAGAATATCCGAGCGTGTTTTTTAGTTTTCAAACTAAGAAAATTATTTGCTATTTTTTCTGCAATAACAATCAGAACAAAATTCAGTAACGACTTATGTTGTTATAAAAGTGAAATTTATGTGATTTGTAAAATATTGTTATAACCTAAAAATTATAAAGAAGCGAATATTCTAGATTTTTAGTCTAGACAATATCTTTTAATACAATTTTATTATTTCAAAAACAGATTTTTTTTTTAAATTGATCAAAATTTATGTTGACGTCTACATATAATATCAGTTGCATAACATTTGACATGGCTATTTTTTACTTGCCGTTGTTAGCTCGTTTTTGGCAGACGGTCAAAAATCGAGGAACACGAATATCAAGTCCCAGCTGTAAACCATGGAATAAATCAATAAAAGCCTAAGTTAAAACCCCTTAAAAATAATTTGTATGCAACACCACACTGGTAAACGAGTTGCATTATGTTCAAGAACCACATCTGAGGTATCAAATGTAAAAATATCTACGCTTACAAACTTCCTTTATACAAAGGCAAGGTCCGTATATATTTCTCAGAAGACAGTCATTCATTTCTAGGAAGCAATTAAAATTCAACATGAACAGCGTAAATAGTCGTCAACAATAAAAAATTGGTCAAGTGCGAGTCGGACTCGCGCACGAAGGGTTCCGTACCATTATCTATGCAACATAAGGCAACGTTATTAGTATCGAGCAAGAAACGGTAAAAAAATCATGTTTGTTGTATGGGAGCCCCCCTTAAATATTAATTTTATTTTATTTTTAGTATTTGTTGTTATAGCGGCAATAGAAATACATCATCTGTGAAAATTTCAACTCTAGCTATCACCGTTCTTGAGATACAGCCTGGTGACAGACAGACGGACGGACGGACGGACGGACGGACAGCGAAGTCTCAGTAATAGGGTCCCGTTTTTACCCTTTGGGTACGGAACCCTAAAAAGGCTGACTTAACTAGTTATGGTGAGCGCTCAGATTGATGCAGTTCTAGGTAATGCTCGCTACTTTACAAGTAAAATTTACTTTATTTTTCTACTTTGTACCTTACTTTGTACCTGTACTTAATAAATGTTAGGTACTCGTCTTAAAAAAAATAAAGGTTTTTCCTGTAGCTAGCTATATTATATATTTCATTGTCTACATACGTCCAAATATACGAGAAGAATCTCGAATCTATTCATCAACAAGTAGTTCGTCTACTATACTACCTTGACTAAGCTTATTGGTACAGGGTTTTAGGTGATACAATAAAACAATTCTACGCAGAAAGCTACCTGGTTCCTCACCCCTAACGCCTTCCTTTCTGAGTACAATGTATTTCGAGTATTCTCTCTGGCAGTTAATTTTTTCTGCTTATCTTTTAGTAAACAAACTAAATAAACAAACAAAAGTTTTATTTATTTGTTATACGACAAATCAGTATCTTTACAAGTGATTAACGATGCTTAAACAAATATTTGTTTATAATCTAGACAGTAGGTACATGAATGTTAGACGTTGTTTTATTTTTTTTTTCTAATACGGCATATTTTTAATGAGATTTAAGCATGCTTAATGTGGTTTTATTTATTGCATCACCTACTTAAACACGACTGCTAAACCTCTAAATTAAAAGACAAAAGCAGAAATCGGAATACAAAAGAGTCCAGAAGGATAGGTAAACTAAGACATAGCTAAGAGCCTGTCTATTTCATCTGATAATAGTGTTATCCTTAACGAATCAATTAATCAATCAATTATCAAGTTAAATATTTTGTACTTAAAATATGTAGAATTTAAGTCTGGAGGCGTCAAAAATCAAACCTTCAGTCAATAGACGATAAAATAACTTAAATTCATATTAATTTTATTAAGCTACCAACGGAGCAGAAACTCTTGTGTATATTAATTCTCAAGAAAAAAAGTTTCCGCTTAACAAAAAAAATACATACAAAATAAAATTTCTACTCAATTTAAAGACTATAAAAATACATGACCGTGTTAATACTACTTTTTTCTTCATTCACGCAAACACAAAAAATCACAAAATACCTACATTTCTGGACATGTCCATGACTTAACAGTCATTTGTATGCAAATATTGAAACAAAATACAAACGTCCTTCTAAGTTTAAGTATTGTGCGATAAGGTTTTATTATACATACACTATACAGCCATAGTAACCTGTTTTTAATTTAACGAACATATTGTCCGTAGAATTTCCAATTACATATCTTTATAATAATCAGGTATTGAAACCGTAAATCAAACATAATGTAATTAATTAGTTTCAAAATCATCAAATGAAAACAGATTATAAGACATTAGAAAATTGTTGCTCAGCGAAAAAAATTTGACATTTGCTTTATTATTATGCCTATCTTTAACCGGTGCCGTGTTTTATATTTCATCATTCACACAACATCATTTATGTTTTTATGTTTCATCTAATGTTCCTATTGCTATATGCTGACAGAAATCCTAAAATATCAATAGTTCACAAAGTCCAACTTTTTAAAAAAAATACTCACTTAATTATGCACACTATTGTGTTCTGCACAATTAGGTGATTTTATGAAAAAAATACTTAACTTTTACAGTATTTTATACTTTGAAAGAGGTGGTTCAGAAGCACACAGTGCAATCAACAGCATTCTGGCAACTGTCCTTTCCTCTAGTAGGATATTGAACATGATTTCAAGACTAAAGTAATTTATTAATTTTGCAATTGACATGCTATGCTTTTACTTAATAAATTAAATTATTTTATAAATTATATATAATAATATATTTAATAAATTATATAATGATTTCAAGACTTTTCAATAATAACTACAAGCTGCTCGAATTTCAAACTAACTCGGTATTCAAGAATTCCATTTACAACCGTCGTAATTCTTGTTTGTTGAAATTATAATATTGAACTATAATAACCGGCCAATTCCAGAAACAGTACTATGTATTCGGTCACGTATCTAACATTTATGACACCTATTACCAATAACTTGTTACTGTATAAACATTTATTGAGGCCAACGTATAGAATAACTGAGAAGTATTTTAAAAGATCCTGAGCATATTATACTAGTTTCACTTTTACACATTACTTCGTGCAAGCTTTTGCGCAACCCAAAAGAATCTACGAGTAAATAAACATTCTAAATATCTACTGTGTATTTGATTGCTCATGCAGAAATGATGCTTAAGAAAGCCAGATTAGCTCACCAATGCCTTTCTTTACTAGAAATACACTGTTTATGCATTCTCTGTTTTAAATGCGTAAGTCGTAGCTTTGTAAACTGAAACTAACTCAGTACTTTTTACCATAAATTCCAAGAAGAAGACTGAGAAGAATGCATCTTTCTTTCTTTCTTCATCTTACATTAGTTTCGGATTTAAATTTCCCAATTAGGTTGCCGGTGCAAATAGTATAAATAAATAGTAGTAAATTCTTTGAAACATAATAAAATTATGCTTAAATTGATGACTAAATAATTGTTCTAGCGTAACTTTGTACAGCCAATGTGCTATTAAATAAAAATATTGCTACAGCCTGGTTGAAGACTGTGGCAATTCTTGTCGGGCCTTGTTTCACCAGAAATTAAATAGTAAATCTTTACTACAAACACTGTTTCGAGAAATTTTTAATCTCCCAGTTTCCTCACGATGTCATAATTAATTCTGAGTTATAGTATAGTACTCAATCTCCGAAATCAAACATACTAATGAAAATATGGATGTAACACTACATAGAAAAAGTAAAAGTAGAATGCCGTTTGTTTATACGTATAAAATCGAAGAAACAAGTTAAATAAACTAAATTATAATGGAAAAAATGATAACCATAAGCGGGACTTGAACCCGCGACCTCGGAATGCCGTTCCGTCGCTCTCCCATCTGTGCTATTATGGTCCACGCAAATGTTTACCAAATTTTTCACTACAATCATCTCAATGCGAGTTTTAACATCGTGCGATGTTTTTTCGTACAAATGTACGATGTTTTTTTTTCGTTCAAGTCCCGCTTATGGTTATCATTTTTTCCATTATAATTTAGTTTATTTAGTAAAAGCATAGCGAGTCAATCGCAAAATATTAATATATTAATGAAGAAACAAATTCTTTAGAATTCAAAGCATTTTTAAAAATTCAGAGCCTCGTAATTTGTAACACGATCAGTGAATCCTTAGAAACCTGAATCATTAAGTGAAAGTGCATGTATCAACCCAAAAGCCAAAAGACTGTTATTACTCATTGAGTTTCTAGTAAAACCACAGGCGCATGAGTACGTCGCGTCGTAGCAAGCATGTTGTTTAGTCTCTGGACCACGTCAATAATATCATTTTAAGTGGACCGGTTCTAGCGCGGACAATCCCAGTATATGCGTAGACGCATTAGGAGCTTTACACATAAGACTTTATTTAGTACGGCAATATTGTCGTTGGCTAGGAACTAACCGGGTGTTATATTGTTGCATTTCACAAAATTCTATTATTTAAAAGAAAAGTTAAGCCACTTTTCTTTTAAATAATAAAATTTTGTGACACAGAAAAGTGGCTTATGTAGTTATAAGTTCAACACAACAGATTCAAGGAAAGCTGTACAAATATTGCCGTACGTCTTCACATTTGACTGCGGAATCATTAGGAGGATCAGTAGGAGGCTTTTCGTCAGATATTACAGAAGAGGAAATTTAGATATTTTACTATCTTAATGACGGTAGAAGTCTGTTTCAGCAGTTTGTGCATTACGATCCAAATAGTTTCATACACTACAAATATACGATAACCTGGAAATATTTAATAACAAAGTTGTTTAGCTCAACAAAATCCTAAAATATTTTCTTTTGTAATAAAATCAAATCATACAAGTAAAAGGAAATATTCGTCGCCTCGGTGATATGTGAACGGAATGTCGATTGCAACTTAACTAATAAACATACAACATTGAAAGAAAAGGAATGGTAGCATCAGAATCGCAAAAGTCATCTGTAAAGAAAACCGGTGTCAACAAACGCAGAAAAAGAATAAGGAACAACTTTTCCGTGTTCTCAACTATAAGTAAGTCATACCTATAAAGTGCCAGGTTTCATTATTCACCACATCAGATTGTTACCATATTAGGGTTACTTTTCTTTGTTACCATCTTCAGCTGAAGGTTACTTAGTTTATAACCATAACAATCTTTTAGATCAGATAAGAAACAATACAAGTTTACAATGTATCCAAATAAAGTATAGCTCTACTATGGACAGGGTTCCATCCAAGTATGAGTTTGTTTGTTGCATCTCGGTCGTGCGTGTCGCTTCGTTATCGAGTCGTGTCTCATTATTCCTTAGGCGTTGTGTGTTTCAAAACTTGGAGAGTAGATAAGTAGGCGTCGCTATGTCCGCCCACTTACTGTACCCAGGTGCGTTCCTACCTGCGCGAGCGCATTGTCAACCTTGCCTTTTGGTTAGTTGGTTACACAATAATGTTGTTATACCTGGTCTACTTTCATATCGTGATGTTTCCAATAAATATTAAAGAAGTATTGCCGGAAGAATCCAATAAAGTCACGTAGTCTCACATGAGTCGTAAATTTGTGTTATGGTGTACCAAACAACTAATCCAATATACTCGTAGATTTTAATTTGTTAAAATTTGTCTCCAATTGGAATTCAAAACTAAAATATCGTTAAACTTTTTGTTACTATTGAAGAGGATCTCATTATATTATTCAGAGTTGCAGTAGAAACTACAGTAACTACAATACAATGTTTGTTATTGTATGCATTCTTAAGATACAATGGCTAATAGATTCTCACAGGTACACAAGCATTAGAAGTAAGGTATACCAGTTTATAAATATACAGGTTAATTGATCATTTGTGGTTAGAATAAAATTCTTTACTTCTTATGAATCATTGAGGAAGCGTCATTTTGTCTTTCCCTTTATTTCAATGATGACTTTTCTGATCGTTATTATTTAAAACCTTTAAATTTTTAATTATTATTTATATACTTATTATCATAATGATCACTTTTATTAAAGTTTTTATTAATATGTCGAATAAAACAAAATAATAATAGCTATATCTACGATTACGAGTAAAATGATAGGAACGCAAAATCCCTTGAAATTATGATTAATTATGAATTATGGTTAGTGCAATAAAAGCATTTTCTCAAAATCTATTTTTTCTAATATCTAATAATGCCCACTTTAATAAAGTCCGTTATTATTTCATATTAGTTACAGCCAAGTTTATTGTTTTGGCAATGGCAAAATATTGATGGTAACTTTAAATTCTGACTTATATTCTCTTCAGCTG
Source organism: Orgyia antiqua (assembly GCA_916999025.1). Taxonomy (NCBI): domain Eukaryota; kingdom Metazoa; phylum Arthropoda; class Insecta; order Lepidoptera; family Erebidae; genus Orgyia; species Orgyia antiqua. Next base: position 6,789,560 of record OU779869.1, read on the forward strand.
AGATATTACGATTAGAAGATAGATTTTATTTTCGTTATTGATTGATAAATCTCTTCTCAACAAAGATACTAAAGTCACTTTTTAATCGATCTGGTAATTCATGTTTTCTTTGAAATTATGTTCAGTTTTTAATAAAATAACATGTTTTCTTCAAGTCTGACAGACGTGATGGTTCAATTCCGGATGGAGTGCAAACCAGCCGATGCCAACATCATCTATTTTTGACTTCGTCCAATCGCCTACGCGAAATGCTTACACTCACTTGCTATTATAATTAGAAAATCGTAGGAACCAAATTTATTTCCGACGCACGAAGCATACAAAGATAGATTTTAACTATGTACTAACAATTTTATGTTTGGTTTTAAATAATAAATAAAAGTAATTTTGGTCGCTTTTAAATATAATGGTAACATTGTAAATTATAGAGAGAAACTAACAGAAACAGCAGACACGCCATAGTTGAATTCCTTAAAAAGTTGCAGTTAATAATCGGGTAATATGGCTAAGGAGGATGAAAAATACTTTACGAATTTACAAAGTAGTTATTCTTATTAAAACCTGATTTGAAATTGTCTGATTTGAGGAGTTACAAACTGCCACGATAAACATAGTAAACATTGCAACGATAGTTTTTGCTATTATGTATGTATGACATTAAATTTGTAAATAGTATTACAACTATTTGCTCCGAATACAAACACAACCACATGTTGCCATATCAAGTTATCGTCAACGATTATCAGTTTTGATAAATCCTGCAGCCGTTGTAGTGAGTCAGTAGGGGAGACTATCTTCAACTATTATTCACGCAGACCCTCTATATTCTACAATAGAATGAATGAGGATGAAGCCGAACAAAAATCACTATAATGGGAACTACAAATGTACCAGCTGTTCTTGGAAGCAGTGATTGGTGAATTTCTGACAAGCTGACGGTTAGTTACGGAAAGAATCAAAAGATGTAATGAAGCGAAACACAAAGTGAATGATCTAAAATATTTCTGCCGCAGATTTCAAACGTTCGTCACTGTAATCAGTGGCGAGTTGCCGACGCATTCTAGCATCCAGTGTCAAATTCCTAACAACGTTTATAAACAGATAGGTGACCACGATGTAGTACTACACTTCCATAGATAGCTATAAACTAATACAAGGTTATACACTTCACGCCACACATACAAAACTCCATTTTAAATATAGTTGTAAATTGTTTAGTAATATTGAGGCTAGTGATACACTTAATGAACGGAATTTATAAATACTAAAAGAATTTTCCTGAACAGAAAATGGTTAAATCAATTAATTTTACTAATTACTCGCGTATCATAATATAATAGTACCACCACGACTTTAAATCATTAACTATTTAAAATATATAAACAATAAAATGATCAAGAGAATATTAAGAGGGCACGATACCAAATTATGCTCCATAAAAAAATATGGGTATCGTACTTCCCTTTTTTCTTCGCGAGAGTTAAACCGATTTTAATTATTATTTCTACGCTATATTATAGATGAAGAATATATCTATGCTCTTTTTTTAAATACGTAATAAGTAAAAGAAATATGACCATCCGAGAATCCCGTTTCTTTTCGGTTTTCTTTAGGTAAAGTTGCAACGTCTATCACACATATTTGGTAACGTTTTACCAAAACAAAAGTGATACAAGCATAGATTTACTCTTCATCTTTAATATGGCGTATAAACAATCAAAATCGGTTTAACTTTCGCGAAGAAAAAAGGGGAGTACGAAACGTCTTTTTTTCAAAGAATTTGTAGGTAAAATCTGCTTCAGCTATATTTGTCCCTTTCAGCACGGTGCTCGGGAATAGGGATAGCAATACCCAAGGCAAATACCTAAATTAGGAGTACAGTACCCTCTTAAGACTTATATGTAACATACAACAGTAAAATATCTATCAAAACTTTACTGTGATTATTTCGCTTTAAAATTTAGCAACTGACGTTTTTCGCAACTATAGGAATTCATATATTTACAAAAACCTTCATTGAATACAATTGGATTTATCTATTCGATCGAAGGTTAATCTATAACAGTATATTTATAGTATAGTTAATTGCAATTATGAAACAGTTGCATCATTGTCTAAGCTATTACACAAATAATCACGTTCACTATAAAGACGCCGATATCTGCTACGGATTCCGACACACATGTAACGTAATCAACTTTTTATAAAAAAGCCATTCTTAGAAACAATTATCTTATATCTTTCTAAAACAGGCTGTTCTCAGATTTCCACATCAAAACTAGAGATATTGTTTTAATACAATTCAATGTAGAAGCTCTATTCTTTACGATCACACATCTTATCATTACCTACCCTTTTTCCCAACTACTTAGGGTCGGCGCAACGTATCCTCTCCCTTTACACTCTTCTGTCACACCTCATTTGTAAATCTGCATCCATCTTCTTCTTTTGCCATCACACTTAAAAAACCCATGCATTCCCGAAGATATAATAAATCCAGTATTCCAGAATATTCCTTGGATCTTGAGACAAGGTCACTATCAAGTTAAATTTACATAACATAAGATGGATAAACCATTAAGTACACATCTACTAGCTTTTTCATTAAGGGCCTACATCAATATTATCGTCGAAATGTACCTATTAACACAGCTAGTAGGTATAGAAAATGAAGAATTAGGGATATTTTTTTTGTTTACTCAAAATCTACTAAATATATTTTAATTCCGGTTTACGTGTTTCTATATACAAGTTACTTATGTTTTTAAAGTTATTTCATTAGTTAATACGCGATAATAGACCGACAACAGAAAAAAATAAAAAATGAGAGAGGTTGTTTCGCTAAGATTTTCTATCGAGAAAACTTTTTCCAATCGCGTTTCTGACTTTATGCGATCCTAGATTATATATTGAAAAAACATATATACTTAAAAATTAGAGCTCTAGCCATTCAATCTAAAGAAAAAATGAAAACTTCGTACGTAGAAAAATGCACGAAGCTATTTTGGTATCCTCTTAAGAGGGCACGATACCAAATTATGCTCCATACAAAAATATGGGTATCGTACTTCCCTTATTTCTTCGCGAAAGTTAAATAGATTTTAATTGTTTCGACGCTATATTATAGATGAAGAGTATATCTATGTTTCTGTCACTTTCTTTTTTTCAATTCATAATAACTAAAAGAAATATGTATGACCATCCGAAAATCCCGATTTTTTCGGTTTTCTTTAGGTAAAGTTGCAGCGTCTATCACACATATTTGGTAACGTTATACCAAAAAAAAAAGTGATACAAGCATAGATATACTCTTTATCTATAATATAGCGTAAAAACAAATAAAATCGGTTTAACTATCGCGACGAAAAAAGGAGAGTACGAAAAGTCTTTTTTTCAAAGAATTTGTAGGTAAAATCTGTTTCAGCTATATTTGTCCCTCTCAGCACGGTGCTCGGGAATAGGGATAGCAATACCTAAGGCAAATACCTAAATTAGGAGTACAGTACCCTCTTCAAAGCGTGATGGGTTCTAGATTTAAAATAAATGCTGCATGAATTCATTCTAATAGTAATACATGTATGGATCGTTTTGTTTGATATAACTGCTCCAACGGTCGTTCACTACGCAGGATGTCTGGATCACAAGGCCTTCCGCAATAAATTTATTCATACGCAACTACTTTGTAATGAATTGTTATTTCATTGAACAGGGTTTAGTTAGATATAAGTGCATCTGATAAAAGGAGAATTATCAATTCCGTCATAGCTTCTATCTTCGTATCGACAATAAAATTGATTTGTATGAATGATAAAGTTATTATATCACCAAATATTTTGTTTTATAAATAGTTTTTGCTACCAAACACAGACGTTAAAATTCTTCTTGTCTATCTTCCTGGAGATCACAAAAGTTTAAGAAGCCTTCGGGATAAGGATTAAAAGGGATAAGGATAAGGGATTATAAAATATCCCACTATACTAGTATGATAGACGATTTATCCTATGAAAACTAATATTATTTTTAATAAAATGATATTTTACAAAGTTACACCCATATTTCATAAACATCTAACAATAATTATTGCTACTCAACTGTTATGTTATGTTAGTTTTCTTAAAGTAATAGGTAATATTATATTATAAGTAGAGAAAGTAGATCTCTTAGCACATACGTTACATCATTATACAAATATACGTATACATTATAACAAAGATATCAAAAAAACAAAAGGACAAGGAAAAATGTGTGCCTTGAAATTATAGAAAGATCGTGAATCACGAACGAATCTTGAATTATTTCAATAAGAAGTAATTGTAATCAGCCAATCTAATTATTCTCTGTGAACTAATTAAATAAAGTACTAGCAACTGTTAGAATGTAGAAGCCACTAGAAGGCCACGTATTTGATATTCAGGTAAGCAAAGTTTCAACAAAGACCAAGCTGTATTCAATTCTGATGTTATCGAGTTTTTTTCTACAGCTGAGGCTTATAGGCAACAAAAGATTTCGAGGCGTGTAAGAACAAGGCTGTAACCAGAATTTAGTTACAATTACGACTGTTACGAGGAAATAAGGTTTCAAGAGGGTTTGAGAAAGTAAAGCGATAGAAACATCCAGTAGATGTTGTAACGTTTCTCCAACAGTTCTTGACCAGCCTCGTGGTCGAGTGGTTTATGTAGCAGACTGCCGAGCCGATCAAGAGGTCGCGGGTTCGATTCCCGCTCGGGACAATCATTTGTGTGATTTTTCTAATTGTCATACAAATGTTTGTACTGCGTCTGAGTGTTTCTATGTATTTTGTATTTACAAAAGAAAAGTATTATATGTAGTCTATCCGTATTCTGGTACCCATAACACAAGCATATAAGCTTAGCTTGGGACCAGAGAACGTTGTGTGAAATGCCTATGAAAATTTATTTTTATTTATTTCGTGAAAGCTTCTTTCTTTTTAGGGTTTCGTAAAAACCCTTATAGGATCACTCCGGTGTCTGTCTGTCTGTCTGTCCGTCTGTCAAACTTTTTTTACTCAGCCACGGCTGAAGGTATCAACTTGAAACTCATACGATATGTAGATCTATGATCGATCTACTCATACGATATATATCCCTTGCTGCAAAAAATACAGTCAACCTTTCACCTCTACGCATTTAAAAGATATAACTATATAATATATAATAACTATAAAAGATATAATTAGGTAATGCACAGCGCACCTGTATATTAAATGTAAAACTATTATAACCTGTGTTATGCAAATAAATGAATCTGAATCTGAAAAAATAATAATAATAATAATAAATAATAAATATTCATGGACATTTCACACAACGTCCTCTGGTCCCAAGCTAAGCTAATGTGCTTGTGTTATGGGTACCAGAATACGGATATAATACATAAACTACTTTTCTTTTGTAAATACATACTTATAATACATAGAAATAAACAAAAAACCGAATTACGACCATTTTTAAGAATTTTTCGAATTATGCTAGGGTATCAAAATTCACAGGTTACTTCCCGTTGCCCTAGAGCCTTGAAATTTGGCATAGATCAAGTCTATATAGTGCTGATATAGGGAAAATTCCAAAAACTTATAATTTGTCATCACATCACAAGTAAAAAAGTGTTTATACTAATACCAACTTATGAAGTAGCTGAAATGTAGGCGATTCCCTATATTTCAACTACAAAATTAAGTTGGTGAGTTGTTTTGAGTTCAATTAAATGATTATTTGAATGCAGTTACTTATGTTTATATGTCTCGTAGGTACGAAACCCTAAGTGTGCGAGTTTACCTCGCTCTTGACAGGTTTTTTTTATCTAATCCCACAACATAGAAGTTTGCACCCAAGTCTAAAAAATTATAGTAAACACTTGGCACTATGCAAAAAGGCAATATAATATATATTTATAGCACTTACCTATTTATGTTACGTTGTGTGTAATTGTATGTTATGTGTTAATTGATTAATATATATAAAGAAAAATAATTATATTTACAGCAGCTATTTCAGCTCTGCTGTGTTTCTTACGCCGCTTCTTCTCAGCAGATTGCGTCCTGAACCGGTGGTAGGGAAAAAAAAGTTTGGACCTGTCATAAGCATTGAGTTAATATGTAGGTACTACGTTAGTAATACAGTTCAATGGTCATAAGCACATAATTTTCTCAAAAAATTATGTTTACAGACAAATAAAGAAAAAGCTCGGTATTTTTTTTCTATAATAAAATTAAACACGATAGTTGTGTACATAATTATATTATACGTATGTCACTTCAGCCTTGTCTCATTTACACAATCTCCAATTAGTTTACTTTGTGACAAACTCACGACACGAAACAATTAATGAATGTAGTGACCATTGCCAAAGCCCAATATAGAATAAGTGGGTGAAGCTATTTGTCCACTTATACTTATCTCATTATATATTAGTAAAAACAGCTGTTAATAGCTAATAAACATTCAGAGATAATTGAAAAGGAAATAGGTGATGCCAAAAAACTTATAACTGCTCTTTACAGCATGCAATTTAAATGAATATCTTAGGAGATATGACGAAAAAAGAATTACGCGCTATAAAATAAAATACTTAAACTGTTGGCTGAGCAACGCGAACGTTTCCTCGGTCTTCTATCCATACCTACTCCAATGTTTGGATGTGTAATGATTTTTTAGGGTTCCGTACCCAAAGGGTAAAAACGGGACCCTATTACTGAGACTTCGCTGTCCGTCCGTCCGTCCGTCCGTCCGTCTGTCACCAGGCTGTATCTCAAGAACGGTGATAGCTAGACAGTTGAAATTTTCACAGATGATGTATTTCTATTGCCGCTATAACAACAAATACTAAAAATAAAATAAAATAAATATTTAAGCGGGGCTCCCATACAACAAACATGATTTTTAGGGTTCCGTACGCAGTATCTCAAGAACGGTGATAGCTAGACAGTTGAAATTTTCACAGATGATGTATTTCTATTGCCGCTATAACAACAAATACTAAAAATAAAATAAAATAAATATTTAAGGGGGGCTCCCATACAACAAACATGATTTTTTTACCGTTTCTTGCTCGATACTAATAACGTTGCCTTATGTTGCATAGATAATGGTACGGAACCCTTCGTGCGCGAGTCCAACTCGCACTTGACCAATTATTTTTATTGTGCTTTCACGTAAAGACTACTGGATGGAAAGACTACCTTCCAAAGGAAAATGGAATAGAAAATGAACTTATTTTTATCCTTTTCACCGCGGGTAACACCGCAGGGCACAGCTAGTGTTTCATATAATATTATAGTTGGATAATAAATTTAATATTAACTAGTTTATTTTGAGATTGTAGAAGCAAGTTTTTCCAAGTCACAAGCATGGCCGTCTTTTACCTACTGTAGGCCCTGGGACACATTAGGATATTTGCACCGAAATATATAATTAGAAATACTATATTACCGGCTAACACTCACAGTTAGCCGGTAATATAGTACTCGAAACCTGGGTCGACATCTTCGATCCCAAAACTGTGAGTGTTAGCCGGTAATATAGTACATATTTCTAATATGACTCAAACTCACGAAAATTTCAATACGGAAATATATAATGAAATGGCGATTAGGAGACCGCCAATAATCTTGAGGGCCTAGGCATGTGCCCAGTAAATAGGACGCGCCTAATCATAAATACCTTTTTTATAAACAGTTTTTAAGAAAGGTATACAATAGTTAAACCATATACCACCATAACTGTTCACACTACCTACTACATAAATATCTATTACATTGTGTGAGTTAATGTGCATTTCCTGTGACTGTTTCTTTAAATTAGGTTCTAGTATTACATTGAATGACGATGAGCCAGCGTAATAATATACCACATCTATTGTTTTGAACAAGAATGGCTGACCAACTTTGTTTCACTTATTTAAATGGAGTAGAGTAATATGAGATAGATATATTACTATTTATTGAAAAAAAGCTAGTGTTTTTGAATTCAGACTAACGTGTGATCTCTATTAAAGCTTTAATTTATAATGAATTTGTATTTTGTCTGGGTCATTACTATAGGCTACTGCCTTTTGTGATTTCTTTCGTTAGTTTAATCTCTAATACAAATAGTAATCTTGTTAGATCCGGCCAGTAATATGCTAATATTGAGCAAAGTACTTTGTATTGATCCAACATTGATGTCCTATATCTGATTGATTAGTTCTTAAATTTTTCATGTCTTGTAGTGAATATTATCTGTTTATCGTATTTCTCCTACGACAAGAGTCAGCTATGAATTACAAGTAATTTTGCAATCAAAATACAATTACTAGATTAAAATTTCAAAAATAAAAAAAATTTCAAATTAAAATTTCTAAAAAAATCAAAAGGTTTTCACATGGCCCAATAATATGTTGATATCAAAATCATGGATCAGTGTTCATAAATATTTTCGGACCAAATTAATGAAAAATACCAGCCAAAGTTCAAGTGATACGCTGGTTGCCTAGATACAAGTCGAAGCCGATCGATACAGCCAGTCTGAGCGGAGGCTGCTCTGTCCCAGATCTACCTACACAGCTATATACTTACAAATTTATTTAACACACCTTAAGAGTATAACTTCAAAAGTAATAAATACATTTACACTTCAAATTCAATCACAAACAATTAAAAATGCAATAAAGAAATCAACAAAAATACAATGTATTAAGCAGCTGTATTTTAGAATCTCAAGGACAATTAACATAAAATTAATAAATAAATAAATAATAATAATAAATATTCACGGACATTTCACACAACGTCCTCTGGTCCCAAGCTAAACTTATATGCTCGTGTTATGTATACCAGAATACGGATATACTACAATACATACGTATAATACATAGAAAAACCCAGACCCAGAGCGGGAATCGAACCCCCGACCTCTTGAACGGCAGTCCACTTCGTGAACCACTCGACCACGAGGCTCATTTATTGTCTAAAATTAATATATAGTATAGTCTTCTAATATATAAAATTCACGTGTCACAGTGTTAGTTACCGTACTCCTCCGAAACGGCTTGACCGATTCTTCTCAAATTTTGCATACATATTCAGTAGGTCTGAGAATCGGCCAACATCTATTTTTCAAACTTTTTTTTTTAGTATCGCAAACCAACGTTTGCCGGGTCAGCTAGTATTTTTATATAAATTATTATTTAGAAACCCAAAAATATACAAAAACTAGCTGTTGCCCGCGACTTCGTACGCGTGAAATTTATAAACCTTAACAAACAGAAGTTTACTATGACAATCGATAGATGGCGTTGTACCGTTTTTTTAAATCGCGCTATAGTTTCGTTCGACACATTAACACATAAGCTCGTCAAAATCTCTATAGTGTCGTTTTTGCATTTATAAATTAGTAAGGTTAAGGAAGAACCATCTTCTTGAACCAATCTGTCTATTAGAAAAGATCACATCAAAATCCGTTGCCTACTTTTGAAGATACACATAGGGGCAAACAAAAGTAATAACGTTAATTTATAATAAGTAAAGATGTTTCAGTCAGTAGATAATTAAGAAGGTTAAAGAAATCAATTAATAAAATACTATAAACAGTAAAATATCTTTTCCTGGATATTGTATACCGGCAAGTAATCGATATTATGAAAGTTTTCGAAAGCCATTACAATTTACAAACAGAAGTGACCTTTCAACGTAATGCAACCGAACACTATCGTCATACATTTATAAGTTAACTGCAACTGCGGCTTACTCTCGTGAAGTAATTGTTCAAGGTGACTTGAGAAAAAATTTTGATCACACGATCGATGTCTACATACTAATGCGCAAGTTTAACAAGCTACCGTCTTAGAAATACTATGATGGTGTATTCAAGTATGTGGTATTCACGCAATTACACTAGCAAATGATATTCATTAGGTACTTTATTTGCTTTACTATAAAATACTACAAACGTATAAAACTCGACAAACCTTATAAAATTTTCAAAATATTTTTGAATAATTAAGTATTTTAAAAATAAAAAGTTTTGCTGACTTCATGTGCCTTTGAAATTTGAAGCGTTTCCTCAATACTCAGGAGATAACTATCAGATCCTGACCTGGAGACAATGGGACTACACGGGAACCACCAGCTTTCAAATAAAAAAAGGATCATTAAAATCGCTGCGCCCAATTAAAAGTTATGAGGTAACAAACAAAAAAAAATACATACAGCTGAATTGAGAACCTCCTCCTTTTTTGAAGTCGGTTAAAAATGGTACAAGCGTGTTTTTTTTAGTAAGTATCCTTATTGTATCATTTGTTGTAGAGCAAATTCATCAAAATGTAGAGCAGCAACAAAGGTTCTATTTTTAAAAACGAAACCATTTTTTTTAAGTAATGAATATGGTTGGCTGTGCTGTTTATTAGTAAAAATATTTGCACGGATTGGACTAGATTATGGTATTTTACGTACCAATATAGAAATTTGTCACAAATTAAGAAAAATGCTGTTTATTCGACACCAAGCCAATCCCTGTGGTAAGGATATACATACAGAGACTCTAGTACGTTGTACAAAGCAATTAGTTGTCTGTGCTAATGAACATTTTTTTGCACCATTTGTACTTAAAACGAGAAAGTATCGAGATTTATCTGACATGAAACCGGAACACGTATCGATAGCGGACCAGTGTCATTGTTGTCCTTCGTGCGTAACGCTCTATTGTCCTGTCTCATAATGTACTGTAACTATGTACTAGGTGAGACAAAAAATCTTAGATCTGTGATGATGTATTTACAATATTTTTACAGCTCATAATTTGAAAGCTAAGAATGAGTTTGAAAGCTTCTTTTTCTTCTATTCATCATATATTTTTTTGTTTGGGCGATAAGTCCCAGCCTGCTCTTATTTCTTGATTTAAATGACGATAAAATAAGGTAAGAAAAGAATAGTTTAAAAAAACTAAAAAACACGCTTTATTTAATCGAATTATTGCATTGTCATCGGTCTTTGACAGGTGTGCAAAATTTGAATAAAATCTGACCGTTTAAAGTGGGTCAAAATAGCGTCCAAAGGAGTCGGTTACAAACATACAAACAAACATACAAGTGAAGCTAATATAAAGCGTGTAAAAAGCTAGGTACTTTGCGTTCGTAACACCCCATAATTTTGTGGTCTTTTGCGCTTCTATTGGTTTCTACGTAAGTACCAAGTAAACCACTTTTTTTTGTTTATAGCCTACTAAAGTATCTTTAGTAACCATCTCTCCTCTCTTTTACCTGGGAAGTAAATTGGGTGGTGACACTTGTATTCTTAATCCGTCACAACACGGACGAGTCTTTAATAATATCTAAAGTTAATTAACCTGCAGTAACACTCGCTTTTTGTATAATCTATTATTTAATAATAGGTATTGTAGTGATAGCAATTGTAGATCTAAGATATTTAATATAGATTGGAACGTAAACAGGTGCAGAAACGAGAAAAACTGGTATTCGAAGGTTATAACTATTCACTTGATACAAAAGCGTACCTTGGTAGCTTTATATGTTATTTAACAATTTAGAGAGGCGAAAGTGAAACTTGTGGTATTAGTAAAATATGAACGGTACCGGCTTTCCACATATTCACACTAATCAACAAAAGCGAAACTAATATTTTACACCTTTTTGATAGCTGTACAAACATTTAAGTTTTCTTAAGAATATAATATATTTTTGATTTATTAACTTGATCCAATTGGTCATTTATTGTAATGTTACGTTATTATTCAAATAAACCATCTATACTTAATATATAAAGCTGAAGAGTTTGTTTGATTGTTTGTTCGAACGCGCTAATCTCAGGAACCAGGTCCGATTTGAAAAATTCTTTCCGTGTTAAACAGTAAATTTATCGAGGAAGGCTATAGGCTATATAACATCACGCTGTGACTAATAGGAGAGAAGCAGTAGTGAAAAATGTTGCAAATCGGGGATATTTTCTAAATTCTACGGAGTCGCGGGCAACAGCTAGTTACGCTATAAATGTTTAACAAGTACATAAAAATCTTTTAGGAGGCAAAAGAAAAAAATATAAAGATTATCTCAATAGAAAATACTAGGAGGCAAATCTAGACATCTGGATCATTCGTCCCATAGCGCTATTGAATTACTGATATAAATCATCATCATAGCATTGCCCTGCCGGCTGCACTTCTCCGACGGCTTATGTTTGGCACAGCATCATTCTATCTTCTAAGCTTCTGTTACGCTTCCGTCTAACGTCATATCTGAACTTGCTCGTCTTTCGCGTAAGTCCTCTTCTTTACAATCCAATTTGTCTTCGGTTTTCTACTACTTTTGATTCCATCTCCATAAAATATTTTCTGCCAAACCGAGTGATCACAGATTGGAACAAACTCCCTGAAAGTGTGGTAAAGGCACCTACTTTAAACTGTTTCAATAATAGACTATACAAATTCTTTAAATCTTCGTGATACACGCGCATCAGCATAAAGCTGCTAGTGTGATTGCAATATAATAATAATAATCTACATTGTTTTGCATTCTGTTAAAAATATTTATAGCTGAAATAGAGATTAGCCAAAGAATTTCATAAAATGGTGTTCTTAAAAATAGATCGGTGTGCGCACAGCGACTATTATTTAGATTTTTACAGTTTGAGTTTATCTTGATAAAAACATTCCAGCTGTTACTCGAAAGCTGTTACAGGAATAAATTTCTTTTTAAATTAATTCTTTGTAACATAAACTTACAAATATTTTTGTGACTTTGATATAAAAGCGTCAGATTATCAATCTCTTTCTGTTAAGGTCGATTAAAAATGTCGATTTACTTTACTAAAGAAATAATGAAATTATAATCTCGTAAATATTCTTTAAATTATATGATCATCAACATGTTGCTAGCAAAACGCTCTACATTTTCATATATCATTTCTCCTGACTCGATTTTTTGCTGGTACTACCGCAGTGGTATTAAGCCAATACCTACTTAAATTTCAAAATAAGATTAAAATAAATGTTGTAATTAGATGTATAAAAATTGAGTGGTATATGAAAAACTACTTAATTCGTTGATTTGATTTCATTTTGCGTTTAATTAGCCAGATATTTAAAGCCATTTGAACAAAGTCTAGTATTCGCTTCATTGAACTAACTATAGTTGTGATTAATGGCAGTTAACATAGTCAATGAAGCTAGTTCTATATTAGCCAAAACACGTACGGCTTTGTCAAACAATGTTCATTTGGATATGTTTAACTTGAAAGATTTTCGTTGAAATGACGTCTTGTGTACACATGTACAGACTATTACGAAGCACGCTAATTTTACCAGTGTGCAATGTGCTACTGTTGCAGGAATTACCATACCAACCTACCACGGTTCAATAATTTATGACTTGGCTGACGTTGCTCTTACATCATTATTTACATAAGGAAGTTTTCATCCAGCATGAATCTTGCGAAACATATTTTACTGATTATTTATAAGCACGCTTGTGTAAGTGGGTTTATGGCTAGATTATTTTTGAAATAGCCAATTGTAGTAAGATTTATAGAACATTTTTCAGTTAAAATTGCTTTATTATTAATGTTGATTGGTCAGTGGTTTCATCTTTTCTCTATAAAATTTCTTGTGCAACATTTTTGATTTTAATTACTAATGAAAAAGCTTTGTTGTTATTCTTGAACTGATATTTCAATATTTACACAATAGGCAATAATATTAAATGAGATATTGTAGATGTTGTTTACAAACTGAAATTGTTAATAATTATTACATTAATTCTTTGTACCATTTCAAACGTTATGTTTGTTAAGAAATTCATCTTACGTTTTTCAGTTTAAAAATTCTGCATGGTTTATAAATAGTAGTTTAACTTCCGTTTATATGGATGATAAGTTTATTTATATGCAGGTATAAATAACGTTGATTGGTTAAATATTTGTATAGTTTAATATTAAACAGTCAAATTAATAAATACACCCACAAAACATGTACATAGCATAACCACATGAATAAACAAGAATCCGGTATTTAATCCAAGATAAAATGTTCCAGCCGAGCCCCCAAGCGAACAAACTATTTAACCGTGCAACTGGATTATGAATTTGAGTATTTTGTTCGTTCACGCATCGATAAACTAATATTGTTCTCTTTGATAAATAGCCAACGCTGTATAAAAATACACATTGCTCCGGATAAATTCACCTACGCAAAAGTTGCCTATATAATATGCTACATATATACCATCTGTTCCCATGGCAATGTATAGATAATTTCTGTCGTCACAGTTCTATATTTTGAACGACATTATTTTCATCATATATGTAATAGGCTTGAGTAAATTCCTTAGCAATGAGTCGGTTAAGAAACATGCGATATCTTAGTGTAACGATTGTAATTATAAGACCGATATTTTCAAAATAATAACATCCTATTATTATTTCTATACTAACCAAATTTGGGCTACTGTTTTCAGAAAAGACTGAAATCTTTCGAAAATATCTCCGTAATAATAATTTTGAAATGGTCAGAACGAAAACCACTATCATACTAGAAACTAGTAAAGCTACCGAAACATGCATAAACGTATAAACTAAAATCGAAATTAAAAATAAATTTAAACAAAGAATATAGAATGTGTTTATTAAAGTGTGTTTTTCTTTTCACAGGTACTAAGCTCCAAAGTGTGAACAGGACAAATTGAAAAGAATGACACGTCATTTTTGATCGTGAGTTCGTAAATAAACACCAACACTAAAATCGTATCCTCATGTTTTTGACTGATATCATAGGTCATTGATCTTAGCAGCATGCTATCAAGACTATTTAGTACAAAAACTTCTAGACATCCTGGTTTTAGACGTAGTAAACGCAGTCTGTGTTTGCAGAATATAAAATTAAATGTATGTCGAATAACGGTCGCTTTATTGTTTATCGAAATGACAGTGAGTGGGTTGGCACGGGGCCCGATTAAACCACCTTCATAGGTGTGTCAGTTATCTATTAGTATTCGAAAAGCAATTGCTACATCAACCAACCAAATACATAACTAATTAAACAGCAACATAATGGCACCTCAATTGAACAAATATTCGTCATTTATTTACATTATCGAAGGCTTATTTAAGCGTGGCATTGAAATGTATAATTGTAAATATATGATTCGAAAATTGCCATTAATACGTCTGATTTAGTTAACTTTTAAAATAATTATGTAAACAATAAAATTAGAACATTTTGTTTTTACAAAAAAACATCAGTCTGCTAAGGTAATTTGTTAGAAGATTCAGGTGCTATATAACCTCTAGAGAGGCCTCAAAACAGTCACTACATATATTATTTATAACAAAATATTCCTAAAGTATGTACCTCGGCCAGAAGTCAATAAATAAGAAAAAAAGAGTCTAGTAATGTGCATAGAAAAGCAACGCAATGATTAATTCGTGTTAATGATATCAACAAACCGTTAGCAAGACCTATCATCACCGCCCACAAACTCAGTAGCCGTCATCATTAATCAAAATAATCACCGATTGTCTGCCCATTCTTGTATTTAACTCCCATAACTGTTATTATTTGTGCCTCTGTCATCATTAAGAGCTCAATAGTGTTATGATAATGTTATGTTGTTTATCAATAATCATATTTTGTAAATACTTCTTTCGTATTAACTCATATAGTCATTTTTTTGGCCTTAAAATGGCGTGCGTGAGTCAGGTTTGTATCAGCCATCAATTCATTACCATATGAATGTCAATTTTTAACTTTCTACTAAATAATTTAAAGGAAATTAGCGACAAAATTAGAGAAGTGTATTTAAATTTTCACTCAAGACGCAATAGTTAAACATCAGTTATGAGAAATTTAAAACACAAACTTGATTTGATATTTTGAATTTAGAGTGACTTTTAGGTGCGCTTCTTTCACAAACGCTGTTCTGTTTATTTATTAATCCCTTGCGCTGTGTTCTGGTTAGGTACCTTGTGAATATTTGAAATCAAGGACAACCTCGATCTATATATACATATAACGTACAAGTAAGCTTATTATACAAGTTAGGGACGTTAGAACTATCTAGGTTATAACTTATAATACACACACAATGTAGAGCTTTACTAATTGGGGGTTTAATTTAAGTTAGCAGTTAATAAAGATCTCTTACATATTTTTAGATATATTTCGTAGTTACTAAAAGAAAACACTTGAAATGCTCAATACAACTTGAATAAGTGGAGGTTTGTGAAATAAATGTAGAGATAGATACTAAAAAGATCCAACGGTTTAGATACAAATTTTGTAAATAATGGTGTTTGTATTATATTATAACTTATTTCCACAACACATAATTTTTTATAATTGCATTGCAATGTACAGTTTTATATGTTAGGTAGAGTATTATCAAAGCATGATATTAAAATAGTTAACTATTGCGGCAAGGAATTAACGCGTTTTGTTGTAATAAATTCAGTAGGTATCTAATTATTGTGTTGATAGAACAAATATTTAACTAAAACAAGAATACTGTTCAAAACTTTAGTAGCATGTTATTAATGGCCATTTTAACATTTTAACACTTTTTTTATATAACCAGGCTGGACCTAAAATGGCATCACTATTTAAACCATAAAGAATCTTCCGATTCAATCTTGGGATATTTTGTCGTCAATGATATTCAACTATATTTGAATCTCCCTTTTTTCGTATGTAATTGACTAAGTTTTCAATATCTTAATCATGCTGTTACATATTAAGTGAACAGTATCTGTATGTGAATGTATCTATAATAAACTTTGAGATGAGTAAATCTCTCTAACAATCTATGTTAGCTAAGCGACGCAAGTTGCACCTTGAACTGCATTTGAGATTTGCAACAGTATAGTGAAAGTCATTGTAGTATGTGCAATCGTATATTATCGTTTAAATTTGTTAGCAATTGCATTTGTATGAGCTACTTTGTTTAATTTGCAAACGCTAATGTTTTATTTTACGAAAAGAAAAGTTTAGTATTATAGTCATCTCGAAATATTAATTTTATTAGTAGTTGCTGCCAGCGACTTCATTCTTCTGGCATTATGTAAGGCATCAACAGTTTTTAGTGGAATGATTTTCTTGTATTAAATCTAGCTTATATTTTACATTACATTGGTTTACCAACGAGAATGGGTAATCCAATAGGCAATCTAATGTAAAGGTGAGGTAAGATATAAGGGTAGATAAACATATTAAATCTTTACATGCTTATGTACATTACTAATTATTATATTAGTATTTATAGATTTATGGTCTTATTCATAATGACTTATCGGAAGTTTAAAAGTTCGAGGTTTAAAATAGGTTCGCGAAAATTGTCAAAACTTGTTATTCATAATAGTCTTTTTACGCTAAAACGTTTATTATCTTTCCGATAAAATCTCCGTTTAAACCTCCGATAAGTAAGTAAGTATAGGTAAGATATGAATAAGACCATAAATCTTTACATACTTATGTACATTACTAATTATTATATTAGTATTTACAGATTTACGGTCTTTCGACCATTTTCGCGAATCTATTTTAGCGAACTTTTAAACCTCCGATAAGTCATTATGAATAAGACCATTAATGTAGAGTCAAGAAGCATCTTAAGTTATCTGAAGTTTTAAAAAGAAAGACAGTAAGCCTTAAGACCGATTTAAAAATATACTTGATTTTAAATTTAGCCTATAGTACCATACCATATACATATAAGTCTAGAAGAACTAAAATGTGTAATCAAGTAAAAGGTTAACTAAAACTAATGACAAAGCTAAGCTAAATGAAAATACGAAACCCCAAAAATGTGAAGACAAGTTAATAAGATTCATTTTAATATGTACGTATTATTTTAATGTAAAGGAAATATAAAAAAATCTACTTAAAAAGCGTAGCTAATAATGACTTAAATTAATTAAAACATTAAATTCTTCCTCGTTTATGATATTTTAGTTGTTTTCCGTCGAAACTAACATTTATTTAATTTTATCCGCATCCGCACTTTGTTGGTAATATTCAGTACAGCTCGTACATGTGTTTATTCACATTTAGAATATGTTTATGTTGTGATTGTATTTTCAATCGGTCATAATTAATTTACATTTCGAAAGATGATCTGAAAGTAACACATTGTTTAAATACTTACTATGGTTTAAACTCTATATAATTTTCTTTTAATTCTTCATATATTAGGCCTGTCAGATAGCCTACTGCATATTGATACTGAGGAGTTTTTAATTTTTCATTTCGTAATAACTACTGAAAGATGTAAAGATTTAGGGGGTAGACTAAAAGGCTCGTATACAGACGAAAGGCAGAATGTAGCCCCATTTTAATAATGACCGGGTTATAACAAACACCCGCTGCTTTATATCACCAAAGGCCAGGGGATAAATTCTGGGTAAATATCAGCAAACATAAAATTAAATTAACGTGGGCATATCCGAGGGAGTAAAATTTTAATGAGAGACTGTGTGTGATTTATTTATGTCATGCTTTACGAGTACTTACAGACACGAATTTAATAATATACAGACAAGGCATCTTAATCAGTAGACATTTAAGTGGTGTAGAGATTGAGAAAAGTAGATGAAATTTATACTTAGAGGAAAAATAAAATGAATAGATAAACACGATAATACTCACATGAATTCTAAATACGTAATTATTTATAAGTTGAAAAATTTAATATAATTTATTCTAAGCGTTTCTCTGTTAAATAATTCAATATTAGTAGCATGTTTTCTTCGAACGTCTTCGATATTTAAATATTCATACCTCTATGTGATTGGTCAAAACAAGAAATATCTGCGCCTTTCCAATATATTTTACTACCGATTTAATAGTCACTTTCATATGTGTATTTTTATTACCTAACTTTATGTCACTGAAGCTCATAAATTAACATAAATGGTTGACCCTGATTAGTTAGTTCACAGCAATGTAATTAATTGGACATTTTTATTATAACCACTAGCTACCCGTTCCGGCTTCACACGGATCACGTTTTTTTTGGCGCCATGACATTTTTATACATACATAAAAATTTAACAAATTATACTCATAAACCTTTCTCTAGTATCACTGTCAGGTAGTAAAATCTTATGAAAATGCATTTTGTAGTTTTTAGGGTTCCGTACCCAATGGGTAAAAACGGGACCCTATTACTGAGACTTCGCTGTCCGTCCGTCCGTCCGTCTGTCACCAGGCTGTATCTCAAGAACGGTGATAGCTAGAGAGTTGAAATTTTCACCGATGATGTATTTCTATTGCCGCTATAACAACAAATACTAAAAATAAAATAAAATAAATATTTAAGAGGGGCTCCCATACAACAAACATGATTTTTTTACCGTTTCTTGCTCTCATATAACAAACGTGATTAATTACGTGCCTTATGTTGCATAGATAATGGTACGGAACCCTTCGTGCGCGAGTTGGACTCGCACTTGACCAATTTTTTCATATCGCTAACAGATAGAAGACGTGACAAGTGACTTTAGTAGTAATATGTCAAATAAATTATTCTTGGTTTTCGCTATACATAACTACACTGTAATAAGCGGAGTAGAAACGGGCATATAAATTGATGAATGGACACGCCAAAACGTATGACACTTCACGACTGTCGTATTACCTTGCACTTAACGCTAGCATAAATGCAATTTGGCACTGTAAATAATTTTGCATAAATCATAACCGACTGACAGATTTGTTATTTAGTAAAGACGAATGGAGGTCGTCACAGAACGTGTCATAAGCCAAGGTATATACAAATAGTTATTTGGGTTAGAAATAGATGTTTTGACTGTCCTGTTGTTTGCGTGACTTTCAATTTGGCTTAGTTATATTTAAAAATTATTAGGTGGTGATTCTTTTGATAAAGCTAGCGAAAATTATGATATCTTAAAACCCAAACAACACTAAACACTTATTCAAAGAGTCAGTTTTAAATTTGCTTAAGAGGGCACGATACCAAATTATGCTCCATACAAAAATATGGGTATCGTACTTCCCTTTTTCTTCGCGAAAGTTAAACCGATTTTAATTGTTTCTACGCTATATCATAGATGAAGAGTATATCTATGCTTCTGTCACTTTCTTTTTTTCAATATTTTAGAACTAACAGAAATATGACCATCCGAAAATCCCGTTTTTTTCGGCTTTCTTTAGGTAAAGTTGCAGCATCTATCACACATATTTGGTAACGTTTTACCAAAAAAAAAGTGATACAAGCATAGATATACTCTTCATCTATAATACAACGAGTTGCAGAAAGGTGTAGTCATAATTTAAAGTTGCATTAGATAGGCCTTAAATATTATAAATATTACAGTTACACATAGAAAAATACAGTTGGTAAGTTCTTTTTTGTTTATTGCCATCTATTAAATAACTACCAGAAACGCATCAATTATGAGATGTTTACGGTTTATTGAATGCGATTGAACGTTACGATAAAAGATGACCTCATAGTAGTGTTGTATTTAAAGAAGATCGATTAATTTAATAAATTAATTAAACTTTTATGAACACATAAAAGTCATAATATAACTAGTATTTGTAATTTCATCCATGCCTAGTGCCTAGTCACCGGCCATGTGTAACGATACTCAAATATGACTACACCTTTCTGAAATACGTTGTATAGCGTAAAAACAATCAAAATCGGTTTAACTTTCGCGAAGAACTTTTTTCTTCGTAGGAGTACGAAACGTCTTTTTTTCAAAGAATTTGTAGGTAAAATCTGCTTCAGCTATATTTGTCCCTTTCAGCGCGGTGCTCGGGGATAGGGATAGCAATACCTACATGAGGAGTACAGTACCCTCTTAAGGGCCTACATCAATATTATCGTATATCATCGCCGACACGTACATATTAACACAGCCAGTAGGCACAGAAAATGAAGAATTAGGGATACTTTTACTGCTGTTACTATATTTTCGATTTTCAGAGATTATCATCTAGACATTTACAATTAGAGATATAAGTAGAATGTGCGATGGCGAAAGGAGTAATGTTATGCATGAATGGATCTAGACATATCGGTATAGATATACGATAACACTAAAACAAAATATGTTTAAAATAGAACTTGAAAATAAATACATAATAACATCATCACAGTGTCACGCCTTTTCCCAATGGGGGAAAGCAGAGACTATAGAGCGCCATCTGCTACGATCCAACCACATTTACTTACCTTCATAATATTGCAATATTGTACAGCAAAATAATTTTTGTAAGGCTCGTCGTAAATAAAATACCTAGTGAACAAATTGGTATAAGTACATATTGCTAATCAACGATACTTAACTATCATCTAAACGACCTTAAAGAACAATGTCAACTATTGTTTGAAACGAATTCAATGAGCTCAATTTCCTTTCGCAACGTATCGGTTTAGTCATAACTTATAATACAATTATGTTCCCTTTTTAGTGACATTCTTGAATTCAGTTACTAAAATGTTGATGTAATAAATTTTGGCTTCTTTATCTTGTTATAGTCGTGATATGACGGGCCTCGTGGTCTAGTGGTTTATATAACGGTCTGCCGTTCACGAGGTCTCGGGTTCGATTCCCGGTCAAGACAATCATTTGTGTGATGTTTTTAATCGTCATACAAATGTTTGTACTGCGTCTGGGTGTTTACTATCTATTATAAGTATGTATTTACAAAAGAAAAGTAGTTTATGTATTATATCCGTATACTGGTACCCATAACACAAGCATATAAGCTTAGCTTGGGACCAGAGGACGTTGTGTGAAATGTCCATGAATATTTATGTATTATTATTTATTTATATTTCAATAACATTCTAGATATCAATAAATAAAATTTCAATGCAAAACCCTCTATTTAGAAAAAGCGTCTACCAACAGTTATTATATTGGACTAACCTTAACAATCATATGATTCTATCTATTTTCACATTATAAGTAAGTAAGTACTATTTACTTTATTTGTATGTTACGAATATTCTATAATCTTGATTTCTTTCCTTAATATTCTATGTTCGGTGCTTTAAAAGACCATATTCACTAGTCTTGCTACAGCTCCTTATATCCTAATCTTATTATGGACTAGCTGTTGCCTGCGACTTCGTACGCGTGAATTTTTGAAAAGTTTATCCGTTTTTGCAACATTTTTCACTGATGCTGGACTCCTATTGGTCACAGCGTGATGTTATATAACCTATAGCCTTCATCGATTTATGTACTATCCAGTGTTTCCTAAGATTAGCGCGAATAAACAAACAATCTCTTCAGCTTTATAATATTAGTATATAAGTATAGATTTCTCCGTGTTTGTATTATTTATATAAAATACGTATAATTTATACTGTTAGATATCATAACGTTACACACAATACAAGCTTTTTTACTCTTAATTAAGATGCAATCAAACATTTGACATTCACATATCAGTCAACTTTATTCTTTACAGAATATTATTTTAGTAAAGTAGGTGATTCCAAGTGTCTTTAACATTTCTACACCTGTATGATTTATTTTAGATCTACAACGACCGTGATGTTTACCACAAGGTGAAGTATTTTGATATTCTGGGTCACGATATGTGTTATGTCTCAAGGACATTAATATTCCCGTTTACACGAGGCTGCTCTCTTAATACTAATTGCAACTGCAGGATTTCTTTGATATAGAATTAGTTCGTAACATTATAATTGTGAGACATTAATTTATCTAAATTATTTAATGATTAGTATACTAATAAACTAAATTATGGTGGAAAAATTGATTGCCGCAAGCGGGACTTGAACCCACGACCTCGGAATACCGTTCCGAAGCTCTTTCCAACTGAGCTTATTGCGGTCGTGCTTATAGCATTCAAATTTACCACCACAATCGTTACTCGATTGAGTTTATATCGTATTTCTACGTACATCAAATACGTCAATTGCAAAATCAATAAATTACTTTTGATTAGTATACTAGTTAAATCTGAATAAGCATTAATACGAGGAGTTAAATCTCTTTTTTTTTTGTTTTTACCCCTAAATACGGAAGTTAGATAGTAAAACGCCATTGAATCTATTATTTTTATCTTTTTTCCACATTTCATAATGATAACAATATTATTCTCGATATATGTAACACGATAACAGTATTACATAAATATTTCATTGGTTTTGTGACAAAAGTATGCACTGGTTTTTCTTTCAAAATCCTTTAGTAGGAGCTTCCAGAAACTAAATATCTCTTATGTAAGGTACAACTATTTACTACGGGCATTGTCTAGCAAGACTGCTTTCTGCATCTGGGCGGTCACCGACTTGCAATTGACGCCAAGCCTCTCGAGGTTTTGGGAGTGGCTCTTTGGGACTAAATTGTTCACCGACACTACTTGGGACTATTTCTGTTGATTATCACCCTCCACATGTCTTTTCCTTAATATTATTTACAATTATTATACCGTACCCATACAGAACATATATTTTTATTAAAATGGGATTGATGAGATCACTAGGATATTAAATACTATCAACATGAACGTCTATATCGTAGTATGTAGTCAACATAGTAGGTACAATACCATATTATTAATTATCATTCATCGTGCACAATATAATTTACTGCCGATTTAAATTTATTAGACATGTTACTTAATAAATCACATAGATAAATAAAAACTTTCTTTTAGAAAGAAACATCTATACATAACAAATTATTTACGATACGCGTTTCGATCGATCGCAGCTTGAATGCATTTCAATTCTACCAGTGTCTAGATAACTTATAAATACTCGTAGGTGTATGTCCATGCATAGCTGCAGTTTGTAGGTCATGTGGTAATGAAAGGTATTTTATTATTATTTCTGTCCTGTGCCAAGAGCGAGTTCCAAACATGATTCATATATTACGATCTCAGAATGCAGCTCGGTCACTTTTAATGTTCCGCGGTGATGGCATCTTTGTTGGCCTCGCTATATTTGTAGCGAAGTACATGGGATATTGTTATGATGACACATTAAAATTCAGGTATAGACTATTCACTTTAATTATAACTGCGACCGATATTACTAACATCTCAACAGAGAACTCGAAACTAAACTACTATAGACCAAAATCAAAGTGGAGAAGGTCCGTGTCCAACACGGAATATTAATGGCCTGGACTCCAAGCACTGGAGAGAGAGAGAGAAGATGCTGAGAAGAAAAGATCAGATCAGAATATACACTTGCTTATTTTCAAGACATTTCTGCAGTTTCTGGCACTACGTTATTTCAACCACTAGTCTATCACCGCTCCGTTTTACAATATCACTGAAAAGTATATCTTAACAGTGTACACAAAAGAACGAAAGTATTGTAATATCACATTTGAATATAAATGCGCATGCAGGTAGCATTTTTTGCTCATGCCTCACATGCCTTTGTTTATGTCTACTTTGTCTGTAAACGGGTTACCTATCGCATACTTAATAACTGTCTAGGTATACGACTGGCCTTATTCGATAGACTATTTTATAAATAAGTGTATGTTTTAATATAACATCACGTTTGCCTTTAAACATGCGGTAAGCACAGATGTGTTAACTTATAGTAATAGTGTAAGGTTAATAATTAAGCTAAGGAAAAGATTTTATTACGGCTTTCAGCTATAGATTGATTCAAGACTCGCATTTTAATTATAGCACAAAAAAGACCAGTTTTTTTACCGTAGCGCAGATAAAGTTGCGCCGATGACCGCCGATCAATCAGTAAAAGTTTTCATAAATTATAATGTAAGAGTTTGTCTAAGCTGGTGTCGACTCCGAAACCTCTTGACAGATGTCAAGTCCTATGGTCAAACTTTTCCCTATCAATAGAAAGAGCAATTAATCAGGAAATGTTGTTCGCCACACATCACGTCGTAAGTTCCCGCGGGGCGAAAAGCGGGCTATGGAGTGCCGCCTAGCTACGCTGAATGTTCAGGGAGGATTAAAAGATAAGATGGATGAAGTGTGTGATTTGGTGATAGACAAGAGAATAGATGTTTTGTGTGTGAACGAAACCAAGCGAAAGGGTGTAGACGTGACGCAGCACGGAGGTCTGACTGCTATCTGGTCTGGTGTCCCAGAGACACAAAGAGCTAGTCAGGGCGTGGGGATTGTCCTATCAGAAAGAATGAGAAACTGTATGAAAGACTATAGATGTATAAGTGGTAGAATAGTATGGGTGAGGGCTAAGGTGGGGCTTAACTCCCTCTTTATTGTAGGGGTATATGCCCCTGATATGGGAAGCTCGCTGCCAGAGAGAGAGGAATTCTGGGGTCAGTTATGGGATGTTGTGAATGAATGTAGGATGAATGAAAAAATAGTTATGCTTGGAGATTTTAACAGTTGGGTTGGAGTAAAAAGACAAGGATATGAGGGAGTATTGGGTGCTTTTGGAGATGATAGAGTGAATGAAAACGGTATGAACCTTCTGGATATTTGTGTGGAAAAGAAACTTTCTGTGATGAATACCATGTTTGATCACAGAAAGATTCACAGGTACACTTGGGAAAGGCAAGACAGTCGAAGTGTGATTGATTTTGTGATCTTGGATGAGAGGCTAAAGAGAAAGGTTACGGACGCAAGAGTATATCGGGGTGTCAATGTGGGGACAGATCATCATCTCGTCATGTGCAGAGTAAACGATATATTCAAGACTTGGCGCCATCGAGCTCGAGCGTCCGTAACCCCGCTAGAAAGAATTAGAGTAGAAAAATTAGAGGAACAGGATATCAAAAAGATGTATAAGGAAGAAGTGAAAGAGATGACTGATAAAGTATGGGATGGGGTGAAAGACTTTAGTTTAGAAGAAACTTGGGAGTTGGTTAGAGATAGTATGATACAAGTAAGTACAAAAGTATGTGGTGTTATGAAAAGGAATTGTGGGAATAGAATGAGCAGAGTTTGGGTAGATGATGAAGTAAAGGGTTTGGTAGGAAGGAAAAAGCAAGCATGGCTGGATCTATTAAATTGTAAAGCGCAAGTAAGAATGATGAGGAATGGAAATAACGCGCTAGATATAATGAAAGAGAAGTATAAAGAGCTAAAAATCAAAGTAAAAGAGCTTGTAAAATTGAAGAAGAATGCATGGGAAGAGAAAGAAAACATAAAGTTGTGTGATAATTTTCGTGAAAATATCAAACTATTTTGGAAGAAGGTAAAAGAAGCCCGTGGATCGACAGGAACGTTAAAGATGAATGCCATAAGAGGAGACGATGGATGCTTAGAAAGTGAAGAATGTAAGGTTTTGGAACGTTGGAAAGGTTATTTTGAAGGTTTATTTAGGTTGCAAGGTGATGTACAGGAAGTAGGAGAGCGGTTGCAAGCGAGAAGCGTGGAATCATTTAGTGAGAGTATAGGTGAGGGCGACGAAAATCAGATTGAACTGGATGAGGTTCTGAAAGCATTGAAAGGAATGAA
Source organism: Orgyia antiqua (assembly GCA_916999025.1). Classification (NCBI taxonomy): domain Eukaryota; kingdom Metazoa; phylum Arthropoda; class Insecta; order Lepidoptera; family Erebidae; genus Orgyia; species Orgyia antiqua. The sequence goes on from OU779869.1 coordinate 6,815,977, forward strand.
ACTTGGAAAGGCAGCTGGATATGATAGAGTGTCCACAGAGATGCTGAAAGGCGGTGACGGGGTGGTAGCAAGTCTGTTGTGCCGGATCTTTAATATGTGTTGGAGACACGGCCGTGTACCAGACGACTGGTGCAAGGCTGTTATAGTTCCACTGTATAAGGGAAAAGGTTCACAGCAGGAATGCAAAAACTACCGCGGCATTAGCCTTTTAAGTGTTGTAGGCAAATTGTACGCTAAGGTATTAATTAATAGAGTGATGAGTATGACAGATCAAAAATTATGGGATGTACAAGCAGGATTCAGGAAGGGAATGGGATGTGTGGATCAGGTCTTCTCCCTAAGGTGTATAGCCGAAAAACACCTGGCTAAACACAAGAAAGTATACTGCGCTTTCATAGACTTGGAGAAGGCATATGATAGCGTGTGGAGGGACGAATTGTGGTCGACACTATCTATGTATGGAGTTGACGGGCGCTTGGTGCAGGCACTGAAATCTCTTTATAGGGATTCTAGAGCCTGTGTCAGGATAAATGGGGCATATACTGACTGGTTTAGTATCTCTAGGGGTGTGAGACAGGGATGTGTAGCGTCACCATGGCTGTTTAATCTATACATGGATAGTTGTCTGGTAGATTTGAGAGAGAGTGATGATGGATTGGTTATGGGTGAGCTGCCTATCAAGTGTCTTCTTTACGCGGATGATCAAGTTCTACTTGCACCATCTGCGGAAGAATTGCAAGATATGGTAACTAGAACGAATGAAGCATTTAGACTAAAAGGAATGAAAGTAAACGTAAACAAGACGAAAGTTATGGTGTTTGAAAAAGAGGAGTGTATGTCTGCATGTAATATTAAAATAGATGATGAAAGTGTGGAACAGGTACAAGAATTTGTTTATTTGGGAAGTGTTTTTACAAGAGATGGTAAGGTTGATGCTGATGTGGAAAGAAGGGTGTTAGCGGGAAATAAGCTGAATGGTGCCTTGCATGCTATTGTGGCTAACCAAGCGATTACTGAAAAGGCTCGAATGGCGATCCACAATGGCGTGTTGTTACCTACGCTTATGTATGGAAGCGAATGTTGGGTGTGGCAGGAGAAGCACAAAAGTAGAATAAATGCTGTAGAGATGCGCTCTTTGAGAAGTATGTGTGGTTTGACTTTGAAAGAGAGATTAAGAAATGAAGTTATAAGAGAACGTTGTGGTCTGAAAGAGGATGTAGTGACTAAGGTGGAGAAAAGTATGCTTAGGTGGTTTGGTCATGTGGAGAGGATGGATGAGAGACGCTTAACGAAAGGCATATACACGGCGAAAGTAAGTGGAAATGCTGGGAGAGGACGCCCGAGAAAAATATACTCCGATGTCATCGCTGGGATACTCCAAAAGGGGCAAGTGCGTAGCACTTACAACCGTCGGGCATGTATGACCAGATGTATGAGTGTGGATGAAGCCAAGGAAGTGTGCTTCGATCGTGGCAGATGGCGCTCTATAGTCTCTGCCTACCCCCATGGGAAAAAGGCGTGATGTTATGATGATGATGATGATGATCAAAATTTTCTAAATTAGGGTTGATCTAAAAATATTTCTACGCAGCCATGTAGCTAAAGCATAAACGGAACTACATCTATCTATACTAAGAGCGACCGGAGACTAATGATTACTTTTACCAAGTCGCATGAATAAGCTATTATTAAGAGTATAGCATTATTTGTCAGTAGAAAACGAACTATCGACCTTGACGCCACCACCGCGACCGGAACCAATCTACTTTGTGCTTTTGAATAGGAATACCATTTTCATAATGCACTATTATGCCTTTCAGATGTTATACGTTTATTACAATAGCTTATTAAGGTTTTATTTAGGCCAGTCGGCAAGACTACAGATAGATGCGATAAAATCTAGCTAATGGCGGCCACACACGCTAGGGTTTGCATGATGGTTATAACTTTGCATGCAAAACCGACAAGCATAACCGAGTTTCATACTACACATACACGTTAGGTTTTGCATGCACCATCTTGCCATGAACTCTCAGTTGAGCTACGTAGTACGTGACGTGACGGTGTGTGTAGGACGCCAATACCAAACTACAATGGACGACGACGATGTGATAGCTGTACTTGGCCTAACACTTGTTCTGCAGAACAGAAAAAGAAAAAGAAATCGCACTGAATGGTCTAAACGCTGGTTATTGAAAAGAAAGCAATTCTCCCACGTAAATTTGATAAATGAATTGAAATTTACACCAACAGATTACAAAAATTATTTACGAATGGATGAAAAAATTTATTCGCAAACAATTAAAAACTGAGAACTGTGGCAGGCAAGCTCGCCGGATGCCACACACGCTCGGTTATGCTCGCGTGCAAACATAACCGAGCGGCATAAAATATCAATTTTGATATTTGCTCGGTTGCATGTACATGCACCGATAACTGTACAGTTTAATCACATACACGCTAGGGCTTGCCTGTCGGTTATGCATGCACGGCTGAAACCATCATGCAAAACCTAGCGTGTATGGCATCCATAACGGTGTCCTATAGTAATATTAATGTTTTGTCTAAAAATATATTTTAAAGTAGTTGTGACAATCAAAAAGCGGAATACTATAAGAGGAAATATACATTGTCAATTGTATTATCACTAGTAAACTGAATAATCTACTTAGTTTAAAAACTAAAAAACACGCTTAAATATCCTGAATATTTTTTAAATGATTGCATCAGCAATACTCAATTCTATGCTACCTACTTACAAAACGTTGACAGTTTATGTTGTCAGAGACTAAAGGTTCTGTCTGTTGTCACATGTTGTCACAATCGTAGTAAACACAAGTAAACAATTATAATATTTTAGCTGATTCTATAAACAAAGCGTTTTTATGTGAAATTATCTGATTGTACATACAGTGTAAACTCTTTATAACGAAACTCGAGGGACTGAGCATTTTTTGTCGTTATAGAGAGTTATCGTTATATGGAGTGAACAAAAAAAACCAAATTAATAAGAATTTTTAATACAAGAATTTTTAATTGTATGTATGTCTTAGATAATAAATGCTCGCTTTCCGTTTACTGGCCATGTTAACAGTTTCAAAGTAGGTTTACGATTGATAATACGATAGGTACCCAGTATGCTTGGTCGAAGACCATCACTTCCGAGAAAACAATGCGTCATACTGCACGTGTACAAGGCAATTAAAGATAACAAAAGCTAGACCGACCTCGGATGTTTCGGAGCTTCAAAGTCTTTTGTTACCTGATAACATAACATAAACAATAATACCGATAATAAATATTTACTGTCTACAAATATGAACACATTTCTTCGTAATAGAGAATGGCGTATCGCTATAAAGAGTGTTTCAATATGTGAGTTTTAACGCAAACCAACCAACTTGGGCTCACTCCAACGTTATAGGGAGTTTATCGTTATAAAGGATAACGTTATAAAGAGTTTACACTGTATATGGAAGGCAAACGTAGAAACACAATAATCTTGGTGAGTCTACTCATATACAATTAAACTATTACGTGTATAATTAAAAATACTCTTAATTAAATTAAAAATACAATAATAATTAATAAATAATTAAAACTAAATAACTAAATAATTAATTAAAAATACTCTACTTCAACATGCTATTCTAGTAATTCTGATCAAGGAATTGGGATTATTCTTTTAAATTATTGCATTGTCATCGGTCCTCGTTAGGTGTGCCAAATTTCAGATCAATCCGTGTGTGCAAGTGGCTGAAAATCGCTTTCAAAGATTCTGTTACACAGATTAATACATTGATAGATACATACCAAACTTATAAACGCGTGTTAAAAAGGAAGGCTCATTGTCCCTAACAATGAGCCAAATTAATGATTACCCATGATGCTAGGCATAAGATAGAGCTAGGCATTAATCAAAATAATAATTTCTTTGCTTTTTTAGGGTTCCGTACCCAAAGGTTAAAAACGGAACCCTATTACTGAGACTTCGCTGTCCGTCCGTCCGTCCGTCCTTCCGTCCGTCTGTCACCAGGCTGTATCTCAAGAACGGTGATAGCTATACAGTTGAAATTTGCACAGATGATGTATTTCTATTGCCGCTATAACAACAAATACTAAAAATAAAATAAAATAAATATTTAAGGGGGGCTCCCATACAAAAAACTGATTTTTTTTACCGTTTCTTGCTCGATACTAATAACGTTGCCTTATGTTGCATAGATAATGGTACGGAACCCTTCATGCGCGAGTCCCACTCGCACTTGACCAATTTTTTTATGTTTGAGTTTAGTTTTTGACTGTATAAGTGCAATTAATCCAAGAAAGTTTAGAGCGTAGCAGATGACGCTCTATAGTCTCTGCCAACCCCCAAGAGAAAAAGGAATGACGGTGTATTAATATATAATTTGTTAACAATTTAAGTTGATTTCTTATATCCTTGTTATTCACAACAACATTTCTGCCATTCAAAAGAGAAATTTGCAAACGCAACATGGCGAACGGCTAATGGCTATCTACAAATTTGGCACTACGAGGGTCGAACCCCTCGACAGCTCCCCTACGTTGCAACTGCAGTATGTATTGATTAACAGTACTCGTATGCCGGACAAAATTATATTTCCGATTTCATTGTGTAAATAGAATTACCAATCAAATGGAATATTTAATAAATGCGTACCTACAATAAGCTAACATTGTGTCCAATTTCCTTTTCAGACTTTCACCGCTTGGTGCAACAGCCATCTAAGGAAAGCCGGCACTGGCATCGAAAACATCGACGATGACTTCCGCAATGGCCTAAAACTGATGTTGCTGCTAGAGGTCATCTCTGGTGAAACCCTCCCCAAGCCTGACCGCGGCAAAATGCGTTTCCACAAGATCGCTAACGTCAACAAGGCTTTGGACTTCATTGCCTCCAAAGGTAATTAAAACCTTTAGTCCCCTTATAAGGCTATAAAGTCGCAGATTAGATCGCTATATTTTCTGCTGCAATCATTTATTTAGCCACAAACGAATTCTTATTATCAAAATCGTATCATAAACTAACACGAAAACAACGAGCTAAATTTCTAACAGATCTATTTCCATGTATTTTGCCAGAACGCGTATTTCTGAGCTTACAGTAGGCTCTAAGAATAGATATTGATAGGTATCTAGGAATAAAATTAGTACATCATGAATATACAATAACGACATACACTTTCATGATTCCCGTTAATTCAATCAAATGAACGTATTCCTTTTCACTTCCTGTCTATTTTGATGAAACTCAGTAGTAAAATTAGCTACATCACGCAAATAAAATATGTAACTGAACATAAAATAAGCACAAGTAAGCCAAGGGTAGGTTACCTTTGAGTACCAAAATACACATCTTATGATATACAATACAGTGTCCTTGGCATTACATCAACATATATTATTACAACTAATCAGACGAGTAACATGTATTCGTTATCATTTAGTAGCAATACCTAACTATTTTACAATTTCTTAAACATATTTCGGGTTTGCATTTTTCTGCTTTGAAATAATGCTTATATCGCCCAAAACATTAAGCCATTAGTATGGTTAGTAAAATCGATAACAATAAAATACTGTTATGTATTCTCATTTTGACGTCATTTCTGCGAGTACATCACTATACTTATAACTGTAGTATGTATATTATTGATTCTAAAAGTTGAATTCTGCTCAATATGAACAAGCACCGCTAAATTATATTTATGCTTCATGTGGACCTAATCGTTTAAATAATATTTATAAACAGTTATATCCAATGCCTAACTGTTAAATATTTCTTGCAACAATAAGTACTAAGCAAGAACGACAGATTTGTTCATATGAATCAGATTCTTAAGAACCAAACACATTGTCAAGTGTAACCTTATTTTCTTTGAATGATAATTCACGTTTATTAAATGAGCACCGAATTGTTCTTCTTGACTTCATAATCAGACTTAAATCGGTTGATTCATATTTGAAAGAAAATGTTTATTTTAAATTTTAATGATTTATTTAGTGACTTTCCCTATAACTGCTGGACAGAACAATTCAGTGCTGCTTGCTTACAAGGACACTTTGCGTTTGCTTTAAATATTTGATGGCTCGTAATATACCTACCATTCTCAAACAACAAAACCAAAAGTATGCATCCATATAAGGCCGTCCATTACAAAATGATATAGATAAATTCCTTAGACACGAAAACAATAATATTGAAAAAGGAACCCTCTAAAACCGTTTTTTATAAACTTTATCATAATAAATGTAATACTAACGAGGTCAATCAGTGTAATAAAATATGCCTTCAGCCTGTACAGCTATAGCCAATTTCAATTGAATCCTTATTCACTACTCTCGTCATATTAACGCGCAAAAAACACAGAACGAGCAATATTCCTCGTATAATATTTCTAATTCCATATTGACCGTGACTAATGGCTAATATGATGGCTTTACATAGAATTAACTACAGTATTTAATCCAAATATGGCACAAGTCTAACGTAATATGAACTTAGTTGACGCTATAAGGAAATACTTAGTTTTACTGAATATGGATAAGGATTATAGAATGAAATAGATGGAAATATATAGACATACGAAATAAAATTTTCAGGCGTAAAATTGGTGTCCATTGGTGCCGAAGAAATCGTTGATGGCAACCTTAAGATGACTCTGGGTATGATTTGGACCATCATCTTGAGATTCGCTATCCAGGACATCTCGGTAGAAGAAATGACTGCCAAGGTATAATATATCTTCAATATACAAGTAAATATAAGACAAGAGTCACCTATAACTGTAGATTAATCGATTGTTACATTTCAGTGTTAAATGATTTAAATACTTAGTTAATGAAATAGGTACTGCCTGCTCATCGTTCTATTTTGTTTTTATATTATAGGAAGGTCTGCTTCTTTGGTGCCAACGCAAGACAGCGCCATACAAGAACGTCAATGTACAAAACTTCCACCTGTCATTCAAGGACGGTCTAGCTTTCTGTGCCCTCATCCACAGACATAGACCTGACCTCATCGACTACAGCAAGTTGTCCAAAGACAATCCCCTAGAAAACTTGAACACCGCCTTCGATGTTGCTGAAAAGTACCTGGACATCCCCCGCATGTTGGACCCTGATGGTAAAATAATTCTTACCATACACTTTCTTAATTCTTGATAGATACAGACTTTGAAGTACTGTTTTACTGAATTAAAATTTCGTTTGTTCAAGGTTATCACTTCCCATTTAGTATAAAACAATGTTATCTAATAAAGTTATAATGGTTTTGTGTAATATAAAATTAAATGGATATTACAGACCTAATAAACACACCAAAGCCGGACGAGCGCGCCATTATGACCTATGTGTCATGTTACTACCACGCCTTCCAAGGCGCGCAACAGGTACTAAACAAATCAACAATGGCCGCAATCTTCCGCGATTGATACCCGAACCTTAACGCTAGATATTTGTGTGTAACTTATAGCATGATGAGTGCCTTTCGCTTTAATTGTAAAACAGGTTCCTATTTTTGCCGTATCTAAAAAAACTAAGCTGAATAAAGCAAAAATATACCAGTTTTTTCAAAACCCAAATATCGAAATTCCTTTTTGATATCATTCCCTGACTCAATATCAATCAAGATTATACATCTAAATTAAATTTCTAATGTACGACACATCCAGGGGTTATGCATATTTTATTAATAGCAACTGTTTATTGCTACAAACGACGCCTATTTACAAATTCCTTTTTTATTAAATGGTTCTGTTTGTAGTTTATTTCGTTTGATCATAGGAATCTCGTTTTGAATAGAATCGGGCGTTCAAAGATTATTCGTTACATCAAAAAGATTACTTCCTCACTTCGTATATCCTGCATTTCGAATTGCATTAATCCCAACTCACACTTTTATGCAATCATTTCTTTCAATATCCTTGCCCTTTGCCTTACCTACCCAACAACAAAATTTTATCAGGTTTAGAATACAAACAACAAAAATAGCTTTGTGTTAATAACTACCAATAATATTTTTTATATGTTAAACAAAAGAATGCTTGTGTCCTAATTATTCGCTATGATAGCACGCTGTTATTTTAGTGGAACGAATCATAAACTTTATTGTCTACATGTGCTAATTAGTGGCACATTAAACTTTTCGGTTTCATTGACCAATCTTTGATACAATACAGGCAGTTTTTATCGCCAGTTGCTTGTCTTGTAATTCACTTTAGTTTCTGTAATGTATTCTATAAGCGAGAATTCTTAATTGCCACTTCAATTGTCGATGTTTTATAAAGCAAACACAAGCATTCTATAGAATAATACATGATACATCGCATGAGAACTAACACCATGTCGCTTGCGTGCCGCTTGTCAGATCTGCAGAACACTGCGATGCCGGACGAACGTGCCGTCATGACATACGTCTCATCATACTACCATTGCTTCTCTGGCGCTCAAAAGGTTTGTATAAAAAAAAACCACTAATAATCACAAAACATTCTGAATAAAATATCGCCGAGTGTTATTTGAGACTTACTAAAAGATTTTGTCTAGTTCGTTTAGTTCGTTTTCTTTTCTTTTGAAACTACTTTCAATCTTTAACATTTCGGATTTTGATGTAGATTTTTTATATAAAAACAATCTGCTTACATTTTGTTTTAAAAATGTTTTCAGGCTGAGACGGCCGCGAACCGTATCTGCAAAGTTCTCAAAGTCAACCAGGAGAACGAACGGCTCATGGAAGAGTATGAGCGTCTTGCCAGCGATGTAAGTAGAGATTTCAGATATTTTGATAATGAAGTTCATCTGTTTTTGAAATATTCCTAACTAAATAAATATTACAGTTGCTGGACTGGATTAGGCGTACCATGCCTTGGCTAAACAGCCGCCAAACCGACAACTCTCTTGCCGGTTGCCAGAAAAAGCTGGAAGACTACCGTACTTACAGGTAATGACAACAACAACCAACCAATTGAAATGACAATAACAGCTTCATTGTTTAAAGTGCAGTTACTAAAAATGACAATTGATTTCTAGGCGCAAACACAAGCCACCTCGTGTGGAACAAAAAGCTAAACTGGAGACGAACTTCAACACCTTACAGACTAAGCTTCGTCTAAGCAACCGCCCCGCTTACATGCCCACCGAAGGCAAGATGGTCTCTGTAAGTATTGTGGATCAACCTTCTCGTAAAGCGTAAAAATAAACCAAAAAAAATCTTTTGAACATTAATAACATACACAAATCTAACTTTAAGGACATCGCTGGAGCCTGGAAGGGGCTTGAGATCGCCGAGAAAGCCTTTGAAGAATGGCTGCTTAGTGAGATGATGCGCCTTGAGCGTCTTGACTACCTTGCCCAGAAATTCAAGCACAAAGCCGACATCCATGAAGACTGGACCCGAGGTATGACTAATGAATACAAGTTACGACGGATTGACTCAGGACGGTATTTGGCCATGCTGGTCAAATATATTGAGACAGGTCTTAGCTTCGAGTTTTCTATCTCTTATAGAATATTTTATCTGCTCATTATTATCTTTAAGCTGCCTCTTAAAATATCATAAGGATGAAATGGGATGGTTTATTCTCAATTTATCACCTCACAGTCAGACATTCATCATAAGCTTATCTTGTAGGCAAGGAGGAGATGCTCCAATCTCAGGACTTCCGTCAGTGTAAGCTGTACGATATCAAGGCACTGAAGAAGAAGCACGAAGCCTTTGAATCAGACCTCGCCGCACACCAAGACCGCGTTGAGCAGATCGCTGCCATCGCACAAGAACTTAAGTAAGCAAAACTTTATCGCCGGGATTGCTCGATATTAACTTAAACCTACATTATTTTTACGCAATAGTCACAACGATAATTTGCAAATTAATTTTTTGTTATTTTCCAAGTTAGACGTTAGACAATAATTAGAGAATTAGCAGAATTTTGTTTAAATTTTATATAACTCTTGAAAATATTTTGCACATTAAGTCTGTTCTTCTACCCCAAAAACAATTTAACTGTAGAATCAAATGATATGAATATTTCCAGTACCTTGGAGTATCACGACGTTGCGTCAGTGAACGCTCGCTGCCAACGTATCTGCTCTCAGTGGGACCGCCTCGGCGCTCTCACACAACGTCGTCGCCACGCACTCGATGACGCCGAGCGTGTGTTGGAGCAAATCGACTTGCTTCATCTCGAGTTCGCTAAACGCGCTGCGCCTTTCAACAACTGGTGAGTAACCAATCAGTTAATTGAGTTTTGAGAAGTTTTACGGGTATTACTTATTTTTGTAGCAAAAATATAACCTTAGCTTCAAAGCAAGTAAATAAATAACAAGATACCACAATCAAAACTGGGTTTTTCGTATTATTTTTCTCCCAATCCTATTCGTAATAAATATTTTCCCTCAATTTCGCAATCTTTCATTTGTTATACAGGTTGGACGGAACTCGGGAAGATCTTGTGGACATGTTCATCGTTCATACCATTGAGGAAATCTCTGGTCTTATGGACGCACACGCTCGCTTCAAGGCTACCCTTGGCGAAGCTGACAAGGAATATCAGGTAATATTATAGTTGCTAGGTACCAGTAGCAACTATAATAAATTTTCAAAACGGCTTTTTTTCTTGTTTTCAGTACCTATTACGCAGTACTTATTTTTATTGTATTCCTTGGTTTTGATTCTTCAACCGCGATGAAAGCTGCAGGGATGCTATACGTGTATTGTTAAAACGACACACAACATCTTCAATATGTTACTTGCATTAAATCAATCTTAATATTTTCCAGGCTATTGTAAACCTGGTTCACCAAGTTGAATCCATCGTGAAACAGCACCAGATCCCTGGAGGCTTAGAGAACCCCTACACCACACTCACTGCTCACGAGTTGAACCGCAAGTGGTCTGATGTGAGGCAGTTAGTGCCTCAGCGTGATGGTACTCTCGCTGCGGAACTACGTAAGCAACAGAACAACGAAACCCTCAGGCGCCAGTTCGCTGAAAAAGCTAACGCTGTTGGACCATGGATCGAAAGGCAAATGGATGCCGTCACCGCTATCGGCATGGGCTTGCAGGTAAATTAAAATTGTATTAGAATATTTTTAAAGATAAATAAACGTAGCATACGAGTTTAAGAATCCTGAAAATGGACACGTGCCTTGACACTAAGTTAAAAGAGAGTGCGTGATTAATTACGGAAACGGACTAATAACATGTTTGTTTTTTTTTCTTTTTCCAGGGCTCGCTGGAAGATCAACTTCGCCGCCTCAAGGAATACGAGGCTGGTGTCTATGCTTACAAACCACACATTGAGGAACTTGAACGCATCCACCAAGCTGTCCAGGAGGGTATGATCTTCGAGAACAGGCAAGTAACATTATTCAATCATCCAAATATTTCAAAAAACCTTCATAAATAGAAATAATATTTTGTAACTTTTAATAACTGTAATTTTGTAAGTTTTAAGACTTGAAAATATTTTTATTTGTTTAAATATCAACAGGTACTCACAATACACAATGGAAACACTGCGTGTAGGTTGGGAACAACTTCTTACTTCTATCAACCGCACAATCAACGAAGTCGAGAACCAAATCCTGACACGCGACTCCAAGGGTATCACTCAGGAACAACTGACAGAGTTCCGCGCCTCATTCAACCACTTTGACAAAAATCGTACCGGTATGTATTTTGAGCCCTTATACATATCGAACATTATTCTGCGCTTATCTCAATTATTTCATGGTATAAGACGAGGTCTAACCAAAAAAGGTTAAGTGATTTAAATGTTACGTATACTATAAATGTATGTTTGGCCATTCGGCTAATGCAAAATAATTTTAAATTTGTTAGACTTAAGAGAAAAACCCCTGCGGATCTGTAGGGATAAGGAATAAATGGGCAGGTTATGTCACTGGACTATACCTCAAATGACCGAAATTTTAATATACCAAATCATTTGCTGAATGTTTTTAGGAACAGATTGCATAAAAAAATGTTACAATTTCATTTACCCATTACGTATAGATATAAAAAAACTTCGAAAGACAAAAATGCTTACATATTTTTAACACTTCCAGGCCGTTTAGCACCTGAAGAATTGAAATCATGCCTGGTATCCCTCGGCTACAGTATTGGCAAGGACAGGCAAGGAGAACTCGACTTCCAACGTATTCTCGCCGTCGTCGATCCTAACAACACAGGTATCTAAAAGCACAGATTTTAGTTAATAATGACTATCTTATTCTCCAGCCCATTAACGTCCCACTGTTAGGCACGGGCCTCCTCCACTTTAAAAGTGATTATGGTCTACTGTGCCGCGCTGACAGGCGTATTGGCGCAGGGTTTAGTTTATAGCTTTCCGTCTCTCAAAGTAAACGTTAACTGCTTATATTGTCCCTTAGCTGGCTCTTACAGCAACCAGGGAAAGAAATGGGGTAATGACACTTGTATTCTTAATCCGTCACCAGAGACCTTTATCTAGGGAATCATTATTCCAAAGGTATATTGAATCAATAGATTGAATCATTGTTGTTCCAAACGTAAAAATAAAATAATTATTATTCGAAATGTGAAGATAGATGGAATGAACTATTATTTCAAAAGAAAAGGAATTAGAAGTTCAGAGATAATGATATAAAATTACTTTTTTTAGGCTATGTATCATTCGATGCGTTCTTGGACTTCATGACAAGGGAATCTACAGACACAGACACCGCTGAACAGGTCATTGACAGCTTTAGGATCTTGGCTGGTGACAAGGTAATGTGCAGTTACAATTATTTGTTCATTATCCCTATAAAAAAAGATATATTTTAACGTCAATTGTGATATTTTGGGTGAGTTTAGGGAATTACGTCTACAAGTTATGACAAAGGAAGGATAGGAAAATTTTTAAAAACTAACAGCATAAAATAGAAAACTTCATCGTCTTATTTTTGCTCGCCTCTTCCTATTTTTTGCAAAGTAATTTACTACGTAAATAGTTAAGTTAAGGGCCTACATCAATATTATCGTATATCATCGCCGACACGTACATATTAACACAGCCAGTAGGCACAGAAAATGAAGAATTAGGGATACTTTTCCTATTTACTCAAAATCTACTAAATATATTTTAATTCTGATTTACGTGTTTCTATATATAATAGTTACTTATGTTTTTAAAGTTATTTCATTAGTTAATACGCGATAATAGACCGACAAATGAAAAAAATATAAAATTTGAGAGGTTGTTTCGCCAAGAGTTTCTATCGAGAAAACTTTTTTCAATCGCGTTTCTGAGTTGATGCGATCCTAGATCATATATTGAAAAAACATATACTTAAAAATTAAAGCCATTCAATCTAAAGAAACAATGAAAACTTCGTACATAGAAAAATGCACGAAGCTATTTTGGTATCGTCTTAAACTAAGAATTATATGGGTATTGGGTCTAATAACTTGTGATTCTTTTGGTAACTTAATAAGCAAAAAAAAAACAATTAAAATAAAATATTTTGTTTCCAGCCTTACATAACAGCAGAAGAGCTCCGTCGTGAATTGCCTCCAGACCAGGCCGAGTACTGCGTCGCTCGTATGCCTCCATACCGCGGATCTGGCGCTCCACCCGGCGCCCTTGATTACATGGCATTCTCCACCGCATTATATGGCGAGACCGATCTTTAGGTAATAATGTATTTTCTTTATAAGATGACATTAGAGCTAGATTTCATAAATTAAAAAAGCATATCAAATCAATTGCAATATTAATAAATTTCATTAGAGCTAGATTTTTAAGTTTAGTAAACCAAATATCCTCCGAAAAGTTTATTTTTATACTCTCCTGCCCTACTGGGTCATGGTGGTGGTTTAAGCCTTACCATATCCCAGTAAGGGTGGAGTCTTTACTTGGGGTCCAACTCGACGGGAGAACATTACGTCCCCCCATCGCGTAAAATGGACGTCTGCCACATTTTGCACGACTGGTCGCAGAATTCCGACTCGCCGCGCGTGACCACCTCATTGGGGAGCCCTCCCAAAGTGGAGTAGGTCCGAGCTTCTTCTTAAACATCTGTAGTGACAGCCTATTATAGGTTACATAACCATTATGCAGCAATGCATGTAAAATTATTTTGTATTTTTTGCAACATAAAATATGGGAAAATGGTACTTACCAAATATAATAACTTGTCTATGTTTTATCGGCTGTTTTAAAGCCTTTTTTAAATATTGTGTTATTAAATTGATAATTATTCAGATACAGGTCATAGATGTTGGACATATCATCCACGTCAACAGTCAAGGAGAGTAGCTAAACAAGAAAGTGCGTCACAAACCGCGCTCAATAACCACAGTGCGAGACTGCGGCGATAAACTTGCACAAAGATTATTTCCCTTACATTGGCCTAATCTCATCGCCCTAAACTAAGGACAATGTAGCGCAAACAATTTTTGTGATAATAATATTAGTCAATAAAACAGTTCTATATTTAAATATTATGTGCAATGTTAAAACCAAAAAATGCCATTAACTTTCATACCATAAAACTCCTTCCTAATGTTTAATAATCTTTTGGCTCAAATCAGAGAAATCATTTTGTATGTTTACACAATCTATTTATACATTAGCATTAGGTATTTTTAACTTTTTTAAGAAATTCTCAGGGAAGTCACAAAAAATATATGTAAGATAAAAAATGGTGCTAATATTAGGCTTGACTAATGTGTGACACCAAAATAAGACTCATTCATATTAGAATGATTTTGTTATATTTTTTTATTTTTAAGCAAACATTATTTATACAAGTTTGATTTTTATTTACTGCCATTAGTGATTATAGTATGATGTTAGGCACACTATCGTTTTAAGTTATCTAAATTTTAAAGATTGCAGGGAAGTGTCACACAAATTATTTATATCATAGATTGCCATAGCTTGCCTGCATCTATTTATTTATCATTTTTATATTATTATTGTTTGTGAGAGTATTTGAATGAGTACTCTAAATAAATGATCTGCCATATCATTGTCTTTTATTAATGACTTGTGTTGTAATACAACCGATATTAAGTTACACATGACAGCAACACTATGTAGAATAAGAATGAATTATGTGCCCAAAAGTATACTAACTCGAATGTACAGCTAATTTAAATAAAAATCTCTGAAACAAACCATATTCTTTTATTTGTCATTTTTCATTTCAAATGCAATAAATAATTCAACTGAATGTGTATAGACTACAACAGGACACATCAAAGTCATGTCTTCTATTTAGAAACAAAGAAAATATTTATTTTCTTATCATTCATAAATGTCCTCTAAATTATAGAGCATTAATCCGACAGGAGTTGGAATTGTTATGTACCCCCTATTAAGTACAACAGTAATGCTTGTACAGTGTACAGAACAGTGTCATCACTTAATGGGTGTTACCAACAGCTGACTGACTTGGCAGTATTTTTCAAAAAGAAAAAGGCTTAACTACTCCTATTGGCTTAATACTCTAAGTCATAACAATGTACCATATGCCAAACATAAAAAAAATGTTGATATAACAAATTTCTACACATCATAAGGCATGTTGTAACATGAGATAATAACAAACTAAACAACTAATTACGTACTATCTAAAAATTAAAATTCTAACAAATAAAATATGTAGTTGATTCACTTTTTCTCTTCTTGTTTTTTCTCTTCAGCTGCTGTTAATAAAGCACTAGTTATACCAACTTTCTTGAGTTCCTCAATAAGTTCACCCGATTGATGCATTTGCAACATAATGTCACAACCTCCTACAAACTCACCGTTAATGAAAACTTGTGGTATTGTTGGCCAGTTTGAGTAATCTTTAATACCTGGAAGTAGATTCTTCATAAATATTTTAAAGAGGACACATTATTTCAATGACAATACAATTTTTCTGACAAATAAACTGAAAAACAACTTGAATTATTTAAGGTGAAAACATTAACCCTTAGAAAATAGGCTATATTTTACTAAACAGGACTATCACTTGTGCAAACTCAGGAGGAGTGCTACTTATTTATATAAAATCTTTTTCTACATAATTATTAATTCTCTTTCATAAATTAGTCAAATTATTTTGAAAAATTACATTTAATGCTAGTATATAATCTGGAAAGAATAATAGATTAAATAAGTAGCACTAGTAATTACAATATACATTAGTAAACCAAGTTCCCATTTTGTCTTCACCAGGTTGTTCCTTCAATTGTGCATTGAACTCAACTCATTCAGAAGCAGAGTACTTAGATTATAGATTAGAACTCTTTATGGTAGGAAAAAGGTAAAAATTTGTATAAAAGTGATTAATTCTTTTAATATATTCTTATGAATATATTTGGTAAGTGTTTAGGCACACGAATATGCGAGCAAAAGATCAGTAATATAAAAGGTATGGATGCTCCGGAAAAAAAGCTGCATTGAGCTCTCAAGGTACGATATTCTAATAATTACGTAAATAATATAGATGAATGATGAAATATACAAAATAAAACTAACCTTGTCGAAGATTTTCATCAGATAAAACATCATGACTATCGTATGACACTGCATGCATTCTCATTATTTGAACTACTGCATTACTAAATCCACATCTTGGGGCATCTGGGACACCTTTCATAAATACTACAACTTTGTTATTTTTTACTAGATTATCTATTTTTTCTTTGACGGGAACCTCAGCAAATGATCGGCACGTTATTTTCCAACTGTTGTTATAAATGGGAAAAATAGTTCTTCGCAGTAAATTATTCATTTCTAAGGAGTACTTAGTAGTTGCAATCAAAATTATCAATTCTCACACTAGCTTTACGTTTTAAACAGAAATTACGAAATTAAAATTACCAAATATAATTATCTTCCTTTTCTGACACTTCAAGTACTTTTTTTTTTGGCATGGGCATCGGACATGACATCTGACAGAGGTAACATCCAAATTCATTCATTCATATTCATTCAAACTTTACTTTTAATTTACTCTGTGGACAAGTTGCCACACCCCGTTTTCCAATCAGAGCACAATAGCGCATTATGCGGCACAATGCTCAACGTTGAGTGTTCCAATTACAGCATCGCATCGCACAATTGAGCACTCTCAAAAGTGATGCGTGCAATCCATACCAACTTCAACGACAGAAAATTAAAAACATTTTTTCTTTAAATTGGCATTTAACTGAAATTTTATTTATACATTATCGTTAGTAATATTATTTATTTAAAAAAAAATTTAAGGCTTTCTTTTCGTAAGTATGGATGTATGTATGGATGTTTGTTACTCTTTCACGTAAAAACTACTGAATGGATTTGAATGAAACTTTACCACAATATAGCTTATACATCAGAATAACACATAGGCTACAAATTGGCTGGACCGATTTTGATGAAATTTTATTTTATACAGAATTGTATGGCAAAACAACGTTTGCCGGGGCAGCTAGTAATATAATAATTTAAAAAACTGCGCTGTAACAAAGCGGAAGTTTTCTCTTTTTAAAATTCTTCCACTTGCTACTATGGCGCCATCTTAATTTGCTGCCTTTCAGCGGACACTTTTTAATATACTGAGATATTCGTCCTTACTTCTAGTTTCCATGAATCTGTGGTACTCATTGAGCAAATTTCAGCCCTTATTGCCTAGTTGGAGAGCCACCAAGAGTTGGCACTTAGCCACTTCAGCCGCACGAGTGAAGTTTATCGAAAAGATACTGGCTAGAGTTTAATCATGCGGAATACATCTCACAACCTATGGCTAGCAACAAATTTGCAATCACGTGAACGTCGAACGTGATAATAAATAATTATTCTGCTTTATGCGCAAAGATCACTACAGTCTACACCTCTACACCTACACCAAGAGCAATGTTTGCACAATGAAAAAACAATGATCCATGGAACTGTCAAAATTTTAGCAGACTACCGAAATATGTCAGTCATTGAATTGTCATTAGGTACGAGACTACCAATTTATGCCATTTTCACATTGAAGAGTCAGTGATCAAGTCATAATGACGCCATTATGACAAAAAATTTATAGTAGATACCAAACTTGATAACAGACCCCATTATGGTGCCATAATGGCGTCAGTGACTGATCATTATTACAATGTTGTCACAATGATCAGTCAGTGATTGCATAATGGCGAATTTTATCAAATTTGGTAGTCTACTCTTCACTTTTTGCCCCAAAAGACGCCATAATGGCGTCAGTGAATGATCATTGTAACAACATTGTACTAGCAGACTTGGGCCCCAGGTGGCTGTACAGTTTCTCCTATGCTCACTTCCGCTTGGGAGAAAACAAAAGTCATCGAATATTTTACCTCACTCCCGTTCACTTAATCATTCATTTCGTTCTTTGTATTCTGAGTTTTGTTTAGTGTTAGTGTGGTTATTTACTATTTTCTCAATAAAAAATGGAAAATGCTGAAGAAATATTTAATTTTCTAGAAGACTTTTCGAAGCGTAAGCCAAAGATAATCCCACAAGAGCTTAATGAGTACTTGGCATTTGTAGCGCGTACCGGTGACCCAGTGTATCAGTGGTCTCTTGTTAGACCTTTATTCAAAGAAAAACTTGTCGCTGTGCTCACAGAATTTTATGAAACATCACCAGGCATTGATATACCTCCTTATCCAAACGTAGATCCATTCAATTATGACAGTATGAAAAATGCGCTTTTAGAACGACTAGATTCTTTCACGTCTGCCCCTTTCACAGTGCAAAGAATTTGCGAACTTCTTACAAATCCACGTAAATTATATAATCGGGTGGATAAGTACATGCGAGCAGTTGAAAAAAATATTTTAGTTGTTAGCACTAGAGAACCTGGTGTTCAACGCCACCCTGAGCCGGAAAATAGTGAACCAGCTGAGCCTCTTGTGAATGGATCTGACAATAATTCAGAGTACAATGTGGATGTTGAAATGGAAGACATGACTTGGAAGGAAAATTCTGACCAACATCAAAATCTGGAACCGCAGCCAGGATCATCTGATACTCACATATCAGTAGATGATTTAGAAGCTCGACTCAAAGCGAAGAAAGATACTCCACTTGATAGTCAAGATAAAATCTCTGTTCATTATGAATCAGTTACTCCGCCAGAACTTAATACAAATAATGATGAATTACCCACAGAAACAAAAACTAGTGTGGAGATAAATCCCCAATCACCCATCTCTGCAGAAAAGGAAAATAATGTTAAAGCCGCTACATCATCAGAATTACCAAAAGAAGAGAAAGTTGATGTAGAAATGAAAATAGAATCCAAACCTACATTAATCATTCCAGAAATAAGAGTAGATGATGCTGACATGACAGAACAGAGACTCAATGAAGAATCTGCAGTGGAAAAAGTTGAAGAAAATGTGACAAAGATACAAGAATCTGTTATTACAGATGTGAAACCTTCAATAGATTCCCAGCCTGTTTCTATGGATGAAAGTAGTTCTGATTCTACAACAAAAGATGATTTAGAACCTAAAGTTCTTTCAGAAGTCTCAACCTCAAGTGAGGAAAGCTCATCATCTAGTGATAATACTGACGGCAATAGCAATTCTCCTAAAACTGATGATAGGCACATAGATGTTCAAGAAGAGTCAAATCAATCAGATACGCCTTCAGAAACTACTTCGGAAGAAAGTAATATAAAAGAGCCAGAATCAACAAATGAGATTATTCTTGAAAAACCTGTAGAAGAACAAGTAAATGTAGCAATAGAATCAGATAACTACTCAATATCAGATGTAAATTCTGAACTTCCCCAACCAAATGACGAAAGCCCTAAAACTTTAGAAGCTGAGAAAGAGGTAGAGAAAGAAGAAGAAATTAAAGAGCCAGAAAAAGAGGAACCTGTAATAGAAAAGTCTGAGACTATTGTAATTGCAGAAAATAAAACGGAATCATAGATTTTCGTCCTTGAATTAAAGTGGAATTCATTTATTATGACATACTTTTTTTATAATTGATGTCCCTAAATGTGGGTAGTATGATTAGTTATTTTTGTAATTTGTCTGATTTTATGATTAGCATGTTCATTATTTTTATGACCTTTCTGTGTGATATGAGTTTGTTGTGTGGCTGATTTCCGAAAATAATTAATTCTTTATATTAAATGCTAATACAGTGCAACGTCAATATAACAAATCCGAAGAAAACTCATAATTATTCATTATATCACATAATTCATAAGCTGAAGTTTGTTATATTGAGGTAGGCAGCTTGGTCTAAAATTTGTTGTAAAGAGGTAAAGAAATAGTTTCTTCGTTTCGATTTTCTGTGACTGTTAAGGAACACCTTTCACATTGCTGAGCCATTACAACTAAAATCTTTAACAATAGTGACAAGCAACACTGTTAAGGTTTTTTTTTTTTCATCAAATTTTTGTACATACCTATAAACAATATGTTGAACATGTTTATTGGTGAGAATGTTGTAGATGTTTTGAGTTAACAAAATTCGCAAAGTAGTTAGAGATATTTACACTAATATGATGTAAAGGTATTATTAAATTTCTACTAAATCATAAGGACAATTCGAGGAGATTACAAAAAAAATTGTTAAATTGAAGAATTCATTAAACTGAGGTGTGGAATTTAAATTTTTCAGTTCCCTTCGATGTCATGATAAACGAGTTCTGCTGTACTTTTATACTTAATGTATTTTTTTCGTGACTGTTAGTTTATAAGTAGAAAAATGAAATTACATGTAAGTCAATATCCACATTTAATCTATAAATATCATTTTTATGTATGAACATTTTTTTATTTTTTGTTAAAATTATACCTGTTTCAGTATTAAGGTGGATCCTTTACAAATATATTTTAAGGAATAGCCAAAGAACATTCTTTGTCTAATTATTCTGAGATCAGTCTTGTCAGTCTTGATTCCTGCTGAAAAAGGTACGAGAGCATTACTCATACTCATTGTGTACGGACACTGTTGTCTCTTAGTGTGCGTCAGCTAATTTTGGGCGTGGCGTGCACAACGACCAATGAGATTACGTTATCGTGTTTGTGTGTGTTACCTCGGCACCCTGCTAAGTGTTAGTATAATATTCTAATATTTGACTCAGCATCCCCTATTCCCAAATTAAGTTAATACTTGTGCTATGGTTATTAGATTGTTAGATGCTCTGTTAGACTAACCAAATCACTGTACAACAAGGCCTGTCAGATGGCTATTAAATGAAAAATACAAGTAAAAAAATAAACATTTTATTGATCAAAAACCTATTTACAATTACAAACATGATCCTATGATAATTCTTAATCTAATAACAATTCAGTCCTATTATTCTACATAAAAAATAACTCTCAATAACACTATAATACAAGAGTATTATAACGCGAATTTATAAATATGTCAAAATAGTGGCATTTCGAATATTTTTGTACTCTTAAGAGTTGCGTAAAAAACGACAGAATTTGTCGAAAATAATGTATATTTTAGTTTTCTGGTTAGTTTTGACGGGTGGGGTAGAACCCTCAAAGCCTCCCTTGGCTACGCCCGTAGTAGGTAGATATTATCAAGTATTTTTCAGAACGTCGCAAGTATGAGAATCATATTCGGAAAAAATTGTGTATTTAAGATTACTATCAAACTATTTATGGTCTTATTCATAATGACTTACGGAGGTTTAAACGGAGATTTTATCGGAGAGATAAAAAACGTTTTATCGTGAAAGACAAGTTTTGACAATTTGCACGAACCGATTTTAGCGAACTTTTAAACCTCCGATAAGTCATTATGAATAAGACCATTAGTATTTATAAATTCGCTCATAGTACCTACCTAATCCTATAAAAGTTATGCGTCTTTTGTTCAATCACATTTGTAGATACAAAATAGGAGAAGAAGGCAAAAACGGTCCTAAAGAAATGGTTTTAAAAAACCCATGCATCTTCAAGAATGGTCTACGGGGACAGCCCTGAAAGTACCTCGAGCGCCTAGACTTTTACAATAACAATTAGAGCATATTTTGCATCTACTTTATCGTAACATGTTGTCTCATAATACCAATACGTAAGTTTGTTCAAGTATACCTATAGTACTCAAAAATATGCTTAAAAACGGTCACATCTAGTCCATGTGCCACGAAGTATAGATACAAGGAGTCCGAACGGTATAGGCTTTTCCATAATATTTCGTGTACACAATAATCAACCCAGATCATAGTTCTATTTTCTGCCACTGGCTGCGCAAGTATTCAGGACGTACCGATGCTAGTATAGAATATCAGAATATCTCTTGACCTTCTCTGTATTGTTGGGTTTAAAGCACTCGAAAAATTTCCTAAAACTTATATTTATATCCACGTTTCTCAGAATATTTGTTTCCACAAGTGTCAATAGTTCAAACGAGTACTTCTTGAAAAATGGCGCACTCTACCGGCAAAAATCTGTCCCTTAAATTGAGACCATTCGTTCAACATTACGTTCGGACTCCTTGTATCTATACTTCGTGCCATGTGCCCTGGGCACTTTAAATTATTTGGGCCCTTAACTTTGTTTATGGTTCATGAGATCTTTGAATGCGTACTATATTCAGTCCAGGGTCTTTTCGATTACACTTCGTGTATACTTTTTTTAGAAAAAGTATATTTTAAGAAATATTTTTTACTTCTACGGGCCCGGTGGACATTTGTTTTCTTTTATATATACATATATCTTATTACTGAAAACAAACAGTTTCCAGATCGCTGCGCACGATTTGGTGACTTATGGCAAGAGTCGAGATTGCCCAATGGAAATGATGACCCTGATAGCCTGACTATGTTATTATAAAGTTACCTACGTTAATCGAAATTCATGTAACATTATCCTAGAAAATAGAAGAAGGCGCATAACTTTTACAGTTTTAAAGGTAGTTGTTTAATTACCTAATGTTTTGGCTGTCTAAGTACTTTGAGTTCATTCCTCATAATTTTGCCAGCGGCATTACGTGGGATTCCGTCTAAGAACACAACACCTCCATCAAGATGCTTGTACCTTGTTAGTTTCTTAGCAACTAAATCAGTTATGTCTTTTTCTGTTAGTTTGTGTTTTGGTTTGAGAACAACGAAGGCTTTCGGGACTTCGCCCGCTAAGGGATCTGGTACACCTACCACTGCGACGTCTGCTACCTCTGGAAGTTCCATAATAACGCTTTCTAGTTCTGTTGGCGATACCTAATAACAAAAAAAGGACTATTTTTAGTTATTACGCTTTTTGCGTGATCTTTGTGAAATTCGTTTCATGAAATTTTTAACACCCTTGCTCGTAAAGCTGATGTAATTCCACCGGTTTTAAATATGTAAAGCGGGTCATAAAAAACGCGTATGTTACCAAAGCAAATAGTTAAGTTATAGTCCATACAAATTTCATAACAGTATTATTTGCCATTTCAAATATGGAACTGATCGCCGCCGCACGACTCGAGCAGCGCGCTGTTGCTATTCAAATTTCGAACTAATCGCCGCGCGGCGCCAGTCAGTAGGTAGCGCTAGCGCGCTGTTAAAATGGCGGGAAAGCAACAGTGTGCATTCACAGATTGAGTTTATTTAAATGTTTTTTTTTCTGTTTCCTCGCAAATGTGTTAAAAAAACGTCGTACGATATACGTGCGTATTGGTTATAACATGCTCGGCTCAATTACGCCCTCGCCTTCGGCTCGGGCTGAAATTCCGCCTCGCATGTTATAACCATCTTAACGCACTAATATCGTAATGTACTATTATCATTCAGTGGCTTCAAATCAGCTTTTAGAAAATGTATTACATGTTAGAGAAAGATACTAGGGGAGTTGAATGTTTACTAAGAATACTAACATAAGGCTTCTTGCTTAACTCTTACAGCACCTGTAGGAGAACATTTTGTCATAGTATAGGGCTCTTAAAAACACAAAATTTTTACTTATAGGTACCTACTATCAGAATATGTGGCAAATACACATACCTGGTTACCCTTAACCTTAATGAGTTCCTTGGTACGATCGACAATATAGAAGTAATGATCTTCGTCATAATATGCGACATCACCAGTGTGTAGCCAACCTTCGCTGTCCACTGTCTCTTTAGTAGCTGCTTCATTGTTCCAGTAACCTTTCATTACCTTGAACAATTAACGATATTAAGTTAGCATGTTGTATACGTAATTCTTCAACGAGTAAAATAATTCGTCAAGAAATTACGTATACAAAGTTACAAACATAGAAATATTACTCTAAATCAGGGATTCCCAAACTTATTTCGCCCACTTCGTAGGTAAAAAATAGGGACGCAAAAAAATTATTTATTTAATATTTTCTAACACTTGCGTGACCCATTTGTTGAAATAAAACGTTCTACTTTTTACGGATTTAGACGCGTATATTTGTTTTAAATGTTGGCCCGACGTTTCATAGACTGCAGTCACCATGGTCACGGGTGAGACTGAGACTGACTGAGTCTGATCCGTAAAAAGTAGTTTTATTTAAATAACTTATTCTCAAATTATTTTTAGCGCTCCCTTTTTTACCTATTTAATTCTAAACTGTGACTGACAATTGTTTATTCGCGCTAATCTCAAAAACAACTAGTTCCGTTTGGTATTCAAATTACCTAGGAAGGAAGGCTTTAAAATATAACACTACGACCAATAGAAGCGGAGCAATGAAGACGCTAGCCAAAGTCACTATTGCATTGTTTAATACCGAGAGCACAGCAACTCTTAGATACCTAAATGTCTTATTTCCACTTACTTGTGGTCCTCTCAACCAAAGTTCTCCAGAACTGTGAGGTCCTAACATTTCTCCTGTGGTAAGAGATACAACTTTGGCTTGTGTACTTGGAATAAGTTGTCCCACGGAGCCCACTTTGTTGAACGGGTACGTGTATGGAGTAATCAAGGTGACGGGTGAACTCTCCGTCATACCATAACCTGTAACATTAATATAAAATTAGTAAAAAAAATGTGTTTATTATTCGAAAATTGTACTTGTAATTTCAGTCTCACAATAGGTACAGAAATTTTTAAGGTCTTTAAATTGAGAACCGATCTTTAATCAGCTCTTAATTGTTATGACATTTAGTTTTTCAAAGATTTTTACTACTTGCTTAACTATGTAGAACTATTAATCTAGCATAATTATACAAACCTATTGACCTACTTGACAAAGTTGTAGATAATCCAAGGACATGAAGATTACGATCATAAGTAGTGCCTTACTTACACAAGTAGTGCCATAACTTATTATTACATAATTTAATATTAGTTTAGACCTCTACCGATTTGTAATAATGTATCTGTGGAAACTTTTAATTAGCCTTCTTACACTATATTAACTTATTGATTGTTAAATCTAGCTGTAAGTTTTCCTAATCCTACTAATATTATAAAGGCGAAAGTTTGTAAGTATGGATGTATGTATGGATGTTTGTTACTCTTTCACGTAAAAACTACTGAATGGATTTGAATGAAACTTTACCACAATATAGCTTATACATCAGAATAACACATAGGCTACAAATTGGCTGGACCGATTTTGATGAAATTTTATTTTATACAGAATTGTATGGCAAAACAACGTTTGCCGGGGCAGCTAGTAAATAAATAAATAAATAAAAAATATTATAATGGTTAACTAGTTACAATGATAGTAATGATTGTTTGATCGCAATTATGAAAAAGTTACTACAGGTAAGTACTTTGTATTGACATTGAAATAGTGATATCATCAAGTCATCTATAATTAGCTCTAATAATACCACTGTAAACCTAAACGAAACGTTTTTTAATCACGACAATAAGTATGTTGTATGTACCTAAACAAGTACTTGATGTTAGCTAAAAGTATTTCATAACTCTCTTTCAGTAAGGAAGATGCATCTGGAGTATGATTCTGTTGTCCTAACATAACAATTGACAATATATCCGGAAATAACATTAGTTAAGCGGGTAGGGTTCAAAGCTGCATAGTCCATATCGTAGTAGATCAGATATATACTATCTCTGATCGTAAACGAATAAAAAAATACCATATGTAAGTGGGCATACACTAGAGTTATGACCAGATAAATAATCAGGCCCGTGTTTTTTACTGGACACATGCTAAGAGCCCCGCGCTTATTAGGACCTCTCAGATCCTACGCGATGGCGAAATTGTGACCGATTGTCTACTTTTGGGGGCTCCATTATCCTAAAATACCCAGAGCCTCTTATAGGTAACACGTGACGGATATAATTAAACATTGGTAAAGCATGATAAATGAATAAGTGACCCACCTTGCAACAATTTAATCTCCTCCTTAGTCTTTTCGCACTTCAGTAAAAATTTCTCCAACATACTATCCGTAGTAGGAGCAGCACCAACCATGATAGTTTCAACTGATTGCAAATGTTCTTTCTTCACTAATGGATGTGTCGCTAAGAAAGCTAATAAAGATGGTACAACGAATAACGTTGTTGGTTGATACTCTACAAGACATTTGATATAGTCTTCCGGAGTGAATCTGAAAAATGTGACATAGTTTTTAATAATAAAATATACTTTTATTTCGGACAGCAAAGATTCATATTACAATAATTTCAATTATTATTTCAATTTTGGTTTTAATAATAACAACAACATAAACAATGCAAAAGAATAAATTGAGATGTGTTTTAACAGAATACGTAACATTTAAAATTAAAAATAATTTTTAAAAGGGCTTCCTATAGTTAATTCCATCACTTTATAAGCACATACATATGTACATAGCTACTTTAAAACTTTACTACTTGGTGATAGGCTAATTTGCAACTATTATTTACCTACCTACATAATTAGCAATATTTATTTACCTGGGTATTGTTACTAAGTGATATCCTAACGTGAGATTGTAATTGAGAATTCCATTGAAACCGTAGATGTGGAAGTAAGGTGGCACCGTCAATACTACTTCACCCTTACCTGAAAAAATACACAAAATACTGATAGACACGATAGATTCCAAGTTTCTGTTGTTACGTTGAGTGACGGAAAAAAATATCGCATTGAGATATATACATAATAAATCAATGTTGGCAGGTGTTAGGTAGAGCCACAGAATAGATGTAGAGTCTAAAATGGACATGGTCATGAGACAAAGAAAAATTATAGACCTAATTAATATTCTACGAGACATGGGCGTAATAGGGGAAGTTAATGATATTCCAAACCCCTCCTCCAAAAGTGGCACCAAAGTGTTAACTTTACCGTCGAAAATATAAAGGAATATAATTTATTACTCTCGTCATAAAATAAAAATAAATAAATTACTGTAGATATACCAAGATGTTTAATTATGAATATACCATTTTTTATTAAATTCTACCTACCTCTTTCTCCTCCATACTTCATCATCTTAGGACACATCACTTGTTTTAAATTGCTCACTAGATTCTTATGAGTTAGCATAACTCCTTTGGGCATTCCTGTAGTACCACTTGAGTACGGAATCAAACAAACATCATCACTGTTCACTTTTGGTAAATCCGCCTTGTGATCAGCCATTAGTAGTGATTTGAGCCCGTGAATTCCTAAAAAGTAATAAAAAATATACTAACTATATTATACTCTTTTATTTTATCTTGGAAGACAAAACCTAGCAACAGCAACCTAGTGCAAAATAAAATTTAGGAACAAATCGAAGTATTGAAGGTAATAAAACTGCTTAGTCTCTTGTACGTGCAATACTTACTAACAAAAAATTTGTGTTTTAGATATTTAGTAATTAGACCTGTTTTTATGAAATCAGTTACCATAATCTTCGTACATTCTGAATTTTATTCCTATCATCATTCTTGCGAAGTAACTCTTTAATACAGTGTTTCACTTTATTAGTACCTACCTAATCTAATGCTGTAGGTAGGTACAGTAACGATTATATGACATATCATTTTATTACTTTGTAAATTTCCTATAACATTAACATCTATGAGTTCTAATAGGTAGGTCTGTACAAAAAGCAATAGGTATCTATTATCTTTTTGCTCTTATAGATAAAACTATTTATCTTTATAATGGTGAGTATTTAGTTAGAAAATATAATGAGTGGAAGTATACGTAATCTTGAAAACTAAACACCTACATGAAATACTTCGTAACTATGTGACTTATTATACCTATAATATTATTTAATGCTAATGTGAACTCGCACAGTATATAGGTAACTACTTATCTAGCCGTTGTTCGGAACTTTGTATGGGTGTAATTTAAAAACCAAGCCCTAACAATATACAAAAAAAAACATTCTCATGAAACGCTCTATCTGTTAAAAACCTCATCAAAGTCCGTTACATAATTTTTAAGATATAAGCACCTAATAAAACTAGCTGTTGCCCGCGATTCCGTACGCGCAGAATTATGAAAATTTTGCAACATTTTTCACTGATGCTTCGCCCCTATTAGCCGCAGCGTGATGTTCTACAGCCTATGGCCTTCCTCGATAAATGTACTATCCAACACTAAAATAATTTTTCAAATCAGACCAGCGTGCAGCGGTTCCTGAGATTAGCGCATTCAAACAAACAAACAAATTTTTTAGCTTTAATATATTAGTATAGATAACGACATTGTTTTATAATAAGTAAAGAAACTAAATACTCCCAAATGAGAATGGTAGCTTTAAATTAATATGCAAGTAAAGAAATAGATTTAACTATGAATTAGGTTAGCAAATTCTAAGGCACGCGCCGCTAAAGTCCACAGCAGTCCACTCAAAAAGGCAAAGTCCAGTCACGAACACGGCAATGGCAATTCATAGCGAGGGCTCGGCGTGAGAATATAATTATCAAAACGTTCTCGCATTACCTAATTTACGTCATCATACAAAATAATATATACAAAGTAATAAACAGCAGTAATTTTCAACTGTTGAGTAGTTATATTTTTATGTATTTCACATACCTTTTGTAAAATACATGACTGTTTGTCGATAAAATAAGGCAAAAGGTGTATTGTCAAATCTGTACATACTTGTATAGATGAGTTTAAAAATTAATAAGCATGTGAAAAAGGTTCAACGGAAGAAATTCTTGTCGAAACCCAAGATTAAACGTTAATAAAAAAAATAAGTGCTAATATTCTAAAATGCTGACCCTTAGAGGACTAACTATATTCTAAGGCTGTGGTGCTTCCATTTGATTAAGTTATGATAAATTAAACCTATGACAATTCTAATATATAAGGTCAAGGTTTGTGTTATACACACCACATAATATAAATTTTATTTTAACTAACTAAAATAAACAACATTTCAGTATTTTTCATTGTATAGTATGCAGCACATTAGCAACAATTTGTAATATAATAAATTAAAAGAAATATATATAGGCGAAATGAAAAGTCTTATTCATAATGACTTAACAGAGGTTTAAACAATAACTTTATCGGAGAGATAATAAACATTTTATCGTAAAAAGACTATAATAAATAACAATTTTTGACAATTTTAGAAAACTTTTAAACCTCCAATAAGTCATTATGAATAAGACCAATTTAAAGCGTACCCACTATAAGGTAAATCCGTGATTTTTAGGGTTCCGTACCCAAAGGGTAAAAACGGGACCCTATTACTGAGACTTCGCTGTCCGTCCGTCCGTCCGTCCGTCCGTCCGTCCGTCCGTCCGTCCGTCCGTCCGTCCGTCTGTCACCAGGCTGTATCTCAAGAACGGTGATAGCTAGAGAGTTCAAATTTTCACAGATGATGTATTTCTATTGCCGCTATAACAACAAATACTAAAAATAAAATAAAATAAATATTTAAGGGGGGCTCCCATACAACAAACATGATTTTTAGGGTTCCGTAACCAATATCTCAAGAACGGTGATAGCTAGACAGTTGAAATTTTCACAGATGATGTATTTCTATTGCCGCTATAACAACAAATACTAAAAATAAAATAAAATAAATATTTAAGGGGGGCTCCCATACAACAAACATGATTTTTTTACCGTTTCTTGCTCGATACTAATAACGTTGCCTTATGTTGCATAGATAATGGTACGGAACCCTTCGTGCGCGAGTCCGACTCGCACTTGACCAATTTTTACTAAAATACCTGGCTTTAGATATCTAAATCCACAGTCTAAATCTATTTATTGAATATTTTCTAACACTTGCGCGACTCATCTGTTTAAATAAAACTACTTTTTACGGATTTAGACGCCTATATTTTTGTTTTAACTTTTCAGTCTCACCCGTGACCATGGTGACTGCAAAGTCTCCGAAACGTCGGGCCAAAATTTAAAACAAATATACGCGTCTAAATCCGTAAAAAGTAGTTTTATTTAAACTATTTATTGAAGTCAAAAAGAATGAAAGTACCTATAAATTTATATGAGAGATTATGATTGAAAGACAAAAGGCAGCCTGCATCATACATCAAATACTTATCCATACGACATCTACTCGTATAGATAGTCAGGACGTTGTTTGTAATGTTCGTGAATATTTATTTATTTATCATTATTATTATTATATAAATATTCAACTTACACAACATCCTCTGGTCCCAAGCTAAGCTTATATACTTATGTTATGTGTATCAGAATACGGACATACTACATATACTACTTTTCTTTTGTAAATAAATGGGTTGAATTGTTATTATTAATAAAATATTACGACCGCACACTATAATTTAATACATTGAGCATTAACCTTTTTATTATATTAATGTTCCGCATGAATATAATAATTAACCTTTGAACATTATGTTAACTAGTTACGCAATAAGAAATGGTTACACAAGGAGTGCCAGCAAGCTACAAGTGCAACTTTGTAAGCAACAAGCGCTTTAGGAAAGCTTTGATTGATTGAGAGCAGTGACTTTTTACATTGCAGCTTTAGATTTATGATAGTGAAATAACTGCGTCGGTTTAAATTATAAGTAAAAATAAATGTGAACAAATTAATTTTAGCAATATTGAGACTAATTCTGTTGCTGTATTTTGATTGACAAATTTAATTATACATTAATTAATATGGATAATCTATAATCCTGGCTCCTGCAATACAGTTGTTATTAGCGTAGGGGCCAGGGATATCCTTAAGGGCCTACATCAATATTATCGTCGACATGTACATATTAACACAGCTAGTAGGCATAGAAAATGAAGAATTAGGGATATTTTTTTTGTTTACTCAAAATCTACTAAATATATTTTAATTCCCGCTTACATACGTGTTTCTATATATAATAGTTACATATGTTTTTAAAGTTATTTCATTAGTTAATACGCGATAATAGACCGACAAATAAAAATAATTGGTCAAGTGCGAGTCGGACTCGCGCACGAAGGATTCCGTACCATTATCTATACAACATAAGGCAACGTTATTAGTATCGAGCAAGAAACGGTAAAAAAATCATGTTTGTTGTATGGGAGCCCCCC
This sequence comes from Orgyia antiqua, assembly GCA_916999025.1. Lineage (NCBI taxonomy): Eukaryota > Metazoa > Arthropoda > Insecta > Lepidoptera > Erebidae > Orgyia > Orgyia antiqua. The sequence continues at coordinate 6,847,367 of OU779869.1, forward strand.
TTAAATATTTATTTTATTTTATTTTTAGTATTTGTTGTTATAGCGGCAATAGAAATACATCATCTGTGAAAATTTCAACTGTCTAGCTATCACCGCTCTTGAGATATTGGGTACGGAACCCTAAAAATCATGTTTGTTGTATGGGAGCCCCCCTTAAATATTTATTTTATTTTATTTTTAGTATTTGTTGTTATAGCGGCAATAGAAATACATCATCTGTGAAAATTTCAACTGTCTAGCTATCACCGTTCTTGAGATACTGGGTACGGAACCCTAAAAATCATGTTTGTTGTATGGGAGCCCCCCTTAAATATTTATTTAATTTTATTTTTAGTATTTGTTGTTATAGCGGCAATAGAAATACATCATCTGTGAAAATTTCAACTCTCTAGCTATCACCGTTCTTGAGATACAGCCTGGTGACAGACGGACGGACGGACGGACGGACGGACGGACGGACAGCGAAGTCTCAGTAATAGGGTCCCGTTTTTACCCTTTGGGTACGGAACCCTAAAAATAAAAAATGAGAGAGGTTGTTTCGCTAAGATTTTCTATCGAGAAAACTTTTTTCAATCGCGTTTCTGAGTTTATGAGATCCTAGATTATATATTGAAAAAACATACACTTAAAAATTAGAGCTCTAGCCATTCAATCTAAAGAAAAAATGAAAACTTCGTACGTAGAAAAATGCACGAAGCTATTTTGGTATCCTCTTAATGTAACATTTTGCTGGCAAATAAATAATTTTTATTTGAATAATAGGTTCACCATTTTTATAATTAGAAAGTTCAGTTAGTTATATTATCAATTTTCAATTTTTAGTTATATAAACTTAACTACACATAAAAGGCGCGGATTATGTTACGCAAAAACTAAACTAACTAATATGAATTATTTTGGTTTCATGGCCATTATATCCATATATCTGAATTATTACTGCAAATAGTTATTCTATATTATTAATAATGCAATTAGGTACCTACATATTTTCGTTACTTACCTTTAGTTTTGTCATCTTCCCCGCCAACCCAAATGGTGCCTTTGTAGTCCTTCAGTGCTTTGCCTACCTCTTGAGCGACAGGCATGAACATTTCAATTGTGGCTATTGCCTTCACATTACAATCGGCGAACTGGCGTTTTACTTCATCTGTAATTAACAAAACATTAATTTTTTTAAATAAAAAATAAACGAAAAAATTGACGATTTTTTGGTTTAAAGAATAATTAGGTAGATAATATAACTTTTGTTTTTACTTGTACAAGTTATTACAGTACAGATTTCAATGTATAATACCTACAATAAATCAAAACGATGACTTGTAGAGTGAAGAATATTTTGATACCTTTTCGAAATCATCATATTGATAGTTTCTCATAATTAAATACAATACATATTCACGGACATTTTATAAATAGCTTAATTTAATCATGATATGTAGGTCTGTTATACATATTATAGTTATAGTAGGTAGTATATGGTAGGTATTTGTAATGTCAAACTGTAAGTGACTAGTCTAAAATTTAAACTACGAAAATATAGAGATATAACTAGTTTTGTTATTAAATAATCTATATTAATGTTTAGTAAGTCTATTTTTATAATGACTACATCAATGCTGTTGTCTATTTGTACTAATAACCTTACGTAAACGAATTTAGGTCAAAGTATTGGCTATTAATATTTTTTTCTTTAACGTTTTTGTAAAGATACTGTGCCTACCTACCTACCCATTATTTATGGGCGATATAAATATATAGAGCAATAAAAGCAGTGATAGCCAAGCAGACAGCCAAATACTTAGAAAAAATAACATGTTCAGGTTTACACACATAAAACTCTGAAAAAGAGGACCTGCAGAATCTTAGGGAATTGTCATGCTATACTGTCGAGAACGACAGTAATCCTAAAACCTCTAAACTTAACTATACGCCAACAAACTAAGCAGTTTATTTACTCATTTGATGCTAGATTAGATCACCATGGTTTAGTGACCAAATAAACCACCCTATTTAGAACGCTCGCGCTAAATAAAAGGATAGTAATGGGGTGAGAAAAATATTTGGATGTCTCTGCTTACTCCTTTACAAAGGCGGCGTCTTTCAAGCGCGGCGTGAAGTCATCTAGTGGGCCAACAAGGTGAGGGCGACTAGTGCATAAACATTGTACTAGCCGTCCTATCATTTGAAATACACCCCACTCAACATCAGGTGGAGTGTGGAGTGTGTCATTTACTCTAGCTATCGAAAAAAAAGGCGCAAGTATAAAAAGTAATAATTATTTTAATACATTCTAGCATATAGCAAAAGTAGTTGATAGTAACAGTTACATATGTAAACAGTAGACTGTTTCCTTGCCCTTGACATGACTTGACTGTAGTTACTACCCAGTAATCAGTTATTGATTGATTGCTAGCTAATAAATGCACTTGTATTATATGTTCATATATATTGAGATTACAGTTAAATTTTTTGGAAAATTTGCTATAATAACGATTATTTTTCCAAAAAAGCAAATGACCTCTATTTGCCCTTGAAATGAAGGACTTAAAATATTAAGGCGTTCTTAGGGATATACTACTCTTGGTGGAGTTGAAATTGGTCTATTATATCAACTTGGCAACTTTGAAAAGATGTATTGCATTCTGTCTTAAGTCTATCAGGAAAAGACAATACACAGATTGAGTACAACGATGACGTCACAACATTTAAAATAATATCTTTAAGTATTTTTTTTAAATTCTATAATAGTGAATATTTCAATAATATTGAAATTAGTTGCTTAAAATAGTCTAAATTTTCTAAAAAAATATAAAAACAGCAGGTCAAAAATTATGAACAATCCCTATGTATATTATGATAGTAAAAACTATTTCTACTAAGTTTATAGCTGTTCTAAAGATAAAACGAAAGCACCACTTCATACAAAACAGTTTAATACGAATAAACAACCGCTACTATACGAGGCCTCCTTCCATATAAAGAAACAGATATTTTATCAACCAACAATAGGTTTAAAGTTAATGCTTTTGTGCTTTGCGATATGATGGTGCTGACATGGTCTTTTAGGAGCTATAAGCTATTTAATAACCATTGAAAAAATACCGTGAGATCATGAGTTGGATTGTATTCCCACATCCGATAAAAGTTTATTGAATTTTCCTGTAGAGAGACGGTATAGTGGGTACAGAGGACCTGGTGACCTGTATTTCAGACATAATTACCATCGTGCTAGATTCTCAGGTCATTGCCAGAGAAAACAAATCATCCAGAATGTAGATTCAATCTCTCATGTTTTCAAGATTCATGAACGAATCGACGAAATCAATTCTACCAAACTAGCTTTAAATTGGTAACTTGTAGATTCTTTACATCTGTTTAGCCTGGCTTTCTTTCCAATTCAAATGATTCCTACCTTCCATGAATTGCGCAAATATTTAAGAAAGTGAACTTTACTGTCTACAATGTAAATACAGTATTGAACCATGTCAGGCTTTAGAGATAGTTACATTATGAACTGTCTATTAAGATATTGAATAAATAAATTCTTTAATTTAGTTTCACACCAGGTTTTAATAATATTTTCTATTACTTATATATGAAATACAATGCGATTCAGTGATCCAAGAACGCCATGGTCATGTATCTGAACTTGCCCGTAACCTTAAGGTAATTTCTGATTGGTTAGATGCCAATCTATTTAAGTTCAATGTTACCAAACCCAAACATGTCAAATCAGCGCCAAGCTGAACAATACCACATAATACTACCTGTTTAGCCTGCCTAAAACCGTATAAGTATTTATAAATTGTGTAAGTGTTTACATATTTTATGTTGAGATCGCCTACACATTTCTAATTTTACGCTAATAAAAAGTTTGTTACTTTTTTTGACCGACTTCCAACGGAGAAGGCCTTTCTGCACCAGTTTTCTTTATTAGCAACACGATTTTTTGAAAATGTCTAAGACTGATTTAGAATTTTTTGATGTTTATTATACTTTCAAGGTGGTGTCATAGTCTGCAAATCACGAGCGAATCGTAGGATCCTGGATTAATCGAGGAATTTTTTTAAATATTGCAGCCATTGTAGGCGTAATGAAACGATTAGAGCACCTATTGCATTCATTTCAAGTCGGTTCTTTTTTACATGTAATTTATACCAGTCTTAAAGTTTTGCGTTTCTTAAAATCTTATGTTGACTGTATATGTATTATTATATATGTATTCAAAACCAAACAGACGAACGAAATCGTTTTCTTAAAAATATTTTCGTAGTTGATGTAGAATTGTAGATTAACAAACTCAAAAATCGGTTACCTAGTCATAATAGTTTATTTTTGCTAATCACCATGACTTGATGCGTATAAGATAATAGGATAATCTGCAATATACACATATTATTGCGCCATATGGATGTTATAGATAATATAAAATGATTAATTTCATTTCACAACTGTAATAGGAACTTATTAATACATCTAAAGACATATAAAAAAAAAGGAAAATATCTTGTCTTAGGACCAGGGGCGCAAGTCTACTATTACAATATATTATACAATGTTGTCATAATGATCAGTCACTGACGCCATTATGTCGCCATAATGGCGTCAATTATGACAAAAAAATTAATAGTAGACTACCAAACTTGATAAAATTCGCAATGAAAGAAAGAAAGAAAATAAATTTATTTGCAACGAACACAAAACGATAACAAAAGAAGGATGTCGTCATTGCACCTTGTAACTGTGTGACTTTGTAATTGTGTTTTCTAGTGTAAGTGAGCTATAATAAATATAATATCTATGTAAGTCAGTTAGGACACCGCATAAAATCAGCGTTGTTAGATTGTCTCCTGGACACCCTTTCAACATTTTGCTGAGCGGTGTACCTTTTTCCCGCTTACGGATGGGTTTTGAATTTAATTTTAGTCATTAAGCTTGTAGTTTTATTTTACTCTGTATGGCCTCACCGTGAGTGTGAAATAAATATTTTTTTCTTTCTTTTTTTCTTTCTAAGGAGAATAACAATAGCAAGCAGGTAAAATAAAATGAAAATAATAAAAGGAGATAAGAAAAAGCAGCTATATGGTACGAAAATAAAACAAGTGTGTCCGCCACAAAACGGCCACAGCTCAGCTTGATTGCTGGTTATGATCAGCGCTGGTCTTCCGCTGGGCTGTTAAATGACAGATCATTATGACAACATTGTAACATCATTGTAATAGCAGACTTGGGTTCCATATAACATTTTGTGAAATGTCGATTGTCGATGATTATATATAAAATACTAGCTGACCCGGTAAACGTTGTTTTGCCATACTAAAAAAAAAAGATTTGAAAAATAGATGTTAGCCGATTCTCAGACCTATTGAATACGCATGTAAAATATTATAAAAATCGGTCAAGCCGTTTCGGAGGAGTACGGTAACTAACACTGTGACACGTGAATTTTATATATAAGACTAGCTGCGCCGGCAAACGTTGGTTTGCCATACAATTCTGTGTAAAAAAAATTTCATCAAAATCGGTCCAGCCAATTGTGAATCTAAACCATCCTCAAACCCCCCTGAATACACACAACAAATTTCATCAAAATCGGTCCAGTCGTTTAGGAGGAGTTCAGTCACATACACACGCACACAAGAAATATATATATTAAGATTAGCTATAGTCCCAAACTTCGTCCGCGTGGAATTTAGAAACTAGACCATAATGAATCAAAGCCATTATCTTAACCACACTACCATTAAAAATAAATAAATAAATAAATAAATAAATAAATATTTATGGACATTTCACACAACGTCCTCTGGTCCCAAGCTAAGCTTATATGCTTGTGTTATGGGTACCAGAATACGGATATAATACATATACTACTTTTCTTTTGTAAATACATACTTATAATACATAGTAAACACCCAGACGCAGTACAAACATTTGTATGACAATTAAAAACATCACACAAATGATTGTCCTGACCGGGAATCGAACCCGAGACCTCATGATCGGCAGTCCGTTATTTGAACCACTCCACCACGAGGCCCGTCGACCAAAAAAATTCGATTAAAAAGACCGCATCAAAATCCGTTGCGTAGTTTCCGCGCCGTCAGGTCATTAGTGAAAATTCGGAGCGAACACTCTGTCAGACCCCATTTTAAAAAACTTGGTATGTTGACTTTGCCATCTATTGTCATCCTTCAGGTGGCAATTTATGTTAGAAATAGGCTGGAGACTTATGTAAGGCGTGGTGACGGACGCACCTATAGCACTCGCCATCCTGACATCCTAGTACCTATACGACGTTCTCTTACCAAGTCTTTAAGGCTCACTCACGTTATGGGCCCGGATGAATTACAACCGGCTTCCAAATCATATACGAACGGCACCCACTTAGGATCTTTTGTGTCTAGACTGAAACGGTGGCTAATCGAGCAATCTTTCTATACCATTGACGAATTCATTAAATTAAAATGACATCTATTATGTATATACATATTCTAACATTTTAATTTTACTAGTACTAGTAGCCTAACATTATTTTTATGACTGACCGTATTGTACTTTTGACATTTATATATTAGAACAAGCTGACCCGGCAAACGTTGTTTTGCCATACTAAAAAAAGGTTTGAAAAATAGATGTTGGCCGATTCTCAGACCTACTGAATATGTATGTAAAATTTGAGAAGAATCGGTCAAGCCGTTTCGGAGGAGTACGGTAACTAACACTGTGACACGTGAATTTTATATAATAGATATTCTATTCTATTTTTATATATTATTATGTTTGCTAAATTTAAATGCTGTATTTATAATGAAAAATACTCACTCTGACATGAATATTTATAAATTGTAAACTATTATTATTTTGTTTTTAAACTACAGTTTCTCGGTTTTCCCGGTATTATTATGAGAACACGGGCTGAAAGCCCAGTGTTTTCTTAAGTTTGAATAGAAGGTGCAATGCTATTATCCTGATCTAATTGAAGAAATTTGCGAACTATACGGCATGTGTTTAGAGTCGACGCTTTTTGTAGAGTGAGATATGTATATTTTGAGAGATTGAGTATGTTTAGGCTATTAAATAGATGTTTAGGGATAACACCCGTTGTAGAAACTACTATAGGAACAATTGTGACTCGCTCCATTTTCCAAATTCTTTTTATTTCTTCTTGTAGTTCTGTATATTTCCTAATCTTTTCACATAAAGTTGTTTGTAAATTGTTTGTATTAGGTACCGCAATGTCAATTATAAATGTATGTTTATTGGTCTTATCTACTAGAGTTATATCTGGTCTATTGTTATATACGGTGTGATCGGTATGCGGTGATCGGTGCGGTCATAGTACATTTTATGTGTGGAATTTTCTAGTACTGATAAAGGTGAGTATTTGTAATACGGTGTATGACATGCATGAGATGTGTGAATGAGCTTATATTTAGCAGCTAGTTTTTGGTGTATTATGTGTGCAAGTTGATTATGTCTGTGTGTGTGATCGTTTGGTGTTAGTGTGATGCATGCTCCTGTTATGTGCTGTATTGTTTCTGGTTTGGCGTGACATTTTCTACATAGGTCATTGGAGAAGTTTCTATCTTTAATTATATATTTTCTATAATTTACTTGATCCTATATTGCCGCTAGGAAACCTTCTGTTTCGGGAAATAAGTTCCCTATCTCTAACCATTTATTTGAAGCTTCTTTATCAACATGTAGTTGATTTAGGTCATACTGATGTCGGTCATGTAGTTCTTTATGCTTCCAGTTATTATATTTATCTTGATTATATTTAATAGTATCTATAATATTAATGTTAGTATCAGAAAGGTTTAAAGGTGTAAATTTGATATCTATTTCGCAGATGCTTTTATGAAGTGGGTTTGACACTTTTTTATTTAGGAAAAATGTTTTTAAGTTCTTCATTTGTTTCTGATGTAGTTGACCTAGATCTATTAATCCCCTACCGCCTTCTTTTCTTGATATTGTAATCCGCTCCTTTGCTGATTTTGGATGATGATAATATCTATATTGTGTTAAAATGGTTCTAATTTTTATTTCAAGATTATTTAATTCAGATACATTACCATTTTATAACCCCGAATAAGTAACGTAACGTACCGTAAGTAAGTAACGGTATAGTGGACCTAAAAAGATTTTTGCTATTAAGATTTGATTTGCATAGTTTATGTATTCGAGCTATAAATTCATCCTTAATTTGCTGTTTAATATTTTTATTATTATTAGGTTTTTTTTTTTGTTAATGTATGTTTGTTTATAATTTCTCACAATTAATGACGTGTAAAAATAATTACGAATAAATGAGTATTGAGTTTTGAAGATATAAAAGCTCACATATGGACATACATACAATTTATAAGCTATTTGTTTATAAGCTATAACTACATGTTAACAGATGTAAATGAAATCACGAGGCGACAGTTAACCATCTGTACTATCACGTTGGTATGAGTTTATCAGTGAACATTAACCGCGGATACTCAAAGTGTGATATGTTAATAAAGACGAGCCCACTGTTTTATCAGTCAACGTCAACGTAGACATTACAATATTTATACATAAGTATAATAGAGCGAGTAAACAACTTGTAAGTTGATCATAGTTTAAATATGTACTTGTGATAACGCAACACAGATGTGACATGTGTTACTGGTCGAATTTCAATGCATTAACAATCGTCCTTTTTTAGGGTTCCGTACCCAAAGGGTAAAAACGGGACCCTATTACTGAGACTTCGCTGTCCGTCCGTCCGTCCATCCGTCTGTCACCAGACTGTATCTCAAGAACGGTGATAGCTAGGGAGTTGAAATTTTCACAGATGATGTATTTCTATTGCCGCTATAACAACAAATACTAAAAATAAAATAAAATAAATATTAAGGGGGGCTCTCATACAACAAACATGATTTTTAGGGTTCCGTACCCAAAGGGTAAAAACGGGACCCTATTACTGAGACTTCGCTGTCCGTCCGTCCGTCCGTCTGTCACCAGGCTGTATCTCAAGAACGGTGATAGCTAGAGAGTTGAAATTTTCACAGATGATGTATTTCTATTGCCGCTATAACAACAGATACTAAAAATAAAATAAATATTTAAGGGGGGCTCCCATACAACAAACATGATTTTTTTACCGTTTCTTGCTCGATACTAATAACGTTGCTTTATGTTGCATAGATAATGGTACGGAACCCTTCGTGCGCGAGTCCGACTCGCACTTGACCAATTTTTTTACCGTTTCTTGCTCTCATACAACAAACGTGATTAATTAAGTATTGTGTGTGTTGTTTGCTCATTTATTAATAACGTGCCTTATGTTGCATAGATAATGGTAGAGAACCCTTCGTACGCGAGTCCGACTCGCACTTGACCAATTTTATTTATGTTACTATACCTAGTAAGTAACGACAAGCCTCGTGGTCTAGTGGAAGTAACGGACGGCCGTTCACGAGCTCGCGGGTTAGATTCCCGCTCGGGACAATAATTTGTGTCTTATCTATAATTGAAAATTTGACATACAAATGTTTGTACTGCGTCTTGGTGTTTCTATGTATTATAAGTAGGTATGTATTTAAATAAAACTACTATTTACTGATTTAGACGCGTATATTTTTTTTAAATTTTAGCCCGTCGAATTTAAAACAAATATACGCGTCAAAATCCGTAAAAAGTAAGTTTATTTAAACAAATGAGTCGCGCAAGTGTTAGAAAATATTAAGTAGGCACCTATGTATTTACAAAAGAAAAGTAGGTGTATTCTATCCGTATTCTGGTACCCATAACACAAGCATATAAGCTTAGCTTGGGACCAGAGGACGTTGACCGACGTTGTGTCATATGTGCCGTCCTAACTAGGCGTTTTGGCGGGGCACAGAGTTTATTTTAAAGTTTTCCATCTTTCACGGAGGATGTTATCTGTGTATATCCCTGACTCCCAGCCTGCTTTCACAGCACTCTGGGAAGGAAAAGGGGCGGTGGCACTTGTATTTTAAATCTGTCACCTCAAGTACCAATATCTAAACTACCTATTATAAAAATCATAACCAGTTAAAAAAATACTAATACTAAATATACTATGATTATTATTGGGTTTTATTCCAAGCCCAAGTTCTTAGTTGGCATAAAATTAGGGACGGACAGCAAAATTACTTATTATCGAAATTGCTTGTAAGATATAGATAGATCTATATCTATGCAATAATTTTTCTATGCAACACTAGGTATCTATATACTTAGTGTTGCATAGAAAAATTTTGTTGACGGCATCAAATTATGATTATGCCACGTTGTACAATTTTATTATTATTATTCTATTTAGTTTACGCAAAGTCAATTCTATCAAATAACAATTTTGCACAAATTAATTTTAAAACATTGCAGAAAATTGCCTCACAAGACTTTTGTAGTTGTAACGTAGGATGTAATAATGCAATTGCATAGAAATTACTTTTATGTGCATAGCAACAACATAAATACCTATTAAAGAAAATTAATAATTTTATCATAGTTTAACTATGTACCTACAGAATAAAGATAATATATGAGATATTTGTATACAAAATGTTAACGGGCATAACGTCGTTGTTAGCGGTTATCGCAGTCATTTTAATAACAAACATATTTAGTTCCGTGACCGTCTAAATATTTTTCACTACTCACGAGAGGCTGAAAATATTGTCATGACAATATTTTCAACCCCTCTCGTGGGCACACAAAGGTTGTGTGTCTTTGGGAAAGATGTAAAACTCCAAATAAAACTTAAATTAAGTATAGCAGTTTGTTAGTATAGCGCGCACAAATAGACACACAAACCGCCAAAATCTCTTGCAGTCGTTGTTTTTTAAAGTCTTTTTTTTCATGTAGAGACAGCGATCGATTGATAGATTAATACTAAAAAAAATATACTTACTATACCTACTACTATAGCTTAATTTGGGACCAGTAGACGTTGTGTGAAAATATGTATAAATAAAAAATAGACTTACCAGCTGTATACAAAGGATTGGCGAAAGTGACGACTAGACCAGCCTTCATAGCTCCATGTATAAGTACTACGAACTCTGGGATGTTAGGCAGTATGAGACCAACTCTCTCTCCAGGAGACAGTCGTAGATGACCGGCTAATGCACCAGCACATCTATCTATCATCATACGCATCATCCCGTAGTCGTAACCTCTGCCTGAAGTACCACATGACTGAAAAAAATAAAGGGAATAACAGAACAGTGTCATACCAAATAAACCAAAATACACCATAGTTAGAAGTTTAGTTGTCCGTTTAGAATTAGGCTAATGTATTTAAATATAAATCGGTCCAAATAATAGTTGCGCTTGTACACGAAGGCTGCCATACCGTTATTCTTATTATCATAAATCATAATATATTCCGACCCCAAATACAGGGATAAAGGCAGGATAATGTTGATAAAGATGAGTATTTGTTGTTATAATATCAATAAATAAATAAATAATAAATATTCATGGACATTTCACACAACGTCCTCTGGTCCCAAGCTAAGCTAAGCATGCTTGTGTTATGGGTATACGGATAGAATACATAATATTATACCACTTTTCTTTTGTAAATACATACTTATTATACATAGAAACACCCAGACGCAGTACAAACATTTGTATGACAATTAGAAAAATCACACAAATGATTATCCCGAGCGGGAATCGAACCCGCGACCTCTTGATCGGCAGTCCGTTACATAAACTACTCAACCACGAGGCTCGTCAATCAATTGATATACATTGACTGTACAGCTCTCTAGCTTTCACCGTTCTAGAGATACAGCCTGGTAAGCCTGATGCCAGACGGTCGGACAGAAAAGTCTTGGTAATAAAGCCCCGTTTTTTCTGTAAAATTTTCCCTATAATTTCATATTTAACCTAGCTACGATATAGTTACAATACATAATAATATGTTCCAACTGTTATTCAATTTTGCTAAAAATGTGTTGAGTAATAATTTTATTGGTGCCACTACAGTCGACTATAGAGCAAAGACCTGTAGCAAATAAGCCTACCTAGCAGTTAATATACATACCTCTATGAACGTTAATAATTAGTTTATTAAGCAATTTATAGAAGTATAGAGGTAGGTACGTTTTTTCTGACTGATTTATATATTAGGCTTCAATGTTTCATACATATTGTATGAGTACAGATTTTGTTGTTTTCATAAAGGCATATTTTGTCCTTTATAGGTAATATGCTTGTAGGATTCGAATTGTTTTACATTAAGTAATAGATTATTAACTTATATGAAAACAATCATGTATTTTAATTTAGCTGTAACTGGCTGAAATAAATATAGTAAAACTTGACTTCGATAAATAAAGGATCGCCTTGAGGAAATTAGTTATTTCAGTTCGCCCTTTGTAGAAAAGCTTTTAGAATTAGCTATTTTAATACAATGTGACATTAGTTTAAAATACATATACAATTAATGAATTTGTACTATAAACTTACTCCTTTTTATAAAAAAAGGCGACAAGACCAGACGGAGGAATATAAATTTGGAAATTTCCAACACTTTAGTCTTTAAAGGAGAGCGGAATAGTTGCATTTTTTTCGTAATTTAAATTTAATTACCTTCGATTTTTGGACACCAATCAAGTACAATTAGCTATAATTAGAAATTATAGTTAAGAGGATACCAAAATAGCTTCGTGCATTTTTCTACGTACGAAGTTTTCATTTTTTCTTTAGATTGAATGGCTAGAGCTCTAATTTTTAAGTATATGTTTTTTCAATATATAATCTAGGATCGCATAAACTCAGAAACGCGATTGAAAAAAGTTTTCTCGATAGAAAATCTTAGCGAAACAACCACTCTCATTTTAATTTTTTTTCATTTGTCGGTCTATTATCGCGTATTGACTAATGAAATAACTTTCAAAACATAAGTAACTATTATATATAGAAACACGTAAACCGGAATTAAAATATGTTTAGTAAATTTTGAGTAAACAAAAATAATATCCCTAATTCTTCATTTTCTATACCTACTAGCTGTGTTAATAGGTACATGTCGACGATAATATTGATGTAGGCCCTTAATTGTCTATTTACTCTGGCTACAAGTCTTATGTTCTAAATAATACTCAACAAGGAAAAGATTATGCCAATAAATAAGTACGTACGCAGTTAATTATATCTATTATTAAACAGCTTCCTAATGTTAGTGATCTTGTTGCTAAAATTCATTATCTGTATAGGTCAACAGACTTTATCCGGTTTCAAAGATACATAGATATTATGTAATCTTTATTATAGAGAATTCAAAGTCCAACGCTTGATATTGAAATAACATGTAAACGTGCTACACTAAAAATATTTGGCGCGCGACCATATTACTGAGCGATATTCATAAATGAAAAAATCTACGGGACTTCAAAGTATCAGGAGTCAAGTCAATCAAAAACTATGTATTTTTTGTAATAATGTTTCTGTCACGGGTTTTGTGTGTATTAGTACGATATATCATATTATATTCTAATAAGATCTGACCAAAAGGAATAGTTTGGTAGTCCATAGCAAGCACCCCGTAAAAATACAAGATAACATGAGCCTAGCTAAGATTAAATTGGGAAAAGGAGTACATAAATATCTCGCGCTTTTTAAAAAAACACAGTAATTATGTACAAAATATGGTCAGAATTAGAAATTTAGATCTCGTCGCCTAAGTTTTCGGCCATGCTAATTTTTTTTTTTATATATGATGACTCCGGTCATTTGCGACCACTTACATCAAAATATTACAATCTAGACAAGCAAGGCTAATAAGTAATTTTAATCTAACTTAAATTACTAAATAGAATAATAACTAAGAATATGTCCATCAACACTTTTCTTATTGTCTCTATTTAAGGCGAAGGCACTTTGTTTTTGTGTTCCTTAAAACTAGCACTCACTGCACTAATTAACGCTATCACTATTAAATAACTAGTTCTAGGGGTTTTGTTCTTTTAAGTCTTCTCACTAGATCCGTATTGTCAAGGAGCTGGATAGCCTCGACGTTAACGTGTTGATGAAGCTTGAAGTTCAAGGGCTTCGGCAATTTTTTTTATAATATTAGCGACCGTGTCCACATTTAAGTCTCTGTGAAGATCAGCATTTCGGACATACCATGGTGCGTTCACAACGCCCCCTAAGCACTTTATTTTGGAACCTTTGTATGATTTGCACATTACTTTTTTTGGTACAGCCCCACAGCTGGATACCATAAGTCCACACTGGCATTAGGACCTGTTTGTACAAGAGCAATTTATTATGTACTGACAACGAAGAATGCTTATCAAGTAGCCAGTACATATTCTTGTAGCGAAGCTTCAACTCTTCGCGTTTCTTTTTGACATGGGCCTTCCAGCGAAGCTTTGCGTCTAATGTCATGCCTAGGTATTTGGCTGTGTTCTGGTGAGGTATTACCTGGTTGTTTAGATACAAAGGCTCATAACTTTCTTTCTTGTTGGTGAAGTCTATATAAGTAGATTTTAGCTCATTTAGTTTTATTTCCTAAGCCTAAGCTTAAGTTTTCGGCCATGCTTATTTGTTACCTGAATATTATTTGGTGATAATAATTGTTACAAAAGGTACTTGTACTTAGTTCCATGTCTTAAGGAAGAGGGCTGTTTTATGCAGGGATGGGTATAAAGATAGAAGTGGTGAGTCCAATCCTAATGTTGGCCTAATAATTCTTTTACCCTAATAATTAGTACCTACTGATTTGGATCAAATTTAATGTTTTCGCTTAAATACAGAAAACTCGCCTCATAGTATAATTTATATACTTACTAACAAAACCAATGTTTTGACCGGCCTTATTTTGACCACATTCTAATTTCCTGTGATATAGAGGGTCATGTCCTCATTCATCTATTATAAATTAAACCGCATATTCTTATTTGTTGACCATTCTTTGTTTTCTATGTAATAGTTAGGTTTAGTTATGTATGAATTGTCATTTTAATTTGGACTTTTTTAATTATTTTTACATTTGAAATCGATTCTGATGTGATACTTATTGAAACATTATCATAAAATTATTAAGACAACATAGCTCAAATTTTAGGTCTGCGGAATAAACACTACCATCGATAAAATAAGTCTCTACATAATAACGGCAATATTACTTGTTCTATTAACTCATTAGAATGACATTAAGTGATCATTAAATAACTATGGTAAAATTGCGCTTAATAAACACTACAAAATATTACTGAAACAGTAAACATTAAACGATACGAATATTACTGAAACAGTAAATTTTAGTATAATTTCGAACCTCAGATAACCATTGAAAAATGTCGACTTAATCTTTATCTTTAAGATTATATATAGAGCAAAATATTGGAGACAGTATACAATCATGGTATGTAGTCTTTAGCATGAAATACTGATTTAGCATAATTACAAAGGACCGATTACAGTACAAAAACATAATTACTATTCCATTCAAATTACAAAATATTATATTTATGCTTCCAATAATGACCAGGTAGGTACTTAGAACTGAGATATTTTGAGTGTCGTGTTAATTAAACTGTTCGCATACGCACATGATATTTCAATAAAATGAAAGCATTGCATATAGAAACCCTCTCCTTTTTTTGAAGTCGGTTAAAATTACGAGTAAACCAACGTGTTATTTATTACTTACACGTTAAACTGTTTGTGTTTTAAATAACTTTACGACGCTCATGTGTAACGAGTACATGCTGAAAATGTAAAATTATGACCCTTGTTCGCTTTATCTAAATCCTAAGCATTACATTTTATTATATAAATACAGACATTATCAGCATTACAATCTATAACTTCGTAGAACGATAGGCGAATCCTGACCAAATGTGTGAAAATAGTTCGGTATCTTTGCACGGTAATCTCCTGCACAAGCAGCTGATAAACGCGCGAAGTATGGAGTTCAAAGTTTCAATGATGATAAAGACAGAGTTCAACGATTTAAAACATGATAAAGATATGAAGTTCAAAGTTTTCACATGATATTTTAGACAGCTTATCTGCAATATATCCTATCATCATATCCAATATAGATGTGATCGGTGTATAATATCCCTTAGCTGGCTTCCACAGCACCCTGGGGAGATGGGGTGGTGATACTTGTATTCTTAGTCCGTCACCACACGGAGATTTATTTATTTTATTATGTTTATCTATCTATAATTTATAGACAGATTAACCTGTTAACTCCATAAAATTAAATGCTCGAAGGTTAACTCTTAACTTAACCAAATATATTGTTTTAGTTATATTTTATTTGGTCGATAGTTACACCGACCTCCTTGCTACAGTTTCCGAGGACGTATTGTTTACGTACCAAGCTACTGAAATTATATAGGTTACTAGCTGACCCGGCAAAGGTTATTTTGCCATGCCTACTAAAAAAAAAAGTTTTAAAAATAGATGTTGGCCGATTCTCAGACCTACTGAATGTTCACGTAAAATTTCATAAAAATCGTTCAAGCCGTTTCGGAGGAGTACGGTAACTAACACTGTGACACGTGAATTTTATATATTAGATATTATTGTTAATTTAATACTACGCTAAAACTTAAAGGTAGAGCTGTAAAGTCCAATACAACTTGCACTGATAGACCCAGAAAACAACTTTAAAAAATAAAAACGGCTAACCCTTGGACTTTGAGTCATAGTCTGAAATAAAGTGGAAACCCCGAGTTAAAATAGATAACAGAAGAAAAATGTGTCAAGTAATGCTTTAGAAATACCGAGTCATCGTTTTAAAGTTGAGGAAACGGTAAAGATTACTTAAATTGCCAAAATTAATTACATAGAATGCATAACGAATGTAGGAATGATTTCCTATTATAACATTTACATGTTTGGCACACGACAGACATATAGCCCTAACCTTCAAATACGTGCAACTATTTATATTCCCTATCATTCTACTCCGACATCCGTATAAATAACGAACTTTGTACTAATGTAACAATGCAATGCACGCAGATTTAATAGTGTGTAATTGGACGTAAATAGCAATATATTGAATATATCTACACTTAATAACCTCTGAATATACTTAGCAATTTGTTTTTATTTTATTAACTACTATTTCATGATAGATTGCAGTATTTTATGTCTTTAGGATAAAAAAGTTAGATATAAATTGTGAGCTCAAATTTATTATGGTGTTTTAAGTGCTTATTAAATGCATACTTCTAACTTCTATGCGAAATAAATTAACAACCACGGAATTTTGCTAATCATTTCCGTTTTTATATAATTTAAACGAACTAATCACTGGCCAGTATCTCTACGTTATGTGTAGGTAAGATTTTATTTTTATTTTTGTTAGGTACTTACGGTGCATGGTGCATCAATCCAGGATTCGACGTCCGTAAACACAAAGTCGGTCAAAGTTTCAGGTCCAACCTGTATCTCACCCCATGGCGAATTTAACTGTTTATAATCCACAGCTGTTGCAGTTTTATTAGCTAAACCTCTACTCGACAGACGACTGTACGTAGAACCATTTATTTTACATTTCTTATTTTGTTTAACACAGGATAGCGAATTAAAAATATTTCGCGATGCATTCCCGCGAAAAACTTTCAAATGAGACATAATTACGCTAACAATGTTTTCCCGCCAAGCGTTCGCGCGTAAATGTAAGCTGTCGCTACTACTGGCGAGTTTTGGCGCGTTCTCCGTAGCCGACGGGGGCAAGGTCCATTTTACTTATTTAACCTGTTTGTTATGGCTGTGACGAAGAACTCATAACAAACAAAATCAGTACCGCATTAGTGGAACATCGTTATCATTTTAGTAATAAATGAGGCACGATAATGTTCGCTTTAATTATATGACGTCTTACTTTAGAAAATTACTTTGATGTAGATGATGAACATTTTTTAGATGTGTGATTAACTCAGGTTCAAAACAAAAATAGATTTCCAAACCAAAAAAACTGTTATTATAAGGAAAATAAGTCACGCACCTAAATTGCTGTGGTGACGGTTACACATGATTTACCTACCGTGTCATAACCCTGTTTCTTACCGTATAGGTGCGTGCTGTTAGTTACTTAAAATAGGTAACTTGTCTAACAAATTCGACAATTTAAGTGCTCTAAAATATGAAATTTTTATATTTTGTAGTTGTATACGAATCTTACTTTATGAGTAAAATGTGATTGTATCAAAACTAGAGCAACAACACCGATTTTTTTTTGTAATAACAAGGACTATTCCTATTTCATTCAATAATATTACATAAACAAATTTTTATTACATAATATTATTACGTAGTACCTTAGAATTAAAACTACGTAAGTACACAACTTAGCTAAAAAAATTCTACGTGCACAACTAAATTTCACTGAAAACTAAAATTGATTGTGTCAATAACACAATTCGGCAATGATACCTACCAATTCAACACGCTTAATTAAATAAATTAAATTATGGTGGAAAAAGTGATTACTGCAAGCGGGACTCGAACCCACGACCTCAGAATACCGTTCCGTAGCTCTGCGATTATTGCGGTCGTGCTTTTCAGTAATCAAATTAGGCCACCACAATCGTCACTCGATTGAGTTTATATCGTATTTTCGAGTCCCGCTTGCGGTAATCACTTTTTCCATCATAATTTAATTTATTAAGTAAAAGCATAGCATGTCAATTGCAAACTGTACTTTACGCATAATTAAACTTAACTGAACTAAAAAATGGAAATTGATAGTGACAATAACACAATTCCCTAATGTTACTGACCTTTCTTTGTAAACTGTGTATTATAGACTAAAGATTATAATTAATTTAAATGTGCAATGTCCAGTATCAATATAAATTAACATAATTTAGCAATTTATAACTGAACTTTTTAATTAGAGTTACTTTTTAGACTAGCGATTTTTATTAATATAAATGCAAAAAGAAATATATTAGTTCATCTGTAGTTAAATTAGGTTAAGTTTTTGACGCATCAGAATAGGTCTCATTATCTATTTGCTTTTAGGAAATAAAATACAATATTATAAACAACAACCATTTTATTTCAGACAAAAATATTAATTTATCTGTATGTCACTATACAATTTGAACCTTATAAATAACATTTTCATAAATTATGCAGAAGTTCGTACAGATTGGCTAAATTATCATTACAACAAGAGATGAAAAAATGAAAATTGATGAATTTTCCAAATTGGTCTAAAGTGTGTTCGAGAAATCGGGGAAACATACATAAAAACAAAAGGTTACGGCGTTTCGAGCTTTTTCTTTAGTCACTTACAATTTAGTTGAAAATTTGACCGTCATATCAATATATCGATATTTTTCCTCGATATTTTCACCGCCGATATTGATTTTAATTCCGAAATCCCATGGCATAAGACTATCTACGTCACCGCGCTCTGATTGGTGTTTGCAGTCACGTGATAATGTGTACAGAATAATGCAATTTAAAATCATTTTTATTTAATTTTAACAAGATATTAAATTCTCAAAACGATATTTTAGGTATCTAAATACTGTCTTCAATCTATAAAACATAACTTTACATGAATTTGTAACATGAGTCAACATCCCTATTGTCGTATGCTTGTAAATCGATAGTATATTTATCGAGTATATTTATCGAGGTAGTACATTTATCGAGGAAGGCTATAAGCTGTATAACATCACGCTGTGACCAATAGGAGTAAGGCATCAGTGAAAAATGCAAAAGCTGAAAAAATCATCTATATTCTTCTGTTGTGTGCGCCACGTTGAGGTTTATATGTATCAATTGTTTTTTAAATTACAAGAGCACAAAGTCGGAGCCATCATCTAGTTCCTTATAAACGAAATAAGGTCAATAAAAAAAATTAAGCCCCTTAGAAAATTATATCGACATTTCCGAGCGAAAAAAATATGGCGGTTAGTCTGATGTCTATAATGCTTTTAGCCAATCGGTACGCACTATAACAAAATAGGCATTTAAATACTGAACACATTTTGTAAAAGCCCCATATAATAAAAATTGTTCGATCCCTATGTGATGAATTAAAAATATATACTATCACCTGTTCTATCACATAATATTGATAAAATACATACATAAAATTATTATAATACATATTTTATTATAACCAATTTTTAACCAATACTGGTGCCAATTCTGCTCATACATCTTAATAAAATTTTCAGTAATGTTAGCCGTCTGGCAATGGAATAAGAATACAAGCGTCGCCATCCCATGTCTCTTTTTGGTTGCTGTAAGAGCCAGCTATAGGAAACTAAACCCTATGCATAGTAGACCAAAAACCCCGAAGTGAAGAAAACCCGTGCCGAACAGTGGGACGTTGATGGGCTGCCGTGAAGAATGTTAGCTTAACTTTCTAAAATGCGTAACACATATCAGCGAATTACACATAAAAATGTATACAGCACAATATCAATTAAAAATACACATACATATACACAAGCATATAAGCTTAGCTTGGGACCAGAGGACGTTGTGTGAAATGTCCATGAATATTTATTTATTTTACTTATTTATTTATTTATTATACATACATAAAATACACATACATAGTTGGTTTTATTTTAGTTTAGTGTTTGGTGCAGCAGAATTGGCACTAACATTCTTAGAAGAATTTTCTTTATCTTAACAGAAGACAATTTCAAATTACTTTATAAGACTAGTCAAACAGTATTCAACTAAAAAAGAAAAAAATGACATCATAATAAAATACTATACCTCAAGTATACGTCAACAGTATCATTTAAAAACCCATTGCAATCAATAAACAAATTATGTCTTTTATTTAAAAAAAATAATTAAAAGGTATCATGTACTTTGAACATCAGTTTTTTTATTTTTCGATGCAAACTTTTGATGTGTTATTAATTCAGTGAAAAAACCATCTTGTTTCGACATCAATTCACAATAGGAACCTTTTTCGACTATGACGCCATTTTCTAAAACCGCCACTTCATCGGCCGATTGTATTGTACTAAGTCTATGTGCTATTGTAAGAACTGTTCGGTCTTTACTTATTTCTTTTAACGCTTTATCTATTAAATATTCTGAATATGCATCTAATGCTGAGGTAGCTTCATCTAGTATAAGTATTTTTGGATTCTGAAACAAACACCATTAATAAATTATTTTTTTTTGCAATTGACTTGCTATTCTTGCTAATTAATCAAAGTATAGTGGCAAATATATGATTACCATGAGTGGGACTTGAACCCACGACCCCAAAATAACCTTTCGTTACACTGCCAACTGAGCTATCATGCACATGTGAACCAAATATTTCAGTACAATGTTTCTGAATCAAGTTATACCTCGCTACGACGTAACTGTACAACGCCATCTATCCAGCATTTGCACAAATAAATCGATCGATCACTTAGTTGTATGAACAGGGAAAGTTTTTAACTTTCCCTGTTCAGCTATCAAAGAGTCTATGACATGGCCTGGTGATAGACGGACGCACGGACAGACAACGGAGTCTAAAGGTCATAGCTCATTAGAGCCACCCGGCACCCACCCCGCACCGCCTCATCGCACGGCGTCCACTCGTTGTCCACAGGTGGTCCACGGGTGGAGACCGTGTTATCACCAATAATCGTATCTACGACTGGAGACCGGTTAGTCCAGGAATTTTCGTCTGTAGTCAGTTAACTATTGGCACTACGTCTATTGGCGGTTCGCTTCGGACCCGCACGTTGGCGATGCGCAGTCAGCGCAAGGCAAGCATGCGAGCAGCGAGTTGTCACCGAGTGGTCCATCCTTAATCCGCGCGTGGAGGGCTCACGGCAGAGGCGACCCGGTGACGCTACGGACTTGATGTAGTGAGCGCATACCCATACAAATCCATATCAAGAATACTAACCGCACGAGGCGAGGCCGTGCGGAGTGGGTGTCACCCGGCTCTAATGAGCTATGACCTTAAAACTCCACTGTACGGAATTGCGGCCGTAGTGTCACGTCCCATTTAAATACGGAACCCTAAAAAGCGTTTCTACCTACACTTTCTAACGATAGATAGGTGTGTTATAATGTTACCTTAACAATAGCTCTAGCTATAGCGACTCTTTGCTTCTGTCCTCCGCTGAGCTGTCCGCCTCTAGCTCCAACTTGTCTGTCCCAGCCTAGTTGACACGTCGCAGCTAACTCCTTCAATTGAGCTGTACCCGCTGCTAGTAACCAAGCTGGCATTTGCTGAACAAAATAACAATTCATTTTAACTAAATTATAGATCATCATAATTTTGGGCCTTTTTAAGGTTCCGTACCCAAAGGGTAAAAACGGGACCCTATTACTGAGACTTCGCTGTCCGTCCATCCGTCCGTCTGTCACCAGGCTGTATCTCAAGAACGATGATAGCTAGAGAGTTGAAATTTTCACAGATGATGTATTTCTATTGCCGCTATAACAACAAATACTAAAAATAAAATAAAATAAATATTTAAGGGGGGCTCCCATACAACAAACATGATTTTTTTACCGTTTCTTGCTCACATACAACAAACCTGATTAAATAAATAAATAAATAAATATAAATATAAAGTGATTAATTAAGTATTGTGTGTGTTGTTTGCTCATTTATTAATAACGTGCCTTATGTTGCATAGATAATGGTACGGAACCCTACGTGCGCGAGTCCGACTCGCACTTGACCAATTTTTTCAAATAGGCAGAGATTACGGAGGTCATCTGCTATGAACTAAAAACACTTTCTTAGCTTTATTTACAAGACCGTTTTCTACACTGGGCACAGTGTTTCAAGGCCTCGCAATTACTAAGGCCTCCAATCCCCACTCCATTACCAAATTATAACCGATAGTCTAACTATAGTTATAAGATAATGGAGTGTCTATGTCCCACTATCCTAAATTGGCAAGGCCTATTTTATATGTGAAATGGCCCTGCTGATTTACACTCATAAATCTGGTCATACATGCACGACGGTTTTAAGTGCTACGTACTTGACTTTTTTGAAAAACATCGCCGTTGAAATCGGCATGTCTTATTGGGCACCTTATATCGTCTACCACACATACTCTCATACATGACCAAACCACCTAAGGATACTTTATTTTCACAGTCACAGTATAAAGTCATAATTAATAAGTGTCCAAACGAATTTTTACCCAAAACACCCAATCAAAAATTACGATAAAGTAACTATCAGTCTGTATATACAAAATATCTTGTAGCAATATTTTCGTTCGTGTTCGTCATTGTGAATATACAGGGTGTCCCAAAAGTCAACGTCCAACCGAAAACCCAAGCTAGGCCTAGTTGTGGGGGCTCGCAAAAAAAAAGAAAAAAAAATCTATCTCATGTAGTTTCGAAATGACAGCCATTTTTCTTAAATTGACACCCTGTGACGAGTTTACGACTACTGGGGCTACAAATGAGCTCTTTTATAATTTTATTTTTGTGTGGAGTAGTCTTAAGTGATGCTCCTACAAATTCCAATTCATCATTTGCACACAACTTCATTGGAATTTCAGAAAATATCCGTTTTATACCGAACCATGACGTGAAAATGACTACATCACTAAACTTTGACAGTCTGTACTGAAAAAAAAATCTACTATGCAATTTCGGCAAGTGCCCTTAAAAGTTGGCGCATTTAATGGGCTTTCCAAAATGGTATAATACTTACTAAATTATTTCTTAGACGACGAGAAAAAAAAAATTAAGAAAGTCGATATTTAGCTTATTATTAGTTAGTCATAAAACTTTCTCAAAATTATTCTAATATCATCTAGGCGTTCTGTAAGGTGTAATTAAAGAAAGAGACGAAGAAAAGTTAGAGCGGGATAGTGACGCTACTAAAAGAAAGAGACGAAGAAATGTTAGAGCGGGACGGAGAGTGACGCTACTTGGTGTCAGTGAATTTTTGGGATTGTTTAAATAAAAGTCAATTATTAAAAATCTAATGTTTATTTAAATCATATCAAATGTTCAAATTGCTTGCCATCAGCGCGTATGCACGCCCTACACCTTCTTAAAAACGATCGTGTAATCTGGCGGGCGAAACGTCTGGAATTGATGTGATCAGCGGCATCTTGAATTCTCTGACGCAGTTCCTCTAAATTTTCAATTGGTTTTTGGTAAACAATTTCTTTGACCGTTCCCCAATAAAAAAAATCTATAGGATTTAAATCCGGGGAACGGGGGGGCCACGTGATCTGACCGGATCGACCAATCCACCTATTTGGATATTCTTGATTAAGGAATTCTCTCACTGGGCGCGCATAGTGTGCCGGACAGCCATCTTGCTGGAACCACATGTCTCGATAAATGCTAAGTGGCACGTCTTCTAACAAATTGGGTAACTGATGTTGTAAAAAGTCCAAATAAGCTGCCCCATCGAGGTTTTCTGGCAGTTCAAAAGGCCCAATAATGGATCCATTTAAGATCCCAGTCCACATGTTTATTTTAAAGCGGTACTGTGACCTATCTTCGCGCATCAAATGTGGATTTTCGACGTGCCACTCGTGCAAATTATGCAAATTCATGTATCCGTCTTTTTTGAAGGTCGATTCATCAGTCCAAAGAATTTTACGCAAGAATTCTGGATCTGCTCTGTGCCTTTCGAGCATTGATTGACAAAATAAAATCCTGCTAGGATAATCACGGGGTAGCAAAGTTTGTACCCGTTGCATGTGGTACGGATGCAATTCGTTTCTCTTCAGTATCCGATGTGCTGTACTTTTAGGTACCCCCAGACTTTGCTCGATTCCACGTACTGAGATACTCCGGTTCTCTGCAATTGCATTTAGGACATCTTCTTCATAAGGCACGACGGTTCTTCCCACTCTAGTAGCTCGAGTAGGAAGTTGATTTTCTGATAATAAACGGTGCACATTTACAAAAACTCGATGATCTGGGTGACGCTCGGCATTCGGATATCTCTCACGGTAGAGTCGAGCTGCAGCTCTAGCATTGCACCTACATTCCCCATAAATAAGGTGCATGTTTGCATATTCCTCTGCAGAGTACAAGAAAGGCATTTTCTTACAAAAACAGTCCAGGAGAAAGCCAAGTTCGTCAGAAACGGTTCGAAAACAAATCCAAGTCACACGCAATCAAGTCCAGTAAACAGAGCCAAGGTTGTAAGCACGAAATAAATACAAACGAATACAAAAAGATGCGCAGTAAACGAAGGCACGAAACGTACTGAATTATTGTACGTATACCACGCTGTTGTATTAGCGTGCTATCTGTTTCACCCACACTAGCCAAAATGTCAATTTCGTCTCGCTCACACATTGTAGAAAGATTCACTGACACCAAGTAGCGTCACTCTCCGTCCCGCTCTAACATTTCTTCGTCTCTTTCTTTTAGTAGCGTCACTATCCCGCTCTAACTTTTCTTCGTCTCTTTCTTTAATTACACCTTACAGAACGCCTAGATGATATTAGAATAATTTTGAGAAAGTTTTATGACTAACTAATAATAAGCTAAATATCGACTTTCTTAATTTTTTTTTTCTCGTCGTCTAAGAAATAATTTAGTAAGTATTATACCATTTTGGAAAGCCCATTAAATGCGCCAACTTTTAAGGGCACTTGCCGAAATTGCATAGTAGATTTTTTTTTCAGTACAGACTGTCAAAGTTTAGTGATGTAGTCATTTTCACGTCATGGTTCGGTATAAAACGGATATTTTCTGAAATTCCAATGAAGTTGTGTGCAAATGATGAATTGGAATTTGTAGGAGCATCACTTAAGACTACTCCACACAAAAATAAAATTACAAAAGAGCTCATTTGCAGCCCCAGTAGTCGTAAACTCGTCTTCGAAACTACATGAGATAGATTTTTTTTTCTTTTTTTTTGAGAGCCCCCACAACTAGGCCTAGCTTAGGTTTTCGGTTGGACGTTGACTTTTGGGACACCCTGTATATAATAGGTATTTAGAAGGTAATAAGAGTGGCCTTCACCGCACACAAGTGAAACCTAGAAGCACATTTATACATTATGAGTATTACCTTTCCATCTTCAGTTTGTACATATTCTTCATAATTAGCACCATATAGTATATTTTCTTTTATTGATCCACTAAATAACACAGGCTCCTGAAATTTAAAAAAATAAGTTCTTATAGTATTATATAGATTATACTTATTGTATTCTGATCGTAATTATGCAATCGCATGTTAATATAGTCGATAAAAGATATGGACCCATAAATATCGTTGGGAAAAAGTGTCAACTTGCATATTTTTTGTAATTACAAAATTATACATTGTAATAATATCAAACAAATAAAAATTGGTCAAGTGCGAGTCGGACTTGCGCACGAAGGGTTCCGTACCATTATCTATGCAACATAAGGCAACGTTATTAGTATCGAGCAAGAAACGGTAAAAAAATCATGTTTGTTGTGTGGGAGCCCCCCTTAAATATTTATTTTATTTTATTTTTAGTATTTGTTGTTATAGCGGCAATAGAAATACATCATCTGTGAAAATTTCAACTGTCTAGCTATCACCGTTCTTGAGATACAGCCTGGTGACAGACGGACGGACGGACGGACGGACAGCTAAGTCTCAGTAATAGGGTCCCGTTTTTACCCTTTGGGTACGGAACCCTAAAAACAAAGTAAATTACTAGACAAATAAATATACAGATTATACTTAGTTATCAATATGGAGACGCAATTATGTAAACTAATATTTTTACCAGACGACAACGATAACCTCATTTTGAGATACGCTAAACTTATCAGTATAATTAGACAGATCACTCGGCTTTGCATGAGATTTCATTCTTTGTAATACTAAGCATGATTTGAAATACTGTGCATTTTATGGCCATGTGTTGTAAGACAAACGAGAAAATAACACGATGACTGACCATAATGACGGACAAAATATATTATTAAGAATATTAAGTTCTGTTCACACGTTACAGACTTTATGCGCGATAAAAATGTTTAGTCTTTCCAACATTACGATCGAATTTAATACTTGCGAGTTCCGTTATTTTACCCGATTTTAAACTGAACTATTGAATACTACTAAAATTCAATAGCAATCTTATTAGTGGCATAATGTTTAAACAACAATATTGTCAAAATTGTAGAGAGGCACTGGATGCAGGCGGCACGTTCTATGTGTGAGGCATATCCGGTATTGGATGGAGAAAAGCTTTTGATTAAATGGGATGTAATCACTGATATGTATTATGTAACTTTCATTTTCTTTTATATTACGTAATTACTATTTACAGTAAATTCCAACACTTGATACATAAAATGTCCTAAAACTATCTAAAAATAAGTATGCGTTATCAAATCTCCATAAAAATAATTCTTACCTGACTAACATAACCTATATGACTTCTTAACCATACGGGATCTAGTCTTCTGATATCAACTCCATCCAATGTTATACTACCATGTCCTGGATCATATAGCCTCATAATTAAAGCAGCTACAGTACTCTTCCCACAACCAGATCTTCCAACAAGCGCTACAGACTTGCCCGGCAATAAATGTAAATTAAGACCTTTTACTAAAGGCGCGTTATTATAAGAAAAATGGATATTGTCAAGAATAATTTCACCTTTTGGTCTTATAACTGGTCTTAAGCCGCCTGGAAAAGGAAGGTATACGCTATTAAATTACACATTTTTTTTTTAATTATTATTTTTTTTTTTTTTTTTTTTTTATGGACATTTCACACAACGTCCTCTGGTCCCAAGCCAAGCTTATATGCTTGTGTTATGGGTACCAGAATACGGATATAATACATATACTACCCTTCCTTTGTTAGCAGTTACGCAGTACAAACATTTGTATGACAAATATGAACATCACACAAAGTATTGTCCTGACCGGGAATCGAACCCGAGACCTCCTGATCGGCAGTCCGTTACATGAACCACTAGACGACGAAGCCCGTGACATAAGTACAATATTATACATGAAGCATATGTACACATAATTTTATTAAAATATCTCAGACCGCGATTCGATTGTTATTCATCGTTGTTTGATCTATATTCACATTCAGACGTAATTTAATTAACGTTTAACTATTCGGCATGGATCACTCTATAACGAAATTGTGTCTACAAAACCACAGTGGCCACCAGGCTATGGTTCAGTTTCGTAATTTCCCTCGTGTATTTTATCTGCATAGATTTTGTCTTAGGCAAATTAATTTGAGAACAGTTTTTTAAACTAATTAAATACAATTACTAAATATTAAAATTGTACCTACATTATTTAGACTTCTATATGTATGCCTGATAACGACAGTTAATAATTAACGAAATATGTATTACAAATTACAATTCACAGTTAGGTAAGCCGATATTGTGGAATTGAAACGCAACTATTCATTATTTATTGTCGATTATAATTAAAATAACTTTATTGTGAAAGAAAGTAATAAAAAAATACTATTGTCATTAATAGGAAAATAATAGTTGACCAAAGATGAACAAAGCACTAAATCAATAAAAATTGGTCAAGTGCGAGTCGGACTTGCGCACGAAGGGTTCCGTACCATTATTTATGCAACATAAGGCAACGTTATTAGTATCGAGCAAGAAACGGTAAAAAAATCATGTTTGTTGTATGGGAGCCCCCCTTAAATATTTATTTTATTTTATTTTTAGTATTTGTTGTTATAGCGGCAATAGAAATACATCATCTGTGAAAATTTCAACTCTCTAGCTATCACCGTTCTTGAGATACAGCCTGGTGACAGACGGACGGACGGACGGACAGCGAAGTCTCAGTAATAGGGTCCCGTTTTTACCCTTTGGGTACGGAACCCTAAAAAGGCTCTCTAACCTAACAGAATAACACACATTCCACGCAAAAATTATCGATATAGTTAGACTTTTTAAATCGATTATATTTCTTTGCAATAGCAATTTACGGTTATTCTGAACTAGGTGTTACAAAAGACTTTAGAAAATTTTCCCTTTTTTGGAATTATTGTGACCGTTATGGTGCTATGACGATTTATGTTTCTCGTTTACTATACAAATGTACAGAGAAATTCACTTTAGGTATTTGCTTGAGGCATCGCTATCCTTATTCCCAGGCGCCACGCTTTAAGGGACAAAGTTTTACCTACAAAATCTTTAAAAAAATTGACGTAAAAGATCGCTAAAATCGGTTTACGAAAATTGACAAAAATTGTTTCTCATAATAGTCTTTTTACGCTAAAACGTTTATTATCTCTCCGATAAAATCTCCGTTTAAACCTCCGATAAGTCATTATGAATAAGACCGTTAGTGAAAAATAGTCCGAAGCTTGGTCAGCGCAACTGCAGCGCAGCGAAGTAAGCCAAATACCCTGCCCAAATGTAAAAGGCTTGTGCCCAAACATCCACTATTGGACTGAGAAAAATAAAAGATACTAACCTGTAACAGGTATAGCTGGTTGTCTATCGATAATTTCCCACAACCTTGAGGCCGCTCCTATTCCTTTATTAAGTTCCGTATAGAAGCTACTTAGCCCGCCGATACTAATACCGACATATGCAGCGTAAAGGAGGAATGAAGTCAGGTTACCAACAGTCAATTGTTCAGTAGCAACCATACCACCACCATAGTATAGTACTAGAATTATTATAGTGTTTCCTGCCAGTCCAGTCTGTGATTACAAATTTAATTACTGTTATCTTCTGTACGACCCTGTTGGAGTAGGCATGGTGTAAATTGTTACACCTAGTTTGGACATTTTTAAATTAATTTAAAACATAAATAGCTACTATCATTTTAATAAAAGTTGTTGGTTGCAAATATATTAGTCCGAACTGTTTTGGTGTTTATTGGCAGAAGCCATAGATCATCCCTAATAGATATCGCATTACGAGATTTTTGTTAACAACTGACCACACAAAAGTTGGATGGAGGCTCGGTTTGTAAGGTATGGAATAATGCATTTTCATTGGTCATAGCAAAATCACACGCCGAGTTCTTATACATCACTTATAGCGCATACTTCCGGAGTGCGATGATCGCCTTGCGTGCTGAATCAATGCGGGGATGATCTGTGGTAGCGACCTATGTCCTACCAACAGGGCTGGGCAAAATACATGCTTTGTTGTAATTGAAATACAAATTACAAAATACTGCGTTTGCAAGTAATTGAAATACAAAATACTTATTACTTTTGAGTGGAGTAATTGAAATACAAATTACAAAATACAGTATTTTGGCTGTTTGTAATTGAAATACAAAATACAAATTACATTTATATACAAATACATTTATATTAATATTTTTACTCAACTTTAAAAAACAGGAGGTTCTTTTTTAATGTTTGTTTACGAATAACTTTGTTGTTTATGAACCGATTTTAATGCTTCTTTTTTGTTGAGAAGAAAATGTTTCAGAGGTAGTTCCATGACAGGGAAATTAGGTTTTCGTGTCCTGGCAGTCCAGGGAATTAGATCATAGGGCACTGTTTGAGGTCGGATTTTTTTGTTAAAAGCTATGATATGAAAGAGGATAAATTTTATAATATTAATATTTAGGGTTATCTCTGAAAATATTATCCGTGGTGACGTATTAAGAATACAAGCATCAGCACCCCTATCTTCCGCCAGCATGCGGCTCGCCGAGGCGGTTCGCGTAGTCCTCGGGAGTGGGTCGAGGTGAGGCACTGGGATCTGACGTACCACCTCACCCAGCTCCTCACGGGTCATTGCTGTTTCGCCAAGTACCCGTGGGAGCTGGTTGGTATTGAGTCGGATCCCAAGTGGCGCATTTGTGGGAGTAGGTCCGTGGACACGGCGGAGCACACCCTCGCCGTATGCACGGCCTGGGACACCCAGCGTGTTGACCTCGTCGACGTGCTGGGCAAGGATTGGTCACCCTCAATGAACAATGTTGGGCTGCCGTCGCCTCCTTCACCAGGCAAGTGATGGCGGCAAAGAGGGAGTCCCTGCAGAAGCGCGAACGCGCTGGTGAATCATTTCCACCCCGCAGGTGAATCATTGCCACCCCGCAGGGCCTCCGGCAGAGATCTTCGGCGCGCAATAGCCGGCAGCTTTGCCCGTTGAGGTGGTCCCGTGGGTCTCTGAGTACTGATTCGCCGCGGCAAATGTGGCTGTAAGCCACGACAACACTACAGGGGGAACTAATGTTACTGCCGTCGGGTCGGGACCCGATTAGCGGGGCCACCTCTCGCCGGGTCATGGTAAAGCTCAAGGCATCGTCATGGCACGGCAGGGCAGAAGGCGGTTATAAAAAATAAACAAAACAAAAACCACCCCCATCTTCTCCCCAGGCTGTTCTAAATGCCAGCTATGGAATATTCTGCACAGATAATATCTATGAGAGACGGAAATCTCGAAAATAAACCTTGCGCCAAACGTCAGGTCAGCGCGGCACAGTAAACCAAATCCCTACCATAGTGGAATATGGAGATAGAGAGAGGACCTATTTCTAAAGGTATTGATTCAATCCTGATATTTTCTCCACAAAATTAGTGAAAAAAAATTTAAAAATTTAAAAACGTTGAAAAATTTAAACGGATTTGATTAATACTTCTAGAGATAACCCCTCTCTCTATTAGATCGAGATGCGAGAGGTGAAAACCATTACCCATTTTCTCAGCGATAAAATTTATTGGATAATGTCTTTATATGTACTATCATTGCAAAAATACCCGCCACTTTGTCTCGTCGGCCATTCTTCATTAGATATTAGATGTCCAGTAAAAATAGCGATAAAATTTAATTTAAAAAATTATAACTCTCTCTCCACTGTTGCGTACGGGTCTCCTCCACTTTGGGAGGGTTTACTGTGCCGTGCTGACCAGGGGAAATATTCCGAAAAACTGTAATCCGAATTATGAAATTCCGAATTTAAAAAGTCCGGATTTCATAATACCGAAAAATTTTAATGTCTATTATTAAAAATCACAAAATATGTTTTACCGAAACCGAAAGTCATAAATCCGATTTGATACTTTTCCGATTTTCATATGTCCGAAGAGTCAAATGCTCGAAGAGTTCTCGTTGATTTACAATTAACTTCATATCTTTATATCAATTTGCTGTAGTTACCCCAAACAGCGCAAAATATAAGCCCCTATGAGATTATCGTATTTGTGGCAAACGATCATTTTCGGCTCTGACTTCAAACTAATATGTTGGTAAAGTAAAATTTATGGGCCGTCGTTACCTCATTGACAATTTGCGTTTTGTTAACCAATTTTGGCGTACAGCTTATTTAACGGGTACAGTGTTGCAGCTCTAATAGCTACTTTGGCTACATGAAGTGACGGTTGTAAATGTATTTTCAAAATGTATTTTGAAGCCTCAAGTAATTGAAATACTAATTACAAATTACTTCGACGTCTGGTAATTGAAATACAAATTACAAATTACATTTTAGGGCAGTAATTGAAATACAAATACAAATTACGTAATTGTATTTCAATTACGTATTTCAAATACATGTAATTGAAATACTGCCCAACCCTGCCTACCAATAGTAGATGGAATAACGCCGATGGATAACTATCACTATAAGCTTTTATTACAATAATTACTATGACTATCTAACTCTCTGCATGAGCACTCGAAATCTCATTTAAAAGATACGTACACCAATAATATCAATGTAAGAGACGAAAAACTCGGTATATAGATTATGTTATAAACAATCGCTTAGTCAATGAGTTTTTGTAGGCCAATTAAAGTCAGTTAACCTTCCTTTACGCTTGACAGCCACACCTAATATCTAGATTCATGTAGATCGTAAAAAGAACAAATAAATACATGAAACCTAGAGTTAAACATCGAGTTCCTTCCTTCTAAATTTAACAACAAATAATCCATCCGTTATATGTAACTATAATTACAAAGGAAGGCAGTAATTACAAATTACGAGGAAACTTTGTAAAATTCAGCCTCTTTTCAATTATCAAAGTACTTTTCATTGATTCTTGACAAAAGTATAGAAGATTGGAGAAAAAACCTCGATAAAAAATTTCATTACATCCATACTTTGATAGATAACTTTGCTCGTATCTGTGTAAAGGAATTTTTAAGTATTAAAAATAATTACCATGCCATAGAAACTCCCCACAGCCAAAGACTCCTTGTAAGCCAGCTTCAGTACATTTTCGATTCTTTGGCCATAACTTTCACATTCTGCTTTCTCCTTACTAAATGCTTTTACAGTCTTTATATTTGATATTTTTTCTTCAGCTAACTGCAAATAAAAAACATTAATAGTAGGCATATGATGTCAAAGGCTTGGAACACAAAAATATTATAAAAATTTCGGCCATAAACATCTGAGCTATGGAAAGTACAAAAGTCTAGAAAATCTGCATTCAAACCAGACACATAAAAAATCGACTTCAAACACATTATAATGAAGCCATGTTCATGCCAAAGTTAATGGAATCAAACGATAAAAGAAAAGCACTTGGAAACTTAAAGTCCCGTATTCCTCCTGACTAAGCAAAGCTTTTAAAATTACTTACACATTTCCCTACAAAATTAAAAAGAAAATGGTGAAATATCTTATATTTAATAAATACAGCCGTTATTTTTCTTTTAACCAAAATAACAAGATGCTTAGCTGATTGCAGATTGAAAGAAAAATTAAAAAGAAATACTTCTTCTTACCTCACTAGTTTCAGCCAACGAATCCTGCAACTGTCTTGTAATACTGCGTACAAAACGTCCATATATAACAGCTAGTACTGACACAGGTGGCACTACACATAGCCCAATGAGTGCCAATGATGGAGACATGTAGATCTAAAACAAGAGAGGCATTTCAATTTGCAATGGGGCAATGAAAAACACAATTTCAACAAAAATGTTAGTCTTTCTCATTAAAAGTTTAATTAGGATCAAAATAGTAATTCTCGGTAATTCCAAGCTAAAAAGTTATTTTTAAATGGGGAATACATCTATGCACTTCGCCAAAGCCTAAATAGTTACGGTGAAATAATTTTATGTAAACCCAAAAAATACTTTCAAGCAGTTTACTGCTGATGACAGTACATATTTCCAAAAATATTTCTACGTTTGCTTTTACAAATACTTAATAAAAACCAGTCAAGTATGAGTTGGACTCCCACACTAAGGGTTTCTATAGGGGTTTCTTTTTTGTACGAAACCCTAAAAATTGGCTTATCTTAACAGATTATTTCAATATAGATGTAACAAAAAAATATAAAAAAAATTAATCAAGTTTTATACAGAAGTTTTATACGGATACTTACTTTATTTATTTATGTATTACAGTAGTATGCTTACCATCATTCCAGTACCAGCTCCAACCATAAACAGAGACCGTAAGCCATCACTAAGATTTTGACTAAGATTCCTACCAACAAGTTGTGTGTCAGCAGACAACCTATTAACTAATTCACCAGTTGAGGTTTTACCGAACCAAGCTGCCTCCTGATTTAATATTGAACCATACACTTTTTTGCGAAGAGCTTGGGTCATTCTTTGACCTAAAAAATGAACAGATTGAAAAGCACAGATAACATAAGATTAAATAAATATGGAGCAATTTATTTTATTATTTATAAAACAAAGAATTTAATGTAGATATAAATACAAATTCTACCTCCATAAAGTTCTTAAATAGATATAAGTACAACAATTGAAATTAATTTCTTGTATTTAAAATGGTTAATCTGAATTTATAATATAGTTACTTAATTTTTTTTCCTATTAACTAACTGTAGTTATAACTATAAAGTTACAATATTAAAAAAAAAAATTACAAATGTTAATTAAAAATGTGACCTTTTATCTCACACCATTAAATTGTTTATGTTTATTTAACAATTATCTTAATAATAAAGTTATTATCAGACTTTTAATACTATGTTTATAATAAATTATATAATATAATGACCATTGTACTTTATTACTTAGTAGTTTTACTCATAAGCATGAGTGTGTAATTATAAGAGTACTTAAAATAATGAATTTAGGTTTTTTACATAACAAATTACAAATATATGCTTAAAATATTACATCTTTTTTAAGCCAACATACTCAATATCATAATGAAATAATAAAAACAAAGAAAGAGAGCTAGCAGTTTGGCAGTGTATGGATGTTTTTTTTTCTTTATTTATGATGTTTTAATTCTTGTGAACTACACCACTATTTAGTGCCTGCCTGTGTATTGGTAAATACAAGAAGCAGATTTATCTCATCTCTAGCCGTAATTTTAAGCTATAGTTACCTGAAATAGACATTAAATAAACTCTTCCAAAATTGCAGAGCCCTCCAATAAGAAATACACCACAAAGCATGAGGCACAGAGAATCCAGTTTCTCTCTAGCTGCACCCAAATCACTTGTACTGCTATATATTATATCTAAAACTTTACCCAAGGAAAATGGTATAGCCATTGTGACACTTGAGGATATAACGAGGAAGGTAATAGCACCTGAAATAAAACATAGATATTATTTTGATGTTCCATTTATGTATTAAATTTAAAAATATAGTTCTCTCACCAGCCAGAGTCCATTTTTCTGGCTCCGCTAAACTAAATAATCTTTTTAACTCCGACGTTTTAAATTTGACATCAATCTTTTTTGGTGTATCTAAAGTAACGTCGTCATTGGTGCTTACGATTTGTTCATTTTTCTTTTGCGTGTCCACTTGAGTAGTATAATATATCACTTTTGTATTATTAAACCAATTTCTGTTATGAAAATTGTTTTCGTAGTAATTTCGAACAATTGGCACCTTGTGACGAGTGTGTAATCTTGCACCGCATTGATAACATAAATTTCTTTTGGCTAGACTAAACAATAAATTAGTTTGCTTGCTTGATATTTTAAGTTCAAATTTACCGAAAATTAGACGTTGTATCATTTTAATTTAGAAAACTTTCCAATTAATTAACAAAACACGACTCATCTCGTTTTACACATAATGACAACTCTTTGAAGTTTGCATGACATGTGACATTTGTTTGACATTGTTGATAATCATCTGACAACACGCACAGACTACTATCAAATTAACACAGAGTAAAATCATACTATGAAAATTGCCTTAAACAAAAAATATTCACTTTTATATTGCCCCGGACGGATTATTAACACAAATATTTGTACCAGTATAGTTTGCTGCGTGTTTAAAATGTAAATCCGTGTTTTGCTACCCCTATACTATCAAACAATTAAGCTTAGTAACCAGAGTGCACAGATTTCCTGATAAAATAAATTCGTAAATATAACTCCTAGAATACAGGAAAATAAACTAGTTATTTCATTATGTAGTAAGAAATATAACATAATATTATGCGACATAGGAACATAATTAACACACAGGCGTACAACCTTCAGTGAAATAAATAAACACAATTTTTAACTTCTATCTTTTTTATTCACAGAAACTAATCAGTTTAAATAAGGGTGGATAAGTATCGACTTTTAACATATAACATAAATAAGGAAATTCTTTACAGTACACATAAAAAATAGACCAGCTAAAACAACTACAATAAATAATATTACACAATTCGTTTCTTTATAAATAATAAGGTACTAACATCTATATCATTTTAAATGCTATATAAATACAATAATACTAACATAGTAAAACAATCACATTGTTTTATATAGATTGCCATCTAGAACTGATAAATAAATTTTTTGGTGACTTGATGGCTTTTAACAGTTTCAACTCTAATACATTATTTATTATTTTAATTAAAACAAAAATTATTTAAGTACCAACTCAAATAATTAATTCTTGATACCAATAATGGCACAGAGTATAGATAAAATAATAAATTGAAAAAATGTAATTAAATCAAATTAGGAATATAATAAATGCATTGACTGTCTATCTATATCTTATATTCATAAAGGTGGCATTTCGTTACATAACTGTGGTGACATAATAAAAGTGTCACCATCCCATTACCTTTCCAGGCTGCTGTAAGAACCAGCTGGCCCAAAACTTTCATTCTATAGTTTAGTGTATTATTATTATTCAGGCACATCCATTAGCCTTTCTCCTGCCACTGCTGTACATAGGCCTCGCCCATAGAACGCCACAACGTGCGGTCCTGCGCTAGCATCTGCTGCTGCATCCAGTGGCTCCCTGAACACATTTGACGATGTTGTCAATATTCCGACACCAGCGAACCGATATAATTAATCGATGCTAAAGGACCCATTTAACATACTCTAACTTAACTACCTTTATATACTTAACCACCTTTATTATATCAGCCAGACACACAAAAACAACTTATAGGACCCCACACTTTCATTTAAAAATAAAATAGCAACCTTCTATGAAAATTCCAAATTAAAATGAATTATTTGTGTAAAATTGCGTGAATATATTATAACAGTGGAAGATAAACAACAGGGTATAACAAAAAATCAATACAACTAGCCGGAAATATGATATTTTTATACCACCAAGGTCTGGTTTACACGGCGCGTTGCGTTACGTCGAAGTTACAATGTCGCTGCGTCAATTTACGTAATATTATACGTAATACGCAAATATTATAAAGCTGAAGAGTTTGTTTGTTTGTTTAAACGCGCTAATCTCAGGAACCTCTGGACCGATTTGAAAAATTCTTTCAGTGTTGGATACTCCATTTAGCGAGGAAGGCTATAGGCTATATAACATCACGCTGCGACTAATAAGAGAGAGGCAGAAGTGAAAAATGTTACAAAAACGCGAAACATTTCCTAAATTCTACACGTACTACGCACGTTGAGATGACGCAACGCACCGTGTTGTCTGGTACTGTGGTAAACAAGTTTACGGCCCGCCTGATGGCCGCAGTTAATACTTGCTTATTGACAACAATAAATACTAGTTTTGGCCTCGTTTGTCCGTTTTATTATTGAGAAATACCTTTTATACACACAAGACACAACAACACTATAAGATTATAATAATAATAATACATGAATATGGTTGTTAAGCCTTTATAACTACTATAATTATTTCCTTTACGTATTAAAATATATTATGCTCAATTATTATTTCTGGTTCAATATATTATTTTAAATTTACATACATCAGCTTATTTTTTGCGTGATACAAATTATTCATATTGTATTGCCAAATAACTGGCAATGTAATTTCGGAACACACTGATAAAATATTAAATTTTACATTATATTTAGTACACCAATCCTAAGAACACACATTTAAATATTTCCGACTCATTGTAGAATTATTATATCTTTGAGTACTAAACCAACGGGAGTAGTTACATACGCTACATTTGTTGTGTCAAATATACCGTCAGGTCAGCGAGGAGCCGAATTAACGCATATAAACACTTCAGGGATTTGCAGTGTCATCAACTTCAACTTCTTCTTAGTTTGGCCCAGCTACTCGTTTTAGCAACTTTCGCGATTCTGCCAGTGTCCGAGTCACGATAGATTCATAAACTGAAGCGAGTTATGCATTGTATTGTAGGACTGGGCGTTGCGTTAAAGTAGCACGTCATATTGTATACAGACGCATACACAGCGATACGTTGACGCAACGCTAACACAACACGCCGTGTAGACTTGCTCTAACGAAATTCCATTAGATGCTAATCCTTAGCCGATACCGCATAATCGGGACATACACACGCACACAATAAAAGACGACTCTATCTGAACACTATGACTGTATTGCTCTACTCTGCTTATTTACCAGGGTCAACCTGACAATACCCACTCCAGTTGGATTAATTCTCTAAGTATTATATCAATAAAATAATTATTATATTACTGTTTTTTCTTTTTATATATTATCTTTTTATGTCATGGCTATATAATAATTTCTCTATAATATAATAATTTATTGTGTATAATATATTTTGTAATATAGTGTTTTGGATCGCCATAGGCTATATGTGTTGTCAAACTTTAATAAATATACGCCTTCGCCTGGATATGTGTGGGATCCAGCATAAACCTGCAATAATTATTGAAAGAAAATTGAATTACATTACTCTAATAATTTCAGAACTAAACGTAAGATATCAATGGGTGGAGAAGGATTTTTTTTTTCTTTTTTCAGTTGTTCATAAAGGTTTTATCATTGCGAAATTGTAAAGTCTTTAAAATTTACGTACAATACAAAAGATTCAAATAGACTAACTAACCTTTGGGACCTGATAACGTCTTGTAAAATGACCATGAAATTCTACAAATTATACTAATTTATTTTTTGTAAAAAATTATACTACAAAAAAAAAACACCCAGGCGCAGTAAATATTTATTTGAGTAATATCAAGCAAATACCTACTTGTTCTGCGTTGGACGTGTACACGTGAACAGTCAGTCAGTCAGAGCAGTCAGTTACAGAACTTCTAGACCTTTTATAAAGATGAGTAAGATCATACAAGAGCAAAAGAATGTACAACACATTAAGGTAACCTTACGATTTACTCGACACGTGAAATTATATGTATTTATTTTAATGAAGTCGATCAAGACTTCATTTAAATAAATACATATCTAATATATAAAATTCACGTGTCACAGTGTTAGTTACCGTACTCCTCCGAAACGGCTTGACCGATTCTTCTCAAATTTTGCATACATATTCAGTAGGTCTGAGAATCGGCCAACATCTATTTTTCAAACCTTTTTTTTTTTAGTATGGCAAAACAACGTTTGCCGGGACAGCTAGTAATTTATAAATTTTTGCATTTGACATGCTATGCCTTTTACTTAATAAATCAAATTATGGTGGAAAAAGTGAAAAAATCCCACTTGCGGCATTTTTCACTTTTTCCACCATAATTTGATTTATTAAGTAAATACATATATGTATTTAAAATACCGTTCGGTTTTTTATATGCACACTACGCGCCCTCAGCCCTCACTGCATTGCATAAAAAATGAGCGTGGCTAACTGCAAAAGTGGTCGCAGAATTGGCACCACACGCCCTAATTTGTTGCGCCAATTGACATTGCTAAAGGTTGTGATCGACAATACATTCTTGTCTTCTTTCGCCAACATAAAAATTTACGTGCTTTGACGGGTCACGCGTTACGAAGATCGGAAGGCTACCTTTAGGAAACATCTCCTAGAAGACCCTACTAATATATTTGTAACTCAATGAATACTGTAAGTATCAGGAGTGTGTTTAGATTGTAGTAAATGACACTCAATACTATTCTATAGTCTCTGCCAACCCACATGGGAAAAAGATGTGACGGTATGATAACGATGATCAATAAATACCTCAGTATGACAATCCCTGCGGTAAATGGGTACTACGAGACTGACTGGCGGTCTCGGTGGTGAAGGTGTAGGTACTCGAGCCCTCTTCTCTCCGCCCAATTCAAGGTCGGTACGGGTTCCGTGTATTGTATACTCGTGAATTGTATCACCTAATAATAAAATATGTTTTAGAAAAATGTGTATACCTATTCAATTGAAATGTCCGAATGTAAAAAGGATAATGTCATAAAAATTTTCCTAATTTAAGTTAGAAATATTTTCTTGATTCCCATATTATTATTCTACATTTAGTTACCTTACTAAGTAATATCCGCCTTTTAATTTATTATTCCGGTAGTGGAACAGTTCAAATGATATCAAAAATCTATACTAATATTTAAATAAAAAATAGAAAATATGTATTTAAATTTTTAAATATTCATGGACATTTCTACTACTAACTACTGATTGGAATTGAAAAATTCTTCGTATGTTAGATAAGTCCATTTATCGAGGAAGTGAAAACTGTTGCAGAAGTGGGGAAGATTTTCTAAATTCGACGCGTACGAAGTCGCGGGCAAAAGCTAGTTCATAATAAATTCTAACAATAAAAAAATCTATTACCATCGTCACTATAGTCGGGTGCGTCCGGATCATTCAGTTCATCTTCATCATCGCTCTCAGACACATGAATTGTTACGTCAGTAGTTTGTGACTTACTCCATTCAAAGTATAATCCAAATCCTATAATAATAAACAAAAAGCTTATATATACACTATCCAATACTTTTGTCTGTGTGGTGACAGATTAAGAATACAAATCTCATCACCGAATTCGCCTAAGTTGTCTTGTAAAAACCAGTTTCTGTAAGAGACGAAAAACTCTAAACTAAACCAGGCGTCTCGGCCTGTGCCTGGTTTAGTAAACCTGGTCATAGTTAACTGAATACCTTACCGAAGTAGGAGAAGCGGCCGTGCTCAACAGTAGCGCAAGCATAAAGGGCACCACAAATGGCATGTTACGATATATGAATTTGACGGGCTTTGTGGTCTAGTGGTTCACGTAATGGACTGCCAATCACGAGGTCGCGGGTTCGATTCGTTTATAATAGTCATACAAATGTTTGTACTGCGTCTGGGTGTGTTCTATATATTATAAGTATTTATTTACAAAAGAAAAGTAGTATATGTATTATATCCGTATTATGGTACCCATAACACAAGCATGGAAATATAGCTTACTTTGGGACCATAGGATGTTGTGTGAAATTTCCAAAATATTTATTTATTAATTAATATAGCGAAAAAGAGACAGATGTATAGAAAAAGACGAGGCGAGAAAGAGAGACAGATATATATTAATATACCGAGATGTATCTATACTTATGACATCACTCTCAAATATATCTCATTTACACCTCATCTTTTTTCGATATACATCTGTCACTTTCTCGCTATATTAATATATCGTAATATGCCGTTTGTGGCGCCCTTAAGACATAAATATCATCAACAAATATGCCAAACCTGATCAAGGTCAAGTTGGGCTTGCACACAAAGGGTTCCATACCATTATTATCCTAATACATTATTCGTAATATTCCCGAACGCAAATAACATGCTAAAGGCACAAAATCATGGATCATGGTGAATATATTTTGTTGTTTCTTTCTAGCTATCACCGTTCCAGATAGAGCCTAGTGACAGACAGATGGACAACGAAGTCTCAGTAATAGGGTCCTGTCGTACCTTTGAGTATGAAACCCTGAAAAACGTTTAGAAATTATAGCTTTACAGAATAAATCCATACCTATATCATAATTATCAGTAGCAAACTCCCAACATATACATTTAGCCATTGGGTGTGTGGGCACTCTTACTGTGATAGTTTCACCATGACCAACGGTCAAACGACCGCCTCCTTCGCGAGCCATTTCTTTGAACTGTACCATATCGGCGCGAGTCCACATTCGAGCCTCTTCCACCGCTGGGAAACCATCTGAAATTGCATACATAAAATTTATTTTATGCTGCAATCAGTTATTACGACTATAAACAGATGACATGTAGTTTAAGTAATTAAGAAAGAAATGTATTGATGTAGAATTAGACGAGAAGAAGAAAATAGAAGAAACGGAAAACTCAAAACTTAACACTATGCCAACACGCCTAGTCAGTCATAGTAGAACAAATATAAGGTGGAGAGGGCCTGTGCCCAGCACTGGGACGTTTGTGGGCTGGAACGAGAGATTATATTTTAAAGAGGTATTTGTATTTGTATCTAATATTT
Organism: Orgyia antiqua; assembly: GCA_916999025.1. NCBI lineage: Eukaryota > Metazoa > Arthropoda > Insecta > Lepidoptera > Erebidae > Orgyia > Orgyia antiqua. The sequence continues at coordinate 6,889,841 of OU779869.1, forward strand.
AAATAGGAATTATCTCCGAAAGTAGTAATGTATCTGTCTAGTCTCTTTAAACACTATATGTATTATGAAAATTGGAGTTTACTCAAACGAAGTTACCGGCAAAAGACTAGTTTAGCTATATTATACAACATAAAACCACTTTTTACGAGTTTAGCCCCACGTTTTGGTTCAAGGGTATATATTCGGACATTTATGACCAGATGTATGAGTGTGGATGAAACCAAGAAAGTGTGTTTGGATCGTAGCAGATGGCGCTCTATAGTCTCTGCCTACCCCCATGGGAAAAAGGCGTGATGTTATGATGATGGTTCAAGGGTGAGTTGAAAATGTGGTAACCATAAAGAGAGCTTTTTATTTAATTAAATGAGTGACACAAGTGTTAGAGAAAATAACATTAATGCAATGGGGATTGTTCATAATTTTTAACCTACTGTTTTTATATTCTTTTCAGAAAATATAGACTATTTTAAACAACTAATTTCAATATTATTGAAATATTCAATATACAGAATTTTTAAAAAATTCTTGAAGATATTACTTTAAATGTTGTGACGGCATCGTTTTACGCAATCTGTGTATAGACTTTATCTTTTCAAAGTTGACAAGTTGATATAATAGACCAGTTTCATATCCAATTTAGAGTAGTGTATCCCTAAAAACGCCTTAATATTTCAAGTCCTTCATTTCAAGGGCAAATAGAGATCATTTGCTTTATTGGAAAAATAATCGTTAATATAGCAAATTTTCCGAAAAAAACTAATGGATCATGATCAGAAACTCTATTCCCCGAAATGGTTTTCGAACGAAGAGTTTAAAAAAAATATAAACAATGCCCTATAGTAGTAATCAGCAGTAATAAAATAACTTACCATCTTCATCGGAATTTTCATCATCTCTGCTTTCTTCTGTGTATTCATTAGTTTCAGTTTTATTTGGAAACTCCAACACACTGCAAACAATACTATTATAAGTCAAATGAAATCATCACACACTTCTACTATTTTAATGCCCTGAATACAAAGAGACTACAAGATACAAATCTACAAGCAATCAGCCTCACTAACAGGTTATTAGAATCCATTGAAGCATTGGATAAGCTTGAGTAGCGGTTTAGGGTATATGAAACTCTGATCCTTTTGGGCTTGCGGAGCCAACGAAGGAATGAAGGAAGTGGTCTTCTGCAGACAGAATAGCAAAGTTAAGAAAGCAAGATTTGACGTCATACAGATAATATATTAAGTAAATACAAGATTACTCAATTGTATAACAGAATTTTTGGATGATAAAACTATATAACTCAATTTTCTATGCATTTTAGCAACAGTGCAAATGATGACAGACTTTTGCGTTAGAAACGGGGGACGCGCAAAGTACTGCGGTTTGGTATTGAAAATACCATCAGATTCAGATCAGCAGCATTGTATCAAGAACGGTTAAGTAAAACATCGCCGCGAACTTCGTAGCCGTGACTATCGTGTGGTATAACATTGCGAGATTAGCGAGACCAACATTTAATTCCTAATCTTTTGGCAACGTGAACGGCGTCGCTAGACTAACTGAATGGCGCTTTAAGTCGTACATATCTAGTCTGGGCTGGATTTTAGATATGACCCATGAAGGACCTTACACTGAGGTATGATAAAAAGGCAGAAAGCATTCAATCCTCAAGAAAATCTCACACAAAACACTAGTAATTTCTTTAAACATTTGGTAAAATACTCACTTAGTATCTATTATGTTGACTTCTGATTCATTTAAATTATAATCTGGATCTGATGCAGTTTCTTTAACAAGATTATCTTCGGCCTTAACATTGGTATTGTCTGACTTATCATCAATTGTGTTCTCTTCATCTTTTATAGTACAATTGGCAAGACGTTTGTCAACAGCAAGTTGTTGAATATATTGTTGATAGTGTTGATCCTGCAGCTGACGTATTAAGACTGCCTGTTGATCAACATTACCTGGGTACTGCTGTTGGGCATACTGAACAAATTGCTCATACGTTTGGGCATTAAGTGCATCCTTTATTCTTTGCCTATAATTTTAAGAAATTTTTTTAAAATGTAGACATCTGAATATAATTTACTCAGGATATGTATAGTCTGTTAACATAATTTGTAAAGACAAATGCTGTAGCAAATAATTTCTATAATGATATGTACAATTGATTGATTATTGATAGTTAATTTTATTTAATTTATTTAATTTCAAATAAAAATTCAGTTTAGTTGTGTTAGATAGCACAAGAAAGATTTAATAATAACACGAAGGACTAAAATGACATTATTTTTTACATTAATTGATCAAAAACCTAAGTAAAATACTTACACTTGTTGTTCCTCTGTTAACTTATTACTTTGTTGTTTTTGTTTTTCAAGGGCAATCCTGTTCTGTAATTCCAGTTGAGCTCTTTCCTCTTCTGCTTTCTTTAACCTATTGGAAATTTAAATTAAATAGAAATAAGTACCTAAATGATTTTCATAGAGTTAAAAACTAATATTGTGATTTAAAAATCATACTAACTCCTGTAGTTTTTTGTCTTCCAAATCCTTTTGTATTGCTTCCAGATATGTTTTAAATAAGGGACATAATCTGTAAATATAAAATAGCTAAATTAAGAACAAATATGCATTTATAATAATAAGTCTATCAGTATTTTTTTTATACTTATTTGTAACTAAACTGTTTGTTTTCGTAAAGAATAATAAATAAATAAATAAATAATAAATTTGTTATACAGATTATTTCAGTGACTAAATGTGCTGGAGAAAAACATTAACAGTGGAGGAAAAATATTTATATTTTTAATGTATTAATAGTTGACACAAGAAATTCAATTTGAATATTTATGTGACATTATGATTTCCAAATTTTACTTATATGTATTGCTTTCTGATAAAATGACATACATACCTATCCAAATTATGCACAAAATAAACCATAGCTTGAATCTGAGACATTTGCCCTAAAGCTTGCCAAGCAGCTCTTCTATCCCGTCCTATAACATCTAGAACACCTAACGGAGGCGCAGAATTTGGATCCAAGGGCCCATGGGCGGTTTGTTGTGTGTAAGCAATAAGTGTTAACTTATCTTCATAGCTCAAGTGAAGTGCTTTACCTTCCTTATCTGTAAACAATAGTTGTTAAATGTATCTTATGGATTACATGTAGGAAGTATGACTAATACAAACCATTATCAATAAAAAATCTTATACACGCAAGTATGAGAAAGAGTTATAAAACTTGTACACCTACTATGATAACATTGAGTGAAAAGACAAGAAGACTTGATTCGCAAAAGAATGATTAATCTGCCCCAATATAACATCTAACGCAAAACTTGTCAGAATATTAAATAAAAAACCTTTATAAAATGCGAGTCCATGTTTGTAGACTTCCTTCAGAGGCATACCCCATTTTCTTTCTTCGCTCTCCAATATGCCCTGATCAGTTTCAAGGCGAACGCTCTCAGGATTAATCTTATAATTGGTTTCGGCTTTGCCAGACATTATTAAAACTCAAAATAAATTATTTTATTACACGATCAGAAAACGAATTCACCAAATTCTCAATTTGACAGACAGTCTCAGACTAGTCACTATAGCGCAAAGAGTATAATAATATAGATATAACCTATAGCGATACTTCGTGATATCGATAGTCGACTATCGATTATTAATCGATAGTCTATCGATAGCCAACCAATCGTAAGACTTTCGATCGGTCGATCGATAGTATCGATACTATACACAGAATAAGGCAATACTATCGAACGGGTACAATACTATCGATACTATCGATACTATCGATAGTATTGCAGTTCGTTAATAACAAACTATCGATAGTATCGATTGTTTTGGACTATCGATAGTTTAAAAATTTACAATAGTATTATTTACAATTTTCAAATATAATAGTCAATCACAATCAACAGACTATGAGGATAAATAATATCAAACAGTTTTCCTTGAAAAATACAAAAAAAAAAAATTATAAAAAAAAAATTAAGCTAAAATATAGTAGTAAAAAAGTAGTCTATACTCGCCTTAATACTATTGCATGTTGTTAAACTATCGATAGTCCAAAACAATCGATACTATCGATAGTATCGATACTATCGATAGTTTGTTATTAACGAACTGCAATACTATCGATAGTATCGATACTATCGATAGTTTGTTATTGAGGAACTGCAATACTATCGATAGTATCGATAGTATTGCATTCATTCGATAGTATTGCCCTATTCTGAGCTATCGATACTATCGATAGTATCGATACTATCGATAGGCCTATCGATAGGGTACATGATTTTCGATGTAAACTATCGATTGTTTTATTATCGATAGTTCGGCAACATTATCTCAGACAGACTATGGAGGGTAGAGGTACCTCTACCCATGAAGGTATAGATAAAAAAAAGGAGGCCCTACTTGGAACATCGGTTTGAGGCAAATACCTACGTATCTCTATCTCACTCTCTGTGGTCTGACCTCTCTTTTTAGTGTGGCCTTAGTACTGCTATCTCCTTATTAAAATCTCCTAGTAAATTCTTAAAAAGAGTCACCACACATATCAAATCACAAGTTAAACACTGTCATTTGATAGTGTTTAATCGTAACTATAAATAATAATAATTTTTATCTATACCTTCATGCCTCTACCCTCCATAAGACAGACTCAGACCGTCTCCATCCATAGAGTGAAAAAAAACAACACAACACACAACAAAAAAAAGTCATTCCCCGTTTTCCAATCAGCGCACAATAGCGCATTATGCGGCACAAAGCTCAACGTTGAGCGTTCCAATTACAGCATCGCATCGCACAATCGAGCACTCTCAAAAGTGATGCGTGCAATCCATACCAACTTCAGCGACAGAAAATTAACAAGTTTAGTATTTTTTCTTTAAATTGGCATTGATTGAAATTTTAGAATTTATTTTTTTATTTTAATTTTATTTTATATTTATTTATTATCGTTAGTAATATTATTTATTGTCAAAAAAAATTAAGTTTTCTGGAAATATTCGAAGTTAACAAAAACATAGTAAAGAAATAAATGATGTACCAGTCGCAGGAGCGACAACCTCAAGCAAAGACTGACTAGTTTATATTCAAAGTTAATTCAAGCTGTGTTAAAAAATAAATAAATATAAGTATGGATGAAGGTATAAACAATGACTTTTTTATATTCCACACATATAATGTGAATACAATGTTTATTTTAGATTTTTTTTTTTCAACACTGAACTTAGCGCACTCTGCTGGCGCATTTCAAAACTAATTCACGTTCCAATTAAGCGTCAGCATTGTGCGGCATTGTGCCGCACTGAGTCGCATTATGCTCTGCCATTGGAAAACGGGTCATATTAACAAGTATTTTTTCGTGTGTATCTTATCTATTGTGCACTTCATAGATACGCATACGATATTAATCTGTGCTAAAGACGTCATAATAGTGCATGTTTTGTATTTTTTGTAATTAAAAACCAACTAAAATAGTTATAAAATTATCATTACCTATATTATTAAAATAACATCTGTGAGGTATTATTGTATTTTAGTAAAATGTGCGATAACAATTTTTCACAAAATACAAGTCTAATTTCATTACAAAACCTTAACGTAGTCATCTTGCTTACAAGTTATTTTTAAATTACGTATTTTAACTCTAAATGACCATGGAAGTGAATCCTCTGAATATATTTTTCGTAAAATCCGATAGTAAAGGTGACAGACTATTGTTTCGGTATCCTTATACAACGGAAAATAAGGATGAAAGCAAGCAGCAAAAATGTGGTCGAAACAATCCCTACTCAATCAGTTCCAATGAAGATTTACTGCAGAACCCGCAGTCGCAAACATCAAACATTTGTAAAGGTACTGATAACTACAATGTTGATAATGTCTTAAAATGTTATTGATATGCATTTATGTTAGTGGTAATCAGAACTTGTAGCAAAAAATAATTAAATAAAATATTGTTTCACTTCAGTTCTGTAATAGATAATATAATATAAATACATGCATATAATATGTGTAACACATATTACAACATGTATTGTGCAATCTAAATAAGGACTTTGTAAAGGCCTAAGCAATATAATTCTTACTTGTGCTTGTTTAAAATCTATGAAATAATGAATATGTATTTGTTACATTGTAAATTACATTTAACTACATTGTTATATTAAGATCATTTTCTTATCCTTATTTATGACTTGGTGCACAGAAGAGAGTGACTATGTTATCCTCAAATGGCTTCTTTAATACTTGCTTGAATTACCATTAATTACCTCTTATCTATGATAATTTTAACCACTTAAAATGGAAGGATGTTTTTGTATTTTTTTTAACTAGTTTGTGCAATGATTTGGCTTTAGTAGATATGGGATCTCATAGTACAGTATTACAGCCTATCATTAGACAAATTTCTAAAAGATCTTTTTAATTGTTAAGATGTTATAGTTATAGGCTATTCTATAATTACAAAGGACATCTTTATCTTTAATGTAATTCTTGTTTGACAATTTTATGTATGTATTTGTAGGTAATACATACTGTATGTCTTATCATTAATTAAAATAAGTGCTAGCCTTATCTAACAATAATAGTACATGTACAAATTGTCTAGTAGATAAATAATTGTAGATGGGTAACAAAATACCCTGTTTTTACAAAGCTTCAAGTGCAAGTCTAAAATTGAAGGCACAGAAAACAATGCCTAAACTTACAATAAACTATCTGAAGTCTTAAATCTCTAAATAGTTTATACATAGTTCCTATATATTTTATTTAGTCCATTCCGGACGAAATAAAAGTAACGGCTGGCAACCTGTGGACTAGATTGGCGTCAGATAGAGTTTTGTGGAAACAGATGGGAGAGACCAACACAACACTTGACATGAAAATAAATTGTATAAATAAGGAGTAAAAAAAAATTACATATGGAAATGTAATTAATTTAAAATTGTATTATTGAATTGAATCTTGTAATCTGAAATAAAGGCTATAATAATATAGTAAACAATATATTTTATTAGCATTTTAGTAATTAAAAAACCAGATCCTAAGAAATTATACAAAAACAATCCTCTTAAACTTACTCTATGTATAAAAAACCTGTATTAAAATCTGTTGCATAGTTTTGAAGATTCATAGCTCACATAGGGACATACATACATACAGAAATAACAACTTTTTATAATAATGGAAGGTAGCGTGATTTGCAATTATAGTTATGTACTGTATACTATAATCTTAACTTATTTTAGCCATAACTGTTTTCATCCCACGGTTGACTAAAAATTAGACTAAATAATATTTTAGTCTTAAGTTCTTGTTTTATTTAGATGTTTGTAAATTTTACAATAGATTTTGTCTGTATATGAAATTTTATGTGGTTACTCTACTTTTTTTTTTTTTTTTTTTTTTGTCGTGTTGAAAATTATCTTAAAGTTAATTTTCAGGTCAGCTAAGTGGTTTTACAGATGAAATGCTATCTACGTTGTTTGCTGTTAAAGCAGAGTTGTGTAATAGAAAGTTTGAGCTTAAAGTGAATGATGTGAGGTTTGTAGGGCACCCGACCCTGCTACCTTACAGAATTAACAAAGATGAGACAGCCACTATGATCCTTATTAATATTGTGTTTGCTCTGCAAGCTTCTGCCAGTCATTCAGTGGGTAAGTGCTTGGTATATTTCTAAAACTAATTATTTGTATATTTTTCTATCACCTTTTTCCCATGGGGGTAGTCAGAGATATGAAAGCGCCATCTGCTAAGTTCCAAACACATTTCCTGATTTCAAATAAAGCTATAATGGTAGACCTAAGTTATAGGTACTAGGTAACCTGTATGATAACTTTTTTTTTACATAATACATGCTCGACTACATTCCACCTGATGGTAAGCGGTAATGCAGCCTTGGATGGTAAAGCGCTACTATGTTAGAAGCCTATTCACCCTTCTCTTAAATGCTTCCACATTGTAACTGTCCGGGAACACAGACGCTGGCAGATTGTTCCAGTCTAGCTGTCCGCCAAATAAAGGATTTAATGATTTAAAGGCAAAATTTTTAACATGAGTATTTTGAAAACTTTCAGATGTACCTAGTAAGGCTGCTGAGATTAGACTTTATTGAAGTCTTTCACAATCTCTATTGTCTCATTATACATGTCCTAACTTTAACTAATGCTAACATAACTTATTTCAGTTAAATGCTATTATGATTTGAGCAAAAGATTGGGTAAGGCATTGAGACATGAAGAAAAGAGATGTTCATATTTGACTGAAGAAATGAAAATTATGGTGAGTTTTAGTCTATGTAACACTTCTCACAAATTATTACTTGAGTGCTCTTTGTAAATACCGCTAATTATTTTGCGGATTTTGTATACAGGGTGTCCCAGAACTCAACGTCAAGCCGAAACGGGGTGACAGGATAGATCATAACCATCACGAGAAAAATCAGAAAAAAAATCTATCCCATGCAGTTTGGAAATTATGGGCATTTTAAGAAAAACCTAGAAATTTGGTCTAACTGTACCATTTTTCGGTTATTGTGGTTAATTTTTATTATTTTTGGTCATTTAAACTTTGGAACCGTAACCCTAAATAACATCTCGAGAATCACAGTCTAAAATAATGACACAATTACCCCAAGTTTCCTAGAATTTAGACTATTTGTTAAACTATGAATTTAAAATTTTCAAACTTTGTCGACTTTGAAACACCCTCCTTTAAAAAAAATGTACTAGAGTGCCTTGGCAAGTGCCATTAAGAGTTGGCGCATTTAATCAGGATTGTAAAATGGTACAATACTTGTAAGTTTCGTACTAAAAAAAACGAGTAAAAAATAAAAACCTCAAGTAACCCGATTTTTGCTAACCCATTTTACTCAGTTAAAATGTTTTTTATTCGCACAAGCCCTTGGTAGGTTCTTTATTTTACGGTAAAATGATGAGAGATATGGATAGTGGACATGTTTGCCATGAGCGAGCGAGACAGATAGTGACGCCACTTTTACCAAAGCAACAAAATACTAATAAAATAATGAAAAATGTTGACCTTGTTTTGTTTAGGTTTATTGGAATAAAAGTCAGATTTGAAAATAACATTTTTTATTAAAACAAATGTTCAAATTGTTTACCATCAGCTTCAACACACGCCCTACATCTTCTTAAAAAAGATCTACTTATTAGCCGGGCATATCCTCGAGAGTTGATGTCCTCAGCAGCTTGAGAAATTCGTTCACGCAGCTCGGCTACGCTCTCAATGGGCTTAGAATAAACTTTTTCTTTGAGAACGCCCCAATAAAAAAAATCCAGGGGATTTAAATCTGGGGAACGGGCTGGCCACGAGATAGTGCCTGAACGTCCAATCCACCTTCCCGGATATTCTTGGTCAAGGAAATCTCTTACTTGCACTGCGTAATGCGCTGGGCAGCCATCTTGTTGATACCACATGTGGCAACGATCTGTTAGTGGTACGTCCTCTAACAAACTTGGTAAATTTTCTCGTAAAAAATTTAGGTAATTCGTGCCATTCAAATTCTCAGGCAGCTCAAAAGGCCCAACTATTTTGCCGTTTAAAATTCCTGTCCACAGGTTAACTTTAAAGCGATATTGGGATCGGTCTTCTCGCATTAAATGTGGATTCTCCACATGCCACTCATGAAAATTGTGTAAGTTTATGTAGCCATCTTTTTTAAATGTAGATTCATCTGACCAGAGAATTTTTTGGATGAATTGGGGATTTTCATTATGCCTCTGTAGCATTGTTCTACAAAATGAAATCCTTTCAGGATAATCTCGAGGGAGAAGACTTTGAACTCGTTGTACGTGAAATGGATGCATTTCAGCTCTTTGTAAAATACGATGTGCTGTGCTTTTGGGTATTCCCGTTCTTTCTTCAATTCCACGAACGGAAATACTTGGGTCATCTGCGACCTCTTCCAACACTTCTTCTTCGTAAGGAAAGCGAGGTCTACCTCCAGCCCGTATTTGATTCGGGAAATGGCCGTCCTCTGTGAGTGAATGGTGCACATTAACAAACACGCGGTGATCCGGATAGCGCTCTAAATTTGGATATCTTTCACGATAAAGTCTAGCGGCGGCACTTGCGTTGCATCTGCATTCCCCATAAATGAGATGCATGTTCGCATATTCTTGTGAAGTGTAGCGCGTAGGCATAGTGATGAGAAGGATGTCAACACAAAAGTCCAATTCCAAAAGAGAGAAGCCAAAGTTGCCGGTATGTAATCAACAAGTCCAATTCACAAAAATCCAAGTCCAAAAAGAAAAGCCAAAGTTGTCAGTACTAAATTAACACAAGCGAATACGGAAAGGTGCGCAGTAGACGAATGAGCGAAATGTACTAACTGGTGTCAGACTGGCAGCGTAGCTATTTGCTTGGTATGGCGTCTGTATCTGTTTCATTCGCACTCGTTTAAACGATGCATCTCCGTCTCACTGCGTGGCGTCACTATCTGTCTCGCTCGCTCATGGCAAACATGTCCACTATCCATCTCTCTCATCATTTTGCCGTAAAATAAAGAACCTACCAAGGGCTTGTGCGAATAAAAAACATTTTTCCTGAGTAAAATGGGTTAGCAAAAATCGGGTTACTTGAGGTTTTTATTTTTTACTCGTTTTTTTTAGTACGAAACTTACAAGTATTGTACCATTTTACAATCCTGATTAAATGCGCCAACTCTTAATGGCACTTGCCAAGGCACTCTAGTACATTTTTTTTAAAGGAGGGTGTTTCAAAGTCGACAAAGTTTGAAAATTTTAAATTCATAGTTTAACAAATAGTCTAAATTCTAGGAAACTTGGGGTAATTGTGTCATTATTTTAGACTGTGATTCTCGAGATGTTATTTAGGGTTACGGTTCCAAAGTTTAAATGACCAAAAATAATAAAAATTAACCACAATAACCGAAAAATGGTACAGTTAGACCAAATTTCTAGGTTTTTCTTAAAATGCCCATAATTTTCAAACTGCATGGGATAGATTTTTTTTCTGATTTTTCTCGTGATGGTTATGATCTATCCTGTCACCCCGTTTCGGCTTGACGTTGAGTTCTGGGACACCCTGTATATAGATGTACAAACCACACTACCTGTGTACTATCTCTGTATGTCTGTACCAATGGGGTGCTCTTTGCCCAGCAGACTCAAATAATGGGATATGGGCCGTTATAGGCTTTACAATTAATTTCTACATTAAAATTTTATTAAAAGCTAAAGAACAGAGATAGCTTTAAGGTTCTATTTGCATAATCGCGACCCATCAAATCTCGTATATTAAGACCTAGTCCCCCTTATTACAAAACGCGGCTCAACGTTAAACCCAGATTCAACAAAATTTATTTACGAGGAATTGGATAGTTAGACCCGCTCTGACACTTGTTTGGCGTCGGTTTAAGACTAAGGTCGTTGTTAGATCTAGGATTTGAGAAAAATCTGCTTGAAATGCGCAATTGAAGTGTTTAAAAAGCCAGGCTTAAGCTGTGGCTTAAACTTAATCCACGTTTTGTAATAAGGCGGAAAGAGTCGGGCCGTGAGCGGTGCCAAGTCTACTGCCACTTTTGCGTTTTCATACAAGAGCAAGTCAATAAGAGCCGGATCTAAGAATCAAACGGTATTTTCATTACAAAAACAGACCAAGTTATGAGAATTTCCGACACCTTTATGTAAAACCACGGGCTTGCTTTACACTGGTTGTAAGGAAAGCTGATGGTTCAAGCATATAATAAAAAGGAAGTCATTAAACAAACTAAATTATAATGGAAAAAATGATAACCATAAGCGGGACATGAACCCGCGACCTTGGAATGCCGTTCCGTCGCTCTCCCAACTCAGCTATTATGGTTCACGCAAATGTTTTCCACTACAATCATCTCACTGCGAGTGTTCACGCCATCTATTGAACTGTTTGCACCAACTCCATCAATCAATCAGTTAGTGTTCTTTACAGAACACAATTGGACCGAAGTAATGGCTGTACTTGTATTTCTACATTAATTTATAAATTTTTTGCGATTGACTCGCTATGCTTTTTACTAAACAAACTAAATTATAATGTAAAAAATGATGTCCCGCTTATGGTTATAATTTTTTCCATTATAATTTAGTTTTTTAGTAAAAAGCATAGCGAGTCAATCGCAAAATATCAATAAATTAATGTAGGAAGTCATTACATTAATTTTACCGTCTCAAATTAGTTGGCAGCTCATGATGAAGTATCAACATTAGATGTTGAACTGAATGGAGATGGTGATGAAGAAGACGAGGATAATCTACGCCATTCAGTTAGTTCTACAACATATAGCACTGAAAATGGTAAAGATACAGAACCGAAGTCGGCGTTTCATCTTATATTGCAACGCAGTACTTTAGCCAGGTCGATGAAAAGTGTTTTCGAAGAACTTACTAACTATGGTAACTTTATTTTATATTTTTTATACTTGCAAGACATTATTAACATTTAGACGGAACAATTGCCTTGAAAAACATTACAGAGTCGTTAATTCAATGAAATTGCTTGGGATTGTTAAATGTAAGACTATCTCCACCATACGTTACAGACACGTCGGATTAAAACGATTACTATTTATAAACTATCTATAAATCGTTTACACATTATTAAAAAGCCGTGAAATGTGTGATTTTTGGAGAAATTCATCCCTGTAATTTTTTTTATCTGCTGTTTTGAAAACTAGTTTTGATCACGAGTAGAAGCCACCCACAGATTTAACAGTTAGTGACAGTGTAATAATGGCTACGTAACCTACCCGGCTTGAAGCCACATAAATATCTGTGTGTGAAATTCGTTCTATGTGTTTCTCTGATACGCGCCACAGGTTAAATTGAACCATAGACTAATAAAACAGGTGTTTTCTTCCCATTAACATTCTTGTTTTATTTCTTGTAATCGTGACGTTTGTAGCTTGCGAAAACTGTATCACCTGAATTGAGAATACAATATCTTATTAGACCATGAATTACGATTTAGCCAGACTTTACGTGTCTTCAAGATTGAACGCATATTCACTATCTGGTAAATATATGGAGCCTAGACTAAGTAGACGTAAGTGTTCTATGTGAATATTATCTCATACAATCATAATTTCAGGTATGGTGCAAGTTCGCATAAATAAATGGGTTTTGCTATCTTTCTGTTTACCACATAAAGCACATCATAAAATACATAACAGTGGATTGAGTATAGAGCCAGAAACTATCGACAAATGTTTACAGAAACTCAGGCCTTATCATGGAATATTGCTTATGGTAAGATTTTACTATTTATTATTTACTAGCTGCTGCGCGCAACTCAGTACGCGTGGATTCTAAAAACCAAACCTTAACTAAGTGTTTGAAGTAACTCCAAAATGCCATCCTTTCAAACCTTCAACCTCAAAATCCAGTGTATATTTTTCTGGAGATATAAGCACTAGGGTGTCCCTTAAATTTCAATGTCAATATATTTTTACGCATACCGTCTAAAAACTTTAGTATTGACCTAATATAATACAGAAATAAATATTAGCCCGATTTATAAACGATAACACGTGCCGACTTGAGTTTTTAACTTGTCCATACAAGTTGCGCGGGTACAGCGCTGTGACCTGTTACTGCGAATTTCAATTGTCATTTCAAACGTGATTTCTAACATTATTAATGCGTTGTTGTTTATTATGTGAAGATGTCTGTGGAATTACGAAGTGATAAACAAAATATTTACCTTATCGGACTGCCAAGCCACCAGATAAATGGTGCAAAATTAACATCTAATCGACAAGTTCTCACCGTTTTATTTTACAATATACGTGAAGTCAAGCTGACTGTTAGTGAAAGTGCGAATCTTGTTGTAAGAGAGTGCATTATATTTTGGGAAAAAGCCAGAATTCCTACGAAGGCATTTCCTAACTGCGTGAAGAAACTTGTTGATTTATATCATGTTTGAAGGGAGCTGCAAAAAAACTGTAAGAAAACTCAGGTGACGTTCAAGAACCGTGAAAATAATTTTGTAAAAGACCTTGATAACTTATTTGATATTGCACATGCTGATGCCTTCGCCAGAATTAAGATATAGGAAGACAAAGATTTTTTAAGGAAACAGAGAGAGGCAGGTCGACCGGGATGCTTAGGTGGAATTGACAAAAAATTGGCGGAGAAAGAAGAACGAGTTAGGCAAAGACGATTGGAAGAAGAGGAAAGAAAGGTAAAACAAAGAGAGTTATTGGCTGTTGCATCTACTTCTTCGATAGATAGCTTGAAATGTCTGGAGAATTCGGATGAGGAACAGATTTCGAACTGTGAACTTAGTACTCAGATTCTTTGCCCTGAAAAAAGTTCTAAAAGAGGCACGAAAAGTTTCATAACTCCTAAACTGGTAGCAGCTTTAGATCGTTGCCAATTAAGCATAAGAGACACAGTTTACATTCTCCATGCGGTTGTAGAAGCGCTTGGTCTGAATCGAAGGAAGAAATTACGCAAAATTTCTTTAGTAAGTTTAATATTTTCTTGTTTCTTTTTTGAAAGTTTCGTGGCTTAGTTTTTTTTTTAAACTGTTTTTTCTTTCTTTCAGATATGACGCTAAATGATTTTGTGACTCAAAGAAGCAAACAATTTCTATCTCGACTGCAGATCGACGACAGTTTTCTTCGGGAGGATATATCTTCTTGGGGTGACAATCCTACTTTTTTGGAAGCTAGAAGATGAATAAGTCGTTTTAAGGTCGTAAATGACACTGATGAAAGAGCTGTTAAATTAATGCAAGATTTTAATGGACTTATCACGGCTGAAGAAGAGCAAAAACAGTTTTTGTTGCGTTGTGTTCAGGAACACAGAAAACTGTATCCAGACTGTAAAAAAACTACACTAAAGAGAAGTTACCCTAATTAATTATTATTATAATTTGTATTTAAATAAAAGTTTATGTTGATCTTATTTTATTCTTACTCATATTTACTTTATTTGTTGCATTTTAATTAGTTTTGGATCAAACCAAAATGTCAGGCTATAACACCATTTTTTACTAAATTTTAGGGCTCGGTCGGCACGGGTTGCAATCATGCTACAAATATGAAATTTCATATTTAAGTACATTTTAGCATTTATAAAAAAAGTAGAGGGTATGCGTTTCGAAATTCAAAAAAAAATTTTTTTTTTCCATATAAGGGACACCCTAATAAGCACACATAGGGTCATACATACGAAAATAACGACTTTGTTTTATAATAATCAAAGATAAAGATATAAAAACTGGTCAAGTGCGATTTGGAATCCCACATAAAGGGTCCTGTACCTGTCATAATATTCGTCATATTCCCAACCCCCAAAAAAACATCACATCACTACATCTGTAACACTTTTTGTGATAAGAGATAAGTGACGCTCGATGTTTGGAGTTCAGGCTGTCTCAAAGACCCAGCAGCTTACTTAGTAGGTGAACCCCGAATCGGGGTTAACACAGCACTGATTTTATTTATATGAATTATATACTCAGTCTTCTACTAATATTATCTATACAATTATTAAAACTTTAATATGAAGTAAGTAAGTATACTCGAATTAATTTTAATAAAATAAGTAGTTGTATAAATCAACGATAGGTAGGTAATCCAAAGTGTATCTAGCGTTCGGCTACCGCGCTCGACCGTCAGCTGTTCGCATCGGCCGTGCTCCCCACTCGAATAACGGTAATTTGCGAAACAAGTAATATCACTCGACTATGCTTGTGAATTATAGATTAAGGTTATTTGTATATATTAATTAGGTTTAATTTATTTTATTTGACTTGTTAGTTTGTAAGATTAGGTAAATTGTAAATAGAATTTATTTTATATTTATAGTGAGAAGTTATAGACCGTTACACATCAAGCACGACGCGTGCTTCCCTACCTCCCCGCTTGAACTCTGTTAAAAAATAGACTTTTTTAACACTCTTGCTCGTAAAGCTGATGTAATTCCACCGGTTTTAAATATGTAAAGCGGGTCATAAAAAACGCGTGTGATTACAAATCTTTACTTTTTGCCATTTATTTTTACTTATTTCATCCTGAATAGTGCTTCTGTAATTTGTAACCTTGAAATCTGAGCTAACTACTCCAGCTTGAAAAAAGATGTCATTTTAAAAATAAATAGTATACCTATATATTTTTTTATATTTTTCTGATAACTGTTATGACCTATCATGCGACTTCGGCTTAAAGTCGACTTTTGGGACAGCCTGTATAGACAAAAGTATTATGATGTTTACTATGATATTTCAGGTAAATCCGAACGAACTGTTGTCTTCAATACCATTAGACAGCAGTTCTGCACTACTAAGACTGATCAAGCTTTACAGTCCGCTGAAAAGCTTACAAACACTTGCTATGGAAGCTGATCTGAGTTTAAAACAGGTATACATAATTATATTTTCCTTGTTTGTGCCTGGGTGGTGATGGATTAAGAATACAAGTGTCATCACCCCTTTTCCTTCCCAGGGTTCTGTAAAAGTCAGCTAAAGTATATTGTACACACATAATATCCTCTGTGAGAGGCGGCAAACTCAAAAACCAAGTGCCAACACGCTTTGTCAGCGCAGCACAGTAGACCATAATCCTTCCTAAAGTGGAGGAGACCCGTGCCCAACAGTGGGTAGTTAGTGGGCTGGTGAGAGAAAGTAAAGCCTTTGCGCGCGGGCTTACTTCTCCTTGCCTCATAAATAATTGTACTATGTCTGGATTTTTCTACAAATTACATGTATGTATTTCCAAAAAAAGTATATCCATATTCTTGTGCCCATATCAGGAGCAAATAAGCTTAGTTTCGGACTAAAGGATGTTGTGCAGAATGTGTTTATCATAGTAGGATTTGAGCACACGATCTTTGGAACACAACTACTGCTTTTAACCAACGAGCTACCGTGATTTTCTGTCGCAGCCCAATTTCAGTGCCATATATTATATGTGATATTGAGGTAATATGTACTGACGCCATCTGTCGAGTGTTTGACGTACTTTTATCGATTAATGCAAGTGAATATCATAATAGCTTAAGAGCAGTGTACATAGTTTAGTTAATCTTCTTCTTCTAATATATAAAATTTCCATGTCACAATGTTAGTTACCGTACTCCTCCGAAATGGCTTGAGCGATTGTTATGAAATTTTTTATGCACATTCAGTATGTCTGAGAATCGGCTACTATCTATTTTTCATACCCCTAAATGATAAGGGTCCACCTCTAACAATATAATTGTGACCCAGCAAATCAACGTTTGCCGTGTCAGCTAGTATTTTATAAACACTTAAAGTAACTTTATGGCCTCAATTTTCAGGTATCCCAGTTAACTGGTCACTTAGTGTATTGGGCTAAAGCTACAGTGATATATCCACTTTGTGAGAGCAACGTTTATGTTGTAGCGCCAGGAGCTAATGTTCATGCACATTCACCATTAGTTGAAGATTTCGCTAAGGAGTTCCCTGGATTGTGTCTAGTTCAGGTTTGTTAGAAATCCATTGTTACCATACATTGATTATATTATTGTATAACATTAAAACGAAAATACTCAAATTTTGTAAGAAAAACATATTTTAATTAAAATCTATACTTAAGAGGGTACTGTACTTCTAATTTAGGTATTTCCTTAGGTATTGCTATCCCTATTTCCAAGCGCCGCGCTGAAAGGGACAAATATAGCTGAAGCAGGTTTTACCTACAAATTCTTTGCTTTTTTTTGCAAATGCTTTTTTCTTCGCGACAGTTAAACCGATTTTAATTGTTCTTACGCTATATTACGAAGTTTACTATGTATTATAAGTATGTATTTACAAAATAAAAGTAGTTTATGTATTATATCCGTATTCTGGTAACCATAACACAAGCATATGTACGAAACCCATATTTTTGTATGGAGCATAATTTGGTATCGTGCTCTCTTAATATTAAAATGAAGAGTTTTTTTGTTTTAACGCGCTAATCTCAGGAACTACTGGCTCGAATTGAAAAATAGACAGCTAATGCAGAGTAGTGTATACCTGTACACTTTTTTTAGACGTTAAGTGAGTTCTCATTACCGGCACCTCTATGGTATCTATCTCGGAACGGCTGTGGCGGCGGTGGTTCTGGAGCTAGACTTGCAAGATGTGTCGCTTGGTTGTTGAGAAGAAGATTACTACTACAATTGCATATATATGTGCAATTCAACTCCCCACACTGGGGAAGAGATCCAGGTAAATAATATTATAATTAATATCTCATAGGCACTTACGTATAAACTACGCAAGCATGCACTTACATGCGCATCAATTTCGGGAATGATACAAGGTCGTAATTACGCATAAACATCGCACGCACGCACTTAGATACGCACAAACTAAACATGCTTGTAGTAAACTTATGCACGAACGCATTATGTGCATATCATATTATATCGTCTACGTACGCTCAAAATTGACATGCACTAGGTACGCATGGACAAACTACGCACGTTCGTTCATGTGTACGAATACGTATACGCGAATATGTACGAATACGTATATATACGAATACGTATATATACGAATACGTATATATACGAATACGTATATATACGAATACGTATATTTGATCAAACTACGTATGCACTAACAAAGCATATTATACGCATTCACGCACTCACGTCACTTATGTCACTTATGTCACTTATTTTGTTAGACTGATGCACGCACGAACTAAGACCATTTAATCTAGGATCATTTCATTTCTTTATTTTCGACAAAAGAGCTAAATTTTATCCATTCTGTACCATAATGTATTAAAAAAAATACACAAATTTTACAGATGGTAAAGAATACTATTGTGAGAAACACGACATATATAATCAATCATGTAGCGTTTCGTTCTCTTCACTCAATCAAATGCAATTGAATGTTCCGGAACCCGTTGAGCCCAGAGATAACAGTTATTTATTCCCAGATTCTGATGAAGATTATCCTACAGAGAACAATCTTAATCAAACAGATTTCTCACATACAAAGCCTATAGTTATCGAATCAGAACATATGAAATATGAAAAGTTACATGGCGTTGATTCAGCCAATCATTCGTTTGATGATGGAATGGATGTTGTAGATGGTATAAAACCTAATGATTATGATATCCAAGCGGATAATGATCACAAGAAACCACACGGTAATTCTGTTGATAGTGGCATATCAAGTAATATTAATGATATCAATAATCATAATGGGGATATTATAGAGAATGGATATGTAAACGATGATAAAGTTGATATAGATAAATTGGGAACTGAAAAGAAAGGTTTACCATCAAGACTATCAGATCTTTCTTTAAAAGATAGTGACAGTACTGTGAATAGTGTTCATAAAGATATGAGTAGTGATGATGATAAATTTGAAAGTGATCAAGATATATCACCTCGAATGAGAAACCGATTGACTAATGGAGATAAGAGGAATGGCGTTTCTTTGAACTTGAAGTTTCAAAATGATATGAGGTAAGATTTTCTTGCATATTTTAGTAAGTGTTTTGTCTAGTCTTATTTTTAACACGCTGTATTAGCTTCGAACGTATCTCTCTATGTAATGTAATCTTTGAAAGTTATTGTTAGTCACTTGCAGTAGTCGGATTTATTGGAAATGCTATATTAAGGGCCTAAAAATCTACTAAATATGTATATTTTAATTCTGATTTACGTGTTTCTATATATAATAGTTACTTATGTTTTTAAAGTTATTTCATTAGTTAATACGCGATAATAGACCGACAAATGAAAAAAATAAAAAATTAGAGAGGTTGTTTCGCTAAGATTTTCTATCGAGAAAACTTTTCTCAATCGCGTTTCTGAGTTTATGCGATCCTAGATCATACGAGTATATTGAAAAAACATATACTTAAAAATTAGAGCTCTAGCCATTCAATCTAAAGAAACAATGAAAACTTCGTACGTAGAAAAATGCACGAAGCTATTTTGGTATCCTCTTAAAAAAAAAACTTTCTGAATTTACAAGCGTTTTTTTTTTAGTTTTTAAACTAAGCATTTTTTTTAACATTTTTTTTACCGCGTTTAACACTGCTGGTCGCTACTAGTCATACATATATCATCATTCCATTGTCTTTTGTAGTAACAACTACTTTTTTTTCAGTTTCCAACAGCCAACTGTATGGAATGTACCGGCAAGTTGTGACGTAATAGATTCATGTCGGATACACAACGAACCTCCTACGACTGAATCATTACTTGACACGTTCTCTGCTGAAGAGAGAGCCGCACTGGCTAATATACCGGCCGCTAAGAATACTGACGATCTGTTATTGTTAGCGCAATTACATAAAAAAGGTTATTAATTTATATATCTATCTCCTTTAATTAATGACAATACTGGGCATGGACCAACTCCACTTCGAAAGGATATCGGATTGATCAGATGTGCTGGCATGGCATAAGGTTTTAGTTTTTAGTTTCCAGTCTTTTACAAAGGTTAACTAATTATATTACTACATTAATTTATTAATTTTTGCAATTGACTTGCAATACTTTTACTAAATAAACTAAATTACAGTGGAAGAACAGAAAGAACACTAACTATCGATTGATATCGAGTTGGTGCAAACCGCTCAATAGATGGCGTTTTACAAAAAACATCGATGCGATGTTCAACTCACATTGAGAAGATTGTAGTGGAAGATTTGGTAAACATGTGCGGGAACCATGATAGCTCAGATGGGAGAGCAACGGAACGGTATTTCGAGGTCGTGGGTTCAGGTCCCGCTCATGGTTATCATTTTTTCTACTGTAATTTAGTTTATTTCATTATATTACTATTATGCTGGTTTTTGACACTTGTATACATAATTCGTTACTATACGGGTAGTTATAATTGTTACAATAGTATACTCTTAATTGTACATCTTAACAATATTAAAGTAGGTAATTATTATTTAACAATTTTACAATAGGCGGTTGTGAAAAATGAAAAAAAAATTGAAAAATGTTGTTAAAACGGCGAAAATTGTCAAAATTCATGTTCTTTAATTTACAGGTTATTTTCGTGGTGAACAACATTTAGAAGAGATAATGTTCATGGAGAATGTAAGTCGTTCACAACTGATGCAGCTGTTGGACAAGTTTAAAGATGTGCTTATTACCTTCGAGACTGAAGACCCCGCTGTAGCTATGTTATACCCATATTAGACTTTATTACTCATATTATAACTAATTTATTATACCCAGCGACAATTGAATTGCACAAAATTTACATCAGTAACACTGATTAAGGGTCACCCTGTCGTATAATAGGCTTTCTGCTGAACTCTTTAAGTTTTTTTATAACCTCAGTATTTATTTTTGAAAAATTAACTCCAAAAAGCCCAGTTAAATTGGTTTGCGGTCGTTTTCAATATTTTATCTAACGTCAATTCTTGCTGTCAAAGTCAGACTGATCTGAGCTTTTGTGCTTACTTGCGTATCAATATGCTACTGATGATAGGATTCGCTATTGAAACTTTGATAGGAAATAGAAATATCTTACTGATAAACAAGGACTACAATCTATCCGTAATCGTAGATTGGTTAATGAAAATGACCGTAAGTCAGTAAACAAACAAAAAAACAATATTATCTGCTTTCTTGTTTGTACCTTGTAAACATTCAGCAAAATGCTATGATTTAGACATTGCAAACATACATTTCAATTTTATTTATTAGTATATAGTGTGGTGTATTTAGTAGAATTGGAATTCACGACGGTTGCAATTCAAATGTCATAAAAATAGCAAAGAAATCCCTTAACATGAGTACATCCACGATAGCTCAGCCGGTCGAATTAAAACTACATGTGGTTGTAACATTTCCTATTTTAATTTGATTCGTTGCAAAAAGTACGGCAAATCAATTGATAAAAGAAAAATAATGTGTGTGTGTGTGTGTTTATTTGTATGCATTTGCATATATGTGTGCCTGTGTGTAGTAAATTTATTTATAATATGTCATGCGGACATAATTATTAACTCCCCTATTCCCGAAGAAGTCTATGAATGAGGGAACTCATTTTAGCATATTCATGCATTCATTTACACAAAATTCAACATTACCAAATAAACATCTATAAGGCAGGGGCGTGCGCTCCCTATAAGCACTGCTTTACTTGCCATTCACAGATATTTTAATAAAACGTTCGTATGTTTTAGATGACTTTATTCATTTATTTACTATTAATTAAACAAAATATTATAACTTAAAAACGCCTAATAATTCATAAATAGCACCAATATGTGCTTGCAAATTGGTGCTTTTTGCCAGGCGTTTGGCGAAGAAATAATATTGGTCACACGGACGAAAGTAAGCCCGACGCCGCCCGCCTGCCATGAGTTCATATGTGTGTAGAAATTTTGGTGTCCGTGCACAGTTTACAAACGCACACAGGCTTGCATATTGAAGACGATTCGTACTCGTATCTCCTGCCGCCTGCTTTGGCGATCGGATGTTTCCGCGAGTATTCGGCGTTCGTTCGTTGCCTATAATCCGAATAAAAAATAATGGTCGGAAGTCTAATAAATCACGTATGCACACTATGCATTTTTGTTTAGTAAGGTTTTATCTATTTAAATAGCAGAAATATTTTGGTTCGACGGAGGCCATTTTATTTTTTCATGTGATTCATTGAACTGTTTAATATTGAGTTTCTATAATTTAATAATTGTATGGATTTTCGTTTGTTGATTTTAAAATGTTATTTAATTGTGAGGAGTGTCTTGAAAATGTGTGTTTGTTAAAAATTAAAAATAACAAGTTCTCATAATTGTCATTCAGTGAAAAGATTCAAATTGTGTCTAAAGGTAGATGTGTACCCGAGTTACGACAACTAAGCCAGCAAAAAGGTAATGTAACTCGAAAATTTCATGTTAAAAGTTATGAAACGTATGTACATACGTACATGTACGTATGTATGTACGTACGTAGTTATTGTTTAGTAATTCTAGTACAGTGTGGACTGATTCGGGATATTCAGATTTAAATTTGTTCTGTTGGCATTTCCGACTTAGAGATCCGTCGCGTGGCTATGCTAAAAATCTATAAAAGAAAAAGTTTTTGTGACTGAGTACTGCGACGCATACCCAGTGTCATATTCCTGTGCACGCCACTGCTATAAGGTAAAGTAATTTATTAATTTTGCAATTGACTTGCTATGCTTTTACTTACTAAATTAAATTGTAGTGGAAAAAGTGATCACCGCAAGCGGGACTTGAACGCAATAAGCTCAGTTGGCGGAGCTACGGAACGGTATTCCGAGGTCGTGGGTTCAAGTCCCGCTTGCGGTGATCACTTTTTCCACTACAATTTAATTTATTAAATCTATAAGGTAGACAAACAGCAGACTCATAAGTTTTATTCTTATTAAAGATCTCAACATGGTCAAAGTTTTCATAATTTTTTTTTGTTTAGTTGCAAGTGCAACCCACCTTATAATTTTTGGGTTTTAAATTATTATAAAGGGCACACACAGATACACTTAAGATTTTCTCCTGCTAAAGTTCTCAATAATATTGAGAACTTTAGCAACTTTTAATAAAAAACCTCTCTGATCATATTATACCTCTCTGATCATATTATACCTCTCTGATCATTTTTTTTTGTTTAGTTGCAACCCACTGATGTTTGGGATTTCAAATTATGTATAACCTTTATGCATAGATACGTGACTAGGTGCTTGACCTACTTGAAGTGCTTATTTCGCTCGTGTGAAAAATAGTTCTGGGATTACTATTATATTAAAAACATTAAATAAAAAATTCTTATTTGCTGTCAAATTTATCCCAAGAAATGTAAATTAACTGAAAAAATACGTGTCTTATTCAGGTAAAATTATTTAAAATATTGCTTGCTTATCTATCCAATACTCGAAGTATGGTGTCAAATTAGTGTCGCTTTTTTTTATAAATAGTAGTTTGGTGGTCTCAGATTTTTAGCTTTCTTCTGTATTTAAATTATGCGTAACGAGTTAAAAAAAATTACTTTTGTTTTCTGTAATAGTTGTGTAAGCACACTAAGTACAAATTCATTTTCTAGTAGGTACCATAAAGATTGTTTTGTGAACACGTGGAATAAAATGTAATTGCATATCTTTCACGGCTGCTTTGACGCTGTGTTAGGCCAAAATATTAACGTATCAACCATGAGAAAAAAAAAACGCTAATTTTGAGTAGGTACGGAGCTATTTCATCACGAAGTATAGATACAAGGAGTCCGAACGTAATGTTGAACGAATGGTCTCAATTTAAGGGACAGATTTTTTGCCGGTAGAGCGTGCCATTTTTCAAGAAGTACTCGTTTGAACTATTGACACCTGTGGAAAAAAATATTCTGAGAAACGTACAATTAAATATAAGTTTCAGGAAATTTTTAGAAATTTTTCGAGTGCTTTAAACCCAACAATACAGAGAAGGTCAAGAGATATTCTGATATTCTATAATAGCATCGGTACGTCCTGAATACTAGCGCAGCCAGTGGCAGAAAATAGAACTATGATCTGGGTTTATTATTGTGTACACGAAATATTATGGAAAAGCCTATACCGTTCGGACTCCTTGTATCTATACTTCGTGTATTTCATAATCAATTGCTCTGGTGCTCAAGTCCACTATTTTGGAACAATTGTCATACCGGCACAATACCGGCACGATACCGTTGCAATTGAAGTCAAATATCCGTAGTCTGCTATATGCCGTCATAACGGTCTTTCAATGGTAATAGAATTGTCGATCTCTTTTATCTATGCATTGAATTTTCGGTCTCTTTTATCTATGGATTGTGTTAGAATGGTATGTATGTGTTGCCGTTTTTAAAAAATGCGTTAGTTGAAGTCATTTTCGAAAAACTACTAATAAATTTAAACATTTAATCATGCTAGACTTCGTTTAAATATATTTGTACATACTATTTATTAGTATAAAAAGCAATGTGAAGTTTAGGAGATTAGTAAATTGCAATAAATTACAAAGAACAATTTCTAATATTTCTATCTATCTATTTTTTATTTATGGCAATCGGTCGACACAGGACAATTTAAAAATATTACTGTCAAATTCAAAATAGCAGACTACCGAAACATTTCAGTCATTGAATTGCAATTGTGAAGCAGTTGTGTACGAGACTAGCAATTTATGTCACTTTGACAATTGTAAGACAATGATGATGTCGTTATGACGACACATATTAATGTGTCGTCATAACGACATCATCATTGTCTCAATTGTCTCAAGTGTCATCATTTCAAGTTTTTGGTAGTCTACTATTAAGTAGACTACCAAAAACTTTACTATTGCACCATAATGGTACAATAATGGTACAGTTGTGATTGTGACACCGTTGAAATACCCGACTCAGGGCCCTGGCATTATGATGTTATAGAGCATTAATCCTACAGGAGTTGAAGTTGTCAGGTGAGCCCCGCTGATTAAAATTAGAGAGCAAAGCTCATACTCATTGTGTATTGACGGACACTGTCGTGTCTTAGGTTGAGTGAAGCGATTTTAGGCGGGTCGTGCGTACCAATGAAATCTATACTTATAATATTATAAAGCTGAAGAGTTTGTTTGTTTAAACGCGCTAATCTCAGGAACCACTGGTCCGATTTGAAAAATTCTTTCAGTGTTCGATAGTACATTTATCGAGGAAGGCTATATAACATCACGCTGCGATCAATAGGAGTGAAGCAGTAGTGAATAATGTTGCAAAAACATGTCATACAAATGTTTGTCCTGCGTCTGGTTGTTTCTATGTATTATAAGTATGTATTTACAAAAGAAAACTAGTTTATGTATTCTATCCGTATTCTGGTACCCATAACACAAGCATAATAAGCTTAGCTTGGGACCAGAGGACGATGTGTGAAATGTCTGTGAAAAAAAAAACGGGAAACTTTTCTAAATTCCATGCATACGGACCCTGTTTTCCAATCAGCGCACAATAGCGCATTATGCGACACAATGCTCAACGTTGAGTGTTCCAATTACAGCATCGCATCGCACAATCGAGCACTTCAAAAGTGATGCGTGCAATCCATACCAACTTCAGCGACAGAAAATTAACAAGTATTTTTTCTTTAAATTGGCATTGATTGAATTTTTATTTATATATTAACGTCAGTAACATTATTTATTGTTAAAAAAAATTTAGAGTTTTCTGAAAATATTCAAAGTTAATTCAAGCTGTGTTAAAAAATAAATAAATATAAGCATGGATGAAGGTATAGACAATGACTTTTTTATAATCCACACATGTAATGTGAATACAATGTTTATTTTAGAATTTTTTTTCAACACTAAACTTAGCGCACTCTGTTGGCGCATTTTAAAACTAGTCCACGTTCCAATTAAGCGTCAGCATTGTGCGGCACTGAGTCGCTCGTTATGCTCTGCCATTGGAAAACGGGAGGAGTTGCGGGCAACAGCTATTACTTTGTAAGCGTGTTTAACAACTCCTGTAGGTTATATATTATACTCTATGTTAATAATCAATATTAGGACCTTAATGGAGAGAAAAGTATTCTGTTACGTTTGTAAGTTCGCTCTCTAAAGGACAAATAAGAATTTCTTTTTAAATTTCTTTTTAATTTAAAATTTCTAAGTTTAAAAATTATAAAATTGTGGTCGGCTGTTCCTAAATTTGTTAGAAAAATAGTTAGATACTTATTTATATTTAGTATTAGAAAACTGTTATAATAACTAATAGTGATTGAATACAATTTATTATAACTCTTATTTGATAATGCAAAGAGGTCCTATTGTGAGCCCTTTGAATTATTAATATTTTAAAGTAATATTAACGGAGCTGGTGCAATATAAGAAGAGTAAATAAACTTTGTAAATGTCCTAGACATGGAGCCTAAACCACGCCAAGATAGGACGTTAATAGTTATTAAATCGAAAAAGTCGGTAAAAGTTTGCTATCTTTACTTTATTTTTAAATTTAATTATGACAAGACCGACAGATAGAGGTCACAGTTTTGTACATTGTTATTATAAAGCAAATCGCAAACGCGCTTATATACGCGATACCTACATTTTTTAATCACTGTAAACTTGGACATCGTAATTTCGAGGGATATTAATTAACGTTGCATTTGTTGGAGTTTTAACAATTTATCGAGTGTCACAGTTTAAAATTATGATATTTATTTAATTTAGTAAACATTATTATCCGTGTGGTGACAGATTAAGAATACAAGTGTCACCACCCCATCTCCTCCCAATATGTATATTTAAACAATATTTTTCTGCCTTGCTGTCTGCTTATTTCAATATTGATATAGATGTTTTAAACAATAAGCCACATATTTATCATCGTCTATAAATGTTATTGCCATCGTTGTATATAAATGTAATAGGATTATAAAATAAATTACAAAAAAAAAAATTGTTTTATTTCATGTTATTTCCCAAAATTATACGCCCTAATCTGAACCATAATGTTAGAATATTTCATGATAAAATTTCTAGGCTAGTTTTCCAATTGCAGAGCAATCAGAGCATAATGCGACTCAGTGGCTCAATGCTGAACTATGCTGACGCTTAATTGGAACGTGAATTAGTTTTCAAATGCACCAGCAGAGTGCGCTAAGTTCAGTGTTGAAAAAAAAAATACTAAAATAAAATTGTATTTACATTAAAAGTGTGGAATTTAAAAAAAAGTCATTGTTTGTACATACCTTCATCCATACTTATATTTTTTTTTTACACAACTTGAATTTATTGATTATTTCCAGAAAACTCCGACGAAACGAAAGCCTTTAAATTTTTTTAACAATAAATGTTATTACTAACGATAATATATAAATAAAATTTCAATCAATGCCAATTTAAAGAAAAAATACTCGTTAATTTTCTGTCGCTGAAGTTAGCATCGATTGCACGCATCACTTTTGAGAGTGCTCGATTGTGCGAAGCGTTGCTGCAGTTGGAACACTCCACGTTGAGCATTGTGCCGCATAAGGCGCTCTTGTGCTGTAATTGGAAAACCATCTAGATGTAGTACTACACTAGAATTACTCATTTCCATTATTCTATATCTATGGCAAGGGCTCCCACTGGGCTGTCATTCTGACGTTTTTGTCAGAATGACATAAAAAGTAAATGGTAACAAGGGTCATGTCATCACTGAATTATGTAAACCGTTTTGAAACAACGCCATCTAAATATTGGCCCTAAATAAGGGTTGTAAATCCCAAAAATTTAAATGACAATGTTATTGTACATCTAATAATTAATTCAGAACTCCTTGCAGAAAAGTTAGCTGAAATTCAATAATTCTTTGGCAAGCAAAAATTTTGAAAAAAGAGCAACGAACTTTCTTTTTGTATATTTTATAAATCAAAATTATGTTAGGAAAAATGAATGGCATGAGCCAAATATGAACTCATACTTTCGGAATGCCGTTCCATGGCTGAAAGAATAATAATAAGAAATAATAATTACGGGGAAACCCGCTCCGAGTCTCTGCCCGCGATGGTGAAACCGGTGCCGCTCCGCTCTACACCCCAAGCCGCTCACACCGGTGTTGCTCCCTGCTGCCTTGTCTGGTGGCTGTATGGAGGGCCCATCTAGTGAGTCAGCGAGTCACCGTCTGCCACGGTAAAATAAAATAAAAACAGGAAATCATTGTAGAATAAAAAAAACGATGCAATAGTTCTAGGGTCAACATGTTGAGGGCGCTTCTTCAAATGCGCAATTGTTAAACTCTTTGAAGATTCCCTCCACAGACAAAACAGTACCTCAACTCAATGTGTTGCATTTGCATTGTTTATTTGCAAAGTTAAAATTTTATCGTCATAGAATCATAGTTGTATTGTTTGTGTTAATAAATTTCAAAATGAAGAACTTTCCTGTGTTTGTGTTTCCTGTTTCTTTAGAATTTTATTTAAATGCACGTCATACACACAAACAGTTACTAACTGTGTATAATCCGTACGATTTCTCAGTTAATTTTAAAGGTAAATTTGTATGGTGCAATCATTTGTTTAATTTTTATTTACCTTTTTAATATACGATTGTTTTTAGTGCTATGTACGTCACCGAATAAATTCACTGTGATTGACCCAGAAGGTGTGATTGCACCTCAGAGTTGTATTGATATCGTGGTTCGATATTCACATCCATCTGTTTCCCACTGCGATACTATAGAAAAGTTTAGAATAACCATGTATGACAAGAACACCCAGCAGGTATGTTAAAAATCATGTGTGCTTCTTTTGCTTTAAGTCTAGGATCCCAGCTAGAGCTTAATAACGGGCCTCGTGGTGGAGTGGTTTATATAACGGACTGCCGATCATGAGGTCTCGGGTTCTATTCCCGGTCAGGACAATAATTTGTGTGATGTTTTTAATTGTCATACAAATGTTTGTACTGCGTCTGGGTGTTTATTATGTATTATAAGTATGTATTTACAAAAGAAAAGTAGTTTATGTATTATATCCGTATTCTGGTACCCATAACACAAACATAATAAGCTTAGCTTGGGACCAGAGGACGTTGTGTGAAATGTCCATGAATATTTATTATTATTATTATTATTAAATGACTACTATTTTTTATTTATTTAGACTCGTTAGCTCAGTAAGTTAAAGCACCAATATAATAGTATTTGATGAAAAATGATAAGGCAGTATTTCTACCTATTACTTCACTTAATCTGACTTAGTTTGTCAGTTTTCATTTTTTTAAATAACACATAAGGAATTAGTAGCTTTTATTCCTTTTGTAACTAGTCAGACCTCAGATATCTGTTTTTCCATGGGTATGAAAAAATATTTTAAACTTATTGTTTTGATGATTGCCCCAGTTGATCTATCTAGTTGCTTATCAAATCTGATCTGTCTATCAAATGTTTTAAATAATTTTCTAGGCACTGGGCAAAAGAGATATACCAACAAAACTCATAGAAGGTGAACCATCAAATCTAACTCAAGAGAGTTTAGGAGATAATTTCCACCCTCTAGTTTCAAGGCCAGGTCCTATAAAGCCGGTAGAAGAGCATACTCCTCGAGCCACTTGCCAACATCCTAATCGTCATAGGTGAGGAAATAATTATTGGAGGAACCTGAGTCTTAACCATTGATGTTCCATTAATAGTAGCTCCTCAGCAGGGTTCCTTTGATTTAAGAAAGTGTCTATTCTACTATGTGCACAACTATACTTAACTATTGGTGCGTTTTAATTAATTAGCGATTTTATATTAATTACAATCTTTAGTCTATAACAATTATTTTTCCAAAAAAGTAAATGATCTCTATTTGCCCTTGAAATGAAGGACTTAAAATATTAAGGCGTTCTGAGGGATATACTACTCTGTGGTGGAGTTGAAATTGGTCTATTATATCAACTTGGCAACTTTGAAAAGATATATTGCAATCTGTCTTAAGTCTATCAGGAAAAGTCAATACACAGATTGCATACAACGATGACGTCACAACATTTAAAGTAATATCTTTAAGTATTTTTTAAAAATTCAATACAGTTAATGATGATGAATGAAATTAGTTGCTTAAAATAGTCTATATTTTCTAAAAAAAATATAAAAATAGCAGATCAAAAATTATGAACAATCCCAATTGGTACCAGTGACTATAAACACCAGTAAAACCACTGGTGGTAGTTTTGTCTGTTTCTTTAGTTTTGTAGCATTTTGTATATTTATATCACATACTTATGATTGGTACATTTCAGAGAACCTCAACCTATAAATGTAGTAGCAGTTGCCGTTAGTATATGTTGTATAGCTGCTTTATTACTACCGACACAGCCAGAACAAGAGGTCAAATCACAATTTCCAGATTGGTTACACATTGGATCAAATCTTAAAATGGTATTCTCTTTTGTACTTGGACTGGTTTGTATGTTGGTACTACGACCATAACATGTTTATTATTTATATAGTTGGCAATTTGTAAATGTTAATGATATGGTGTTGGCTATCTGTAAAAGTCTGTTACGTCTGTGTACTACAAAAAGTTGCAGCATATGTCTAACTTGTCTTATTTTAATATAGCAGAAGCTTCCCATTACGTTTTTACAATTTGGTTTAAACATTGGGACCAAGTTTTTATTTGCATTTAAAAATTTACTTGGTTACCTTTTAAATAATATGAAAATACCCACTATTTCCGCATTGTCTATTTTCCATGCGGGTAGGCAAAGACTATAAAGCGACATTAGCGCAATCTAAACTTTAACTTCTGAAAAGCTTTTACTGTATTTATTTATACTTTAGGATGGTGTGGAAACTTATCTCGGGAGTGTAAATGGTTATAATTATCTATACCTGACTAAATGTATGGTAATATATGGTATACTGTATTTAATACTACTAAGAAATTGACATTATTTCTGTAATTTTTTTATGAATGTATTTATTCATAAAAAAATTTCAACTGCAAAATCAAACCAAAAGACTATGATGATATTGTTTTTAGGCAAAAATACACAACTAAAAACTCATTATTTCTATGAATCATCAATAATCATCATAAAACTATGTATGTAGGAATGTAGGTAATACAAATCTATTTACACAAGTGGTAGTTTAACACTTCCGAGTTATTTTCGCGATGGTGAGTGCGTCAAGGTTAACGCGAAATTGTATAGAACTGGCGAAACGGCATCTAGCGGTATCCAACGGTATTTTTCCGTTTCTGTACGATTCTTTTCCGTTTCACTTACCGTCCGTTTCACTTACCGTGGCGTCGCACTATGTGTATTTACGGTTCGCTCTGGTCAAATCGGAAATTTGTTTTTCAAAACGAAACATCTTAATGCCTGTCCATAATTGAGCAGAACAACAAATTTCCGATTTGACCAGCCGGCCGTACATAGTGAGACGGTGAATGCGTCAAGGTTAACGCAAAATTTTATAGAACTGGAACAAACCATCTAGCGGTATTTTTCCGTTTCCGTACGATTCTGCCTTAACTTTTACGCCCTTGCCGTCGTTCACTTGGCAAAAATAACTCTTACTCATGCACTGTTAACAACACCTTTTTTATACAATGAGTCTATGACGTTTACTTTTTTATAGTTAGATATAAGACTTGAGTAGAGCTCCAGTTTCATTCAGCAAAATTTTTCCCAGAATAGTGTCATCATCAGACACTATAACGTATTTGTTAAAATCGTATCGTTTGCTCGTAAAACTTCTGTCAATCGAAAAAGGTTTGGGAAATATGTACTTTAATGAAAAAGGGGGTTTATAATATTGTAATAAATAAATTGTTTGTATTATTATAACCCAGTGCGGGCACTGGCTGTAGCTATGTAAAATTTAAGGTAGTTATTTAATGTTTAATATGTCCTTGTATGTATGTACTTTTTTAATTTTGATTCAAAGGTGATGGAGTTTTTATTTTTTTACTAACCTTTTTAGTACCTACACAGTAAATACCTACACAATATAGTAATATTATTCTTGTAAATTTAATGGAAAAATATACAATAGAAATACTGATTCAAGCTCAGATTTACCAGTGGGCTTGCGTTCAATCAAATACTCAAATACTTCTTTATTGATAATTATCTTACACGTCACAGTTACAGGTAATAAATACATTACAAACAATACTGTAATGTATTTATTACCTGACTGACTGACTACAGACGCCCAATAATTTTCTATTCCAAAATCTCGATTGTGGTAGCTAACAGAGGTAACAAGGATAAAATATAGGGCGATTATTTATTATTATTATTATTTTATATTTTAGGCGATATAGTCGCAAAGCGACCAAGCCTTTTAAATAAAATTTAAAAAAAAAAAGGATAAAATATCGTACTATTACTGGAAGAAAGCAGTAAGTAAGTTCACTTACGTCTTTTTTTTTACGGGTAGTACGATATTTTATCCTTGCTATCTCTGTTAGCTACCACAATCGAGATTTTGGAATAGAAAGTTATTGGGCGTCTCGTCATAATAAAGCTAATCTCGGAAAATCAGCTTGATAGTAATCAAGTGAAAAAAATGTACTACGGATCCCGTACTATATAATGAAGTTTGAGAAAAACAAAATTACAAATAATAATAAATAATAAATTAATTGTTTCCAATAGTAAACGTTATTTGTATTAATACAATATAATTATAAGGTCCTTTAAATAATAATAGAATAAATTCAATGTCAATCATAGAAGTATAAAATGTCGAAGAATCATTAATTTATTAGTAATAAATGTATTATAAGCCACACAAATTGGTAATGTGCCTGGCGGCCATGTTGGTGACGTCAGTACCGTTAGCAACGTTGCCCGACGCGTACGCGTATCGAGTTGTGAGCTTTGATACCTACCACGATCGTTTTTATTGTTGTTTTTTTGTTATATAGATATAGATTGGTCGACGAGTTATTTGTTATTAACACGGGAAATGATACTGATTCTGACGAGACATCAGACTCGGATACCAATTCTGAGTCTGATGTAGATTATATTTGTGGTGTTGAAGAGTTAAGTTAAGATTTTCAAAAATGTGATGAATGATGATGATGATGATTAAAAGTTAAACATTATTCAAACATTTAGTTTTAATTAAAAAAGCATCTAATTACCTTTATAAACTTTTATTAATAGATGAGAATATTACATTTTGTTAGCTGTACTTTTTCTTTGCTGATGACGTCACAAGGGTGTTAATTTGACAAGGTTCCAGCGCATTACCAATTTGCATGGCTTATATATCAATCAATCAATCTTTAGGACACGTAAATTTGGCTTGGCTAAATCGTATTTCACAAACTAATAATGTTTCTTAAGACGTATAGCCTGTATCAGAGACACATAGATACATATTTCACGCTCACATAAATATTTATATCACTTCAAGCCGAATGAGTGATGTAGCTGTACCCTCTATTGGGTAAATCTGTGTGGCAGCCCTTTTGATATATTAATTAGAGATAGAAACATGATTGCTATTTGTCGTTTTTCCGCATTTATGAGCTTAACAATTAATTGTAAGCTATAACATTCCATATGTATACCATTTATCCATAACCATACCATGACAAACTATGAATTTCATTTACTTTTAGTACAAATAGATATTTTTGGTTGGTTTTTATTATTAACTTTATAATGAGGTGATAAAAATATTGTTTATATATATAATTATCTATAGTTATACTGTGTGATATAGGCGCAAGGTGCATAGATTTATATTTCGTGTGATTTTAATGTTATTAATATTTTAAGTAGTGTGTAATAACTACTTTAATTTTAAAATATTCATATCTCAGTCACAAGGACGACCGGCTGTTTTCTAATATCTTCTTATGAAAAACTAATAAAATAGAAAGAAATAATAAATCGATAAAAACGTTCACGTCTTGCATAAAATTATTGTCGTCCCAATTTAGATCTGTATATGCGACATGATGATGGGCAAATTTTTTTTTATTTCACCGTTGGGCGTCTTATGATTTCGCCCCCATACCGATTAATCTCATGGACAAATTATTATGCCTGTAATGGTTGCTTCATTCTATCTATCATTCAATCTAAAAACATTATATTATAATAATGTTTTTAGATACCTGACGCTGAAATGTTATGCCAAATATATTATCTAATCAATATCTTGTTTCATTTCCACCTAAATTCGTCTTGGTCATTTTTTCTACTAAATTGATACCTACCTACATTAAGTATGTGGTTCTGGTGTTAGTTGTGACAATTTAGAATTATATTAGCTTTTACGACTGCGCCAGGATTTCTTCTAAGTGGTAGACAGAAAGAAACGATTTATTATGCTACAGTCCTTCACTTCCGCATACTTCAACTACATACTTAAACAGAAATAAATATTTATTTTGCATAGATAAAGCCACGCCTTTTCCCAATGGGGGAAGGTAGACTAGAGCGACATCTGTTGCGATTTTGACATAAGTACCTAGGTTTAATTTAAACAGTAACTTACGCCGACGTCGCTGAATAAGTTCTACGCGCTTGACTCCTTTTAATGACAGCACAGATGTCAGAGTATCTTTCCCGGGCATTGTAAGTTCAAATAAAAGTATATGTTGTATTTGTACAAACTATTTTATTTACTTATTATAATTATTGCAGTTAGGTACAAAATTTTGCATTATGTTGAGCAAAATTGCTACTTAGTTCAATAGCTCAAAATACAAAAGTAGCTAGACTACTGTCTGTCCAGTTTATGTTGGCGCGTGGCAAAAAAGAGAACCAATTTTGACAGTTGACAATTGCTTGTGTTTGGTACAAGGTAAGAGTTGCTAGTTAAAAGTTTTATACATTACCCCAAACTTGGGGTAAAATGTACATGGTTGCCATAGAAACTCGATGTGAGTTGGTGTCATAAAAATGTTTTCTCTATATTTATAAATATGAATCACATAATTTAAAGTGCAATTCAAATACTCACCCAGAAAAACCCTATTAATCTATAATATTTTATAGAGGAAATTATTTATGGGTACGAATTCGCGGGCAACAGCTGGTGTAGTATATGTTAATATTATATACATATAATATTATACACAAATAATATTATACATATATGTCAATAAATATTTTGTTAGGCAGATATAGGGAATATAAAATAAAGGTGGCAACACCCATAGCGTAGGAGACGCCCCCGCTCAAACGCCAACTTATACTGGACAGACTGTAGGTTAGCACACATTTTTCTGTATAACGCTTACAGCGCCTCTAGTGATTAGACACTGACCTTAAATTTCACTTGATCGAAGTTTGTGACGTTTTCAGATAGCAAATGTATAATGCAATAACCAAAGTAAGTGGCTATGAGAGTACCTAACCAGGATCTTATTTCGTTCGCTTTTACAATGTAAACACTCCATTTTTGTATTTTCGACATTTCAGGATAAAGGGCGCCACAAACGGTATATTACGATATAATATATTAATATAGCGAGAAGGAAACAAAAGTGTATAGAAAAAAGACGAGGCGAGAGACAGATATAGGTATATTAATATACCGAGATTTATCTGTACTCATGACGTCATCAACATATATCTGTCTCTTTCACGCCTCTTTTTCTAAATACATCTGTTTCTTTCTCGCTAAATTAATATGCTGTTAGTGACGCCTTTAAGGGGGAGGGGGGTCTGTAGTTCGGTGGTTAGAACACTCCAACATCACCAACTGGCTCTGTTAACCATTAAACCAACTTGCATTTCAATTGATATGATTTCTATATCTACCATCTAAGTAACAATAAAATTTATCTCTTAGAAACTCTATTACTAAGTGTATCTATGCATATCTATCATGCGAAATGAGACCACATTTTTGTAAATAAATTAATAACATAGGAACATAGGCTTAGACTGGTTTGCGAATTCTTACCACGAAATTCTTATCTCATGGCTAAGAAAAAAATTTCATTTATCTATTTGCTCTCATAGTAACGTTGGATAGCGTGAGGTCCACTAATTGATTTGCAATGTGGCTTACAAAATATTCTGTTTCAAAAATACATGATTGCTGTTATACTTATTTAGTAACTAAAAAATTTACTGAGCTTGTAAGCTTATTAATCGAGTTTTTTTTTTTGCATGCCGGAAACGGTTCAATATACTACCGTAATAGATTACCGTAACTGTAACCTGACCCATATTCTGCAAATGAATCATTTCATTTCATCTAATAAATATTACTTTATAAGTTTAATTTGACTAGCTATAATTGTAGGCCTTTGAAATTTTATATTACATTACAATAAGTATTAAAATAAAACGTATACCTACTTAATTATTAAGAAATGATAATATGAAGATAAAAACTAACATAATATTACTATCAAGTTAAGAGTTGAAAATTATACTCTTACAAAGTTACACATTAAATTACAATATTTAAGTTTCAAACTTCAATTGATTGAATATGACTAGAGGAAAATAAATAATTATATGTGTTAGAACTAGACTTTTTGACTAGAAAATTCATACAAACAAATAATATAATTAGGCCAATTCTAATACGTCAAAAACTTTAACTTAACTAAATTAAAAACAAGTTTTTGTTCATGTATCAGAGACACACATATAACATCCTTCACGCACAGATAGATATTTAAATGGCTTGAAGCCGGGTAAATTACGTAGCCATTTAAACACTATCTTGGAAATCGCTACTTATCTCTTACTATAAAGCTGAAGAGTTTGTTTGTTTGAACGCGCTGATATCAGGAACCACTGGCCGGATTTTAAAAATTCTTAGTTGGATAGTACATTTATCGAGGAAGGCTATATAACATTACGCTGCGATCAATAGGAGCGAAGCATCACTGAAAAATGTTACAATTTTTAGGGTTTCGTACAAACCCTTATAGGATCACTCCTCTGTCTGTCTGTCCGTCTGTCAAACTTTTTTTACTCAGCAACGGCTGAAGGTAACAACTTGAAACTCATACGATATGTAGATCTATGCCGTCCCTTGCTGCAAAAAATACAATCAACCTTTTACCTCTACGCATTTAAAAGATATAACCGAATTACGACCATTGTTAAGAATTTTCGACTTATGCTAGGGAATCAAAATTCACAGGGTACTTCCCGTTGCCCTAGAGACTTGAAATTTGGCATAGACCAAGTCTATATAGTGCTGATATAGGGAAAAATACAGAAACTTATAATTTATCATCACATCACAAGAAAAAAGTGTTTATACTAATACCAACTTATGAAGTAGCTGAAATGTAGGCGATTCCCTATATTTCCTATTATATTTCCCTATATTTATAGTTGTTTTGAGTTTTAATTAACTGATTATTTGAATACAGTGTTTATATGTCTAGTAGGTACGAAACCCTAAGGGTGCGAGTTTGCCTCGCTCTTGACAGGTTTTTTGTTTATAAAATCCACGTAAACGAGGTCGCGGGCGACAGCTATTTTTGTATGTCCCTATGTGAGCTTATATCTTCGAAACTACGCAACGGATTGTGTGTGATGCGGTTTATTTTAATAGATAGAGAGGTTTAAGAGGATATTTTTTTGGTATATGTGATTTGTTAAGGCTTGATTTCTAAATTCCACGCGTACTAAGTTGCAAACAACAGCTTGTCTGTTTATAATTGTGTCTATTATACTAAGTTAAATCCTAGATAACCTAAATTGTGTTTTTTAAAACTACTTGTTTAAAGCAAAATTGAACAAGTGATATGATAATTTAGACATTATTATGATATGCTACAAGTCAACCATGATATGAGTAAATAGTGGATGGAGTACAGTTGCTACTTCTGTATATTTTAAAGAGTTTAATCCATCAACGGCCATATTTGGTTTGAAGGAACGTGGCACTTTCTGTGGTGGTTCACTGGAAACAATAAAATTTATGTGTAAATATCATATTTTACTTTATCTTATACTTTTGAAAAGCAATTATATATATATATATAACTAGGTGTTGCCCGCGACTTCGTAAGCATAGAATTTAGTAAATTTTCCCCGTTTTTGCAACATTTTTTTCCTAATGCTTCACTCTTATGTACTGGTCGTAGCATGATGTTATATATCCCAAAACATTCCTCAATAAATGTACAATTCTTTGTATGAAGTGTGTTAGGTAAATAGAAATAACATGCTGTGTAAATTTAAATGTGATTATATTTTAAATAAAATACAACACTTTGCATTGTAAAAAATGCCATTGACAATTGGCTGTGTTACATGTTGAATGGAAACGGAAAAGTGTCAGTGTTGACACACTTAAAATTAGGCAATAATAGTTGCCATAGTGAACTTAATTATTAATACAATTAGTTATCGATTTTAATCGATCACTTTTATGTTTATTTATTAAACAAAGTGTGTAAATAAATAAATATGTAAATAAAATAAATGTACTATACAAAATTGAAAGCATTTTTCAAATCAGACTAGCGGTTCCTGAGATTAGCCTGTTAAAATAAACAAACTCTTCAGCTTTATAATCCCTACTAATATTATAAATGCGAAAGTAACTCTGTCTGTCTCTCTGTTACGCTTTCCCGCTTAAACCTCTCAACCGATTTTGATGAAATTTGGCACAAACAATCTGTAGACCCTGAGAAAGGACATAGGCTACCTTTTATTGCGAAAAAAGGGATGAAAAATTTTCTAAATTTCACGTGGACGGAGTCGCGGGCAACAGCTAGTATCTAATATACATATAAAATTCTGATGTCACAATGTTTGTTCCCATACTCCTTCGAAACAGCTTGACTGATGTTTATAAAATTTTATATGCATAGGTACTAGCTGACCCGGCAAACGTTGTTTTGCCATACTAAAAAAAAGGTTTGAAAAATAGATGTTGGCCGATTCTCAGACCTTCTGAATATGCATGTAAAATTTCATAAAAATCAGTCAAGCCGTTTCGGAGGAGTACGGTAACTAACACTGTGACACGTGAATTTTATATATTAGATTTAGTAGGTCTGAGAATCTGCTACTATCTACCTATTTTTCATACCCCTAAGTGATAAGGGTTATCCACCCTTAACATTCTAGTATTAGTATAGACATGTAATTAAATACTCAATTCAATT
Organism: Orgyia antiqua; assembly: GCA_916999025.1. Classification (NCBI taxonomy): domain Eukaryota; kingdom Metazoa; phylum Arthropoda; class Insecta; order Lepidoptera; family Erebidae; genus Orgyia; species Orgyia antiqua. The sequence goes on from OU779869.1 coordinate 6,929,398, forward strand.
GCAAAAAAATGTATGTATATTGATTTAATTGTTAATTTTAATATTTTGGCAAAAAATTAAAAATAATAAATTAAATTCAGTGTCTAACATACATATTAGTATCTGATTGATGTGTGATCACATGATACCGACTGGTGTCTGCTTGAAACCTGCACACCTTCAGGTTATGGGCCTCTAATCTCGAGTATAAATCATCATCTTCACCATCTATGCCATAGAACTCATTGCTCATACCATTTATTTCTTTATATTGTTTTGAAGATATTGCTACAACACCACCAAATAGGTTCAAATATGGCAAGACAAATCTGAAAATAAATGTTTTTAATTTAAGTGAAAGTATTTATACCTTAGACATTCAATAAATAGAAATTCATACTCATTGACTATTGCTGTTTGGAAACCAAACGTTAAGAAATCATACACATAAAACCTCCACTTTCAAAATCACAAAAAAATCTGTTGTTTTTAGGGTTTCGTACAAACCCTTATAGGATCACTCCGGTGTCTGTCGTTTGTCAAACTTTTTTTACTCAGCAACGGCTGAAGGTATCAACTTGAAACTCATACGATATGGAGATCTATGCGGTCCCTTGCTGCAAAAACTACGCATTTACATACGCATTCTACGCATTTAAAAGATATAACCGAATTACGACCATTTTTAAGAATTTTTCGACTTATGCTAGGGAATCAAAATTCACAGGTTACTTCACGTTGCCATAGAGCCTTGAAATTTGGCATAGATCAAGTCTATATAGTGCTGATATAGGGAAAATTCCAAAAACTTATAATTTGTCATCACATCATAAGTAAAAAAGTGTTTATACTAATACCAACTTATGAAGTATCTGAAATGTTGGTGATTCCCTATATTTCAACTACAAAATTAAGTTGGTGAGTTGTTTTGAGTTTAATTAAATGATTATTTGAATGCAGGTACTTATGTTTATATGGCTAGTAGGTACGAAACCCTAAGTGTGCGAGTTTACCTCGCTCTTGACAGGTTTTTTTAAATACTTATAGCTCACATAACAACTTTGTTAGACAGATAGTGCTCTGACAATGTACTAGCCGTCCTTGCATATCGTTTGCACTCTCACTTAACATCAGGAGAAGTGTAGTCATTTGGCAACACTAGTTTTAAAAAAAATCTAGCTTTTGCATTGAATATGAATTACATTTGAAATGTAATATAATCTAAACTACAATATTTTTATTTATTATAGACTAGCTGTTGCCCTCGACTCCGTCCGCGTAGAATTTAGGAAATTTTCTCCGTTTTTGCAACATTTTTAACTACTGCTTGAGTGAGAGTATTATAAACGTAAGAGTAAACAAATATAATCAGAATGAACGAACTGCTAAGCTATCAGGAGTTACACGTGTTATTGTGAGTCAACCATAAAATATAGATATGTGCTGTTCCGGGATATTTTTAAGACAATTTTATGTAGAATATTTCCGTCATACATGATTTCTATGTAACTTTAACCATTAAGGCTGCACACGCGACGGAAGCTTAAAAAATGGAGCACCTTTTCCCGTTTTCCCAACATTTCCCTTCACTACTCTGCTCCTATTGATTGTAGCGTGATGAAAAGTATACTATAACCTGCCCAGGAGTATGAAGAATAATTGTACCAAGTTTCGTTAAAATCCGTCGAGTAGTTTTTGTTTCTATAAGGAACATACAGACGGACAGACAGACAGACAGACAGACAAAAATTTTACTGATTGCATTTTTGGCATCAGTATCGATCACTAATCACCCCCTGATAGTTATTTTGAAAATATATTTCATGTACAGAATTGACCTCTCTACAGATTTATTATAAGTATATAGATATACATATTAAAAATAATGACCATACAAGACTAATTATTCAATTTATTTATTCATGTATGTAATGCCCCATGTTTCATAAAGAATTCTGAATTGCATCAGTATTAAGCCATACTAACTGTAAAGGAACAGATTACTTACTCATGTAATAATTACAAACAAAGCTTGGAAAAACATAAAAACATCCTAGCTACTGCTTTACTCAATCAAGAAGACTATTTGGTCCGTTTGATGAGAACTCAATTAGCTAGAATCTGTTGAAGCAGATTCCTTTCATGGGAGATATTGCGTTGCTGAATGCATTATCTCAAAAGCCAATATAAAGTCTGACCAATCTCATTAAGGCTGCTTAAAGCTGAGTGCATAAAGAACGAAAGAAAAAAAAAATAATCATTTGCTTCATACATATTATTCATGTTATCATACTTACCTATATTTATTAACACTTGAAGACATATGTCTAGGATGTTGAGTACAGGCATACAAGTTAGCTGGTGTTTGCGGCAATAAATTGACATCATGTAGTATCAAACAAGGGTAACCTGCTTTCATGGCTATCGTAGCACCAATATTCATAAGCTTAGCTCTATTAAATGGTCGTGAGTCAACTTGTTCAATCACATATATACGATAATGTATCTGTTGGTGATGGAAAAATGTGTGCATGTATACCAAGAAACCTCTTAACTCTTCTGCTCTATCTCTGAAATACATACATTTTATCCTTTTTACTTTTATGGAATACTAGCTGTGCAGCGCAGTGTTACCCACTTTAAAAAGAATAAAGAATCTGTTCTTTTTTTATTATCCGATAGGAAAATTGCATGCCTTTGGTATAAAAAGCCTAGAGAATATGACTTATTCTTTTTTTTATCAATACTTTGAGATGTAGATATTGCCACATTATTGTTATAGGGACTCTTTGCTACAAAGTTTCTAATTAGATAATTAACTTTCATCAGCGGCCGTATTATGAGCTCTTATTCCCAGGCCGTTTACGCCGTGAATGGAACTGCCCAGCAAATTTGTAATATGAACATAACTCCCAGCCATTCAGTTTGCTAAAACGGCCATAGATTAATATGTTTATAGTGAAGGTACAACTAAAACTTTAAGTACTAACTAAAATTTTTCAATTAAATGTTTTATGTTTACCATGATACATAATTTAGTCAGACAGTGTACGGCCTGCTTGGAAATTGCATGATTTTTAAAAAGCTCATAATACGCCCGCTGTGCCTCTTAACACATTTAGACACAAAGCCTCTCTACAGCAAGTACTTACTGCACTACAGTAATTATGGGTAGGTGTCGATAACAATATAAGATTCTGCAGACTGCAGAAATTAGTGCCTAAAATCATTTAAAACAAATATTTTACCTATATGGAACAATAATAGCTGTACTATACTTCGGTTTGCAATCAGTAGGTGCATATTCACCACCTTCTTTTATTTTATGACCTTCAATCAAGTCACCATCAACTAAGCTAATGGACAGAGTGGTTATATCGTAAACAACATCGTTATAATCACAGTCGATTAAAGCACTACTTGAAAAGTTAGCAGCGACTTCTTCATGGAGGTTATTTAGAATGTTCTCTTTCTCAATATATTCATACGAACGACGTGCATTCATATCAGGGTGTAGAAGTATTATTAGTACGATGATAGCGATAGCACCATACAAAATTTTCTTTTTGTGCGCATAACGCATACTTATTGTGTTTGCTCTTTTACGGAGATATTAGATGAGCTATTTATACTTTAGTTTAACAATTACTTAATATCTTATAATAATTAAACCACTGTTAATGATGAACATAAACGTTTTTGCCCGTTTGTTTATTTTTTTTTGACAGGTTGACAGAAAAGATAAATGGATGACATTATTGACAAAACATAAACAGCTGATTTTTCGTTCGGAATTTAATTTAAAGTTAATTTGCGGACAAAAGATATTTAACTGATTTAATTAAATAATTCATTCAATTCACAAGTAAAATAACAAGTTAGTAAATTATTTTACGACTGATAGGTCCTCCTTGTTGATGTTATCGAACGGTTTTCAGAAAACATTTAAATATCTACCCTCTTTACTTTAAAATATGATAGAATACCTTCAAAACTCTTTATGACGACACATGTGTTAAGTTTTCTGTTTATTAGCGAAAGCTCGTTAGTTAGATCTGCCTTAAAATGGACTATAATCATCGTAAATATTAATTTTTTTATAGTATGTACCTAAGTACTGGCTTAATAATATTTATAAAATGTCCTCGGATGGGGAAGAAAAAGTAAAAATGAATGACATTGATACATCAGACCCAAGATTAATGTCGGATAATACTCCAGAAATTATTCGAAAAAATTCCCATTCAAATACACTGGACACATCATGGGATCCTAGTTTTCATACTATTCGTGATGATATCAAAGGTTACAATGTAACGCCACCGTATGTGAGTATAATGTCTACTGACAAATGTGACTCTAGTGCTGTACTTGGAAATTCGTTAGACAGTTCTACTCAAACAGAACCATACGTGAGTCTTCCAGTTAATAGCAGTTATGTTGACGTGAGTGTTTCGTTTAGCAAAGATTTTAACATAGTGGAATCATGTTCCACATCGAACGAAAATTCTGAGCAATATTTAGGAAGCAAACGACTTAGACGAGATTCCGAGCAGAGGGAAATACGCCCGAGTAAGAAGACAAAATGCATTGACTCCTGCGCCTCGAGCACATCTGACGTAACAGACTCAAAGTGTGACTTTGATTCAACAAATTCTGATTTATCTTTCAAATCTATTGCAAGTAACCAGTCTTCTTTTAAAATTCGAAAAAGGCGGCTAAAATCTGATTCGAATTTATTTAAGGATGCTTTGCAACGATCACGAAGAATCACTAGTGTGCCAAAACGTAACTACTTGGAGACTGTTACCGCAGGTAATAAATAAAAAAACATGCCATAACTAATAGGTAGGTACTGTTTGATGTTAAACGCCTCGTCCGTAACCCGACTCTCGGCATTTAAAATTCCAACTTACGCTGAGAGTTACTTAAAAACGTAGGTGTAATAGTGTAACTGAATCTGTACACGCAATAGGCCGTAAGTTCGATTCCAATTAACCAATTCCTAACAAATATTTATATGATGAACACAGCTGTCTAATTGTCCGAATACTTTTAACTAATAAAATACATGTATCTTCTTATACATTCACAAAAAAAAATTAGTACGAGGATACTGCCAAATAAGAGAATAGGGAAAAGAAATACTACGATTTTCAAATAATTGAATAAGCAATATAAAAGTTGATAAACCAGAAAATGTTGTAGTTACTTATTTTACTGTTCCTGACATTTTTTTTACCATCAGGTAAAATCGAGGTCAAAAGTTAGCTACTAGTAAAATATATCATACATAATATTTATTATTATGAGGGGCTAGTTTCACAACTTGAACTTATTATCATGTTTGATAACTCCTAAGATTTGATTCAGTCAGCTGCTAATATAGTAATATGACATCATCGAACGCTTTGGTTTGGATTTACAAGCTTGACGATTTAACGGTCGGAATGTCACAAGCGCATTCGAATAAAATTTTTGACTAAAATTAAATCTAAATAAAACTCAATTTTATAGGAGATTATCTTACATTTTCGCGTACCTATTAAATGTTTTAGTGATGGCTAATATAACAAACAATAGTATTAAAGTTGAATTAGAAATTGAGTGTGCTTTAGACACAGGTCAGTTAAGTGAAATCGAGTGGTTTATGTTGTCAGGAACTACTCCAGTGAAAGACAGAAGTTACCGTCGAAGTATCAGATCGAAATCATGGAAAATTGTGGACCTGTGTGCATGGATTGGCAGGAAGGTAAGTAATTACGAATTTATTTATTTGTACGTCCAACCATCATCTAGTTAGGTATGTTTACTGTTAGACAGATTTCAGAAAAGCGCTGAAACCCGAGGGCCGTCCATTAAACATTTTATAGACATTTAAAACGTTATCCGGTCGTTGGCCATCCTACGAGATTATTTTCTTCCCCAACGGTAGGTCTTTTATAAGCAGTTTCCGCTATTGTCCCGGTAACAAACACAACAATGTCTTTTGAGGTTTCACTCGTAGATTAGCTCCTACTTCATATCGATTTAACACATCTAATTATAAGCAATCAGACAACTACAATTTTTAAGCTTTTTAAAAATCTGTATCATACAGATTTTTAAAAAGCTTTTATGAGTTTAACGGACGGACGTAATAACACCATTTAGGACGTTTTTTTACTCAACGTCCTTTGGTCCCAATCTAACCTTATATGCTTGTGTTATGGGTACCAGAATACGGATATACACTATATACTATTTTTGTATATATGTACATACTTATTTATAAATATCACACAAATAATTGTTCCGTGCAGGAATCGAACCCCCGACTTCGTATTCGTCGGTTACATGAACCACTCGATCACTTATGCTATTAAATAAGTTATTTTAAAATTATGAAAAATTGTTTTTGAGATGAATAAATAAGTAAATTCACTAAATTATCCTGTATGTTTTAGAAAGGGTAATAAAAATATTATTTATCTGAAATCTGGTAGGTCAACACAATAAGAGCATTATCTTTGCTTAATTTGGAAGTAGATAACGTCGTGTGAAATGCTCGTGGCTATTTACTTAACATTTAATATTGAGTTATCTAATTGTGCTGTTTATTACCTATGTTAGCTGTCGTATAATTAAGATGTTTGAAGATAAATAGCTTAATTTAATATTGCTATTCAGGTAGGCGTTGTTAAAGTTGTCATTGATTCCGATATAGCAAGGGTTTTGACATGGTCACTTCAAACTGTGAACCAAGTCCTTAATAAAAATTTAAGACTTGCTCGATTCATTCGTTCAATTTAAATAAAACCACTTTTTACGGATTTTGACACATGTATTCGTTTTAAATGTTACCCCGATGTTTCGGAGACTTTGCAGCCACCATGGTCTTACTCTTACTCGTATAACATGGTATAACTAATCTGTAAAAAGAGGTTTTATTTAAAAATTTAAAATAAAACGAAGCAAGGGTTTGTTAATCATTACATGATAAATATTATCAAAGAGAATAAGATTTATATCTGAAGTTTGAACCGCGACAACTATGATTCTGCTTGCTTGTAACAATTCTGTGTGGGTATCGAAAGCGACTTGTGAAAATGTATTTTCACATTTTCCTTGCCTTCTTTAGAGTTTCCAATCTATCACCGGTCTTTACACGGATGTACTCCGAGACCCGGATAATAAACCAAGCAAAGAACCATCTGAAGATCTGGTGGAATTGAGGAAGTTTATAGAAGAAGTTAATAAGAAACAGGCGCGGCTTGCTGAGGAAAATGAGAGCATGAAGGATGCCATGAAAAATATGATGAATAAAATTGAAGAACTCGAGGGTAAGCTCAGGTAAAATTTGGTTTATGTCACTAATATTACGTCTCTGATATTATGTATAACTAGCTGTTGCCAGCGACTTCGTGCGCGTGGAATTTAAAAACATTCCCCTGTTTTTGCAACATTTTTCACTGATCCTTCGCTCCTGTTGCTCGCAGCGGGATGTTATATGGCCTATAGCCTTCCTCGATAAATGTACTATCCAGCAGTAAAGTAATTTTTGAAATGGGCCAGTGGTTCCTGAGTTTAGCGCGTTCAAACAAATAAACAAACCCTTCTTCAGCTTCATAATATTAGTATATAGAAGTATAGATTCAAAATCTTGGAACATTAAGCGACCTCTGAAAATGTTACGACAGGAATAATTATACTCACTCTGACAGTATCGTATCGTCCGTTCGTTCATCAGCGGCAGTCCATTTGTTACATTAACCACCTCACCATGATGCCCTTCACAATATTCTCTAATTTATCTGTATTTACAGGAATCAACAACAATCGCCACCTGTGGTCGCACCACCTCCGCCTCCTCCACCGCCGCCGCCTCCTCCTCCTCCACCGCCACCACCTCCTCCTCCTCCACCTCCGTCGTCAAAGCTACCAGTACGGGCGCACACCCTACCAAGATGTGGTTCCGCACCACCAAGGATAGCTGGTCCAAGATTAACCATCACACCACAGGATATCGCTAATGTGAAACTTAGGAAAGCTAAGGTACGTAGTCAGCTTAGACTAAATTAATAATTTAATTAACTTTCCTAGAATTTTTTCATAAAGCATAGGTTTGATTTAAGATTCTTTTACTCAAATTTTCATTCCTGTATTTTAAGTTTACCTTACATTCGCATTTATTTATCACAAAATAATTGTATCTAATTGCAATCGAACTTACGATTGCGACCATCGAATTCGGTAGTACTTAGGTACCGATTACGCCACGAGGGACGGGAATAAATATCTTCGCGCTAAGAATAAAGGGTTTTAGGTTTTTTTTTTAGGTAAATCTATAATAACAGAAATATTTGTAGCCATATCAGATGTTGGTCTAATCCTGTAAATCTCTCGCTTTCCACCCCATTAACGTCGAACTGTCGGGATTATAGTCTACTGCGGCGTTGACCGGGCGCGTTTGCACAGAGTTTAATTTCGAGTTTTTCATCTCTCACAGAGGTACAATATTCTAATATTCCAATATTAATATTTTTATATTTGACGGGCTTCGTGGTGGAGTGGTTTATGTAATGGACTGCCGATCACGAGGTCGCGGGTTCGATTCCCGCTTGGGACAGTCATTTTGTGTGATATCCATAAATGTCATACAAATGTTTGTACAGCGTCTGGGTGTTTTCTATGTATTATAAGTATGTATTTACAAAAGAAAAGTAGTAAGTATATGTAGTCTATCCGTATCTGGTACCCTTAATATAAGCATAGAAATATAGCTTACTTTGGGACCAGAGGACGTTGTGTGAAATGTCCTGAATGAATATTATTATTCCTTAGCTGGCTTTTACAACACCCTGGAGAGGTCATATTGTAATGACATTTTCTTGAGCCGTCACCACACGGACGCACACTAAATATCAGATAATAATGTCAGCAGTACTGTAATCTGGGTTATTAAGTCAATGTTAAGACATTTACCTACATTTTATATCATGTCTGTGTCTGCGACTGTGTATTTAGGCGTTTGTAGTGAAACTTTGAGAATTTGATATACGAGTAGTTAATTTTGCTTCATTAATTATCTAATAATTTTAGCGTAAATATTGATGTTGTTTAGTTGTTTATGTAGACACACTCTTTATCATTAGAAGTAATAGAAGTCGATACAGAAGTTTCTAATCAACATTTTATTTACACACAGGTCATGTTAGGACGTCTTGACCTCTGTGTATATGTATACTATCTATGTATGTTACAATATCTCGAATAATACATAGAAAACACCCAGACGCAGTACAAACATTTGTATAACATTTATGGATATCTCACAAATGATTGTCCCGAGCGGGAATCGAACCCGCGACCTCGTGAACGGCAGTCCGTTACATGAACCACTAGACTACGAAGCCAGTAATGAATTTGGATATTTAAAAAAAAGCTTTACCAGCTTCCTGTGCTTTTGAAATTTGAGGGTTTTCCTCGATTTCTTAGGAGATATCCATTATCTAATGGATATCTCCTCCTGACCTACTGCCGATGGGTTCACACTAGAACCAGTTTTAAAATAAAAAGAGGCACTAAAATTCATTTCGCCCAGTTATAAGTTATGAGGTAGGTAACAAACATTAAAAAACATGCAGACGAATTGAGAACCTCCCCTTTTATGAAGTTGGTTAAAAAGAGGAATAAAGAGGAGGTATCCTAGGTGTGAATATTATTTATCAGGCTACTTCTGTCATTTTTCATGTTTTTCACATCATATTCATATTGTATTTAATTTTACAAAGAAATAATGTTTCTTTGTAAAATCAAATACAATATATACTCGTAGGCAAGTAGGTAGTTGCACCGACTAGTATGTACGAAACTTCGTCGTCACTCGTCAGGTTCCTGACTGTCACTCGAAGAACTTTTGCCATATAGCCTTCGAGGCTACTAAGAGATCACAAGAAAAACATTCAGGGTTATGCAATAGGTATATAGGCAGGCTAATCTTCACCAATTCCTTACATTTGTATGATTTACATGATGCTGATTACAGATGATGATGATGTAATAGTACCTATTAGATTTAAGTAGGTACGTGCTTTGTAAAAGGTAAATAACTGTTAGTAAATGGTACTCTAATTACATTGTAAACCTTTATTCACTGTGTTGTATGTAGGCACGTGTATATAACCACAGATTTAGGTATTAGATAGTAGGAACGTGTTCAATATTGAAGACACGTAACATCTACATGACTAATAATTTTACCAATTTTACGTGCACTGCTAAAGTAATATATTAATTTTGCAATTGACTTGCTATGCTTTTACTTAATAAATCAAATTGTGGTGGAAAAAGTGATCAAAAGGGGCAAGTGCGTAGCATTTACAACCGTCAGGCATGTATGACCAGATGTATGAGTGTGGATGAAGCCAAGGAAGTATGTTTGGATCGTATTCGCAGCAGATGGCACTCTATAGTCTCTGCCTACCCCCATGGGAAAAAGGCGTGATGTTATGATGATGATGACATTTTTATTAATTAAAATCATTAGTCTATAATAAACTGAATTTTTAATAAAAAAAGTTCTGTTAGCATCGCCAAATTGGGTTATTGACACTATCAATTTTCATTTTTTAGTAAAGTTTAGGATTGCACGTAGAATCGGTACCAATGTTTCTTGAGACGTATAGCTTGTATCAAAGACACATAAAGACAACCTTTAGATACATATTTCACGCAAACAAAGATTATTCATATGGCTTCAAGCCGTATGTATGAGTGATGTAGCAAGGCTGTAGCCCTGTAGCCATAGACACACTAGCTAAATCTGTGATCTTATAATGTTTACAATTTGGACACATAATTTAGAAGTTGAATAATCTCGTTCCATTCCTCACTCAATAAAGAATCTGCATAGAACCGGATCAAATAATTTCAAGGTAAAAAGAATTCACTGGTAAACGAATTGTCCAATAATACTTAATATGTTACTGGTATAATAAGTCGTTAAAATATGTTTAGTATGCACTGATATGCACATATATTTACAATAAAATGTTTTCATTTTTATATTAGGTAAATGACACGCTTGGTTTTTAGGGTTCTATACCAAGATAAAACGAAAGCCTATTACAGAGTCTTTGCTATCAATTCACTCGTCCGTCCGTCAGCCACTAGGCTATATCTCGGAAACGGCGAAAACAAGAAAGTTGACATTTTCACAGTTTTTTGATGCTTTAACAAGAAATACTAAAAACCAGAATGCTATCAATATTTAGAGGTGCTCCTATACAAAAAACGTTTTTAGTGTAACTTGAAAATATTCTTAGGCGACTTTATTGTGACGGTATGACGAATATATGGCAACAAAGGCACGGAACCTTAGATATGCGAGTTCAACTTGTACTTGACAGGTTTTTTAACTCGACGGGTATGCGAAGTAGTTAGCCTTGGTTGCCATTCTCTGGTCGCGATTTCCTGGTCTTCCTAGAAATTAATTGTATGTATTAATAGCACTGGATACAGCGCGATGAAAATACAGGATCGAGAGTTTTATCTTGTTTTAATGTAACACTAGCTGTTTATTGCTACTCCGTGAAAACCATCCGTACATAATTTAACGCAACTTACTGTTGCCCGCAATTTCGTACGCGTAGAATTTGGAGATCACACCTTAAAAAATTATAACAAAAAGCCATTAGCCAGCCCTCTTGAACCATTCTATCTATTAAAAAAGCCGCATTAGAATCCGATCCGTAGTTTTGAAGATATAAATAAATTGCAGGTGGGTACGCGCGCGTTTATTTTAAAATTTATTTAATAAGAAATGCACGTGACAATATTATTTTTTTAAAAACACGACTTAAGTGATAAGTACATTTATTAAGTTTATACAAATTTCTGAGTAGCATTGTTATCATTTTGTTGACATGTTCTTACTGTAAAATTCTCTGTCGTTGATCGTTGTATACAGTTTGATATGACAGACAGGTGCACGCTGTCTTTTATTCAGCATGAGCATACCTTGTTTTACTACCGATTCTATCTTTCATCTAAAACAAAATATTGAGACTCAGAATTCCATAAAATTAAATGCTCGAAGGTTAACTCTTAACCAAATATATTGTTTTAGTTATATTTTATTTGGTCGATAGTTACACCGACCTCCTTGCTACAGTTTCCGAGGACGTTTTGTTTCCGTGAATATAGGTATTTCTTTTGTAGAATATTTTTAAGTATGTCTATATAGAAAATACTTTAACGTAGTTTATCTACTTGTGTTCATAACAAAATAAATTCTTTTGTGTGACTGGGTCACCATATGCTCAATCTTTTTTAAAAAATATATGCGTCGTGCGTGGATGTGATGCGTGATATTCATTTAGTTATCTTTCCCTTGCTGAAAATTGTTAAATGTATCAAATTCATTTAAAAAAATAAAAATTATAACAACTTGTAATAACTATAGTATAATAATACTAATAATACAGCTGTTTGTTGTGTTGTACACATGTTGAGACAAATAAATTTATCTTATCTTTATCGTTTTACCTGACTTTTATTACTGTAGGAGTGCCCAGGGCATAAAGGATGGTAATGGCTAATGGTTTTATTCATAATGACTTATCGGAGGTTTAAAAGGAGATTTTATCGGAGAGATAATAAACATTTTAGCTTAAAAAGACTATTATGAACAACAGTTTTTGACAATTTTCGTAAACCGATTTTAGCGAACTTTTAAACCTCCGATACGTCATTATGAATAAGACCATGACTCTAAGTGCGTCGTGTTTTATAATCCCAATTTAATTCGCTTAGTTCATATCTATACATTTATTAATTTGACGATATCTTTAAACTAAATTTTCAACCCCTTCCAAACAGTGGCGGATTTGCAGTCTCGGCCGCCCCAGGCCCCAAGCCATTAGCCGCTCTAGGCCCCAGGCCATTAGCCGCCTCTTTCCCAGCATCAACCATATAAATCACCGCCCCTAAATCTGGCCGCCCTAGGCCCGGGCCTACCGGGCCTTAGGGTAAGTCCACCACTGCTTCCAAATGTCGCCTGCCATAATTTAAAAACTAGATTTTATTCGAATTAACTTACATTAAAGCGTATTTTTAGTTTTTTAACTGTCTGGTTGTTCATTCATTTGGTGTAAATCTATACGCGTTTATATAATTCTTTACTTATTTTGAAACAGTCGTTATTTTTGTATGTATGTCCCTAGGTGAGCTTATAACTTTAAAGCTACGCAATAGATTTAGATACGTTTTTTTTTAATGATAGAGTAGTTCAAGGGGATGGCTGTTTTGTATAAGTTGTGCAGGTTTGGTATCTAAATTTCACGCGTACGATATTGCTAGCACCAGCTTGTTCTTTAAAAATCGGTGACTTATTCACGTGAACATAATGTGCCACATGTTGCTACTACATATTACTATTATTCTTTACCTTTATAGAGCTGTTTGTGCTGGTGACGAGTCACGTGTTGACAATAAAGGCTTATTTGTCATGCTACGGATGAGATAAAGTCATTGAGGAGTGCCATATAATGTAAATACTTCTGAACACATAGAGTTCGTAGGTCTTGTCATGCGTGTTCATTCGTTATTATCCTCTTTAGGAATATCAGGATAAAAACTAGTCCTGTTATGGACTTATAAGGAGGAAGGATGAAACTCATTTGAGCGAAAGAGTGATGATTATACATATATGCTTACTAGCTGTCGCCCGCGACTTCGTACGCGCGAAATTTAGAAAACTTGTAACTTTTTTCACTGATGCATCGCTCCTATTGGTCGCAGTGTGATGTTATATAGCCTATAGCCTTCCTCAATAAATGTACTATCCAACATTGAAATTGATTCTTAAGATTAGCTCGTTCAAACAAACAAACTCTTCAGCTTTATAATATTTAGTTTAAATGACTATGTCGATTTTCCTACGGAGGGAAGTGAATGTGTAGTTTATATGTAGAGAACAATAAGTTCTCTTTAATTGCGGTGGAATTAATGACAATAAAATCACAGATTTGCTTTTAAATTAAGTAGTGTAATCTTATCAGTGTTGTACGCGCTACATAATTAATACCTAAGTATCTACTTCCGACGGTATAAGTGTGAAGTGTACAGTGTATAGTGAACAGTTTTGATTAAATTTCATTAATTTGCTGTACATAAATATATTACACATTCAATTCTTCAAAGTTGATTGTATTTTTTGCTGTAAGGGCCCGTGTAGATATACCTGCATATCGTATGAGTATCAGGTTGATATCTTCAGCCGTTGCGTGTTCAGTCAAGTGCGAGTGGGACTCGCGCACGAAGGGTTCCGTACCATTATCTATGCAACATAAGGCAACGTTATTAGTATCGAGCAAGAAACGGTAAAAAAAATCAGTTTTTTGTATGGGAGCCCCCCTTAAATATTTATTTTATTTTATTTTTAGTATTTGTTGTTATAGCGGCAATAGAAATACATCATCTGTGAAAATTTCAACTGTCTAGCTATCACCGTTCTTGAGATACAGCCTGGTGACAGACGGACGGACGGACGGACGGACGGACGGACGGACAGCGAAGTCTCAGTAATAGGGTTTCCGTTTTTACCCTTTGGGTACGGAACCCTAAAAACTACATATTATTTTTAAAGGAAAAATAATTATTTAAGTACTTACAAAGTATATCACAAAATAAATATTTTTCGTTATCATATATCATTAGGAAAATCTATTAACCTTGAGAATATAACACATTATTAAAAAATAATTGGTCAAGTGCGAGTCGGACTCGCGCACGAAGGGTTCCGTACCATTATCTATGCAACATAAGGCAACGTTATTAGTATCGAGCAAGAAACGGTAAAAAAATCATGTTTGTTGTATGGGAGCCCCCCTTAAATATTTATTTTATTTTATTTTTAGTATTTGTTGTTATAGCGGCAATAGAAATACATCATCTGTGAAAATTTCAACTGTCTAGCTATCACCGTTCTTGAGATACTGGGTGCGGAACCCTAAAAATCATGTTTGTTGTATGGGAGCCCCCCTTAAATATTTATTTTATTTTATTTTTAGTATTTGTTGTTATAGCGGCAATAGAAATACATCATCTGTGAAAATTTCAACTCTCTAGCTATCACCGTTCTTGAGATACAGCCTGGTGATAGACGGACGGACGGACGGACGGACGGACGGACGGACGGACAGCGAAGTCTCAGTAATAGGGTCCCGTTTTTACCCTTTGGGTACGGAACCCTAAAAACTATTTGGTGAGTAATCATTTGTTTTTTTTAATGGGTACTTAATATTAAAATACCTAACAATGGTATGAAATTTTCTACCTATACTTATTTAAATTAGGAAGTCCCTTATTCTTAATATAATTCTTATAATTTTATTCTTATAATTTGTAGGTACCATGGGTTATACCTAGTCACTACCTACTCTGTAGTGACAGTCAGGATAGTCTGTGGTAGCGTCCTTCCTCTCTCTCTCTTGGGCAATGGCGTCGTTATAAGACATACTATACATATAGAGAACAATTATATTTGTATGATGGGTTAATTTTTAAGAATCAATGTGTGGTAGTACCTAAAACTCTAAAAGAAGATATTCTTAATAGAATTCATTATAACCATATGGGAGTAGAAAAATGTAAAAATAGGGCGAGACAATGTGTGTATTGGTCTAATATGTCTAAAGATATAGAGAATCATGTACTGTCATGTAGTACATGTGATAGGTTCAAAAATAAAAATTGTAAAGAACCAATGATAGTTAGAGAAATGCCTGATAAGCCATGGTCTATGTTAGGCACAGATGTTTTTCATTATAAAAATAAGAATTATATCATTGTAGTTGATTATTTCAGTAAATATTTTGAAGTGTTAGAATTGAAATACTTAACACCAGAATGTACAATAGAAGCATTGAAATCTATATTTAGTAGACATGGCATACCGGAGAAAGTATTCTCAGACAACGGTACAAATTATTCAAGTTGTAAATTTAGAAATTTTGCAAGGGAGTGGAATTTTATTCATGTAACTAGCAGTCCATTATATGCACAATCTAATGGTCTAGCTGAGAGATTCATACAAACTGTAAAAAATATACTTAAATAAAAAAATTGGTCAAGTGCGAGTCGGACTCGCGCACGAAGGGTTCCGTACCATTATCTATGCAACATAAGGCAACGTTATTAGTATCGAGCAAGAAACGGTAAAAAAATCATGTTTGTTGTATGGGAGCCCCCCTTAAATATTTATTTTATTTTATTTTTAGTATTTGTTGTTATAGCGGCAATAGAAATACATCATCTGTGAAAATTTCAACTGTCTAGCTATCACCGTTCTTGAGATACTGGGTACGGAACCCTAAAAATCATGTTTGTTGTATGGGAGCCCCCCTTAAATATTTATTTTATTTTATTTTTAGTATTTGTTGTTATAGCGGCAATAGAAATACATCATCTGTGAAAATTTCAACTCTCTAGCTATCACCGTTCTTGAGATACAGCCTGGTGACAGACGGACGGACGGACGGACGGACAGCGAAGTCTCAGTAATAGGGTCCCGTTTTTACCCTTTGGGTACGGAACCCTAAAAAGCAGACTATGAAGGAAAAGATAAATATTTAGCACTGTTAGAATATAGGGTCACACCAATCTCAGATTTAGATTTTAAAACTCCTAGTGAGTTACTAATGGGCAGAAGAATTCAAGGTCTGTTACCACACATAAATATTTGCAATAATAATAAAAACATACAGGATAAACTATATGATATTTGTAAAAAACAAAAACTTTATTATGATAAAAATACTAAAGCATTAAAAGATCTCAATATCGGTCAGAAAGTTGTAGTAACAAGTGGGCAAAATAAGCCTTTGCTTTATGCAGAGGTTTTAAAGCCATGTGAACGACCTAATTCATATAAATTATTAACTGAAAAGGGCACTATAATTGATAGAAATAGAAGACATCTGATTGAAAGTAAAAATGATAGGAAAATGATTGTTAAAAAAGAAGAGGATATAAATGATAGTGTTGAGGTATTGAATAAAAATATAGATCATAAGTTAGTTGATAGTAATGATTGTGTTGCTGAAAATGAGTGTGTAACTACTCCACTAGAATCTCTAGAGAATACAAAAATTTATAGTAGAACAGGTAGAGAAATTAAGAAACCTAGTTATTTAAGTGATTATGTTTAGTACCTATTCATTAAAACCTACTTAGGTATCATATAATAGTTAAGCTCTCATTGTCTTAAAAGAAGGGAGATGTAGGTACCATGGGTTATACCTAGTCACTACCTACTCTGTAGTGACAGTCAGGATAGTCTGTGGTAGCGTCCTTCCTCTCTCTCTCTTGGGCAATGGCGTCGTTATAAGACTACTACAATTGTAACGATATTTATTAAACAATAAAAGCATATAAATTCACATAATAGTCTTCTTAATTATACATAATTTATTCTTTGATCGGAAATTTCGACAAATTAGATGAATACATGGCAATAATATAATTTATAATGCTAAAAACATGATTTTTACAATGGAATGTGTAATTTACTAGTTATTACCTGCTTGGAATAACCTTTTATATATTATCTATACTTATACAATATTTACACAAAACTGAAAATTACATTTTCACTCGAATTTTTTAATTCAAGTGAGTACAAAATTCCGGCGCTAGATGTATTTACAAGGTGCAAAGACAAACACCTGCTTAAGAATTTCTACATCAAATAAAAACCTAATATTTATGACTAATGTAACGCGCATACAATATCTAGTTGAATTTATGAAAACAACAATTAACAGTGGGGCCTTAACACGAACAGTCACAAAATGCCTTAACTTTACATCACAAGAATTGCGTAAAATTAACTAACCATTTGAATAAATAGTTCCTGAGTACATATTTTAGATGATCTTTAAGAAATCGTTTACATTGTTAGATTGATACTTAAGGTATTTGTCACATTTCAAAGTGGAGTAGAATTTAATTCGTGTAATGCAAGCCGAAATAGGTATATTTGTATGTTAATGTATAACTCAATATTATTTTATTTATTTATTTATTTTTAAACTTTTTGCACAAAATATATAGTACAATGGCGGACCTAATGCTAAAAGCATTCTCTACCAGTCAACCATTGGGCAGTGTGGAAAACGGAACAGGTAGGCGCATTACCAAACACTAACCAAATTAAAATATTTTTCACCTAAAATAAATAGACATAATAACCAATGATATAATCAATGCACGAATGCATATAACTACATAAAATGAAATACGAGGATATAAACATAATATATACTTAGGAACATATAAACATGTGACCATATATACTTACACATACATACACAAATACATACATAAACATACATACTAATAATACATAAATTTATCTTCCGTATAAATGTTCAGTAAGAGACACTATGACGATTGTAGTGAAAGATTATTACTGTGTTTGGCTTTTCTTTAATAGATATGCAGGTACTTATACTGATGTTTATTTTTTAATGTTTTATCGTCACGCTTCTATCACACTATGGCGTAATAAACATATATTTTCAATTACGTTCACTAAATAAAAGATAATTCGTACTTCGAGGTCAACTTATTATCGATTTCACGGGCCTAGTAGTGTGGTTAGCCAACATTCATTGCCCATGTCCAAGAATTCCTGAACATAAAGTACCTAAATCTCCCATCATAATTTTATTATCTATGTTATTCACAACACGTCAAACACTGTTTACTAAATAATTATCATTATACTTACATCATTACTTTCTACATACTCGTAACAAATTAACAATTATTAAACTTATTAAAATAACAATTCTCTATTTACATATAAAAAACCTATCACTTCTTAGATTCAGATCGTGGTTTAACACCAAATTGTTCACCTTCTTCTATAGTAGTCATCAGTTCACAGCCTTTAGTTTCAGGTAAAGTAAATGTTACAAATGCAGCAATCAATGGTACAATAGCAAACGTGACTGGTGGCATCCACAATGCTGTATCTCTCATTTCTATTACAAACGGAGCTATCATAGAACCAATACGAGCTGACATTGATGAAATACCAATAGCAGCATTTCGAACAACAGTAGGAAATAGCTCTGTACAATACAAATAAACCACTACGAATACAATGAAACTAGCTACCACACCTATACTAGCACATACCACAGATCCTAAACCCTCGGGTAACACAGCTAATAGGAATAAACAAGAAGCACAAATCAGGTGAAATATTATAACAATCGTTTTTCTTCCTATAATTTTCATTAAAGGTATTGATGCTAGAGTACCAAGTAATGTTACACTGGCACTACAAGCTACATTTATAAAAACATTTCCACTTAGTTGGCCTACATATTGCGATACTCCGTAAAAACAGTAACTGCAAGCCAACCAGTTGAATGCCATTGCGATGATGTTTTTCCTTAAGTTTGGTGTGCGAAAGAGGTCAAATAAATTTCCTTTCTTCAATTGATGTTTTTCTATTGAGGCTTGATATGCTTCAATGTCTGCTTTAATGTTTTCAGTTGGTCGTTTGTTTCTGTAAAATTTAACTATAGTTTAACGCTTGTTTATTGCAGAATAATTGTGGTCAAGGCATTCTTAATTAAAGTAACTTACACTTTAGCTATTCGCTCCAAAAGGACGATTGCCTCGTCCGTCCTTTTCATAGCTATTAACCATCTTGGTGTCTCCGGAACTAAGAAGAAATATACTAGTAGTATAACAACAGGCGCAGATATTCCTAGTTGGAAATCTGAGTAATCTCTGAGAAAATAGGCTACTAGTGGCAACATCATATGACCCAAATTAAATGGAATCTGGTAAAGAGCTGACATGGTATCGCGATACTTAGTGCCGACGAATTCCATGACAATCACAAAACCAGTGACCATAGTGCCTCCTACAGACATGCCAACTAAGAAACGTAGGAATGTAAACGACCAGAAATCAGGAACAAACGCTGCACCTATTCCCGCTGTTATTTGTATCACAACAGCTACGAGTAAAGGAGGCTTTCGCCCGAATCTGAAAATGAAATTTTTAATTAAGTTTTAAATATAAAAACGTGTTAAAATAAATAGTAGCCGATTCTCAGACCTACTGAATACGCATATAAAATTTAGTAAAAACGGTAAAGCCGTTTCGGAGGAGTATGGTAACTAACATTGTGACATGTAATTTTTATATATTAGATGTATTACCTACATAATAATATTCATACGTTTTTATAGCCGGAAAGAAAGTACCAATTTTATGAGACCAGGAGTATGAAAAGTACTTTATTAAAGTTACCTGTCTGATGCAATTCCAAAAAGCACACTGCCTATTAATGTGCCTAACTGGAACAATGTTTGTGTAAAACTTGTAAGCCACTTTCTATCACATATTAAATCCCATTCTGTTATAATAGTTCTTGTAAATATTGATGTGTCATACACTGGATCTGGACAAGGGCAAGTATTGGTTCCATTATCACCACAAGAATATGATATTTTTGGAGATAGGAACAAAATAGCCATTTGATGAAACGCAACTGGGATTTTTGTTAGAAAAATTAATAGGCATAATCCGAGATGATATTTTCCAAACGACCCCGTCACTTTTTGTATTAGATCTTTTTGTACTTCTTTGGTGGGCGGTTTACCTAGAAATAAGAAAATAAAAATATCATCAGCAACTCTATCCTAAATTTAATGTAAACCATCATTAAAATTCCAAAACCCGACTGCTAACCCTTAAACAAGATAATTATGAAAAAAAGTTTACGGAATTCATTATTTTTATTTCTATTTTTTACTTAACTACTTATTTCCTTATTGAAAAAACAATTAATAAGAATCGTTTGGAATATTTATTACAAATATAATATACATAATATTTTTGGAAAACACAGGTACCTACGAAAATTTTTATTTCATGCTTACGGGTAAATCTCTGTCTCTGCGAGAGACTCTTTAGTACGAATAGCGAATTCAAACAAAGTCACTTTCGTTTTTTCAAGCTATCATCAATTTCTCGTAGGTATATAGATTTATTATCAAAATTACTTAACAAGATATGAAAAAAAGTTTACGGAATTCATTATTTTTATTTCTATTTTTTACTTAACTACTTATTTCCGTATTGAAAAAACAATTAATAAGAATCGTTTGGAATATTTATTACAAATATAATATACATAATATTTTTGGAAAACACAGGTACCTACGAAAATTTTTATTTCATGCTTACGGGTAAATCTCTGTCTCTGCGAGAGACTCTTTAGTACGAATAGCGAATTCAAACAAAGTCACTTTCGTTTTTTCAAGCTATCATTAATTTCTCGTAGGTATATAGATTTATTATCAAAATTACTTGCTCTTGCTCCATGATATTCACCAACAAAGATCTTTTCAATCTCAATAAATTATAAGTTCTGTAGAGTTGACCTTGCAGTGAACGTTATATATATGTTAATAAATAATACATACTATTATTATAATGATTACATTCATGTTCAGAAGTGTTCGGATAAATGTATATTTGACCTTTAGCGAGGCAAATATTTGAGGCGGAATTTTCGCATTACGTTGTTACCTTATGATAACAAAATTGTTACAATATTTTGTTGTTTGAAATAAAATCAAACCTACTAGAGAGTATAATAGCTTAGTTGGAGCCATTAAACGTAGTGTGAAACTTCTGCGAACTGAAAAGCGTACAAATATTGTATGGAACGACGACTGCAAAATTAAAATTTGGTTTCTGTATTTGTTCTAGTAAAAACAAAAATAAACAAAATTTATGTAAATAGCAAGAATAATGTTTAATTCAGTTCAATTTATAAGAATCCAAAAAATAGTAAGTGGGTACTGAATAGTAATGTGTACTGTGGGTATTAATGCAGATTTAATAATGTAATTAAGACTTTAATAGGTACTAACACGTTGATGAATACAAAAAGGTAATCACTATTATATATTTTCTCAGTGGCGTACCTACCTTTTTTGTTAAATTGTGTTTGATTGGGCGCCCTGGGCCCGATTGATTTACCGCCCCATAAATTAATCGAGAAACAGCAAAATATTAAATGAGAAGGCTTGTTGCCCCTAGCAGACTGTCGCCCCGGGCGGGCCCGTCTTCTCTCCTGAGCACATGCCTAGAGTCTCTCCACAATTAGGGCCCCCTAATCCCTATTTTAGCATATTTATCTAATTATATCTCTTTAAAACCAGAAATGTAGAGATGTTATGTTTCACCCAATTTAAGACTATTTTTGAGGTAAGTATCTATTCCTTTGCACGATTAAGATGATGAATATTATTATTATGATAATTATAAGGAACACTTGGTGCGCAAGGGGTACACTACAAAAAGACGAAAAACTTTATTCCGAAAGTCACAAACACGAATTTCATAATACCGATTTTCATAATTCCGAAACTTCAATATTCCTAACGATTATAATTACTATTCTCAAAATTCCGAACTTCAAAAGGCCGAATAATAAAAAATCCGAATAATTGATAATCCGAAACATCAATGAAATTTTTAGTTTCGATTAAAAATATTTTGTTTCCCTTAACCTGACCGAAGCGATTCAGCAATAACACAGAGGATTTACAGCATGCAATATGCAAGCAAGCACGCAACATTCAAGCAGGCATACACCTTGCAAGCAAGCAGCAAGCATTGTTTCTGTCACGGCTCCGGCGCTATGGGCTTTGGGCGGGCCCACGCGAGCTAATGTCGTTGCAGATGGTTTGAAGGCTCACCGCTGCTGCTTCGGCGTGTTGGCCTTCAAACCACTTGCTCCTCAGCCCGCGGGCCACCCGAGCCCTCCGTGCCTACGCGGGCTTAAATTGCACTCTAGTGTAGGGCAAACAAGATTACGTGAAGTCGGTTTTGCAGCGATTCGTTTCAGACTCAAAATTTTGTGGCACAACATGTTGAACTTTAGTCTATTCGACGTACTGAAAATCGGAATCTCGTTTTTCGGACTAATTTCGGACCCTTCGAGTATTTGACTCTTCGGACAAATGAAAATCGGAAAAGTAACAAATCGGATTTATGACTTCCGGTAAAATGTTTTTCGTGATTTTGAATAATAGACATTACAATTTTTCGGTATTATGAAATTCGGACTTTTGAAAATCGGCTTTTCAAAATTCGGAATAACGTTTTTCGGAATTTTAGGGTGTTCCCGTGCTCAAGTCTATCTCGTATTTGCCCAGTTTTTAGTTTTTTTTTTTTTTTTTTTTTAATATATAATAATATTTTCAATATTTAATAATAGTTATAAGCGGACAGTAGAGCTATTTTTAGTACCAACTAGTGAAGTAGCCTTAATTTTATACGACACGTTGTTTTTATGTGAATATAATGCATGGTTGGCTTATTTTCATCTAATTACGACTAAAAACGACCACCTAATTAAGTAGAGTTAATTTCGTGACCTTTGTAGTTTAAAAATCATATTAATTTAATAAAATTATGAATGTCTGATTAATAAACAGCGAGCACTAACTGTTAATACAGGTTTGTCATAGCAATAGTCGAGGTCATGGACTTGGGTAACTATTAAATATAACAGTTCTGGGCCAATGCCAATAGGTTTTTAATCAAAATTATAACAAGATTACTTACTACATTAATTTATTAATATTTTGCGATTGACTCGCTACATGTTAACATCGCACGATGTTAAAACTCGCATTGAGATGATTGTAGTGGAAGATTTGGTAAACATTTGCGTGGACCATAATAGCTCAGTTGGGAGAGCGACGGAACGGCATTCCGAGGTCGCGGGTTCAAGTCCCGCTTATGGTTATCATTTTTTCCATTATAATTTAGTTTATTAAGATTACTTACTGTACTGACAATTATTTATCAATTATTAATTTTAAAAAATATTGGAATTTCGGACGATAAGTTAGTAAATAAATATGTATAAAACATGCGCGTAGCCAAAGAGAAAGGTGGAACGTAACCGGGCAGTTTTAGGGATTACAACAAATAATCCCCGCAACCCAAAAAGTTCACTGTTAAAGGACACTAGGTATAGGTATATGTGATAAGGTCATGAAATTATCAAACAGTTATCTTTGAATGATACTCGTAATATATGAAAATTGGATAAACATTCATCTTTTACGTTGACATCGGCTGTCTAAGCAGATTATGATAACATTTATCTAACTTTACCAATTTCATTGCAGTGTAATAATTTATATAAGAGGTTATAGCAGTGTTCTCGTTGGACACTAGCATTAGCTATTTTCCAAAAGAAACATAAACAAGACACAGCAACCTACAATAGTAATCGCAAGATTATTTTGTTCTTGTCACTGAAAATTTTAATGAAACTGCTTTTCGATTCTTAAGCGCTTTTAATGATATGCAGCCCGATATTTTGGATATGTTTAGTTAAATAAATGATACTTAATGTGCATAATAGATGATATGTACGAATAGACGAGACGCTGCTAGAGTAAGTAGTACGAGTAGTAGAGTCGTTCTTAAAGAACTTAAACAAATGATTGATGTAACATTCATTACGATGATAATAAAATCCCAATGCTTGAGATAACCAGATCGCAATACACTTCTTGAGATTACTCTAGCTTTATGTAAATAAAGCTATAGATAAGATAAGATCTGACTACGTTTCTGTTTACAAATCAGGTATCAGCACTAAGAAGTAAGAAGCGAAAATGTCTAATTTAAAATAGGTATTTTTTCTTCTAAAAATTAAGAAACAACTACTTACATCTAATGTGTTTGAAAATCTACATCAAATCTTGCACGGAAAAAGCAAAAAAAAAAATGGGAATATAGGTAATTGTACGCACTACACGTACATTCTTTGCTGATTCGGTTTGTTGGAAGAAAAATACCACGTTCTATAATTTTATACTATTTAATTTCTTTTCCACAAATGATTCTATTATAATCTTAACTATTTACTGTTCTATGTGGACTGTGTACTATTGTAGACTGTGTACTATTGTGGACTGTGTACTATTGCGGACTGTGTACTATTGCGGACTGTGGACTATTGCGGACTGTGTAGACTGACGGAAAGCGCCAGTTTATATATGCGCAGGAAAGCCCATTGTCAAGCGCCCTGCCAAAGCGCCGAACAATAAAGAGCGAGCAGCTTTGTGTCTGCGACCACCCACTACGATACTGTACCGTTAGGGGTTGTTCTCTAGACTATTTTGTTGCTTATATATGCGCAGTAATGTCCATTGTCGAGCGCCATGACTAAGCGTCCAACAATAGAGATCGCCAGCTTTTATGTCTGCGACCACCCAAGTTGATCCTTTACCGTTAGCGATTGTTCTATAAACTATTGTGTTACAATTTCGCTTAGGTACAAGGAAAAATACCACGCTTATAACTATTACAAATTACAAAAAAACACTTTTCCAGTCACTATCTGTTATCACACTTATCACTGTTACTCTCCCGCACAGTAATCCCTCTATGGTTGATAAATAAATTGTTTTTACTTTTCTGAAGCACAAGTTACCAGAACTCGTTGAGTTTGAAAAAAACAATAGATATAATTTTATTTTATTTTAAAATTCACATCTGCCCTTTATAAATAATAGCAAACTTTACCCTACATTCAGCCGAATTAACTAACAAGTTTTTTTAATCCGAATGAAAAAAATCCCACTAGTTCAATGTACCGGTGATGCTAAGCTCGCAACAGAATGATTAAGATTTAATTAATATTTTGTAATAAATATAATTATTGAGATCAAATGATAAAATTTAATGGAGGTACAGCCAGTATTAAAAGTCTAAGTTTAATTAAATTTTGTTCATTATTACTATCTAATATAAATAATGCACAGATGCGTCCTTTGATGCATACCTTTAAGTAAATTCTATCACAGTTGATGACAGTTGTATGTAATAATGATAACAACGATAACCCTACATGACCCATACAAAAGGCTCTCGGTCTCTATTCTTGTACCAGGAATTTAGAAATATTTTACGTCCATATTCATGTTTAAAAAAAACTTATGAAATCCTAATTTAATGTACGTACATAGTATGTATAAGACACTTGGCGAAAATCTATTGTAGCATTTCTATGCCTACACATATCACAACAGGTTTATCGTGGTTCCATCCACTTATGTAATATTTAACCCTAAAACCTAAGATCCAAATACATATCCCTTTTAAAACTCGTAAAAATCGTAAATCTTAAGGATATTATTGTATTTGTATTTATTCATGTGTGTATATTTAAATATATTTAAATTATGTGAAGTTTATTGTATTTAATGATATTGAGTGTATTTAAATGTAATTGTGTCTGTATTTTATACAAATTTATTTATTTTACTTAGTATAATAATGATATTCCATGTTTCTTTTAGGTTAGTAAAGCACCCACTACAAATATCTCTGCATCACCCAAGGTTGACTGGTAGATATTGCTTTTAGCATTAAGTCCGCCTATGTACTTAATTGTGCTGAAGTTTTAAATAAATAAATAAATTAATAACACTCCGAATTAAATTATTCATAATATTGTTGCTTTCGCGACTGTAAGCTACTTATTACCGATTTGTTACACATATGAAAAGTCTCCAAAACGTCGGGATAAATTTAAATCTGGTGACCGGCTCGCATGATCCTTAGAAACGGATAGTTTTATTTAAGGAATAGTTTTATTTATATTGTCTTCCGTATAGTTACTACTATACTAAAAATACGCTATTTCCTTCTATGAGCGTTGGCTAAACTTTAGCCAACTCTCATAGGAGGAAATAGCGTATTTTTAGCAGCTAAAGGATAATATTATTATTACTATTAGCAGATAGCATATTCTGCGAGGGACGCACAAATAGTAACAGCACTTCTTAACAATATTGGATAGTATAGTTAGACAGTAGAAACCTTCCCTTATGAATATCCCCTTGTCACAGATAAAATGAAAGTACGACTTCGTAGATGAGGCCTTTGCTTAATGGTAGCAGGCAAAGGTAGTAAGGCGATTACGGGCTTTAAGAAAGATGAGCCTTAAAGCTGAACAAAAGGCAATATTTTTGTTAAGAATTATCTGTTGCAGTATAGGTTTTGTATTAGGTAGTGAACTGTTACAAAGTTACTGTCACGGCTTAGAATGCTAATATTTCTTATAAATTTTAAGGTCAAGTTCCTTTTTGCGAACGTTTGTTTATAAATATTCTATTGAATTAACAAAGAAATTGTACGATCATTATCCCAGGACAGTAATAGAAAGCGTTTAAAAGTGAAAGTTAAACCAACATCTCAATAAAATGTTGTAACTTGATCAGATACTGCAGTTATTCTATATGCGTAATCGTGAAAAAAATGTGTAATATCGATACCTTATTGTCATTGTGGAGGTTCTGCATATCGGGGTCAATGTATCACGTAAACCTTTTTATAATATTTTACTTTCACAATTCACAAATTCGCTTACCGTTTTGGTCTTGCATCTCCATGTTTTAGCCTTTGTTTTTATTTATTTTTCACTAATTTACTATGAAGTAGGAACTAACACGAGTTATTTAGTGGCATTTGCGGCTATGCAACGTTACGTTCGAGTTGCGTTTGCAAACTGACAGATCAAGTGGATTGTTGGTTTCAAATGCTGCGCCTGCGACGCTCCAATGCCGTTCACTTCGCGTTATCAGCCTTATTTGTTTAACGGAAGCAATTATGTTAAGAAATATACTTTTACATTAATAAATCATAGTACCGAAAAATTAAAACATTTATAATTTAAAATTTAACTTCTATTGTCATATTGTTCTTGGCGGATTATGAGTTATCCTGGTTGTAATGACGGGATAAAATCATTAAAATTATTGCATTGTCATTCGGTCCTTGATTGATCAGCTTGTGTGGAATTGGAATGGCATGTGACATTTTGAAGTGGTTTAAAAAATTGTGTACGTTTACAAATTCCATATAAGTAGAGGTACTTGTATGAGGTGTTTTAATGCTTTACGTGGTGATGGATTAAGAATAGGTAAACACGTCACCACCCCATAGCAGATGTAGTAGCGATTATGTTGGCTCAAAGGAAAACATCTACCGCTACAGTCGCCATAGATAAAATAAACTTGTTGGTTTAGATAGTTTAATCCTGATTATTACCTTCGCAACACTTTTATAATAAATACTAGCTGACCCGGCAAACGTTGTTTTGCCATACCAAAAAAAAAAAGGTTTGAAAAATAGATGTTGGCCGATTCTCAGACCTACTGAATGTGCATGTAAAATTTCATAAAAATCGGTCAAGCCGTTTTGGAGGAGTACGGTAACTAACACTGTGACACGTGAATTTTATATATTAGATCTATTTTGGCATGATTTTAGTGAAAATTATAGTGTGATGCTTAGGTAATGAATTATTCCAAACTCATTAGCGATTAGCGGACAAAAAGACTATTAGAAATACATAATATAATATATTATGTATAAAGGGTCCGTTCCATGTTATTTATCACACATATATTATATGTGTGATAAATAACATGGAACGGACCCTTTGACGTGGGTTCGATTTCCACTTAGGACAAATAATGATGTAAAACAGATATGTTTCGGAATTCAGACTGGAGGGCGTTGTATGGTATTGTCTTTGAATATTTTAGTAGTTATTAGTATGATCTGTCAGAACGTATCACGTATATAATATTCACGTGGCACATCCTGGAAGACACGGGGGGAGGAAGTAGATCATATTTAGCGGTTTACGCATAAGACGCATGTACCGAAACCGCTAATTAAGTATCAATTAATACAAATATTGATCTTCTGAATTTATTAAACATCAAACGAGGAAATATTTATAGGGCACGGTATTCGTTAATTTGCAATAATAGATACTGCAAATTAGCCAATAATTTTTTATATCGTGTCATAATATAATATAAGATTTTTTACTGTCGCGAATAATGAAAATCATAAGTATTTCAAATGTACTGTAATTTGAAACAATGCTGCTTGTCAACCACCAACCATACCTTATTTACCAGTAAGTATGTAATTTAATAATTACTTCAAAGTTTAAAATATGTCAGTCCGAGAGGTGACGCATCAAGAATAGAAGTGTCATCATCCCATTTCTTCCTCAGAGTGCTGTAAGAGCCAGCTAAGGGATAACTTCTACTGTAGGAGATGCAAAGCTCGCAACTAAGCTCTATGCCAACACCCTCTAGAACTTAAGGAGGCCCGTACCGAATACTGCAGCAGTGAGACGTTAATGGGCTGGAGAGAAAGATAGAGAGGTAATTATTAGAGTTCCGTGTCGAAAAGTGAAATAAAATTACTATTTTATTTCACTTTTCGACACTAGACGGACGGAAATCGAAGTCTCAGTAGTATGGTACTTCATACTACTGAGACTTCGATTTCCGTCCGTCTGTCATCAGACGTATAATTAATTAGCTATCTATAACAGTATGATGAAATCAGTTAAAATTCTTACTTGACCTTCATTCTTACATCTAAATATGTTTTTAAGTACATATTTATATGAAAAAAATATAAATTAACCAGTTTGTTGTTAATATATTTTGTTTCCTATAAAAATATATGTGGCCTCACTTCCCGAGGAAATAAACTAGTTTTTTTCGGGGTGAAATAGTACAGTGACTCTAGTACTAGAGCCTTATAATTTATAGCCTTATGAGTTTATTTCTACTTTGAAAATCAATCAGATTAGATTCGACAATGGAAAATTATAAAGACTGTTTTTAGTGAATTTCTTAGTGTTAGCTACGTAGTGCTACAGAGAAAGGCCAATTACAATAATTGCATTTCAATATTTTTTTCTCTTAACTTTCGTAAGATCATAACCATTGCGTATGTTATCAAAATATCTAATTTATTTTTTGTAGAAACATGTTTGATTGATAACGAGATTAGCACTGTTATCAGTAAACAGATATTAGTTGCCGAGACAAATCTATCAAAACACAAAATACGATATGTAGGGATGTCGATTACTAGGAGATAAGAATTTTCGCGGTCTAAGTACTTACTCTTCTTATGTTTTTCAGGGTTCCGTATGTAAAGGGTAAAACTAAAAACTAGAAACAATTTGTGGAGTAAATATAAATCAAATATATTTGACCTAAAATCAAAGACAGATTTTGAAAGGGCCAAGGTGAAGACTGCTGATAAAATACAAAAAACTAAAAATGCTTACTATTTTAAATGTTTCAAGGGCAATATGACCAAACCTAAAAAAATGTGGAAACTCATAACTGATTTATCGAAGAATAAAATAAGAGATAATGGCGGACCAACTCAACTAGAAACTGATAGTGGCACAATCACAGACCAGGGAGAGATATGTGAATACTTTAACTCGTATTTCTCTTCAGTGGGTGCTTCTGTTGTAAAAGATATTATTGGAGTGTCAGGAGAAAGGCCAATTTTATCACGGATACAAAAAGTTAGCAATTCTGTTGAATTAACATCTTTCGAACAAGCAACCACGGACGAAATTAGTAAATTAATAAATAACTTGGATCAAAATACTGCCTCTGGCATTGATTGTATTACAACTAAATCCGTAAAATCCTTAAATAACTTAATTACTAGTGAACTAACTGCATGTATTAACTATAGTCTTAGGCAAGGGATCTTTCCAGATAGACTGAAAGTAGCTAAAGTCATACCATTACATAAATCTGGAAGTAAGTCTGATCCTAATAATTATCGTCCGATATCTGTACTGCCTGTACTCTCAAAGATATACGAAAAAGTTCTTTACAACCGTTTGGATAAATATTTAAAATCAATAAATTTCTTCTATGAAAAGCAATATGGATTTAGAGCTCAATCAAACAGTCTCTCGGCTACAATTGATCTTGTCACTAAAATTAAGAACAGAATTGATCAAAAACAAGTAGCATTAGGCATTTTTATAGACCTAAGAAAAGCATTTGATACTATTAGCCCCGATATACTAATAATGAAAATCGCGAGTCTTGGTGTCTCACAAAAAGCTCTTGAAATCATTCAATCATATTTTCAGAATCGTAAACAAGTTGTAAAGATTGGTAACTGTCAGAGTAGACCTAGTGTTATGAAATACGGAGTACCCCAAGGATCTATTTTAGGTCCTTTGTTATTCTTAATTTATATCAATGATATTAGTCAAATAGGTCTAAAAGGTGATATATCGTTATATGCTGACGATACAAGTTTATTTTATTTTGGACATTCTGTTGAAGCAATTATAAATGAGGCTGAAAATGATTTGTTTTTGCTGAATAAATGGTTTCAAAGAAACTTGCTATCTATTAATACAAAAAAAACAAGCTATGTGATTTTTGCACCTAAAAATAAAAAAATAAGTAATAGTATTCAACTTAGATTAAATAACCAAATAATTCAAAGAGAAACTCAACAGAGGTACTTAGGTCT
Organism: Orgyia antiqua; assembly: GCA_916999025.1. NCBI lineage: Eukaryota > Metazoa > Arthropoda > Insecta > Lepidoptera > Erebidae > Orgyia > Orgyia antiqua. Next base: position 6,960,823 of record OU779869.1, read on the forward strand.
CATATTGGACAATCATCTGACATGGAAACCCCATATTGAAAAAACTCGATCAAAGTTGTTGTCACTTACAGGGGCTCTTCACGGTATTTCGAAATGTCTCCCTCAAGAAGTTCGATACATAATCTATAATTCTTTGGTTAAACCACATATTGACTACCTAATCGAAATATGGGGAACGGCTGCTAAAACTAATTTAGAACCACTGCGTAGGGCACAGAATAGGTTAATAAAGATTCTTTTTAACTATAAATATCTAACACCTACTATTAACAAGATATACAATGACACAAAGATAATGAATATTTCTCAATCATATATTTACTATACATGCATACTAATACGTAAAATATTGAACAAGGACATTCATAGTAACATCACGTTTATAAAAAAACATCAAGTACAAAAAAGAACATTACGGAATGAGAATGATTTAGTAGCACGCCCTCCAAGAACAAATTATGGGCTAAAAAATATTTCTTTTGAAGGTGTTAAAATATACAATGAATTGCCAACAAATGTTAAAGAAGCCAAAAGTATAACGAGTTTTAAAAAAGTTCTAAAAACTTATATACTAAATACATTTTAAAATAAAAACCTAAGTAGCTAACTTAATATCTAACAATAAATAAATAACACATTAAAAATGTTATAATAATAATAAAAAAAAAATAAAAAAAAAAATACTTTCATTTTTTCACATTTCATCAATATTAATAGAAAGTAACAGACAAATTGTTAAAAAGTAAAATAAATATGTTAAATTAAATAAAAGAAAATAAAAATAAAAAATTGTATTTAATTAAAATAACTTGCTTACATGAAGATTAATAAACAAAATATAATTAAAATAAAATACTACTTCATACTTATTAAAGATTATAAAAAAAAAAAATATATATATATATATTATATTGGCCACATCTAGTATGAATGTAACATTAACTCTGTGTTTGCTTGGTCGTTTACTTTATAAATTTTATAATCAATGTACAAATACCCACGTTTATTATTATTATTTTTTTGTTTAAGCGATATTTTTGTTATTTGTACGCTTATCACATTATTTATTGTAAAAATGTTTCTCAATAAGTGAATTTGTAAATTCTTTAGAGAAAATAAAGTTCTTAAACCACAAAACGGGACCCCTATTACTGAGACTTTTCTGTCAGTCCGTCCGTCTGTCACTTGATTGTGTCTCTGGAACGGCGATAGTTATAGAGCTAAAAACAATGATTTGATTTACGAGTATAATTCAATGCCTAAAAATATCAAAGTTTGTGTACCTATATCAGTAGATTTTACCATATGGTATGATTATACGAATTCATATACTAAAATAATAATAATTTAAATAATAAGCTTAGCGTATTATTACTTAAGGGCCTACATCAATATTATCGTATATCATCGCCGACACGTACATATTAACACAGCCAGTAGGCACAGAAAATGAAGAATTAGGGATACTTTTCCTATTTACTCAAAATCTACTAAATATATTTTAATTCTGATTTACGTGTTTCTATACATAATAGTTACCTATGTTTTTAAAGTTATTTCATTAGTTAATACGCGATAATAGACCGACAAATGAAAAAAATAAAAAATTTGAGAGGTTGTTTCGCCAAGATTTTCTATCGAGAAAACTTTTTTCAATCGCGTTTCCGAGTTTATGCGATCCTAGATCATATATTGAAAAAACATATACTTAAAAATTAGAGCTCTAGCCATTCAATATAAAGAAACAATGAAAACTTCGTACGTAGAAAAATGCACGAAGCTATTTTGGTATCCTCTTAAAACTGTGTTTGGTCAAATTCACATGAAAGGGGACGTAGAATGCCCCCGTAGGAGTGTAAACTTTTCAACATTGAGATAAACTAAACTCAATGTTGTTCTTGGCTTTTTGCATATATGTACTTACTTACACGATATTTTCTGAAAAGTATAAACAATAATAAAATAATGCATACAGGAAGATAATGCTTGATAATTTGACCAATAAAAAACAGCATGTGTAACAACGTCAGCTGGTGTTACTGTGGATTGAAAAGAGTATATATTCACTCGTATTCACTTTACCTACTCATTACCTAAATTAGGAATTTAGGACCCATAAAAACTACAAAGTTATATACTTAAACCTGTCCTAAATAAAACTACTTTTTACGGATTTAGACGCGTATATTTGTTTTAAATTTTGGCCCGACGTTTCGGAGACTTTGCAGTCACCATCGTCACGGGTGAGACCATGGTGACTGCAAAGTCTCCGAAACGTCGGGCCAAAATTTAAAACAAATATACGCGTCTAAATCCGTAAAAAGTAGTTTTATTTAAACAGATGAGTCGCGCAAGTGTTAGAAAATATTATGTAAACCTGTCCTGTGATAATTTGGTGTACAATAAAGATTATTCTATCCTATATTACAGGACAATCCAGTGCGATCGAAAGTGCTGACGAAGGAAACTCAGCAACCACTTGTAACTCAACAAATGTTACAATCAACACGAGCCAAGTTAGGAAGACAGCAGCGACCGTTCGCTTCATCTACACCTAAACAGCAACTCAGTGAGTTGGAGAAGTAAGTTAAACTGATTAGCTGTTTAGAAATGGAATAGGTAATAGTAATAGGTGATAAGTTAGAATACTTGAAAGCAGCTTGGTGGTAAAAGATAAACGCCGCATTCAAATTCGGTTGTGGTGACGGGCTTCGTGGTCTAGTGGTTCATGTAACGGACTGCCATTCACGAGGTCGCGGGTTCGATTCATTTATCGACGATGGCAAAGCTATAGTTAGCTTCTGTACACAGACATTACAGACACAGGAAACTAACTTTCGTGTATTTTCTCGGTAATATTTTATGTCTTTGTTACGGAACCAGTGGTGGATTTACACTAGGGGCAGTCGGGGCTAGTGCCCAGGGCGGCAAATTTTCTAGGGCGGCAAAATTTGGAAAGTGGGAAAAAAAATTCTATACAATATATGATTAACTAATTCTTTTAAATAAACATTTTATCTTTCAAGAAATATAATTTAAGTATTATGTATCAAATAAAAATTTTGTATATTACATATAATATAGGAAATTTAAGTAAAAACTATTCAAATAGTTTAATTAATTTATTTCCATAAACGTTTGAAAAAATTGAAATTGATATTGTTATTTTCTGGAATTGATAAATTTATGTAGTTTTTTTGAAGAATTAAAAATATTTTCAAATTATGTATCGCACATTGATAAGAAGACCGTCACTATACGAAAATTGGTGTTTTTGAGATATTAATGTCATCTACTGGCGCGCGGAACAATCTACATTTTTGCAAAAAATCATATTTTCGTAACTCTAATAGATTACGTTAGGTGGCGTAGTGTCGATCTGCTTTATCGACGTATTTGCCTCGCACTGTAACGGCAGACCGCCACTTTTTCATTCGTGACTGGGAATCTGGGAAGCCAACGCAAACTGTGTTAAATAATTTATTTCATAGTGACATAATCCGTTTGAAGTTTTTTATGTCTATTGAATTCTATTAAAAGCCTGAAATTATTCATTAAACTGTGCATTTCCTAGGCATTACAGTGACTAATAGCTAATAGGTTCAATGATATCTGTGTCATATGACAGAATTTATAATAAATATGTTTTCCAAATAAAAACTGATTTTTCTTTCTATAATTTAAAATTTTCAGATGTAATTGTGTCAATAGGTTTTTGTTAACTAGAAAATATCGTACTTTTTGATTAATGGAATAATGGCACTAAAAAAAGTTTTTGAAAAAAAAAGTCATTTAAATACACTTTTTCATTTAAACATATACACCTTTTTGACATGCTTGTCACCCTCTACAATAAAAACCATAATAAAATATGATTTCAATACTCTTTATCGTGTAAAAATAGCAATTACTGTTTGGTATAACTTTAAATGCTTCTACTAAAAAAACAGCTTTTTTGTATAAGGTCTGTCTGCTTATCAATGTGCGGTATGTCTTTTTGATCACAGAAACTTTTATTGATTACTGAATTTTTCTATAAAATTTAAGTCATAGGGCGGCATTTTCTTCAGTGCCCCAGGGCGGCACAAATTTAAATCCGGCCCTATACGGAACAGACAGATTCAAGAGTTTTGTATAAATATCATTAGGTAGGTACAGATAACGGCCATTGATATTGGCCATAGCACAGGCCACAGTGATGTAGGCAGAATAGTCACCTATAAAAATTTCCGAACTCTCAACGCTTGCCTACATTACACAGCATTTTTTTCTTTTTCAGATGTCTTTTACAAGAAACGTCAGTGGCCTCACTGTATAGACGACGTGCAGTTCGAAATACGTTTCGCAGTGCAGAGGAATTACGTCTACGACCATACCCGGCAGCGCGATGCTCCCGGTCACCTCAGTCACCTCGATCACCTCGGGCTAACTCAATACCTCGAACGAAACCTATATCACCACTTAAATTCCCCAACGGGAAAATTCCTAATAACACTAAAGTAGCCACGTAAAATGATAATTAGGAAATATGCAAATTTTCTAAATAAGAAGGACTCAAGATGATTATTTTTACCTAATACTCAATACATAAGGTCTTATTCATAATGACTTATCGGAGGTTTAAACAATAACTTTATCGGAGAGATAATAAAAATTGTATCGTAACGACTATTATTTATGAATAACAATTTTTGACAAAGTAATTTATTAATTTTGCAATTGACTTGCTATGCTTTTACATAAAAAATTAAATTGTAGTCCCGCTTGCGGTGATCCACTATAATTTAATTTATTAAATTTTTGACAATTTTAGCGAACCGATTTTAGCGAACTTTTAAACCTCCGAGAAGTCATTGTGAATAAGACCATAATATTTATCGTCTATATTCTCGAAATACATGCTTAAAGCTAAAGTGTGGTCGGTGATAAGACTGATATGCGTAGGTAGTCTCTTTATTGGACTAATTTGCCTTTCGCAAAGCAAATAATGATATTACGTGAATGACTACTTAATTTATTTTACCACTGAAAGCTGAAAGTGTATGTTTTTTGTTGATTGACTGACTGGTTAAGGTTTGAAAGACCAAAACCACTATGACATAAAATTTTATGCTTGAATTTTGAAGTATGTATGTGCTATAAATATTTCAGATATTTATTTTATTTAAAACATTGACTATTTTCTAACTTTTTATTATCAGATCTATTTAGACAAAGACGTTTTCGTAATACAAGATCCTATAAATTCTTGTAGTGACTCTCCCCAGTGGCGGATTTACCCTTAGGCATGGAAGGCCCGGGCCTAGGGCGGCCAGATTTAGGGGCGGTGATTTACAAAAAGCTTCAAATTATCTTGCAAAATAAAACTGAATTTTGCTCTTAAATTTCTAAATCTATTTAGATAAAAGTTGGCAATGCAGTAATTTCATAATGTAGTCTTTATGGTGGATGCTGAGAAAGGGGCGGCTGAGTGCTTAGAGTCTAGGGCGGCTGATGGTTTGGGGCCTAGGGCGGCTGATGGTTTGGGGTCTAGGGCGGCTGATGGCTTGGGGCCTAGGGCGGCCGAGACTGCAAATCCGCCACTGACTCTCCCTGCACCCTTAATTATTGGGTATTCTTAATACCTACTTTCTGACGGAATTATTAGGCGCTGGGAGCCAAATAAAAATGTTGACAGAATCTGAATGCGTTTGTATCGCTATTCTATGAATCGATTAAAGAACTTTATTTATGAGTGTTTAAGTTTTGAGCTTTTAAGTTTTATGATTTAGTGAATTTTGTTTTTAAAGATTTGCAGCACTTTAAGTTATTGACATTTTGTCAGGTGTCAAATTTACTAACATTTAGGGTTTTAAATATCATAAGATTTTGTAAGATTTAGTTTGTAGTGAAATTTTTTATCTAGAAATGTATGTTCTTAGTCTTAGTCGTCTTTCAGAACATTCGATTATTTCAAAAGTCATATCATTTCATGGTTTGAAATTCTATTTTTGGATATTATATTTCTTATTTAAGTAGATTATGATATCATTAAATAATATCGATTACATAACGTTTTTAAAATGATTGTAGTTACATTGTTTTATATGGTAAACAATTTAATTATGACTATTGTCTAAACTTAAATACATGTTGTTACTTTACTACGAATAAACTTAACTAAGTATTTTGAAATATATTATATAAATAAATAAATATATAAATTCAGTTTTTTTATTATTTTATAGTTAGTATATTTATATATTGGTTACTATTATCACAGATCACATTACTGATCATTATGCCATTATTTTCTCCCAACCATGCCTACAATATCGTACCCGTTGGATTGGACATACCTATTTTTGTGTTATCTGTCTACTTTCTTATAAAATTTTATTTACATCGCTTTAGCTGTTTTTGCTTGAAAGAGAAGAGCTATAGGTAGACTTGGCAATTTTATTGAATTTGATTAGCATTAGGTACCATAGTACTACCATCGATCAAGTTTATCAAGTACTACCGTATGATACGGTTAAAATATCTTAACATAGATCAGAATAAATATCAATCAAGCTAAAAGCCAAAGAGCGGAGCAGTAATTAAATTGTACTCGAGTACAGATTTATGGTAAATAGGTACTGTGGGTAAATATATTTTTGCTTAAGTACTTACTTTGTTACATTGAGTGCAGCTTGAACACAATGTTCATATTTCTTTTTTACATGTCTGAAGATGTAGTAATCATAATAAATCTGTACAGCGACACCAAATGGTACGCGAATCTGAAGGATACCTATTTATTGCAGGTAGAAACCTATTAGAAGCCAGACTTAGAACATTAATCCAACAGGAGTTGACTTGTTGGTGAGCCCCCGGATAGGTACGAGAGCAATATTCATACTCCTAGTATGGATAATGGTCCTTTTCTAAGTTTCAGGTGTCCATTTTTTGTTATGTGACTAATGAAATTACGTTATTGTATGTGTGTGTTACCTTTTCCCAAATAGGACAGAGCACACACCGCCGGTCATGGCTTTGCCGAATGACGAAAGGGAGGCTGATGAAAGTGTGCCTCCTATCACGGAGCCCGAAATGGGGGAGGCAACGTCTAGGATACGCTCCGGGAATACCGCCCCAGGACCGGACGGGATTCCTCCGCGGGTCTTGGCACTGGCCCTCGACTACCTCGAAGAAAACCTCAGGGAACTGTTCGACGCGTGCTTGAGGTCCGGGCGGTTCCCTAACTGTTGGAAAGAGGGAAAGCTAGTGCTTCTGCCAAAGCCGGGACGGCCACCTGACTCGGTCGCGGCCTTCAGGCCTATAGTGCTGCTGGACGAGGCGGGCAAGTTATTCGAGAAGATTCTCGCTGCTCGCATCGTCCAGCACCTCTGAGAGGTCGGCCCTGATTTGTCGGACGATCAATTCGGCTTTCGAGCGGGCCGTTTGACAATCGACGCCCTGCTTCGCATGAGGGCCGCGGCCCGGGAAGCGGACACCAGTGGTGGCATGCTGTTGGCGGTGTCGCTTGACATCGCCAACGCATTTAACAGTCTGCCATTCAGCTGCATCAGGGAGGCGCTTCGATATTACGGAGTGCCCACGTACCTGAGGCGGCTGGTGGCTGACTATCTTGTGGGTCGGTACGTTCTCTACGTGGATCGGGTGGGGGACGTTCTACGCAGGCCCATTGCGTGCGGTGTTCCGCAGGGGTCTGTCTTGGGACCACTCCTGTGGAACATCGGCTACGACTGGGTCCTTCGTGGCAGTCTCCCCCCCGGGCTAGGCGTCATCTGTTACGCGGACGATACCCTCGTCACGGTTCGGGGCAAAAACTTTTTGGAAGCAGCTAGCTTGGCCACAACTGGTACATCGTTGGTGGTAGGACGTATCGAGGCGCTGGGGCTTAAGGTGGCCCTGAACAAGTCAGAGGCCCTGTTGTTCCACGGGCCCCGACGCGGACCACCTGCCGGCGCCTCGATCGTCGTGAACTCGATCCCGGTCGAAGTAAAGGGCCAGATGAAATATCTGGGTCTAGTGTTGGACGGAAGATGGCGCTTCGACGAGCACTTCCGGCGGTTGGCGCCGCGACTCGTCGGTACCGCGTCCGCCGTGGGGCGGCTAATGCCTAACCTGGGCGGACCAAGTATAGGTTGCCGACGACTCTACATGGGGGTCGTTCGGTCGATGGCACTTTACGGCGCACCGGTGTGGGCGGACTCTCTAACTGCCCTTAATAGACCTCTCCTGTGGAGACCACAGAGAGTAGTGGCGGTCAGGGCTATACGCGGGTACCGCACGGTGTCGACCGAGGCAGCGTGCGCATTGGCTGGATCCCCCTTGGGACCTCGAAGCGGAAGTGCTCGCCGAAGTATATCGGCGGGTGTCGCAGGCGCGCGCGGAGGGCGGCAGCCCTCTGCCGAGAGAAAAAAGCGTGTGGAGGAACGACGCTCGTCGGGCCACAATGGCCCGTTGGAGGGAGCGGCTGGAGAGACCTCGGGCCGGTCTTCGGCCGCCCTAGTCGACGCCGCGGGTGGTCGGATCGGGGATCAATATCCGTCCACCCAGGATAAGGCCCACCGCGAGGGGGTGACGTCCCAGTGCGCCCGGAGGTCGCCTGTGAGAGGGTGCTCACGGAGCAGCCGCTGGGTGGGCAACCGAGAAGCCTGCGTAGTTCCGGTGCCCACCCACCAGCTGGCGGAAGTAGGTGCACGGCGGGTCTTTTTAATGGGTAAGGGCCCCACACTACCCCACTGTTTCGCCCCGAACGGTGGGGTGTGCGGTTAGGAACATTTTACCCAAAAAAAAAAACTTAGGTTAGCTTTCGACGTAAACATTCGCTTTTCAGAGTAAGTAGGTATAAAATTAAAAAAAACTAAAAAACACGCTTTATTTAATCGAATTATTGTATTGTCATCGGTCTTTGACAGGTGTGCAAAATTTGAATAGAATCGGACAGTTTAAAGTGGGTCAAAATAGCGTCCAAAGGAGTCGGTTACAAACATACAAACAAACATACAAGAGAAGCTAATATAAAGCGTGTAAAAACAATAAATGTGGACTTTTGGACCACCCTTACCCCAGCCCGCAAATATTGAATATATATAATAAAAAAAGTACTATTCGATGTATTTTTAATTGCACATTACGAATAATCTATTTGTTGTACCTGATTGAACTCCCGTAGTTTTTTAATAAAAAATAAAAAACTTTTGGACCCCCGCTAATTTCTTTATTGTTAAATTACTTGGCAAGTCAAGTCAATTGTCATGTCAAATGATATTTTATGTCAATGTCAGTGTCAATCAAGTCAGCTGTGCTGTCCCAAAATTTCTGAATTTATTTTCTGTAAATTTTTTCAATTGGTTTTTGTTATTATACCAATATTCATAGCGATTTATTTTATTACATCAAATCTGTGTCGAAACGCATTCCCCACGGTCATACATAGACTTAGGCACTTATGTATTGTAAATCAAAAGTCAATTGTTAATTTTAGTTTAAAATGGTATTATAAATACTTACATTTGTAAGTTAGTGGAAAATACGATGGAAATGGATTTTAGTTCCCAAAATCCAGCTACATCAAACGTACTGAATCTTGCTGCTAGAAATAATGACACCGAAAATGTAGCACGGTTACTCAAAAAGTTGAATCCAAATTGTGTAGATAACAGGGGATGGACGTGTCTTCACGAAGCCGCATACTACGATAGCTATGAGAGCATGATGTTAATATTAAAAAATCCTAAAACTAGAGGACTAACAGAGACACATGAAGGTCATACAGCACTATACCTAGCCTGCAAAAATAATTGTTCACTTAAAACAGTCCAAGCCTTACTTGAATCAGTGGATGATATAGCAAATTATGGAAGTACAGAGGGTGTAACTCCATTACATATTGCCAGTGGACTGGGAAATGTAGAATTAATAGAATTGCTTCTACAGTATGGTGCAATGTTAAATGTGCATGATTTTGATGGAGACACACCACTTCATGAGGCAACTTTAGCTGCACAGCATGATGCTTTAGTGGCATTACTTTATGCTGGGGCTGATGCTGAGATTAACAATACTCCAGGTGGTTTCTCAGCCTTTCATTTAGCATGCTGTAAAGGTTACTTTCCTAATGTTGAAAGTTTATATCCGTTTATCTCTGATATTAACCATCAAACATCATCTGGAGACACTCCCCTACATTTTGCACTGCACAGTGCAAATGAGGAAATAGTTTCTTTCCTATTAGATCGTGGCGCTGATCCTAATTTAAAGAATCAAAATGGAGAGATGGCTGTAGATATAGCATTGGAAACAACTGCAGCTATATTTAAAAAGTTGTTATTAGTTACTGATAGAAATAAAATCAGTAAAAGTCTAGTAATTAATGCTTGTAAACCACACAAGTTTCAATTTGATGTCTTAGAAATAATATTGACTAGTGACTTGGGCCCTGAATTTTTTAATGCTGTCCAGCCTTTTAACATTCTTATTAATCAAAGTTGTCTAACACATTCCACTTATGTGACCCATGCACCTTTAAATACTTACTTGTATATATGTGGATATATTTATAAGAAGTCTCTGGAAAAGTTTAGAGAATTCTTTTATTTATTTTTGGTGCAAGGTGTGAATATTAATCCACTACATGCAACTGAATGTCCACCTCTAGTGTATGCACATTACGTTCATCATACCGATCACCTTCTGACTACAATATGCTTTAATGAGGTATGTTTTGTACTTCACATCAAATGGTTTGCATTAGCTTCAATATAATGAGTGCTTTATAAGTAGTTTTAGAGCAATCTCACATAAATTTTCCTGTTTCTTTGTTCCTGTGTTTTTGTATTTAAATGTTATAATGAAGTTCATTTTCCATCCCAATGTTAAGCTGTATAGTTTTTTCAAAACCATTACGCCATTTCTTGACAAACAATTCTATCATGGCTATTTATACTTTTACTTTGAAATGAATCTGTTGGATTCAACTGTGCAAACATTTTTTATTTATCAAGGAGTTTTCTTGATAGTTATTTGCTTTTTTTGTTATCACAATTACATTTTCTTTCTGTTATTATAGCTTCTTTAAGTACCTACATTGAGGTTTTTAGTAGTTATACAAGTTTTGGTGTTTTTGCTCAATAGGCTGTAGAAAGCAATGTTTAAGCTATTTGTTGTTGTAGGATTAGAATTAAATTGAAATTTCTATCATAGACTTAATGGAAATTTCGGTTTAATTCTAGCTCTTCATAACATTATTGTATTTTAGGTGTTTAAAATACTCATAGATATGGGTTGTGATGTAGATTTCTGTAGCTCTGGCAAACAGTTGTCTAATGATGTTTGTATATCTGATGCATTCCGGACTGCTTTAAATATTTACCCATACTCTGCTCCACTTATGATGCAATACAGTCTATATAATGAGCCAGATAAATATCTACAATATGCGCTTCATAATAATCTGCTACCTGCGTTGCCAACAGAAGTAAGTACATTTTGATAATTACATTTCACAGTTCTTGTAGACTACAAGTGTTTCATGTAATAAACTGCAGTTTAACAAGTTGCAGGTTCAGTGCCTACACAGAACAATTTTTTTCTGTTGGTCTATATTTTGTACTCTGTCTATATTATTGGCATATTTGTATTCTGGTACTCACAACAATAGTAAACACTCTTAGATTGGGTTAAGAGGACGTTGTGCAATTTGTCCATCAAAATTAAAAACATACATTATAGTCTGAATAAAGAACAAACATTTGCAATTATTGGACATAGCCTATTAAAAATATAATGAATATTTATTTTGCAAGTAGAATTGGTACTATTACCCTGCAATTCAACAATTGTGTTATGTTTCCAGGTACATGATGAATTGTTGATAATGGTTGATAAAAGTTTCAACAATATAACAGCTGAATGTATGGTATATCATGTGCCATGTTTAAAACATCTCTGTAGGTATCGAATACGCAGTTACTTCAGAAATAAGACTAATTACAAGACTAATATTGGTGTCGATTCTACGTGCACAACTAAACTTAACTTAACTAAAAAATGAAAACAACTATTGTTGTTTCTTATTTATTTGGCTATTTTGGTGTGAACTTTTATATTAATTATAATCGTTAGTCTATAATAAACAGTTTTAATAACAAGAAAGTTCAGTTAATATTACGGAATTGTGTTATTGACACTATCAATATCCATTTTTTAGTTAAGTTAAGTTTAGTTGTGCACATAGAATTGGTACCATTATGATAGAATACAATACTAGTCAGTTTTTGAATATAATTAATAAGTTACCAATACCTTTGATCATTAAAAATTATTTAAGGTTCATAGAAACTTAAATTATTGTCATATTGTCACGCCTTTTTCGTATGGGTCAAAGATCATACAGCGCCATCTGCTACGATCTAAACAATTTATGTGGGTAGATATTAAATAAATACTCAATATATTATGTAAATGTTATTATTTATTATAAAAACTTGGCTTTATTCTTACATAAGGTTTATATATTATTTATATAAAGTATTATTAAAAATAGCTTTAACCCTTACATACTAGGTTATTTATATGTTACATTTTTTACATTATCCTACTAATATTATAAAGGCGAAAGTTTGTAAGTATGGATGTTTGTTACTCTTTCACGTAAAAACTACTGAATGGATTTGAATGAAACTTTACCACAATATAGCTTATACATCAGAATAACACATAGGCTACAAATTGGCTGGACCGATTTTGATGAAATTTTATTTTATACAGAATTGTATGGCAAAACAACGTTTGCCGGGGCAGCTAGTTTTGAATATAACTTTTTGCAGTTCAGTATTGCATTTATTTCTTGAAGTTGGCACCATTTGCCATGTGTTCTTCAATTTCAGCCACCCTAAAATAAATTAAAATATGAATAATGAAATGAGACTTTTTTTTAATGTCATTGGTCCTTTATAATTATGCAAAATTTCAATTAATCCGACTTATGAAAATTGTTTAATGATCAGAGTATCATAAGATAGTAGATGCGCGATCGATCTCGAAGATACGTAACTTTAATCTGGCTCAAAAGTACTGCATGGTCTATTAAGATACGGTATTCCTAATTCAAGTGACACAGTATTTTTCACAAACTATAAACGTCACTTTTACAAGCAATAAAACAGTTATGTCACTTATGTAGTAAAGAGAAAACCTGTTTTATTAGTTATAGATGCAATTGAATTTGTGGCGTGTATCAGAGACACATTTAAATACGAATTTCACATACAAATAGATATTTATGTGGTGGGTGAGTTGTGGTTATGTGGCATGTACACATTATTCGTTAAATCTGTTTGAGAGATTACCCCTACATACTACCTATTTAATAATAGTACAGAATACACTCGCGTGCAACCGAATCGACTCACCCATACAAAATAGACAAAAAGTGTGTTACAATTTAAAAAAATAAAAAAAAGTATACATAATGTATATTTTTTTAAAGCTTATTCTTTTAGCTTTAAATTGACACATTTACTGTTTTAATCCAATCACCACTTTAAAAAATATCGTGATATGAACCGTAAGTCCGTAAAATTTACTCCTTGCAGTACTAACGTGTTGCGCTATGCAGCCCCCTATATAAACCCACGTAAGCAACACACCCTTATCAGTCGCTTATCAGAAGTTGACCTGAACACATCACCGTAAGATACGATAAGCAATTCGCCGCCACTATGGATACAAGACCAGAAGAAATCGCCCAAGTTGTCCTTTTGATACAACAAGGCCTTAGTCAGCGAGAAGTCGCTCGTCGACTGAATCTGAGCCAATCTGCTGTATCCAGGGTATACAGAAGGTTCCAGGAGACACATTCTTACTCTAGGAGGCCAGATAACAGTCGGCGGCGGCCTACTTCTGAGAGAGACGACCGTTGTATCGTCTCGACAAGCCTCAGAAATCGCCATCTCACCGGTGTTGCTGTGCAGCAGCGGCTGCGAGAGGTTCGAGGAGTCGCTGTCAGTCAGTGGACGGTGAGAAGACGGCTGAGAGATGCCAACCTGACTCCAAAACGGCCTGCCAGAGGCCCTAAATTGACCAGGGCTCACCGACAAGCGCGCCTTGCATTTGCTCGCGAACGCATCGGTTGGACGGCTGAACAATGGCGATCGGTCTTGTTCACTGACGAGTGCAGAGTGTGTCTGCATGGCAGCGACAGAAGAGCTCGAGTCTACCGGCGTCCAGGCGAGCGATTTTTGCAATGTTGTTTCGCGGAAACAGTGGCCTATGGCGGTGGTTCGTGTATGATGTGGGCGGGCATTTCAGTGGAAGGAAAAACAGCTCTTGTTTTCATCCCCGGTGGAGGCCGAGGAGGCGGTCTCACTGCAGACCGCTATGTGGAAGATGTTCTCCTTGATCACGTCCTTCCTTATGAAGGCTTCATAGGAGATAGCTTCCTTCTAAAGCACGATAATGCCCGCTGCCATACAGCACGAATCTAAATTCGATTAAATTCGAAACTATTGAGCAGATTTTTAAAATTATGGTATTACTTTAAAGGTTATGAAATAGGCTTTCAAAAAATATACATATCTTACTATATCTTTTATTCTTTTACAACATATTACACCATTTAGCAGTTTTGTATAGGTGAGTCGATTCGGTTGCACGCGAGTGTAGATAGATTACGAAGTGAGAAGGAGACTTACGTTCTAGGCACGAAGGTCAAGTTCTCGACACCTGCTTCAGTAATAAGTACGTCATCCTCTATACGTACTCCACCGAAATTACGGAATTTTTCCACTTTGTCCCAATTGAAAAATACTGCCTGTTCTGGATTGTTACGAGCGCCGTTTAGAAGCTGAAAATAAATATTTGAAATGAAATTAAATGAAAAGCAGATTGTTAGATAGATACGAACGAAGCTAATAAAAGTATGTAAAAGTCTAACAAAAGACAGGCTTTTGTTAAGACTTTTATATACATATGTACTTTTAGTAATCATATACGTAGAATGTTTGCTCGAACAAATACTCACTCTAGATATGAAATAGCACCCTGGTTCTACTGTAAGCACCATGCCAGCTTGCAGTTGCCTGGCTGTACGTAGTCTCGCTAGAGGACCAGAAGGCCGAGGTGGACAATGTGGTAGATAACCTCCAACATCATGTACATCCAAACCTAACAAATGTCCAAGTCCATGAGGTTGTAGAATACCATGGATACCGTTCTGGAAACAAGTAATGAGACCTTATATAAACTTTGTAAAAAATCGAAATCAAAATGTGTACATAATACAGTTAAGTCGCATACAGTACAAAAATATGGGTGTCGCAGTCCCCTGTTTTCCTCGTAGATAATGCCTACAGAGTAACGAATTTTTTTTACAGTATCTAGGTCTTATATATATTATCTATGCTTCTATCACTTTCTTTTTTTTCAAAACATAATAACTACTACTTATAAGAAATATGACCATCCAAGAATCCCGTATTTTATCGGTTTTCTTTTGATAAAGTTGCAGCGCCTATCACACCTATTTGGTAAGGTTTTACCAAAATAGGAGTAGAAGCATAGATAAATAGACTTCATGTAAATATAGCGTAAAAAAATCGGTTCAATTTTCGCGAAGAAAAAAGAGGACTACGAAACGTCTTTTTTCAAAGAATTTGTAGGTAAAATCTGCTTCAGTTATCCTTATAGTCCCTTTCAGCACGGCGCTTGGGAATAGGATGGCAATACCTAAGGAAAATACCTAAATTAGGAGTACAGTACCCTTTCTCTCTCTCTCTCCAGCCCATTAAGGTGTCACTGTTGGGCACGGGCCTCCTCCAGTTTGGGAGGGATTATGGTCTACTGTGCCGCGCTGACTTATTTTCGAGTTTTCCGTCTCTTACAGTAGTCGTTACCTGCTTAAATTGTCCCTTAACTGGCTCTTACAGCACCCTGGGAAAGAGATAGGGTGGTGAGACTTGTATTCTTAATCCGTCACCACACGGACAAGTACCCTAGTACCCTCTTAACGTTGCCAAAATAACATAAAAGTCGCGATTCTCTTGCAATGTTAAAACCACTTTAGCCACGCCCAGAGTGGGCGTGGTTATGAGGTGAACCCTCATCTCATAGCTATGCTCGGTCAAGCGACGGGGGTATCACTCTAGGAACCGAATGGCACCTGACAGCAATCACTACTGTTTTTTAGCTCCAATCCGAACACTGATAATTTCTTTTTGTGTTGGATATTTCACCTATCAAGAAAAATTGCAATTTTTATCACAAAAGAAAATGCTATTAAGTTACTATACCAGGCGGATGACGCCGCGAACACTGTTAAACTTGTACTATTTACATTGACAAGTTCGTTGGAGTGGACATTGTCTTTCGAGGCGCGGCAGTGTCTTATCCAAAATAAATAGTGTAATTTACAGAATTAGTTAGTCAACAAAAACAAATGTATATTAGTTTACCTTAATCATGTCTTCAACATTCCCTTTAAGTAAATTTCCTTTTTTCAAATGTTCCAACATCGCTCTGTTTGCAGCTAGATGCATTTCATCCCACATCACGCCTGGTTTTGCCTCCCTATAATAAAATAGTTACAGATAAATACAATTTCTAAAGTTCGGTATCCTATTACCGAGATTTCGCTGTCAGTCCCTCTGTACTATTTGAACCTTATGCAGGCAACAGAAATGATGTCCGATTGTTTGACCAAAAGTCATTTGGCAAAACTACACTTGACAAACAACGTTTGACAAAACAGTGAATTCGCCTATTGGTCATTTTACTACTGATCATTTTAAAAATGTTTCATTTTGCCAAATGATCAACACTTAAATTTACATTTAATAAATGATTATTTTACAAAACTAACATTTGGCAACTGAGTTATCAGATAAATCTACTACTGGTCCAACAATTTGGTATTCCTGTTAAAATGACCATCTTTTGCATATTTTTTTGCAATGCCACTGCTCTGGATTTTCCTAAAAAGAAAATACTATAAATATTAATTGATATATTAGATAGAATGAAAAAAAATTACTTTTTACATTTGCAAAATAATTACTTATTAACCCATTCGTCTTTGGAGATATATATTACTCTTTTATTAGATTGGGTTAGGTTAGGTTAGAACTTTAACCCCAAACGCCAGAAACGACTTAAGGGCATTTCTCCCATTAATAATGATGCATGATGATAATGATACATTTAAAACAACATAATTTACGAAAAATATTATTTGATGAAATGAAAAAAAGGCCAAATGACATTTGAATACTTAACACCTTTGTCAAGTGTAGTGTTTGATAATGGATCATTTAATAAGTAAATTTTTGTAAGATGATACTTTTGTCAAGTGTTTCTTGTTTGTCAAATGATCATTTGTCAAAGATTTTTTGGTCAATCATTAGGGAACCAACAGAAATACATCATCCGTGAAAAATTTTACTCTCTAGCGTAACTCTAAAAATGGTCGGTGTCGAAATTTATATTCTTTAACTTTTCTATATTGTAGGTAGGTGAAAAAAAAATTCACCTTATAACAGCATCTCTTCCAGCCAAAACAGCTTCGTAAATAAGTTTTTGGTCTTCTGTGAATTTACCGTTGGCCGGAAATGAGCATGTAATGTCAGCGGCATAGCCTGCGTAGTTGCCGCCCATGTCGAACAAACTGGAAAAAAAGCCAATAATATTTTGTATTTACTTTAGGGTACTGGAAAGTCTGCCAAATCACTGACGATGCGCGATGCCAATATATGACCAAAACCAACAAAAAAGCCGTCAATGCTGTCATCATCTTCACGCCTTTTTTTCCCATGGGGCTAGGCAGACTACAGGGCGCCATCTGCTACGATCAAAACACTTTGCCATCCTTCAAAGGGGTGTCAACCTTATTAAATGCTTATGGAAACACTCGAGACGAAAATTAGCTCCCCAGGCCAATTGATTTGATGCCCCGGTTCCCCCTGGGCAAATTTAGTTTGCCACACTTTGAAGGCTTTCGGCACTCTTCTCAGGCTTATTGCCCCGGGCCATGGCCCCTATGGCCCTAGAGTAAATACAACTGTGCGTAGTGCGTAGTACAAACATTAGTGTGACAAATATCACACAAATAGTTTGTCTATACTTTAGCACGAGACCTGTCTAAAAAGGGGTCAACGAGTGTGTGACAGATGACAGGAGAGCTTCTAATATGTTGTGTTGACCCAAATTAAAAAGAAAAATATTATAAAGCTGAAGAGTTTGTTTGTTCGAACGCGCTAATCTCAGAAACCACTGGGCCGATTTGAAAAATTCTTTCAGTCTTAGATAGGGCAAATGCCCTCTCTAAGACTGAAAGAATTTTCAGCCTAAAGCCTTCCTCGATAAATATCGAGGAAGGCTTTAGGCTGTATAACATCACGCTACGACCAGTAGAAGCGAAGTAGTATTGAAGTATGTTACAAAACGGAGAAAATTTTCTAAATTTCACGCGGACGGAGTCGCGGGCAACAGTTAGTTTGAGATAAGGGCAGGGAGAATCTATTAACTTACCACATATCCCCGTCTTGTATTATCTTAGTATTAGGCGCAGCCGCGTGTCCATAATGTAATGTGGCGCCATTTTCACCAGAACCACAGATGCACGTATAAGATACGTGACGACATCCTCCGATACGATAACAATGATCTAAGAACACCGACTCACATTGATACTCTTTGAGACCGGGCTTGGCGTATAACATCACCTGTTAAATTAATTAATTAAATAAATAAATAAATAAAGATAATGGTCCCTATGACAGTTCGTTAGCGCTTAACATTGTACTGACGTCCTATCACATCAAATCCTTTAGAGGTCCATTAAAAAGTCGAAAAAATCATAATTGTGCACAATTGTAAATTGTAAAAATGAATATTAAGAAATTATTACGTAATGTTCGGAAATAATAGAAAAAAACAATGCAAATGTACATGGTACGTGCTGCAAAAGTTACGTCGTCAAGCTGTTATCGACTAAGAAAGGACACATCGATAAACAAAATATCGATAATTTGTTGTAAAAATAAAACAAATGCTTTGTGTTTGTATTTTATTTATATCAATCTGAATCTGATACAGGGTCAATCTGAATCTGATACAGGGTCAATCGGATCTTCAAAATCTGAGTCTGAACTGCAGCTATCCGTGACGTTTATTATTAACGGTTGGTCAATGATATTGTCGTATTGTACATCTCGATCCCAGTCTTGTAAGCAAATTTTCTTCGTTCTTTCGACCACTTTAAATATTGCTTATTATGTTGAATGACCTGGCTGAATGACATGACATTTGCCTAAAAAACAGTATTTTATCGAAATTGTTTCGCTTATCTAATACAACTGTCAGTTGAAACGTCATAGGGATCATCATTCGGTGTGGTAACTATAATTAGCGACATTAATCAGTTTAATCACCCGGCTTGAAGCAAAATAAATATCTAAGTGTCTCTGATACGCGTTCATATGAACCTCTCTCTCTCCAGCCCATGTACGTCCCACTGTTGGGCACGGGCCTCCTCCACTTTGGGGGATTATGGTCTACTGTGTCACGCTGACCAGGCGTGTTGGCAAGGGGTTTATTTTCGACTTTTCCGTCTCTCACAGAGGATGTTATCTGTGTGCAATATCTCTTAGCTGACTCTTAGCACCCTTGGGAGGAGATGGGGTGGTGACACTTGTATTCTTAATCCGTCACCACACTGAGATAGATAGTAGGTCTACGGCTACGTTAATCACCCGGGTTGAAGCAACATAAATATCCATGTGTCTCTGATACACGTTCATATAAAGATAAACCATAGACTAATAAAATAGGTCTTATCTTCCCAATGAGATGCTTGTTTTATAACTTGCAAAAGTGACGTTTGTATTTTGAAGAATTGAGAATACATATGAGACTATGAGGTAAGATAACGCAAACCCACTATCTGGTATAGGCACAGATTTAGCAGATAGTCCCCGTTTTCCAATTACAGCACAAGAGCGCATTATGCGGCACAATGCTCAACGTTGAGCGTTCCAACTACAGCAACGCATCGCACAATCGAGCACTCTCAAAAGTGATGCGTGCAATCCATACCAACTTCAGCGACAGAAAATTAACAAGTATTTTTTCTTTAAAATGGCATTGATTGAAATTTTATTTATATATTATCGTTAGTAATATTATTTATTGTAAAAAAAAAATTTAAGGCTTTTGTTCCGTCGGAGTTTTCTGGAAATAATCAAAGTTAATTCAAGCTGTGTTTTAAACACAAAAATAAATATAAGTATGGATGAAGGTACAAACAATGACTTTTTTTTTATATTCCACACTTTTAATGTGAACAAAATTTTATTTTAGTATTTGTTTTCAACACTGAACTTAGCGCACTCTGCTGGTGCATTTGAAAACTAATTCATGTTCCAATTAAGCGTCAGCATAGTTCAGCATTGTGCGGCACTGAGTCGCATTATGCTCTGCAATTGGAAAACTAGCAGTGTGACTACTATAGTTACATGCTACATCCATCACTCACCTGGCCTTAAGCCACGTAAATATTTATGCGTGTGTGAAATATGTATCTGTGTCTCTGATACAGGCTATATGTCATATGAAACATTATTATACTATGAAGCTAAATTTACGTGATTGAAAGATCGAACGCGTCCCTACTATCTGGTAAATCTGTGTTTGCGCTTTGCAACACATTTAAGGGGTGGTGCCCTTATATGTGTAATATAATATATTAATATAACGGCATATTAATATAATATATTAATATAACGAGAAAGAGAGAGATGTATATAAAAAAATGAGGCGAGAAAGAGACAGATATATATGTATATTAATATAGTGAGATGTAAAGTAATTTATTAATTTTGCAATTGACATGCTATGCTTTTACTTAATAAATTAATTACGGTGGAAAAAGTGATTACCGCAAGCGGGACTCGAACCCACGACCTCGAAATACCGTTCCGTAGCTCTGCCAACTGAGCTTATTGCGGTCGTGCTTTTCAGTAATCAATTAGGCCACCGTAATCGACACTCGATTGAGTTTATATCGTATTTCTACGTGCAACGCCATCTATCAAGAATGCTTTGCAACATCTCGACCAACCACCTAGTATTCTTTACAGAATACAATTGGGTTGGAAATAATGACGCGACGTTCATTTATCACTTTTTCCACCGTAATTAATTTATAGTGAGATGTATCTATACTTATGACGTCACCGACAGATATATCTGTCTCTTTCTCGCTATATTAATATACCATTTGTGACGCCCTTTAACTATTGTTTTATAGTGTTACCTGTTTATGTGCATCCGACGATACTTTACACACATATCGCATCACTTCAATTTCCTCTGGCGTCTTGATAACACGACTGTAATATAAAATAAGTACATTTTAGTTTACCTGGTCCTAAATTAAGCTACAATATTTATATTATCTTACATTACACATTTATATTATATTATCTTATCCTATCTTCTACTAATAATATAAATGTGAAACTTTATAACAATGTATGAATTTTGTTGAGTTTGTCGCCCTTTACGCAAAAGCTACTGAATTCATTTTCATGACACTTAACAAAAAAAAACAATACTAATACATTATCATAATTATAAAGAACACGGGTGAAACCGCGGGCATATACTAGTATAACTTTACATCAATATTGAGACATAATTGTGTTAACATTACCATACAAAGTAATTAATTGATAGCTGTGTTTGTGTACAGGTAAGTAGGTACATAATATTATAATCAATGTAGTTATAAATATCAACTAAGTACTTAATTGTCAAATAAATAACCTTGTACATACATATAATTATTGTGTAAGTGCCGGTGAACCCGAGTTTTAAGACGTGAATGTTTAAAATGAAAGTGACCCAACTCAAAGTTATAGATACACAAAACATAACTCATTGCTATCGACGATGTTTTGCCTAAGCCAGTCTTAGTTAAGTATAGTTTTGTGTATTTTCATATTTAAGTTATGTCAGCCTTATTATAAACTAGCTGTTGCCCGCGGCTCCATTGTTGTACATTTTTGTAACATGTCTGATTCTGTAGGATTCAATACACTTATTCCATTATATAAAATACTAGCTGAAAGTTTGAAAAATAGATGTTGGCCGATTCTCAGACCTACTGAATGTGCATGTAAAATTTCATAAAAATCGGTCAAGCCGTTTCGGAGGAGTACGGTAACTAACACTGTGACATGTGAATTTTATATATAAGATAATATCTCTAAATCGCCGGGTTTTATTATTCTCTTACGTTAATAATATAACTTTACTCGAATACACTACACACTAAGCGCAACTTTTCCGCAAAATTCCCCCGAAGAATTATATTACTACACGTGGGGCTTACGTGTAGTAATCTACAATTCTTCAGTCTCTGGTCAGTGATCTATTACTGGAAAAATACTTCATACCACTTTTGAAGCACACTATCATACACAGTCCCTCGTAAGTTTATACAACACTACTGCATACTAGGTTAGAATTAGACTGTACTAGATCTATAGATACTTACAGTTCAGCAATAACAGGAAATAATGTTTCATTGTCAACATTGAATCTGGAAGAAAAATGTAAGATTAACATAGGTATCCCTGGAACACAGATAAGCCTAGTCTGGGAGGCAAATAAATAAATGAATGTATCTAACAATTGTATAACAACGAAATAAAAAATCATAATATTATGTACAAACATTCTTAATACAAAAGCGACTTAACTCAAAAATAATTGTTTATCACAAAAGTAGTGAAACCATAATGTTGTGATAAGTAATTTTTACGCATTTATGACGCAATATGTATTTTGTAAATTTTATTTTTTATTGCAAATTGAGTACGTCATTCATATTATATTGTTTTATGCCTCGAACGTTAGTAAATCTAGACATTTTTACTATGACCATTAGTTATTAAAACATTGCCTGGCAACGAGCCAGGTATGCCCTTGGCATACCTACATACATTACCTAAAACTGATATCGGTAATCATTATCTATTAATAATAAAATAAAAATAACGGATTATCCGATTAATAATGTATCTATAAATATTATAAATAATAGCTGTTGCCTGTGACTTCATACGCATTGAGATATGGAATTTAGAAAATTTCCTCGATTTTTTAATGTGGTAGGTATCCAACACTAAAAGAATTTTTCAAATCAGACCTGTGGTTCCTGAGATTAGCACATTCAAACAGACTAACTCATCGGCTTTATAATATTAGAATTGATAACAAAGATATATTCACTCACTCATCAATTCCTTCAAACACAGCCTCTTTGGCAGTCAAACCACTATCTGTGTTGGGTCCACTCTGAAATTATACATACATACATTTTTTTTGTCTCCTAGTTGATCTGACAAAAAGCATTTTAGGAGTTTTAGAAAAGTGGGCATGTGATGTATGACTAGATGTATAAGTGTGGATGACGCCAATGTAGTGTGTTTGGATCGTAGCAGACGATGCTAATGGTACCAATTCTAAATGATAACTAAACTTAATTTAACAAAAAAAAGGAAAACAACTATAGCGTATTTTGATTAATTGGCAATTTTGTTGTGCATATTAAAATTGTTAGTCTATTATATACAGATTCAAATGAAAAAATTTTCTTTAACATTGCCGAATTGTGTAATTGAAACTATCAATTTTCATTTTTTAGTTAATTTTAGTTGTGGACGCAGAATTGGTACCATTGTCGCTACCTACCCCCATGGGGAAATAGCGTGATTTTATGATGATGATAATAGTAATTACGCATTAAATTTTTTATCAAAACAATTTGTAAAAATTTTGAGTTACATTGGCATTTAAACAAAATATATAAGTGGTTTGTGTTTAGAAGTTAAGTGTGGGTGGGCTTTTGAGTTGGGTTAAACTCATAACATGCCTTTTTATTTAAGTGGCTAAATCATGAGTATGATTTCATTTCATGTTTATGAGCATAAAGTCAATAGAACATTAGAAAATAGGCATAATTAATTTATTAATTTATTAATATTTTGCGATTGACTCGCTATGCTATTACTAAATAAACTAAATTATAATGGAAAAAATGATAACCATATGCGGGACTTGAACCCGCGACCTCGGAATGCCGTTCCGTCGCTCTCCCAACTGAGCTATTATGGTCCACGCAAATGTCTTAATTTTCCACTACAATCATCTCAATGCGAGTTTTAACATCTTATGGTTATCATTTTTTCCATTATAATTTAGTTTATTTAAATAGGCATAATTTTTAACAACTTTTTACTGCTATAAAATCTAAAAAAATTCCATTACCATATATTGTAAATAGGAGAAAAAGCTTACCAAGGTCAATAATGAATCTGGGTTCAACTTCTTTAGAACATCTTGAATCTGAAAATAATTGTCATTTTAAGTTTAACAGAACAGATTTTTTTTTAGATTAGAACAGAAGTATTGTCAAAATAGCTATTTTGACCACAAATTCTTTTGCCTAACTCAATGTCTAATTTAATTCTAATTTCAAAATAAAATCTAGTCAATAGCATTCACGGAGACTATAGTTTAAGTACTATAAGTAAAACAATTTTTAAAAATGGGATACTACTTTTAAATATTACCTCTCACTAGTATGTTACAATCTTTACCTTTTTATTAATAGAAGAATACCTTCTTACCTCGTCAACAAAATACACCTCATCCACACCATATATCTTTCCAAAGTCATTACAACATAGCAGTTTTCCCATCCAGACCTCATATTCTTCAGGAAGACGAGGTACAAATAATATTGCCTTTTTGGTTTTCACATCAAGAGCAAAGTAGCATCCTGGCTCACGTACACCGCATATCCAGGTGAAGTAAGCTTCCTGGAAATAAGATATTTATCGTGTAAACTATTTGTTATATTTATTATAAAATAATAAAGAAAATCATAGTATGCTATAATGCATAGCTTAGTCTTATTAGCTACAAATACACAACTATTTAAATTTATCGTGTGTACTATCTATGTAGATATCTTATAAATTGACAAAACACTTATGGTCTTATTCATAATGACTTACCGGAGGTTTAAACGGAGATTTTATCGGAGAGATAATTGATTTGAGCGAACTTTTAAACCTCCGTTAAGTCATTATAAGGCTTTTAGTAGGTATGTATTATACTTTCATGGAGCCAGCCTTGTAAGACAAAAGACAAAACCTCTAAAGATTATTGATATTGTCATAATTAAAAAATTGGTATACATACTAAAATTATAGTACTGCTATCATAGCCAATTTATCTGTTTAGACACACAAAATACTAGCATAAAATGTGTGTTAAGGACATACTTCACATTATAACAGAACATAAATCAATGATTTATTATGAATACTGCAGTCTATTCTAGAATATAAATTTAATAAAATATTATCATAAATACCTGTCTGAAAACATATTGGACATCAGTGTCATAGTGGCTAATATCATCACCGCCTTGTAACAGTACCACTTGTCCACTTTTGAGCTTTTCAATTAGCCTCGTCCTATTATTTGCGAATAAAGACAAAGGAACTTCATAAGTTCCAGGACCCATTGACCACGTAGCTGCCATCTTCGCGGACAAACAAATACTGAACCTCGTTACCAGCCGGCACAATGCAATCCTCTGATATGATAAGCGTAAAGTATTTAGATTACGTTGCAGTATATTACAATGATAATTGCTGTGACGAAATTTATTTAGCCCACATTTTTTACTTATTAAATTAACTAAATATCTGCCTCTTATCATTTAAATATTTGAATAGTATAGTAGTTTTGACAAATAACTATTGCAAAGATTTCTATGTGCGTCTGTTATATTTTATTATTTCGTTTTGTTTGTTGATGAAAAATTGTTTTTGTTTGACTGATTAGTGATTTCTGATTTTATCAATCAACCAAGATTGACATTTGACATATTTATAATAACGCCATCTTTTTGTTAAAATTATAAATATTATAATTATAACAATGCTTATTGCGCTTCCAACAGTATTGTAGTTTTGCCATTGACCGTTAGGTGGCAGAACTACAAGATTAAATAACCTAAAATGAACATGCAAGAATACAGACCCGGATTTCTTACAAAAAATAACTGTTGCTACAATACCTGTAATTTATAATTTTGTCAGTAATAAAATAACTAAGTTTAGTGTAAGAAACATTAAGTTATTTAGTTTTCAAATATTAAGTAAATAAATAAATATTCATGGACATTTCACACAACATCCTCTGGTCCCAAGCTAAGCTTATATGCTTGTGTTACGTACGGAAGTAGTTCTGCTATTAACCAAAAGGTGGCAGCATAAGAATCGACACCAATCAAAAAACAAGTTCAAACATTGACAGTAATGACCAATATTTTCTAACACTTGCGCGACTCATCTGTTTATATAAAACTACTTTTTTACGGATTTAGACGCGTTTATTTGTTTTAAATTTTGGCCCGACGTTTCGGAGACTTTGCAGTCACCATGGTCACGGGTGAGGTCTATGGTGACTGCAAAGTCTCCGAAACGTCGGGCCAAAATTTAAAACAAATATACGCGTCTAAATCCGTAAAAAGTAGTAATGACTAAGATTTTATAAAGAAACTAGCTGACCCGGCAAACGTTGTTTTGCCATACAAAATGTAGGGGGGGGGGGGGGGGTGCGGGGTGTGTGATAGAGGCGTTTGAAAAATAGATTTTGTCCGATTCTCAGACCTACTGAATATGCATGTAAAGTTGCATAAAAATCGGTCAAGCCGTTTCGGAGGAGTACAAGTATGACTATTATATTTTTATTTGTAAAGGTATTAAATTGATTGATAATGACTAATATAAACTAAATAAAAACAATACTTATTTTCGGTATTTACGGGTCATTTCCGTTCGTCCACACCCCGTCCTCCACAGTGTGGACAAACGGGAATAGTGTGGACGAATGGAAATAAAATGGATGTGGACGAGAGGTGCCGTTTATTCCCGTTCATCTACACTATAGTGCAAGAGCCACCACTCGATATAGTTAACTTTTAAAAAAGATAGACACATTTCTAAAACGTTTAATTACAACTTTTAATTACGACTTCCAATGACAAATTAATGTCATCGACACCTATGATATTTAAGCTATACCTAATGTTATGCTGTCGACTCCTAAATTGTTAGATTTAACTGCTCTGTATCTATAGAACCGGAGTCGCTGATAAGAGTTAACAATAGATTTTAAAGACAATAAAATAGAGTCGTAAAATCTTACATTGAAACAGCAGAGCCAAAAGAACACGACGGAAGCATCGTCAAAAGGCTCGTGGCACAAATTTCTAAAGTATTTTCAAAACTTTTTTTATTGTCGTACCTACTTTGTTTAGTAGGCGTAAGTTACATTAATTGGTTAATAATAATGTATCTAAGCCTCTCACAATATCTGGAGAGGCTCGGCGTCAATAGTAAGTGGGTGATCAGATGCAGATTGCATTCTTGCTAGACAATGCCCGTATTCTCGGTTTCTCTCCCATTAAGCTCCACTACTCCAGCCGACTGTTGCCAACCTCATCGGAGTGTGTTCTGCCACCTTTCGAGGCGAACCAGTGCTGTATTCAAAATGTGTATAAAGTAGGTAATTACTTTAATTCTCAATACTACACTGCACTTTACACTGCTCTTTAACCGCTCTTTTGGTTAAAAGCCCAAATAAATCATCTACTTTTATGTGATCGCCCATAGTAGTATTGTCGACCACCATGGAGTAAAACAGTCCCGTATTTTCGTTCAGTGTAAAACAAGTTTGACTTTGCAGTAGAGCTACTTGGTACGTGTAATATATTTTGTTTCCACATAATTTAGCGACTAAAGGACACTGGACATTCTTTAAAATAGCCTATTTCCACGAGTTTACGAGCTTTTCAACTATGTTTCTTGTCTTGTGATAAGATTTTACGACTTAATTGTCTTTAAAATCTATTGTTAACTCTTATCAGCGACTCTGTTTCAGTAGACACAGAGCAGGTAAATCTAACAATTTGAAATTCAGCAGCATAAGTCTGCAACTTCATCATCAGAGGAGTCAGGGCTTAATTTTTCATTGAAATTCATAATTAAACATTTATAATGGTCTTATTCATAATGACTAATTGGAGGTTTAAACAATAAAATAATCGGAAAAATAATAAACATTTTAGCGTAAAAAGACTTATGAACAACATTTTTTGACAATTTTAGTGAACTTTGAAACCTCCGATAAGTTATTATATCAATAAGACCATTAAGACAAATCTTACCCCCGTATTTATAAAGAAGTAGGTAATTACTTGTTGCTAAGTAATTACTTAATCAAGTCATTACTTAAGGTTAGAATTCTTAATTAAAAAATCTTATTCTATAGTTGAGTAAAGCACGTTACTTACTTGAGCAATTGCCCAAGTAACACTCGCCGCTAAGCGGTTGTTCCTGTATGGCAACACTTGTCACTGCGTTTCGTTACTTATTAACCAAACGTAGTGTTTAGGTTAATTTTACAAAATCTTGCATTAATATTGCTTTATATTGCATTGATATTGCGTTATTTTTATTTATAACAACAATAACGTTATTTAAATAGTTTAAATTGTAAAACGTACATTATTGTCATTAAATTTTTTCGATATACATGAATGTATGCTTGGAGAAACAAAACGCTTGACATGATACAACCCAACTAAATTTAAATGTTTACTTTTACACATAGAACATAGGCCGACCCGTGCTTTTTTACTTAGAAAGATTATACTGACATTGTCTGTCAAATAGTACCAGTACATAAAGATAATTCTGAAATCAAAATTCAAAACTGTTTGAGTCGGCGTGTTGTATTTTACTTTGAATATCTTTCATCTTTAATTATCCATTATAAATACTTGACTGTGTTGAACTAACCTATAACAAGGCTTTTTTATCATCGTCGATTGAGAAATATGCATGATATCTCCACATACAACCTGAAAGCTTCCAATGGCAAAACGCAAAGCAGTAAGCAACTGACACAGTGGAGTTATAGGAAGTCCTCTTTGTGTCTCTGATTGTAAAGAGTCTGTAATACTCGGTAAAATCACATGTATCACAACACTTTTGGAGAAACGAAATATCTTTTTAAAACAATCTTCCGAATAGTCATGAAATGGATCCACATCACGAAAGTAAACTTTGGGTTTTCTAGGTTCAGCAACTTCTATCTCTTCAAATATATTATCTATATTGTCTACAACAGCAAAAACCGCTTCAATACTATCTAAAGATTCCATTTTTGACCAAAATAACCTCAAAATAAAGACTGCTATTATGTACTGATTAGCTCAAAGTAATGCATAAGTAAAGGAAATGGTGACTATTACTTGGTTAAGAATTCTAACTTTTGACAGTTCTAACTTCGAGCAATTTCTGAACTATTGAATACAAATCGTTACTTAAGTAACTCAACGTAACAAACAAACAAACTTAAGTTTTACTCAAGTAATTACTTTTACTTGTTTATAAATACGGGTGCTAGTCTTTCTTTTTTAAAAGTTAACTTTTTCGAGTGTCGGCTCTTGCACTATAGTGTGGATGAACGGGATTACACGGCACCTCACGTCTACACCCATTTTATTCCCATTCATCCGCACTATTCCCGTTCGTCCACAACAGGAATGACCCGTATTTGATTTACTCATTTTATGTAGACAACTGCATTATTTTAACGTTGTCTTTACAAACTGTTGTTTGGTAATTACTTATTAAAAAATAAATACATAATTTATTATTTTCTACTGAAATTTTCCAATTTTCCGTTATATGTTTTTTATATCTATCTGTTGTTTTGTACCTATAATAATTGTAGTGTATAATGCTGAAAAATAATTTGTGCATCTGTTTTATAACATTTGGGTTGGGGGTTTTGAGGTATATTAGATTACTGTCCGCTGGCAGTCTGAAGGCAAAAAACTGTACCTTCAAAGTCAAGCATAGCCTCTTAGCTATAAAATATATTTTATAAAATTTTTGCTATACAAGATCACATAATATTATTTAGAATCTATGTATTATTATGAATTAAAACTTTGAATTACATCTTAAAATCCTATTTATCTAGCGCACTTCAAAAAACGGTAAGTTTACGGTATCTAATTTTAAACACTAATCTTTTAAAAGTAAATCAGTGCATTATGTAGAACTTTGGCTGATATCAAAAATACCACTACGATATGGCGCCATCTTCAAAAGGTGATTAAAAATTAATAATTTGATTGTAATTTGTTAAGGGCCTACATCAATATTATCGTCGACATGTACATATTAACACAGCTAGTAGGTATAGAAAATGAAGAATTAGGGATATTTTTTTTTGTTTACTCAAAATCTACTAAATATATTTTAATTCTGATTTACGTGTTTCTATATATAATAGTTACTTATGTTATTAAAGTTATTTCATTAGTTAATACGCGATAATAGACCAACAAATGAAAAAAATAAAAAATTAGAGAGGTTGTTTCGCTAAGATTTTCTATCGAGAAAACTTTTTTCAATCGCGTTTCTGAGTTTATGCGATCCTAGATCATTTCATATCATCATTTTTAAGTATATTGAAAAATCATATACTTAAAAATTAGAGCTCTAGCCATTCAATCTAAAGAAACAATGAAAACTTCGTACGTAGAAAAATGCACGAAGCTATTTTGGTATCCTCTTAAACAATCAATTAGTTTATCATAGTAAATGGAATATGTGGTAATTGTAAAACTACTTTGTTTTTAATTAATTTTCTATGTGCATTTAAATTGTGCTCTTTATTTCATATATTGAAACCTAA
The DNA here is from genome assembly GCA_916999025.1 of Orgyia antiqua. Taxonomy (NCBI): domain Eukaryota; kingdom Metazoa; phylum Arthropoda; class Insecta; order Lepidoptera; family Erebidae; genus Orgyia; species Orgyia antiqua. The sequence continues at coordinate 6,991,669 of OU779869.1, forward strand.
ATAGGTCAATTTAGCAGAAAATTTAACAAAAAATTCCACTCGTTCTAGTAATTTGTACTGCTTTGTTTTATTAATTAAAAGTAAAAGGCTTAGCTAATAATCTTTAAGATTGCTGAAATAACTGTTTTCCTTTTTTAAGATAACTGTTCTATTTGCTTTTCCAAATTCCAAAAATGTAATAAATTGAATTCGCGGAATTCCACGCAACGTCTGACTCAAACTAAGTTTCAATACTTGTACCAGAAGACGGAAATAATCTTTTAATTTTTTTGTAAATGAGTACAATAAAAAGTATTTGTTTTCATTACACATTGTCCTGAATGGAAATTGAGTCCACGCTCTGAGGCCCGTCATTTGATAATCGTGGGAAATAAAAAATAAGGTAATTCAGCGATATATAATTAGAACTACTTGATAAGTAGTTCTAATTATACACCGTTTCAATAAGAATCGTTGTTTGTAAACAATTTGTAGCCATTTGTAATGGATATTTGTTTAGTAGTAGTAACTGTATATCTAATATATTATATCTAAAATAGGTCAAGATGATAAAGGAGGTTGAAAAATAAAAGATATAAATAAAATCATCAAATATTTAATAGACGAAAAATAGAGCCAACACTGAAAGTTCGCTTAGATCTCTATTTTTAACTGTACCGCTATTCAAGAATGTAATTCAAAAACATTTCTGAAATCCACTCTATTTCATTACTTAAAACCTTACCTAAATCACAAGATTGACGATAAATTAATTAAACTATCTAATAATCACAAAATGCACTAAAACATGCACAAATGTAATATTTTAAGGATTTTATACCTTCCATATTTGGTTGGTACAATTGTACATAATTATTACATTATTGGAGTAAGAGTTAAAGTAAGTAGTATTAGCTAAATAGGAATAATTATATTTAATCTAAAAATTGTCTAATTTGCGATTCGATAGTCACAACAAATAAATATAGATATACTATCTATATTCATTGAGATTGTATTGTGCGAAGTTTAAATTATTTCAATCTAAACTGTTACATGCGAGGAAGTAACTGTATAATAAAATGTAAATATGTACTGTTATCTCTACAATCACTTTTTGAAAGTTTGATTCACTAACAATGACCTAATTCAATGTACGTTGTGTCGCTATTTGATAGTAAACATAAGTTGAATGAGATTTAAGTGGACAATATCAACGGGAGATATTTAAACCTATATATTATTATGCATCTAATTGAAAATTGAAACGTTATCTAACATGAAACATAACTAAAATTTGCAAGTGAATGCATTAAAAAATTACGTAAACAATAGTTAAAGCTTTTGAAATAAACTACTTCAGATTTAGTAATTCTAAGATTGTGTCATACATAACTCGACAATTAGTTACTTGTTTTAATTTATTTATACAGAAAAAGGTACTATATATTACATATTCAATACTAAAGGCTAGTTACGTCATTCAGTACTTTGATCATGATCAGTTAAGGTCACACATAAAACGAAGAATAAATATTATGATTGTAGAGTACTCGCGGCCATTTTGGTTCGTTCTCGTGACTGGGTGTACAGGACACGTCATTGGTGACTATCTCTTTCTCGCACACTCTCCGCATATAGCACCATTGTAACCCGACACGTTTCTTACACACAAGCGATTTCACAACACATTCGACACTTTCACAACTAAAATGTTTTGTTTATAAATTATGAATCCACAGAAATTTCATGACAAGGTTGTTTCTTTTCTTGTAATCTGCGTACTGCTTCAGCAACAAGGGCGCGTTGCTCCAGTAATTTGTCTACTAGATCAACGGGTTCTTGTTTCCTAATGTAATAAGGTGCAGCACGAGCTCGAGCTTGCAGGTGAAGCTTTTGTTTCAGGCTAAGGGTAAGTTCTTCCATGGCTGGTAATCTACTTGAGGCTAACGGTCGGCCTTCTTCGTCTGTAGAATGACGGTGGTCATATCTAGACCTCTCTTTCAACATGTTGAAATATAGAACAGTTATAAAACAGAAATTGATTAAGCGAGGGACTAGAAATTTCACCGGCAAGTAGGCAGCGAGCAATAACGTTTGCGAATGCCGACTGAATGAGCAAGTGAGCCAACGCGACCCTAGCGTCGGAAAGACAGGTCCCAGCGGGGGGTAGAGGTGGGGTGGGGGTAATGACGTAGTCAGATGCGCAGCCGTGCCGGGCTGTATACAAACAATACGATGGACGTAAATAAACACAAGACTGACTTGTTGTGCATGTATAGCGAGCGGTGTTATCTCTGTGTTGGTTGGTTTTGCTAGTCGGTCGACTGACTTACGTATGTAAGAAAGATAAATGTGACGAATACAGGTAGAAAGACGAGATGTATGAATTTATAATTTCTATGAATAATGTGCCTCCTTGGGTGAGCAACGGGTAATGTAGGGTACAATGACCAGTGTCTCGATAGTTGATAGTGTTCGTCAAATCAAATTTCATGTCGATTTAACAAATAGAAAATTACAAGGGATTTATTTCCACGTTGGGCCTAAGTTTCCCATATTCAGTGTCTTGGTGCAATGAAATGGAACTACTCATAAAACATTAGAGCTTCACAGTAAATCTGTGAAAATGGACCCACAAAGATTTAAATAACTTAAACATTCTACGCCCAAAATATTTATAAAATACTATAACACTATAACACAAAGTCTATTTAAATAAAGAAAAATCTATTTTAAAAATAGGAAGTTTTAACATAAAAAATAGCAGCGTAGTAATACAAACGATTAAACACAACAAAGATTAATAATTATTGTAGTTATAATGATCTACAAAACTAAGTAGGCAATTAGACTAAACAATGTGATTAAACATGATCCAACTGACCCGATCACGTATTTAAATTATGTAATGATATTTGTACCTAATCAAAATCTGAAGACTGCGAATAACCATTGACAATAAATAATACGCAATTATTTTGTATACACAGACGGCGTGCGATTCGTTGGAACAAAACTAAAAACGGGCAATGCCCTCGGTTTTTTCCGCACCATGATCACATTGGCTCGTTGACTTGCGTTCATTTAATTTTTATCTATATAGGTACTAGGTACTCATAGTTTATATACAAAACATTAATTCTATTATTATGATTAATATAAATGCATAATTTTATTGAAAAGAATTCATATCATCAACTCTTGTAAGCTAAACTAAAACATTAACAAAATAAAAAACACCACATGGTTTTACCACGTGGACTTTTTGTGTTTAATTGTATTACACTCTCTGGTCTGTTTTCTTGTGTTCAATGGTAGACAGTAAAACAATGCCATTGATTATGTTTGTAAATATTTTTGCTAGCTAAATGTTAATATATTGTAGAATAGTTAATTTTAATAAACCTTACTGCTTTCTATGTCATTGACATCTAAATAACGCGACTGTTGCTTTTTGTGAGCACATTTTTTATACATCTGTATCCAAAGCACAGTATACCTTGTAAGCTAATGAAATGGAAGTGGAGGGGATTATAAAATTATTGGTTTGATTATGGTTAAAGCGAGTGTTAGACATTACATGAGTAAGTAGTTAATGCACTGTTTAGACATTCAAATATTTGTGTACGAGTGTGTGATCCAACTTTGTTTCTAGTATTCTCTAAACGGTTAATATATGCTGGTCAAAATGCGGGCAGCCCGTTACACAAATAGGTTCCAAAATCTATGCATTACACAGGTGTCTACATAATTAAGTAGGTACCTACTTGTCTTTAACTACAGTTTATGTAAAGACATTGCCGTTGATTATTGTGGAAACTTTTACAGCAGTTAAGCAGCAAGTTAACCTGTTAAGCCAGTCAAATCAGCTACAAGCTACAAGTAATAATTCTCATATTCGCACTACTATCAGCAATATGTTGGATAACTACAAAATTATTGTGCTTTAACCTTGGAATAAAGATAAGGCTTGTTTCTACTACGCCTAATTTTATCTTGTAATCACCTGTTACGAGACTAGACGAGATCCGATAGGAGCAATCTAATTTATATTAATAGAATGTAGTCAAATGCCTAAATATATAAAGAATTGTAGATGTAGTATAGTATTTTTATGTTTGCTTTGAAATTTTAACACGTTTTTAAACAAAATAATAACCAAAATGTTAGAATGATAAAACCACTTTTTACGAATTTAGACGCGTAGGTATATTTGTTTTAGATTTTAGCCCGACATTTTGGAGACTTTGAAATCACACTAAACAAGTATTAGAGAATATTATGTTAGAATGAATTATGAACGACCAAATGTGTTCATATATTTTTAATCAAATAACGTCGTAAAACAGAATTCATATTAAATATTATATTAAGAACGACACAATTATAGTTTTTAGAGCAGTTATGCAGTTAAGATATTATTATTATTCTATTGTCAATAAGTAATTATACTATGTACCTACTTTAATAAATACAAGCGTGCCGTTATAGTATTATGTTTTATTATAAACAATAAATAGTAACTAGGCATATTTCCTTATTATGAACCTTCAGCCATTTATCAAAATAAGGAAAAGTTTCAAGTACAATACAATTCTAATAATATACTTATTTTGTAATACACATAGGCCCTTACAATGGAATGTAGACTATTGTTAGTATAACAAAAACAATATTCCTTGTAAAACAATACATTTTAATTTCATTGTTCTTGAAATAATTTTACTTCTAATATCATAAGACTTCTTTTAATGGTAAAAGATTTCTAGCTAATTTAGAATTTCATAATTTAAACTAAAACCACCTTATTACAAAACGTGGACTAAGTTTAAGCCACAGTTTAAGCCTGGCTTTTTAAACACTTCAATTGCGCATTTCAAGCAGATTTTTCTCAAATCCTAGATCTAACAACGACCTTAGTCTTAAACCGACGCCAAACTAGTGTCAGAGCGGGTCTAACTATCCAATTCCTCGTAAATAAATTTTGTTAAATCTGGATTTAACGTTGAGCCGCGTTTTGTAATAAGGGGGTATGAGACTTAGATGCAATTACGTTAATTTATAATTTTGATCGTTTGTTTGTTAGATTTAGTCATAAAACATTGTAACATTATATTTCCACATTTTATATTCACATAGTCATATCATTGTTAATAAATAGTTAAGAATTATGTATGGCGGACATTTCAATAGGTAGATAACTTTTCATCTATGCTGTATTACATAATAAAACACATGATAGATCAACTTGAAACAATTGTTACTGAAGTCTCACGGGACTGTCCGTGTTAGATAATTAAATTTATTATTAATTAAATGGATAGTAGATATATAATGGGTATAAAAGTATTTTAAGATAATATTAGTCTTTAATATAGCGATAAATTACAAAAAAAAGCGTCTGACCATATTACGCCATTTTAATTTTAGAACCGAGTGTGTTTAGTCTAAAGAATAGTCGTGTATGGCTGTTTACGAAGCACGTGCTAAATATCTATATTTTTTGGAACACTAAAGTTCAAACCAAAGAAAAAAGTTCAAACCAAAAAAAAAGAATTTGGCCAAAGAAAAAAAGTTTATGTAAACCTGTTTATTTATAAAAATTGCCAATTATTGAATAGCCACATACCCTGCTTACAGCTGTTATGTATTGGTTTAATTTATTATATAAGTGAAAGTATGTATGTTTTGGTGTTTTGGTACAATCATGCAATTTACCTACACTTTTAAAATCGTATACCTACTCCATTGAGATGATTTTATTTACATTAAATAGTCAGTATTATGGGATAACAAGGACCTAAGTAGATAATTTAGGTTAAGTATTACGTAAATATGCGGCAAACAATTTTATTATAGAAATGGGAACATGATGTTTTAGCACGATTGAATTATGTATTAAGAAATTCGTACATGCAAGCATGTGATGTTACCGAATAATTAGAAAAATAATATTTTCTTTCAACAAAAGGTTTTAAATGTTTACCTATGTGAATAAATTTACTTGAATTTTATAAATATCTTATAACAGTCAATAAAAAAACTTACGTTTAAAAGACAACGAACTGTTTAACTACAACATTGCCATCTAGTGTCGAATAGCAGAATTAAATACATGCTTTCGCACGAATGTGCTAGGTGGCACTAGTATTGGGTATATTCAGGTATATTAGATATATTTCTGCATTTTAGACTCCGTTTATACAATAGACTGTAATAAGATACCGTATACGTAACTAATCCGTTGTTCGGTATCTACTATTGTATGTAAGTCAATTAAGTAACCAACGGTTTTAACATTTAAATTAGATACTATTGGAAAAGGCTGCTATTGCCTAGGTAAATATCGATGCGTCGGCGCAACTTCCGGGAAAAATTACCATTTTCCACTTCTAAAAAATAATAAGTTAATTTACGACTTTTTTATTTATCTTTTCTGAAAGCAAAACTGGGTCGTTTTTACGAATACCTGCCGGAGGGACCCTGGAAACCCTTCTAGAACAAATACGGAAAGCCGGGACAAATAGCTACTATTGGAGGAGGAATTTTAAGGAAAACAAGCTGCCACGCAACGAAAATTAACTAGGTAGTACTTCAGATATTTTCTATCTGTGTAATAGTTATTAAGTTATCATCATTAATCAGTGGAAATAGTCCTCAGGCTGTTTAATTTTGTGAAGCGCTTTTTTTTTTTTTGGCATCGGTTTTACTTTTGCCAGTTTCAAGTAAAAATTAGGGAAATAGTAGGTAGTAGTACAACAAAGGAACGAACGGAAAATTTAGAAAAGGAATCAGGAAAGTTTATATAAAAATAAATAGAACATTTATTTTTATATAAACTTTCCTGTGAACCATGTCTTTTATAAAATATCCCTGTTCAAAGTTTTCGTAGATAGAGTACTCTGTTTTTAATGGAATCTTTGGTATTTCTTAAGGGCCTACATCAATATTATCGTATATCATCGCCGACACGTACATATTAACACAGCCAGTAGGCACAGAAAATGAAGAATTAGGGATACTTTTCCTATTTACTCAAAATCTACTAAATATATTTTAATTCTGATTTACGTGTTTCTATATATAATAGTTACTTTTGTTTTTAAAGTTATTTTATTAGTTAATACGCGATAATAGACCGACAAATGAAAAAAATAAAAAATTTGAGAGGTTGTTTCGCTAAGATTTTCTATCGAGAAAACTTTTTTCAATCGCGTTTCTGAGTTTATGCGATCCTAGATCATATATTGAAAAAACATATACTTAAAAATTAGAGCTCTAGCCATTCAATCTAAAGAAACAATGAAAACTTCGTACATAGAAAAATGCACGAAGCTATTTTGGTATCCTCTTAACTATTCACAATTTTTCACAAATTTCATTAAATTTCGAATTTTCTAATATAGGCCTTGAAATAATTTTACTTTTCTTAAATTATTATTTTATTTATTTTATTTAAGTAAAATACATACAGTTGTTATTAAATCTAACTTAATATTAACAGTGTAGCATAAACCAAACATTGGTTTTTCCGCACACTGGTATTCGTCTTGACGTAAATTTATATATTGTATTAATAACACATGATGCCAAACAAAACAGTGTATGTATAACACCGCTTTGTCTAGCATCACGTAAGGTTAACATCTACGAGTAAGTTACAAGTTTAGTTTGTGGGTAGGTACAATGTTATCTTATTGTTTTTATCTCACTGAATACCGCTTATACGAATACGGCGGCAGCTCGCACGGTGAAAACATACGGGTGAATATTATGATGACTAATTTTATTAATTTTATTTAGTAAGTATTTATAATTTTTTTTTTTTTAATTTTTTTTTTTATTATTATTATTTTTTTTTTTTTTTTACATGAATTTAGATAAGAAGTAGTTTTTTAACTTGTATTTTATATTGGTTTCTTTTATTTGTTTTTTTATGTTCTCAGGTAGGTCGTTAACTAACCTAGGTATTTGGTATTGAAGACTCTGTTTGCCATAGAGATTGTAGTATTTAGGCACTGTGTATATAATTTTCATCGCGCTTCGTGTTTGTCTTTTGTGCTGCACAATGTTTAGGTACAACTCATTAAAATAGTTTTCAATGAGTAGTATATACTTGACTTGTTCATGTACGGGTATTATCTTAGAGTAGTAGAAAAGCTTATTTATGTCCCCATTAATCTTCTTCTTGATTTTTTCAGGTGTAATGATTTTCAATATTCGCGTCTGCAGATTATAGATTAGATCGAGGTGCGACTTGCAAGTTCTGCCATAACTGCTTAGACCGTAATTTATAGTTGTTTCTCCTAGTGCTTTGTACAATTTTAAAACAGTGGAGTATGGTATCTGCTGTTTGACTATACTAAATTTAGCCAGCATTGCACGTAGCTTGTCACCTATAAATTTAATATGATCCGTCCATTTGAATCTGTCATCTATTATTAGTCCGAGATATCTGTGCTTGCTTACTACTTCTATTAATGCACAGTCAGATGTACAGTTATTAGTATGAAGACATTCATGACTATGTGATATGATCTCAGGTATGGTTTGACTACGGTTTTGGCTGGAACTCACGTAAATTACCTCGCTTAGGTACATTTTAGGTTTATCTACCTACGTAGTATTCGTTTGATAGCACCTACCTATTTGTATCTAATAATAATGTGTATTTTTGTAATGAGTGTGCAGATTATTAATCTTAACTTGCGTGGACCTACAATGGAAACAAATAGAAAATAGATAATTAATAAGATTTAAACCTACGTATGTACCTGGAGTTTCAATGCAATGGAAGCCTTAAGGAAAAGAATCGAATTAGACTGCGATTTAAAAAATATAAAAATCCAATGGATGGGGTCGTCTTAGATCTATTAAAATTCAGAACAAGACAATTAATGCAGGCGTGTTTTAAAAAATATTGCGATAATCTAGAAAAGAATATCAGCAAGAACCCTAGGTATTTCTGGACATATATTAAGCAGAAACGTAACTGTAGTAGTAATTTACCCTCCTGTATGCATATAGATGATGATAAGGCAACCGATGCAGCCAAAATCGGTAATCTATTCGCTAGGTATTTCTCATCCACATTCAGTGAACGAACTCATTATCAGGTAACTGCAGTAAATTCCGGAAATTATCTTTCTGCTGACAATGCACTTAGTTTAAACAATATAACCCTATCTGAGTCAGATGTACTACATAAATTAATAAAATTAGACTGTAATAAAGGTCCTGGTCCGGATGGGCTGCCGCCAATTTTCTTGGTTAAATGTGATGAGCAACTTTCATTTCCATTAACATTTATGTTCAATGATTCATTACGTAGAGGACAGTTTCCTAAAAACTGGAAAACTGCTAAGATAGTACCCGTTCACAAAGATGGCCCTAAAAAGATTATCAGAAACTATCGACCTATTTCTATTCTGTCTGTTATACCAAAATTGTTCGAGTCTTTAATTCATCCGTATTTAAACAATCTACTCAAATCACACCTAATCACACAACAACACGGGTTCGTTAAAAAAAGATCCACAACTAGGTACTAATCTTGTTGCATTCACAAACACCGTATCGCAATATCTGGATCAGGGTACTCAAGTGGATGTGGTGTACACGGACTTTAGCAAGGCCTTCGACAGGGTGGACCATGCAATTCTAATGTCAAAACTTGACGGCATGGGTGTGGGTGGGTCTGTCCTGGCGTGGCTTGGATCGTATCTGGCAAATCGTAGTTTCTATGTTGCGGTTGATGGAAGCAAGTCCTCTAAATTTGATGTCACTTCAGGTGTGCCCCAGGGCTCACATCTGGGGCCCCTTTTATTTCTATTTCTCATTAATTCTATCTCGGAGTGTTTTCATAATACAAATTTTTATCTATTTGCAGATGATCTTAAAATTATGAAACCTATTAATAGCCTACAGGATTGCAAATCAGTTCAGGATGATATTGACCGCTTGGTTGGATGGTGTGAAAGAAATAAGTTGTTTCTGAATGCTGATAAGTGTTATTGTATTACAGTTACCAAAAATAAAACAAAAATACAAGGGGCCTATGCCATAAATAGCCAATTAATCAGACGAGTTGATGTCATTCGTGACTTGGGAGTTTTGGTCGACAGTAAGCTCTCATTTAATGCACACTTAGATAGAATTATATTAACTGCTTCCAAGATGGGTGGGTTTATAGGCAGAAATACCAAATGGTTTACGCGTCCAGCAACTAAAATCATCCTCTTTAATACATTGGTGCGCAGTACCCTGGAGTACTGCTCACAAGTATGGTCACCTCACTACCAGGTCCATAGGGACAGGATAGAACGAGTTCAGAGAAGATTTCTTGGTCAGCTTGCGTTTAATATGAAATTGCATCACTCTCTAAATTCTTATAGCGCTCGCCTTGGACACTTTAACATGATTTCACTCAACAATAGGCGCAGGATTCTTGATCTTTCCTTTCTTTACAATATGTTTAGAAATAATATAGACTGTCCTGAATTGATGGCAAACATTTATATAACGGTCCCTAACAGGTTACCACGCTCAAGTGTCTACAAACTGTTCACCTTAAGTAGATATAGAACTAACATCGGTCTTAACGCGCCTTTAACAAGAATGCTTAAGGGCCTACATCAATATTATCGTATATCATCGCCGACACGTACATATTAACACAGTCAGTAGGCACAGAAAATGAAGAATTAGGGATACTTTTCCTATTTACTCATAATCTACTAAATATATTTTAATTCTGATTTACGTGTTTCTATATATAATAGTTACTTATGTTTTTAAAGTTATTTCATTAGTTAATACGCGATAATAGACCGACAGATGAAAAAAATAAGAAATGAGAGAGGTATTTTCGCTAAGATTTTCTATCGAGAAAACTTTTTTCAATCGCGTTTCTGAGTTTATGCGATCCTAGATTATATATTGAAAAAACATATACTTAAAAATTAGAGCTCTAGCCATTCAATCTAAAGAAACAATGAAAACTTCGTACGTAGAAAAATGCACGAAGCTATTTTGGTATCGTCTTAAGTCTTATAATGATCTCACACACATATTGAACTTGGATATTTTTAATGATAGATTGGCAGCAGTGAAGAAAAGATTCACTGAATATCTTGAGCCAGGATTCTGAATAATTTCTTATTCTTTGATGTCTTGGTACCTAAATTTTTTTCTTTTGGTTTATTCTTTCTGTGATTTTATTGTTGGGGTGAAGTTTTTTATTGTTTCTGGTGACTATTTTTGTAATTACTCCTAATTGCATGTATTATATCTTTATTCCTTTTAGAAATTAGAAAAATAAAAATTATTATTCTTATTTTTAAAATTGTGTTAGCTGTGGTTGCCTGTAACTGAATGAACACAAGGCAAGTTTCTAATTTATAATTGTTACTGTGATTTTGTATGTGTATCATTTGTTGGTGATCCTAAAAATAAATAAATAAATAAATAAATGAAAATATGCTAGTCAAGCCGGTAAAGCTACCATTATTGTTTATACTTATGGTCTTATTCATAATGACTTATAAGAGGTTTAAAAGTTCGCTAAAATCGGTTCGCGAAAATTGTCAAAACTTGTTATTCATGATAGTTTTTTTACGATGAAACATTTATTATCTCTCCGATAAAATTCAAAAAAAAAAATTCTCATTTCTTTGTCGCACCTATAACATGTGGAATTCTCTACCTGCGCACGTCTTTCGGTCTGGTTACGATATGGGGTTTTTTAAACGAGGCGTGAAGAGGCACCTTGCGGGCCGGCAAGGCCGCGGCGGCTAGTGCATATACACTGTAGTAACCGCCCTCGCATTTGGATTGCACTTCCACTAAACATCAGGTGGACTGCAGTCATTTGCCCAACGCTTTCGATAAAAAAAAAATTCCGTTTAAACCTCCGATAAGTCATCATGAATAAGACCATTAATTTACACCCGCTTACAAATATTATTATCTATCCACTTAACTTCTGCATCAAGCACTTTAATATCCGATACAATTAGGTGCATGTTACGTCCAATTCGCGGCTTGATAGCCTGTTTACTCATGGCCGGATTAACCCGGTAACGAAAGAAGTGACAGGCCCCGCCCCGTGCATTTAATGGCCTCGTACCTCAAACCCCTCCTTGAATCGCTATGGCAGTTACGGGGCCCGTGAGCGTACCCAGCTTCTGGTCTTCAAGGATATTTATACTAATGTTTAGAATAGGCGTCTGTTTCTCGGCCCAATCAGGGGTATAGCCATGAAGGGGCCGCTCACCTAAGCTACGGGCTCGGGGCTGTCCCAATCCTGTACTGTGTTTACAAACAAGTTCTAATAGGGATGTTCTAGAGAAAACAATATCCAATAATGCTCGCCATAAGCAACAAAGCATGAAGTGGCCGGTTAGTTGTAGATGTTACCGTGTAGTCCCACTGTTACCAAGATATTACCTCACCATACTAGGGATGGGTAATTTAAGCAGTTTCGCTAATCGATAAACTTTAATTTGTTGCTAAAACTAAAAAAACTAAAAAAGCGCCCGTATGACGTAAAGTTTAAAATCTCATTTTAACAATTATTGCATTGTTAACTGTCCTTAGCAAATGAAATAAATTTCTATGGTGATGGGTGAAAATCACGTGTAAAGTTTCCGTTATATTGATACAGACTGAGCTATTAAAAGCGTGTTAAACATAAATACATATCTATTATTATATTGAAAATTAAATATTTTGTTGTATATTGAAAACGTGGTATTATTTATTTCTACGGTTTTCTATAAAAAATACAGCGCTGTATGTCATGGCTTGTTGTAAGTGCAAAGCGGAAAAGACAAACTCGGACACAGGGCATACTATGCAGCAGAAGTTTATTTCTTCACTAGCTGTTGCCCGCGGCTTTGTACGCGTGGAATACAGATTTTTTTTCCCGATTTTGCAACATTATTCGCTGATGTTCCGCTCCTATTTATTTTAGCGTAATGTTATATAGCTTAAAGCCTTTCTCGACAAATAGACTACGAATAATAATTTATTAATTAGAAATTTCCTGAGTTTTGCGCCTTGAAACAAACAATATCTTCAGTTTTATAATATTTAGTATAGATTAGTACAAATGAACAAGCTAGATAATAAAGTCCATGTACATTTGAGTAAACAACAGCTGCCTTGGTATTCATGCTATCAGAATTTCACTACGATAATACACTACATAGGTACGTATGACTGCGGACGACGGATACTGTAGCTACGCTTAGTCATTACAAGGATATACCTATCTTATCTTAACTTTGATTTCGATATCTTATATCGATACCTAAAATAATAACACAACAGATATCAGAATCTGTCAGCTAATGATTTAACTGACACAGTGTATAAGTTTTGTTAAAATAAACACGTCGGTTAAGCGTTTTAATTTTATTTTAATAAATCTTAAATCGAAAACTACATAGCTTCTTTATAAAAATGTGTGGACGGAGGAGAGTATAATCCCCCACACTAGGAGTTCAAGTAAAGGAAAGCAGAATACAAACATTGTTTTTTAAATGTATCTAAAAATTATGTTCGGTTTTCTACCATAAGATTATAAAATTGAACATCACTAGTGGCAGAGTCATTACGCAGACAAGCAACTAAAATGTCGAAAGAAAGTGAACGTAATATGCTGCTACCACGGCATGGCGGCAAGCTGGCAGTACGATCAAATGCCTTCGCCTATAAACTCGTATCAAAACGAAGGCTAATAACACGCGAAACATAAAAATAAAAATATAATGTTCATATAAACAAATATTTTATGAATTAAACTTGCTTTAAAAATAATTATTTCATGACTTTTGTTTTGTTACTGTAGTGATTAATATATAAAAATGGATTTATCAGGGGAAGCAAGCAGTGGATCGCGTGTTATTTTACCTCGTCATATAAGTGCTGGGACAACACTTCCAGAAAATAATCATGAAATAAACTCTACGTTATTGTGTCATAGTTACAGCAATCATCCAGACTTCACGAATTATTATACAGGTAATAACATATTTCTTTGGTGCCATTAAAAACAAGAAGTTGAAGTTGAACATATTTCTTGTTAAAAATATCTATTATGTTTTGCATAAAACATATTAAATTTTCAGAACGCTTTCGCGGTAGGTTAAGTAATACATAATTTAGTATATTTAGATAGGACGTTATTCAATATAATAAACTTTATAATATCCGGAATACATTAAATATGTTGCGTTGCCTAAAATTACTTATTTAAATATAATATATGTACTTACAGGGCAGGTTTCTTCACTGGGTACAATAGGCACATTGTCAGGGCTTCCCAATTATTAGGGACCCTTAGTCCCTACTTCATCGTATTTTTTATACCTAAATCTAATAGGTTAATAGATTATAGCGGGTCATATATTATCAGAGTGTGCCCAGTGCCTCGTGTTCCCAGAGCCTCTATATGGTAAACTATGGGCCCTGATTCCGTATACCTACCTATTACTCGGTATACCTTTGTGATCGCTTACCAGATCTACGAAAAACGAAATTTATAACTAATGTTTGTACTGCGTCTGGGTGTTTCTATGTATTATAAGTATGTATGTGTAGTTTATGTATATCCGTATTCTGGTACCCATAACACAAGCATATAAGCTTAGCTTGGGACCAGAGGACGTTGTGTGAAATGTCCATGAACATTTATTTATTACTATTAAAATATGATTACGTATAGGTACGCGAGCCCTCACTAAGCTCAGCTTTCTTAACACGCTTTATTAGATTAGTTCATATTTATCCTTAAACAAGCTGATGCCCGCTACTCCGTACGCGTAGAATTTTAGATCCCTATATATTTTGTCACCGTTGAAACCTTCCCTGGACTTTCACGAATATTTCAAGACCAAAATCACCAAAATCGGCCCAGCCGTTCTCGAGTTTTAGCGAGACTAACGAACAGCAATTGATTTTTATATATAAGATTATGTAGTTATTTATATAAGTAACGTACCTAATCTTTAAAAGTAATTTTCGCCCCCTTGCAATAGTTGGATCTGAAATCTGCACACAGACTAAGGAACGAACCGAAGACAATACAAAATTTTTAATAAAGACTGGTCAAATATGAGTTGGACTCGGACACGAAAGTTTCCGTAGGTACCATAATCATCATAATACTAGCAGTTCCCCACTACTTCTTACGCATGGAATCAAGAAAATTTTCCCCGATTTTGCAACTATGCTGTGCTCCTATTAGTCGCAGCTTAATGTTATTATAGCCTATAGGCTTCCTCGATAAATGGACTATCCAACACAAAAAGAATTTTTCAACTCGAATTAATATTTCTTGAGATTAGCGCGTTCAAACGCACAAACCCTTCAGCTTTATAACAATAATAAAAAATAAAATAATAAATAAATATTCATGGACATTACACACGACGTCCTCTGGTCCCAAGCTAAGCTTATATGCTTGTGTTATGGGTACCAGAATACGGATATACTACATAAACTACTTTTCTTTTGTAAATACATACTTATAATACATAGAAACACGCAGACGCAGTACAAACATTTGTATGATAATTATAAACATCGCACAAATGATTATTCCGAGCGGGAATCGAACCCGAGACCTAATGAACAGCAGTCCGTTACATGAACCACTAGACCACGAGACCCGTCAATCTTATATATAAAATTCACGTGTCACAGTGTTAGTTACCGTACTCCTCTGAAACGGCTTGACTTTTATGAAATTTTACATGCATATTCAGTAGGTCTGAGAATCGGCCAACATCTATTTTTCAAAACTTTTTTTTTGTATGGCAAAACAACGTTTGCCGGGTCAGCTAGTATTACTATAGATACAACAATAATAGCAGCAACATAATAGACAGCAGGAGGATGATAATGGTGAGTATTCATATTCATTATTTATTGCATTCATGTTGTTCACAAGTTGGTACATAATATAATTTTTAAATAGACTCAAACATGAGCCCTGTTAGGGCACAGCAATATGGTTTAAAACTAAACAGTTAGGTTAGACTCAAAATAAACATAACAAACCTAATCATAAATCTTCTAAATAATAAACTATTACAATACTATTGCTGTAGCATCAACTGACATACACAAACTGAAATTTTCAGTTTAATAATTATCACCTATATCCCCCAAATAATGGAATAAAGCCAAGATAATTTAATAGCTATTCCATTTTTGGGGACTATAATGGAATAAAGCCAGGATAATGATGATGATGATTAGTTTTTGTTGTTGTAGCATCAACTGATATAAACAAACTGTGAAAATTTCAGCATATACATATAGTAGATAGAGATACAGCCTGATAGATGGACGGACGTCGGACAGCGAACTCTCAGTAATAGCAATAGGATCATGGATTACCGTTTCGTACAGAACCCTAAAAAATATCCAGTATTTTAAGGGCCTACATCAATATTATCTTCGACATGTACATATTAACACAGCTAGTAGGTATAGAAAATAAAGAATTAGGGATATTTTTTTTGTTTACTCAAAATCTACTAAATATATTTTAATTCTGATTTACGTGTTTCTATATATAATAGTTACTCATGTTTTTAAAGCTATTTCATTAGTTAATACGCGATAATAGACCGACAAATGAAAAAAATAAAAAATGAGAGAGGTTGTTTCGCTAAGATTTTCTATCGAGAAAACTTTTTTCATTCGCGTTTCTGAGTTTATGCGATCCTAGATCATATATTGAAAAAACATATGCTTATAAATTAGAGCTCTAGCCATTCAATCTAAAGAAACAATGAAAACTTCGTACGTAGAAAAATGCACGAAGTTATTTTGGTATCCTCTTAAGTGTATTTTTTAGTTTTTGAACTAAGCAATTTATTCTAGTTTATATTTATTCTCATTCATTCAGATAGTCATATTACCTAATACCTACCACTTCATCTCCACGGGTGATATAAGAGTTAGAGCGATAATGGAAGTAAACAACATATTATTCTAAAATATACGTAGGTACCTATTACTCGATTGTGATAAATACATTTGTAAATATTTGTGGAAAGATTAA
Organism: Orgyia antiqua; assembly: GCA_916999025.1. Classification (NCBI taxonomy): domain Eukaryota; kingdom Metazoa; phylum Arthropoda; class Insecta; order Lepidoptera; family Erebidae; genus Orgyia; species Orgyia antiqua. Next base: position 7,008,728 of record OU779869.1, read on the forward strand.
CTGCAAAAGATAACATAAAAAAAGATAAGCAAAATGTGGCTTCTTTAAATTTCGTAATAGGTACGTTATAAGATTTATGTGTTCATATTGACCATAGAAATATTTTCCTGAATGAAACTGAATTTGAAAGTTATCATTTTTACATGTCATTAGTGAGCTTATATATTTAAAACTACGCAACGGATTTTGATGCGTTTTTTTTTAATAAATACAGTAGTTCAAAGGAATGACTGTTTTATATAATTTGTTAGAGTTTGGTTATCAAATGCCATGCGTATAAAGTTGCCGGCAATTACTATGTTTAATAAGTATGTTTACTAGCTATCGCCTCCAACTTTGTACGCGTAAAATTTAAAAACCCTAACAAATTATACAAAAAGAAATATCCTATTAAACTCAACACATCATCATTCATTAAACTTCTATTGGTCTTATTCATAATGACTTATCGGAGGTTTAAAAGTTCGCTAAAATCGGTTCGCGAAAATTGTTAAAATTTGTTATTCATAATAGTGATAATAGTCTTTTTACGCTAAAACGTTTATTATGTCTCCGATAAAATCTCCGTTTAAACCTCCAATAAGTCGTTATGAATAAAACCAAATCTATTAAAAGTGACGACATCAAAATCCGTTGCGTAGTTTGGAAGTTCACATAGGGACATACTCGTACATACAAAAAAATGACTTTGTTTTATAATAAGTAAAGATAAAGAAGCTGTTATTTTGTTAAATATTCCGCAAATAGATAAATTATTATTTTGTTAAATATTCCGCAAATAATTAAGTAGGTACCTACGAGTACTTGTGAATACTACAATTACTACTGATTTCCATCTATTATCATTATATTTTTCTTATTATGATAGAATATGAATATACAATAAAATATTAATAATTACAGACCTATACGTGACTAATTATGACCATAAATTTTTATTTGCTCGTTAAGATTTTAGTTGACAATATGTTTCCTAGATGTAAAAAAAAAGTTATGACCTTACTTAAATTTTTAATTATGATAAAACATAATGATTATTATTGTTTTAATAATAATTAATTAAAAACTAAAGGAAGAGCTATTTAGCTTTAACCAACGCAACGGGAAGTCAAACTCGATCTTAGATATCTAAAGCGATAATCTACTATACAAAAATAAGTCGGGTTTTCCTTCCTCACGCTATAACTCCAGAACGCACGGGCCGATTTCCACGGTTTTGCATTCGTTGGAAAGGTCTCGGGCTCCGTGAGGTTTATAGTCCTTTTTTTTTTTTACTTTTTTTGGTATGGCAAAACAACGTTTGCCGGGCCAGCTAGTCTTTAATAAAGTTATTACTTCATTATTAGTTTAGTCAATGCAATTTAACATTAAATAAGCTTTTATTTGTTAATTTTTTGGAATTTTCATAACAATAGGTATAATTTCTATTTCTTTTAAATTATGGTTCCTTAAAAGTAAATTAAAACTTTCTTTAATAGTGTTATGTATAAAAAATATTTTTAAGCTTGTAGTTTTAGATAAAAAAATTTCAATTTACATAGAATGATTCGAGATAATAAACAATATAATAGATTTATTTATTTTATCTATACTCATATTATAAAGCTGAAGAGTTTGTTCGTTTGTTTCTTTGAACGCGCTAATCTCAGGAACCATTAGTCCCATTTGAAAAATTAATTCAGTGTTGGATAGTACATTTATCAAGGAAAGCTATATGCTATATAACATCACGCTGCAACTAATAGGATCGAAGCAGTCGTGAAATATGTCGCAAAAGCGGGATTTTTTTCTAGTCGCAGGCAGCAGCTAGTTTATTTATAAAATATACTTCATGCACACAAAGCAGATACATAGGCGGACTCAATGCCGAGGGCATTGTCTACCAGTCTACCTTTGAGTGATGCAAAAAAATAGTTTAAGTAGGTAAGTGCACTACTTGTAAATTAATTAAAAGCACAAACAAACAGAGTTCTCTTGTTAACATCTAGCACTTAGCACTCAGGAATGCAGAGGTCGTGATCAACCTTTGATTTGCATTGTCACGAGTTTTAATAAATTAGGAGTTAAACGCTTCTATTAGTTACATATTCGTAAATCCTATAGTATTAAACAACTAGTTGTAACCCATGATTTTGTATACATAGAATTTAGAAACCAAATCTTAGAAAATCATACAAATAAACATTTCTCCAGAACCACTCTATCTATTAATGACCGTATCAAAATCCGTTCAAGAGTTTTGACGATTTAAGCTCATATAGATCAATGCGTCAGTATGTTTATTTTATTGAAGTTGAAGAATGGTTGTCTTTAAGTGATCACTTTATGTAATGAAATTACCATATGTACATAGCCTAATTCTTTTGTTTTCTCTATTTCTTATAAAGTGATACCATAAACGACTTTTCTATATTTCTAAAAAACTAGATATATGACTCGTGACTTTGTCCGCATAAATGCCAATTTCCATGATTCTATAACCACTATCCTGCTCACGGACTATCTATATCTAAGATCGTTTCTGGTTGTAGGTAATATGACGTAACCTTGTAGAAGTAGATCCTCTATTTTCTTAGACATGAATAATTGAGAATTTTTAAAAAACAAATTCAATTGACTTCATGTGGCTTTGAAATTTGAGGGTTTTCCTCGATTTCTCACGAGATAACCATCAGATCCCGACCTGGGACCAAACGGGAACCACCAGCTTTAAAATAATTAAAATCGCTTTGCCTAGTTAAAAGATATGAGATAAAAAACATAAAAAAAAAACAAAAAAAGCATACAGACGAATTGAGAACCTCCTCCTTTTTTTAAGTCTGTTAAAAATTCTTATAAAATGTCCAAAATTCTTCCCTTACTACCATTTCAGGACCATAGTTGTAGCCATTAAGATACACTTGCAAAATTGTTACGCCATTGCTAAAACCTATATACTATAGATAGGTATACCATAATAAAGTAGGTACCTAGCACCAGATCTTATAAACAGCAGGTCACGCTCTACTAAATCAGGTTAATTATCACCAACACGCACGTCTTAACTAATATATATATCTATTGTTGTACTAATTAACCGGCTAGTTCATCATATTGACATTGGTACCAATTCTATATGCATAACTAAACTTAACTAACATTATGAAAATTAATAGTGTCACAATTCGTCTACACACACAGCTTATGAAGAAAATTTAAAGTGAGTTATGTAGATTATTGTTATATACCTATCGTCCAAGCAGCTACAAGATAATTAAGCTTTTATTTTATCTGTAAAAGTGCTTCCCGTATTGTAGTGATAAGCGATACACGGTTCAAGGAGATTCGCGTTCCATAGTTACCTACCTGTCCGTGTGGTGACGGATTAAGAATACAAGTGTCACCCCCCCATCTCCTACCCAGGGTGGTGTAGAAGTCAGCTAAGGGATATTGTATACAGATAACATCCTCTGTGAGAGACGGAGAACTCGAAAATAAACCCTGTGCCAATACGCCTGGTCAGCGTGGCACAGTAGACCATAATCCCTCCCAATGTGGAGGAGGCCCGTGCCCAGCTGTGGGACGTTAATGGGCTGGAGAAGAAGTTACCTACCTATATTTTCACTTGCGTCTCCAGCTTGCACTTAATATTGTACGCCTCCCGCATAGCTTATCTATAATCATCCTGTCTTTGTATAACGTGACCATTTTTTCTTTGACTCAAAACGGGACATCGGTTTGTATTGTAAGTACTTAAACTAAAATTAAATGAAAAAATAACACTTTTAAGTTATTTATTCACAAAAAGCTAGTAGTGTCATAAAATATTGCGTTTAATTATAGATAAATAGATAGACAGATAGATTAACTCTTTATTGTACACATTTACAAGAAACAGAAAACAGAAATTAAGCTTAAAACTACTTACAAATGGCGGCCTTATCACATAAAGTGATCTCTTCCAGGCAACCATGGGATGGATAGAAAAGTTAGGGATTAAAATAAAGTGGGGCTGCAGTGTACAAGTATATTAATGTAAAGGAAGAAAAAAAAAGGAATAAATAATAATGTTATTATTATAATAAAATAAATAAGTAAATATTACTTAAAATATACTATAAGTACTTATTATTATATTTATCAAAAGAACAAATTTGCTTTATTATATACTCTGGGCATGTTTTTTTTAAATATTAATCTTCATCATCATCATCGCCTTTAAAACTGATACCTGTCACCATTGCCTGTAACTAAGTTTTCTCAGATGTCCACAATTTGTTCATTACGGAAAATACATACTATCTACTGGAGTTCGGTTTCTGAAAACGGGACAATTTTGCGACCCAGAGGTAGTTACCGGGACACAGGGACTCGTAGTTGTAAAAAGGGACAGCCCCGTTTAAAACGGGATGTGTGGTGACATTACCTTTGTAGTAAGTACTAATAATTTACAATAATTTCATTTATTAAGTACTAGCCTTGCCACTAGTGTTGCCTGCGACTTATTACATCTAGAATTTAGAAAATTTTCCGTTTTTGCAACATTTTTCACTGATGCTTCGCTTACATTGGACGCAACCTGATTTTATATAGCCTATAGCTTTCTTGATAAATGTGCTGACCAACACTGAAATAATTTTTTTAATTAGACCCGTGGTTCTCGAGTTTGGCGCGTTTAAACAAACAAACTCTTCAGCTTTATGTTATTAGTATAGTTAAACACAGCGAGTCAATTTCAAAAAATAAAATTTAAAAAGTTATATAAAATTGTAGGCATCATTTTTAACAAAATACATAAAAAAAGTTGTCAAATAGTTTTTCCCTACGACCGGTATCACAACTTTTACACCGAATAATACGTATATTGGGTGTTAGTTATGTGTAAACTTGGTTTTAAATAATATTTGTGGAGTCTTTGTTTTGTTAAGATAACAATGTTCTTTACATACTTTATTTATATTAGCCATGCCGTCGAATGAATGCAAAGAAAAAAAATATTACGTTTGTTAATATAGGGAACTTTTTCTCCATATTGATTGGCAATGGTTTTTAACATAGATAGATAGATAGATAACACTTTATTTGTACATAATTACAATTCTAAATTCACAATTTAAAAAATTATAAATATTATAACAAAGGGCGGCCTTATCGCAAAATGCAATCTCTTACAGGCTCCCTTAGGATGGAGAATAAATACATAAAATCGTAACGTAGTTGAAAGTGTTATACAATAGAGAAAAATTATAATGTAAATAAATACAAAATAAAGTACATTAATAAAATATAGATACATGTTATATAAACATACCAACATGTCATACATATACCTACAAATATATAAGTACACAATACGCAATATATATTATTATAATACAAATATATACAATACATTATTATTTCTAATAAAAAGAAGAGACAGAATAAAAAATAAAAAAAAATTATGTCGCTAGTGATAAATAATAGTGATACATAATAATTTTAATTACATACAATTGACGAAAAAAGCATAAAAAGAAAAAACCACAAATCCAATATTATAGAGTAGATGCTCTATTTATTAGGGTAGCTTTTAACGCCTCGGCCAGTTACTGATTTTTTTAAATTGACTTCTTTTTTTCACTTCTGTTCTGTATTTTTTTTATATAAATTCCTAGAAATCGGTGTTCAGGTGAATGAAATTGTAAGCAAGTGACAACTAAGGTATATAACAGCCTGCGAATTCACCCGCGCTTTTAGTTATTGAGCCCACCTTCCCCGAATATACAACAAACCATAACAAATTACATAAAAAGCCATCCTCTTGAACCACTCTATCTATTAAAAGGAGCCACATCAAAATCTGTTGCGTAATTTTGAAGATATAAGCTCACATAGGGACATACATACAAAAATAATGACTCTATCTCTATACTAATATTATAAAGCTGAAGAGTTTGTTTGTTTGTATGAAAGCGCTAAGGAACCACATGGCCTATTTTAGTTCTTTAGGCTATTTAACATCACGCTACGACCAGTAGAAGCGAAGCAGTAGTGAAAAATGTTGCCAAAACGAGGAAAATGTTCTAAATTCCACGTGAACGGAGTCGCGGGCAACAGCTAGTTTTATAATAAGAAAGATTATTAAGTAAAGAAAACCTTAAATATAGATTGAGATAAGTCCAGTTACTGTGGTATTTACAAGGTCACACAACATAATTGTCAACCACCCCGAACATGCAGTTTTTTATCAATTAACTTATGCGATAAGCAAATCGTTATTAACCTTTAAATGATCTTGTTTTGTTATAAAAAAGGGTCACGTTTAATACGAAATATATTAATTCAATTACAATTTATTGGCAATGTAAGATTTATGGATCGATTTTACAAGTCCCTACATTGTAGATATAATTATAAAGATGCGGAATTAATCGATTACAAAGCAGATATAATAATGTCAAGAAGTTCAAGGAGTGGACACCGTGCCAGACGAAGGCAACTTGATTTGTAAGTAAAAATAAATCTCAAAACTCTAATTAACTCGTGTCAAAATCTGATAATAAAATTGTTACAAATATTATTGATGACTTCCTATCCAATCCTCAAATTAATATAATAAGTACATTTGATTAAATTGCATTCAATTATTGTTAGTTATGTTTGTATAACGCTCATGATTTATGTTGGTTTATGCTCCCAAATCGTCACCGAGTCTCGACCAAATTGCACAATTTCTTATACACCCTGCCAATATTTATTTGGGCATTAAAAATAACATCCTGGTTATACCACCATAAAAAAAAAACAAATTTCCTGCTTCAAAAATATTTGTTCCACAGATATTTCCGTTTGCCTAATGGAACAATAATTTCACTTTGTGACGTCACTGTTTGTTTTGTAAGACGATGCATAGTTAATTCGCCTCCGAAATACTGTAGTTTGACCTTGAAATATGGTGCTAATACAACAAAGTAATTATTCTAGGTGGGAACGCTAATGTTAGCTCACGCGACTTGTGAAAGTTTTCCACTTGATACTTACTTAGCATAGATCACCTACAATAGATCGGATATTGCCGTTAAATAGTAGATAGTAATTATTATCCGTGTGGTGACGGATTGGGAATACAAGTGACACCTCCTTTCCTTCTCAGGGTTCAAAAGTCAGCTAAGGAATATTGTACAAAGATAACATCTTCTGTGAGAGACGGAAACGTCTCTCACAGAAGATGTTATCTTTGTACCTTTGTATCTGTATCTTTGTTTCATACTTTCGTATGAAAATTAAACCTGTGCCTACACGTATGGCCAGCGCGGCACAGTAGTACATAGTCATAATTCCTACCAAAAGAGAAGGAGACCCGTGCCCAGCACGCTAATGGGCTGGATAGAGAGATCGAGTATTACGTAATTTTTGTGAACAGCTAAAGTCAAAGTTTTTTATTTCAAGTTGGCATGTTTTACAAGCTCTTTTGAAACGTCAGAAACTAGGTGTCTGTTCCAAACGCGAATCCTATGGAGAAGAACAGACAAGAAACTCCATGGATTTTTTTTTCTATTCTCTTCATTTCTTTTAATTTTTTTTCCAAAAATATTATACATTGTTGTATCAGGAGTGTGAGAATGATGCCGATTAGTACCTACAATCAAGACTAACTAAAACTAACTTAATAATAAAATAGCCTTGTTGGAGCAAGTCGACCAGTCCCAGCTAGCTAGCTAAACTCACTAATGCCACGATGCGAGTTGCAGGGTCTACAATAATTTGTTTTCATTGATCATAGCATATTCACACGCCGAGTTCTCATACATTACCTATGCGAGAATACGTTATACATATTATATAGGTACGTTGTACGTGCGTTGACCGCCTTGCGTGCGGTATCTATTACGGATGATCTGTGGTACTTAGTCGTATGTTTTACGCAAGTAATTACTTCTGCTTGAATTGGAAATGTGCCTCATCTCATACCAATCGGTGTATTGTAACTGTCACATCCTTAACTACCTAGTATACTTAAATTAGTTTAATTAACAATCAGTAAAAAAAATATTTTTGTGCTAACTAGAGCTGTTATCCAAGATACCCCTGATTTCGAATAGGTATTTGTAGGATATGAAAGATTAAATTGTTTTGGGTTGGATAGAAGTAGGATATGAAGGATAGAATGATATAGGATGGATAGAATGTAAAATAAGATAGGGAAAAAAATTAAAAGAAAGGAAAATGAGAAAAAAAATCCCATGGAGTTTCTTGTCTGTTCTTCTCCATAGATAGGATTCACGTTTAGAACAGACACCCTAGCAGACAACTAGCTTCTGAAGTTTCAAAAGAGCTTGTAAAACATGCCAATTTGGAATAAAAATCTTTGACTTTAGAGTTAGAATATATGTATGTATGTGTGTATGTAAGTATTCGTTATGTATGTTTTCTTTTCGTATTGATTTACACCCACCAATTTTCCATTCTATGTAACCCACAGGTAAACTGGTAGAGAACGCCTCGGGTTATAAGCCCGCCTTTGTACACTTGTTTGTGCATAAGTTATTACTTAAACTAGCTGTTGCCTGCATCTTCGTATATGTGGAATTTAGAAATCAAATCTTATATGTCACTATCCTCTTGAATCACTCTTTCTATTATTTTTATTAAGAATCTTTTATTATCGAGGTCGCGGGTTCCATTCTTGCTTGGGACAATCATTTGTGTGATATCCATAAATGTCGTACAAATGTTTGTACTGCGTCTGGGTGTTTCTATGTATTATAAGTATGTATTTACAAAAGAAAAGTAGTTTATGTAGTATATCTGTATTCTGGTACCCATAATACAAGTAAAGAAATGTGAAATGTCCGAGAATATTTATTTATTTATTATTACAAAAGACCGTATTATTTATTTTGTTGCATAGTTTTTCGATCTAGCTAAGTAGGTAGGTAGCTAGTATTTAGCATTACACAAAAACACCGACAAAAAGACAGTTTAACAATATAAAATATTTACAAAATGTTTTTTTGTCGGAGTTTTTTTGTAATGGAAATTTGATATAATTTCATTAGATTATGCAGTAAATTTCGATGCCAGCTGTCAAGTTGATAAAACGCGTTGCATTACAAGGCTGTGTCGAGCCAGAAGATCCCAGTTGGAACCTGGGGACTTCTTAATTATTTCATTATATATTTTTTTCAAAGTTAACTCGATAATGCAAAAGAAATTGAATAACATAGGTATTATATATCTGGTGATCCGACCTTTCCGTGGTCATCCAGATATTTATTATTAACAATAGATACGAAGCATAATTGGGAATTTTAATTAATATCAATTTTCAGTCCTATATTTTTCACGACTATAAAATTATAATCACAATAGATTTATACTTTTATTCTTCTTTGATTATAAGTTATGTAAATATCTTGCTTTAACTAACTAATTAAACAGATCTCATATTAAAGATAAAAATATTCGTACTGCGTCTTTATTTTTAGAATAATTAATATTAATTCTTTAATTAATTGGCAATAAAATAATTTTTACGCACAAAATAAAACAATATAAACCAATTAGGTAACACTTTTTACGGATTTTGACGCTTTTGAAATTACAAGTTGTTTTATACCTAGCCCGATGTTACGAAAACTTCTTAGCCACCACTTTTCAGCGTGGCCATAGTGTGTGTGTGTGAAAATCCAATTATTTTTTTTATTTTTTTATTGTTTCAGTTATAGCTTTAGTTACGATAATTGGTACGCTACGATATGCTAGTTCTATTAAAACTAGTCACGTGGCAAAAAAATGAACCCCTTGTAAGCGATTTTGTACGCACGTATTTCTTGATCGATATGCTTAAGGGCCTACATCAATATTATCGTATATCATCGCCGACACGCACATATTAACACAGCCAGTAGGCACAGAAAATGAAGAATTAGGGATACTTTTCCTATTTACTCAAAATCAACTAAATATATTTTAATTCTGATTTACGTGTTTCTATATATAATAGTTACTTATGTTTGTAAAGTTATTTCATTAGTTAATACGCGATAATAGACCGACAAATGAAAAAAATAAAAAATGAGAGAGGTTGTTTCGCTAAGATTTTCTATCGCGAAAACTTTTTTCAATCGCGTTTCTGAGTTTATGCGATCCTCGATCATATATTGAAAAAACATATACTTAAAAATTAGAGCTCTAGCCATTCAATCTAAAGAAACAATGAAAACTTCGTACATAGAAAAATGCACGAAGCTATTTTGGTATCCTCTTAAAGTAAACGTAGTTTTTACTGCGTATTTCCTATAAATAGCTTTGATAGAATTTGTAATAATCTTTGGAGATCATGTTTAAGGTATATTTCATACTGATATAGCTGTCCCGTCAAACGTTGTTTTGTCATACTAAAAAAAAAGGTTTGAAAAATAGATGTTCGCCGATTCTCAGACCTACTGAATACGCATGTAAAATTTCATAAAAATCGGTAAAGCCGTTTCGGAGGAGTACGGTAACTAACACTGTGACACGTGAATTTTATATATTAGATTATTGTGCTTCAAGTAATTTGTGGTTTCTATAAAGCACTCTATCTATACTGTATACTTTATCTAATATTTGAAGGTTAATGTTTGTAATATGAATGTATCTACTTGTGTGCAATCCTTATAGAATAACTAGCTGACTCGGCAAACGTTGTTTTGCCATACAAATGACAGGGGTAGACAAATAATTTGCAATAAATTAAAATTGCGACTATAATTTGAGATTTAAACTATCCTATCTCTCAAGTTGGATCGAACTGCACATGGTGTGCGAATTTTATTATAATCGGTTAAGTGGTTTAGGAGTCCATTGAGGACAAACATTGTGACACGAGATTTATATACAGGGTGTCCCAAAAGTCAACGTCCAACCGAAAACCTAAGCTAGGCCTAGTTGTGGGGGCTCTCAAAAAAAAAGAAAAAAAAATCTATCTCATGTAGTTTCGAAATGACAGCCATTTTTCTTAAATTGACACCCTGTGACGAGTTTACGACTACTGCGGCTGCAAATGAGCTCTTTTGTAATTTTATTTTTGTGTGGAGTAGTCTTAAGTGATGCTCCTACAAATTCCAATTCATCATTTGCACACAACTTCATTGGAATTTCAGAAAATATCCGTTTTATACCGAACCATGACGTGAAAATGACTACATCACTAAACTTTGACAGTCTGTACTGAAAAAAAAATCTACTATGCAATTTCGGCAAGTGCCCTTAAAAGTTGGCGCATTTAATGGGCTTTCCAAAATGGTATAATACTTACTAAATTATTTCTTAGACGACGAGAAAAAAAAATTAAGAAAGTCGATATTTAGCTTATTATTAGTTAGTCATAAAACTTTCTCAAAATTATTCTAATATCATCTAGGCGTTCTGTAAGGTGTAATTAAAGAAAGAGACGAAGAAAAGTTAGAGCGGGATAGTGACGCTACTAAAAGAAAGAGACGAAGAAATGTTAGAGCGGGACGGAGAGTGACGCTACTTGGTGTCAGTGAATCTTTCTACAATGTGTGAGCGAGACGAAATTGACATTTTGGCTAGTGTGGGTGAAACAGATAGCACGCTAATACAACAGCGTGGTATACGTACAATAATTCAGTACGTTTCGTGCCTTCGTTTACTGCGCATCTTTTTGTATTCGTTTGTATTTATTTCGTGCTTACAACCTTGGCTCTGTTTACTGGACTTGATTGCGTGTGACTTGGATTTGTTTTCGAACCGTTTCTGACGAACTTGGCTTTCTCCTGGACTGTTTTTGTAAGAAAATGCCTTTCTTGTACTCTGCAGAGGAATATGCAAACATGCACCTTATTTATGGGGAATGTAGGTGCAATGCTAGAGCTGCAGCTCGACTCTACCGTGAGAGATATCCGAATGCCGAGCGTCACCCAGATCATCGAGTTTTTGTAAATGTGCACCGTTTATTATCAGAAAATCAACTTCCTACTCGAGCTACTAGAGTGGGAAGAACCGTCGTGCCTTATGAAGAAGATGTCCTAAATGCAATTGCAGAGAACCGGAGTATCTCAGTACGTGGAATCGAGCAAAGTCTGGGGGTACCTAAAAGTACAGCACATCGGATACTGAAGAGAAACGAATTGCATCCGTACCACATGCAACGGGTACAAACTTTGCTACCCCGTGATTATCCTAGCAGGATTTTATTTTGTCAATCAATGCTCGAAAGGCACAGAGCAGATCCAGAATTCTTGCGTAAAATTCTTTGGACTGATGAATCGACCTTCAAAAAAGACGGATACATGAATTTGCATAATTTGCACGAGTGGCACGATGCGCGAAGATAGGTCACAGTACCGCTTTAAAATAAACATGTGGACTGGGATCTTAAATGGATCCATTATTGGGCCTTTTGAACTGCCAGAAAACCTCGATGGGGCAGCTTATTTGGACTTTTTACAACATCAGTTACCCAATTTGTTAGAAGACGTGCCACTTAGCATTTATCGAGACATGTGGTTCCAGCAAGATGGCTGTCCGGCACACTATGCGCGCCCAGTGAGAGAATTCCTTAATCAAGAATATCCAAATAGGTGGATTGGTCGATCCGGTCAGATCACGTGGCCCCCCCGTTCCCCGGATTTAAATCCTATTGATTTTTTTTATTGGGGAACGGTCAAAGAAATTGTTTACCAAAAACCAATTGAAAATTTAGAGGAACTGCGTCAGAGAATTCAAGATGCCGCTGATCACATCAATTCCAGACGTTTCGCCCGCCAGATTACACGATCGTTTTTAAGAAGGTGTAGGGCGTGCATACGCGCTGATGGCAAGCAATTTGAACATTTGATATGATTTAAATAAACATTCGATTTTTAATAATTGACTTTTATTTAAACAATCCCAAAAATTCACTGACACCAAGTAGCGTCACTCTCCGTCCCGCTCTAACATTTCTTCGTCTCTTTCTTTTAGTAGCGTCACTATCCCGCTCTAACTTTTCTTCGTCTCTTTCTTTAATTACACCTTACAGAACGCCTAGATGATATTAGAATAATTTTGAGAAAGTTTTATGACTAACTAATAATAAGCTAAATATCGACTTTCTTAATTTTTTTTTTCTCGTCGTCTAAGAAATAATTTAGTAAGTATTATACCATTTTGGAAAGCCCATTAAATGCGCCAACTTTTAAGGGCACTTGCCGAAATTGCATAGTAGATTTTTTTTTCAGTACAGACTGTCAAAGTTTAGTGATGTAGTCATTTTCACGTCATGGTTCGGTATAAAACGGATATTTTCTGAAATTCCAATGAAGTTGTGTGCAAATGATGAATTGGAATTTGTAGGAGCATCACTTAAGACTACTCCACACAAAAATAAAATTTTAAAAGAGCTCATTTGTAGCCCCAGTAGTCGTAAACTCGTCACAGGGGGTCAATTTAAGAAAAATGGCTGTCATTTCGAAACTACATGAGATAGATTTTTTTTTCTTTTTTTTTGAGAGCCCCCACAACTAGGCCTAGCTTGGGTTTTCGGTTGGACGTTGACTTTTGGGACACCCTGTATATTAAGATAATATAATTTTCTACAATACATTATTTCTATTACAACGCCGCGTCAAGCTCTTAAGAGGGTACTGTACTCCTAATTTAGGTATTTGCCTTAGGTACCTATTGCTATCCCTATTCCCGAGCACCATGCTGATAGGGACAAATATAGCTGAAACAGATTTTACCTACTTCTTTGAAAAAAAGACGTTTCGTACTTCCCTTTTTTCTTCGCGAAAGTTAAACCGATTTTAATTGTTTTTACGCTATATTATAGATGAAGAGTATATCTATGCTTGTATCACTTTTTTTTTCGGTAAAACGTTACCAAATATGTGTGATAGACAGTGCAACTTTATCTAAAGAAAACCGAAAAATTCGGGATTTTCGGATCGTCATATTTCTTTTAGTTATTATGTATTGAAAAAAAGAAAGTGACAGAAGCATAGATATACTCTTCATCTATAATATAGCGTAGAAACAATTAAAATCGGTTTACCTTTCGCGAAGAAAAAAGGGAAGTACGATACCCATATTTTTGAATGGAGCATAATTTGGTATCGTGCCCTCTTAAAAAGTAAAATTAGACCCTCCAAAAATAGACAGCCACTTGTATAAAACATATATTTCTAGACAGTAATATTGTCTAAAAATAGTAACACAGAGCTGCTGATTTGATAAAATTACACGTTTTTATTCAGAAAGACGTTTAATTTTCATCACACCATTTTCTATGAAAGCTTTCCGTATAGGCGTCAAGGGGGCGCGTTGTGCCGACAATAAATTCAGTAACTCGTTAGTGGACTGGATTCGATGTTATTATATAATTTTGTGACATTATGAAGTTCGAAAAACCATTGAGCTTTACTACCTTAGCTTTACGAGGTGACATAGATACATTTAATATATTAAGCTAGTTCTATTATAACTAGTTACGTGGCTAAAAATGGTATTTCTTGATCGATATTCTTAAAGTAATTTTTATTACGAATTTTGCTATAAATAGCGTTGATTTTTTTATGTTTTTAGAATCTTTGAGATCATGTTTATAGGATATTTCGTATTTATTATTGATTTATTAATTGAAGTTTGAATAAAATATCTGCTACTAACTAGTGGTTATTAGATAGCATTATCTGATATCGTATTGAAGAATTATTAATTTTTCCAAGAATATTGACTATTGACTATTGATCTAGGTAGTCGTTTGGTCTCAAACTTAAAGTTTGTATTTTTCTCTTCCAGCTGTCAACCCGTACGTATGGGCGCTATGGAGTTGTGGTTTAGTAGTCCTTGTAACAATATGTATATTGTACTTTATCACAATACGATCTGCGATGAAACACTGGCAAGAGTACATCGGTCATGTTGCTGTGGTTTTAAGTATATATCCTGTAAGTATACTTAACTTCATATGACAATATAACGTATAACTATAACTATTCACTATCCACATAAATTATAAGTATTGTACTCTAGTTTCTCTAAAATATTTACGAAATAAGTAAATCTTTTCTCTTTTTAACTATTTAAGTTTCCTATTTTTGTATAACATAAAAGGTGAATAACAATCAGAAACAGTAATATAGACAATTATATGTGCAGGCCTCATTCACAACGATATTTAGTGATATTTTTAAAATGCTTTTTTCTTCTAAGCGTTTTATCATAGGGATTTCTTTGGAGTTTTCGAAAGCAGAGTATAGAGAGCAGAAGATTCCTTTAGCTTTAACTTACTCTTATGTGTAAACTTCGTACCTACGTTATTACTTGAAAATAAAAATCAATAATATTTTAACACTATAAAGTTTTTTAATTAACTTTAAGAGACTTCCTTGAAGCGTACATTTTAAATTATTTGCAGTATTTGTCGTTACGGTTGAATAAAATAAATTTAGCTTTGAGTAAACTACGGCCATGACCGGTCATTTCTGACGAAATGTGCCTGGTCTGTTTGTTCTATGTTTGTAAACAGAGAAAAAATGTTTTAATAATAGTTAAGCTATGTAAAATAACATACAACTCCGGAAGATTGTTTAAAGTTTGTAGTTATGTGTTAAGATTTCATATTGTTGCTTAACTTTCTTGATTTGGCATCTATCTACACTGTCTCATATACATAGAATTAGTATATCATCCTAGCTCAGATGCTGCTTATAAATATTTTTTACAACTTTATTCACTAATGCTTCGGTCCTATTAGTCGCAGCGTGATTTTACTCGTATATAGTCTATAGCCATTCCCGATAAATGTACTATCCAACACTGTAATAATTTTTCAAATCGGATCAGTGGTTCCTGTGATTAACGCGTTTAAACAAACAAACTCTCCAGCTTTATAATATTAGTATTTATAATATTAGTACGAGCCTCGTGGTTGAGTGGTTTATGTAACGGACTGCCGATCAAGAGGTCGCGGGTTCGATTCCCGCTCGGGACAATCATTTGTGTGATTTTTCTAATTGTCATACAAATGTTTGTACTGCGTTTGGGTGTTTCTATGTATTATAAGTATTTATATAAAAGAAAAGTAGTATATGTACTCTATCCGTATTCTGGTATCCATAACACACGCATATATTATAAGCTTAGCTTGGGACCAGAGGACGTTGTGTGAAATGTCCATGAATATTTATTATTTATTATTATTATTAGTATAAATATGGATTGGTTAAAAATTCAGAGAGGTATATATTGGTAAAAAATTCAGAGTAGCAGTGTTATATAACTAGTTGGCCACATACCTACTATGATAGGTATGTATAAGGTTTAATCATAATCATCATCGTTTTAATGAGAAATTACATCGAAACTAGTGTGGCCGTTATTGGTTGTTCAGAGGTAGCTTATAGATAGATATGTGCCACTAGAGCGAGTATAGGTTTATCTCCTAGCTTTTGACTATTTATTTTTTTATTTTATATATCAAATGGATTAGGATTAGCAATTTTTTATTAAATTAATTAAATTACCATCCGTGTGGTGACGGATTAAGAATACAAGTGTCACCACCCCATCTCCTCCCAAGGGTGCTGTAAAAGTCAGCTAAGGGATATTACACACAGATAACATCTTCTGTGAGAGACGGAAAACTCGAAAATAAACCCTGTGCCAACACGCCTGGTCAGCGCGGTACAGTAGACCATAATCCCTCCCAAAGTGGAGGAGGCCCGTGCCCAACAGTGAGACGTAAATGGGCTGGAGAAGAAGGAGGAGGATTAGCAATAACTATGTCAATGCAGGGTCAAACGATGTAGTAGTGTGAATGAAACCCATAATATTACGTAAAACAGTGTCGTAATATACGAGTGACGAATACCAAGCTGGATAACCTGCGGCGACGTGAATAAGAAAGTTGTTTTATACACAAAATACGAATAAAAATTAAGATTTCTGTTTCAAGGTCAATTTAAGACTTGCTAGATAAAAATGTATAGATTTTTCCCTGTAATCTGGTGGTCAAAAGTTCAAAATAATTTTACTGGGTCACTGGGTCATATCTGTTTATATTTTATAAAAGAGATAGATAGATAGATAGATAATTCTTATAAAGATAGATAGATAAGAGATTTGTGTTGAATATTTTTCTTTATTAAATTAAGTAATCTAAATCCAATCGTTAATTTGAATACAATTAATAGATTTTCTCAGTGGTTTTTAGGATCAGACAAAAAAATAATATTGTGGTTTTCAAATAATAAATGGAAAATGAACTGTGAGATAAAAACACAATTAGGCAGAAAACTATTGTAGTATAACGTGAGTTGGTTACTTGGTTATCGTACCGGAATTATAACTCATTGTTCACTCCAATACCGTACCAGGAACTAATCGAAAACTTAATATATAAGCAGTTAGATACATAGCTCTCTATATTCCTAAATCATTTAGTAAACAGAGCTTCCGTCCACGTCATAATTGTTTAGAACGAAATCATAATGTGCATTTGTGCAACTATTAGTCAGAATCTGAGTGTGAACTGTGATCCGATCTAACATTTAAAGTTTACCTAAGAGTTCAATAGACGACCCCCAAAAATTGTACGTATTAGCTGTAGCTGGTTTAATCTGTTATTTTGTCTTAAGGAACTTGAATTAAATAGATTAATGCTATTTTATGTAACCTCTGTTTAGAATCATATGATGTTGACAGATATAATTATTATGGATAGCTTTAAAGCCAGATTCCGCAAAATAATTACATGGTGATTAGACCAACGAACAATTCTTAAATAAACAATTTTAATATAAATAAATAAATATTCATGGACTTTTCACACAACGTCCGCTGGTCCCAAGCTAAGCTTATATGCTTGTGTTATGGGTACCAGAATACGGATAGAATACATATACTACTTTTCTTTTACTTATAATACATAGAAACACCCAGACGCCAATACAAACATTTGCAAGACAATTAGAAAAAACTGGTTAAGTGCGAGTCGGACTCGCGCATGAAGGGTTCCGTACCATTATCTATGCAACATAAGGCACGTTATTAATAAATGAGCAAACAACACACACAATACTTAATTAATCACGTTTGTTGTATGAGAGCAAGAAACTGTAAAAAAATCATGTTTGTTGTATGGGAGCCCCCTTAAATATTTATTTTAATTTATTTTTAGTATTTGTTGTTATAGCGGCAATAGAAATACATCGTCTGTGAAAATTTCAACTCTCTAGCTATCACCGTTCTTGAGATACAGCCTGGTGACAGACGGACGGACGGACGGACGGACGGATGGACAGCGAGTCTCAGTAATAGGGTCCCGTTTTTACCCTTTGGGTACGGAACCCTAAAAATCACACAAATGATTGTCCCGAGCGGGAATCGAACCCGCGACCTCTTGATTGGCAGTCCGATACATGAACCACTCAACCACGAGGGTCGTCAATATAATAATTTTACGTGCTCATATTGTGTAATTTTGTACTATAAAATTTACCATATTAGAAGTAATCTTTGTCTTCACAAGTCATTCAATATAATTTATATGGAATATGAATCATTCGTCTTCTGTTATCCTTTCCCATTCTTATTCTTTTCTTCTTTATTTTTATTTTTCCTTTTACGAATTTTAATCTTAAAAATGTATCAAGGCAGAAGGTAAAGATAAACAAGAGGGTGTAAACAGAAGGCTATTTTACCCTGGTACCGTCATTTTATAAAGTTAAGTCTTTTTATCAATATTTACATAAATCAAGGTAGCTAATTAACAACCTTTAATGTCATTAAAATGTCTTTGAATGCTGAATCAATATAATTTGCAATGCAGTTGGCACTTGTACTTGACCTCATTTAAATTATAAACAACAGTTAATGGTGAGAGATACTCTTCTTAATTGTACACAAACAATGAATGTGAAAACAGCAGAGTGTTTTTGTTAAGTTTTTAGAAACTGGTTGATGAAAGATTAAATACTTACTTATATTTCATCAATCAACTTTCAGAATGTAAAATGGCATAACTAAGGCGTTTTGGATGTTTGATAACTAATATTTATAGATATTTCACGTATTTCGCTTATGAGATATTAAAGCTTAGCAAACACACTAATGAGATATTAGAGCTTAGCTTCAGACCAGAGGATGTTGTGTTTAATGTTAACAAATATTTAAATTTTTAATGTTCATTGTATGAATAATTTTGCATATTGAGTAGGTACATAAAATATTATCTTTTTAGATCGTAGCAGCAACAGCATTTATATCAATAATAGTGCCGCGGTTTCGAGTCCCAGGTGAAGCAATAGCACAAGAAATAGTGACGATATCGTTGTACCAATTCTTTCGTCTCGTCATCGCTGAATGTGGAGGAGTAGATCAGTTGATCAGGTCAGTATATAAAGTTAAGCAACAATAAGTATATAGTTTTCTGATACAGTTCTCTGGCAAAATTGTGTAGTAGGAGGTAAGAAAAATTAAAACACAATGGTACCAATTCTACGTGCACAAGTAAACTGAACTTAACTAGAAATTGAAAATTAATCAGTCATTGACACAATTCGGCAATGTTAGCTGAACTTTTTTAATTGAAAAACTGTGTATTATAGATTGACGATTTAAATTCTAATAAAATTGTGGACAACGAAATAGCTAATTAATTAAAATACACTATATTTGTTTTCATTTTTTAGTTAAGTTTGGTTGTGCAGGTAGAATTATACCAATTACTTACTTTATGTTTTTTATTTGTTATCAATCATGGTAAGTTTATCTACTAGGTACACTATATTCGGAACAAAATACGATACACTCAAATCACTCAATGCCTCTGTCACTGACTGATCATTGTGACAACATTGAGTAGCAGACTTGGGACCCTGTACGCGTGTGCCATTCGATTTAACAACTATACCCTGAGTGTATATGTAGTGTACTGTACAACTAACGAAAAAGCATCTAACAATTCTACACTAAACACTGACTGTATCATTTTGCATTAATTTTAAAAGCAGTGATAAATATATAATTTGTGCATTGAATAAATATGCACAATATTTTACAACATAATTACATGTAAATTTACATTATAACAATAGATGTTATTGTTGACCGTGCTTGCGTTATAAAGGTTATGTGTTATGATTGTCTTGTACAGATCTTCTGTGATTAAAACATTTGTTCTTAGATTAAACTATGGAACATAGGTTGGAGGTGCAAAAACTACCTAGCTACACACTAGGTACTACAGACTGTACTAGACACTATTTCGTATAAAACTTATAACTATATCCAAAGTGATAAGTTAAGCTAAAAAAGGCGATAAAGTTTACAAAAAGTTTACACTAAGTTATTTTTCTAACACTTTTCGACTCATTTGTTTAAATAAAACTACATTTTACGGATTTAGACGCGTATTTGTTTTAAATTTAGGCCCGACGTTTCGGAGACTTTGCAGTCACGGGTGAGAC
Organism: Orgyia antiqua; assembly: GCA_916999025.1. Taxonomy (NCBI): domain Eukaryota; kingdom Metazoa; phylum Arthropoda; class Insecta; order Lepidoptera; family Erebidae; genus Orgyia; species Orgyia antiqua. The sequence goes on from OU779869.1 coordinate 7,029,151, forward strand.
TGAGCTGTAATTACATTTAAAACAAATATACGCGTCTAAATCCGTAAAAAGTAATTTTATTTAAAGAAAACTCAGATGAAATTTTACATGCAAATATGAGAAATCCCTTATAGTGACGGAAGTGTCTAGAATAAAACGTCAAATAATTCCCAACAACGGCTAAGAGTTTGCTAAGTAGATTGCATAATTTCATTGCAAAACTAAACACGTAATGAAACTCTCCACCCCTTGCCGGAACATGGTTAGGCTTAGGGCACAGTTAGAGCGAGCTTTTTATACTTACGAAAATTTTAACTAACTATAAGTACTATAGTTAGTTAAAATTTTCGTAAGTATCATACTAGATAGTAGTAGATACTAATCTACTGTGTATTATGTGACTAGTTAGTTGCGGCTGATTTGGTTTATTATCGAACGTGCCTCAAGCAGACAGCGGAAGACAATATGCCAGAAATAACAGCTTCAATTCTTTGTTATTAAATAACTTGAATCCAATCAAATATAACAATCAATTTGAACGACATAAAAAACTGTATTTCCGCGTTCATATACTTCTATAGAATTATTCTCAGTAAACATAATTGCCAATCATTGATATAAAGACAAAGGCTTAAACACTAATAATAACGCTATAGGCACTAAGCTTATAATTACGTATAGGTACACGGCCGGCTTAAGGTATTCTGTTTTATAGCTAGTGTGGTCCCCCCACACTAGCTATAAAAAATGGTCAAGTGCGAGTCGGACTCGCGCACGAAGGGTTCCGTACCATTATCTATGCAACATAAGGTAACGTTATTAGTATCGAGCAAGAAACGGTAAAAAAAACCATGTTTGTTGTATGGGAGCCCCCCTTAAATATTTATTTTATTTTATTTTTAATATTTGTTGTTATAGCGGCAATAGAAATACATCATCTGTGAAAATTTCAACTCTCTAGCTATCACCGTTCTTGAGATACAGCCTGGTGACAGACGGACGGATGGACGGACGGACGGACGGACAGCGAAGTCTCAGTAATAGGGTCCCGTTTTTACCCTTTGGGTACGGAACCCTAAAAAGGGATTCCCTTGGAAAATCAAAATATTCTGACGAAAAATAAAAAAGATATTTTAGCGGGGCTGGAGAAACTGACGATGTTATCACTCAGTTATCGACAAATTGCTATTTTATTAATATTATAAATAATATCCATTTAACATTTTAAAGGTAATTTTTATTAATTTTGACATACACCATAATTGACAACGACACAAACGTCTTCTAAAACATTATTTTAAATTATATCTAATGGTCTTTATGGAATAATTTCCGTAGACAATAATAGTCCCCATAATATTTTTCGTCAGAATATTCTTCATAGATTTTCTCTAACAGACATGAAACGTATAATTAAATAAATAAAAATTGGTCAAGTGCGAGTCAGACTCGCGCACGAAGGGTTCCGTACCATTATCTATGCAACATAAGGCAACGTTATTAGTATCGAGCAAGAAACGGTAAAAAATCATGTTTGTTGTATGGGTGCCCCCCTTAAATCTTTATTTTATTTTATTTTTAGTATTTGTTGTTATAGCGGCAATAGAAATACATCATCTGTGAAAATTTCAACTGTCTAGCTATCACCGTTCTTGAGATACAGCCTGGTGACAGACGGACGGACGGACGGACGGACGGACGGACGGACAGCGAAGTCTCAGTAATAGGGTCCCGTTTTTATCCTTTGGGTACGGAACCCTAAAAAGTGACTCCATACTTTCACTCGCCATGGTTGTCAAAACATGTATATCTATAATAATATGTTGTTGAGTAAAGCTTTGTTCTCGCTAATGAAATAAAAATTGGTCAAGTGCGAGTCGGACTCGCGCACGAAGGGTTCCGTACCATTATCTATGCAACATAAGGCAACGTTATTAGTATCGAGCAAGAAACGGTAAAAAAATCATGTTTGTTGTATGGGAGCCCCCCTTAAATATTTATTTTATTTTATTTTTAGTATTTGTTGTTATAGCGGCAATAGAAATACATCATCTGTGAAAATTTCAACTGTCTAGCTATCACCGTTCTTGAGATACAGCCTGGTGACAGACGGACGGACGGACGGACGGACGGACAGCTAAGTCTCAGTAATAGGGTCCCGTTTTTACCCTTTGGGTACGGAACCCTAAAAACATACTTATGACAGCGTATTAGCATTTATAGCGCTTGTTATATATTGTATATTGAGTTAACCATGTCCATGTTGGCTCCAGTTCCTTTATTAGGTCCCCTAGGTTTAATGTTCCTTGCTAGGTTTAATGTTATTTTTATGATGGACTTGATAAACAACGTGATGTATCTTTACTTACTCTAAAACGAAGTCGTTATTTTGGTATGTGAGTCCCTATGTGAACTCATATCTTTAGAATCACTCAACAGATTTCGATGTGATTTTTGTTAATTGATAGAGTGGTTCCAGAAGATGGTTCTTTTTGTACAATATATTAAGGTTTTTATGTTCTACATCCCACGCGTATGAAGTTGCGGGTCACAAGCTAGATAAGTATAGAAATATGCCAAAAACAGTATGATTTATCTGCCGTCTGTACCTAACTGTAACATTAACATTTTAGTTTCTGACTAAATGACATTACGTGTGGTAATATTTTATTTATTCAGTAAGTTAATACAAATTAACATAATATACAAATATAATGTTAAATTATTATGTTGTAATTTACAGTCGTTAATTTATTATAATGATGTAAACATTTAGTTGCATCACACTAACAAAACATGAAAGTTCAAAATTGCAGTAGGTTGGTAATAAAGAAAATTTTAATTAAAATAACTAAACGGCTGAGCACAGAAACACAACACATTACCTACACGTAGATACAAATAAATGATTACGAACCAGTGAAGTATGAGTTGGGCTCGCACACGAAAGGTTCCGTAACTTTTTTTTTTTTTATATTCATAGTCATTTCACACAACGTCCTCTGGTCCCAAGCTAAGCTTTATATGCTTGTATTATGGGTACCAGAATACGGATAGAATACATAAACTACTTTTCTTTTGTAAATACATACTTATAATACATAGAAAACACCCAGACGCAGTACAAACATTTGTATGACATTTATGGATATCACACAAATGATTGTCCCAAGCGGGAATCGAACCCGCGACTTCGTGATCGGCAGTCCATTACATAAACCACTCCACCACGAAGCCCGTCAAATTGATTTTAAACTTACGCGATTTTAACTCATAATTTGTTAATAGTACCGGGACTATAATCAAGTTCATTATTGTTCAAAAAACTTAGGTAATACTTATGCTCCCGACGTTTTCACCGAGTTGCATCGATCGTGGTCAAGGGTTGACTTGTTTTTAACAATAATTAACGTAATAATAGTCCCGGCAATATTAACAAGTTATTAGACTTCGAAATGTTATTATCATAATATGTATATTCGTCGGATTAATAATTCGGAATAATAATGATAAGTATTTGTTGTTATAGCATTAATTTTCACCCCTCTAGCTATTGCCGTTTCGGAAACTCAAGCCTGGTGTCAGACGGGCGGGCCGCGAAGTTTCTGTAATCGGGTCCCGATTTACCTTTTCGTACGGAAACCTAAAAGAGAGTTCCCTTTTCATAGAGTAAAGCGAAAACTGAAATCTTACTCGATGGCAGTAGAAATCTAAGTCCACTCCCTTAGTGTGCAACACACTCATCAACAATCAATTAAAAAATAATTATTTAATTGATTTTTGGATTATGCTCTACTTCTTTTCAGCCCATCAATCTCCCATTGCTGGGCACGGACCTTTTGCTCGTCCAAAGGCTATTTACACTACCTGTAGTCCTGTACCCAGGCTTGTTGGCATGCCTCTATATTATTTACATCACAGGGATAAATGGGGAAGCGGCACTTGTATTCTTAATCCCAATACGAACTGTTGCAGAATAGATATTATGTTTTTTGTTACAATTAAAACAATACAATAATAATATACTTATTCAAATACATAATTATTATAATCTGTCGCAGTTTGCATTTTCTAATTCCGTTAACAAGATTTTTGAATTAAATAGAGAGTTTGATTTTCTCTTTTCAATTAATCATTTAAGACGATACCAAAATACGAGTAGCTTCGTGCATTTTTCTATGTACGAAGTTTTCATTGTTTCTTTAGATTCAATGGCTAGAGCTCTAATTTTTAAGTATATGTTTTTTCAATATATGATCTAGGATCGCATAAACTCAGAAACACGATTGAAAAAAGTTTTCTCGATAGAAAATCTTAGCGAAACAACCTCTCTAATTTTTTATTTTTTTCATTTGTCGGTCTATTATCGCGTATTAACTAATGAAATAACTTTAAAAACATAAGTAACTATTATATATAGAAACACGTAAATCAGAATTAAAATATATTTAGTAGATTTTGAGTAAATAGGAAAAGTATCCCTAATTCTTCATTTTCTGTGCCTACTGGCTGTGTTAATATGTACGTGTCGGCGATGATATACGATAATATTGATGTAGGCCCTTAATAGTATTTTATATTTTTGATTATAATTAAGGTATTTATATAAGTACTAAATAAAACTACTTTTTACGGATTTAGACGCGTATATTTGTTTTAAATTTTGGCCCGACGTTTCGGAGACTGTGCCGTCACCATGGTCACGGGTGATACTGAGACCATGGTGACTGCAAAGTCTCCGAAACGTCGGGCCAAAATTTAAAACAAATATACGCGTCTAAATCCGTAAAAAGTAGTTTTATTTAAACAGATGAGTCGCGCAAGTGTTAGAAAATATTATATAAGTACTATTTATTATTTTGCATATTAAGTAGATTTTCACGTCGTTTTTTTCTACGCTTCATGAAGCAATAATTTTGTGTACTGCATTCGATATTAACAAAATGCATAGAATAAAATCTTTGTGAAGCACGATAACAAGATTATCTCATCTTTCTCCTGCCCCTGTCTTACTACCGACCGCCTGCCTGATGTCATCCCTCCATGGGTATAATAACAAGAGTATCTATAAAAATATTTATATGTTACCGGCTAACACTCACTTTTATAGGATCGATGATTTTATATACAGGTTGTCCCAGAAAGAATGGATAACACACCTCATAGCCGAGCTCATGGGTACTCAAAATATAAAATTAAAAAAAATAGTACACATGTAGTACTCGAGTTATGGGCATTCTTTTAAAATAATGTTATTTTTCACACTTCTGTGTCTCATTGTACACTGTGGCTACAAATAAACAAAATCTATGGGGTTTTTGGTGCTATAATATTCTCCATAGACTGTACCAATGGATACATAATAAATCACATGAGTAACTTATGTATTATAATTTTTTTAATAATTTTAATTTCAGTTTTAATTAGAAAATTTGTAATATTTTTATTTTTGTTTAAGATTGTGTGCCCTTGGTGAAAAAAAAATGTATGAAAGTGTAAGTGGCCAACTGTTTAAAAAATATGCGCATTTTATACACATTTTAAAATGGACATGGAGGGACAAATATAGCTGAAGCAGATTGAAACAAATTCGTTGAAAAACAGTCGTTTCGTAGACCCCTTTTTTCTTCGCGAAAATTTTTTTACGCTATTATTATAGATGAAAAGTATTTTTATGCTTCTATCACTATCTTTTTTGGTAAAACCTTACCAAATTTGTGTGATAGACGCTGCAACTTTATCTAAAGGAAACCGAAAAAAACGGGATTTTTGGATGGTCAAATTTCTTTTAGTTATTATGTTTTAAAAAAATTAAAGTGATAGATGCGTAGATATATAAGACCTACATACTGTGAAAAAAATTCGTGCCCCTGGAGGCAATATCCACGAAGAAAACAGGGAATTACGATGCCCATATTTTTGTATGGAGCATAATTTGGTATCGTGTGTCATAATACCCTCATAACTCGTTGTCGTTTCACAATGATAAATATAGGTACCTATTTAATTTACTCACAGAGACGTAGTACCTAAATGTATCAGACAGAATAAGTTGTGTGAAAACTGATGTCATAGTAATTGATTTTAAATGCAAGACTCTTCGAATGAATAATGTATTTTGATAAAATACTGATAAAAACACCTCAAAATTATAATTATTTACATGAAATATATATGTACATATGTATTTTCGAACTTTTTAAAATGTAAATACAATTTGCCAAGGATTGATAAATATTCATTTAACTACTGGGTTGATTAACCTTTACCTACTTATTAAAAGTAAATGTGATTTAAACGAAATTTTCAAAGGTAAACGAGTCTTAAAAAGGTTGACACCACATAAATTCTATGATACTTAGTTATAACATTAAGAGGATACCAAAATAGCTTCGTGCATTTTTCTATGTACGAAGTTTTCATTGTTTTATTTAGATTGAATGGCTAGAGCTCTAATTTTTAAGTATATGTTTTTTCATCGCATGAATTTTGATCGCATGAACTCAGAAACGCGATTTGAAAAAAGTTTTCTCGATAGAAAATCTTGGCGAAACAACCTCTCAAATTTTTTATTTTTTTCATTTGTCGGTCTATTATCGCGTATTAACTAATGAAATAACTTTAAAAACATAGGTAACTATTATGTATAGAAACACGTGGATCAGAATTAAAATATATTTAGTAGATTTTGAGTAAATAGGAAAAGTATCCCTAATTCTTCATTTTCTGTGCCTACTGGTTGTGTTAATATGTACGTGTCGGCGATGATATACGATAATATTGATGTAGGCCCTTAATAAAAATGATAATCATTTAATGAATTTAGGCTGATTTTTCATTATAAAGTTATGTGCATCATATCTAATACCGTACTAGGTGTTGCCCGCAACTTCGCAGGCGTGGAATTTGGAAAATAAAAAAGCCTCTACAGATTATGCCAAAAAATCATGCTCTTAAACAATAATCATCATCATAACATCACGCCTTTTTCCCATGGGGGTAGAGTGGTAGACAGATACTACAGAGAGCCATCTGCTACGATCCAAACAACAAAAAAAATTGACTCAAAATGCGTTGCATAGTTTTGAAGATGAATAGGAACGATAAATAAGGACTTTGTTATTTATTAAGTAAATAAAATGTTAAAGGTTTTAAATATGGAATTATTCTGTTTCCAGGAGCACAGGTGGTGCAGACTTAGAGACGCGAGTATTGCCATGTTGTTGCTGGCCCTGTTGTATCTTACCCAGACCTAAAATAAGCAAGTAAGTTAATTGCCCCGAATAATGTGGTTACGAATTTCTTTAGAAGGTTTGAAGTGCGCCAACCAATTATCAGCCGAAGGTTACAAAGTAGATATAATAATTGTCCATGTGGTAAAGGATTACAATGTCACCACCTCATTCTCTCCTCAGGGTGCTACAAGCGCAAGTAGTAGTCTGTTCAGCGTGACATAGTCTTAGACAAATTTGTCACCAGCCCAATTGAGCCCATAAGTGCTGCAAGATATGCGAAACCCTAAGCATATAACAACTTCTCCAAGAGACGGAAAGCATTAAACCTGTCTCTGTGGTAGAGTAGACGTTAGAATAATACAACCGTGATCAAGAAAGTCTCTGCCTATATTGGGGCGTTTTAGCGTTACAGAAAGGATGTTTGTATTGTGTTCCCAAGATCCACTGATCACAATAAACCACAAAAAATGCAAGTTCTTTATGCATTTCTATGACCATATCACACAGGGGGAGATAAAGCGGTGGGAAATACTTATTAATTTATAGCTATAGTCACAGGTTTTGAAATTGTTATTATATGAAAAGTGCAAGAGATTACTTGATATTGTATATACATGTTTACACAATATCTGTTAATTGTCTTTGGGAATTCTATTCTTGTGTTAGATCTTGTGAACCGTTTTGATTAACGTCTGTAAATTTTTCTTTGTGTTAGCTAGGTTACATTTTATTACCTTACCTGAGTTATGCACTTTATCTAAATAAACAAGTGAGCTGAGAAATCAAAACAAATAAATATGTTAAACAAAGCAGTTCCTTAACATAATTAAGTAATAAATTATTAAATTACTTAATTTGTCAAAAGAACAGATAAATAATTTTGAAATAAACAAAATTTGGGGTAGTTTCGCTGACCAGGCTTGTTAGCACAGGGTTTATTTTACACAAACAATAGAATGAATGAGAAAACATGTCCTAATAAATATTATAATATGTATGTATGACTGGTTTGAAATAAGAGTATTTAACTTATTTAAAAAAATCCAACAGTCCTTTACTTAGCAAAATAGATACTTGCGATACCGGCATGTGTTATGTACCGAGATAGTATTAGAATTTGATACACATGAAGTAAATATAGGTAGGCGTTATTTGTCGACGCTGAAATTAATCTTCCTAAAAGCCTCCTTTGTGTCATGAAAATTGAAATACCACTATATTGATGTAACTATCTAATTGCTATTGTTAATTTCATATACGATTATTTGCTCATTACTTAAGGAGTGGCCATTTGTTTATAGTTTAGCCGAAAAGAAAATTTACAAATATTTGGTGAATGTTCTCAAAGAAGTAATGGTTTTCCGATAATAGTACGATCGGTGTGTGGGTTTAATTAATTTATTTAAAATGGAGTCAGCAATTATATGATATTTTTTCATGGATATGAGTTGTTATATAGACATTACAGTTAAAAGGGGACGATAGCAAAAAAATATCCATTGAAAAATATGGATTTTCTTCGTGGATATTCCCTTTAGAGCAAGGAATCTTTCTTACATCTAGGTCTTATGTATCTATGTTTCTATTACTTTATTTTTTCCAAAATATGAATCATAAAAACAAATGACCATCCAAAAATGCCGATTATATGGTTGTCTTAAGATAAATTTGCAGCCTCCATCACACGAATTTGGTAAGGTTTTTTCAAAAAGGAAAGTAATGGAAGCCTATATAATTATATACTGTTCTTGTAGTTAAATTCTGCCTAAACTATATTAGTCCCGTTCGCTTTTCTTTTAGGAATAATACCTAATAATACCTATTGAAAATCCTTAAATTAGAGCTTTTGTCCCCTCTTAATGTTATAAAATATTAATTGCCTTGTTAGTCAAATGTTTATACGCTTAATAAATTATAGTACACCCGGGGGGTGTTTGTTCTCGAGAAGGGCTGGACAAATTTTATCAACTAAGTAATTATTATAAATAATTCTCAATGGGATCGTAAATATTGCTGCCAATTCTATTTCGTCAAAAACTGAGCTTAATTAAAATGAAACTCACTAGAGACTATTTTGGTTTATTGGCTATTTTCTAAACAGTTTCGTTAACCAAGTCCGCTAAATTTCTTTTACATAGTTCAATAAACATTATTGGACTTAATTAACTTCAGGTATATTATGTTTTGACACTCCTTCTCCTTTTTATCCCACTGTTAGGCACGGGCCTTCACGGGGGAGTATTTGGTCTACTATGCATCTACTAACCAGGGGTATATGGTATAATTTTTATATTTCCATCTCTTACAGAGGATGTTCTGCGGTTATATTTCCTTAGCTTACAGCCCCCTGGGAATAAAATGGGGCAATGACACTTGTGTTCTTAATTCATCACTGTACGGATTAGCCACTATAGACACTATGTAGCATTCTTTTTATGTTACAGAGAGAGCTTGAATTGGTTGAACTACTTGGTATTACAGATGCCTATCGTTCAAGCTATCATCTACGTGCTTATACTTCTGATATGGACGGAAGATTTTGTAAGTTGATAAATCTTTATTTTAGTTAATATTGTTTCCTTCACACATACATCATATGATAGGGCGTGTGTCTCTAAAACCATTTTTTTTAAACTGGTAATGGCTGATGGCTGACGGAGAAAGGATATCTAATAAAAAAAAAAAGTAAAAAAAATTATAAAGGTTTATGTCATTTTTTTTCAGAATTTATACAACCAGAAATTAATATATTTCCAACCATTCGTCGCTGCTTCCATTCTGTCTGGTATGTGGGGTGTCATAATGACAGTGCGGACAGCCAGCTCTGTAGGTGTTTATCCAAGACCCAGGTTATTGATCATTCAGCTAGCTTTGATCATCGTCAAAGTACAAGTCGGCTTGACTAAGTCCTTAGCTGAGGTCATACCTGGACCATGTATTGTGAAGCTACATCCACTTGTATTCGCTAACGGTTAGTATATTTTTATTACGCAAATACCTAGGTTTGTATCACAGATCACGTGGTCTACAAGGAAGAACCTACCTAATTGATCAAAATACACCATAGTTGTTTTCATTTATTAGTTAAGTTAAGTTTAGTTGTGCACGTAAAATTGGCACCAATGCCTTCTATTTAAGGGCCTACATCAATATTATCGTATATCATCGCCGACACGTACATATTAACACAGCCAGTAGGCACAGAAAATGAAGAATTAGGGATACTTTTCCTATCTACTCAAAATCTACTAAATATATTTTAATTCTGATTTACGTGTTTCTATATATAATAGTTACTTATGTTTTTAAAGTTATTTCATTAGTTAATACGCGATAATAGACCGACAAATGAAAAAAATAAAAATTTTGAAAGGTTGTTTCGCCAAGATTTTCTATCGAGAAAACTTTTTTCAATCGTGTTTCTGAGTTGATGCGATCCTAGATCATATATTGAAAAAACATATACTTAAAAATTAGAGCTCTAGCCATTCAATCTAAAGAAACAATGAAAACTTCGTACATAGAAAAATGCACGAAGCTATTTTGGTATCGTCTTAATTTAAGTAGGTACTTAAAAACCTTAATTTTTTTTTCAGTTATTCAAAATTGTATTATGATGGTTGAAATGCTACTCATATCAATAGCAGCATGGCGCCTCTACAGAACACGTAATGGCAAAGATTTGAACAATACACAGAAGGAAAAATCTGTATCGACCCTTGATGACAACATGAGATCTATTGAAGTTAAATCGATTAAAGGAGGAATCGATAACAAAAGTTTTAATAATAATGTTAATGTTGATGAGTAATATTTTGTGTTGTAAACTTCGAATTGACAGCAAAAGCTTTTTATACTCGATCCCAAATTAAATGACTAGTGAAGTAGGTAGGTACTCTTAAGTATTTGTGTTAGGTATTGCTGTCCCTATTCCCGAGCGCCGCGCCACGACGCACCGAAAGTGATATTCACTATGAAATCTTTGAAAAAAGAAAAGATGTTTATTGTTTACGAAGAAAACAGCGGACGTTTTCTTCGTGAACAATAAACCTATTCTGAACATTTTTACGCCGTTATATAGATGAAGAGTATATCTATGCTTCCATTACTCTCTTTTTTGGAAAAAACTTTACCAAATTAGTGTGATAGACGCTCCAAGTTTATCTAAACACTTTTAAAAACGATTGTTTTGGATAGTAATATTTCTTTCTTATATTTACGTAGTTATCATGTTCTTAAAAAAAATAAAAGAAGCATAAATATCTACGAAGAAAATAGCGGACTACGATGCCCATATTTTTGTATTGAGGAAAATTTGCTGTAGGGCCCTCTAAGTTGATGGCAAATATATTTTCATGTGTACTTATGCTATACTTATCATCACGACCTAACAGGGTATACAGTAACAACAAAGTAACATTTAACCAATCCAAATATTTATGTACTCTGAAATTGGCTTGTATTACATTTGTATTGGTTTCATGTTCTAGGACTTTCCTTATTTCCTAGGCAGATCTGAATAATAGTGATTTCTATAAAGAATTTATTATTATATAACTTTATCAAATAAAATTACCAGTGTTTATAATACATATATCGGTAAAGGGAACACCACTGCTTGTATTTGTGTGTTATAGTTTCGATGTCTAATTACTCGATGTTTTTTATGACCATTATTGATGTAATCCATAAAAGGATAAGTTTCTTGATGTGGTTTCATGGTTTTCGGAATAGTATGTTAAGAAAAAATTACAGTTAAAGCACTAAGTGTCGTGAGATTGAGATTTTTTATTGTAATTGTGATAATATGTTACGTCTGTATGTTAAAACTATTTTAATTATTGTTCTATGTTAAGAATAAAAATAAATAAGTAGAAAGTAAACATTTAATTTTGATTTAATCTTTCAACAGCGTTTTACATAATTGTTAACATTACAATGTTTGAATTAAAAGTTGTGTAAATTACATGAAAATAATATTACAAATATTTACTTAGCTTAGGTATAGAATTAGATATTCAGTATTAGTTTTCGTCTGGCGATTCATTCTCTTGATTTTTTTCTTCGCATTCTTCAGACGGCGTTCCGGCTCTAGAACTTTCCGAACCGTAAATATTATGTAACTCTTCCAATTTGTAATGTATTTTAATACCTTTCGATGTAGTTTTGTTTACTTTGTTCACAAGAGATTTTGTTTGTTCTTCTAATCTTTTTAGTCGTAAATCTCGTGCAGCAAACCTAGCCTCGTGGTCAATGTCATTGGATGTTGATGGTTCAGATTCTTCTTTATCTGATCCAGAACTTTCTGATTTTGTAGACGGCTCTTCTGTCATGTCTTTTTCACTGCTTTGACCAGGTTGGTCGTTATGAAGTTCATCCAATTTTGTGATCAATTTGTCACCTGTGTCAAGAGTACTAGATATAGTTTTTAGTACTTCGGAACATCCATCCTCCAATTTCTCCAGTCTTTGATCTTTTTCTGCTAGTCTTTCGTCTTGTTTCCTGACGTTTTCAAGAATTGCTTTAAAGTCTAGTGTGGATATTTCCGTTGGTTTCTCTGGAGAATTGTCTACTACTGTTGCATGTTTGTTAATTTCATCGTCATTCCAAGTATTTTCTAAAACTGTTGTATCTAATACATTTTCGGATGGTGGAACATTAAAAGCTACTGTCGTATTGGTCTCTTCAGTATTATTTTCTACTAAGCCATTTTCTTTACAATCATCTGCCAAACCTTTTGTGTGCTGCTTACAGTATTCATCTGTTTGTAATTTATTATCATTATTTTCGTAACCTACGACGTTATCTATAGGTACAGTCTGAAACATACTTGAAGATGGTTCGTTGGAAGAAATATTAGCTTCAACAGTACAAGTGGTATGATCATTTGAAGAATCTTCAATGCATGTTTCTTCGGCGCAAGAATCATCACGTGCTATATCTGCAATTTCATCTTCAGTTTCCTCACATATTCGTTCCTCTTTAGAAGATATTTCACCCTGAATAGGCTCTGATATGAAATGATGACTACCCTCACTTTCTTGAGTATCTAGTGGTAGCTCGGCTATATCTAACATATCGCTAGCAGGATCCTCTCTTTCACCCGCCAGATTGAAATCTGCACTGGAGTCCAAAGCAGGCTCAAAGGTCTTTCTTATTTTTTTCTTACACCTTATAGGTTTGGCGACATATTCACTCTCATCATTTGACTCTGAAGAATCCTCAGATGGTCTTTCGTCACTATATCCACTTTCACCCGAATTATTGAATGATGGTGAACCAGCTTTCGTTTTTCTACTCGTGAATTCAGCTCTAAGTTTTCTCCAATCTTTTTCTGATTGTGTATTTTTTTCACGTGCTTGCTCCCATTTCTCACGACAGTATTCTAATTCTTCTTTGAGTTCATTCAATAACTTCCTCTTCTGTTGTAACTCATACTTAAGAATTTTTTCGTGTGTATGTAACTGGTGATGATGCCTACGTAATCTTCCCACTACATGCCATGTTTTGCTTAGTTCGCTAGTAACTAGACATAATCTGCGCTCTTGTTCTCCCAATCGAGTTTCCAAATGAGTGTTGAGTTGTTTCATACGATTAACTTCTTTAATAAGACCCAATTTTTCTATTATAAGATCCTGAAATAAAGACTTGGCATAAGTGCAAGGAAAAAGTAATTACCGATCGCAATACGTATTTTGATAATGGATTTTTTTATATTTTCCAAGAAAAGAACAATTGGCTCAGTACCAGGTTTCAAGAAAATGCGATAAATATTTTTGCTGTAGGAAAATGTTAATAGTGACTGCTTGTTTTCAAGTTTTATTTGCTTATGACTCATCATGTTCATGCACAATTTCCAATTTATTTTGCAATGACTTCATTACTTACCTTTAATCGGATATACGTCTGACTAACGCTTGGCACTAATACAGGTCCTGAAGCTGTTTCTACAGATTTATAGCAAGTCGTAACTTTTTCAGGAGAATCAACATCTGATGCATTTTGATGACTCAAAAGTTCTATGAGAACTTTCCAAACTTTTGGAAGGTTTTCCACTATATCTTCGGCTGAAGTAGGAGCTTTTAGGGGTTCTGAAAATCAATGTATTTATATATATATATATATATATATATATATTTATCCTGCAAACGATTGGCCGTCCTCTGAAGGAAAAAGTGCATTTAAACGGGCGTCCACCAGCATTGAGCGTCCGTATACCGGACGCCACTTTTTTGAGCGGTTGCTCTGAGACGCTATTGGTCCCAGCTAGCCGTAGTACAAATATCGACGGAAGTAAAAAAATCGTTGAAATGGCTGCAAAAAAATATTAATAAGTTCCCGAAAAAATCTCAGCGCGGGTGAGGCGCTGCTGCAGCGCGTATATCCACACGCGTATATCCAAGCTAATTTCTAGCTACGGACTCGGTTATTTGGCGTCCGTATTTGCGACGTTGCCAGCTCAGCCATAACATTATGACTATAACTCAAACAATATCTACTACAGTCAATACAATATACAAAGTCTTCGAACACATAGGTTTTGCGTTATATTCGGCGCCCCTCGTGTTATGACATCACTTATTATTCAATGAACTAAGTTAATTAAATAATATTACATTTGTTACATTAATTACTTTTTTATAAAATATGAAGATAGTTTGAGACTCGGAAAAGAACTTTGAATACTTTTATCTCTGAAATCATCTATGGGGCAAAAGGAGAATAGAAGTTAGTATAGGGAATCACACCTGCTATATCGAATTGTATTATATCTGATAAGGTAATAGAAAATAATGGAAGTTTGCATAACCGTTCTACCGATTGTATAGGGGAAACAGAAAGGTTTGGTCAATTTTCAGGACGTAAATTAACTCATGAAACACAACAAAGAACTTCGTTGAAATTCGTAAACAAAAATGTATCGACTCCTATTATAATAAATTGATCAGCTGATAGAAATTTTTGAATAGGAGACGAACGTTTCGTAGATAGATACACCGTCTAGAATGACAACACCTTTCTGTTACGCCCAGTACATTGGTACCTATCGGTATTTGTTATTTAGTATCGTTAAACTGACGCAAAGCTTTGTGCTATGTACGTACACATAATACGGACGTCCTATTGCAATATACAGACGCCCAATAGCTGTATACGGACGTCCAATTGCACAATACGGACGTTCAATTGCAATTGTGATTATGATTGCATCATATATCATCATTTATAATTTTCCGAGAGGTTTCCTTCACAGAGAATACATTTTACTTGGTCATACCTTACTTTATATTCACAATTCATTAAAGCATGCTGTCCAGCACATTTGATACATTAAATACTTGTTTAATGAAATATGAAGATAGTTTGAGACTCGGGGAAGAACTTTGAATACTTTTACCTCTGAAATCATCTCCTAAGGGGTAAAAGAAGAATAAAAGTTTGTATAAGAAATCTATACCTGCTGTAGCGATTTGTATTATATCTGATAAGGAAATAGAAAAGGATGGAAGTTTGCATAATATTTTGGACTCTTACAATAAATTGATCATCTGATCGAAATTTTTGAATAGGAGACGAACGTTTCGTTGATAGATACACCGTCTAAAATGACTACACCTTTCTGTTACACCCAGTACATTAACACCTATCGGTATTTGTTATTTGGTATCATCAAACTGACGCAAAGCTTTGTGCAATGTACGTATACATAATACGGACGTCCTATTGCAATATACAGACGCCCAATGGCTATATACGGACGTCCTATTGCAATATACAGACGCCCAATAGCTGTATACGGACGTCCAATTGCAGAATACGGACGTTCAATTGCAATTGTGATCATGATTGCTTCATAATAATATATCATATATAATTTTCCGAGCGGTTTCCTTCGCAGAGAATACATTTAACTTGGTTACACCTTACTTTATATTCACAATTCATTAAGGCATGCTCTCCAGCAAACAAAAATGTATCGACTCCTATTATAATAAAATGATCAGCTGATCGAAATTTTTGAATAGGAGACGAACGTTTCGTAGATAGATACACCGTCTAGAATGACTACACCTTTCTGTTACGCCCAGTACATTGGTACCTATCGGTATTTGTTATTTAGTATCGTTAAACTGACGCAAAGCTTTGTGCTATGTACGTACACATAATACGGACATCCTATTGCAATATACAGACGCCCAATAGCTGTATACGGACGTCTAATTGCACAATACGGACGTTCAATTGCAATTGTGATTATGATTGCATCATATATCATCATTTATAATTTTCCGAGAGGTTTCCTTCACAGAGAATACATTTTACTTGGTCATACCTTACTTTATATTCACAATTCATTAAAGCATGCTGTCCAGCACATTTGATACATTAAATACTTGTTTAATGAAATATGAAGATAGTTTGAGACTCGGGGAAGAACTTTGAATACTTTTACCTCTGAAATCATCTCCTAAGGGGTAAAAGAAGAATAAAAGTTTGTATAAGAAATCTATACCTGCTGTAGCGATTTGTATTATATCTGATAAGGAAATAGAAAAGGATGGAAGTTTGCATAATATTTTGGACTCTTACAATAAATTGATCATCTGATCGAAATTTTTGAATAGGAGACGAACGTTTCGTAGATAGATACACCGTCTAGAATGACTACACCTTTCTGTTACGCCCAGTACATTGGTACCTATCGGTATTTGTTATTTAGTATCGTTAAACTGACGCAAAGCTTTGTGCTATGTACGTACACATAATACGGACATCCTATTGCAATATACAGACGCCCAATAGCTGTATACGGACGTCTAATTGCACAATACGGACGTTCAATTGCAATTGTGATTATGATTGCATCATATATCATCATTTATAATTTTCCGAGAGGTTTCCTTCACAGAGAATACATTTTACTTGGTCATACCTTACTTTATATTCACAATTCATTAAAGCATGCTGTCCAGCACATTTGATACATTAAATACTTGTTTAATGAAATATGAAGATAGTTTGAGACTCGGGGAAGAACTTTGAATACTTTTACCTCTGAAATCATCTCCTAAGGGGTAAAAGAAGAATAAAAGCTTGTATAGGAAATCTATACCTGCTGTATCGATTTGTATTATATCTGATATGGAAATAGAAAAGGATGAAAGTTTGCATAATATTTTGGACTCCTATAATAAATTGATCATCTGATCGAAATTTTTGAATAGGAGACCAATATTTTGTTTTTGGGATCTATCTCATGTTTTATGGTAAATTTGTCCAGTTTCGTTGATAGATTATTGGTTTTAAATGACTACACCTTTCTGTTACGCCCAGTACATTGGTACCTATCAGTATTTGTTATTTAGTATCGTCAAACTGACGCAAAGCTTTGTGCTATGTACGTACACATAATACGGACGTCCTATTGCAATATACAGACGCCCAATAGCTGTATACGGACGTTCAATAGCAGAATACGGACGTTCAATTGCAATTATGATCACGATTGAAGATAGACGGTACTATGCGACTGTAAGCTACCATTACTGTAAGCAGAAAGCATGGTTCCCAGTATTTCTTAGTTTTTTAATCGTAATAAATATGAAATTACAAAATCTATACGGACGTTCAATAGCTGTATACGGACGTTCAATAGCTGTATACGGACGTTCAATAGCAGAATACGGACGTTCAATTGCAATTATGATCACGATTGAAGATAAACGGTACTATATGACTGTAAGCTACCAACTGTAAGCAGAAAACACGATTCTCAGTATATTTTCATTTTTTAAAATTGTATTTATTAAATTACAAAATCTACCAAATTTCACTAAAGTTTTTAGTAGATAGGTATGTATACCTAACACGTATTTAAATAAATGGGTATTTATCTTTAAGTAGTTCTTGGAAAACCGAGCATCCTTTATAATTTGCCGGGCGGTTCCTTTCCAGGGAACACATTTTACTTGGTCAGACCTTACTTTATGTTCGCAATTCATTAAAGCATGCTGTCCAGCACATTTGATACATTAAATACTTGATTTATAAAATATGAAGATAGTTTGAGACTCGGGAAAGAACTTTGAATACTTTTATCTCTGAAATCATCTCCTAAGGGGTAAAAGTAGAATAGAAGTGTGTATAGGGAATCTATACCTGCTATATCGATTTGTATTATATTTGATAAGGAAATAAAAAAAGGTGGAAGTTTGCATAACCGTTCTACCCATTGTACAGGGGAAACAGATAGGTTTGGTCAATTTTCAGGACGTAAATTATCTCATGAAACACAACAAAGAACTTCCTCCAAGACACATAGGTTGAAATTCGAAAACAAATGTTTGGACTCCTATAATAAGTTGATCAGCTGATCGAAATTTTTGAATAGGAGACCAATATTTTGTTTTTGGGATCTATCTCATGTTTTATGGTAAATTTGTCCAGTTTCGTTGATAGATTATTGGTTTTAAATGACTACACCTTTCTGTTACGCCCAGTACATTGGTACCTATCAGTATTTGTTATTTAGTATCGTCAAACTGACGTAAAGCTTTGTGCTATGTACGTACACATAATACGGACGTCCTATTGCAATATACAGACGCCCAATAGCTGTATACGGACGTTCAATAGCAGAATACGGACGTTCAATTGCAATTATGATCACGATTGAAGATAGACGGTACTATGCGACTGTAAGCTACCATTACTGTAAGCAGAAAGCATGGTTCCCAGTATTTCTTAGTTTTTTAATCGTAATAAATATGAAATTACAAAATCTACCAAATTTCATAAGAGTTCTTCAATAGGTGTTGCGTGAAAGATGGGCATAAGACATTCATTGACCATTCAATCCATTAATTGATAATAATAATTAATATGTGTTAATTATTGTTAATAGTTATGTGTTAATTATGTGTTTAATAGTTATGATATCGGTATCAACAGAAATAATCCCGATAGTTGTATCGGTGAACGGTTTAGTCCCAAAGAGCCTCTCACAAAATCTCGAGAGGCTCGGCGTCAATAGCAAGTCGGTGACCGATGCAGAAAGCGGTCTTGCTGGACAATGCCCGTATAGTTCGTCGGTTTCTTTCCCATTAGGCTCCACCACTCCGGCTGACTGTTGCGGACCTCGTCGGAGTGCGTCCTGCCGCCTTTCGAGGCGAGGCAGTTTTATATCCAAAATAATAATTAATAAAAAGAAAGTAATATTGATTAATTCAACATTAAATGTATTTTTATTTTTTTATTTTATATTTAAAAATGTAATTTATAAGAGAAATAAATGAATAATAATTATGATAATTAATAGGATAATTATACGGTAGGCAAGTAGTCGTATGTTATTACACGTGGGGCATCCGGCATCCGTATATA
The DNA here is from genome assembly GCA_916999025.1 of Orgyia antiqua. NCBI lineage: Eukaryota > Metazoa > Arthropoda > Insecta > Lepidoptera > Erebidae > Orgyia > Orgyia antiqua. The sequence continues at coordinate 7,048,749 of OU779869.1, forward strand.
GATTATAGATATAAAACTAACAAATGTTTAAATATATGAAATGTTGAAATTGTGTGTCACAAGCAAGCGGTAGGTATCTAAAGAGATGATAAAAGTAAATCTGGCAACGTCGCATTCCCCAAAGTACCTACCATCCTGTCAGGACGTTACATAATCGACGCCATGGCTGAAGTACCACCTATATATCCTGGATGCCTGTAATGTATCATTATGGTTCGGGGTTCAAAAATGTCTGGGCATAACTGCATGACGAATATCTCGAAAAATTTAAATATCAAAAAATGACGTACCCCACGCAGCTAGAAATAAAAAAAACTAAGCAATATTCATCGAAACATGTTAGAAAAAGTAAGGGGAACCCGGGGACGTCGTACTGATGGGCTTTGTGCATGACGCCAAAATGATTCTGGGATGTAAATATATATATATATGCATATATATATGTATACTGCTTTGTCATTTAGCAAAATTCTATGTGCAAACTTGCCCATTTTAAATAGATTTTTTCTTTATCTAAGAATAATTTTTCTATCAATAAATCTAAACCTACGCGAGACGAAAATATCTACACGCCTAGTTGGTTTGATATTACAACAAATTAAACTCCTGTTGCCTCCGAGGAGGATCGTGGAATACATTAAAATACATGAACTGAGAATAATAATGTTCTATGGCCAACATAACTTTAGTAATATTTTAGGCTAACCTGATTTTATTGTGTCCATTACTTCTTTTTCTACTAGTTCATTATCCTTGTTCTCATCAACGTCATTAGACCTATCTTCATTTTCATCCACCTGACTTACTAACTCTAACAGCAACTTGGGCAATACTGATGAAACTTCAGAACCGTTCTCCCTTTCCGCCATTTGAGTAAGTATTCCGTGGTTTTCTTCAAGCCTATGCACTAACGTGTCCAAGTCTTGTTTTGTTTTGTAACCGAGTAGAACTTCTGAAAACAGCTAAACAATTTATTAAAATAATTTAATATTTAAATAGCACAGTTCTTACAATATTTTAAACATATTTAAAGATTATTTTACTTACTTTGTTTACAACAGCCATTTCTGCTTTTAGGCCGTTCGTTTCTTCTTTAAAAGAAGATATCTGTGAATTTTTATTTTCGATTGTGTCAATTAATGAATCTATTCTGTTTTCTAACTCTTCTACTTTCTCTGTGAGGTCTTTAGATCTGAAATGTTGTGCAATATTTTAATCATATGGTTTTTAGGGAACAATTTTAATTACGATAGGGAAAACTCTACTTTTACTTACTTTTTGACCTCTGCTTGATACAATACTTTATGTTCATCTAATTCGCGAACAAGACCTTGCCTGGTTACTTCAGCTAGTCGAGCTCGTTCCTCATATAGTACTCGTAATGAACGGATATTAACTAACTGCCGCTCATATTCTTGTCTTAAGTCAGCAGAAAGTATGTTGGTTTCTCTGTCTGCTAGGGATCGTTCTATATCATTTAATTTCTTCTTTAACTGTAAAAAAGTGAAGACTTGATAATAAAACATTTTGGACAGGATTAACGTCATTGAATAAGAATATAATCACGTGTAATCAAAAAGTTTAATAATAATATTATTATTACACTTTTGATTTGATTAGGGTTTATATTATTATAAACCCCTCTCACGTTCTATTTTTGGCCGTAGTCCCCGATATATGATATTTTAGTGAGTAAAAGTAAAGAAAGTTATAACATAACTTCTGCGGCGTAGTAGTTTTATTGACAATGAAGTTATCAACAGTTACATAATATTAGTTCATTCTAACGACTTTATTGATGTACCTACAAGAACTTTATCAGCATGTGATAAGTGAATAAAAACAAGTGACTGCATATCCGGCTAAAATGTGAATAGTTTTGGACAGTACAAAGATCCTGAAAAGCAAACCGCAGGCGCGTAGGGGGCGCGGTCTCTGACCGAATACCTTTAGGTCGTTGGCTTGTTTAAACAAATGTAAATATACAATCACTTTGAGAATTTTAATATAGGTACTGCTTATCTATTTACGCTAAGTACTTCTAGAATGCGAAAATGCATTTATTTGTCCCAGTGGATACGGAAAATTAGAAAAGTGTCTGAGTGTATAATGTATTATTCTACTAACTGCTGCCCGCAACTTCGTATTCAAATTTAGATAATAAAAAGCTCTTAACAAATTATAAAAAAAAACTATGCTCTTAAACCACACTATCTATTGAGAAAAAAAAATACATCAACATCCGTTGCGTAGTTTTAAAGATATAAGCTCACATAGGGACATACACACAATATAACGACTTTGTTTTATAATAAGTAAAGATAAACATTCTAATAAATCTTTACTTGCAACTTGTACATAAACAGGTATATTGTTTTTACGTCAATAGTTAAAAATTAAGCTAGGCAAGTTACGCAGTCGCAGTACACAGTTAAAAATTATTTGTTCAAGTACCTAAATAATTATAAGATTGTCTCCTGTGTCTAGATCTAAAGGGAATGACTAAGTAGGCACCAACTTAATGAGTCAATAAATATAAGGTTTACCAATTTAAGCAACAACAACATTCTCATCATTAGATTACGCGGTTTTAAATTTATGTTACGTATCTAGGTAGATACGTAACATAAATTTAAAATCGCGATACGTAGTAGGTACTACGTATCTACACTAAGAAGTATTACAACTAAATAATAGCAAAAATTATGATTCTCAATTCACATCCAAAGCATAGTAGGTACTTACTTCATTTAGCTGTTCTTCTCTAAGACTAATCATAGTTTTACTAACGGATACTACTTCCTTTAATGCTCGTATTTGTTTAATAGATTCAGTATTTTGAGCACTTAAATCTGCAATGTCCGCATACGCACTTTGTAACGCATTATTTGTTACAGCTAAATCTTTTCTTAATTGAGTGTTATTTGATTTAATGCTAATATATTCTTCGTTCATTTGTATTAAAGTATTTTCAAGCTCAGATTTACCATCACTTCCCATGAGATTTTCAGGAATTTCTATATTATTTTCATTTAGTAATACACAAAGTAATTTATTTCTTTCGTATAGCTCTAATTTTGCAGCTTTTTCGCTTTGTAGTGATCTCTCCAAATCTTCTTTTTCAGCTCTATGACGTGCTAAAATCTCTCTTCTCTGTTCTCTTTTTATACTAAGTTCCTTTCTGAATTCATTCATTTCTTTTTCCTTTGCCTTAGATCTAGCGTCATCTTCTTCAGTATCTTCATGATAATCATCAGTAGTATTCTCTTCACAATTCATTTCTGAAGTATTCGTTATATCACTTTCACTAATAACGTTATCTGCGTCTTCTTGCCTTGTTGGGCCAGTACTGAGTAAATTTCCCATTTTGGAACACTTTTATAAACAGGAGGTAAGTACTTTCATCCGCGCAAATACAAATCAAGGATCGCTTTTTAAAATAGCCAAGTGGTTTGATTTTAATCAGACAAAGGACTGTTGACTCGTTGGACTCACACGAATGTACGAAGCAAGCGTCTCCCGAAATAGCTCCCTCGTCAGACGTGTGCCGAGCAGCGTGAATATACCTTCTGTACGCTTCATACGTGGAGATTATTCGACGAATCTTTGTCAATAATTTATTTTTAACCGAATATTTTCAGAGTAAGTATCTAGTAGGTAGCCCACTGTGCTATAGCATAATACGTTCATGCATATCACACACACGTGTGTTTTGGTGAAAGTTGACCTTGATCAGGAAAACTATTAAATTTGTTTTTCGTATGAAACCAGGGATGATTACATTTTCATATTAATATTAGATTAGGTGAATCGAATAGTCATAGTCTGTCGTGTCACATCCGTGTGGTGGCGGATTAAGAATACGAGTGTCACCACCTTATTTCTTCCCCAGCGTGCTGTAAGTGTCAGACAAGGGATATGTAGCAGCAAATAATAATAAAACAAAACCCTAATGTAGTGCTGATAGAGTATAGTAAGACCATATGGGATTTAAGTAAGAAAAAATTAAAGCAGATAAAATACTTTGTAGAAGTCAGCGAATTAAAAATGAATTTATAACTATATCAATACAGCTGCTTATCGAAGGGAGACTTAAACCTTAAGACGATACCAAAATAGCTTCGTGCATTTTTCTACGTACGAAGTTTTCATTGTTTCTTTAGATTGAATGGCTAGAGCTCTAATTTTTAAGTATATATCGGAGAAAAGGTATCGTAGACATCACCTGTAACTATTGCCAGGGTAGTCTCCAATCCAAACACCCTGTAATACTGAATAAGCTAACTACGTTAACTACAACATCCTATTAACTACGATGAGATTGATCCGTGGCTTACGACACGTGTAGCTGGTTTGGAAGGATCCTTTTATGAAATTTCAACGGGTCACCATTCAGTCTCACCAACTACAGTAAATAAACGAATTACTCACCATTTACACCATTTAAGGACCCACATCACAATCTTGGAACCTAAGTTAAAACTAAAAATCCTTAAGTAAACTATTTTAATCAAGTCTCCTACGACACGGCCATTCTGCGAATACACACGTCCCCGTGTGTAAATCTGCAATAGAACTAAGTTTTTCCGCTCGGCTAATTCTGACCCAATATAAAGTCGCAAAATAAAGAAATCCACAACTAAGATTTTTCCATACATTCGGTCAGTTACATTAATTTCCACAATAATTCAACATTCACACTCGGTCAGTTACATTAATTCCGCATTATCGTTACTTTGCACTTTCTCACAAATACACACTCAGCAATTACACTTTGGAGGATATTCTAATTGTTTAAGTTATAGAACTGGGCAGCGTAACGACCCGTATAATACTGACTGCTCTAGTTGTCAGGTTTTTCGGCTTAGTATCGACTTATCGAGTCAATACAATCGCATTCAAATCGATGAGTTCAGATGATCAACACATTAAAATTGTATTTCGATAGAGACAACCACTCGGCTGTAATTTGATAACTAATTATTTAGGGTTTAGCTAATAATTCGCAAATTACCCAGAAAATGATTTTTAGCTACGTTAGTAAACGCATTAGAAAAAAAAAATTTTTTTTTTTCTTTGTTTTTTTTTTTTCTTTTTGTTTTCTTTTTCTTTCTTTTCTTTGTTTCTCTTTGACTTTATTGTCACACGGCCATTCTGCAAAGGCACGCGTCCTCGTGTGTTCCCTATCTACTTGAAACGAATAGTAGGGTTTCCGTTTGGCCTATCCTGCCGATCTAGACGGATTCAACAGTAAAGGAATGATTTTCTAATTTAGTTTAAATGCTAATGAATAAACTATCAGTGAATAAAAAGTTGAATTTAGAATTTTCGTACTGGCATACGAATAAACACTGTTACTTTACCTCCTACTTGTAGCTCAAGTAGAAGTTAAGCCTACATAATCTTTTAGCTGTTGCTACAAAACACCTAAATCGTGAATAGTAACCGTTGGTGCATAGTATCGTAACGTGATATTTATGAGTATAGCGTCTTAAGGATAGAAAGGATAAAGGATTTAGGAAGGATAGGGGTTTGGGAAGGATAGGTAAAGGAAAGGTCGATGTTGCCGCGTAGGCAAGGGCCCTAGAAATAAAGGGATAGGTTGATGCTGTGCCATAGGCGGTCCTGTTCGCCGTCGTACACAGGGGACCATTATTCTTTCAGGATAGGATAATTATAGTGGCTTATATTGGACGGCTCCACACGCCAATATAGCATCTTTTATTTATTGATTTATTTAAATTTTTTTTTTTTTTTTTGGCTTATTGGTCGGCTCCACACGCCAATAGCATCTTTTATTTTTGGCTTATTGTAACGCTCCACGCGACAACAGCTCTTTTAATAATAATAATTAGTTTACTCGTAGATACACCACGGTAAACTGCGTTGTTAATATTATAAATAGTTCACTGAACGTCTCTGTACACCATAAACGCTCGCAAATTATGCATTGGAATAAAAAAAAGTAGATAAATGGAATGTAGATCTGTTATAATCTCGCTACAACAACAGATTCTTGTTCAAATAATGAAGTCCAACGATGAAAGCTCGAAGATGATCCTCAATTACCCGAATAATTTGTTAATTATTGTGTGTGCGCGAGAACAACACTTAAATTATTTTATTTAGAATTCTCTCCAAAATTATGACAGGTACAAAAATTTGCAAAGTTCATTTTAGAACATGTAATTAACAGAAAAAGCAGTAAACTTTATCAATAATTATTATTGCATAGGCATTAAAGGCATTTTTAAATTAAATATTGAAATTTGGTTAATCTTAAACCTATTATACTGGACATCTCTATGAAGATTTCAGAAACGTGTTATAGGTAAACCTCTACAAGGAGTGTGGTAAATATTATCAGTAGTTTAGATTTCTCCATTCGTCAATTGCATTATCAAGATCATATTTAGCAACAGATGTTCTTTTTTAAAAAGACTATTTCAAAACCTTGTAGCTACACCATAGTAAAGTGTGTTCTTAATGTTATCAATGGCTTACTAGACGTCTCACACGTCAGTAAACTAAAAATTTAAAAACTTGTTATACACCACAAAAAGTGATGTTAATATTATTAATGATTACTAGACGTCTTCATACGTCAATGAACGGACGTCCGAACCGTCAGGTTCGTATTTGTAGTTTTTCTGAATATTTCAGAAAGGACGATTTTAACCGCATATTATAGGTACACTACAATAAGTTGCATTGGCAATATTACGACGGCTTACTGGACGTCTGCATACGTCAATAACACAGTCGAAAACATAATTGTAAATAGATTTTCCAAAACAGGATTTCTAAAACATGTCAACAAAACGACTGGCATGTGTAGGTATAGAAAGGTATCTCAAACTTTCCTTCGCTGCAAAGGTTTTAAAATTTTAAAAACACTAACTTGTTACCTAGACCGTTAGATTTTCTAACGCATATATTGTCTATCTCTTTCTATCACAAGTCTACTACATGTAACTACATGTAGTTCTAATCTCGAATATTTAGTTAACCATGATTTAGATTTTCTTCTCACTACCTCTCATCTAGGTGAAAGTTTCTTACGATTTTATTTGCTAATCACAAATAACAAAGTTTAATAACGCGTTAGAATATGTAAAACACATTATTACACGGCGGAGACTAAATCTTTGTTTTGCTTTAAAAGTTTTATTATAACTAATATCAAGTACGCCTATAAATAAGCGCAGAAAATCATGTACCAACTTTATAAAAGGAAACCGAACACTTTAAAACGAAGTGTTGAATGTTCATAAAGCCACACTATATTTCTGTTCGCAATCAAGTAAAACGATTTTACTATTGATTGATACACGAGATAAATTAGGCAAGTGAACACTGTAGATTTATTAAATTACTAACAAATCATTGTCATTTAATTTATGTTACGTAGTTACAATGTTCTAAGGGTAATTACCTAATTACCTATGACTTGTTATTATCAGTTTTTGCTAGTTAATATAATCAAAGCAATTTTTTACCAAAAAGAAACTTTGCGAAATATTAAAATTTTTACTAAAACACCGGTTACGTTTAATTTTACTGTTCTAGTTATTTTTTTTTTTTTTTTTCAAATCAAAATCGAATAACGACTATTCGATCCCACTTCTGATATCGGAGAAAAGGTATCGTAGACATCACCTGTAACTATTGCCAGGGTAGTCTCCAATCCAAACACCCTGTAATACTGAATAAGCTAACTACGTTAACTACAACATCCTATTAACTACGATGAGATTGATCCGTGGCTTACGACACGTGTAGCTGGTTTGGAAGGATCCTTTTATGAAATTTCAACGGGTCACCATTCAGTCTCACCAACTACAGTAAATAAACGAATTACTCACCATTTACACCATTTAAGGACCCACATCACAATCTTGGAACCTAAGTTAAAACTAAAAATCCTTAAGTAAACTATTTTAATCAAGTCTCCTACGACATATATGTTTTTTCAATATATGATCTAGGATCGCATAAACTCAGAAACGCGATTGAAAAAAGTTTTCTCGATAGAAAATCTTAGCGAAACAACCTCTCTCATTTTTTATTTTTTTCATTTGTCGATCTACTATCGCGTATTAACTAATGAAATAACTTTAAAAACATACGTAACTATTATATATAGAAACACGTAAATCAGAATTAAAATATATTTAGTAGATTTTGAGTAAACAAAAAAAATATCCCTAATTCTTCATTTTCTGTGCCTACTGGCTGTGTTAATATGTACGTGTCGGCGATGATATACTATAATATTGATGTAGGCCCTTAAACACGACACGCTCTCTAACTCCCGGCGTGGGTGAAGGGTAGTGTTTAATTGTGGAACTATTTTGGACTCAAAAGAAGACTAATTTAGTCTTAATACAATCAGCATCTAACTACTTCTATTTCAAGCAAATAAGATAGTAAGGTGGGCAATAACTACATAATACCCTAGTATTAAATTTTGGTAACATCTGCGTTTAGCGTACATATAGTGAATTGCTGTGGTAGCGATTTATGTGCTAATGAAGCCGCATCACAAGTCAAAATTAATCGAATTTTTGAACGAATTTAATTTCATGTTTCCGAACGAAATGTTTTTATCGTAAATATTCGTTCATTAACTCACTCGTTCCATTCGTATGATACCCATGAAGATATAGATAAAAATGGAGTCCAGACTCTGAATACCTACTTGAAGCAAAAATGATGTATGGCTATCTCGCTCACTGTGGTCAAACCCTTTCTTTCTAAGTAGGGTAACCTTTATTGTATTTCTTCCAGGACAAAACTTCAAGTAGTTGTGTTCCATATAGTGTCAACAAAATGTTCACTTCTAAGACCTAGCCCGTATAGATTTTATATTTCGAGATACTTTATGTACTGTGCGTAAAAAAAATACTCAAAAAACAAACTGTTTGTTATCGCGTGAAAGTTTGGATAATTCTAGTTTTTTAACAGTAACTGGAGGTTCGGTTGTTAAATTTATTATTCTTTTTACATTTTTAAACACGTAAAATTTCCTAGTTCGTATGTACGATGTACCTATAGAATATTGGTGGGAAATAGATAATTACTAGAACAAAGGTGTAGTTCCTACGGCAATACGAAATTAATGAATGATTGTGAGATCTGCTTGAGATAAAATAATAATAATTTACCTTTATTTCAGACCTAAATACAGGTTACAAAGATACAGAAAAATGATTCCAACGAATTGAGAACCTCCTTTTTTGAAGCCGGTTAAAAATAACAAGGTGTTAGTAATTTCTTAGTAAACAAAACAAGTTACACAATAAAATCTATTTGGCATACCTAAGTGGAAACATAACTTTTTGTGTAGGTAGCGTAAAAACGAAAAAGGGTTATTGTACTCATATTTTTAAACATGTACTGTTATTAAGGGACCAACCATGAAATCGCAAAAGATATATGTTTCATTAATTTTGCAGATTAATTAAACATTATGAATACATACTGGACAATAGTTTTTCCTAGATTTCTGGGTTAGCCAATGTATTTCTATTTATTAATGTCAGTTAAAGGGCAAATTCGGTCAATAATACTTCTGAAAAAAAAAATACGTTACGTTGATTAAAATTAGTTTGTCGGAAAATCTGTAGTTAATAGTCATTTTAACTGACAATATGAATGTGGTTAAAAGTGGCTGACGGAAGAACGGAGAATCAGTCAAAATCAATTTTTACGTATATTTCTGTCTACAGCGTTTAAAGGAACCTATCATGAATGGCATGACGGGAGCTAAAAACCTAACCCACCCTTGTCGGGTTGCCCTTGGCTCCCTGTGCCTTGTGTTCCACTACTTGGCGCTAGGCAAGTCAGTTAAAATTACATTTAAACAGCTATATTGGGTAAAATTAGTTTTGAATAATTTCAGTCAAAAGTACTACTGTCGAGAGCTTACAGTCTATTGAGTGGTTATAAGTTTTGACTGTGACATATATCATAGGGGGCTATAATAGGAACGATAATAAAGTTACAAAAAAAGGGCAAAAAAGAAACAACAGCACTTTCCAAATTAAAATCATTTAATAACTTTTCTTTTATACATGACTAAATATTATTGTTTTGTGTAATTTCTGTCTCTTACCACGTAAATCACTAAGTATATTTTCTGTATGACTCTTTAAGTGTTAAAAAATGAATTTGCAATTTTCTTAATTAATACGCTTTCATGCAAATCATTGCAATAAATTGAGTCCGTGATGGGATGCTTAAACATTTCTTGCAACAGAGGAGTAAAATGTTGTGATACAACATTAATTAATTTGTTTTCTATATTGTTTTCTCTGAGTTGGCCCATCAGAAAGGATTACTTTCATAAATGCCAGAGCTAGGATTTGGTACACCCAGAGTAGCTACTTGCCCCATAGACTCTTCCTGTAATGAACTGTCTATCTGAAAATTATAATATATTTTACAAAATATAGCCTTTTGCCATATATTCGAACTACTACATTTCTGAAACATAATAATAATGTAAGGCTCTCATTAGGCAGTCGGATCGGGGGGGGGGGCTGGTTCAGAAAGCAGCAATTATCTCTGGAGCCTTGAGCGCCGGTAGTTTGGAAAATGTTCCTGATACTGGTGGGGTATTTTTTTTCATACTAGTTTTTATATTCCTTATAAATTCAAATATTTAACATTGTATAACATGTGAGACAATTAAAGGAGTTTGTAAATAGATACTTGAAATTTTACCTTGCAAGGTGATACTGCTTCTTGATTTGTAATTGTAGTAGGAACTGCTGTTTGTTTTAAAAAATCCTTGCACTTTCATAAAATTTCATTTTCAATGGTACAATGGATAACCATAATTTCCTCTGGGTACTATTTTTAGGAAATCTAAAAAAATAATATTGTAGGTAAGTATATTAATGTTGTAAATAATGTGAAATAAAAATTAAATGACTAAGCAAACATGTATAATTTAGTTCAGGTCCCACAGAAAGTCCTAGATATGTCCTCAGTATGGTCACACTATTTCAAAATTACTTCTTGTAAACAAGAAAAATAAAATTGCACTAAGTCCATGAAATTCAATGTAAGACTATTAGATCTTTACATCGTTATCAGTATAGTTAGTTAGAAGTATGCTGAAAACATTGTTTAATCATTTTATGAAGTATTTAATTGAAAATACAAAGAAATATGTTTGCAGTTATTCAATGCCAGAAATCACGATCTAAACACTTACGCGTGAAATTGTATATCACCTCCTGGACACCACGTACTACCGCAACCACGCACTACACAAGTTTGCACCATTTCTTTAATTATAAAAATAATTAGAGTAGAAAATTTGAAACGAAGCTGTGAACCGTAAAGTAAACAACCGACATATTGGCACAATTTTGTCAACAACTTGACATATGGTGACCAATGTTGCCAAATTACGAAATCCTTAGGAAATGGGGAAAATAATTCACTGATTCGTTAACCATGAAAAGCATCCGTGATCTACTATTTTATTATTTTTAATTTCATTCATCGTATTTCAACTAGTTATTTATAGTTACGATTAAACACTATCAAATGACAGTGTTTAACTTGTGATTTGATATGTGTGGTGACTCTTTTTAAGAATTTACTAGGAGATTTTAATAAGGAGATAGCAGTACTAAGGCCACACTAAAAAGAGAGGTCAGACCACAGAGAGTGAGATAGAGATACGTAGGTATTTGCCTCAAACCGATGTTCCAAGTATGGCCTCCTTTTTTTTATCTTTAGCTTCATGATGATACCCAGTCTTTAGGGATGTCAGAACTGGAGAAATATATATATATCGATATACCAATATTTAATTACAAAGAATATATTAAATATCAGGTAAAGATATTGACATATCGGTTTAATAAATTTACGGAAAACTGATGATAGTGATGAATGAAAGAAGTAAGAAATTCTCAAAACGTCGGAATCTTGTTTATAATAATGTCTCCTCAAATTTTTTAAATTAGAGGAGACACCTTTCACCTTGGCCTATTTTGATAATGTCTTTTTTTGAGGTATTTAGTATCTACTTCCTGGGTCATCTCACTTATTTTTTAATTAAAAAAAAAAGACGTGTGGCATTCGGTGACTGCCGCGGTAAAGCTATTGCATACCATTTTTTATCAACTTATGCAATTATAATTATTTATTTATTTATTTTATTTATGCAGTATTTTTATTCCTTTGTTTTTTTTGTCCGTCTGTCTGGCCGTCTGTCCGTCCGACCGTCCGTTCGTCTGTCTGTCTATATGTCTGTCTGTCTGTCTGTCCGTCCGTCCGTCCGTCCGTCTGTCTGTCTATCTGTCTAAAAAGTATCACCGCTGTGGCGGTCGGAGTGGGGGTGTTAGATTATTTTCGTTACAGAATTACTGGCTTCGGTCTCCACGCTCAAGGCCCGCGATATGCAATAGCTTAAAACCATTCTTATTTGACATTTCAATAATTTGTTAATTTGTATATCGATAAGAGAATCGTAAAAATATCGGAAAAGTAGGTATGTATACAGGGTGTGGCGTAATTAATGGATAAGCCTGTGCCTGTGGATAAGCCTCCTACTGCGCTATACGAATATGTATATTTTTAATTAATCCTATGTATGGTTTTGAAAAAAATGGCATAAGTCATGTTTTTCATAAAATGACTACTTTCACTAACCAATTCTCCTGTTGCCACAATTTTCAAAAGTTTTGCTTTCTGTTTTTTTTATAATACAGCTTAAGAGTTGAATTATTGCAAGCAATAAAGAATTCCCTATTCGTAATACAAATTTTTTGAAAATTATGCATGAAATATCAAAAAAGGGTTATTGATTATTCAATTTGTTGACTTTGTACATCGTCTAGCTTAAAAAATCTTTATGGGAGTTGATTTGCCCAATATCTTAAAAACATGCTTGTTTTATGCAGTTTCCGAAATGGTATAATACTTATTATAATACTTATTAAGTTTGATGTGATATTAAAGAACCAAATGACACTCGTAAAAAAATGTTCTTATTGTGATTTAATTAATCAAATTAATACTGTTAACTTAAACAAACTGTCAGTGGTATTTTAACTTATCTGTCTGAGTTTACCAGTGGGAATGTTAGTCGTTGAAAAAAAATAACAACTTATTTTATTTTTTTTATTCTAAAGATGCAAACACTACATAAATTTTATTTTACAAAAAATGTTCGAAATGGCGGCCACCTGCGGCTATGCAGGCCCTGCATCGACGGATAAATGACCGCTTTAGGCGTCGGATGAAGCCGGAGCTCTTGATTTCATCAGCGGCTTCAAAAATCAGGGCCTTTAGTTGTTCCAGGGATGCTATTTCTTTTTTATACACTTTCTTTTAAACACCCCCAGTAAAAAAAGTCTAGAGGGTTCAAATCAGGGGACCTTGGTGGCCACAAAATGGGACCCAAACGACCTATCCACCTCTCATTGTACTCATCATTGAGGTAGTTCCGTACAATTCGTGCGTAGTGAGCGGGACAACCATCATTTTGTAACCAGTAGTTTTCTGGCACATTTAAACTTTGAAATAGTTCCGGCAACGTATTTTGCAGAAAATTTAAATAATTGGGACCTGTTAGTGTCTCGGATAGTTCGACGGGCCCAACTATTTGTCCATTTAAAATTCCTGTCCAAAGGTTCACTTTAAACTGGACTTGAGCTCGGTCTTGCCTTATGTTTCTCGGATTGGTTGCCTGCCAACTATGAAGATTGTGCATGTTGACGTAGCCATTTCTTTTACATGATGACTCATCGCTCCACAGTATTTTGTCAAAAAACGCCGAATCTTCGCGTATTTTTCGCAACATGACGCGACAAAATTGGACTCTAGGCTCATAGTCTCGTGTCATTAGTGTTTGCACCCTTTGATAGTGATACGGGTGAAGCTCATGCCTGTGCAGAATTCTGCCCACAGTACGCGTATCTACACCGGTTCCTCTACTTAACTCACGAATTGATAACTCTGGATTAGCACGCACAGCTTCTAGAACTTCGTCATCACGATGTCGTCGAGGTCTGCCTTCCGAAGCACCACCAACACCGGTACCAGGCATTCGCCCTTCGCTAAAAGCGATGTGCACACGTGTAAACACCCGGTAGTCTGGGTTTCGCAAATCGGGGTATCTTCGACGATATTCGCGTGCAGCTTCATTTGCATTGCAGTTACACAGGCCGTAAATAAGATGCATATTTGCATACTCTTGAGGAGTGTACGTATGACGCGGCATGATCAGTAGTCCAGGGATATGTAGAAGTCGTCGATAATATCACAATTGTCCAATTCGTATAGCAAAAACAGAGTCCGTAGTACATAAGCCAAATTCACGTCACAATAACAAACACGATAGAGCAAACGATATGTGCGCAAGAGACGATAGTCAAAAGAGCACTAACTTTGTTAAACAAGTTCAAAAGCTGTTTTGTTGTTTGTGAGAATAATAAAAATCTATCTCTGTCGCACAACTGTTATTTACCTGACATCAAAATGCTTTGTCTCTGTCTTATGATAAGACTAACCGTCTGGATTTGCCGTGCGATAAACAACCACAAGTAGTTGACTTAGAGTCGTTATCTGCTTACCCTATTCATGGTGGATGACTACCTGCTCCCGAGCACCCAAAAAAGGGTCCATTGTGAATGACTACCTGCTCCGGAGCACACAAAAAAGGGTCCATTCAAACTGTTTACAAAGACATGTTTAAGATAAATTAATAATTCTGTTAAAGAAAATTAGGGTATTTTTTTACAACTGTCGTTTTTTTTTAAAACCTCGTGAAATGTAATAAGTATTATACCATTTCGGAAACTGCATAAAACAAGCATGTTTTTAAGATATTGGGCAAATCAACTCCCATAAAGATTTTTTAAGCTAGACGATGTACAAAGTCAACAAATTGAATAATCAATAACACTTTTTTGATATCTCATGTATTTTTTCCCAAAATTTGTATTACGAATAGGGAATTCTTTATTGCTTTCAATAGCTCACCTCTTAAGCTGTTTTATAAAAAAAACAGAATGCAAAATTTTTGAAAATTGTGGCAACAGTAGCATAATTGGTTAGTGAAAGTAGTCATTTTATGAAAAACATGACTTATGCCATTTTTTTCAAGACCATACATAGGATTAATTAAAAATATACATATTCGTATAGCGCAGTAGGAGGCTTATCCACAGGCACAGGCTTATCCATTAATTACGCCACACCCTGTATGTATATTCTATTTTCGACCAGTTCCCGGTCTACTAGTCAGTTATTCATTTCATGGATGTCATTTGTCAATCAATCATTCATTCAGTCAGCCACATTACATATTCGAAATCACACAATAAAATATTTTTTGGGAAAATCCATATTTTACAGACAATAGTTTTTAAGTGCATAACTGCATACATTTCCAGTTCTCCGATGATTATTATTTGTATCAGTTGATAAACTTGAGCAGCTGGCTATAGTGGCAATTTTAATAAGTAAATACCTAATTCACAATGTGTCACGATTGATTTTATTTTTTGTTTTATCAGTGGCTTATTTGCTACAATTGCTACAAATAGCTAAAAATCACTTTGTGTGTGACGTCGTTCAGTTTATTCATCAATTGGGACGTGTAATAGTCTGAAATGTGAAGTAGAATAAAGCTTGTTGAGAGATGGATGAGAGTACTAAGAATTCCCCTTGTAAGGTAATATTTAGCAATGTTTTGTTCTATAATCCTCTTCCGAAAGTAGATAAACAAAGTAAAATCTCTTGTTACTGATATTGATCTATCTTATAAATTTTGCATTGCATTTTGTAGTTGAATAAATCATTCCATGAAACATATTTTAGATACGTATCTCTAAATAAATAGCAACCTACTGCTACATTATATTGGGGTATATATGCTAAAAATAATCGTAAATGGCATAGTTTTCATTATTTGCTTAATTACTTATTGGTAGTTTTTGTATTTTAGTATTCTTTTGCTAGAAAATACTTTCATTTGTATTAGTAAAATTATTTTTATAAATAGTCCATAAGCAAATATGCACATTGCTTTTCTTTATTTATTTGCATTTGTTACACTTAAAAATGGAACATTCTTTAATTAGTTTTTAATCAAATTTTTTGTTGTAAACAGTGTGGCCAACTGTCATAATTAAAGGAACATAAGTTATTTAATAACTTTTTTCCTAAGAATGGTTGTCTCTTGTACGGTAGCATCACATTTGCTTTATTATTTATTTTATACACATTCTCACCTAGTTAGTACCTACATTTTTATTGGTGGTGTAATAGTTTTTATTGAAACATGTTTCTTATTATTTACCCCATATGAGGCATTTCGTAAACAGTTAAAATGAATAATCTCTTTCCATTTTTGTTTATTTTTTAAGTTGTTTAAAAGTAATATTTAAAGTGTACTAAGTAATGGCACAGCAGCTTTTTTGTTTTATTACGATATTGGCTGAATGGCAAATATATATAGTATAATAGTGTTAAAAGAAAGGTCAACATAAATAATAGTTTCAGCACTATTTTTGTGTCTATGAATAAGATATTATCTGTCTATTCATTATTTAGTTATAACAGAAACACTTTAAGCTAATGATTTTGATTTGTCTCAAAATTTGATGTATGTTCACAATAATAACACAGTTAAGGTTGTTTGGTCAGTTATCTTTTAGGATAGGTTTAAATGGTTGATAAAATGGTAATACATATTTAGTTTGAATTAACATGTGAATATGAATTTTATAACCAACTAGAATTATTTTGCTTTTAATTTTTGAATGAATTATCCAAAGTCTGAACCTAAACATTATTAATTAATACCAATAGTCCGAAATTAAGCAAAATATTTGTGATGCAGATACCGGAACTATTATTCTTGTAAATAAATACACAAATAGTTCGGACAATAAATTAATAATTTATGTTCCTATTTGAAAATAGAACACATACAAATTTTTTAATTTATTGCTATGTCCACACTTGCTTGTTTTTTTTTGATGTTGCACAAACTTGCTAGGAGTGTGATGGGGCTGAAGAACTCCAGCTACATGCTGAGGTGGAACATTTGAGGCAGCACCTTGCAGAAAGAGATGCACATATTGTAGCACTTGAAGGTGAATTTATAAAGTGCAACGCTAGAACCACTGATCTTGAAGAACAAGTTACTACTTGGCGAGAGAAATATGAAAGGTAAGAAAATAGTCACATAGCATGTTTAGAATTATAAGAGTTTTGGGAGCCCTGATCCTCAGAAGTATGCAATATTTTACTTACTACACATCGATAGTCTTCGTGGGCGCATTCGTAAAACCATGTTTATTTTCATAAAACTGAGACACATAGTAGGTCAGCAATTAATTAGACAAATATATCTGTGCATTTGTCAGTCATTGCTTGTTTATTGTATAATATCATGGGGTGGAGCGCCAAAAACAAATTTGCTGCCTCTAGAAAGAGCACAACGTGCCATACTGAAAGTTGCCACAGGTCGTCCCTACCTATTCCCTACTACGCAGTTGTATGCATCTTGTGATGTGTTATCGGTTCGACAATTGTTTATACTCAGTATAATTTCAAATCAACATACAAAGATGAATTATGAACCTGAAGCAATCAAGCGTAGTCAGATTGTTGTAAATACTCCACGAATTAATACAACTTTTATTAAAAAATTTACTTTCTTTTAAGGCCCTTACCTTTACAACAAAGTCAACAAAATTCTTAATATATACCCACTATCGTCCAAACAACTCAAACTTATGGTTATTAAATGGCTCAAATCTCTCAGCTATGACGAGACAGAAAAACTTTTAGCCGTTGTTTGCTAATGTTATAGGCACATGTTATGTATCTAGCCTCCACACACAATACACACACACACACGCAAACATACACATACACACTTTCATGCATGTTTATTTAAAAATAAGGTCAAAAGCACATAATTATTGTCTTGTTACTTTTATTATGTATGTTAACTTTGCCCAAGGTAATTTTGCATGCTAGAATACAGGTGTATCCTAGCCTAGCTGTAATTAATCATACGTACTAAGTTTTGTTTAGGTCATATTATATTATGTGTTTATTACTGCCGTTTTGTATATTATATGTTGAATAAAGAATTACTATATTCATACTTATGTAATATAAGTATTTATTTACAAAAAAATTAGTTTATGTATTCTATCTGTATTCTGGTACCCATAACACAAGCGTATAAGCTTAGTTTAGGATCAGATAATGTTGTGTGAAATGTAATAGTTTATTGCCATAAAGTAATATAGATAGTAATGTCCATGAATATTATCTATACCAAATTCTACATGCATAACTAAACTAAATAAAAAAATGAAAATTGATTATTTCAATAACACAGTGCACACTGTCAATAACACATGTAGAATAACAATTTTAATTAGTATACTATACTAGCTGTGCCCGCGACTTCTTACGCGTGAAATTTAGAAATTAAACCTTAACAAACAGATGTTTACTATGACAATCGATAGATGGCGTTTGACCGTTTTTTTAAATCGCGCTATAATTTCGTTCGACATATTAAGAAATTTTGACGAGCTTGAGTGTTAAGTGCCATCAACTCGCTTTCGCATTTATAAATTAGTAAGGATAATATTTTCTAACACTTGCGCGACTCATCTGTTTAAGTAAAACTACCTGTTACGGATTTAGACGCGTATATTTGTTTTAAATTTTGGCCCGATGTTTCGGAGACTTTGCAGTCAGCAGTGCACCCGTGACCATGGTGACTGCAAAGTCTCCGAAACGTCGGGCCAAAATTTAAAACAAATATACGCGTCTAAATCCGTAAAAAGTAGCTTTATTTAGTAAGGATAAAATAAATAAGTACTACAAAATTGTTAATTAATTAAGATATGTTAAGTTGTTTTAATTTTATTTGAAGTTATTAATCATCAGAATTGGCCTTAATGACAGCACCAGATCTTAAGGATGGACAGAAAACTTTTGATATAAAATAAAATTGGTCAAGTGCGAGTTGGACTCGCGCACGAAGGGTTCCGTACCATTATCTATGCAACATAAGGCAACGTTATTAGTATCAAGCAAGAAACGGTAAAAAAATCATGTTTGTTGTATGGGAGCCCCCCTTAAATATTTATTTTATTTTATTTTTAGTATTTGTTGTTATAGCGGCAATAGAAATACATCATCTGTGAAAATTTCAACTGTCTAGCTATCACCGTTCTTGAGATACTGGGTACGGAACCCTAAAAATCATGTTTGTTGTATGGGAGCCCCCCTTAAATATTTATTTTATTTTATTTTTAGTATTTGTTGTTATAGCGGCAATAGAAATACATCATCTGTGAAAATTTCAACTGTCTAGCTATCACCGTTCTTGAGATACAGCCTGGTGACAGACGGACGGACGGACGGACGGACGGACGGATGGACAGCGAAGTCTCAGTAATAGGGTTTCCGTTTTTACCCTTTGGGTACGGAACCCTAAAAATATAAAATAAATAAATATTAATGGACATTTCACACAACGTCCTCTGGTCCCAAAGTAAGCTATATTACTATGCTTGTGTTATGGGTACCAGAATACGGATAGACTACATATTATACTACTTTTCTTTTGTAAATACATACTTTTAATACATAGTAAACACCCCAACGCAGAACAAACATATGTATGACATTTATAAAAATCACACAAATCTATATATATAAAAATCAATTGCTGTTCGTTAGTCTCGCTAAAACTCGAGAACGGCTGGGCCGATTTTGGTGATTTTGGTCTTAAAATATTCGTAAAAGTCCAGGGAAGGTTTAAACGGTCCAAATATATAGAGATCTAAAATTCCACGCGTACGGAGTAGCGGGCATCAGCTAGTTATTGATAAAATAAAGCAGTACAGTGGATATATTTGGGTGGTTTAAGACTCCAAAATACCTACTTAGACTATTGTACATTAACTTTTAGTTATTTGTTGCAGTAACTATTATTAAAGAATAATAAATTTGTATTTTTTATAATAGTTATTATAATAACAGTTTTGTTATGGATGTTACAGCATCCCTTTCACCCGTCAGTAGGTAGGTTTCACTTTTTTGGGTTTATATAAACCATTTAATAAAATTTCTATGTAGTTAGTAATGACCTACTTTTTGTAAATTATTACGCTCATTTTAAATTGAATTTTTAATTGTGGTATTGAAGTTTAAAACATCTAGTTAATTCATTATGTACACACATTTCTAAGACTGCTCATGACATTATGGGCACTGAATATCTTATTATATTATAGAATATGAAAATCTAAAGCAAGTTGTAAGGGATCGGAGAATATTTGGGTTTTTCGATTGTATATTTTGTATACATATACTGATAATTTATTTTGCAAACACTCATATTGCTACACTCACACAATTTTGCATGAACCCAACTATGTAACTTACAACTAACTAACTATATGTATGTATATTCTTTTAGCAGTCGTAATTGAGTTATAAGGTTTTTTTGTATCATTTATATGACACAATTATAATAATTGTATTATTTATGACCATGGAGACTAGAAGAAAGGAGGAATATCTCAGTATATTAAAAAGTGACCGCTGAAAGGCAGCAAATTAAGGTGGCGCCATAGTAGCAAGTGGAAGAATTTTAAAAAGAGTGTAACAAATTATTAGAAAGGAAAGAAAAACTTCCGCAGTTTTTTAAATTATTATATTATATAGACAAACATGACTATGAAATAAATTTATATTAATTATTATTATAATTATAATTATAAGGTGTTTTTAAGTACCCCAAATATTTGTAAATAGCAAATAGAAAATAGTATTAAAGAATTACCGCAACAGTAGCACACTTCACTCTGCTTATAACTGCTACATTCATATCATTCATCTTGCTACACTAGCGCTATTTCGGTGAGTATTATTTGCTGTTTACAAGGACACTTTTTGGACTGATTATATATTATACTAGCTGACCCGGCAAACGTTGTTTTGCGATACTAAAAAAAAAAATGTTTGAAAAATAGATGTTGGCCGATTCTCAGACCTACTGAATATGTATGCAAAATTTGAGAAGAATCGGTCAAGCCGTTTCGGAGGAGTACGGTAACTAACACTGTGACACGTGAATTTTATATATTAGACTAGCTGACCCGGCAAACGTTGTTTTGCCATACCAAAAAAAAAAAAGTTTGTAAAATAGATGTTGACCGATTCTCAGACCTACTGAATATGTATGCAAAATTTGAGAAGAATCGGTCTAGCTGTTTCGGAGGAGTACGGTAACTAACACTGTGACACGTGAATTTTATATATTAGATTATACTGATTATATGTATATTATATTATATATACATAGAAGATATTCCTCTTTTCTTCTAGTCTCCATGTTTACGACACAAAAATTTTGCAAAGATTTTACCTGTGCAAATTATGTCACACAAAGATGTTACCTGCGTCAATTATGTGAGACAAAAATTGTATCTGTGTCACTTTAGGTGACAAAGATTGCCACAAAGTTTTTGCGGGTTTTTCGTCATAGGTACTCGAGGCGCCGAGATAAATTAGTTTATTTATGAGAAGTAAGTGGTTGATAAAATATTTTATTTCTGTCGTTTCAGATTATATGATTCGCATAAGAGGGTACAAAAACTAAATCAAGTTCTTGAAGACAAGTTGTTGCAAATGGTGGATAAGATGAAGGGTGAAAAAAGCCAATTAACAAAAGATATTGCTACTTTATCAGTGAGATTAGCAGAGTCAAAACATAATTACAGCATGTTGCAAAAGGAAAACGTATGTTCTTTTTATTTTTGTCTAATTATCTTAAAATAAAAATTTCTAAATATGAAACTTAATTAATTAAGTTGCTATTAAAATACTAGTAAAATCATCGAGACACTTTTGTAGTAATAGTAGATACATAACAAACTTAAAACTTAAGACTTTCCTTACCTGACTAATTTCCAATGTTTCTATTTTCTTCTTTCAGGAAAGATATAAAAATGACATGAATCTAGCTATTCAGTTGTTGCAATGCAAACCAGATAATTTCGTGTCTCAGAAGTTGGATAATGTAAGTATAATTTTATGTAAGTATAAGTTTAAATTGTTGATTTTGTAAAAGTTATAGTTTTTCAAGGAATTTTTTTCTCCAACAGCTTCCGGTTGATACTCAAGCTCGTGTATCACAATACGTCATGTCAAAAACCTCTAAGCCTTCCGGCTCCTCAGCTCAATCTAAGAACGGTAACGAAATTGACACTTTCGATGCTAGCGAGTACGAGTTCAATATCTCTGCTTCTCTTATGTCCAAAATTCTCGAGGACAGCATTCAAGATACTGTAACTAAACATTGTGATACCTGCACGTGTAATAAAACGCAAAACAAACCATTTTGCTATAATGAGAGCTATTATTCTGTAGCTACCCAAACATTGTTGGGTGGATCCTCGAAAAACTCGCTTTGTTTGAATTGTAACTCTGACGTGAAATCTATACATTCCAATCTCAGTATTAGAAGTAACTCACCTCACGCTGTTAAACTGATCAATGATAAATCCCTTATTCATGGGATGGTCAGTCCTTTGTACATCGTACCGCAACGTACAGATGCTCTTAAAGACGTCATGTGTGCACCAGTTATTGATAATCCTAAAACGAGTGCCATAGCACTTGATAAAATTAATATAAATGGTAAAAACGCATTAGAAACAATATTACAAAAAGAAACTCCCTCTAAAGTAGATGATCTTAGGCAATCCAGAAAAACTAGCATGAATATGGAACCAGCAGTACATCACAAGCTTTGTGATCGTACAAAAAGTTCAATTTCTAGTAAGAAAAGTACCCAGAGCACGGGTAATGATGATTTACTAAATACAAAAGATATGTTTGTCAATAAAGATATTCAACCAATTAGCGAAAAATCCGTTGACAATGTAAATGTACAAAAAAGTTCTCATAGCTCCATGGGAGCAGTGAGTAGGACCTCCTCTATTGGCAAATCAGTAAGCACACACAAATCTAATACCCAAGTTGGCCCAGGTCCTAGATTTTGCCATTTGCGTATGCAGGCTGGCTCAAAAAATATTCTCCTTGATAATGCCGAACCAGATGTGCCTCCTGTTTTGTACAGGCGCCAAAGCAAATGCAATGAAAACTCCATTTTTAAAGATCTCAATGACGATGTTGATAATTTTATTGATCTAGATAAAATTGACGACGATATCATTAAAGAGGACATTAAAAATGATAATGTTGTCGTAGAAACAACTTTAATTGACGTTCATGTCGATAATAACAACAAAGATTCCAATGTTTCTACCAAGAATTCTTCCATCAATCCAGTTTTGTTGAATGTGTCGTCTTCCCCTTTACAACCGTTGAAAACTCATACTTTTTCGAACAGTTCAGAAAATAACAATAATAAGTCCCAAAGTATTGAAAGTCAACAGAACAATACCGAGATTGACAATTTGTTGAACGATTTTAATGTAGACTTAACACAAAATAATAACATTCCTTATAACAAAGACGTAAATAAAACTGACGTTATTACCCCCACCGACAATCATGATGTGAAAATATTTAACTTCGATAGATATGAACAGAACAAACTATCTAGTCATTATAACAAACCTTTAAGAAAAATAGATATGTCGCAACTGCATTCCCTTGAAAATACAAAGATTTCCAAAGATGTAACACCGCAAATTGATGCGCAAAAGATAGAAAAACTACCTGATATAGCCAAACCTAATTTGCCGCCTATAGTTAACGTTTACCCAAATCTTACTCAAACACATTTGAAAGTAAATGAAACTACTAAAGTTTTTACAAACGAGCAAAGTACTAGCTCATTATCTAGTGATGATAGTGCAGCAATATTGCAGAAACAGCAGTTGCTCAGAGTTGCTGAATGGGTAGAAAAAAATTTGGAGCAACAAAACAATTTTAATGACCCATTGGATGAGGATGTTAGTTTCCTTAACAAGGCTTTGAGAAGAGATAGCAAACTAACTAGACTTACGGAGACTTTAAATGAATTGGCACTGAATATGCCACATCCAGTCAGCAAATATTCTAGATCTTATGCTAGAGATGGTTTGAATGCGTTGGTACATAATAATGTACAAAACCAAGATAAAATAGTGAAACAAAACCATCCCATGCCAAAGGTTGCTGGTCATGTGGTAAAAGAGACGATATTTCCAGTAGAAAGTGGTGATGCGACTGTAACAGAAGTAATTGATAATCCAAAGCATATACCAAATGCTGAGGAATTTAACATCGCTGAAGGTTTAAGGGTGAAGTCAGATAAAGAAATTACAGCCGAAGATTTGGCACGAATGGAGTATAATGTGAAGAAGTTTTTGTTAAGTGGACCACAATGGGTGAATCCAGATTCGGTTGGAAGAAGCCGACGCACAAGTAGTAAAACTGAGACTGACGTATAATTTCAGTAGTTAGCTTCCGTTAATAAAGTCGCATTCCATTTTATTGTGAACAAACTCTATGGCAGAGTTGTTATATTTTTTATTTTGCAGCTTGTGTACGTGTGTAATTTATTTGTATTATATTACGGTATAGGTTTTTAATAAAGAAATCGTTTTACATGTTCCTATATGTAAATATTTCATAATAAATGGATCTTTTGTTTAAATAATAATTGAAACTAGTCTGTTTTACGTGTGCATTTGTTGTGATTTACATTTTGTGTTTTGTAAGCGTTTATATTTAGAGGGAGTTTGACAATGAGATGATATGAGGATGTACTATGAAATAGTGAAGGCGGATGAGCTCAATTTTATTTCAGAGCTTATAGTATTTTGTCATGTTGTCTTCATGTGAAGATTACAAACAAGACTGTCGTCTGCTAGAATAGCGTAGTTAATAAATGCATAGGCAATATAAATGTGAGAATTATAGACTATTTGTAAACGTTCAGCACAAGCACCGCAATCCTCTCACACTAGCTTAGATTGTATATGTATATTATATGTGTATTGCATGTCCGTCTTGTGCTTTCGTTTTGTATTGCCTTGGAGATTATTATTGTCACATTGTAACTGCACTACGAAAATAATGTGATAAAAATATATGATAAATATTCGCTTGACGTACAAAAATGTCCAAAAATATAAAGATATTTTTTTATTCCCATGTTACCATACAGCTACGATTTTATAGATCGTTTTCCGGCCATAGAATGTTGCTGTTTGATCGGTTTTAAGAAACTAATTATAAAAGTGTTTTGTTAAATTGTTGTTCTATCATTTACAATTGGTCGAATTTATTTCATAGCTTTTGTATATTTTGTCTTTTGAATTTTTACTTGTTAATATTGATCAATTTATACGCATTAGCATTTATGGTTTGTAACAAATTTAGAATGATTACGCCATAATATAAGCCACACAAATTGGTAATGCGCCTGGCGGCCATGTTGGTGACGTCATAGTGACGTATAAATGAGAATATTACATTTTGTTAGCTGTAATTTTTCTTTGCTGATGACGTCATAAGGGCGTTAGTTTGACAAGGTTCCAGCGCATTACCAATTTGCGTGGCTTATAACAAAAATATTTGGTGCCAGGAGTAGATAGTGACTGAATTTGGTTTATTTTTATTATTTTGTTTGATAAGCCTTTATTCTTTATGATTATTTCCGTTGAAATTAATAACAAAAATGAATTGCTTTTGAATATTGTTTACAAATTCATATACATAACGCAAATTTTAGTGATTCGTGTGTGTTGTGATAGTCTTATTAGCGAGTATTGAGTTCATGATGCAATATTTGTGAATATTATCTTATTTTAAACAATATACAAGTTATTTAATAAACACAATATAGGATTACTTTGAAATAATTTATTTCACTTTAAAAATGTGATCATTTTCTGATATTTTTGTTATTAAAATCGATTAATATATTTACAATACCTGTATGGATACGATACTTACTTACTTATTTATTTGCGTATTTAGCCAAGTTAAAAAAAAAGACAGCAGTCGTAATTTTTATCTTACCTTAGACAAATCTATAATTATATGCGTTTTGTCTTTCTTGGGTCTACTTTTGCATTATTGTCCGAGATGAAACCGTCCACATAGAGATTTTATAGCATTATTTTAAAAATACTCGACTAAATGGACAATAAATGCAGTCATAAAATATGTCTCTCTTTTAAAGCACGTTTCATAACAAATTGTTATTAACAGTTAATTACCTATCTCAATTCTCAAAACAATGGAAAAACAAACCAAATTATTACATTTTTAAATTTTATGCTACTAAATAATTTGATTTTAGAGAATCACACGAACGCAGGTGACAAAATCAAGCGCGTTCTTAATTACCTTTCTTTTATTCTTATTTAGAATTTGATGGGTAGGCAAACATTTAATATTTTACTATTTCCATTTCTTTAGTTTCTAGATGACAGCATTTGTTTTCCTTGAATGAGCGTTCTTTTTACATTATGTATACATTATAAAAATAATCTACTTAAACTCAAAAACTAAAAAACACGCTTGAAAATCCAGATTTTTTTTATTGCATATCGGTACTTGTTGTCCATGCAAAATTTCAGATCAATCTGACTACTGTAAATGGGTGAAAATCACTTTCAAAGATTCCGTTACATAGATTAATACATTGATAGATACTGTGAAGCCTCTGCTTCACATAAACCTTCTTGCAGAACAATTAATTTATTTCCCTTCTAGGACTTGTTACATTTACTAAATAAAAACATTTAAGGCTTTATAAATAATTGTATTCTTTTTAAATTCATATTTGTTTCACAATATCTATTTTTTCATCATCTTCAATGTCCTCTCAAATCCCCAATCCTTTTTCTTTTTCTGTTCCTTTCTTAAAAATTTTATTACTTTTCTTAAAAATAAACCATATGTGGCCTGTATCATTGAATAGGTTATATTCAATGATCACGACCTTTACATTACCTACCGAACTAATATAAGCGTGTTAATGACTCTTACACACGTACATGGAGACTAGAAGTAAGGAGGAATATCTTGTATGGGGGATGAGTCCAAAAAGTGTCCACTTGTAAACAGCAAATTACACTCGCCGAAATAGCGCTAGTGTAGCAAGTGGAAATGATATGAACGTAGCAGTTATAAGCAGAGTGAAGTGTGCTACTGTTGCGGTAATTCTTTAATACTATTTTCTATTTGCTATTTACAAATATTTGGGGTACTTAAAAACACCGTATAATTTTATTTCATACTCATGTTTGTCTATATAATATAATAATTTAAAAAACTGCGCTGTAACAAAGCGGTACTTTTTCTTTCCTTTCTAATAATTTGTGTGATTTTCTAATATTTTTAAAATCCACTTGCTGCTGCACTTTCCACTTGCTACTATGGCGCCACCTTAATTTGCTGCCTTTCAGCGGACACTTTTTAATATACTGAGATAGTCCTCCTTACTTCTAGTCTCCATGCACATGTACAAGGACGTACCAGAGTTGGAGAAACCGATAGGGATGAAAATAAATGGATAAATTACAACTGTCATACAAAAATTAAGGAAACGTAAATAGTATAATTTACTAATAAATTAGTTTTGTAATTCCAATTAGATTATGTTTTACAGCGAAATAGATTATTTCAAATCTTTATAGAATACATATACCTCATTGCTACACATTACAATGTATTATCTTGCCACCGCTTACGTGTGTACAAGTTTTTATACAAAAAAATATGTAATATCAAAAAGTGTGTCTTTTATGCATATTTTCCTATATAAGTGGAAATTATATTTTTATTATTAGGTAGTTATGTGTGATCTTTATGTATACATTAGTTAGGAAATGAAATGTTAGTACTTAGCTAGATTTAATTAGCAATAGTTCTATCAAAATACATTTAAATTACGTTTCACGTGTTTGTCCCAATAATTTTGAGGAATATTAACTCTACTTAATATAATATTGTTTGCCCAAATTGTTGGTATAGTGTTGGTCATCTATGTCCAATATTCATGCTTGGAAAACTCAATAATTAATTCCAATAATATATTTAGTGGTGTTATGTCAATATTGGTATATTGGTCACCTATGGCCAATATCCAATAATAGAAATCTTATACATAAAACAATTTGGTATAACTATTGCTAATAACGCTTTTAAATATAGTACATACTGGGTATAATTTGATACGTATGAATGCTTTCGAGAGGCTGTCTCACGGAACTAGCAGTGGGCTTTCGTAGAGTCATCAAATGCATAGGTCTAGACCAAACACACAAAAACACTAATCAGGGCTTTATTCTCTTTTTTTTCCGCTCTCCAGCCCATTAACGGGCTTCGTGTTGGAGTGGTTTATGTAATGGACTGCCGATCACGAGGTCGCGGGTTCGATTCCCGCTTGGGACAATCATTTGTGTGATATCCATAAATGTCATACAAATGTTTGTACTGCGTCTGGGTGTTTTCTATGTATGTATTATAAGTATGTATTTACAAAAGAAAAGTAGTATATGTAGTCTATCTGGTTCCCATAATACAAGCATAGAAATATAGCTTACTTTGGGACCAGAGGACGTTGAGTGAAATGTCCTGAAAATTTATTAAAAAAAAAAATTACGTCCCACTTGGTCACGGGCCTCCTACGCCTTGGGAGGGATTATAGTAGATGCCGCGCTGACCAGGCGTGTTGGCACAGAGTTTGATTACATAATCGAAAGAAAATACAGACTACCTTGCTTTAGGGATAATCCAGCTCTGACTGCATTTATGAAACTCAAAATAGTACTATAACAAAATCTGATTGATCTCTGTAAGACTTTATAACCCTTTATATCTGACAAATACCGTACAATACTTGTACATTCCATTTTATAAAAATATTGTTTTACTGTTAACAATTAATATCTTTCGTATGTGTTGTATGTTTTTTTGTCCCACTAAAAAATGCCAAAGGTTCTAGATTAAATTAACTATTTTTAATCGGTAAACAATTTTTAATCGATATACTACCATAATTTGTGTAATTTATCTTCTCTATGTATAATTTTTTCAAATCGGCTTTCTCTTTTATATTGCTGTTAAAAAATAAAAGGCGTTTGACACTTATTCCTATAATTTTCGACATTTGTAAAGATTTTAAACGACTTGTCTTATTTAGTGGGTTTTTCTTATACGTTATTGTTTAAAAATCCATAATTTCACAGTACATTTGAAAGCTAGCTTACAGATCATGTAGCTTGCAGCTGTTCTTGTCCTAGTTAAGTTAGATAGATATGTGCTGGAAGAAATATTCACAGAAGGCTATGACTGCTCCCACTGTATAGCTTTAGCGGCGTATGTATATGTAATATGTGTTTATTTATTAAACAATATCGTGGATATTAGATAATTTTATTTCATAATCCTTAATTTAACGTACTCACTGCTTATGTCAAATTGGTGATAGACACTATGTTAGTGTCTAACAACAAACCAAAAGCCTTGTGTCACCTTAGAACCAGGGCTCCGTTCATCAACCGTTA
This sequence comes from Orgyia antiqua, assembly GCA_916999025.1. NCBI lineage: Eukaryota > Metazoa > Arthropoda > Insecta > Lepidoptera > Erebidae > Orgyia > Orgyia antiqua. Next base: position 7,078,301 of record OU779869.1, read on the forward strand.
TCCGTTCGAGATTCTGGGATTTATCTTGGTTTGAAGGCGGAGGCGTATTTTGAAAATTAGCGCCCAGGGCCATTTGATTTGACGTACCGGGCCATTTAATTAGCCACCATATAATAAAGATAGAGCTAAATTTTAAACTTGATTGCTTTTGCCGTCCTTCTCAAGCTGGGCACCCTGGGCCATAGCCCCTATGGCCCTAGGGTAAATACGCCTCTGTTTGAAGGGCTTCCAGGGGTCGCCCAGCAGGTCCTCCAAAGAGTCAAAGAAAAACGTAAAAAAGAGGAATTGGAGGTATCCCGGAAGCCATACTTTTTTACATGTAGGGGATTATTGCCATTTTTTTTTCGTTTTTGATGGTAGACCTACTTTGAATACACATGCACAGCTGCTGTTGTTTAGTTATGAGTCTGACACCACCAGAAATTGCTTAAATTTTTTAGAGGAAAGGGTAAATCACAGACCTAGGATCTTTCCTGTACATTTTATATAGGGGTAAATGTAATCGATATATATGACTTCCTACTAGTTCCTACTCTCGGACAGTCGCAAAATTCCTATATTTTTTAAACTTTTCATCTGTAAGTACAGGTAGGAGTCGACTTGAGATCTCGAGTTTCTTTGGATATAATTATGTTTGTGTGATTTGAAATGTGATGCATTCGAGCTACTAAAATCTTCACCAATTATTGCCAGTAGATAGGTACCTATAGAATAAACATAGGGTTGAGCGTGTTCACAGTAGCGTGAAATAGGTTATCGTTACAAGAAGGAAGGGCTTATCCACGGATCGTTTGACCTTCACATTTCCAAAATACTCCAACTAACCACATTGTATATGAGACCTTGTACTAAGATTAACCCATTGTTTGAAGCGTCTTCAATTTTCGCTTTAACATAAATTTTCACCTTGAAATATTAGCGCTGTAATTGTGTATTTTTATCTCAGGATGTTCATAAATGTTTGATGTTTATGTCAGTTGGCACGTCTCTCTAGGTATAGCTTTTTATCTAATTATAACGTGGCTTTTTAGTAATTTATTTATATCTTTATACCCTGGAGATCATGGTAATATAAGAATCACTACGTAAGATCGGTGGGTACCTACGCAAAAAATTATCCACGATGTACCCACGCAAAAAATCCGTTTTCAAATTCTTTTGTAGGTAGGTATATATTTCTTTTAATTGGGTGGTTTACGTCCTTTCCAGCCTATTTACGTCCCACTGTTGGGCACGGGCCTCCTCCACGTTGGAGGGATTATGGTCTACTGTGAAGCGCTGCACGCTGACCAGGCGTGTTGGCACAGGGTTTATTTTCGAGTTTTCCGTCTCTCACAGAAGATGTTATCTGTGTCCAATATTCCTTAGCTGACTTTTACAGCACCCTTGGGAGGAGATGGGGTGGTGACACTTGTATTCTTTATCCGTCACCACACGGAGGGTGGTTCACCTACACCACTCTAACTAGTTGCTTTTTTAAATTAAACATCATATTAGAATTTCCAATTTTATGCAACGATTGTAGCTAACATCGAGTTGCTGACTTCCGGATTTCAGCATCCTAGTTTCAGTACTGGTAGACGCGCGACGCGGCGACGTAGGAACTGCTAACAAACCATTGCGCATTGTGTTTATTTGGAACAAATTGCTTTTAAGTACCTATTCGAAATTGTAACGAGCAGATATTAAAGAAGTACAATTGATAAAGTACCTGTTTAATGGAACAAGGTTGATTTTACTCAATTAGGTTCTAGAGAGTCAGTATCGATCATGATCCCTCAAATTAAAATCACTTCCGAAGCTAAAGTCTGGCTTGTCGCCACCTGTAGCCTGTAGTAGGCATTTATTTCCTGTCAGTAAGTAAACAATTTATCCACGGAATTAGAATCAGTTTATCTACTTTGAAAGCAATTTGTTTTAAACAAAAGTTTGGAACAAATGGCTGCAAAAGGCAGATAATTCATTCTTTTGTTGAAAATTATTTGAGCGTTTCTGTACAACTGTCTCATAATCAATAAACCAGAGAATTTCACGCATTCTGGAAGACTTTTTTGTGTTAAAATACTAGCAATAAGGTAATATTTTTTGACACTAAGCTAGCTGAAAATATGTTCAATATAATAGAATAATAGTTCAATACCTACTACCATTTAATGCAAGATTTTTAATAGTTGAGTAGATCCACTGTCTAGATAATTTTGTAGCTCATGCGGAATAAACAAAAAAGCTCGGCTAACAATAAAATTCTTACCCTATAATTCTCGGTCGCCATCATACACGGTTCGGTATTACATATTATTGCATGACTTTCACATGCGATCAATTTGTAAAGCTCGTTAGTTTTCATACAGTTATAACGTTATTATGTCAGTTGTTAGATGATCATTATTATACTAAACTTGTGTTGTGCTATACTTGAATGGAGTAAGGACTTCGGTCTTCTCACGGTCGAACTATTCGCGCAGTGACAATGAGGGAAATTATATTTTACCGTTATACCACACGTAACTGTTTACCGTGGTAATATGAATTAGTTGGGTTCACACTGTCGAAAACACGCACATAGCGCAAATGTTAAACTGTTGTTAAAGGGCTTGAATCCATTAGCTGATACGGTTAGATTTGTCAAGTTTTTTAATTTATTTATTCATGGTAAAATAAAAAAAATTATAGTTAACAATATTACTTTACAGCAACAGAAACTATGAATGTTTATGTGTTGCTGTCTTCACTCACAATTATCAACTAATTATGTTTTTCGTAAATTTGGTAATACGGCTAAAGGAATAATAACAAAATTTAGGAAAATGCAGATTTTATAATTTATTGTCAACAAGAATAGCAATCGTTGCGTTAGCATCCTTGAGTATGGTTTATAAAAATAATGTAACTCATGTTCTTCCATAATATTCACAAACGCATCCTGCTGTCCCTCTGATATTAAGTTAGACAATTAGTAGGTATCTAATATTGAAGTCAGATAAACATTATATGGCCTTATTCACAATGACGTATCGGAGGTTTAAACGGAGATTTTATCGGAGAGATAATAAACGTTTTATCGTAAAAAGAATGTTACCTATGTTATTTGCAAAACATTCATTAGTCATTATTTTCAGCCCAATTGTACTCTGTAAAGAATACTAGGTGGCTGGTCGAGATTGTTGCAAAACATTTTCGATAGATGGCGTTGTACGTAAAAAAATACGATACAAACTCAATCGAGTGATGATTATTGTGGCCTAATTTGATTACTGAAAGCACGACCGCAATAAGCTCAGCTGGCAGAGCTACGGAACGGTATTCCGAGGTCGTGGGTTTAAGTCTCGCTTGCGGTGATCACTTTTTCCACCATAATTTAATTTATTAAGTAAAAGCATAGCATGTCAATTGCAAAATTAATAAATTACTTTATTATTTTTTGGATTATCTTGCAAGTATAAAGTAATTTTAAAGTCATATTGTTTTAAGAACCAAAAAAATTATCAGAGTATAGTGGAAACGCACTTCGAAGGCATACTTAGGACCTGCCACAATAGCGGAGCTGAATGGCACAGCGCAGTAAATTAGGGCCATTTTACAAATTAACCTATAATAACGTAAAAAAATCACTTAACAAAGATTGGAAAGGTGACGAACCACTAACAGACAATAGATAAGTTTAAGAATGAGCCGAGATTAGATTTTTTTATGTATTCGCTTCATTTGGTTCCGATTTTAACCTGCTTTTAAAATACTTTTTACTAGGTTTGTTTCGTTAGTAGGTAGTTTCTTGGCAAATTCAAAGGGCAATAGAAATTTATGTAAAACACAATAAAATTTAGGTACAATCACGGTAAAGATTGTCAGTTTTTCCCTAAATACGATATCGGTGATAGGTATGTATTTTTAACGTTTTTTAGCCGTGGTATGCTTGGTTTATATTAGTAAGTAAGGATCATCGCGATGCGTTTTAGGATCAACTAAAAATTATAAATTAACCTATGATTATATTCTAAAGGGACCGTAAAGCCTTGTATAGTTTTGCGGAGGTTAAAAATTACGAAAATAATTAATAAAAATGTATAATTAAATGATAAAATAAACAGCAAACAGCAGTAATTGCGTATGTTTGTTTTAACAGTGTTGTGCCTTGACACAAAATTTACTTTATGAGTTTCATTGTTTTAAAAAATATACAGTTTGTGATAATTATGGCTTAGGTAGTATTAATTACATATATGTATTAGTTTTGTTTTATAACTCATTGATAAGCTTTTGTCTTTTTAGTTCCTTTAACTGTTTGTAATCTCTGTGTGATGATAAATTTCAATTTCATTATTTCGAAGAATCCGACATACTAGGTTAGTGGTGAAAAGTGGATAAAATGGGAAACATATGGGGAAGGGTAGAAAGAAGGGGACAAATATTGGTTTATTAGATTCGTAAGGTTTAATTATTTACAATGTTTTTGATCAGGGGCCCAAGTCTGCTATTACAATGTTGTCACAATGATCAGTCACTGACGCCATATTGGCGAATTTTATCAAGTTTGGTAACCTACTCTTAATTTTTTATCACAAATGACGCCATAATGGCGTTGGTGACTGATCATTGTGACAAAAATGTAATAGGAGACTTGGGCCCAGATATCCCTACATCATCGCCTACTGATTTACCCCCATGGATTTGTAATAAAATGTATGTACATTTAACGCTCACATACCTAAGCGCGGGGTTCATGGTATTTTCTGCTATAGCTACTGCTCCTTAATTCGCCTATGTTATTTGATGTTATTAAATAGTTTTGGTGGAGGTACCAAAATCGAGCATCACAATTAATTTTCCAACCATCACCTCTCAATAAAGAAATATTGAAAGATTATCAAGCATATCTAAGCCATAATGTCAAATTAATTAGGTCTGTAGTTTGTGGAGAGTGTGAAATTTTATTGTAGTTGTTTCGCACGAAGACCTCGAGTACGTGCTCAGCCAACAGCGGTCACTGGGACTCCAAGTCGTCAAATTATACTTGGTTTATATAATATCTACCTAGCATAGGCGAATTAACCAAGTAGCAATAGAAGAAAATGCTATGAGCCAGTGCTACGTGCACTGTGCTTATGTGGGCACTACGTTAAAAAACAAATAAATTACATACTTATTACCCCTAACCCTCGCAAGGCAAGGGGCGATGAAGCAATCAAGGCACCCTTCATGACGTCCCAGCAATGACTAAATGCGGCACTGATATCGTGTTAAAAGTCCATGTATTTATTAGTTATATTAATATGACAGACAAACACTGATTCATCAAAAGCGAATCTTGCTCGCAACTTGGTAGGTCACATACACAAGTCATATACATACGGAAGGACAATGACCAACAATAAAATTGACGAAAAAGACTGATGAGATGACTGATGAGAGAGTGTCTCGCTGACCAGGCGAGTTAGCACAGGGTTTAGTTTCGAGGTATTCGTCTACAATAAATTCTGTGTACAATATCCCTTAGTTGGCTTCTACATCACCCTGGGGAAGAAATGAGGTAACTTATATTCTTAATCCTTCACCACACGGACAATGGTACCAATTCTACGTGCACAACTAAACTTAACTAAAAAAGACGTGTGGCACTCGGGGACTGCCGAGGTAAAGATAGATAGATAGATAGATAGATAATTCTTTATTGTACGATTTAAATGATACAACCTTGAACTACTTAAAATTATGTACAATTGGCGACCTTATCGCGTAAAGCGATTTCTTCCAGGTAACCACGGGATGGAAAGAACTGATAAAAAACGTTTACCGGTAGGGTAGATTGCTCTGTACAGATAAAAGAACTAATTAGTTACTAAGTAGTAAAGCTATTGCATAGTATTTTTTATCAACTTATGCAATTATAATTATTTATTTATTTTATTTATGCAAGAATCTAAATACCATAAACTGAAATAAGATTAATAATCCTTATTTACTGATGCTTACATCTGTCCATTGTTTATGGTAATTATGATAAAATAGCGATTGTCAATCAAATGTCAATAAAATAAAAACTAACGCCAAAACTGACATGAGTCACCAGCGCGAACAGCGAAACGGCGTTACTACATAGCGCCGTGTGTAGTATTTTTTAGTTACGCTATCTTTGTTACGGAATTTAAATTTCGAATTTTGTGCATTTAGTCTCCACGCTCAAGGCCTGCGATAGAAGCTATGCAATAGCTTAAAAATAAAATTAGCAATTTAATGTGAACATTTTTATTAATTAAAATCGTAAGTTTATAATATACAGATTTTCTAATAAAAAAGTTCTGTTAACATTGTCGAATTGTGTTATTAACACTATCAACTTTCATTTTTAGTTAAGTTTAGTTGTGCACGTAGAATCGGTACCACCGTTGTTCAAACGAATATCCTTTGTAATTAAACTAAAAAGTTTCCTATGTATCCTTCATAGACACATGTCATAGATACAGCATAGATCCATAGATCAAAGTTGTTTATTGATAACATTGATAATTGTGTTTTGAAATGTCTTATTTGTCATAACTCTGTATTAATTTGTTATTTTGTACCTATTTGTGTTAATTAGCCGAGTGTTATGTAAATTATAATACTATGCTATCTACAAATATTCATGTTTGTAGATATAAATCATAAATTGGAAAAAATAGAAATACTTAGATACCGTTTTCCATAATATTGTTATCCAAGGCAGCATAGTAAAAGTAAGTTTACATAATGTTTACATAATTTATTATGTTTTCTTGAGGTTTCGGGCCTGCTGTAACCATAAGAAGGGTCTTGATTTTCCTAGTATTTAGACTACGTAGGTGTAAAGTTTTACGAACATTTATTCCGTAATTTTGAGACAAGTAAGGGCTAAACCTATGGGCATAACTAAAAAAAATGTTAACTCGCATTTCTTCAGATTCAAGATTATACAACCAAAAAATTTTTTGCCTTTAATGTATGATTTAGTTTAAATAAAATATTTTGTTAAATTATTATCGAAACCAAATTGAATTATACAAAAAAGCCATTCTTTTGAATCACTGTCATTAAAAAAACCCATCAAAATCCGTTGCGTAGTTTTAAATATTTATGCTAACATAGGTACGTACAAAAATAGGGACTTTGTTTTACAATAAGTAAATATATTTTATTATAAAATATAGCTACACATGTTGAAAGAACAGAAAGCTAATGATGTTAATAACGATGCTACGCCGGAGCCAGAGCATATAGCGTGGAGAAGGAAGTGTGGATGCATCAGGACCAGCGAGAAATTGAAGAAGATTCTCAAAAGCTTCCCTGTACAACCTCCACCTACGCCCTCGATATTGGCAGAGAAAATTCTTTCTGAAAAGGAAAACGATGTATGTAAATAAGTTTGAAAATCACTCCAATTCCAGTAGTCTAAAAAATAAATAAATAACTCCGTACCCAAATTTTACTTAATGTCCTCTGGTACCAATTTAAGCGTCATTGTGGATATGGCTACCAGATTAAGTATATAATCACGATGTGTCTTGATTCTTTGTCACATACAATTTTCCGTTGGTCCTTATGCACTTTTCGTAATGTAAAAGATGATTGAAATACTGTACTATCATTTGCAGGATTATAGCAAATGTTTCAAAAATTGTTACTGGGTGCACCCGAAAGAACCTTATCCTTGTTGCGATCACCTAGTTGAAAAACAAGTAAGTAAATATTATTACATTACAAGTTTTTCAAAGAAGATTAAAATTTATTTCTCAGTGCCTATATTTTTATATTATAGTATACTTAGGTAAGAAGAAATATAAGGAAAGCTGACCTCCCACCATGTGGGATGAATAGATAGGAAGAGAGATAGAGAATATACGTAGGTACTTCATGGGATTATAGTATGATTTTACAGGTATAATATAAGAGTAAAGCATTAGAAAATAAGTCCATATTTAAACTAAACTATTTTACGGACTTGACGCGTTTGTTTTATATTGGTATCCCTGTCAGCCATACCCGTTCGTAAAAATAAAAAAAAAACATCTTGAAAGTACTGAATTTCTTATTCAAACTAGCTACTGCATTCTCATCAGTCTTTAATACGTGTGCAAATTTTCAGATCAATCTGATAAGTTTGAAGCATGTTATTAATAAATGAGTGACCCAAGTGTTGAAAAAATCAGTATATTTATTATGACATTTGTGTACCTACAATTTTTTTTCTTATTTGCCTGAACCTTCTCTTCTACATCCACGACGGATTACAAGTTTTGTTTATTCGTTAAAAGCAGCGTAAAAAGGTGTTGCCTTCTAATTGTAGTTTTCAATATGATTGATAAAAGCGTTAGTGTACGTTAGCAATGCTTTAGTCGTGATCTGGATGAGTATAGGTCGTGCTTTGTCTATCGGACATCGCTCCTGGCAATTGTAGCTTCACTGGTTACTTAGGAATGTCTTGTTTCTGACGTGGTAGACCCACAGCGACTTAACCTTCGACAGGCCGAAAAAACTAGAAATTATTTCTTAAATTTATTCTGTTTACAGAAATTCTGTGGAATTAATATTGATAGTGTTAAATCGGGGCTATCCACAATTTTTTTGGAAAATGTGTACAAAAGATTTGATTTCAAGTAAATCATTAGAAGAATAGAAAAGCGATTTAACTAAATCACACCATAGGTGGATTCTTTTTAGTGTTTCAGGCAATGGAAATGACTCTATTATAAGCATACCTTATTATAACCATACAGCACTTGATTACGTATTCCACGACCTGGCCTCAATTAAACAGCATAGGTTATAAGAAAAACTGGCGAAAGAATGACGGTAGAGCTTTTAAAATTTTCGTACCGCAACGTTTTGCCAAATATCTTACGAAGTTGAGTAAGAAATAGTTAGTAATTGATATTGTACACTAAGGAACGATAGCGGAGTTGAACTTGGTGATTGAAGTTGCGGCGTAGGAGTAACCCCTCAGGTAATGGATGCTCGTGAACTCTGATAGCATCGCAACTAGGATCGTGACGCCCCGCCCATAGGCTACGACATAAACATCCTAAATAAAATAAAACTCACATTTTTAAATGCTTACGTAACCGCCAGTTTTATGGTCTTTTAATTTTGGAATGGAGGATGATAAGGAGGTTTTTAAATAATATATCTTTATGTGGCCACTATGCCGCTACACAGAGGCAAGGTGACATTTTTATCTCCCCGTTTGTGTCTATCTTTCTCTGTGAGCATAAACGGGGAGATAAAAATATAGGTACATAATTGCTTTATTTTTAGGGTTTCGTACAAAAACGTTTTTCAAAGTTTAACAGACCGACAGACACTGAAGTGTGTTCACACTTCTATGTTATAAAATTGATATTAGATTTTTAAAATACAGCATATTTATGAATATTAGATGAATAAGAAACTTTGCAAGTAAAGTTCTGGCATTATTTAAAGCACCTTATGAAAATGTACCTACCTACAGTATTTCGCACCGACAAAATTCCAAAATGTAACTAATGAAAAAATTGCAATAGAATGAATTTTATAAATAAGTATTATCTTTGCCGTAATCATAATAAAACTAGACGTAATAATATTGATAAGAATTTTGCCGGGTGGATGTGCGGAGGTGCGGATGGAACGAAGGTTTCTTCTATGTTAACATTTATTTACTTGTGTTCAGTTTAATATAATATATTCTTATCTTTTTAATTTATTGTATTAATATTAATAAAATGAGTTGATATAATGTTAAACTAAGTGTTGTTTAATTTAAGACATATAAAGTGACTCCAGTTACCGGCAATGTTTTTGGATCGAAAAACTGAAAAATATAATAAGAAATCCTGTTAACCTATGTTAGCCAGCCATTAAAAATCTTCAAAAGTATTTCATATATTAATTTAAGACATAATTTTTTTAATTTCAATCTCCACCAGAGTCATATGCAGCTAGCAAACGACGATTATCGATTGTTCTACTTTGTTATAAATGCTTATTTTAAATGGTCCCCTACAGTTATTATTTCAATGTGGCCTGTAATTTATTTATTTATTTAAAACTTTTTGCAACAAATAATGTACAATGGCGAACTTCATGCCAATGGCATTCTCTACCAGCCAACCATCAGTGGTGCAGAGATAATATAGGGCAGGTGCTACTTTGTCACTACTACTTTATAATTTACCCATGCATGGTGACATTATTACGCTCCATTTCAATATTTTATATATTCTCAATTGACGCTACTAAAGACAAAAAAAATTAATTTTGCCCTTACTTGCATTTTATTATGCTATTGACGATAGCGTTTTCTATTAACGCGTAACAGGACATACAAATATTTTACTAATAAACAGGGATAAAAGTCTGTCGGTAATCGTACATTGGTTATTGAAAATGGTTGTTAAACAACGCTATCTATCATTATAACTATTTCCCTAATTTTTTATTTTTTGGATTTTGGAGTATCCCGAATAGAGTTTTCCATATTTTTGTTAATAATAATATTTTTCCCTCAAACTTAATGATTACATTTTTCATTGCACATACCTACTATTGCTTTGTATCGGCCATTAACGATTAATTATCAGTACATTTAACCTGCAAACAATAAAACATTGTATAAATTATTTAAATATAAAATTTATGTAGTTATTTTGTTATGCTCTAATAAATAAACAAAAATAAAGCTATTTACATAATGTTTGTAATATCAAGTATATTTGTTTTGCTAATATTAAATTATTTTCATTAATTTATTAGTTACTTGCAAGCTAGCTTTAGACGGTTGTTTTGCCTTGTACTAAATGGTAATCTATTAGAACATCCACTTAAAGTTATTACAAAAATTACAATTTATAAAACATCCATTAAAGTAATTATAGTAAGCTTTTTACAAGTATTTAATTGTTCAATGCTGCAACAGAAGTTAACACAATATTTCTAAAGACGGTCTATATTAATCATCGCAAGAATTTTTTCACGTACCTATTGGCACTGATTTTCTATTATTTCTGCAAGATCAGTTACTGTAATGTAGAAGAAAATATTATATTTTTTTATGGCGGCAGTTCCATTTGATGAGGGCATAGATCAACTCCCCAATATGTATGCGACACAATCAAACGTACCGATCGTAAGCGCACTGTACTTTGCGCTATTCTCGCACACGTGAGAACTCGGCGTGTGATTCTGCTACAACCAATGAGTATTCATTATCCATACCCCGCAATCCGTGCCTTCCTTAAGACGATACCAAAATAGCTTCGTGCATTTTTCTATGTACGAAGTTTTCATTGTTTCTTTAGATTGAATGGCTAGAGCTCTAATTTTTAAGTATATGTTTATTCAATATATGATCTAGGATCGCATCAACTCAGAAACACGATTGAAAAAAGTTTTCTCGATAGAAAATCTTGGCGAAACAACCTCTCAAAATTTTTATTTTTTTCATTTGTCGGTCTATTATCGCGTATTAACTAATGAAATAACTTTAAAAACATAAGTAACTATTATATATAGAAACACGTAAATCAGAATTAAAATATATTTAGTAGATTTTGAGTAAATAGGAAAAGTATCCCTAATTCTTCATTTTCTGTGCCTACTGGCTGTGTTAATATGTACGTGTCGGCGATGATATACGATAATATTGATGTAGGCCCTTAAACATTGTTGGGCTGTTTGGTCATTAACTAATCTTGTAATGCTCTATAGATCCGAGAAGATCGGTGGGTGAGGACCACTATTATACACCGACGTACGGGTATGAAAAAGTTTACATCCCAACCCTACGAAGTGCATATTTATTATGCATAATAAATGTGCACTTCTCTACGAAGAGTGAGCTCTCTAAGCCAGAAACCCTGGTCTGTCAGAAATAGTAGCAAAGACCTTGCAGTGGTGCTGGCGAGGCGAATATCTTTCTTTCTCCCTAGAAGCTTGAAATAATACCGCAAGATTTTAGACGGTTTACGGTTTCCCACGGGATCCCCAGAGAATTATCCATAAAAGACTTCCTCGTGAAAAAAGGCGCACTGAATCACCTACAGTTTCATAAGAATTCCGGATCATGTAGCATAATTATAAAATTACTTATGATGAGCCGCGTGTCGTTTGGATCATGTAACGGACTGCCGTTTACGAGGTCGCGGGTTCGATTCCCGCTGGGTGCAATTATTTGTGTGTTCTTATAATTATCATACAAATGTTTTTACTGCGTCCGGGTGTTTCTATGTACTACAAGTATGTATTCACAAAAGAAAAGTAGTAGATGTATTCTATTCGTGTTCTGGAACCCATAACACAAGCATATAAACTTAGCTTGAGACGAAAGGACGTTGTGTGAAATGTCCATTAATATTTATCTAATATATAAAATTCACGTGTCACAGTGTTAGTTACCGTACTCCTCCGAAACGGCTAGACCGATCTTTATAAAATTTTACATACATATTCAGTAGGTCTGAGAATCGGCCAACATCTATTTTTCAAACTTTTTTTTTTAGTATAGCAAAACAAAGTTTGCCGGGTCAGCTAGTTTATTTATATAATTATGATTTCGGGGATGTATTAAAAACAATACTAAACACAGTTATTGAAAGTATTTATTTACTTAGTGAAACCTTGTGTGATGAACTCGCTTGAGGTTAGTGCACGTAAAGTTTTTGAATGTTTAATTAAATTTAGATACATATCTCTCTAGGTTAAGACCAAGTACAGTAAACTGACTGTTTCGTCTGCATTCGCTGACTTTTATTGTACCTAGTAATCCGTTTATTTAAAGACTGTTTATTTAATGAAAATTTATTTTTACTACCATACTTTTGTAAGCTTAATTTGCTTCTATGAATTTATGTGTACTTTCATCTATGTAACGGAATATTTTTACGCTATAACTTTAAAACATCAAGTTTATTCACGATCAGAATAGTTTTTTGATTAATAAAGATTAATTATCTAAAATAATAAAAAAAATTAATAAATAAATTCAATATAACCAATATAATCGCTGAATCAATAATTTTTAGAAATTTTAAAAGATGTTTAATAATGTCTACACTACAAGAATTCTCAAGTAATTTTTGGCGCACTAAATATCTTTTTATTATTTAGTTTTCTTTTCCGAGTGTTATTATTAAGAATATACACTTATAAACCGAAAGTTAATGAATAGAACATGAAATAGATTATTTATAATATATTTAATTTGAGTTTCCACGTGTCTGAAGCTAGCTTTAAAAGATAAGTTTCTTTGAACCTAAAAAGCTTGAGTTAAATAAACTTTCAATAGATTTCTATCAACAGATTAATTTTCCGGATCAGCTAAGTGATGTATAAGAGATCATGCACACAAACAAATGTATAACTGTCTTATTATTATTATCGGTGTGGTTGTATAAGGAAAAACCTTTGTTATTTTTACTATACTCATACTGTAAATGTGATTTCATTTTGACAATCGTAAATTTCTGTTTAAAATGTTAAAAAGATCAGCATATCGGTGCTGTGGCTAATCGTGTAGTCTGGTATTTATAACTGGTGGTGTGACAATGAGTTATTTAGGCTTGTTTACTGAATAATTGTAACGTTATACATTTTTTATTTTTGCACCATAACTTAGAATGTTTGTGTTTAATGGTTTAAATCTTAGTTAAAATAGTTTTATAGAATATTAACTCGTCATTCATTACCTACGTATGCTACGTAGAATTGACCTTTTAGAGGGATCTAATATTTATATTGCGTAGGTATGAAAAGAATTGTGTATTAAAAAAAAATGGCATTAAAATGATATTATCTATTTCTGGAACATTAACGATTTTATTTTGATTTGATAATGAATTTAAAAAATGTATTAATTTTCATGTCTCATACTTAGAATTTAAAAGCCTGCCATATAGACCTAATGCCACAATACAAAGTTGCATCCGTCTGTCTCTTTATTCCGTGTCACCTCGACGAGTACCATACCAATTTTGATAGCTTTTCTGTATGCGACATGGTATTGAAAAAGTACTGTAAAGATCTGCATGCAATTTTCTTTGACAGACAAATTCATAAGAACCAGAGGAGTATTTTGAAATTTAACGCCCCGGGCCATTGAATTTGACTCCCGGGGCAATCAATTAGCAGCCCTATAAATTAATGGAGATAGAGCAAAATTTTAGGCTAAGGCTGACAGCCCCTATGGGCCTAGGATAAATACGCCTCTGATAAGGACCTATAAGTTGTAAATTTTTTTTTAAAGCCGGCTACATTTTTACCGTTTTTGGCAGAACGTTTGATAGTTCAGTTTAGTCTATAAACTAGCTGTTGCCCGCGACTTCATAAGCGTGACATTTAGAAATCAATCCTTAACAAACAGAAGTTTACTCTTCTGCTTAATAGATGGCGTTGTACGTTTTTTAAATCGCGCTATTGTTTCGTTCCACACATTAACACCTATGCTCGTCAAAATTATTACTGTGTCATTATCCGGATTTCGCATTTATAAATTAGTAAGGATAAGAATAAACATGTAAATATTATTGCAGACAAGTAGCAGTGTTCCATGGCTAGTAATATCTGAGATAGTGCAGCTAGTACAGTTTTCGGTGACAGCGACTGCTCTCACATTATATTATCTCATCTACTGCTACATGCAGCTCGTCTACTACACACTGAGGAGTGCTGTCTTCTTCCACAATGCTGATTTGTAAGTATTAGTGGTAAAATCCTAGAGACAACTAGTAAAAAGTTTTAGACATAATTGAGTTATTAAAAAAAAAATAGTTCAACTAAACTAAACTAAATAGTTCAACCGACTTTATGTGCTTTTGAAATTTGAGGGTTTGCCTCGATTTCTCAGGAGATAACCATCAAATCCTAACTTGGTGCCAATGTGAACCACACGGGAATCACCAGCTTTCAAATAAAAAAAGAATCATTAAAATCGCTTCCCCCAGTTAAAAGTTATGAGGTAACAAACACAAAAAAAACATACAGACGAATTGAGAACCTTCTCCTTTTTTGAAGTTGGTTAAAAAGAGGCGGTATCCATGACGGGCTTCGTGGTGGAGTGGTTTATGTAATGGACTGCCGATCGCGAGGTCTCGGGTTCGATTCCCGGTTAGGACAATCATTTATGTGATATCCATAAATCTCATACAAATGTTTGTACTGCGTCTGGGTGTTTACTATGTATTATAAGTATGTATTTACAAAAGAAAAGTAGTTTATGTATTATATCCGTATTCTGGTACCCATAACATAAGCATATAAGCTTAGCTTGGGACCAGAGGACGTTGTGTGAAATGTCCATGAATATTGATTAAAAAAGAAAAAAAAAATAAAATAAGTCCAGCGGTCTTGTTATCTTGTTTTAATATTTACTAGCAGGCTGCCCTACTTTACTCTTAATTGGTGTCAATGTAAATACTTTTAGTTTTTGATTAATTAATTTAGTAGTTGCGTACTTTACGTTTTGTACTCACAAAAGTTGGATTCACCCTTGTTCGCATTAAAAAGTAATCTTTCTGGAGCTCTAGATTATCTGTGTACTAAATTTTGTTTAACTGTTCAGCGGTTTTGACGTGAAAGAGTTGTCTGTCTGCCGCTCCTGCGCACTAAAATCTAATTTTGAAATTATTATTTACAGACCAATGAAAATCACTATCGGTATCGTCATGACAACATCAATATTTCTTGGAATCAACCTATTACTTAGAATAGAAAGAATACTCGGCATTCTTATATAAAAATTGTAATATTAAACAATTTAAAATGTGTTTAAATAACATAACGTTATAAAAATATAAGAATATAAAAGTAACCAAAATATTGAACATACAGTTATATAGGTATAAATGTATAGGAAACATACGCAAATGTAACTGTTAACGTTAGTGTTACTTTTGTATTACAAATTATTATAATATAATATTTTATACACTGATTTTGTTGTTTTATTTTGTTACTAACACAATCTCCACTCCACAACCAGTGCCGAAAAAGTTTAAGAGGGTACTGTACTTAGGTATTTGCCTTCGGTATTGCTATCCCTATTCCCGAGCGCCGCGCTGAAAGGGACAAATATAGTTGAAGCAGATTTTACCTACAAATTCTTTGAAAAAAAAATGACGTTTCCTAGTCCCTCTTTTTGCGAAAGTTAAACCGATTTAATTTTTTTATGCTTTATTATAGATGAAGAGTATATCTATGCTTCTATCAATTTCTATTTTGGTAAAACCTTACCAAATTTGTGTGATAGACGCTGCAACTTTATCTAAAGAAAACCGAAAAAACGGGACTTTTAGATGGTCATATTTCCTTTAGTTATTATGTTTTGAAAATAAAGAAAGTAATAGACGCATAGATATATAACACATAGACCAGATACTGTAAAAAAAAATTTTTTTTCCTCTGGAGGCATGATCCACGAGGAAAACAGGGGACTACGATGCCCATATTTTTGTATGAAGCATAATTTGGTATCGTGCCCTCTTAAGAAGAAATGAAAAAAGCAGAATTCGGACAAGTTAGTACGCACGTAGGAGAATGATGATAATGATGAGTACAATCCGTAACGAAAATGAAGTGTTAGTATGTAATAGGATCCTTATGGTACGGTACCTTAAAAAGATAATGTCTTAGCGACTTCTAACCATCTTCTAACATAATTTCTAGATGTGTTATACTATCTGGAAAAGATTTTCCCTGACCTGTTTGTTAATCTGTAATCCTAGTACAAAATTAAAATCTGTCGGAACGATTGATCATGGAGGAGGTAAATTACCTATACCCAGACCTATTCAACATATTGTGAATTATTTAGAGAAGTAAGACTGTGAAATTTTTAACGTAAGATGTTTTTACCTATAATAATTTTCGTAAAGTAATTGTATTTGAATTATGTGAGTTTTTTAAAGGACGTAAGTACCTAAAAGTCTTATCTCGTGTGAGTTTACTTATAGATGCTATATTCAATAGTATCTGATTATATAACGTAGTATTATATTCATGGTTGGAAATAATTTATAATAAACATATGAGAGTAGACCCTTGTTTACATTTCGTAAATTAGTACCTAATGTGTCGGTAACGTGAAATCATAAGATTTTCCCTTCCCAAAAAGTGTTCGAAGTGGCTTAAGAATTTTCACTTCAATAAGTAAAATTCAAGTAGCCATTTTATTACCAGACTAATTGCTCGGACTGTCATTAGACAAGACGGATAGAGCATGACGGCGACAAAAGCGCACCTGGACATTGTTTTCTTTGAAATAGTTTAGTGATTAGACTCCCCCCCTCAACTGGTAAAGCATTACGCGGATGAAGAGACACGATGGAGGCTGAATAGACAACGAAACAGACCTACACTTATTGGTCAGACGCCGCGAAAGACGCGCGCGTTTTAAATACCTTAAGAAAATCATCGCGAACCTTACATACGGTTTTATTCACGTGTTGTGATTCAAATAAAACTTTAAGTGGTAGTGTCATAGTATACCAGTGATTGTGACGCTTTGTGCAAAATGATGCTGAATCTCAAGTGAGTAAAATGAAGCGTGAAATTGTTTCATCGCTTTTACAGTTTTTTAAAACGCAGTGTTTATGATTTATAATTTAAAATATTGTAACATTAATCCATATAAACAGTAACTTAAAATTATTTACCTTACGCACTTTAAGAACAATTTTTTTATATAAGATGTGAATATTTATAAATTAAACCTTTGCAATAATAATATTCTTGAATAGTGCAAATTACTGCTTATTAACCTGGATCTTAATCTATACAGTTGTAAACTTGAAAAAACACATAAAATTTTAATAATTTTTAACTAGTTATTGATGTGCATTTTAACATTATTTTTTGTTATAAAAACGTGCTTACAAGTCATAAAATCAGTTTATTAGACATTCAGTATTAAGACATTCTTAAAGATATTAATATTGGTCCCACAAAATATTTGTTTAACGTAGGAATCGAACTCACGAAAGCTGCATTGCTACCGTTAAAGCCATGGAGCCTGTGAAATGAAGCATTATAACTAAATAAAGTTATAACGCTTAGTGCTAAGTAGAGACCACATAGCGCTGTCTGTTACGTTCGTCGGATATTTTACATAAAGTGCTGTATTCCCAAAATAAGCTTCAAAGCAGGTGACCGATTATATTTACTACTTTTTTTGTAAATATACTGGATATATCCTATACTAACTGTTGCCCGTGACTTCGTACGCGTAGAATTTAGAAAATGTTCCCCGTTTTTATAACATTTTTCTACTGCTTCTCTCCTATTAGTCGCAGCGTGATGTTATATAGCGTATAGCCTTCCTCGCTAAATGGACTATCAAACACTGAAAGAATTTTTCAAATCATACCAGAGGTTCCTGAGATTAGCGCGTTTAAACAAACAAACAAACTCTTCAGCTTTATAATATTAGTATAGAAGATGTGCTATGAGCTTTTAAAATGTACTGAGACGCAGTACAAACATTTGTGATCATCATACAAGGAATTGTCCTGTTAGTGATCTAATCCTGAACGACGTGAATGTAAATGGGTATTACCTACTACTACTTATTACCACTACCACCTACTACCATATGCCATGAGACTTGTAGTTATATCAGATAAACTGTTTACTTTTATAAAGGGGATTAGCGTATCTATTATTCACTACATAGGACTTATAATTTGGGTCGTTTAGTGCCGATATTAATAAAATAAGATAAAGTACAGTAAATAATTATCATATCTATTTTTGGGATAGATAAAACGACAATTTACGATTAATTACCTATTGTTCTTTTCAATATATTTTTATATTGTTGTTATAATAAAACGTTAAATGTTTAAGTAGACTCAAATACTATCATATTAGAATACGCTTACTTTCATTATAGATCATACTATAAACTCCATAGCCACAATAAATCACGAAATAATATAAATAAATTCACGTCGCAAAGACAAAATTATATTTGTACTAGTTCTGTGACCCCGCTACGCTTGAACGGAATAAAAGGCATAGCTTATTTGCATCAGACTTCAAAAACTAACAATTTGTGCAGCTGCTTATAGGTTCGCGGCCAATATTTTCGTCTATAGATTTGACAGTTTACCGCAAGATAATTTATTGTGCTATTGTTCTCATTTCTCAGTGGTAGCGTGCATCTATTCAGGGCTTGTGTTACTTTTCAAATGTACCAAAACATTAACAGCAATTATTGGATATTTTTGGACTAATGTTATCACCCCATATCTGCTACTAGACTAAGAGCTAGCTAATGGGTACAATAAACAGATAACACAAGCAAGCTTAGCTTAGGAACACGGACGTTGTGTGCAAATTACATGAATATTTATTCATAAAACTTTCTGATAAAGGTGAAAAACTCCAAACATAACCCTATGCCTCTATGTGCTGACGCTCTATCAAAACAGAGAATTACTGCGTCTTATAGGGGGGGACTTCTATGGGCTAAGAATAATTGATAGTTGGCTACGGTATAAGTTGACCAGTACTTACAGACGGGCTTCGTGGTCTAGTGGTTCATATAACGGACTGCCGTTCACGAGGTCTCGGGTTCGATTCCCGGTCAGGACAAATATTTGTGTGATGTTTTTAATTGTCATACAAATGTTTGTACTGCGTCTGGGTGTTTCTATGTATTATAAGTATGTATTTACAAAAGAAAAGTAGTATATGTATTATATCCGTATTCTGGTACCCATAACACAAGCATTATAAAGCTTAGCTTGGGACCAGAGGACGTTGTGTGAAATGTCCATGAATATTTATTTATTTATATTTAGTACTAACTGTTAATAAGTGCGACAGCTGATTCGTTTAATATTTCTAACACGAAAACACCAATAACACTAACTGCGTATTTTAAAATTAGAATAATATTTAGTAGTAACTTGTTTCGATGTGTGTCTGATATTTAACAATTGCTTCGCGTATACGTGGATATTTTTACTATATAGATAGTCGGTTGATTTTATAAGAGACGTTGTTATTTCCTTCTGTTGATTTAGTCATTTGGTCGAAAAAATAAAGGGTTACCTGGAAAGTTTTCCAGAAGTTTTGAAAATTGGTAATTTTATATAGATTTTGATGTGGTCTTTCCAAATTTCAACTTTGCCACCTCGTATTTTGCCCGTTAGCGCCGCCATATTGAAAAAATGGCGCCCAAAATTAGTTTTTTGATATTATCTCCTTTCCGACGCATTTTAGAGGAAAACATTTCTATACAAAATAAAAGTAGAGGAGATTTCCTACAGTTATGTCATAATCTTTTTTTCCCTAAAATCAATAGTTTCTGCGTACGAGCGCCGTAAACCATTATACATCCACACCAACGTATATTATTTACTTCAATTATACGAATCAAATATTGTTCCATAGAATGATAACCCAGCTAACTATAGTCTAACCCACCAAAAGTTTGTATTTAATGTCTTTTCTTAGCTAGCTTTTACAGCACCCTGGAATGGTGACGGGGTGGTGACACTTGTGTTCTTAATCTGTCACCACACGGTCAAGGCTCTTTATAATCGTATTATATTGAAAAGGTAAGAGGGCATGTAATATGTGACAATCACTACTACAATTAATGTTAGTTTACTCAAGATGTAGATAGAGGACAGATTCACAGATAGATAATTGTGACGTCACACATCAGGGTGAAGAAGAGGGCATCTCGTTGTGCAGTGTTAAGGTGTGAGCCTCATGTCAGGCCACCCGTGTAGTAACGGTGCGTTCCGCCTTCCTACCGCACTTAACTCGACAATGTGTTAAACATGTGGCCGACCTCAAGTGTCACACATAACTCTTAAACAGATGAATATTTTGATGATGACAAATGGTGGATCTTTAATCAAAGGAACTCATGGACAAAAGCAGATCATTACTTGTACAAAAGTTTCTTGGGTTGTAGGTTCTGAGAAATCAAAATGGTAATTATAAGAACGTTCAAACTAAAGTCCAAGTAGTCATGGCTTAGCCAGGTTATCATTTCAGCAAGGCTTTTTGATTCTTTGTTTCATTTTATTTTTGAATTAAGTTCTTAAATTGGTGGAGGTTACATCAAATCTTGTTTTATGGCACAATTTTCGCCATAAGAGGGCTCTATGCCTCTGCGTTTAGTGTGCCCTTCCCATTTGTAGTGTGAAACACCTAATAATGATGACCTACTAGTCGTTCGTGGAGAATATCAAATACCCTGAATTTATTTAACGATTTCACCCATTATATGGCCCATTTTGTATGTCGTTGCCTTAAAAACCTATTAAAGCTACTAACCTAGCTACCTATTAAATTCAAGCTTTATAAACTTATCAGAATGCAATTTCTAATTATAATTCATTTTCGACTCTGCCGACGCACTATCCCTTAGCTTACTTTTACAGCACCCTGGGAAGCAAAAATGAGTCAAGCCGCTAGTATCCTTAATCTGTCACTAAACGGAATACAATTTATGTACTTTCTTTTAATTTTTATATTGTAATAAAATAACGTCTTTGAAAATATATTTTGACCGACTTTTATAAAATTAGGTGAGCATTCGTATAAAATGTATGTGAGGAAGTAGTAATGAGGCCGTGCGATACGAGATGTAGGAAACGGTGCGAGGCCGAACGCTTCCGACCATTAACGAACAGCTCCGAACTTAGATTTATTTAATTTACGTTATGCAATTTCATATAATTTTATGCAGGCACTTTGTATGATATAATTTACATCCGTTATTTTAAAATTTGACCGTCGACAGTCAACTCTACTGAAATTTAGTTATGTTAGCGTTAATACTAGTTAAATTAGCTTTAGCAATTAGATATTAGGTAGATACATACTACTACATAAGTACTCGTAAAAGTCTTAAATTTTTACTTATGCTGATTTTCTTGTTCTGATGGTGTTAGAAACTGCAGAACGTCCAGGGGATGTGATACACAGTAAATTGTTAGGTCGTAAATGCAGAGCTTAAACCAAAGAATCTATTGATATTTATCTATAGCACCATATTTACCATGGGATTCGTTCTTATATATATTTATAAGATTTAAAGTTTAAAGGAAGTCATTAAGGCAAATATCGTAACTGTATATTTTGACGCTAATATGAACAAAAGACATAAACGCGCTACGAACTCTCAACATTCTACGAATACCATGATAATTTTCCAAGACTAACTGATTAATTAATTTTAAGGTTATCAAAGTTGCCCTAATATCACTAAGTATTATGTACGTCAAAAATATTTAAAACAAACAATGTGGCCGAATTGTGCAATTCGTTTTAATGTACATAACAAACGACGCCAAAATTGTTTGGTTGTAAATAAATAATAAATAAATATTCATGTACATTTTACACAACGTCCTCTGGTCCCAAGCTAAGCTTATTATGCTTGTGTTATGGATACCAGAATACGGATAGAATACATATACTACTTTTCTTTTGTAAATACATACTTAAAATACATAGAAACACCCAGACGCAGAACAAACATTTACATGAGAATTAGAAAAAGCACACAAATGATTCTCCCGAGCGGGAATCGAACCCGCGACCTCTTGATCGGCAGTCCGTTACATAAACCACTCAACCACGAGGCTCGTCATTATTTATTTGTTATTATTATTATTTATTTATTTGTTTTTATTTATTGTCATATTGTAAAAATTATATAGGTATGTAGAGGATATGGATTGTATATAAGTAAATAAAACCTTCAGAAGCATAACGAACTACATTACACAGCAATAAGTCGTGATCTGGGGCGTACTTAATGATCAATTCGATCAACTTTATAATTGTTATTGAGTTTGTAGTTGATGAATTATTTATATTTCAGTGTTTATGTTATTTAACCGACCTAAAAATTTTCAAGTATTGTCATACATAATTTAGAAAAAAATTTGAGTTGATAAATTTTATTATTATTGTTGTATTTTTAGCCCATTTAAGGGCAAAAGTATACATACACGCTGGGCGTTAAAAACAGTCGAAAATAGGGAACATCTGGCGCTCCAGGAAGACTTGGAGACTGCCCGCGCCGCCATAAATAGGCCCGTCTGAATATCATGTGAAATATTTATACAACTGAGAATAGGACGTGAATATACAACACGTGTATATTCACGTGTCAGACCTACCTGAACATCGTTTTCCTACCCTCATCCCATTATTTGAGGTCGGCACAACATGTCTTTTTACCATAGTCTTCTGTCAGACGTCATATCTGTGATCTAAGATCTACCCGATATGCACACAAAATTCTATAAAGATCGTTAAAGCCGTTTTGGAGGATGTTAATAACTAGCAAAGTGGCAAAAGAATTTTTAATATTAGATATTGCAAAAACTGGCATAAAAATCTTTTGCGTGAAGATTACAAATCATAAAAGTGGTTTAGATGATGAGTAAAATCCGTTATACTATTTGACATGAAATGGACCTCCTCAAATTCACTACATGATGTCATGTCAAGATTACACAATGATTAGTAAATTTCGGTTCGATTGGTCTTCATCAACTGATGGATACAGAGGTTACGGTCTATTGCTAAGGTCACCAACCTAGGGACCACCAAGCGTTATTAGAATAGCCATCAATTGAAACAATAGATATTACAATCATAATACAAATAAATACATAACGGCCCACTGGAATAAAATCAGTGTCTATTACATTGATTTTCTTATTGATATTAATGTACTTAGAAGTATTAAGGAGTTTTATAATATCTAAGAAGAGAAGGATCATCTAAAAAGGAAAAGTATTTTGACGAGTATATAGGTTTATATTTCATTATATTATTTTTATGTTAAGATTTTTCAAAGGGACATGTATTTCTTTTCTTGTTTATTTGTTTCTTTTTAGCCGGTTTGGTAAATATTTACCCTAGATCAAAAACAACATAAAATAAATGTAAGACTTAACATGTCAGAGTAGTTTTCAACCGTCTGACTGTATGTACATAAAGAGTTAAAAAAATGCAGACTGGTTTGTATGGGTCCATCTATCCGTCCATCAGTCCTTCTTCGTCCATTGCTGGACTTAGGAATCCCCCATAGATCGCAACAAAGTCCGGTCTTACGCTAACTGTATCCAACGATCCCCGGTGCATTTGACTGTATCGTTAATCCACCTTCTTGGGGGCCGCCCCACGCTGTAACGTGCGGTACGTGGTCGCCACGCGACGACCTTCCGTCCCCAACGGTAATCAGGTCGCTGAGCGATGTGGCCTGCCCATTGCCACTTCAACGTGTTAATCAATAGGTTGTCTTACAAGAAAGGTTACAAGAATGATGCATAATTTGTATGAAATAATATTAAAAAAGTCGAAAAGTCTAACTTAAGCGCTAGTTTCATACAATATGTTTGGGTAATCACAAATGACGGCTGCTGTATCAAGTATATCCTAGCAACATGGTTTATGATTAAATCAAATTACTTTTTCGTGACCGTAAATTCGTTTTAGTTCATTCTAACGCGCTTTAGTAGTTTTGGTCACTTACATTTGTCTATCCACTCTTAACTTCTACTTTTATAATTTATGTTCTTAATAACTTTTCCTCCTTAATCCTTTGATTTTGTCTTATCTCTTTCACGGTCTAGGTTATTCATCATACATCCGAATACCGCAAAGATCTACCGGACTAGCTATCATTTAAATGATATATGCATAACATTCTTGACTGTAATAAATAAAAATCATTCACCTTTAACTTTTGCAAAGAACGTTATAATATCAATTGAATTCTAAAACATCGTATTTCCTCCGTACGTGGCTCTTTCTAAAGGTACACTGATTGATATTGATTCTTTGGGATCAATCCAATTCCATGGCCTGTCATTACCCCGCCGTGTCTTTTGACCCATCATTAGATAGAAGCCGTCATCAAGAACAATAAGCCCGCCATATTGGATGTCACGATTCAAAGTTTAGCCAAGTTTACATACATTTGTTTGCCAATATAAGTAATCATTTGAATGTATCACGATTCAATTTTATTTCTGTACAGAACATGTGATTGAATAAATTTCTTTATTTTCTTTATTAATAAATAGTTACAGGTCCAGTATACAATGTAAATCCAATAAATACAATCAAATTATATGTAAGATGTAATTCTTTCTAATTTGTTTCAGAGTAATCATCTTGTGCTGTTATCTTATTACAAGTAAAGTGAGTACATTTATATTTATTATCCATTCTTTGATTAAAGCTCAAGGGTCAATGGATTGAAATAACATCATTACTATTCTGAGAATGATCAATAGTTCTGTTATTTTGGGATCAGTTCGGATTAAATTGTTATTTAGAATTTTTACTACGTGCCGACATTTTATTGTGTTCAACTTTTGTGTAAATACTTAGAAATATGACAATTTGCCAAAATATTTAGGTCAATGATTTAGGAATACATCTATTTATATAATTTATCATAATCAATGAGTGACTACCTACTGATATAGATGAACTAGAGTTTTTTTTAAAGAGATGAAATCGAGAAACCTAAGATTGACAATTTAAGTTTATAACACACACACATCCAATCACTTTTGCTGTGGAAAAGGATCAAGTCCATAGCGAACTTCGGTCTAGAAATAAACTAAAATGAAAGCGTCAGAATCTATAACAATAGTATTTTTTAATAGATGGATCGCGTAAGTATAAGAGAATATTATTTTTGACTATGTTATTTTATCTCCAGCATGCGGAGTCAGCCTCACAACACATAGATTCAGCGGAATACCCAGATTCCACGGAGATATCAATATCTGCGAGCTCTTCAGAAACATCATCAGAGATACATGAAGGATCTGGTGATGATCCTCCCGACCCGCCATCTTCACTCCTTAAGGTAGGCATATTTAATTAAAAAAGGTGCCTTCATTGTGGTACCTACACAAACCATAATAAAGCAAGGTGAAAAATAAACATGAGATTAAAATTTTATTTGTTAAGTACCTTTATTAAGATATTCTATTACAGAACTAATTAATAACAAATTTTAAACTTTTTACAGAATGAAACACGCGAGGCTCTGAAAACAGATGGCAGTGAACAAGATCCCGTGAGTCAAAACTTTTATTATTTAGTTATTTTATCTCAGCATTCATTTACAAAATTAAACTTAAAACTTACAAGGGGGACAAAATCATATTAACATAATTAAAATACATGAAAAGTTTTGGCAGAATCCATTTCAAATTTCATAGTGATTTGTTTTTGGAGAAATTTCTGCTCGGAAACCTTTGTGATCTTTTCATAGTTGTTATTATCATGTTTTAGAGTTTTATTAGGATAAAAAAATTAAGTAGATGATAGGCTTATTCCGTAAAATGTTTAGTTATAAAGAAAGTCGCAGTAATTATTCATAATGGTTTCACTTTCTGACATTCATTAGATGGCCTTGAAACAGGTTCAGTACATTTACAACCTACATAACATCGAGTAATGTAATCCATACGAACAATGAACCTTCTTTAGATTTAAAAGAATACCTTTTAACGTCAGCTCTTTCATCGTGTTTAATGGCTCTGAAAATGGCGAAATTTGTTAACTACGATAAATTTATAACTCAATTATTAGATATATTTAGATCGTTGTGTATTTGTGGACAGTGTAATTGTTTTTTTTTGGTAGTTTTAGTTCACGCATAAACTATCAATACAAATTGAATTGAATAGAAAAGAAACGTGACTTTCCTTCGCTTTCATATAAAAATTCAGTGAATTGTACATACAACACGCAAAATGTACTTAACAGTGGTACTCAAAACTGTTAATATAATTCTATTACTGTCGCTCTCGACCATGTTAGATATGGACATTAATTTGACTTCATTTTAGACATTGAAAAGTAAAAAATTGGATTGTTCAAATAATATTCACCGTGATCGCACAATTGCTCATGAGTTAAAATACAGAAATGGGTGAAAGGTGCTACATAATAGACCAATTTACACCCATTTGAACTACTATTCATCGACAGATTGAAAGAATTCTTCAAAGAATACATAATTCGATGCACTCTATCTTTAGCCTTCGTTTTGCTGCGATTCTACATTTATTTGTGACATTGGTTTTACGGTCAATTTGTTTAGAACGCTTATAACATGGTGTTTTGTTTGATATGTAATTAGACCTACTTTTAAGTGGTGCAATTAAAATTTAACAATACGCATCGGGCTTTGAGAATTTCAGAATTCAATTTATTTTATTTCACACTGAAGTGTTAATTTTGAATAAGTTTTATTGTAAACCGTGAAATGAATGTTTTAGACAGTGCCATGATCAAATAAATTGAAATATACAATCGTTGAAAAGCTATTATTTCGTTTATACGCGTGAGTACTCTTGGTTCACGTGTGGTAGGTAGTCTGTAGCAAGTTGCTTAATTTACTAGTACTGTAGAGCTCGATGAATGGGGAGGCCGCACCATAGCCTCACGGTGGACTTGTGCAATACAATATTGAAGTTGCGAAGGGCTTTTCTAATCTGATTAGGTTATCAGCTGTAGTTCCGTTCTACATTTAATAATATTTTACACATAAATAATATTTAATAATATTTAATCATGATGGGCCTCGTGGTGTAGTGGTTCTGGTAACGGACTGCCGATCAAGAGGTCGCGGGTTCGATTCCCGCTCAGGACAATCATTTGTGTGATTTTTCTAATTGTCATACAAATGTTTGTACTGCGTCTGGGTGTTCCTATGTATTATAAGTATGTATGTATTTACAAAAAAAAAGTAGTATATGTATTCTATCCGTATTCTGGTACCCATAACACAAGCATATAAGCTTAGCTTGGGACCAGAGGACGTTGTGTGAAATGTCCATGAATATTTATTTCCATGAATATTTATTTATCATCACGCCAAATCCCTTATGATATAAACAGAAAGGACTGTGGAAGAACTCTTACATACATCATTCATTTTATTTAAGGGCCTACATCAATATTATCGTATATCATCGCCGACACGTACATATTACACAGCCAGTAGGCACAGAAAATGAAGAATTAGGGAAACTTTTCCTGTTTACTCAAAATCTACTAAATATATTTTAATTCTGATTTACGTGTTTCTATATATAATAGTTACTTATGTTTTTAAAGTTATTTCATTAGTTAATTCGCGATAATTGACCGACAAATGAAAAAAATAAAAAATGAGAGAGGTTGTTTCGCTAAGATTTTCTATCGAGACAACTTTTTTCAATCGCGTTTCTGAGTTTATGCGATCCTAGATCATATATTGAAAAAACATATACTTAAAAATTAGAGCTCTAGTCATTCAATCTAAAGAAACAATGAAAACTTCGTACGTAGAAAAATGCACGAAGCTATTTTGGTATCCTCTTAACACGCATTATTCTTTTCATCCATGCTAATTAGATCTTGTTTACACTAAATATCAGGTATTAAAAAAATGACTTTAGTTTATTAGAAAAATAAAAACTAAACATAAAGGTATTTGTCGTTTAAGTTTACCTCTGAAACATTTACCAGACCTGAACAGGTCTACAGAATGTACAGTTTGACAGCAAATGAACTTAACTATAATTTATAAATAACATCGTGAGAAAGAAACAATATTGTAATACTTGTGTTTCCAACAAGCAAGCGATATTCATCTATGACCCGAGAGCTGCCGGTGTCAGTTATATGTATCACTTTTAATATCATGAGTATCTATGTGCCACTTGTCTTAGTATTTTGCTTAGTTCAAAAACTAAAAATACACTTTTATTATTGCACTGTCATCGGTCTTTAAAATGTGTCCAAAAACTTTGTTTATATACCTGTGCTAAACAAATAAATAAATAAATTGAATTGAATTGAAAAAATATCAAATTAATCCGAATAAAAATAGGCAAAAGTACAAATGAAAGGAATACGTTGGGGTGCAGTACTAATCTTATATATAAAATTCACGTGTCACAGTGTTAGTTACCGTACTCCTCCGAAACGGCTTGACCGATTCTTCTCAAATTTTACATACATATTCAGTAGGTCTGAGAATCGGCCAACATCTATTTTTCAAACTTTTTTTTTTAGTATTGCAAAACAACGTTTGCCGGGACAGCTAGTATTATATAAAGATAATATTACAGACAAATCATTTCAACAATCAGAAGTAATAAAATATTTATAAATAGACGTTTCCTAAATCTTATTACTTTAAACGAGCAATTCTTGTTTAAATATATATAATTGGAATCTCGGAATCGGCTTCAACGATTTTCATAAAATTTAGTATATCATAGGGGGTTTCGGGGGCGATAAATCGATCTAGCTAGGAATCATTTTTAGAAAATGTCATTTTATTGCTTTTTTTTCTTTTTGGCCACACCACCAAAAAAGAAGTACGAGCGAAGCTCGGTCGCCCAGATATTTTACTTTGTAGGACAACTTTTTAAAAATATAACGAGCTAAAATCTTCTAACTGGTAGGTACTAGATAATTTCACTTTTAATATCTAATATTAGTTTAATTATATTTTGATGTACAAAAGTGACTATGGAAGTGATAAAGTGTCTGTTGTTATGAAAGTGAATTGAACCAAATTCGTGCAATTTCTATTTCTACGGATAAATCAAGAGGCACTAAGATGTGGCCTCGATTTATTTGTTTTTTATTTTTTATATCAATTTATCAAATTGATAGCGATTGTTGTACAAAGGCTGGTGACAGCCATTCTATTGCCCCAGTTTGATCATGCGTGATGTGTTGGTTAGTTTTAGAATGCCACTAAATTCCGTTTAAGAAGAGGAATATTTTTATTTTTAATGGATTTTACATCGACTTTTAAGAATAGTAATATAAATCTGTATACTTAGCATGAGTTTTATTTTAAAGTATTCCTTCGGCGGAACAAAAGTAAATGACTCATTTATTCTTTAGTCCATAGATACTCAAGAGCCCATGTCCTTTTATCAAGGACACAGGCTACGTTTTAATGCGAATAAATGATGTCTAGTGAAATCAAATTCCCCGCATAAGGAGTCGTGAACAACTGCTATTGCCTTTATGTCTTTATATATGCCTGTATATGCCTTTATCCAAATCAAATGCGACTTTAATCAAAATATACAACTTTTCTGAAGACCTTTTGTGATAATACATAAAAAAATTGATGTTAATCTAATGCAAACAATCGTAAGCCCGTCGTCACAGACAATAAGCTATAATTGTTTAAGCTTCTGTTTTTTCTGTGCCTGTTAATTTATGGTCATTTATATTGTTAATTAGCGGAGGTTGTAAAATGTTTTGAAGGCAGTCAAAAGTCGCGTGTGCCGGAACAGGCTTGTTTTGCTTATAAATGTTATCTCAGGGTTATCAAATTGCAACACGTCCGCGACCACCCGCCTGCCAATGCGATCTTCATTTAAATAATGTTTATATTGTTTACTGTACTTTATTATAATATAATTATTGCACCATTTATTATATTTGTAATAATTTTCATAATTTTTGACATCGGAAATAAAAGCATTCCTAATTAAAGACATCGGAAATGAAGGGTTATGAAATATGAAATACAAATGGTGTAATTTATTTTATTTCCAATTATTATTATGATTACAAAGAGTTAATGTTAAAAAAGTAAACTGCAGGCGATACGGGTTATATTTTGTAGGGTACATATTTGATTATATTTTGAGGTATATTAAATTAATTATCACAATGGTTATTAATTTTCTGATTAGGAGGCATCAAAGATAGGGCCTTCTTTATAAGAACGATAGGATAGTCTACAAATATCGAATTACGCAGATTTTTGAGTCATATTTATTATTATTACCCTAAACATTATTTTTACCTAATGGAAGCAAATTTATGTAAACATTAATATATAATATATATTCAATAACTTATAAATATTTATAAGTTATTGAATATATATTATTTCTATGAGTATGAAAAATATCACTGTATGAACAAACAGTAACTTTCATCAATGATGCTATACGTGCGAAGTCAAGTTGGATTATAGTACCTACATAATTATATAGTGACCTATGTTAATATGTGCAGGTGGTATTCTTGGCAGACAAGAACAGCTATATTCCTGTAAGTATAAAGCCTCGTTCCCCACAAGTGGACACAGCGTGGCGTGAGCCTCCTGCTTGGGAGAGGGAATACAGGAAACATCGAACTAATGGCAGTAGAGTACAATGTAAGTATCATTTAAATTAATTAGTAAATTCTGAAACGTCAGATAGATTTTAATTTAGGTAGGAGTATTATTTAGGCAGACTAGCTACCTATATAAAAAGTATGCCTACTATACAACGTGTTGCAGATAGGTATAGTCATATTTTAAGGTTGCATTGGGTAAGCCTTAAATATTATAAATATTACAGTTACTCATAGAAAAATACACTTGGTAAGTTTTTTGTTGTTTATAGCCTATTATTAAATAACTATCAGGAGCACATCATATATGAGATTTTTACGGTTTATTGAATGCGATTGAACCTTACGATAAAATATGACCTCATAGTAGTGTTGTATTTAAAGAAGATCGATTAATTTAATAAATTAATTAAATTTGTATGAACCCATACCTAAAAGTTATAATATAACTAGTATTTGTAATTTCATCCATGCCTAGTGCCTAGTCACCGGTCATGTGTAACGATGCTCAAATATGACTACATCTTTCTGAAACACGTTGTATTATTAGCAAAGATGCTTA
The DNA here is from genome assembly GCA_916999025.1 of Orgyia antiqua. NCBI lineage: Eukaryota > Metazoa > Arthropoda > Insecta > Lepidoptera > Erebidae > Orgyia > Orgyia antiqua. The sequence continues at coordinate 7,109,997 of OU779869.1, forward strand.
TAACGATTTTAAAAAAAAGTTTAGTTTTAAAGTTGTCACATAAATTTAAAGTATACCATCACATGGGCTTTATGTAATGTGTGCGACTTGCTTTATGTAATGTGTGCGACTTTTTCATAAAATACAATTAACAAAATTTAATGAAAATTGTTATTGTTGACAGATATCGAAGCGGAGTGTCAAGATGATTTTATGAAGATAAGAGTTGGCTTCAATGGGTCTTTCGCTGGATTAGTATATTCTGCAGGTGACTATTATTGAATTAATATATTCGCATAAAACCATCGCTATTTTAATTTATAACGATTAGGCTCTTTTAACACTTATTTTACTATTTAGAAGCTACAAATAGTAAAATAATAAAAACTTTTAATTGGCCACATTTTTACTATTTTGTTTTTCTATATATGTGTTCAGTTGTAAATTTTCCATTAGTTATAAAATAAATATCATTATAATAAATAAATAAGTATTAGAAGAGCCTAAATTCATTTCAGATCATTAGAACCTAAATTAACCTAAATTATTAGCATATTTGTTAATATTTTTTTGCATTGGATGATGACGGATTAGGAATACAAATGTCACCACCCCATCTCCTCCCAAGGGTGCTGTAAAAGTCAGCTAAGGGGTATTGCACGCAGATAACATCCTCTGTGAGAGACGGAAGACTCGAAAACAAACCCTGTGCCAATACGCCTGGTCAGCGCGGCACAGTAGACCATAATCCCTCCCAAGGTGGAGGAGGCTCGTGCCCAACAGTGGGACGTAAATGGCCTGGAGAGAGAGAGATAGATTAGCATATTTACTTCATAATCTGACGGGCCTCGTGGTCTAGTGGTTCATGCAACGGACTGCCATTCAGGAGGTCGCGTATTCTAATCTTTAATAGAACTTATAAATATCCGCCTTCAAAGTATACTTAGTAATTATCTTGTAATCTAACAACGCAAGTCTTATTCTTATAGCGAATGTTACTAGTTATTGTTTGAATAATGCGTCTGCGCAACTTCCACATTGTTTTCAGTATATTATAAGCATTCCGTGTCACTCGGCTTTAAGATGTTGATCATGTCTATCACAAGATCGAAGGGCGTGAGCACGTTGGATGTTGAATAGTTGATTTTGCGACATGATATACTTGGTTCTCATAATGTTATCAGTTATGTTACTCTATGAATATAAATTCACACTAAATGGCATACGAATACACATATCATCACGCATATACCTGTTTTTATATATCATTGTTTTGATATTAACTCTGTGTAATAATCTTAAAATAAAAAGCTTATCGTGCAGAACTTTTACCGTGCAGGGTCTTATTTATACGACCTTATTTATACTACAACGTTTTTAGTTCTGTTTCTTGGTCTTTGATCTTTTGTGTTCACACACTTCTAGACTATGAAAAACCGGTCATGTACATATTAAACTCGTACATGTAGGGTTCCATGCGTTTATTATCATAATATATACTTACCGTACTATGTTGGGAACGATCAAGAGATTGTTCTGTTTGCTGATGATACTTCCTTGACTTTTAAAATTAATAGACAAATGCGTGATTATGACGAAGTAAACAGTGCACTCTCAAAACTTGTACAATGGTTTAATGTTAATAACTTATTGTTAAACTCTAAGAAAACAAAAGTAATAAAATTCTCCATGCCAAATGTTACCCAAGTAGAAACCAATGTACATTTGAGTGGTGCGAAATTGGAACCAGTACATTCAACTATATTTTTAGGAATCACTATTGATTCGAAATTACAGTGGGGCCCACAAATTGAAAAAATGTCTGGCAAACTTAGCTCTGCGGCATATGCGGTGAAAACAATTAGACGACTTACGGATGTAGATACGGCTAGAATGGTTTACTTTAGTTATTTTCACAGTGTAATGTGCTATGGAATTCTTCTTTGGGGAAGCTGTGCGGACATTAATCGGATATTTGTGCTCCAGAAACGCGCTGTTAGAGCTATATATAACCTAGGTCCGCGGGATTCTCTAAGGGAGAAATTCAAAGACATAAATATTTTAACGGTCGCTTCACAATATATATATGAAAATTTATTGTATGTTCATAAAAATATTCATAATTTTACAAAAAAAAGCGACCACCATAATGTTAATACAAGGCATAAACACAATCTTGTGATGCATGTAACCCGTCTCCACAAAATATGTAACACTTTCATGGGTCATTGTATACGATTTTATAATAAACTCCCTATTGATGTAAGAGAATTAAATAATTCTAAATTTAAAAAATTCATTAAAACTAAATTATGTAAAAAGGCGTATTATAAAATTTCTGATTATATTAAAGATGATAAAGCTTGGGAGTAGGTTGCTCTGGAGCAATACATATTCTATATTGTAAAGTTATTAGCATTGTAAGTATAATTGACATTTAATTTAAAAATATTGATTTGATTAAAAGCTCTGCTGAGTTTCTTACGCCGGTTCTTCTCAGCAGATTGCGTCCTGAACCGGTGGTAGGGAAAAAAATTGGACATGTCATAAGCACATAATTTTTCTGAAAAATTGTGTCTACGTGATTAAATGATTTTTCATTTCATTTCATTTCATTTCATTTCATATCCACCATACTGACCCCAAATAACACGAGATAACAAGACCCCTAAGAATGGGATCCCAAAGACATTCACTGTAAAAAATTTCACCTCTAGCTATCACCGTTCCAGAGATACAGCCAGCTTACAGACGGAAGGACGGATAATGAAGTCCCGATAGGGTCCCGTTTTATCTTTCCGGTAGGGAACCCTAAAAGTGAATACTATGAATCGAATGTATGTCAATAAAGTAATATGATGAAGATTATACAAGTACCATGTTACCACGCTCTATTATCAGATTACTAAACTAAGCATTAAACATACAGTATATAAGTGTATACAATTTACTAGTATTAACTTATTACTGTGAGATTAGATTCAGCATTGTCTAGTCATACGTGAGACAAACGTTTAATACACTCTCCCGTTACCGCAAATAACAGACATGTTATCTAAACACTTCGTGAGTAATTAGTCTTGTGACTTTTGACCGCATTTATGATAATATACGCTTAGTTTAAAAACTAATAAACATACATTTCCTAAATACTTTTTGAAATTTATTGTCAATATGTTTTCAAATTTCCAGATCAATCGGAAAACAAATGGGTGAAAATCACATTTAAAAATTCTGTTACTAGTTACTACTAATACATAGATTACTACACACTTAGATATATATTTATTATATCATTATAGGACATATTATTATAGGATCACTCCGGTGTCTATCTGTCCGTCTGTCAAACTTTTTTTACTCAGCAACGGCTGAAGGTATCAACTTGAAACCCTTGCTGAAGTCCCTTGCTGAAAAAAAAGTCAAGCTTTCAACTCTACGCATTACAAGATATAACCGAATTACGACCATTTTTAAGAATTTTTCGACTTATGCTAGGGAATCAAAATTCACAGGTTACTTCCCGTTGCTCTAGAGCCTTGAAATTTGGCATAGATCAAGTCTATATAGTGCTGATATAGGGAAAAATCCAAAAACTTATAATTTGTCATCACATCACAAGTAAAAAAGTGTTTATACTAATACCAACTTACGAAGTAGCTGAAATGTAGGCGATTCCCTAAATTTCAACTACAAAATTAAGTTGGTGAGTTGTTTTGAGTTTAATTAAATGATTATTTAAATGCAGTTACTTATTTTTATATGTCTAGTAGGTACGAAACCCTAAGTGTGCGAGTTTACCTCGCTCTTGACAGGTTTTTTATAATTTGTAATGATATTCGTATTCTAGTATCCATAACACAAGCAAATCCTCCGATCCCAAGCCAGGCTTGTGTAAAATGTCCATGAATATTTATTTATTTAATTTAATATTTTATGAGATAGTTGTAAATTATGTTTTTATTATTCCCAGGCTATTCATATGACCCAGACTGTATGTATATAAATGGGACCGGTCGTGATTATTACGAGTTCTACATTCAGTTGAACAGATGCGGAACCTTAGGACGAAATGGACAGCACGATGACACGAGGAAGCATCCCACTGTAAGCTAACATCTTTAAATTTTGGTAATAAGCTTTTAATTTTGCAGAAAAAAATCATGATAATATGAACTGGTTAACTTGGGATTAAGGGCTTTTCATCCAGAGTACTTCTCTAAAGTATTAATTTGTTGGTGACAGATCTAAATAGGTGTTTCCTTGTCTGTTTATTGGAATTTGGTAGGTATTTAGTTTGAACAGAGTAACAAAAACATAATATTATATACTCTAATAGTTTCTCCTATTAAATGCTATTAGCTTTCATCACGAAATTCTTTCAAACAGTTGATCAAAATAAATGACGCATGACGTAACGTGAAAAAACTATAAATATTTTAGTACAACTTATTTTATTCCGAAATTAATTACTGTAGTACAACAAATCTGATGATTCTTTGATAACGTTTGTTTTGTAAGACTGTACCGGGACTATAAACTATATAATAATATCTTGTTGTAACAGAAGAACCTAATGTGGAACACAATCACGGTGCAGTACAATTCGTTGATTGAAGAAGAGTTGGACGAACACTTCAAGGTCACCTGCGAGTACGGTTATGACTTTTGGAAGACTGTTACATTTCCATTTCTAGATGTTGAGTGAGTATACAATATACCTACACCTATTGGTTAATGTATTTATGTTACGAGAACATAAATATATTTTTCAAAAAAGATTTTATAAAGGCATAAACATGGCGGAGGTAAGTAGAGATTCATAACGTCTACGCTACGCAGAGAAAGAAGTACTCTGATGCCACCGGTGCCGCGGTGATGTCCTTCGCACATACAGCCGTTGTGCTTATATGACAAGGAACTGTGCTTGTTTTCGAATTACACCGCACAATGCTGAACTATGCTGACGCTTAATTGGAACGTGAATTAGTTTTCAAATGCACCAGCAGAGTGCGCTAAGTCCAGTGTTGTAAAAAAATACTAAAATAAAATTGTATTCACATTAAAAGTGTGGAATATAAAAAAAAAGTCATTGTTTGTACCTTCATCCATACTTATATTTATTTTTTTAACACAGCTTGAATTATCTTTGATTATTTCCAGAAAACTTGGACGAAAAGAAAGCCTTAAAAATTTTGTTAACAATAAAAAATATTACTAATTATAATATATAAATAAAATTTCAACCATCTGTGTCTAGCTAGAACGTAGCAGATGGCGCTATATAGTCTCTACCTACCCTTGTGGGAGAGAGACGGTAACGGTATGATCACAAAAACGCATACAAAATAAAAAATCTAGTATAAATACGTTTCTCTATCATAAAAGTCATTTGTGGAATACTTTTTATTGATATCTTAAAGTATCAAGTGACGTAGCAGCTGTATTACCAGATATCAAGTGAGAGTAGAGTTGGTATTAATGCGGTTTATGCCATGAAAGTAATTTTATTTCAATGTTTGTGTGAAATGTAAACGAATTGATAAACTGGAGTACGTGTTTAGATTAAACTTCACGTATATAAAGAACCAATATAGGCAGATTCGTTACTATGAGCCAGAATTGACGCCATGAGCTATTCTTTGATCAATCGAATTACTTATAGACGCCACCGTTTCATTCACACAGCGTCTTCTTACCTGACCTAAGATGAGACTTCAATAGTAAGTTTATTTTCTTATTGGAAAAAGTGAAACTATTAGATGTTTATTTTATTTTTGAGCGTTGCAGACTGGGCCGTAGCTAGTTTGTCGTTGTTTATTTGTTTCGACCGTCCAGTAAGGCGTCGCGCACGCACGATTTTGTTGACACAGATGTCTACGGCAATGAATAATTGATAACTGAATAACGAGATTGGGATGCTGCAGTGATTTCGCAAGTTATTGATTATGCTTAGAGAAATATATTATAGTCATTTCTTTTTACGTTTCGTTGGTTCCGCCTGTGGCATACCTACTTAACTGACTATCTATTCACGCGCAAATGGTTAAAAACTTTTAGGTTTGCAGAAATGCGTTTAAGAAAGATTTATATTGTTTTGTAAAAAATGTATTGAAGTTTTCAAAATGTAGATATCTACTTCCTTCATGCTCACCTAACTACTGAGAGTTGAAAATGGTTGCTTTCATTTATTTCCTACATATATATTGGAAGATCCACAGGCACACAATAAGCAATAGTCGTATCGTAGGTGACTTTTTAGTACAAAGTGGTGTTAACAAGCGTGCCTACAAGGAATATACGTATTATTTATAGCACTAGCCACCGTGTAGTCATCATATTGTAGTTATTTGGTGAAGTTGATGTTAATTTTGTCCAAGTTATTAATAAGCTAACGTTTGTTTTTGTTATTTTTTATACAGAGTAGCGACAGGCAACCCAGTAGTTTTCACTTTACAACCACCAGAATGCTACATGGAGATTCGGTCTGGATACGGCGCAAACGGAGCCAGAGTCTCTGGGCCAGTTCGTGTTGGAGATCCACTCACTTTGCTCATATATATGAGAAGCGCTTATGGTTAGTATGACTTTAATTCTGTTTTTTTTTATAGTAAGTAAATAGTTGTGTAGAAACACGAAAATGCCTGCTACTTTTCTTGCGTCTTTCAAGATCCAGATCTTTCTTCTTTCTTTAGAAGGATTATGTGACTTTTACCTGTAGGTAAGGACTCGAAAAAGAATTTCAGGAAATCTAAATACGATGGAACTTTTACTGTAAGTTTGAATGTTCGTCAATTTTGTACATGAAGTCATGAAAATCGATTTTTAGACAAAGCGGTTTTGCGGTCAAAAGCATAGTTTATTATATATCACATTTATTTAAACTAATCTATAAGCTGTGTAATATTGTTGTCAGTATAAATTGATTATCGACATTTACCGTATACCGTATACCGACTGAACCAAATATACCGATAAAAATTAAATACCGTAACTTTAAGGGCGAAGTTTAACGGTTTTATCGTTACGTTCGCATGTCTAAATGCAATGTTCTTCAGAAATGCTATGAACAATACCAATCAGAGTCTTGCACTTTTAGTAATAAATTGTAATGGGTTGGTTTGATGTGATTGGGTTGCTTTATAACGTGCTGGTATTCTATAAATCTAGGTGCTTTATAACCTACGATGAAAATAGAGCTACTAGATGATCCAATAAACGTAAATAATAGTAAATAAATAAATATTCATGGACATTTCACACAACGTCCTTTGGTTCCAAGCTAAGCTTATTATCCTTGTGTTATGGGTATCAGAATACGGATAGAATATATAAGCTACTTTTCTTTTGTAAATACATACTTATAATACATAGAAACACCCAGACGCAGGACAAACATTTGTATGACAATTAGAAAAATCACACAAATGATTGTGCCGAGCGGGAATCGAAGCCGCGACCTCTTGATCGGCAGTTCATTCCATAAACCACTCAACCACTCATTGTTCCATAGCTGGCTGTTATAGCACCCTGGGAAAGAAATGGGGTGGAGACACTTATATTTTTAATCCGTCACCACACGGACTACTTACATATTTTGTTGAGTATTATTTGCCAAAAGGTTACAAAAATTAAATCTAATTAAATCTTGAGGTCACACTTACGACCTAAGGATACTTAAGTAGCGTACAATTTAATTACACACTTAACAAATATGCACAAAATTAATCAATCAGTGTCTGAGTAGTTTTATACCAAACACTGCTACACTGTGACAAAGTCCGACGTCAAGAAAACAAAAGATGTAACATATCAGTATACATAAACCGACTCATTACCCCCTTTCGTAGGGTTTGCAAAAGTAATGAATTTGATCTATATACTCGCATAAACACCAAGAAAGAAATTATTCAAATTTTTACACCACTCTTGTAGTTATTGTACAATAGTATCATCCGTTATCTTGGGTCTAAATGTTGTTAAATCACGCGAGATAGTGTTTATCTCTGATATTGATTTCACCGTTGTGAAGTAACGATGGATATTACATAACATTTGTGTATAATTGTATATGAAGATTGTAGGTACAGTTCAAAATTAGAAATTTTTACTGATGTTATAAACGCATGGGGTGGCGGACAAGAAGAAAATCCGTTGTTAGAACCTAGGTACCCACCGAAGGAACCATGACGATTGACCTGCGCATATACGCGAGTAAAAATTAGCCAAAGCCATGCAGACATGTTACGATGTCCCCAAAAAGGGCAAAAATCTGGATAATGATGATGACAATGTTATAAATGCACCATGAATTATTTATGTATGGATGTTTGATTTTCTTTAAGCTTTTCTCCTGTTATTTAATCCAAATATTAATTGCATCTAACGTGACATGTGTCAACATATTTTCAGATGGCTTCGATATCGTAGTGAACGACTGTTTTGCTCACAATGGTGCTGCAAAGCGAATACAACTTATAGACGAATATGGGTAAGCTATCATTAAGGTAACATATATAATATTAATGGTCTTATTCATAATGACTTATCGGAGGTTTAAACGAAGATTTTATCGGAGAGATAAAAAACGTTTTATCGTAAAAAGACTATTATGAATAACAAGTTTTGACAATTTTCGCGAAACGATTTTAGCGAACTTTTAAACCTCTGATATATCATTATGAATAAGACCATTAATCTATACCGATATTATAAAAGTTGATGAGTTTGTTTGTTTGAACGCAATAATCTCAGGTACCACTGGTCCGATTTGAAAAATTCTTTCAGTGTTTGATAATATATTTATTGAGTAAGGCTAGGCCTTACACTGTGGCCTTACATAACATCACGTTTCGACTAATAGGAGCGAAGCATCAGTAAAAGATATTGTAAAAACGGAGAAAAATTTTGAAATACCACGCGTACGCATTCGCGTGCAATAGCTAGTCTTAAATTAAAGGGATAAGCTAGAACATTAATGATGACATAATGTTTAATTTAGACATTGATGAATGTTTGTAGTAATTTAGCAAATAGAGCAATTTCAAAAGAGAATATTTAAAATTTCGTCAGTGCTTAAGTTAGTTATTAACGCCAGCTTTTTATTCCAGTTGTCCAGTAGACGATAAGCTGATCTCTCGTTTCCGTGGTTCTTGGTCAGAATCTGGAGTGTTCGAGACACAAGTATACGCTTATATGAAGACGTTCCGTTTCACAGGATCTCCTGCCTTGTATATTGAATGTGACGTCAGAATGTGTCATGGAAGATGCCCTGTGAGTACCTAAGTTTATATTTTTCAGACCAAGAGAGAATGTTTTGCCATATGGATTCGAGTGTTCTATAGATGCGATTACTTCACTGATCAATTTGGTTGTACTTGAGTACGTTTTCTATTTATTTACATGCAACCTTACCGAACAAAACCAAAACACTAGCATTACAATTCGAAATATTACGTTTAGAAACTAGTTCTTTCATATCTAGTTAGATCGAGTCTAGACTCTAGCTTAGAGCAATAAGTATTATGAGTTCTTTATCTCAATTAGAATAAAATTAGAAATAGATTAAGAAATTAGAATATAATACTAAGTCGTGCAGCAAACAATAAAGTAGGGATGAGACTTTGGAATAGGGAGATAAAGAAGAGAAATAGTTATCCATGTTATAAAAATTTAATTTATAAATATTATTTTACGTTATAAAAATATAATTTTACGAAATGTTTTACTATAATGATGAACTTTGTCATTTTCAGTCACAACCATGCCACTGGCGCAATATGAAGAGTGTAAAGCGTCGTTCTATAGACGCAGTTACTCCTGCAGCGGAGCCCACTGCGAGCGTTGCTCCGCGTCTCTCTGAGAACATCTCGCTGTTCCAGTCACTCAGGGTACTACAGGAGGGAGAGGAGGACAGTGAGTTGGCTGCCAGTGCAGGTAACTGAATTGCCAATTGAACTCCTTGCCAAACTGTTTCTGAAGCATTTTTATAACCAGGGAGGGAGAGACTAATCGTAATCATCCCTTCAAATGTCGATATCAGGCTACTTTAGCGGATTTTCTCAAAAGAAATTATTAAATAAATATTTACAAACATTTCACACAACGTCTTATGCTCCCGTGCTAAGCTTATAGTACCAATTGCAGATATCTATCTATAACCTGATACTTGCAATACATTTTTTGCCAATCAAGGCATACTTAGAGGTGCATTGAAATATCCCTTACCCTTCTTTTTAGCTGCTCTAGAGGGTCAAACATGTATGAAGACATCAGCACTCTCAGCTATGATGGTTACTTGCGGATTATTGATAGCTGCTTTATGCGGAGGAGTTCTCGCTGCTGCGAAGGGCTGCCGTCGAGAGCCAAGATCACCACTTCACGCTTACGTGCCTCATAAAGGAAGGATTAAGTAAATTATGATAGCATGTTTAACTGTGACTGAAAACCTACCTACTAGTTATTGCGATCATGTTTCTAGAAAGTTATGAAACATGTTTGATACTATTAATCAACATAGAAAACGCCTAGACGCTACGGTAAGCGCTTAGTATCAGGCGAGCCGTATGCTTATTTACCAGTAAAAAATAAAATAAAATAATTTCTTTTACGAGTAAGTGTATGTCCTGTTCCACCTCGATTTTTGTATAAGTTACATAGCACGTAATAGTAGTTACGGTAATACCGATCGGTATTTTATGCCAATGTGGTTTTTTATTTAAACTTAATTGGGATGTAATTTGAATGTGTAAGTTTACAAATAACCTATAAAAGATTCCCATAAAATACTCTTAGACTTAATATAGCGTAGTAGATAGGTACTTACGTGAGGCTGCCATCCGTCGGAACTTCTCTGGATTTGTCCCGGGGCCGTTCGGCAAGGCGATATCCGCACACTTTTTTGTCCGGAAATATTATGCTGCCGATTTTTTTGCCGTGTATATCTAAAGTCGCCAAATGGTATCAATTCTACGCGCAGAACTAAACTAAACTTAACTAAAAAAATATATATTGATATTGTCGATAACACAATCCGGCAATGATAACTGAACTTTCTTGATAAAAAAGCTGTTTATTATAGACTAAATATTTATTGATTTATTATAACATAAACATAACAATATAACAATATCTTTATTAACAATATCTTTATATAATATCTTTATTAATATTTCAATTATAATCAAAATATAGCAATAGTTGTTTTCATTTTGTAGTTAAGTTTGGTTGTGCACGTAGAATTGGTACCGATGGCAGCACATACTTAATATAATTGTTAGATAAAAACTAGATACTAAGTTAATATAGTTTGTTAGTGTACTATAATATCTTGATAAATTGTGAGGATGTATATTTTTATATTAAAATACACCTCCTCCGTTTGTCTTATTTACACTATTTTTTACATGCAGTTCTCAAAGTTGTGATAATATAAGTATTATAGAATTAAAATATAGCAATAAAATAAAAGCAAATAATTATAATTTGCTTTTTATATCGTAAAATGTAATGGTTAATTTTACTTTAATCAATTTGATTTTCTACATGTAAAGCAATTCTTTTAAAAATAATTTATTATGCAGTTGTCTACCTACCCGCATGAGAAAAAGGCGTCATGTTATGATGATGATGATAAATAAATAAATGATTTATTTTTCTCACAATGTAGAAAGAAAGAAAGAAAAAGTTTATTGCTGCAGTACCAGAATATACAATAACACAATTTAAATACATAAATACAAATAAATAAAATAAAATTATAATACACGTATGTTTAAGGGCCTACATCAATATTATCGTCGACATGTGCCTATTAACACAGCTTTTTTGTTTACTCAAAATCTACTAAATATATTTTAATTCCGGTTTACGTGTATCTATATATAATAGTTACTTATGATTTGAAAGTTATTTCATTAGTTAATACGCGATAATAGACCGACAAATTAAAAAAATAAAAAATGAGAGAGGTTGTTTCGCTAAGATTTTCTATCGAGAAAACTTTTTTCAATCGCGTTTCTGAGTTTATGCGATCCTAGATTATATATTGAAAAAACATATACTTAAAAATTAGAGCTCTAGCCATTCAATCTAAAGAAAAAATTAAAACTTTGTACGTAGGAAAATGCACGAAGCTATTTTGGTATCCTCTTAATAGTATCGGGACAGCAGCAATGGGTGCCCATTTCAGCATATTATGTCAAGTCCATCAGACTTGACGCTGGTTTTAAATGGGCCCCTTGAGTGATGTCGCGGTTACCCAACAAGCCATCACTTAAATAATACAACAATAGCTGATTGAAGAGAAAAACTACATAGTACTTACTCACATCATATAGAAACTCAACAAATTACATAAAATATAAAATTTTACCCAGGTTTATAATTTTACATATCTAATTTTATAATAGACAAAATTATCTATGTAGACAAAGTAACATAAAATTATCAAAAGAAGAACAAAGTTTTACAAAACGAATCAACATTGTGAGAGCTGGTGCCTATTATGAGTTATATTATGATAAACTGTTTCATAAAAATAAAATAAACATTGCAACTGTAAATATTGATGTAACAGTAAATAATAATATTAAGTATGCTTATTTTTTAGTAGTATTTCTAGAATTAGTATTTTTCCTATTATTTTATTTAGGTAATAAGCGAATAATTTTGTAAATGAAAAAATAAAATAATTTTTAGAAAAGGAACCGACTTTTTTTATTTCTAGACAAACACGATTGATTGATCTGGCTTTTCCGTCCACTGTTGGACATAGGACTCCTTCATAGAACTCCACAAGTGTAAATAAAGCAAATGTAGTGTGTTTAGATCGTAGCAGATGGCGCTCTGTAGTCTCTGCCTGCCCCCACGAGAAAAGGGCGTGGCGGTATAATGAAGATAATTTATTTACACATAATTGTTTTGTTTCTCACTCACGGATTATTTACTAACTTTATTTAACTACGCCTAATGTCTTTAATAGTGAAGCCTAGATAGATTTGGCTAGATATATATCATCAGGCGTCAAGTTATGATTAGAATATTCACTAAGTTAGCACAAACCACAGTTTGATCAGATTAATAATTATTCTATTTCTATCTGTTGCCCGTAACTTCTTAAGTGTGGAATTGAGAAAACAAATCTTAACAAAAAAGTCATCTTCTTAAAGTTAATCTATAGTTTAAAGAAACCTGCATCAAAATCTGATGTGTAGTTAAGGGCCTACATCAATATTATCGTATATCATCGCGGACACGTACATATTAACACAGCCAGTAGGCACAGAAAATGAAGAATTAGGGATACTTTTCCTATTTACTCAAAATCTACTAAATATATTTTAATTCTGATTTACGTGTTTCTATATATAATAGTTACTTATGTTTTTAAAGTTATTTCATTAGTTAATACGCGATAATAGACCGACAAATGAAAAAAATAAAAAATTTGAGAGGTTTTTTCGCTAAGATTTTCTATCGAGAAAACTTTTTTCAATCGCGTTTCTGAATTTATGCGATCCTAGATCATATATTGAAAAAACATATACTTAAAAATTAGAGCTCTAGCCATTCAATCTAAAGAAACAATGAAAACTTCGTACATAGAAAAATGCACGAAGCTATTTTGGTATCCTCTTAAGGCAGTTTTGTGAAGGGTTCACACATCTTTGTACATATGTTTGTACTGCGTCTACGTGTTTTCTATGTATCATAAGTATGTATTTACAAAAGAAAAATAGTTTATGTAGTATATCCGTATTCTCGCTTATCGCTTCCAATAAATTTATTTTTCTTTCTTAGTTGTGAAAATTTCTACACACAGGGACATACATACAAAAATAATGACTTTGTTTTTTAAGAAGTAAAGAAAACGATTTTTAATACATAGAAAACTAAATATTGTATTATTTTGTATGGGATTTCTTGTAATCTTGTCACCGTATATCAATTTGCGTAAAACCACAGAAAAAACTGTTATAGGCGGCAAAAACCGGGCATTCAGTCAGGAAACACGAAAACAGGAAAAAAATAACACAACCATAAACACAATTACGTATATTCAATAATTGCACACACAATTAAGTACAAACTAGAAAACAACAATAAAATAACAAAATCCCAGCTAGAAATTCGTTGTACAATAAAATATTTTAATATAAATAAAATATATTTAAAATAATATTTAAAAATACTGTCATGATTTGATTGTGATCACAAAAATAAATATGGCTTAATAAAATATTCATTTGCCAACACGCTTGATTAGCGCGGCACTGTAGACCATAATCCCTCCTATAGTGGAGGAGGCCTGTGCCCAACAGTGGGACGTAAATGGTCTGAAGAGAGACAACAAAATATTTAATTTTCAGTATTTTCTTCAACGGCGGGTAGTTTACTAATAAATTCTTCTAAATATTGAATGGCACTTTTTAATATTTGAACTTCACATTCCTTTAATAATCTTATATTTTTCCTGTAAAAAAAAAAACAAATGTGTACAATCAAATTATGGTGGAAAAGTGAATGTGCCGCAAGTGGGACTTGAACCCACGACCTCGGAATACCGTTCCGAAGCTCTTCCAGCTTTTTTGCATTTGACATGCTATGCCTTTTACTTAATAAATCAAATTATGGTGGAAAATTTATTTTAATTAATTTGATTTATTAAGTAAAAGGCATAGCATGTCAAATGCAAAAATCAATAAATTAATAATGAACGTCGCGTCATTATTTCAACCATTCGTATTCTGGAAAGAATACTCAAGTGTTGGTCGAGATGGTTTAACCAATCTTGATAGATGGCGGTGTACGTAAAAAATATATAAATGGTGGCTAATTTGAAGGTGTTGCAAGTAGACCGCAATAAGCTCAGTTGGAAGAGCTTCGGAACGGTATTCCGAGGTCGTGGGTTCAAGTCCCACTTGCGGCACATTCACTTTTCCACCATAATTTGATTTATTAAGTAAAAGGCATAGCATGTCAAATGCAAAAATCAATACATTAAATGTGTACAAGTTAATACAGGGTGTGGCGTAATTAATGGATAAGCCTGTGCCTGTGGATAAGCCTCCTACTGCGCTATACGAATATGTATATTTTTAATTAATCCTATGTATGGTCTTGAAAAAAATGGCATAAGTCATGTTTTTCATAAAATGACTACTTTCACTAACCAATTCTGCTACTGTTGCCACAATTTTCAAAAGTTTTGCTTTCTGTTTTTTTTATAATACAGCTTAAGAGTTGAATTATTGCAAGCAATAAAGAATTCCCTATTCGTAATACAAATTTTTTGAAAATTATGCATGAAATATCAAAAAAGGGTTATTGATTATTCAATTTGTTGACTTTGTACATCGTCTAGCTTAAAAAATCTTTATGGGAGTTGATTTGCCCAATATCTTAAAAACATGCTTGTTTTATGCAGTTTCCGAAATGGTATAATACTTATTATAATACTTATTAAGTTTGATGTGATATTAAAGAACCAAATGACACTCGTAAAAAATGTTCTTATTGTGATTTAATTAATCAAATTAATACTGTTAACTTAAACAAACTGTCAGTGGTATTTTAACTTATCTGTCTGAGTTTACCAGTGGGAATGTTAGTCGTTGAAAAAAAATAACAACTTATTTTATTTTTTTTATTCTAAAGATGCAAACACTACATAAATTTTATTTTACAAAAAATGTTCGAAATGGCGGCCACCTGCGGCTATGCAGGCCCTGCATCGACGGATAAATGACCGCTTTAGGCGTCGGATGAAGCCGGAGCTCTTGATTTCATCAGCGGCTTCAAAAATCAGGGCCTTTAGTTGTTCCAGGGATGCTATTTCTTTTTTATACACTTTTTCTTTTAAACACCCCCAGTAAAAAAAGTCTAGAGGGTTCAAATCAGGGGACCTTGGTGGCCACAAAATGGGACCCAAACGACCTATCCACCTCTCATTGTACTCATCATTGAGGTAGTTCCGTACAATTCGTGCGTAGTGAGCGGGACAACCATCATTTTGTAACCAGTAGTTTTCTGGCACATTTAAACTTTGTAATAGTTCCGGCAACGTATTTTGCAGAAAATTTAAATAATTGGGACCTGTTAGTGTCTCGGATAGTTCGACGGGCCCAACTATTTGTCCATTTAAAATTCCTGTCCAAAGGTTCACTTTAAACTGGACTTGAGCTCGGTCTTGCCTTATGTTTCTCGGATTGGTTGCCTGCCAACTATGAAGATTGTGCATGTTGACGTAGCCATTTCTTTTACATGATGACTCATCGCTCCACAGTATTTTGTCAAAAAACGCCGAATCTTCGCGTATTTTTCGCAACATGACGCGACAAAATTGGACTCTAGGCTCATAGTCTCGTGTCATTAGTGTTTGCACCCTTTAATAGTGATACGGGTGAAGCTCATGCCTGTGCAGAATTCTGCCCACAGTACGCGTATCTACACCGGTTCCTCTACTTAACTCACGAATTGATAACTCTGGATTAGCACGCACAGCTTCTAGAACTTCGTCATCACGATGTCGTCGAGGTCTGCCTTCCGAAGCACCACCAACACCGGTACCAGGCATTCGCCCTTCGCTAAAAGCGATGTGCACACGTGTAAACACCCGGTAGTCTGGGTGTCGCAAATCGGGGTATCTTCGACGATATTCGCGTGCAGCTTCATTTGCATTGCAGTTACACAGGCCGTAAATAAGATGCATATTTGCATACTCTTGAGGAGTGTACGTATGACGCGGCATGATCAGTAGTCCAGGGATATGTAGAAGTCGTCGATAATATCACAATTGTCCAATTCGTATAGCAAAAACAGAGTCCGTAGTACATAAGCCAAATTCACGTCACAATAACAAACACGATAGAGCAAACGATATGTGCGCAAGAGACGATAGTCAAAAGAGCACTAACTTTGTTAAACAAGTTCAAAAGCTGTTTTGTTGTTTGTGAGAATAATAAAAATCTATCTCTGTCGCACAACTGTTATTTACCTGACATCAAAATGCTTTGTCTCTGTCTTATGATAAGACTAACCGTCTGGATTTGCCGTGCGATAAACAACCACAAGTAGTTGACTTAGAGTCGTTATCTGCTTACCCTATTCATGGTGGATGACTACCTGCTCCCGAGCACCCAAAAAAGGGTCCATTGTGAATGACTACCTGCTCCGGAGCACACAAAAAAGGGTCCATTCAAACTGTTTACAAAGACATGTTTAAGATAAATTAATAATTCTGTTAAAGAAAATTAGGGTATTTTTTTACAACTGTCGTTTTTTTTTTAAAACCTCGTGAAATGTAATAAGTATTATACCATTTCGGAAACTGCATAAAACAAGCATGTTTTTAAGATATTGGGCAAATCAACTCCCATAAAGATTTTTTAAGCTAGACGATGTACAAAGTCAACAAATTGAATAATCAATAACACTTTTTTGATATCTCATGTATTTTTTCCCAAAATTTGTATTACGAATAGGGAATTCTATATTGCTTTCAATAGCTCACCTCTTAAGCTGTTTTATAAAAAAAACAGAATGCAAAATTTTTGAAAATTGTGGCAACAGTAGCATAATTGGTTAGTGAAAGTAGTCATTTTATGAAAAACATGACTTATGACATTTTTTTCAAGACCATACATAGGATTAATTAAAAATATACATATTCGTATAGCGCAGTAGGAGGCTTATCCACAGGCACAGGCTTATCCATTAATTACGCCACACCCTGTATATTATTATTAAAATGAATGGGTTGAATAATAATAAAGAATGATTAATAAAATTGGTCAAGTGCGAGTCGGACTCGCGCACGAAGGGTTCCGTACCATTATCTATGCAACATAAGGCAACGTTATTAGTATCGAGCAAGAAACGGTAAAAAAATCATGTTTGTTGTATGGGAGCCCATCTTAAATATTTATTTTATTTTATTTTTAGTATTTGTTGTTATAGCGGCAATAGAAATACATCATCTGTGAAAATTTCAACTGTCTAGCTATCACCGTTCTTGAGATACTGGGTACGGAACCCTAAAAATCATGTTTGTTGTATGGGAGCCCCCCTTGATTATTTATTTTATTTTATTTTTAGTATTTGTTGTTATAGCGGCAATAGAAATACATCATCTGTGAAAATTTCAACTGTCTAGCTATCACCGTTCTTGAGATACTGGGTACGGAACCCTAAAAACCATGTTTGTTGTATGGGAGCCCCCCTTAAATATTTATTTTATTTTATTTTTAGTATTTGTTGTTATAGCGGCAATAGAAATACATCATCTGTGAAAATTTCAACTCTCTAGCTATCACCGTTCTTGAGATACAGCCTGGTGACAGACGGACGGACGGACGGACGGACGGACGGACGGACGGACGGACAGCGAAGTCTCAGTAATAGGGTCCCGTTTTTACCCTTTGGGTACGGAACCTTTGTTTTTAAATTATAGCCCGATGTTTCGGAGACTATGCAGTCACCATGTTCACGGGTTCATAAAAACAAATACACGCGTCTAAACCCGTAAAAAGTGGTTTATTTAGATATTTATGGTTTTATTTAAACAAATGAGTCGCGCAAGTGTTAGAAAATATTAGGCTAAATATTATCAAAACCAAGGAGCTGGACAGTAAATAAAAAATACTTACAAAATTTAATACATACCTATGTGTAGAATCAACGTTGTTATCTATGTTCTTATACGAGGCGAGTAGAAGTTTGCATCTCGTCAACAAGTAGGTGTGCGCGCGCGCATCAATATCTGCGCCTACGGCTTTTGAGCTTGATGCTTCGGTAGATACGAGGTCACCTGGTAATCCTTGTTTAGACCATTTTGTTAACTCCTCTAAAATAAAAGATTTAGGGTCAGGGGCTTAGCGTGCCTTGGTGGGGCCCCGTATAAAAAAATATTTGGGGGCCCTTATGAAGGTCAAAGATTTCTCACAAAAGAAAAATTTAATCTATGCATAAAATTAATAGAGATATTTAAACGTCGTTATTATCTATCTGTCATTTCTTCCAATAATAAAAAAAATTGGGAACTATTTATTAATTATTGCTTACGCACGTCGGGGGCCCCCGTTGCCTGGGGGCCCCATATAATTGATACGGCTGATACGGCGGTAGCTACGCCCCTGTTTAGGGTATGTACATACATTATAATACATCGTACACGAGGTCGCGGGTTCTATCCCGCCGGGACAATAATATGTATGATATTTAAAAAAAAAACATAAAAACATTTGTATTACTGCATCTGGGTGTTTTCTATGTATAATAAGTATGTATTTACAAAAAAAGTAGTTTATTTAGTATATCCGTATTATGGAACCCATAGTACAAACATATAAGGTTAGCTTGGGACCAGAGGACGTTGTGTGGAAAGTCCATGAATATTCTTCATACTCTTTATTTATTTTGTGTGTCATTCATAAAAAATTATGTTAAATACATAGTTTTTGAGATATTCCAAAACATGAATGTTCTATGCCCAGCAGGGGCGTAGAACGTATATACATATAAAAGCTGATGGATAGATGAATGAATAATATTTAGTAATATCAAAGTTACTTTTAAAATTCTTTGTCCAGAGTATTTTAAGAATACAAGTGTCACTAACTCATTTCTTCCTAAGGGTGTTGTGAAAGCCAGCAAATAACATCGTTTATAGGGACGGAAAACTCGAAACTTAATCCTATAACAACACGCTTTGTCAGACGAAACTCCTTTGCGAAGTGGAGGCACATCTCTCACAATGGGACAATAATGAACTCGGAAGAAGAAGGTAGATAAAAACAGTTACCTTGATTCATATTAAATATTCTGATGAACGCCAACAACTCGGCGCTTATTGGACTATCCCCAATATACAAGTTGAAGTGAGTGACGCCAGCCAAGCCCAGTTTGTTCAACAATAACGCTTTGGTTTCACGGAGCGAATCACTCGAAGATATCCCGAGGGAAAGAGATAGACAGTCGTATTTGTTATTTGGGTAAACAAAGCTGAAAAAGAAGAAACATCATAGTGCAATCTATATATCCACCTTTTACAGATTTGGATAGATTTTGATTTAAATCTAGCTAATGCAATTTCTTACATAACACAAGCATATAAGCTTAGCTTGGGATCAGAGGACGTTGAGTGAAATGTCCATGAATATTTTTTTATTTATTTACAAACAATTTTTGGATGGATCGGAATGTGTCTAATTTAAAATGAGGTAGACAAACCTAACGACAATTATTTGCTAAAAAAAACACTGTTAAACATCCTAAGTTATTGCATTGTCATCGGTCCATATAAGTATGTAAAATTTCAAATCAATTAATGCAATGCAAGCGGTGAAAATCATTTTTAAAGATTCCGTTACATATACAGACAGGGTGTTTGGTACATCGTTTGCCAAATTAAATTTGCTAAAAGATAGTGTCATTTGCTATAGTTTAGCATATTAAATTTTATTTTTGCGCCGCCAGATTTATTTTTTTTGGT
The DNA here is from genome assembly GCA_916999025.1 of Orgyia antiqua. NCBI lineage: Eukaryota > Metazoa > Arthropoda > Insecta > Lepidoptera > Erebidae > Orgyia > Orgyia antiqua. Next base: position 7,130,467 of record OU779869.1, read on the forward strand.
CTTGGAAATTTTTGATAAAATATTCCATACTGAGCTTAAAACCCAAATTTAATTTGGCAAACGATGTACCAAACATTCTGTATATATGTACATAAATACATTGATAGATCAAGCTCATAAAAGCGCGATAAAAAATCTTTTGCCCGATCTAGTACTCAAAACTTGAGATATTCCACGTCCCAGAGCCTTTGCTCAATACTTCACATAGAAAAATTCAAGAACATACGTAAATTTAGATGTACGTAATAAAAACGTATTCTTTAAATTCAGTTATTTAATTTCAGTCTTAATGTCCACTCTCCGCGGATGTTACATAACATAATATAATGTAAAAGAATAATTGTGATTAAACAAATAATTTGATTATGCGGTTTTATGTTCTCTACAATGAAAATAAATTGTTTACATTACAACTACGACTCGAATGTAGCAATAAAAGAGAAAGTTTGTCACATTATTAGCGCTTATAAGCTCGCTGCTTCGGTACGGGTTTGCGGAGTTGAAGAGAAATATAATATAACAAGTACATATTTAAGCTGAGATAGTTCAATTGGTACTCTTTTATTAGCCTTGTTTAAACCCGTGATCGTATAACTATGTACTGGACTGCAATCATGATTTAAATTTTAATATATTAATGATGGGTTGACGGCTAATTTGTCTGACTTATCAATAGCCAACAAAAATTACACAATAAGTAAACGTCTACTACGAATTAAGTATTTGTCCTTTCTCCAGTCCTGGTAGTAACTTTTTGAGTAAAAACTCAATTGGGATTGTTCATAATTTTTGACCTGCTGTTTTTATATATTTTTTAGAAAATATGGACTATTTTAAGCAACACTTTTTTTCTTAAATACTTAATGATATTATTTTCAATGTTGTGACGTCATCGTTGTACGCAATCTGTATAATGCCTTTTCTTGATAGACTTAAGACAGATTGCAATACATTTTTTCAATGTTGCCAAGTTGATATAATAGACCTTTTTCAACTCCATTACAGACCACTTCCATCCCTAAGAACGCCGTAATATTTTAAGTAGTTCATTTCAAGGGCAAATAGAGATCATTTGCTTTTTTGGAAAAAATATCGTTAATATAGCAAATTTTCCGAAAAAAAACTAATGGATCATGATCAGAAACTCTATTCCCCGAAGTTTGTCGAATTAAGAGTTTAAAAAAATATGAAAAATGCCAATTACCCGGACTGACATCGTTAGTACTAGACAACCTTTTAGTTATGTCTGTTAGGTAAATAGAAATAACATGCTGTGTAATTTTAAATGTGATTATATTTTAAATAAAATACAACACTTTGCATTGTAAAAAATGCCATTGACAATTGGCTGTGTTACATGTTGAATGGAAACGGAAAAAGTGTCAGTGTTGACACACTTAAAATTAGGCAATAATAGTTGCCATAGTGAACTTAATTATTAATACAATTAGTTATCGATTTTAATCGATCACTTTTATGTTTATTTATTAAACATAAGTTGGGCCGGGCCAAAACCATATATATATTAACATAATAACAAACTTATTATAACATACATACTTAATACAAGAAAACCATCTTCAAGTATAAATACATTCAAAAACAGAAAAATGCTTAGTTAAGTAGTCTCTAGCCCTACGACAAAGTCTTGGGATCGGCTAACCACTAGGGACTACTCAACTGTTCATCAGAAACAGTATTATTAAGTGGTAATAAACTTAACTTTCTAAATGACCTTAAATATGTTTTATTATTTGGCATCTTTATTTCAGCCACCCTGACCCTACCATCTGGTCCAGGGATAACCCTTACAACTCTAGCCATGGGCCATGTTAATGGAGGTGTATTGTCATTGCGTACAATGACAAGGTCCCCTTCTTTTAAGTTAGGATGACTTTGTAGCCACTTTGGTCTACTTTGTAACTGTGTGAGATAATCACGTGACCAGACATTCCAAAAGTCCTGTTTAATTTTGGTTAAGATATTCCAAAATTTTAATCTATTGATATTTTTATCAGAAAGGTCAGTTTCAGGGTAACTTGACAATGCATTTCCTATGAGGAAGTGGCCAGCCGTTAAATATTCATAACTGGAAACATCCGAACTTATAGGAAGAAGGGGTCGTGAATTTAACACAGCTTCAATTTCTGTAACCACTGTATACAAAGCTTCAAAGGTTAAGGCAATGTTGCCAACAATTCTCTTCAGGTGAAATTTAAAACTTTTAACCCCGGCTTCCCATAAGCCTCCAAACTCTGGTGAATAGCTTGGTATAAATCTAAACTGAATATATTTAGGTATACAATAATTATCAATTGCATCAATGTGCTTTTTTGAAGTAAACAGATCATGTAAAGCTTTTAATTCGTTAGCTGCACCTTTAAAGGTTTTGGCATTATCACAAAATATTTTACTTGGCATTCCTCGTCTAGCAATAAATCGCTTAAGGCAAGCCAAAAATGCTTCAGTGGTTAAGTCGCTTACAAGTTCCATGTGGATGGCCTTAATTGAAAAACAAACAAATATAGCTACATAGCCTTTAGTCACTATAGGCCTTCTTAAGCGTGTAACTTTCACACTGAATGGTCCGCAGAAGTCAACACCTACCACTTGGAACGGTCTGGCAACAGAAAGTCTTTCAGGTGGCAGAGAGCCCATTAATTGGTTTACGGCTGCTGCTTTCATTCTAAAACATTTAACACACCTATTTACTACTTTCTTTACTTCTCTTATGCCATTAACAAGCCAAAAGCGTTGTGATAAAGAGCTAAGTACCAATTTGGCACCAGCATGTAATAATCTTAAATGTTCTTTGTGAATTAGAATAGTTGTCAAGTGACAAGACTTGGGTAATATGACTGGATGCTTTTTATCAAAGGGAATATCATTGGCATTTTGTAACCGACCACCTACCCTTAATATACCAGTCTTATCCAGGAAGGGGTGTAGTTTTGACAAACCTGACTTTACCGGCAAGGACCTATTTAGCCACTCCATCTCTTTAGAAAAATATTTATTTTGTGAGACGCGAATTATTACCAACAAGGCATTATGGAGCTCTTGTGGTGTCAATGACCCACTTTCTTTTTCTTTCTTTAAACAATTATTACGAAATCGTAAAATATATGCTACTACTCTCTGCAGCTTTCCAACATCAGAAAATTTATTAAGAAAATCTAATTGGGGTAAGGTCACATTGGTCACTAATTCGTCCTCAAAGGATGAGGGAATGGGCAATTTTACATCACATATAGAGTGCTGAAAGTCCATATGAGACAGTTCCTTGGGACCATGCCACCATAGTTCATTTGATCTTAATTTGTGTGGATCACAGCCTCTAGAAAGTAAATCAGCAGGATTCTTACTTGAGCTAACATAAGACCACATTTTGTCTTCTGTCAGTGTTTTAATTTGATTGACCCTATTTATAATATATGAATTTGATTTTAAATTTGCTGACTTGATCCAAGCAAGTGTAATTTGAGAATCACTATACAAGTGAATAGAAAGTTTTGGTAATCTTGGTTTTAAAATATCCTGAACTTTATTTGCTAGCTGAGCAAGCAATAATGCACTGCTTAACTCTAACTTTGGTATTGTTACCGATTTGTTTAATGGAGCAACTCGTGACTTGGAGCATAACAAGTCAACAGAGACTGTCCCATTAGAATTAAAAATTCTTAAGAAGAGACAACAACCAAGAGCTTTCATGGAGGCATCACAGTAGCCTACAAGTTCCATGGCATCTACTGGATGTGATAAAACACACCTTGGAATAGAGAGAGTGCCCATTGAAATTAAATCATTTAAAAATTTATCCCATGTATTAATATAGTCTTGGGGCAGAACAGCTATAGAGTTTGAACACCATTTGTGTAAATTAAAATTCCCCAACTTCATTAGGTTCAGTAACTCCTCTTTCAGGAGATGTAACTGGTTTTTCGAATCCGCGCCACATATGACATCATCGACATATGTGTGTTGTCTAATAGCCTCTGCAGCTAAAGGGTACTTATCTTGGTACAAATGAGCTAGTTCTAACAAACATCTAGTACTCAAAAAAGTAGAAGCTTTAAGGCCATATGTAACTGTTTGCAATTGCAAGCAGTTGATTGGCTGACATGGGTCATCTCGCCACAATATATTCTGTAAAGGTCTGTAGTCTTCATTGATGAGACACATTCGAAACATTTTTTCAATATCACACATGAGTGTGTAACGATAAGTACGAAAGTAGATAAGTATGTCAAATAATTCACGTTGCACAATGGGACCGTTTAGCATTACATCATTAATTGATACACCTTTTTTAGATTTCATATTGCCAGAAAATACTATGCGTAACTTAGTGGTTTTGCTGCTTTCATTCGAGACAGCATGATGTGAAAGAAAATATACCGGACCATTACAAATGTCGTAGGCATTGACATCAACGACCTTAGCATGCCCTAGCGTGACATACTCATCTATAAACTTTTTATATTTTGAAAAATATTCTGGATCAGACTGAAATTTTTTCTCTAATACCAAAAATCTTTGTAAAGCAATTGAAAACGAATCTCCAATATTTAATTCATTCAAAGGGCAGTGTAAAGGAATATCAACTGAAAATTGATTATCAATATATTTTACTGAATTATTAAAACAGTCCTCTGCTCTTTGAAATTCCAAAGACTGAGTCTTTTTCTTCTCAGGCTCAGGCATTTTTTCAGACAACCAAAATTTTGCCATAATTTCTTCCAAATTATTTTCCTTGGTAATAAAATTAGAAGTCAAGTTAACATTTGAATCTGGAGCTTTAGCTTTACGAAAAGCTGCACCAGCTACAACATAGCCATACAATGTGTTCTGGAGAACTAATCCATTATTTAACTTTAAATGTCCATCAAGAAGCACTTTAAAATAGAAATCAGAACCTAGTAGAATGGCAATCTCTGATGGGACATTAAACTCTGTATCAGCCAGAAAAACATTTTCAGGAATCCTAATATTGCTAATATCAATAGGATTCTGAGGCAAAACAGTTGTGATAGAATCTACAACATGGCACTTCACTTCAAACTTAACATTGTAAATTGAGGAAGGTAACATTATGTTGGCACATTCATTGGCTTTATTATTATTATTACCAAGTCCAATAATATTTACATGAAAAGGTACAGTCTTTAATTTTAATTGATTAACAAGAGATCGCTTTATTATAGATGCTTGGCTCCCACTATCGAGTAGGGCCTTAACATAAATTTTACAACCATTTTTATCAATCAGTTTTATACGTATAGTAGGTAACAAAACATTGATATTATTATTGTTAGAATGCAACACAGTATTGACTGGTGTTTCAGGTTGTTTATCTTGATGCAAGAGAGTATTATGGGACTCTTTGCACATTCTACATTTAAATGTATATTTGCAGACATCCAAGTGGTGCCTTAGGCAAGTTGTACATAAGTTATTATCTGTCACAAACTTCAATCTGTCTATAATTGGAGACATTTTAAATTTTGGACAGGCAAATAAGAGATGATTATTTTTACAGAATAAGCAAGTGATTTGTTTTTGGTTTTGTTTTGAAACAACATTGGAAACTTTATGATTAAAACTATTAGCCTTTTGTTTAACATTATTATTACCATCATGGAAATTGCTTTTAGGGGGAGGACTGTCCTCCAAAGTTATTGCTCGCTTTTCTAAAAATGACAGAAATTCAGACATTGTGGGTAAATCATCAGGAGAGTTTCTATCCAAATGATAAGCTCTGTTTGTATAACAGTCTAGTTTCCTTGAAAAAATAGAAATTAACAACATGTCCCATTTGTCTGTGGGTTGTTCTAAATTTTTTAAAGCATATAGTTGTTGGCGAATACATGACACAAAAGACCTTATAGAAGATGCAGTACCTTTTTGCATTTGAGGTAACTCTAGCAACTGATTAATATGATTACATATAAGCCTTGCCTTATTATCAAACCGGTTTTTTAGTAACAACAATGCCTCTGCATAGGACTCATTAACAATAGGCAAGTTAATTATTACAGCCAGAGCATCTCCTGTCAAATACTTTCTCAAATAACACAATTTTTGTACATTAGACAAAGAACTATTTCTCTCAATGACAGCATTGAACAAATCCATGAAAGGTTGGTAGTTAGTGAAATCTTTTCCATCAAATGAGGAAATCTCAATATTTGGGAGCTTTGAAACTGAACTGTTTGAACAATGTAAATTACTCTTACCCTTTATGGATTCTTTCAGTTTAGCTAACACTACAAAATACTTGTTTTCAATTTCAGTAACATTCTCTGAATCTGTGCTGTCAAGCATTGAAATTTCTAGGTTAACGTCCTCATATTCTTTAAAAGTACTCACTAATTTGTCCAGTCTAGCCTGAAGCACCTCACCGCCGGCTGAGGAAAACTCAGAACCATTTACAAAGGTTTCGATACGTGTCACTGTACTTTTTAATTGGCCGCGCTTAGTTCGCCAACGTTTTAGTTCCTCACCCATGATTTTGCTTTCTGTAGCCGATAAAAACAAAAACCGCACGTATTCCAGCGTGAGTCGCCTATAGAGGGACGCACTTACGCACTAAACTTAATTGCTTGCACAAATAAACCGCACTAAAAACAACCAAAACCCGCACTTTGGTTATGTTATTGTTTACGTTACGATGTGACTGACGAAACGATGACAGTTGACATTGACAGTGACAATACGCAGTGCTGCAAACTTAACACGACGAAAACAGCGCTGTCATTGCTGCCAACTTAACACGATGAAATCAGCGTTGTCATTGCTGCCAACACAACGAACTATTTATTTCAATATGGCGATTCTAAAATATTTTTCGTATGGACGAAATTGATGCTCGAAGAATCGACCAAATCCACTAGATTAATGATCTGATCTCGTCGAAAAGAGGCTGGGAAACTCGTACATAGGACGAATTGCACCAAACCCACACGATGAACAGCCGTTTGCCGCGAAATCGCGACTCCCCTCAACAAAATGGCAGCAGGACGCTCTTGTACAACGAGCGCCGCGCAACCCGGTATATAGACCGAAATTTGTAGTAAACTGCACCGCCGAGACACAAGGCCCGGGCACCTCGTATTATAGGACGAAGAGCACCAGGGCAAATTTCTAAACGCCTTAACGTCGACCGTGGCTTGCATAGCAAGCTAAGAACGGATCACACGCGAGCACTGAATTTAAATATAACTGATTCAACCACGTACTATTGAGTACTTATCGAAGGACCACAACAGCATGTTAGGTAAATAGAAATAACATGCTGTGTGAATTTTAAATGTGATTATATTTTAAATAAAATACAACACTTTGCATTGTAAAAAATGCCATTGACAATTGGCTGTGTTACATGTTGAATGGAAACGGAAAAAGTGTCAGTGTTGACACACTTAAAATTAGGCAATAATAGTTGCCATAGTGAACTTAATTATTAATACAATTAGTTATCGATTTTAATCGATCACTTTTATGTTTATTTATTAAACAATGTCTATTTTTGTTGGAGTTAACTGCCTAGTTGGCATAATACCTAGGTATAGCTAGAAAGGTTCATAAAGTATATATAGACACATTAATGATATAGGTAACGTTTAATCTTACCCATTATGTAAAAAGAGATCAGCGTTGGGCCTCGCACCATAGAATATGAAAATCTGTTCACCAGACTTAAAGTCTCGGAGAGCATAGCATTCACTGCGATTTAACTCCTTGTTAAAGTCTGTTGTTACCTGGAATAATGATGGAAATTATTGAGCCAAATTGCGCAGAGACCAAAATCGAAACTTCACCAAAAGCGAAAAGATATACGCTGCGGATTCTTATATCGGGTTTTTTTATTGCAGAAAAAATACGAACAAATTTAATACATCATAAAATAGCGAGTTTTAATTCCACTGCAGATTGGGACCTTACTATGCTAGGTACTTTGAACATTACAAGGCTTAAGAGGGTACTGTACTCCTCATTTAGGTATTTGGCTTAGGTATTGCTATCCCTATTTCCGAGCGCCGCGCTGAAAGGGACAAATATAGATGAAGCGGATTTTACCTACAAATTCTTTGCAAAAAGACGTTTCGTACTTCCGTTTCTTTTTCGCGAAAGTTAAACCGATTTTAATAGTTTTTGCGTTATATTATAGATAAAGAGTATATCTATGCTTCTGTCACTTTCTTTTGTGGTAAAACTTACCAAATTTGTGTGATAGACGCTGCAACTTTATCTAAAGAAAACCGAAAAAAGTGGGCTTTTCGTATCGTCATATTTCTTTTAGTTATTATGTTTTGAAAAAAAGAAAGTGAATGAAGCATAGATATACTCTTTATCTATAATATAACACAAAAACTATTAAAATCAGTTTAACTTTCGCGAAGAAAAAACGGAAGTACGATACCCATACTTTTGTATGGAGCATAATTTGGTATCGTACCGTCTTAATTTAACAACATCGCGCGACAAGCACTTCCCAGAGAACTCTACTTCCAAAGTCTCCTTTTAAGTGGAGGAATACAATAACGATTGCACAACAGTTTAACAGACTAGGTATTAACTAGAACGTAAAACGAAGACATATTGGATAAAATATAAACCAAATTTCCTGATGATAAACCAATTTTTTGTTAACTATTAAAAACAAAAATAGCAACATATTAAATAAGCGCATAGAAAGTTATTTGTTAAATTTCACAAATTTAATTTAATTGATCACTTGACATTTGCAGTTTTAGATTCTTATAATAGTTTTAATATTTATTATTTGTACATTGTAATTATTATAACGTCACAACAATTACGTGACTACAAGATAATTTAAAAACTTTACATGTACTAACGGTATATCCCATTTATTTACAACTATTGATGCACGAGGCAGCTAAAAATACTGAAGAATGTAGGGAAAGACTGGGCTACAACATCCTACTTATATATATGAAATAACTACTAGCTCTCGAAACCAAGTAGTGCAAATGTTGGGTACGTTAATATTAACGTACCCAACATTTGCACCTTCACCTTGTAAAAAACCTTTTATTCGAAAACTACTACTGACATATGTCAGTAGTAGTTTTCGAATAAAAGGTTTTTTTAAAAATCGAAGGCATTTAACTACAGGACATATGATTGTCTACCGGCGGGTATTTGAAATCACTACGAAAGCAAGATTTCGCTGTGAATATATGAATGATTTATCAATTTATCATTCATAGATACTAGTCAAAATTTATAACTACTATTATAAACGTAAGGGTATTGTGTAAGCAGGTATTTTATTTAGAACTAGAACGGTTGTTAATAGTAAGCGCGGAAAAGGTAACAATTTTTTGAAGGTAAGTAATGATTGCCCATACTAGGTCATTAAAATGGAATATGCCCCTTTGCCGTTCACTATGTAACCTAGCCTTCAAATATTGTTTACGATATTGTAGTTTTATACGGACGGAAGAGGCCTGTGTACTAAAATAGGTGTTCTTAATTTCACATTAATTTCGTAGAATGTTGTAATAAATTCCATTGTCGCAATTAGGATTGTTCATAATTTTTAACCTACTGTTTTTATATTCTTTTCAGAAAATATAGACTATTTTAAGCAACTAATTTCAATATTATTGAAATATTCAATATACAGAATTTTTTAAAAATTCTTGAAGATATTACTTTAAATGTTGTGACGTCATCGTTTTACGCAATCTGTGTATAGACTTTTCTTGATAGACTTAATACAGATTGCACTTTATCTTTTCAAAGTTGACAAGTTGATATAATAGACCAATTTCAATTCCACTTCAGAGTAGTATATTCCTAAAAACGCCTTAATATTTTAAGTCCTTCATTTCAAGGGCAAATAGAGATCATTTGCTTTTTTGGAAAAATAATCGTTAATATAGAAAATTTTCCGAAAAAAACTAATGGATCATGATCAGAAACTCTATTCCCCGAAATGGTTTTCGAATTAAGAGTAAAAAGAAATGAACAATGCCCATTCAATCGTATGGTCCTACCTACATATTCAATAAGTGCTGCAAAAGAATGCGTTTCATTAATAGCTCGTACAAATGAAAAACATTCACACGTAAATTGAAAAGAGTGACGAGTAAAAAATGTATTGCTGTATGTATTAATTTTGTTAGATCTGCAATTTTCCCCACTTGAATTCATCAAGTTTTGGCTCGCGAAATCCTGGTCGCGAAAATCAGGAATTGCAGATTATAAAACTTAATTTATTAACTTAATTGGCTGCTTTAATCACCATTAAATGAGTCAATTAAGTTTTATAAGTTTTAAATAATTAGGTTTTTACAATACTGGAAAAATAAACATCCGTATTGATTAGGTGTTAGTTTTTACTAAAAGTTTTTTGTCGTTATTTTTTATGAGTTACCAAAATTGCAGTATTTTAGAAGTTGAGTGAGTGAAAGGAATTGTTTTACCTTCCCATGTTCATGGTTGCACATGTCCCATAGCGGGATGAAAGCTGTGACGTCAGCATCGCCTATTTGTACATTGTTCTGCCGAGTCATAACAGTTGATACTGCCCATCTAGAAACAGAACGAAAATAATACTTAATTTGAGTACCTACTTACAACTGTTTTACTATTACTTTTACTGTCGGGCGTCTGATTATCAAGGAAGTGGTAAGCAATGATGGTTTGGGAACCAAGTATTTAAACAATTGGCCAATAGTACATGTTTTTTGGTGTAAGACGTTTGATTTTACGGATAGAGTAGGATTTCCCACGTTAAAAAATTTCTCCATGCGCGACTGGCTTTGCCGCGGATGGTGAATTTTAAAACGTGATCGTTACGGTAGGTACGTCTTTGCAAACCACAGAAAAGTTTTATTTAATTGTGGCGTAGTCGTTTGGTTCAGTAAATGAGCCCTAACATCCTATAAAATATCTTCTACGGACTTTCTATTACCCTCTATAAGTAAAACAGCAGAGGCGAGTGAGAAAAATACTAAATACGCACGACTTAGATTGTGTTGTACCATTTCATTAGCTAAGATAGCGTTGAAAGATTTAAGAGAGATTTCTGAAGATTTTTCCAAAATAAACCAAAAGTTATTTAATTGGTACTTTTACTTGCAAACTATTGTCTCAGAGTATATTCGTAGTCTTTGAGACCATTTATCTCTACGAGAACTGCTTTCGGGTTATCTAATGTTATCGCTAAAATATTTATTAAGCCTGGGACGTGTTTATAGCGTACATAAGATTATTTGAATGGACGGATAGTCAACATAACTTTCACAATGTAGTAATTGTAACTACGTGCATTGTTAACAGTTATTTACAAACATAAGTTAATGACGCTACGCTAGAAATGTGGATGTCGCAGATAAAACATCCACAACCATGTTTAATGGTTGATTTCTGCATGTTTTTACATTGTAATATTGCCATCAATTATAACCTTCTCAACTAGATTTGTAACTTTTGTTTGTGGTTCACAATGTACAAATGCAAAAAACACCGTACTTTCTTGTACCTAAGTGTTGTATTGTATTTTAGTAGATTCTTAGTAGTGCCTGAAATAAATGACGTTTAATTTAGCAATTTCACTACAGAATTCAGACAAACACGTAACAGTTAAAGAATTGAAATTAAATTTTACCTACTTTTTTGTATTTTAAAATAGACTATGTTTAAATCTTAGCGATTATTAACCGTGCGTCTGCAGTATAGGTGTAACAAGAAATTACGACTGGTAACACTAATGACCAAGGTATATTTAGCAACAATGTGGACCCTATATAAGCGTCATAGTATTCGGTTTATTTCTAGGCATAATAAATTCAGCAAAGTAACTGTAGAGATTCCATGTTGAAAATGTATTATTCTGAACAGTAAGGTGTTTGTCAGTATTCTGCGGCAACTGTAAATGTTGAAACCTGCTCTACAAATAACTAGGTATAGGAAAAGGTAGCAACAATATGAAGATTGTATTCAGGAAGTAATATTAGGCTTATGCAACTGTTGTTCTTCATTAAATACGCATTAAAGGCCATTTGCATTGCATTAAATATATAATATAGATACTTATGCCTATGTAATAAATAGTCTCGGGTCATAACACCTCAAAATTATGCACATAAGTATTTCTTTGTAAATTATTCACGCATCAAGAGTTATTTAAACGATCTCAATGTTGAGTAATTATTTTGAGAACAACAAGTTAATTTGTTTTTGGACACTAGGTTTCGAGGACATGGTCTACTTTATATTTTTTGTAGGTACCTAATTCTACCAGTGAGAAGCGAGTTATTCTTCTCAGAACTAAAACATTCGTGAATCAAATAAAATGAAACACATATTGGATGAATATTAAAAAATGTGTAATAAACCAATCTCAGGAATATTATACACCGTTTTGCAATAAATACCTATATATTCAATACAGAAGAAGAACTTAGAAAAATATTATACAAAATAGAACTTAGAAAGACTTATTCTACGCTGAATACGTCCAACACTCACTTCGGCACTCGATCAATCTCAAGTCCACGTAGTGTAGACTTAATAATAAGTAGACTAGAGATTGATCGATAATGCCAAAGTGAGTGTGCTGATCATGTGCTGCGTAATCAATATCAGACCGTAATGAAAATGCATGCAAAACGCTTTATGCAATCTAATATATGAGGTTATATTAGTTATAGTGCTGGGCTTCAGTGATAGAAGTTTGACACTGAACATTCAGATCTTTAATAGAATGTTCGAGATGACCAATACGCAGTTCTTCTTACAAGCTTCATAAGACACTAACGTCATGATCCAGTTTATTAAAACTGGTATTTTACTGTGTGACGTCAGTTACATGAAAGTAAGAGTTGGTACGAGGGGAGGTCCAAAAGTTCGTGGAATGAAAGGGTTTTAGTAAAAATGAAACAGTAAATTTATTTTTCCTTTTCAATATAATCACCCTTAAGCTGAATACATTTATTAGATCTATGAATTAATTTTTCTAAACCATCGTAAAAATATTTTTTATCTTTTCCCTCAAAATGAGCCAAAATTGCCTCCTTTACCTCATTGTCGTCGGAAAATTTCCTTCCCCTTAAGTCTTTTTTTAAATTGGGGAACAAATAAAAATCACTTGGGGCCAGATCTGGACTATAGGGTGGGTGGACTAGTGATTCGAAGCCATGCGTGTGTAGAGCAGCCATTGCAACTTTGCTCTTGTGAACCGGCGCGTTGTCTTGCAAGAGCAACACGCCCTTGGTCAATTTTCCCCGACGTTTTTCTTTGATGGCATCCTTTAATTTTTCTAGTATTGTTGCGTAGTATTCTCCGGTTATGGTCCTGCCCTTTTCTTTATAATCAATCAGTATTATCCCCTCACAATCCCAAAAAACAGTAGCCATCAACTTTCCAGCCGACTCCGACACTTTGAATTTCTTTGGCGGTGGTGTCCCCTTTTTATGCCATTGCATGGACTCTTGTTTGGACTCAGGCTCAAAGTGATGAACCCATGTTTCATCGCCGGTAACAATTCGCTCCAAAATCGGTCCAGGATCGTCGCCACACAACTCCAAAAAATGTTTTGACGCTTCGACGCGCTGCTGTTTTTGAAGCGGCGTGAGCATTCTCGGTACCCATCTTGCACTGACTTTTGTCATACCCAGGTGGTCATGTAGGATTCGCAAAATGGTGGTATCTGATACTCCAACTAATGCAGATAACTGTTTTTTCTTCAAACGGGTGTCCTCCAGTACAATTTTTTCCACTTTTTCGACGATGTCTGATGTGGTGGCCTCAACTGGCCTTCCTGAGCGGGGGTCGTCTTCAATCGACTCCCGACCATGTTTAAAAAGACCATGCCACTTGTAAATCATTGATTTACTAGGGCACTGTTCCCCGTAAACAGTTTCCATTTCATTCAAAATGGTCTGAGCGTTCTTTCCTTGCTTGGTAAGGAATTTAATGACCGCACGGTGTTCAATTTTCTCCATAGTTTCAGTTTTCTTCCGGATTGACGTGTTTAGCAGGCGAGTGTTCGTAAACGAATGACGCAATAGGGCTGAAACTCCATTTATATACTAATTATGAGTCCCCAATTAGTATGACACTAAGCGAGCGCCCCTATCCCCACTCCATCCCCTCCATTCCACGAACTTTTGGACCTCCCCTCGTATGTGAGAAAAAATGATAACAATGATCTATAACAATGACTTGATTGCGTATTACTTAATACTGTGTACGAAAGTTTATGGGAATTTTGCCGATGATTATTTAAAATACATTAAATCTGTTGCCCTTTGTATTATTAATAGGGTTATTACTAATTATAAAAACAAAGTCTTCATCTTTACTTTATATCAAACATAGCTATTATTTGTGTGTCCCTATTTGATCTTATATCTGCAAATCTACGCAATTGATTTTGATGCCGTTTTTTAAATTGATAAAATGGTTTAAGAGAATGGATCTTTTGTATAATTTGTTAGGGATTTTAAATTCTACGCTTACTAAGCTGCGGGCAACACACAGTTTCAGTATTCTACTGTGCGCTTAAATCTTTAAAACCACGCTACGGATTTTGATGCTTATTTTATGTGATAGAGTGGATCAAGCGGAAGGTTATGTATAATTTGTAAAGGTTTAGCTTTAAAATTTTACGCGAAGTGGCGAGCAAAAGCAATATAGGAAGCGATTTCTTGAATTATTCTAACGTATCATACTTAAGTTAAAAAAATAAGTATTGTGATTATTAAGTTTTGCTTTACTATTCGTCAAGTCATCCCAATTTTGTAAAGACTATTTACTTTGCAATGGCAATGACTTAATTAAGTAAACATGATCTCTAAAGATACAAGTTACTCAAGTAAACCTATTTATACGTATATCGCACAGTTCATGTACTGTTTGTAGTTACACAATAAAGTTTAGCGAATTAATGCTAGAAAACAGACGCAGAGAAATGCCGTTGTGCAAGTGGGCGTGAAAATTTAAATTCTTACTGTTTGTCACGACTCCACGCGGAATTGTTCAGTAAATATTGTTTAATAGAAACAACTATCAAAGGAATTATGTATTAACGAATTTTAAAGGCAGTAAAGTGTATGTTTTTTCAATAGTTTGTGGCGGTATCTTAAAAAAAATTGCTAATTATTACAGCATTTATTTGCTTTACTAATTGTAGAGAACTAAACTGAAACACTAATAATTGAGTGATATAATTTTTAACATCATATAAGCGTATTCGACATATTAGTACCGTAGTAATCATTGAGCATTTGACGAATATCTTGATAGATTATCATTATTTTGAAAAATACACAGATAACCCATACATACATAAATTGCATTTAGCAGTGTTTTATGGGGGAAACCGTGATGGATAAATAGAATTCACAACTAATAAGCAGCTTATTCTGCAAGTTCTTGCACATTCACTTTGCAATATAATATATAACTGAATAGATACAAGTACATAACCCACAATACGAGTACCTACATTACTGATTCGATAATATTCTTAATACTAGGTACATACAATTTGTGTTTTTTGCTCAATTCATTCATTCAAAATTTTACGTATCCAACATTATTAGGGCAAATAATTTATTACACACAATAAAATAACAATTATTGTTGATTCCATAAGATGTCCGTCACGGACTTTGAGCACATACCGTCGCGGAATCTGCGTGACTCGGTGCATGTTCACATTCCGTTTCACATAAAACTGATCTACCATCTTATATGGAAATGAGACACTCGGTATTTTGTTATTTTGTATAGGTTCTTTGCTTAGAACCTGACCGACTACTGTATGACAGGATAACTGAAACTACAGACAGTAGCTGGGAAACTGAACGTGTATACTCTAGAGCTAGCTTCTTTTAAATTTTTGTGAGACGAAGATAAGATAAGAACACTATCTACTACTAACTAACCATCTCTCTTCTTCTCTCTATTCGGTTTAATTTATACTCATATATTATATCGTAATACATGCACATTACGACCGGTTAAGTTTTTCTGGTTTATTCATTCTAGGATTATATTTGCCATACCAAATTTAGAAGACTTTGTACAATAGTGGAATTTAATTCCAATGTAAATTCACAACAATTGATTGTTTGATGAACTGTAGGTAACTATCAAAACATTACTCTATCTATTTCTCAAGTATTCAGCTTAATTTACTCCTCTTTCTCAAGTATTCTTAATCACATAGCACTCATAAAGCACCCATAGGAGGACAAGGGATGTTGGTGTGTCTATTCTATTCTACATACCCCGTTGACAACAATAGCACTAATTCTATAGGTTAAATTATAAAATAAACAATCTATTACAAAACATGCATGGACTTATAGACGTGACTAGACAACAACTTTATTTTATTAAAAAAATAGTCATATAATCTTAATAATATAATCTTTTTTAACATAATCATTCCAGACTAGATTATTAAAACAACAGAGCAATGAGTTATGCCTGCAACTCTTTATCAAATTTTATGGAAATTTAAGTAAATATTCTAAATGATAAACAAGCTGTATTTAAAAACACAAATTTATTGTTGAAATACAAAATAAATTGTAGAAGTGAATTTATAGAGCGCTTTGCATTTGCCGTTCAGTTAAGCTACCACTCGAACGCGCTGAGCCGTCGCGCGCAAACGTGTGCCGCGAATACAATAATCACTTTCACGTTCAGAAATAAATAAAAACCGCGAGCATCTTGCTTGAGAAATTCTTCATAGCAAACAATAATAATTACCCCATGATATTGGATTGTTGATAATATGCAATTGTAACGTAAAAATGTATTAAATTTGAGAGTAGTACTACAAGAACCCAAACAGTATACAACTGCGCCAAATTTCCACAAATTCCTTTCTTCTTTTTTCCTTCCTTTTCCTATTTTCTTAAATCTTTCACTTACATATTTCTTGTCTTTCGGATCTTCTGTTAATCAAAAGTGTTACTTAATTTCGTGGAGTATCTATATCTTGGAGTCGTTCAGAAGTGCAGTGTGATTTGAAGTGTACATCAAGATCTAAAGAAATCTTCAGCAAGCGTTTTGAATCAGCTGTTCCGTTAGAAAGAATATGGGTATAACTAAGAGATGCACCATGACTTTGCTGACCACGTTAGCTGCATTGATATTAATAGTAAATTGTGTCGAAGAGGATCTGGATAGTGACTATCAACATGAATTAAGACCTAGGATATTGGAGACAAGGAAGTCGACATACGATGAGGTATGCAATTTTTATACTTATTAATTAAATAAGAATTAGAATATGCAACAAAATCCTATTGGTACTGAGCGCGAAGACCTTTTTGCATCAGTTTTTGCGTAGCAAGATCAATCTCTTAAAAGAGACTGATAAAGATAGTATAATATTAGAAAGGAATACAGATACACCAACCAGCCTATAATATATTCATGATTTACAATTACAAAGAAGTTTTAGACAATTATGTTTCTTACGGTCTCTTATTTCTTAAGTGTACCTATAATCCAAAATGAAATAACTCGCTATGTTTAATCGCTATGTTAATATTTAACGAACCATTACGAGCACGTATCTTTCATACAAGATAAAAACGCATAAAAAAGTAACTAAAAGAATGACTGTGGCGAAATTCCAAATTATTTTAGCGAATACATAAGACTAATCGCATTTTCGAATATTTTATTATGTAATTACTTCATTAGTTCTTCTTACATTGGTTTAGTTTATTCACACGTCTACGTAATATTTGAATTTTGCAAGAAAGCATGTGAGAGCCTCTAAGCGTTCTTAGGCGATAGAATTTGGAGACAGTTCTTTGCATACTCTTGCGTATTTATAGTTTTAGTTTGGATAACGTGGTATTTTTTATTGCGTTGTTATTTGTCGTTTAGAGAGGGGTCAAAGCTAGCTAGCAATCTAAAATAGGCGTGTAGAGAATCCGACGGGCTTTCATAAAAAATAGATCTCACGTGGTTATCATGGAAGTGCAAGTCGTTCTTCAACCATCTCTCTCACTAATAAACTTAAAAGACAAGCAAATCAATAGCGTTAATGAGTCAGTACACAGCATATAGAATCGCAACGTGTATTTATAAAAGCTAACACAGCCCTGCTTATGCTTTTGAGACAGGCGTAAAGGTGGTTTCATAGTTTACTTACAATTTATGAATGCGGTGGAATGTGAAGATGTAATGACAACATGAATTTAGAAGAAACGGAATTTACAATCATAATTGAATTTCTCAGTAGGTACTCAACATTTACGTATCAAGAAACTGTAGGAAATTTAAGATCAAACCAGGAAATCGATTAGTTTACAAACAACGCATTCTTTTTGCGTCTTGTTTCATAACAATGGAACTTTTGTTTTCATCTCGGTATGGTTGATTTCATCTTATTTTTACTAATTTTACATGCATTTCATGGCGTATTAAGAGTTCTTATCACTTAAATGGGTGTAGTATTTGTTATAGAATATCTTAAGATTGGAAGCCATCGATTTCTATAAAGTTTTGAATGAAGGTATTTTGTTTAAGGGCCTACATCAATATCATCGCCGACACGTACATATCAACACAGCCAGTAGGCACAGAAAATGAAGAATTAGTGATACTTTTCCTATTTACCCAAAATCTACTAAATATATTTTAATTCTGATCCACGTGTTTCTATACATAATAGTTACCTATGTTTTTAAAGTTATTTCATTAGTTAATACGCGATAATAGACCGACAAATGAAAAAAAATAAAAATTAGAGAGGTTGTTTCGCCAAGATTTTCTATCAAGAAAACTTTTTTCAATCGCGTTTCTGAGTTTATGCGATCCTAGATCATATATTGAAAAAACATATACTTAAAAATTAGAGCTCTAGCCATTCAATCTAAAGAAACAATGAAAACTTCGTACATAGAAAAATGCACGAAGTTATTTTGGTATCCTCTTAATAAATCAAATTATGGTGGAAAAAGTGAAAAATGCCGCAAGTGGGACTTGAACCCACGACCTCGGAATACCGTTCCGAAGCTCTTCCAACTGAGCTTATTGCGGTCTACTTGCAACTTGCGGCATTTTTCACTTTTTCCACCATAATTTGATTTATTAAGTAAAAGGCATAGCATGTCAAATGCAAAAATTAATAAATTAATGAAGGTATTTTTTTTTATTTAGTTAGCGAAATTTTAGTAATTTCACTCACATTGACATAAGCCGACTTCGTTGAATAAGCGCCAAATTCGATTTTTAAGGTCTCAGGCTCGAAGTCCGGTCATTTAGTTTTCCTTTTCTGGTAAAATTTGTTAACCAAATCAATATTATGTAAAATCTTAACGATTTTGCAGTTCATCTACAGCAATTTTTAGTTTTCAGCAATTAAGTGAAATTCGCCTTTTTACTTTAGATAAACCTCTAACTTTTAAAAATTAAATGAATGGTACAAATTGCAAATTACCGATAACAATTACAGACTTAAGTATAGAACGGTCGAGAAATTTAGGGGAGGAGTTTGCATAAGTATAGCGTAGTCGCTTTAAAGACCAATTATTTGTTACGGGTACAATGAAGCTAGGAAAACAAAGACAGATCTAGAGCACCTTAGGCATTTTTTATATACAATCTATAATATACATTTAATCTAAAATTCAATTAAACATTTTAAATTCTGAACAATACATTATATGTGCTGTTTAAAAGATATATTTACATTTGAAGTTATAGATAGGTGAAAAGTTGATTTCTAACTAAAGACTTATAGTCTTATTTATAATGACTTATCGGAGGTTTAAACGGAGATTTTATCGGAGAGATAATAAACGTTTTAGCGTAAAAAAACTATTATGAATTACAAGTTCCGACAATTTTCGCGAACCTTACTTTAAACGAGCAATTCTTGTATATATGTATATATAATTGGAATCTCGGAATCGGCTCCAACGATTTTCATAAAATTTAGTATATAGGGGGTTTGGGGGGCGATAAATCGATCTAGCTAGGAATCATTTTTAGAAAATGTCATTTTATTGCTTTTTTTTCTTTTTGGCCACACCACCCGAGCGAAGCTCGGTGGCCCAGATATTTAATGTTTATATGAACTAATCTACAACGCGTACCAAAGGGATTAAATAGTATGGGACTTAAAATCTGAGATTCCACTATCCATCCGCGCTTCCGTCTATCACCATGCATTATCTGATTAACGATTATTATCGTTAATATTTTAATCTATTGCTAGACGGTAAACGTTTCTACAGATGATTTGTTTACATTGCTGTTATAAAAATAACTGAAAACCAGAATAAACCATCCAACTAATACGCACTCGTTTTTTAGGGTTCCGTACCCAAAGGGTAAAAACGGGACCCTATTACTGAGACTTCGCTGTCCGTCCGTCCGTCCGTCCGTCTGTCACAAGGCTGTATCTCAAGAACGGTGATAGCTAGACAGTTGAAATTTTCACAGATGATGTATTTCTATTGCCGCTATAACAAAAAATACTAAAAATAAAATAAAATAAATATTTAAGGGGGCCTCCCATACAAAAAACATGATTTTTTTACCGTTTCTTGCTCGATACTAATAACGTTGCCTTATGTTGCATAGATACGGAACCCGTCGTGCGCGAGTCCGACTCGCACTTGACCAATTTTTTTAAATACAGTTAACCATCGCTCTTTTTCATTAGCAAACCTTGTTAAAACTTCAAAGTTTTATATCAACATAAGTTCCACAATTGTTCCTTTGATAAAAGGTCTCACTTTCAATATAAATATGTAAGTACGTATAGCAATAATAGTAATATGCAGGTATTCAAATGTAGGCCACATTACGTTTTAGAAAATATTTAAAAGGCGTCTGAGGCAACGACTCTTTAATTTAATTTTGTAATTAAATAACAATGATGCAACCAGAATATATTTTAAATAATAATTCACGAGGTACGATTAAAGTAATGATGCAAATGGACACAAGGTTTTATAGACGAGAGGTTTTGCAGACGGCTTATTTTGTTTACTAGAAGATTGTGTAAAAATTAACTGAATGAATTGGTGAAAAACGAGCTTTCTGGATTGTCTATTAAAATTATCATTTAAACGACAATAAAAAAATAGAGGCAGGAATTATTTTGACCTAAATACATAATATGTACTTAAACCTTACTTTTATTGACATAAATTCCAAAACATACACTTATTAAAATTTTTCTAATGAGAAGTAGGTGTATTATGTAAAAGTCGTTGCTCTAAATCTCCCTCTAGAGCAGTGGTTCTTCACTCATGGTCCCTGAAGTAATTTCAAGTGGTCCGCGAAGCCGTCGTCGTGAGAAACATGTCAGTGAGAAAATGCCATAGATTTTATACATAGAACCGACTAGGGTGGTAGGGACCACTCCCTGGCATGACAGAAAATTGGTAGAATGGTCAATCATAACGTAAAAGTTAAGGACCGCTGCTTTAGAGCAACGATTTTTTATCATTCTGCACGAAAGTTTACAGAGATAGATACATTGTTTACGAAGAAAGTAGTGGAGTACCTTCGAATTTATTGTAATTTTTAATTATAAATTTAAATAGACACCAATAATTAAAACATGTAATGAAATGCGCCATTGGTTAAATAAAAAATTTTAAGATAATAAAGAATATTTTATGTCACTGCATTTACGTAACACATGTAATATTTTATATATATGTATATACAGTTTTAATATTATTAACATTAAGTAATTACTATCATGCGTTAACAAGTCTTAATTAAAACACTACCCTACTACATATTTGGATTTTGAACACTTATGATGAAGATATTTTTTTAATATCCTAATACCAATATTGGTATCTGAATATATTAAATTATGTTCCCGTCCAAGAAATAACTTAATGAGATGATCTAAAACTCGTAAAACTAAAACATTAAATGGGAACTTAGAACAATCTTTGCTAGGAATCCATTAATTGGCAATATTACAACATTTACTGCACTAAAATTTTAATTAGTTGTATAAGAATAACATAGAAATTAGAAAAATACTCATGAAATAAAAAAAATGATTAGTTAACCTCGGCAAGTAGTAACTGCGTGACATTGCAAAATAAATATTGCTGCAATTTTAAGTATTAAAATATATAAACAAAAAGTTTTACGAAACAAGGCTTCATTAGCCTTTGTTTAGAAAGCATACATATATGAGCTATATTTCGTTATATAAATATTTGGTGTTTCATTAGTAAAATACTGTTCACCTCTTTTGCCGCGGTAATATCACAATTCTCCATATGGCTATCCACAGTATCCACACGCGAGCTGTGGCTTTGGCAATAATAATGCCAAGCGCGCCATACAAGTTCTGCGATAAGAATGGACTAAGGGAACATAATAAAAATTAAAATAGTTTAAAATTAAACCCTAACAAAGAAATAATAACTAATCAGAATAGTATAATAGAGGAAACATATCTCCGTATAGTAGACTCGTGTTACCCGACTAAGAAAGATTAGAGATAGAGCATTCTGCTCTATCTCTAATCTTTAGACATAAGTAGGATTTCCTGTATATATGATGTACCTACATTTTTCAGGAGATTATTGATAGTGATAAATTAATTATGTATTAAAATATGTATCTACTTAGTTTCTTGTCGAGCTTTAAAAATATCTGAAAATACATTCCGATTAAAACAAATTTTATTTTAGTTTTGTTTTTTTTTCTAAACAAACTCGCATATAAACTTTGTTTCTTGTTTCAAGTAAGTCTCGTTTTTTAGACAATTGATGATTAAAACACAACGCCAAAAAAGCAGCATTTAAAAAAAAAATAGACGTGCATTGTATTGCAGGGTATTGGGTAATGTTATAATTTTGTTTTGGTAATCAATTTCGTTTTTTTTAATATTATATTCATAGACATTTCACACAACGTCCTCTGGTCCCAAGCTAAGCTTATATGCTTGTGTTATGGGTACCAGAATACATACGTACATACATAAACTACTTTTCTCTGGGAACGGATGCTATTATATTATATATTTGACCCTGTTATAGTAATTTAGTATCTTGTATGACCGACATTAGTTACGACTTAAATAGGTAGGTACTTGAAGAATATCATATTATCGAAGTATATTTATATAAGTTTTTAACAAGCCATTAATTTGACGGTGTAAAATGTTTCGAAACGATTCCATAGAAATCTATTAAAAATATAAAACAAATTTTGAGTAACTTATGACGCAATAATTTATCGCTTAAAGTATTTTAATGTCTATGAATATGCTCTGCTGTCGTTTTTTAATCTAATTAAGTACCTACTGCATTATTATTTTTTTAGTAAGGTGTTACGCAAACATATTCTTTATTAATGCAGTTATTGTGATTAAAAAATTAATTTAAATATATTTAACATTTTATTTAAAAAAAATATGTGTTTCCTGTGATATTAAAAATTCGAAATTTCAATAAATATGCATAGTATTTCAATGAAATATAGGTTACACAATTTTTTTTAATGTAATTAATGACACTCTAAGGCTCTACCAAAAGAAAAACTAACATGTTTTTATTTTAACTAAAATATTTGTTGGGGATTAAAACCTTTTTTGTTTACTGTAAAATGAAAAAAAAAAGAGTGTTATGGTCATTAAGGAGATATGTTGTTCAAAGAGAAACTAAGGCTAACTTTAGCCACATTTATATCTGCTTCGATGGTTTTAATAGGCAACAAACCGTGATATTATGCGGTAATAATTAAAATGCCAGTTTTTTAGAGTTCTTTAGACACTTCGCGTACGAAATATGTCTATTTTATGGTGTATTTGTGAAGTACGGACAATCTTATCGCGTTTTTATTAGCTCGGTACGTATCTAATAATGTATAATTTTTTTTCTTTGCACACTTTACAAAGATCGATGAAAACACAATACTTGAAAACAAAATACACCAGGTTTTTGAAGCGTTTTATAGTCTTTGAACTAAGCAAAATTGTTTAATGAAACATACATTATATCCCTATTCCTGCGATTTCGCTGTTTGTCAGTTTATCACCAGGCTGTATCTCTGGAACGCAACTGAAAATTTCCCAGTTTAGGTAGGCATATCAGTGGATGCTATAACGATTACTTATCACCATAATTCTCCTGCCGTTATCGGTATTTGGAGTCAGGAATACGACGAATATATTATGATAATAACGAGCGGGTTCAAATCGTACTTACCGGGTTTTTCAGATAAGCAATTAAAAAATAATAAAAACACGTATTTACTTTTGATTTGAAATATTAATTTACAAAATTAGCTGGTAAAATTAAGTAAACAGTCAGAACTCTCAGCGCATTAATACGTTTCGCAACTCGCTAGGAAGTTGTATACATTTTGTTAACCTAATCCAATTGGCATTGTTCATAATTTTTGACCTGCTGTTTTTATATTTTTTAAAGAAAATATAGACTATTTTAAGCAACTAATTTCAATATTATTGAAATATTCACTATATAGAACTTTAAAAACATACTTAAAGTTATTATTTGTTGTGACGTATCGTTGCACGCAATCTGTTGACTTTTCCTGATAAACTTAAGACAGATTGCAATACATCTTTTCAAAGTTGCCAAGTTAATATAATAGACCAATTTCAACTCCACCACAGAGTAGCATATTCCTCAGAACGCCTTAATATTTGAAGTCTTTCATTTCAAGGGCAAATAGAGATCATTTGCTTTTTTGGAAAAATAATCGTTAATACCTATAGCAAATTTTCCGATAAAAACTAATGGATCATGATCAGAAACTCTATTCTCCGAAATGGTTTTTGAATTAAGAGTTTTAAAAAAATATGAACAATCCCAATTGTAGATGAAATAAAGATGACCAGACAATGTAATTACGTTTAATAAAATTGTAACAGTTTTGATTTAATTTCTATTTTACATACTAGCTAATTACGACGGCTTCATCCACAGTTACAATATATTCCACCCGGTTTATTCAAGAGAGCATTTATACTAGTAAAACTTCGACAGCCGTAAAAAAAAATTTTCTAACAAATCCTCAAGGAAACGAAAGGAAAATACCTAAGTCAAATAAGTAAAATAACTGGCCACAAATAACCAAATTACGGACAAATTAAAAGTGATTTGGAAAAGAAATCTACACAGGTTCGGTAGTACATAATACTTTAAGTGTTAAGATCTCCATAGCCTATTGTGCAATATTGTAATATTTTTTTTCAAATAAATAAAAAAATATATTAATATTAAAGATTCAAAATATTTAAAAATATCGTAAAGCTAAAACACAAGATTGTTATGCAACGTTACACAATCGTCATAATCCTTTAAACATGAATCGTAATACGGACTTTCTACGTTAATATTTACTAACACATCACAATAATGTATTAAAAATAATACATTATGTTATATAGTAACGACCTCTATTAACATAAGTTGGCGTATCGTCGATTCAAGTTCGCGGGAACCGGTACCGGCTTTCAACTTTCCTCAGCGATGCCATAACATCTGTAACTTTCTTTCTTTAACGATGAGATAACTAAATTATATTTGAACAGATGCGTCGGTGCTAATTATCAACGTCAAAATATAAGATAATTTCTTATTCAACTTTTTTATACACGCACTAGTCTCCGTAGTTATTACGGAGCTCATACTCTAGTTGTTTATGTAATGTAATGCTGTTCACAAGACCGCGGATTCAATTCCGGTACGGGATAATCATTTATTTAATACTAGCTGTTGCCCGCAACTTCGCACGCGTGGAAACTTTAACAAATTATACAAAAAAGCCAACACACATATTTAAAAAAAACCGCATTAAAATCCATTCCGTTTTTTTTCGAGATATAAGCCCCATAGGGACATACGACAACGACTTTGTTTTATAATCAGTAAAGATAAAAATTTATATTTGTCACAATAATGATTGTACTCCGTCTGTATATTTAGATGATTTGTTCGAGTCTCACTCAGAACTCTAACATAGGATTACTTTTTGGTCCAGTAAACGTGTAACATGTCTTCTATCTTCTATACGTAGACACGTAACCCTCAATGATACGTAAATCATTTTAACTTCAATTAAAGTGCAATTAAAGATGCTTTCACCTGCAGTTAATATGCCTTCATAAGTACAATAAGTGTAACTGACACATTACATAGTACCATTGCTTTTGACAATTAGACGAAAGGTCTAATGGTCTTATTCACAATGACTTATCGGAGGGTTAAAAGTTCGCTAAAATCAGTTCGCGAAAATTGTCAAAACTTGTTATTAATAATAGTTTTTTTTACGATAAAACATTTATTATCTCTCCGCTAAAATCTCTGTTTAAACCTCCGATAAGTCATTATGAATAAGACCATAATAGTTTAAATAGTTTTAGTATCCAATACTAGTTTTTTGGGTGCCGTGCCAAAAGATAAAACGAGAACTAGTTTCCGCTATAACGGATGGATATAATAAAATCAATTTTCGAAAGTGTAAAAATACAAATTGTTATTGTCAACACTGCGGTAATAAAACTTTAAATACGGTTATACAGAAAATAATTGAAGGCAAAACTGGCAATACGTTTATGTAATAATTACTTTATGAAATTAATCTCGAAAATTTCTTGGTTGACCTCTTTTCGCAGTTGGGTTTTCATGATATGACTGTCAAATCAAAGTTGACGTAATCATCGATTCTTTTTTTGGGCGACTTTTTTTTGCTCAAGCACGGGATATATATGATCTTGTATGTATGTACAATTGTGTTTGCTCTTTAGCGTCGATATCATTATATAAGAAATTCGTTGTGAATAAATCACACCTCGCCGACACCTTCACAAGAGACCTATCGAGAATTCGATAACATTACCATGATCATAAAACAATATGTCGTATTTAGAGCACGAAGATTCGCTTCGTGTGCGTTTATTACGTAAAGGCATGTAATCACCTTAAAGAAAACTGTTATTGTATGTGTTAATGTATTCTGAATGACGCAAGCTTTGCTAATACTACAGCCCTAGGGCCTTAAAATGCCAAAATTAACGACAGGAACTTTAGATCGTAAAGATTATTTACATGGTTTGAAATTAACATATTAGATATCATTTGCCGTGTTATAAAGTAATCACTAATGTAATATGAAAGAATGTGTTTTGAAATTTGTAGACAAGGACGTATACCAAGCCCAGATACTTTTATAATAAAACTAAGGCACCTTGACGAAGCCTTTATGACTGAACATAAAACCGACCTGAATAATACTTACGTAGGTACTAGAAGCCCTAATCATGTCTTGTGACGTACTTATAAAGTAGGAGACCTCTTTTTAATAGTGAGCCGTCTATGCGCTTTAGATAATTTAAAATACATTTATCTAACTCACTCGCCGATGATTTTACGGCAAAATTTTCAACTCGGCTAAAACAACCGATGTCTTATTTTCTTTTATTATTTAGTGTGCAAACAGTATAAATAATACACGATTTAACACAATTATATCGATCATAAGTATTTATGTATATTTTAGTTTGGTTTTACTAAACTGGACATATTCGTAATTCAACATTAAGATACCTTAATTTAAAAATTTGGCAACGTGATGGTACGAATTGCGAAATTCGGTTTCGGCTCGTTAAAAAGCCTTACATTCGTAATTAATACCGTAGCAGTTGCATAAACAATAATTAAATTTACGCAGAATAACGCACGGTAACTTGATCCAAATGTTGCAGGCATTTAACTAACACATCACAGTCTAAATACCATGATAAAGTTGCAAAAGTTAAAATAATGGCTATATTTCTTTTGAGTGTGGATAGGTTAGGTCTCTAGACATCAAGAATTAAAACCTAGCATAATTATTCTTTTCTTCTTCCTTCCCATTAACATACCACTGTTTTGCACGGGCCTCCTTTACTTTGGAAGACCTTATAGCGCAATTAACAAACCAGAATTAGATAAACTTCAAACTCAAATTTTCAACGTCTAATTTGTATGAAAATAAAACCACCTTTTTAAGCATAAATCACGTGTATTTCAGTTTTATGATGATATTATTCTGTATAATCAATACTAAACACTCAGACAACGCTCCTTAGTTTACAGAGATCTAAACAATTTGTGATTATAATATCAAGTTAATTGATTCCGCAAATTTATTTTTACGTAATCTTGAGTGGAAATATATTAACATGTTTATAATAACCTTGCTCAACTTTCTAAAATAAATGATTACTATTTTATTTCTTGTAATTAGCCGGTCATTATTTGCAGTTAGGTACCTAGTACATATGTATAGGTATGATTTATCCAGGTCAAATGAAAGATCTGGTTTCATTTGTAGAATGCCATAAAAACTAGCTCTAGATAAATATCTGATTGGAAATTACAATCACTAATATATCAAATAAAAGAGCACTTATGTAAACTTTGTTATTGTTGTTAAGATTGCTAACAAGTTTTAAATATACCTTTCAGTCTTGGCGAACGAGAGAGGCAACTTCAACGTTACAACGACCACGAAATGCTGACGATTGGAAGGAA
The DNA here is from genome assembly GCA_916999025.1 of Orgyia antiqua. Taxonomy (NCBI): domain Eukaryota; kingdom Metazoa; phylum Arthropoda; class Insecta; order Lepidoptera; family Erebidae; genus Orgyia; species Orgyia antiqua. Next base: position 7,159,011 of record OU779869.1, read on the forward strand.
GTGTCACCCGACGAACCACTCAAACGTCGGAGACCCGGTCGTAAACGAAAGCGCCGACCTCAAACAGCTCCCGTTGATGAGCTTATACAACAAGAAGAAATATCCTATCCTGATGAACCACTTCGACCATATCATGATTTTGAATCCGAAAAGAATCGCGACTTTATAGAAGAACCTAAATTGAAACGGAAGAAACTAGAAGAGAAACCTATTCGCTGGGCAGACGATGACTTTACAGCATTGGAAAGACCGCATCGCAGAAGATCGGGGCCAAGAAAAAACAGACCTTCACTTCAAAGAGCACCCGAAGTCAGTGAGTTTAGAGAAATGGCCGACATTAATCAAGATGTACCACATGTGAAAGTAGAACCCCAGGATATAGTCCGTAAAAATCCAGATCAAGTACATAATCATGAAAACATTTACGATAACACACCGGAAATAACGGAAGAAATAACAAAAGATATAAAACCTGAAAATAACTTTGAATTTAAAGCACCTACCAGCGAAACACTAAATAATGAACAGGTTTCAGAACCTCAGATGACTGAAGATAAATCTTTATCAGAATTTTCAATGGAAACTGTAAAGAAACCTGTAGCTTTCAGACACAAGTTTAAATTTCCTACAAGACATAAAATAAAAAATCCAAGCCTAATGCAAGATCACGATATTGAAAAGGTATGTAAAATATTTAATTTGATCTAGACTATAACAGAGAAACTGCTCTTTTCTCTATAATAACTTTGGTCTTCTTTGCCTGTAGATAAAATGACAAACAATTTTATTATTACTTCCAAGTAATAAATAATAAATAATAGTGGGATTACAAATAAAACATTGAACATGTGCACTTTTTGTTTACAATACTTTGTTTACTAATATCAGATAAATTGTGATAAATTCTCTATCAATGTTAATTTCTCTTTGTAATTTATTTTAGGAAAACGTGGATCCGATAACTCTCAAAGATATACTGAAGAGATCAAATGGATCTAGTTTAAGTGAAATATTACAACAACACAATTTATCATTAACTGATTTGCTTCACGGAAAAGAAGAAGCTGTATCTATATTTAAAAATCTAGAGTCTACTGAAGATCGTAGAAAAGAGCCTTCTGAGACTGCCGATCCAGTAACAGATAAGCAAATCGAAACAAAGACAGATGTCAAAGAGGAATCAGAGGAATCAGCATTGATAAAATCTGAAACCAAATATGCTACAGAACCAGTAAGAGAAGCTGCAACAGAGTATTTAATAACAACAGAAGGAAACCAAGCAGATATTTTAAACGAAAAAGAAATAGACGGAGAATTTACTACTGCAGCTAAACCGTTAGTAGAAAGCACAACCAAAATTAGACGTCGTTTTCCGTTAGCCTTACGCAAAAAACTACGCATGAAACCAACGGTAAATGCTACCACAACTCAAAAGGCGCAATTGAGTAGAGACCTTATAACACTAAATAACCGAAAATATACACAACTGAGAAGAAACACAACTAAATCTAAGGAATGGAAAGATGTTATTTCAAATAAGAGGCAAAATATACAAGAGGATAGTACTAACACAACGACAGCTCCCGAAACTACAACTCAACAGATAACACCGGATGAAACAACAATAGCGGTTGAACTTGTTGACAAAATAAACTCTTTAGAAGAACCGCAGCCAAACATAAATTTTAATCTTGCCGACATCGAAATGGACGTAACAGAAACCGTACCTCCTGGAACCGAAACTACAACAGAGGTTTCCAAAAATATCACAGAGAAGTCGTTAGGAGTGGTGACTATGACGAGACCCACAGCGGTTTCATTAGGACTCAGACGTACAGCTTTAAATAACCGTTTAAAGAGAAAGCGCATGAAACAAAAGAATTCTACTACCGAATCTCCGCAAGACGATCTACTTAAAAATTTGTATGGCATGGGTAATTTAGTATCATCATCTGAATTTATAGCCAAAACACAGCCACCTAGTACAACACTCGACGACAGTAAAGATTTTACTACGTTGCAAGATTTTATGACCACAGAAAATATTAAAACAACAATAGACGAAGCTACACAGACAGAAACGACAATGTTTACAACCGAAATGACACCGACTACGACAGTAAAAACCACAACGATAGAACCAGCGAAAATAGAAATAGACGAAATTTTAAACGACACTCATAGTAAGTACATTTATCTGTAAATTCCTCATATTTTACTACGATTTGTGCGTATGAGTCTTGTATGTGAAACGTTATTCAGTAATAGTTTGTGTTTATGTTGAACTTTATTTTCTTTTAACATAGTCTCGAGTATTGGTATACGGTGTAAATTAACATCGTCTTCTAAGAAAACTATACACAAAATGCAGCTAAAAATTGTCATTGGCATCAAGCTCAACGACTCTCTGTCTGTCTATTAATGTGTATTTTGAAATTTTCAGTACTCTCACAACTATCTGAAATTCTGACGGAAAGAAATATGACATTAGAAGAATTAATCGCACACAGAGAACGTGGATCCAGTCGTATACATTTAGCAGATATCTTTCACAACAATTCGAGAGAGTCGAATCCGCCAGAACCTTTCTTAACAAAATCTCTTTTAGAACCGATATCTAAAGAGACTTATCCACTGAGAGTTCTTCTAGACGCCAATTTGCATGATCCAAATGGTAAAATAACTGCTATCGATCCTGAACTGAGCAAGAATTTGAATATACCAATTGTAATGGACTTTGGAAACAATGTTAATGAGAATGCAGAAAATATGGGTATAATGTCTTTGTTTAACAATTATACTAAAAATATTACTAAAATTATGTTACCACCGGCTACTAATGATACTAACGCAACAACATTAGCCAATATTCCTAATGCTACAAGTACAATTGAAACCGCTCGTGAAAGTAGAGTATTAGAGAACAAGGAAGATGATGTTGTTAATTGGAATGAAATACTTTCATTAATGAGTACAGCCAAAACCAACGAAACTGAAGGTATGTAATCCTTAAAATGTTAGCATAAAGTTAAAATTAGACGCATTATTGCAAAGAGCGTAATTGGTGTCTTTATTGATAAATGTTTTTTGAAAAGTCTTTTATTAAATTACCTTACAATCTTTATATACAGTTTAACGGCATGTATCCTTGTACTCAGAACCAAAATTTCATAACAAATGTCTGTCAAAATATGCTGTTATTATGATGGAGAAAGTTGGCAACAGTGGGATGTATACAAATAAATAAAAATTTGGTAAGTTAAGCTTAAGCTAATAAGCCAATTTATTTGTGTTACAGAAATACTCCTAGAAACACCATTTAAAAAGCTTGCATTAGAAGACATTGACGAAGATGGCTTACTGGCGTTAGAAGATTTACAACGTCTAAAAGATTTGGAGAAACCAATGGGATCTGAGTTAAACGGTAACATAGAACTTAATTTCGCTAACGCAGACCCTGAACCTCAAGAAAAAGGTTTCCTTGATAACATACCAAGTCAAACAACATCAGTAACAGTTGCTACAGCAAGCATCGTCGGTTTGGGTATGATACTTTTCTTACTGACATACATTGCTTTTAAATGCAAACAACAAAGATCTATGGCAAGAAAAAAGGCCAGTTTCAGTGATGAAAGGATACCAACACCTGTATTTGAAACTAGAATAGGTCATAAGAATAATAGTAGCATACGAAGCATAAGCCCGATGATACAGACATCGAATATTTATTCGGTAAATACTTTAGATTCACATAATTGTGATGAATCTGGCGAATACATATGGGATTCTATGAGACAGCCCTATCAATAATCTTGTTGACTCATAGTTAATATATTTAAGATAGTGGTAATCACAATTTCTTTTCCAAATATTAGCCGTAAATATATCTTATTTAAATAAACGATTATTTAAGTGTAACACGTTGAGATTAAAGCTCAATAACAAAAAACAATATTTCACTATAAACATTTTAAATGCTGGCACGTCATAAACTTTGATTATTATAATTCATTGTCATAATTTTTTTTTTTTATACATCATTACTAATATGTATTGAGCTTAAATCTATATGCTTAATATTCGCTTCCATTATTTTCCAGAGTCAAAAAACCTATAGAAAATGTATATAACTTTAAATCGTTAGTTTGTTATAGACTGAAAGGAGTATGTGTTAAATTATATGAGTGTAATATATTAGAATAAATAGGCCTTTGTCACAATTAAAATATTTAAGTGCTAGACTTTATTGTTTTAAACTAGTGACCTGATATTAATTAAGAAAATCATTAAATCCAAAATTAATTTTAATTAGATATTTTAGAATTTTATGTTTATTCCTATTATTCTATCTAACTGTAATAGTTATTATTATAGAATAATGCATGTCTCTATGTATTAAGTTGGCAGTACTGAATAATCATTATGTTAAAGTTAACATTAATTTTGTCATAAATATTTTCGTTTCTTAGATAAGAAACATTTAATAGCGCTTTTGAATTGCAGTTAAAACAATTGCTGCTGTCTAAGATTTGAATTTGGAATTCTAAATATTCCAAAACTTGAATTAGGAAGTCTGAAAGAATTGAATTGCAGTTAAAACAATTGTTGAATTTGGAATTCTAATTATGTATTTCAAAAATTGAATTAGGAATTCTGGAAGATTTGGAATTCCAATTTCAAAACTTTTGAATTAATAATTAACTAAAAGTTGAATTCACGCATGAAGAGTTTCACATCATGAGGGTCCCATTTAAACCAGAATGATATAGAATAAAAAAATTGGCGGTTCTTGCAAATAAGCGTATGACAACATGTAATACTTTTAACACAGTGAATAATCATTTAAGCCTATTAATTAATATTATAAATATAGAGATTAATGTTATGTATATATATTTTTATTAAATAGAAAAGAATGTTAGTATAAAACTTATCACAGTATTATGCTATCATGTGCAATTGAAATATCAAAGATATTTAAGTTGTCTTTTGTAGATTTTTTTAACAATAAAATAAACTTATGTGATTAATTTTAGTTTTTCTTACCTATAGTTGTTGTAAGTGAACATTTCTTGCAGTTTTTTCAATACGGGTATATCCATTGAGTGAATTTTGTTGTAAAAGTAAGCATACTGTCGGGCGATGCTTCTGTACAGCTTGAGAGATGACTCGAAAACTGGTGAAGGCTGAAACGTAAGATCACAGTTTAAAAAAAAACTGTAGTAATGAAAAATTTGTTGGGCATGAGCCTCCTTCAATTTAGGAGGTTATTAAGAGGGTACTGTACTCCTAATTTAGGTATTTGCCTTAGGTATTGCTATCCCTATTTCCAAGCGCCGCACTGAAAGACTCTAAAATAAACCTTGTGCTAACACGTCTGGGCAGCGCGGCATAAGTAGACTTAAGAGGGCACGATACCAAATTATGCTCCATACAAAAATATGGGTTTCGTACTCACCATTTTTCTTTGCGAAAGATAAACCGATTTTAATTGTTTTTACGCTATATTAGGATAAAGAGAATATCTATGCTTTTATCACTTTCTTTTTTGGTAAAACCTTATCAAATATGTGTGATAGTCGCTGCAACTTTACCTAAAGAAAACCGAAAAAAAAAAAACGGATTTTCGGATGGTCATATTTCTTTTAGTTATTAGGTTTTGAAAAAAAGTAAGTGATACAAGCATAGATATACTCTTCATCTATAATATAGCGTAAGAACAATTAAAATCGGTTTAACTTTCGCAAAGAAAAATGGGGAGTACGAAACCCATATTTTTGTATGGAGCATAATTTGGTATCGTGCCCTCTTAAGTCTACTTATGTCGCGCTGCCCAGACGTGTTAGCACAAGGTTTATTTTAGAGTTTATGCAATACTAGCTGTTGCTTGTAACTTCGTACGTGTAGAATTTATAGAACAACTCCTAACAATTTATACAAAGAAACCATGTTCTCGAATCACTCAATCTATTAAAAAAAACATCAAATTCCGTTGCGTAGTTTTGAAGATATAAGCTCACATAGCGACATACATACAAAAATTTCGACTGTGTTTAATAATAAGTAAAGATGTTTCAAAATTGTATACCTTGAGCTCAGTTAATTCTTCAGCAGTAAAGTATAAAATAGTTGAATATTTTTCAGGTAATGCATCGATGTAAGGTTTCCAAAATGAGTCTAAAATAAAAAACAAAAAAAAAACATTTTTATCATCTACAGTTATTGAGGACTGTATTAAATAAAATTACGATTGTGATTAGCACATACAAGGGTATAAAATTATAACACTTTTGTACTCGTAGGAATTCTGGTACCCGCCGCGCACAATGTAGCAGATGGCCACGCACAATGTAGCAGATGGCCACACTAACGCAATGTGGGCACCTAATGTTTTGGGTCATGGTAGGGCAGAAGAAAGACAATTTTTTTTTACGGTATTCTGAGCATATATACTTGTCATTAATTTATTAATTTTTGCAATTGACTTGCTATGCTTTTACTAAATAAACTAAATTATAGTGGAAAAAATGTTAACTATGAGCGGGAGTTGAACCCATGACCTCGGAATACCGTTCCGTTGCTCTCCCATCTGAGCTATCATGGTTCCCGCATAATAATATGTTTACCAAATCTTCCACTACAACCTTCTCAATGTGAGCTAAACATCGTGCGATGTTTTGTGTACAACGCCATCTATTGAGCGGTTTGCACCAAATCGATCAATTGTGTCATTGTTAAGAGTCTATGATCCTCTGAAACTGCTATACTGATTATTATGTGTGTGAATATTCAGTAGCAGCAAATAGTATGTAACATATTTTTTACAGCTCTAGGCTGAGAGGATAACTTGGTGTTGCACTGACCCTAAATAATTTGGGATAAATGCAGGAACAAGTCATAGGGATGTCTTCTCCAGTAAGTATGCAAGTGAAACTATGGGGCGGAACTGGTCTAAAAAAACAATACTAGTTTTCTTAAATCTTAATGTCAATTTAATTTTGCCCTGAATGTTGAACATAGCTATTCTTTAGCAGTAGCATTCACAAATGCAAATCTTTATATATATGTCATGTCACGGTGTTCGTCCACAATGAATTCCTAAACTACTTAACCGATTAATTTATGAATTTTTGCAATTGACTTGCTATGCTTTTACTAAATAAACTAAATTATAGTGGAAAAATGCAAAAATTCATAAATTAATGTAGAAATACATGTACAGTCATTATTTTCGGTCCAATTGTGTTCTGTAAAGAACACTAAGTGATCGATTGATCGAGTTGGTGCAAACCGCTCAATAGATGGCGTTGTACACAAAACATCGCACGATGTTTAACTCACATCGAGAAGGTTGTAGTGGAAGATTTGGTAAACATATGCGGGAACCATGATAGCTCAGATGGGAGAGCAACGGAACGGTATTCCGAGGTCGTGGGTTCAAGTCCCGCTCATGGTTATCATTTTTTCCACTATAATTTAGTTTATTTACTTAACCGATTTTAAATTAAATTGGCACACCGTGTGCATTTCGACCCAACTTGAAAGATAGGATAGCTTACATTTCAATTTATAGTCGCAATATTATTTTATTGCAAATTGTTTGTCTACCCCTGACATAATTTGTATGGCAAAACAACGTTTGCATGGTCAGCTAGTGTATTATAATAGTCTATCAATATTTTGCAATTCAAATCATACTAAGTATTTAATAATTAGTAGTAACTATTGTTCTAGTATTTTCAAGGTTCTAATAATAGAATCACACTTAACATTAATACTTAATCATAATAAGATGATTCTAAATGATTTATTTGATTTCTTCAATGTGACTATTTATTTTTATATATTTTTTTGAGAACATCCTGAATACAGAATCAGCAGATTGCATTCTGAACTGGTGGTAGGGAAAAAAATTGGACATGTCATAAGCACATAATTTTTTTGAAAAATTGTGTCTACTTGATTAAATGATTTTTCATTTCAAATTTTTAAAATTCACTTTCAAACAATGCACTTTTGGTGCTTTAGTAAAGTTGCTTTTCTGCTGACAATAAGTTTCAATTATTTTAATAGTGAATTTAAGTAGTGCATGAAGAATTGGTACCAATGGCCAGTTAAGTCTCAGCAATATACAAGCCCCGCGCGTTGATATTGCGATGGAACCTTGTCAAATTAACGCCCTCGTGACGTCATCAGCAAAGAAAAAATACAGCTAACAAAATGTAATTTAAATTCTCATCTATACGTCACTATGACGTCACCAACATGGCCACCAATCGCAATATCAACGCGCGGGGCTTGTAGTCTTCTTTTACCTTTTGGTATGTAAACCAAAAAGTGGGTAGTTATAATTATTTAACATTATCACACTCAAACCCTGAAAGATGAGTAGGGGGAGAGTAAACACTACCTGGCTTATAACCATATTTTGTAATCATTAATCCGTGTATAACTGAATTTAACTATATAAAATACTTATGTTACATTTTCTAAATTTACATTCCTTTTGTTACATAATTCCTATCCCTAATTTTCAATGTGGCCATAGATTAAAACCAGTGCCAAAAAATACTTACCAGGATTATTCTTTTCTAACAATAGGAACAATGCCAGTGTTATATTTGGCATATTTTGCAGTAACGGATCAACGTCTATGAAACTTGCTAACTCCGATGCTTTAGCATTATTTTCCGTCAACATTACTTCAGAAGGTACACTAAGAATTAAAGAGCCTTCTTTGAAATCTTTAGTTGCTTTAAGACCCAGTTCATATCCTTCAAAATCAGCAATTTCTATACCTGGAAAATTAAAATGCAGGATATATGACTAATAAGTTTTAAAAATGTTAAGATGAGAGATAAAAATTTATTAAATTCAACTTCATTTATATACCATCTCTGAAAGTAAAGCAGTAATACTAAAAAGTTTCCATTAATAGAAAGTTACAGCCTTATTCACAAACATTACTGTGAGGTCTCATAGTAGGCATGGATGCACAGGGGTAGCAAAATCATTTCACAAACAATACTTAAGTGGTGAAGCTCACTATGCGTTTGTTAAACTGAACGCATTGCTAAGTCCCGTCTATGAATACAAAGGCTCGATGAACAGAACGCACTGAGAAGTGTTACCCTTTGCACAGTGGATCAACAATTAAGTACTGAAGTAAATATTGTTTGTGAATATGGGTGTTTGTCTTATGACATTATGAAAATCAGTGATTAAACTTAAGATTAAATATGTGGGTAACAGCAAGTAGTTTTTTTTTGGTACCTACAAGAAAAAAACAATTGTTTTTTTCACACTTCTTTGTGTTTAAATGTTTGTTATATAAAGACTTACCTTCCATTTCAACTTTATTATCACTTAACCACTTCACATACTTGTTTAGATTCAAACGACGCTGATTTGATCCACTTTTCACCTGAGGTGCTTCTAAGTTGTTGATTTCTTTAATCAAAGTATCGATTTCTAAATGCTGCTGCCAACTTTTGCCTAAGTTATTGTTAGTATGGAAAATACTGGTTAATCTCAACACTTTATCTACGAGAATAGCATGTTCCTTTCGCATTTGTTGTGTAAATTTATTTTCTTTTGATCCATTCTTCTTAGAATTCTTTGATTGAGATTTGCGTCCCATGGTAACAACAGTATTCCGTAATAAATGTTATTTATAAGATATCTTAGTATTTAGTGTACGAAGAATACAAATGTAAAAGTAACTTAATCTAAAACGTGGGAATATTACAGCTATAAATAGGTCTCCAAATTTTGTATGTTTTCCTTTCAGAGGAATCTGTCGAAATTATTTTGACATTTGGATTACTTCTGTCATGTTTTGTCACAGCTGTCACTGTTGTCAAATTAGGAGTGAGGCGTATTTATCGTAACAGGTAGATTTCACTGTGAATTAAAGATACCAGATACTAGCTGTTGCTGCAATTAAGAAATCACTGTGATCAAAAATAACAGGCAATACCATTCAACTGTCCATACAAATTATTAAAAAAACAGCTGAGAACAGTTCTGCATGAACTGTGAAAAAAGAACAGCTGTTATTATCAGAAAAATATAGTTGGTAGTTTTTCAAGAAGAAATCATTCTACATATGATACATCCATCTTTGGTCGTGTAATGTGTTATCAGGAACAGCCCGCCAATGCAAGAAATATAGTTGGTCGCTTATCAAGAACAAATCCTTCTTTATAAGTAACTTTCAAACTTGGCCGTTTTATCTGTTATTTACTCTGTCTCGTTCACGCTTATTGCATAGGCACGTGCTAAAATGAGATGCAAGTTATATAGAGTATATATATAGAGTAGATTAACATGAGTTGCCAGAACGGAATTTTCTTGTAATTCGAACAGAAAATTGATAATAAAAAAAGGATCAATTAATAAATCTAATATATAAAATTCACGTGTCACGGTGTTAGTTACCGTACTCCTCCGAAATGGCTTGACCGATTTTTATGAAATTTGACATGCATATCTGAGAATCGGCCAACATCTATTTTTCAAACCTTTTTTTTAGTATGGCAAAACAACGTTTGCCGGGTCAGCTAGATTTATATAAAATTATAACAATTCAATATTTTAAACTTTAATTTCTAGACGAAAAATGCGCGATTTAGAACGTTTTTGTTTCTGTTAATCAAATTTTATATTACAAGCAAATGTAACTTTAACAATGGATGATAAAGGCGAATTTGAATTGATACTTGAATTATTACAATTTTTTTTAATTTCTCCCTTTAAAAACTAAACAAAAATACAGTTGTTTGCTGTAATTTCAGTAAAAAATAAATAAAAAAAGTTTTGAGTTTGTGAACTTAATAAAAGGTTTAGTTCTAATAAAGTATAAATGTAATGAAATGATTTAATAATATACATACAATTATAAAATATAGGTACAAGTTTTGTTTAGTTATATCGGCAACATGTCAAGTAAAAAAGTAAGTGCTGCTTGGGACTATTTTGTGGACATAGGTGAGAGTTATGCAACCTGCAACATTTGTAAAATTGTCTTATAAGTCATCAGTGACTAATTTAAAGGTTGTATGTATGTTATTATTAAATTAATAAATAGAAAGACCTGTTTTTATTTATTGAGATAAAATGAAAATGTAGGATTAATTTCAGTTCTTTTTAGTTTTGATTTTCTAGGTTCCATTTCATTTTATTCATTCGACTTGGAAACTTGTGGTCGAAATTCGAAGACGCAGCCGGAAGCTGCTTCTATCTAAATATAACAGCCTGTTATTTAATAACAGGTATTGACACCTGTTTTCTTCGTATAACAGTAACAGGAATAACAGATATCACTTTTCTGCTGTTATAACCCATCGCTATGTCAAATACGTTTCATTTCAAGAGCATACTATCCCCGTTTTCCAATGGCAGGGCATAATGCGACTCAGTGCCGCACAATGCCGCACAATGCTGACGCTTAATTGGAGCGTGAATTAGTTTTAAAATGCGCCAGCAGAGTGCGCTAAGTTCAGTGTTGAAAAAAATTCTAAAATAAACATTGTATTCACATTATATGTGTGGAATATAAAAAAAGTTATTGTATATACCTTCATCCATACTTATAATAATATTTATTTATTTTTTAACACAGCTTGAATTAACTTTGAATATTTCCAGAAAACTCCGACGAAAAGAAAGCCTTAAATTTTTTAAGCTATTGCATAGCTTCTATCGAGGGCCTTGAGCGCGGGGACCGAATAGAGAAATTCCGTAACGAAAAAAAACCTCACGCTCCCCACTCCGACGGGCACGGAGGTGTGGCTTGAAGGCCGTGCATTGTCTAACGTCGTTTCTTTTCGGCAGTTTTCGACACGGTGTTTGTGTGCGTGCAACTAGCCGTATTGTACGACTCTACGAAGCTCGCACGAATCGAGACGAGCTGCTCCGAAATCGGACGAATACATAAGCAGCTGTTTATGAGAAAGTATATAGGTGTATAGGTATTTATGTACAACAGTGAATAGCTGTACTTGTAAAATTTGTTTGTTTTCTTATCGGTCACCACGCTCAAAAAGTGTAACTTGAATTAATATCAAAGAAAAAGAAATACTGCATAAATAAATAATTATAATTGCATGTTGATACAAAATGCTATGCAATAGCTTTACCGCGGCAGTCCCCGAGTGCCACACGTCTTTTTTTTTAACAATAAATAATATTACTAACGATAATATATAAATAAAATTTCAATCAATGCCAATTTAAAGAAAAAATACTTGTTAATTTTCTGTCGCTGAAGTTGGTATGGATTGCACGCATCACTTTTGAGAGTGCTCGATTGTGCGATGCGATGCTGTAATTGGAACACTCAACGTTGAGCATTGTGCCGCATAATGCGCTATTGTGCGCTGATTGGAAAACGGGGATAATAAATAACTACAGCATCAACTTTAGATGGAAAACCAAAATAAACTAAACTAAAACATACATTTATTTGTGTGTTAAGTATAAATAATAATAATAAATATTCAGGACATTTCACACAACGTCCTCTGGTCCCAAAGTAAGCTATATTTCTATGCTTGTATTATGGGTACCAGATACAGATAGACTACATTATACTACTTTTCTTTTGTAAATACATACTTATAATACATAGAAAGTGAAAAAGTGTAAATAAACAAACATGCACGCAGCTTACTTTCTTATATGTAGTCAGTTACCATTGATAAACTAAACTTTGCCTGGCAATGACAGTGGTTGCAGTGAGCAGTTGGCACCGATGCGCGCAGTTCCCCGAAAAGTTATTTGAAATCGTCCCAGTTTTAGGTCAAACAGAATTGTTCTTTGAATTAATAGCATTGCAAAATGCCGTAAATCAAATTAAATTATAATAAAAACATTAAATTATTAAACAAATATTTCTAGTATATTTCTAGCGCGGATATAATCCTTAAACCAAGGTAATTAAGTAAATAAGTGAAGCCACCTGTCGTGTCAGATAAGAACTACTTATTTACTGCCGCCATGGAGCCCTATTTAATTCTAATAATTCTATGATTTACATTCCTACTATGAGAAAACGTCGTTTTCAATCATGCTCTACATGCGCTTAAATTAGCAGACGAAGCTGGAATATATTTTCCTACTTAATATCCAGAAAAAAAATGCCTATCCTACTAATATTATAAAGGCGAAAGTTTGTATGTATGGATGTTTGTTACTCTTTCACGTAAAAACTACTGAATGGATTTGAATGAAACTTTACCACAATATAGCTTATACATCAGAATAACACATAGGCTACAAATTGGCTGGACCGATTTTGATGAAATTTTATTTTATACAGAATTGTATGGCAAAACAACGTTTGCCGGGGCAGCTAGTATAGTATAATATGAAGAATTTTTTCGGAATATAATTATAATTCAACAAAAAATGCTGTCTTACTGTCTATATCTTTACTCTTTATTACTTACTATAAAACCTTATTTTTGTATATACCTATGTCTATGTAAGCTTATTTTTTTTTAAATACGCACCGCATTTTGGTACGCTTTTTTATAGATAAAATGGTTCAGGATGTTTTTTTTGTTTAATCCGTTAAAGTTTGGTTTCTGAATTTCACACATATGAAGTTGCGGCAACAGGTAGTTATAACATAACATTAGAATTTAATATTACATTATTATTTAATCTAGGTATACCTACTCAACAATGACTCAATAATGACCTTTAATTGTGCGCTAAAGATTATTATAATGTGTCATTTAATAAATGATATAAACATATCGATAATGATTGAGGTTGTAATGGATAATAGATACAATTATTTATGCATAATTTCAAAGACCAAAACTATAAAATCAAAATCAACATTTTTTTAAGTTGTCATGTTTTACCTGTGTTTTACAAGCTCTTATAAAACGTCAGAAGCTAGCTATATGCATAGAATTAGGATATTAAATACTTTAATCCTCCTAGGGTATCCGACCCAAACGCAAATCCTATAGAGAAGAGCACACAATCACACAAGAAACTCTATGGATTGTTTTCGCGGGCAAAAGCTAGTATAATATTAGGTATAATAACGCTAAGAGCCAAGGAACAATAAACGCAGGTGAAAATTCCGGTACAAGCAGAAACAGCTAGTTGATTCACAACACAAATATTTATTTTAGATAAGTATTTTAGGTATAGTACGCGTCACGTAAAAAGAACGCTGGAAGAAAGTGGTAGGGGCGTCTTTGCGCATGGGTACACTCTCGCACGAAAGTTATGTGCCTATTATTTTATTTTTGAACTAGGCTTTCGCTGGCGAGTCGTGGCTTGGTACCTACATATTTGTTATTATTAATAGGTATTACATAGAAAACTGATAAATCGCCTATGCGCATCTTGACGGCCAGCGTTCTTTTTACATGACGCGACCTATACATGTCGTACGAGACTTGATTAAAATAGTTTACTTAAGGATTTTTAGTTTTAACTTAGGTTCCAAGATTGTGAAGTGGGTCCTTAAATGGTGTCAATGGTGAGTAATTCGTTTATTTACTGTACTTGGTGAGACTGAATGTTCATAAAATGATCCTTCCAAACCAGTTACACGTGTCGTAAGCCACGGATCAATCTCATCGTAGTTAATAGAATGTTGTAGTTAACGTAGTTAGTTTGTCCAGTATTACAGGGACTTTAGATGGATGACTGCTCTGGCTGTAATTACAGGTGATGTCACGGTGTTTCCAGTGGCGTAGCTAAGGGGGGGCGACGGGGGCGGTCCGCCCCGGGTGTCACCCGTTTAGGGGTGACACCCGAGCCTGACTATGACCATCGGTTGTAGTTCTTTCTACCTATAAAAAATCGTAAATCTGTGACAGAGAGCATAACTGCCACTAATAAATTTATGTAACTAAAATATCATACCACGAGTATGATAAATTGATATTTAGAAAAAAAAAAACAATGTGCACACTGTCAATCGATCTGGGATTCCCCCAAAATTTAATACCCCGGTACGTGCAGTTCTAACCAGGGGATTCCCTCGATATAGGTCTCGTCACTTGTATTGTGGATTGGGCCATTTCTTTTGTTTCCAACCGCATTCATTTCAATACTCTCTTACGTGAACGTGTGAACGTCTAGTGCAAAGTGTTTGTTAATTATAGTTATTACTTTTATAAACATTTTTTTTGTTTTTAAACCGATTTAATATAGTCGATTCTTGAAGAAAATAAACAAAGTAAGTGAAGTATAAAATATTGTTATTACAGGTAATAATTACACTTAATTCATTTAGTATCTAATAGCTATATCTTTAACATCCGTGTGGTGACGGAATAAGAATACAAGTGTCACCACCCCATCTCCTCCCCAGGGTGCTGTAAAAGTCAGCTAAGGCATATTGCACACGAATAACATCCTCTGTGAGAGACCGAAAGCTTAACAATAAACCCTGTGCCAACACGCCCGGTCAGCGCGGCACAGTAGACCATAATCCCTCCCAAAGTTGAGGAGGCCCGTGCCCAACAGTGGGACGTAAATGGGCTGGAGAGAGAGCAGTATTTTAAATTATTTTGAAAAACCCTTCAATTATACACAGAAATTAAAAGAGAATAACCTTTTAATTACTGTGTATTTTAAAAGTATATTATTGAGCCATCCTATATGATAAACAGGTACCAATGTACCAATACCAGGTACTATGTGACCAAGACGTAAATTTAGAAACAAGAGGTGCTGCACAAAATCTTATGCCTGCTGTGTGCAATTTCTCATTTCTTTGTTTTCTTTTCTTTTGGAATGATGTGCTAAGGGAAGTGAACAATGCTCAGATTGCATTACAAAGCAAAGGTTTATGTGTTGATGAAATAATCATAAAACTAGAAGCACTTCGTCTATTCATTGGAGAGAAACGGTTGCATCTAGCAGAAGAGGCTATAGATTTTGCTGTACAAAAATCGAATCAATACAACATTTCGATGGAACGACGAATTCATCGCAAGAAACGCATGCCCGGTGAGTTAGCATCGTCCACCGATGCTGGACTTACACTTAAAGCTGAACTTCGAAAGAACATGTTAGAATGTCTTGACAGATTCAATATTGAACTCGAAACAAGAGTAAAGTCCATTAAAGACGTAGCTTTATTGTTTGAGGTTGTGCAGTCAAAGACCTTGCTTTCGGCAAACACTGAACAGTTAAAATTTGCTATATCAAAATTTACTAACCTTTACGATGAAGTATCAGAAACAGAACTTTTTTTAGAAATACCAAGGTTGAGAAGACATTTAAAAGCGGCTAATATTACTGTCTCTAATTGGGTGGCACTAGACTTTTTGAAATTTATTGTAGATTGGGACTTTACAGAATCTCTTCCGAATCTAACGTTCGCATTAAATTAATTGTAACAATATGTGCATCAGTTGCTTCATGTGAGAGAAGTTTCAGCAAATTAAAATTAATTAAAAATTACTTGCGTTCTACAATGACTGAAACCAGATTAAACAATCTTAGTATTTTAATTAACTATAGAACATGAAGCAACACAAAATATAAATTTTGAAGACGTGATTTCGGAGTTCGCTAGTGTCAAAGCTAGAAAAAAGAAATTTTTATTTTTAACAAACTAAAGGGCATAGCCAATTGTGGGCCATCAGTAAACACCACTTTAGCAAGAAAAGATATAGTACATTAATTTTTTTACTTAATCATAAATCAATAAGATAGCTGTCAATGGACATATTCTTATAAAAATCTCTATTTAGCAATTTAAGTTAGATTAAGATTATTTATTAGCCTTAGCAGGCTAGATTGTAATATTGTAGATAAATAAATAAAACAAATTAATCGAATATAAAAAAAATTATCATCCGAATTTTACGTACATAATATTTAAACACCCGCCACTGAAACAATTTATGTTTCGTATAAAAAAAGTATTTTTGTTTGAAAATCCTTGCAAAAGTCGCGTAGCAAAATGTTGTTAGTGCTTAAAACTTTATCCTGGGTTTTCTATCTTTATAAAATATATTTATGCACGCACAAAATATGCATTTCGTAATTAATAATGTGGTTAAAAACCTTTTTTTACCATGTTTTACATAACAAGCATAAAAATAAATTAATACTTGACTTTCCTTGCTGTACATTGTTAAACCTGAAACTGTTTTTATATTTTCTACTTGTTTAAAAATAATGGCGGGATTTTAAATATGTTTTTCAGATTTCTGATACATTTAATATTTTGAAAAGCATAACAAATATATCAATATTTGCTGTCCATGAGTGGCCCAAGACCCTAAGGAGAGTAGGTTTTTCCTTTTGTTTCACATAAATTATTTATTTTATTATTTAGATACATTATTCAAACATTTGTAATAGGTACTTTATTTGAATAAAACGTAAATCATTATAAGTTTTTTATTTTAACAATTTCGATTGAATTTTGGGGTGACACCCAAAAAATCCGCCCCGGGTGCCACCTATGCTAGCTACGCCACTGGGTGTTTCTCCGATATATTATATTATATTCACGGACATTTGACACTAAGTCTTCCGGTCCCAAGCTAAGCTTATATTATGCTTGTGTTATGGGTGATACTGAATATGGGTAATACGGTAATACGGATAGAATACATATACTACTTTTCTTTTGTAGATACATACTTATAATACATATAAACACCCAGACGCAGTACAAATATTGTAATAAAACGACAAATACGCAATCGAGTAATGAATTTATAATTTTAATATACGTGTGTACTTACATAACTATACTTTCTTGCCTTAAGTTTAGGGGACATCTATAAGATAGCGTTGCTCTACATATTTTTAAGGAAGACATTTCGAGGGGTTGTCTTGAATTTTATTGCAACATTTTAGATTTACGATAATCATATTTGTGATGCCCTGTTTGTTATGTATGTCATGTTATTATTACACGCATTATGTTTCGTTCGCATTAACTTATGATTTCATATTAAAGATAGCCTATAGCACTTCGGAGTAATCTAGCTTAGTATTAATGAAAATGTTTTAGGTTTGAACCAAACTTACTCAAATTCTTTTTTATTGACAGCTTTACTTAATAGAAAACAAAGTAAGTAGTTATTTTTGTATGTACGTCCCTATGTGAGCTTCTATCTTCAAAACTAAACAACGGATTTTCATGCGGTTTTATTTATAGATAGAACAGTTTAAGAGAATGGCTCTTTTTGGAAATTTTGTAAGTTTTGGTTTCTAAAATCCATGCGTACAAAGTTGCGGGCAACAGATAGATATCTTTATTAATTATTATTCTCATTTATATTTTATACTCGACACAATTCCATCAGCCTCTCTCCGTCCATTGCTGGGCATTGGCCTCCCCCATAGAACGCCACAACACGCAGTCTACAGACAGAATTATGGCGTAGATATTAAACTATTACATAATGTTATATTTAGAACACAATGGTCTTATTAGTGATAGATAAATATGATAATCACTGAAATCAATCAATTGATGTAGATCTATTAGTATGTGCCAGTCATTTTTAAGGTGGGGCTTTTGTATAAATTTTGAGTTTCATACGAAGTTAACCATTTAAGATTCAATTCGTTTAACAAGCTTCATCAAATTAAGTTTTCACCTACAAGCAAGTCTTGTATTTAAACAAATAATCAGTCAGAAGTCCACAAATGTTACGATAAATTACGAAGCGAACATTGCTTCTATTAACAATAACTGCTTATTTCATCTGATTTTCAAGGAATTAGTTTAGACCTTGCAATTAAACCTGATTGATATCTGAAGAGATATGATTTAAACTTTCCAAATAAATCGATCGACTTATTATTCTATTTTTAATTTTTGATACATAGATTTGTTTTTTAGAGCAATCACATAGGTAGGTACATAATATTTTATGAAATAGTGACCAGAGTACTAGTTACCACATTATAAAGTAAAATTAATTCATACAGTATCTAAAAATAGATACTAAGTTAACTAATGAGGCAGTGAAGTATTTACATGTTATTATGATGTATATTACAAAACATATTCTTATTATCAGTTATGTAAATTATGATTGAATCATATTAGTCACAAAAGCTTACATCATTTTTGATATGTGAACAAAAAATATACCTACTATGAACTTGTCAAAGTTAGATCATTAGTTTAGCTGTTCCGCTTTTAATCCTCTAGGGCGGAAAAACAGTAGTCCCATAGCATTTCGTATTTAGTTTAAACAGAAAACAGCCTAGCTTCATAAGAACTATGATGTTTCAAACTCTGAATTTAGTGGCATTCTATGAGGGAGGCCTATGTGCAACAGTGGACGGAGAGAGGCTGAAGGATGGATGGATGGAAATGAAAAAAGCGCAGTTCTTATAAAGCTAATAGATCAGATGAGAAGAAAAGAATACTATTAGCTAACACTGTTCTAGAGAAAGAACCTGGTCGCCTTAGCATGGAATCCTAGAAACTATTAACCAACTTGACATTTTGATACACTATATCGACAGAAATTATGTTTTGATAATTTGTAATGTCCATTTGCAAATAAATAAATGATATGGTCAAATTACAGCGACACGTTTCATCACTACATACTACTACTATTTGTCAACTGCCCACGGACTGCCAAAAATTTCTGTGGGTTGACTATATTGCCTAATGGGACAGAAAAGTTATCAAATGGCGGCCACCGGATAAAGCAGCGTAGGATGAATTCCCAGGAAATGAATTTGGTTACGACAGTAGATTTTGGAATAAAAAGCTTTCATTGTAAAATTAAGATATTTTCTATGGGAATATCTATTTTCTAAAATAAATTTTTATATCTATAAGGTCTCTAGTACTTATTAAATCGGTAAAAACGTTTATTCCATCAAAGGTTTTTGGGTGGTGCGAAAGAGCACAATCAGAAAAAAATTGGTCAAGTGCGAGTCGGACTCGCGCACGAAGGGTTCCGTACCATTATCCATTATTATGCAACATAAGGCACATTATTAATAAATGAGCAAACAACACACACAATACTTAATTAATCACGTTTGTTGTATGAGAGCAAGAAACGGTAAAAAAATCATGTTTGTTGTATGGGGCCCCCCTTAAATATTTATTTTAATTTATTTTTAGTATTTGTTGTTATAACGGCAATAGAAATACATCATCTGTGAAAATTTCAACTCTCTAGCTATCACCGTTCTTGATATACAGCCTGGTGACAGACGGACGGACGGACAGCGAAGTCTCAGTAATAGGGTCCCGTTTTTACCCTTTGGGTATGGAACCCTAAAAAAGACTAGACGCTATTGATTCTTCTTTTCTAATAAATGTTCTTCAACATCTAAAAATCCGAAATTTTAAAAATCAGTATAGCTTTCTTCTTCTCTCTCTCTCTCCCTCTCTCTCTCTAGCCCATTATCATCTCACTGTTGGGCACTTGTTTGGTTTGCCGTGCTGACCAGGCGTGTGGGCATAGGGTTTAGTTTTGAGTTTTTCGTCTTTTACAGAGGGTATTATCTGTGTATAATATCCCTCATCTGGTTTACAGCACCCTGGGGAGGAGTCTGGACCTTGAACGACACGGACGTATATATAGGTTTATATTCGGATAAATAATTTATGAATTAGGTATTAAATTGCACCATCGAGACATGTAGCTGCCTTGTTTATAGTGACAAAGCTTCGAGGCTGCCAATATTACTTCAAGAATTCTATTGTACACAAGATTTAAATATAAAATTAAGACTAGTAATACAATAACGTGTGTCATTGCCCTCAAAATATTTGTCACGAGACCGTGTCTAACCGCACCCTAGCGGTGTTAAGATATCGTGATCATTTCATAGTGCCTGTTATTTACTGTATCAAACCTGTTGATAGTGATTTCTGAAACAGAAAAATCAAAAAAGAGCTATGTTGTATTTTGTGTTCTATATTTCAGTGACTCTTCAGGAGTAATAGCTCATTCACCAATAACATTGTTATAAGCAAGAAAGATTTCCCTTTTAATTACATAATAACAGAATTGGTTTCACGCTTTTCACGTATAGCAATTCTGTAAAAATGTCACATTATTCGGAGCCAATAAATCGAAGTATGTTATATTCTATTGAATTTTATGCAAATCGCAACGTTCATTCTAATAATAAACGCTACCTCATAGCTTTAGTTGCATGAAAATAATTCTATAACGGAATTCCTTTGCGGCACACCTTTGATTACCAAGTCAATACTAGGCTTAGGTATTGCTCGAAAGTCTGTCGTCCTCTAATATGTATAATATAGTCGAAACCTTTGCTGATTGAGCATTCTAATAGACTATGAGCTCATAAAACGTGGCATATATTAGCGGTTAGCCGTGGTAGATTTCACGTAGCACTGACTATAAATCAACTCTATCTAATACTTATTTAGACTGATAAATATATCATTATATTGTTTAAAAAAGGAAGCGAGTCTTACGATGCCACAATGTCTTATAAGTTACATTTGAAATCACTAGAAACTAAATAGGAATAACTGCATAAAGCGAGGTATCTACTTATAAATTTTATAAGTTTCTGGAGGGTTTGTAAGTTCATGTCTCTATAATGGCTTTAGATTACAGAGAAGCTGAAACTACAAGGAATGGTCGCTTATAAGAGTAAAGAAGTCATAGTCTATCTATTAGCGTTCGAAATTAATTAGTGATTGTAAAACTGTGTGGTAAGATTTGCCTGTGTTAACTTTTAATTAGACTGTACAATATACAGTATGATAATAGTATAGTAATAATATAGGAGTATAGTACAATTTGATTATAGACCAATGTTTTTAAAGATAAAAAGGATACAACAAAATGCCTGTATTCGAGCAATGGTAGATGTCTGAATAAGTATAACAGTTTTTCTGATCGGCGATATATTTGAGGTTAAACATCCAAAATAAACAACATATTAAGGAAACTACATGCATGAAATTGAAGACTGTACTTTTTACTTAATAAATTAAATTAGAGTGGAAAAAATGATCACCATGAGCGGGATTTGAACTCACGACCTAGGAATACCGTTGCGTGCTCTTCCAGCTGTGTTTTCTACTATAATTTAGGTTATTAAGTAAAAAGCATAGCAAGTCAATTGCAAAAAATAATAAACTAATATTGAAGCCTGTAGTTTCCAAACTTAAAATAGGCTACTCCTAAAGTCCTAATTTAATTACAAGAAACAAAACGCATTTTTTCTTTTGCATTACAGAATAATTTAGCGGAATGTTCTTGGCATTCTATTCATTGCCATGACTACAACAGATGCGTAAGCTTTATGCAAAGCTTGTATTATACCTGTTAGATGAATGCGACAAAGCAACTAACTATTAAATTTATAATAACTGTCTTGGTTTTCAATTAAGTTTAATGTTCACTTTATCACACTGTTATTATCTAAGCTAATTGAATTTTGTCGACAAGCCCTAGGCACTGTGTTGAATGTCGACAAGCTTATGTGTAAGTTAAGATTATAATTTAGGTATGATGTCAGACTTATAACTTGATAGGTTAAATAAAACTACTTTTTACGGATTTAGACGCGTATATTTGTTAAAAATTTTGGCCCTTCGTTTCCAAAATTTAAAACAAATATACGCGTCTTAATTCGTAGAAAGTAGTTTTATTTAAACAAATGAGTCACGCAAGTGTTATATAATATTTTCATAGGTTAAATTAAAGCTGTAGAGCAATTTTAGGGTACCGATTTATGGACATTTTACACAATGTCCTCTGGTCCCAAACTATGGTTATATGCTTGTGTTATGGGTACCAGAATACGGATATACTACATATACAGTTTGTTTTTGTAAATACATACTTATCTAATATATAAAATTCACGTGTCACAGTGTTAGTTACCGTACTCCTCCGAAACGGTTTGACCGATTCTTCTCAAATTTTACATACATATTCAGTAGGTCTGAGAATCGGCCAACATCTATTTTTCAAAATTTTTTTTGTATGGCAAAACAACGTTTGCCTGGTCAGCTAGTAATACATGTATAGAAACACCTATACGCAGTACAAACATTTGAATATATTTTTTATTTGCATACTGAAGCCTTAATAAAAATACCTGAGTAGTTTTAAAATCGCATTTATTTTGATATTCTTAATTCAAGTTTACATAGACATATTTCTAGCTATGTATATGCACATACATACACACACTGCACACACACGCACACACACATACGCACGCACGCACACACACACATACACATACACACGCATTCACACACACACACACACACACACAAATCTACCTTGCATGCCTTGCACACATACGTGAAATATAAATGTAATAATAGTGACAAAACGTTTTACTTACCATATTAGGATACAATACGAAACCAGTGGATGGGAGTAAGCGCTGAGTGCTGAAATACAGGCTTCTAGCCTAGTTTAGCACCAGATGCTAATATGTATTGTAATTATCACATATGTATTAAATTGTAACATCTTTTGTAATATTGGTATAATTAAACTATATTTTACGATACAATTGTATGATGATGTAACTTTTTAGCTAAATAAAGATTTTATTAGAAAAAAAAAAAAAAATCTATGACAATTATAAAGATCACGCAAATTATTGTCCCGAGCGGAAATAGAACCCGCGACCACGTGAACTGCAGTCCGTTACAAAAATCATTCGACCACGAGGCCCGTCTCATTATTGAACATATTTTGTACAACGTCTTAGTTTTGAGGAACAGATGTTAATAAAATGATTTTAAGGATGTCCAGTAATTATAATGCCTTGGCATTTGGCACAGATGCCCCTAATTAAATATTTATGTGCAAATAAAAACTTAAGACGAAACCATAAAATCTTAAAGTAAAATAACAAAATAAATATCGCTTAGTTTGCTAATTACATGCATAGATATTCTACATACAAACATTCACGCACTTATATGTACCAGCAGTATTTGCTGTAGGTACTTTAATATTTATCTCAGGGTTTATATCTAAGTCATCGGGATCGTATCAAAATCCCCAAGCCACGGCCATGAAACCAATTTTTAAAAGTGTCCCGATAGTTTAGTTATATCCTATCACCGTGCCTTTGTATAAGTTTGCTGCTATCCTCGGGTGTTTCAAATATTGCCGACAAAATGTTCCGCGAGAAGTTCAAAACACGAATTTTACCCTAACTGCCCTACCATACCCCAAGAGCAGACAACGGTAGCAGACCTCTGTATTCTAAATAAAATATTAGGCCTCTAAAGTGCTGAAGAGGAGGCAGGTCGCATCACATCCAATTACGGGTTACCAATCCAATTACCTATCGAAAGTCCATCAAAACACGGATATAGTTATATAAAATGTTTTGTCAAGGAAGTAATAATTCATACATAATTGATGTCGTCTTCATTTGAGCTTTACATACTAATTAAGATTGCGTGGTCCGTAGAAGAATGAATCAATGAGTTGCCTTGCAATTACTTCATTTTATCAAGAAAATTATTCTGTGTCAATATAACTAGGGCATTTAAATAGTGAATGTATTTCTTATTTTAATAATAAACTAATAAGTTTCCTTATTATTATAAATTCCTTGTATTTTATTTACCTAATAACATTTTACAACTTAACGAAACTTTTTTTTACGCAGAGCAAATATTTTGTTACTAATATTATTATCTGTGTGGTGACGGATAAAGAATACAAAATAATGTTATCCTCCTATTTCTTCCCCAGTACGCTATAAACGCCAGATATGGAAGATTGTATACAGATACATAACTTCTGTAAAAGACGGAAAACTTGAAACTAAAACCTTATGCCAACCCGCCTGGTCAGCGCATCATTATAGACCAAATACACCTCCCGGTAAAGAGGAGACCCGTACCCCAGATGTTAATGTGCTGGTAAGGAAAAATAAATACCTAATATAAGCCTCCGACTTCTTAATAAACGTTGTGTGTCAGCTGTTCACTTTCCATGTCAACTATAGATACAACTTACACTTGTCGTATTTAATCGGCAATAGTCATGTACTCGTAACAGTCGTGACATCATTTAATGACGTTGATCATCTGACGTTAAATCTGCGGTCAGCGAATCAGTGATGTGCATTTTTTAAGAGCTTATCGATTATTATTTTCTTGTAATACTATTCTTCCATTATGAATCATACCTACGTTACATACATCCTACAAGTACGTTACATACTTCCATACATACTACAAGTAAATTAGAATATGTAACTTTACCGTTCTTGAGATACAGCCTGGTGACAGACGGACGGACGGACAGCGAAATCTCAGTAATAGGGTCCCGTTTTTACCCTTTGGGTACGGAACCCTAAAAAAGACTAAACGCTATTAATTCTTCTTTTCTAATAAATGTTCTTCAATATCTAAAAATCCGAAATTTCAAAAATCAGTAGAGCTTTCTTCTTCTCTCTCTCTCTCCCTCTCTCTCTCTAGCCCATTATCATCTCACTGTTGGGCACTTGTTTGGTTTGCCGTGCTGACCAGTTATCTTAGCAATAATTAGTAGTACCTATATTAATAAATTTTTGCAGATGTTAAGTTAATTCTTCAATATCCGATGATTTCAATTATCACCTACAAAATGTTATTTTACACACTAATATGCGAGATAATACGACAATTATGGGTGGTAGTTTTATCGTATAGTTAATTACTTACCTTTTCAAGTTAAAATGTAATAAAGTCTCTACTGATGTAGGCAGACTTCAGATCTAAAGATATTTGGTAAGTGTAATTTTGTTGTAGTTTAAACTATCATAACGATTGGTCGATTGGCCAGCACGGGGGACAATGAGATTTGTGACCTGTCTGACATCTTCCCTATCTCTATTTAACTCAACTTACCTTATACGCAAACATGAGAAGTCAATATAGTAATGTAAATAAGTATGCGAAATTACTTTGCCTATAAAATATTAATAACTAGGTCAAATTGTTATTATCATAGTTATCAGCTTTAATATTTATGTTAAGAACTATTGATTTTTCCTTTAATTACTTGCAGAATCAAAAGCGTCCTTCCTTCCTTCCTCTTCGTCTTTTACCGTATATTAACTACGTTTGACTTCCCACGAAGCTTAGTATGTAATAGTACATAGTCCACTTTCTGTGTCATCTTCATTCGCTAATAATCATGACATCGTTAGTGACGTATAAAAATCTGACGTTTTATTTGCGGTTAGTGTTGTGCGATAGTTTATTTGTGAATTGTATTAACTATGTATAGCTAAATATTGTAATCAATCTGTTTTGTGTTTTTAACACCAATTTTGTTATAAGTATCTAATAAAAACTTAAGATTGTTAAAGAACTTGTTTTGATTTCGACTTAGACTTTGAAAAAAATTTAAAATTTTAAGCCGAAAATTTTACTTATTATATGCGTTAGTAAGTAAAATTTTCGGCTTTATAGATTAAAGCTTTAGTTAGTTTTTGTTAGTAAGGCCAATTTAGACAACGTGTTCTAGCCCCTTTAGAAAACTTAGATCGTTAAAGAGGTATTTTAAGGCAAACGTTAAAATAAAAAGGATGATTAGGTAAGTCTTCATCTGTTTTATTTGTTTGTAACTATATTACTTTTATCATCATGTCGTCATGCCTTTTTTCCATAGGGACAGGCACAGGGAAAATATTACTTTTAAAATTAGGCAAATATATGTTAGTAAATTTTCATCGATAGAAATTGTAAAGTTGTTTATTGAGATGCATCCCTACAATACGCGAATCATCGAATCAATTACAAAGCATTACATCATCGAAGGATTGAGTCACGGTCACGACCTGTTCAACCAGATCCTTTTGTCCGTGGGTTGGGTCCTTAGTCATAAGTTCCTACATCTAATTCAATAATAATAGCACACTCTAAGGTCCACTCTGACCACTCTGTCGGAGATAATATTAATAAATTGTTATTTTATTGGTAAGTTACATTGCATACAAATTGTGTCCGTATAATCCGTCTATACAATTCGTACCATAATGTCATTCATGATTAAGGCAAGTTGCGCTTATTGGGCAAACCACAGAAGTACCAGAAGGTGGGTTGGTGTTTAAAATTGAGGACAAGTCAAGTTAGCCTGGGCTAACTTGAATTCATGGTCTAAAATGATATGGAATTTTAATATAAATGACATACCGTGATGACATTAATTTTTGCCTAATTTTTGCAATCTGCAAACGTCACTTTTGAACACACTGATACAAGTATGGCATTTATCCGTGAGGACCTATAATTGGCTTGCTGATGTATATATATTTTTTTTTAGTTCATAGTGGTTGTAAAGCTGTTGGTCTTCCTTATAATAAATAAATTAAAAAAAAATTTAACCAAGATCTGTTATAATACCAGGCAACCGGGCAACTTAACGTTGTACTTCACACACATATAAATATTTTTTTGACCTCAAGCCGGGTCATTGATTTAGCCGTAAACGCACTGTCTTGTATGTCTATGGGGCAAACATTGAAATCAGTAGAAATAAACTGAAGCTTATACATATGAGGAATCAAAATAAATAAATCAAAATAAAGTAATACTTCTTCTGTTAGATGATTTATTATTGTTTATATATATATAACTTAACAATTATTTAATAAAAACAGTAGACAGTGTCAGGAACTAACCTGTATTTCCTAAAACTATAGCTCAATCTATCATTTGACATTTTGATGGCCTCAAAACTCCACACGCCAAGATAACTGAACACCTATATTTTTTTATCTACTTGGTAGAGTCTAATAAAACAGGTCTTCCGTTCCAGTGACACACCTATTGCATTGCTTCTAAAAGTGACATTTGTAGTTTTAGAAAAACATAGTCTATTAAGCCGGGTTTTTCTTCTCAATGACATCTCTGCTTTATTGCTTTTAAAAGTGACATATGTAATTTGTCTGTCTTATTTTATGGTAGAGCCCATAGACGTCCCCAAATTTTAATTTTATTTTTAATTTCAGGGCTGGTTTTGTGACTAATAATGACTAAATTTGTCGGGATTAGCATCAAAACTTTTAGCTTTTCTTAGTTGGCGTAGCCAGTGGGCGAGCAACGACCATAATAGGGCCACATTCTACTGCTGTTCAAATAATGTTCTTCATCGATTTATCAAGCAATTAAGTAAATCACTAACTAGGCTATTAAGTAGATCATTAACTCTTCAGAGGCTCTTTTACTGGATCTCACTGTGATTAAGCTACTACCAAAAGATTTGTGGCTAAACTGTTGTTTCTTTGTTAGTTATAAATATAAAAATGACGAGGGATTCATGCATTGAATTACTAAAAAAAGCTGCGCATTTTTCTCCGTAGCACAATATTAGAACGTGTCAGTATTAATATGTATATGGAATTATCATGAACTACTGACCACAAAAAGTATAAACTGTGTAATTTGAAGTAGGTACTCTTCTAAGTAAATCATTCATATATTACTTAAACTGTTGTTATTAATAAAAATTACATCATATGTGTTAGTATTACAAAACGTTTAACTTATTATATGTTAGCAAAATTTAAAATTAATCTTTATGATATTGCGCCGTTAATGATATCATCTCTTTAGGTATAGATTGTAAAGGTCATATTTGATAAATATTTTGTGCTAGAAAAACTTAATTAGTTGACTAAATTAAATATATGTCGCATTACAATTAATTAAATCAAGTAAACTTTACAAATAACCTATAAATTAAGACGAGAATAGGTTGTTACGCAAGTACAAGGAATATCCGCAAGAGAACCAGAGTTTGAAATCATGTAGATAAAGCTAGTTATCAATTGGAGTCGTATAATCCTTTTTTTAGAGTTAGGGTTGGGCAAATGACTGTAGTTCACCCAGTGGCGTAGCTAGGTAACCAAGGGCCCTAGGGCAAATTTAAAAATGGGACCCCCTGCTATGTAAACTGACTAGGTTTTACATTAATTTATTAATATTTTGCGATTGACTCGCTATGCTTTTTACTAAATAAACTAAATTATAATGGAAAAAATGATAACCATAAGCGGGACTTGAACCCACGACCTCGGAATGCCGTTCCGTCGCTCTCCCAACTGAGCTATTATGGTCCACGCAAATGTTTACCAAATTTTCCACTACAATCATCTCAATGCGAGTTTTGACATCGTGCGATGTTTTTTCGTACAACGCCATCTATTGAGCGGTTTGGACCAACTCCATCAATCGATCAGTTAGCGTTCTTTACAGAACACAATTGGACCGAAGTAATGGCTGTACATGTATTTCTACATTAATTTATTAATATTTTGCGATTGACTCGCTATGCTTTTTACTAAATAAACTAAATTATAATTGATGGAGTTGGTGCAAACCGCTCAATAGATGGCGTTGTACGAAAAAACATCGCACGAAGTTAAAATTCGCATTGAGATGATTGTAGTGGAAAATTTGGTAAACATTTGCGTGGACCATAATAGCTCAGTTGGGAGAGCAACGGAACGGCATTCCGAGGTCGCGGGTTCAAGTCCCGCTTATGGTTATCATTTTTTCCATTATAATTTAGTTTATTTAGTGACTAGGTTTTATCAAATAAAAATATGACATATACAAATATTTTTAAAATGTTAAAAACACAGAAGCTAGTTCAGTTCCATCAAGATTTCTGGAAAGGATTCGAGGGCCCTGAAGCACTGCCCCACCTAGCCTCTTGATAGCTACGCCACTGAGTTCACCTTATGTTACGTGGAAGTACAATCGAAATGCGAGGGCGACTAGGGCAGTGTAGCTGCACTAACACTATACTGCTAACGCACGCTAGTAGTTGACAGTGATGCGAGCGAAAACTAGAATACTTCTTTACTTATCATAAAACAAAGTCGTTATTTTGTATGTACGTCCTTATGTGAGCTTATATCTTCATAAGAATTTCATTTTACAAAAGAAAAGTAGTCTGTATTCTATCCGTATTCTGGTATCCATAACACAAGCATATAAGCTTAGCTTGGGACCAGAGGACGTTGTGTGAAATGTCCATGAATATTTATTTTATTTATTTATTTCTAAGTACATATTATAGTTTCCATTATTCGTTAAAGGTTAAGTTATTAATAATATTGCACAACATTATAGAAAATAAAGTACACATAACCTAAAAATAATATAATAAATATCTAAATGATAAAAGTAATTTCCGCCCAGCTTATTAACTTAAGCTTAGTACAAGTTTACATTGAAGTTATATGTTTTCAACGATGTTTCGAAACATATAAACAGTTTATCCAATTATAATAAAAACCAACTTAAACTTAATGTTATATTAAACCGTGCCTATATAACTAATGTGTCGTCTTTTCATTCGTTTTTAAATGCCAAGGTTTGACGTTAAAAATCATAATATAACGTAAGGATGCCTATTGAAAGTAAAATCTTGGTTACATTGAAAAAAGAACCACAGGAAATCGAAAACCTTAAATTAAATTTACTTTAATAATTAATTAAATTTAATCAAATCAAATCAATACTCTTTATTGTACACCAAAATTTTACAAAATATTAACAGTGCTAGCAGTTTTATATGGTACAAAAGGCGGTCTTATCACTATTTGTGATCTCTTTTACAGACAACCTTGGAATGGAATTTTAAGATTGAAGATTAGCTATAAGTGGTTAGTAATAGTATTAAAAACTACATAAGTTACTAAATAAATACTTAAACTTATTATATATATAAACTTAAGATAGACACATAAATATATACATAACTACAAATATACACACCGGCACAATTAGCGGAACACAAAAAAAGCAGGATTTTAAAATCTTTTACTTGAGGAACTGGCCAGTTATGATATTATTATATTAATAAAATTATAATATTAAATATTGTATTAATTTATTGTCAAATTTGAAAATAGAAAATTAGATGAAATACACTTTTTTCATTCATTTGTTTTATTTTCCCCTTTTATTTTCACAGTGGCTTATGGTGGCGGCTCGATTATGGTTTGGGGAGGGATATGTTTGGGAGCACGCACGGAGTTAGTGATAGTCACAGGAGGGACCATGACAGCAGATCGATACATCAGAGACATTTTAGAAGAACATGTTGTACCATTTGCCCCATTTATTGGTGACGACTTTATTCTAATGCAAGATAAGGCTCGTGCTCATAGTGCACAATCGCTACAGGCATATCTGAGCCACGTAGGTATACCGGTGATGCAGTGGCCAGCAAATTCCCCCGATATGAATCCGATAGAGCATGTCTGGGACTTGCTAAAAAGAAGGGTTAAATCCAGAATGCCACCCCCCAACAATTTGAATGAACTTGGAAACGCATTACTTGAGGAGTGGGAGCGGTTGCCTCAAGAAATCATAGATAACATAATCTGTAGCATGCCCAGACGAATGGAAACCGTAATCAGAGCAAGAGGGGGAAACACTCGTTATTAATGTTTCTTTAATTTTATTATTAATTCATTTAATGCTTACTTTTTTTTATTTTTTGTGATGGTCCATAATCATCTAAAAATTTCACTTATTTCAAATTTCTTTATTTTTCAATAAAAAATAACGAAGACTTTTCAAAGTCGTTGTTAAAAGATGTTAATCAATTTGTTATTTTGTGTCTAATTACATTTTCGTCAAATATATGCGTTATTATCTCATAGTCTCACTTTTTTTTCTGTTCCGCTAATTGTGCCGGTGTGTATATATTAGAACGATAGAGTGAACCGTAATAATAATTGATATTTATTAGAATTAAATTGATAGATAGTGTTCCCTAACACGTTTTTTAAAAACTGCTACAGTCTGAGCACTTCTAACAGTTTCCGGCAGCGCATTCCGAAGGCGAAAATTTACTTAAATGATTTAAAACAAAAAGCGTATAAATCCGTAAAAAGTAGTTTTATTTAAACGAATCAGTCACGCAAGTGTTAGAGAATAATAGTTAAATATACTTTTCAACTTTCGCGTCTATAAGCTTAGTTTAGTCAGTTAGTATTAGTTGATCCTGAAAGAAAAAGTACTGAATATTTTCAACATACAGATGATACAGTAAATCCATTTTTCGGGATTTTCCAAAAGGTAAACTACTACTAAGAAGTCTTAGTTAAACTACAACCCTTCGACAGAGCGTTTTGAAATATTCCGCGAAAGAAGTCACCGTACATAATATCAAGATTTTGTTTTTGATTCACATTTTTGATTTGATTTTGATTCACCGTACATAATATCAACACCTTGATTTTTTTACTATTATATAACTTCGAACGGTATAAGACAGATGCATATGGTCTCATCTAGTTTACAAAGCTGTTAGGCTTCTTTTTTATTACCTAGCTGTGTAACTCAACTGTGGCTGTCAAAATAGCTTTTTATGTGAAACTCACGACAGTCTACGATTGTAATCCCAATTGAATCAAGTCGCAGAAACTGCTTTGTAGATCCAGTGTCAACGACATCGTTTTTTGCAACTAGTTTTAACCAGTTATTGCAGATTTCTTACTGCTTTTTTGTCTTCTTGATAGAAGACAAAAAAGCAGTAAGAAATCTGCAAATGAACTGTAGTGATTACAGTTCATTTGCGATGAATCGGCGGTGAATATCGTGAAAACAAAAGAAAAAGTTGTGTTCGTTATCAAGCGTTCTGCGGCGCGAGACGGGAGTTCATGTATTTATCTAAATTTAGTTCAATTTAGGCCTAATAGTGTAGAAGAAGAAAAAGCTTAAATTGTCTCTAGAGCAACCGATATTAATTATTATTGCATAGATGATTGAATTCGAAACGAATTCGCCTTTCGGCCGTATATTTTTGTTCACGATACATTTAACGATATAAACTAGCATAAACGCGTCTGAATTGGAAAAAAGTACTTAACTTTAATGATTTTTTTCATCTTGTACCTATTACCTTAATCCATGTTTAATAAGTTAATTATATGATGTTTTATACCACTAAGGGTGGCGAACCAGCTTATTTCCCATATGATGTTAAGCGGTTACCGTAGTCTATATAGACGTCTGTAACACTAGGAGTATCACTCGATATGAACATGAAATTGTCGTACTGTCAAAGCAATTTACTGCCCTTTTTTACGTGGGGAATGTATTTACGCATTTCATGTGGGACTCCCGGGTTAGAAACGGACCCTGATTACCCACTAAACGCCACGGTGTCCCTCCTCGCCCCTTGGCCGGGGCATGGTAGTCACTCCGGTATTACCATGACCCAACCAGGGGTGGCCCCCTTAGTTTTATTACTAGACTTGTGAACCCAGGACAACTCGCTAGTTAATTATATGTTCTATCCATATATACGAGTACATATTACGAGTATTACATTGCTATGTGAAAAGTACTCATTTATTGCAGCGACACACTACGTACAATTAGTGGAAATAATGCGTTATTTTTGATAGCCTTCATTTTAAATTTAATACTGAAAATTATAACTTTACATACATATATAATAACTACTATGAGTATTAATAATGAGGAAAAGCTTGTAATATGTATGTAGGGGGTTATCTTCGAAAATAATGGTGTGATTTATTATATATTTTTTTTAAAATGAGCTGTAAGATGCGGTCTTTGGAATATAGTGCTATATTAAGACTATAAGAATATTGAAATCTTCGTGAGTTTGAGTCTTATTAGAAAATTATCTATACTAATATTAAAAAGCTGAAGAGCTTGTTTGTTTGTTTGTTTAAACGCGCTAATCTCAGGAACCACTGGTCCGATTTGAAAAATTCTTTTAGTGTTGGATAGTTCACTTATCGAGGAAGGCTATAGACTATATAGCATCACGCTGCGACCAATAGCAGTGAGGTAGCAATGAAAAGTGTTGTAAAAACAGGATATTTTTTTTATATTCCACGCGTATGAAGTCGCGGGCAACAGCTAGTTAGAAATATTATGTTACCGGCTAACACTCGCTGTTTAGGGATTGATGATCAGTGCACGCTGGAAGGTCGCAGACACCGCAACGAACTCGTCTTGCAGATGAGCATCGGATATGTTCGAAACCTGGGTCGACATCATCGAACCTAAAACAGTGAGTGTTAATATTTCTAACTATAAGAATAATGATAACAAAATTTCAAAGTCCATAATATTATTGACGTCTTAAAGTTTTTTATACAAATTGACCATAAGATGAAAGAAGTCTCTTGTAAAAGCTAGTTAGTACCTAACAGTATAAAACAGATAATAATTTATAAAGTGCTTATTTATATCAAGTTTTCTGAGGTACATTATTTGCAAATAAATAAATATAAGTAAATTTACCCGTATATAAATGAAACCAACTTCAATTCAATAAGTAGTTGCACTTAAGTAATCACTATTAACCTCGATATCTGTAGAAATACTGGCAAGTTTATTTGTCTAAGCAAACATATGTGTCGATAGTACAACTTAATAAAATAGTATTAAATGTTTTCAATAAATTTAATATTATGTGTAAATAATTATAGTATTTTATAAGCAATTTTAAATTAAGTAAATACAGGCGTAATATACACTAAAAAAATTAACAACATACGCGTCAATCCGTAAAAAGTGATTTTTTTTATTATGTATTTTAATAAATACAGGCGTTTTAAATGTCTTATATTTATATAGGTAGATTATGATTCCTGAACGAAATATTCAGAGCTTTTGATATTTGTGTCCAATTTTGGCTTTATTTTTAATAATAAATTCTTCTCTAATTTTCGGCCCTTGAGAAAACTTTTTAAAATGTCTGGTATTGTAAAAAATAATCTCCAAATGTATTTCAGGCATGTATAGGAGCCCTATTACTTATTCTTTAGTTTTCTGTCTGTTACAGAAGACGTTACCTGCTTAGATTTTCCCTCAACCAGCTGTTTATAGAGTTAACACACCGCCTAAAAATGATAAGATATTCTTATGGTCTTATTTATAAAGGCTTATCGGAGGTTTAAACAATAAAATAATGTCACTTTATTGCAGAGATAATAAACATTTTAGCGAACCGATTTTAGCGAACTTTTAAACCTCCGATAAGTCATTATGAATAAAACCATTATCTTTATTTATTATAAAAAAAAAATTTCTATGTATGTCCCTATGTGAGCTTATATCTTCACAACTATGCTACAGATTACAATGTAGTTTTTTTACTAGGTAGAGTTGTTCAAAAGGACGGCATTGTTGTATAATCTGTTATGATTTTGTATATTTTTTAAATTCTACGCATACGAAGTTGCGGGCAACACTAGCTGTTGCCCGCAACTATATATAATAATATATTTATTTATTAGAGTCAGTGAACTAGCATAATAATTTTTATTCTTTTGTCAAATCGATTTATCATCATAACTGATTCAGACCAGATTAATCCAGTAAATTGAACGTTCTTATAGATGTTATAAAAAATCCTGAAAGGCAAGTTAATAGGTACATTTTTATTGTACCGTTACCGTCACTACAACTCAGTGGAAATATTGTTGTATATAAAAAAAAAAATTTTTAGTTTAAGCTATTAAAAAGCGTAAGTGACTTTAAAATTTTTTTTTTTTAAATAGCAATCATATCACATATATGGTCGTTTGCTTTAAAGAATTTTGTATGATTTCAGACTATTTAGAACCCAAAGATGTCTGCAAGTCTACACGGAGACAGTATTCTATAATAACTCCTCACAGACAAACCACATGGTGGGTTGACGTTTAAAATTAAGGACAAGTAACTTTCTCCTGGCTAAATACCTAGTACTTCATAGAATCATGACGTCTCATATGACGTATAGCCTGTATCATAGATACATATTCGCGCACACATAGATATTTAAGTGGATTTAAGCAGACTCCCAGTCATACAAGAATCAACTCAACAATATATGACTAAAGGTGACGAATTTTGTTACATAAGACGAAGAAAAAATAATAAACAGCCAAACACATCAATATTTAAAGAAACTCTAAATTTTACGAGTAATTGATTTTTTATGTTCATGGACATTTCATACAATGTCTTTTGGTCACCATAATACGGATAGACTACATAAACTACTTTACTTTTGTAAATACATACCTACTTATAATACATAGTAACTAACATTTGTATGACATTTATTAGTTTAAATAAATGTAATTAATTTCCATACACACCATTTCTTTAAACTTCATTACAAAATTCATTAATAATCATAACTTTGACTGTGTTTTATTCTAAGACGACATCTATTCATTAATATTCTCAAACACCAAATAATCTTAATGTCTACCCATTATCATAGGACAGCACGTGTTACCATACTTTCGGTTTCAAATGAGAAATTCCCGACATGTTATTAACGATAGAGTAACCCTCCCGTCTGCGCCAGATTTACAACTTAGAACAAAGGACATCAATTCATATAGTGACATGTGAACTATGGGACACGAGTGATGTGATTCTTGAATGGTATATACGGTGGAATAGTATGAACATACCTTTACTTATATAATATTTAATAATGTACGAATTACGATTTGTTTCGCTGAACGTAGAAATCTTTTGAAAACAATTTTTTTTTTTCGCAGAACAAACATTTTATTATTATTATTAAAATTTATTGGTAACCATTAACAAATTAGTGGGTACAACTATAATAATTGTGCGATAACAGCTGCTATTCCGAAGGATGTTTAATTAAACATATTATTATGTAGATATAAGGGTCCGTATGTCCGTGTGATAATATATACATAGAATTTATTTATCCTTAACTTAGTTCATAGTGATGGAATTCCTTAACTAAAGAAAAAAACATTGTCATTGGTTGGATCATTTGTTTACTCTCTTTTAAGAATTTCATACATTATGCTCCAAAATTCGTTCGGACTTTGCTATGTAGGTCTAGATTTTGTACTTGAAAAAATAGTCATTAACGTTTTTTGTCTTTGTAGTTATGTTAAAATCACAGTATAATCAATATGCTACTAAAACAATTAGGTACTTAAAAAATAATATAAGTGTAAGTTTAAGTATTAGGTACGTGACCTGGTTATAATATAAATATTTTCCATGTTGTGTCTATTCAAATTCTCATAGTTATAAAATGTAATTCTTGTAATATTGGGTTG
The DNA here is from genome assembly GCA_916999025.1 of Orgyia antiqua. Taxonomy (NCBI): domain Eukaryota; kingdom Metazoa; phylum Arthropoda; class Insecta; order Lepidoptera; family Erebidae; genus Orgyia; species Orgyia antiqua. The sequence continues at coordinate 7,196,061 of OU779869.1, forward strand.
ACTAACACATAATTAAGTCGTTACTAACAAATTTCCCAGTGTCCCTATTTTTCTTGATAAATACTAGATATTATTATGAAGAATTTTACACATTTTTCAATTACATTTCTTAAGTGTTTCTGTAATAGAACTGCTATGGTTTTTATTTCCATCAATATCAAGTATTAGTGCGATTGCACACTATATTTGAGGTAATCCCCATCGTCAATTTTTGAAACAGTGTTATAAAAATTGAAGCATAGGCGATTGTAAAAGTTTATGAAGATCTAAGAGTTTTTAAATTCTAGTTTAAAATCCAAGAATGTGCGTTTAAATCCGTCATGAAAAAAGGAACTTCCGTTCCAAAAATATTGTAAGGCTAATCAAAAATGTTGTAATTACGAAATATTGATAAAAGTTTATATTATTACTAGCTGTTGCCTGCGTCTCCGTCCGCGTAGAATTTAGAAAATTTTCACGTGCGATGGCGCGATGGCTTATTTCATGTATAAGTTTGGTGTTTCTATACCGATTTCTATGATTCTTTTTTTATTGAATACGTAATAATGTTAACTTCTTTAAATTAGGGATGAATGAGAGTATTATAAACGTAAGAGTAAACAAATATAATCAGAATGCTCCGAACAGCTAAGCTATCAGGAGTTACACGTGTTATTGTGAGTCAACCATAAAATATAGATATATGCTGTTGTGGGATATTTTTTAGACAATTTTATGTAAAATATTTTCGTCATACTTGATTTCTATGTAACTTTAACCATTAAGGCTGCACACGCGACGGAAGCCTAAAAAATGGAGTAACTTCTCCCGTTTTCCCAACATTTCCCTTCACTACTCTGCTCCTATTGATTGTAGCGTGATGAAAAGTATACTATAACCTGCCCAGGAGTATGAAGAATATTTGTACCAAGTTTCATTAAAATCCGTCGAGTAGTTTTTGTTTCTATAAGGAACATACAGACTGACAGACAGACAGACAAAAATTTTACTGATTGCATTTTTGGCATCGATCACTAATCACCCCCTGATAGTTATTTTGAAAATATATATCATGTACAGAATTGACCTCTCTACAGATTTATTATAAGTATAGATTACATTGGTATAATTTATACCCATTCTTACATAAAAAAATTCAACAGACCAGTTTAAACAATCAATAAGTAATGCTTACTTAGTACATTTTTTGTCCACAGTCTCAATACGGAAGAATAGCAATGCTATTCTCATGTGTTGTCTTGTCTCGGTACATAAATAATGGACGTACGATCTCTTTGTCCCGTCAATATGTCAAGTGTGGCCCTCCTCACTTTTCCTGGTGCTGACATAATAATTCCTTTTGCTTTGAGCTTTAATTGTGAAACAAAAAAATATTGATGGCATAGCTTTGTTTTAAAAAGGGGCAATTTGTTGTGAATACATTTATCAGTTGCTATATTTAATGTTATATCGTTTTACGTCTGTTAGCGGTTTTATCTGACACACAAATGAATCTATATTACTATGCCAGAAAACCAATAAATACTTCTCTGTAAATAGGTATGTAGGTATATGCAACACATAGAAAAGTCATTGATAACGCAATGGATTTAAGATTCCACTTTCATATCATATGTCAAAGTTAATATTATAATGTTACGTAAAAAACATGTCTTTCAACAAACTATGAAACCGACTTATATTTATGTAATATTTCAGGATTGTGGGGTTTTGCTATCAATCGATAAATTTATAGGTACCTACTGTCTATACCAGATTCTGAACGTATAGTGAAAAATGTATTTTTTTTTTCAAATTACGACTTTATAGGAATGTATTTGCAACACAAATTAGAGAGGGGTCATAAATTAGAATCCTTGTACCTAATGACATTATAAAACGTGAAAGTTCGATTGCTTGTTTACGAATAGAGTGTAATAAAATATCTTCTTATAGTTATTTACGAAATCATTAATAACCAAATAAAAATAACGGTTCTTTGAAAGTTTTATTTATTGATTTTTTACACAACGTAACACACATTCAAACACACGCACATTCAGACACATTGTAAGAGAGAAAATAAAATTATAAAACATAAAAAAAATTCTAATACACAATTCTATACTTCTTACGAGAAAGAAAATTGTGGTAATTTCAACATAAGGATAGGCTACGAAAAATATATCCTTTGAAATTGTTTATCGTAAATTAGATAAAAATAATTACAAGAAATTTTTGGATTAAATTCAAAATGTGTTTGAATTTAAACGTTATCATTTAGTATGTATTAATAGTAAGTTTTACTATATTTAGTAGGTATAGCTGTATAGCAACTGGTTAAGTAGATATAAACAACATTTCTTTTGCATTCTGAATATATGGGACATGGCTTATGAAGTACGGGAAATTTACCCACTGTGTGTTATTGCTACCTGTGTTAAGATGTAGTTTATATACTCCTCTCCTCCTCTCCAGCCCAATTACGTCCCACAGTTGGGCACGGGCCTCCCTCACTTTGGAGGGATTATGGTCTACTATACCGCGCTGACCATTCGTGTTGGCACAGGGTTTATTTTCGAGCTTTCCGTCTCTTACAGAGGATGTTATCTGTGTGGAATATCCCTTAGCTGACTTTTACAGAACCCTTAGGAGGAGATGGGGTGGTGACACTTGTATTCTTTATCCGTCACCACCCTTAGGTGACAGTTTATATGCTAACAAGTCAAAATCATCCTCGTCATTGCAAGATAATGAGTATACGAGTTAATCACATACAAAGCGGATTAAAATCAAGACACTATCTTGATACCGTACAAGACATTTCCGCCACTAGAACAAACTTTGTTCTAAAGCTACTTAAGATCGAAGGTTAGACAAATTAATACACAAAGCAAGGACATTATGAATAATGTAATGCACTAAATGTTTATAAAAAAATTGAACAAATAAATAGGTAAAGAGCCGGGCTAACATAGACCTTCACAGTACTGATAACCAAATGAAGGTCTCATTTGGTTATCAGTAAGTAAGTAATAATTAAGTAAGTCAATTCATGTTTCAGTTCAGTAAGTTAATCCATGACTAGATAACTTAGGAATACAAGTGTCACCAACGCAATATTTCCCCAGGGTGCTGTAAAAGCCAGCAAAAGGGATCACAAGCGGATAACATTCCTTGTGGGAAGCGGAAAACTCGATTTTAAACTCTATACCAAGACGGCTAGTCAGTGTCGCGTAGTAGACTAAAATACCTCCTGATGCCGAGAAGGGTTGCGCCCAACAATGGGATGTAAATGAGCTGTGAAGAAATATTTCAGTTTGGATACAAGCAGCTTGGATAGTATCGTTTCTGAAAGGGTTTTCACCTATGACAAGTGGGTATAAAATTCTAAAGGCTTTCATGAATTAAAGGTTTCATTAGGTTGTTTGCACTATGAAGGTCGATGTTAGCCTGATTCCTAATCAATCAAGTTGTCTTGCAATAAAGTTTCGTGGAAACAGTTTAACGTATTAGTTTTGATCAAAAGTTTCCAATGAGTAATTTGTGAACGAAAAATAGGTACTTTAATACCTTCTAAGAAAAAGGTAATTATGTCATCACACCTAATTTTTCTTAGTTACATTTATTGTTGTAGCACCTTTACTCTTCTTAACTTTACTTGTTATAAAACAAAGTCGTAATTTTTAAGCTATTGCATAGCTTCTATCGCGGGTCTTGAGCGTGGCGACCGAATCCAGAAATTCCGTAACCAAAATAATCTAACACCGACATACGGACAGACGGACAGACAGACAGACAAAGAAAAAAAATACTGCATAAATAAAATAAATATATAATTATAATTGCATAAGTTGATAAAACGTGCTATGCAATAGCTTTACCGCGGTAGTCAACGAGTACCACACGTCTTTTTTTTGTATGTGTGTCCCATTGTGAGCTTACATCTTCAAATTACGCAACGGATTTTGATGCGAGTTTTATGAATAGATAGACTGGTTCAAGAGGATGGTTTTTTTCATTTGTTTAGGTTCTTTTTTTATTTTCACAATTTTTTGCGTGTGAAGTTGCAGGCCACAGCTAGTGAACTGATTTACGCAAACTGTGAAATTTCGGTGGTAAAAAATCTGGTAAGTGACAGACTAACGGACGGACAGCGAAGTCTCCGTAAATAGGGTTCTGTTTTACCTTTTATTACGCAACCCTAAAACTAAACGAAAATCACGTAATTTATTTGCCAAATCGCTGTTCTACTGCAGCTACAATAAAAGAAGAAAAACCTAAGCCGATGTATCCTCGAAGTAGAGCCGCGCCGACACCTTGCAGCGCCTGTGTGTGAAACCTATGAAGCGCCTCTGTTTAACCGTCTTGGAAAAAAATAGGAGGTTCAATGTTGAGCTGTATTTTTCTTTTCTAAAATCTTGCATTTTCTTATCAAAGGATAACAGCGGTTCTTGAGGAAGGTAGGGCTTGTAAAACTACTTAAACTACTTGCTTTATTATAGACTAGCTGTTGCCCGCGACTCCGTCCGCGTGGACTTTGGAAATTTTTATTTTCGCAATAAATTGTAGCTTATGTCCTTTCTCAGGGTCTAAAGATTGTCTGTGCCAAATTTCATCAAAATCGGTTGAGAGGTTTAAGCGGGAAAACGTAACAGACAGACAGAGTTACTTTCGCATTTATAATATTAGTAGGGAGAGAATTCCTAAGTATATTTTTATTCTAAATGGCACGGCAGTTGTTATTCATTGAATGAGTTTGCGGTTAATTCATTACTTTCCATAAATCACCACAAGTATGGTCTTGTATAGGTATGTGTTTATTTATGTTTAATTATTATTGCAATTAAATATATAAGCTTAGGTATTTTATTATGGTAGGTAATTGCTCTATCTAGATATAATCAACTTGAAATCCGTACCTGGCTTCACTCGGATGACATTATTGATAAAAGTTACGGTTTAATAAGTAAATTGTTGCAACCATAGATTACATTGTTCCTATTTAGGCATTTATATGTACCCTGTTAGGGTTTCGTACTAACAGGTAAAACGTCCGCGTGCCACCAGGCTGTAACTTTGGAAAGGTGACAGCTGGAGAACTAAAATTTCACAGTTTATATATTATATCAATTGATATAACAACAAATACTCATAATCCTCATCCTCCTATTGGTGTAAATGTACGAAACCCTCTGTGTGCAAATCCAACTCGTACTTAGCCACATTTTTAAAAGAAAATATAGTCGAGAAAATATGGTCGAGAATGTGCTAAATAGTCTCGATTGATGGCGTTGTACATCAAAATGCGATATAGACTCATTCGAGTAACATTGTAGTGGAGAAATTGATAACTGTTGGCACGGCCGCAGTAGCTCAGTCGGTAAAGCGACGGAACGATTAATATCGTTGCACACCCTATGTTGCTGTTGCACACGTTGCCAGCACCTCGCAATCGAGGTGCTGGGTTCAAGTCCCGCTTGCGGTGATAATTTTTTCCACTATAATTTAATTTATTAAGAAAATATAGCCTTTGTTCACGGGGGATAAAATATTGTTTTAAAACGATGCAGTAGTTTCAGATCCTGTACAGACAAACAAACAATCAAATTTTTCCACTTTCAAATATTAGTGAAGATAAATCGTAATAATTAACAAGTGCATATTAAATTTTTATATATTGTGGAGCATAAAGATAGAGCTATCTTTTATAGTTACAAAGTATGTTCTAAGTAACTGATAAGACACTATAAATAACAGAAGTGATTTATTATATTTTTTCTAAAGAAAATATCTGTAATTTAATCCTTTATCTGTTACAACGATATCGTAGCTACGAGTAGATGAGGCTATTTTGTGTGTGCTCAGATATTATAATACTCGGAATATAAGCTATAAAAAAACTTTTTTTTTGTAAAGTCGAGTGTGCAAGGACAAATAAATAACAATTAGGGCATAATATTTTCTAGCACTTGCGCGACTCATTTGTTTAAATAAAAGTAGGTACTTTTTACGGATTTAGACGCGTATATTTGTTTCAAATTTTGGCCCGACGTTTCGGAGACTTTGCAGTCACCATGTTCACGGGTGAGAATGAGCTGTAATGTGTCTCCTGCGATCAGTTATTACAGGGTTTACCCACATTCAATTTAATTTTCATTTTACATTGACATAATTTGAAACAATAACACAAAATTTGAAACAAATATACGCGTCTAAATCCGTAAAAAGTAGTTTTATTTAAACAATTAGGGCAATTCTGATGAGTCAAAAAACGGATAATGATTTTTATTTAAATCGGTAAGGTGTCGAACAAGCTTTCGGCCCGCATGATGGTAAGCTGTTAATGGCCTATGGAAAGTTATGCTACTCCATTTTCTTCACAGGCACATCACGTTATACAAAGATACTTAATCTTCTTGCTTTACTAACGCTCCTTTTCCTTTACTATCCAACTTTGATAGAATTTATCAAATCGGACCAGTGCAGTATTTCCTGAGATTCTCTCTCTCTCCAGCTCATTTATGTCCCACTGTTGGGCACGGGCTTCCTCCACTTTGGGAGGGATTTTGGTCTACTGTTCCGCGCTGATCAGGCGTGTTGGCACAGGGTTTATTTTTGAGTTTTCCGTCTCACAATGGATGTCATCTACTTTGACTTTTACAGTACCCTCAGGAGGAGATGGGGGTGGTGACACTTGTATTCTTAATCCGTCACCACACGGAGAATCCTGAGATTAGCGCGTTCAAACAAACAAACTCTTCAGCTTTATTATATTAGTAGGTATAAAGTATACATAATAGTAAAACATATGTAAGCGTTTAGGTATTATTTAATTACCTACGGGATGTTACTTAAGATAACATCTACTATATGAGTAAGTATATGATCGGATCCGTGACGACTTTAACAAAAAACTATACAAAAAAATATCTTTGTGATCATCCAAACGTGTTTCATATATTTTAGAGCTCCTTGCCAAAAGGTGAAACGAAACCGTATTACTGGAGTGTAAAAGAGGAGAAGGCCCGTGCCACTTTGGGAGAGATTACGGTCCACCGCACCAAGCGTGCTAGCACAGCAGGGTTTAGTTTCGATTTCCCTCTCTTACAGTAGATGTTAATTGCCTATGTTGTTCCTTAGCTGGCTCCTACAGCACCGCGGAAGAGAAATGGGATGGCGATACTTGTATTCTTAATCTGTCACCACACGGACCACGGTCTCCTCTATCACCAGGCTGTAATTCAGGCACGGTGTGAACTAGAGAGTTGATATTTCCACAGATGATGTAGGTATATCTGTTGATGCTATAATAATAAATACAAAAATTAGTATAAAATAATAAATATTTAAGGGTCCGATACTACAAACCTTTTTAGTGTAACTTTATAACGACATTATTATTCCGGAATGACGAATATAATAAGATACTAGCTAATACCCGCGATTACACCTGCGCTTATATTTATCGACCCGCCTTCTCTCCAAATATACAACAAACCATAGCAAACTGTACAAAAACACCATCCTCTTAAACCACCCTATCTAAAAAAAACCGCATCAAAATCCGTTTCGTAATTTTGAAGATATAAGCTCACATAGGGACATCCATACAAAAATAACGACTTTGTTTTATAATAAGTAAATATTAACAGTATGGAACCCAACGTGTGTGGGTCCAACCCGTACTTGAACGATTTTTTATATACGTAATTTCTATAATATTTCTTTGTAGGTAAATATCTGTACCTACAGCTTAATAACTAAATTATCAACGACAGTAACGTCAATAAACAAAAACACGATTATGAAAAACCTAGCAGGAAAAGTTATGATAAACTAGGTATATTGGTGTCCGTGTGACGGATTAAGAATACAAGTGTCACCACCCCTTCTCCTTCCAGTGTGCAGTAAAAGCCGGATAAGGAATCTTGTACACAAATAACATTCTCTGTGAGAGACGGAAAACTTAAAAGTAAACCCTCGAACACGCTTGATCAGCGCGGCTTAGAAGACCATAATCCCAAAGTGAAAGAGGCCCGAGCCCAACAGTGGGACGTTAATGGACTGGAGAAAGAGGTATATTGTACGAATCACACATATTATTAGAGTTCCTCTGTGTGAGAGAGAAACCTTGAAAATAAAACTTGAGCCCACACGCTAGGTCAGCGTGGCGCAGTAGACCATAATCCCTCCTAAGGTAGAGACAGCCCGTGCCCGACATGGAGAGCGGGAGACCAAGTTTTGTTTTGGTAACGTTCTGGTTTTTAGTATTCGTTCTTATAGCGGTAACAGAAACACGTCATATGTGAAAAATTTTATTCTATAGTTATATGCGTTATTGAAATAAAGCTTAATGATAGATAAAAAGGTGGACGGATAGACAGTAAATCTCAGTAATAGGGTCCAGTTTCACCTCTTCATACAGAACGATAAAAAAATATCGGAAATCTTTTTCAATGCGTTGTCCGTGCTAAGTGTGATTTTTGTAGATCACTAATTCAGCTACCATATAAGTAGTCTGTTATATACTAGGTTATATATACTACACGTAAATTAGCACGACCTTATTTAACCATTGAAACGTGACTAAGAGTTCGTGAAAAGACATGCTCTACCTTCCTATTTTGGCAAAACTCTATGTGAAAAAGTACGTTAGAATTAAAAAAAAACTAGTATTTTTGTTACAAAATTTCGCCAACTCTGCTGTATATCTCAATACTTATTTAGCTATAATAATTAACACAATTTTAAATGTACATAATCTACAAAATATTAAAATTAAAATGTTATGTGATTTCTTTTGAGTTAAATATTTAGCACTGGCAATACAAGCTCTACCAACTTTATCTTATAAAAAATTGGTCAAGTGCGAGTCGAACTCGCGCACGAAGGGTTCCGTACCATTATCTATGCAACATAAGGCACGTTATTAATAAATGAGCAAACAACACACACAATACTTAATTAATCACGTTTGTTGTATGAGAGCAAGAAACGGTAAAAAAATCATGTTTGTTGTATGGGAGCCCCCCTTAAATATTTATTTTATTTTATTTTTAGTATTTGTTGTTATAGCGGCAATAGAAATACATCATCTGTGAAAATTTCAACTCTCTCGCTATCACCGTTCTTGAGATACAGCCTGGTGACAGACGGACGGACGGACAGCGAAGTCTCAGTAATAGGGTCCCGTTTTTATCCTTTTTCATTCCCGCGTTTTTGTTTGAAAAAAGAATCATTGAACTCCAAAACCTAGATACATAAAACCTTAAGAAATAAAAATATGGTGTAAGCATGATTATTTTTAACATATTATTATCTATGTATCAAGTAGTAAATAATTTGCTAAAGGCGTGAATTAATGAATTAATATTCCATAAGTTATAATAAAATTCGATTGTTCTCTAATATTATATAACATGTAGATACTCAATTTGAATTACAATGCGAGTTGTAAAAGCTCACTATACATACTCGTACCTACCTACATATAGAATTAATAGTACTTCAACAAGTTAAGTTGTACACACACATATATGTACACAAAAATCACACATAAAACACACATAACAATACAAACACACACACTTATACCGAATCCTCGTAATAATTTATAATATTTACTACAACATTAGGTACATACGATTTTTTTAAATAGTTTCAGCATTATCAACCTTAATTCACAGATTTAAAATCTGTTTTCATGCCAACACCGTCTGGCCACCGACTGGTGATCGTGACCCCTGTTTTGTCTGTATGTAAAGCAATACAGTGTTTCTATGTGTTTTAAGATTCTATAAAACTTGATTCTAAACAATAAACTATTAATAAAACATAATTAAGTTTTAAATGAGACTATTAAATGGGCAATGTATAATAATTATAAAATATTTAAATTATAAGTTTAGGAACAAAATTATACTTGAGAGACGAGGACTCTACAATTCATGAAAATATTATTAATATCGTTTTAATATTATAATTTCTATTACTGTGCGTAAATGTGATGTTTAGATATTTTCTACGTGCAGAAAATATTAATTAATAAATTGAGTTACTTCATCAAAACGAAAAAATCTGAATTAAAATTCGCGCCAATCCTCATTGCGTAGAGTATTCAAGCAGGTGCTCATTTATCTCTACCATTTAACTGGATATTAAAATCACTACGTGCAGTTTTCTATGACTACAATGATAACAACAATGTACAAACTCTGGTTCCAATCGTTAAGACTTCATATCAGTTAAGTTTTATCGAAAAGTTTCAGTTAATCACAAATTGAAATGCCTTGTGCTAGCCAATCTATCAATGGAGCCTCAACCGATCACAAGCCGGTATGGCGTGATAAAGCTGTAATGTGATTGGTTGAAGTTGACGCTATATCTATTTTAGTCAGAAGCCAGAAGGCGCGCGCCTCGCCGGTTGCGCATGTGTGTACGCGATACGTGTTGAATCGATGTGTGCGTGTGTTGTTGAGGCGCGTTCTCTGTTTACAGCGCGGTGCTGTGGCCGGCGAGCGCACGCATTCGACACTGTGTATCGCGAAATCGAGTTTTCCGGCGGCTGCCGAGCTGAATGAGCGTCTATGGTGTTTTTCTCACAGTTTATTAGTGATAATACATGTCGGACGTTAGAAAAACATTCGGAAGCCAAATCGACATTTAGTGTAAGAGCGTACTTTTAGTGCAGCTCATAAAAATATACGTGTTTTCGGCGGATGCGATGAATAAATTTTGCAAATCAAGTCTGTGTGTCAAAAAGGTTCGTGAGAGCTATGTTTTGATCGGTCGGCGTGAAGTGGATGTGCCGGGCGGTGCGGATGCGATTCGGCTCGCACTCCTCATCCTGATATCAGTGAAATTGAGGCTTTGCTGCAAGTTGTTCTCAGAGCAAGCCATCAGTGAAAGGAACAGCTGCGCCAGAAACATCCAGAGAGACTTGTTGGACACCCGGCAGACAGCGGCCGGCACGTGCTGAGGTAGGCGATGCTATTACGTGTGACCTTGGCTTTTTTATTTCGCTATAGAGATCCGCAGAACAGATGTTAATTGACAAAATTTTCTTTTCAAAATATATTATTTTCTGTTCGCTAACAACACTATCCTTTACCGATTAACACCCTTGGGAGAACTCCAAGAATATTTTTCTTCACATGTTGCTGCTAAACGATAGTAGTTTATTTTGTAAATATTAATTTAATAGACAACATACGTTAGCACTTACAGTTGTGTTGATATTGATGTTCACATTTCAAATTACGATATCCACATTTTCTGATCACGTTTAACGTAATTTTCATGTAATAAATTATGCATGTACATATTTGCATAGCGTTGGAAACCGGATCTTGAAAATGTACATCAATTACCTAAGTAAAAAATATACTTGAGACGAAATAATTTTAATCCTTTTAGCAAAGATATAACAAAATGACAACATCTAATATATAAAATTCACGTGTCACAGTGTTAGTTACCGTACTCCTCCGAAACGGCTTGACCGATTCTTCTCTAATTTTACATACATATTCAGTAGGTCTGAGAATCGGCCAACATCTATTTTTCAAACTTTTTTTTTTAGTATGGCAAAACAACGTTTGCCGGGTCAGCTAGTAATAATATAAATATTACGTAATTATCTTTGACATCGATATGTTTAAATAATTGACAGATAAATACGATAAAGAATGTTCATAGGTGATAAAAATACCAGACGTATTGATACGAACATATGGTATAGCGCATCATAATAGCATTGTTTAAACAAAAAACGGCATAGGGTTCCTACCTCGGCACTTCTGCTACTACCTCATAATAACAAAGGTTCAAGAAAACCAGATTTATGCTATATAGATAACTAGTTAGTTACACGGATGTGACCAAATGCTTCATGACAATATTCCATAAGTTTCCTTCCTCTCAACTTTTAGGTACCTAAATTGCTGTGTGTTGTGTGGTTATGCGTATGAAACTTGTATGTTTAGTAAAGTAAACCATTGTTTAAATATTAGGGATTACAAAACACGTATTTATTTATTGTTATGTCTGTTATTGATCTGTTATTAGGTACATACATAAATTAATAACATTTTAAAATAACTAACTAAAAACTGCTATTGAGAAAAATATTTTACGTAATGGTTTCATGTTTTTGGATTATGGTACAATCAACTTAAGATTGATACAAGAAGAAATTTTGCGTAATTAAATCATTTGTAACTACTACAGTAGCCAAATTTATTGCAATTCTGTTGATACATTGAATTTACATTTTAGTAAAAAAGAGCAAGGTAAAATTCTTGAATTAAATATGCAATAACACCAGAGGAGGCAAAGAGCAGAAAAATAAGTATTAATTTAATAACAGGTTAAATGGTTTCACAACACTTAACCTTATTTAAGGGTTATCGTTGTCAAAGTTAAACATATATTTAAAGGCAATTGTTAGGTTGGCCTAATATCAAGTTGCGTCGGCTGGCGTACTTATTGGCGCCATTGGTCCGTCGTCAAACAATATGTCGTAAAATAATTGCGAAAACACAAATTTTTAGCTTTTAGATTACAATATACAATGTAGCTATTGATGATTATTTCATTGTGTATTTTGGTTGCAAGTGTAATCGTAATCCTTGGCAAGCTGAACTGTTTTTACTTTTAGGCAGTTTATTTTCAGAATTTGTAGCTTGCAAAGTCGGTTGCCGAAAATTACAAATATATTTTGGTAGAGCGAGGCTCCACTAGTAGTTCTATATGGTCATAAAAGTCACAGATACAGTACATTTGTATTTTTTTAACTATTTGTTTTGGTTTTGTGTATGAAGCATGGTTTTGCATGAACCGAATATATTTTAAGCTGTAGGAGGTAACTGCACATTTATTATAAGAGTTGTATAAAGACACAGTTTATAGTCATTTAGGTTTAAGAGACAGCCGTCTAGGAAAATAAACAACGCCAAAGTTAAAATTGCAAGCGGAATTGGGTAGCAGTTTTCTAAATTGACATTCATTATCAGTTATGAAAGTATGATTACGTTTTTTTTTTGCATTAACGTATGAAATTCACTAGTTCTACTTATGCTTATCATAATACATAATCCGGGATATTACAAAATAGGTGAACAATAAATTACACGTTTAATAGCTTTGCATTGCAAACGACATTTTATATTTTGGCCGCTGAAGGTTACGAATGCATGAATGAATGTATATTAACGAATATAGAGCATACGTAATATTATCATTCAGTAATAAATTGGTATATAAATTGCTTCATAATAGTAATTACTAATTTGCTGGATGTTTAATAAAATGCCATCTGTTTGATAAAGAAAAACTTATAAATAAGTTAAGTCAATTTTAAGACATACAGAATGATGTAGTAACTAGGTAACCATTATTATGGGACTTTAGAGAATTTTTTACCGATAGGCTACTTCGAAATATAAATTATAGCTGTTGCCAGCAACTTTGTACGCGTGGAATTTAGAAATCAAACCTTAACAAATTATACAAAAAGCCATCCTCTTGAATCACTCTGTCGTTTAAAAAAAGCTGCATTGAAATCCGTTACGAAGTTTTAAAGATACAGGCTCACCTAGGGACATACATGTTCCAAAATAAGATACGTTAGTAAAATTGATTAGATAGAGCATAATTATTAAAAATTGTTTCTTTTTGTTTTCTTGTATATTAATTCTGCAGCATAAATAAGGTTTTCATAGAGGTCATTGCATGGCAATAGTTCTTAAAGCGTGTTCTCATGATATTTTGTTGTTGTATCACAGTTGATATAGCTAGATAAATGTTAATTATATAATTATATAACTATAGCAAAATTAGCAAATATCGAAACTTATACAACATTTCAGTCTCACATAGACATATTGTATTGTAATGATTGACTAACTGTAATTTAGGATTCATATACACACCACCAATGGAAAAAGGGTGCTAAGATAGAAGAGAAGAAAATGATTGCAGTTAGTAGAAATAACAGAGAATATTCACAAAACTAGAAGCTACTTAGTCTACCTACTAACTACCGCAATAAGAGAATATTTAACTTTTTACCGCGATCAAATAATTTGTCGACGGTACAAAGTCTTAACACTTACATCACATATATAAAGGTGTTTATCGTAACATAAGTATAGCTGTCAGGTATTAAGTATTTATAAATTGACGGCACGTAAATAAAATTGAAGTGTGAAGTCCATTCATTTCGGAATTATCTTTTTGTAGAGTTCGTAGAGTGCGTGCGGTAACGGAATGATCGTGTATTGGTTACTTGATTTATTAACTTATTTGATAAAATACTTGCATAAGATAGTAGAAGACTGAAATATGATTAGGATTTTATATATTTGAACGTTCCTATTTTCAATTTGATTTAAAAGAAAGTAGAGAATACAAGAATTATCATGTCAGAACGGACCACCAGTCGTAAAGAAAATCTCTATTAATTTACTCTCCAAACATAAAAAAATCTGACGTTAAGTAACTCCTAACTATACTAAGTAATTGGAAAACACAATATAATTTCTTTGCAAAGTGACAAATTTAACACAAATACCTATAACTCTACAAACACATGTAGTATCTCAAACTAGACATCTTGATTGGTTCTCTTCGCCCACACAACGATTTTTTATAGTGACCGTACATCAAAAATAATAATTGTTTTACCAGTATGCTTCCAGCTTCCTTTAATAAAGGTCATTATGTACGTCGTAGAGCTAGCATTCATTTTAATGAGATAATATCCGAACATTACGGATCAAATTTCTAGTCTGGAAACCTAGATTCATTTATTGGTGTTATTTTAGGATAAAGACCTAGACTCTGTGGTTTCATTTAAGAAATCTGTTGATGAATTACACCTACTTGGTTTTTGTAATATTTACTTTTTTTTTCTGTTTATTATATGAATAGCCAATTTAGAAAAACCTTTGTAGATAAATAAATAAATATTCATGAACATTTTCACACAACGTCCTCTGGTCCCAAGCTAAGCTTATATGCTTGTGTTATGGGTACCAGAATACGGATATACTACATATACTACTTTTCTTTTGTAAATACATACTTATAATACAAATTATAAACACCCAGACGCAATATAAACATTTGTATGACAATTAGAAAAACCACACAAATGATTGTCCCGAGCGGGAATCGAACCCGTGACCTCTTGATCGGCAGTCCGTTACATGACCCACTCAACCACGAGGCTCGTCATTTTGTAGGATACTTATAGCCGTTGGATCGATGAATATTTATTTATTTATTTATTTATAAACGGCCTCACTATCGTCCACCGGTTTGCTCTATAAGAGAAAAGAATTTGCTCTGCTCAACCCCTTGTTATAAGGGGTCATTTTCGTGGTTTTTGTGAATATTATCTGCTTTTAAAGCCTTCAGCTGACTTTTACATACCCGATTTACGGAAATTGTGTGGTGCTATGTTTATTCTTAATGTGTCACCACAAGGACTTTACTTTTTATTTAGGTTTATTATCATAATACAAATTCTAAAATCTATAGCTGCATAATAAAGTTAAGAATGCACACATCCGTGTTAAGAATATTCAAGCAAGCACACATGAATCAACATGGCCTCCACACATCTGAATGGATGTTAATTAGTACGTTTGTTTTAACACTCCAATATTCACATGTGTACACACATAAAACACTCACACACTTACACGTCAATATGAACACTATGTATTCATGTAGTATAATAGATCTTTATGTTTTAAAATAGCTTGGAAAAAAACTTTGGAAATATATTCAGCATCAAGCACATAAGATTTATAAGATTCAGTGAAATAAGTTGACAAAATAACTAAATTGCAAGTATTTTTATGCCACATGTAAGCAAGTAAAACCTTCACACATATACATTTGGTAAGTGTTAATTGATCGTGAGAATAATATGATCAAACTTTTGTTATTTCTTATTTAAACAGTATTTAATCACTTCCTACAGTTAAAAGGGCGGAAGTCATGCCTTTACAGAAATAATAAATTAACGCTTTTGGTGTTTCAATTCGATGTTTCTTTAACATGTTGTGACCTTGAGAGAAGGTCAATTTGAGAGCTACATTTGGGAGGAGTATTGTTGCGACACGCATTATAATTTCAACATACAGAGTTTGTTTGTTTTTATATTGTGTATTCGGTAATTTTCGAGTGGACGTCGATCACTTAAAGTGGGCTTTGAAGGACCAATGTCAACGCCCACGCATCTTAACACGTCGACAACAAATTATATGATGATTGAAACGTGCGGTAAACAATAAATACAATCCTATAATTATAATAAATTTTAGATTATTTCATATGCATAGTTTTATTCATTTAAATATCTTTACTTATTATATAACAAAGTGGTTATTGTTGTATGTATTTGGATACTTAATTAGGGACAAAATCGTTGTATTTATATAAGTTGGTACATATTATTAGGAATATGTACCAACCTATGTAGGTATATATAAAGCTATAGCTAAAGACCATCTTAATGCGATACAATGATTAGACATTACATATCTCCGCAATAGGAATTAAAACCGAAACTTTGTATACGGATATTAAAATATTTTCAAATCCCAAGGCACATGAAAAGTTACTTAAAAAGTTACGAATTCGTATAAAATCTTAATTTGATGAAATACCCTATAATTTATCTCCATTTTATTTTACTATTAATCGCCAAATATAGACATAGGAATACATTAAAGAAATTACTATGAATAAATTGATGGCCAGTCGTGGGCAGGGAAATGGAATATATTAGAGATACGTGAACTTGTTTGAATAGAAATGATTGAATTAAAGCGATTGATTTATATGAAACATAGGCAGTGATGGTTCATTCATGAAGAATATTATTAAACAAGTCCACCGACGACTATTTGTGTGGAATCACTAATCAGTGAACATAACAAATAGATGAATATTCACAAACATTTAGTTCCGCGTATAGACTAAAAAGATACCTGTTATATTATGTTACCTGTTACAGGTTACAGTAAATAATAATACAATCCAATGCAATAAAACTTAACTATACACACAGAAAACGGCGCAAAACTCGAATTAAATAAAAGTCTTATATTATATTATATTTATTACACCAATATTGATATTTCACAAGAACTCTATGTTTAGTATTAGTCCCTAGGTAGTATATATTATATAGAATCAGAATAAGATAATGATAATTTTCTTCTCTTTCTCTCTCTCACCAGCCCATTAGTCCGACTGTTAGGCACGGGCCTCCTCCACTTTAGAATATTTTATGCTAGCGGACCAGGCTTGTTGGCATTTCGCGCAGTTTCGAGTTTTCTCATAGCTGACTCTTACTGAACTCTGGGTAAAAAATGGGGTGGTGACACTTGTGTTCTTAATCCTTCACCATACGGATAAATTTTAAAACAAAATTTCCGCGTCTAAAGTTAATGCGTAAAAGGCTACTTAAGTAATGGTCAAGTTACACTGTGTTTCAATATCAAATTTTATGCTTAACCTAACAGCGTTTTCTAATAAACATTGAACACATAAAGCTATAGGTATATCCCTATATGTAGAACGAAGTAAACGGACACACGGATAAGATTGTTTACTCTTAGCCAATATTTAAGATCTCACAAACGGTTCAGGCCGAGACGGCTTGGACGGCCATTTGCAATTGCAAATTTTCCGAGATAAAAATTATCTAGCAGGGCTTAATTAAGATTAAGTGGTGAAGATACGACCAATAAATTAAACGCATTTACTAAAGGCGTAAAGCTGAAGGTTTTATACTAAGTATTAAATATTATAGTCCTTGTGTTGTAATGTGCTTGTTATATTACAATCAAGATATATTAAGAAGGAGATTCTTACTTAGCCCGATTAATAAAATGATACTTCGCAAATATATGAAGTACCTATAATTTTTTCTATTTTTAGAGAACTGTTCTTGCTATCAACATCAACATAAAAAAAAAATACATTTTATATTTTTATTAGATACAAAACTCTGTTATCGAAATAAACTTTACAAAAATAATCGCTGTTTCATTTGCATACAAAACAGCAGCATTAAAATTATTCATGATTTTATATTTTTTTCAAAACTGTTATCCTTTATCAGTAAATGAACATTGCAAGGCCAAATACATGTTTGCAAATTGGCGAGAAAATATCATCACAGTTATCGCAAAAGATATGGCACTGATAAAGAAAGGAGTGTCAGTGCCACGCGACCCAAGACGCATTCTATAATCAGGTTACAGGTCGCGACAGGAATGACTACATATTACTAATGTACCATTAACCTTGCGAGCTATTTAGACGTTCCATTTTCGTCTCACAGATTATATTTAGCAATTTCAAATGAAATTTTTCATTTGGCCATAACAAACGAATTACTTGATGTATCTTGTAAATAAAATGAAAATATTCTTAAATAACAATATTGAATGCTTATGAGGTATTTAGCGTTATGACTAAATGCCTCTAAAGGTGTAAACGGAAGTGTTTTCATACACACATATAGTTTATTAAATACAAATTACATACTCACGATTTTTAATACTGAAATTCTAAGAATTCACAGCGATACTCAGTTGGATCTAAAATATTTTTTATAAAACAAAATATTTAAAAGCTTAAGATTTGTACTCTATGGTCTTATTCATAATGACTTATCGGAACTTTAAAAGTTAATTAAAATCGGTTCGCTAAAATTATCAAAAATTTTTATTCACAATACTTAATTTACGATAAAATGTTTATTATCTCTCCGATAAAGTTATTGTTTAAACTTCCGATAAGTCATTATGAATAAGACCATCAAAATAGGATGCTTAGAACCAAATTACCATTACCGCATAATAAACCAAAGCCTATATAAATTCGAGTGATCAATCATTTCTTTGCTCCAGGTTTTAACTAGACCTGATAAAAATCATAGAACTGATTTTTATAAGAACAAAAAAAAATGCCTTATCCGGTAATATTTTAATAATAATATGGTGCGTATTACTATAAAAAAATGTTTTTTTTTTTCAAAGTCAAAGTCAAAGTCAAAGTATTTTTTATTGTGGACAAATAGGTACATAAGATGTTGAGATCAAATTAACAGGTTTCACTATGTCCTGCCATTTAGATTTTTACGTCGGGAATGCATTTACGAACTTTGTGTGGGAATCCCGGGTCAGAAACGGACACGGATTACCCACTAAACCCCACGGTGTTCCTCCTCGCCCCTTGGCCGGGCCATGGTAGTCACTCAGGTATTACCATGACCCGATCAAGGGTGGCCCCCTATCAGTGGGGGCTCACTGTGACGGGGCGGGCCCTAGGCCCCCCCGTCAGACCGATGCCTCTCCCCAGAACACGTAAAGAGGTCATCCGCCGCTGTTGGCGCGACAGGGCTTCCGACCTGCCGCGCGCGGCCTCCTTGTTGGGTGGGGCCGCCAGCTATTGCACGCCGACGACTCCTACCCGGGGGCTATAAAAAATTATTACTGAAATAATAAACTCCGTGATTAAAATATTTTGATTCGATTAACATAAACTACTGCTACAAGTATTGTAAAATCATATAATATTAAGACTGTTTTAGTTATCTTGTTAATGCTAAAAACAAACATTTTAATATCCTTCAAGGCTAGAAACTTGTGAATAAGTGCAACTTTTGAGCACAACTAGGTCAATCGATAGCGCACTCTTGATTGCGATAAAAACTGCTTCTCTGTATCAGGCCATTAATTCTGTAATTATCGCGCTGTCTGAACATCAAACGCACCGCGCGACTCTACGACAAATTTGTACAGGCCGATAAAGAATGCAACTAATGAGGTGTATATTATTATAATAGTTTACTAAAGAATAGGCACATTTATCCGGATTTGTCCTAGTTTAAGAAGCATCTATTGACCGTATGGTAGAGTTTTCTAATAAGGGTCCAAAATTTATTCTTCAGGGAGGTAAATAGAAAAACATTAACTAAGATGCAAAATTTCTCTCGAAAAATGATTTTTCAGGGACAGACAATAAATAAATATCCTAATATCCTGGGCCTAAATATCCGATGTTAAACAGGCGTCGCGCGTCGGCAATCAAGGTGATAGCAGCCCTACTGAAGAACATTACCTGCAAGAAGACCATTCTAAATCATTAAGCTGTTTCGTTGTGACAGTATCGTTATTATATTTTTAACCCGAGATAAATTGGTACAAAGAGGTTACTTAGACGAACATGTAGGTACCTATTTTAGTGCAATGTTTAAGACAGTTTTTATGTCGTCTATAAAACATGTAAAATGTAGGTCAGTGGATGAAACATCAAGCCGTCCATTGTTCTACTAAACAAGCGCGTCCATTAGGCTTTGTGTTGAGTTTGAGCTCCAAATTGCTTTTAATTGGAAAGTGAGTTTGGTGTTGAAAAAGCTCCTTGTTTTGACCGAGAGGTTAAAGTTCGCATATCGCGGAGATGGCTCAATAACTATTTATCGACGCATATTATCGATGACTGATATTACAAATAATTTCCTTTTGCAAATTAACTTTAGTATGTAAAGACAATTCGTACCAATTCTATTGCGCCAATAACTAAACAAAAATGAAATCTACTACGTACTTTTCATCATTTCATCTCATATTATGTTGTACAAATTCATATTAACTTAACGATTTTCGTATGTATTACACATTGTTTTTAAGAGGGTACTGTACTCCTAATTTAGGTATTTGCCTTAGGTATTGCTATCCCTATTCCTAAGCACTGTGCTGAAAGGGACAAATATAGCTGAAACAGATTTTACCTACAAATTCTTTGAAAAAAAGACGTTTCGTACTCCCCTTTTTTCTTCGCTTAAGTTAAACCGATTTTGATTGTTTTACGCTATATTATAGATGAAGAGTATATCTATGCTTGTATCACTTTATTTTTTGGTAAAATGTTACTAAATATGTATGATAGGCGCTGCAACTTTACCTAAAGAAAACCAAAAAAAAACAGGATTTTCGGATGGTCATATTTATTTTCGTTATTACGTATAAGACATTTATTAGTAATATTTTATAACAAACATTTGTTATGTTTTGTATTAAAACCGAATTAAAGAAGGAAGTGTCATATCAGTGTGAAAAATTAAGCTATATTAACAAGTTTTAACATTTATCATTACCTACATTTCCTTTATTGATAAACTTATTAGCATTGGCTATTAATAACAAAAAATAATTTATTAGCATTTAATAGTTATGCAGGATTAAAAACAACTTAAAAATTTAAAACTCATTTACATTCTGGGATAGCTAATATTCAAATTGAAAAATCATTTTAAATAATATAATCATTATGAAAAATCATAATCATATCTTATATTATTTTAGATAGATAAAATTTTATCCCAATAATTACGTCTTACTTATTTAATTAAAATTTTGTGTGTATCATATGTATAGATTTGTTAAGTAGAAATAATTTCGTCACATTATATAAATGAATATAAAACTTAACACAGGTAACTAATGCTATTAAAGTTCACGTAAATATGATAATATTTCAAATAGTTATTCCCAAGGTGTCCGATTGTTTGACCAAAAGTCATTTGGCAAAACTACACTTGCAAAAAACGTTTGGCAAAACAACGAATTCGCCTATTGATCATTTTACTACTGATCATTTAACAAATGCTTCATTTTGCCAAATGATCAACACTTATAGTGACATTTTATAAATGATTACTTTACAAAACTAACATTTGGCAACTGATATCAACTGATTTGATTGATTTGATTTGATGAAATTTGGTATTCTTGTTAAAATGACCACATGTTGCACAATTTTTTGCAAAGCTACTGCTCTGGATTTTCCTAAAAGTGAATACTATAAGTATTAATTGATATATTTTATTAAATATAGATTGATAGAATGAAAAAGAAAATATATTTTACATTATTTGCCAAAATAAATACTTATTTACCCGTTCGCCTTTGGAGATATATATCTCTTTTATTAGATTGGTTTAGGTTAGGTTAGAACTTTAACCTCAAAGTGTGTGCCCCAGAAGTGACTTTAGGGCATTTCAGCCTTTAATAATGATTCATGATGATATTGATACATTTAAAATAACTTAATTTACGAAACATATCATTTGGTGAAATGACAAAAAGGTCAATTGATATTTGAATACTTGACACATTTGTCAAGTGTAATGTTTGCTAATGGATCATTTGCTAAGTAAGTTTTTGTAAAATGATACTTTTGTCAAGTGTATTGTTTGCCAAATGATCACTTGGTGAAACGTTGTTTGTCAAATGATCATTTGTCAAAAATTTTTTGGTCAATCATTAGGGAACCTATTCCCAATCTATACTTCTAATATTATAAAGATGAAGAGTTTGTTTGTTTGTTTGAACACGCTAATTTCAGTAACCGCTTGTCCGATTAGAAAAATTCTTTCAGTCTTGGCTAGTACATCTATCGAGGAAGAATTTAGGCTATACAACTAAAGGCTGCTACGGAGCGAAGCATCCGAGAAAAATGTTGCGACAATTCGGAGAATTTTCTAAATTCCACGCGTTTTAAATCTCGTGCAACAGTTAGTAGCCATAGAAATAGTTCTATACGTCTGCAAGACATAAAATTTAGAGCTTAACCAATGCTGAATATTCAAGACCAGAACGAATGGTATATTCATGGTTATTATAAACTCTCAAAAGCCATTTTGTGTTAGTTACACAAAATGGCTTTTGAGAGTTTATTTCGTTAGTTTCTAGGTATAAAATGCAGTAATAAAATATGTGTACTATAGACATTAAACATCCTTTTACAAAAAAATCATAAGGAGTATGAATTATTGTACAGAATGTATCATAACTAAACTTTCCCTAAAAATTGTTTTATTTTACACTTTAACTGAAACAATTTGCTCGGACGGATATGAAAGCATTAGCCACTAATATCATATTAAATTAATAACTATAGGTTTTGTCGTATTATTTCGTAAATACGACATAGTTTACTAGTTCTTTGATGAATGACATCAAACTACGTAAAATCCTAGATATAATAAAAAGTTTTTTTTTTAATTTAGGTAATAATTTACTAAAATCAAATACTTAAACCATAATAATCTTGAACTCACTGTATTTCATTAAAACTCGTGAGGTCAAATATCCTCAACTGATTGTTTAAATACTGAATTATTTTGTAATATAAAAATAAGAGGCTTATAAATTAGATATAGTCATATAAAAAAACATGAGTGGTGTCCTCAACCTCTCGCAGGTGTGGCCAATCACGAGCTTGGCCTCATTAGGTTATACAGACATGAGCATTAATACATATGAAACGTTTTATTTACTATTACATATATCATTTAGACAAAAACTTATTGAGTTGCTAGATTTTATTTTCGCATGCTGTAATTGCTAGACAGATACGTATATATACATAAGCACCGACATGGCAATTTTTGATGAGCTGGCTGAGATCATAGAGCTCTTTATTTTCCCACTGTTGGGCACAGGTCTAAGTTTTGAGAGGATATAATATGGTTTACTATGCGCAGAGGCGTATTTTGAAAATTAGCGCCCCGGGCCATTTGATTTGACGCTCCGGGCCAAATTAATTTACCGCCCTATACATTAATAGAGATAGAGTAGATTTTAAACTTATAGGCTTTCGCCGCCCTTCTTAGGCTGGCCGCCCCGGCCCATGAGCCCTATGGCCCTAGGGTAAATTCGAGTTTGTAAAGATCTTTAATATCCCACTGTTAGGCACAGGCCTTCTACGTTTTGAGAGGATTTATGATTTACCTACTATGCCACCCTATGAGTTTAGTAACAAATTTTCGGTCTCGCATAGGTGCTATTATCAGATTATATTATTCTCGAGCAGGCTCTTACTGCACCTTAGGGAGGAAATGGTGTGGTGACACTTGTACTCTTAATCCGTCAGTATACAAACACTTAACTAAACACACTTCTCTCTCCACCCCATCACGTCCCACTGTTGGGCACGGGCCTCCTCCACATTGGGAAGGATTACGGTCTACTGTGCAGCGCTGATCAGGCGTGTTGGCACAGGATTTATTTTTGAGTTTTCCGTCTCTGACAGAAGACGTTATCTTATAACAATATCCCTCAGCTGGCTCTTACAGCACCCTCTGGAGGAAATAGGGTGGTGACACACACACACACACACTTACAACTTATATATAGTTTAGTGTACGTATACTACCACTTAGTAATTAATTCAAATTCTTTACGTATTTAATTAGTGGGAATTATTATTTATATATTTAGAAACTTATACGGGAAGACATTTCAAACAATTGTTTAGACTGGATGTAAATTTAATTGGCTTAAAGAGGCAACAAACCACTTAAGAAATAACGAGTATTTACTAAGTGATAACCTTATTAAGAATATTCTGTCTTAATTCTGTTTATGTTATGTATTTTTTATTCAAATTAAAAACCTTTTGTTAGAAGGGTACCCAATTAAAGAGGTGCTTCAGGACCAAATTTTAGCAGGTTATACGGCAATTGTATATTCAGGAAAAGTTCTGCATAGTAAAAAATTTTTATATGTACTTATTTAATTAAATTACATATTATTGTTATAGCATATAAATCATATAAATAAATCCTTCAAGTATTCTTATCCACTAGCAGGACAATAGTACGCTATGTGCAAAACCAAACTTAAAGAAAAATGAAAATTTGTTTAAATAACACATTTTACGGATTTAGACGCGTGTATTTGTTTTAAATTTTAGCCCGACGTGCATAACTTAAGGGCCTACATCAATATTATCATCGACATGTACCTATTAACACAGCTAGTAGGTAGATATAGAAAATGAAGAATTAGGGATATTTTTTTGTTTACTCAAAATCTACTAAATATATTTTAATTCCGGTTTACGTGTTTCTATATATTATAGTTACTTATGTTTTTAAAGTTATTTCATTAGTTAATACGCGAGAATAGACCGACAAATGTAAAAAATAAAAATTGTGAGAGGTTGTTTCGCTAAGACTTTCTATCGAGAAAACTTTTTTCAATCGCGTTTCTGAGTTTATGCTAGATTATATATTGAAAAAACATATACTTAAAAATTAGAGCTCTAGCCATTCAATCTTCAATTTCAAAACTTCGTACGTAGAAAAATGCACAAAGCTATTTTGGTATCCTCTTAACAAAAAAAATGAATACATGTTTCGGTGTATTTTGGTTAATCGTGTTATTTCGTTGAACACATTTATATTATTAAAATCATCAGTCTATATACACAGTTTTTAGGGTTCCGTACCCAAAGGGTAAAAACGGGACCCTATTACTGAGACTTCGCTGTCCGTCCGTCCGTCTGTCACCAGGCTGTATCTCAAGAACGGTGACATCTAGACAGTTGAAATTTTCACAGATGATGTATTTCTATTGCCGCTATAGCAACAAATACTAAAAATAAAATAAATATTTAAGGGGGCTCCCATACAACAAACATGATTTTTTTACCGTTTCTTGCTCGATAACGATGCCTTATGTTGCATAGATAATGGTACGGAACCCTTCGTACGTGAGTCCGACTCGCACTTGACCAATTTTTTATAATAAACTTCAGTTAAAATTGCTGAATTGTATTATCGACATTATCAAAATTCATTTTTGGTTAAGTTTAGTTTTGCATGTCTTATTACAACCAATCTTCCGAATTCGAATAGTGCTATATGCATAGTCATAATAAAAATTTCTATTTTAATCCCTTTATGAATAATATTATATTTATTTTCAAGACAGATGTAATATATTCCGTGTAACATGTCTGATATATCTTGACATGCGTTTAATTTCAATCCCAGCTGATTTACGAAGGTTAATATGAGCACGCTTGCATTTTGTTTGAAAGTATCTATGCTAGACCTAATAACGGCGTGAAGGTTATGTGTGGGTAGACATTGTTTTTATTTCTTTATGAATCTACTCAAGTTACAGATCTCCAGAGTTTTAATGGATTTGTAAAGGAGCCAGGAGGGAAGTGATAATATTTTCTAATAGAGGTGACATCTCAAGGTAACTAAATAGTTATTTGAGTGATGCTCTGCATCTGCTATGTACATCCATTTCTTTTAAGTACTGTTCGCTATGTAAATGACCATGATATCCATTTGATAATATAAAAAAAAAAAAAAAAACTTGAGAGGTGTCAAGGGACACCCGGATGGAACGAAGTTCCTTTCGATTAATTTTTTTTTTTTATTATTTATTATTTACAAAAAACCTGTATACACTCAACAAAAATAATCGTCGCGACACCACACTGTTCAATGCGAAATAGAAATGAAAATATCTGCCTTGCTTTCTATAAGAGAGAGAGAGACAGACAGAGAAACATGCGACGCCGCACAGCTTACAATAGCTTACTATAGCAAAAAGTGTCGTGACAACTTTTCGTAAGAATTTTTTCCGTCTAGCCCCCTTTCACAACGCGCGATAAGGAACTTCGTTCCAATATGAAAATAAAAGCTGTAAGAATTGGTCAGGTTAATCATATTTCCTTCTTAGAAAAAATTAATATCACGAATAACTACAGTTACACGTCCTTCTCGGGGAAGGTAGAGACTACAGAGCAACGTTTTATACGATGAATACAGATTCTCTTAGCTTTATTGCTACACATACATCTAGTCATATAATATATTATGTGCGTCGTTTGCGAGTACCATGCACCTGACTATTTTGAGTAATGTTTCTGATGATATTATTCCAAAATATCCCTTATAGTTTGTAAATTCCCACTAGGATGTTAAACAAAGAGACAAAACACAGCATAAACTAAACATGAAACTAAACTGGACATGTAGAAATTATTGTTAGAAATTATTAACGAGTATACAGTAGAAGACTAGGTTAGGAGGTAATTATAGTAGAATTATCATCACTTGATTCTACATAATATACGACGCTACATACGCGTAGAACTTATTGCGTAAGACATGTAAACAAAGTATATTTTTATTAATTTATATGAATATATGGTATGCGTAGTTTCTAAAAAGTTTTTACAAATAAATAACATTCAAATGTCAGCATTTTGAATTAAATCAATGTTACCAAGCATATCAAATGACCAATTAGCATTGTTTAATTATTTTATAAAAAACTAAAATTAATATCTCTCACACATCGTGGGACTTTCGAAAAATACCTATATTCATGAACATATAAATAATATCTAAATCTCAGATTTTATAATTTTGTTGGATGCATTTAATATATTTTTGTAGATCTTATCCGAGAGTTTTGGTGTGTGGGCGGAGACTACCATATAAGTGACAAAATGCAGCGAAATGTCTAATTTATGTAAGCTTAATTTGAGGTCGATAGCCGTACAAATATATATAAATCGCTTTATACATCATTTCTCATAAATAACTAACGAAAAATAATATTCAATCTTTGATCCATCATATTTAGATTTAGCTAGTCACTAAAATATTCATATATATTATATTGAATTCCATATTAACTACGTTTATTATGACAAACTTTGATGGTCACCTTTTGGAAAGTTCATTGTAATAAAATGTTATAAAAAATTGCCATAATCGTTGAAAATATCTTCATCGTTTCTTTTCAATTTATAAATTAATCAATATTTATGGAAAATTTATCTCTAAACTATAATCCATGAAACACGACCACAGAAACGTTCACTATTCAGTCATAAAATCCACAATAATGAGGTTTTATTCATTGAATAGTGATATAAATAAAAAATTAATGGAATCTGAGAGGCTTTTCGTAATTCTATTGAAATAAAGGTTAAATGATTTAATTGAAGTAAGATGTCTATTATAAGATACTATAACTGATCAAGCTGATAGTATCTAATGTTCGGCAGTATTTTTTTTAAATAATAGAGTTTTCCAACACAGTTAACAGTTTTCTTACAAATTATACACTATGTTGTAGGTACACTAAGTCAAAACGGTGCGATTAGCGGAGATACAAAGCAAAATTTAAAAATAACCAGACTGTCATGTGATCCATAAAGAAAAATAATAATCACAATGATTAAACGGTATTCCATTACGAGGTATTATATGAGTCCGAGAGCTGAGTAAATACATCATAATCGATGAGTTTCGTTACCCAATAACCACAAATATTCACATAAATAATTTCCTTTTAATTCTCAAATGGCTAATGGCTATAACAAGTTGCAATTCATTCAGTTTAATTTTCTAGAAGAAAATCACGTTTGCTTTTTGTTGAAGAGCGGACTCGAAGTAATCGTTTATGTTATTTAACGATAAGTTTTCAAAATCTGGTGTAAATTAGTATGTAATTTACGGCTAATTATAATAATATACATATCTAATAACAATATTAATTAAATAACGTGTCCTAAAATTATTTATGTATCTAGCACATATGCGAACAATTGCGAGTATAAGAATGAAACCAAAAAGTTATTTTTATATATTTGAGAGAGCCATTAACCAATTCGTAAATAAGAATGTTAACTTTTGAAACTACTTTCTTTCATATTTGGAAAAGGATGAAATTCGAATTAGGTATCGTTGACGCAGAATGAAGCAGTAGGTATATTTTCCTTCCGGATCTCAATACCTACACCTACATACATTAAATGTAGGTGTTGAAAAATATAACTTCTGCGATGTATATTATTTTGCGACTTATGTCGTAAATCGGGTGTGCGAAGTCACTTAAAAATTTGTTTATCACGTAAGGATGTCAATGACTGTTTTGTAAAAAAGAACTTTTGAGGATTTCAGGATGAATTAAAATTAGGATGATAGAATAAAACTACTTTTTACGGATTTAGGCGCGTATATTTGTTAAAATTTTTACCCAACGTTTCGGAGACTTTGCAGTCACTATAGTCACGGGTGAGACAAATATACGCGTCTAAATCCGTAAAAAGTAGTTTTATTTAAACAAATGAGTCGCGCAAGTGTTAGAAAAAAATATTATGATAAAATCAAGTTAGACTATGTAGCTCTTGCACATCTATACTATACTGTCCAACTCCTTGGCTGATACCGTGATGATAAATAGCCTAGGAGTTAGTCCGATTCATAAGCTGCATAGCTGCAAAGGTTCATCGAAAGTTTTTAGTAGTTTTTGCGTGAAAGAGCAATAAACATCCTTACATCCATTCAGACTTTCATTAATTTTCTAACTTTCGCATTTATATTATTATGAGTAGGAAATAGGATATGTGATTAAAATAGCGCACTAAACTATATTAAAATAATATCTTGAAAGTTCTGTACAAAGGGCGGTCTTATCACCAGTAGATACATGCCAGGCTGATAGGTGATTAAAACATACGATAGCGACGCGTCACACTATTTCACAACAGTTTATGTATTGTATAGATAATTTAATGCTCCGTGCACTTATGTCATTAATACTAATTAAGTAATTGTTAACAGTTTATTTATAGACATTCTTAGGCACAAAGTAAAGTTTTAAGATGTCATTTTCAATGGCGAATGAATAGTATAACTGCATATGTCAAGCTGTGAGTGTCACAAGTCAAAACCTCATTTTATCCTAAGGGTACAGTGAGAGCAACTAAGGGATGTCATTAGCAAATAACACCTGTTGTAAGAAACGGAATACTCCATACTAAATTCTATGGCAACACGCCTAGTTAATGTGGCGTATTAGAGTATATATAAAGAAAAGAAAAGTAAAGAAAGCCCGCGCCTAACAGGGCTGAGGAGGAAACGGAGGTGACTGTATAGTAGAATTACCACAACAAATCTTTTTTTTGTTAAAGTCATCCTTATTTTACGTAGGTGGGTACCGAAATCATTTGAGTATCTTCTCCTTTTAGATATAGAAACTCGATCCGACATAACCAATTTGTATTTCTGCTTATTCCAAATAATATAATTTACTTTAAACGAGATATAAGTCACAGTCAAGTCCCGTATATTTATTTTTAATTTAACATAATTTACAAACCGATAAGGCGTTGAAAGCGTAATGAGAATGTCACTTTCTACTTTTGTTGTGGTTTATTTGTGGCACAGTTTTCACAAACAATCCACTATTGTATATTTGACAAACTTTGTAGTTTTTAAAACATTCTTTTCATAAAACAATATGATTAATATTGTCACAGCTATTTATTTAGAGAATTTTATTTCATAATTTAATAAAATTTAACAATATGTGGGTCAATGTGCGGTATTGCGGTTATACTCGTACACCCATTTATTTGTGTGATGGGCAATTCATTAACTCGGAGCTACTCTAGGGAGAGCCACCCAGTATGTAACTAAATAACTAGATACATAAGTACGCAATTATTTGCGAAAAAAAATTAATTTAATTTGCATATATGGATAATAAATATTAGGTATGTAGTACAAACTTTTATTCACTTCTAAATATTTTTAGCTTCTAAAAGGCCTTTTGTCTGTGTTTTTTTTCTGTTTTCAAAATATCTAAGTGATTTAACATTATTATTCCTTCATCGCCCGTGTGGTGACAGATTAAGAATACAATTGTCATAACCCCTTTTCCTGCCCTGCTGTAAAAGCCAGCTAAGAAATATTATACACAGATAACATCCTCTGTAAGAGATGGAACACTCGATTATAAACCCTGTGCCATCACGCCTACTTAGCACGGCATAGTTGACTAAAATTTCTCCAAAATTGGAGAAGGCCCGTGCCCAACAGTGGGACGTTAATGGACTGGAGGGAGAGATTCCTTAAGACGGCACGATACCAAATTATGCTCCATACAAAAGTAAGGGTATCGTACTTCCGTTTCTTCTTCGCGAAAATGTAGATATACTCTTTACCTATAATATAACGCAAAAATATTAAAATCGGTTTAACTTTCGCGAAAAAAAAAACGGAAGAACGAAACGTCTTTTTTCAAAGAATTTGTAAGAATTTGTCCCTTTCAGCGCGGCGCTCGGAAATAGGGATAGCAATACCTGAGGCAAATACCTAAATGAGGAGTACAGTACCCTCTTAATCAATAGCTGATAGAGAAAAATATGGTAAAAAAATTATGGTTAAAAATATGGTAGGAAAATATCTATGAAAATCTTTTATAGATTCTTTTCTATGGGGATTTTTGCTTACTCTTGGCCTAAAGCGTTCTTATTACGTTGTGCCTAAAGGTATGCGAAAACGGTACCTTGTACGCTTGACATGCACAAAAGAGTTGTGTTATGTCTATAACTCTTGTCACGGAGCACGTATTCTCGGAACATAAACAAAAGTTGGGCAAATATTCCAGTCAATAAAATTTGTATCTATACCATTATTATCCTCTTAACCAGAGCTGCCATCTATGTAGAAATAAGTATTAAAAACAAATAATGAGGACAGTTTTATTTTTGTCCTTAAATTATTGCTTCAGAGATAAAGGTGCCATTTATGAAAACAACTATGGTGTATTTTGATTGCGAAGCAGATATAAATATGTGCTCTTATTAAAATAGTGTTTTGAACCTTCATCTGAAACGTAATTTAAATTAAGTAGAGTAAGGTAGAAGTTAAATTTTAGAGAAATTGCAAATTGTTACTATCTTTGCTTATGAAGGTAAAACACGCAGCACTAACTAAAATTAACTATTGTGCTATATTATAACGAATCGAAAGTTCATTTTATCACGCAAAGTAACCTAGTAATATTATAGATAAAAACGGTCAAGTACGATTTAGAATTGGACGGGAAGGGTTGCGTCCAGTTATTATTATAATTAATTCGTCATATCTCAAACCCGCATAAAGGGGATTAGGACAATAGAATGATGATTTTTGATGATGTTGAGTATTTGTTATTACTGCATCAACTGATATACATGAACTGTAAAATTTTTAGCTACCACCGTCCCAGAGACACTGCCTGGTGACTGACAGATGGAAAAAAATACCGCGTCAATGGTGGTCCCATATTTTGTTGTGGATTCATGTGGATCATTATTCATTTTCAAATTTAATATTTTCGAAAGAAAAGTTGTCAACCGCTCTGATTTTTTATCAGCGAAGTTGACGTTAAAATCGCACGCCACGCACGCTACGCGATAATGTAAGGTTTTTTTACGCTATTTTCGTAAGCTTTACACGTCCAAAATACAACTCAATATTGCTAATGACAAAACTGTTAGGTAGGTAGGTGTAGGTAGTTTTACGCAAACCGAGAGACAACTGAAACGAAATCTTTATTTCGCAAAATATGGGTAAGTGTTAGTTGTTACATTTAATATGATGGACAGATAGCTGTGATGGAAAAAGGATACAGGCACAGACTTACCAGATGTAGAGTCTATGGCTACATCGCTCAGCCGGCTCTAAGCTATTTACTTATATATGTTTGCGTGAAATAATATGTATCTATGATACAGGCTATACGTCAAATTAAACATTGTTGATTTATGAAGTACGATTCAGCCAGGCTGAAGTTACTCGTCCTCAATTTTAATTGTCAACCCATCATCTGGTATATTTGTGGATACATGAAATGATGAATACATAAATGCACTTACTGAAAATATACATTCCAAAAGACAAATATAAATCAACAAATGTATTGTATCTTAGTGCAATTTATAAATTGTTACTGGATCGCAAATTGTCATAACATGCCTACGCATAGAATTTATGTAGCGAATTAAAAGTTTGCCAATATAAACATTGGTTTTTATTTAAATTATTTTCCTAACAAATGAATAGATGTAATGTTTTAATGGACTTTCTATTATTATGTTGAACAGGAAAATTAAGATAGAAAATGAGTGCAATTGAAACATTAACACAAACAAATGATAGTGGACCGATTCTACTCGTACAGATTAAACTAAACAGGTATAATAATTAATATTGGTGGTGCTAAACTCAAAATATGGTACTTTAAAACCAAATTTTGTAAAATAGAAAATATTTGAACCAATATAATAATATTCATGGACATTTCTATCTGACTATATAATATTCTAGGTATTCATTTTTTTAAACTGATTATCACCTACTTGAAATAATCGGATTGATCTGAAATTTTGCACAGATCTTAAAAACCGATGACAATGCAATAATTTAAAAAAATATCAGTTACAATCAAAATTCTTAATTTTTTTAAATTAGTTTAGCTTTTGACGTATCAGAATTAGTATCAATGTTTATATTTAGATATCTGTATACCAATTTTAATAATGACTAAATTATTTATTTTTAAATCAGTATAAATCAATAAATAATTATTTATTTAAGAATTTGTTGCTGGATAATGTGACTAAGTGATTAATATTAGGGCTTAGATCTTACAACATATGATGCACGATACGTGCCAAGTTGCTTGATGAGGTAGGGGTGTCAAACACTGAAAAAAATGTTAAATAACTCTTGTGATCAAAAGATACAATTGTTAAATAATATAACTATTTGATTGATGCACATTTTCATGTCTCAAAGCATAACTATATATTGAGTAAAGATGCATTTTTATTTATTCACAGTTTAAATTCGGCTTATTTATATTATTTTCTCTTATATTCAGTCTAAATAAAATTCTTCGAACATATCATCAGTATATGTATTATTTCATTTAACAAATAATACTGGCTATAATAAATATGTAATATATGGTTATTTTCTTGGTAATAGCACTCAAAAATGTTTACAGAATTAGTGTGAACATCAACATCCGCGAACACCAAAGAAGATTGTGGAAAAAGTAAACAATAGACATCCCTAAAGCTGAATAAAAAAAATGGCGATGATCGCGCGCAGCGGAAAGCCACTGTTCTATTAAAACAAAAATAACGTTGGGCCTTGAGCTATTATTTAATTTTAATGCGTATATTGGGTGTGAACAGTATGCGTGACACACACACACGTGCATAACACTGGGTAGCAAATGTAATGAACATTTAGCTAAACGGTAACCGCTGATAAGTACCTAACTACAGCTCCGTATTTTAATGCAATTATAAGTTAATTTATTAATTTTTGCATTTGACATGCTATGCCTTTTACTTTTTGGGCAATTATAAGTCTTTAATTGCATTAAAAAACTAGAATTTACTTAGCAAATAGCCACAGAATCCAAAAGAAGGATTTTTAGGCTTATTAAAAACTGTGTTTTCCTGTTATCGTTTGGTGGTCTATTTACGCATTAAAGTAATTTAGAAATGTATATATTTTTGTAACAAATAATTTATTACATTTTATTATTGTACTGAGTAATCCCTTTTTTGTTATGTTGTACATTCATGCTTTTCAAAACATTGGCTATTGGCAGTAAGCCAAGTGACAGGCATGATTTAAAAAATATCTACTCTTAGCATAACGTAATACATGTAATAACATAAACAGTTGGTTTTATGCAAGCAGACGGTACATATTTTAACTATTAAGTTTTTAATCCAAGTGTAGGTTCTATCATGACCTATGTAAAAAGTGTCTTCCACTTGTTATAACAAAGTCGTTATTTCAGTATGTATATCTAATATATGAACTTAATAAAAAAAAATGTTGTATAGATTTTGGAGTCGCTTTCTTCATAGATAGAATGGTTTTCTCTTAAACCATTTTGCTATTTATCAGTTTTAATAATTTCTTAAGATTTTGGTTGTTAATTCTACGTTTATGTATTTGCGGGGCGTAAAAAACAGAGGCGTATTTAGAAAATTTCCGCACCCTACGGTCTTAAGGCAAATACCTCTGATTAAAAATACATATTATGAATATCTTACGAGTGGTTTTCATTTTGCCTCCCCCTAATGATAACTACTGGGAACCTGGCAACATTAAAATGACTTAAACATCACGCTAAATACACAATAATGCTGCGTAAATTTTATTGTAAGGCATCTATCAAAGCATATATTTATATAAGAACATTGCGTATTTTAAGATTTTAACACGAGATTTCTTCGCAATACTCTTTTAGATTTGCATTCATCTATATTTATAGAAATTGCATAATAGTTTTCCTTTGTGTGTGGTATAAAATAAACAATAACTGTAACACTTATAAAAGATTTGATTTGTTATGGCTACAATATTTATAAAAAGATCTCTAAATATTTACTTGACCGCCTCTGAATCTTATAGTTGTCTTCATAAATCTTCGAAGAATTGTTCACGAAATACTTCTTTTTGTATTTATTGATACCTTTTGTATGGAGTAAAGAAATAATTTTATTATAACATATATTTAATATCATAAATAAGATTCTAATGTAGATAAACAAATAAGTTTGTTTAGACAATGGCTTGTCTATCTTGTTCAATACTCTGTGTTTTGCTATGCTGTAATCTTATTGTAATTCAATAAAAACAGCAATACATATACTTTATTACTTAAATGTAATTTGTAATTATAATAATTGGTAGCAAAATTGTCCATGTTAAGACTACACGGATAAAGAATGCAAGTGTCTCCACTCCTTTTCCTTTCCAGGGTGTTGTAAGAACCAGCTAAGAATATTGTACACAGATAATATCCTCTGTGAGAGACAAAAGACTCGAAAATAAACCTTGAGCCAACGCGTCTGGTCAGCGCGGCATCGTAGACCATTATCTCTCAAAGGAGGACCATGCCCAACAGTGGGACGTTAATGGGCTGCAGAGAAGGAGGGAATAGCAAGGCAAATTATCATAAACACAGATGATGTGTTTCTCTAATGAAGAGAAAATGCTGAAAAATCGTAATTTATTTTTTTACTTTCTAAAGGTTAATAAAGAAAAATCTATGTTAGTAGCTGCTTTATCATGATATTTAGTTATTGTAAAAATTTTGTGTATTGTTTAAATATCTACCTACTTATTGTAGTTTTATAAATTTAAATAACCTTATTTCTGATTAATAAGGCTTTGTGTGGTGATGTAATTAACTAAGAGTATATAAAAATCGTGATGACATTTACAAGCATGGTGTAACTCCATTTTTTCGACCGTATCTACGTAACCTCACTGTCTATCAGACTGTTAATGTACCTACCTATTCAGTAAAATACGTATGTACCATAAACAAAAAAATAAATAAAAAATATTGGGCAATAAATTATGCATGTAAAGTTAATATTTAATTATATTTTATATAGACATACATATTTTGATTGACTGTTTCCTATCACACATCCGATCATAAATTATATTTTTTGGCAATATCCCATACATAAGAACATAAAGTTATAAATGGCAACATAACTGATGAGATGAGATGTATAGCTAGCCTCAAAAGCTTTTACATAATAGATGCAGTTCTGCTGTTTATATAGTGAAGCTCTTGTGGCTTATGATACATTGTGTATACAAATTATCCCAGTTTTATCGATGGTGTGTGTGTATGTCCAATCGTTGGAGATTACCTATCAACTGTCGAACTAAAAAATCTGCACAGAATAATTGAACGGAAAATAAAAAAAGAATTCAGTATTAAACTCTAGGTTGAATATTAGTGTATCATCTTTATCAGCTCTAACTCTCTCTCACTCCAGCCCACTAACGTCCTACTGTTGGTCACGGGTCTGTTCCACTTTGGAAGGGATTATGGTCTGCTCTGCCGCGCTGACCAAACGTGCTGGCACAGAGTTTAGTTTCAAATTTTCTGTTTCTCACAGCTAATGTTATTAGTGTACAATATTCTTTAGCTGGCTTTTACAGAACCCTGGGAAGGAAAAGGGGTGTTACTACTTGTATTCTTAATCCGTCGCCATACGGACTACCCACCTATTCTTCTGCTTGAGTGTTTTTGAAGCGCTAGTTAGACAAAGGTGAAGTACTTTGGGTGGTCTTGTTTGGCAATTTTCCAAATAGAAAAGTGCAAAAGGTGTAGAATTAGTTATGAATAATTGAGATGTCAACTGAACATATTATGGAAAACAAACCAAGGTGAGTTAGATAAATGAATAAACTGACTATGATAAATTAGGTATGATATTAAAATGCATTTGAAGTCACAATAGGGTAGCGTCAACGCCTAATAAACTTTTAGAATCAAATAAAATTCTAAATAATGTATTAAAATAAACACGTACATATTTCGAAATATTTTCATTAAATTTCTCATCAATTTAAATACTTATTTATTGTTCACGAAAAAATACAAAAGAATAATAGCGTAGAACGAGAGTAGACTAGTAACAAACATTTTTGAAAAATATTCTTCAACTGCTTGATGTTTTGTTGTCCGGTGTAATAAGAGAATAACAAAAATAAATTCAGCTAAAACAAAAAATCATGCATATTTGCAAAATATTGTAAAAGTATACAGTATACAAACAAATTTACTTTGTATTACGTAAAAGGGACTCTCCACATTTTG
Source organism: Orgyia antiqua (assembly GCA_916999025.1). Classification (NCBI taxonomy): domain Eukaryota; kingdom Metazoa; phylum Arthropoda; class Insecta; order Lepidoptera; family Erebidae; genus Orgyia; species Orgyia antiqua. The sequence continues at coordinate 7,233,380 of OU779869.1, forward strand.
TGAATGTGTTTTCGTAACAGTAAAGTAGGTCAATGTTTCTTGAGGCTTTTAACGAAACATCTTGTCAATATTCATTTTTACATTGTTCACTTATTTATAAACGAGAAGAAAGTTTTTTTTTCTAGCCCACGTCCCATTATTGGGCACGGGCCTCCTCTGCTTCGAGAGGATATTTATTTGATCCACTGGTCAACAACCAGGGGTGTTATTTCAGGGTTATATCATCTATCAGTCACTTGAGAGATAATAGGTAGGAAAATGCATATATCATCTTCTGTGATAGACAAAAATCTCAAAACTATACCACCATAGTCGAGCCTACCGAAGTAGAGGAGACATGTGTCTAACAGTCAGACGTGAATGAGGTGGGAGAGGATATATAAACAAAAAAAGACATTGGCTTCTTACCTAAAAACTTATTCTCAAACATTTGAAACCAGTCTAAAGTAAATTTTTAAAATATATACCTACAACACTTACATAATTAAACTATTAGGTACTTTATTTCGTAATCCATTATCAAAATTGTTCTGTGTTCCCCTGAAAACATACATATATATACAACGGCACATGGGCACTTTGCCAGAACATCGCTGCTAAATAAAAAAATATTGCTGTAATCGCGACTGTTTATTTACTTATTGTTTTTATTTTACTATAGCGCTTATTACATTTTGCTAAAAAGGTGTAATAAATATAGACATGTGGCTAAAAGAAAGTGTAGGTAGCACCAAAATCGTGCTAATACTAAGAAAGTGTGTGTGATTTAAATATTTAATCACCTTATTTATCTCTACTTTTTGCTTGTTATAAAACAAAGTCGTTATTTTTGTATGTATGTCCCCATGTGAGCTTATTTTTATATCTCTAATACCACGCAACGGATTTTAAGAGGGCACGATACCAAATTATGCTCCAAACAAAAATATGACCATCGCAGCCCCCTGTTTTCTTCGTGGATATTGCCTTCAGAGGAACGTATATCCATAAAGTCTCCAGGTCTTATATATCTATGCTTCTATCACTTTTTTTAAAAAACATAATAACTAAAAGAAATATGACCATCCGAAAATCCCGATTTTTTCGGTTTTCTTTAGATAAAGTTGCAGCGTCTATCATACTTTGGTAAGGTTTTACCAAAAAAGAAAGTGATTAAATCATAGATATACTCTTCATCTATAATATAACGTAAAAAAAATTGAATCGGTTTAACTTTCGCGAAGAAAAAAGGGGACTACGAAAAGTCTTTTTTTCCAAGAATTTGTAGGTAAAATCTGCTTCAGCTATATTTGTCCCTTTTAGGTCGGCGCTCGGGAATAGGAATAGCAATACCTGAGGCAAATACCTAAATTAGGAGTACAGTACCCTCATAATGCGTTTTTTTTTATAGATAGAGCGAGCGGTACAAGAAGATGGCATTTTTGTATAATTTGTTAAGGATTGGTATCTAAGTATCACGCGTACCTACGCAGTTGCGGGGTACAACTAATTAGTAGTAAATATACGTACGATAATATTTTAACTTAACAGAGGAACCCCAAACTAAGCTTAATGCTTGTGCTCTCGGTCAAAGTTTACGGGCAAAATATGTATTAGTACCTATTTAGCAATATATATCAACTTAGAATGAAATTGATAGACAACCGACCATATCCGTCACTATTTGGATAATATTCAACAATTATCACTAAGATAAGTCTTAAACACGAAGCAGATATTGTAAACAATGTTAGAAAGGGGAATGCCCTGTCGAGTCGTCATAACATTACACATAATGTTAGCATGTCAAGTACCTAGTCATAGTGTGAGAATGCGATATCTTGTGATGCACTTTCGAAGCTTAGTGCTTACTTTATTTAGCTGTAATGATTTTGAGTTTCTTGATATGAAATATCATAAATAAAATAATATTTTCAGTATGATTATTATAGATGTATATAACTACTAATGGTCTTATGCATAATGACTTATTGTAGGTTTACAAGTTCGCTAAAATAGGTTCACGAAAATTGTCAAAACTGGTTATTCATAATAGTCATTTTACGCTAAAACGTTTATTATCTCTCCAATAAAATCTCCGTTTAAACTTCCGATAAGTAATTATGAATAATAATAAGTAATATTTACCTCTAATTAGTTTGACCAGACCTATCCGAAAGGCACAAAAAATTTCCGTTATGAAAAATTTTAATAATTAAAGTCATGCTACGAGAATTATTAATATACTCAAATTTAGGCACACAAAAATATAAAAACTACTACGTATTATGAGCATCATAAAAGAAAATATTGACTTTGTTATTTTTCCTTGAAAATTCCACTAAAATTAACATTAACGACAAAATATACTATAGTTTAAAACCCACATGTTAATACAGATCAAGAGGTGAAGGAACGTAATTTTAATAACGTAATCATGATAACGTGAACATGTAAATATAATAAATAATTGAATAATATAATCATTTAGTTTTTCATCACAACATTATGATGATAATTTTTATTAAACGAGCTTTAAAATAACATGACCGGACCTCGTTCTTTAATGTAGGCTTTAAGAATATTTCAAATACTTTACTTATCAAAATCATATTAAACGTTGAATAAATTTTATTATAAGTTTTGTTATGTATGGGTGTAAATAAAGCCAAGGAAGTGTGTTCAGATCGTAGGCGATGGAACTCTTTAGTCTCTGCCTATCCCAATTATAAATATTATCTAAAGATATAGATACGATATAGAATATCATACAATTTATAGCTTACTCTTAGTAATTTATTAATTTTGCAATAAAAATTATTAATTTTGCAATTGTAATTAATCCTAGTGTTGATATCAATACCCTCCGTGTGGTGACGCATTAAGAATACAAGTGTCACCACTCCATCTCCTCCCAAGGGTGCTGTAAAAGTCAGCTAAGGGATATTGCACACAGATAACATCTTCTGTGAGAGACGGAAACCTCGAAAATAAACCCTATGCCAACACGCCTGGTCAGCGCGGCACAGTAGACCATAATCCCTCCGAAGGTGGAGGAGGCCCGTGCCCAACAGTGGGACGTAAATGGGCTGGAGAAGAAGAAGAGAGTGTTGATATCAATACTAATATAGTCTGTCTTTTTCGAGAGAGAGCCGTGAATAGGCATTGCCATTTTTAGCAAAAACCTAATTCACGTTAATGTGACAAAAAATATCAACTTTCTTCTAAATTAACAAAAAATGCAATAGAAAAAAGCTATGACTAGGTTTATCGACCTCGTGTTGGTTAGATAAACCGATAAAAATATTCTTTTTGCGAATGTTGTGTGTTTAAAATTGTCTGCCTCACTTCTTGTTTCTTAAGCAGCTCAAGTATTATTGAATAAATACGTCCCATAAATCGAGAGGATGCATGCAGTTCGATTTGGCATAGAATTTAGTTAAAAGTTTTCTGTCTCTCGCAAAACACGAGGCCACGCCCCTAAATGCTCTCAAGGTAGGAATTGGGAAGACATTTGAATTCATTTAACACACGATACACATATTTTCGTATCTTATCGTCTCACAGACATTATGAATAGTCAAGGGTTAAAACAATCAAAAATAGCTCAATATAATATATTCGGCCATCACGCATATAAAAAGTCCTTAACACTAATGCTATTAATTCACCATTAGTTTCCCATTGACTATTGCAAAATTTTCTCAGGGTTATTTAGGTAATAATTTGGTAGTTTTTGGCATACCGTAGCTAATAATCAATTCATGGGTAAGAACACTTTGTTAATAGGATGGTACATGTAGTATAAATACCAACTACTTATTTGAATATTAACATGTGCTTGCTAATTTGTATAGTAGTATATCCGTCTTTTTATAAAAACATTTACTTAATCCACCTTGAAGGTTTGTTAAAAACATCATAAACAAAGATTTCTGTGATAAGGTTCATATTATTTAACAAAAATATATGTACGGTTTCTACTTCTCCTATTTATTAAGTTCCTTTATTTGTACGGCATAATTATTCCTCCTCGGGATTTTAAGAAAACATTTATCATGGTCTTATCGATACTTGAATGACAAACAAATAGAATGTTACCATCCATCCATCTACTTTTCTCCGTTCACCTGAGGACATAGGCTTCTCCACAAAACGCCACAATTTGCAGTCTTTTGTCTTTTGAATTAGAATATTTACCATTCTGCATTGCTATTTCTGCTAAATAGCTTTAATTGTTGTAGTATATACCTACATACATTTAGTAAAAAATTTGTCGGATGTAAAAATTGTATTTGACGGAAGTGAGCGCGTGTTAGGTGTGAATTGACAACGGCGCTAACACCACGTTCAAGGCGCATTAAATCGATTTGGCAACACCAATATCCATCTTGCCAAGTCTAAAGATATTCCTAAAGTGTTGGTCATGATGACTTGGAGGTGTCTTAAAACATTATGTAACAGTCTTTGAGTAAAATCTGTATTTTTGAAAACTAAACTAATAAATTCTAATTGAACAGTTATTGTACTGCACAGTCATATTTAAAGCCCCTCAGCGACGTATTAAGAATAGAGCTAGACTAGCTTGGAGACTAAACTTTCTGCATACACGTAGAGATCATAAGAGCGAGAGTAGCATAGCTTGTCTACGTAGACTGTACCGACACTCTAGCTAGAGTAGTCTCGCTAATTTGTACTAGACGTTATTTGCCCTATGAGAGTCGCTCTTTATTTTAATCTGTCGTGTACGAGGCCTGTAAGGACTAGGAGAAAATACTTGAGAATATTCATGATATTTGGGTAAATAATTTTGGATCTTTATAGTTAATTTATGAATTTTTGCAATTGACTTGCCATGCTTTTACTAAATAAACTAAATTATAGTGGAAAAAATGATAACCATGAGCGGGACTTGAACCCACGACCTCGGAATACCGTTCCGTTGCTCTCCCATCTGAGCTATCATGGTTCCCGCATATGTTTACCAAATCTTCCACTACAACCTTCTCAATGTGAGTTAAACATCGTGCGATGTTTTGTGTACAACGCCATCTATTGAGCGGTTTGCACCAACTCGATCATGATCTTTATAGTTGTTTCCTAGTTTTGCGCAGTATATTTTGTGTAATGATTATTTTATGATTCTTTATTAGTAAAGTAATTTAATAGTTTTGCAATTGACTTACTTTACTTAATACTTCTTTATTAATGTTGGTCATACTTTTTCACATCATGATTGCTTAGTTATCAGGCACGTATAACTTAAAAGAGATTAAATGATTGTGTTAGTATTATCAAAATTTTTATGATAAAATATTTAATTAACACATAACTAGTGGTCAGTCATCGTTATTAGACATACTTAGTTATTTCTTTATTTTTTAATCTCCTCGAGCGTACAGTATTCGGTATGTAAATTTTAATGTCAGGAAGAAGCGAGAAACGAGACGGTTTATTAAAATTCTAATTTACAGTAGTCATTAATCTTCTGTCTAGTGATATAAATATAACTATTATTGTTTTAAAATAACGCTATCCTATATGTATACCACTTGCGTGTGCTTGTTAAGGGCCTACATCAATATTATCGTCGACATATACCAATTAACACAGCTAGTAGGTATAGAAAATGAAGAATTAGGGATATTTTTTTTGTTTACTCAAAATCTACTAAATTTATTTTAACTCCGGTTTACGTGTTTCTGTATATAATAGTTACTTATGTTTTGAAAGTTATTTCATTAGCTAATACGCGATAATAGACCGACAAATGAAAAAAAAAAATAAGAGAGGTTGTTTCGATAAGATTTTCTATCGAGAAAACTTTTTTCAATCGCGTTTCTGAGTTTATGCGATCCTAGATTATATATTGAAAAAATATATACTTAAAAATTAGAGCTCTAGCCATTCAATCTAAAGAAAAAATGAAAACTTCGTACATAGAAAAATGCACGAAGCTATTTTGGTATCCTCTTAATAGCAAGAAGATATTGTTTAGACAACTCTGCAAATATTCATAACGTGTTTGTTTTGAATTTATTCTATTCTATTATCTATTGAAACCCTTTGTTTTATTCGTTTGTCTATAATTTGTCTCATTGTTAACCGAAAACATTGCTCGTATATTTTTGTAGCACTAGGACCGATTGTATGTTTGTTGATGTTTTGGTTAACATTAAATTCTATTAAATAATATCTATAATTCCGTCCTGCCGCCTTTCGAGGCGAGTAAGTATTGTATCTAGAGCTATACTAATACTTCTAAAATTTTGATTGCTTTTAGGAACTTATTTATATTTACTGCATCTCTAAAATTATGAAATCCTATAACACTTCGTATATATTTATCTATATATTTATTACATTTCATATCAAACTACGTTTCTGTCAGATTTGTGTATTTGAAGACTTATTAAAATAAATGAGTAAATAAAAATATGCTATGCTCGGTGTTTCCCTACGTGATAAGATCCGGAATGCGGAGATCCGTAGAAGGACTGGTGTGTACGACATAGCCCGAAGAGTTAGCACGCTGAAGTGGCAATGGGCAGGCCACATCGCTCGACGATCTGATGACCGTTGGGGACGGAAGGTCCTCGAGTGGCGACCACGAACCGGACGACGCAGCGTGGGGCGGCCCCCAACAAGGTGGACCGACGAAATCGTCAAATACGCCGGGGGCCGCTGGATGCAGTTAGCGCAGGACCGCGCGTTGTGGCGTTCTATGGGGGACGCCTATGTCCAGCAGTGGACTGGGTAAGGTTGATGGATGGATGGATGGAAATAAAAATAATACTTTGCAAGAATTTCTTCCCGACTATAGCAAATAGAAACGTTTGAATTTTAACCAGTACCTATATATTATGTATTGTAATTTAAGTATGCTAACATCAAAAAACGCATAGTTAACCAATGCGTAATCCCAAAAATTAGACATTTAATTAGCATTCACATCAAGTATGAAATGAAATGCAACTGCCTTTAGTTTTCAACCAATCATAGAGCTAGTTCGCAAACCGAGGCCACGCCTACGCTGATGTGCACTGACCACGGCCATAGACAACCACACGTAGAGGTAACGATAAAAACCTACGTATTACGCAACAAAATATCTTTGATTCTATGCATCGCTCACCGCAATCTTAGCGATCACGAAACATCAAAGCGGATTACATTTTCACACGCGTACGTGAATTCTGCCTTTAACAAAACTATTTGACAAGCCACTGTTTTACAAAGTCGAATTTTACTACAATACAATAGTGAATTTCTATATACTTGCAAAATGATTAAAAGTTACTAAAGTAATTTATTAATTTTGCAATTGACATACTATGCCTTTACTTAATAAATTAAATTATGGTGGAAAAAGTGATTACCGCAAGCAGGACTAATTTGATTGCTGAAAGCACGACCGCAATAAGCTCAGTTGGGAGAGCTACGGAACGGTATTCCAAGGTCGTGGGTTCAAGTCCCGCTTGCGGTAAACACTTTTTCCACCATAATGAAATTTATTGATTAAAAGTTAGTAATAATATTAAAATTAAACATTTATCTTCAAAGAAAATCAAAACAATCATTTAACAAGGCATTATTATTCATTAAATATTAAAAAAAAGTGAGAGATAAATAAAAACTAGTTCACATTATGCATAATGTGTATTGATTTATTTAATTTATTTTAAATTCAGCTATATTTTAAAAAATATTTAAATAAAACTACTTTTTACGGATTTAGACGCGTATATTTGTTTTAATTTTAGCCCGACGTTTCGGAGACTTTGCAGTCACCATGGTCACGGGTGAGACTGAGCTGTAATGTGTCTTCTACGATCAGTTATTACAGGGTTGACTGCAAAGTCTCCGAAACGTCGGGCTAAAATTAAAACAAATATACGCGTCTAAATCCGTAAAAAGTAGTTTTATTTATGCAAATGAGTCGCGCAAGTATTAGAAAATAAAATATTTAAATTTATAGTTAGTTTTGTCGTGTGAAAAAAAATGTTGTGTAACTTTGTATCTTTTTAACCACATACGCTTCTAATGTAATATACCATTGACATAAAGGTCTCTTCAGAAGGTCCTTATACGATGTCTATTAATTACTATCGTTAGTTAAATAAATATAATTTAACGAAGAACACAGTCGTGATCAATGTATTAAGAATTTTGCTATTAATCAATATCATGCAAGGTGATTTAGATATGACCTTGTTGATTATTATATTTATCTGTGATCGTGTGAGATGAAACGTTTGGTATCTAATCAAAAATTGGTCAAGTGCGAGTCGGACTCGCACACGAAGGGTTCCGTACCATTATCTATGCAACATAAGGCAACGTTATTAGTATCGAGCAAGAAACGGTAAAAAAATCATATTTGTTGTATGGGAGCCCCCCTTAAATATTAATTTTATTTTATTTTTAGTATTTGTTGTTATAGCGGCAATAGAAATACATCATCTGTGAAAATTTCAACTCTCTAGCTATCACCGTTCTTGAGATACAGCCTGGTGACAGACGGACGGACGGACGGACGGACGGACGGACGGACGGACGGACGGACGGACGGACAGCGAAGTCTCAGTAATAGGGTCCCGTTTTTACCCTTTGGGTACGAAACCCTAAAAAAACTATACTAATATTATAAAATTGAAGTGTTTGTTCGTTTGTTTGAATTAATGGCATTTAAAAATTAAAATTAGGTTTGAATTGAAAAATTCTTGTTGTTGGTAAATCCATTTATCCGTTATCCATTTATATCTAATATATAAAATTCACGTGTCACAGTGTTAGTTACCGTACTCCCCCGAAACGGCTTGACGGATTCTTCTCAAATTTTGCATACCTACATATTCAGTAGGTCTGAGAATCGGCCAACATCTATTTTTCAAACTTTTTTTTTTAGTATGGCAAAACAACGTTTGCCGGGTCAGCTAGTAGGTTATATAATATCACGCTGCGACTAATAGGAGCGAAGCATTAGTTTAAAATGTTACAAAAACGGCAAAATTTTTCAAAATTCCACGTGTACGAAGTCAAAAGCAACTGCTAGTATATAATATAGTGTTCATTCATAAACAATATTAGATTAAAGGCGTTCGATGTAATGATTGATTTTCTAAAATTATTGGTTTTGTACCTACTGAATAAGATGTATATTCATGTTCAGCATTCTTACGTTGTTATGATTTTGATTACCTATCTAATATTTAATTGACACGTAGATATCTATTACTCAAAGTACAATTAATTGAAAACTTGTCTTTTATCTGTTTAAGAGCGTATATTTTACATAGTTTATTTGCACTTATGACCTATATAAAACATAATCGTTATTTTTATATTATTATGTTCTTATGTTGTCCGTGTGGTGACGGATTAAGAATACAAGTGTCACCACCCCATTTCTTCCCCAGGGTGCTGTAAGAGCCAGCTAAGGAACAATATAAGCAGTTAACGTCTACTGTGAGAGACGGAAAACTTGAAATAAACCCTGAGCCAATACGCCTGGTTAACGCGGCACAGTAGACCAGAATCCCTCCCAAAATGGGGGAGGCCCGTGCCCAGCAGTGGGACGTAAATGGGCTGAAGATAGATAGATAGATGTTCTTATGTGCGCTTATTATAAACAACGCAACGTATATAAATCCGGATTTTTTATTACATAAAATGGTTTACGGAGGGTTTACGCGTATAATTTATTAAAGTTTGGTTTCTAATTTTCACGCGAATTTAAATTAAGAAGCCAATAATGCTTCTGGAATTGATGTACCAGAGTTAGTAAGATATTTATGCGCCAATTAAAATATAACTTTATCTAATAGTGTTTTATTTTAGTCATAATAAATAATTTATTATTAGAGGAACGAGACTGACATTTAATTTCCTTGTTGCAATTTCATTTTATAGTCGAATACCTAGTTGTTAAATTACAAATACAAAGTTCAATTTACCTAGATACTACTAACAATAAAATAATGTATTCATCCGTCTTTTGTGTTGACAGTTGATTTGGTTGTAAATTAATATCATGCTCAATATTTAGCGATTTTCATACTATTACGTCAAACGATTGAAATAAGTAGCTATAATACCTAATCGTAATATTCTGTAACATATGCGCGACTGATTTGTTTAAATAAAACCACTTTTTACGGATTTAGACGCGTATATTTGTTTTATTTTAGCAATAAACGCATTTAAATCCGTAAAAAGTGGTTAAATTTTTCTAATCGTAATTTGTCGTTGTTTAAGCAACTGGAACCTAATTAAAAATCGTTTTCATTTTTTCAATTTGTAAGGTAACTATTTTAATCGATATATTTATTAACTTTTTGCATATAAAGCATTAAAAGCATCTCTAACAATACAGAGATACCAATGCGTTATGTATCTGATTTCGAAGTAATATTTATTCGAGAAATTAAACATAAAAATTGAACACTGTGACAACAGTGACCATGAATTCAATTTTTTTTTCATGAATGTGGTGAACGAGCCCTTTTTCCACATACTTTCTTGATGGATTTATAGTAATAAATCAATTTACTAAATCTAAAATGACCAAGAAACCATCTTGAATAATATTTATGTAACGAAGGAAGAAGATTATTTAATCAAAGTTTCCACAAAACTGTTATATGAATTGTGATCTTCAAATGACATAATGAGAGCGATTGACCTAAATCCGACTGTACGTCGTTTATTCGTGTCCTATATAAATCCATCTACATCGTAGACACCGCAATGTGTCGGTACGTGGGTGTCAACCTTAATGGATTTCCATTACAATAAGCAAATATTATGGATTTCATGGATAATAATTTTCACATAAAAAGGACATTGACAGAGTGTATACGAATGCCTATTTACTAAAAGACGTTTAGTTATATCTGAACCATGATTTTATCGAACTGTTGCCTTCATATCCACACTAATTTAGTTTTAGTCCGATGTAATTAAAATGCAATAATTTACTTAAATTATGTTAGAGCTTGAATTATCTTACAAATGGAGAGAGAGAGGGAGCGAGAGAGGGAGTGAGAGACCGATGCTAAAGCTACAATTTACAAGACCTTAGTCACTTAGCTACAATTGCAAAAATATTGTAGAGTTGTATTACACTTATTACAGTAAAGATTCTTTACCAAGTAGTAAAATTACTTCATATAAAACAGAAATCTAATTTTAATTTTATTACCATGCTCATTTGTTTTAAATACAAATTACACTTCATTTTAAAGTAAACGCTATCAATTTTCCTGTTATCATACAAGTTAGAATGTAAATAGTTATTTCTAATGTAACTTGAGTATTGACTCTATCGTTAACACTAGTTTACATTATTACAAAGTATTTAAACTGAGGATATTAAGAGAACAGCGGTGCTAAAGATTTACGGTTCAATATTATATTTCCTGCTAATAAATTGTCTTACATTGTATGCATCTAGTCCTTCAATACTTTATTTATATTATTATCTGTAGCTCAGTGCCCACACATTTATGTTTCATTATTTAAGTACAGGTTGTCTAAGAATAATAACGATAAAAATGTACAAAACGCGACAAATTTTTTAGAATATTTTTTTTATTTTATTACTCATTTCATTTTTAGATTAAAACTCTATTTAGTCTCTTTTAGTTCTAAGCAGAATTACAAATTAATTGATAGAGTCATATGCCCACTACTGGTATTATTTCAAGATTTCTGTCTTTCATAGTAGGAAGACATGTTTGAGTATCCATAACTAGTAGGCAGAATATAAAAAGTATTCTAATAAGCACGGGTATGATTAGCATAGGTATAAATGTATTAAGACCTAATAATGTTCTATTTAACTCATTCACCTTATTACTAATGTAAACCAGATGTGGGTAGAAAACTGTTGACTTTTGCTATAATAAAAGGAAACGTGTTGCTTTGGATTAACGAGACGTCTAGTCTTATTTGTTTCCTATCTTCCTTCAAAAAACTATTTTAGTTAACACCCAGTAAGTATAGTAATGGAACACGAAAATTTATACTGCCGTCGTGAGAGAGACCCTTGTTAAATATAGTAGGATGTTTACAAGTAAAATAAAGATACAGATTTATGGCCTTATTCATAATGAGTTATCGGAGGTTTAAAAGGAGATTTTATCGGAGAGATAATAAACGTTTTAGCGTAAAAAGACTATTATGAAATGTTTTTGACAATTTTCGCGAACCTATTTTAGCGAACTTTTAAACCTCCGATAAGTCATTATGAATAAGGCCATTAATAGATAGTAGGTTCACAGTTAATCTTAAAAACACTTAAATTTACCATAGCTAAATCGTACTTTATAGGCTAATACTGTTTCATAAGATAGCCTGTATTAGAGACACACATAGATACATATTTCACGTACACATAGATACTTATGTAGCTTCAAGTCAGGTGAGTGATATAGCCATAATCACACTATCTGGTAAATCTGTATACAAAGGTATAAACGTATAGAAAAACACATTTTAATAAATATTTATAATATTACTTGATCACCAAAGAATTTCTAAGTTAATAATATTGCGTAGGTTTAGATATCTACATAACAAATCAAGATGCTCTAGCTGGAACGTCACAAATGAGTGCGGAACCTAATACTTGGGAAGTTGTGGTCTATAAATCTTAGCGACTGAATGCCGGCATCGTAAACTGGCTTAATCGGATCTCTCGCAATTAATGTGTCTTCTTCAAGGCCACTTTATACTGTAAATACTAGTAGAGCTACTAGTTTGTTAATACAATGAACGTCAACGACCTCCAAAAGCTTCATCGTAGTTTAAAGCTATAACAGAGACGTCTGTCTGCTTTGAACTTGATTATTCTAGAAAGCTTTTGTCTATAACTGTACTATTTTAGTCCTAAATACTGAAAATAACATTAAAGATTGCGAAAATCATGTTAAGATTTGCCTTTACATAGATGAAAGGAGTTTTAAACGTACACTTATATACACGAAGCTACTATACACAGTTGTGTAGTAGAAAATCATTTAAAATTCTTGTATTTATTAAATAATTGATATTGAATTTATGTAAAATTGTGTAATTTTGCTTTTTGAATCTCTATTTACTAAATTTCTATTCTCGATGCCTCTGAGGTAATTTTAAAATAATGTTAGGCGTAATGAAGTCCTGGGTAAGCAGTATTTTAATCACACCAATTGTATAGCAATACGCTATATAAAACTATTAATCACTGTTCATTTGTAAATAAAACCATAATCCAAATAATTTAACAAAATATCAAAATACGTTAAAATACCAGACAAATTTAATAAAAACTATATTTATGTTATAGGTATATAATTAAAAACGTGCATTTTTATATCCTTTAGCCAGTTTTATTACTGCCAGGAATTATGTGGACGGCTAATTATATGCGAACCGAATACGACAGCATATGGTTTTTCATTTAATTTTGTAATCTCAAGGTTATTATCTTTATTTACGTATGTTTCTAGGTTACAGTTTTCACAACACTTGAGGTACTTAATACTATTAAAATAATTTAATTACATGGACATGTATAGAGACCAGCCATGTTACTATGTACAAAATTATTTAAGTATTTTATTTCACTCTCACGTCAAATTAGAACACTTTTAGTAAATATAAAAGAATAAAGACAAAACCAGCTAGAAAAATACGTTGCCCGCGAATTCGTACGCGTAAAATTAAGAATATATTTTCCGCTTTCAAACATTTGTCACTCATGCTTCATTACTATTGGTCGCAGCGTAATTTTATATAGCCTAAAGCCTTCCTCCATAAATGGACTATGCCTCTATCCAACACAAATTTTTTTTTCTTAGGACCCCGAGATTACAGCGTTCAAACAAATAAATAAACTCTTCGTCTTAATAATAATAGTATGGATTGTCTCTATAAGAAAATATCTATATATCAGTATCTATAGGTTATCAATAGCAATGCAGAATATTGAAATAATAAATTTTGACTGATTTGTCTAAGATTAAGCGGAAATGGCCTAAGATGCTAACTTGGGACAATTTCCAACATTAGTATTATAACGAACATATAGTTCTTGGTGTGGTTATAAACAGTTCTCTTAAAGACCATGACTTTAAACATTACCGATAAGGCAGTAATTACTTTGGCACCATTCGAAAGCACGTTCAACTGCCATGTTAAATATAAAGTTATTATGTTGTCACATTTTTTTTTAGCTTGAGAAGTATGTGTGGTGTGACTTTGAAAGATAGATTAAGAAATTAAGTTATAAGAGGACGTTGCGGTCTGAAAGAGGATGTAGTCACTAAGGTGGAGAAAAGTATGCTTAGGTGGTTTGGTCATGTGGAGAGAATGGATGACAGAAGCTTAACGAAAGGCATATACATGGCGGAGGTGAGTGGGAATGCTGGGAGCGGACGCCCGAGAAAAATATACTCCGACGTCATCGCCGGCATACTCCAAAAGGGGCAAGTGCGTAGCACTTACAACCGTCGGGCATGTATGACCAGATGTATGAGTGTGGATGAAGCCAAGGAAGTATGTTTGGATCGTAGCAGATGGCGCTCTATAGTCTCTGCCTATCCCCATGGGAAAAAGGCGTGATGTTATGATGATGATGATTGGTTTTACTTCAAAAGATTTATTAGCATTTGTTTATTACCTCCAACTATATACTGTAACTAGCTGTTGCCCGCGACTTCGTACCCGTGGAATTCCTACTTACTTGACATTTATCGTCATATTTTGGACAATTCACACAATATCTTTATAAATTTGTAGCCTATGTGTTATTCTCATGTATAAGCTACATTATTGTAAAATTTCATTAATATCCATTTAGTTGTAGTTGCTTAAAAAGAGTAACAAACATCCAAACATCTATACTCACAAACTTTCACATTAATTTTTATTTTTCAATATTAATAGGATATTCACGTAAATAAGCATATTTTGAGATGATAAAATTTTGCTATCACGAAATGGCCAAATTTTTTTTCTTCCGCTGCGCTGGTTTGAAACATAAAGACACGGAGAGATTAATTTGTAAACTACGTTTAGTTACTTTAGGAATACTTACGGAAATCATATTTACAGTTTGTTTACTTAAAGACACATTACTCAATGATCCATACAAAATATTAGGTACTACCACCAATCCAATTTTCTACCTATATATACATATATACCTTCAATAACTATGTTATAACTTTATTATAACATAGTTATTGAAGTACGAACGAGCGTGTGGGTGTTCTAGATCAGAAAAATCTCGATTCAGGTCACAGTTTTATTGTTGAGATCGTCGCAATATTTTTATGTCTTAGATGTTGTCTAATATTATTTTACAATATCTGGGCGACCGAGCTTCGCTCGCAGTTCTTTTTTGGTGGTGTGGCTAAAAAGAAAAAAAAAAGCAATAAAATGACATTTTCTAAAAATGATTCCTAGCTAGATCGATTTGTCGCCCCCGAAACCCCCTATATACTAAATTTTATGAAAATCGTTGGAGCCGATTCCGAGATTCCAATTACATATATATATACAAGAATTGCTCGTTTAAAGTAATAAGATAGCAGCCCCTAGTTAGTTAAATTATTAGAAGTTATTCTTATCTTAAATAAAAACTTCTTTGAAATAATTATTCTGTCCAATTTGTAGTTATGATTTAGTTTAAATTGAATTACCTAAAATTTTTAACTGCATTTAACATAATTTATTATGCATTTAACATGTAATCAATTGTACACTATTTAATAATTAGAAAACTTACTATGTACATAAAAACTTTCTAGTGATATATCTACATACCGTATATATCTACATACTGTAAAATTGAGATTTACAATAAAGAGTATTATATTGTGTGTAAAACTCGACAATTTACACTTTTCTGAAGCACAATGCAATTGACATGCTATGCTTTACTTAATAAATTAAATTATGGTGGAGTGGTATTTTCAACCCAATTGTATTATGTAAATAATACTAGGTGGTTGGTCAAGATGTTGCAAAGCAATCTTGATAGATGGCGTTGTACGTAGAAATACGATATAAACTCAATCGAGTGACGATTGTGGTGGTAAATTTGAATGCTACAAGCACGACCGCAATAAGCTCAGTTGGAAAGAGCTTCGGAACGGTATTCCGAGGTCGTCGGTTCAAGTCCCGCTTGCGGCAATAACTTTTTCACCATAATTTAATTACAAGAATTTTGTTTAGTTCTTTTAATATTTCCGTAGACGTTCTGGTACACATCGTTTAAAAAAGTGTATAGTAATATGTCTCTAGATGATCTTGAAACAGCTTTTTTGTTGGTTGTTTCTTCAGTTTTTTATTATTATTACGTGTCGCGATTCTTTTGTGACATCAAAACAGGTTCCACACCCACAAATACTCAGTCCGTTAAACCGCATTCGCGAAAGTTTCGTGGCCCTCATATTATTATCAACATTATTTTGTTTAATTTTCGCTTTCTGATATTTAACCTCTTTACACAAGATATATAAACTGTTTATTATTGTTTATGTGTCACAAATAGTATGTATTTACTTTTCTCCTGGTATATATTTTTATATTATGTAAATATACTTATTACCGACGTTTCCGAAGGAGTTGAAGATTCCTTAATTGAATAATAAAATTTTATAACCAATATGTTCTTTTTTCAAACATTTCTTAATGTTTATAGCCATTCGATAACTGGCTGCGCCCAGTAGTAAATTACCTTCTTCTTATATAGTGGGCACTTGATCTATGTTACCAGGTATAGTTTCAAGTTTTCCATCTTCCACAACCTACGTATTCTAATTATCTTATAGCTAGCTGATTGTTACAGCATCCATAGAAGGATATGAGGTGGTGACTATCCTTAATACAAGAAAATAATATAATACTTACCACATATGGTGAAAAACGGAACACAATCCAAATACGCTTTCCAATGCAATTAAGAGACAGAATCCTGATATAAGGAGATTGCAGCACGTACAACTTCCTACATCTAAATGCCTTACAAGTCTATCCCGTTAGAACATTACTCCTTTTAAAACATGTTGTTAAACGATGTACTCGTATTTTGTACACCTAAAATCGGTTCGCAGAAATTGTCAAAAATTGTTATTCATGACTTATGGACTTTTTTACGCTAAAATGTTTATTATTTCTCCGATTATTTTAGTGTTTAAACCTCCGATAATATAAAATAAGACCATTAAATGTTAGACCGATAAATAAGACCATTAAATGTTATAACGCTGAAGTGTTTGTTTTTTTTTTGTTTGTTTGACCGCACTAATCTCTGGAAGTACTGTTCCAATTTGAAAAATTCTTTGAGTGTTGGATAGTAAATTTATCGGGAAAGGCTATAATATGTATGCTATCTATCATTACACTGCGACTATTAGGAGCGAATCATCAGTGAGAAATGTTGCAAAAACGGGAAAAAAATTCTAAATACCAGACGTAGGTACGAAGTCGCGGGCAACAGCTTGTCTAAGATAAAATGTTAGTAAGCTTAGAAAAAACACTTTTGGATGTATTCTTAACAAACCCACGGTCACTATTGACGTGATACCTGTTTTCTGCAACATGTTACCATTTAAAACTGTGACATTTCCTTTAGTTCTATTTCCTTTTGGTTTTTTATGAGAACGATAATATTATCGTATTCTGCTGACGATACTTAATACTTTGAAATAGTTATTTATAGACAAGTTATCCTTCTTGTGAAGAAATACAAAAACACGCGGTTACTACCATAATATTTTTATTCCCCACTAGCTAATCTAGATCTGGTGAACTTCATTTTGCCATATTTTTTTCTTGAAGGAATTTTCTTTAAACACATATGTACTTAGTTGTACGAATGTTTGTTACACATTCACGCAAAAGTTTCAGGACAAATTTTAATTTTACTGAAATTTTGCAGTCATGTAGCTTATTAGAATAACACAGACTAAAAGGAAAGGAGCGGGGCAGTTACTATAAACACGGACTAAGCCGCGAACCTTGGTTAGTTCTTCTATACATACTTGCCCAGGTTTTAAGGATCGTAACAAAAACGGCATAAAATTATAGCTAATTTTAGCTATTTTTATTTAAGTAGGTACTAGCTGTTGCCCGCGACTTCGTACACGGTGTATTTCAAAAAATTTCCCCGTTTTTCAACATTTTTCACTGCTGCTTCTATTGGTTGCAGCGTGATGTTACATGTGTAGACTATAGCAGGTGTAGCCAACAAGTCGATCGACCATTTTTGGTCGATCACTCGCAAGTTCCATGGGGGGACGGAGGCATTCAATGCCAAATGTTTCTAGTACTTGATACAGGAAAGAACATGTACGCAACTCATGCTTCGAGTAGGGAGACGTTCAGCGTGACCTCTTTTAGTAGTTTTCTACTATTTTCACAGTCGGCGGTATAAAAGCACATTGCATAAACGTACCCCTTCTTACCTCAGAAATAGGTCGATCGCGACTCAATTTCAAAATAAAAAGTACATCTTATGTGCACAAAAGTTGGCCACACCTGGTCTCTAGTCTTCGTCGATAAATTTTCTATCAAACACTGAATAAATTCTTCAAATCGGACCTGCAGTTCCTGACATGAACCCGTTCTAACAAACAAATTCTTCAGATTTATAATATCAGCATAGATATAAAATCACGGACCGTAGATCTCAAATTAAAATTTTAATCATAATTATAACATGATTGTCTACATGTTTGCGTATAAATATTAATGAATTACAGTCATCAGTAATGAGTTTATATAAAAAACATAAATAAAAGAGATATAAATAGCCTAGCCAATGGCCTTCAATGAGATGATTAAGTTTAGTTGTGTATCTCTAACAATACGTTGTACCTATGCAATTGATGGCTTTAGATTTATAGTTAAGTAGAGTGAATATATTATTATATGAAAATTCAAGGGATAAGTCCTAAGTTCATTGTTAAAAATTATAGAAAAACCGTTGCAATAACAAATACTTTCTGCTAGTGTTAATTAATTTATAAATAGGTAGTATGTATGTGAAAATTCAGGGATATGTTTATTTATACTTTGCACAAACAAAATTTTTACAATGGCGGACTTAATGCAGAAGGCATTCTCTGTCAGTCAAGGGCTGGAAGGTGTAGAAATAGTCTTATATCACATAGGTATTTCAAATAATAAGCACAACGTAAAATATTTCTTATAGCAAAACAAAGTTTCGGTATACCTATAATCAGAATAATGTTGATTTTTTGTAATCATTGTGCTAATTAATATTTTTGGACGATGTATTTGAGTAAAAAGAAAGGATCATGAAAGAAAGCCACTTTAGTAGGTTATAATCATCAGAAAATGTTATGTCTATTTAACCGAGTTCTCTTATCTGTTTAAGAACAGTAGCATAAATCTATTTAAAACCTAAATTTATTATCTAAGTCTTATGTCTTCACCAACGTATGGTTACTGTGTATACATAATTAACCTAGTGCTTTGTCCAGGTATTATCGTTTTATTGGTTTCCTGTCGTAAAATGTTCGAGGCCATTCAACAAAGTGCAACCCATCGTGATCAATAGTTGCAGTTTTCCGCGTACAAACGTGCTTAGGATCCATACATTCCACACATCATTAAAAGACCTTCCGCACTGAGATAACATATCATATCAATTAAAATAGACATCGGTAATAAATGCAATGTTTTACAATACCTACTACTCGTAGTAGTATTACTATAAGCTGTTTGCTTACAGTTTGTTGTTAACTGAATTAATAAATGTGTTGATTTTCATAAGATCTTTAGAGTGAGTTTAATTAAAGATATAAATTGTGTTTACTTGAATGAAACCATAATAATATGAAACTATAATACTATAATAAACTATAATAAAACTAGAGAATTCAGATCTAACTGAGTGCGAATTATAGACTACCGTATAGTCTGAAGTTTAAAAAAAATCACAATTTAGTCATCAATAATTCAATACTAAAACTTAAAATTAATCTTTTCATCGAAACACCTAAAATTAGAACGAACTATGTATACAATATCATACAAATAAACTTTATGTTTCGCCTGAAACATGTGCAAATTCGTGCATATGTTTGAATTACAACAAATTATTCGTCTGCAAGCAACCAAACTCGAAAACCCAAGAGTAAGAACAATACGTTGCCAAACTTCCTTTGTTCCTTCTTATATGTGAATACACGTATATATGTGTAAATAATTTGGCGCCGATGTAGTAAGTGATAGAGTATTGTCTCAGAACATCCAATTTCAATTTTCACTTTCAATGCCTACGTCAATAACTCTCACTGAAGAAAAAAAAACAAAATGCGATGTTTAGAGACATCTGATCAAAATCAATATTTGCGTTGTTATGTGATTTTCAATTTAACCGTGAAGTATTTTTATTAGCTGTGAAGTATGCATATAAAATTGAACTTTGTATAATAACGATGTACTCGTATTTTGTACACCTAAAATCGGTTCGCAGAAATTGTCAAAAATTGTTATTCATGACTTATGGACTTTTTTACGCTAAAATGTTTATTATTTCTCCGATTATTTTAGTGTTTAAACCTCCGATAATATAAAATAAGACCATTAAATGTTAGACCGATAAATAAGACCATTAAATGTTATAACGCTGAAGTGTTTGTTTTTTTTTTGTTTGTTTGACCGCACTAATCTCTGGAAGTACTGTTCCAATTTGAAAAATTCTTTGAGTGTTGGATAGTAAATTTATCGGGAAAGGCTATAATATGTATGCTATCTATCATTACACTGCGACTATTAGGAGCGAATCATCAGTGAGAAATGTTGCAAAAACGGGAAAAAAATTCTAAATACCAGACGTAGGTACGAAGTCGCGGGCAACAGCTTGTCTAAGATAAAATGTTAGTAAGCTTAGAAAAAACACTTTTGGATGTATTCTTAACAAACCCACGGTCACTATTGACGTGATACCTGTTTTCTGCAACATGTTACCATTTAAAACTGTGACATTTCCTTTAGTTCTATTTCCTTTTGGTTTTTTATGAGAACGATAATATTATCGTATTCTGCTGACGATACTTAATACTTTGAAATAGTTATTTATAGACAAGTTATCCTTCTTGTGAAGAAATACAAAAACACGCGGTTACTACCATAATATTTTTATTCCCCACTAGCTAATCTAGATCTGGTGAACTTCATTTTGCCATATTTTTTTCTTGAAGGAATTTTCTTTAAACACATATGTACTTAGTTGTACGAATGTTTGTTACACATTCACGCAAAAGTTTCAGGACAAATTTTAATTTTACTGAAATTTTGCAGTCATGTAGCTTATTAGAATAACACAGACTAAAAGGAAAGGAGCGGGGCAGTTACTATAAACACGGACTAAGCCGCGAACCTTGGTTAGTTCTTCTATACATACTTGCCCAGGTTTTAAGGATCGTAACAAAAACGGCATAAAATTATAGCTAATTTTAGCTATTTTTATTTAAGTAGGTACTAGCTGTTGCCCGCGACTTCGTACACGGTGTATTTCAAAAAATTTCCCCGTTTTTCAACATTTTTCACTGCTGCTTCTATTGGTTGCAGCGTGATGTTACATGTGTAGACTATAGCAGGTGTAGCCAACAAGTCGATCGACCATTTTTGGTCGATCACTCGCAAGTTCCATGGGGGGACGGAGGCATTCAATGCCAAATGTTTCTAGTACTTGATACAGGAAAGAACATGTACGCAACTCATGCTTCGAGTAGGGAGACGTTCAGCGTGACCTCTTTTAGTAGTTTTCTACTATTTTCACAGTCGGCGGTATAAAAGCACATTGCATAAACGTACCCCTTCTTACCTCAGAAATAGGTCGATCGCGACTCAATTTCAAAATAAAAAGTACATCTTATGTGCACAAAAGTTGGCCACACCTGGTCTCTAGTCTTCGTCGATAAATTTTCTATCAAACACTGAATAAATTCTTCAAATCGGACCTGCAGTTCCTGACATGAACCCGTTCTAACAAACAAATTCTTCAGATTTATAATATCAGCATAGATATAAAATCACGGACCGTAGATCTCAAATTAAAATTTTAATCATAATTATAACATGATTGTCTACATGTTTGCGTATAAATATTAATGAATTACAGTCATCAGTAATGAGTTTATATAAAAAACATAAATAAAAGAGATATAAATAGCCTAGCCAATGGCCTTCAATGAGATGATTAAGTTTAGTTGTGTATCTCTAACAATACGTTGTACCTATGCAATTGATGGCTTTAGATTTATAGTTAAGTAGAGTGAATATATTATTATATGAAAATTCAAGGGATAAGTCCTAAGTTCATTGTTAAAAATTATAGAAAAACCGTTGCAATAACAAATACTTTCTGCTAGTGTTAATTAATTTATAAATAGGTAGTATGTATGTGAAAATTCAGGGATATGTTTATTTATACTTTGCACAAACAAAATTTTTACAATGGCGGACTTAATGCAGAAGGCATTCTCTGTCAGTCAAGGGCTGGAAGGTGTAGAAATAGTCTTATATCACATAGGTATTTCAAATAATAAGCACAACGTAAAATATTTCTTATAGCAAAACAAAGTTTCGGTATACCTATAATCAGAATAATGTTGATTTTTTGTAATCATTGTGCTAATTAATATTTTTGGACGATGTATTTGAGTAAAAAGAAAGGATCATGAAAGAAAGCCACTTTAGTAGGTTATAATCATCAGAAAATGTTATGTCTATTTAACCGAGTTCTCTTATCTGTTTAAGAACAGTAGCATAAATCTATTTAAAACCTAAATTTATTATCTAAGTCTTATGTCTTCACCAACGTATGGTTACTGTGTATACATAATTAACCTAGTGCTTTGTCCAGGTATTATCGTTTTATTGGTTTCCTGTCGTAAAATGTTCGAGGCCATTCAACAAAGTGCAACCCATCGTGATCAATAGTTGCAGTTTTCCGCGTACAAACGTGCTTAGGATCCATACATTCCACACATCATTAAAAGACCTTCCGCACTGAGATAACATATCATATCAATTAAAATAGACATCGGTAATAAATGCAATGTTTTACAATACCTACTACTCGTAGTAGTATTACTATAAGCTGTTTGCTTACAGTTTGTTGTTAACTGAATTAATAAATGTGTTGATTTTCATAAGATCTTTAGAGTGAGTTTAATTAAAGATATAAATTGTGTTTACTTGAATGAAACCATAATAATATGAAACTATAATACTATAATAAACTATAATAAAACTAGAGAATTCAGATCTAACTGAGTGCGAATTATAGACTACCGTATAGTCTGAAGTTTAAAAAAAATCACAATTTAGTCATCAATAATTCAATACTAAAACTTAAAATTAATCTTTTCATCGAAACACCTAAAATTAGAACGAACTATGTATACAATATCATACAAATAAACTTTATGTTTCGCCTGAAACATGTGCAAATTCGTGCATATGTTTGAATTACAACAAATTATTCGTCTGCAAGCAACCAAACTCGAAAACCCAAGAGTAAGAACAATACGTTGCCAAACTTCCTTTGTTCCTTCTTATATGTGAATACACGTATATATGTGTAAATAATTTGGCGCCGATGTAGTAAGTGATAGAGTATTGTCTCAGAACATCCAATTTCAATTTTCACTTTCAATGCCTACGTCAATAACTCTCACTGAAGAAAAAAAAACAAAATGCGATGTTTAGAGACATCTGATCAAAATCAATATTTGCGTTGTTATGTGATTTTCAATTTAACCGTGAAGTATTTTTATTAGCTGTGAAGTATGCATATAAAATTGAACTTTGTATAATATGTCGCACTCATACATTGTAAGAACAAATGTTATTGAATAAAATAGTGTTAGATAAAGGTTCGTCATGTTATTTAAATTGTGATTGATTGACATGATGTCTGTGTTCAAGGTTTTCTTCATTTTATATAAATAAAATGAACAAGTTAATTGAAATTTACAAATACCTCCTATAATAATTTAAGCAATTCGTCATGATTAGGTACGAATCAATAAGACATTAGCGTCATAATAAATTTTATCATTGAGATTGCGAAACACCTTCAACTTCTCATATTTTTCTAATAAAAATTATTGAAATAAGCATCTCATCAAGTTTACGTAGGTAACGTTTATAGCATAATTCCATATCTATAATAGGAAACTAACATGAGCATTCGTAGTTATAATTTAAATCTACACAATTATTCTTGAGATGTTTTATTAATGTGTTAAATACATATTATGTTTACGTTTTCAGTTATTATTTTTCGTCACAGAGGTTATTAATATCATAAAATGCGTTTATAAAGACACCTCGTTACATTTTTAATCTATGGTATGGGATTACACTACCATGGTGTGCGTGAACACACCCACAAGTCGACGCGCCGAAATTACGACCGATAGTTTTTGCCCGCAGCCGAGTGTCAAGGACGAACTTGTGTTGCTACACGTACTAACCGAACGCGTTCGCTGACTTAGGACTTATCTTTTTTTTTAAAAGTAAATACTGTGCGTTTTGAGTTTGCAAACGATCCTTGTGATTCTTTTTTTTTAATTATTTGAATTTGTATACGGAATGATTTTGAAAACGAAGTCTCAAGAGGCGATAGAAAAAACCATAGGTAGGTACTTAGCAAATAATATAAAATCATGTATTTAGGTTAAGGCAGAATTTACATTAAAATATGTGCTTAGAATAAATATTTCTTACATACAAAAACAAAGTAGTACTTTAAATGATATATATAAACGATAATATCGAATACCTAAATATTCGATATTATCGCGTAGTAACTATTAAGTAATCTGTGGTATAGGTATCATTTCATTTTAATAACTTTGAAATACTTTGAATCTTATAGCTTCTTTTATATTGCTGATTTGTTACTTGTACCTACATTAGATATTGATAGAGGTGTAGGAAGAGGGATGATCGAGTTCAACTTCCAATTAACAGCGGCCTCCAGATTTTTTACTTTAACATCGCATGTGGTTGATTATTTAATCTTACTAAAATATTTATATGTTAACAGGTAGTAAGTAAAACTACTTTTTACACCATGGTCACGGGTGAGACTCATTCACGGGAGAGTCTCACCCGTGACCATGGTGACTGCAAAGACTCCGAATCGTCGGGCCAAAATTTAAAACAAATATACGCGTCTAAATCCGTAAAAAGTAGTTTTATTTAAACAGATGAGTCGCGCAAGTGTCAGAAAATGTTAGGTAGTAATATTAGCTATAAGACATTCAACAAAGTATATTCATATCTAGATTGCTTAGTATTCGTTGTTAGATGTTGTACGCTATGGTTTAATGTAAACATTTAAACAATATCGATGCATGTAAGGTACAGTTTTAGATTGGATACAATATTTTATAGGTACATTAGCTGATTTCCTAAATAGACTACCTATAGAGTTGACATTGGTGCCAATTCTACGTGCACAACTAAACTTAACTAAAAAATTAAATCAAATAATGGTGTATTTTCATTAATTAGCTATTTTGTTGTGCACATTTAATATTTACCTACAAGTGTAGAATAGAAAACAAAAATATCATTTACAAAAACAGATTTAAATATTTATCTATAAAATAATTTCTGTTACATAAATTAGTACATTGATAGATACGTACCGAACTAATAAAAGCGTGTTAATTACTCTAATAACTAATCGAAACGGTTTAATTATATAATAGCAACACCTCTTTAAAATAATAATCATGTCTACAACGCTTACATTATTATAACGATAAAAATAAATATAATTAAACATTTCCCAAAGTCATAGAATTAATTAACATTACATTTTACACATTTTTATAATTAAAAGATAATTAACATGAATGCCATTGACCTTAATCAAGCTAAATTGTATGTTCGATACTTCTTTAGGTAATACACTAAATAAACCTTATGGGGAATTTAAACTGTTTAATTTATTCAGTTTTGAATTATCCGTTACTAATTTGAAAACACTTTTTGTTGTATAAAGTTATCGAATATGAAATAATTATTAATTTATTGATGTACATGTTTATGGTTTAAATGCATAATTTATACGTAAGAGTGATTTAAGTTCTAAGTTACTATTTACAAACTATACAATAATAATTATATACTTTAAGCACGATTTCTGTATTATTACTTAAAATGTGAAATAGAATAGAAAAGTTTACGGAATAATTATTGCAAAAAAACCATATTTTTAGACGAAAAATGTTTTGTATTTTTATTTAGATCCACACAACACAAAAAGAACATAAAAAAATATTCTAGGGCTCAAAAATACATTTAAATTTGTAGAAATAATGGCAAAGGTAACATACTTCACCTTATTAATTTAATTTTATTCTGCCTAAGAACTCTACCATGTACTTAAATATAAGGTTTTCTGGCTCATAAAAACTCTCAAATCATCATTTATTACGTTAGTTTTTGTCGAATCGATTTTGTAGACGTGGGCGTGAAAGAGTAATAAACATTCAGCCAGACATATTTACATTTATCGATGCTAATATAAAGCTAATCTCTGGAAGTATCTCTCAGACTTAACAAATCACGATAGAAAGAATTTTTGATAAAATATGATTGAATTATTTTAATAAACATACTAGTCTGACGTTGTTAGTGGGAATTGAATACTAAAATTTACATCACTCGCTTTTATTAGCTTTCCATGTATCTATCTATTATTCCATGTAACCGAATCTTTAACAGAGATTATCACCCACTTCCAATAGTCGGGACAGTCTAATCCCATTACTAAGTAATGAGTAACTAAGCATATCAAAATAAAATAATAAACGAGGCTCATTCCCGCGATATCAAATATACTTATAATATGACTTTTATAAGTATAACGCTGAAGAGTTAGTTTGTTTGTTTGAACGCACTAATCTCAGAAACTACTAGTGTTTATATAAATAATAAAATAAATAAATAAATAAATATTCAGGACATTTCACCCAACGTCCTCTGGTCCCAAAGTAAGTTATATTTCTATGCTTGTATTATGGGAACCAGATACGGATAGACTACATATACTACTTCTCTTTTGTAAATACATACTTATAATACATAGAAAACACCCAGACGCAGTACAAACATTTTTATGACATTTATGGATATCACACAAATGATTGTCCCAACCGGGAATCGAACCCGCGACCTCGTGATCGGCAGTCCATTACATAAACCACTCCACCACGAAGCCCGTCAAAAGGAACAAATAAAGAACCAATGACATTTTCATAATTAGAAAATCAGGGATTTTTGGAGCAAACAATTATCTAATAAAGTAGAACTTTTTATCTTTAAACAAATTGGAAATATTACATATTATTATACCTAATTCAAGATAAAATAACATCGAGTGAGATTGAAAGCAATATATCTGGTTTAGTATTTAATTGGACTACTTTGATGTTCATTTCTTAATCTGATATCCGGTGATAAAGTCTGGTACCTAATAAAAATAATCAGTTTAACTGAATATTGGTGAAATTATGACATGAATTTTGTAACTAAATATGGACATTATTTATATAATAACTCGTTTAGTTAATGCAATGTCGTTATAACATATTTGGTCTTAATGCATATTATAACTTTTAAACAACATTAATCAAAGATTTAATTACTTTAAGAATAAAGTTTTTAAGAACAAACAAGTTTATAAACAACCTTTTGACTCGGGCGCCTAAACCGACACGCCACCGAGAGCGACCGAGACGAGGACGAGAGCGCCCTGAGGATGGAATAGCAGACCAAATGGAATACTAGTTCTAATAATATATAATTAGTATTCTGCTAGGAAAATCAAGAAATATTGGCTATGTTTAATATCTTTTTGCGTCATGATCTAGTATTTTTAACACGCTTATATAAGTTCAGTATGTATCTATCAATGTATTAATCTATGTAACGGAATCTTTGAAAATGATTTCAACCCACTTTCAGTAGTTGGATTGATCTGAAATTATGCACATATATCAAGAACCGATGACAATAAAAAATATTCAGGATTTTCAAGCGTATTTTATAGTTTTTGAACTAAGAAGATTATTTAACAATAGGAATAGCAATACACAACACAAATGCCTGAAGTCTGATTTAGCGTTAGGCCTTGATAAAAATCATTTACATCATAGAACTAAAGCTCTGATTAAAATACCAATAAGATTAATGTTTAATGTTTTACATAATATTAATTGAAAATATATTATATTTACTACGCACCACGGAAGCATCACTAACACTGATAAAACCATGACAAATGAGTCAACTTTACTTAACAAATCGTATTACATTATAAGCGACAGGTATGATAATATTATTTAATATTATCTGCATATAAAATGTCAAAGTTTAGGTATTTGAATATTTTGAGCCTTAGTTTGTCTTTAGGTATACCTTCTTAACTATGTGTATACTCTCTATCTATGGTGTATTAAAGCTTTTCTATAAAATTCACCTAAATTAGGTCTTGATTTTTGAAACCTTATTAATAGCTAAGAAAAACATAATGGATGTCTTTATAACTTCGTACATACTTTTTAAGTGAAAATATTTGTGTGTTTGCTTATGTGGTAGTAAAGTGTGGGACTAAAAAGCCTGCCAAAGAAGGATTTTTGAATAACCACAGATTAATTCCAGCATTTATTAGTGAAATAACTATTTGTTTGAGGCTCTAAAATCAACATGCCTAAAATACTTTTATGTAAAGTTAAACCCGAAAGAGAGACCTGAGAGAAATATTTCGCACGATTTACATTAGACAATGTTAACAATGAGCTACGACAGGCCACATATGACCACATATTTATATCTTGTCTAGAATTTAATGTGTAAAATAAAACATCTGGGTATGATTAACTTAGATAAACATCCTTAATAGGTAGGACATTTTTGATGAAGCATTGTGATATAATTTATGTTTAAACGACCTTAACCCACTTGTACCTTTATATACCATCACTGAATATAAATATGTTTATTATACAAGTAGGTAATTAAGTATACATATTCTAATATTAAATAATTACAATAGGTGCGCCGTAAAATATTATGGGAGGCGGTTTATTATATACGTAGAAAGGAAAACGCCAAATTTCTATTGTTTGATGTCGCAAATCATAGAAGTACAAAAATGGTCGTGATAAGATTTTGAAATATCTGATTGAACTATTTAACTATCTCAATGTTTTGGTTCATGAAAAGGTTTCAGTGATCATAGTATTAGATCCATAGTCATCCCAGGACACAGTAAGAGTTATTTCAGGGATGACAGAAGGAAAACTTCAAACTAAGCCCAGTGCATTTAGTTAGCGTGCCTTAAGCATGTCAAAGAAGTAAAGGAGGCACTGGCCCGATTTTGGGACCATCAAGGACGTATTTACAAAATTGCGCCCCCGGACATTTGATTTGTCGCCCCAAAACCACACCCTGTGGGGAGAGATAAAAGAGAATGAGATAGAAAACCTTCCAAAAACATTAAGAGAAATGCAGTTAAGATTACTGCGCCATTTTTCTTGTAAGTTAGGAAGCAGGCGAATAATGTAATTAACTATTCCAAGTTTTGTTATATTATAAAGTAATAGAGTTAATTTCAATAGTAATTCCATTAAATATAATGTCATTAAACTGCGTTTAATTGAGAACTATATTAACGAAGGTTTAGTTTGATCGTGTGCTGTTTGACAGATTAATTGATGATCACGCTCAGTCGCCTTCAGAGCTGACATTGTCCAACTAATCGTTGTAGCCGGGAACAATGGCGCCACTTGTTTTGTTTTAGGGTTCAATAAATTTATTTTATTGGTTAACTAATAAATATAAAAAGTTATACAATTGCTTTTTTGCTAAAATAATGCTGAACACTGCCTCAATATTATCACAGAACTCGTCATATTACTCTTAGTTTAATTTAAAAATTACCTTATTCATAAATAACTTCAGTAATATCCTGTTTGGCCTTGAACTTAACATCAGTTTTATATTAAACAATATATAAATACTATACAATACCTACATAGCCGACATGAGCCTTACCCACTATATGTAAATTACAGTTTAAATTACTTTCCTCATATCGTGTAATTTGTGTAATATTAATAACATGACTCGCACGTTAAAATCTAAATAAAACTGATAGGACTAAGTTAAAGCTTGTATTCGTAACTATGGTGGCTAAAAAGTCTTTAAAATGTCGGGTAACAACGATAACTTGAATAACAAAGATTTTATTTAAGAGAATTATGGTCTTATTTATAATGACTTATCGAAGGTTTAAACAATAAAATAATTGGAGTGATAATAAACATTTTAGCGTAAAGACTATTATGAACAACAATAATTGACAATTTTCGCGAACTTTTAAACCTCCGATAAGTCATTATGAATAAGACCATAAATATTTCTTTTGCTTTAATTGTGTCAGTAACGTAATTAATATTACATTAATTTCACTTGAATACATTATAGAGCTGCTGTAAACAAACAAAAAATAAATTTATACATACTGAACCCGTATATAAAATGACTCTTAAATGACCGTAGCTACTAATTTAGATGCGTTAAAATTTGTTGTTTCCGTTCTACAATCAATGTTACTTGCATTGTTTTGTATAAAATAAAAAATGACGTCCTCTGCACGTGAATAACAATGATTCTAAACATGCAGACAGATTTATTTTATTACTTTACATCATTAAGTACAGTCATTAGTTACGCCTGTCTAAATTGTTCTATGTATGGAGCGTTTCCTATTTAGCATTTTTTTGCTATCTCGTAACACGATTAGATAATACTATTTTGTGTATCAAGACGATTATACGATGATGATTTTACTTAGTTCAAGAGTTATTATTGATAGTTCTGTCTATACTTTATAATGTTATCGTCAAAAATTATACAATACAATACAAAATTCTTTATTGTACACCAAAGAAAAAACAAGATACATAATTTGATTAAGTACCTACAGCATATGGTATGTACAAGCGGCGGTCTTATCGCTAATAGCGATCTCTTCCAGACAAACTATTATATATCTCTTCCAGATAACCTATATATGCACGAAGATAACATTTTAGATGTTAACATTAATAACACCATTAAATATTTTGATTTTATTTTAGTAGTATATATCAGGTGTGGCCAACTTTTGTGCACATAAGAACTACTTTTTATTTTAAAATTGAGTCGCGATGGGCCTATTACTAAGAAGTTTATGCAATGTGCTTTTATACCGCCGTGCACTCTTGAAAATAGTAGAAAAAGAAAACTACTAAAAGTGGTCACGCTGAACGTCTCCCTACTCGAAGCATGAGCTGCGTACATGTTCATTCCTGTATCAAGTGCTAGAAACAACATAGTGATCGACTTGTTGGCCACTCCTGGTATAGATTATAGCTGAAATTCAAAAGGCCCTTTCGATAAGTTTCGGGAACGAACGGGAATAATAATTATATTTATTAATTAGTACACAAATAATACAGGTAACGTTGTGACCAGCAATATCTTACATGCTAGAATATATACCTAACCTGGACAGCTAAGTAAAGATCTTCCTTTTACTCCCTTACCTCAAATTATTTGGGGTCAGCGCAATACGATTTTTTCTTCCATGCTTTCCTGTCAGCCGTTACACTACACAACTCATTTTTCAGTAATAATTTTCATTAAGTAACTTTTAATCAAATTGCATAATATTTTTGCGTAAAATTTGTCTAAATAAACTAAAATTAGAATAATGGGTATACCCTTACTACAATTATAAAATGGCATACATTTGCAGAAAAACCACATTGTAAAAACGTAAGTAAGTACATTATTTAAGAGAATTGCTAAGATAACACGGTTGTATAAGATAAGAGTTATAATACATAGATACAGAATGTATGTTTACAACAACATAATCAAACATTTGGACATGCAACATTGATCACATTGCGATAATATGACATACGTATGTACTAGGTATAAAATATTGTAGGTATATAAAACATTGGCAGAGAGTTCGTACTCATGTCACCGATGTCTTTTTGAATAAAAAAATTACAATTGTAAGAAAAATCGTAATTTTTATCCCAATTTTGCACAATTTGATAACGATTTTGAAAAAATATTAAGGTTTTTTAAACTCAGTTGCTAGTATCAATTTTCATAGTTCTATTAAAAATAGCAATATGAATGTACTGTCTGAATTTTCAGTGTAAAATAAACCAGAATGCAAACTTTCAGATTCCTTTGTAGTTTCTCCTGTGCTCATGTCAGTCATTTTTCAAGTCATCAGCTTCCTCATTTATACAACGTGTTGCAGAAAGGTGTAGTCATAATTTAAAGTTGCATTAGATAGGCCTTAAATATTATAAATATTACAGTTACACATAGAAAAATACAGTTGGTAAGTTTCTTTTTGTTTATTGCCTACTATTAAATAACTACCAGAAACGCATCAAGTATGAGATGTTTACGGTTTATTGAATGCGATTGAACGTTACGATAAAAGATGACCTCATAGTAGTGTTGTATTTAAAAGAAGATCGATTAATTTAATAAATTAATTAAACTTTTATGAACACATAAAAATCATAATATAACTAGTATTTGTAATTTCATCCATGCCTAGTGCCTAGTCACCGGCCATGTGTAACGATACTCAAATATGACTACATCTTTCTGAAACACGTTGTATAAAGATATTCGCAGATGGATTATAGATATATTACATATACATGTACATATATGATTATTATTATATATGATTATGTATGATTATAGATATATACATAAGAAGAGAGCTACGAATAAAAGCCACTTTTGTAATGATAAGGTATTGTTAGATAAGATAAATATAAGATTCCATATTAAGAAATATAATGTTTATTGCATATGCGTAAATTGACTAAAATATTCTTCCTATGAATCATAAACATGCTACAACATGTTTTACCGTAACTGAGGTATATAATAATTATTAATTTGTTACAGAAATTGTGACAAATTATTCTATATATTTTTACATTCATTCGTTTTAGGTATGTCCATGTAGGTCCTACAGGTATAAAAAAAAATTGTGTAACATTATTTAATTTATTCAGTCACTCAAAACTAGATGTCTCTACTACAGTAAATGTACGAGACTCTACCTAACTGCAAGTGTAAACAAACTAGATGACCTTCTTCTTTTAAAGTTGATTAAAAATAAATAAAGAGTTAATAAAAATATCGATTGAAATGTTACCTTTCAATTTCTCTCCTTTTTTTCGTCTCTCTCTCACATTCATAATGTGTGCAATTTGAAAAAACTTTGAGAAACAAAGAAAGCAGATTAGCAACATATACTTAGCAAACTTAATTTTTTTATTGAACACATACCGTGCATTCCTAATTAGACTCAGTTGAGACATTAATTAGAATTATTTCCTCGCTATAACTATTATGTATACCTATTTATTAACAACTTTATATAAATAAAAAAACATAAATTAAGACTATTATGTACTCAGAGAAATGCAATTAAGTCGACTAGCATTAACGTAGTACGCAGCGGGTGCGGCCGAAACTAGGTTACCCATTTCTCGTCAACCATTGCCTCCGGAACAAAGAGTAGTAACAACCTTGCTTTTATTGCTTTCCATGACGTTTTAAACATAATATAACTCAACCCCTCTTTGCAAACACATCGCAATTCTATCATCTCTTTCCCCCATTATAAAACGTAAGAAATAGCAGACATTGAAATGCGTATAAAGGTTTTGAGATGCGAAATAAATGAAACTCAATTTACGTAGTTATTATCGATTTGTATCCATCCATTTACATATAAGAATGATATTAAAATGTTATCGCGAAGCTAGTACGTGAAGATATGTATGTTTGCATATCTGTTTACATTTTATGTTAAATAAAAACAAAGAACTACTTTATAAATAAAAAAAGATTTATTAGGTATTTAAACTCGGAATGTAAAGAGATAAGTGTACGTATTACTATTTATGTATTTTTATCACGCCATGCATTGAAGTAGGGTAAACAGAGATATATTGGTTTGTATCGATCAGATGACGACCACCTGTCTTGAGGCAGACGTGGTGATAATTATAGATTATTTTTGTAGATTACTTTTTGCTATATCGAATATGCTACGAGTATATCATATCGAATCCAAGACATCCACGTAGTAATAACTTAAATTACTGTAGTTCGGAAGAAGACATAAAATGCTGTACATTTTGCAACTACACAGTTAATAAAATTACGGGTTTCTTTCAACTTCGTTAACACTTCAATGTTTTTGCAACATTTTTGCAAGGAAGTTATATAGAAGATTATTGAACATACAAAATGCAGTTACAGTATCAATAAACTTCATTCAAAGGAAAAAGTACGAGGCCAAATAATATTACAAACCAATCAGAAACCTACGCAGTTTGGAACGGATATCTTTATACATATATTTCTTTCCCCTTTTCGGGTACCGACGTCCTACTACCTACCCAATATAATTTGCATATTCGCCTTATGGCAGTTATAAAGCCCACACCAAACTAGCCTCATATGAGAGAACAAGTACTTGCTGTACCTTTATTGAGAATACATTTGACACATCAACTGCAATTTCTCTCGTAAATATTCCCTTCGAGTTTTCTTTGCCGTCGCTATTACGATTAGATTCGAATGTTTATTATGTGGGATCGTAAAATCTTTGGCATACTTCTGTTTGTACATATGTGTTTACTCTACAAACATCCCAGTCACTTGCTACTGACAGATTAAACATTTTAGCATTTCGTAAATGTGTGTTCAGCATTTTGTTTCATTGCAAATGTTATTTGACTATTTAGGAATTATTACGACAGTCAATAACGTAGACATATGTACTTATATTTGAAGTAAAAGCCCTAATTGGAGACTATTTCACACGCTTTTTTATATGTTCGGTTTGTATCTATCAATGTATTAATCTATATAACGAATTCTTTGAACGCGATTTTCGATTTTCGAAATTTTGCATATATAACTATATGTAAATATATATATAATATATTTTACCGATGACAATGCAATTATTTAAAAATATATTTAGGATTTTCAAGCGTGTTTTTTAGTTTTTGAACTAAGAAAATTATTTAAATCTTATATATTTATGAAGCTATAAAATATAATAAGCCAGAAATGCTGAAATAGTTAATTTTGTTCGTATCTGTTTTTGAATTCAATATCTCAAAGTCACTGTAACATGGAAACAGTAAATTAATAGGTAACTAGCTGACCCAGCAAACGTTGTTTTGCCTACTAAAAAAAGAAAAAAGGTTTGAAAAATAGATTTTGTCCGATTCTCAGACCTACTGAATATGCATGTAAAATTTCATAAAAATCGGTCAAGCCGTTTCGGAGGAGTACGGTAACTAACACTGTGACACGTGAATTTTATATATTAGATTTTATATAGTGCAATCATTATTCAGTAACAGATATAATAATATAGGATTATAATTTAGTATCGTAAATAAGATCACAATAGAGCAAAAAAATCTTGTCACGAATACGTGTTTGGAATTAAAGCAAGTGTGCATTGCGTCGATTTACCTATACCATGAGTCATCAATAGGATAATAAATACACAAAATAATGTGAATACAAATGGAAACCTATTTACGACCAAAAACAATACACTACTGCGGTCACAAGTATCTAATATACACGTTATTTTCCGAGAATAACATCGACCTTGGGAATGTCTGTCCATATCTTGTACTTCAATATTTCTGGCGTCGTGGCATATTTTCCTCCGCGAGTGGAATAAGCAAGAGCGTCGTAACTAGGTTACAGGCTCCGTGCTTTATTGTGGTTACGTGCTTCAGATATGAGATATACAGGCCAGGTCAAGGCATCACACAGCTTTCGAGTCAACTAACTTTATATGGAATATTGTGTTTAGCTCCTGTTCAAACGTTTGAATCGTTTTGTCACGACTTAATGCGTGTTCTAATTATACGTGATATCCTAATTTGCAATGCAATTTCGCGATAGTATCTAAAATGGTACTTGATTTGCCTAACACATTGATGACCTTGTATTAACCATTAATCCCCGACATAATATAGCATGGTTTTATACCTAGGCACTGTCCGAACAATGGGCGGGCCAACATGCGGAAGAACGTTAAATGCGTCGTAAAAAAGTGTGCGTAGTTTAAATTTTATGGTTGGCGTTCAATTGGTGCCTGTAAAAAGTATTTTATGGGAGTCGCATCCTGGAGACGAGGCCACGATACTCCGATAGGTCTAATTAAAAACTCGCGGCATGTGCTGTTGCGAAAGCGAGGTCTCTCTGCTTCGTGCCTTGCGAAACTATATGCTCTTCAAAAGTTTGTTTTTATCTACATCATTACGCGTATTATTTGTCGAAAGAGTATGACTACTTCTATATAATATATAATATTTTAAGCTGTATATAGCTTTAATCGACATTATACATTTGATAAATTATAAGTCATTTCTTGGATATGTCCCAGACATTAAGTCTTCAAAACCAAACATATCAGTTATGTAGGTATTTAAATTCCAATAACATGCAGTAGTGAGATATCGTAATGCGATTTATAAGCTTAATATCCTTAATGTTATATCTCTAGGTTTTTATAATCATGAAATTAACGATAATCTTTCTTTCTTTCCAGATTATCACAAACGGGAATAGAACGTTACCCGTGAAGAGTTCTTATCAAAGAAGACTTAAGTGCCATTCGTAACACATGTTTACCATACAGTGATATAATTAGTTATAAATTAGTGATAAGGTGTAATCGTGATATATAGTCATATATTTAGTGTAGTGCCTTTATCGGTCCATTTTAGTGCAAAAACGTTACCAAAAAGATACGAAACTGGCTCCCTACAAGGATATAATGAATTCAACGAGCATGAGCTCTGCAGTGCCGACAATAAAATGTGAGGACACTTCACCATCACCTGCTGCCGCTGTTGGAACTGATGGTGATAGTTATAACTTGAGTGTTAATGTTAACTTGAGTGCTGCAATGATCAATATGTTGACAGCTGAATCTGCTGGGCCCACAACGCTCAGAACGCCGGAAATCGTCAACGATGTCATCACCATGACCAATCCTTTGGATCAATACAACTATGATAAGACTTCAGGCTTCAAGGTAAGTCTTTATTTTATCTTAGAGTCTAATAAGATACGTTGCGGTTTAAGCACGTTCGTGATTAATTAAAACTTCAATTGAAAAATTATTTATTAGCTGTAAAATCTATTGTTTGTTGAATAATAAGATGAGTAATTAAATTACTTAGAAGGAATTATTATAGTAAACATTACCAGAGTTACATTACAAAGATATAGGTGAGTATATTTGTAAAATAGATAAAACAATATACATGTCGGATATACATGGCAAATCTTAGTAGCAGTTAGAAAAAAAGGTAATATTTTTTTATTGAGCCAGAGTTTGTATCTGAGATTTCTAGGTACCTTATACAGACAGTAGGTAGGTATGTGTAAGGGACTACGAAACACATATTTTTATTTAGTCACTGAAAGTTTTTATTTAGTCACTGAAGTCACTGAGTATTCACAGACAAAGCTCATAAACTAGAATTATTTAAAATTCAACTATTGTGGAA
Source organism: Orgyia antiqua (assembly GCA_916999025.1). NCBI lineage: Eukaryota > Metazoa > Arthropoda > Insecta > Lepidoptera > Erebidae > Orgyia > Orgyia antiqua. The sequence goes on from OU779869.1 coordinate 7,271,071, forward strand.
CCTGCGCATTATGTTTTATTTCTTTTTTTGGTTTATTCTCATTCTTTCTTTGGTTTTTCTCCTTAAGCTTAGCTTGGGACCAGAGGACGTTGTGAAATGTCCATGAATATTAATTTATTTATTTATTCTCTATGTTGTAGAGTAGTATTAGCAGCTGAGCTGCACTCTCAGTCACTATTGCATAGAAAAATATTTGCAATCATAACTTTAAATTGTAATAAAAGTTTAATCAGAGGTATTGTCACAACGTGTTAATTCCATGTTATTGCTATCATATAGATAGATACATAATCATTGACGTAGTCATAGGTGTAGATAAAAAAATCAGTTATCTCTTGCCATCTCTATTATATTTGAAATACGTGATATAACGACGTAATGAGACCAATTCTGAAGCGTCTAAAACTTAACCTAACTTAACTAAAATGAAAAGAAGTAAGCTGTATTTTGACTAATTGTCTATTTTTTATACATATTTAAATATTACTTAAAACCGTTAGTCTATAGCACACAATTTTGATAATAAGAAAGTTCTGATAACATTGCCGAAATGTGTTATTGACATTACCCATTTTAACACGCTTATATAAGTTCGGTATGTATCTATCAATGTATTAATCTATGTAAAGGAATCTTTGAAAGTGATTTTAACACACTTGCAGTAGTCGGATTGATCTGGAATTTTGCACATATATCAAGGACCGATAATAACGCAATAATTTAAATAAACATTCAGGATTTTCAAGCATGTTTTTTAGTTTTTGAACTAAGTATATACACATATATTAATTTTTTAGTTAGATTTAGTTTAAATGGAATTGGGACCTTTATCTATTTTAGGAAAAGTTTATAAGCGTATAAGAGATAGTAAAATCAGTGATTATAAATAAAAGTTTTTTATAGCTTTGACAAACAAATAAATGGCCTTGCTGATGTTGTAATTTTCCAACTGAAGAGTAAACATTGTAAATTGTAATGATGGGCGTTTATGTAAACACTATACAGTAATCAAAGCACCCATACATTGATACAAGGCAATAACTAAGTATAGTGGCAATGTGAGTGGCAATAATCATCATTTTCTTGCCTTATGTCATTACTATCTACTGCCCGCAACTCCGTATGCGTGGAATCTAGAAACTGATACTTTACAAATTATACAAAAATTAAAAATAGTTTAAAAAAACTAAAGAACACGCTTTATTTAATCGAATTATTGTATTGTCATCGGTCTTTGACAGGTGTGCAAAATTTGAATAGAATCTGACCGTTTAAAGTGGGTCAAAATAGCGTCCAAAGGAGTCGGTTACAAACAAACATACAAACAAACATACAAGTGAAGCTAATATAAAGCGTGTAAAAAGCCATCCTCTTGAACCATTCCATCTATTAAAAACAAACCTCATTAAAATCCGGTGCGTAGTTTTGAAGATATAAGCTCACATGGGGACATACATACAAAATAACGATTTTGTTTTATGATGAGTGAAGATTTGTGATTTTTCTTCCGTATTCTTCTGTAAGAAGTTTTAACCGCGTTTAGTCCGTTTGATTTCATATCTTCTTTCACACAATTAATCCATCATTTAATTATGCTCCCTTTAGATTTAATACTCTCTAAATTCATTTCTAAAACAGTACTATGTTATTTTTCCATTTACGTTCATTACATATCTAGTTACTTTGGCATTCAGTCACTAGCTATAGATTCAAAATACCGAGTAGGTACTTACTATTAAAAAGCTTTGCTGTCAGACAAACATCTGTTTATCCACTGGTACCGATTCTACGTGAACAACTGAACTTAACTAAAAAATGAAAATTGATTAGTGTCAATAACACAATTATTGGAAAATCTGTATATTATAGACTAACAATTTTAATTAATAAAAATGTGAACAACGTTAATGTTGTCCGTGTGGTGACGGATTAAGAATACAAGTGTTACCACTCCATCTCCTCCCAGTGGTGCTGTAAAAGTCAGTTTAGGGATATTGCACACAGATAACATCCTCTGTGAGGGGCGTAAAACTCGAAAATAAACCCTGTGCCAACACGCCTGGTCAGCGTGGCACAGTAAACCATAATCCCTCCCAAAGTGGAGGAGGCCCGTGCCCAACAGTAGGACGTAAATGGGTTGGAGAGGAAGAGGAGAGGTGAACAACGTAAAAGCTAATTTATCAAAATACGCCTTAGATGTTTTAATTTTTAGGGTTCCGTACCCAAAGGGTAAAAACGGGACCCTATTACTGAGACTTCGCTGTCCGTCCGTCCGTCCGTCCGTCTGTCACCAGGCTGTATCTCAAGAACGGTGATAGCTAGACAGTTAAAATTTTCACAGATGATGTATTTCTATTGCCGCTATAACAACAAATACTAAAAATAAAATAAAATAAATATTTAAGGGGGGCTCTCATACAACAAACATGATTTTTTTACCGTTTCTTGCTCGATACTAATGTTGCCTTATGTTGCATAGATAATGGTACGGAACCCTTCGTGCGCGAGTCCGACTCGCACTTGACCAATTTTTTAGTTATGTTAAGTTTAGCTGTGCACGTCGTGTGGGTACCACTGTCTAGTTTTCTATGTCTAATATATAGGTAAGTACTAGAATTTCTCATTACTATGCGCTTTCACAGACTGTTAAGCTATTGAGAATGCACGTAGGATCCTTCTAATGCTTAGGTCACAACCACAATTGCTCATTAGAATGTAAAATAAGTATTACAAGTATTTTGAACAGTTGCCAAGAGTTAGGTGATACGTAATGTCAGGTCACGTGAGCATTACTCCCTCATTATAAACGTTGTTTAAGAATAAATGCAATGGTGTGACGTCATACACCTTATTCAGACTATTTACTGTTTATCAGCAGACTTGATGGCGCCAGTTACATGATATCAGGTTATCTATATTTAGTTATCGTGTTGTTATAATGTGGTTACGATTCTGTTGTGATAAATTAATTAGTTTTTTTCTTAATCTATTTCTAAAAATGAATTTAGGAAAATAGTAACTTCAGTAGTGTTTCTTTTTTCTATTCCTAATACCTTTTATGTATTACAAAAATCGGTCCATTTGGGTTTCCCGGTTTTTTCAAAGGACTACAGCATGAGGCATTTCAAAAAGGAGTAAGCAGATTTGTGTTGGGTCGGAAATAAGTTCGTAATAAGTTAAGTATTGTTCGTTCATCTTAGAAGTGTACCAAAATATATATTTTTTGATATGAATTATCAAATTAAATATAAGGTCTATAAAATGTTTATATTATTATCACTTACTAGGTAGGTACTATAGACTTATAGAGATTGCTTTTAATTGCGGAGAAACGTTTGCTTAGCTTTATATTAGTAATTTTTTACATACATTCTAATATAATAATAATAATAATAATAAACATCAACGTGTACAACGTTGATTATCTCAAATGTACATTGCCGGTTGTTGTTACATGAATGAATTACATCGCTCTAAAATGTGAATGGCGGACAATTCAAACAGTAAAACAATGACAAACCGACAATTAAATTGATGCCCCAATTGATATACATACATACCATTTAAATGTCATCCGTATTTTTGTTGACATTGAGTTTATTTTTAATTTAAACACCAAGACCCTAATGTTTTGATGTGTTTTGTTAGGAAACTATACGTTTCTAATTTAAAATAAATATTAACTGAATAAGCAAAGAAGCCGATGTTCAATGGCTGTAATTGGCAGCGCCAAGGTAAACAAATATTATAGATACTGGTAATACAAGTTTGAACAAAAAAAATGTAGGTGCTTGTTTACTTATCGGATTACGTAGATGCAACTTCTTGTACAGAATATTGAATTGGACTAATATTGTAGCATTTTATATATCCGTTTGAATTATCTTGAATTTTTCGATCACTAAATGAGCTAACATGAATTATCAGACCTCCAGATGGCGAGGGTCATCGTCAACGTGTGTGCCCTAAGCCTGACCATGACCCGGCAAGGGGTGTCCCCCTTACGAGGAGCTCAGCGTAGTGGGGGGCAACATTAGGTCCCCCATGGTGTCATCTTAGTATTTATATTTTTAACATTTACTGAAAACACTTAATTACGATTTATCTAAGAAACCATGTTTTATCATTCTGATATTAGATTATTCATATCATCTGTGAAAAAATTGTTTCCCATTCATGGTCGCTTCAAAGTGACCCTTCAAATAATAACAAAAGCGCTTTAAAGGTATTTAATAAATCGCATCGCGTAAGTGTTTTTTGAATTAAAAATAGATTCATAAAGTTATCACTCTTAAACTGTTAAGCAATGCTCGAGTAACTCACACTTTTCAAAATAATCTACAAGATCAACATGTTGTCGTTAAAATACTTCTTAATTTATCGGCCAGGGTTGTCACAAATGACTGTTTTATAATATAATACTACATATAAGTATTACATAATATTTAATTGTACACGATTTATAGAGTTTAATATTAACAAATATAAATACACCCGGAGGCAATAGCGCAATCTATTTGAAAAATTATTAGTAAGTCATAAAATAAACTTGAAGTGATAACATATATTTTGTACGTTATATATCAAAAATAAGCTTTAATTAATGTCAAGTATAAGTTAGTCGTGAAATTTATAACAAGATATTCATGTTTTGAGATTATACTTACCTACTACACTGGTGATAGTCAGTAAATAGTCGTACGTATAGGTAGGTAGGTACGCATAATATGCACAAGTCTTGCATTCAGAGACCTAAAATTATACAGGTAACATATATAAGTTAATATTAAGATCATTTAAATCAAAATTTCATTTAAAATCAAAAATATTCTCCGTTTAGCTTAACCAACTAATATTTTACACCACACACATAATTATTGTCTCATGGCAAAATTATAAGCTATGTATAGGTACAGAAGTTTAGTCTATTTATAATTTTAATAAGAGCAGTTCCATGGAAAATAATACATACCTTACACAAAAAAATCTTTATAAATCTAGATACCTACCTAAATAATTGGCAAAAAAGATAGGCATCAAAAGCTTTCGTGACTCGCGTGCTGAATTATGTTTCACGTGAAAACTGCCGAATATAATATATTTTGCAGACAAATGAGCATTAAGGTAGAAAGTCCATTAACACTGGTCGATAGAGTTCAACGTGAATTCTCATTTCCCTGTATCGTTACAGCCCGGAAGCGGAAATGACTCCAACTCTTCCATGTCCAACGGTTCGTCGGCTACCTCACCAGCCTCAAGCACTCCACCCAGCATACAAAAGGTAATTTACATAATATTAAACATACAACAACAACTTTTTCTATGTGACTGAACTTTCAAAACAGTAAACATTTTCTTCACGAAATAAATATGTAGTTCGTTTGGCCGGTCATTTTAAGTAGTCTAATAGCAAGTTAAGTAAAAAAAGAATGTGTTTCTTATTAACAAATTAACACAATTTGTACTATAGATGGTTACATTTACAATATCAATATGCTTTAAATCTCAAAAAACATTATAAAGAACACAGTTTTTCTCACAGATAAGTTATCTGCGCGAAATAGGCGGTTAGTTTACTTTGACGAGCCTCGTGGTTGAGTGGTTCATGTAACGGACTGCCGATCAAGAGGTCGCGGGTTCGATTCCCGCTCGCGACAATCATTTGTGCGATGTTTCTAATTGTCATACAAATGTTTGTACTGTGTCTGGGTGTTTTTATGTATTACTAGCTGACCCGGCAAACGTTGTTTTGCCATACAAAAAAGGTTTGAAAAATAGATGTTGGCCGATTCTCAGACCTACTGAATATGTATGTAAAATTTGAGAAGAATCGGTCAAGCCGTTTTGGAGGAGTACGGTAACTAACACTGTGACACGTGAATTTTATATATTAGATAAGTATGTATTATAAGTATGTATTTACAAAAGAAAAGTAGTATATGCATTATCCGTATTCTGGTACCCATAACACAAGCATACCTTACCATAAGCTTAGCTTGAGACCAGAGGACGTTGTGTGACATGATCTTTTGAATGGTGACATTTTATTCATAACTATGTTTGCGTGTCATTAATAATTGAAATAAATACGATGTCTGTAAAGTAGTTAGGTACAGACTTTACCAATATTTGCAGGTTATAGACCTGACTTTGAGACTATTGGTATTATTTATTCCATCTGGGCAAATATTGTGCACTTCATTTGCTTAGTTCACTTTGCATATGGGGTTTTGTAAATACTTTATTTAATAGACGAAGTAAATAATTAAAATGTTTAATTTGATCATAAAAATGTATAATATAACGTCCACACTAATATACTTAATCGGACATTGGCTGCAACTTCGTACAGGTGGATTTTGAAGTTAACTTAACTTTCCAAGAAAACACAGCTTATTTAGTTGATCTAGTATACATCTATACTAAATCACTTTGTACACGTGGAATGTGAAATGAACTTTTTTTTCCAAAAAGTATCTCATCTAGCTAGACTATAAGTGTGCCTACCAAATTTAATTAAAATCGTGTCATTTTGACATCAATTTGACGTGATAGAGCCAGATAGAGTTACTTATATACATTTTTATAACATTAGTAAGGATATGAATGCAAATATTTAAACAACTATTTATCTTTTGTTAAAAGTAGCATTATATCTAGTACTATTTTTGGGATAAAAGTTATGTAAAATAATTATCATTAAAACTCATCTAATCTACAGTTGAAACAACGAAAATAACAAGCTATAATTAAACTCAAAGATGCATCATTTGTAGATTTCCTTTGACCTCGTATTCAAATTAACATTATTAGCTATTGAATGAATCGAACAGTTTTTTCTTGTATAATTTATGTAGGCATAGTTCCAAAGGCAGCCACGATAGAACCTAGACAATGAGCGGACGTTGAAAATGTGAGAAAAACAAACTACCTCGCTTATAATTAATTGTATTATAAATGTGTGTTTATTTTTTCTTGTATAGCAATTGGAATTTTTCAATTGTATTAATCGTAATTGCAGCGACATACTTGTAATATTGCCGTATTGAGAATACATAAGAAGTATCTATCTACCTACTTGTTCAGCGTCATCTTCAAAGACCTTCACGGAATCAGCAAGTTAGATAAACGTGATTCATTTAAGTACCTAGTAAACGGATGCGTTAAGAATTCTATACATAATCATGTAATAATAACAATTTACTTTTAAGCATTTGAAAGCTTAAGGTTAATTTAGCTCTATACTTTGTAACAATCACATTAACTATGTAGAAAGAATGTATAATTCAATCCTTTTATAGATTTGTCATCGATAATCAGAACACCTGCGTTCACACCCATATCACTGAAAATGCCAATCTTAAATTATATTCAAGAAAGAAGGAAACTAATTAAACAAATGAATGAACAAATGAGTGACTGACATATTGGCCGAAGACGTATCAACATACAGCCAAACTACAGGGGCTGACTGTAAAAGTTTGCATCATGATCTCTATAATACCTTTTCCTCTTTAAGATGGAGAAAATAGTTCAGGCAAGTAAGATCACGAGCAAACCAGTAGATTCTGCTTGTATTGACAACCGAAACTTTATTATTCCGATTTTTTTGTCGGCTTCCGTATAAACTGGGCAAGCATTCCATAAGTTAACGCCAATCTTCAGTCTACTTGGTCGGTCTCAAAGGTCATGAATTTTTGAATTAGTTTTAATAAACATTATGCTTAAAGTAATAAAAATTAATTCATGAGACTAATTGTGACAATCTATCTGATATACAATGAAATTTTAATACATTCGTCGTAATGTCAACTAATCAGATGTATCTTATATATAAAATTCACGTGTCACAGTGTTAGTTACCGTACTCCTCAGGAACGGCTAGACCGATTTTTATGAAATTTTACATGCATATTCAGTAGGTCTGAGAATCGGCCAACATCTATTTTTCAAACCTTTTTTTTTAGTATGGCAAAACAACGTTTACCGGGTCAGCTAGTAAAGGATAATTTTTATTCAACTGATAAATTACCCACAAGCCGGAATAAAATACTTTAATAACTTCGTAGGTGACAATATAGCGGAGATATTATTAAGAATTTTAACCGTCTAAATAAATTTGTCAAAAGAAATCATAATCTGCGATGACAGTTTTATTGCACCATGTTTTGAATTTTATGTGCAATAGAATAATATTCTAACCGCTTTAAGTTTACTTAAAGAAAGAAATAAATCAAACATTTTATAAAATAAAAGCGTATTAAAATATCATGATTTTAAATTTATATAAAGTAAAAATAATATTTATGATAATTCCAGACGTGTTCGGAACTAATAAAGGCTGGTTTGAAGTTGTCGATAGAGTCTAAACGCAAGATGTCTGGCAGCGACACAGATGCAAGCTTCAAGCGACTAAAGAAAGAAGACAGTGATGATGAATATGATAGCAGTCATACACAACATACAAAATCAGAAGGGGTAAGTCTACTAGTTATTCAGTTATTAATATTCTTCTGCTAGATTAAAGCCATAGTTAATGATCATTGATTCAGGAAGTGATCTACTTATTTAATCGGTTTGGGATCAAGGTAAAGATATAAAAGACAACGTATAAAAATAAGACTTATTGATTAAAATCAATAAGTCTTATTTTTTAAAGGTTGTCTTTCTACTATTATTATCAATTCCGTAACTATAAATGTAAGTACATATATTGCAAAAGTGGCAATAGTCTGTACACGAACGTAACTTTACGTGTCTTTAGGTATTTATGTAGAGACACATTGTGTAGTGTCGTAGTTTAACCCTACTATAATAAATAAATATTCACGGACATTACACACAACGTTCTCTAGTCCCAAGCTAAGCTTATATGCTTGTGTACCAGAATACGGATAGAATACCTATACTACTTTTCTTTTGTAAATACATACTTATAATACATAAAAACACCCAGACGCAGTACAATCGTTTGTATGACAATAATAAAATATCACACAAATTATTGTCCCTAGCGGGAATTGAACCCGCCACCTTTTGATCGGCAGTCCGTTACATGAACCGCTCAACCACAATGCTCGTTAATAATTAATAAGTATGTCTTAAAGTACGTAATTAAATAAGAAGTATGTCTTAAAGTATGACTTCGTAGCAAAATATACGATAGTAACATGAATAGTATTTCAAGGTAAATAAAAGTTTCTCTAAACCGAGATGACCATTGTGTTAGTGAAATATTTATAGAACTCACCGATACGTGTTATGTTCGAATTTCTTGTTATTTAACAAAAAAATTTACAAGAAATTCATTATCATAAAGCAGCAATTAAAACTATGTACATTTAATGTAAATAGGTCATTATAAATTTAACGTGGTGGTAAAATAAAACTAATTAGAATAAAATCAGGTACAATAGTAAGAATATAAAATCATTTTTATGGGAACTTACTAACTTGCATGGATGTTTGAAATGGTAAATAAAATGGTATTTTATTTGAGAAGCAGAAATATATATCCTCCACTTTGGGAGGGATTATAGGCTACTATGCTTTGCTGAACAGGGTAAGGCCAAATGGTTTATTTTCTAGTGTTCCGTCTCTCACAGAGGCTGTTAACAGTGTACCTTCCTTAGCTGGCTCCTGCAGCACTCTGGTAAGGAAAAGGGACACTTGCATTCTTAATCCGTCCCCACACGGACAGGACTGATTGTAATTTAAGATTTGAAAATATTTATAAGACTTACCAATAGGTAAAGATATAGTCACGTTTTTGTGCCTGGGTTTAAAGATTTTATAAGCATTGGTATTAAACTGACCGCAAAGGTAAATTGAATCATGCATAAACTATAGGTAAATATTTAATCACGTAGCCACGCGTAGCTATAGGAAGGAATCCAATAGACGAGGAATACAATAGTCCTTCATAAGACGGGCAGATTACCTATATCGTAGATTTTGTGTTATTATAACATATATTGTATTTATATCTTCAAAGGTGAACTAACATAGAAATACTTACGAGCAGTTTGAACCATTTTAACTCAATAGACGTCAAGGGATTTTTTAATCTATAGTAAATTATAAAACTGATGAGTTTTTTGGTTTGAGAGCGTTAGCGTAGATTTGAAAAGTTATTTTTGTGTTGGATAGTCCATTTATCGAGGAAGGCTATATAACATTGCGCTGCGACTAATAGGAGCAACACATTTGTACAAAATGTTTAAAAACGGGGAAAATTTTCTGCTAAAAGAACTAATTTATAATGAAGAGTCGTTAAAGTAGTCAAACTCAAGGCACGAGATTTTTTTTTAAAGAGAGTAAATGTGAGTTTTTATAGAAGTGGCACATTACTTTGAAATAAAGTCTCACAAATTATCTTTTATAATATCATGTTTGAACCCTTGGTCAACGATTCCGTAATTTTTGATAGCGAAGTTCGTATGTCGCTGCTTATCTACTCTATGTTATAATTTATTGGTTTCCAATTTAATTCTATTACTTATTATATATATATATACTATATCTTTACTTATTATAAAACAAAGTCGTTATTTTTATATGTAACTCGCTACGTGAGCTTATATCTTCGAAACAATGTAGCGATTTTTTTAATAATAGAATGGTTCTACAGGATGGCTTTTTTGTATAATTTGTTAAGTTTTGGTTTCTAAATTCCACCCATACGAAGTTGCGGGCAACAGCTATAACATATATGTAAAATAAACAACAAATACTTTAAGAATATAACAATTTAATACAACACAATTAAAGACACGCCTCGAAATAGCTATGAGATTACGATATTAACATCAATATTTTAAGTAATTAGGCAGCCTAAATAATTGTTACCTATCTATTTAATAATGTATTGCGCGACCTTTCACCTTGACATTTAAAACTTTTTGTTGCAAATAATATGTAAACAAAATTTTGATTAGGTAATTCTATCTACCGGTATACTAATATTATAAAGTTACTAGCTGACCCGGCAAACGTTGTTTTGCCACAATAAAAAAAAGGTTTGAAAAATAGATGTTGGCCGATTCTCAGACCTACTGAATACGCAAGTAAAATTTCAAAAAAATCGGTCAAGCCTTTTCGGAGGAGTACGGTGACTAACACTGTGACACGTGAATTTTATATATTAAATTTTGTTTGAACGCGATAATCTCAGGAACCACTGGTTTGATTTGAAAAATTCTTTCAGTGTTGGATAGGCCATTTATCGAGGAAGATAGGCAACACGCGAAGAACTTAACCGATACTTGACAGAGTTGACAGTCGGACAAAAACTCATAATAAATTAAACATAATGCAATCCCACCTAACCTACTTATACAGTTGAATTATATGGAGCTTGAGTGTGTTTCTATAGCTAAATAATAAACACATATGTACGGAAGATTGCAAATCGTTTCTAAACAGTTTTATAGTCCTTCTATTGGCATTGTAATTCAACGGCTTCATTGAAGTTTTACGAGCTTACGAAGAAGGCATCGCCAATATGCCGGCAGTCGTGACTTCACTTCCTGAATTTGAAAAGTGGCAATGAGAAATGATAGGCGTGTCACATAACCGACTAGCAGTTAAATTCAAATCGATTTTATTGGTTGGTGTGCATATATAATTACAATATCTACAATGGATAGATAAGCCACTTATGATTAAATATGTTGGTGAATATTTTAAATGATAACGTGTGATGACGGATTAAGAATACAAGTGTCACCGCCACATATACTTCCTGGGGTACTGTAGCTCAGAGATATTGTGCACTGTTATTCATCCTCTGTGAGAGACGAATAACTTAAAAATGAACCTTTTGTTGACACACCTGGTCAGTACGGCATAGTAGACCATCAAAAAACAGGATTTAAAATAAATACCTACCTTACATACTCGTATTAAAACTAATATTTAACTACTAATATATTTATACGTATGTAGGTAAATAAGTTATATGGCTAAGCTTCTGAATCAGGGATTAAAATAATTGCTTTTGTGCTTTAAAAATAAATCACTTACTCAAATATTGCGATTAGACAAAACTATAAAAACATAATCTAAAGACAATACAAAAAAAAATGTTCTACATAATAAAAAGACGTTACAAGGCTCAAACCTGTTTTTAATATTTCATTTGATGAATGTTTTGATACGTAGGTACATTGGAGTGCATATTAAACATGATATGGACAACGAATCGCTTGACCTTAATATCTACTTTATTTGTAAAGAATAAAAGCTGCTATAGTGCAGTTTTTGTGGCTTTGTTTAAATTCTCTAGATTGACCTATACCAAAAGCTAACTTCTGTATGTGACCTAGAACATGGTACAATAAATGTAACGATAATTCTGGTTTTAAAGTCATCATTCACTGTGCTGTGCAGAGTTTAAATACTAAATTGCTATATGCAAACACAGTACCTAAGTACCTACGTATTGCAGGACTGCTGTAAAATTTAGCATTAAAAATAAATTACAAGGGGAACAGAATATTAAGCGTAGGTAGTGCTTTGTCGTACTGTTGCTACCACGGCCAATATCTTTTATGTGTGTATCTACAAATTAGTTTAGAGTTTTTTATTTACTTATGCTGTATTTTCATTATAGCTCACGCCAGAGGACGAAGAACGCAGGAGACGTAGAAGAGAAAGGAACAAAATTGCGGCGACCAAGTGCCGGATGAAGAAACGGGAAAGAACAACCAACTTAGTTACAGAAAGCGAAGTTTTGGAAAATCAAAATGTTGATCTTAAAGCACAACTTAAGGTGGGTCATACTGTTTTTTATTGTTACTTGTTAATAAATACTAAAATATGCATTTTGTTGGATAAAAAAATTGGTTAACTAGATAACGCAGATTATCAGTAGTATCGTATCGAGTAACGTACGCATTTCTAAAATTAAACTACTAAGTATGTATATGTACGCCTAGTAGAAGTCTCGATAATAATCAATAGATAATAGCAATTCGTTAATAACTTTTATGCAATGTATTCTACGAATAGACACACGATTGATAAAATTATACCTAATTATACTACACGGAATATTTGCACACCTTGCACCTTGATAAGGACAATCGATATTTATCAGAAATCTGTAGTGATTCTGATCACATCACAATTCTCCAAACTTGGCAAGCTCTAGAGTTACAATACTATTATTGGAAAGCTTGTGTGATATTTAAACTCACAACAATATTATGTTAAATCTGCATGTCCTAGAATATTCGAAAAGAAATTTCACGGAATGTATAAGGCTATCGGTTATGACGCTTACGCGATAACAAATGGAGTCAACCACTTATTAACTCCACTTCTAGTGTGACAAAGATAAGAAATCAACATTTCTTTACCTACATAAAACAATGATAATGTATTATTATTTGCAGGACTTGGAACTTCAGAAGCGTCGCTTGATGGACATGTTGAATATGCACGCGCCTTGTGTCAAATCTAATAACACGAGAACTTCACCTACAACTCCGTATATCAACATTCGAGCATTCGAATCACCAAATACATTCCCAGGGACTTATGAATACAGACAAACAGACGCACCATCGCCTTATATTCGACCTGAGTCAGCCAATATACTCGCTTCCAGTTACACTTGCGTGACACCGTTAAATGGAGATTCATCTATAGATTCTACGATATCATCACTTGACACTATATATGTGCCACCTCAACTCACAGACCCTGAATATAATCGCCCGGATAGTGTTCTCAGTCTACCACCTACCACAGAACATACGTATATCACTACTGATGGTTTTCTCCCTAAGTCTACAACTCTTCTCGTCCCAGTAGATTCTGAAACGGAGTATTATGATCCAGAGGTGAATTACAACTTGGGAGCCACGACACAATGCCATACGTATCCTGGTACGGTTGTAGACGCACAAAGTAAACTTAACAACGGCTTAGACGGTTGCCTTGTTTAGTTATAAAAATTTAATCATTTTTTCGTCGGGTCCAAATTTGTTTTCGACATGTATACGTATAATTTAAGCATTGGAGTTATTAAAATTCGAAATAGAGTCACCGTTTTCGATAATACATTTACCACCTTCAAACCGTTTATACGTGAATTACTTTTTGTTTTAGAACTTAGTATTAGGTTAGGTTTGGTGGCAATATATTGAAATTCATCACTGTAAAATAATAATGAAATAACACTTATTTGGAATCTATTCAGTATCATCTTCTTTGTTTAGCAAGTTTAGATGTGATAAAATATTAAAGATATTTTTTTGTATATCGTTATAAGAATTGCTTGTAAAATGTGCCGGAAAACGACAAAGGGCGGGAAAATTTATTTCGAAACGAAATCAAATGTCTACTGTGTAGAACAACAGCGTAGAGATAGGTAGTTGGTGCCTATAACGTAGTTTGTATGTAATGTATAAGATATGGAATGTAAAACGTTTAAAAATTAATTGTGAAATATTGTCCATAAATCAAAATATGAATGATAGTTCTATTACTGATTCGAAACAGTGGTCCCAATTCTATTGCGCTATAAACTCAACTAAAAACAATTGTGCGATTTCTTTAAATTGTTGTTGTACATTCTCATGTAAGAAAATTTCTTTAGCAGCATCAATTTGCAATATCGACACTGTCAATAACGATTTAGTTTGTTTTGTGCAAATAGAATTGATACTAAGTTATTTCTTTTTTTAATCTGTCGCCTAATTATTTGTGTTGTGAAATCGAAAGTCCCAATTCTGTTATAATTTTATTTTGTTAAAACGAGTAGACACTGTTTAACAGAAATGTTTCTCTAGGTAGGTATTTCACATATTTTATTTTATTTAAGCGTCTAATTCTAACAATTACCATTCGTTTTATTTTCATAAGTTCCATGATTTTGCTTTGATCTGTTTAAATATTTTTTTAAGTATTCAAGATCTGATTTTAACCGTGCAATTGCCATTGGTATTAACTTTGGTGTCTAGTCCAAGTCTGTGACTCCATATTATGACTTCATGTCTCCAAATACATCACACAATCCGATAACTTCCAGTACAAGTATAGATATAGTGATACATTTACCTCCTGTTGAAATTCCAAAATTATATATTTTTTGTTACATATATTCACAGATTATTAAGAGATATATTCCACATATAAACATGTGTTACAGTCTTTAAGGTAATACTAGTTATAAGGTGCTTGAACTCAGAGTATGTCGTGATATATCTAATACTTTTAAGTGCAAAAAGCGTTAAGTACTTGTTAAAAAAGATAATCAATTATTTTTAAGAATTTGACATTTGTATAATTAAGTACGTACATGTAGCGAATTGTAATGTGCACAGAAAGATATATGACTAATGTATTCATTTGTCAAATTCACTTGTCAAGCAACAACAACCTTGCTTTATTACAAAGACAAAATTAATGTGAAAATATGTGACTTTGACAAATGAAAAATATATATTTTTTTGTACGTTAAGTCGCTTCGCGATCGTCCATAAAACACCATTGTAATGTGCCTCTGTATTTTAATTTTAAAACTGTTTTGTTTTGTTAATATTTTTATATACAATGTTTATATTAACTATAGAATATGCGTCTGGGTCGCGTATTATGGCATAATATTTATAAACACGAGAATAAGAGAGGTGTAGTAAGAAACCAACGATTATTATATTGTATGATAACTGGAGTTGTACTATTATACATGTAGTAATATCGTTTTGGAGTTGTACTACTCCTCAATGCCTAGGTAAAACAGTGCCTTCTGCATACCAGTGATCCTAGTCTATTTGGCTGTATAACAACAGTCAAACAAGCATTTATTTTTATATTGTTGGTAATGTGATAGAAAGAGATAACTATTTATTAAAACAGTTCGAGTTACTGCTTAAAGTTCATTGTTATTTCTTGTATAACAAGAATTACAAGACTCCGTAGTAGTTTTTAGAAAGGCCGTCATTATGTTAAATATAATGGACTTCCGTAGATTGTAGCTTTTCTATTTGAATTATAATTTTATAGGCATATATAATTATGGATTGTTAGAAACTCGTAGTATTTTGTATTACGCTTTTGTATTGTGAATGTACCGTCGCAGTAATCTTGTGTATAAGATTAACTTTAGAAGGTATAGTTTGGAGTATATGGAGGATATTTTTGTTATATAGTTTAACTTTTGCTTAATGAAAAATTCAAAATAATTACAGGAAAAATAGTTTCATAATAATTAGACATTACAAAATGCAAACGCATCAAATTTTATTGGATTAGTCAATTTAAAATGACTCTCAAAGCAGATACAACTATAGAACTTATGCGCTTCGGTTTAAAAAACATCGTGAGAAATATTAAAGGAGATTGTGGCCAGTATTAAATGAGGAAACTCAAGTTAGCTTTTCTTCAATTTTTTATTGAATTAATAAATCTTCAATCATTTTAACTATTATTATAAGTTACAGATCTCTCTTTGACGTTGTTCTGTGGCACCATTCGGTTAAGTTTTATATAAGTTTCGTTGTGCAAGTAGAATTGATGTGAATATTGACGAAAAATATACTTTTTAACACCCTTGCTCGTAAAGCTGATGTAATTCCACCGGTTTTAAATATGTAAAGCGCGTCATAAAAAACGCGTGTGTTACCAAAGCAAATAGTTAAGTTATAATCCATACAAATTTCATAACAGTATTATTTGCCATTTCAAATATGGAACTGATCGCCGCCGCACGACACGAGCAGCGCGCTGTTGCTATTCAAATTTCGAACTAATCGCCGCGCGGCGCCAGTCAGTAGGCAGCGCTAGCACGCTGTTAAAATGGCGGGAAAGCAACAGCGTGCATTCACAGATTGAGTTTATTTAATGTTTTTTTTTTCTGTTTCCTCTCAAATGTGTTAAAAACGTCGTACGATATACGTGCGTATCGGTTATAACATGCTCGGCTCAATTACGCCCTCGCCTTCGGCTCGGGCTGAAATTCCGCCTCGCATGTTATAACCATCTTAACGCACTAATATCGTAATGTACTATAATTATTAAATTCTTGATTTGTTAATCGTGCTATTAATTATGTAGGTAATAGACGTAACAATTTACTTCTTTATGATGGTTGTCTGTTTGCTACTTTTTCGGAAGACGTACGTTGTGTATAACCGAAGCGCATATTTTTGTAGTTGTCCTGTTAAACCTGATTAGCAATCAATTGTAATTTTTGCATTAATTTCGATTGTAAGTTAAAAACAATAAGTATTAAACATTTTTAACGATTTATTGTTGTTACAAATTAAGAATTAACATGATAATTTATATATTTGAATCATTTTTATAATATATTATCTCTCGCTATTTAATTCCTCTAATGCTTTGAATATTCAACGTTTTTATTAAATTTTCTATAGATTTATAGACAGACGGACGTTTCTATTTATACAAATATAATTTAATCACGAAATATATCGTCACAAAGTGATTAACAACTAATTTTAAGGTACCATCAAGCTAAGAGATTGTTAAAAATATCAAAAAAATAATAAATTTTAGATTTTTTTAAGTGTTGTGAACATCACTTGTACCTGCTTCGTAAATATAAATATTTTGACAGTCAAAGCAGAATTATTGCGCTTATATATTGAAGAATAAATCATTAAATTGCATTGTGTGATTTTATTATTCATCCTTTTGACTGATATGAGTATGAGGGAATCCTTGTTAATTCTACCCACATAACTGATCTATATTGTCAGTTTACCTCTTGCCGGGTCATGGTCATGCTGAGGCCCAGGAGCTCCCAATTATAAGGACCCACTAGTCCCTAATTCATCATATTTTTTACCTAAATCTAATAGGTCATAGAAGGGCGTATACTATATGACCAGGGCCTCTAGTGTGCCAGCGCCCCCACGGTCTGAACGGCTAAGTATGTAAATGCATTCTCAATGTAAAAAGAAATCTATTTTGTTATTGTAGCGACTAAATAACCCTCCACAAGGGCGCTGTAAGAGTTAGATAAGGGAAGAATATCAGAAATAACAAAATAAAATATGTACCATCAGGTTTTGGTTAGATTAGCATAAGTAGATCTGATGGCAGATACCCTGAGGGCACGTGCCAGAGTAACTATGTGTTACTCTTATTATTATATGTATATTTTTAACCGACTTCTAAAAAAAGAGGAGGTTCTCAATTCGTCAGTTTTATATTTTTAATTTTTTTTTTATGTTTGTTATCTCTTAATTTTTAACTGGGCCATTTTAATGATTGTTTTTTTATTTGAAAGCTGGTGGTTCCTGTGTGGTCCCATTGGCATCAGGTCAGGATCTCATGGTTATCTACTGAGAAATCAAGAACTCTCAAATTTCAAAGGCACAAGAAGTCGGTTGGACTTTTTTTAGAAATGTTCCTGTTCCTGCATGCTGTAGAGATGCGCTCTTTGAGAAGTATGTGTGATGTGACTTTGAAAGATAGATTAAGAAATGAAGTTATAAGAGAACGTTGCGGTCTGAAAGAGGATTTAGTGACTAAGGTGGAGAAAATGCTTAGGTGCTTAGGTGGTTTGGTCATGTAGAGAGGATGGATGAGAGACGCTTAACGAAAGGCATACACGGCGAAAGTAAGTGGAAATGCTGGGAGAGGACGCCCGAGAAAAATATACTCCGATGTCATCGCCGGGATACTCCAAAAGGGGCAAGTGCGTAGCACTTACAACCGTCGGGCATGTATGACCAGATGTATGAGTGTGGATGAAGCCAAGGAAGTATGCTTCGATCGTAGCAGATGGCGCTCTATAGTCTCTGCCTACCCCATGGGAAAAAGGCGTGATGTTATGATGATGATGTTCCTGTTCCTTACATCCACAGAAATAAAAAAAAATTGTTAAAACTGATATTGTTTAATATCACAAAAGTATTACATAAAATGTATTTGTTTATCTTACTAGGCTAGACTACATTACAATTTTATTTACAAAATCAAATTGCGACTATCATCAACAGTACCTAATACAGATAACACGAAAAATATTCCGATAAATACAGAACCTCCTTTTCTGATCGCTTACAAACAACAGAAAAAGAAAAGTTCCAATCCCTTATTCCTCGATATTAAAAATTCACATTTTTTTTGGACTTTAAGGTATACAATTTTATTACTTAAAAGTAGTTTACTTTGGATGTACCATTAAAGGGACTGTGGAATCCATACATTTTTGTATCTAGAACTAAGTATGTACGATCAAACAAAACTAAATTAATAGTGACATTTTGTATTATATAAATAAACTAGCTGTTGCCCGCGCCTTCAAACGCGTGAAATTCAGAAATTAAACCTTAACAAACAGTTTACTATATCACTCGATAGAAAGCGTTGTACAGTTCTTTTAAATCGCGCTATGGTTTGGTTACACACATTAACATTTAAGCTCGTCAAGATTTTTAGTTTTTAATTCCGATTTTCGCATTTACAAATTAGTGAGGACTTTCGTTGTTAAAAATATGTAAATTAACTACAATAAATGTGTAGCGATAACATAGGGATAGAATTTGAGAACGAATTTATATGTACTTAATTTAGTTAAGTTATTAGCAGTATTAGCACAACAGAATTGGTACCGTGGTGTACCTACCCCTACCATCTTTAATATTTTCTAATAACCTTATAACATAAGTTGTCTGCACTATTTAGTTAAATTCTGATTAAATTATTCAAAAATCGGCCATGAAATAGTTAGGTTAACCAAAGGGAATAGGACGTGGATGGTATGATAATAATGACGATAAAGAAGTATAACTTCTTGGGTGGCGTTGGGCGTGGGTTTTTTTAAATCATTTAGTGAACATGATAGGTAATATTATAGAACTACTAGCTGTCCCGGCAAACGTTGTTTTGCCATACAAAAAAAAAATTGAAAAATAGATGTTAGCCGATTCTCAGACCTACTGAATGTGCATACAAAATTTCATAAGAATCGGTCTAGCCGTTTCGGAGGAGTACGGTAACTAACACTGTGACACGTGAATTTTATATATTAGATTTACATGCTAAAAATAATGTAACTGCTAAAACAAAATCTACACGTGGAAAAATTTAATACCTGCATAGGTATATAACTAGCTGCAGTTACCCCTGACTTCGTTCGCCAGGAATTAGAACCATATTTGAACTAATATATAGCCTATGGAAATTTAGAAGAATGTAGCTTCCTATTACAGAAATATTTTTTATGTCTGCATCATTAGTTTAAGAGATTCTCACTTAAATACATATTACAAACTTTGCCTCATTAACAGTATAGATGAAAAGGTATCTTTTCTTGCAGTAGTTATATGAATATGAAGTCCGGACTCGCATTACCTATAAAATTAAAAGTACTATGAATAAATCTTTCAAGATTGTTATTTATTAGCGAATGTTAGAGCAAAAGTTAATGGAGTTAATATTAATGTTAATATTGGAACTTTAAGCATTGTAATAATTGGTGTAATATTTAAAAAAATAAAACATGCTATTAAAAAGTATGAAAAGCATAATTTTTGTTAAAGAATTCATAGAGTAAGAGCCCGTAATTGATAGATAAACGTCAAATCATTATAATCATAATTAACAGTTACATATTATCTAAAATCGAATCTAAAATACTAGACTCTTAGTTTTGATACTACGACCTTTAGGATAACCTTTCCATTACTGTAACCACCGAGCTATCGTGGCATATTAATCGTCATAATGCATATCTGATCATCTGTCTGTCATAATGCATATCCATCTATCGAGTACAGGATGCACTTCGACAGAAACATGTTTCTTTTCAGACAGGATCAGGAGAAGAAGTTTGATTAAGTAAAACTATTTAATATACGCTACTTTTAACATTTTTTTAACAAATCAAATAAAATAGAATTTAATTTTACACTTAAAATAAAAATCTTAGCAAGTCAATTTTATTGCATATTGATTAGCTAGAGGCTATCCGTACTGGTCAAACTTTCGTAAAAAAATTTCGTTTTAAAAAAATGTTACTGTTAACAGTAACATTTTTTTTAAACGAAATTTTTTATAGGTCTTTTGTCACATGACATGCCAACCCCATCGAGCCCAATTTTGCCTGACTACTTATTACTTACATATTACATATTATCGTTACGATTATTGATAAGTATGAGCAAAACGTTAGTGAGGAACCAGCTGACAAAGCTTTTTCGCTTCGTCCGTATTAGGACTACCCTAATCCTAGACCTAAAACTAGACAACCCTAAAATTATTGAGCAGAATTTAAAAAAATAATTTTATAGAAATAAACCTCTTCGGTTAAAGCAAGTTTTGGTAAAAATAAGTACAAAGATTATCCTTTGATTTTATATTAAACTAACTTTTTCCCGGCAAATGTTTAAAATATATCTGTTAATCACGAGCTCTTATTTATTAAACCACTATGCCGTTGCCCATCGATGACACGTACCTCTGCGCGAGGGCGGTATAGGGACCCATAACTTTGTCAGTCTGAAAAATGTTAATATGTTACTTTTTTACAATATAAATGGTAGAAAATACTGAAAATGTATCTTAAAACGTCTTATTTCCGGAGGGTAATATTACCTATATTTTGTGGTTTTATTCGTGTCTCTTTAATATTTTCTCGTAGTCATATTATAATACATGGATATTTCACACAACGTCTTCTGGTCCTAAGCTAAGCTTATATGCTTGTGTTATGAGTGCCAGAATACGGATAAATAAATAGGATAATTAAATAATATAGTTATGGTAGTTAGTGTTAAGCGCTGGTCTTAATTAAATCAGGGTAGGTATGCCACAAAAGTATAATTAAATAAAAGCATTTTACTATGATTTGTACTATGAGATATTCTAAAAATCTACTGAAAAATTCTATGCATGTATAAAAGCTATATTTGTTATGTAGTCCTTGTAATGGCATGATAAGTGTAAAAGATTAAGATATAGAATAAAAGATAAGTTTATTTAATTATGATAGAAGAATGCCTACGTTATATGCGAAAGCTGGTCTTAGATAATTGTATTCTTATAGTTCTTACATAAAGCATATTACATGCAAGTTATAGCCATAATATTACTTTTTTCTAATTCCGAACTCAAGCAAATGCAATCATAAACTATGAAGCGTGATCCCAATGGCATAATTTTATATTACCTAGATTTTAGCTGTTATATAACTCAACAAGCTTATGTGTTTAAGCTTTGGGCAGTAAAGGATAATATAGGGTAAAATAGTAACACTCCAAGACTTCGCGAAATCATGCTCATAGTTCTATTCACCACAGGACGTTGACGGATCAAGAATAAAAGTCTCCACCCCTTTTCCTTCCCTGAGTGCTGTAAAAACTAGCTAAGAGATATTGTACACAGATAACATCCTCTGTGAGAGACAGAAAAGTCGAAAATAAACCCTGTAACAACACGCCCGATCAGCGCGGTACTGTAGACCATAATACCTCCCAAAGAGGAAGAAAGAGGCCTGTGCCCAACAGTGGCGCTTTGATTGCCTGGAGAGAGTCCATATCCTACCCACTTTTAATATCTTCAGTAGCGTTTCTGTTCTACCATGTGGACATTGCGATATCCACATGCAAGGATGTGGACAGGAAATTAATATGGAGAATGGAAAAGTTAAAATAAAAGTCAAAGAATAAATAATAAATAAATAATAAATAAATATTCATGGACATTTCACACAACGTCCTCTGGTCCCAAGCTAAGCTTATATGCTTGTGTTATGGGTACCAGAATACGGATAGAATACATATACTACTTTTTTTTTGTAAATACATACTTATAATACAGGAGGGAAGACATCAACGAATTAGCTACAAATTTCTACCAAAAACTCTACTCAAACCCCAGCAATAAAAAGCAACAAAAACTGAGTAAAGACTCCATAAAGACAAAACTGCAAGTAGAACCTGAACCAAAAATACTCCCAAGTGAAGTGGAAAAGGCCATACTTAGTCAGAAGTTAGAAAAGGCACCCGGCCCTGACAAAATTAAAAACGAACTTCTAAAGGGCACTCTCGAAGAAATATTACCTATACTTACTTCAATATTTAATGACATACTCATAAATGGCTTAATCCCTACACAATGGAAAACCTCACACATAATCCTCATATTTAAGAAAGGCCAAAAGGAAGACATAGGAAATTATAGACCCCTAAGCATGATGTCAAATATTTACAAAGTCTTCTCTAAAATCATCCTGGAAAGATTAAGCAAAAAGTTAGATGAAAACCAGCCAAGAGAACAAGCAGGCTTTAGAACAAAATACTCCACACTCGACCACATACATACAGTGAAACAAATAGTTGAAAAATACAACGAATACAATAAAGTCCTTTACATGGCATTCATTGATTACTCCAAAGCTTTTGACAGCATAAGCCATAATGCTATCTGGGAGAGTCTGGAACAGCAAGGCATCTCTGCAAACTACATAAATATTATCAAGAACATATACTCCAATAGCGAAGCGAGGGTGCAATTAGAAAGCCTTGGAAGAAAGTTTAGTGTTGAGAGAGGAGTAAGGCAGGGAGACCCCTTATCACCAAAATTATTTTCGGCCGTTCTTGAAAGCATCTTCCGCAAACTATCTTGGGACCATTTTGGCGTAAGTATACAAGGAGAAAAATTAAACCATCTAAGATTTGCGGACGACATAGTGCTTCTTAAAGAAAACCCATTAAATCTAGCTCAAATGATAAATTCCCTCAAAAATGAAAGTGAGAAAATTGGCTTGTTCATAAACAAAGAAAAGACAAAACTAATAACTAACTAAGAACCGACAACAATAACACTCGACAACCAACCACTAGAATATGTATCAGAATATACCTACCTAGGCCAAATAATCTCTCACAACGATCAAACTAGTAAAGAAATTGACAAAAGAATTGTAAATGGCTGGAAGAAGTACTGGTCTCTAAAAGAAGTGATGAAATCAAAAGACTTAGGCATAAGAATAAAAAGAAAAGTTTTCAACACATGCATACTCCCAGTCATCACTTACGGATGCGAGACCTGGTCACTGACTAAAAACAACAGAGAGAAGCTGGCACGCTGCCAACGAGCTATGGAGAGAAGTATGACTGGAGTCAAGAAAAAAGACAGGATAAGAAGTAGAGCAATTAGAGCAAAAACTAAAGTGGCTGACATACTGACACAAATAGACCGGCAGAAATGGAGGTGGACGGGACACATGATACGAGACCCGCAAGAGAAATGGAGCAGTAAGGTCACAGAATGGTACCCCAGAGATGGAAAACGTAGTCGAGGACGCCAACACACCAGATGGGAAGATGACTTGAAACTCACTGCTGGATGTTTATGGAAAAGGGTAGCTCGTGATAGAGCTCAGTGGAGAAGCTTAGAGGAGGCCTATGCCAAGAGGCACTCGGAATTACGAGATATCTTATAAATTTATTTATCACATTATTATGTGTATTTGTAAATAATTATGTAAAGTAACTCCGAATAAATGGCTTATTATTATTATTATTATTATTATTACTTATAATACATAGAAACACCCAGACGCAGTACAAACATTTGTATGACAATTAGAAAAATCACACAAATGTTTGTCCCGAGCGGGAATCGAACCCGCGACCTCTTGATCGGCAGTCCGTTACCAGAACCACTACACCACGAGGCCCGTCAAAAGAAGAATCGTGTCTATGACTTATTAACTGTTTTTTCTAAGCAAAGAGACAGCACAGCGATGCAATAGAAGCAACATTCATGAGGCATTATAATAACAGGTATTTAGTTTTACTTTGTATATTGCGTACGTGTACGTCCGTTGTGGGGTAAGGCGAGGTAAGAATCAGTTAAGGTATAAACAAAGAATTACATCAAAGAGGCACCTTGCGGGCCGGCAAGGCGGGGGTGGCTAGTGCATATACACTGTAGTAGCCGCCCTCGCATTTGGATTGCACTTCCACTTAACATCAGGTGGACTGCAGTCGATGAAAAAAAAAAACATCTGCCAAGAGTCAGAAAACTCGAAACAGTTATCTATAGCTAGGTATAAGTATAAGTATAGGATGAACATAAACCATGCCCAATTATCATAATATAAGAACCTCAAGCACCCCAATAATTTATTACTATAATTCCTCTAATGATTAGAGGGATTATAGTATAGACTCTAATTTAGAGTCTAATCACTAAACTTATATGAGCAACAGATCGTATGTTATATGTATATCTAAAAAAAACAGGTACTTTCATCACCCGACATTTAAGACTTTTTACCCAAAAGCAATGAAAATTTGTAAATACAAAGTAGTTTTATTATCTAATTTATTTGAGTAAAATTTAGGCTGCATAGAACCCTCGATATGATGTATGAAATTGCAATAAAATGGATGAAGTGACGTGCATAACTAAAGTCTATATTAGTATTAATGAAATCTATGATAATATGATGATTATGATTCTAAATTAAAATAATGATGGTGTTAATAGCGAAACGAAAAGCTTTCAGTGTTAATTATTAATTCAATGTCAGATTAATGCGAGTTAAATAATATGTTAGATTACAAAATGGACAAATTGCGTACGTTTCGGAAGCCAGAGTTAGATAGCTCGCATCTCCTTTACACTCTATGACTTCAAACGCTGGTGACAAAAGAAAAAAAATATAATTCCATATGTCGATTAAAACTATTTTTACAAAAATGAGTTTTTAATACTGCATCTATGATGATCTGCCAGGTAAAGAAAAAAAATGATTTAAATTTAGAATGAGGTTTTAATACAGCGTTTTGTAACCTGCCAGTTATTAAAAAAAAGTATGTTTATACAATGATTTGAATTTAGAATGAAGTCTTACCATTTGGAACGTTTGGACCAATCTTTTGGTGTCCAATGCAAACATTTGGGATCAATGCGCAAATTCCTATTTTCCATAGCTTTTTCATGTTGCTGTAAAAAAATAAAATTATTAATATTTAAGATCTACCTATAAAAAATACAACTTACTGTGGATTGTTACTAATAAATACCATTTCTATAATAATTTACCTCATTGACAGATATAATATACTGGCCCTTGTAGTAGTTTATTAAATTTAAATTTTGCAATGTACTGATTACATCTTCTTTTTTTATACTGGTCAGTTCGCAGATTTCACTGAAATTATAACAGATAATAGAATTAGATCAATCAATTTTTGGTATCCATACCAAAGCAAATAGCATATGTACACATTCATGTAAGCATAATGTAAAAAAAAATACGAAAACTTCTATTTTTTAATTAAGCTTACTTTGGGATGAAATAGCATTGTGTAATTTGTCCATGTGTATTTATTAATTAAAACCGTTTTGCCAACTGAGCTATAATTGTTCTCTTTATAAGATTCTACATCGCATAAGAAAAAGAAAAAAAGTAAAGTACATCGGTGGATCGAGTTATGCAAACTGCTCGATAGATGGCGTTGTACAAAACCTTCGATGAGATGTATAACTCGATTGAGAAACATTGTTTATCGGGTTCTATTCCCGGTCAGGAGAATCATTTGTGTGATGTTTTTAACTGTCATACAAATGTTTGTACTGCGTCTGGGTGTTTCTATGTATTATAAGTATGTATTTACAAAAGAAAAGTAGTATGTATTCTATCCGTATTCTGGTACCCATAACACAAGCACAATAAGCTTAGCTTGGGACCAGAGGACGTTGTGTGAAATGTCTATGAATATTTATTTTATTTATTTATTTATTATTTATTGTAGTGGAAGATTTGTTAACATGTGCTAGAACCTAGATAGCTCAGTTGGCAAAGCAACAGAACGACTTTCGAGTTCGCGGGTTCAAGTCCTGCTCACGGTAATCATTTTTTCATGGTAAATAAAAGCATAGCCAGTTATTTGCAAAAAATAATAAATTATTATAAAACCGTTTTACTAACTTGATAGTAATAATAGGTTTCTCATTATCACCAATAGGTTTGATGTGTGTTAGTATGTCTAATATGGTTTGTGCCCAATAACTCCGATAAGATAACAGTCCAAGATCTGACAACGGCTTCTCTGGTGATCCGGTTTTACCTTCAAACTTTGACAACTCATAACCTGTAAATTAAAGACTATTTGAATAATCATTACTGACAAGTTAAGGTTATTCAAATTTTTCCAATAAGCAACTGAGGGATTGCATTTCCTATTTAAAAATTAAAAGTAGATAAATCAGATAATAGCTCTCTCTCTTTCCATCTCTCGCTCTCTCTCCAGCCCATAATCATCCCACAGAGTGATTGCGGTCTCCTGCGCCGGGCTGACTAGTCGTGTTGGCACAAGGTTTATTTTCTAGTTCTCCGTCTCTCACGGAGATGCTATCTGTATACAATATTCCTTAGCTGGCTTTTACACCTTGGCTTGGGGAGGAACAGGAAACAACATTTATATTGTTAATCCGTATTAACCGTAACGCCAAACCAACTCGAGTTTAAAAGGCGTCACAAACGAGAAAGGGACAGATGTATATAGAAAAAAGACGAGGCGAGAAAGAGATAGATATATATGTATTATTATACCGAGATGTTATGACATTACCAACAGATAAAGCATTATCTTTCTCACCTCGCCTTTTTACTGTATACATCTGTCTCTTTTACGCTATATTAATATGTTGTTTATGGTGCCCCTAAACGACTGAATAAATTCGAATACTTACTGAATTCTATAAGTAATTTGCCATAGCCCTTTCTTTGATATGGAGGTAATGTTAATATGCACGCCACATTGTAATCTTCTGTACTCTCCTTTTCTTTTGAAAAATATCCTACTATATGAAATCCTGTAACAAAATAATACATAAAAATATGTATGTTAAGTTAGCTTAAGTAATTTATTGATTTTGCAATTGACATGCTATGCTTTACTTAAATTACAGTCGTCACTATAAAGTCTTAGTCCCGCTTGCGGCAATCACCTTTTCCACCATAATTTAATTTATTAAGTTAGCTTGTTTAACGAAAGTCATAATATATAAAGAAAGAAGAAAGGAGAAGGAGAAACGCTGGGTGGGGACACCCGAGAATAATATACTCCGATGTCATCGCCGATATCCTTCAAAATGGTCAAGTGCGTATCTCTTATAACCGTCGGGTGTGTATGACCAGAAAAAGGCGTGACGATATGAATTTTTTTACTACACTTGACTTTGTCTTTTATAAATAATTAAAGGACAAAGTTTGCAATATGTATGCTCTAAAAGTAGTGTTCACTTTTTTAACTTTTACCGGTATTATGTGGCTAAAGTCTCTCTGATTGCTATAGGATAGGTTATATTTTATATCTATACATAGTGAATTGAAATTCATTCTGAACGAAGTCGCAAGACATAGCTAGTCTAGTAAAAGATAAATACACTTACCTCTAGCATCAAATTCTGTCATAACATAAAATAAGAAAGGATCAGTATCGTAATACAAAGTTTTGTGGTCAAGAAACAGCTTAGCGAGTAAACAAAGATTCTGTGCGTAACATTTATTCTTTCTGCCATCTATCTCAAAGAACGATATGCTACCTTTACGATATATTTCATTGCCAGGTGGATGTTTTAGTTTGCATTTGATCTGAAATAATAAAACATTTTTAGATTTTAATTTCAATCGATTTGAACACATATCTCTTTCTCTCCAGCCCATTGACATTCCACTGTTGGGATTTTGGTATCTGATGCCATTATAAACAGTATTTAATTTTCTATATAAATAAATATTCATGGACATTTCACACATCGTCCTCTGGTCCCAAGCTAAGCTTATTATGCTTGTGTTATGGGTACCAGCATACGGATAGAATACATATACTACTTTTCTTTTGTAAATACATACTTATAATACATAGAAAACACCCAGACGTAGTACAAACATTTGTATGACATTTATGAATATCACACAAATGATTGTCCCAAGCGGGAATCGAAGCGGGAATATCTCACAGAAGATGTGTATTTAAGTCAAAGTCGAAATATTTTATTTCGAATAGGCATGTGTTTAAAACGCGGCATGGGTTAAGGAGCTTGTAGCTCCTTATAAAGGCAGAACCTAGGCGTTTGTTCCAAAAGTGTTTCATATGGAAACAGACAAGAAACTCCATAAATCTGTGAATAATGTCCTTAAGCTGGCCTTTACAGTACCCTGGCAAGGAAATGAGTGGGGACATTTTTATTCTACCACATCATTATATTTATTCTACGTACGTGTAAAGTTTGACATGTAAAATTAAATTTGTTTTGAGTCAAAATACCCTTTCTCGCATTAAAAAGTAATCCAATATCTAAATATCCTTTCTCAGACTTTAGTTAATATATTCAGTTCAGTAGATATACTTTCATTACATACATTTTAGATACATACATTATAGATAGATAGATATACATTATAGATTACTTTCGTGTTTATAAAATTAGAAAAGATTTTATACTTACCAAGTGTCTTTCAAGACACTTTTTACTTTTTCTGTATTTCAAACAAAACTCACAAATGTATATGCATGGTAAGTTAACCATTTCCTGGAAATAAAAAAAAGAAAATGTGAATTAAAATAAATAAAATACTGCATAAACCACATTTTTTTCTAAATACATACATACTTATATATTATATAACATAGTAAACAACCAGATGCAGTACAAACATTAGAAATGATTGCACTGCACTGGGATAGAATCCGCGACCTCGTGAACGGCAGTCCATTGCATGACCACGAGACCCATCGAAATATATATTTTTCAGTCAGTAAATATATATATATTTTGAATGTCTTTTTGATGGACTTTCAAATTAACAACTATGACGTCACAATATGGTACTAGGTCATGCACAATCTAATTTGGACAGTATAGTATTACTGCGGCCGTATTATGAGCTTTTATTTACAGGCAGTTTACGCCGTGAATTGAACTGTCTGGCAAATTCGTATTATGAACAAAATTATTAGTCAGTCAGTTCGCTAAACCAGTCATACATTAATATGTTTAAGGAGAAGGTACAACTAAAAGTCAAGGTACTAACTAAAAATTTTCAACTAAAAGTTTTAATTCTACCATAATACTATCTCCTCCCCAGGGTGCTGTAAAAGCCAGCTAAGGGAAATTTTACACAGATGACATCCTCTGTGAGAGAAGGAAAACTCGAAAGCAAACCTTGTGCCAACACGCCTGGTCAGCGCGGCACCGTAGACCATAATCCCTCTCAAAGTGGAGGAGGCCCGTGCCCAACAGTGGGACGATAATGGGCTGGAGAGAGAGTATTATTGTTTACATACCTGTGGATAAGGAGCAAAATACCACGGTCTTATTCTATTTCTACCAAGTTCAATCATTTCAATATTCTTCATTCTTGTCACCAGATCATCATGTCCATGTGCCACCATACTACCAGATTGTCTAGGTCTTGTAGTTGGTGTTGCCGTACCACTAACTGGAGTTTCATTACTCTCAGTTTCCATAGGTATGGGTTCCGATAAGAAAGTTTTGGAATTATTTTTTGGCTCCTATAAAAGAATATTAAACTGAAGTATGATGTAAACAAAATAAAAGAAAAAACATTTATTAAAGTAATTTAATAATTTTGCAACTATGCTTTTACTTAATAAATTAAATTATGGTGGACAAAGTGATTAGTGAGTCCCGCTTGCGGTAATCATTTTTCCCCCATAATTTAATTTATTAAATACATTGATACCAAAAAATTATACCAACTTTGAACTAAATGTGAATGACGGTTCTAAGTCGTTCAAAATTTTTCTCCACAGAAACGTACTTCATTGTTTTCTTTGTCAATAATACTTCTAGCTAGAGCAATCATAATTTTCCATAGTATTTAAATCTTACTACAATTCCCTAGACATTGCTTTTTTTGAAATTATTAAATGCCATGGCCATCCAAAAACCTAGTTTTTGCCGCTGTACTCAGATGATTTTGCACCATCATAAAGAATTTTTTAAATGACTCTACATAATGTCATTTTCTATGTTTTCTAGGCAAAAATATTGGTCCTCTGCGTCTGTTCTTTACGCATCCGCAGAACACTGCACACTTCATAGTTTAAAAAAAAACTCACCTCAGTATCAATAGATGGCGCTTTTCGTTTCCTATTAATCTTTTTCTGCAATGCAGCCGCAAGCACAGCACCGCCATTAACCAGTGTTGATGAATCATTAATAAGTGTTGGACTTGCTGGACGAGATATAAGTTGTCTGGGCTCTCCTGCGATAACACCTTGACAAGCTATAATAATATTAAAATCTAAATCAATGCCAGAATCAGTCCCCGTTTTCCAATGGCAGAGCATAATGCGACTCAGTGCCGCACAATGCCGCACAATGCTGACGCTTAATTGGAACGTGAATTAGTTTTCAAATGCGCCAGCAGAGTGCGCTAAGTTCAGTGTTGAAAAAAAAAATAAACATTGTATTCACAATATATGTGTGGAATATAAAAAAAAGTCATTGTTTATACCTTCATCCATACTTATATTTATTTATTTTTTAACACAGCTTGAATTAACTTTGATTATTTCCAGAAAACTCCGACGAAAAGAAAGCCTTAAATTTTTTTTTAACAATAATTAATATTACTAACGATAATATATAAATAAAATTTCAATCAATGCCAATTTAAAGAAAAAATACTTGTTCATTTTCTGTCGCTGAAGTTGGTATGGATTGCACGCATCACTTTTGAGAGTGCTCGATTGTGCGATGCGATGCTGTAATTGGAATACTCAACGTTGAGCATTGTGCCGCATAATGCGCTATTGTGTGCTGATTGGAAAACGGGGAGTACTTAGGTACCATTTAGTTGTCTTAACTTTGAATGTGCTATTGAAAGTTACCCGAGATGCCATTATGTATGTTATTTATTTTAGAATAAATTCCTATAGACAACATTGATTTTGCATTATCCTTATAAAATTTATTGCTAGCATGCAATGGTGCATATTAAGTAAATCAAATCGTATGTGGCGTTATAATAACTTTATTGCACTTCTTAAAAGACATTAGTTTTTGTGAGTGTTTTATGGGAATAAAGCTTAGTTGAAAGATTAACATTTTATTTTTGATACAACGCAGTGAGAATGACGGTTAAGGATAGCACACTGCTCAGAATCAAATTGTATTTCCAATAAAAAATAGATCATGGCACAAGGCGCGCGTAGCTCGGAACTGATTGGCACCTTACGTCTGTCGTTTTCAATATGAATCACGGCCATAGTCAATAACCAAAAGTTCCGATTTCTCTGTCTTTAGTAGCACTAGTGAATATGTAACATATTTAAAAAGGCCGTTAAAGTTACCCTGAGCTTGTAGAAAAAAAGGTACTGAAATTAAAGTGCTAACCGAGTTGAATATACATAAAGCATTTTGCTAGCACAGATAAAAGAAAATATTTCAACATACCAAGTGAATTTTTTGGTGTAGAACCATTTAGTGCATTGTAATGAGTTTTCTCAGGTATTTTGGGTTTTATTTGCTGTATTGTTGGTGATTGTTGTATCTGTATTGCGGGTCTACTCGTATTTATACTGGACTTTTGACTGTCATTGCAGACATTATCATCTGCAGAGGAAAGATACGTTATTAAATAATTAACAATAACATGTATTATGATGGTACATTGAATATTAAGTTGTTAGTAAAGTCAGGTTAGAATACTATACATAAAATTAATATTAAAAAATTGGTCAAGTGTGAGTCATACTCGCGCACGAAGGGTTCCGTACCATTATCTATGCAACATAAGGCAACGTTATTAGTATCAAGCAAGAAACGGTAAAAAATTCATGTTTGTTGTATGGGAACCCCCCTTAAATATTTATTTTATTTTATTTTTAGTATTTGTTGTTATAGCGGCAATAGAAATACATCATCTGTGAAAATTTCAACTGTCTAGCTATCACCGTTCTTGAGATACAGCCTGGTGACAGACGGACGGACGGACAGCGAAGTCTCAGTAATAGGGTCCCGTTTTTACCCTTTTGGTACGGAACCCTAAAAACGTCATGCAAGCTAAAATACTTCATAAATATCTGTAAAAATACCTATATAAAATGTATTATTTCTTTTGTTAGCATGCTACAATTGCTATCGATCTGCTTCTTGTAAGCATTATTAAAAAGTTAGCATACATAAAATAACTTTTAATAAAAAAAAAATAGTAAAGGCACAAAAGTAGATACCTAGGTTATTATTCAATCTACCATTAGTTGCTTGCAATAATTCATTATTACAAATGTGTGCCAATTGTAGTCAAAATACTAGTAATGTCACCCACATAATGAAATAAGCTCTTCACAATATATGGAAAAGTGTGAGCATAATAAATTGTTGCAGCATATGACAACACAAAGAAAATCACAAACTACCTACTTGCTAACACTGACAGCGGGTAGAGGTAGAATATGTTACAGGCATAACAATAATAGGTTTGTATTAAATTAAAAGCCCCCTGTAATGTTAGTGAAAAATCTGTATATTCCAGATTGTTTAAATAAAATGAAATCACATATAACATGAACAATTAAAGTTGCGAGTGCAGGTTAAAGTACGATTAAACAAGTTCAGGCCTATTTTCTAGGATTTATTGTCATTTCTTATTTATAGAAAGTTTAGTTAAGAGTTTAATAGATAAATAAGTAGTATTGTAATGATTAGGGTACTATGGAGCTGACATAGCCTTGTTAGGACTAAAAGCTCCTAAATAAATAATAATAAATAAATATACATTCCACACAACGTTCTCTGGTCCCAAGCTAAGCTTTATATGCTTGTGTTATGAGTACCAGAATGAATAAAGAATAAATAAAAAGTTTGGTGAATAGATAGAGAGGCAATGTGAGATATAATGTGAGTAAGAAAAGCAGATAAAACCCACATTCTTTAGCTTTGCCTTTGTTTTTCCCTTATGATAATATACTAGAAGGTTAAAAGCACGTACGCACAAGCCGAACACGGTCAACGTGTATGCAACTAACCATTATTACTAGATCAGACATAAAAAATCCTATGGAATTTCTTGTCTCTTCTACATAGGATTCGTTTTTGAAACAGAAACCTAGCTTCTGATGTTTAAAAGAGCTTGTTAATCATGCCTATTAATAAATCGAGCTTAGGTTAAAATTATTTAAATAACCAAACTATAGGGGGTATTTAGGTAAATATTCCAAACCAAATAAAATATAGTGCTTAACTACATGCAGCATAAAAACATCACAAGAAAAAATAAAAATTTGGCAAATTTTTTTTAAATACTCAATATAAAACAAAGCAAGTAACACATACTAATAAAATTAGGCATGAGGCCACCTCCAGATCCTATATGAGTCTTCTTAGGTGTAGTGGTGCCTCCAGTTGCAACTCCATCTCTTCTTGGAAACTGCACCTTTCTTGTGTCTAACCATGATTCACCCACCCACTCGTCTAGCCGTTTATTAACTTGAAAATGAAAAAAATAATACTATCACATTTAAAGAATTATATTATTATAAATACAGGAACTTTGTGAAATCTTTCAAAAATAAAGTTTACTTCAAAAATTTTTTCCAGAAACAATTTTAATTAGTCTCATAAATCCTGTCAGCTGTATCAAATTGATTAACTTGGCTTGCATGGTTCAATATTTTTCAGCAGCTGATGGTAATATATTAAATACCAAAATGTTCTGCTTCTGATGACAGACTAGTCAAAAAGTGACAAACCCAATTTTTTCTTCCGAAATCCATCAGGTACCGCAGATAATATTGGTATATCCTTACAGTAGTAACTGCTGACGTAAATTAACTAGTATAATTGCTCCATTCATTTTTATATCACAAATTCATTGTTTTTCTCAATTACCCAAAAAAAATTGTGTTATTAATCAATTTTTGTAGCAACTTTTCTTACTGAGAGATTCTGATACAGACATTTTGAGTTTGCAACTTTGAGCCGTTTTGTATGACTGGTAAAAAACACTTTATCATCACCAAATGCTAAGATAAAATGATTTTTTACTATATTATACCATAGCTTGGGGTATCTAATAATTGTAACGACAACATACCATAGTGTTATAGGATTTTAATATAACCATAATAGAATAGAATAGAAGGCTAAAGGAATATAATTCATAATCTAGTATAAAATATAGTAAAAGACATGGTTTAATGCTTACAATCAACATAATGCACATAGTATCCTCTCTGTCCTCGAATTTCTTTTATACTTATAATTTCAGCCAGTGGCCAATCATCTCCACCCTGCATCCGCACAGGTAAACGGCATCCTTCAACAAGGGAAGCCTGCAAAACCCATTACAACAGGAGTATAGAAAAATCATTATATAGTATTCCATAACATATTAGTTATAAAAAATATTACCGCTGAATCACAAAATGTGGTAAGATCATCATCAAATTCGTTCATTTTCTGGAAAAATGCAAATAATTCTAGAAAAACAAAAGCATTGCTTGTTTTTCCTCCACTGACAGATTTTCACAGATTAATGTCAGCTACTGTCAAGACGTCAAAGTACAGAGTACTTTTTTGCCACAGACTGCACCTAATTTTCTTTTTGCACGGCACGTAATCACGAAGTATAGATAGAAGGAGCCCGAACGTAATGTTGAACGAATGGTCTCAATTTAAGGGACAGATTTTTTGCCGGTAGAGCGCGCCATTTTTCAAGGAGTACTCGTTTGAATTCTTACGCGGGAAATTTTATTGCTATTGACACCTGTGGAAAAAAATATTTAATTAAATTAATATTTAATTTAATAATAATAATTAAATTAAATTCAACTTTCACGAGCCAGCGCGTGTTTACATGTAATAATAATAATAGCATCGGTACGCCCTGAACACTTGCGCAGCCAGTGGCAGAAAATAGAACTATGATCTGGGTTTATTAATGTGTACACGAAATATTAAGGAAATGCCCACGGAACAGAAATCAAGTGGAACTGCAATGTAACAAAATTACTATAGAAACCAGTGTCGCCAAACGCACACACTTATACCGATAATCTTATAATGTACTACATATAAACAAATCGTTTGATTGGTCGTTTACATTTTATACTAAACTAGCATAAGCCATATAACCTACATCTGAAAATAAACCTTCTTAATCTGGAATAGGGTTCAATTCGCTGTAGTTGGAAAAGTATTTAACACCTTTTGTAATCTAAAGTCAAACTAAAACTGATTGACGAGTAAATTCCGCTACTTGACGATAGATGGCGCATTTACCAGTGGTCGCAAATAGAAACACAATTTCGTTAAGAGTAAAGGTGACAATCGTGTGCACTAACGTGTCATTGCTGCTATTCCATCAAGGCCGTACCAACCCGAATCACATTACCGATATCGATATATGTCATCATCCTCCTGCCCTTATCCCATTATTTGGGGTCGGCGCAACATGTCTTTTTCTTCCATAATCTTCTATTAGCCGTCATGTCTGTGTCAACTCCTCTTTCTTTCATCTCCTCTTTCACGCAGTCCATCCATCTTTTCTTAGGTTTACCGATTATTACCGATATCAATATATACCTACCCATTTCTTATTTTTTTTTGTTTTTAGTTTCTCTATAAGAACATAACATCATGTCTAGTTTCCTCAAAGCGTAGGCTTTTTAACTACTGAAATATTGGTGTACAAGAGGGAGAAAGAGTGTCGTTGTTTTATGTGATAAAAATATACACATTTATGCGCGGTTATGCAGCCGACTTACGATCACGAGGTCGCGGGTTCGATTCCCACACAGGACAAATATTGGTGTAATGAACACAGATAGCTGTATTACGTCTGGGTGTTTTCTATCTAGTCAATGTATGTACAGTAGAACTTCGTTAAGTTAAAGTCCAAGGGAAACACAAAATATTTTCAGTTAAAGATTGAGGTTTTAAGTTACGAGTATCAAGGGTCTATGTCAGAGATACCCTTGTTCCTAGTTTTAATCGAATGCGTCAGATGAATTGGTTCAATAAAATACAGAAATTAAAATAATCATAATATTTAATAATTCACATTGCACATTGCAGGTTTAGTCTACTTAAAAAAGTCTGTGA
Organism: Orgyia antiqua; assembly: GCA_916999025.1. Lineage (NCBI taxonomy): Eukaryota > Metazoa > Arthropoda > Insecta > Lepidoptera > Erebidae > Orgyia > Orgyia antiqua. The sequence continues at coordinate 7,308,151 of OU779869.1, forward strand.
TTTCCTTTTGTTTTAAACGCTTCACAGTTTCTAAATCGATTATATCGAATCGAGAATAAATTATCTTTTATGTTGTTACGTTGCTCTATAAATGATCGTACAGTTGTTAAAGCTCTTTGCTTCGTTGAGTGATACGCTTGTAGATGGCGTTTGTGGCTCGTCGTTAAAATCATATTTTTTATCACTTTCAATGCAGTTCAGACCGCCTTACATTCATATTGTAAAGTTACTTAGTAAAATAAATAGTAAATTACAAATTTTCTAATATCGGCATTTATCGATAAACTGAAATCGGACCTAAGTACATCACTAATTGAGTAGCGAAGAACTTTTAAGAACGAAATAATGAATATAATCAATGTAAAATAAACTTTAATTAAACGACATAAGGTTGATTTTAGCGAGACGTTGCAATAAATTATTAGTAAATTGGAATTAACTAAAATTTTATTAGAATCAAATGATATTGTACTTACCGATGGTACGAAATACCTCCATTTTTAAGATTTCTTCTCCTACTATTATTCTTGCACTCCAAAACTGAACAATACGGCATATCTACGGCGAAATGAGCTTGTCGCGATACTAACAAAACGAGTTAACGTTAGAACAGTCTGAATACGACTAAGTAAGTACTTGTGCGAATGGAGATCAAATAAGCGCAACAGTGCTTAATTGTGACACGCGTGCCACGCCTACTTCACACTTCCATTGATCTCTGTTCCGTGGAAATGCCTATACCGTTCGGACTCCTTCTATCTATACTTCGTGGCACGTAATACTGGCTATTTAGTCGCAGACTGTAAAAAACACTTTTTGCTATTACTATAAATTAAATTAAACCACAATCCTAATTAAACATTTGTTCCACTTATGCTTAAATGAATACCTACCTATGGGTGATAGTGAGAAAATGTTAAAAATAAGAATTTAAATTATTATAATTTTTATTAAAAACTAAATTAATTATGATTGTACGAGTTGTGTGTAATTGATATTACTGCTCCAACATACGTAAAGTGTGATATATTCCCATGAATTATTGCTTATTTTATTAACACGCATTGTAAAATATTGCACGATGTTCAGAAGAATATCAGAAGATAGTGAACAACATTTTTGTGAAACATAAAAATGTTACTGTGACTAAAGTACAAATTATTATTCTCTTTGAGAGAGGCGTATTTACCCTAGGGCCATAGGGGCCATGGCTCGGGGCGGCCAACCTTAGAGGGGCGGCGAAAGCCTTCAAGTTGAAAATTTTGCTCTATATCAATCAATTTTAGAGCGGCTAATTAAATTGGCCTGGGGCATCAAATCAAATGGCCCAGGGCGCTTATTTTCAAAATACGCCTCTGCTCTTTGAGTACAAAGTTAATCTTATAACATAAAATGTGCATTTGTATCAAGTCTTATCTGTTATCTGTAATAAGCATTAAATATGTACGTGTGATAAATATTTGATTGTTTTTTATTTGTTTTAAATTTAATTCCCATCCATCATATACCAGCCGGTTAATGTCCATGGTCGGGCACGGTTCTCCTCCCCTTTGGAAGGTTTTTCAGTCTACTACGCCGCCCAGACCAAGCGTGTTGGGACAGGATTTAATTTCGACATTTCCGTCTCTCACAGTTGATAACTACATACTTATTTGTAAATTAATATTTATAAATTTTTATAAACATTTTATTTTTAAGTGATATTCACTGGTAACATAACCCCCAGTTAGCTAGCGTACCCAGGGGAAGAAATAAATAAATATTCATGGAAATTTCACACAACGTCCTCTGGTCCCAAGCTAAGCTTATATGCTTGTGTTATGGGTACCAGAATACGGATAGAATACATAATGATAATTTTGTCTTGTAAATACGTACTGAAAATTCATAGAAAATACTCATACGCAAGACAAACATTTACGTGACAAATATTGATATTACACAAACTTAATATACCCACTGTGCGGGGATTGAACCAGCGACCTAGTGAACGGCAGTCCGTTAAATGAACCAGAATAAACAAAAGATAAATAAATAATAAATAAATAATAATTATATATTCATGGACATTTCACACAACGTCCTCTGGTCCCAAGCTAAGCTTATATGCTTGTGTTATGGGTACCAGAATACGGATTTAATACATAATTATAGGTACTACTTTTCTTTTTGTAAATAAATGTACATACTTATAATACATAGAAACACCCAGACGCAGCACAAACATTTGTATGACAATTAAAAACATCACACAAATTTTTGTCCTGAGCGGGAATCGATCCTGAGACCTCGTGAACGGCAGTCCGTTACATGAACCACTAGACCACGAGGCCCGTCAAATATAAAAAGTCAAAGATGGACTGCGTGAGAGATGATTTAAAAAAAAATGGAGTTGTTGAGAATATAACGGCTGATAGGAGAGGTTGGAACAAACCAACGGCAATTAGTTACCCGTCTTGTTAGACAACTACTCAGGCTCTATATTTTAGGGATCCGTATATACATATAGAAATTCGTAGTATAGTCCCATGTGTCCAGGTCTTCAAGATTGAAACATCATGGGTGTTTTCTATGTATTATAAGTATGTATTTACAAAAGAAAAGTAGTATAATGTAGTCTATCCGTATCTGGTTCCCATAATACAAGCATAGAAATATAGCTTACTTTGGGACCAGAGGACGTTGTGTGAAATGTCCTGAATATTTATTTATTATTTATTTATGTCCAATGAAATTAAGCTTTTTAATCCAATTAATTAGTATTTACCACAAAAATAAATTTATTTGCTTGACAGAAACTACCAAGAAGCGTCGTAAGCCACGCCGTAGTACAAGTGCTAAAAAATTTATGACGGCTCTTAAAAAGCTGCTGCTTTTGTTTGATTTACAATAAACGGAACCATTCGTATGCGAGTTTGCTTTGCAACTAACTGCCTAGGAAAATAATTAACCCCTAAACGACTATTTGTTTGTCTATCTGTCAATCATGAAGCTTTTAAATAACCACGAGAATTGGTATTGACGTCATATATTTTGCAATCATTTAAATGTTCAATTTGATTGTGATAATTTTATTGATTAATTTACTCGTAATCTGTTAATGAGTTGATATAAATACAACTCGGTAATGAAGTGGAACACTTGAGGCATTTTAGCATAATGAAGGTATTCATTGTATTGGCTTTGGTGGGTGCGGCTTTTGCCAACGTACTGCCGCCAGCGGCCGAAACCACGGCATATGGATACATTGAAAAATATGCCATCCCCTTAGGTGAGAGGATTCGTAAAGCGGAGGAAGAAAGCCAAGGAAGAATAGTTGGAGGCGTTCCAACTTTTCTTGGTGAAATTCCATACCAGGTAAATTTTATTGAAAATATATATTTTTTTTTTAAGTACATAATATTTATCTTACTACATTGACAAGTAACATGTTTTAAGCTACATGCTACGTTATATAACTACATGGATCACACGCACTAGACGTTCATATTTGGGCATTTATTTTAATGGAGTAACCTGCATCTAGGCACGAAGTTTAGGACTTAAGGAAAATAAATTCTAAAGCTTTTGATTACATTAATTTTAGTGAACATTTTCGTGTATCGAAGGAATATGTACTAAGATAATGTGTTAATAACGTTTAATCTATTGGAATATTTAGAACTCACTAATTCCAATAACAATATATAATTTGATATAAAATATGATAAAATTTCAAGCCCCCACTTAAGCCCGTTTTGTAACTCTTTTTTAGGCCGGACTTCTCGCTAGCTATCTAGGTATTTCTGGCACTGGTGTATGCGGTGGCTCTTTAGTGAGCGCAAACAGAGTAATCACGGCAGCGCATTGCTGGAATGATGGACAAAACCAAGCGTGGCGCTTTACAGTTGTCCTTGGCTCTGTAACACTTTTCTCTGGAGGCACTAGAGTAGACACCAGCGTCGTTGCTATGCATCCGAATTGGATTCCACTCCTCGTGCGAAATGATGTTGCTATGATCTACTTGCCGATTGATGTGCCATTCTCAGGTGAGATTTTTTTGTTACTACGAATAATAATATTCCTAGTTTTCTTTTTAGTCCAATATAATCCTAATACAGAATATCTATACTAATATATTATAAAGTTTGTTTGTTTGAACGCGCTAACCTCAAGATCCGCTATTCCGATTTGAAAAATTCTTTCAGTGTTGGATAGTGCATTTATCGAGGAAGGCTATATAACATCTGCTGCGACCAATAGGAGCATTACTGAAAAATGTTGCAAAAACGGAAAAAAAAATCTATATTCTACGCGTACGAAGTCGCGGGTAATAGCTAGTCTAAGATATAGACACTCTTTCACCATGGATATTTTTTTTATATTCATAAAGATATACAGCGCTCCTTGGTTGCAAACTATCACTTAAGCATAGGTATGATATGGGTAACGAATTACAATTACGACGTTATGTAGTCATTAGATGATAATAGCAACTTACCAGAAACAGCGGCCGTATTATGAGCTCTTATTCCCAGGCCGTTTACGCCGTGAATGGAACTGCCCGGCAAATTCGTAATATGAACATAACTCCCAGCCATCCAGTTCGCTAAAACAGTCATAGATTAATATGTTTATAGTGAAGGTACAACTAAAACTTTAAGTACTAACTAAAATTTTTCAACTAAATGTTTTATGTTTACCATAATACATAATTTAGTCAGGCAGTGTACGGCCTGCTTGGAACTTGCATGATTTTTAAAAAGCTCATAATACGCCCGCAGAGCTTTAGAACGATTAATGTAATTTACCTAGTATAAGTGTAAGTGTAATTTAGACTAATAAAACCACTTTGACTAATAAAACTCTCCATGTTGTGACGGATTAAGAATACAAGTGTCACCACCCCATCTCCTCCCATGGGTGCTGTAAAAGTCAGCTAAGGGATATTGCACACAGATAACATCCTCTCTGAGAGACGAAAAACTCGAAAATAAACCCTGTGCCAACACGCCTGGTCAGCGCGGCACAGTAGACCATAATCCCTCCCAAGTGGAGGAGGCCCGTGTCCAACAGTGGGACGTAAATTAGCTGTAAAAACAAAACATTTTTACGGAATTCCTACGTTCGTTACGGTTCATACAATTTTTGTCCGTCTGTCTGTCTGTTTGTATGCGCATCACGCTAAAACTACTGCATGGAATCGAATACGGTTTTCAGTGATATGTTAGTAGAGATTTAGCTTAAAGTAAAGGCTACAATATCCAGGGTTAATACCTAATAGGTTAATATCTATAGGGAATTTCACGCGAACCAGATCGCGGGCAACAGCTAATTATGTAATATGACCTTTACCGCGACTTATAACCATGAAAATGGGCTATATGTGGTAGACTAATTATTTGAATATTAAATAAATGATTGTTCACAGGTACTATCTCACCCATTGCCCTTCCGTCTGGCGATCTGATAAATCAGGACTTTGCTGGAAGTACCGGTCTTGCTTCTGGATTTGGTTTAACGGCTGATGGTAAGCTTATAATAATATAAAAAATTGGTCAAGTGCGAGTCGGACTCGCGCACGAAGGGTTCCGTACCATTATCTATGCAACATAAGGCAACGTTATTAGTATCGAGCAAAAAACGGTAAAAAAATCATGTTTGTTGTATGGGAGCCCCCCTTAAATATTTATTTTATTTTATTTTTAGTATTTGTTGTTATAGCGGCAATAGAAATACATCATCTGTGAAAATTTCAACTGTCTAGCTATCACCGTTCTTGAGATACAGCCTGGTGACAGACGGACGGACGGACGGACGGACAGTGAAGTCTCAGTAATAGGGTCCCGTTTTTACCCTTTGGGTACGGAACCCTAAAAAGCTGATCTATCATAAGCTTATTTTAACTAATTTTCACTCATGTTCAGAACTAGGTACCTAACTAGGTACCTATCTATTAAGTGCTTAAATAAATGAAAATACTTACTTAATTATGGTTAGGGTAGCCAATTGAAATTAGTATTGAGAGAAAGTAAAATTATCATAATTATCACCTACTTACAATAACTTTTATTATGTTTGAGTTTATTATGTTTTTTATTTATTCGTTATTGTACATTGCATGGTTACATAGAATCATTGCAAAAGTTAGATCCAATAAAATGAAATAGGCACAAAGGCGAGATTAGGTAACTCATTTTGTGTTTTTTCTTTTTTTATATATTTTAGGTGGATCAATCACAACCGCTCAATCCTTGAGTCACGTTTCCCTAAACGTCATTACCAACAGTGTATGCTCGGTGGCATTCCCTCTAGTAGTGCAAAACTCAAACATATGCACCAGCGGAATTGGTGGTACAAGCACTTGCGGCGGTGATTCTGGTGGTCCTCTTGCTATTACCAATAACGGCGAACGTGTTTTGGTAAGTCAGGGTCTTTATATATTTGTAAAAATATCAATATCATTCCAAATTTAATTTAAAAGAAAATAATTCTTAATAGAAATAACTTCGTAATGAATATAAAAGACTAAGTTATCATAACCATAATCTTCACTCTTACGAGGTAGAGAAAGTGCACAGAATCCTTGGAAATCCTGTCACTACTCAAGATCCTGCTCATACACCCTTAAAGAGCTTGCAGTTGTGATCGATTTCATTCACAAGCATTAATTTAGGTCTACTGCTATGTGTATCTCTTCACTTTTGTTTTGTATGTCTTGTAAAGACTAACTAACTAACGGCCCGTCAAAATGAATCGAATGCCACCCTTAGACATCACCGCAGTAAAAACTAATAAAATATTTTTTTTATTATAGATTGGAGTCACATCTTTCGGCTCTGCTCTTGGCTGTCAAATTAATTTCCCTGCAGCTTTTGCTCGAGTCACATCCTTCATAGATTTCTTCAACCAAAACATTTAAATAACATAATGAATAAACAAGAAACACTACATCGTTTGTTTTACTATCTCCATCCTTATTTTAATCTGTTTTCTTCTGGCTTAAGTTTTCGAAATTGAAATGAGTAACGTTGATCTCATGTAGAATATAGCAGTGTTTGTCGGTTTAGCATAGGTATACGTTTAGATATCGCCGTCGGTCATGTCATAGAACAATGGGTTTTGATTGGCTAGCTCCCGGCGCGACACGACCACCCTGCCTTGTTAACGTCCATCAACAGCACTCTGTATATAAACCAATAACAGAGACCTGTACCAAACACTTCTAATCATTTCGTCTTAATGATTTTTGGTACGTAATTCTAGTACGTGTATGCACAATGATATTAATTTTACTTGCACAGTCAAATTTAAATAACAACGTAATAATCGCTTAGTGACTATTATGGCTTAGTTTGCTTTTAGTTTAGTTATTGATGCATCGAAATTAGCACACGAGTAGATAAAATAACAAGTTTATTAGCGCCTATAATTTCATAACCGCAACTTTTTCACATTATTTTCCGCTTCTCATCGTAAAATAACCCATGCTTAATATTATAAAACTCAAGAGTTTGTTTGTTTGAACAAGCTAATCTCAGGAGCAACTGGTCCGAATAGAAGAATTGTTTCAGTATTGGATAGGTTGACATGAACATGACGCTTCGACTAATAGGAGTGATGCATAAGTAAAAAGAATTCTAAATTTAACGCACACGAACTCACAAAGAACAGCTAGTTTTAATACAAGAAAAGAAAAATTTGAAACTAAAACTTATGCCAAAACATAATATATGCATAAGTAGACCATCTAGCCTCCGATGGCTTCTTCCAGTCCCCGTTTTTAGGGTTCCGTACCCAAAGGGTAAAAGTCTTCGCTTCGAGACTTCGCTGTCCGTCCGTCCGTCCGTCCGTCCGTCTGTCACCAGGCTGTATCTCAAGAACGGTGATAGCTAGACAGTTGAAATTTTCACAGATGATGTATTTCTATTGCCGCTATAACAACAAATACTAAAAATAAAATAAAATAAAGATTTAAGGGGGGCTCCCATACAACAAACATGATTTTTTACCGTTTCTTGCTCGATACTAATAACGTTGCCTTATGTTGCATAGATAATGGTACGGAACCCTTCGTGCGCGAGTCTGACTCGCACTTGACCAATTTTTCTTAACTCTGTGAAAAGTTCTAGAAAATCGAAGCAAATTTTTTATAAAGTTAATTACACAGTCGTTTTATTAATTGATTTAATTATATCTATAGGTATACTAGAATGGTAGGTAGTAGATACTAATCAACTTAACGACACTGACAATAATGATTGATGAAACCCGATTAATGTCAAATTCTACATGTGTAAACTAATTAACGCTAATACTTAACGCTAAATAGCAAAAATAGATAAATAACTTATATGGTTGCAAATATCGCATTTGTTTCAATAAAATGATTGATTCCATATTAATATCGATTGCAAAGTGAACGTTGCATTTTTAATCAACCTCAACATAGGATGTTTATCAATTTGACTGTATGTTCCTTTTTGCATTCCGAATCAAAAGGTAAAACGAGAACCTATCACTGAGATTATTAATAATTCGCTGTACGTTTGTCCGTCTGTCGCCATGCTGTATCTCGTTATCTAACGGTGAAGTGACTTCCTGCGCTTCCATAATGATGATAAAGTAATTTATAACAGAATAACCATTATATGATTGGGTTACATAACATCCTATCGAAACGATAAAGACAACAAAAATGTTAAAGGAAAATAACATAATTCTATTATTTATAAATGATATTATCCACCCACGTTTACGGGATAGGCAATACGGACAATTTAATAAGTACGTTATTAAATATTGCTAAAGGAAGTCTGGAGTACGTCTATTTCAGTCGCACTTATTGAAATTCTATATTGTTTCGTCTCAATGTTCTAGTGAACGGCATCGGGGCCGCATGTTACTGACATTTAATAAACTTGCACGCTGGATTATGGAGTTTACGGTGATACGTTTTTGAAGACTACGACTAAACATAGTTGATGCTTTGGCATTTTGTTTAGAAGTAGTTTTGATACTAGTGAACCGTGTGACAACTAGGAATATCATCTCATCCCTTGGGTGCTGTAAGAGCCAGATAAGGAAGCTGATTTTATCCCTTTATTCCACGCATACAAAGTCGCGGGCAACAGCTAGGGATGTAGTAAATGTAATTTAATAATCAAATAAATTTAATAATGTAAATAAATTTAATAATTAAATTTAATTTAATTTTAATTTAAATTAAAATTTAATAAAATAAATTTAATAATGTAAATTAATAATCCTATGCCTAGTAGATTTGCTAAGCTAACTAATATATTCAAAGTCAAAGTCAAAGATTTTTATTTTAAGTAGGCAAGATATACGAGTACATGTTCTTTTAAAAAGTCAGAAGCTAGGCGTCTGTTCCAAAAGGGAATCCTATGGAGAAGAACAAACAAGAAACTCTTTCTTTTTTTCTTTTTTCTTGAAAAATTGTTTCCTTTTTTTTCAATCAAATTCATGTTTTCAACGAAAAAGGGGTGTGAGGATGACGCAGGGTAGTGCAATGCGTACCAGTATATGACGAATATGAAGGCTACCCTAACAGAGCAAGTCGACCAGTCCCAGCAGAAGGCACCCGTTCACGAGTAGGGTAAAGGCGGGATAGATTCCGCACTTTTTGAAGTATGCTCCTAACTTTTAAAATATTATTTTTACATACTTACATTAAGTCTATGAATTTAGGTAGTTTTATCCTTTATGTATAGCTGTGATTTGTCTTGGACATATACATTACAGATTTTGTAGAAACTAACTTTTCGTAGAACTCCTTTTTTGAGGATAGATGCCTAGCCGTATGGATAGTTGCCCCAGCATGAAAATAATGTGAAAGATAGATGCCTTCGACGCGGGATAAAAGCCATCGATACTGTATGAATGTAAAACTCAACCAAACTTTTATGAGGTTTTGAGATCAATTGGTGTTTTAGCAATAGAAGAAAGCTATAAGCTAAGAAAGCTAAAACAGCAATAGTGTTGGCGACGCAATTACCCACGTGCGACAAAAGACCTGCCACTTTTACTGTGTAAGGTTATATATTTTATGTTATGTATAGGGTTTAATAAGAATTAATAGTGTTTAATACTATGTTTAGTTTATACAAATCGATGTCACTAAGTTTGGCAAAAGTCGGCTCCGGGTATTGGTCGTGCCCTAGTCGAGTCCGCCACAAATAGTCTCCAAGAAACATGTGCCTAAGAATAAAAAGCATTTTGCAGTTTTAATAATTTATTTTTTATAGCTAAAATATAATTCTAATGTGAGATCAAATTAAATCTTACCTACACATAATAAAATTCAAACAAAAAAATAATAATCATAAAAGTTTCTTATTAAGTTTCAACATGCATGACCCAACTTAATCTCTCTTTTTTAATTAAAATAACTGAAGTATATTGAACCCTACAAGTCCTACTGAAACTACGTATGGTGTATGTGGGGATAGACGCCCCTAGGGGCACCTATACCTCGAAAAATCAGGGCAACTATCCTTTTTGACAGGGATAGATGCCCAACACTTTAAAAAAATAATTACAAACAAAATATCAACTTTGTGCATCTATATGCATACTTGATGAATCAGTGTATCTGAGTAATAAAAAATATAATGGAATTAATAACTACTTATAAAGTTCTACAACAACAAATAATAATAATAATAATAGCCTTTATTCGGAATTCACAATATTTTTATAATGGTTTTGTCTATTCTATTATCCGGGCTTTAACTACATTCTGCAAATCCGTTTGTCCTTCGACAAAGGCCTCCTCCAACCTATTCCATTCCTGCCGCTCCATTGCCACTCTGTACCATGTCACACACAACAACAAATACAAACCTTAAAAAAAATCACGTGTTTGTAAAGTTCACCGCGGAGACAAATGCACATACAAACGAAACACGTCCTCACCACACACGAGTGTTTGCCGATCATAGTTACTCTATTGTTTTTTGGTCATGAGTTCACTAAGTAAGGTTTTGTGAAATTGAGGCATCTATCCCACTAGGGCAACTATCCCGCCTTTACCCTATAACGCACTCATCCATTCAAGAAAAGAATATGGAGCTTCAACGTTCGCCGGGTCTGTGGATGTTACTTCTGAGCCTTTGGAGCCTAAGTAGGTGCTACCGCCTCAAATGTAAATTCATTTTTCGTGTAATTACGCCATTATGTAATTCAGTTTTATCTAAGACTAGCTAAAAAATCCTTCTGCGTAAGAACCGTCTTTGTTCTATGAGGAATATTTTTAAAAATGAATTAATGAAATCGTTATAGCTGTTCTCAAGATGTTCACAAAATTTTTCAGCGCTTCAATTACCTCAGCTAGCAAGCTACCTAAAATTCTTTAAAAATGATTACGATTAATTAGTCACCTCCATGGAATTTTTCGCAGAAACGAATTCTTATTAATTTATTAAACGACTTGCTCAAAACGTCAATTATCGCGCTAATTAAATATACGCTGTGTTATGACTAATTTATAGCACAACAACTCTTCACTCAAAATCTAGAACTATGTGTTAAAATGGCGCATCATAAGACTGCGAAAATATTCCGTTTCGGGTCATTCTTATGCCTTAATTTGAATCCTATCGCGATCATGTTAATTCTGTCACCAGAGTCTTACTTACCATGTGGAACTATCTACTTAAGCAAACTGCTATTTATCTTCATGTCATCTTTATGATATTATCTTATAACAAGTAAAGATTTAAAGTTAAGCATTCTCCTGTCCTTATACTCGTAGTATACTGTTACTCGAGGTCGCTTAACGCAATGTGTCGTTTTTTCCATACTTTGTCCATCCATCATTTCTTAAATCTTTTTTATTTATTAATTCTTCCAAATTCATTCGCAGTAACATATATCTTAATTTGGAAAATAAAAATTATTTCATAAATATCATTTTAGGGGCGTTGGATTTACGAGGTGGCAATGATGACGCCACGGTCTACGTTGATTCTCATTCTAATTGGCGTCAGTGTTATTCGGCGTCGGTCCGTATAACGTGAAGCCATTTTGACATCAGCATGAGTAAACGAATGCCCACACGAGTATTTTGTTTTTTCTCATAATTCCTATAAAGTTATAGACTTAATTTAAATATTCACTATGAGTAAATAGATATTTGTATTTTATTTTTAGTGGAAAAATTTACTGCAGATACGTGATTTGCCTTTGAACTTGACTAGCCATTTGCTTTTGCCATAGACAGGCAAACCACAAAACCAAATGAAACTTTGTTTTCTGCAAATCCCGACGATGCCTCGTTTAGAGTTTTTAATTCTGACAACATTCTCGAAATGCAACAGTTTTTCTTTACTCAAATTATCTATAAAAAGCTAGTGTTAATACTTAGCACACTATTTTTGAGACTCAACTCGCTGTCTACAATGGCTTATTATATACCTAGATGAAAATAAAAACCTAGCTAGAAATATACCTAGATGAAAATAAAAAGTGTTGTCAAATATTTTTTATTCTGTAATTCACAAATGTTGGTTGATAAATGAAACGAAGGAAGTAACACGAGCGAATGCAGAAGGCAAGTTTGCTTCGCAGCCCAACGCTGAACCGAAAGATGTCACGCCAATCTGTAATAAAAGCATTATTCAAGTAAGAATACATAGAAAAAACAATTATACAGATATTATTATGACGCCAGACAGAAGCACTACTTCGTGTGTTGGACACATTTGGAATTAAATTATAACATAAGTATGTCATTAATATAGACTGAAAGGCAAGCGTATAGTGAACTGCAGTTTTATGCTAATTGGTTAAGAACAGGAGAATGATGATGATGGCTTAACAATAGTCTGGCCTTATTTTATCACAATGAGCGTTGTTCAGCTAAGGCAAACTTTTAACAGATAACATGTCCAGCGAAATACGAAAGATATGAAACTATAATTATTTAACTATCACTTGGTCAGAGTACAGAAAATCAAACACAATCCCACTGCGCCTCGAGTAATAGATGTCCTTCCGTTTGTTTAAATCGGTATGGTAGACCAAACCAAATAAATCTTCATAACTACGAGAAGCCTAGTCTAATATATTATTGGTAAAAAAATCAACTTACCAAGATGTCTCTACCATTGCTGTTAGCAACAAGAGGGCCACCAGAATCACCTCCGCAAGTGCCCACATTACCTATTCCACTAGTACAGATATTGGTATCTTGGAGAATCAAGGGAAACGCGAAACTGCAAACACTATTGGTGATAACGTTTAAGCGGACGTGACTCAACGACTGTGCTGTGCTGATCGATCCACCTGAAAATATTTGTAAACTAGGTATACTGCTTGTCTTTTCACATCTATACTTATTATAAATAAAAGTCGTTATTAATAATAAGGCAATCCATCAATCCATCAGCCTCTCTCCGTCCACTGTTGCACATAGGCCTTCTCCATAAAATGCCACAACGCGCGGTCCTGTGCCACTTGCTTCCAATGTCTCTTTGCGACCTTGACGATATCGTCGCTCCATCTTGTCGGGGGCCGCCTAACATTACGTCATTCGGTACGTGGTCGCCTCTCTAGGACTTTTCTTCCCCAACTATCATCAGTCCTACGAGCGATGTGGCCTGCCCATTGCCACTTCAGCGTGCTAACCTTTCGGGCTATGTCGGACACGCCCGCTCTCCTACGGATCTCCATATTTCGGATGTATCTCGTAGGGAAATACTGAGCATAGCCCTCTCCATCGTATGCTGTGCAACCTTGAGCTTAGTTACGAGGCCGACATTCAAAGAAATAAGGCAATACGGGGTTATTAATCAATTTTATTAAAAGTGTACCATTGTCTCATGGATGTTAGTTTAGAACCCAATTATTTGTTACGAGCTATTGCCACAGACTTCTCCATCAAAGAGTGCAACAATACGCATCATTATGCTGCATGTATCCAACAGCTGCTTATAACAATATTTGACATCCCGAAAAAGCTTATGAACATTACTAACCGGCACTAGTTAAACCAAAACCAGAAGCTATGGCAGAGGTACCAGTGAAATCTTGATACAATTCAGATCCAGAAGGCAGGGCGATAGGAGCGATGAATTCTAAAAAAGAATAAATTCGTATTAACTTTTATGGTGCTTATTCTAATAAATGAAGAGTACGTAGCCTACTAAGCAGCAACAATGTACAACAATACGAAGTTCCATAAAGGGACATAATTTATTGACATTCATAGCATTATTAACTAACTCTAGATGATACAGACATAACATAGTAATCCAGTTCAGGAATCGAATCCGAAACCCTTTAAATGTCAGTCCAATATACACATTCTTAGTAGTGGTAAGTAATGTTTTTTTTTTAATTTAAAACATGTATGCAGTGTAATTTCAGAAATTTAGCAATAAGAATAATATTGTGTTTCAAATATAGAGCTGTATTGTAATATCTATGTAATAATAAAGCAGTAATATATTATAATATTGTTTCAATCATAATTTTTGGTAAACTTACCCGAAAAAGAGACGGAGTTAGGCAAGTAAATAACGGCAATATCGTTACGAGCTAATTGCGGTGTCCAGTTATTATGCATAGCTACAACGCTGGTGTCAATCCTTTCACCACCAGTGAAGAGTGTGATGGAACCAAGAACAACAGTGACTCTCCATGCTTGATTTACACCATCAAACCAACAGTGAGCAGCAGTCAAGATTCTGTTAGCACTGATGACAGAACCACCGCAAACACCGGTGCCGGTAAGGCCGATAATGGAAGTTAAAAGACCAGCCTGTAATAAGAAAACTAAAGATTTCATACACCATTTATTATTTGACGAGCCTTGTAGTTGAGTGGTTCATGTAACGGACTGCCGACCACGAGGTTGCGGGTTGGATTCCTGCTCGGGACAATCATGTGATATTTATAATTGTCATACAAATGTTTGTGCTGCGTCTGGGTGTTTACTATTTATTATAAGTATGTATTTACAAAAGAAAAGTAGTATATGTATTATATCCGTATTCTGGTACCCATAACACAAGCATATAAGCTTAGCTTGGGACCAGAGGACGTTGTGTGAAATATCCATTAATATAATATACTATAGAAAATATAAATCACGTGATACACTCAGAGTAAGATTAAGGAGCTAAGTTTCAAGTGCGATTTCTAGTGCAATTTAACTTGTGGTGTAGTGGTTTGTAGTTAGTATATCCGTATTCTGGTACCCATAACACAAGTTAAGTTATAGTTGTGTAAAAATGTCCAAGATTATTTATCAAAAAAAAAAATAAGCTAATCAATGTCGGATTCAAGATTTATTAGCTTCTCTACCATATTACCAGACAAATTATTTTCGCCGATAAATGTCTAAGTATAACTCTAATTTAAGAATAAAGGAAGACTATTCCTACTTTTGTATTATCGATAGAACAATACCTACAAGTAAGGACTTGATATCACATCCAGGAATCCGTCCTCTAGTCCTAAGCGAAACAATATTATTTATAGATGATAATACATAGAAAACAACCAGACTTAGTACAAAATTTTGTGTGACAACTCTGTGACAAATATTTCCCACACATAATTTTCGTGTGTGAAATCGAACTCGCGATCTCGTGGACACCAAATGAACCGCTGCACTACGTAGCCTGCATTAAAGTGTCATATTATGTACATTGTTGTTTCAATATAGTACCTGGTATGGGTATTGTCCTTGCGCAGCGGGAACGCCACCAATAATTCTTTGCTGAAGATATGCTTCTTCAGCTTTACGAATTCTTTCTCCTTCAGGGATTCCAATGTTCTTCAGGTAGCCATATGCAGTATTATCAGGTGATACCTGAGTATATTTTGCACTGGCAAAACTTGCCACGATAAGCAAAATGGCTACGGACAATCTCATTTTGTGCTAGCTACCGACACAAGTAGCTTTAGTACCTAAATGTTTCTTTAATTTATATGAATTATAACCGATAATAAATATCATTTACACAATGCACAAATAATTAATTAATTATCTTTAGGATAATCTAATTGCTAAATGTTACATTATCATCAAATTATATCAAATACAGATTATTTACAGGCGTTATACGCGTGAAGTTGAATAAAGTGAAAAACATTAAGATTTTAAATCTGAGATATTGGCTACGTATCATAGAGATATCTAAGTGGTAGACAAATATCAAAGATAAGGTAAAAGATAAGCATCGAATAAAAAACGTAGGTTATTTATTTTATTTATTTATTTATTTATTTAATAGATTTTACACAAGGAAACAATAATTAATACAGTCATAAGAAAAGTAGTGTAGTATAAAAGTAGTAGGTTATCTATTGATACGGTAGATAGATACCATGAATGTAAAACAAAACAGATTATTACAGTGAATCTAATTATTAAATCGAAAGAGACAATTTCTACCACACATTGTTTCGGTAATAGCTAAATAATACACATAAACATGGTTTTGGAGACGCGACCGTTAAAGTTATAATTATATAGATATCTTCTTATATATAAAAATCAAATGCTGTTCGTTAGTCTTGCTTATACTCGAGAGAGGCTGGGCCGATTTTGGTGATTTTGGTCTTGAAATATTCGTGAAAGTCCAGGAAAGATTTAAACAGTGACAAAATATATAGGGATCTAAAATTCCACGCATACGGAGCAGCGGGTATCACCTAGTCTTTCTTATATATAAAAATAAATCGCTGTTCGTTAGTCTCGCTAAAACAAGAGAAAGGCTGGGCCGATTCTGGTGTTCAAATATTCATGAAAGTCCAGGGAATGTTTAAACAGTGACAAAATATATGGGGATCTAAAATTCCACGCGTACGGAGTAGCGGGCATCAGCTAGTCTATAATAAAAAGCTGAAGTGTCTATTTGTTTCTTTGATCGCGCTAACTCTATCACTCTGGTCTGATTTGAAAAATTCTTTCAGTGTTGGATAGTACATCTATTGAGGAAGGCTATAAGGTTATATAGAGTCACGCTGCAACCAAGGAGCAAAGCATCACTAAAAAATGTAGCAAAAACTGGGAAAGTTTTCCAAATTCCACGCGTACGGAGTCGAGGACGTGGTAGTTAATAATAAAGATTGTGCAACAAAAACCACAGCTAACATTCATTTCCTACTTTAAGACCATTATACAAAATTTTTGTATTTCTTAAGGTAGAACCTACTGAAAAAAATCATTCAAAACAAGACAACAAGAGAATTAAGGCACTTTACAAAAATCATGGCATCTTTCGAAGCAATATTTTTAATACCGAAAAGTTTTTAAAAGACAAAAAATTTTGTCCAATGTGAGCATTTAATAACGATTCTTTCTCCAGTCTATTACCGTCTCAGTGTCAAGCACGGGCCTCCTTCACTTTGGGAGGGATTGTGGTCTAATGTACTGTGCCGCGCTGGTCAGGCGTGATGACATCGAGCTTTTTTCCAATTTTCTGTCTCTCATAGAGTATGTGATCTGTGTATCCCATAGCTGGCTTTTACAACACACTGGGGTAGAAATGGAGTGGTGACACTGGTATTCTTAATCCATCCCCACACGAACAAAAAATGATTAGTTAAACAAAACGTCTATCTATTCTTTACGACGCACGTATCAACAACGGATACTTGTAATCAAATGATGCTGGTCGAATTCGCAGATGCAGATAGTCTTATCACAAACATAAGCATTGCTTATCAATATAGAAAACGATATATTTTAGGTATAAAACAACTAAAACTAAATAATCAAAACATGTACCTACAATTAATTTATTGCACGCAGGAATGCTACTTACCAAATTAACTAAAGTAAAAAGTTCCCGTCGTATCCTTACTTTAATAACAAAAGAAGATTACCACATTATCAAAAAAGTTTATTGTCTATCAGTTATTAATAATAATACATGATAGCGCGTTTGGCATTATCAAAAAATACGTGTAGAATGTACAGACATAGATAGATATCTGTACTAGGAATGAATTTGCAGGCGTACTGTCATACTAATGGGACTTGGTGGTCACACATATAACGGGTCTTCTTCAGAACTCTTTAAACGTTGCCAGTTATTAATTTATGATTGAGCACCCTGTTTTTGACTAAAATGGTTAAGATTTTCTACAAAAAAGAATAACGATTACATACAGACAATTGTACCAATTCTACGCGCACAACTAAACTTAACTAATAATTACAACAACTATGGCGCAATTTGATTAATTGGCTTAGTCTATAAAATACAGTTTTTCTAATAAATAAGTTCTGTTAACAATGCCGAATTATATCATTGACGCTATAAATTTTTTGTTTTTTAGTTATGTTTAGCTGTGCACGTAGAATCAGTACCAATGCTGGGACGAGTTTCAATAAAGCACACTTTGCCCTGTGTATTTAATTTGGAAGGGAAATCAGAAAGACAAAAAACCTTAATGTTCTAAGGCATTAAGTCAAAGAATTTGCTTCGTTTCTCGTACTCAAATTGTTTTCCGTAATCTGGCACCCATAACACTAGCATATAAATATTGATGGACATTTCACACAGTGCCCACTGGTCCCAAGCTAAGCTCTTAGTTCTTAACATTTGATAACACTATTTTGTAAGTTTCATGACAATAAAGTCTTAATGATTAAGTTTTAAAAAATTATCAAGAACGTGATAACAAAATGGTGGTACGATGTTCGATTAAACGATAAAAACACGATTGGGAAAACCCAAACACAAAATTGATAACTACATCTACGTAATATTTTTCCACGACTAGGGTATTGTTAATTAAATTAGTTCTAAAAACCCGAGTGTCTTTGCTATATTATGTGGTTTTAAAATGTGAAAGAAATTAATTATATTTCATTGCGGTTTTCTGGCATAAAAATTTAATGGATAAAAAGAAAATAATCAAATCTATCTAGTAGGGTATGAAACAGGAAAAAAATTGAAAGAGGATTCCATTATTTGCATAAATTGACTTTGTAAGTATGTTTTGACTAACTACTACCTACTTACACACATTCTCTAAGATTTGCGCGACTCTTTTATTCAAATATAGGTAACCATTTTCCACGGACAGAGATGTGTATATTTGTTTTAAATTTTAGCCCGAATTTTCGTGATCATGTGGACTGAAAAGTCTCTGAAACGTCGCGTCTAAGTCCATGGTAAGTGGTATTACTTGCATGATTTTTACACTTAAAGCATTACTTTTTGAAATCGTGTTTTTATTCAGTCTTGCCTTTTTGTACCTATTTGTAGAATCTGGACTTATATCTATTAGCAGGTAATAATTTGTAGAATATAGAAACAATAACTTAACCAAATAAAAAAAAAAAGAAATAGGTTTACAGTGTGTCACTAGATCGCAGGACTGTATAGGAGACGAATGAAATGAGTTTGATAAGAATGTGATGGCTGATAGCAGAGCTTGGACGATAAAATTGTGTTGTTCCGATCCTAAATAGTTTGGGACATGGGCAGTAAGAAGAAGAAGACTCGATTTTTCGATAATGTATACTATTTACGATTATTCTTTTTATGTTTGAAAGGGTATGCTTAGACGTGGAGTGCAATGGTTAGAGAGTCAGAATATTATGAAGGAAGAAAATTAGAGAACTTTTAAAAAAATGACTACATTTAAGCAATTAGAACATACCTAATATTTTGTAATAATTAATTAAGAACCGGTTTGTTTTCACAAATGATAATCAAAACCGTAAATAAAATAAGTAAAACTGCAAAAATATTAGCCAATATTTTGCTGCTAAACAAACTATAAAATTTTTTTGCTGAATAAATGAGTAGAAATTGACTGGCAATGTATTTCAGTTTTTCATCAAATAAAGCAAATATAAAAAGTGTTTTTATAATGATATTCTACTTGCTTTAACCACTATTATAGCTTTACGAACGAATTAAGCAGTAACAGGTTTCGAGGTATGTATAAAGTACTCGTACTTTACCAAACCTTGATAAATTATACATCAAAGCGATCCTCTTGAAACAGTAGTTTTTTTACTCAACCTCGAAATTGTTAGAAACTGTGCAATGTGCATTGAACATCGATTTATAGGTCACTATTATATTAGAACAAGTAATTTCTTTTCCTTTGTGGACATTTTATACAAGGTCCTCCTATCCCAAATTAAGCTATGTATAGCTGTATTACGAATACTAGCATACGGATATACTACTACACATTTTAAAAATATTAAAAATTAGGTTTAGGTTAGCGATCTTTGCGACCCACAAAACTCCGCCTAAGGCTGCAGTAGTAAGAGGTATGTACATACATAAGACAGAATGACTTAAAGTACAGTACATTTGTTAAGAATATTTTGTCCATCAGTCAAAACCTACGAGGTAGTGGGCACTTGCCATTACCCTATAAACTTGAAATTTGGCGTTTATCAATCTTAGACAGGGTTACCTCAAGACTTTGCAGTCGCGAGGCTACGTAGTTAGTTAACCAACAGCTTTTATACAACGGCTTTTGATTATTAGTTGATTAATAGAGTTACATTTTCCATACGAATTTTTTAACTCTATGTGCATCGCAAACATTGACGTGCGTCACGTCTTCTTCATCGTAGTATATGAGTATGAACGAAATACAAACTTACGAATATCACCTTAAGGCAACAAAGACTTCAACAAACATTATTTACTGTTTAATGCATTGAGTTACGTCAAAAGTCGTAGTAAAAAATTTAATGCTCTTGGCTATGACATTATCTACACCTAGCCCTGCGGGGTCATTGGCGTTTTTGGGGAAATCCTGTTATAATGGCGAAATAGAGAAATATTGAAAAAATCAAGCCTTATATATTCTTACAACAATACAACTTCAATAATGTACTTAGACAATTGGATACATTTTCTCTACAGAATGAATACGGTGAAATGCAAGGTGGCCACATTTCAAGTGCATAATAATAATAAAAACGTAATCTGAAAGAGATAAAAATATATAATCTGTTGACTTGGTTCGCGTGGTGGTCGACATGTAAGATGTTGACGGCAATCATAGTGCCAATCGTTGTGTCAAATAATGGTTTAATACCTAAGAGCCTCGACCATCACCTAGAGAAGCTCGCTTTATATCGTTGGTCAAGAGTCTGATGCAAAAAGGCGTAATACTGGCCACGGCCTATATTGTGAGGAGTTTTGTCTATATCAGTACTAAGATCTTCCGCTTTATTATATATTATATTATATATTAATAAAGCGAAAGAGTTTGTTTGTTTGTTTAAATGCGCTAATCTCAAGAACTACTGGTCAGATTTGAAAAATTCTTTCAGTGTTAGATAGTACATTTGTCGTGGAAGGCTATAGGCTATATAACATCACGCTGCGACCAATAGGAGCGAAGCATTAATGTTGCAAAAACGGGAATAGTTTTCTAAATTCCACGCGTACAGAGCCGCGGGCAACAGCTAGTCTGAGAGAAGATTGGTGGTATTATTCGTAGCCGGCACCACACAGAAATTATTTTAAATAGGTATTCATTATCATAAAAAATAATTACCTACTAAGTAAAACGAAAACGGAACCCTACATACGGATACTGATTGCCTTATCACTCGGTATCGGTAATACGTTCTGTTCTCAATATATGAAAACTCTATTTCCGAGTACTTGACATTCGGTAATAGATTCTGATATAATCTATTACCGAGGTATGCCGCGGTAATGGGATTGGAATAATATATTTTAAAATATAATTCCGACCCATAAAAACTACAAAAGTTTATGATTTTTTGTTGCCAATTCGCAGGAAGAGTTTTCGATCCTAATGAAAAGCAGTATTTTAAATTAGTAAATAGGCCGTATTATCATTATTTTGTCACATTAATATAGCAAATGTTTTATGCCATTTTGGATTCGCAGTACAAAAACTACACTTCAAGTACACTACTTTTTATTATAATTTGATGAAATTTACTGGAATTTGCATACATCGGAAATATATTTTTCGTTTTTAGAATACATTAGTGATGAAATATAGTGGAATGTTCTCTAATAAGATTGTGATTTTGAAAATAACAAGCAAATATCTCGACCCTCAATATTATCCATTACCGATGGTAACCTCGGTATTAGAAGCTACCCCTAATTTTACGCACCTATCACCGCGAATTTTTTTTATCGATATTATTCTGTATTTTTACAAAATTTCGCCATGAAAAGTATGAGATAAAACTCCTAGAAAATCATAAAAACAAGTAAACAGTATCCGTAGACAATTATAAAGTATATTGCTATATATATCTCGTATCAAAACTGTGAGTGCACTTGCATGAATTGGCCCGTGCTTGTATGGACAGAACCTGCACCTGCGCTCCCGCCGCACAAATGGAGTGTTTTTGATCCGTTCGGGCTTTGGTATACTCCCTAGCGCCCGTTGTTACGATGTAAAATACTACAAGTTACAACTTGTCCGCAAAAATATTGTGCCGATGTTACTGTTATTAAATTAAAATACGAAAATATCTCATACATCGGTAATTGATGCCGATTTTGCATACCGCGGTAATGGGTGCTTTTACCTTAATTTATAAATGCAAAAACGAGTTGATGACGCTACAGAAATTTTGACGAGCTTAACTGTTAATGTGTCGAACGAAACTATAGCGCGATTTATGAAAACGGTACAACGGCATCTATCGATTGCCATAGTAAACTTCTGTTTGTTAAGGTTTAATTTCTAAATTTCACGCGTACGAAGTCGCGGGCCACAGCTAGTAAACATATAATTACATACTTTGATAAACTTTAATACATTAGTCTAGTTGTAATTAATTTATCTGATAAGCCATAATTTTAGTGACGGTTGTACAGTTAATCAAATGGATTTTGTATATGTTTGATTCCAAACATAATCAGTTAAGATATAAAAATAAGCTTGGCATAATCTTCACACGATTTAGTATAAATAGGTAAGAATATGAGATTCTAATGACTAGTAGTCCTAGAAATCCACTACAATGAAACTGCTTCTGACTTTCTTGGCTTTGGTGGCCGTTGCTGCCTCCAAAAATATCAATCTGCAAGATTTGATTGATCTCGAAGACCTCACGGCATATAACTACCTTGAAAAAATTGGTCTACCCTTAGCCAATAAAATCCGTGAAGCTGAAGCCCAGAATGTTGAAAGCAGAATTGTTGGTGGTTCCCTTGCATCTCTGGGGCAGTTCCCCTACCAGGTAAATATTTTTATCAATTACTAGTATTAGTGTATGTAATAAGTTCACATAAAACTATATATTTATATTTAACTTACAAGCCACTTTTGGAAACTGTAGTACCTACGTCACTACTGTCCATTTTAATAATTACAAAACAATCATACCTATGTTTAGTACTTAAGTACTCTACCTCTACCTTCATCTACTGATGGATGGTTTTCTTATTAATTGACTTCAAAAAAGGGGATATTTCAATTTGTTGGAAGGATAATAAAATTCTCAATACATTTTAAGTACATTCCACGATTTTTAGAATAAAGAAATCTAGTAATTTCTTAAATCAAGGTGGTTGACTTTAGATATTACTAGCTGTCCCGGCAAACGTTGTTTTGCCATACAAAAAAAGGCTGATTCTCAGACCTACTGAATACGCATGTAAAATTTCATAAAAATCGGTCAAGCCGTTTCGGAGGAGTACGGTAACTAACACTGTGACACGGGAATTTTATATATTAGATTATTATTTCTTTTTTTGAATTGCTTTACTGACGGGATTCTGGATACATAAAGAGAATACTTTAAACATTTTGAGGATGTTAAAAGTTTATTTTTTCATGTAAATTTTACTTTTGTTAAACTGTACTTAAATAACTGAATCATTATATCGAGTTTATAGTACTTCAAACTTTTTTGATTCCTGAAAAGTTAGGCAATCATTGTATAGCAATTTCTATTGAGAAAAGTGATACTAAATAAAATTGTACAACATGTAGAGTTCTGTAAATGACATATTATTATTATGATGCGCCGTGAGATATCTGGCAGATTTGTGTTTTTATGAATAACAATGATTTGTTACAAGATCGGCCGGTGTGACTTATTGAAAAAGAAAATGCGAAATATACTGGCATTATGTGCTGTAATTGCACAACAAGACTGCTTTCTGCAGGTCAATCCAAATCCTCATTGCTATTTAGTTTTATTATTTCACAGGTGGGTCTTCTAGCACAGTTTTCAGGTGGTCAAGGAGTATGTGGTGGTGTCATTGTAAATCAAAGGAGAGTTTTAACAGCTGCTCACTGTTGGTTTGATGGTCGTAACCAAGCTACTAGTTTCACTGTTGTAGCTGGCTCAATCACACTGTTTTCTGGTGGCCAGCGGCTGGTAACTTCTGCAGTTGAAATGCACGCTAGCTGGAATCCTAATCTCATTCGTGATGATATCGCAATTGCCTTGTTGAATTCTGATCTATCTTTTTCAAGTAAGCTTTTTTTTCTTACTTACTTACCTTATACTTAAGTACGTTTGACCTTAATATACGCAGATGCTTATTTGAATTGAATCATTATTTTCGTGCATTATACATCATAAATTTATTATCGTCTGGGTGTTTACTATGTATATAAGTATGTATTTCCAAAAGAAAAGTGGTATATGTAGTATATCCGTATTCTGGTACCCATAACACAAGCATAATAAGCTTAGCTTGGGACCAGAGGACGTTGTGTGTACCAAAATACGGATAGAATACATAAAATACTTTTCTTTAATAAATACATACTTATTATAAATATAAACATTCAGCCGCAGTACAAATATTGTATGACAAATATAAGTATCACACAAAAGGTTGTACCGAGCGGGATTTGAACCCGCGATCTCGTGATCGCAGTCCGTTACATGAACCACTCAACCACGAGGCTCGTCATTATTGAGATTAATTTTAAAACAAATACTTACATTATTGTTAATTTTATTTAAATATTTGTTAACAGGCACCGTCGGTGCTGTAAGATTACCTTCTGGCAGCGAAATAAATGAGAGCTTTGCTGGTAGCACAGCTGTAGCTAGTGGGTTTGGAAGAACAAGCGACGGTAAGAAACATAATTATCGTGTAATTTAAATTGTTCTGAAAGATTAAAAATCGTGTGATATCGTGGGACACTCAGATAGCAACTTTGTTTAAATTCGTGTCATGTCTACTACGTAAAAATACGATAGGTAGGTTTTTTATTGTTCGAGTTAATTAATAAGTTCGGCTAGTTAAAATTTTCATAACGAATTTTTTTTGATGTAGCGCAAAATGTACCCTGTTTACAAACTTTAATCACTTTAATTTATCCCAATAAATAAAAGTGATTAAAGTTAAATGTGAAAGTTTGTGAGTATTTATTACTCTTTTCATGCAAAATTAGAAGTTGCATCTTTTACGTCGACTGGTAGCCGATTTTTCATCGTTTAACCGCGGGTAACACCGCGGGGCACAGCTAGTTCTACATAATTTATAAAAGTATAAAAATTATCACGTATTTAGATTATGGTTATGACATTGTAGATATAGCAACAATTTTGATTTGTTTTTAAAGTATTTATTATGTTTTTGCATGCTTTATGTACCTTCTATACAATGTTATTGTTTGTGAATAAATAAATACAAATATCGGACACAGGATTAAACTATACATATTATATCGAAACTCATTTTTGTTGCGGACCTTTTTTTAAGTTCACCTTTCGGATCTTGATCTAATATACCTACCTAAGCGAAAGTTACACCTTTTAACGAAAATTGCTGAAAAACTAACTTTAGATAGAGGAGTAAAGACCACATGGTTTGAAATTATTCATAAAGATATTGCAGTTCACACATACAATTTAAACTATTTACGGTCAAATTTCGACCAACAGATAACCACTAGTACATATTTATATTACATACTAATATTCATTTATATTTGTTTACCAGGTGCAGCAATTACTACAAGCCAGGCCTTGAGTTTTGTTAATTTACCAGTCATTACTAACACAGTATGTTTATGGTCCTTCCCTCTTATTCTGCAGTCTTCTAATCTTTGCACCAGTGGTGACAACGGCCGAAGCACATGCAATGGTGACTCCGGTGGTCCCCTCGTTATCAACAGAAATGGAAATCTTTTGGTAAGTGTTATTTTGTGAATACATTTAGATTTTCTTATTACTGAATGCTATTGGACTCGAGTCTACCCTGCTTCGGGACTGTATCTGGTCTGGGTAATTATGCCACGCTGAAGAGTCGTCTTGGCATAAGGCACTTTTCTTATTTATTATGACTATATTATTATACTATATTATTTATTATAACTACTACTACTGAGTACAGGGTTACTATATGACGGAATAGTTTTTAGTCTATTCCGAGGTGCTTAGACTTGTTGATGCAAATATTTTTGTTAAATAGAAGTCTGCATAAAATCCTGATTATTTATATGATAATCAAGCGAATCCTAATCCTATTTATTGATGATAATTAAGCGAATTTTTCGAGATATACAATGCTGCTTTTTTCAACAGATTGGATTGACTTCTTTCGGATCTGCTCGTGGTTGCCAGGTCGGTTCCCCCGCTGCTTTTGTCAGAGTCACCTCTTACATCACCTGGATTAACAGTCGTCTTTAAATAAGAAAAAAAACATAAGAAATTTTACTAATAAATCTGTCTTAATTTGAAAGAAACAAGAGTATTTTTATCCCATTATAATAAATAAATAAATAAATAAATAAAATAAAATAAAAAAGCCTTTTATTTCCTACAAATTAATTTTACCTATAATTTTTTACAATAACTTATCTTTAAACGCTTAACTAATTAAAATTAATACCTACTTATTTTGTTTATGTCCTATATTATGTAGATATTTACTGATTTTATTTACTAGAATTATGATACTTGTTTGACACTATATACTATTTAAACGTTTAACTAATTGATCTTAATACCTACTTATTCTTATTTATTTTCTATATTATTTACCTATAACTATTTTATTTACTATTATTAATATACTATATTATAATATTTACTACTAGATAATATTTACTATTATTATTAGCTAATAATAATAGTAAATATTATCTAAGTATCTAAAAGCTAGCTAGCTTGGTTAGATTTTAGATACCTAAATAATATAATTTGCCCAACCCCATTATTGGGTGAAGGCCTCCTCCAAAGATGCCCATTTGTCTCTGTCCTGTGCGGTCTGTTTGGGTTGGCTACTTTTCCCATCCCATTATAATAGCCACTAGAAATTCGCTTTGGCTTTGCACGGATAACTTTGATAAATAAAAATAGCCTATCTTCACCGAGGTTAATATACCTCACTATTGTAAAAGAACTTTTTTAATCAGAGCTTACTTTTTGCTTTTAGCAATAAGGCCGCCCGCCCATTTTACTCTATTTATAATGTATTGTAAATTTTATTTTTATGGTGTACAATAAAGTGTATAATAAATAAATAAAAATTTTGACGAGCTTAAGTATTAATGTGTGTGACGAAACTATAGCGCATTTTAAACAACTGTACAACGCCATCTATTGAGCGGTGTAGTAAACTTCTGTTTGTTAAGGTTTGATTATTAAATTTCATGCGTTACTTCGTTCGTACTTCGTTCATTACTTCGTTCGTAAGTCAAGTAATTAAAACAAAATAACAGTTACACTGATATTTATTTAAACAATATTAAGATTAGCAAAAATAGGCAATTTTATGTATTTTAGGATAAGTATTTTACAAATGTTGGTTGATGAAATCCACGAAGGCTGTGACTCTGGAGTAAGCAGCTGGTAATCCGCTCTCGCAGCCTAAAGCGGATCCAAATGATGTCACTCCAATCTATAAAATAACGTATTATCAGTAGGTCACATCACTTTCGCCGCTCCGACCCTGGGTTAGATTATATGTATATATAAGGTCAAGTTCCAAATTTTCCGTCTCTTACAGACTCTGTATAGAGCACAGAGGGAAACTTACTTGTTTGGGAAACAGGGTAGTGATACAAATGTCCTTAATCTGTCACCACACGGACACCCAAAACTATTTATTAGTTTCAAAACAGTATTCAAAGCGTCACCTGTTTCGAATACAATCGCTTGCTAAGCGAACTCTGCACTTATAGCAATCAAGAAACAGTGTTTTCGATTGAACTGTCCTTGAAAAATAACATATATACTTACAAGAACTGTCCTACCAGCCCTCTGAGTCACCAAAGGTCCACCAGAATCTCCTCCACACGTTCCAACACCACCAATACCGCTGGTACAAATATTTGAAGCCTGGAGAATCAGAGGGAAACTCAAGCTGCATACTGTGTTAGTTATGACGTTTAAGTTTACATGGCTTAAAAATTGGCTGGTCGTAATACTTCCACCTAAAACAAAACAAAAAATCTTTACTATCAGGCTAGCACTAAATACTTACATATCAGTTGTAAAATTCCTTGAAAAGGATTATAAGATTATTAAAAAACACAGAACGTGATTTATGTTACCGCTAACAGTAATGTTAATAGCATACAGTGAATAAATAGTTCGAGGAAGATATAACAATTTGGATAGTTCCAAATTTGTGCCAGTTTTAACTGAATCCTAAAAAGGAAGATACTTTTTCTTATCTCTAAAAAGTAATTTGAAGTTTCTTAATCTAACAATATTCTGCTATAATATAAAAAAAAAAACAATTGTTACCTTGACTAGTCAATCCAAAACCAATTGCAATAGCTCGTTCTCCAGAAAAACTTTCGAACAGTTCACTGCCAGTGGGTAATGCGACAGGAGCAACGGTAGCTGAAACGTGAGATTCACGTTGATTTACGATACACGTGAAATTTATTTTCTATTTTATTTGACCAAATTGTTTTAGTATGCCACTGGATCGGACTTTTAAATATTGTTTTCTTTTTTCAAATATAAACTGTGACGGTAACAAAGCACAATGTGTGATGAAAACGATGGGTATCACGAAAAAAATTGGCTTTGTGCAGTGATATCTACCTAGTGTTCTCTGTAAACTTCAGGAATGGGCTTCCAAGTAGTGACGAAATTGACACGTTTTAACCAATAAATGTTAGGTAAAGTAATTAACCGTAATTCTCCACGTGATGACGGATTAAGAATACAGGTGTCACCACCCCTTCTCCTCCCAAGGGTGCTGTAAAAGTCAGCTAAGGGATATCGAACACAGATAACACCCTCTGTGAGAGACGGAAAAATAGAAAATAAACCCTGTGCCAATACGCCTGGTTAGCGCGGTACAGTAGAATAAAAGCCATCCCAAAGTGGAAGAGGCCCGTGCCCAACAGTGGGACGTAAATGGGCTGGAGAGAGAGAAAGTAATTAAAGAAAAGGTAGAATGGGATGAAGTTGAGTAGTAATTCATACATCCATAAACATCTCCACATGGACCAACAGGCAGATAGCTAACATATATTCAAAAATAAATAATTTAGGTACCTGATACAGAGAAAGGGGTCGACAAATATATAACAGCAACATCATTTCGGGCTAACGAAGGTAGCCAGTTTGGATGAGAAGCGACTGCACTACTCTGCAGTCTAGTGCCTCCTTCGAAAAGCCTAATGGATCCAAGAACCACGGTAAAACGCCATGCTTGATGGACACCATCAAACCAGCAGTGGGCAGCAGTTAGCACACGACTGGCACTAATTAGTGAACCACCACAGACACTGACGCCACTCAATCCAGTAATATCACCCAAAAGACCAGCCTGTTATTGAAAAAGAAAATAGAGATTAATATTCTGTGGTAAGAAATAATAAATAACTTCAGAAATTGTATATGATACTTGTCATCAGATTAAAAGATATAATATAGCCATGTTTATATGTGATAGTTACATGGAAAAGGCTAACGTTACGTGCATAGAAATTCTTGATATGATAGCCAAGTTTTATAATAAAATATATTGTTTAAGAGTTTTTAAGTGAGACACTTACTGAATACGAACGCCGCGCCGTGTCAATCTATCTATAATATTTTATTACTAACACTTACTTGGAATGGATATTGTCCGAGTGCAGCAGGTACGCCACCTACAATCCTCGAAGCGACCGATTCGTCTGCTTCCTCAGCTTGGCGAATTCTTTCAGCGGCTGGGATTCCAAACTTTTTTATGTACCCATAGGTAGGACTGATTGCCGATGATGGTTCTACATTTCTAGCGTATACAAAAGTCACTAACAACAGTAAACCTACAAGGATCCGCATTTTAAGTTAGACCACCGTAACAGTACTGCATATAAAATTGATTGTTATTTCTTAAGTAGATAATATTTCACTTATAATGATTGCAAAAGAATTTCTGATAAATACGATATGGAATTAAAAAAAAACAATGATAAAATGATTGAGTAACATGAAATGCATAGTTGATATCAAAATCAATAGGTAAAGTACCTTGTCTTATTAAATCTTATTTTATTTAACAAAAAATGATATTAATAAATTTTAACAGTGTCAAAATGTTTCACTCTCTTTATTATCATTATATTTACTTAATGTTTCAATGTTTGCAATAGGGAATATCTTCTTAACGTATTATAATTTCTCAGCCAGTTATAACGGCCGCAAGAACAGTAGTAAGTTCATGGTTAGTTTTATATTAAACAGCAATCGCTATCGGTCAGAAAAAGGAATAAAATTTGTCAAGTGCGAGTCGGACTCGCGCACGAAGGGTTCCGTACCATTATCTATGCAACATAAGGCAACGTTATTAGTATCGAGCAAGAAACGGTAAAAAAATCATGTTTGTTATATGAGAGCCCCCCTTAAATATTTATTTTATATTATTTTTAGTATTTGTTGTTATAGCGGCAATAGAAATACATCATATTCTGTGAAAATTTCAACTGTCTAGCTATCACCGTTCTTGAGATACAGCCTGGTGACAGACGGACGGACGGACGGACGGACAGCGAAGTCTCAGTAATAGGGTCCCGTTTTTACCCTTTGGGTACGGAATCCTAAAAAAGAAAGAATACGACGTATTAGAAAATAATAAATCAATCTAAACTAATAATGTGTGTTTTACCATATTAATATTCAGGCCACATTTAAAAATAAATAAATATACACGGTCATTTCACACAACGTCCCAAGCTAAGCTTATTATGCTTGAGTTATGGGTACCAGAATACGATTATAATACATAAACTACTTTTCTTTTGTAAAAACATACTTATAATACAAAGTAAACACCCAGACGCAGGACAAACATCAATACACAATTACAAATATCAATATCAATTATAAATATCACAAATATCACACAAATTATTGTCCCGAGCGGGAATCGAACCCGCGACCTCATGAACGGCAGTCCGTTACCTGAACCACTAGACCACGAGGACATTTAAAAATAAGTTAAATACAATAGATTCACTTTAACATGAATGAGATTTACAAACGAATGTTATTGTATACGGTATTTAGTTGATAGGTCGGCTCTTCCACAATGCGCTTCTACAAACAATTTCAGTCTCTGCCTTGCACAGGGGACTGTCACTCAAGCGCTCGCGCGGAACAACCCAACGATATTGGCTGCCTATTTACTGTTGACCTCTGACTTATATACCTTTAACCCTTAGATATTCGTTAACCGAACTCGTTCAAGGGACGTCGGAGCTCAAGTTATATTTGACTATCTATTTGTCTAAAGTCAAACTCTTTAGTTATGCTGACATTGTATTCAGAACCAATTCGCATACTCGTGTCAGTTTGGTTATCTTTCGTTTTTGCTTAAAGTTGAGGCTTATTTGTATCACAATAGACCAGCATAATTGGCTGCATTGTGATAGAATCTATGTCGGAGACTATCAGACTGTAATTGATTTCTCTACGTACGAACTATATGCTTCTAATCAATACTCAAGTTATCAATGTTTTTGAAATTAGTTGCATATTATGAAATTGTTTTATAAGTTATAGAAAACTTTATAGTATCAGATAGTAGACAATGTGGAGATGCCGTGGTTCGTGCAACGGACGGCCGTTCACGAGGTTGCGGTATCAATTCCTGCACGGGACAATGATTTGTGTGATAATTACAAATATTTGTACTGAATCTAGGGTTTTTCTGTGTATTACAAGAAAAGTAATTGTTGTATTATATTCGTATTGTGTAGCTCATAACACAAGCATTTAGCCTTAGTTTATTTAGGACCAGAGGACGTTGTGTTAAATGTCTATGACTATTTATTTAAAAATTTTTACTGAAAATAATATATTGTGTTCTTGTAGGAAACTTTCAAATGTAAACTGTTGGAATACCTCGTAAATCTATGTAGAAATGGAGATTCAATTAATTGCAGTGATCTTGAAACGGAGTGAGTAGTGGCGGGCTCAAACATTAATCGAATTTCGGTCTTCGCCAAGCGAACGATCAAGTGTACGTTAGTTCACATTACGAGGCCACTTGACTCGCACTCGATACTTGCGTTCGAGTATTCGATATATGCTATCGACGCTAGATATCTGTCACGAGTGATTGCAGGGTATCAAGAGGCCGTAACAGAGGATCACTGCAATACGACTCACAGTGGGCAATTGATAGGTAAAGCACTCGTGTGATGATCGGTTCATAGTATTGTCTTCGCATCATTGTCGATTCAATACCTATTTCGGAAAATTACACTCAAAGTTATTGCTCTAACATTAAAAACAATGAAATGGCAATTACATGGTTTACAAAAAAAAGAACCAGGCAGCTATTTTTTTTATTACGTATATCCTATGCGATTTCGATTGTCATCTAAGAAAAGACTGACCCCCAAATTGTCATTTTAATGTTTTTGGTACATATATTGAGTATAAAGAATAACATACATGAATAAAAATCTCATTTATCCCATCATAATTTTATCGTTTGAACCACGAAAGTGATAACCATTTGTATTACTAGATAAATATAATTAAAAGTGAAGTATATTCGGAACGTGACAGGGGCAGGACATTAATGGCACCAGACTAAATAACGTTAGAGCACCCTTGTTACTGCAATTACGACCGGCCCGGTTAAAATGTCCGATCGTTTTAAAGTTTACATCCGGATGTGATGCGCTACAGACTTTAAAGCGTCAATCAGTAATACATCATTGAATTTCTATAATTGCCATTTTTTTATTTAGTTATTTATAAATAATTCTCTAAAATGCACACCATTGCCCTACAAACTGAATGAGTAAGTTAAATTATAAGGTAGCTTGATTATGTTCCATCAATACTATGTCATGTACAAAGAAGGCTTATAGGATGTATTAATGCAACGCAAAGCTGAAAACTACAAACCTGGCAGTCTATATTCTAGTTTTATAACACTACAGGCTAGAACTAAGAAATGATTTTTAACAATGCGAAGGTCTAAAACAGAATTTAAATTTGTGTGAAGGTTTATTTCGTTTAGAGTTTCACCTATGAAAATCGGAATTTAAATGAAAAATTCCTTGCCAGAACAAAAAGTGCTATCTGGTATCCTTCTCGGAAGATTAAAACTTAATTTAAAAAAAAGAAATCATGGAGCTTGTAGGAACCAAGTAGAATGCAATGGCATAATTAATTTTTATATTCTTATGACATAACTACTTCAATAAACAAAATCATTAAGTGCTATAAAGATCATAAAATTATATTGATAGCTTTAAAAATACCAAATAAAAACAACTTGCATAAAAGTAAGTGCGCTTGTAGCCATCTGATTAATTAAAAGGAGTATAAATTCCAATTTTGCACATCAAATATGAAAATTAATAGGTCATTAATAATATTTAAGTAAACGGCTTTTCGTTGGATATTTTAAAAATATTACGGACTGCACTGGGACAGTATTTCACTGTCAATACTTCAACAACACAGTAATACCATATTGATGTCGCATATGCCCATGATACTTTAAATTGACGGGATACATTATTTAATAATTTATCAATTCATTTAAAGAATTTTTGTTAACTTTTAGACAACGATTCAATTGCTGTTTTATTAACTAATTGTCTTTTGTTGTTTTTTGTTCGATTTAATTAAAATCCAAGTTTCCTACGGCAACAACTTAAAAAAATATAGAGCAATTTATTCACGAAGTTAGTAAACATCATAATGACGGGATCCAACCAGGTTTTAAAAGTATATTTACAAATAAGAAGATAGTTATATGAAACAGTCGGAAATAGTGATATCTAAAATCTCGGGATTATGACGTTGACCATGATTGCTCTAAAGTGTTATAATTTACTAATATTTTTACCACTGTTGTTGTTAGGCACGGGCCTCCTCCACTTTGACACATAGAGAAGAAAGAAAGAAAAGAAAGAAAATATATTTTATTTGCAAAGAGGATGTTATCTATATACAATATCCCTCAGCTGGTCTTTACAGCACCCTGGGAAGGAAGATGCGTGGTGACATTTCTATTCTTAATCCGTCACCACCCGGACTGGGATATCTATTTAGAGATAAAACAACATCTAATATAATATGAGTAGGTATAAATACGTATGTAAATTCACGCCAATTATAAATTTTGTTCAAAACTTTAGATCGGACATCAGTAGTGAATGCCTTCACTTGCCCCGGCAACTTTCGGCTTCCTAGGATGGCACGGCAACTGAATTAAATAGTTTCTCCTTAAAACTGGGTTGTCGTAAATAATTTGCTTGACTTACATACCCAGTAACTTATGGATGGTTCTACTAGAATATTGTAACAGTAACTTCGATGTTAGAGCACTGGTGACCTGTAAAAAGATCTCAATTTTCAATAGTCCTTTTACAAAAAGGTAATTTATGTATCATAATTACATTGTAGACTATAGTGACATTACATAGAATACAATCGTAGAAATATAGCTTCATTTAAGACTAGAGGAATTTTTATAAAATATCTATAAATATTTATATCAATAAGAGATACTAGAATGAATTGATTTTAGCGACTAAGTGGATAGTGCATTTTTAAATGAACAGGTACCTAATTGGATAGGCTATTTGTGGATAATACAGTGATCGATAGACACGAAGATTGTCTAGAAATAGATTAACCTGTTTACTTGTTCATGTCATAACACTTTAAGGTATCATTACCACTAGAAGCCAAGAAGCTGGTAACAATAAACGCGGGTGAAATCGCAGCATATTATTAATTAAAAATAATGTTGTATAAGTCACACGTTAGATAAGTTCTTCAACTCCTAACAAAAGCATGTTAAAATTTATTTTACTAGACATCGAGTTTAATATTGAACTTAACTCAATATCAAAGAGTAAACCGATCACAATAATCCCTCAGTTATTCTTTTCGCAGATGAAGGGTCCCTAGAGAGTATAAAGCTCTTATGCCTTTCCTATTAGTTTGAAGCCATTGTCCAAGCCATTAGCAAAGTTAAATCCGTGGTTTGCCATCTTACCTTACCTCAAATCACCCTTGGGAAAATGTATTAGCTTTTGAGATATTCTACTAACCGTATTAAATGAAAACTAGTTATTTATTTAAGACTACTTTAGTTCTCTCGAAGTTTCACTTATAATTGATGACAGGAATGTTGAAAATTTAGAGTTAGGCATAAAGATTTTTATTTATTGTGCGGTTAATAATTACCTACTACATTTATTTCATCTCATGTAGTGCACGCCCATAGGAATAGATAGATTTAGGAATACTAGTCCCTTTTGGTGTTACTCCTCACCCCTACTGGGTTATGGCTTAGTGTTTTGAGCCTGACGATGACCCATCGAGAGGTAGCCCCATTACTCAGGGTCCAACCCGTTTTAAAAAGCCTTCCCCGTTTAATCAAAATGGCACTATCAAGATGTACATTAAATTATCAAGAATTCCTTATTTGTCCTAGATCTGTCAATAAGTTAGAAACATCAAAATTTAATTGAAACAAGCTACATCAGTGATGTGTCAAACTTTGTTTTATATAAATTAATAATTCGATGGGCACCTCACCAGTAACTACTTTTAGAATATAGATAATTTGAACATCAAAGTTTGTTGAGGACCCTTGAACTTAACCCTTCGCTAATCTGGCCACGAGAGACGACACGCGTGCTTAATCCATCAGGAGTGAACTAATGAATGATGATAAATAGCTCAGGCGGATAGTCGGTGTAAGGGTTAATATAAAATGATTACAGTAACATCATAAGGGTTCTTTTGTTGGAGAGATAGTTGAGAAGTTATATAGTTTATCTGTCCAAATATAAACTGAGATATGGTTTCAAATATTAACAAATAATAGTGTAGACAAAAACAAGACTTTTAGCTACGTGATGTAAACAGATTTTATTCTCTCATAGTTTAGTAAGTTGTTTTTAGGATTGTTAAGTTAGCAAGAGCTAAATGTTTGCTAAATTGACTAGAAGACAATAACTAGATGAAAATAACAGTACGAGTATTTGCCACTCGCACCATATTGCTAGAATGACTCTTAGTGATTTTACTTCCTATTTAATTTTTTACTTCATATACAGTGTTAAAAATACTTAGTATTTCGTATCAATAACTGTCCTGTAATATTTACCATAAGGAACTTTTTACTATACCAATTCACATTCCATACCAATTCAACCCCTATTAAAATAGAAATTAATGCAACAACGAAAAACCCAAAGCAATAAATCGCTAAAGGCATCGAGTACAATCAATACACGCAAACCTCATTCATCCGAGTTGCGTTGTTATGCGATGTTCGCAAACAGGGTGCTCGCATGACTGAATATACCCGAAACACCACTTAGTCTCGTATAATTTTCAATGAGTAATGGTTGCTGCAAGGAGGTCGACCTAGGTCAACGCATTACTGGCCGGTGGACTCGTTTCCGTCACGAACAACGATGCTATGGAGTCGCTATGATTCCGGATGTCCACTGATAAGACAGCTTTTGCTGTACTGCACTTTGTATTTGCAAAAAGTTTGGCTGTTTTATAGCGTCAACACGAACATTAACAAGTAGTTGCAGGCCACTTCTTGTACAAAGCTTTCGTAACTTTAAACAGTTTAACCTAGATTTTACCAAGTTCACACTAACACAATACTTATATTAAAATAAAATTATTTTTGCATAAAGTTTTTAATAGGTAGGTGTGAAAAACTCACCAACAATGACCAACATTTTGCGCTCAAAAATTAACTGATTTTGTGTTTTTATTATTTATAGTATCGTGTACTATTTATAATCGTGTGATCATTCGATTTCCGATAAAAACGGTTGTGTCAGTATAGCTCGCGATATCGTACGTGCCTGCGGTAACGTGCTGAGGCTGCAGTTTGCGCTGTAGCGCATCGTCGGCCGTGAACGCATTACGATGACCTCGTTAGCTGTTGTGAATCACGTTTATACGTCATAAGTGTTAAGGCGAAGTTATTATTAAGTTATTATTAAGTATTAATTAAATAATTAATACTTAATAAAAATGGCCCTTGGGCAAACCATAACCCTCAAGACCGACACAGAAAGGAGTCTGTATAAGTACTATACAGAAGAAAAGGCAGCTCGCATAACATTAGAAAATCTCGTTCAAGAACTAAAAGAAGAAATTGCGAAGTTAAAGCAGTCGCATAAACAACAATGTGACTCAGAGAGCAAAAGTAGTGAAACCCAAACTTCTACCAAGCCAGAAGTCTACGTAACAGATGAGGAAGAGTTAGCAAAGGAGACTGAGTGGGTAAGAAAAAAGAGTAGAAAAAAACGAAAGTTGAACGCGTCACCTACCCCACCAGAAGAAGAAAATATTCCCTCGGAAAGAGACAGTGAAAAAAAGACAAAAACGGAGAAGAAAGTAACTCTACCTCCACCCATAATAGTAGAAAACATTAAAAACTACCAAGAGTTTTATGACATTCTTTTGACAAATTTGGAAAAGGACTCATTCATCATGAAGATGCTGAGCAACGAAAGTGTCAAAATCAATGTTAATAATGAAGACTCGTATAGGGCCGCTTCGAAATTGCTATCAGACAACAACTGTCATTGGTACTCATACGAGAATAAACAAGACAGACCAATAAGAGTGATGGCCAAAAATCTGCATTCCTCATGCTTGCCACAAAGAATACTGGAAGACCTCAAGTCTAACGGCTACAAAATTGTAGAGGCAGTAAACAAACTGAGCTGGAGGAAAAAGGAACCTCTCAATATGTTTGTTTTGTCCTTTGAAAAAGGAGAGGATCCAAATAAAATTTATAATATTAAGAGTATATTAGGCTGCAAAGTGGACATCCAACCACTTAAAACTGGCAAGCTAATCCCACAATGCAAAAGATGCCAAGCATACGGGCACACCCAAAAGTACTGTCAGAAGGAACCGAGGTGTGTCAAATGCACAGGAAGGCACTTAACGACAAATTGTACAAAACCAGCAGACGCAAAGCCAAAGTGTGTCCATTGTGGTGAGCCACATCCGGCAAGCTACAGGGGCTGTATTGTAGCAAAAGAGCTGCAAAATATCAAAAACAAAACATTGAAAAAGACTAATGTTACCAAGACTTCTACACCATCTACTAAAACCAACAAAAAGGTGCCTACAAATAACCCAGTGGTTGCTAATATCACCTATGCTCAAAAAACAAAAGGCATCAAATCTATGACTCATGTGCAACCCCAGCCAGAAAATAATACGGATGCAAAATTTGATACAATTCTTACTCTACTAACTTCTTTTGACAATAGGCTCAAGAAACTCGAAAGTAGCGCTAGCATAGCCACACAGAAGCACAAACCATGATCAGTTCCCTTCGAGTAATGGCATGGAATGCCAATGGGCTCCTGAAACACCAAAATGAGTTACAGGCAGTCCTTATTACAGAAAATATTGACGTGTGTTTGATATCTGAGACACACTTTACAAAAGAATCCTTCATCCAGTTCAAAGGGTACAATGTATTTCACGCATTACATCCCAATAACACTGCCAGAGGAGGCAGCACTGTGATTATAAAAGAGAATATCAATCACTACGAAAACTTTAAATTTGAAGAAAGCCATATACAAGCTGTGGCCGTTTGTATTAAGACTAAACGACGCTCTATTACAGTGTCAGCCATATACAGTCCACCGAGATATTCAATAAAGTCAGATACCTACAAGGAATTTATAAAGTTGCTTGGCGATAGATTTATACTGGGGGGTGATTTTAATGCCAAGAACACCTACTGGGGTTCAAGATTATCTACAAGCAAAGGGAAAGAACTGCTCAATGCCGTTAGAGATTTAAATTGTGGTGTCTTATCAACTGGAAAACCTACGTATTGGCCTAGCGATCCGCAAAAAGTTCCGGACCTAATAGACTTTTTTATATATAAAAATATATCTCCTAGTTATTTACACATAGAAGAAGGTTATGACATGAGTTCAGACCACTCACCGATAATACTAACCTTAAGTGAACAATTAATTTTAAGAGAAGACAAGCCTGCGCTCGTGAATAAGAACACAGATTGGGAGAGTTTTAAGCTAGATTTAGATCGTAAAATAGAACTTAGAGTACCACTAAAAAGTCCAAACCAATTAGACCTAGACATAAGAAAATTTATTACTGATATTCAACAGTGTGCGTGGAATAATACACCTACGATTAAAAGAAAAATTCGTAGCCAGTGTTATCCCGCAGAAATAAAAAATGCTATAGTTGATAAAAGAAAACAGAGAAGAAAATGGCAACAAACTAGACACCCTGAAGATAAATTAAGGTTAAACAAGCTTACTAAAAAACTGAAGAAGTTAATACAAAACTTTCGCGAAGATTCCATGAATACCTATCTTGCACAGTTAACAAATAATCGCTCTACAGATTATTCTTTATGGAAAACAACAAAGACATTGAAAAAGCCTACTATTCCGATTCCACCTATAAAAAAATTAGATGGCAACTGGGCAGTCACAAACAATCAAAAAGCAGCTACATTCGCAGAGCATTTAGAAGCAATCTTCCAACCAAATGAAGGAGACAATGACAGTGACTTACTAGCAGACCCTTTGTGTGATGATGTTGAAATAAAGCTCGTAACACCAAGAGAAGTCCAGAAGGAGATTAAATGTCTAAATCTAAAGAAATCACCTGGATATGATTTAATTACCAGTGAAGTTCTCCAACATCTACCTCGTAAGGCAATAGTTAAACTAACCACGCTTATTAATGCGGCATTTAGACTAAAGTATGTTCCTGATGTGTGGAAAGTTGCTGAAATAATAATGTTGCCGAAACCAGGCAAACCCATGCACGAAACCACCTCATACAGACCAATTTCTTTGCTACCAATCATAGCCAAAATTTTTGAAAAATTGCTTCTGAAGCGGTTACAGCCTATCATAGAAGAAAGATACCTAATACCCGACTATCAGTTTGGTTTTAGGAAAAATCATTCAACTATCGATCAGGTGCACAGAATAACGAGCGTGATTGAACAGTCTTTAGAAGGAAAACAAGTCTGCACAACAGTATTTCTAGATGTTCAGCAGGCATTTGATAGAGTCTGGCATAAAGGGCTCACACATAAACTAAGGAAGTTGCTTCCAAAACAATATTCCGATATTTTAGAGTCCTATCTTACACATAGGATGTTTTTAGTAAGGCATGACGATGGATATTCCGACCTTAAACAAATCAAAGCTGGTGTACCTCAAGGAAGTGTCCTAGGTCCGGTACTATATTTGCTATATACTTGTGATATACCAGAATTGGGTAATAATATAATTGCTACGTTTGCTGATGACACGGCTATTATGGCCACAGGATCTACTCAAGCGGAAGCGGTAGAAAAAGTTCAAACATCTGTAAACACTCTGCTCAAGTGGACTAAAAAGTGGCGAATAAAGTTAAATGAGTCAAAATCTACTCATATAGACTTTACTAACAAAAAAGAAAGTTACAAGCCTTTGTATCTAAATAATCAGGTAATACCTCACCAGAACACAGCCAAATACCTAGGCATGACATTAGACGCAAAGCTTCGCTGGAAGGCCCATGTCAAAAAGAAACGCGAAGAGTTGGAGCTTCGCTACATGAATATGTACTGGCTACTGGATAAGCATTCGTCGTTGTCAGTACATAATAAATTGCTCTTGTACAAACAGGTCCTAATGCCAGTGTGGACCTATGGTATCCAGCTGTGGGGCTGTACCAAAAAAAGTAATGTGGAAATTATACAAAGGTTCCAAAATAAAGTGCTTAGGGGTATTGTGAACGCACCATGGTACGTCCGAAATGCTGACCTTCACAGAGACTTAAATGTGGACACGGTCGCTAATACAATAAAAAAGTTTGCCGAAGCCCATGAACGGAGGCTTCATCATCACGTTAACGTCGAGGCTATCCAGCTCCTTGACAATACGGATCTAGTTAGAAGACTTAAAAGAACAAAACCGTTCGAACTAGTTCTTTAATAGTGATAGTGTTAATTAGTGCAGTGAGTGCTAACTTTTAGGAACACAAAAACAAAGTGCCTTCGCCTTAAATAGAGACAATAAGAAAAGTGTTGATGGACACAATCTTATATATTATTCTATTTAGTAATTTAAGTTAGACTAAAATTACCTATTAGCCTTGATTGGCTAGATTGTAATAGTTTGATGAATGTGGTCTCCAAAGACCGGAGTCATCAAAAAGAAGAAAAAAAAAAAAAAAAAAATTATTTATAGTATAATCTAATGTATAAAATTGTCGCGCCATAGTGTTAGTTACCATACTCCTCCGAAACGGCTTGACCGATTTTTATGAAATTTTATAGGTATATTCAGTAGGTCTAAGAATCAGCAACTATTTATTTTTCATACCCCTAAATGATAAGGGTTGTTCAATCTTAACATTTTTATGGCAGAACAATGTTTGCCGGGTCATTATTTTCATATAATATCACAAAAACTGATACAACACGTCAGCTTTATAAGAGCCGGTCTTACACAAACATTTAAGACTGTAATAAATTTGCACGTCATAATTTTATTGTGAATGAATGATAGACTCCATAGATTCTTAGT
Source organism: Orgyia antiqua (assembly GCA_916999025.1). Lineage (NCBI taxonomy): Eukaryota > Metazoa > Arthropoda > Insecta > Lepidoptera > Erebidae > Orgyia > Orgyia antiqua. Next base: position 7,350,112 of record OU779869.1, read on the forward strand.
CTATCACTTCCTGCATAAGGGTGTCCACAGATCGGTCACGCTTATCTTGGATTGTAAACATGCACGATGACGCCTAGTCAGATGGGCACCCGCAGATAGGGCGGTTTCACTTGGGGATCTTCTCTACAGTCATTTGCTATAGATTGATATCTTGAGGAAATGTTGACAATAAGACGTTGTACATAGATATTAAATTTACTGGCAGTCCTCACTCCGAAGGACCTTCCTTGATTTCGTTCCATTCCACTCTCATTAAGGAATATGTAATATTAAAATTAGGTATTGTTAATATCATTCAAAATTATCTTACAGTAAAATATTATTAATTAAAGTTATGAAAAAATATAATATAGCATAAAATGAGAATCAATTCAAGAGTAATTAATTCTAGGTACACCATATATGCCAGAGACGGGACAGTGAGGTCTTAATAACAGCGACCTATTTTACCTTTTGGTAACCACAAAAATGATTTGAAAACACCTGCGATAATAACCGATAACTTAACAACAACTTAGAACATATTTGCATGCTATTTACTACAACATGCTATAAATAACTATGATACTTCTACGATCATAGGTCAAAAACAATGTAGCATTTTTATTTATACTGAGAATAAAACAAGTTAATGCATAAAGCTGTTGTGAAAATCCTTGCTCATGTTGGTAACAGTTCATAGTCTCTAATCTCTACTGTTTCAATTTGTGTATGGTGTTGCAGATAAACTTACAGCGGTTGGTATTTCTGTTTGGTATTGTTTAGTTAGTATTTAATTTTCTTTAGAAAGTTCATTACAGAAATAAGAGTAAGTACCTATTATAAAATTAATACCAGGCAAAACACCGGATTTTCATAGAAATACTATGAAATTCTGTTACAATTTTCGCTTCAGTTTTTTGGCAATTATTGGAGATAAAAATAAATGAAGTAATGATCTAATGTATTTAATTAACATTTATTTATTTAAACAGAAATAAAACATTAATGGGAAATATAAGATATTCAGGACACTGCATTTATATTTATTACAGATAAAAATATATTGTGAAACATGCGTGCTATTTATTTATGTAACTCTGTATCACTAGTAATAATATAGTCGGTACACTGACAGAGTACGCTTTGATACCATTATTTTCGTCTGGAATACTCATCGTACTCGTCTTTAGCACATGCTAAAGTTTAAATTAATAAACAGTGGGTATATGCTGTCTAAATAAACAATTTAATATGCTGTTCAAAAACGCAACACTCACAACACAATTTTCTAGAAGCCTTTAGTTCATCACTTGGACCATACCATAAGGTTAATGCACAACACATAGCACTCACGTGGTACGATTGTTCTTTTCTGGCGAGGAATTAGCAAACATTTCCAAATGCTTTTTAATACCGCACTCGGCATATCTTAACAGATTATGTATGAAGGCTTTTAGTACCGTAATGATATACGGGATACGCTAAAACTACGTTAGGTGTTGAGTGTTATGATGTCTACCAAATGTAGGTTCGTTATTAAATATATTTCTGTATATATTATGTATACGTGTGGGGATTTATTTATATAGATATGGATTGAAAATAGTGATACTGTAAAATAAATTCAGCAGAATCCCCTGCCTAATCAGTTATTATGGGACAAGTATATGTTGATATGTTGTAAGAATTTCATTCCAAAAATCCTTTCAAGATTTTTACTTAAAAAGTCCAATCGCATCCTTTTTTATTTTTTTTTAAACCTTGTCTAACAACATTCAGGTGAATAATGCAAATCTAAATGTACCTTATTAATCTATATCTATACAAATGTTTGGATGGTGTGTGAAAAAAACATATTTCAAATAACAATACACATGTAAGATTCACACGAACTACCTTACTTGACAGTCGAACAAAGAATGCATAATGCATATGCATAAACTTAACTTAGTTGAGATGTTTATGAGAACCACTACTAACACAATTCAAGCATCCAACCGCTACTATGTGAACCAGAAATGTTCGCAAGATGTTTCAGACAGGTGTCCGGTTACATTTGCGGTCTGTGAGCAATGCATATGCCGACCACACAGCCACCTGCATGCCACCGCGATACGCACCCTGTATCAATGTCACTACAACATTTACACCACATTACTCCAGAATCGGTATGGTTAGCGTGATTTGGGTATAGACGTAGTCTGAGATAACTCTATAGCAATAGTTCTATATAATATAGTGGCCATCACCGAGGGTTAACAGTTTCAAATTAAGGAACTAAGTACATATGTCATCGTATTATGGCTGCAATGTGCAGTCGTCTATTGCGAACGCTCACTAGTTAAACACAATAGGTATTTTGAAACATTTTTCTTCTTCCCGCTCTTGTTCCAAATTATATGAGGTCGGCGCAGCAAGTTTTTTCTTATAAGCTCTTTCTGGACAGACTTTTAAATTTTTTGATCTAGATCTTAGATCCTGAAAATCTGAAGCCATCATAACTTTAATGTCTTAATTGTTTTGTAAAAAAATAAACCAGAAACAGAACGTTAATGAAAGGAAAAATTTCAAAAGTTGTTAACTTACTGGTTTTAAATAAAACTTAATACAATAAAATTTAGATTGTCAAATCCTTAAATTCATGTTACTTGTTAAAAGAAACAAAAGAACTATAAACAAGGTTAGTCTAAGTAAACCGATTTAAGTGCCTAAGAGCTAACTTTAAAGAGAGCTTTTGAAAACTAAACACAAAATATTCGAGGACTTCTTTTCAAAGTCTAAAAGTTTTCATTATTTCGTTTTGCTAAAGGATTTTGAAAGACGCCTTGACTGTTTTGAGATAAAAGGTAATACTTTAAGATTATTATAAAGTACCTAATAAGAATTTTGTTTTTTGTTATCACGTAATTTGATTATGCAGCTCTAATTTCTATTCTATTTCGTTTTACTTCGTAGAAAATCCGTACTCGTTTTTAGTTATCTATGAAATTCGTGTGACATGTGGTTTAAAAGATAGATAAGGGAATTAAGCCATAACGCTACTGCGGTTTAAAAGAATGAGTATTAATATGTGCAGTTATTGTACAAAATAATTGTTTTTCGTCTACCATCTACCGATCACGAACAAATCACCTAAACATATTCGTTTCTACCTTGACATATAGCACTGAAAAATAGAAATTTTATAGTATGGGCATAGCTAGGGGGTATTTCGGGTGATCAGAATCCCCCACCTGAAAATTGTACCAAAAAATGTCGAAACCAGAGAAGTCTCAAGAAGTGTAGATATTAAACACAGAATATAGAATTATGAAATTAAAAGAGCTATTAAGAGAAATTAGAAAAGCTAAGCTCTTAACTTTGTGATCAAAGCGACCAACTGCCGCACTCAGAGACATTTAATGGTTACTTAAGGAAAGTTAAGGAGCTCTTTAGTATTGATTTAAAAAAGTAAAAGTTAAGTTAAACCTTTTTTAAATCAATACTAAAGAGCTCCCTAAGTAACCATTAACATTTAATGGTTACTTAAGGAGCTCTTTAGTATTGATTTAAAAAAGGTTTAACTTAACTTTTACTTTTTTAAATCAATACTAAAGAGCTCCTTAACTTTCCTTAAGTAACCATTAAATGTCTCTGAGTGCGGCAGTAAGCCTTTTAAATAAAATTAAAAAAAAAAAAAAAAAACTTTGTGATGGTTTTCGAAAGTGCCAGATGCGTAACAAAGTAAGTTGTTTTTATCAAAGCAGATAGCGTTTTAATCTGCGACTATTTTATTACTAGACTATACTTAGTAAGTATATCTATAGGTATGAATATATTTATTTAAATTGTATTAGCTAATAGGTTTGTCACTCATCCTTCTAAGTAACTATTAAAGTACACCACAAGTGATATTCTGACTCAATCATGTCCATCTTAAGACGGTACGATACCAAATTATGCTCCATACAAAAGTATGGGTATCGTACTTCCGTTTTTTCTTCGCGACAGTTAAACCGATTATAATAGTTTTTGCGTTATATTATAGATAAAGAGTATATCTATGCTTGTATCGCTTTTTTTTTTTCAAAACATAATAACTAAAAGAAATATGACGATCCGAAAACCCCACTTTTTTCGGTTTTCTTTAGATAAAGTTGCAGCGTCTATCACACAAATTTGGTAAAGTTTTACCACAAAAGAAAGTGATAGAAGCATAGATATACTCTATATCTATAATATAACGCAAAACTATTAAAATCAGTTTAACTTTCGCGAAAAAAAATACGGAAGTACGAAACGTCTTTTTTCATAGAATTTGTAGGTAAAAACCGCTTCATCTATATTTGTCCTTTCAGCGCGGCGCTCGGAAATAGGGATAGCAATACCTAAGGCAAATACCTAAATTAGGAGTACAGTACCCTCTTAAGGTTGTCTGGTAGAGATCGCAAATCGCGATAAGACCGCCCATTGTACCTATTCTAAGTTTAGTTAGTAAGTCTTTGTAAAACTATCTGGTGTACATTAAAGAGTATTTTACTTTATTGGAAAAATGTAGATTGTATTTCATAAAAACTGCCGTAAGTTGTGTGACGCAAATTCTGTAAAATGATTATTGTATTTAACAATCGCTAAAATATTCTTATCAAATCTATGATTATTGTTTTCGCACTGATATTTATTGTGCACTCTTATTTATGATTATAACGATAATCGCTGGATTATTTACTTAGCTATTATCGTAGCGAGTATATGATAATATTTCTACCTTAGAATATTTCTACTAGATTTTACTTATACTTTATGTTACCTTGGAGTGTAGGTACTTGTTAGTGCATAGAACTCAACAGATCCTTGATAGATCCTCATAAAAACACTGTAAACTTTTTAAAATTTGATTTTAATTCTTATGAGTTCAGTGTAAATCATTTATTCAAATACAACAACAAAATCGTTATAATTTCTTTTAAAGTTTTGTGTAGTAATTTCTAGATTGCGACTGTCTGAAAGATATAAATTCCGTTTTTCTTTTGGAGATACAGAATTTGTAAAAATATGTGTACCTATTACTCTTTCACCCTCCCTTTCGAACAAATTTTAAACGAAATTTTTAACAATTAAATATATGCTCTTAGGTTATAATAACTTATGCATCATTATGCTTACAGCCACGCAGTGAGACAGTTTCCATAAACGCATTTGAAACCGCTGACGTTATGTAGTAATAAATAAAACAAAAAAGATATTTTTTTTGTAATTGTTTTAAGTTATTAAGTAAAAAGAATATCTCTCCAGCTTATTTATTTATTTATTTATTTATTTATTAAGGATAACAACAGTCTTCACAAACAAATCTACATATTTAGAATTACTTATAAATAGACAAATTATAGCTATCCAACTTATACTTAAACTTAAAGTAGGTATCAAAACAGCAATAGTGATCGAGCCGGCGCGGCAAGAGCGCCGACTGGATGCATAATGGTAAGTGATTGTGAACATTAAATAAAATATCAATATAATAATAATTATGCCCAAAACTAATGTTACTTATTTAGTCTAATAAATTTACACTATTATTATTATGTGGTTTTATTTTATCTCTTTTACTTACATTACAATTGTCAGTTGAAATTATACATAATGTTCGAGAATAACAATATTATACATAGGTAATTATAATTGACTTTCTTGTTAGCCCCTTTCTTTGTTATATATGTTATTGATTTGTACAAGCTTCTACATAAATACATATATATATAATCTTATAAATACACAAACATATCACATACACTTGCCGATACCCATACCTAAACAATAATACATAATACACATATATACACACTTATTCATACATAAATACTCACATACACAAACTTATACCCATTATTTTACAAAAATTATTTTGTTTTTTTTTTTTTATTTTGTTTTGTTTTTTTATTAAATTCCCATTGGTGAAGACGCACTTTAGAGGGATTGTTATCTAGTATGCCACCCTGGCCAGGCGTGGTTTAGTTACAAGTTTTCCCTTTCTCACAGCAGAAGATGTTACTTGCTTAGCTGGTTTCCCTTAGCTGGCTCTTACAGCACCCTGGGGATGAAATAGGGGGTTGCCACTTTTATTCTTTATCACACACGGATATACACCAGGGTAACAAATACACAATACATTATCTATGTCCTAGCCATGGAATACCTACATTTTCTTTTCACTTCGGGCTTCGTGGTCTAGTGGTTCATGTAACGGACTGCCGTTCACGAGGTCTCGGGTTCGATTCCCGCTCGGGACAATCATTTGTGTGATGTTTATATTTGTCACACAAATGTTTGTACTGCGTCTGGGTGTTTCTATGTATTATAAGTATGTATTTACAAAAGAAAAGTAGTATATGTATTCTATCCGTATTCTGGTACCCATAACACAAGCATAATATAAGCTTAGCTTGGGACCAGAGGACGTTGTGTGAAATGTTCATGAATATTTATTATTTATTTACTTGTACCTAGGTACTCATTGTGATTATAGATAAATAGATAATTCTAATCACTGTCATTATATAAATGATGTGTTGTTATTACAATTAATCTCATTGTTTATATCTAAGCTATTGACATCATAAACGTCCTTAATCAACAATGTAATCATATATTTGATTTATTAATATTATCGCTTCATTAATAATTGTAACACTTATCATATCATGGCAATGTCCGTCTACATACAAAGTCCATTTTAATATTGTATTTTAATTAAGGTATTTCTTTTCTTTCCTTAAGAATTATGTTTTCTAAATCTATACTAATACTAGCTGTCCCGGCAAACGTTGTTTTGCCATACTAAAAAAAAAGTATGAAAAATAAATGTTGGCCGATTCTCAGACCTACTGAATATGCATGTAAAATTTCATAAAAATCAGTCAAGCCGTTTCGGAGGAGTACGGTGATTAACACTGTGACACGTGAATTTTATATATTAGAAGATTATAAAGCCTTGACGGGCCTCGTGGTCTAGTGGTTCCTATAACGGACTGCCGTTCACGAGGTCTCGGGTTCGATTCCCGGTCAGGACAATCATTTGTATGATGTTTTTAACTGTCATACAAATGTTTGTGCTGCGTCTGGGTGTTTACTATGTATTTTAACTATGTATTTACAAAAGAAAAGTAGTTTATGTATTATATTATATCCGTATTCTGGTACCCAAACACAAGCATATAAGCTTAGCTTGGGACCAGAGGGCCGTTGTGTGAAATGTCCAAAAAAAAAGCAGAAAAGTTTGTTTAAACGCGCTAATCTTAGAAACTACTATTCCGATTTGAAAAATTCTTTTAGTTAGTCAATTTGTAAGGAAAGGCTTTAGGCTATATAACATCACGCTGGAATCAATAGGAGCGAAGTAGTAGTGAAAAATGTTGCAAAAACGGGGAAATTTTCTAAATTCTACGCGTCTTCGGAGTCGCGACAGCTAGTTAATATTATAAATCTGAAGAGTTTTTTTGTTTGCGCTAATCTCAGGAACTACGCGTTCGAATATAAACTTTTTGTGTTGTATAGTCCATTTATCAAGGAAGGCTATAAATAAATAAATAAATAAATATTCATGGACATTTCACACAACGTATACGCTATATAGTATATAAGATAACGCTGCGACCAATAAGAGCGAATCATTAGCGAACATTTTCTAAATTCCACACGAACAGAGTCACAGGCGACAGCTAATATCTTATGTGGCCTGAGCCTGAGGTTGTTAGTGATATATTGGATGTAGTGACAGATTAACAATATAGGTAATTATCAAAAGTAAATTTTCTTCCACTGGGTGCTGTAAAAGCTTTGGCTTAATATGCTAATAGTATTCCCAGTAAGAGACGGAAAACTAAAAAGTAAACCAACATGTCTGGTCAGCACGGCACAGTAGGCGGCCGACTGTTGGCCATAATTCCTACTAAGGTAGGAGGTCCGAGTCCAACTGTGGGACGTTGATAAGCTAGAGAGAGAGAGAGAGAAAAAGAGAAATACCTAGTATTATTGTTGGTAGAGTACTATTGTCGGGCCTCTCTATTTTTCTCATCATCTCTCTCTAACCATTTTTTCTCTCTCTCATGAACACTAATTAGGTTTTTAGACCTAGAAATAAAATAATCATTTATGACGACTGTAAAATAAAAAAAATAAAACATAATTAAAAAGCTAGAGCTAAGCTTGGGTTATATGCGATATATATTCAAATCACGATACCTTACCTAATCATGGCTCTATTTAGAGAGAAAGTCAAAGGTGGGTCCAGTAATTTTACCTGACACTTTATAAAATGCGTATTTTACATAAATAGACAATTTTTGTTGCGTCAAAAACTATAGCTTATTTCGATTAATTAGTAATAATTAGCTCGTTACTTCGTTGTAAATAATTATATTAATTAATTGGGCTAGAAATTGGTCTATATTGGTCTATAATACTCAGTTTTTATATTAAGAAAGTTCAGTTAATATTGTCGAATTATGTTTTACTATTTTAATCAAGTTTTGTTGTGCACTTAGAATTGGTACCAATAATGTAATTATGTCGATACCGTTAGTTTATCATCGGCAGCGATTATAATTCGATATTTAAATAAAGAGTTTTCAAAATCTTTTTAACCTTTGGTACATTTCAGTTTTTAAACGAATGTGTTTAAAACCCATTTTATTAGTACTTCTGTGTTAGGGACGTATTTATCAAATCAATGTATTAATCTATGTAACAGAATTTTCTAAAGGGATTCTCACAAGCCGCAGTCGCATTAATCAGAAATTTTAGACACATAATATAGACTGATGGAAATGTAATTATTTTCAAAAAAATAATCAGTATTTTCAAGCGTGTTTTTTAATTTAGGATCGTAATTTCAAACTTCTGAATAATATATTTATCGGGGAAGTTTATTAAGAGACATCTTTGGCAGTTACCCCTCTCCGATGCGGTCGTTGAGCGCCGCTCTCTGTACTAAATCTGGGCGAACATACAAATAAACTAAATTAAACCCTGACGGTGGTGGAGTTCTGATTAACTGATTTCTATCTGTGGAAACACATTCATATTAGTAACTTTACCTTGAGTTTACTCTGATATTTTTGGTTCAGAAAGACAAGAAGATATTTCGCAATCTTTGAACATTTTTCATAACATGACAATTTTAGAAAGCTATATGCATTTTATTTGCCCTCCTCGTGGTGACGGATTAAGAATACGAGTGTCACCACCCCATGTCCTCCCATGGGTGCTGTAAAAGTCAGCTAAGGGATATTTCTCACAGATAACATCTTCTGTGAGAGACGGAAAACTTGAATCCCTGTCCCTAATAATCATAATAATCCCTGTGCCAACACGCCTGATCAGCGCGGCACAGTAGATCATACTCCCTCCTAAAGTGGAGGAGGCCCGTGCCCAACAGTGGGATGTAAATGAGCTGGAGAAGAAGAGAAGATATACCTATTAATTAGAAGTAAAATCTACATGTTCTTATACGCTCGTATAGATTTTTACAACTAATTTGTTTAAAACTAATTTAATTAATGTATTTAGTTGTAGTACTTATCTACTACAATTTCGTACTTGTGCTATTAAAAGTTAAAGATACCTATCATCACGGCAAAGCTTGTAAAGTGTAATAATTGCCTTATTATGCTGAATAAGTTGGTAGTTTTGTAATCATTAATAGCAAACATTGTATGTTTTCATGTAAATTTCATTAAATATATACTTACACGAAAAGTAACGAAAGGTTACAGTTTAGACATCAAATACATTTTTTTATTCACAACTACGTGTAAAGTTAGTTAGTACATAATAAAACTATAGTTAGAAATTGGTAAACCAACACAACCAACTAAAAAAACCTCGCTTAAAAATAAGTTAGTGGATTCTTTATGAAATAACCTGTTATTCTAGTTTAGCAGGGTTACAAAAAATTATTAAAACATTTTTAGTTTACTTGACAATAAAAATAAAAAGCTTCTTGTAGATTTTCACTATATCTAATTTAATTTATACCTAATTGTTTTTAATCTTCCCCGGTTTCACTCGGGGGAAAAATATAAGCGAAAACTATCTCATGTTTTTCTAAACCGCTATATGTTAGGATAAATTTTGTTACCTTGAGTTACGTTATTCCTAATAAGGCAAATATTTATAGTCATTACAGACAAAATAAATCCCACGTTCACGACAGATTGGTTAGCTATTCGATGATGAAAGAATTTCTTAAATCGGTTCAGTTGTTTTAGAGCCTAACAAATATGCAACCGTTCAAACTATCTATCTTTTTATAATATTACTACAGACTATTAAATCAAACAATAAGCTATATCAGCATTGCTTTACAACGTAGCAATGCGGCCAGTCTTTTGGGCACGTCACCCAATGAGTCATGGTAATACCTGAGTGACTACCATGGCCCGGCTAAGGGGCGAGGAGGAACACCGTGGGGTTTAGTGGGTAGTTCGGGTCCGCTTCTGACCCGGGATCCCACACAAAGTGCGTAAATGCATTCCCCACGTAAAAAAAAAAAACGTTATGTTAATTAAATGACTGCGATGCGGACGAATTTTTTGACGCTTAGTTTTAACCTCTTTTGCTTTTTCTATTTTTTTGTTTTGGTATGTATTGTTTTTAATAATAAGTAATTCATTCGTTTTTGTAACAGACTTGCTATGATTTTACTTAATAAATCAAATTATAGTGGAAAAATTATAAATATTCAAATATTCATGGACATTTCACACAACGTCCTCTGGTCCCAAGCTAAGCTTATATGCTTGGTTTATGGGTACCAGAATACAGATAGAATACATTTTTTTTTTTTAAATTTTTTTTTTTTTTTTTTGTACTACGATCTGTCTCGATTTAGGACATTCAGCAGTATTTTTGGTTTTGTTTAAATTGACACGCTGTGTATGTGACCTGTGTCACATCCACTTAATTAAAAAGCTGTAAGTTTACAGTGTCTGGGCCAAATCCTGTGGTATCTTGCGTTTCAATCGGCGCACTTGGTGTTCATTGTCCATTAATGACCGGGCGAGGGTGTTTGGGTGTTGTGATATACGCTCTTTATAGGATTTAATATGACGTATAATCTCCTGTTTTACCGTAGGCATTCTCAAGTCTTTATGTAGCAGTTCGTTAGGAACAAACCAAGGAGCGTCAGCTATCAACCGTAGAATTTGGTTCTGAAATCTCTGTAAAATTTCAACGTTTGAGTGACATGCTGTGCCCCACAGTTGGATGCCGTACGTCCAAATGGGCTTAAGTATGACTTTATACAATAAAATTTTGTTCTCCAGAGAGAGTTGGGATGTGGGTAGATAGAATACATATACTACTTTTCTTTTGTAAATACATACTTATAATACATAGAAACACCTAGACGCAGTACAAACATTTGTATGACAATTAGAAAAATCACACAAATGATTGTCCCGAGCGGGAATCGAACCCGCGACCTCTTGATCGGCAGTCCGTTACATAAACCACTCAACCACGAGGCTCGTCGTCGTCGTCACTCGGTCGTGGGTTCACGTCGTCATAGTGAACATGTTTTCCACTATAGTTTAATTTATTAATAGGGTTATAGCCTTATACTTTAATATGAAAGCTAGTTAAACATCATAAGGTAGATGTACCTACACAAAATAAGATACAATTGTAGCAGAGGTCTGGTACAGGCGTCATTACCGAGGGTCCACGATGCGTGACTCTTTATGGTCCGTGACTTCCATTTCACCCCTTCGCTCTAAACGAGGACACGTGTACGAATTAATCCTGTTTTTTCATTAATAAGTCTTTACCAACTTGAATGTTAAAAGTTTGAATTCTATTTTAAGTGCCGTACCTACCAGAAAATTTACCTATAACTAAAATATTTTAATTTTGTTAAATATTTATTTTCCTCGGAATGCTACAGTTTTGTACAAATGTGAAGTAGAAACTCGAGCGTAATGCCCGATAAAGAAATTTTTTTTTTAATAATCCCTAATATTCTACAACACTTGCACGATTCATTTATTTAAATAAAATCACTATTTACGGATTTACTATACGCATATATTTATTATAAATTTTAGGTCAACGTTTTGGAGACTTTTCAGTCCTACTCACGACCATGGTGTCTGAAAAGTCTTCAAAACACCGGACTAAAATATAAAACAAATGTATCCGTAAAAAATGGTTGTTTTATCTAAATCCGTAAAAATGGTTTTATTTGAGATAATAATAAGTTAACTGGATGCTTTTTATATTTTATACTTTTGTTATGAAAATATTTTTTGCAAAAACACAATTTTCACACAGAATTATTTCGTTTAATATATCAAAGTGTAATCAGGCGCATAAATTATAATTACCCGTTGTGTAAAACCAAATTTACTTTTGGTGTTGGGCGGTTCTAACTCATGTGAACACATTTACGAACCGCGAATTCTTCATTACGCCGATTTAGAGGTGAAGCTAATACGTTTTATGGGCAACAATATGTGCTTATATTTACATACCTTTCAGACTCTTCCTCGACCATTACCTTTCCATTTGGTAAATAATTTAGGAGCCCTCTAGGACGACGACCAAATATTAAAAGTGATGGGTCCCTGAGGTTTAATATTAGACTCCCCCCGTATTAAATTTTCTGTCACGCGAAATTCCCAAATGCATACGCCAGATATTTTTTGCACATGTTCATATTTTGTCTTTTGTAGTCGTATTGGACACAGAATGTCACAGACGGTGTTGTTATTTGGATTGGAATTCAGATTCAAAGTTTGTGATCGATAAATTACTCGTATTCTAAAACAAATATGTAAAATAAAAGATGCTCTTTACAAGTTTTCTTCCCTATTGAGTAAATATTATGATTAGGTCCATCATATTGAAATGATGCGAGGATGCCTCTCCTTGTTGAGTATATTGTACCAAGATAACAAAATCTGTGAGAGACGGAAAACTCGAAAATAAACTCCATGCCAACACGCATGGAGACAGTAAACGCTCCCGAGAAGTGGAGGATGCCATGTCCAACAGTGCGATGCTATTATTATCATCTATTGGATACCTACATTGTAGTTAACATGATTCGTGCAAGTGCTGATATTATTCAATTCAGTGGTTCCTCTTTTGCAAAATTCTTTACACAACAGAGAATAGAGGACTTCATGATATTACTCAATATATTATTATAAAAACAGAAGTTGAAACTAATTGTCATAAATATAAAACGTACTCACGGCATCATGCATTCAAGCTCACCTTCGAATTAGGAAAATATATTTCTTTTTATTCCCAATATTATAAAACAACAATTTACCCTTTGAAATAGTTTCGTAATATATACAATTCACGTCAATATAAGAAATAGAAGAAACTAAGTAAATAATAATATTTGATTTCTATAAGGAATTGCCACATCAAAAGTTACACGTTAATTCCAGCAGAGAATAATGTAACAACAAAACAATGATTTGAACAACTACACTAAGGTTTTACCACTATATAAAGACTGGAATAGCAAATCGTCGTTGATACTGCAATACAGCGTAACTAACGATGGATAATACCGCGGAAGTACAAATGTATCGAATTTGAGATTTGGCGGCAATACGCTATCGATGCCTATTGGGTGCGTAGTGCATTCACAGATCGGTATTTCGCTCATTCAAAATACGACAAATCAGAACTAGTTAATACCGCGTGAGCTACCTACCCGGTAAAAATATTTTCACCAATACCGCGCATTCTCGCGATCATAACAAGCAGACGTATTGTTTTAGGTGGCGCTCCGGAAAATAAAAGTTTTTTTAGTGTAATACGAAGCTAGTCGGTAAGTATTTTATATTGTTATAATGCTTGTTTCTCAATCAACTTGGATACTTATTGGAATTTGTAAATTCTCCAAGAAAAATATGCACTAATTGTTGTGATGGTAGATTCGCGGTTTCGAATTTTTATGTTTTACTTCATGTTTTAGTTAGTAAATACGCGTAGTATTTGAAATAAGTAAATTTAAAAGACTATTTTTTAATTCCAAGGGTTTTCTAATTGTAGAACAGATCTGTAGCGCATGACATGCATTATAATTTTAATGTGAGGGTAGCTTTTCAGTATTTCTCAAGTAGTATTACTTTGGTTTTAGATGATCATGGAAGAAGAGTCAGGTATTGACGAGTCTGTACTATGGAGAGATGCCGACCTCAGCAGTATTATTGTTACTCTACAAGGTCTTCAAAATCGACGCCAGATGTTTTTAAGCAGAAAGAAGCAGATTTTGGATCACTCAATTGCCGACTGTGATACTTTAACCACAACTTTAGAACCCGTAGCTAGCTCATCAGGTGTTTCGAAAGTTACCTACTGAGTCACTGTTGGATTTTTCGTCTGATGACTCTGTTGTGGATCCTGATTATGTTCCGTTATCTGAAATCGGAAATGAACAACCAACAATATCATCGGATCATATTGAATGGTTTCCTGAGAGAGATACTGAGACAGAGGTTGGGACACAGTCAAGATCGAGAATACGAAAAGCTGACAGATTGACATGGAAAAGAAAAAATAGCAGGAAAAATAGAATGTTAGGCAAAGAATATATTGGATATAAAAAGATTGATAACAAATACCGTCAAACAGAATCTAAGCCTGAGAGAACCATGGGTCTACGAGCTACGAGCTACCACTATCTCTATGAGCTACCACTTACGCTTCTTTTTTTGTGGATTACATAACAAATCTGTTAGCCGAAGATATAAAAGATGTAGTAATATGGACAGATGGTTGCACATCGCAAAATAGAAACAGTATTGTTTCAAATGCACTGCTTAGACTAGCCATGGATAAAACTATAACAATTACACAAAAATACCTCGAAAAGGGACACACACAGATGGAGGTGGACTCTGTCCATTCTGTCATTGAAAGAAAATTAAAGAACACAGAAATATTTTTGCCATCGCAGTACGCAACATTATCAAAGCAAGCAAGAAAGAAACCCTTCCCATACAAAGTCATTCAACCGGATCATACGTTTTTCAAGGACTACGCGATTAAAGATTATCAAATATATGACTCCATACGACCTGGCCGTACTTCTGGCGATGATTGTGTGGTGGACCTGAGAGTTAGTTTAATTATGCTAATAAGTAATTACCAACTTTCTAATTATGAGACTGTTTAGGCTAGATCCTACCAATGTTATGATTGTTTGATAATAATGTTTATTTGAATAAATATTACTTTTTTGAAATTATTATAATTCTGTTTTATTCACACTTTAATTCCGCGTAACTACCAAAAATGCTTAAGAAAGAAATGCTTTTGAAAATTTAAAACAGCGTAAGTGTATTTTCTAACTAAATATGTATTGGATTGAATTATATATTATAACATAAGGTAACTAATATACATATCTAAATAGATAAAAGTTCAGACACGGATTTGATAAGTACAGGAGAAGTTATTTAGTTTTTTCTTTCTCCTGTAAAATTTGCCTCATCAAAGTTACGCGGTATTGTCTGTTGTTAGTTACGCGGTATTGCAGTATCAGCGACGAAATAGTAACGTAACAAAGGATGACATCATTTGGAATTCATATTTGCAACTAGTACAATAATAAGCAAGTTACGCAGGGCGTTGAATAATCGAGTTCATTTTATATGCATCAAATTCACAGAACAAAACTAATCTAGAGCTTGGGGGCAATAAAAATGTCCCACTTGCAAGCGTAGCATTAAAAATAGATAGCATAAGGTGTAATCTCGACGATTCTTATTATAAAATTTTGCATCTTAAATATTTCACATTTTTCAACACACTTCGCTTTGCGACTACGCCCCGAAAGAGGGTAATACTGCTATTACGTCAGACAAAGTAGACTAGAGAATAGCGCTGCCGGATTACCTATATAAAAAGCTAATTGGATGTCTTGAGATATTCTTATTACATCACAATACGTTTTAGGAGTATATACTAAAGCTTAAATGCAATCTATCAGATCGTAAGTGGTACTGCAATTAAATAGGCTAAGCTCTAGTCAGCTCATCAATGGGTCAATATTTGGCGCGGGTCTACTTTACTGAAAGGTACTAAGTATTTAATCTGCTAACGCCATACTGCCTAGTGACGTTTGCATATGGTGTAGTTTCAAGTTTTCCTATTTACACAAAGCATGTTATCTGTTTTGGCTCTTACAGCACTATGATAAGGCAATTGCAGTTTCTACATATACTTGAAATTCTGCTATTGGTATTCCCAAGAAAAGAAAGCTGTAACATAATCATGAATGAATAGTGGATATTCTAACTAGCTGTTGCCCGCGACTTCGTTCGCGTGGAATTTGGAATTTTGTTTTTCGCAATAGAAGGTAGCCTATGTCCTTTCTCAGGGTCTAAGGATTGTCTGTGCCAAATTTTATCAAAATCGGTGGAGAGGTTTAAGCGGGAAAGCGTAACAGACAGACAGACAAAGTTACTTTCGCATTTATAATATTAGTAGGGATTTAATTAAACTGTTTGGAGTATTGACTGATCTCCTACTAGCTGAGCCGATTTCTGAAAGATTGATATCACAGAAGCAAACATAATAAATTTCAACAACAATAAGCGTTGATTTATCGAAATTAAATCTCTTTGTCAAGTGAAATAATCAAATTTATCGCTCATTTGAATCTTCAATTCATTTTAGAGGGACTGTTTGACTTTTTAAAATCATCTGTTTATATTTCGCTGACGCAATTAAGGTAAGTAATAAAATTTTGTAATGCACTTTCAAAAGTACTTTGATACAAAAACGATATAGGAGTAAAGGACCCCGTTTACCTGCTCGTGTATTTAAGAACGTGTGCCGTTACATCGTCAAAAAGCGGACAAATATAACTCGACATCCCCTCGTCTTGGGATAACGGGAACATTGTTTGTTCTTCGCATTTTTATAAAGCCTCGCAATAAAACGTTTGCATTTTACATTTTTGGGGGGCCATAAATAAAAGTACTAACGTAAAATTGCATTTTAAGCATTTCTAAACGCGACCGTCACCTTTGGTCGGAATTATGTTCGGATGTGTATAGGGATGTAAAATTTTGGGTATAACGACATGATGCTCCTCCTTATTGTAATATTGGAAATTTATTGCGTTCCATTGTAAAATACAACTGTGTTACAAATGTTTGTAGTAACGTTTTAATCCCTATGTTTTGCAGATTATCAATTCTAAATACGTGTTTATGAAATGAACAATAAATTAACGACATAAATTATTGTTGGCCATGTCCTGTGCCGCCTCCGGCTGAGTTGGTTGGGGTTCAAGTGAAATTAAATTACGAGTTGACAAAATGAGTTACGCCCTTTTCTGTAGATTAACAAACAAAAACTGATGGTATGAGGGTCAGGCTGGCATTAATGTTGTTAGAAGCAAATGACTCTATTCTTTGCGGACGTGTCGCCTGCTGTTGTTCACTCACAATGCTACAATTTAAGCTCAGTATTGTTCTTGCTTATTCCGGTCTCGATTTAGTTATGTGCCTTTATCGTTGTCCTCCCATTGACTGGCCGTATCCGTCCTCGTCTCATTGGACGGCGTTTGAGATAACATTTTCACAGCTTTGTAATAAAATTATTCTCCAATAACTGAAGGGTGAAAATATAGAGCAAACCCTTTTTTGTTCATTTAATTACAAAACTCGTAAATCTGTATTTTGTTCTTATGCAAAAACTGGTAGCTTAGCATAATATAATTTTCTTTGACGTTTTGTGTACGATTATACAATATGATAAGTACTTTGGATTCCACACACACACACACACACACACTACCATGTAGATCTTACAAAAGAAAAACAGGGAAAGGAAATAGATGAAGCGATATTTTAAAATTTTATATTTACCAAAATAAATTAAAAAATAATAATAATACAAATTTTTGGACATTTCACACAAAAAAATAAATCATGTTAAGACAGTATTTTTTATCTTCTGTATAGTATTTATAATAAAATTATGGTAAGAATAACTAGTATAGTATGTACATAATATATCGTATCCCCAACGATGTGATTTGATCTGATTTTAAAACAGAAAAATGTACGTATAAACTGAATATTTTAAAATAAAATAATGTTCAAGTGATACAAAACATCCTTGATGGTTTGGTTTTATCCACTCCGCGTATGGATTAAACCAAATCATCAAGTTTTCAATATATTCTGCTTCAGTAACTGACCGCAGAGGGAGCAAAGCCCACAAATTTTCCACGGTTCCCAATCCAATTAATTTAAAAAATCGCCATAACAAACGTTAGAAAGGGCTTTATTGTTATGTAAATTTGTGCAAACTTGGTGGCCAGACGTGGGCATGACTAATTGTTAATTCGACTAATGCTCTTAGCAGAGTGGAACAGAGGCCCATCCCGTCAATGTAATAAGGGATTAGTCTAACCTCGCTACAAGTTCGTTTAATATTCTCTTGTTAAATTTTTATCTCTGTTGATCGAAATTTGAATCAACTTATATGTAGGAAGTTTGAAGTGAAGGTCTTTTCGCATTATTATTAACTAGCTAACGGAAAGCGTACTATAATATCTCTGAATTCTTAGACGAAAGGATCTTTGAGTGACATGCACTTACTCACTTATATTTTTAAATTTGTGTTGCATCTTCTTAGCTTGATTATATTTAAAAAATTTACCATCAATAACTTATTGACATTGCATAGTTTATTATTTGTATCTTGCACATTTTGTACTAAAATAATTTGACTTATTGCCTGTCGCAATGTCGCAAAACATGTTGACACATTTACATTTAAGATATCATTGTAACTTGCATGCTTCTGTATGTATACACATGTTCAACAAATAAACATTACTTACTTACTTACTAGCTGTTGCCCGCGACTTCGTACGTGCGAAATTTAAAAATCAATCCTTAACAAACAGAAGTTTTCTATACCACTCGATAGACAGCGTTGTACTGTTTTTTTTTTAAATCACGCTGTAGTTTCGTTCCACACTTACACTTAAGCTCGTCAAAATTTTATAGTGTCATCAGCTCGTTTTCACATTTTAATAAATTAGTTAGGATTAGGATTTCAATGCTAGTATTAGTATTTTATTTATATGATTGGTTGATAGACGTAATGCTAGTGCTAGGAGATACGTGTCAATGCGGTGATCCACTTATAAATTTACCCCGTACAATTTAAAATTTCCGTGTTAACTTATTCAATATTAAAAAATCATGAAGATGATGATGGATGGATATTTGTTTTAGTTTTCATTACGTTTGCATGTTGCTATTGCTGAAGGGATATTTCGGTATCTTGATATTTTCTAATAATACTTTTTAGTGTGCTAGCGTATTAAGATGACCTAATTCACTAACCTAGGTACTGTTTCTTTGTAATCTTCAAATATCGTTCCCATACTCCTCCGAAACGGCTTGACCGATTCTTATTAATTTTTTTATACATATTCAGTAAGTCTGAGAATCAGCTACTATCTATTTTTCATACCCCTAAGTGATGAGGGTTGTCCACCCCTAAAATTTATATAGCAAAACAACGTTTGCCGGGTCAGCTAGCAATGCTGCAAAATTCAGTTAATGGAATGTTTAAACAGACACAATACTCTTTTTCTTAGTGAGTGCCTAGGCTAAATTATTGAACAATTACCTATTGTATGACAATTGACACTAAATTTTATTATTATTACGCCCTTGTGAAAATCTAATAGCGGAAATTGAAAATTAGTAAATGTAAAGACATTTATCAGCGAGTATTTAATATTTTATCGCCAAATTGTGAAACCACTTAATATCGGGGACCAAAACCATCTATCTTAAACATCCCTCTATTAATAATTACGTTCAGTTTTACGCTGTGCGTAATTATTTAATGGAGACGAATTCCGCAAAGCACGCGCCGGCCGCACCGTGAAATGAAACGTTATATGCTTCAATGATGCTATTGAAGACTACGGTTTTTATGCAGCATTGCTTTTTATCCACCCTACTTTAAAAAGTTCTTTTTAATTTTTGAAACTAATTTCTTTCTTGTGTTTGACTTTGATTAATTTGTGGACATTGTTTTGAAAGTGTTAATTAATCATGCTTTTGGGTTTCATCTATGTTTGGTTAAAAGGGCAACCAAATCAATGTGAATTATTAATAATATAATTCATGCCATAATTGAAGAGTTCTATGCATTTATATTTAGGACAGTATACTAGCTGCTGCCCGCAACTTCGTATGCGTGATATTTATAGACCAAACCTTAACAAACTATACAACAAAAAAACATCCTCTTGAACCACTCTATCTATATATTTATTTTATTTTATTTATTTATCTATTAGAAAATAATAACCGCATCAAATTCGTTGCGGAGATTCAGAGATGTTGGGACATCCTTAACAAAAATGTCATTGTTTTATAATAAGTTAAGATTGCCTACTACATATTATGTAGTATTATTTAATTTTAATGCTTAAATATTATGTGCACACACTGACTCTACATATTCGCTATCTGAGGTAGGTGCACTAAAGGCTTTTGCTTATTTTGAGACTAGATGAAGTTGCGAGTGAAACTTACTGTAACCGTCTATTTAAAGTTGCAATTAAATGCAAATAAATCAATAATTTATTGATAACATGTATGATCTTTTTTTTTTTTTTTTATTCTAAATTTTTAAAGGGGTTTTGTCACATGACATGCCAACCCCATCGTGCCCAATTTCGCCTGACTACTTATTACTTACATACATATTACTTATATACATATCGTTGCTATTATTTGTTAAATAAAAGAAAATCGTTTTTGAGGAACCAGCTGGCAAAGCTTTTTCGCTGCGTCCGTATTAGGACGTGACAGTATTTCCTGAATGAGGCCAACATTTTGTAAATTCAGTTTTAATTCCTCTACTGGCGACTTTCTCTCATTACTGTTCCGCACACATTCCATTAGCAAGTGTTGCACATCCTCTACTTTTAGACACAGTTCACAGTTTGGAGAATCTTTTTTCTTCATTAGATATGCAAATCTTGCCGATGGATAATGTCCAGAACGCAATCGTGACGCTAACTTGGCATAGTTTCTGTCAACTCCAACATCACAAAACCAAGGGGAACGAGGAAGCTCACCTTGAATAGCTTTATACCAAATTCCCTTCTCCTTCGAACAATTATTAAAGTGATTTTTCCAATTATTGTAACATATATTCTTAAATTTTGTAACATATTCTATAAAATCTGGTGAGAAATTTAAGTTTTTGCCCTCAACTACTGCCAATTTTGATAAACGGTCAGCTTCCTCATTCCCTCCTAATCCTATATGAGCAGGTATCCACTGAAGTTTAAGATAAACGTGATTCTGTTCTAATACTTTTAAATTGTGCAATGTATCAAAAGCTATCGATTGCCCTCTGGAAGCAGAGTTACAACGAGCTATATGATCCAAAGCACTTTTACTGTTAGAACAAATTACTACCCTATTAAGACTATTAACATTAACATAGCGGAGAGCTTCGAAAATAGCAATTAATTCTACAGTGGCAATGCAAATATTCTCGTTATTAATTTTGAATAGTTCTCTGTAATCTAAATTTTTATGGTAAAAGCAGCCCCAAGCCCAGTACTACCTTTTGATCCATCTGTATATATCACATGCCAACCCTCATATTTTTCGTTTAACTCCAGTAGTATGTTATTTCTTAGAATTGTTGGATTATAATTACGTTTAGCATCTTCTACAGAGTCCAAAGAAGAGTTAATAAAATTTTTGGTACTAATTGAATTTAACCATATATCATAGCTGAATATTTTCAGGCTCTCCAATCTATGCAGATCCAAACAATATAAGTCATCAAGTAACTTGTTTTATTGATCTTGTTTTATTGGTACTTTCTTGTACACCTATCTATCCTATAATATACCATTTCTCCATACACTCAAGGGTTTGCTGGTAGAAAACTCAATATGAGTTAAACTCGCCTTTGTGCACATTTGCAACACTATTGTTTATGTTGCCTTACTTGTATGAGTGTACAATAAAGAATAAATGAAATGAATGAATAACACACAAATATACAGTACCTGCCCAAGGATCTATAACATATTTTGGATCGTAATTAGACCTATATTTCATTACCTCGCACTGCTATTCGACTCCTATAATTTACAAATAAGTGAATAGTTAAATATACGACGAAACCTAGAAGACCCGAAGGTCAAAGTCATCAGTCCCTTCATCACCTATTCATTAATAGTAGGGGCAATTTCATAGCAAACACGTCAGTACCTACATTAGCAATTCATATGAAATAACATGTAACAATAGTAATCAGGCGTTTGGGTATGAAAGAAAAAAAATCACATTACGTTGAGGCGGTGCCAAGCACAGATTTCGTCGGCAATGTATCGTGAAATTAGTTTAGTGGCACTATATAATTACGCGCCCTTTTTATAGTCCCTACTCCGAGGGGTGAACCGGCCCCCGAACTGTTATGACGAAAATGTCAACCCAGTATGCGACTTGATGAATCGACACTATTTTAAACATTTTACGTAGCCTTTACACTGATTGCTACAAACAAACAATGAGGCCAATTCTGATGCGTCTAAATATAGCCTAACTAAAATGAAAACAACTACGGCAGCTGTGGTATTTTTATTATTTGACTTTTATACACTTTTATTTTAATTAAATAAAACACAAGCATACCCGCTTAGCTTGGGACGTTGTGAGAAATGTCTAGGAATATTTATTTTATTTATATCTATTCCATTTAAAATCTTTAGACTATAATACGCAATTTTTGTAATAGGAAATTTAAGTTAACATTGCCGTATGATGTTATTAACGCTATCAATTTAAATTTTTAGTAAAGCTGAACTTTACTAAATATTAAAACTGATTGTGCATTTAGAATTAGTAACATTACTTGACAGGGCCATAAATGAAACACAAAGCAATGAAAGTTACATTTCATAGATTTATTATATAAAATCTTAACTCTACATTTTGAATTTTAACTTATAATAACATGTGAAATTTACAGAGCTATGATAATAGTAATTAGTTTATAATTATTGCGCAAGACCTTCCCAGGCTGAGGGAAATCCATATTTTACTTACTAATACTTAAGTACAGACTTATTTTAAACGATGAAGCTCAGATATTTTAAATTAATTTATAAACTATGCTGATTTATTTATTTACATTATGATATGAGAGAAGTCTGAAAAATATTTTATATGCAAAATGAAAGCACCTATTTGACTAAATTTATTACTACTATAGCAGAGCGAAGGGTTCCTTGTAAATATCTGTCATATTAAATTTCATTTTTATCACTCTTTAAAGAATATGAACAACAAAACGCAATTTAGCTATAATAACTAGGAAGGTAGGTACTATATGAGCAATCGATAATGATTATACTTACTTACTATCAAAGGTATATTAGGAGCATCACACATTTTCAAAAATAGAATGCATATTTTCGAAAAACATTTAAAAATAAAATTAAAAAGGTCGAAATCTTGTCAGAACT
Organism: Orgyia antiqua; assembly: GCA_916999025.1. Classification (NCBI taxonomy): domain Eukaryota; kingdom Metazoa; phylum Arthropoda; class Insecta; order Lepidoptera; family Erebidae; genus Orgyia; species Orgyia antiqua. The sequence goes on from OU779869.1 coordinate 7,373,639, forward strand.
CAAGAGGTATTTCTTTTTTATTTTTACTTCTTTTTTGGTTTAAAAAGTAAAATTTTATCAGCCAGTATGATTACACTTTTTTTAAATACATTTAGAAAAAATATTAATTTAATTTAGATACAATTCGTATGCATTCGTTATAATTATAAATACTATTATAATGTATTCTGCTGTTATGCTGATAAGATATTTATGTACAAGCTCTTAAGTACAATTTATGATATGGGATCGATCATCTTAAATAAATATCTACTAGATGATATTGGGTTTAAAATGATTATAGAACATTTGTACAAAAATATTCAAGGTAATTTATTAAAAAGTTATGCTTAATTTTTTATATAAATAGAAAGCATGGTTAAATAATATTTATATGTTGAAATATTTTATATACTCTGATAAAACTGATATAAGTTACTTCGATGTGGTAAACGTATTTTGTATTACCTAAGATAATATTTAATGTCAAATCCAAAATACTATAATTATGAAAAATGTACTAGGTGAGTTTTTCTCCGACTAAATTTCAAGGTAATCATGGGTTTTATACCTTATCCATATAGATTAACGACACAATAAAAAAAAAAACAATGATAAAAAAACGGGCGAGTACACTCAAAGAGGTATGCAAAGTAGTCTGATAATTTGGATGGATTTGAACACTTGATACACGTAAAATATAGGACTGTTCTAAATTAAGACTTAAAATTTAGGCTTATAATATCGTTCTATTAATTTTATGTCAATTTTATCTGATTTTTATGTATACTCGCCACATTTAAACGAATCGCTTACAATTGTTTTGAATATATACTATGTATATGAAATTTTATTACTGGTTTAAAGTAATATCACCGTTAAGTTTTGGCATAATATTTTTTAAAATGGTCTGTTTATGTAAGTGTTTATTAATTCTATGTTTTATAAGCGTTTTTCATCTGAATGTTATATGTTATACCTTTCATTTAGGCAATAATAAATTAAAATAAGATGGAGTAAAAAATCTAAGTGTTACTTTAGTGATTCTAAAACAATAATACTATTTACGTTTAAAAATACTGAAACTATATAATGAGTGACAATTTAGTAATAATAAGTCCACGATCTTAAACATATATTATCTAAATGAGTTTCTTATATATCACAGACTTAAATTATACTCATTATCGTTAGGGACGTGCATATTATACGTACACTTACAATAGATACAGTAGAACGAAATTAGGTAACTATTTACACAAATAGGGGAAAAATAATGAGGTGTACCCTCCCACAACCCTCGGAGTTTTCAAATTACGACCGTGGTATAACAACATACGGTAATACGTATCTTTATATTCCAATCGTTAGATTACTACGACTAATGAGTCTTGATCCGTTTGTTATTTACGTTTCACAGATCAAGATTAACCCGTTTATTAAAAAATAATAAAAAATATAATTTATTAACAGTTAAAGAGAGTACATCTACATCTGTTGATGACTAGATGTGATATATATTTTAAGAAAACTTCTCGAATTTTCTACACCTGTGTGTGTTTTCCAAAAAGTATTCATAATTCAATATGATTTCATAAAATTAAGGTCTAATCTCATTATCAGCAGATATAAGTCGATGTTAGACCAGCTCCTAACCTATAAAGAATACATTAATAAAAAATCCATCCCATAAAACTAACAATTGTTCTATCACTTAATACGTAGCGTACTTGTATCAATACTAAATATATTACATTCCAATTACCAACAAAGCAACGCACAACGCTCTATAAATCGTTCCGTTAAAATTTCAATAATAAAAATGTCCATTAAATTTCGAGTGTCCAAATCACCTACTCATGTTCCTGCGGTTTTTTAGAACGATGCACTGTTGCTACTATAGTATATTGTCACTACACTGTCACTTTAACGAAGCTAAAGTTAGTCATTCAATTTAGAACAGTAGTCTTGGAATAGACACATCTATGGAGTCGCTAAGACCTGTAATGGAGCGGATCATATTAACGGTTATCCTCACGAGAATATATTGAAGTACTTCAAGCCAGCTGAGACGTAAGGTATGGGTATAGCCCCAGCATAATAATTAACAGATTGAAACATGAGATAGGCGATGTTCAGAAGCTATCACACTATTTCATTTGGATGTGTGTTTTGATTTGAATCATTTAATCTTGAGCATTGCTGAAAAAGAAAAGGAATTCATGATATGTTATTTTATTTATGATACAAAAAAATACTCCTAGTAAAAACTATAAGCAGGTTGTAGTGCGGTGGTGTGATGGTTTGAATGATAGATCCAAAGGAAACGCCAGAATTAGGATAATAGTAATGTAATATGCGTTTTAACAAGTCACTTTACATAGGTACTAATTATACAAAGGCAAAGCAAACTAAGAGCACAACTGACAACCGTCCGTTAATACGACAGTGGGGATCCGCCTGTCGCAACGTACACTGCTATCAGTGGCACTCGCTAATATCTCGATAAGGTCCGGTGTTCCGTACACTAATCGAGTCCCTGGCTAGATTAATTGTAGAAATTTATCAAACAATATTTTACCATAGACTATGTACACAAACTAAAGCGCGAGTTAGAATGACCGGTGGCGCCATCTATTATTTATTTCAGGAAGTTTTGTTCGTTACAAGGTTCTATTTTTTTATTTTCCATTCATTCAACAATTTCATACAAATTCAAGAACCTAATGGTCTACCCAGTACCTAATGGATTGCTGCGGTTAGCAACCTCGTGTCATTTCGTTTAGGACTGGACAAGACAATAATGAAATAGATAACAATTCATAAAAAATATTAAATATGTATTATGATAAATTATTTACCTCTTGTTTTCTTTCCCATGTTTTCATAGCAGTTTTATATTTTTCAAATTCGTGACACCAATTCGAATATATTTTTTGGTATTCATTACTCTTTTCTGGTGGCGAACATCTTAAAGAAAAATTAGATTTATAGTAACCATTTCATCAATTTATTAGATAGATTAATAGGTAGATACAAGCGAAGTCACAAAGATCGTAGTTATACCTGTGAGTATCAACAGTGATGTTGTAAGAACATAGTAAAGAACCACCCAGCCAGCAATCATATCTTCCAGCATCGGCTTCATTCACAGAAATTATTAGCAAACCATGTTCTGACGTCTCTATATATTTCTCTGGTTTACTGTAAAAAAAGAAACTATTAGTTACTAGGCATCACAATGTTTTGGCTACCCTAAATAATGCGGATTGCGATTTTTTTGTTTAGTATTTGCTTCATATTTTAATGAGAGCGAGCGATACCTAGGGGAAGCTTCTAGTATATATGAATGATAAACTTGCATACCCAGTGATTAATTTTTTATCTCAAATTCATTAAGCCCGCTTTTTTAAAGACTAAACTGTCTTTTTGGAAATCACACTCTTACTATTTACTCTATCGAGTAACGATTGTGGTAGTAAATTTGAATGTTACAAGCACAACCGCAATAAGCTCAGTTGGAAAGAGCTTCGGGACGATATTCCGAGGTCGTGGGTTCAAGTCCCGCTTGCGGCAGTTACTTTTTCCACCATAATTTAGTCTATTAAATCAATTAAAGTTGCATACAACGGTGCAGTATTATTTATTATACTTGTATTTATACAAAACTATATAAATACCAGGGATGTCGCGGATGCTGCTTTTTACACATCGGATGCGGATTTTTAAGATATTATGTAAATAAAGTCAATTTATGAAGAACTAGCTGTTGCCCGCGACTTCGTACGCGTGAAACTTAGAAATTAAACCTTAACTAACATAAGTTTACTTTTGCTTTAATTGCGTTACACACATTAACACTTAAGCTCGTCCAAATTTTTATTACATCATCAGTTGAATTTCACAATTATAAATTAGTAAGGATTAAAACAATGATAACTTATTTATTAATATTATTATTGAAATGAAATCTTACAATCTAAAGGATAGGTAACGATCACGTGTCGTTATTTTTAAGGGGCGCATTACTCAATGATATCAAACCCATGTCATTAACAGCAATTAATTCATAACTAATACCTATACTAATATTATAAAATTTCTGATTATATTAAAGATGATAAAGCTTGGGAGTAGGTTGCTCTGGAGCAATACATATTCTATATTGTAAAGTTATTAGCATTGTAAGTATAATTGACATTTCATTTAAAAATATTGATTTGATTAAAAGCTCTGCTGAGTTTCTTACGCCGGTTCTTCTCAGCAGATTGCGTCCTGAACCGGTGGTAGGGAAAAAAATTGAACATGTCATAAGCACATAATTTTTCTGAAAAATTGTGTCTGCGTGATTAAATGATTTTTCATTTCATTTCATTACCGATACAAGTGTGAGAGTAAAATGTTAGGCAAAAACAAAATGTTAAAATGTCCACCATGAGTTGATCCTTAAGTGGCTTACCTACATAAATTACGGTAATAATGTTACAAATTTATTGTAGTTTTTTTAAAATAGAGATCGTTACGTATTTAAGCTATGACAATTCATAACAAGGTACACAACTACACACAATGATCACTGTATCACAACAACATTTAAAATATATATCTGTTTATACGATAAGTAGCCCACATCGCAAACAAACACGTAATGAATTACAAGAAACAAATGATGATGAAAACTTGTCGAATCTTGTCACTAATTTCTTTACTCCCATTGGTCATCGTCATTTCTTCTCGTCGTTACTTGCATGATATTCGCATCCGCATGAAAATCCACAACCAATTAGTGCGGATGCGAATGCAGATGCGGACGTCCAAATCTATGCTTAAGTTCCGCATTTGCGGATGCGGATGCGAATATTCGCAACATCCCTGATAAATACTTACTACATGAAAAATTTTTTTCATTACTGGGCGAAAGTTTATATCAATAACGAGCACAACGCTCGAAGTTCCCCTTGCATTCTAATTGTACGACGGAACTGCGATAGGCGAAGATTTGGGAACCCTTTAATTAATGTTATACTGTGCGTGTTCAGTAACACTATTGTACGTATTTTAAATGCTATTTAAATTGTATTTATCTACAAACTGAATACTGCAATTTGGTAATAAAGTTGTTCAAGTGGTAAAAAGTTTTCGGATTTGGGGTACGTGTTCGGCGATTTATATCACGTGTAAAGGAAATTAGTGTCTATTTAATTGTTACTATGTCTTGTTTACAAAACCGTGCCAGATTTTAGAGATGTGTCTCTAAATTTTGGCAAGGGTTGTAGCGTTTAGTTGCAAATTTTTGTCTGTCGTAGAAGACACTGTTTCACTCTATCTCTGTCCAGCCCATTATCGTCCCACTCTTGAGCACGGACCTCCTCTACTTTAGGTCTACAATGCCGCTAGACTAGGCGTGTTGGTGCATGATTTAGTTTTGAATTTTCCGTCTATCACAGTAGATTTTAACTGCTTACAATATTCCTTAATTGGCTCTTACAGCACTTTGTTGACGAAATAGGGTGACACTTGTATTCGTAATCTTTCACCAGATAGAAGTACTTCTCTAGATTTTTCATTAGCTGTCTCTTATTATCTTACTACATCCTATAAGAAAGGCTGTGATATACGTATGCTCAATCCAACACCCTACGTAATAAAATTAAATCTTAATATAAATAAAAGTATTGAAAACTCACTTGAATGTGATAGGATGACGTCCTTTCTCTCTCGAATAATGATACCAAGTGACTGCTCTTGGCTGAAGTACTTCTGGCATCTTTACAAAGCTCCCTAAATGGAGACTTTGGCCCCAAGTCGCTGAGACACTCTTTCGTGCAATGGATGAATCACAAATATCTGCAGTCTCATTGGCTACGTCTTGGATGGAGCTGTACGTAAAAGATTATAAAATAGTTCAGCGTAGTTAATTTGGTTTATGTTGGATACTTTAACTATTAAATGGGCTTGGTTAATAATGTGACGGCATTCAAAGCATATGTGTCAGGAAAATAACAAACTTGGTACCGTGAATGGCGTTAGTGTTAAAGGTGAAAACGAAATGAGTTATTTTTTCCTTTATAATATACAGAATACCTCACAGTGTATGACAGTTCAAAAGATCTCGGTATAAGAATCTCTTAACTGGCCTAGTTAAGGTGTGATAAATGTAGGATTAATGGATCAGATAATTACCTAACTTATGATACTACCATTAACCATAATTTTAATGTAAAATAAACTGACCCTGGGACATATTCCCTGCAAACACCAGCATCCCTGTCCCAGCCACAATATGGATCGCGTGCGCATCTGACGCATGCGTCATATCGACGTGCGCATAGTGCCAGCCTTAATTGTAACACTCGTCGATCAGAAGCCGCATAGAGGGAGCCATGCATTCGTGATATTGCCATCGCCTGTAAAGATAATCAAATTAGGCGAACAAGCATATGACCTGCCTGATGGCCAATCACTATAGTCTATAGACGTTAAAACACCTAAGGCGTCACTATCACGTAGTCCCGATCCTGCAGAAATCTTTTCACGCTAATTTTCAAGTTTAACATAAATAAATTTAAATATGGTAGTTACTTGAATAGGTTCTCCAGGAGTGACGTCAAATATATCAAGAAGTGCTGACTGGCTGTCGCCGTTTCGAGTCCATTGAACAATTTTGTGTATTTTGCCCTCATCTGCAATAAATAAAAAAAGAATATTAACTTCATATACAGAATAATATGTAGGTATACCTAGAACGGGATTGAATAGGTACGTAAACGTTTTTTGTTCCTCTTGTTGCAAATTGTACACCAAATTATTTCCTGTGATTTTTTCATACTTTCAATACACTGAGTATTCAAATACCTATAGCATATTTTATCATTAAAATATACTTCAAAGCAAAGAAAATAGATAAAAAATGAATTAAATTTTAGTTATTCTTCATTTTACACAAGGATTGTAACACAACTTTTTGAAAGGATTTTGTAGGGCTTAGTATGATTTCATTAATTCGCGGTATTAATAACGAATAAAATTTTGGTAAATTAAGTCAAAATGACTAAGTATAAATACCACATCAAAAAACCTGCCTAAATAGTATTTACAAATTAAATAAAAAAGAAAAAGTAGTTATCAGGATTAGTATTTAAACCCGAGACATTCGGAATCAACTACCCTTAGCTTTGGAAATTTTCCGTCTTAAGCAGATGTTATCTGCTTATGATAATTGGACCATCCCCATGTAGCATATGTCACCACCCCATCTCCTCTCAAGGGTGCTGTAAAAGCCAGCTAAGGGATATTGCACACAGATAACATCGTCTGAGACAGACGGAAAACTCGAAAATAAACCCTGTGCCAAACAGTGGGACGTTAATGGGCTGGAGAGAGAGATGTAGCATATATTTTTTATGATTGAATGTCTTTTTCTTCCATACTATTCTATCAGACGGCATATCTGTTTTAACTTCTCTTTCTTTCATATTATACTCTTTCACACAGTCCATCCATGTTTTCTTTGGTTTTCCTCTATACCTTCCACGACGCTTGGTGGGTAAGATATCTTATTTCTTCCATGATTCAAGGGAAGAAATATGGTGGCAGCCGACACCACAACGAACTTAACTTGATTATAAAAACATTATGCTCATATATTAGGAGTAACATACCCAGAACATTCTCGAAACATATTTAATCTACTCAAATAATAATTACCAGTGACTATACATAAGTGACAAATATTAGGAATGCCTGAGGTTCGTCGAGTTCCACTTCAATTATCAACATCTTAGAGCTATATTATTGCTATTAATATTATAATTGAGTGCTAATTATTACTTAATGTGTATTATACGTACCGTCATAATGGATATACATTAAGTTTCATTTAGATTATTATCTTAGTTTATTAATGGCACTGGATAGGCTATATAAATTATGACGCATATATTTGTATAGTTTAAGTTTGTATTTATGGATATTAACACAACATCCTCTGGTCCCTAGTTTATCATTGCGCTTTACCATCCAAGGCTGCATGACTGCTTACCATCAGGTGGAATGTAGTCAAGCATCAACATGTATTATGTAAAAAAAAGTCTACATTTCTATGATTGTGTTATGGGTAATACAATAGTAATTTGTGGTAATTGCATTAAAGAAAATTCATAATAATATTTAATAAAACTCTATCATTATTGTTTTCTTAATGTGTAGAGAAAAAGTAAATACAATAATATTTTTATAGTTACTGTCCGAGACCTCGTTCATGTGAAATTAAGTAACCAGGGTTCAAAAAAATTATAGATGTCATTTTTTTCTTCGTGGTGAAGCACTTATTAAAAATAGCATCAAAATCTTTGCGTAGTTTTAAATATTTAAGCTCACATAGGGACATACAAAAGTAACGACTTTGTTTTATTGTAAGTAAACATTTTTTTTTATTATTTGTAGTAAGTAAATAAGAGCCAAAATAATTACGAAATAAAAAATTGGTCAAGTGCGAGTCGGACTCGCGCACGAAGGGTTCCGTACCATTATCTATGCAACATAAGGCAACGTTATTAGTATCGAGCAAGAAACGGTAAAAAAATCATGTTTGTTGTATGGGAGCCCTTAACTCTTTATTTTATTTTATTTTTAGTATTTGTTGTTATAGCGGCAATAGAAATACATCATCTGTGAAAATTTCAACTGTCTACCTATCACCGTTATTGAGATACAGCCTGGTGACAGACGGACGGACGGACGGACAGCGAAGTCTCAGTAATAGGGTCCCGTTTTTACCCTTTGGGTAAGGAACCCTAAAAACATCTTTTATACCCAATAGAGCCTTAAACGTATAAAATATTCATTGCCTTTGTAAACCTTTAATCGTGAATATGGCACCGACTTTGAACATTTCTTACGACTTATTCAAACAGATAAATGAAAAGGGACTTTTCAAACCAATGGCGTTAATTAATTTTATACCCTAGAACAGTACCTCATATTAATAAATGATATTTATATATTATCTTTATTAAAACAAAATACATTAATTTAAAAATTTCAAGATGTCATAAACATAGTCCTTTCGATTGAACTTATTTTTCTATGGTTTTACTTAAATAAAAATATTTCTATAACAGAAAAGAAGTAAGAATAAACTAATACCTATATAATACCCGAAGGTACAAAGCAGAAATAAAGTAAATCATACATGTATTGTGTACAATGGAAAAAATCCGAGCTTATTTTCCGAAGGTCACATAGAACAATCTTTGTACATACAATTGGCACGTGGCCACGAGCCTGTGAAGGCATAAAAACCTATTGTACATAAGGGAAAGATCACTCTCAATAGATTCGGTATGCAAGGTAACCACTCCCCATCCAATCAACTTTGACGAGTCATATTGCTAAATAAATAATAATAATAATTCTTTATTCCTCAAATACAAGATTGTTTAGTAGTACAGGTGTTTACAAAAACTGTTTATGAGAAATATTACAAAAAAAAAATTATAAGTACAGAGATGCGAGTGCGGTCCTGCATTACCTAAGAGTTTAGCCTGTGTTTAGGATACAGTCCCTATGATTGGCTAGTGCACATATTAAATGCATATTATTATTATATTGTGTAAGCAGTACTATTAATAAATACATATACATTGTAGATAGGTAATTTTGTAAAGGCACCACCAAGGCCTTGTAGGGGAGAAGGAGTAAAAAAAACGTAAGGTAATCAGCGCACAGAACGTATGCGCTATTTTCACATAGAAAAATATGTATGCGAAGAATGCGAACTAAACATAACCTTTAAAATACTAATAAATTTGTCACTAATAAAATTGGAAACTGGAATTCTTTCAAGTGTATAACTGTAATTTGAAGAATGTAAGTGGGCGTGGGTCAAAGTCAAAGTCAAAGTCAAAATATTTTATTTCAAGTTGGCATGTTTTACAAGCTCTTTTGAAACGTCAGAAACTAGGTGTCTGTTCCAAACGCGGATCCTATGGAGAAGAACAGACAAGAAACTCCATGGATTTTTTTTTTCCATTTCCTTTCATTTTTTTTTTCAACAATTTTATACATAATTGTATCAGGGGTGTGAGAATGATGCCGATCAGTACTATCACGACTAACTAAAACTAACTTTTTTAAAACTAAAATTAACTTAATAATAGCCTTGTTGGAGCAAATCGACCAGTCCCAACAGAAGGCACCCACACGAGTATAACGCACACATCCTGGTCCCACAGTGCTGGTGATATATAAGACGGGCCTAGTCTAATTCAGACACCAGCTACTCGCGTCTACTGATATGTTTTTTATACTATACGTCATTGAACACGATATTGTTTTATGTATTGTTACTGTTCTATTTCTTTTAAATACTGTTGTCCTATTTGTAATTTACACGTGACAAGAAATGAGAAAAAAAAATTTTCTTTACCGGGCCATGGTATAGTGCCTTAAGCCTGACCATGACCCAGCAAAGGGGTGGCCCCGCTATTCGGGGCCCGATTCGATGGGACGGACGTTAGGCCTCCCATCATGTGTGCGTGGCCTCTCACCAGAACGTTTGGTGGGAGGCCATCCGGCAAATTAGGTCTTGTGACCCGCCGCGTGTGTGCTCCACATGAGGAGAAATAAAAAGATATATACATATTATTTTCTAACACTTGCGCGACTCATCTGTTTAAATAAATAAATAATAATAATAAATAAATATTCATGGACATTTCACACAACGTCCTCCGGTCCCAAGCTAAGCTTATATGCTTGTGTTATGGGTACCAGAATACGGATATAATACATAAACTACTTTTCTTTTGTAAATACATACTTATAATACATAGTAAACACCCTTTTTAAAACTACTTTTTACGGATTTAGACGCGTATATTTGTTTTAAAAACAACATTCTATATCTCGCAATCCACACCTTCCTCCCACCTTGATGCGTTAAGTCGTTAACAAAAATCTTATAACGCTCTATCTATTGCGGGTGTTCTGTGACATAAGGTCACAGTTTCCAACATCCTCAACAACATGGCTGAATCAGGAGCGAATTAATATGCGACCCACGTATCTTAATAGCTAATTGGATTACTGGCATATAGCGAAATTACCTAACTGGGTTACGAACAATACTATAGGTACGTGTCTCAGTTGAATGTGTCGCGTTATAAGATGGAATGGGGCCCGTATTATTGTGTTCGTTAAGTTATAGCTGAAGCATAAATCAGTAATTATATTAGGACCCTTGTCGCTAATGAATGGTAAAACATTGATTATAGTGAATTCTTGCGTGTTATGTTCCAACTTAATGCTTATTACCGTAATATAGACGGTCTTGTTATAAAAACGTGTATTAGATTTTGTACGATTATATAGAAAGTTTTATTCGTTCAGTGAAAGCAGTAATTGTTGAATTCTAATTGAATAAATTACAAATCACTTCTAGTGCTTATAATGACAACTATTATTTTGCGACTAGTAACTAGATTAGCAAAATAATAGCTGTTTATATTATTAAAATTGTTAAAGTTATCGTCTGTGTGATGACGAATTATGAACACAAATGTCACCACACCATTTCCTCCCACGGTGCTGTAACACACAACTAAGGGAAAATTTATGTAATTTATGTAAGATTTTTAATGACACTTTTAACGAAACAAGATCTGTTATAAGCAACACTAAGCTCCATACGCTGTTATTTTGTACTGAAACCTACAAAAGCTATGAACATTGCTATGAATAAATTTGTATTTATCACCGAAGCTTATGTTATAAAAGCTATTAATAATATAACATGCACATAATAAATTAATTTGTGGATATATCTAATCTTTTGTAATAGTAATTGGTATTATTACTTTTGTAATATTATTTATGTAAAGTTGCCAAGTTTTGTATTCGTCTCTACTCTACCAGCACACAGATTTGAAACCTCATCAGCAAGTCTAAACTCTTAAAATCCACGAATAAGCTCATTCATATCCGCATATTCATATAAACAAATAGACACCTTAGTCAGGCCGGTTTATATACAATCATATCTAATATGTAAAATTCACGTGTCACAGTGTTAGTTACCGTACTCCTCCGAAACGGCTTGACCGATTTTCATGAAATTTTACATGCGTATTGAGTAGGTCTGAGAATCGGCCAACATCTATTTTTCAAACTTTTTTTTTTTAGTATGGCAAAACAGCGTTTGCCGGGACAGCTAGTATAAATATTACAGATAGAGTTGTAACAAACAAACACCAAATATTGAGCTCTACGGAAATTGGCGATTTAACGCTCAATTTTGACCTGCATAAGAACTAAATAATGTTAAAGACGCTTTATTTCTCTCTTTCCAGTCCATTTCTCGTAACGTTTCACTATTGGGCACGGGCCTCCTCCACCTTGGGAGGGATTATGGTCTGCTGTGCCGCGTTGACCAGGCGTGTTGGCACAGGGTTTATCTTCGAATTTTCCATCTCTCACAGAGGAAGCTATCTGTGCATAATATTCCTTAGCTGACTTTTACAAGACCCTGAAAAGGAAACGGGGTGATGCCAATTGTATTCTTAATCCGTCACCACACGGACTAGGTACTTTAAACATAGAACAAATGAGTCTTATGACTTGTTTTAAACTATCCATAATCATCCAGAAGACCTGAAATAAGCCCGTGTTTACTTTATTTTGTTAATCTAAATGAAATAATCACAAATAACTACATAGTGTGTGCCTATATGCTTACATAATACAGTGTGAATACGCAAAGATAAGACGACGTACATAGATACAGTTCTAACTAACACTGTAAATTTTCCCATTGAATTAATGGGATTAGAGTAATAAGTAACACGGTGAGACACAAGCTGACAGGCACATTGCTGTCGTACTGAGTGACGGGAACAACCACCGGTAATTATGTTCAGTGAATTTCGTGTAAGGAACTCTGTAATTGGTTTGTGTAGCTCTCAGTGAAGTAGATCGATCAATGAAGGTTTGATTTTAATCTGCTTTGTATTTGCGTATGGAGATGAAACTGATTAATTAGAATAATATAGATACATGAGGCATAGTTAAAATTAGGTTATTTATTAAAGAACCAAATAGACAGTACAGCTCGAAGAAGAAACTCGATGAAGTGGCAATGAATTAGCTATATTTATTAGTCAAAGAATAGAATTTCGGCTGAAATAGACGAGTAATGAAGACCACGTGAAGTGAAACACCCTGCAGATAGCCGAACAGATTACCTTAAAAATATTACAAGTTTGATCTGGACACAGAAATCTGACGGTCCGTGTATTGTAGTGCAAATTGATGATGATTATGAAGCCTGCTTAGTTTAGTCTCTCAATACTTTTGGTTGTAAAACGGATCGATTTTTTGGGAATATTATCTTAACAGATTTAGAGACTTAATAACAGGATGGGAACTATCTAGAACAGATTTGATAAACACTGATTCTGCACCAAATTGCGATATTAAATAGATTACATTACTCACATAACATAATGAGTTATCAATATATTCTCGTATTACGGAGTAAATATAATTTTAGTATGTTCCCTTACGTAAGTATCTTCATGTCAAACTACTAATATGTTGATGCGATAACAACGAGAACACGGGAAAGCATTCAACAAACTTGTCTCCAAGCAAATGTGGAGAGGCATGCCTATGAAATCTGTTTACCTTGTTTTAAGCTTAGGTATGTAGCATGTTATGTAAAAGTGAAATTTCCATAAATATTTTATTATTTATTACAAAGAAAATAGTTGGTAATATTATTTTACAAGTGACAGCACGGAAGAAAAATAATAGCTCGATGATTGGATGAGAAAACATAATAAGTACAAGTATTTCTGTTCTGGCTTTTAAAAGATTTGTTTAAATTACTGAAACTGACATACAAATACATTATGTATAAGTACGCGCGATCTCAAAGCCGCCTTGATGGTCTATAAATAAATTTACTTCTACTGATTAATTCCGATCACGGCCGGCCCTAGCAAAATAATTAAACAATCCCACATTGGATGTGGACGGACGGGTCTTCTCCCTAAAGACCTTTCTAGCCTAAACAATAACAAATTTCATAAGGAAACATCCACAGAAAATCGTTACAAGGAAATCTGAAATGTCAAAAGAAAACTACCGAAGCGTAGTCAGCAAAACCCCTCACGCATGTAAATAAGACGAATTAAGCGGGTGATTGCGTGAAAATAAGCGGAGTATTTTTATGGTTGATTAATTTTTACTATTTGACTTCTTTATTATTTTATTAATTTATGTGTTCTTCCTATGTTAAATAAAACCACAACGTAAATGAAGAAAATTACATACAACGTCACCTATTTATAATACATACACATGTGCGAGGTAATTCATCTGTGAAGATCTAAAATATTTTTTGGACTTCACTATTGTTCATAAATAATATAGAAGTTATAAATGCAACGCAATTAACTACTTTGAGAGACATCAAGTTATTTATTGTATGTACTGTTATTTCAAAAGCAATAATAAACCGGGATTCAATAAAATTTTGCATCGACAGGATTACACAATAAATTCTTTTTTTGCAATCCTTGAACTATATTATATATATTATATTTTGTTAGTATAAAAAACACAAAGTAGCTCTAACATCCTTATAGCTTTTATAAAAAGTCTACGTTTAACATATAGATTTACCAGTTCGAGGGCTCCCCCAGACTAATGTTTACACTGTGATTTTTTTACCTCTTGTATTTTATTATTACGGCACCTGCAACTAAATTTACTGTTTAATATTTTAAGATGAAGGCATTGCAAATTTGTAGGGGAGGTGTCACTCGAGAATTCCGCATAATTCTAAAATACGGCCTGAAATTATTCCTAATATTTCGTTTATTCTGTTACACGTTATCTATACTAAACTTATAAATAGCAAAATTTTGTATTTTTCTAGCGAATAAACTCAAAAAGTACGGGATGAATTTCGATAACTTCTGATATCATTTTAATGTAATGTAATAAATAAACTAATGTTACATTATCTCTGAGTAATATACATATATATTTTCTGCGTGTTTTGTGTTAGGTTAGGTTCTCAGCCTAATCATGTCCCACTATTGGGCACGAGCCTCCTCCACATCGGGAGGGTACTTTATAATAAATAAAGATATTATAGTGATTTAAAATTTCACGAGTACGAAGTCACCAGCAATAGCTAGTTTTTTCTAATATTAAAGTCACCTGGACCTGTATTTATGTACCGCGAGGGAAAACTGAAAATGAATTTCATAGACAGGCCAGATACATTCGGCGATTGTCGTATGCACGAATTCGACAAGGACTTTTATCAGGAATCGCAATATGTATTTTATAGCTGTCGTAAATCGAAAAACGTGGCTTTTTAACGTTTGCCTACGAGCACTTCGTTGACTTTTATGAGATTTCTCCCAAGACATTTTTATATAAAGGAATCTTGTGACCTGATTTTATCTTTTCATCGGTATGATAATTATTATTTTTAGCGTAATCCCAAAATTTTCTATAGAGCTATAAATATTCAGATATATTTATTGTATCTTGTTTCCTTAATGATTATAGCACTTTATCAATAAAATCAACTGAAAGAAAGATTTACATTTTCTTGCTCATTAAAATCATTACAATTAGATTACATTATTTGATAAAATATTAAAATATTATTATTTTTGTTTTTGTATGAAAAGATCAGTAAATTGTGTTGCATTTGAGAAGCAATTTAGAAAATCTCGCGTTCACACAAACACAAAGCAATTAGTTTATACCTATAATTAGCATTCAAATCGCGTTCAGCGGGAATAAACATTGATTTTTTATTTCCCCCAAAGCTAGAGGGACGCCGTGGTTCCGGATGAGATTGGGAATACTAATGTGTTCACTTTTGAACGGTTATTCGCGCCCCGCTAACGGTGCCCAACGTTTTTTGCATAAAACATCTCATCAAAGGATTGCTAAGGTCCCGCAGTATATTGAATATCAAAAGGTGAACGAGAAAGTTTCAGAAGGTACGAGCGGTTGCCGCATCCCTAATATTGGCCAATGTGAAAGGTTCTTTTAAAAATACACCATTATTACATGTTTGGAATACCAATAAGATCAAAGACTACATGTTTATTTGCCCATAATATTTGATAATAATAATTGTATAACCAATACAACTAAACTATTACATATCCCCGCTAATAACCGAGTATTTTCCTGTATCACTCACTTCAGCAATGATAAAATCATGACATAGAGTAGTCCACGGATTAGAATGAACACTTATAACGCGGTTTTGTAAATTCTGAGCTCTCAGCATTCTACTATTCTAGTATTCATACCAATATCAACAGTAGGTACATGTTCAATTGTATTTTCAAACCATCCAGTAAGCCGTTAAATATAAAACCAAAATTTAATACAAATCTGTAGAAAAACCATACGTTTAACCAATACCAACACTATCGTATAATTAAAAAATATCATTATGTCAAGATTAATAAATCTAGATTACATAAACTTAATTTGTTTAAATTATCTTAGATATTTAATATTATATATTTCAATTGTCAAAAACACAATACCTTCGATAAATTTAACTAGGTATTAAAAAAATTCTTTAAGCTAGACTTGATCAAAATTGAACGCCTAGTTTCGAACAAAGCCACGAAGACAAGGTGTTACGAACTATAAATTACTTTGGAAATTCTGTTCCGGCATATCGTACCGCAACTCGGCTATAAATATTGTTCATTTTCGTCCTGTGGGTAATGCACGTCGATGAAGCACGGAGTTATGCTGCATTGGGGATAGAGCTATGCAAGTACGGCAAAACAGGAACTTTGCACGATTGTAGTCACTACGGGAATGTATACAAATACCTTGGTATACCATCACTTCTCTTTAAAGTCATAGATTATTCTGATTCTGATTTTCAAGAATGTAAACAATGTTATTCTATACTAATATTAAAAAGCTGAAGAGTTTGTTTGAACGCGCTAATCTCAGGAATTACTGGTCCGATTTGAAAAATTCTTTCAGTGTTGGATAGTACGTTTATCGGGGAAGGCTATAAGCTATATAGCACTACGTTGCAACTAATAGGAGTGAATCATCAGTGAAAAATATAAAAAAAACGGGAATTAAATTCCACGCGTAGGAAACAGGAACACTTTTGCTTGATGTAGATGACACTTCGAAAAACACTATCTTAGAAAGAAAGAAAGAGAAATAGCGAGCGACTAAAGCTAATCTTGTATTACTTCATCTAGGTTTTTACAGGTTTTTATCTAAGCGACATGTAATCTCTATACTGCTTTAAATGTGGAGCCATCCCGCCCGATTGTAGCCACTACTGGAACTTGTAAACCTTAATATTCGCTATACCTCACTTATACACCTTAACATATCATTTTGCATGGACCGCATTTCATGTTTATGGCAAAACTTGAACTTCATGCACTTAGGCAAATGGGTTTCCGATACTTATAAGGGGTAGGTATAATATACGTTCGTAATACTATATTTTATACAACCTAAGTTATTTTATAAATTATTAATGTACCCGTTAAATTTGGGTACCTATCATGAATTACTGTATAGTTAGTATGGTTATTCAACAATATAAATAAAATTAAATGAATTATGCCTTTACGTCTGGTACTGAATTGAGAATTTATCCAATTTTTGGTTAAATTTACTAAAAGTATTTAAATAATCACGCCATAGGTATATGTGATTTCGATAAATACATTTTTTTTATAAGACTAGGGTGACATACAAGCTTACGGCTCGCCTGATGGTAAGCGATTACCGTAGCCCATGGACGCTTGCAACACCAGAGGGACCTCTCACGCGTTGCCAACCCTGTAGGAACCTATAAATAAATAAATATTTATGGACATTTCACACAACGTCCTCTGATCCCAAGCTAAGCTTATTATGCTTGTGTTATGGGTACCAGAATACGGATAGACTTTAAATACTACTTTTCTTTTGTAAATACATACTTATAATACATAGAAACACCCAGACGCAAGTTTGTTTGTGTGAATATGCAACATTATTAGAAATGTTTCACTAACCAGCTAAAGAAAATGGTATAATATAATAATAATGTAAATAATTATATTGTTATTGATTGAGTGTTTATTTATCAATAGTATTAGCTTGGGAAAATCCATACAACGCATGGGTATTTATAACCAGATAATTTATTTATTTTAATTCTTTATTAACTTCTTAAACACAAATGTAGTACAAAAGCGGACTTAATGATAATCATATAATTATGATTATCATTAGAAATTGTTTTACCTTAATAGGTAAAACAATTTCTGCTATACAAAGCGAAATAAAACTCAAAATAAAAATCATCAAAGAACTAAGAGTTATGATTCCAAACGCGCATAATTACATCATCGAATTGCTGTGATGTTTTAGCGGGTTGGTGGTTTAGCCTTCTGTGAATTTTAAATCGTTTTTAATAGGTACGTTGGACCACATGATATCAAAGCAAACTGCTATTATGCAATTAGATTTTCTCTATTTCTATATACTTCCTATATTTAGTTTGTATTACTGTTGCCATTTTATTAAAAATGGCTGTGTATATACATTTTTATGACAGGTTTCGTAATTAAAACAAAAATCAAATTTATTTGGTGTCTTTTAAACTACCTCGATATTTAGTCGTAATGTATAAAGAAATTAGTGATTAAATTCTATTCTTTTTATATTTACGCGAAGCAATAGTGTATGACAAAAGTGTATGATTTTACAGCTTACAGACATGAGTAAAAGCATAGCAAGTCTGAAAAATTAATTACAGAGCCAGTGAGGAAAAATAATCTCCACTTAGAATTATATTGTTTTGTTGTATAAGTATTCGACCCGTGTGGTGACGGATTAGGATACTACTACTGTCACTATCCCATTTCCTCCTCAGAGTGTAGTAAAAGCCTGCGTGAAAACTCGACAATAAACCGTATATTAACACGCTTGTTCAGCGCGGTACGGTATACCATAATCTCTCCCAAAGTGGAGTGCCAGTGCCCAACAGTGGGACGTTAATAGGTTGTAGAGGAGAAGAGAGGAGGATACGTATTATAGGTATACACACGTACGCGAAATCGCCGTTTCATATTCATACATAGAACCATATATTATGTACACTCTTACCCGCCTTAAAAATGTTTTATTGTATTTGTTATAACAAAAATCAGTCTTTATGCGAACCACTTTGAACATCGCCTAAACATTATTCTCCTTTTAAGTTCTTACCTTGGACGCGTACATAAAGATATGAGGTTCTTTTGTCTTTTAGAACAAACGCGTCGTAATTACGTTTCAAGTTGTTAACAGGGCCTGTATTCATGCGATACGTTAGCATTAATATGTTCGTTTGTTTACAAAGGCGCCCTTGATACTAAAGAGTCACGGCGTCTACTCTAACTCAGTGAATTTAATTAACTTCGTTAACTTCTAAATACTCTTAACGTCTTTGATACCTCCATTCACTTTCATTGACAAACACGATCTCGGGGGTGTGTACATGACAGTCACTGTCAAACTTTTATCAATGTCGGGACCGCGCAGAAGTTGTCTGGCAACATTGATATAGGCGCTAGGCGTGATAAAACAAACGAAATGAACCGAGAGATGGTGCCCGCATTGCGGGAGTATCACACACTCATTTCTCATTGTCGGAAACTTTCCTTTAGTGCAGTTTAATGCATATTATAATGTAAAAAGCACTCAAAATTGAGTAAGCGCTGGAGCAATATTGTCGCGGTGGATACCAGAGCACGGCCTCATACTTTATTGAAAGAGTAAACTGTCCTTTTTCATATAACGCCTCGAGCGCTTTGTGACGGCATTTCGTACAACTTATTCTACGCTTCTATGTAAATAATAGTGAACTGTAAGCGCCACGAATTTTCGGTGAAAACGTTAGCCTTTTCTCTACTATTTTGAGTATAGGCTTTTATAATAAAGTATTGCCTATTATGCAGCATGGTTGGTGCATAGTTTAGTTCAAGTTGTATTATCAAAAGATGTTATTACTAGTAGTAAGAGCACTGCCAACTAGTCCTAGAATATAACTAAGTTAAGATTTGGGGTACAAGTTAGTGTAATTATAACAATACGTGGCTATACTACTTGGGGGTACGTCAAAGGTAAGGTTTAAACAATTTAATATTCTACACACAAGCATTTGAAAAGCCAACTCTAACATTGCTTCGCTTTTCGTAAAAGTTGTTCCGTAAACGAACCCCCCTTCGTTAGATATCTACGTGAGTTAAGTATCAGGGCGTTTCTGTTGTGAACGATTTTCGTAGAAAATTGCTGAAAATTGCAACAACATAAGCGAAAATTACCACTTGGAGGTATTATTTAGAGAGGCGGTGCTGTTTAGTCGAATTTATAACATAAATGTTACTAGTAGTTTGACCTACATTGAATACATGACATGAGTTATAATGCAAATAGAAATAACTGACTGTATCTCTTTTAATCGGATATTTTACATTCGATTTTCTTTTGAGACAATCATCTTATATGACGCTACATGTCGCTAAATATCTATTTTTGCTACCAAGGGAAACTTAACAACATCCTATATGAAGAAAATATTACTTTAATTAGTTTAAATTTTTACATAATATAAAACAAAGTCGTTATTTTTGTTGCGGTTTTTTTCACATACATTACAGATTGGTTTATGACGGTGGCTATTTTGTATAATTTATTAAGGTTTGGTGTATATTGGAGGTTCAATAACTATTAACGCAGGTGAAATCGCGGGCATTAGCTAGTTATGATAGACATATAACAAGAGAAATGTGGTTAACATTTATTTCTAGAATCAGAATTACCAATCATTAAATCTCGTAGCGACTAGTATGTAGACACTATGTAGCACTTATGCTACGTTAGGTGCTACGAAGTTGTAATAATGTTTATATATCGAAAGTTAGTTGTCATAGATAACAGAATAAAAACTTAGATAAATTTTGATAAACCTAGACATATTTAATCAAAAAGATAAAATGATATAAACAATTATTATTATCAAATTATATTACACACTAATAATGTAAATCACAACATATTTTTAACAATATATTATTTTGTGCATTCAGCGTGTATACAAACTGATTACAGAAAATACTTTTAGGAGTTTTAACGCAAGCTTTTCAATAGTTAATAAAATACCGACGCATCAAAAGCGCTTAATAATACAGAATATTCACACGCTATTTGCTATAAAGCTACTATGAAAGTCTGTTTTCAGACAAAATTGTCTGTTTCATAATTTATTGTTGAATAGAGTGAGATAGATATACTAAAGGCATCCAGACGGACTTCGTGTCCAACTGTCACGAGAGATACAAACATACATATTATGTGCCTGTCTGCCACTTTCACTGCTACCATTTTTTAATTTCCCAATGGGAATGTACTTTTTATACCGGAATTTTTATGACATTTATGTCTTTTTATACAAATGTGGTATGTTACTTTGTGTTTCTAAAACGCTAATTGTTTCAAGAATAGCATGTGGGTGAATTATTTTCATTTCATCCTTATAACAGCTTTTTGTTAGCCGGAATGTGAAGCATAACTGCCAGACTGCTAATTCATTCTCAGACAACTTGTGCCGTAATAAACGAATTTCGCTGGTATAATAATAAAATGCAGACATTTTTAGAAACTAAGTATGTAAAATATAGTTAACTTGAATTTTGACTTTTTTAACATTTTTTCATACCTATATCGTAATCGGAAAATTTATCTACACATTACTCTCATTTCTCGATTGAAGTTTTAGTTTAAGTTTGGTCACAGTACTGCGTTATTTTCAGCTTATAGTACTGCCCAAAGATACTTATAGAAAAGTTTATGTACTTACTTGTGCCAGCATAATACACGGTGTATTCAAGTGGATGTCCCATCATGTCCACCTTGACTCTGTCCACTACCAGTCTTGTGAAAAAGAGGTCTCTTTTGTAGTATATCGGCTTTTCATTTTCATGGGATACTGCACTATCCATTAATGGGTGAGACCTATTAGAAATAAGAAAATTAAATTTAGTCACTGATATTACTCACATACTTTAACTCAATTCCACAAGGTTGGTAACAAATGTACAATTAGGCCATTATTTTCGAACATCGTACTACAAAACCTTTTCTACACATCTTTTTGTCTTAGACTTTCTGATGCTTTTAGGCTGTTATTGCATTTGTTTTGTTAATTACAGGTAAAATAAAATGCAATGTTTTTAATAAACTTATAAAATGTATAAATAAAAGACGGACGGGCCTCGTGGTCTAATGTTTCATATAACGGACTGCCGCTCACGAGATCTCGGGTTCGATTCCCAGTCAGGGCAATCATTTGTGTGATGTTTGTAATTGTCATACAAGTGTTTGTACTGCGTCTGGGTGTTTACTATGTATTATAAGTACCTATGTATTTAAAAAAAAAGTAGTTTATGTATTCTATCCGTATTCTGGTACCCATAACACAAGCATAGAAATATACCTTACTTTGGGACCAGAGGGCGTTGTATGAAATGTCCATGAATATTTATTTATTATTATTAATATTTATTTTTCATAGCTCAATAAGAACTTAATTTAGATAACTAGGTATTATCTAGTTTTGTGACAATGCTTCTTATACATTTATATTCATATAGTACAAAATAAATGATTTGTAAATGTAACCAGTTTAATAATAGAAGTCACTGTGAGAAACAGCGGAAACATTACAAGCATATTCATAACAATGAGGTCGTGTCTGATGCTTGACAATCGCAATGATAATGTCTCCAGTCACATAATACAGGCCTTTACATCGACGTTGAAACAAAATACTATTCATTTAATTAAAAATCTCTACTCTCGTTATGAATAAAAATGTTATACTATTTTCAGCAGACTGGTTCAGGTGAAGTGTTAAAATCTCAACGTTTCCACATGAGGATCATGGAAAAGCGGGAAAAATAAAATAATTGAACGCTCTCGGGATGAGAGCGTCGGATAATTAACAGGACGTGTCGCAGATAAAAGTGCCTGTATATTTCAATGAGTGTGGAATTCTGGAATCGCTAGAGACTTCGAAAGCGTCGTGTTTCGCGTTTTTAAGTGACGATTTTCTACTTTGTTTATGTCCAGCGCTTGTTATTATAATGACAGTTTCGTCTTTGGTTCGTGTTGCTTATCTGTTAGTTTAGAAAACAAATTTATTTTAGTTTTGAACAGATTAACTAGTGAATGAATAAAGAATCACTTAAAATGCGAATTTAATTAGTTTTTATATATCTTACCTATAAACCATTGGCAATGACAAAGCTTATGAGAGCCTTTTGTTTAATGCATCTAGAGAAAGTATTTACTTTAGAAAAGATTTACTTATATAAAATTACATTAACGGATTTAGATGCGTATATTTGTGTCAAAATCCGCAAAAGTGGTTTTATTTAAACATATAAGTCGCGCAAGTGATAGAGAAACATTTATTTATTATTAACATTTATGATATATTTTTTGTTTTTTCTTCTTTCAGGCAAAGTTCTTTAATTAATATAAATCTCGTTTACTTCAACAAGATCGTTGCCGTAAAATACATTACTATGTTGCTCATAAAGGACATTTTCATCGACTTATATTATTCTTTAGCTGGAAATTCCATCACCGTTTTTTTTTTTACATGGGGAATGCATTGTCGCACTTCGCCTATCCAGTTGCGGGGGCAACCTCCGGGCTTCGTGTGGGACTCCCGGCGGCGGCCGGACTACCCACTAAACCCCATGGTGTTTCTACGCGCCCAGAAACCCAGGCCGTGGTAGTTACTCAGGTATTACCACAACAATTCCATCACCGTGGGATACTGGCACTTGTTTTAATAAATTTATTCTTATTCTTTATTGTACATATATAATACTAGCTGACCCGGCAAACGTTGTTTTGCCATACTAAAAAAAAAAGTTTGAAAAATAGATGTTGGCCGATTCTCAGACCTACTGAATACGTATGCAAAATTTGAGAAGAATCGGTCAAGCCGTTTCGGAGGAGTACGGTAACTAACACTGTGACACGTGAATTTTATATATTAGATATTTACAGAGTTTTAAATTTAAATCTAATGTACACAGGCGAGCTTAATTCACTATGATATTTTCTTCCAGCAAACCTTATTGCTACGTAATTTGTGGAAGATGGGCACGTAATGCACAACAATAAACAAAAACAAAGTTAACTCAAATACTTACTACTTAAATTGTTACAATTTACTTATTTCTAATATATCAATACATAAACACTAATATTTACACACGATTACCTAATGAAATACATATTTCAAATAAAGTTACTATAAATAAACTACATACACAATACATAAATATAATATCAACTTATAGCAATGACAAGAAATAGTTCTTAATTCTCCTTTTGAAGATATGAAGAGATGTACTGGCTCGTATCGAATGTGGCAGAGAATTCCACAAACGAATTGCACGAACAGTAAAAGAGCCACCATAACGGCTGGAAGTATGAAATGGAGTTTTGAGAAGCAGAGAAACAGTAGTGCGGCAAGGTCAGGAGCATTAGAATTATGAAGAATAGAGTAGAGTAGACAAAGAATATAACATTCTCGACGCCGACGAATAGGCAGCCATTCTAACTGTGAGACATGGTCATACTTCCTGAGGCTGAATATAAAATTTGTCACCCATCGGAGCATATTAGCATTTTATTTAAATTAAATTTAACTAACCTTATAAAATTGAGTACAGTATCTGGCAATGATGCTGTATCATTTACACAGGTACCAGGTCTTGGCTCTGGTACTTTACTGCTGATGACTGGTAACCATGCAGAACTGGAAGAAGCTTGTTCTTTGAATTTTCCTTCAAAGGCTTTTTGGATATCTCCAATAGTAAATGTACAGATAGCAGAGCCCATCAGACCGGTAGAAGCAGTTGTGAAAACACCGTAGAAACGACTGTCGTCACCTGGTACTTTGTAGATGCTTTCTGTTGAAATAAAAATGTAATGTACAGTCACGGTCATAAACGCAAACTACTTCATGCAATTATTGTTTAGTAACTACACCTCAATATCCAATATCACATTCTACTCGTGATCAGATTGAACCGATAATTTATTTTCGTTAACTAAAACATGATTCTTACTCATATTACGCTCAAGTTTTGTTTCAGAACCATTTATACAACATGCAAATATCAATTATATAAAAATACATTTTCATCAATATTTTCTTAATATTACTTTTTATTTCTTTTCTAGAAATACTCCCAATACCTAACAAATTACTTGACAAATAACAAACAACACTCGTAGTCAAATAGAAATCCAAGAAATGATTCGCAAACGTGAAAACGTAATTGCCTTTGAACGGACATGTAAATAAAATATCCAGTACAAATACTAAGTACTTGAGTACCTATTACATTCTCATGTTAAATGCAAAAGAGGTGATGGGGCCGCGTGAAAAACGTTCCGAGGAACCCTAAACGTGGAACCCCGTCCCGTTAATATTAAATGAATAGTCTGGGAGAACCAAATACGAAGTGCACAACAAAATCGCCTCGTTCCGTTAAATTTAACATTGCACTTCTAAATTTGAAGCTGCGAATGTTTACGATTCTACACGATAATATTTATATGTAAGTAAGGGTAAGAGGTTCGAATACTGGGTGAATATTTTATAAAACACATGAGTTTTCTTCTGAAGTTACTGAAATGGAAAATTATTACGAGAGTGTTTTAACATAGAAACTAATAGGTAGTATACATTCTATTAAACTAGACGTTTGCAGGAGACATATTACTTAATACTGTGAAGCCTCTGCTTTACATAAACCTTCTTCTTGCAGAACAATTCATTTATTTCCCTTCTAGGACTTGTTACATTTACAAAAAAAAACATTTAAGGCTTTATAAATAATTGTATTCTTTTTAAATTCATATTTGTTTCACAATATCTATTTTTTCATAATCTTTCAATGTCCTCTCTTGTCCCCTCTAATCTTTTCTTTTTTTTCAATCCTTTTTTAATATTTTCATTACTTTTTTAAAAATAAACCATATGTGGCCTGTATCATTGAATAGGTTATATTCAATGATCACGACCTTTACAATACATAACACAGAATAGTATACATATATTATGTATATAGAAAAGTTTTAACAACTTAAAATAATGTATACGAATATGTACGTCTTTTTGACTAGGATATTATTATAGGATAGTTTTCCTAGCTTAAGAGCCAATGGTCATATATTATTATATTACTCTGATTTTCTCTGTATTTACTTAGTTTACGTGTATAGTAGTATTGTTGTGATTGTGAAATAAATAAATAAAATATTTCAAAAATGCAAATTAAAATTTTTAAAAAGATATTTTTAAAGTTTATAATATGATACTTACGTATTTCGTTGAAGTAAAATGGAAACTCTCCAGGTATACTGCAATTCAATCTCGCTTTCAAATAAGTAGCCCAATTTTGACTTAAGATATTCTTCCCACCAGTATCTCTCTTACAAACCCTGGCTACTCTGGAATAGACAGCCTTACCACAGTTGATATACTCCACAGCAGTTTCACGGAAGAAGAAAAGAACATAATCACCAACGTCAAATGATCCCACGAAGTTTGGTTCTGAAACAAATTAAATAAATTAGTTATTTTATTTTATTATTAATTATAATAGTTTATTATTATGTTAATTTGACATCCCCGTGATCTTGTGGTTCAAGTAACGGACTGCCGTATACGAGGTCGCAGGTTCGATTCCCTCAGAGGACAGTTATTTGTATGATATATTCATCACACAAATATTTTGTATTGGGTTCAAGTATTAGTACGGGATCAAGCTGATTTTCAGTGAGTAGCTTTATTTTGATGAGACGCCCAATAATTTTCTATACCAAAGTATATTTTACCGTAGTATATTTTTAGATACGAATTTCCAAAAAAAGACAAGCTACCTATTCCTATCCGGATTTTGAGCAATACACTTAATATTGGATGAGAGGACGTGACAGGAAAATATCCTTATTTAGTAATTAAAAAATTAAGAAAAATTAACTTTAAAGTACATGTATATTGTAATGATACCTGTAAGTTATATCTATTAGTAAAATTACTTTCAAACTTTTATATGTAACTACTAACAACACTAATATCAGTTTAATAGAGCATTGTCAACTAAAATTATAATAGTCACGTTGCGTATAATAATTTTGGGAATTATGAATATAAATTTTGTACATTTGGGCCAGTACGGGCGCGCGCTCCCACAATCGCAGTTAATACTGTACTATCAAATTGCTGTTATGTCGTGTGATATGCAATAAATATTAGATAGAGCCATGGGTGACAATTATGCCACGTGGGACGTTCATTGCTGGCATTAATAAGTACTTATTTGTTGGTCTCATAATGAAAACGCCACGTGTCACGGATTACAGAATACGGACGTGCGCCTTACTAGTAATATCTTTATTCATTGTAGAATAATATCATCCATACCATACGCCAGAACGATAGCTAATATAATAGGAATAAACTTTAATAAAGTTTCACATCTTTTAAAATAATTACAGTAATAAATTTTCGTATGAAATTAAAATTATTGTGCCCTGATTTAGAAGTTGAACTACGCGGTACGTAAAACGTATATTGAAATGCTGTACCTAGTTAGTATATATCAATAAAATGTATGTGATAAAATGACTTAATAAAATAAGTTAATTGTTGCAAAGCTACAGAATGGAATTTAATGATATCTTTACTTATTATAAAACAAAGTCGATATATTTGTATGTACCTTTGTTCATATGTGATCTTCCAAACTGCGCAACGGATTTTGATGCGATTTTTTGTAATAGATAGAGTTCTTCAACATGATGGTTTTATTGTATAATTTGTTTAGGTTTTGTGTATAATTCGAATTTTAAACGTGTGAAGTTTCGGGCCATGGCTAGTATTACAATAAAATAGCTTACAAAATGATAGTGATACTACCTACTTACGGCTTTTCATCTTTATGAACTGCGAATAAAATCGCCGTGTAAAATATAGTTGTGTTATACCTATGTCAAATAAGAATTAATAACACTAATCGTTACGAAAAAATCTTTTTGTAAGCAGCAAATTTCATAATTTCACTACTATAAGACTTAAACTGCTGTCAAATTCAGCAGCAGTTTACGATTTTAACTAAGAAACAAAATGAATAGGTACTAAAAGGGCAGCCCTCTCAAATAAAAATTAAATGAAAATAATTAACTGTTAGTGGGATTCGAAATGCTAGTAATAAATAGCGGAGTGTAATGAACACGACGATATGAAATGATAATGAAAATTAGGCGAAATTTGCCTAAATTCATATACCAGTTTAATTTCTATTTCGGTAGTAACAAATGAACGAGCCCAAGGGTTAGTCGCCAATTATTCGAATACGAATTTTGAACCAAAATCAGAACATTTGTTCCATTACAGTACAAAGATATTATTAATAAACATTAATTTTCTTTAGGACTGCTTTAATTAACTAAACTGTCTCTAGTTTAATATACTTACCTATACATTAAAGTATTTAAGAAAATGTACTAATTTGTAGCTAAAAATTATTATACCTTTCCAAATTTAATTAAAGTTCGTTATTTAAAATAAGTGTATTATTGTTAGGTATTCCATTTTTAAAATAAAATACATTATAATGTCTTTTAATCAATCAACAATAATACTACTACTAACACTGATATAGCTTTTAAAATAGTTATAAGAAACTACAGAGCGCTAATAAGAGCTATATTTTTATAGCTTAGAGGTATTACGAGTTTAGCTAGGAGGTATTAAAAAAAATCGCAATTAAAAAACTAGAAATCTAAATAGTTTATAGTTCAAATTCTTTACATCGTAGCATTGTACAAGCTTACAGCCAGTTTGATAGAAAGTGGCCTGGGTATGTCACCGACACTGCAGACATCTTTTAATTATTTTTTTGAAGAGTACCATGCCACCTAAAAATTAATATATTCATATTGTTAATATTATTGAATTTCATTATTAAAATTTCATTTCCGTTATTTGGAGATATAAATGTATAAGTAGACAGTACATGTTGCTCATTAGAATGAAAACAGTTCAAATAGCATTGTTTAATCGCAAACAGGCCAATTTCCGTGTAAATTGTGTAAACACTGATAATTGTAACATTTGTTCTAATGATTACCGGTTCGCGTTCCGCTTATTGGATAGCCACTCTTTGTTAACCAGCAATGAATACGCATGGAATTAATAGCGATAACTATTGAAGCCAGTCGTCTAAAGCTTATATTGGTAGAATGATTATGACGTCATGACATTTCATGAATGCGTTGTGTGTTGATCTGGTACAGTATGAATGTGAGAGGATAATTTTTTTTAAAGATCAGTAATTGATGACAGAAGTATGGCAGAGTTAACGACAACATACTATCGTAACTATAAGCCAAAATTAAGAAATTCTGTTATAATTATTATTTACATCGTGTAATATGGTATATACTAATTAAATATCTGCTCATCATTTTCGAGGCATACCTACTATAACGTTGATCTAAAAAAGTTAAAAACGTAAATAATCCAAAAAATATTTAAAATTAATAGTTTTGTGATTAAAATTAAAGATGAAAAGGTTAAGTATGTAGACGTTAACAATAAAATGGAAAAAGCCTAAATGAATATTAAACAAAAAACTTACTGTCAAGCCACTTCGAATCATATTTCAAGGTTCTCTTGAAAGCAAACTCTCGTCTCCCCGTTGTTAGGTTGTGAAGATCTGTTCTGAATATGACAGTGTCAGCCTTGGTAAACTCCGCGTTTGTGCCAGAGTATAAAGCTGGTAGACTTCCAGGGTTGCCTTTTTCCACCCACAAAGCTGTAGAATTATCAGCAGGATCATAGGGACATTTTGCAACCCCCATACCAATTCCTGGCACGTACTCGTGGCGAGGCAGGTGCGTTAGATTCGACTGTAACAAGAGAAAATTTACATATATTTGAGTAATTGTGGAAATTTTAATTAAATATAAATTAGATTATAGGTATCTTTGAAATTATGTATAACTTTTATTACGGAAATACTTTGAAATTCACTAGAAAAAGTCTGAATTTTCACCAGCGTTTAAAATTACTGCTCTGCTCTTTGGTGATTATTTAAGTCTTATGTGTTTCTATGATCTATAAGTTATACAGCTGTATAGTTTTATTGAAATCCATTCAGTACTTGTTGCGTGATAGATTGTTGATCTATCACGCAACAACTACTGAATGGATCATCCTTACATACATTCTTACAAACTTTCAAGTTTATCATAATATTGGTTGTATTATGAACATAAATAGATTTTAATAATATTTGTCATCCATCGTTATAATAACATATTTAAATATGCAGGCATTTAAGGTAGCTTCTAATTGGTAGATATTCAAAATGGATAATAGTCATTTAATATTTTATTACAAAGCACACGCAAATATCGTAAAAAGTCCTAATTAATTGTACATATACATAATTGGCTTACATTAAATATGTTATTATGTCAACTGTAAAATTTAATCTGATCCGTGAGGTAATGTTCAAAGTATTTATCCTCAAAATTGTTTGTGCATAAGGGTGTGCGTTTTAGTAAACACGTTAATTAAAGCTTTGTAACACCCCAATTTATCGAATTCTAGAATAGGAACCACTGAGGGTGAACAAAAACTTTCCAAAAATATTAAAATTTCTATTGTTCAACGTTTCGATTTTATGCGCCATTTATCAAAAATATCTAAAAAATAAAACGTAACGAGTGAATTTATGCGTTTCGAAGTCAGTAACAGTGCACTGGCCAGTCGTCCACCCCGAGGGCTCAGTTCCCCTGTGCAACTCAACAACACATCTGTTATTAATTCTTTAAAAATTTATGTTTATTTTGCGCTGAAAGCGATTTATTAACCGAAACTTATTTTGAAGGTGGACGAATTTTTTCATCATAACGTGGCGCACTCAGGAGAATTCCTCTATTAGTATAATGCGATGGGTGGCGGTACGGTTTTCGAAATTATCATAAAATTACTAAATGTAGCATAAACGTGGGGTGGGCAAGCGGCGCTCGTCGTTGTGGATTGAGACTTTATGTAAATTTTAACGACGCTGCGACCATCGGGACCACCTGTGACCCGCCCCTTCCGCACCACGGAGCCCCGTGGGGCATAGCACCCACGATACCTGTCGAAAACCTATGTCCTTTTTATTTCAATAAGCTGGGGATTAAATTAGGCATGCGAAGATGTGCCCGCTCGACCCCCAGAGGCATTTTTCTTCATTCTATATTTAATTATGACTTTTATTAGAAAAATCATTTTAGATTTCACGTAATTATTATTTACATTGTGACACTGCCATAGCAATTAGGCTACGAAGAGCGTTTTTACGGTACCTTATGTAGGTCAACTTTTATTTATCTATTAACTATTTATGCGGCGATTTTTGATATGATTAGTACGTGTGAATATCTTTTTTGTCATGTTATAAATATTTTTACATGCATCTCCTACACAAAAAGGATACGTACTCTGTCTTGATTTTAGAATTCAATTGTCTTTTTGGTTTAACACGTGAAGTGTTAACTCATTGCATAACAAAAAGTAAGGACACAATGAAGTTATTTAATTGTATTAGCATAAATTATATGATACAAAGTGGATACAGGCTCTGATAACAATCCTTTTTAAACCATGTTAACATAACCATGAAACATACAAGCTTTATTACACCAAACTGAAAAATCCTAAGCAAAATTATTTTCCTTTTGAACATCGAATCGGGTTTCTAAGTCCAGGATAAACAAGCAAATGGACCGGGCGGAAGAGCCTCGGGCCTCCCCTTCGACTGAATAAGAAAGTTTGTCTACGGACTCGAAAGTCCCCTCATTAGGCCTCAGCTTTTGTTTGCTTACCAAATTAGCATCTAGAAAGCTTTTCATTCGGTGAATGAAAACGGTGACAGTGTAACAGTGTAATGACGCGAATTGAAACTTTGGCAAGACTTTATATTTGAATTCATTATAATATTTCTCGGTATAAATGGAAAATAAATAGACATTTATTTTTCGCAAAGATATTATTATGGGAAGATATTCTTAAGTAAAGAAATTAAGTAGAAAAAGTCGTTACGATGACTATGTTCGGTTCGGGTTCGATTCCCGCCTCTTACATTCATTTGTGTGATGTTTATAAACGTCATACAAATGTTTATTCTGCGTCTGGGTGTTTACTATGTATCATAAGTATGTATTTACAAAAGAAAAGTAGTTTATGTATTCTATCCGTATTCTGGTACCTATAACACAAGCATAATAAGCTTAGCTTGGGACCAGAGGACGTTGTGTGAAATGTCCATAATAATTTATTTATTTATGGACTCGATAAATTGTGCGATGGATATTGTATAAGCACCTAGTGAAAGTATATTATGGCACAGATTAGAGCATAAATGTAACCCTAATAAAAGTACTAGAGCAATGCTCATATTCATCGTGTACGAACACTGTCGTCTCTTAGTACCTATGCGACGAATGAAATTGAGTTAAGTGTGTTACTTGTGTTAGTGTGTAATACCTCGGCACCACACCAACGCGGCAACATCTTATAAAGAAAACAGCGTACCTATATAACTGCCCCTGCGGTTTAATATTGTAAGTAGCACAGACATTAGTCCGAGCGATAATGAGTACTTCAATAGTTTTTTGGGTTCAAATGCTGGATCCGAAGTCATAAGTTCAAATACCACTTGTGCTTTCTGAGTATACTATTATGTACATTATTTTACAAGAGCAACTATGATATTCATAAAATATTTAATCATTTGTACAACAACATTGTATTTGACAACAACATGTAACAACAAAGTTTGACGATTCAATCAAAGATTGTCAGTAAAACTCAATGTTCTTATCCCTTGGAGCTAGTACGAAAACTTTTGTACTGAATTGATTTTTTACCGTTTACTTTCCTAAAACAATTATATAAAGATTACAAACTAATATTTGATATTGTTTAAGTATAATATTAATTTTCATGCGATATTTTAGTTTTGTATCAATTAGTTATATTAGTTTATCCTTACTTTGACCCTATGTGAGCTTAAATGTTTAAAACTACGCAACAGATTTTGATGCGATTTTGATAATAGATAGAGTGGTTCAAGAGGATGGCTTCTTAACACGCTTATATTAGTTCGGTAGGTATCATAAATGTATTATTCTATGTAACGGTGTCTTTGAAAGTGATCTTCATCCACTTGCAGTAGTCGGATCGATTTGAAATAGTGCACACCTAACAAGGACCGATGACAATACAATAATTAAAGAAAAATATTCAGGATTTTCAAGCGCGTTTTTTAGTTTTTGAACTAAGTAGATTATTTGTATAATTTGTTGATGTTTGGTATATATTGGGGGAGGGGGGACTCGATAACTATTTTAGTTAACTAAAATAGTTAAAAAAAAACTAAAAAACACGCTTTATTTAATCGAATTATTGCATTGTCATCGGTCTTTGACAGGTGTGCAAAATTTGAATAGAATCTGACCGTTTAAAGTGGGTCAAAATAGCGTCCAAAGGAGTCGGTTACAAACATACAAACATACAAACAAACATACAAACAAACATACAAGTGAAGCTAATATAAAGCGTGTAAAAATACAGGTATCACCACACTATTTCCTCTACAGTGATCTATAAGATCTAGTTAAGGGATAATATAAGCTAGAAGGCGACCCGTAGAGTAAAAAGAAGAGTTAATAGTTATATGTAGGTGTGTCATTATAAACCCAGAAGTTTAGTATATTTATTATCCTAGAATATCGTTACGGAAACAAAACATAACCATAAATGTTTAAACACATGTTCTGAAACAACTAAGAGCTATTTGAAAGTTTACGATACAAGAAAGTAAAACATGGTATCTATACAAGAGAATAGTTGGCACCTGCAGATACATGGCTGCATGATATACGACAATGGCTTCCCAATACATTGTGAATACGAACGTTACCTCGTAATATCCTACGGGAAACTTTCGAGACATTCACTACGAGTTTGTAGAGGATACGTAATGTGTGAATATTTATTTAAAGAGTAGAGTGCTGTTTGCTACGCTTTTTTTTATTTAAATTGTCGCTGTATGATGTTTATAGAGGAGAGATTTAGTACTGGATTTTTACCTGAATTTTTCAGTGTTATAACGTTCAGTATTTATAAAATTAAACATAGATATTTGTGTAGAGTAATTATATTTTTTGTGTGTGTGTATAGATATAATATATAGATCTCTCTCTCTCTCTCTCTCTCTCTCTCTCTCTCCAGCTCAGTAACGTTCTACTGTTGGGTATGGAGCACGATCCTCCTCCACTTAGTAAGGGATTATAGTCTACTGTGCCGCACCAAACAGGCTTGTTAGCACAAGGTTTATTTGCGAGTTTTCATTTTTCACAGAGGATCTGTATACAATATTCCTTAGCTGGATTTTACAGCACCCTCGGAAGGAAAAGGGGTGGTAACATTTGTATTCCTAAGCCGTCACCACACGGACAATCTATTATACCTATCGTTATACTTAAATGGTCTTATTCATAATGACTTATCGGACGTTTAAACGAAGATTTTATCGGAGATATAATAAACGTTTTAGCGTAAAAAGACTATTATGAATAACAAGTTTTGACAATTTTCGCGAACGAATTAAGTATAGGGAACTTTTAAAACTCCGATAAGTTATTATGAATAAGACCAATACTCTTTAAATAGTTAAAAAAAGAATATCTTTACATAGTATCTTAGACCGCAAACTCCAAAGGTCTTAGTAAAGGCTTAAATATAATAAGCATTCTAATTTACGAACAAAGTTAACAAAAGCATAATAAAATAGTACCTAAGCTATTTGAACTAATGTAATCCTGCTCCATTATTATAAACTTATGCTATCAGTATTATATATATTAATTACATAATTCGTCAGCGGAAAGGCAAAATTACTTAAGCGCCAAAACTGCATTGCTGGGAAATGAATTTTAAAGGTTTTTTTATTTTTAATTCGTATACAATTTTATATTCAGTATAACATACGGAATACAAAATTTTATACGAATTTTTCCGAAAAATATAACTTTAAAATCCATTTCCCAATAATGATGTTTTGGCGCTTAAGTAATTTTGCCTTTCCGCTGACGATGTAACAATAATATTGGCCACCATAGCACCTGAGCGTCCTGAGTAGTATAATAATTATACGAGCCCCACACAGAGCATTAATGTAAAAGGAGTTTACAAAAACATATTCATGAACATTTCAGACAACATCGTCTGGTCCCAAGCTAAGCTTATATGCTTGTATTAGGGGTACTAGAATACGGATAGAATACATATATTACATATACTACTTTTCTTTTGTAAATACATACTTTTAATACATAGAAACACCTAGACGCAGTACAAACATTTGTATGAAAATTATAAATATCACACAAATGATTGTCGCGAGCGGGAATTGAACCCGCGACCTCGTAATGTATGGTTGTCTACATAATAATATTATAAGAAGATAGGTATGTATTTACAAAAGAAATGTTGTTTCCGTGGTAGGTATATGCGTATTTTGGTACCCATAATACAATCATATAAGCTTAGTTTGGGGCCAGAGGACGTTGTATAAAATGTCCATGAATGTTTTTTATTTATTGTTTATTTTTTTATTTTACGCGGTTTTTTCAATGAATAGTGGTCCAGCAGGAAGATTTGTATAAGTACCTACATGAATATTTATTTTATATTTTAGAAAATATAGACTATTTCAAGCAACTAATTTCAATATTATTGAAATATTCACTATATAGAATTTCTTGAAAATACTTATAGATATTATTTTAAATGTTGTGACGTCATCGTTGTACGCAATCTGTGTATTGCCTTTTCCTAATAGACTTAAGACAGATTGCAATACATCTTTTCAAAGTTGCCAAGTTGATATAATAGACCCAATTTCAACTCCACCACAGAGTAGTATATCCATAAGAACGCCTTAATATTTTAAGTTATTCGTTTCAAGGCCAAATAGAGATCATTTGCTTTTTTGTAAAAATAATCGTTTATATAGCAAATTTTCGGAAAAAACTAATGGATCATGATCGGAAACTCTATTCCCCCAAAATGGTTTACGAATTATGAGTTTAAAAAAAATGTACAATGCCAATTTGTTAAGGCTCAGCTTCTAAATTCTATGCGTAGGAAGTCACCGGCAATAGCTAGTAACATTCTAAAACAAAGAAGAACATGTCATATATGTATTTGTAATCATTACAGTCTGTAATAAACAACAATAATCAAGTTCGAAATATGTTATTATGAACATTACTGAAGTTGTCTTTGTCAGTGCGTGTATCGCGAAAGCGGTAACTTTCAAACGCACAAGGGATATGCCGAGATTGTGAGGGTGGTAAAGTTTTGACAACGCGTCACTATCAGTTAATAACCTGTAGGGATGATCTGAATTTATAACGACATATTGCTATCACACAGCAACTGTATAGCAGTACAACAAATATTAATTTAAACAGACTTTAATCAAAATTATACAGAGTAATGCAATATACGTCTTTTGGTTTGTTGTTTTGAGGTATTAAGCTAAGTTTATAACAAAAACAATAAATGTTATCAAGAAGTAAATTGTTTTATTCTATTTTAGTAGATAAACTATTTCGTCTATGCTATGAAATAAAAAAGTTATAAATGTGATTGAAATTAAATGTCACCTTCGAATGTGGAGCAGAGTATTACTACTACGTATTCACATTTGTCGCAAATGCAAAAAAAAGTCAACTCCTCAATTTTAAAATCCCTACTAATATTATAAGTGCGAAAGTAACTCTGCCTGTCTGTCTGTTATGCTTTCCCGCTTAAACCTCTCAACCGATTTTGATGAAATTTGGCACAGACAATCTGTAGACCCTGAGAAAGGACATAGGCTACCTTTTAGAGCGAAAAAAGGGATGAAAAGTTTTCTAAATTTCACGCGGACGGTTTCGAACGCAACAGCTAGTGCTAAATATTTTTTAAAAACAATCCAGTATTCAGTTTCACCATTAACAAAGAAAAAAAACCAAGACGATTTTACATTTCATAAAAGAAATGACAAACAGAACAAAAGAAAAGTTTCTACGAAAGATTCAGGCGTCAAGTATTACCAAATATAACCTTTAGACATTTCTAGTATAGATCCTAAAACAAATATAAAAGTTAGATCAAATTCAACCGTGAATATCACGCTTACTGGCTAAACACTTCACACGCTTGAAATAGATATAAGCCGATTGCTTTGAAGTGTTAAGTTAGGCCTGGGTTAAACAAGCTTCAAAAAGTGCTTTTATATTTAAATATTAAGGCAGCCTATAGTATCGTACAGAAATAAACTAAGTAATATACATATTTAAACAGTTTTATATAATGCTTTGAAGCTTAGGTAACTTCAAATTATTGTGAAACATTTTAACCGATGACATTTTATTAACTTAATGATGTTGCACTCAACTTCGTACGTGTGGAATTTAGTGACCAAGCTTTACAAAATATACAAAAGAAATCTTGCACATAAATGACTCTATCTATAAAATAATAATAATAGTTTAAAAAAACTAAAAAACACGCTTTATTTAATCGAATTATTGCATTGTCATCGGTCTTTGACAGGTGTGCAAAATTTGAATAGAATCTGACCGTTTAAAGTGGGTCAAAATAGCGTCCAAAGGAGTCGGTTACAAACATACAAACATACAAACATACAAACATACAAACATACAAACATACAAACATACAAACATACAAACATACAAACATACAAACATACAAACATACAAACAAACATACAAGTGAAGCTAATATAAAGCGTGTAAAAACCGCGTCAAAGTCCGGTTCGTACTTTGAAGATATAAGCTCACAAACTGACATACGTACAGAAATGACGACTTTGTTATGTAATAAGTCAAATTTCAATTTACGAACCAAACTCTTTTTTAATATTCTTTCTCAAATTAATTTCCGTAAGTAATACAGGTAATACATATAGTCTTGGGCGAGCTTGTCATTCATTGATCTTAATTTTATAAATATGCAATTTAAAATTCTATTTTTAACAGCAATAAATTAGTTCTTATTCTTCCTTATTACAAGGAGCTAAATTGACTTTAATGCCTAACAATAGTTCGGATCTACCACCTGCTTCAACCAAGAATTTTAAAATACATTTTATTGCAAATAAAACCGCGATCACTAAAACACGTCTAGTCTATTACGATCAAAAAGTTTTACGCGGTTTGAATACAATAGGTGTAAAACTAGGAATTCCATGAACAAAGCAGTAGATGACAGTCGTAAACTGTTAGCAATATTGCACACTAATTCCGAAATAGATATCGTCTGCACCTGTGTACTAGTTCTGAAATACGGCAATGCGTTTCAGATCACTAAATATATTCATTTTATGACTCAAATGATGCTAAGATAAAAACTAAAAACTATAAAATTAAGAGCCAATGTATTTTCATATCTTATCTATTAACATTTTGATAAATCTGTAGAGAAAAAATTTTGTACATTGAATATATTTTCAAAAAAAATTGTCAGATGGTTAAAGGACAAGAAACAGAACCCATTTCCAGCATTTTTGAAATTTTTGTCTGTTTATATTGTTTGTCTGTGCACGCATCACGTATGTACAACATTTATAAATATAAATGTTATACGTATAAATTGTACACAACTTAAAGTATTACTTAGTCTTTGTTTCATCGCAATCGGTCCACTCGATCCAGAGATATTTACTTAATACAAAATTTCTCAATTTGGTTACTTGCAACGCCATCTAGCGGCTAAAAAAGAATAAAAAAATTGATTGGGTCGATGGAAAAGAAATCGATCCACGCTGACGGAGTCGTAGACGCAGCTAGTAGTAAATAAAATTGAAAGGAGAAGGAATTTAAAAAATTTTCCCC
Organism: Orgyia antiqua; assembly: GCA_916999025.1. Lineage (NCBI taxonomy): Eukaryota > Metazoa > Arthropoda > Insecta > Lepidoptera > Erebidae > Orgyia > Orgyia antiqua. Next base: position 7,412,741 of record OU779869.1, read on the forward strand.
GTTTTGCCACATTTTTCACTCATGCCTCGCTCCTATTGGTCGCAGCGTGATGTTATATAGCCTACAGCCTTCCTCGATAATTGTACTATCCAACGCTGAAATAATTTTTCAAATGGGACCAGTGGTTCTTGAGATTAGCGCGTTCAAACAAACAAACAAATTCTTCAGCTTTATAATATTAGTAGAGATTTTAAATAATTATGAACATAAATCATATCTTTGGCTGTTGGAAATGCACGACATGTCATGATGTCATTTATATGACAGGTTTCAAGTAAATTAAGCCACAGTAACCAACAATGACAATAAGTTTCATACAGTTAACTACTTTAATAACAGAGTGGAATGGGTACAAGTTTGAAGTTATAATGATATATGGCTTATGTTTAAAATTTTGGGTAAGAATAGATAGTAAATTGTTTCATACTTTTACGATTATTTTGATATGACTAGTGGATACAATGTCTAGCATTAGGAGAAAAGCTGCTAAAGGGGTGGATAGACGCTAAATAGATTATATTCCGTATTTTTTCCGTGTGGTGACGGAAGAATACAAGTGTCACCACCCCATCTCCTCCCAAGGGTGCTGTAAAAGTCAGCTAAGGGATATTGTACACAGATAACATCTTTGAGAGACGGAAAACTCGAAAATAAACCCTGTGCCACCACGCCTGGTCAGCGCGGGACAGTAGATTATAATCCCTCCCAAAGTGGAGGAGGCCCGTGCCCAACAGTGGGATATGTACAGTATGTACATGACAGTAAATGGGTTGGAGAAGGAGAAGAAGGAGATTATATTCATAACAGTAAAACAATCCCATGTCAATCCCATACTGTATGTAGACCTACCTTGCATATGGGACATGAACTAAATACAATAATATTAATGACTACACCATATCCAAATATTCCGTATATTATAAAATGAAAGATATAATTTAAAGCTTTTTAAAGTTCTTCCATAGATGCGGATGAACTAAATCTATGTATGGGCTCTCAAACTATGAAAACAACTTTGCTTCTAAAATAAGTTAAACTGAAAACAGGTACCTAAATATGCGACCAAAGTTGTTTGTATAAAATTTTACGAGCTGTACACCAGTAATGCATAAAAATGGTTATGTGGCGTCCGTGTACACTCGAATCTGTTACTGCATAGATTAAAGTGATTTTTTGAAAAGCACTCAACGCTGTAGCGTGGGATTTAAATTTTCAACTAACTGTTATAATGTTATGTACATTATTATGTTTGAAAACAATAGCATGTTAATCTATCAGCTTAAATTAATTTTATTACTTTACATGAGCAATTCTTGTATATCTTATATATAAAATTCACGTGTCACGGTGTTAGTTACCGTACTCCTCCGAAACGGCTCGACCGATTTTCCTGAAATTTTGTGTACATATCCTCTAGGTCTGAGAATCGGCCAACATCTATTTTTCAAACCTTTTTATTTTATTTTTAGTATGGCAAAACAACGTTGTTTTGCCACACTAAAAAAAAAAGGGTTTGAAAAATAGATGTTGGCCGATTCTCAGACCTACTGAATATGTATGTAAAATTTGAGAAGAATCGGTCAAGCCGTTTCGGAGGAGTACGGTAACTAACACTGTGACACGTGAATTTTATATATTAGATATATATATATATATATATACTAATAAATAAATAAATAAATATTCATGGACATTTCACACAACGTCCTCTGGTCCCAAGCTAAACTTTATATGCTTGTGTTATGGGTACCAGAATACGGATAGAATACATATACTACTTTTCTTTTGTAAATACATACTAATAATACATAGTAAACACCCAGACGCAGTACAAACATTTGTATGACAATTAAAAACATCACACAATTATTTGTCCTGACCGGGAATCGAACCCGAGACCTCGTAATTGGCAGTCCGTTATATGAACCACTAGACCACGAGGCCCGTCAAACAACTAATAATACAAAGCTGAAGAGTTTGTTTGTTTGAACGGGAATTGAATAACAAGAACCACTACTGGTGCGATTAGAAAAATTCTTTCAGTGTTGGATAGTACATACATTTATCGAGGCAGGCTATAGGCGATATAGCATCACGCTGTAACTAATAGTACCGAAGCATCAGTGAAAAATGTTGCAAAAACGAGGAAACTCTTCTAAATTCCACGCGTATGAAGTCGTTGGCCACAGCTAGTAGATTATAAAGTGATTTGGTGCACTTAAGAGGGCACGATATATAAATTATGCTCCATACAAAAATATGGGTATCGTACTTCCCTTTTTGCTTCGCGAAAGTTAAACCGATTTTAATTGTTTCTACGTTATATTATAGATGAAGAGTATATCTATGCTTCAGTCACTTTCTTTTTTTCAATACATAATAACTAAAAGAAATATAACCATCCGAAAATCCCGTGTTTTCGGTTTTCTTTAGGTAAAGTTGCAGCGTCTATTACACATATTTGGTAACGTTTTACCCAAAGAAAAAGTGATACAAGCATAGATATACTCTTCATCCATAATATAGCATAAAAACAATTAAAATCGGTTTAAGAGGATACCAAAATAGCTTCGTGCATTTTTCTATGTACGAAGTTTTCATTGTTTCTTTAGATTGAATGGCTAGAGCTCTAATTTTTAAGTATATTATGTTTTTTCAATATATAATCTAGGATCGCATAAACTCAGAAACGCGATTGAAGAAAGTTTTCTCGATAGAAAATCTTGGCGAAACAACCTCTCAAATTTTTTATTTTTTTCATTTGTCGGTCTATTATCGCGTATTAACTAATGAAATAACTTTAAAAACATAGGTAACTATTATGTATAGAAACACGTAAATCAGAATTAAAATATATTTAGTAGATTTTGAGTAAATAGGAAAAGTATCCCTAATTCTTCATTTTCTGTGCCTACTGGCTGTGTTAATATGTACGTGTCGGCGATGATATACGATAATATTGATGTAGGCCCTTAACTTTCGCGAAGAAAAAGGGGACTACGAAACGTCTTTTTTTCAAAGAATTTGTAGGTAAAATCAGTTTCAGCTATATTTGTCCCTTTCAGCACGGTGCTCGGGAATAGGGATAGCAATACCTAAGGCAAATACCTAAATTAGGAGTACAGTACCCTCTTAACGCTGTAGCACGGGAGTTCAATTTTCAACTATTATTATGCTATGCCACAATTGCTCGTTATTCTATCGGCTCGAATTAATAATCCTATCATAGTTATTAGTGTAGATTTTTGAAATGAAATGAAATTTATTTGCTTGAAATATGATTTACATAATATGTAGATTTTAGCACACAATTAGTTTCACATATTTCATTGAAAATATCAACATGCAAATGTCATTATTAGTATCTAATAAAATTAAAGCTTAGTTAGTTTATTTATGCATTAGTGATATATTCTTTAATATTATAAAAACATTTTCCAATAAGCCATTCTCTTAGTTTTGTTTTCATTTTCTTATTAGGTAAGTCTTTAATTGATTTTGGTAAATTTTAATCATCATAAAGTAACAATTTCTCTGAAACAATATAGTTGAGCATCTGGGCATTTGTAGCCTTAAAGGGTCCCTATTTTTATAACAGAGTTAGGCTTCTCACTAAATGTACTAAAATATGAACTATGATCCCTCACAAAACACACTGCTTGGAAAATATATAAACTGGTCAATGTTAATATCTTTAATTTAAAAAAAAAATGGTTATGTCATGACGTTAAAGGATAGATACCACAAATAGCTCTTATGGCTTTCTTTTGCACTATAAAAGCTCTGTTAACATCTGTTGAGTTACCCCAAAGAAGAAGTCCATATCGCAAAACTGAATCTACATATCCATAATAGGCAGTTAGAGCAGTACTTTGTCTTGAAATACGCCTTAGCGTTTTATGAGCATAGATAAATTTATTAAGTTTTTTTTTAAATACTATCAATATGTAACTTCCAGTTACATTTTTTGTCAATTGTTATGCCTAAAAATTTTACGTTGTCAGTTTTTTCTATTAATTTATTATAACATGTCAAATATAGAATTAAATTATAATTACTGTTGTAGTTACTAAATTGTATGTAATTGGTCTTTGCTGTGTTTACTCCGAGATTTTTCTTTGTTCCGAGAAATTTCTTTGTTTATAAGGTCTTAAATAGTCAATTAAGTTAGATTTTTTGCAATCAAAAATTTATATGTCATCGGCAAACAGTACGCATTTCTGTTTCGTAATATTTGGAAGATCATTTAAATTTCATAAGAACAGTAATGGGCCTAATATACTCCCCTGTGGCACACCAAATTTATTACACCTATTTGTAGACTTATATGAAGTGGATAATAATTCTTTATCTAAATTTCTACACATTGCTCACGATTTTTAAGATAGCTATTTAGCCAATTCACAATTGGCTAAATAGCTATCTTAAAAATCGCCACACCTCGAATACCATATTTGTCACATTTTCGGAGTAGCAGATTATGATCAACAAAGTCAAATGCTTTGCTCATATCAAAGAATATCACCGCAACAGGTGTACGTCTATCAATGTGTTTTGAAATTATATCCTACTAGCTGACCCGGCAAACGTTGTTTTGCCATACTAAAAAAAAAGGTTTGAAAAATAGATATTGGCCGATTCTCAGACCTACTGAATGTGCATATAAAATTTCATAAAATTCGGTCAAGCCGTTTCGGAGGAGTACGGTAACTAACACTGTGACACGTGAATTTTATATTTAAGATAAGTATTAGCTTATTGGACAAAATTAAAGAGAGTAATTCGAAATGCGCGCGCATACCGACTCAAAAAAAACCAGAAGTTAGTTAGCGTTATATATTTTTTTCTATTATTCAGGTACGCTATGCAAATATAACTTTCTAAATATTTATACATTTGGACTGCTGTGTCACTGTATCACTGTTCAATGAACATTGTAATCCCAGAAAAGGAAAACGTAAGTACACTTTAAACTATCTAAGTCTTACAAGAGTATAAAAAAAACCTTTCGTAAGAAAATGTTAGGGTAAAGTCCAATAAACGAAAGAAGAAAGGATCTAATTGTGCGGAATGTAACTCTAAAACTTTTTGTATCAACACAAAATCCTTATGATAACTACAAGGTGGACAAAAGTTGTTAAGGTCCAAAAGCTCCTATGGTTTGCGTTGGTGGTAAACTTTCGAGCAAACACCACTACAAACTCTCACAACTTATTTTAGGATAAGTTTTCTATCCCTTGTAAAGGTTGAAAAGTATTTCACTCTTTGGATAGTTCTGTTTTGCATACTAACGTCAACTGTGTTTTGTTTTTGTTCAGTAGATATGTATAAAACGGAAATACCTAATTTTGTAATAATATATTTTGAAATTTGCGTAACTCCTTTTATATAAAAGTACTTTTTATGTGTATGCCTCATGCCCATAGCACTTGACAACGAAGGACACATTACTGGCTCTGTCATACGCGAAACCTGGCTCGGCTGAGAACTAAATAGCTACTTTGATGTCCAGATAGATTTAAATTAAATGATACACGTTTAAACTGTTAAACTTTAACTATTTTTCTTACAATCATAAATAAATAGATCATATTTCAAGGAAAGTCTAAGATGTTTTGTATTCTAAGCTCAATACACAATATTTTTTGAGCTGAGGAAAACAGATAATGAAAATTCACCTCAAAAACCATAATTAAAAAGTTCTCGCCTTTATAATGATAACAATAAAAAGGAATTAATTAATACATTGTTTCTGAACGTACCGAGAATATATCAGCTTTAAAATCTAAGAACAATTACTAAGAGAACGACGAGCACAAAGAATGAGGAACAAAGAAAATTTAACGCTCCCGTTCGCAACACTCGAGCCAAAAGAACGAGTGTGATCAGACTAAAAAAAAGTGTTGGCCGTTTGTTACCTGTTTGCTTGCAATACAATCATTTGTTCATTCAATGGCACATTTAAAACATCGAATGAATCTTCTAAAAGATGCGATAAGTCTACATTATTGATTGCTCTCATTTAAAATGAAAAGGTAAAAATCTGTTTTTCGTCACACTTACCAAATGAGTTGGAAAATGTTATGCTATCATCATAAAGCTTCTCTCAAGGAGTATTGGATAAAGATAAAATATTAAAAAGTAATTTGGAAAATTCGCGTGAATTTTATGAAACAAGTTTTTTAGGTGCCATCCTTTTTACCTGCTTTGAATTTGTTAGGTATATTTACTCATTTTTATTTGCCTCTTACTTTTTATGTTATTAATATTAAGCAGCTGTTTGGCTTCTTGTTTATTACATTTTTGTGTTTATTTAGGGACTATTTCTTAATTTGGATATGCTTGCTTAAAGTTTAAGATGTTTTGTATTCTAAGCTCAATCAAGAAATGGGGAGGTACTCTACTGTTCTCCCAGAATCCTGGTAGGGATTAATAACACTATTTGCCACTTAGTTACATGGTACCGGTAATAGAATCAAAAAGCAACATCCTGAAGCCATTCAAATCTTTAGCTTTTCTCGACCTCTACACTGAGCCATTGCGAATGAATTGTGTGGAATGTAACCGTGCAGTGTATGATTACTAGAAGATATAATACTATTCAGATACAGATTGCTCGTTACAAAGGCCACGTAATTGTATGTGTGTATGGAACGAATGTACTTACAACAAAATTCAGGAAATTGGAACAACAACTCAAATAAAACCACTTTTTGCGGATTTAGACGCATATACATATTATTGTTTTAAATTTAAGTAGGTGGATTAATAAGTCTTCGAAACATCGCATCGCCTAGATTTAAAACAAGAACATGCGCTACATTAATATATTAATATTTTGCGATTGACTCGCTATGCTTTTACTAAATAAACTAAATTATAATGGAAAAAATGATAACCATAAGCGGGACCGCTTATGGTTATCATTTTTTCCATTATAATTTAGTTTATTTAAGAACATGCGCTTCTAAATTTATGTAAAAGTGAACATACATGGCCATGAAGTCTAAAATTACTCTTTTATATTAAAAGTAAAAAAAATACCGCAGTACAAACGACCGCATCATTTGTTGCCAATATCCATCCAATCGGTTACAGCTATTTGTAACAGCACAGATATAAATCGGTGGTTGCAACAAATATGAATCGCTCCGTTGATTTCGTTCATGTGGAGACGCAAGTCGCATTCGTTCACAATCGCCCTATCAATCGTGTTTATGCGATTTCACTTAATTTTTGAAACTGACGCGCCCTTGTATAGGGAGGAGACACATTACTCAAACTTGTACAGATAACAGCGACTTTTCACTTTTCTATTTTATTTCTTGTCAGATATATGGTTATGTAGTAAGTAGGTGGTAATGGATTTTTATATTTATGAGCATCAGAGAACCGAGAATAGGTTTAAACATATGGGGGAACATATAAAATATATTATTAACTCTAATCCAATTCTTCCTTTGGTTTCTAGAATTGCCAACAAATGTCTACATAGTTTTATAATATTCTCTAATAATTACGCGACTCATTTATTTAAATAAAACCACCTTTTCAATCTACACCTAATTTCAATCTAATCGTATTTTTTTTAAAACGGTAATTTGTTCAAAGATTGGTTGTTTAAAATATTGTCTAAAAGTATCAGTAAAGATGGTCATTTTAATTTTTTACATTTTTTAATTTAATATTGGTATGTTTACAGTAAAAGTAAAAAAAATGTAAACAGTTTGATAGAAAAGGGATTGTTTATTATTAATTCTTTAAAAATCAATGCAAACATTTGTTTAATATACCAAACGGGATTAATACGCAGTCATATTTAAATGCAAAACTATCTCTATTTTGACAGTGCTCTATACAAAAGAGTTCCCGAATACGGGATCAATGCGGAATCGTCGTCCCCACCCTACATAAGTATAAATGATATATTTTCAATTTTTGGCTTCCTATTAGTGTAAATTGTCACAAGATTTATTTTTATGTTACCATACAACATAGATAAATTTTCTTTAAGAACATGTGTGGGACATTTGCTGTTAAAAGCACTATCTGTAAATAGGACGTGGTTCTAAATTGTTTTTTATTTGTTTAATAGTTCCGTTCACATTTATTATTGTATTATCAATGTAACGGAATCTTTGATTTTTACACTCTTGTATATACAAAGATTATATTTACTTATTATAAAATAAAGTTATCATTTTTGTATGTATGTCCCTATGTGAGCTTATTTCCTCGAAACTACACAACGGATTGTGATACGGTATTTTTTAATAGAGTAGTTCAAGAGGATTGCTTTTTCCTATAATTTGTTATGGCTCCGGTTTTTTAATTCCACGCGTACGAAATTGTGGGCAACAGCTAGTATACTTATATGTCACATTAATAATCATAACCAATAATCATAATCAAAGGCCCGATAACTATTTACGATACTAATTTTAAAACTTATCATAGATTTTCAGTTTAAATTATTTGTGAAATATATATACAATTCCCAGAAGTTGCTATATCTTATTAAAGTTCTTAATATCTCAAGTTATTATTATGTCTACTCAGGATATCTAGAGATAAAAAGAACTATATACTTTTTTCCGAAAATACAATCCAATAAAACAATATAAAAGATAATAGCTTCCTTATTTATGCTCTACAATTATAAGCGATGAAAAAAATAACACATTTCCATGCAAATAAAGTTAACAACCATTTCTTTTATTGTATGTTTATTATATTTTTATGAATAAGAGGGTGTGTTATTAAATTTCTCTTGAGAGCTAAGGGAACAATGAGTTACAATGAAACTTTACGTGATAAAACTTATAAATCTCAGATAATGGAAAATGTAACACACTGTACTCCCCATATTAATAATAATATATTTTGTACAATATAGCATATTTTATATGTATGTTTACTTGACAAAAAATGTGTGAAAACGTATTAAATAGAAAGTCTGAAAATCTAAAAAATGTTCGTTTATACGACAAAATATTAATATTTCTGAAAAGCGTTTTCTATCCTTTTATTTGGTGTTCTAGGCATTTCAACCTTAAAAATACAGTGCAGTTTTTCCTGAATAAAAAAATATAAAGCTAAATCCCTAAAATGGTTAAAGCCATTACATACATTTGCTAATTGAAATAAATTTCAAAAAAGGAACGATTTATGACTAGTTCAAAATGACATGTACACCCATTTCAGTCTCATTATAATTCAATTTTCTGAATTTCGTATGCACCTATTAGACCCTGTAACTGCTCAACTGTATCAGGACTGCGATAAAACGTGTGAAGGGTCAAAACGACCGCCAATACATCATAAAATTATATGAAAGTCAAGAGCAGGGAAAGTGAGAGGTGAGCGAGCTACACCGAGATTTATTACGGTCTGCTTTCGATACCTATTGTGAAAGGTCGAGAGATTTTAAAAATATTTTATGAAAATTACCCCCCACTTTAACTTTTTTTTAAGCATTACGGAATTAAAGCTCTTCATTGTCTGAACGAATGCGATGATGGTGAAATTTTTAACTAGACTAGCTTTTATACTATTTTTGTTTACTTGCTGTTTTGATAATACCGATTAATTTAACCACCATGATACATCATGGTGGTTAAATTAATCGGTGTTATCAAAACAGCAAGTTATTGTATTTTCAGATATTACGTTGGTCGATTAATTTCAAAAATCGAAATATATAGAGTTAAAAGCGTGAGTCAAATTCTTTGTAAGAAAAAACATATTAAAACAAACAGATATGCAAATATTTTACTTTAATAAATGTAATAAACAATAAAACAGACAGAAAATTTTCCTGAAAGAAATTCAGCGTTTGAAATTTCTCACCATCACTGTAGAAAATCTTCGTTCATGTAATTGTGTCATTTAGACTCATTTTCCGTGAAATTTTACGACTCTTGCTCGTAGCAAGGGCGTCGTGCATCCTGATTGATATCATTGAATGGAACCAGAATAGCTTTTTGTTTAATTTTTAAGGTAAAACGCGTCCCCATTACTGAGTCTTCGCTCTCCGTCCGTCTGTCACCAGGCTTTATCTCTGGAACAGTTGTAATATCTCTAGAGAGCTGAACATTTCTCAATTTATCTATGATGCTACAAAAACAAATTCACATCATCATAATTCTCCTGCTTTTATCCTATTGCTTGGAATCCCGTTATTTGATATTATTTGGGGTCGGTATACGGAATATATATTAAGATAATAATAGTAGGGAACCATTCGTATGCGAGTCCAACTCGTACTTGACCAGTTTTTATAATAATAAAAACAAATTTTTGATGATTGTATTCTCAATACGATATTTTTATTTGTACTGTTGTATAATATTTATATTTTTATCAAAGTATCTGATATTTAAAGTTATTTACGCAATAAAATAGTTAAATATAAATTAAAAAAGTAATTAGTTTGCACAGTTAACTAAAATAACATCAAACTAATATTCCACAACGAAAACGCCCTATTAGTCAAATAAAATAAACTCTTTAAACTAATTAAGCAGTTGGTATCATAAAACCCGTTTGAATTAACTGGCAATTAAGATCTTCGTTTAAAAGACAATTGTTATGATAATTCAATATAGTTTTATTTTAGTTTACGTCCAATTTAGAAGGGACCTGTTGGAGATCTGTTGCATCTCTGGCTCGTGTCCAAGGCTCATGTTAGTATCATTTCGAGTGGGCTCTCTAGATAATAGCCAGGATTTCACCGTATGTGTGTTGTGTATCACAAGTAAACGCCAAAATATTCTTGTCAAACATGAACTAAAACTTGCTGAGAAGTATAAAATTTAATACAATTAATAAACAATCTAGTTAGTATTATCGCTTTATATTCATAATTGTAGCATATACAGGGTGTCCCAGGAAGAATGGATAACCTTGACACACCTCATAGACGAGCTCATGGGTACTCAAAATATAAAATTAAAAAAATAGTACACATGTAGTACTCGAGTTATGGGCATTTTTTAAAATAATGTTTTGTTTTCACACTTCTGTGTCTCATTGTACACTGTGGCTACAAATAAACAAAATCTATGGGATTTTTGGTGCTATAATATTCTCCATAGACTGTACCAATGGATACATAATAAATCACATGAGTAACTGATGTATCATAATTTTTTTAATAATTTTAATTTCAGTTTTAATTAGAAAATTTGTAATATTTTTATTTTTGTTTAAGATTGTGTGCCCTTGGTGAAAAAAAAAGTATGAAAGTGTAAGTGGCCAACTGTTAAAAAAATATGCGCATTTTATACACATTTTAAAATGGTATAATACATACCTATTGCTCGTATTAAATATGAGGTTTTTGCTATTAATTTGCAGAGGGAGTAAATTCGGTTAGTAAAATTTACTTTCTAGTGTTAAAGGATTGCATAAAAAAAGAGGTTGTAGTTTTCAAATATTATTATTAACTCGTACACAAGCGCGACATCTTCGGACAAAAGCTCTTTTGAGAAGTCGCGCATAACGCCTTTTGGTTAATTTGGTAGCGGCTTGCTGTACACGGCTTCGTAACTCTTCTAAATTTGTTATCGGCTTGGAGTAAACTTCTTCTTTCAGGCAACCCCAATAAAAAAAATCCAAAGGGTTTAGGTCTGGAGAACGCGGAGGCCACAAAATAGGCCCCAAACGGCCAATCCATCTATTATCATATGTTGCATTTAAATAGGCCCGGACTTGTGTTGCATAATGCGCGGGACATCCGTCGTTTTGGAGCATAGCATTTTTTATATCAACTTATGTATTTATAATTATTTATTTATTTTATTTATGCAAGAATCTACATACCATAAACTTAAATAAGATTAATAATCCTTATTTACTGATGCTTACATCTGTCCATTGTTTATGGTAATTTAGATACATTATTAAAATCTGAAATACGCTGTTAACTGAACATTTAGGAAATATGTTGTCGATTCAAAATCTTTATTTTAATACGTTGTTTAATTTGAGGAAGGCGTTTACCCTTGGTATCAACAGTATGAAATAAATTGCGGGCGAAGAGGGGATTACGCATACGCAGTAACGCCGATAATGTAAGGTTTTTTCGTTACCTACGGAATTTAAATTTCGAATTTTGTGGATTTAGTCTCCACGCTCAAGGCCCGCGATAGAAGCTATGCAATAGCTTAAAAATATATATATGTCAGAATAAACCTAAATAAATATACCTATTTGTGATTTTATTATGCGTTTGCTCGACATATTTGTAAATGTTTTATAGCTCAAAATAATTTAGCAAATTTTTATTTTTAGACTTATAAAGTAGGTACCTATAGGAAAGGATTAATAGATATTATAGAAGATACTTAAATATATTATAGATATTATATTTTTATTATAGAAGTCTAGCCCAATTCATATTGTTTGTAGATAAAATTTTAGAGCATCTGAACATGCGTACGTGTATAACATGATATTATACCATACCATATTAGATTTATGTTTAAACGATAATTTGTACACTGAAAAATTACCATTTAAAAAGAATCAAATTAATATAACTTCTCTCTCTCTCTCTAGCACATTTACGTCCCACTGTTGGGTACGGGCTTCCTCCACTTTGGGAGGGATTATGGTATACTGTGCCGCGCTGACCAGGCGCGTTGGCACAGGGTTTATTTTCGAGTTTTCCGTCTCACACAGAGGATGTTACCTGTGTGCAAAATCCCTTAGCTGACTTTTACAGCACCCTTGGTAGGAGATGGGGTGGTGACACTTGTATTCTTAATCCGTCACCACACGGAAGCTAACTTCATAGAATATAACTTCATGTTACACCAATTTAATTATATTTAAAAAGCAATTTAAAGAATGAAGTACTTACGTATAAAACCCAGTCCTTAGGGCTATGTGCATTTGTACCGCATACGTAGAGCCGAGATCCATCGCCCATAGGTTGTATCACCCGTACGTGATTCCGACAGTCGAAATGCTGTAACAAAAAAGATACATATTTATACAAATATCTTTAAGACTGCTTACATATGAATCTTAAGTTTTCGATTCTTAATTAGACAAAAGAATAGTACTGTTATTCTTAAAATATGATTTAAAATATACTTGATTTCATCACCCCATTGTTGTTTTTGTGTTGTGTAAATTTTAAAGAATAACAAGCAAATAAATTTTCAGAAATTTTGTACTAATTATATTAAGTAAATGTTACAAAATTTATATTATTAATACAGTTTTCGTAAAAGTCATGCACGTTTGATATTTTAGTATGTAGAATCATTTTTACATTATTAATACATTTTTCTTTAGTTACTATGGTCAAATATTAAAAGAATTTGCATTGTTATTATCAAAAATAAACTGTGCCTGGAATGGATTCAATGAGCGATGCTTCAATAGGTAGTACCTCAGGCAAAATTCATTGAAATAATAGTAATTTTAAAGTACGTGGCCGTGTATGAGTGCTCACATGCTGTGATTATGCAAATTTGCCTCCGACATAAATATTAAACGATACATTAATATTCAGAACGACAGAAATGCATTGCTCGCTTTACCGGTCAAAACACTATTATATTGGTCCATTTCAGTTCATTATGATTCATTAAGCTTTATTTAAAAATGGTCTAGTTTTGACCGATTGTTTTGCTTTGTTTGCTTTTAGTTGTACAAACATTGGATGGATAATATTAACGCTGGCTATTACAATAAAACATTTAAATGTAATTGTAGTATCGAACAATATATACCTATTGTAAATAGATTTTATAAATAGATTATTCAACAGCTTAATTGTTTTTCAGCTGTATAATGCTATTTATTATATTTATTGGTCATAGATTACCGTAATTGATTACCATAAGAGCACATGGATTTTATGATCAAGTAGTAACTTCACCTTATAATAAACTCCATACACCATAAAGTTATTATTTTTGAAAGTTTTTCAAGTAGGTTTTTTCTGTTTAGTTAGTTTGAAAGTAATTAAGGCTGTTAACAAAATATTAACAGATATTCGTACCAATTCTATGTGTACAACTAAACTTAACTAAAAAATGAAAACTGATTGTGTCAATAACCCAATTCCGTAATGTTAACGAAATTTTCTTGTTAGCAAATCTGTTTATTATAAACTAAGGATTATAATTAATATAAAAGTGCACAACAAAATAGCCAAATAATCAAGATACAGCAATAGTTGTTTTGATTTTTTAGTTAAGTTTAGTCGTGCACGTAGAATCGGCACAATTGTCACACTTCATTAGAGACCTAATGTCCTCCTTTTTCAAGACAACTTTATAAAACAGTGATATTGACTAGTAGACTAAAATAAACTCCATTGCACCGAAAATAAAATAAACGCAAAAACAATATCATAGATGGGATTCGAAGCGATGTTTATTTAGCAGCAGATTGGTATGCGGTCTGTGGCCGATCGTCAAACTCAAAACTAATTTTCTCTATGTCACCACGTCTGAACTGCATGACAGGACTATAGCAAGTGAGTTTTCAAATAAACCAATATAATTAATAAAAGTAGAGGCTATTCATATCAGATGAACAATATCGTTGTGAAATAAGAGTGTGAATAAGGGTGAAGAATTTAGTCAGACAGACAGACTAACAAATTAGACTGTTTGAATGTGCAATTTCGTTTTATTATAGCTTTTCATTAAATTACTTCGGAAATTAAATACATTACTAGATATTTACAGAATTAATAAATTAGGTTTATAGGGGATTTAGCAGCCTTGTTCGCAACTGTTTTTAAGTCAAAGTCAAAGATTTTTATTTTAAGTAGGCAAGATATACATGCTCTTTTAAAAAGTCAGAAGCTAGACGTCTGTTCCAAAAGGGAATCCTATTGAGAAGAACAGACAAGAAACTCCATGGATGTTTTTTTCATTGTTTCCTTTTTCTCAATTAAATTCATGTTTAGAACGAAAAAAGGGTGTGAGGATGATGCAGGGTAGTGCAATGCGAAACAGAGCAAGTCGACCAGTCTTTAATTTATTTATACTTATTTATGTTTACTCATTTGTCTTTTTATCAGTAAATAAGGTTGAGATGTGTTTATAATGTATTTTATTAAGTTGATTTATTTGTTTTTTAAGCTTTATTTCAGTATACACCTACACAAAACTAACTTTATTAGACGAAAAAGTTTTTCTTTGTTTGATTGAGTACAGTTGATTAGAAACCATAATTATATTACTTCGTAACTTGGTATATAAAATCAGAAGACGTAGAGAAACTCGATTTGGAATAGGTACGTGTAAGTAAGCAATTAACGGAGAGCTTTGTTTGTTAATAAAAAGTTTCACCCAGCGTTTCTTTGGTTCGGCCCGACGAGGTAACTTTCCGAGAGATTGTTCTAAAGTAATTATCGGATTAATATACTCTGAGCGTATAGCCATCGTACTGACGTGAACACAGAACTGTTTTGCACTCAGAAACAATCAGAATTAAGCAAGAGAACAATCGAGCTCACGTCTAAGTTTCTTTTAACGGCACTTAGCCGTGAACGTTCGCATAACTTCACTTGGAACTAATGCCTTCGATTGGACCATTTCGTTAATTATTCGCCACTTTGTAGGTAAGTAGATTTACGGCGGGTTTTCCTCGCATTTTTACGGGAAAAGATTTTATTCTTATTTTTCTTCAATGTTTTTTATTGGGAATTTAGAACGCTGATTTGCATTACCAATACCAATTTTATTGTTTTAGCTACGATACTCCTAGAAATTGTATTCTTTACGTACTAAAAAATAAAATAAAATCATTTTAAATGGGCATTTGCAGAGACCATGGCATTTTTTTTTTTTTAGTGTTGTCCTATAAATGTACTTTTTCGAGCAATAGTCTCATAAAATCTTGCTAATTTTTTCCGTTACATTAAAAACACAAACTTAATATAGATACTGTTGTAGGTTGTTCACATTCTAGCAAACTCCAGTCCTGTTGCTGTTCAGTTATTTTTGTCGAGATTTAATATCCTTTGTAAAAATTGTACCGTCCTCTGATTTACCTAAGCAAGTGAATTTTCTTTAATAGCGTCACAAAAAGCTGTGAACTTAAAATAACAAGAGGAGCATCGTGCCAGTGGCCGCCTCACGGAATTTGCCGACGGCGTTTTCCCAGCCTTTTTCGTGTAACGACATCGTGTTTAGAGAAAAGGAAACTCGCCGACAGCGAAAAACTTTGATTATAGCTTTCACGAATAGCCGTTCCGTTCTTGATCGAGGCGATAGAGTTACGGATATTGTTTTTATAGCCCTCTTTGATACTAATAAAACAAATTTACTATTTCTTTTCGAGAGGTAGCTTGTGGCTTATATCTTTTTGCCTCAAGATATATGTAAGTTTATATTTTCATTTGTCGATTAATATTGTGGGGATAGAAACGAAATTGTAATTTTTTTTTAGAAACACAAAAACCGTCGATTACTTTGTAAACATTCGATAGTAGTAATGTAAAATGGATGTAGTGACATCATAACATTCTTAATCATATATTCCCTTTCTTCGTAGCAATTTCCAAGAGTAAGAAATAAAACAAATATTGCTTTATTCGATTGTAAATCAAAATTAACGGCTTTAATATAGCAAGGCAAGGCATGGCTGTAAGCCCCCTGCTATGAAATATGCTCACCGCCCGCCGTTCACAGTTAAAAATGAGATTAACCCTTGATGGAAATAGTGCTAGATCCGAGTAATTTTGCAGTAATGAAAAAGTTGTTAATCTCGTTTGCCGCTTACTTTTAGCGGTATAATGAACTCACCTCAGATTTTCCTTTTGATACGCATTGCGCCACGTTGCTTGGCTCCAAATTTATGGCATCTCTCTGCAAAAAAAAAACATTTGTACTTCTATATTATTCTATCTTTTTAAACTTATAAAAATACCATTGTAATATCCCGTTTGAAGAAGGAACAATTTATTGTGCAGCGTTAATAAATAACTTGTTTAAATGAATATTTGTATAGTTTCTATGATATGGTTAATTTTAATTGGAATTACATGTTTACAGATACGAATTGAATTTATGTCCTATAAGCTTATTTGCTTGTATTAGGTACAGACTTTTTTGTAAATATAAACATATTTTATATACATAGAAGGGTGTCTTCTGATGAAGCACAAACATTTATGTGACAATTATAAATATCACACAAATCTTTATCCTGTTTTATCCTATTTTTAAGTATTTTATATGAAACTAGCTGACGTTGTTTTGCCATACTAAAAAAAAAGGTTTGAAAAATAGATGTTGGCCGATTCTCAGACCTAGAGGATATGTACACAAAATTTCAGGAAAATCGGTCGAGCCGTTTCGGAGGAGTACGGTAACTAACACTGTGACACGTGAATTTTATATATAAGACTAGGCAAACGTTGTTTTGCCATAATAAAAAAAAAGTTTGAAAAGTAGATGTTGGCCGATTCTCAGACCTACTTAATATGTATGTAAAATTTGAGAAGAATCGGTCAAGCCGTTTCGAGGAGTACGTTAACTAACACTGTGACACGTGAAATTTATATATTAGATTATCAGTGTATACAATAAATAACAATACTACTTACTTCACAATGTGACGAGCTGATGTTATTCATGTTCAGCCGATATAAGCGATCCCTGCAAAGAAAGATTCATAAGAAAGAGCTAGAAAATGGATGTGGTAAAACTATTTTAACTTAGACCATTTATAGTCGAGAAGTTACCTCAATTCGAAATAAAATGGATATAATTACAAACTTGCCTAAAAGTTACTATGTCGTTTATAGAACAAAGGTTTTATAGCTAAAACAGGTGAGGTACGAATTGGAATCGTACACGAAGGGTTTTGTTCCGTTATTATCATAAATATTCGTCATAATTCCGACCCCAAATAACGGGACAAAGACAAGCGAATAATGATGATAAGTATTGTTTAACTAGCAACTGATATTCCTACTAATATTATAAACGTGAAAGTATGTGAGTATGGATGTTTGTTACCCTTTCACGCCAAAACTACTGAAGGGATTTTAATGAAACTTTACAATAATGTAGCTTATTGTGATGTACAGAATAACATATACGTTACTTTTTACCCCGAAAAAATGCAATGTTTCCGTGGAATAAGAAGTGGTGTCCTTAAAGTACCTTTTACTGCCTGATTTTTTTATCTTTTCTACCGCGAGTAACACCGCGGAGCACTGCTTGTAATATAAATAAACTGTAGAATTTTCAGTTCTCTATCACCGTACCAGAGATATAATCTGGTGACAATCGGACGGACAACGAAGCCTCAGTAACAATGTCCCGTTTTACTTTTAGGTACGGAACTCTAAAAATGCGGCAATATTATTTCCCGAACAAAATTAGTTGCCTTCGTGACACACACGATTGACCTATATCACCTCTTTTATTGAATCACCATTATAAATTGATCTTTCTCCCTCCATAGAAACTTTGTACTGGAAGTAGTCGTTTTTATAAAAGTATAGATCATCAGAGGTCAATACTATTGGTTAATGGTCAACTAAACTCAATGAAAGTTAGATAGGTTAGCACAATCATAAAAATAGATATTCCATTGTATTGTACCGATTACTTTTATATAGAGGAATATTATTTATATAGCTTTGTATTTAAAACATTATTGATAAGGAATATTCATTATTTACTTATTTGCAGTTTTAACAAATTGCAATGAATGAAGCATACAATAACTTACTCATATATGTAAGTACTTAATATAAGATATAGATTAAATATCCTTTCATGATGGTATGATGACGATGTTAGTCGAAATAGGAAAAAGACTCGCATGATCGTAATAAATAGTTAGTCTTAAACGGTTGGTTAAGAACAGTTTATACTAAAAAAGTAATAAATCTAATTTTGGTAGAAAAAGTGGATCACTGCAAGCGGGACTTGAAGCTTGAGCTTATTGCGGTCGTGCTAACAGTAACCAAATTAGACCACCGCAATCGTCACTCGATTGAGTTTACATCGTATTTTGACGTACAACGCCATCTATCGAGAATGTTTCTAATTTGGTTACTGTCAGTACGACCGCAATAAGCTCAGTGGGCAGAGCTACGGAACAGTATTCCGAGGTCGTGGGTTTAAGACCCGCTTACGGTGATCAACTTTTTCCACCACAATTTGATTTATTAAGTAAAAGCATGGCATGTCAATTGCAAAATTAATAAATTTCTTTACTAAAAAAAGTACTTAAAAATTCTAGCTGAATTTACAATTGAGTTCAAAATAATTATTTGTCATAAACTAAAGTTTAGTAAAGTCTGATTACGAATTAACAATATAAAATATCGACAAAGTTATTAGCCACCATAAGTTTGAAACATAACGTGGGAAATTAAACACACTAATAACTTTGTCTCTTGTTAATAATGTTTAATATGAAGCTATTATTATTCAGTAGTACCTAATTCCTTGAAAACTATGTCATATGCCATTAATATGATAAACGTTTATAAAATTGATCGATAGTGCTATCTTACTATATCACCATTTCAAATACATTGTCAAATGTGTTATGTTCGACAATCTTTGTTTTTAAACAAATTCCTAATTCAAAATTTGTTTTAGTTTACTAACCACTAACTACAACGTATTAGGGTTACTAGCTGCTGCTAGCAACTTTGTACGCGAAAAGTTTAGAAACTAATCTTTGACAAATCATACAAAAAAAGACATCCTCTTGAACCACTCTA
This sequence comes from Orgyia antiqua, assembly GCA_916999025.1. Taxonomy (NCBI): domain Eukaryota; kingdom Metazoa; phylum Arthropoda; class Insecta; order Lepidoptera; family Erebidae; genus Orgyia; species Orgyia antiqua. The sequence goes on from OU779869.1 coordinate 7,432,464, forward strand.
TTTATTAAACAACCGCTTCAAAATTCGGCGCGTAGTTTTGAATTTATAAGCGCTAATAGGGACGTCATATATACAAAAATAACTACTTTGTTTCGTAATAAGTAAAGAAGTAGAGGTGTGCTAAGCCAAACATCGACCTATTAATTCGATGGTCCATGGCCCTAACTTTAGCTAATGATTAGCTGCATTTGAAAACGACTACAAATTTAATAATTATAACAATTAATGAGCACATTTTGTAAACAAATATGAGACCGGTATAGTAATCTTTCTCTCTCTCTCTCCAGCTCATTAACGTCCCCCTGTTGGGCACAGGTCTTCTCCACTTTGAAAAGGACTGTGCCGCGCTGACCAGACGTGTTGGCATGAAGTTTATTTACGAGTTTTTCGTCTCTCACAGAGGATGTTATCTATGCACCCTGAGAAGGATAAGGCGTGGTAACACTTGTATTCTAAATCCGTCATAACATGAAAAAAAAAACTGTAGAATAATCAACTAACGAGTAAATAGCATTATAATTTTCCTCTTTTTGTAAAATGCCTTATGATTATGTAAATAATGTTATTATGATAATGTACTTACATAGCACCAACGTATAGAGCATCACGCTTCGTATCCACGAAAAATGTTCGATAATACAGAGTACCACAGGAGAATTCCCGAACATGATCTGCAAAGATAGAGAGCCAAATTAATGAACCATATTTGATGTAATATTCTGTATAATATTCTGTATAATATTGGTATTTGATATTTTGTATAACATTAAAGTATTATTAGAACGAGAATAAGCGATTAAGAGGGTTCGTATTCGTATTCGGTCCCCGGTGAAGGCATGACTTGTTTTAATTTTTATTAGACACTAGCTGTTGCCCGCGACTTTGTACGCGTGAAATTTAGAAATTAAACCTTAAAAAACAGAAAAATCGCGCTATAGTTTCGTTCGACACATTAACACTTAAGCTCGTCAAAATTTCTGTAGTGTCATCAACTCGTTTTCACATTTATAAAGTTAGGTTAATTCTTAGTTGCAATAAGGAAATATGCCTAACAATAGTTATTAATTATAGACCTGAGAAATCTTTTATAGTATTACGATAAGGTTACTTGCTCTATAGTACAGTAGGCCATAATCTCTCCTGAAGTGAAGGAGGTCCGTGCCCAACTTTAATGGGCTGGGTTTCTCTCCAGAGAGCCTCTCTATTTATACAAAAATGCTTTAGTTATATATCAAAGTAAATGAAACAATATGATCAACGTTTAATATTGATTGGACCAAAAATGAAACTTATATGATATCTTTTATTCGGAATGAAATATAAAATGGATTTAAAACAATATCTTTTTTACGGCTTTATTAATATAAATGTAATTTATTAGTATATAATTTGAAGGCACATTTTCATTCTTGCGTGTTTCTACTTTATTGCTTGGAATACATGCAGTTGGTACACGTTGAATACAAGTCACGCACTACAAACCAATGTTTACTCCAACAATAGTGAACATCATTGAAATTACGATCGTACAAATTGAGTGGAACGTGACTACAACATTTTGGTTTAGGTGTAGATATCCTTAAATCCTATTTATAACCAGATTTTTTTCAGTCACTGCCTAGTTAGTGTTAGTCAGTTAAAATCATTCTTATAAATTGCAACAGCACTCGGTCTTAGGTCGCTTGCATTCAGCGGTTCCTTACGATTTCGGTTAAATATTTACATATTCAAGTAGAGGGGTGCATGGACTTGGACGACTGTCCAAAACATAATCGCAACACAAATTTTTTTTTAAATAGATTCTATTAAAATATGATAGATACACAGGCGCAGTGAAAGTTTAAAATTTTTATTGACGGGCTTCGTGGTGCCGATCACGAGGTCACGGGTCAATACTCTCATTGAAAATAATGGTGAGTAAAAAGTATCTATATAAATAAAACTACTTTTAACGGATATAGACGCGTATATTTGTTTTAAATTTTGGCCCGACGTTTCGGAGACTTTGCAGTCACCATGGTCACGGGTGAGACTTTTTATTTAAACAGATGAGTCGCGCAAGTGTTAGAAAATATTAAGTATCTATATAGTTTTAATATTTTTAATGTTCTCGATTTGTTTATGCGATATCCATTTACGATTTATTTAATTTTCGAACAAGCAAGTGCCCGACACAGATTGGCAATAGGTACATATAAGTATATATTTCTCAAGAAGTAAGCAAAAGCAAAGAAGTAGAAATCCGAAATTTAATAAGGTTTGAGAAAAAATATAATCATATTAAACACATATTTCAAAGAAAATAAATGTTATAAAAACATTGTTTCTAGTAACATATTTTGTATAAATATTAAGCTGAAATTGTTATTATGCGACAGGCTGAAACTAATATGTTTTCATTTTTATAAGCACGTAATATTTATATTTTAGGTTTCTTGCTCCAAAATTTATACACGGCATTTTGTTAAATTGCTAGAATTTAGCTTTTTTCCGTAGCTTTATTTGCAAAAGTTTTCGGTCTCTATACTATACAATTTTCCATCCAAATTATACATGAAAATTAAGGCTTTATGAATTCTAATTCTAATTAGTAACATGTAGGTTAAAACAAATAGTAATAATAACCGGTCAAGTACGAGTTGGACTCGCACACGAAAGGTTTTGTACCTTTATTAATAATATATTCGTCAATCGACCCCAAAGACGGGCTTCGTGGTCTAGTGGTTCATATAACGGACTGCCGTTAACGAGGTCGCGGGTTCGATTCCCGCTTGGGACAATAATTTGTGTGATGTTTATAAATGTCATACAAATGTTTGTACTGCGTCTGGGTGTTTCTATGTATTATAAGTATGTATTTACAAAAGAAAAGTAGTGTATATATTCTATCCGTATTCTGGTACCCATAACACAAGCATATAAGCTTAGCTTGGAACCAGAGGACGTTGTGTGAAATGTCCGTGAATATTTATATTATTATGTATTTATTTATTTTAAATAACACCAAACAACGAGACCCCTAAACAAAGGGAGGACAGGAGATTTATGATTTGGAATATTTATTGCTGTAGCATCAACTAATACAGCAATTTTCAGCTTTCTAGCTATCACCGTTCCAGTGATACAGCCTGGCGACAGATTGACGGAAACATAGACAGCAAAGTCTTAGTAATAGGGTTTTGTTAACCTTTCGGTACGGAACCCTAAAAAGAATTTAATCATTGCCTAAATAGAAATAAAAGTAGTTAATTTGTATTTGAGTCAGTATTATAATACTCTATGCAATACCGACTACTACGAAAAATTGTATGTCCTAAAGGATTGAATGATCAAAAATGCACTAGTCTTGAATAAGTGAGTGTGACAGGAGACGCTTTGAAAACAAGTTACGACAAAATGTTATGTATGTATAGTTTCGTACAATTTTAGTATCACATCCCTCTACTGATAGAATATTTAAGTGTGGATCAACATACAGTATATAAAGTTTATAGGATAAGCATAATAGATGGAATCTACATGTTCGTTACTGTTTCTTACCAGAAAATATTTTAATAATATTGAAACTACCAAAAAGTTTATGGCTCGCGTGTCTATCACTCTCTCTTTTTAGGCCAGTAAGTTCCACTGTCAAACACGAGATACCTCCACTTTGGGAGGATATTACTGTGCTGATCAGGCATGTTGGCACAGGATTTATTTTAGAGTTTACCGACTTTTACAGAGGATGTTATCTGTGCACAATTAAATATTCCTTACCTTTTAGAGCACCTTGGGAAGCAAAAGGGGTGGTATTCTTAATCCGCCACCTCGCAGAGCAATTGTACCACAAGTCTGGTCCGATTGTGGGGTGTAAGGTGTTGTGTTAAATGTTGTGGCATAACTTAGAAGAGATGTACGACATCAATATAATGGACAGCAGTAGTTATGATATACAACATAGAGCTACACGTCAACTTCAGGAATTAAAGTTTCAGGTATAGATTCTATTTCAAGGCCTATCTAATTTGGTACCGTTAGTTGCGACTTGAATGTTTGGAGTGCCAAGATACCTATTGGAAACTTCTAGCGTTACTATTCAGACTTAGCTTAGACTTACATACCTAAACATTCCTTAGTATCAATTCACCCGTAAATAGAATAAACTGTATGACGTCGTAGGTAATAAGCGAAACTATAATTAGCTAGTTCGCCTATCAAGATCTAGTAAGCTTAATCTAGCACGCGATTTGTAACAACAGTAACACGACAGCGTACAACTGATATTAAGACGGCACGATACCAAATTATGCTCCATACAAAGTATGGGTACCGTACTTCCGTTTTTTCTTCGCGAAAGTTAGACCGATTTTAATAGTTTTTGCGTTATATTATAGATAAAGAGTATATCTATGCTTCTATTCCTTTGTTTTTTTTTCAAAACATAATAACTAAAAGAAATATGACGATCCGAAAAACCCACTTAATCGGTTTTCTTTAGATAAAGTTGCAGCGTCTATCACACAAATTTGGTAAAGTTTTACCACAAAAGATAGTGATAGAAGCATAGATATACTCATTATCTATAATATAACGCAAAAACTATTAAAATCGGTTTAACTTTCGCGAATAAAAAAGTTCGAAACGTCTTTTTTCAAAGAATTTGTAGGTAAAATCCGCTTCATCTATATTTGTCCCTTTCAGCGCGGCGCTCGGAAATAGGGATAGCAATACCTAAGGCAAATACCTGAATGAGGAGTACTCTACCCTCTCAAGGCTTGATTTTTGTTTCTAGTTGATTAATTTTTCTTTAATTAGAGACCCATTTAATAATACACAGTTATATGGTCGTAAGGCAACTCGTAATTAAGTATTTTTACTAAATAGCTTTTAGCCACGACTTCAGATGCCTGGAATTTCGTATTACTATATAATATTCTAGCTTATAGCACTTCCGAGGACTATAGCTTCCTATAAAGCTATAATATATAGCTATACAGCTTTAGGAAGCTAACCTATAGCTTCCTATAAAGTAAAAAAACAAAAGCAAAACACAAAGGCATTCTATGAGTATGTCCGTCTCCTGGTTTTAAGCTACACATAAATTTACATTAAAATTGATAAAGTAGTTCCTGAGTAATAAATTGAGAGTAACTGACACGACTTTCTTCTGCAATATAATAATATATTCCACAGTAAAATTTTGTGTTCAAAAAGTTTTCATATTGCGTTATATAATTCGTTGATTTAAAGAATATATTTTTATATAGTTCGAATATAAATAATATTTAATATAGTCAAGTTTTATATCAAAGATAAAACATTTTAATTAATCCGTCTAGCTTTGATTGTTTGGGGTAATATACATTGAAATTACGATTCTGTAATTTAATAGTTCCATTTATGAAAGTTTAACTTTTTTAGACTTTAGAAGTCAAATAGAACGAACATAGTTTTATTGTGCTTTAGTGTCGTAATTGTTTTATCGCATGAGTATGGTTATATTACCAGGTGAGGTATGAAGAAAGTAGGAGGAGGGGACAATGTCCCTCACAGCTGGAGGAAAGTTATAATAAACCTGCGCACGTTTCAAAGATCCTATCACACAGTATTATTTTGGTCAAGGGTAGTTTGAGTAAACAACATGCTTTGTATTTTATGGATACTGTAATTTGTGAGGGAAAGCACCCCTGTTTTTATTGTATTTAGGTTACTGATACAGTTTAATGTATTTTATGTAAAATCATAAACGGAATCGTAACTATTTGGATACAATAAAGAGATAACGTTCAGTTCCTTGCATTCGCGTGTTTTTGCGAACATAAAAAGCAAAATTATTGTTTTGTTGGTTTTACACAAAATGGAATTTATTTTTCAATCAATCAGAATAAAATATTGTAAATAAGTCATACATCAGTCGCATTAAATCGTGACAATAGGTAATAGGGCAATTTTATACGGTAAGCAAAGCATTCAACATCGTTTTATTTGATGGATTACATAGCGATTACGGTCGACAGGAAATCTGCGTATTTTTCATTTGGCAATTGTAACCGTGGGCCCGATATCAAAATATCGTTATACAGGGCACCGATTAGATTAACAACGCGTAATTGGTTACATAGAAATGTTAGGCTATTAGCTTCCCGTAATACTATTATGTTAAAATGTTTGTAATCAATGTTTAGAGAATGGTTTTTTAATTAATTTGAACAATAAATTTTATCTGACATTAAAATCATATGCCTATACACTTAGCTCAACATACGAGTATATACGTTAGGTAAAATGCTTGTAAGAAGCAATCCTTACGTATTATAAAACAAACTTTTTATTTTTGTATGTATGTGAGTATTCTAAACTACGTCAAGGATTTTGATGCAGTTTTTTTTAATAGATAGAGTAGTTGAAGAGAATATTTTTTTGTACAATTCCATAACATTTGGTTTAAATATCACGCGTAGAAAGTTGCGGGTAACAGCAAGTTAATAATAATCTATAAGGTGTCAGGTTTACAGTGGAACTTAATATACACCTAAACATAATAGTTGTCATCAAGAAGTCGCCAATTTATGATTTGGCTGTAGAGTCGAGTTACATGCGGCACTGTTTCTGTTTTATTTTAACCCTAGAAAGATAATCTGCGTCAAATTCACGCATCGGCTTTAGAAAAAATGCTCTCTCTTTCAAAATAGCGGGATTTCATATTTGTGCGTTTAGGACATTTCTATTGGGGCTAAGAGCTACCGAGAAACATACAGAACCATGAGGTAAGTCTTACCGATTTTGATATATGACGCCTGTTTGCGTGAAAAGTACGCATGATTATCTTTAACGTGACTTTTAAGACTAAAATGTATATGATGATTTTGTTTTTTGTCGTATTTTTATGCGTTAAATCTATTTCTTTATTATTGTTTATTATTATAGATGTCAATACAGAATTAAACAACATTAGGAAGTAGGTATTTAATGGAAGGCAGTAGTCTGGTCGCTCTTTAACTAAGAATAATTGAATTCTCCCACGAGGCCTCTATTGGTCAAGCACCAGATCCCAACAGTGAAGACAATAATGTAGAATGTTAAAGAAAGCTTTTATATATTAAAACTAGACAGAATTTCTGCTGCGAGAAGACTATGGTGTCGATTCCAGTGCAAGTTCAACTTAACTAAACTTAACTAAATTATAACCATTTTTAATTTAGTTAAGTGAAAAGGTTATTCTGTTTTACCCGAAAATTAAACTAAAAATTTTAGTTGACAGCACTTAATTTGATTTTGACATCACTAAATTGAATTCAAGAGCTGCCAGCCGATAAAAATAAAGAATGAAAGTATGAACGAATGATTTGTAAAAAGTTATAAAAAAAAATACCTTCTTGATAAATAAATATTTTGGTTTATTTTTATTTAGTCTCTATTAATGAATTCTACAAATATTAATAACTTATTAGGTAAATTAAATTAACGACCTTACGTATAATACTTTTATAACAACATACCTACTTGTTTTATTTACATAATTATTCCCGCCATAATTTTCCCGCTTATAATTTAAAAAAAAAAGTTCTTTCCATTTTGATCTGCAACTTACTGTTACTAACACGAATTTGTTATTAGTTGTATTCTATTACAAAAAACACCATGAACACCCAAAAGCGAGCAAATAAACGGCAGAAGGAATATTTAATAGACAAATTATATTCGAATGTCGAAATGGCAAGAGGTAAGATTTTTTTTGTATCATAGAAGAAATATGAATCTTAAAATTTGCTTATTTTTAATGAGATATCTAAACTAAAATAGTTTTATTTTGTATTTGAAAGTCACCTAGAATTTTTATTTATTTAGCTAACCAATCTGGAAAGGAAGTGTTGGAGTTTTGGGCTGCCCTGACACAGGAGCTGAATCAGCTTGGCTGTTCGAGAACAGCACAGCAATGGCAGCATGTAAGTTAAATATGCCTGTATCAAAAGTAAATAGGTAGATATGTACACATGTTACTTCCTTCCTGTGCTTCCTTACAAATTATAAATTTGTCTGTTGAAAAAGCAAGAGATTGAAAACTATTTTAATTACAGTTGCCAAATATCCAGTAAAAGGGTTGTAAGTTGTTCCATAAATGATTATATATTTGTTGCATTATATACATATTTTGTAGATTTGGGGTGTCATGGCAGCAAAATCCAAAACCAAATACAGGAAAATGAGAGTAGCAAACAATGCAACAGGTGGTGGTCCTGCCGAAGTTGAGCTTTCGCAGGACGACCAAAGAATATTGTATGTTGTCGGCTCAGCTACAGTGCAAGGCTTTGCTAACATGGAAGTGGTAATAATCTTACATTTTAATAAATAAAATGATCTACTAAATCTCAAATTATTACATAACTTTATTATCACATAACTTTTCTAAGATAAATTTCAATTCAAGTACTATTTTATATAAAGAAAATCCATTGAGCCTTGATCTTGAAACTAATGGCTCTTTATATAACGCAACACATATTATTATCAAATGCCTAACATCCAGTTGTTCACATGCCTAAATCCAGTTGTTCACCTGGAAGAGAAACACTTTATATTTTTGCAATTATCGTTTTAAACTTAGCTTGAAGCCACAGATAATGTCCATGAACATATTAATACTCTTTTATATTCTTTTTAATAGCTTAAATCGACTATTTTAAGACACTTGACCTGTTAATTTAATTTAAATATTAGGATTTATGACAAACGTTTTCAGTTCATAGATAGGCACCTACACAGGGTACCTATTCAATTACTTTAACAGATTACTTACAAGTTCGAACATAGACTACCTATTAACTAAACATGTCTTTCTAATCTGTGATGTAACTTTTTATATTCCATAGCCAAGGCAGAAATAATGTAAATTTTTGTTTTTTATAAATTTTGTGATGGTCTTTAATGGGCTTATTTCTGTTCTCCAGGGACTCTCGATGGGTGAGCAAGTTGAAGATCCGGCTGATGTGACTTCCTCGCCCAACGTAGGCCCTAGCATTGGTTCGCAACAATCGGCGTTACCAAACGGGCAGCCTAGAGAGGCAGAGCAGGCCGAGGTCAGGCCAATTAGTTTAGTCGTGAGGAGTCGTCAACGGCAAAGGCGTCCGCGTCGGCGACTTCCCATGAATATGGACCTAATTAATGCTCTCAATGAAAATAGCGCAAATTTAAGAGAGAGCATTATACAGGCAGCTGAAATTTTGGCAGCGGCGATACGTTCCGCGGGTATTGCCGTGTTAATGCCCGAATCGCAACAAGGGGATTCCAGCTAAAATAAATATTATATTTGGAAAATATATTTTTTATTTTTATATACTATTAAAATTATCATTAATATATAACGCCCTTATAGCACGTGCTTCTGAGAGGAAATCGGTATCGATTTGCTCGTCAGCCTCGTAGTCGGAAACCATCTGCTCATCCTCCACAATTTCGTCCTCTGAATCAGAATCTGTAACAAAGTGACATCTTAATACTCTTTAGGGTTCTGCACCTAACGGATACTACTCCATAATATTTATGGCTCCTACTACGAACGTTTGTTGAAAGTAATAACATGTGTTTGCAGTTTATGTGTGGGATATAGATGCTTACCAGACAGCTCGTTGCTAAACATATTGTGCAAAATACAACAAGCAACAATTATTTTTGCAGCCTTCTCAGGCGTGTAATGCAAAGTTCGGTGCCGATGTAAACATCTAAATTTATTTTTTAGACGACCAAAGGTCATCTCCACGATATTCCTGGCCCGAGAATGGCACTGATTGAATCGCTCTTCAGCTTGGTTCTCGGGCTCCGGCACCGGTGTTAAAATCCAGGGCTGTAAAGGATAACCCCTATCACCTGCAAAGAAATAGGCCAATCAATCACGTTGGTTAATCAATCAAGCTTTTAAATTTGTAAATAAAGGTTACATCAGATGTTACAGCTGTTGTTATCCACTACAATTTACTACTGTAGGTGGTGTAGAAAAATAATATTCTGGATATGAAAAAGGTAAAAGTATATCGAAAATATCCCATTAATAATAAAAACAAAGTGCATTTTACCTAACAACCACTGGTTCATTTCGCCTCTTATGTAGCGACTCCGTAAATATTGATGGACTTGTGAAACCCTCCATATTGCAGCATCATGGGTGGATCCAGGGTAATTTGGATTTACGGATATAATTTTACCACTCGCACTGCATATCTAAAATCAGTGAATGTATCGATTGGCCAAAAAGGTATAAAGATATATTTATCATAAAAATGTCATCGAAATAACCTGTATTTACAGCCAGAGCATTAGTCATCCATCTAAAGGCCCTGTAATACTGGACAAACTAACTACGTAAACTGTAACATTCTATTAATTACGACAAGATTGATCCATGACTTACGACACGATATTTCATAAAAGGATCCTTCCAAACCAGTTACTAGTTTGGAAGGATCCTTTTATGAAATTTCAACGGGTCACCATTTAATCTCATCAGATAAAGGAACCATTGACACCATTTGAGGACCCATTTCACAATCTTGGAACCTAGGTTAAAACTAAAAATCCTTAAGTAAACTATTTTAACCAAGTCTCCTACGACATATTTGTTTCATGACAACACAGCTAATCGTTTGTGACAAACTCACGATTTGGCAATTGATGCTATAAAATCCTTTCCTGTTGAAAAAAATATTTCCCGGAGCGGTAGGGTGATGAATGGTCGGTTTCACTATAGCAAAGTGGGTGCCATCAATGGCCCCCAAAGTGTTCCTCATTTGAAACATTTCTTGAAATCTGTAAATGCAAGGCCATTTTACACGCTTTATATTAGCTTCACTTGTATGTTTATTTGTATGTTTGTAACCGACTCCTTTGGACGCTATTTTGACCCACTTTAAACGGTCAGATTCTATTCAAATTTTGCACACCTGTCAAAGACCGATGACAATGCAATAATTCGATTAAATAAAGCGTGTTTTTTAGTTTTTTAAACTATTTATTTTATCACAACATAATCGACGGGCTTCGTGGTCTAGTAGTTCAAGTAACGGACTGCCGTTTACGAGGTCGCGGATTCGATTCCCGCACGGGACAAGCATTTGTGTGATATTTATAATTGTTATGCAAATATTTGTACTGCGTCTGGGTGTTTCTATGTATTTACTAGTATGTATTTACAAAAGAAAAGTAGTATAATAATATGTAGTATATTCATATTCTGGTACCCATAACACAAGCATATAAGCTTAGCTTGGGACCAGAGGACGTTGTGTGAAATGTCCGTGTTGTGTGTTGATCCATCCATGTTGATACGATACGACATATGGGCTTTTCTTTAAACTGGCTATATTAGGGACCATTTTTAACCTCTGTACCAAAATATCAATAACATCAGAGCAATAGTTTTGTTGCATCGGTATAATTTGTGCATTATGTGAATTGTGCGCAATATAAAGCGTGAATAAATTAAAACATCTTACTCTAATTTTGCATTCTGTTTTTCTTCAGATGTTGTGGGAAATTTTATTTTAGAAGATAATTTTGTACATATTAAATTTGAAACCATTTCTATAAAGCGACTTATTGATGGCTGGCTGAGTGCCAAAATGTTGTTTTGCCCAATACAGGTTTGATAGCTGCCCTGAGAAAAATAGTTGAGAGCTGATAACACCTGTAAGACAGCGAAAATAATTTAGTAATTATGAAAAAGTACAGAGTTCATGGTGTAGAGTTAATTTACTAAATTATAAACGTCAATCATTCAACTAACCTTTAAATATTTGGGAACATTTCCTTGATTTAAACAATCTTCTTCAATTTGCCCAACTAGGAGATGTACTCCTGATTTGGGCAATCTGAACAGTTTTTTAAATTTAGTGTCACTCAATAGAAAAGGATTTGAGTTGTCTCTTAAATTCCTAAGACGCATTTTTTCGGCGTAGTTTCTAGAATGAAAAGAATATAATCTTCTTTATCGCTTTGAGCACTTTCTAATGAGCACTCCTCTACACGGACTTTAAAGGGTAGGGTAAATTCTACGTATGTACGGTTTACCAGGCGTTTCGGAATTGCATTGGGTTTAGTTGAGAGTACTCCTACTCGCAAAAGGATGCTCGTTACTTATATTCCCATAGCTGACTCTTACAGTGCCCTGGGGAAGAAATGGGATGCTTGGTTGTATTCTTAATCCTTTTTCAAACGGACCATAACTAATTTAAAATTTAGCGTGTAGTCATATAAATTAGTATTATAATTAATTTATTTAGCTTACCTTTCAGCTGTATCCACTATTCCTGCAACTATATATCCTTCCATTATTCAAATACAATGAAATGTTACGGTAAATAAGAAATGTGGTTGTAAAATAACTATAATAATTACAACAATATTAATATTTAACAAAACAAGGCAATCCAAAATTATAAATTCAAAATTAAGCGTCTTTAAAAATTGGCGCCGCTTTTTTTGCCCCTTATTCTTATGTTGTAGGTACCATGGTAGGTAGGTACCTAACTTTTTTTTGTTTTGTTGAGACCTACTACGGTTGTACTTTTTGGTCTATAGTTAAACTACCATTTTCATTTTATGCCTTTTGAACTTACTAATCATCGATTGCCAGTACCTACGTTTGTCTGTGATTGCAGCTTTCGAGGTTGCTGTTTATCATTACTCTGTGAAGTTTTTTGTTTATTTCAGTTTAATGAATGGCAAAAAGATTATTTTAATAACAAAATTCATGGTATTTGATGATATATTGGTAGTATTTGTTATTTTTATCATAGCTTTTCGTAATCCATGCTTATTCATCTTCAATTTCATTTTCGGAAAGTACCTCAAAAATCATGTAGTTTCCAAATAGTTTTCTGTTTGTAATTGCTCAGTAATTGTATTATGAATACCACAATAAGAATTAAATTGTAACAATGAAATCTTAGTGTACGTAAGTGGGTACTTGTACACTGTTAGCAATAATAAAATTTTTGTTTATGTAAGTATGTGATATGATTACTGGCTAAGTGGTGGCTGATAAAATAATTTTTATAAAACAAATTTTCTGATATAAATAGCTTTTATTAAATAATTTAAGTACAAAAAAAAACAAAAACTAACAATTCTCTTTATCAACAAAATCCAACCAATTTTCAAAACAAGTAACTTCTATATTACTTTTGATGTCCATCATAACATTTTTAATTTTAAACCTAAAAAACTAAACCATAATTTCTTTTCAGCTAGTCACAAATCAAAATTCAAATATCTACAGTAGCTGCTATCAGCAACAGTAGATATTAGAAATAAAAATTTTGCAGAGTGCTCGCAGTGTTCATCTTGTTAGAAGAAGAATGATGAAATTGTTATTCTTACACCTATACAGTCTGGCTACTACAGAATCCTTAGCATGTTTAATTGAAACATCATTTTCAGCTTACAGACTACCTAGTTAATGGAATACTAATATGGAAATCAACAGAATCAAATAATTATTAATAACACTATACAGATATAAATTCATCACATACACAATTAAGTAGCACATTAATATTATATCCAACTGGTAGACTGTAGTAACTGGTAGATTTTGATTCGGGGGCCTCAATGAAATAACCTTCTGTAAACATTGTGCCATGTTACATTTCCTTTTATATTATTTTATGCCAATAACTTGAGTACTTAGCTACTAAACAATAATATTAATTATTAATACAAACATTTTAATGAAAGGATATTAAAATATAGGTAGTTGTAAAATCATGTGGCAACATCCCCACATCCCCTCTATAAAACTGGATGTGCCATTGCTTAGAGTTAGAGGTGGTTAAGAGCTGGTACAGTTATCATATTTTGCTATTTAATGTAAGTGAACACTTGCTACAGTATATATTGTGATGTCCTTATGGTAAAATAGCTTTATATTATAGTATTCTGTTTTAAAATATATTAATTCCATGTTATTATGGGAATACTTGAGGTCGTGTATAAATGCTGTAATTATGTAATAACGGATCAGTTGAATTAAAAGTTAAAGCTTTGTATTGTTGCACATTTCATTGCATTTTAATCAATTGACAAATAAATAGTCTCTAAATCTATAAAACTTTTATTTTACACTTCTTAAAATAATTGGGGACAGAACACGGTGCTTTATGGCAATTCTTTGTAAAAATTAAGAATTACTAGATAAAGTATGAAAACATCATTTTAAGTTTCAAGCATGAAGAACACTACATAGGGTAGTTATTAGTTTTATTTTGTGTTGTTTGTTTCATATAAATGTAAAATTTACTACTCAATTGCATTAGGTACATATCCTGTAAAAATAGATGTATGTGTGGATAATAAATAAATAAGTTAATTCCAGTGTTGACCGTTTATTTATTTGATAAATCTGTGACTAGATAATTACCCAGTCATCTAATTAATAAACAGATGGGTGCAGTGTATTATTGTATTTATATGTATCTTCTTTATGTGTAGTGATCTTACAAATATAGCGTCAGGAAGGAAAATCCGACTTATTTTTATATAGTAGATATACTAGGTATGGGCTCAAAGTATATTAAAAATGTCATAAATAAATATATCAAGTAGTCAGTCAGTCAACAAGTTATTAAAGTAAAATTGTTTTTACTTACAATTTATTTATCACCTAAACCTGTGTCAGATTGCATAATGACATTTATGCTATGCTATAAGAAATCGAAAAGCTATGAGTGTGGCTATGAGCACTATTTTGCTTGTCAAATGATCTCTTAACAATTGTTTATAGGTACCTACATTTATACAGAATTCCACATACATTTTCATCTTGGCATTACGGGTATTGATTGACTTGGTACGTAAATGGTGCAGGCATCTTCTGTTTGCATAAACACATAGTAGCACTCTTAGGCAAAACACTTATCTGTATATTGATTAAAACTTTCACAGTGATGTAGATGCACCTGTTTTATCTATAGGAATTGCACAAATACAGCTTTTTGTCAATTTACGTTACCAATGGTGCTCTGATTCTTCTTGGAGTTAGTACATGAAAAATATATTGCATTTCCATATTATTATTATTAATTTGACAAGAACACAGGACAAGACTAAACTTGATCAACACATTTACAACAACACGCACAGTCACTCATCAAAATGAAAATCACCGATATGTCTATGTAGGTATATGATTAAATCATGTATCATTATGTCCTTGCGGCTGCTGGAATAAAATATTTTTTATTACTATTTGACTCCTATAACCTCAACATTTTATTTATGATTTTATCTTATCACATCACCATGTCATCAACCGTTTTCAGGTGTTCATTTAACGTAATAAATGGCGCCTTTTCTTACGTCTATAGACTGTAGATGTATTTTTTTATGTTTTTAATATCATAAGGAACGTGTAAATTAAATAAAAAATTAAAGTTAGCATAACTTTAATTTAAAAATCTAAGTGAAAGCAATAATGAAATTAAGTGAATTTAAGTCGGCATGTATTTACATCCCGACTTAATAAGTCGAGAATTCACTAAAATAAGTGAAAATTTGACATTTATGATGTACACCAGAATAGCAAATTTGTCATTTTCACTAAATTGAATAGATTGACTTATTTTGGTCCTGTCAAACTTAATTTAAGTTAAGTTGTGTATTTCAGAATAAGAAAGTGAGATTTGACAGGATTAAATCAATTTTTAGTTAAGTTTAGTTAAGTTCGTGGACACAGAATCGACACCTATATCACGAAATTTTGAGCTGGAAGAAAAAATTACAGACCTGCTGTCGAACAATCAGATCTCTTATCGGCCTCTTAATGGAATCTTAGCTTTAAATATTATTTAAGTTACTGTTTTAAACTTAATTAATTAGGAGTAGACGAAGACCAAAAGAAATAATAATGGACCATATGGAAGAGAAAATAATAGAAAAATAACTAAATATCGATATGACGGCAGACAAAAAAGCACGGAAAAAAACTACAAGTTTTGATAAGTCCCAGCAGTGGGATATGGGCAGGAAAATGATGATTTGTTAACGATAATATCCAAGTACTATTTTTGTGATAAAAAGGTGTGGCTATTTTAGAAATAAAGTAGTTAAATAGTGAAAAAATGAACATTCATAATTTTTGGTACTTTTTTGAAGAGGTTTCTATATGGTTCATTTTTTGTGCAAATAAATAAATATAAATAAATTATTTCTAGTTTTTTATTATTTGTATAAGTGTAGTAATGTATAATAACAGACATTTTATTCATTAAATAAATATATCTCAACATATAACCAGATCAAAAATATGCGTGCATTTCACGCATGATTATCTTTTCCGTACATTTAAATAAGATTATCTTTCTAGGGTTAAAGGAGGAAATCTGAAAACGTCGATATAAATGTATTGCCATCTATCTTCTTATTGTCTATTCAATACAGAAAAGATTCGACGTAACAACGAAGCATTGGTTTAAAAAAGAACAATATTTTCGGCCATGGTTAAAAACAATTGTATAGGTTTTGATCATAAGTACGCATGTAAGTTCACAATAAAAACAACATTTCATGTTATACTCGATTGCTATAAATATATAATGTATTACATTAATTTTAGTAATACAACTCATTCTACAAAATGTATTAATTCAGAACGCGCACAGCGGGTGTTCGTATTTCGTGCTGTTATCGCTCCTGTCTTTAACCACAGGACAAGTTCCAATTAATAATTAAATACTTTCGATGATTTTAAATTAAGGTACAGTAACT
Source organism: Orgyia antiqua (assembly GCA_916999025.1). Taxonomy (NCBI): domain Eukaryota; kingdom Metazoa; phylum Arthropoda; class Insecta; order Lepidoptera; family Erebidae; genus Orgyia; species Orgyia antiqua. Next base: position 7,449,201 of record OU779869.1, read on the forward strand.
CAGTAGGTATAATTCAGTGTAAAATAAAATTTTTGAAAATACGTAAAATTCGCAGTGCTAATAAAATAAAATTCTTTATCACTTAAATAATTTTTAACAGATTTAGAGACAAACACTTCATAGTCTCCGAAACCCTGGAGGTACAGGTACAGGTGCACAGATATTCCACAAGTTAATATACAAAAGAATGCAGGATAGCTTATTTGTAGTCTAGCTGCCATAAAGATGCCTTACTTTGGGGTGAAACACGTTTGATACCTTTGAATATTTTAAAACATCTTGGCAGAGAGTTTACTCTTTTCTGCCGGCTTTCATTCTTGTTTATCAAATTTGTAATACACATCTACATAAACATATATATTATCTGTCTCATATATATTAAGTGTTGTATCCAGAATATGTATAGTTCGTTTACGTGTTGCGATTAACTATCTTAACTCGTTTTGACTTGCTAGTGACTTGGTAGTAACAGGGCATTCAGTCTGATCGTGACTGTAATCTCATATCATAGCAAGTTCATTTATTTCAACTGTTTTAAAGAAACGTAATACATGTAGGAAGTATGGATATTTTGGGGTCTGCGTACAGACCCGTAAACATCCAGGTGTTTTATCTATACTAATAATTATAAGGCTGAAGAGTTTGTTTGTTTGGACGCACCAATCTCAGGATTCGAAAGTCCGATAAAAAAATTCCTTTTAGTGTTGGATAGTACATTTATCAATAAAGGCTGCGATCAATATAGGAGCGAAGCATCAGTGAAAAATGTTGCAATAACGGGATTTTTTTTCGGAATTCCAAGCGTACGAAGTTGCGGGCAACAGTTAGATAGCTAGCAAATAAGCTCAGCTTGGGTCCAGAGGAAGGTGTGTGCAATGTCCATGAATATTTATATTTATTTATATTATGGTAAAACTTAATAAATATCCATTCATTCGGGCTAATCTCATCAAATACAGATTGGAAAAGAAAATAATGTATTGTGTTGCAAAGTCTATTTATTAAAAATTATCTGTTGCCTGCGACTTCGTCTGTGTGAAATTTAGAAATCGAAACTTAACAAACAGAACTTTATTATACCGCTCAATAGATGGCGTTGTACAGTTCTTTTTAAATCGCACTATGGTTTGGTTACACACTTAAACACTTAAGCTCGTCAAAATTTCTTGTTATTTATCCGCTTTTCGCATTTATAAATTAGAATGGAAGTATGGATAAGGAAGATTAATATAATCTCCTTTTGAAGACGATTAAAAATAGAACGATATAATCAATAGGAAGACAAATGAAAACGACACTGAAACTCCACAAGGTCGATATAGTGGTAGACCAAGATGAACATATTTCATCGCTGAGAAAATAAGTAAAAGGATTCACCCCTCGGATCTCGGTCTATGAGCACACTTGTTTTCATGCACAACTATTATTACTCTTCACTGAAATAAGACTTTTATTAAAAGGTAACACAATGGTATATCTCAGTCTGTCTATAGTTAGGAATGAGACGAATCTACAGCAAGTAAAAATTATCGTAAAAAAATTATAATATATTAAGTCTAACCAATTATTTTTAACACGTAATCACATGTAGTCATGTAGTAGTCTTAGTAATCATTAGACTAAAAATTAATTTAATAAATTAATTTAAAAGCGGTAAGTATAAGACGGCTCACAAGGAACTCAGTGGTTATTAAAAGAGAATCGTAAAGTGCGCCTAGATAACTCACATGACCGTAATAAAACATTAACGGTACCCCATCTCGCTTATCCCTTTTACGAACTTAGTCGTGTTAAATGACACTTTTAATTATCATTGTTGATTAAAAGTTTTGTGTACTTACGCAACATCATTATTAAAGACAATGTCAATTGAATAAATGAAACTACGTAAATAAAACCACTATTTATGGAATTGTACGCATAATTATATTCGACGAGCTTCGTGGTTAAGTGGTTCATGTAACGGACTGCCGATCATGAGGTTGCGGGTTCGATTCCCGCTCGGGACAATCATTTGTGTAATATTTTTTATTGTCATACAAATGTTTGTGCTGCGTCTGGGTTTTACTCCTAACATATTATATAACTAATATAGTTTTCAGTCATATTTAATTTCTGATAGGTTTCTTAAGTATAATCAAAAGAAGCGTACTCTTGCAAAGTTTAAAGTGCAAATACTTTTGACACTAAATAGAGTAATTAATTCTGACGTCTCTACTATTCTGAACTTTTTTAATTCATTAAATTGATTAGCCTACGATCTACTGTAAAGAAGAAGAAATGTATAAAACCCTTTACTATGAAACTCTTTTTATTCAAAAGACTTTGCAAGTTTGAACAGGAAAACAACGCAGAATTGTTTTTTAAAAAGCTAACAATGTCGTAAACATTCACCGTCTAAACTAGGGAGAACTTCAGTAGTTTAAAAGCGAGCATTATTTGCGTTTTACTTTGAGTATCAAAATTGTATACTGTCGACATATCGATGTCATTCTTTTTTATAGAATTACAAGAATTGGATTTCATATTGTAAAATGAAAATAATGGATTCGAATTTGGAATGAAAGAAAAATGTTGTCATTGTAATCGTTTTACCTTTCACTGTAGACACGAAAAGGCTCTCCCGATGGTGCGGACTAATTCCGAATGCACCTCCAATCGTAAAAGAAGTCGTAAAGAAGCGAGTCTCCCTCGAACCAGTGCACGAGAATCAGGGAAAAATTGTTGATTTCTTATTGGCTTCCACCCAGACTCAGATTGAAAATTCTCCATAAAGACATTGGGACACGCCTGGCTGGATTAAAGGGGGAACTAATAAAGAAAACTTTTGCGACACCATATTTTTACACAAACGTGCAACTACTGTTTTTGAACCTTATTAGGTTCACGCTGGTAATTCACAAAAATTGCTAGAGTTTTACACCTTTGTCTAAAACCACAAAGGAAATATAAATATAGTTTTAGTTAAAAATTCTACACGCTTAATAAATTGTTTTAAATTGTATAATAATGTTAACTTTTATATTTAAAAAGAAACTCAGGCGATCTCGAATTTCTATTTGAAAACATATTTCAATGCTGGCGACATTTTGCCTATGCATACGTATATCAAATGGCTTTTAGAGCGTGATAAAAATGAATTTGCAGTCGAGAGCGGCAAAAATTATGAAATACGGCGGCGCGACGTCACATAGGATAAAAGTAGTGACAAGAGAGACGATATAATAGAGACAAAACACGGCAATAAACATGTACTGAAAACATGTTAGCACATATACCACGACGAATAAGAACCGAGTAATGTGTATTTCATTTACATAAATTATTACGCGGCGAAAGGATGTCTTCCTAGAGTGTGAGATGCCACAACCACCTTTGAGAAATACTTATTTACGCGACACATTGTGATCAAAGTAGAATTAATTTACTTGTGGCTTTTAAACATTAAACAAAAGAAATTTCGCTTGAAGTAAATTAGATCTAAAAACGTATATCTTGAGAAATGCTAAGATACAAGTAGGAGGTAACATTGTGTACGACATGAGATGAAAAACGTCTGAAGCTTCACCAGCGAAGCAGTAAATTTCGCCACCACCGCGCTGTAGGTACATAATTTCACACACGCCTCGACTCATCGTTCGGCGAAATATTAAGGTGTATAAAATTTTATTACTAACATTACCCCCTTACCCTGTTCTCTCTATAAACATTTTGTGTGTCGCGTTTCCCCTCTTTCGCGAGCATGCCCTACGCGACTCAAGATTCGCCTTTGCATTATTTCCCTCTAATGTCACATTTGTGTCTTAATAACGAACAGTATTATGTTACGAACGTTCGCATTGTTTGATTTTCAATCTCTTGAGATCGCAGATTTTCTTTGCCTCACTAATGGCCCGTCCCACGGAAAGGGATTATTTGAAACGCTATATCAGAAGGCTAAATTTTGTTGCATTCATTATCACGTTGTTCGTGTTTATTGATCTGATGAAAAATGGAGTGTGACCTCTTTTAATACTATGCTAATTTGCACACTGAGCTGGAAAATTTTATGAAATTTCGCAGACAAATGAGATGTTTATTTTTACTGCACTCGATAAAAGCGGCAGTGTAAACAAATTGACTCCGAAGTATTTACTTTGCATGAGATATTTTGATATAAAATGTAGAGTTAGCACATTATTTTACGGTTTAATTTTACAAGAATAGTGAAATTTATAAATAGTTTTAGCAGCTTAAACAAGGAATTTATTACATAGTGAAAATCTGAATTAGTAATTACGATTGCATATTGGAATTCAACCATTATCTTCGCCAACCTTGATGAAACACGCAAATCCATTTTAGTTTATCGGTATGTCATTGTATGTAAGTCAACGTCACGTTTTGATATCACAGGTGTATTGTATAGATGCTCCAATTTTGCTACTTCGCAGTCTTCCATATTGACTATCACCGCAGTCCTTGTTTGGCATATTTTTCTTATTGCTTCTTCCATAAGCATTCATTGGAACGAGACGCGCTCGTATACTTCTATTGGTTTTATTGTCGTTTGAACGAATAGGGGCTCTATTCTAATATGTCAGGTTCAATCTGTATGTTTTCATACGTCGCTGATTTTTGTTACAGGTACTTCGTATAAGTCATAAATTAAGAGCACAATATAAAGTAACAAGGAAATGGTTTATGACGTTCTTTTTTGGCAACATTTTATTTATTCCTAAAGTTGTTTGCTTGTAATTTCTTAGGCACTCGTTTTACGAGTATATATACAGAGAAAATGTTTTCTGAGAATTGGAAGCCGTCGAAAAATAATTTACATAAAATCTTAAGCAAACGCTGTGAATTGGGTAAACTTCAATCATAGCATCCTATCGGCGTCTCGTTAACCATACCTATTTCACTAACAGCTTTCGATTAAAAAATAAAATCAAATTTGATAAATAATTTCCTCTTGTAAAGTATTTCAAATACTTGGAAGCTATCTTTAAGATTTACCGTTAGTAATTTTTTCTAACTTTTGGACAATATCAGCAATTGGACCGCAGAGATTACTTCACCCCGCCATAAAGATTTATGGAAAAATAAATATTTTAATGTAAGCCGATAGCCCCTATAAGGGTTGCAGGTAAATCTTTGCACCTTTTCTACGCAAGATATAGGCGGTTCACAAGAAATATTTGGGGCTATCCACCGCGTGGAATCTTATTGCAATTTATGCTCATTGAACTGGAAAAAGTATATGGGGAGGCTAAAACCTACGTCGATTCTTTTATTGCCACATGAAATCAATAAGAAGCGTGACGTGGCAACTGTTCTTCTATACATATAGACAAGACGACTGATCACGTTTAACGATATAGCGACACAAGCGCGTCGCCCTTAGATGCCTAGTTACTGAAATACAAAGTTTTGAATATACTTATCTGATAGCAATTCTAACTTGATAAGTTTCTATACTCTTTTTTAAATTACAGTGATTCGAGATAAAGTCATTGTCAATTGTGCCAACTAACTATTTACATCTGGACAAGAGTGATAAAGACGAATCTATCGTTACCTCAATTATCGAAATCTCTCTATCCGTACGGAAGACACGTGGTATTATAGAATATTACTTAAATACATAAACCTATCCCTCTTTGACAATCGTACACAAATATAGCACAGATTAAGAACATTAAACTTTACGTTTCCTCTTTATGTATCCAATTAAGATCAAGTAATATTAGCGCTTCTAACAGAAAACATTCTTAAAATGTTTGCAAAATAAAATCATCAATTGAATACGATATGATATGTCACTCAGCTCCCCAGGGAGCTACGACTGCCACTTCTATATGGACATAATTGAACATTGAAATTTGTTTAGGACAGTACCGGACTCCTAATTTGATTTAGGCAACGGTTCCAGCGCAATCCGGAGGCAATAACAATAAATATAACCACTAGAGGTGAATCTGTACGCTCAATCCCACGTTCGGATCCCTTGTTACAATTTTGTTTCTACATTCTATTGGTAACGGGTGACACGTAGGGGAATTAATTTTGTAAAGAGCACTGCTCAAGTGTAAAGAAATGGCGCATGCATTATTTCTGGCTCACTTGTTTCTTGTACACACCTGACAAATTTCACAAATATTTATACCTGTACTAGGTATAGATGAAAGGCTGTTCTGTAATACCTTGCAAGATTTACATTAGATAATGAAACACTTGCAGTACCTATTAATCTAATTAAGTTATTAAGGAAACTCATTGAGCACAAAGGAATTTGAATTTTGGGCAGAAGAAAATGAAAATTTTGGCAAAATAGACAGTTTTAAAACCTAGATATTGCAGTTGAGAACGTTAATAAATGAATAAACAAAATACACTAACAAATATATCGGAGTACATAACATACATAATACACATTGCCAGTTTATCTCAGGAGTAATACTTCTTTGAAGACATCCCAAAGAGCTTATATTAGCTGCATATAATGCATCTCAAGCCAAGCAAGTAATAAAGTGCAAGCCTCTGTGTATATCATGATATAAATTTCTACTCTACCACTAATATAGCAGGTGTTAGTTTAACTTACTGATAAATAACAGGAAGTTTAAAATAGAAGATGAACTTAGAGTTTTGGTTATAATACAAAAACTATTTTATTATAATAAAGATATACATGTTTATAAAGTAACAATTTAAGTACATAAAATGATATGAATAGATTTTATTTAGCAAATTTTTCAGTGTGTGTACCATCGTCTTCTATAAAGAAATAATTAAATCTTTATTTAGCTAAGAAAAGTACATCATACAATTATATTACCAAATACATTTTTACTATACCAATATCCAAAAAGATATTACAAATATAATACATTGGTGATAACTGTATTACATATTAGCATCTGGTGCTAAACTGGGCTTTCGGCCTGTAGCAAGATACCAAATGGTTATAATCTATTGCAACTACATTAATCACTCATGTTACATACATTGTTCAAGGTAACAGTTACATCAATAGAATATGGAATTATTTTTATGCCCTCAATATTATAAATGTTACCCTTTCAATGGCATAGAATCCCCCATCGATTGTAACCGAGCCGTGTGACGCTTTTACAGAAACTAAAGTGTGCGCACGTGAACACCCTATATTGGCAATATCCAAGAAATTTCGTCAATACTACAGAGAGATACTAAGCATTATTAGCTTGGGGTTCCTTAGTTCTATGTCTCCCTCGCTATCACTCACCTATCCGTATCAGTGGTTGGGGAGGGCATCTCCACACGACTAATCACAGAGGATGTAGTATATACGCGCTATGCATATTTATTATTGCCTCCAATGAACTCACACAGTCGTGTTCGAACGAACGGTGCGTGGATGTTTTTCATTTGCTCCAGTTATTTATTTAGCGAGAGCCCCAGGTACATGTACGAGCTTAATGTTTGATGAGCTCAGATTCGGGCTCCTTAATTTCTATACACACCTCGTCTCTATCCGGGTTCGATCACGTCCTGCGGTTGTTTGTTATCCGCCCGAGATAAATGAATTAAATTCAATTAATCAATATAATGAATCCATAATGAGTTTATTGATACGTATATTTGAAATTATCGTTGAACTGGAAAAAGATACTCTGTAGGTTTTATTAATAAGTTGTTTACGAACATAAATAACAAATTATTTTACTAATTATTTCCTAGTATTAGAAGTGAATAAAGCATGATTTTGAAGAAGTAATATATATGAAGTTAAATTATTTTTAATTAATAGGAAATGTCTGATGCTGTTGTAAATTATAATAGGGCGGTCCAATTATATTATAACATTGATTCATACGTCAAGATACTAAAAAGGAGTAAATGAAATTCTTCATTAATTAGCAAGCGAATATTTCAAATAATAAATAGTAGGTATCATGCCAAAATATGTAGTATATATAAGTTGCCCTCGAATTAAATTCTTGACGAACGTTAATGCGTAACCGGGGAATTCTTGTGCAGTTTAAAGGGAAGGTCGGGTTAATTAAATGGGTTCGGGGTTCATTTTCATAAAATTATTTGATCTTGGTCCAACACGAGGCCAATTGGATGCGATTCACTTGGTTCTTAGGCTTCAATTTCATTTTTGCGGTGTAAAGATTTTACTTGCGCCAATCTCTAAAATCATCGTTGGAGTTTATTCGTTGGCAAACTACATAAACAGAGAAGTTTATTACTGTCTGTCTGGCTTCACTTTTGACTCAGAGGGTGGTTCAGCAAATTGACTAAAGTGCGGTCCCGTGTTGAAGTAATAAACAGCTTTTATTATCCAGTACTACAACGCACCACTGACATATCATAATTGAATTTGAATGTTTCGCCTACTTTACCGTATGTTCTAAGTATCGTTGTTATAAGATCTTGATTTGGTTCACTTACAGTAGATCTAAGACGTTTTCTTTAAAATGCCCATAACCTGTTAATTGTATACCAATAACTACAAATTAATGAAAATACTAAAAAATAAAGGAGGAATATTTTGATGCATAGTTTATTTATTTTTTCTTCTTTCTTTTATTTCTTGTTTTGCTTTGTACTTACTTTTGCTACTAAAAATTTTTGAAAACTATTTTTATTGTACATAATGAAATAAAATGTTCCTTAAAAGTAAATTGCCCGTTGGTCTTTGAGTTAGGTTACTGAAAATATTTCCTTGTATGAATTTTTTGTACTTATAAAAATAGCTATAAACACTTCACTTCAACTATGAATTAGCCCTCGTCTCTTGTTACAAAAATATTCACGCTTATCTTGTAATATACATATTATATTCAATTATAGTTACAATAGTTATATATACAATACATATATTCATATCAGGATTAATAGTAATTTCACTGTCATAATATTATTATCGTAGTAGTGAAATGCAAATCGTCAAAGATATTAACCAGCTGTTGACTTTGTAGGGTAGCTTAAGGGCCTACATCAATATTATCGTATATCATCGCCGACACGTACATATTAACACAGCCAGTAGGCACAGAAAATGAAGAATTAGGGATACTTTTCCTATTTACTCAAAATCTACTAAATATATTTTAATTCTGATTTACGTGTTTCTATATATAATACTTACTTATGTTTTTAAAGTTATTTCATTAGTTAATACGCGATAATAGACCGACAAAAGAAAAAAATAAAAAATTTGAGAGGTTTTTTCGCCAAGATTTTCTATCGAGAAAACTTTTTTCAATCGCGTTTCTGAGTTTATGCGATCCTAGATCATACATTGAAAAAACATATACTTAAAAATTAGAGCTCTAGCCATTCAATCTAAAGAAACAATGAAAACTTCGCAGGTAGAAAAATGCACGAAGCTATTTTGGTATCCTCTTAATATTAAGCATAACTATAAATAATAAGAATACATATCCCTGCATAACCTAAGCAAACGTTAGAGATTTATAATCGTGGAGTGCATACGACCGGCTGCATAATTTAATTACACCGTCACACCCTTGATTAAAATTTTGCAATAACGCATTAGCGTAGTAAGACGCCAAAGGGCGTAGGGCAAGGAAATTAAACGGCCCATAATAATTTCGTTACGGCAGTACCATGATTAAAATCTTTACAATTAATTAGGAAAAGTTTGGCGTTCGTATAGGGGATTCTTAAAACATTAATCGCAGCTTCGACCAAGCAGTACGAGAAAAACACCGATAACGACGTGTTAGGAGGTTTCTCAAGTTTCTTGTTAAGATTTAATTAATAGAACTAAGATTGAGTGTACCATTAAAATCCTTTTTTGCGGTAATATTTAACTTCAGCGACGCAGAAGTCTAAATTATTTATTTTTTTATAATTTTAGTTCCAGACGTGTACGCAATACAGGCAAGTTAAATATTATTTACATATCCCTAAATAATTGCCAGTGTTTATTATGATCACATGACACAATGAACAAATGATCTGTATAAAATTACCTATTTTGTTGAAGTAAATACACGCTCTTTCAGTGCTATGGCTACTTAAATATTCAGGTCCCCGCTATCCGCCATAAGCTTACAGTTCTCTTGAAGTAGATATTATGTTTATATCAAAAATAATTAGTAATTTAAGAATGCGAAATAATGATGGCGTGTATTTTTTGTGAAGAAATTTATTGAACTATTCCTAAAAAAAAAACAGTTTTAAAACAAGATTGATATACCTATGCCATTTTAATTTACAATATTTTAAAGCAAAACAATATATGACCCAAAATTCATCCTTACCCTTATCAAGGCGTGAATGGAATCATGCAACATTTATTTGTTTGGGAACTTGTTACGGAAATAGGGTAAACATGTAACAGACGTTAATCAGGAATAAGTATTCGTCGATACGACGTTAACGATACGCCAGTAAACAAAACTAAGATAACATTAGACCATTAGGCATTAGATGCACCACGGTTTTACGGGATTGACGTATTAAAATATTCAAAGGCCAAAGCGGGGAAAACATAAAATCAAATTGTCTCAAAATCACACGAGTGACAGGGTAACGTGGCGGGCTCACATCTATAATTCAGACAGTTGGCGGGAATCGCGAGAGAGAGGAAAGGCAATACTTTCTATAGCCAGATTTATACCAATCTATTCTTGTTGAATTGAAACTGCCTAGTATTGTTTAGATGGTTCTGAGGTCGAGAATATTTTGTGTTGTGAATAAAATAGGGCGTACTAAATCTTTCACTCAATGTTCTTGTCTTTGAAATGCCTTTTAGATTGTAACTGTTTCGCAAGAAATCTTCCAAGCGCTGTAAACGTTGTATTAAATATTTACTTTTGTAACTCAAAAAATTTTTGTTCAGAGAAGGGTTTTAATAATTTTTAGCTTATAAATTTGGGCTCTTCTTGTTAAAGATTTTGTATTGTGCAAGGTATTAGACATTACAATTTATTATATTCAACCCTTTTGGATTGGTCTCGTTCTCAGTATAAAAGCAAAATGTGCATAAAAATATTTTTGCTTGAAGATATGCTGCCGCCTCTTTAGCAGTTACCTAGCGTATTCAATAAAATAATAAATCAAACAAGTAACGCACAAAACAATGACTCGTTTTTAATAAAGAGAGCAAAAAAGTCATCCCGCATTTGTGTGGCACACTTACTAATTCAAATCAATATTAACATATAACTAAATAATTCTATGTATATAAATGACTACCACAATAATTGTCTTCAATTGTCTTTTGTGTTAAACTAACAAGGTATAATTTGCGTAATTACTGCATGAATAGATCGACAATGCAAAGATATAAACACTAGTGTACGATGTCACCAAAGCTTTGTGAATATGTAAAGACTCTATACTTAGATATTTAACGCTATAATGTGTGAATGCAAAAGCTTTTTGTATTAAAAGTGCAAGTTAATTTATTCATGTTATACTTACTGTATCCACTATATCCTCATCTGTGTGTGGTTTGACATTATCATTGGTATCAGAAATTAAAACAGATATATCAATTTATTTATTTTTGTATATAGGCAACGACAACACCGTATTGTAGTTCCAGAAAAACGTTCGTGTCTGTTTTTAAGGCTAAAATGTAACTCACTTTACATATATGTAATATAAACTACCTATTCAAACCATGATTTAAATAACATTGCAGCTGCGATTTTGTCAAATTCGATTTTAAAACATTAGATGTCTATTCGGTCAACAATTACTGATCACGCTGAACACTTCTTCTTTCACTTGATTGTTAAACTTAGCTCTATTATCTTATACAATTTCGATTTTAGTGGTTTATTCACGATTCAGTAATTACAGACGTAGAAGTTTTACTTCAAATGAAGGTTAAAATAGTTCACTATTGTGGCCATAAGCCGAACGAGAAGTCCAGCATGCATTCAACTTTTAAAGCGACAATTTGAAAACTACGTTTCATTTTAACCTCATGTTGGCAATTCAGTTACCAACATTAGATTAGAATTTGAATAAGGAATTAAACGTAGTAATATTAATTGAACTGTCCAATTGTGTGGATTAAGAATAGCGTTATAGCTCGGAGAAAAATGTTTTCAAGTGAGCTGTAAGGGCCAGCTACGGACAATACAGGCAAAAAATATCTTACGTTAGAAAAGGAATACTCGGAAATAAGCATTATGCTAAACTGCCTAGTCGGCGCAGCATAAATACATCAGAACCTTCCCAAAAAAGAGGAAGCCTGTTCCTAACTCTGGATGATTCCATGTCGAGTCGAACCTCCCTGAAAGGGCCGCCCTTGCCGAGTCATGGTAAGGCTTAAGGCAGCACCATTACCTAGTAGGGCAGAAGGAGATAAAACAAAAAAAGACTTCAAACTTAAGAATAGTGAGTATAAAGCTACTATGCAATTTTGACAATACCAATTAACAAATAACAATCGTTAAATAAGGTCTATTAAACAATTTTATATAAAAAAATACTGTATTCAGTTATTTATAACCTAAAACACTGGTAAAAATAATACTTATCAGTTATTAATACTTTGTAATATACAAAGTATTAATAACTTTATGACTTACGAGTAACTAAAGAAATGAAAACTTTTCTTTTTAGTAAATGTCGCGTAGTTCTGAACTTAACTTTTTATAAAACTAATTGGACACTGTTATTAAATAAACTAAATTATAATGAAAAAAAAATGATAACCATAAGCGGGACTTGAACCCGCGACCTCGGAATGCCGTTCCGTCGCTCTCCCAACTGAGCTATTATGGTCCACGCAAATGTTTACCAAATTTTCCACTACAATCATCTCAATGAGAGTTTTAACATCGTGCGATGTTTTTTTTCGTACAACGCCATCTATTGAGCGGTTTGCACCAACTCCATCAATCGATCAGTTAGTGTTCTTTACAGTACACAATTGGACCGAAGTAATGGCTGTACATGTATTTCTACATAGCGTGGACCATAATAGCTCAGTTGGGAGAGCGACGGAACGGCATTCCGAGGTCGCGGGTTAAAGTCCCGCTTATGGTTATCATTTTTTCCATTATAATTTAGTTTATTTAGTAAAAGCATAGCGCGTCAATCGCAAAATATTAATAAATTAATGTGGACACTGTTATGTTAATAAAACCAAAAAAAAATCCTAAGTGGGTTTTAATTAGTGGGTCAAAATCGAAATTGTAGAGTGGTCCAGCATTTCCCATGAGCTTGGTCGTTTATCGACGCCGACTGGTCGAGGATAAAACAATAAAGAATGGTTAACTGCGTTTTAATGTGAACAAGAACACGGGTGGACAATGGTCGCCGATTGGGGCTCGACCGGTGGTCAGTGTAAAATCGTCGCATTGAGTTTTTTTAGGGTTGTGAGTATTTTTAGCGGAATTATCGATATCGATATTTATTTTGCTATGTTCAATCTGCATTTATTTGATTTTAATTTAATAAAATTTTGTAAAAAAGCTTTGAAATTGATTTAATTTTGTCGAGCTATTCTACTAACTGACGCCTCTTTTTTCCTTAATGGCTACCAAAAAGTAGTCAATTTAGCTTTACCAAATATTACACAAAAAGGGTTGTCGTTAGTTACAGAGAATGCTCATATTTCTGTTTTTGTAGGAGTATTACCAAAGTCGGATTTTATGATGTACATTGAAATTAGTAATGCGAAAGCAAAAGGCACAAATGATATAACCTTTTTATCGATAGAATGAAATTCTCTCACGATCAACACTAGTTTGGGTGTAGGTAAGTAATAAACGTACCCGCATAAACCTTTGAATTGCTGACCACGGCATCGAACCTATGCGCCCTTTGTCTGTGCCCAGCCACAAATTGTTTAAGAAATAAAATAAAATCTAATTTACCGCCTTACAATGTTTATACGAACCGTTTTACGAGTACCACTGGATAGAGTGTATTGTTTATTTTCAATATAACTCTGACTTTTTATATGTTTCCCTAATACGAAAGCTATAAAGAGCAGAAAAATAAAATTGGTTTAGTTGTTTTTGTGATACTTAGCTGTTGTTAGAATAAATAGATGATAGGTACAGAGACAGTCATATTAATTCCCACAACATATCAGCGTAAATACCTTTTAATTATTTGTCCTGATAATTTAAGTCTAGGCCCAGCGGTGGTCTTTAGATATTTACATCTTAAATTTAAACCTTAAGGAGTGTATTTAAGAGCAAATGATAAGATTATTACGTGCTGCTTGAGAACAAACTAACGAAAAACACTCTCTCTCTCTCTCCAGCCCATTTACGTCCCACTGTTGGGCACAGGCCTCCTCCACTTTGGGAGGGATTATGGTCTACTGTGTCACGCTGACCAGGCGTGTTGGCACAGGGTTTATTTTCGAGTTTTCCATCTCTCACAGAGGATGTTATCTGTGTGCAATATCCCTTAGCTGACTTTTACAGCACCCTTGGGAGGAGATGGGGTGGTGACACTTGAATTCTTAATCCGTCACCACACAAATACAATAATATGCATTAGAGTAATCGGAAACATTAAATCTTAGATTTCTACGTACATTTTCAGTAACTTCGAATATTTAGCACCTGTGCATATTGCTTCACGTTAGTAAGAAAAAGAAACTGGTAATAAATTTGCAATAAAGCCACCCCCTGCTTGGAAATAAAATAAGTAAGACATATAGAGGCGAGCTGAATACACTGCATCAAAACTTATACATCTCTTATTTATGTTCATCGCATTTGCACCACTCAGATGGACAATAGAAATTGTGAACATATTTGCAGATAATACAGTTACCGTGACTGGAGGGACGTTACATTGCGCTCATACAAACAGAAAAATGTCCCCAGGCAAGCTGCAAAATGTCCCGAAAATACATTAGTCGCATTAGAAACACCATTAAGGGTCGGGCAGACCGATAACAATTAGGGGTGGATTTCAGATCTTAAGGGGAATTAACAGCGCAAAACGTGTTAGCACTGCTTTAAAAGATACACCGTACTGTAATCATTACAAACACTTCGCACGAAAGTATCAATCTTACTAAAGAACTGAATAACAATACAAAAATAAACAAAAATAATAATTACTATGTAAATATATATATTTACATTTATATATACATATAGATTTGAACTTTGACTCTAGGCTACTACTGCAGTGCAGTTTATTCGAAAAGGAACTGATGTAGAGACCTCCAAAAGAGCAAGCGATTCCTAAACATATGTAATGTATGCACGTATACACTTAAAAATAAAGAAATCTACCTTGTAAAAATATGACAAAAAAACAAATCATAATAATCATAAGAGGCAGAATTCATTCATACTAAAGTGAAATACATAAAAGGTATGAAAAACGAGACAGCTACGACGGTAAGATGTGAAGGAGACGTCAAAAATTCTTCTAACCGCGACGTCGACTTTTACAATATGCATAACTTGTTGAGAGAGTAATCAAAAGACGATATAAAGTGAAGAGGAAGACACGGCGAAAGGCTAAAAATGTAAACCCTCTCTTAGATTTTCTCAAGGCGAGATCCACAACCCCTCTGGCAAAAGTTACCGTAAGATGGGAAAAATTACCCGGCACAAGAAAACTTTTTTCGATTTGAATTATGATTCCCTATTTTATGCTTCCCTCTTACAAAGTTTGTTTTACACCGGACCATCCCATTCATTGGCCCTATCACAATAAAACGAGCAAAGACAATATGTTTCGGTATTATGGGAAAACATTATGTAAGTAATTGATTTAACTTTATTTGTGGAATATTTTTATCTAACAATGATACCAATTCTACATGCACAATTAAACTAAACTAAAACAAGAAAACAATTATGGTATATTTTGTTTATTTGGCTATTTCATTGTGCACATTAATTTAATTAAAAAGTTTAGTCTATAATATACAGCTTGTTATAAATTGTGTTAAAAACACTAACAATTTTTTTTTATGTTATGTGTAGTTGTGCACTTAGAATTAGTACTAATGACTATTATTTTGTTGTATTTATACCTACTATTAAAAATAAAACAGATAGATAGTCAAATAACAATTTAGTTAAAAAGAAACTTAGCTATAGCAGTCAACAAGGATTCAAAGAAGATTTGATAAGATAAGTTTTCTGAATTAGTTACGTTGGGCAGTAAAATTTGTTAGGTGTAGAGGTGATTGAAGATTTTTCATTACATTCATTATTATCTATTGAAAGACACAACCTTAAACAAATACTATTTTTAATTACATAAAATTACGTTTTTCACAGCTGTCTATATTGATCTTTATTGTATTCCTATTTCACGTGTATTTCGTAATTATTTCTCACTCCCTTTCCAACCTACTCAAACGCTGTTGGCCAAGAGCCTCCTCCACTTTGGAAGTGAATAATAGGAATAATAATATGGTCTACTGTTCCGCACTGACCAGGCGTGTTGGCACAGGGTTTATTTTCGTTTTTCTTCTCTCACAGAGAATGTTATCTGTTTGGTATTGTCTGTTATCCCTTAACTGGCTTTTACGTGTTTTATAAAAATTGCTGTTATATTTTAACCCCGGCACAGGTATGGCATGTAGGTACATGAACAATTAGGAGTAGTAGGGGTTTGGCAGCAACTAAAGAAAAAACTTATACCTACTTATTATACAACATGTCTAAAGTTCGTGTATCTTCTAAAATAGTTTTAGGAAACAGCTATATTTAAATATGTATTACAAAAATATAAGGTTCAGTTAACATAAAGTATGATAAATGTGGGCCGGGCCGTAGGCGTGAGTTTATAGTCTCGCCGAGAAAATATGTAAACTTTTAAATTGTATTTGCATTTCATACAAGCCGGGAAATATTAGCTTCGTGCTCGCAGACCGCTACAAAGACTCATGGTTGATCCGTAGGGGATACACCCTGGGTATGGATATTCCTGTTAAGTGAGGATATCTACATTTTACATATAAGATACCTGCATTTTGGATAATCGTATTATTTTAATGGACATGCTTGAATCAAGAAATATTGAATATTTAGTAAAAAAAATTGACAGGAAGGCAATAAACACATACTACAAATTTATAAAGTAAAGGAAATTTGATTTATTTATTAAGAGTATAAATTCAGAAATAGATCTTTTGTGTACAGTAAAAGATCACAGCAAGAAAAGGATAATAAAGTAACTGTACTAAATAAATAAATAAATAAATAAATATTAATGCACATTTCAAACAACGGCCTCTGGTCACCATCTCGGTCGAATACGGATAAACTACATACAATTTTTGTTTTGTGATTACATACTTATAATATACAGGGTGTCCCAGAACGTAACGTAGCTGGGAAGGGGGGTGATAGGGGGGGTCACAAGGGTCACCAGAAAAATAAAATAAAAATTCCCCTCTGGCTATTTAAAAAATAAATGGCATTTTTTTAAAAACTAAAAATTTTACACCTTGTGGGGCTATTTTGCTAACTGTACCTACAAATATAGCTGTTTAAAAAAAAAAAAGATGTTATGTAATCCTCAATAACCCTTCATCAAATTGAATTAAAAAAATAATACATATCCAACCAAGATTTTAAAGAAAATTAAGTTCTTTTCCAGTCAAGGACTTAGTAATTACAATTTCACTCAACTTTCTCCAAGTGTACTGAAAAAAAAATGTACTATGCAGCTCCGGCGTGTAACTTAAAAAGATAGGTAATTTTATTGCAATTCCAAAATGGTATAACACTTATTTGAAAAAATCATACTTAGACATTTAAAAATAATTTTCGGAAACAATACCCCTGCAAAACAAAACATATCAATAAAACAACAGTCTCAAATTCCTAAGAAAATACATTTTTAAATGTCTCTTCTGTTCCTCTAATGTTACTGCCCGTTAATTCTCAAGATTGGAGTACTGTACATACCTCAAACACTCAAGTACAGTCTAGGCCAGATAAAGCTTTACCATATTTTATGACAGGGAATTTAAATGAAACTCGAAAATAAAACAAAATTGTAATTATTTATTCAAATTAATATAATAATAAATTAATAATAATATAATATATTATTATTATTTTATTTTTTTAAATTAATTATTTATTATTTATTTTTTTTTTTTTTCAGGAATATTTGCTTAGGAATTTGAGACTATTTATGTTGGTGGTGCACATTTGGAGCACTTTATTTGAATAAATAATTAGAATTATGTTTTATTTCCGAGTTTCATTTAAATTCCTTGTCATAAAATATGGTAAAGCTTTATCTGGCCTAGACTGTACTTGAGTGTTTGAGGTATGTACAGTACTCCAATCTTGAGTATTAACGGGCAGTAACATTAGAGGAACAGAAGAGACATTTAAAAATGTATTTTCTTAGGAATTTGAGACTATTGTTTTATTGATATGTTTTGTTTTGCAGGGGTATTGTTCCCGAAAATTATTTTTAAATGTCTAAGTATGATTTTTCAAATAAGTGTTATACCATTTTGGAATTGCAATAAAATTACCTATCTTTTTAAGTTACACGCCGGAGCTGCATAGTACATTTTTTTTTCAGTACACTTGGAGAAAGTTGAGTGAAATTGTAATTACTAAGTCCTTGACTGGAAAAGAACTTAATTTTCTTTAAAATCTTGGTTGGATATGTATTATTTTTTTAATTCAATTTGATGAAGGGTTATTGAGGATTACATAACATCTTTTTTTTTTTTAAACAGCTATATTTGTAGGTACAGTTAGCAAAATAGCCCCACAAGGTGTAAAATTTTTAGTTTTTAAAAAAATGCCATTTATTTTTTAAATAGCCAGAGGGGAATTTTTATTTTATTTTTCTGGTGACCCTTGTGACCCCCCCTATCACCCCCCTTCCCAGCTACGTTACGTTCTGGGACACCCTGTATAGAAAACACCAAGTAAAATACAACAAGTACTAACTGATTTGTGAAGTCAAATCCATAAGTGAAAACGAATATGTTCTAAGCTTAGATAAATATATCAACATCGAATAGTGAACTAAATATAACAATTAATATTGTTAAATAACCAAAATATTAATACCAAGTTTCTAACAAACGCCATAAATCCGTTAAGTGAATTCGGGGAATGGCCATATTTCAAGAATAAAACATTCCGAGTACCCGATATAGCCGAAACAAATAAATTTTAAACTATAAACAAAGCTTTGTACCCAAAATTTTCAAATAAATCTTTATAGACTAATTTTCTTCATTTCAGAAAACATTAATTACTCTACGTCGTAAAGCTTTTATTTAATATTAATTGTTGTAAAATTACCTGGGGGTCCGAAACTGAATTTTGATCTTTATTTTGCCCTTTTCCTGACCATAAACGTCGAGGAACAATAAACGACTAAGGAGTGACCCTACTGAGAGAACCCTTGGCAAGTCTTGGCCCCGGTCGCCCTCGATGTCCACGACCACCCCTGTCAAAGGCCAGGCTATAGCCCCAGGGGAAATTATTGTCGGGATTTAAAGGGCATTGCTTACGTGAAAGTACAAAAAAACAGAGTACTTATAATAGCAATTTTAGTTCCAATAAGTTTTATCTAGTATCAGTCACGTGACCCGATCATAATACGGACCCAAGTTCAATTGACAGCTCTATTAGGAAGTATCCATTGTAGTTTTATGTTCATGTCTGCCAATTATCAAGCGCGAATCTTAAATGCATTTTGCCTGGTTTCAAACCAAGATGCGTAGCAGTTATAGTAGGTAGTAGGTTCGATTCCTGGGTAATATGTATCTAAAACATTTTATTTCATAGTATAGTACATAATAATATAAACTATTGATATGATAAAGGTAATATAATGTGTAAATTGTGTGTAATTGTGTGATAATGGATACGTAGGCCAGTCCCTGCCTATTTCACTTCTTAACATAAATGCTGCAAGAGGGAGCTAAAAAAATTCGTCCAGACTAAATCTCCCACAAGAAAAAAAAATTACATTCTTATATAAATATGAACCCATACGAAAATGTTCATCGAATTCATGCTATACAAAATTAATGTTAACATTTTCAGCTTATCCCTTACGCAAATATTTTAAACACGGTACGTGTTTGTTTATCCATAATTTGATTCCCCTGTCGTAACAAAATTTATTTTGACAACATAAGTTTTGAGCGTAAATGTCTGCATCCAATATTATATATACGAACAAGATAAATTCACCAATCAGGATCAAACGAACACCCTTGTATGCACGTCGAACTTCAAAGTTCGCTTCGACGGTTCCCCGACGAAAAAAGTTTCCTAAATCATTGTCAGTTCCAATAAAATAAGCAAAATTAAATAAACAGCCCCCGGCGAGATAAAAGGTCTAGACGACGACTTAGACCACACTTTTGATGGTCCCGTATTTTAAAAAGTTAGGGGAAAGTTGACACTTAGACGAATTTAACCTACCATTGTATTAATTATTCAGGGCGGTGCTTTCGTGTTTCAAGGTGCGCTTGCAAGGAGGGTAAGGTAATTTGTTTTTAGAAAAAATATACAGAAAAGAATTTTAGGGAGGTTGCACCGCGCCTCGGTGCCCGACAATGGTATAGCGGGAGAAAAGTTTAATAAAATTGTTTTGGAATGCAGCGCGAAACGAGATAAGTTCCGCCTAGTGGATGTAAGTACTATCGATTGTGGAGTTCATAAAGTTAACTTAGTGTGCAATATTATTTATGCTGCATATTTTATTAATATATAGATATATGTATAAGACATTATGAGGCAAAGTTATCATAAGTATTTATTTCAAGCAACAACTATTCCCTCTCTCTAACATTGCTGATCAATGATATTATAATCTTATGAACATTGATAAGCACATTGATGTTAATCATTTTCCTAGAAACAAACCAAAGACGTCCATTTGTTTCATCATAAATACAAGCAACTATTAGTAAAAACTTGGTATTCTTTAAAATTTGGTTAGAACCAGATATACATAACAAACTAAGTAAGACATTAAGAAAATATTTAAAAAGAGAACCCAAAATGCATTTATGAACTGTTTAAAAAGTTTTTACATATCAAAAATTTTATAATGAATACTGTCTTATTTCAAAACGAATATAAAAACGTCAAACATAATTAAGCATACAACTGTGGCAGCATTGGCTGGCACATAAAAGAATATTCATACACCGAACTCATTTGTGGATAGACGAGGGAGGCTTACGTTCCACCCGGAATACTTTAACTTTTCAATTGTAACTTTTGATGGGTTTTCGAACGTAATAATAATCGGCGTATCGTCGTGATGGGGCGCGTGAATCAACTAACGGAACACATACAAAAGAATGCCAATTTTTCTACAGTAAATTGAGTTACATCTTGATGTATTATTCACTGTCCCTAAGTTTGTTTCATTTTTATTGAGTCTATCTTCAATTTACTGTACTGAATATAAAACAGATCTTTACAATATAACTACAGAGTAATATTTTGTTTTAGATTCACATACAGCACGTAACTCAAACAGTTATGTTAATTTAAACGAAGTTTAGAAAAATAGACTACTGCGATATAATTTATAACAGTTTTAACCGTTCTATGTTTTTGTTAGTAAAAAAGGTAATAAACGATTTGAACAAAAAAATTATGAAAGTTTTATCTTTTGATAATTATTCAATTATGAAGTCGATGGTTCAATCCTAAAGGGGAATACATATTATTATAGCAAGATAAAGAAGCGTAAAATATATAGAAATATACTGATTCAATACTAATATGTGAGTAATAAACACAGATATTTAAACAACTATTATTCTGATTATGAATCAAATTTACGCGCGCTACAAGACGTGGTTCTTCAGACAATTTATAATGATATCTTTACACTGAAAAGAAAAATCGATTGAAGCATTCCCATTTAATATATTGGAAGCAAGACTCAATTTTCAATTATTATACACACATTTCATGGGAGATAAAACTCATGAATCAGGACTCCATATGTGAGAGTGAAAGTTTGTATAAAAATCTACTGCTACTGCGAAGTCAAGACGTGAAGTTAAATTTCCTGCCCGATATGAATCTTCCCTACTCGCTTTAAGGTGATGTATTTTCCTATTTCTACCCTCCTCTGATATGTTATGTCCCACGTAACAACAAGGTACGATGCCGGTGACTGGAACACTTAAAGCTATGCAAAGCAAAGCCATATTATATATTTTATGTTTGATAAATAACTTATGGATGGAATGGATGTATGGAAATAACTTATACATAGCTTACACTGCTTTAATTATAACACACCTCTACCTTTATAATAACTAATGATAAAGTTGTTTTTTCTTTATTGGACACCGAAAGATATTTTATAACAACAGTCTAAAATGTGTACAACGAAACTAAGCGAACCGCAAGGTTCATATATCTAGTAGCCTTATTTATTTAATCAATTCTAACCACAACTGCAATTATTCATTACGGTGGTATGGTAGCGGATATTTTATAAGATCAGAGAAAGAATATTGAGTAAAGAAAAAATATCTACGTCAAAAATATAGCTTGTCATATCATTTAGTGTGAAGAAGCTTAACGGGGCTAAGCCCGCTACTTCGAGACGTCGCCCGTCTATTTTATAGGGACCCTTGGTTAAATTGATTTTCAATTTGTTTGAAATGTGGTCCGCGGTGCACTGGGCAATAAGGAGGCGGAATAGCGTAAAATTATTTCACCGAACTTACCCTTGATGAGATTTCAACTGAATTAGCCGATTGAAGGAAGCCTTTGCGGAAATATAAATCACCGTATTCTAAATTTTCCCCATTGTATACAAATTATTGTGTTCTGCATGTATAATGAATGAAATATTCTTGTCATGACATTTGATTCGTTTCTAATTATCACAATCAAGTCTCTAATGTATTCTAAATTTACTATTCCCCAGGTGATATTAGCTTCAGAGCATACTTTTCTATAGCTTCCTACTAATAATAATAAATGTGACAGTTTGTGAAAATGGATGTTTCGATGTTTGTTACTCTTTCACACAAAAACTACTAAATGGATTTTAATGAAACTGTACAATAATATAGCATACACATCAGAATAACATATAGGCTACAATTTATAAAGATATTGTGTGAATTATCCAAATATGAGTCAAGCAAAACTGAAAAATGTCGCAAAAACGGGGAAAATTGTCTAAATTCCACGCGTACGAAGTACGGGCAACAGCTAGTATATTAAACTTATTACTTTTTTAAACAACACTTGAGTCTTACAAAGAAATCTATCTTCATATCTAAAAATATTACTTCTGGTATAAAGATGTATCTAAACTGTCACAAATAAATCCCAACAAAATTTCCTAGACACAATCATTAATATCTATTAACTTCTTGTGATGTTACTTTCTTTTTATTGTCAAGTGATAGGGATTAATTCGTCTGACTTATAACTGCAATACATCTACTGTCTTCGGCGACAGGGGAGTATAAAATAAAGCTTTCTTGAGATTATATTAATACATAGAGGGGCTGCTTACGAAATTATCAGACTTCTGGATTCCAAGCCATCAAAGTGATGTGATCGCTTATCTATAATTGTAATTTCAAACTTTTGAGCAAGTAATTAATATTTTAGAAGAAAATTTATATTAACTGAATTTAATGGGGAGTTTAATTACGATTATTAAAGGGTGGAGAGTATTCAGGTCGTTTCATTTTCATCGATGCACTCTATATCTATTTAGTCATCTAAAATATTACAATCGTGTTTATTCTTTATTCGCTAGGTAATGTCGGTTCAATATATCAATATAACAAGTCCTATTTTAACACGTTCCCAGTGGCACTAATTTATCTGTACTTTCCATTACTGCGTTACGAGGCGTTTGGAACCTGGTCCTGAACCAGAGGTTGCAGCGGTACGAGGCTTAGTAAACCCCACAGCCCACTGGAGACAAAAATCCTTTTTTTGGCGCCAAATAAGGCAAATTGTATGGTTTTTGTTGCGATTATTATTATCAATGTGTTGATCAAACTAAATCTGCCGCCGCCTGTGGGCAGATTATTTAGTTTAGATTCTATACGTAAAATAAAATGTGCGATCGTATGTACCCCATACCGCACTGAAAAAGGGCAGTTTTTTTATTCTGTATAGTGATGGGAAAAATAAACGATTTTATT
Organism: Orgyia antiqua; assembly: GCA_916999025.1. NCBI lineage: Eukaryota > Metazoa > Arthropoda > Insecta > Lepidoptera > Erebidae > Orgyia > Orgyia antiqua. Next base: position 7,473,295 of record OU779869.1, read on the forward strand.
TAATTATACTTATCGATGCTTTTTATTAAAACAGGATAAATTAATTATAAAGGATAATTATGACGGGCTTCGTGGTCTAGTGGTTTATATAACGGACTGCCGTTCACGATGTCGCGGGTTCGATTCCCGCCTCGGACATTCATTTGTGTGATGTTTATAAATATCATACAAATATTTGTTCTGCGTCTGGGTGTTTACTATGTATATTAAGTATGTATTTACAAAAGAAAAGTAGTATATGTATTCTATCCGTATTCTGGTACCCATAACACAAGTATAATTAGCTTAGCTTGGGACCAGAGGACGTTGTGTGAAATGTCCATAAATGTTTAATTTAATTTAATTTAAAATATACAATACATTACAGTGTATAATTTATAATATACTATATTGTATTGATACACTATATTTTAAATACACATAGCTGGAACTTATTTATTATATTCCTACATCATTATTTCACTTTGACTGAGTATAATTTGTAAATATTGATTGGAAATTTACCTGTTTTTCAAATATCGTTAACTTTGAATTAGATTCCTCTTTATCGTTTAAGTTTTTCCTTACCGCTGTAAAGACGAAACACGGACGAGATCTATCAAACCTCGTTTCGCACTCATCGTGTTAATGAATTACAAATTAATATTAGTGCAGATCTACTTCGGCTTAAAATAACTATCACGTTTGAACTTAGTCTATTGAAAAATAAGTCTTCGAACGTAAAATAAAAAATTGGTCAAGTGCGAGTCGGACTCGCGCACAAAGGGTTCCGTACCATTATCTATGCAACATAAGGCAACGTTATTAGTATCGAGCAAGAAACGGTAAAAAAATCGTGTTTGTTGTATGGGAGCCCCCCGTAAATATTTATTTTATTTTATTTTTAGTATTTGTTGTTATAGCGGCAATAGAAATACATCATCTGTGAAAATTTCAACTCTCTAGCTATCACCGTTCTTGAGATACAGCCTGGTGACAGACGGACGGACGGACGGACGGACGGACGGACGGACGGGCGGACAGCGAAGTCTCAGTAATAGGGTCCCGTTTTTACCCTTTGGGTACGGAACCCTAAAAAGATGTGGGACATTCGGGGACTGCCGCGGTAAAGCTATTGCAATGCATTTTTTCTCATCAACTTATGTATTTATAATTATTAATTTATTTACTGATTTTGATAAAATAGCGATTGTCAATCAAATGTCAATCTGTTTTAAATTAAATGTCAAATGTCAATCTGTTGATATACAATTTTAGTTTTGACATTATTTTACATTATTATAATTTAAAATACGCTGTTATCTGAACATTTAGGATATATGTTGTCGATTCAAAATCCTTATTTTAATACGTTGTTTAATTTGAGGAAGGCGTTTACTCTTGGTATCAACAGTATGAAATAAATTGCGGGGTGCAGAGGGGATTACGCATGCGCAGTAGCTCCGATAATGTAAGGTTTTATCGTTATCTACGGAATTTAAATTTCGAATTTTGTGGATTTAGTCTCCACGCTCAAGGCCCGCGATAGAAGCTATGCAATAGCTTAAAACCTCTAGAAGCAAGTAACTTAAAGCTGATTTATGGAAGTTAGAATATCTGATTAAGAATGTACTTTAACATATTATATTCTAATTGTAGCCCGAAACTGCGTACGTATAGGATTTAGAAATCAAACTAAGGTTTGGTTGGATGGCTATAGGATGGAGTTAGGATAGGCTATAGAATGTTTTTTTTTGTATGCTGTGGTAAGAAAAGTATACAAAAGAAACCGAAGTACCTATATAAAATTAACTTATGAAAATTTGTTGCGTAGTTTTGAAGAGATAAGCTCACATGTGGACATACATACTTTATTTTATAATAAGTAAATATAAATAATTACGATTCAACATAAATCAAAGTAATATTTCAAATATTTATCAATAAAATCAGTGCTTTTGTTTACTAACAAAACATTGACTTGTATGAATGACAAGAGGAAATATCCACCCCCGTAGATGTCTAAGTTACCCTGATTAATTTCAAATGATATTTGATATGTTCATCTAACGGCAGTATAAGGGAGACTGACAAATGAGCAGATTTTCTTCATCTGTTTTGAGATTACGATCGGGCCGTCTTTTAACTACTGGAAGGCCTGGGCATATTGGAATATACGTTCTGCTAGGACCCGTAAGATATAAGTAGAAAAATATGATATAGTAGAAACTAAGGTGCCCTAATAATCGGGAGCCTTGGGCTATGTGCCCAGTGTGCCTAGTGAAGCAAACGGGCATGCTTACGACTAAATATCTTCTGTACTACACCCCGTGTGTGTATACAATATTAATGAGTCTAATAAATAAATAATAATAAATAAATATTCATGGAAATTCATCTTCTAGTCCTAATACGGATAGACTATACAAACTGGGTACTATTTTTCTTGTTAATACATACTTATAACACACAGAAATACCAAGACGCAGTACAAAAATTATGTATGTTAGTATTTCGCGAGTGGGAATGGCACCATAATGCATTGTTAATAATTAAATCTAAGTATTTTAACACGCTTTTATAAGTTCGGTATGTATCTATCAATGTATTAATCTATGTAACGGAATCTTTCAACGCGATTTTCACCCACTTACGATAGTCGGATTGATTTGAAATTTTGCATAAATATCAAGGACGGATGACAATGCAATTATTTAAAAAGATATTCAGGATTTTAAGCGTGTTTTTAAGCTATTGCATAGCTTCTATCGCGGGCCTTGAGCGTGGAGACTAAAGGCGCAAAATTAGAAATTTAAATTCCGTAACAAAGATAGCGTAACTAAAAAATACTAAACACGGCGTTTAACGCCGTTTCGCTGTTCGCGCTGGTGACTCATGTCAGTTTTGGCGTTAGTTTTTATTTTATAGACATTTATTAGACATTTGATTGACAATCGCTATTTTATCTTATTTACCATAAACAATGGACAGGTGTAAGCATCAGTACATAAGGATTATTAATCTTATTTTAGTTTATTATGGTATTTAGGTTCTTGCATAAATAAAATAAATAAATAATACATAATATTATATAAGATATATATTATATATTAGATATTAGATATATTATATAGACATATATATTAATAAAAAGAATTAATATAAACAACCATCAAAAAGACTGTGTGAAAATTCATTCATTAAAATATTGAAATGAAATTAAAGTCATTTAATCACATAGACACAATTTTTAACAAAATTATGCTCATATAATAAGTCCATTTTTTCCCCCTGCCATCGGTCCACGACATGCAATCCACTGAGAAGAACCGACACGCGGGGTAAAAAACTCTGCAGTGTTCATTTAATTTAGTCTACATTTTTTAAATATTCAATAACAATGCAAAATACAATTGTCATGAAATAATAAGTTATTAATTTACATAAATAGTAGCCTACTAATTACGAAGCCTACTAATAAAATTAATTCTGTATAGAGATTATTATTTTGTGACGAAATATTATAATTAACGTTCCACTGTCTTGTGTGGTTTCAGTTTTCTTACAATTGTTAAATTTTACCGTGCTTATAAAGTGCTTTTGCTGAAGTAGGTCTCATTGTTCTCGATGTGGATAAGCGGATATTTTAGTTGGAAAGCGACTTTGTCTCGTCGCCATCTTTTGTCATTTTCACGAAACATCTTTATGAATATCTTATTAAGAATCTAAATTCAGAAGCTTGCTTAGTCTGTATTTGCGTAATATTTTTATTTGGATTTACTCGGCCATTCGCAAACAATTTTTAATTGGGTTTTAATACCTTTACAAACTTGTTTTCATCATCAAAAATTAATATTCACAAAATGTATTTTCAATTAAGTTTTTCGTTTCAAATAAGCTTTACCAATTTCGATAAAGTAATACCTTGTAAACAACAAGTAATTTAATCTACCTAGATTTCTTTGCATATTTTACGCTCTTATCTCGAGCGTTATGTAAATTGCGCATTATCAAGTTCCATCAAAAAGTAAACGTATCATCACCATAATATCTTATTCCACATAAGCAGCGGGTAGTCATGGTGACTTTTGTAATGACGGTATGAAGAGACGCCATCAAAAGGCGTCATTACACCGTCTCGCGTATATTACATCATTATTCGCGCAACACGCACTCGCTCACAACTCCAACAATCTGAGATGCTGCTAATGGAAAGAACACGGGAGTTTTGATAAATTCACGCTCGTTTGTCCCCTCACTTCGAGAATTTAAATGGCGGATCTCGGTATAGTGTAAGGTAACATGTGAAACAGGATTGAGTGGAAATGAGCCATTCTGATAAGGCAGCTTTGTGGACGGTATCGCTAACGTTCACATATTTGTAGCTTAAGATGTAAAGATTATAATACGACCATAAATTTTACAGTACGGAAGAAACTCAAGGTGCTTCGCATTTTAACAACATTTTAGATAAAAATTGCATTACAACAACATTGTAATAATTATTTATTGTGCACTTTATACAAATGCATACGTTTTAGAACTTTACGGTTTTGAGATAAGCATATTTGCGAAAAATTATTATTAGTATATAACAAAAATGAAAACGTTTTAAATTTACATTGAAGATGAATAAAATGAGGAATAACTAAAATGAATTGCAAATACTTTAAAACGAGAAATTTTTCTATAAATAAAAATTATATTTTGGTAGAGACAATTTTTTTATACAAATATAACGGAAAATCTGTCGCCAATGGTTTGTTTACCTTGCAGCTGTAGATGCACGCTCGTTGCAACATTTGGTGAAATGCGCCCTATGTATTCCTAAGGGCATTTCCGCCCCACTCATTATACCCAATAGTTATTACTGTCATTTTTCAACTCGTTATTTACTCTGCAAGAACAGATAGCACGACATTTGCTCAAAGAACTTTAAGATTAGGGGGAGAAGGATTTTCGAGCTATTGGGATTTTGGTGGGCTTACGAGAAAATTGAAAATAGACCTTTAAAGTAAGCACGTCAGACCATTCAAGACCCTATTCTTTTAGAAGTTTGCTTTTTATAACATGTAATTTAAAGATTATCTCAAACAAAAATGTTTTTTTCTTTGCTTGAATTCGGAATAGTGAAAAGTTTTTAACATTTGAAAGATAGAAAATATGTCTTTAAGTATAATAATTGAAAAGAAAATTTTCTAATTTGAATCATTATAATACTTTTTAATTCGAAAAAAAATATAAACAGGTTTCAAGCAGAACATTCATCAAAGTAATATAACAATATAAATGTCATCAGAGGAAAAACGAGAGAAGTTTCTGAATGAGTTTTATAAAGAATTTTATTATACTTTAATTACCAACAACGTATTTCCCTCAAGAAAAATGTTCACAAATAAACAGTGTTTTGTGTTTTATTAGAATATCTAAATATATACTTCTAATATTTTATTTACTTCTTAAAGAATGTATAAATGGAATGTTGTTGGGTTGTATTTTGAGTAGGTACTTAAATTACTGTAGATGGGTTTTCGTAAAATAAGTCCAGAACGTCTATAATAGTCAAAAAGTAAATAAAACTACTTTTTACGGATTTGGACGCGTATATTTGTTTTAAATTTTGGCCCTACGTTTCGGAGACTTTGCAGTCACCATGGTCACGGGTGAGACTGAGCTGTAATGTGTCTTCTACGATCAGTTATTACAGGGTTTACCCACATTCGATTTTAATTTTACATTGACCATAAAGATAGACTTTTACTATAAACTATATCATATTACATTGTGCTCAGACTACATAAAATCATGACTTTTACTATAAACTATATCAAATTACATTGTGCTCAGACTACATAAAATCATGATTTTATGTAGTCTGAGCACAATATCTGTAATATAGTCTGAGCAGCATATAGTTTATAGTAAAAGTCTATCTTTATAAGTCATTAGTAGTTTATTAATATATGTAAGTAAGCACAAATTCAAATTAGTCTGATTTTGACAGCAAGAATCGAGAATTGATAAAATATTGCAAACAGCCACTATGCACTTACTATCAAATTAAATACATTTGGAACAAACATTTACTATCTATAATTTTATTAATAAATAAACCATTCAATCAGATTAATTATGCAAATTAAAATGATTTAAAATAAATGCCAGCAGTATTTTAATTGAATTTCAAATTATTTACAAGTTTAAAGTTCAAATGAAAACATCGATTATGAAATTGTTTTAGATTGTTAAAGATAACAGAATTCCTTGCAAAGTTCAACATTTTGTGCACATTAATTATCCTTAAAAGCTTCGCCGACTTAACTTCAACGGTGACTTCACTTTGTCAAACATCAATTTACTTTTTGACAATGATCAACGATGAAATGGACGATCACACAAAATTTGTACTAAACGTCAGCCTTTTGAAGTAAAATGTATCAATCAATACTTAATAAGAAAAGTTTTTGTAAGTAATTTCATTTGCACGTGTGATGAAAATGAAAAGTCTCTAACTCTTCATGTTATTACTATTCAACTCTACTCAACGGGAAGGTAAATGTTTCTTCAGTAAAAAATCTAGTTTCAAATTATCTCCAATCCTCAAAGGGCACCCGTTGAATTAGGTGCTACGAGTATCTAGCACTAAGCAAATATAGTAATTAAACAGTACAGTAAGTTAGCTAAAATCACCAATATTATAACTAACTAAAGAAAAATCTATTATATGACCACCGCATCACAACTTAACAAAGCTCAAATGGTAGCTTATCAAGAATTTATAAAAAATTGTTTCAATGCTTCGTGTCAGTCAACAGGGAGCTAATTGCTATGATTATGTCAATCTTCGACATCCATGTGCCGTCCGTACATGTGAAATTGCAGTAACAACTAATAATTCATACGTTCGTGACAGCAAATACTGGAAAATTAGAAGGAAAACGAACGCGTCTAGACATGGAAACATAAATAAGTAACGATTACGTAGTTGTAGCGCCTTATTGAGTCCACCCCAGACCAATATGATAGGGCAAACTTTTATAAGACCATCACTATCGAACTACACCCATTGTGATTTGTTAATATTTTATTGTATCTATTGTATGGTTGCGAAGTGATTGACGGCTAAGTCCCATGAGAATTAACTGAATGCGAAAAATACTTATTTTAATTTCGACCAAATGTTGTACTTTGTGTATAGTTAACTCGTAATTGGTTTCGCCGAAGCAAAAGGAGCGGAATGCTATCATTTAATTTTATATATACGTAAAACATTTTTTATTGCGAAGTCGCGTGACTTATAGCTAACTTACCAACTGTGACCAATAAAATTCAATACTACAACTAGTTTTTGTTTTTTTTTTTTTATTGCAAACGTTATTTATATATAACGTTATTCATCCATATATTATTCTACAATTTCAATGTTGATATTATGTTTAACAAGTCTAAGTAAAGTTATACGCATAATTTAACATTTTCTAACTAATGCTAAAAATGTATTTAATGTAATAAAATTAAACTTTTTTTCTGTGTATCTATGTCCTAACAACGTACACATATTATATAGAAATATATCTACTGCGGATTTCTACATAGTAATAGAATCTTCTGTATGTACATAACATACAGACCAACATACAATGTGTTATTAATTATCTTCGAGGAAATATTTATTTAAATTCATATCGTTCACTTAGCACGAGCGGCTACTGAGGGTCTCCTAGGAAATGAACTTACATTGTTAGTATATTCTATATCTATGACCGACTGCGCAATTCTACCTAAAGTCGACCGACGTGGCTGCAAAATATGTAAATGAAGCGGACTCATTTAACAAATTTTAATAGACATTCAACTAAGTTAACTATGAAGTTTAAAGCTAAATATAATAATTCTTATAGAAACCAAACTTCTATTTTAGCGACTATAAATGTAGGTATTATAATAAGTTCTTAATCGTTATGAGCTCTATTAACAGCCGTATTCACAAACGTTACTGTGAGGTCTCATAGTAGGCATGGACGCACAGGGGTAGCAAAATCATTACACAAACAATACGTAAGTGGTAAAGCGCACTATGCGTTTGTTAAACTGAACGCATAGCTAAGTTTTGTCTATAAATACAAAGGCTCGATGAACGGAACGCACTGAGAAGTGTTACCCTTTGCACAATGCATGAAATGTATCAACACTTAAGTACTTACTTAGGTAAATATTGTTTGTGAATACGGGTGTTATAGTTTCTTGTTAAGTATTGGGAGAGGATGCTTGAGAAAAATATACTCCAACGTCATTGCCGGTATACTCCAAAAGGGACAACGTCGAGCATGTATGACCAGCAGCTGACTGAGCTGAGTGTGGATGAAGCCAAGGAAGTATGTTTGGATCGTAGCAGATGGCGGTCTATAGTCTCTGCCTACCCTAAAGTCGTGATGTTATGATGATGATGTTAAGTATTATTTTTTTAGTTTTTAACAAAACAATTAGGTATAAATGACTTAGTTAAAATCTTCGACAGTGCTAATTATTATGATTGTTATAACGCCGATAATTGATCGAAAAATCTGTTATTTATCTAGTCCCTTTTCTATCATATAGTTTTTATGCAAAATTGTACATCTATTTAGTCTAAATTTCTATCTTATAATTTGTATGCACGTCTCTAAGTAAACAACATTTTTTGAACTCCTCTCGCAAAGATCGAATGTTCCAAGTAGAAAAAAATTGGTCAAGCGCGAGTCGGACTCGCGCACGATTATCTATGCAACATAAGGCACGTTATTAATAAATGAGCAAACAACACACACAATACTTAATTAATCACGTTTGTTCTATGAGAGCAAGAAACGGTAAAAAAATCATGTTTGTTGTATGGGAGCCCCCCTTAAATATTTATTTTATTTTATTTTTAGTATTTGTTGTTATAGCGGCAATAGAAATACATCATCTGTGAAAATTTCAACTCTCTAGCTATCACCGTTCTTGAGATACAGCCTGGTGACAGACGGACGGACGGACGGACAGCGAAGTCTCAGTAATAGGGTCCCGTTTTTACCCTTTGGGTACGGAACCCTAACAAAAAACAGATGCCTATAATTGTTCTACTGGACACGAGTGGTAGATCAGATCAATAAAGTTTTTATTATGGAAGAGACATCCACAAATGGAAAGCTTATGGTGGCTTATGGAAAGGAGAATCTATACTAATACTGATATATTATAAAGCATTGTTATTAATTAAAAAAATAAATATTCATAGACATTTCACACAACGTCCTCTGGTCCCAAGCTGAGCTTATACGCTTGTGTTATGGGTACTAGAATACGAATAGAATACATATGCTAATTTTCTTTTGTAAATACACACATACATAGAAACACCCAGACGCAGTACAAACATTTGTATAACAATTAGAAAAATCACACAAATGATTGTCCCAAGCGGGAATCCAACCCGCGACCTCTTGATCGGCAGTCCGTTGCATAAACCACAGAACCACGAGGCTCGTCACGTTTAAAACTTATAATTAGTTTTGTATAAAATATGAATTTAAAAAGCATAACGTTTTCGCTATAGTCTTGTTAGCACATAAGTTCATTAAATGAATACGCCATCGTAATTCTTAAAGTCTATTTTAATTAGGAAAGATAGCATTAATAAACAAGACTTTCAGTTTAAGATCTTACCTTGTATAATTAACAAACTTTTTCATTAAATTTACCTCATGTGGCTGTTTGTATCTCATAATATTGTTGTACTATCTTACCTGAAACAAATTACATTTCGTTTAAAATAATTTAAATAACGTTCTATAAAAAATATTAGTTATATTCTACACCTTTCTATTCATAACCAAAAGTTGCCTCTAAAACATTGCATCTATATATATAAAAATGAAACCCGTTTTCCGTTGTCACGACATAGCATGAAAACGGCTTGACCGATTTGTCTGAAATTTTTTGTGTGTATTCAAGGGGGTTTGAGGATGGTTTATATTTACAATTGGCTAGACCGATTTTGATGAAATTTTTTGTTGATGTTAGAACATTTTACACAGAACGTGGGACAGGACAACGTCTGTCGGATCCGCTAGTTAACGATAGAATATGACTTCATTTTTAGGGTGTTGGCAATTTAAGTCTTACCTACTATTGGTCAAAAGCTTTTAATACTTCGAAAGAGTATCTAGTCTTCTTAAGCCGCAATGACTAGGCGTGTTTGGTTAGTTTAGAGTTTTTCTGGTATCACATAGAAGACAATTTCCGCTTAAATTGTCCCTTATCTGATTCTTACTAGGTAAGAAATGGGGACATATAAAAATTTTTAAAAATTGTCAACTTTATATTTATTCATCTATCTTTCTTCTTTCACTTTAACCCACTGCTTTGATGCTTAAGTATGTAAACGTAACCAAGAGAGAGCCCAAATGGAGTTATGTGATAATAGGGGTTAGTCCAATGTGTCTGTGACATTTTCATTAAAATTTGTGATCAAAATACATAGTGTACCTAACCAAATTGCATCAGTACCTAATCAATTTGGGATATAGAAGATATCCATAGCATTAATAAATTATTATAAACTCAAAACTAAATAACACGTATCAAAATCCTAAATATTTTTTGAAATTATTGCTTTGGCGTCAGTCCATAATATGTGTGCAAATTTTCAGATTAATTAATCCGAGTACAACAAACGAGTGAAAATTATTTTTAAAGATTCAGTACATTGATATATGTTTACCGACCTAACAAAAGCGTGGTAAAAACAAAGACTGTCGGGAAAATTTTTGTTTACAGCAAGAAGATGTAGGCAAGTAAATAGAACATAGTGTGTTGAAAAATTGTTATAACGCAATTTAGGTTAATTGAATTTTTGTTCGTTTAATTCAATGTGAAACACACCTCTCGCTTAATTACTGGCGAGGGTTTGTTAATTTATAACGTCCGACAGACTTAGCGCACTCGACTCCACGGACGAGGATAACATCGAAACTCCCTTAAGATTAATTTGCCAAGTAGGTACTCGTGAACTTTAACTCGTTTGCCTCTGACCGAATTCCCGGACGGCCCTCGAGAGTTTTGGATTAAATTTAATGAAATAAATTTGTGGATCAGCAATAGGAAATTATGTTCCAGATGATATTAGATAGTCTAGCACGATAGTTGTAACTTTATTAGTTCTCTTACTACAACTGTCGTTAGACCTAATTTGTTAGATACTAGCTTATATCCACGACTTCGTATGCGTGTAAGTTTTAGTTACCCTTTTTTGCACCAAAAAGTAGCTGTATTAATAGTAGCTTTTTAGTATTTAGTAGTAGTAGTAGTTTTGTAGTATTAATAACATACTACAAAACTACTACCAAAATGTAGTAGTTTTGTAGTATGTTATTAATTCATAAACAATTGACATTGTTCATAATTTTTGACCTGCTGTTTTTATATTTTTTTTAGAAAATATAGACCATTTTATGCAACTAATTTCAATATTATTGAAATATTCACTATATAGAATTTAAAAAAAAATACTTAAAGATATTTTACGCAATCTGTGTATTGACTTTTCCTGATAGACTTAAGACAGATTACAATACATCTTTTCAAAGTTGCCAAGTTGATATAATAGACCAATTTCAACTCCACCACAGAGTAATATATCCCTCAGAACGCCTTAATGTTTTAAGTCCTTCATTTCAAGGGGAAATAGAGATCATTTGCTTTTTTGGAAAAATAATCGTTATTACAGCGACTTTTCCGAAAAAAACTAATGGAACATGATCAGAAACGCTATTCCCCGAAATGGTTTCTGAATTAAGAGTTTAAAAAAAATATGAACAATGCCCATTGTGAGGAACAATAATCGGTTAAATCTTTGCCTCGCAGATTAGGTGTATACCTGTGATCCAGGAGATATTTATTTTTATTTAAGTAAAATACATACAGTTGCTATTCAATCTAACTTAATATTAACAGTGTAGCATAAACCAAACATTGGTTTTTCCGCACACTGGTATTCGTCTTGACGTAAATTTATAATAATATATTGTATTAATAACACATGATGCCAAACAAAACAGTGTATGTATAACACCGCTTTGTCTAGCATCATGTAAGGTTAACATCTAAGTTACAAGTTTAGTTTGTGGGTAGGTACAATGTTATCTTATTGTTTTTATCTCACTGAATACCGCTTATACGAATACGGCGGCAGCTCGTACGGTGAAAACATACGGGTGAATATTATAGCAATAATATATAATAATATATATATATGGTAGCTTGTCACCTATAAATTTAATATGATCCGTCCATTTGAATCTGTCATCTATTATTAGTCCGAGATATCTGTGCTTGCTTACTACTTCTATTAATGCACAGTCAGATGTACAGTTATTAGTATGAAGACATTCATGACTATGTGATATGATCTCAGGTATGGTTTGACTACGGTTTTGGCTGGGACTCACGTAAATTAGCTTGGTTTTTCCCGCTTTTAGAACGAGCCCAGCATCATGGGACCACTTACAAAGTGTCGTAAATTCATTTTGAAGGTTTTGTAAGGCTATGTTAATGTCTTTATTTGCAGATACAAGGCATGTGTCATCAGCAAACTGATATATCTCGCAATATGCCTTTTGACTACGTACTATCTTTAGTTTTAAACTATAATTCGTAACTAATTTAATTTAAAACAGATTAGTAGTTTTGGCTTAAAAGAACAACATAAAGGTAGGTAATTACTTTCGCATTTATAAAATTAGTAAGGACCAACTCCATACCTACACTTTAAAAAACTAATATTCAACTATTAACAAAACTACTTTAAGAGTTAAACTTTATTCGTTATGAGTTCTGTTTGCAAATTCGCTATAGTTACTCGTATTATAATTGTTGAAATGTGAGTATTCAAAGAATGGACGCCATTTTGAGACAGGCAGCTTTAGAAGCCTTATGTGAAACTTTTGGACGCGTATTTAGGGGGTAAAAGGAAGCCGTATTGGATTTGAACGACAAATACCTATTATTTTGAACGTCAAATCATGTATAGGTAAGTAGTAAGTTAGCACGGAGTAACTTATAACAAAGCCAGTACCCGTTATTTAAGTACTATAAAATGTATAGATTCCTATAAAAAAATTTGTAAAGTAACTTATAAGAATTATATTATTTTACATATTAGGATGACAAATAGACGTTTTTTTTTATTTAAAGGGCCTTCTTAAATACTATAATTTTATTGTTTTGTATTTAAATCTAAATTGTTATTTATCATACACGTAACTACGAAATATCTCATTTAAAAATAAATACATTTTTAAAAATTATTTTTAACATGAGCTAAGATTAAAAATAATTGTGTCATACTTTTCAAGCGTCAAGATACTTTTAAATTTAGTAAACCATCAATGTAAGCAAAAAAGTAATTTCTTTGGTGGTAGAATCTCATTAAGTCGTCAGTGGGCAACAGTAGCGACGCAACGAGTTACAACTTAAGTGTCAATCCGGGAAGCGTTTGTCGAGTGTCGCTGCGGTAAGAGGGAAATTAAAAATTGAAAAACTCGCCCGCCATGATGGCAGTGGCGTTAATGGCTGTACATAATAAATAAAGCGAGCCGCTCGTAGGCTTATGTGCGACTCGAGTGGAGGGTGTGGCCGGGGCCCGCGAATGGGCTCTCCGTGCGACATCTGAGACGACTAGGCCTTTTGGAGTGCGGATCACTTGCCTCGACCAGTTTCATATTGCTCTACCCGCTGCTTCAGAACTCCTTCACTTTGATTTAAGACTAAAAGCCGTTTTGACATCATGACTCTAGAAACTCGACGGCGTGATAAAAAGGTTCTAGGTCACGCGAAATGAGAAAATATGGGATTTCTTTATTTGAATTGAAATGTTGCAGGTGACTTGAAGTAGCAATGAGAGCCACCTACAAAATCTTAAGCTTTTCATACATATACGAGTATGTAGGTGTATTCCTTTGTGGCTTTTTATTATGTGTTTCATTATTTCATATATAAGTTTAGTCTCTACTTTATAAATGGTTATTAAGCCTAATACGTCAGGTGAGGTAACAAATTTTAATATTGTATGCGCAAATGTCAAGTCTGATTTGGGAAATGTTTTATTGGCCAGAACAAAATTTAACAATGGCACAGAATAATAAAATGGTTGACAAAAATAAATTTATCACTGTAACTCGTAACTTAAAATACCTATATGATAAAACTTTACATGTAGTTAATTGGAGTAGGTAGGTACTTATTATTAACATAAAATAAAAGTGACTAAAATTAAAATTTCCATACATCAACAAGAACGATATTTATTTTAGAAATATAATTAATAATTATATTTAAAATTATTTATATTTATTTTGCGTTATTTTTATGAAAACATGTTCTAAAAGAATCGTGTTAATAAGAGTTGTTCCAATAACTAAACCAACTTTCTAACTTTTTAAACGGCCATCTTGTATTCCTTGTTTTGCACGTCAAACTGATGTCTGACAGGCAGCCATTTTGAAAAAAACTCGAGTGCGGCTTCCTTCCGCATCGGTGGGTCGTCATGAGAACTATCGTAGCGACCACCCCTTTCGTTTTACATACATCGGATTCATTGTTTTAGTAGTACATACGATAAACTTTTGTTGTTTGACATGGCGCTGCTTAAATGGCGGTACTAAATCCGACCGGGAACGAAACGTCTAGAGACCGAGAATAAACTGACGCACCCTTACTTTGAATTTGTTTTAGTTTGAACCGCGTGGCTGTGATTTGTTTTCATGAAAATCTCTTACAAAGAGCAATTGTGCTAAATTTTAGTGAGTAAATAAATAAGTATATTATATACTATAGCAAAACAGAAAAACACAATAAATATTTCTTGATTCTACCATAGATCAGACATTAATAAATATTCATTAATATAATAAAAATTTTGAATAAATATCTAAGTAAATTAAAAAAAAACTTATACAAAAGCTTCATACATGTATACAGAAGTTTCTACTTCAATAATCCCCTTATAATAACTGAGCGAAGTGCAAAAAAAAATTTCAATTGAAAGTTGAAACGCGCGAATGATCGTGACGAGACATAATTTACGCAAGTATGTAATTTTTGTGTTGTCTAACAAGCCGTCAGAAGCGGTGGCGCGAGAGCCGTCATCACTTCCACTTAGTAGTTACTCCCTCACTCCCTCAACCCTTATGTTTTAATTGTTGCCTCTGAGAGGTGGGAGGATCAACGCTCTCAACTCTTTTATACTTCAAGTACAATGTGCTTAGTTTTACATAGTCATATTGTATATACACATTTGACATAAACCGGGTAGTTAGTTAGATAAATATATATTTACTTTACTCTAACTAGCCGATTAATATTTTAATTTTTATGTATTTAATTATTTACCATTGTAGTTAAGCTTGTGTGACGTTCTCTTTAATATCTTAAATGATAATTATGTGCTTATTAGAATCTAACGTAGTAGTGACTAGGACTGTGTGTTGTGTGTTGTGATGCCACTATGAATATGAATGCCATAATATTATCAAAGTCCTCATAGCTACTCGATGTAATAACGGATTCTCTGACAGGAGAGGACATAAATCAATGGGAAGAAAAGATGACTCGAGTGAATGAAGATCGAGTACTACAACCCCTTTTATAGTATCTATCTCGATACAGATAAAAAGTCTTCCATTTATATCAATTGAAGCCCAAGTTGTGGTATGTAACTATGTATAGAGTATTTTAGAAGTAGTGGTAATAAAGTGCACAAAATGATAGCGTATAGAAACTTGACAAGGTGGTTTTTTTTAAGTTTGAAGAATGAATGTTAAATGCTACACACAGTAAAACTTTGTAAAAACTTTTACTAATTCTAGCTATGTCACTATATTCTGGTTATTTAATCCAATCATTTAAGCTCCGATTCCTTGTTTATAAACAACGTACCTAATACTATTTTTTTACTGATATTAATTACCAAGGACTTTAACATTCATAACTTTTTTGTACTTTTTAGTAAAAAAAATTTGCTTATATTTAACAAATTCTATAGGCTATACAATTATAAAGATCTAGCAATACCTATGTTTACGAAAGTCACGTTCAAGAAATAACTGCTACCTGATCAGTATCGAATATTAATCCAAGATTTTTTGTTCCTTTTATATCAATGAAACCAATAGTAGCTAATCAAAGGCTTGGGATTGTACAAACAAAGAACAGGAGCTTCCTTAGCGCAATCACGTCAACGCCCTCACTCCAATAGCTGATGTTTGCTCGGACCTCTTTTAGAGAAAACATTGCTTGTCAATACACACTGTAAACAGTTGCACGAACCAAGGGGTGCGCAAAATCGACGATGTTTCTAACGGATTTTTCTGTTGTTCTAACACCTTTCTTTTGCTCAATTTCTAGACACTTTTGTAGACAAAGTGTGTTATGTTTTATCGGGTTACTAGCTGTGCCCCACGGTGTTACCCGCGGTAAAAAGGATAAAAAATAAGTTCATTTTCTATTCCATTTTCCATTGGAAAATTTAATGAAAATCCATCCAGTGGTCTTTACGTGAAAGCACAATAAACATCCTTACATATCCAAACATTGGAATATGAATAGAAGACAGAGGAAATGTTCGTGTTGCTCAGCCAACAGTTTAAGTAGGTATTTTATTTTATAGCGCGTAGTTCTTTTTTCCTCATATCTCTTAAGATATTCATTTAAATTGCATGCTATAGAGAGTATTTATAATCTATATTAATTGCATAAGCTAACTAAGCTATTTAATTTGATAAAAAATAATATATACACAATATAATTACACACATAAATAGCTTTTGAAAACGCCCTATTGAATTTGATAATTTTTTTGACATTATTATGGGTACAGGGGGTTTCCCTTAAAAGATAGACATATGCCCTCGCGGACTTTTTTGAAGAACTATAGGTAACAAACAATTCCTCGATAACTTAGTTTTTTGTACCTCACATAGATAAGGCAGCGTTTTCATTTATAGGTCACGCGCGTCCGAATTTCTCGGCAAATTCAATCATATCTCATGCAATATAAATATAAATATAATAAATTATATTTACGACTTTGTTTTATAAGAAGTAAAGATGATCTAAATGTAGTAAATAAAACTATAATGGTAGGTATATCACTTATGAGTAAGCCTAAATTGGTCGTATAATAGACACATATGGAGTAAAAATATTTTGTCCGTGAGGTGACGGACAAGAAGAATACAAGTGTCGCTTCCGTGTCGCCCTTATGGGCCGTAAGATCCGACCGATAGAACCTCGTCGCATGATACCCAAGAAGAGTTAACGTCCGGCAGGTCGTAAAAATCAGCCATAGCCTATTGCAACAAGAACAAAATAATGACGTTACGCTGACCCCCGAATAACGGGAAATGGGCAGGAGAATAATGATGCACAACATCACATGAGCCGTAAGCTGGTTTGCAGCACAAGTGGTTTTAAAAACAAAATCTGTGTCAGAAAAATATACGCTAAAAAGTTTTATTTTTGAATAAAATAAATTGTGAATAAATTATGGCTGTCGCAAAAGGAATGGTGTTTATATATGTGAAAGTAAAACACTATATTCCTCGAAGTCAAGTAACAACTGTAAACAAAAAAGGTCTAGCGACCGCTGCACCCGCAGAACTTTTAGTTCAAAAAGTTAACTCTCTATGCCATAAATAAACCTTCGGTTTTGCTGGGATCTACGCCAATTGCAAATTTCTACGCTGTGGTGGAACTGCAAAGTCGCATAAATTACATTTCCGATGGTGGTAAAGAGAAAAAACAATCGGGAAGTAGCACTTAACAGCTTGACTAATCGTTTGGTGACAATGACATTTTTAGGGAGAGTCCGAAGACCTTTCCGTAAGGTAAGCTATTGGACATGTCGCAATAATGTTCCACGGTAGTTGCTAATAACCAGTTTAAGTTTACGGATAGAAATTATACACGATCATCAGTAAGATACTACGAGTATCTATCCACAGTGCATGCTTAAAAGGAAATGATATCATAAAATAATATCTAATTAATCATACAATACAAAACAATCACGATATTCAAAAGCAGTAAGTATAAAATAAAGTAAAAAGTAGGTATATTAGATTAAGATTAGTAAAAAACTAACACTTTAAAGATTTCTTATATTATAACAAAAAAAACTTGAATGTCAAAGCGGCTTTGCAGCAGTGTAATCATTTAATTTAAGCTAATTAATTTGTCTTCAGGGTCACTCTGAAGAAAACTGACTTCAAGGTAACTAGAATTCAGTTTAAAATTAGTCAAATTCATAAAATTTTGTTGTGAAATAAATTATAACCACAACTTTAACTTCAAACTACCTGCAAATGTAACTACTGAACAAAATAAATATATTAACTTTATTGCAACATTTTTCTTACGACATGCTACGAAAATTGCTCCACGTGTTTTAAGATATTCCGCACATATCTTTTCCGTGTGATCTAAGACGACTTCCTCCGTAGTTACAGCGCAGTAAAGTCGTACATCTCGCTCGGGCAGTTCGTTTGCTTCACGCCTCATACCCGCAAATAAATCAGCACCCCTTATGCGCAACACCGATACGGAGAAAAGGAAAATTGCCTGACTTTACCAACGAGTGAAATTATATCGAAAGTTGTACAGAATTTTTTAAATATTAGTTCTATTCCAATACTTTTAAATAGTGAAACAATGTACGCCGCATCTAAACATGCTCCAAGTGTCTTGAAATTCTTAACTGCATTTTCTTTAAAGAGATGATAATATGGATTAGTTAGTCCAAATCTTCTATTTTAGAATTTTAGATACCTATATCTCTTTGACCAGTCTCTTTTAAAGAAATTGTCTCTGTATAAGAATAGACACACCAGATATTAAAATATTATTACAAAATTTATTTACACTGATTACAGAGTTAGAAACCATATCACAGACATCAGTCGGGATTCGGGACCTTAAGTCAGTTCGCACACACCATTCGGCCATAGGACGCCACTCGGCAACTTTCTTTGTTGTTTAACTATTGTTTGGAATTAAACTTACTCCTCCGGATACCAAATGGACAGAACTGAGTCCGTGGGAAATTGTTTTGTGTGAGTTTCGAAAAGGAAAACATTTTGCTAGTAGCTTAGGCAAATTGTTTGAGCAGTGGACCAGTTGTGAGAAGCAAACTGCGGTTGTGCCATATTTTAAGTTAATGCGATTTAGAGTATTCAATATTGTTATTAAGTTATTAAGTAAAACAAACTGACTAAAATATCTTTGTCTTTTTACTAACAGTTTTGTAGATATATCAGCCCGAAATACACGTGTTAACTTTCGGAAACAGCAAGTCTAGTTTGTTAAAATATAACCCGCAAATCTGAGAATATTAATCAAATAAGTTAAACAAATAACAGATCAATAAATAAGATGTCAATAAATGAATTATAAAATGGAATCGAAATTTATAGCTACCTAAAAATACTTGTATAATCTCAAAAAACTAGTTAAAATTTTAGAAAAGGGAGAAAAAAATACTGGCTTATAATAAAATTTCCTTCATCGAAATTTGTAAACTATGAAAAATAATTTTCAAACTTTCCGAAACAACAATTTGCCATAATTGCGGCATAATTTACGTGTTGCAGCTGAACTGTTACAAAATTTACAACACAACACGGGGATTAGGTACAATTAAAAGTTTTGGTTTCCTAATAACGTCCATATATCACAACAGATTCTCATGAACATCTGAGTCCCGTGCCACAGTATAAATATTACTGTTCCCGTACTGTGGTGTAATGCAAATAGATTTTAGATACTTAGTAACCTATCGTAAATTTATATGTTGGCGACAGTCTAAACAGTGTGTAAGTCTTTAAGGATTGAGGTAGGAAGTAATTGAAATTAGTTTTCAAAGGCCATTGACTTATCTTAGCTCTATCGTCATCATCATCAGTATACCGTTACATCCTTTTCCATGGGGGTAGGCAGAGATTATAGAACGCCATCTGCTACGATCCACCAAACACACTTTCTTGGCTTCATCTTTTCGGTTCATTTGAGATATTTTTATATCTACTATACTATATTTTTATATCTTACTAGCCTTAATTTTTCTTGTTATACGGCTTTCTAAACTATTTTTAATATAAATAGTTTACCATAATTATTATGTTGGTAAAGTGGTCTTCAAAATGCTTAAGATCGTCTTTTTTAATCACAACATTTTTTATGTAATATTTTATAGACTTGGACGTGACATTTTAATTTTATCTACAACAATTACAATATTTTTTTAAACAATATTGTAATTATTTTATTCTGACTTGACATTGCTATCTATACGAATATTATAAAGCTGAAGGGTTTGTTTGTTTGAACGCGCTAATCTCATTCACTACTGGTTCGAATTAAAAACCCTCTCAGTGTTGGATGGTACATTTATTCAGGTAGGCTATATAGCATCAGGCTGCAACGAATAGAAGCGAACCATTAGTGAAAAATGTTGCAAAAACGGGGCAAAATTTTATTAATTCTACACGCGGGCAACAGCTAGTTTTTAAATAAGGATAAAGTTCATGAAACTACTTAATAAAGAAGAGTTCTATCCCAGTCTAACTGACTACAATCCAGAACCATCATTACCTATCTATGAATAAACGTTGGAAATGTATGCACCCTCTTTTAACATTCATTGCTTAAACATTCTTAGATAACAACGATTCTATTTCACTTATGGCTTTTACTATTCTAGTTTATTAAACGAGGCTGCTCCAGTGCATTTTACTGGCAATATTATTAGATAGTATTTATCTTTTTTATATTTTACTATGATAAAAATGTAGCCATTTCAAGTTTCCTTTCATCATTTTTATATGACTTTCGAGAATCTCTAATATCTTAATTCTTCAGAATTGTCCATTTACCTATGGTTATGCGACCTTTACATAGCACGTGGGTTACGTCTAGAATTGTATTTTATTAGAACATAAAGAGTTCTGTGGTTATCATTCATCAGGTTAAAATCTGGAGAAATTCTTCAAATGTATACTTAAGATTCGGCATACTTGAAGTTGCCAAGCTATATTTATCAAAGTGACGGAAGTGACTTCTTCAGACAGAGAACAATAAAACTTATATTTAAGAAACAGCTCTTTGTAAAACTGTGACTTAAATAAAGCTCAAATGAAGAATCAATAATTGGTTATTCCTATTCTTTACTAGCAATTTCCATTGTGAAACTATCTGCCCAGATAACAAGTTATTCATGATATTAGAAGGGAAAACCCTTGAGAACTCGGACGAGCTTCGCATAAAAATGTTTTGTTTGTCCTAATTGCTGAAAGTGGTTGTTTAGTGAGTACTTTCTGTCAAGTCATTGTTTTCGACGTGACCACGCGGTAATACAAATATTTTCGGATGCCACCCCTTTAGGCATTCATGACTTTACAAATAGTAGCAACTAACCGGATAAAACTTTCGATATTTTTATATCAGTTGGGTTTCGAATTGTAGTTTGGTTTGGCAAATTTTTTGTTAATATATATTGAGTCAAGAGCGAACCTCTTTCAAAAAAGTTGTGTATGCTATTAAGAGTGTTATATACACATTTACATTATATAGATATTGTGGTTTATAACATTGTACTCGTACACTTTGCCAAACGACATTAATATTCAAGCACCAAAAATCAAACATTTGTTTTCACGGAGTTTTGGTTCGCGTTTAATTTCTTCTAACAAACGATATTTTCATTGTCCAAAGCCGATCTGTAAAGTGTGTTATAGAAACAATCACTCAAACAGGCTGTTCATATTGAATATTAATCGCTATTTTCACTGACGAATTGGAATAACTTGAAAACCGAGGCGGGAGGTCTGGCCTGAGGAAATAAATTTGTAATGCAAAGTTAGAAATTTCATTCCTATGTTACCGATAAGTAAACGCTCTAACGCCGAGCAACTCACAAAGGTTAGAATACGTTTAGCATTTTACTTTCCAATTTCTACAGGTACACAAAGTCGGGTACTTCGCTAAAAATAATCCAGTTCTGCCCGGGCGATTAAATGTTGAGCCAATAAGGCCTAGGTATTCCGCAATTTATTAGCCTTGCAAATTTGAAGCCGCCTCTCCCCCGCTATGAAATATAGCTGTGGCCGCAGCAACCTTCCGCGGCTGATGTCGGCGCCCGCTACCAACCGGTATTACACCCCTGTTTTAGCTCTAATTAAAAAGCCATCAAAGAGTTTTCAGTCATTAATCATGAAACTGTTAACGTTGAATGCCGACTTCTCTCAGAATCCGAGACGGAAAAAAGAAGGATTAGGATATTAACAGAATATCTAAAATATTCAGGGTTAGTGAAGTGGTAAGCCGCTTGTAAAAATACGAATCCGCGATACAGATTTTGCGGATTTAACTAAATGAATCTTAAGTTGTTTCAAGCGGTTTAGGAGATTGAGTACCTTTTTTTTTCAACTAAAAAGTCAGAGATATTCTTCAACTTCGTAATTGACTGCAGCGGTTATATTTTTCTTATATTTTAAAGAGTTTCAAGGAAGAAATTGTATTTATTGAATAAATATTTGAGATGCGAGATAAAAGTTGTTAATAAAATTGGATTAAAAGGATCAGTTGAACTGAAGACATGTTTTACTTCATTTGCAGTTACTAATAATTGAGAGCTGTATAATATCATCACAAATAAAAATAAAAAATGAATATTGAAACGCAATTTTAAACGTTAACGTTATTAAATTGCATACTTCAGCCTAACTAAATATTTAAGCGTTAAAACGTTCAGAAGAAGATTTCGTAAAATGAAACTTTGAAGTAGAATTGTCGTGTATTGAATTATACTATTGTATTACAGTTATACCGAATAAATAATTAATAAACTAGTTAAAGTACTTGAAACATGTTTTGCATTTTTTTTAAGATATTGATATTGGTATTATAAGATAGTAAAACGTTTTTAAGAATTTTATTCTGTCCAACTTAAATGTACGCCATAAACTTTATTACATTTTAAAAAGTAGTAATGAAAGTAGTGTAGTATAGTTCCATTTAATGAATTAATATACATTCGTACTTAGGGTTCACGTATCTTAGTACCAAAACTCGCACCAATTCTAATTACAGCAGTGTACTGAAGTTCTCTCAACGTAAACGTCCGAAGACTAGAGCGGAGCTTGCAATCGCGTTAATTTGGAGCCGGGACTAACTGTGTGACACGCGATTATCTAAACAATCAGGCGTCGGAAACCCGTTGATTTGCACCAC
The DNA here is from genome assembly GCA_916999025.1 of Orgyia antiqua. Lineage (NCBI taxonomy): Eukaryota > Metazoa > Arthropoda > Insecta > Lepidoptera > Erebidae > Orgyia > Orgyia antiqua. The sequence goes on from OU779869.1 coordinate 7,496,578, forward strand.
CGCTGATGAACCGCTCTGTTTGTTTCTACAACGACTATATTTAGAGCTTTGGATACAGCTTTAGATTGTCATAGTAAGGGTTTGGATATAGCAAATATTTAAAATGTAGTTCTTCATTTGTAAGATTAATGCTGTGTTTAATAATTAACTTAGCCTTATAGAGTGTTAGTTATAGGATATTTTTGCCCGAAAATTCAGCAAGAAATTTCTAGAAACCTATTTAATAGACATTTTGGACTATAGGTTTGTAGCTGTTATCGACAGTAGATTGATCACAAACATGGACATTTAAATTCGAAAAAATAAATGTTTTATTTCGGATTCAAGCGCACCTGGGATATTCTAAATAATTGAGGTGTGATATCCCTACTAATATTATAAATGCGAAAGTAACCATGTCTGTCTGTTACGCTTTCCCGCTGAAACCTCTCAACCGATTTTGATGAAATTTGGCACAGATCTCTCAGAATCTTTAGACCCTGAGAAAAAAAAAAATCCAAATTCCACGCGGACGGAGTCGCGGGCAACAGCTAGTTAAAAATAAAGTAAAAATCTGCACCAGACCATCTCCGTATACCTAGTATCTTCAAATCATCAAAGAATAGGAATAAAAATAGAAAAATATCCAAAATTTTTATGCCCGAGGTGTGAATGACAGCCATGTAACTTGGAAATTCAAAGCGATTGAGTTGAAAGGTTTTCAATTTGTCCATCTGCTGAAATAGGATTCGGACTAAACATATGTCCGGGACGTTCAGTGACAAGTGTGTACTAGAATAACGTGCGGTTACAAGCACGAGGTTCGGTTCTAGGGTCCTTTAACGTCCACTCCATAAATGATTTCGATTCGGTTAATATTGATTATGATCAATAAACCACGATGCAATTAGCATTAAGATTTGTATTTAGCGAAATTGTTAGTAGATATATTTTTTATTACTCTAAATGCCTGCGATTATGACTCGGACTTACAGAATATTATAACATATTGAATTCACATAATTTTCGTTATTATGAATGTTATTGATTATTTAATTTTAATACATCTACTCATGATTTAGATACCATAATGTAATTTAATGTTTGTCAAATTGTATTACAATGTTATGATAAGGAATCGAATAGAACGTATAGAAAGTAATTATTCACACATTTATAGCCCTTGTTATTATTAAAAACCAAGAATTCGCACAAAAGGCAGTTTCTACCATCAACGACAACACTAATTCCGTGTTCGCAAATAATCTAACAAAAATTACACAATTTAATTGAGTCTATGATCGTAGCGATTAAGTTGTTTAAAAGAACCCAATATAATTTTGTTCAATGTAAATCAAATAATAATAAAAAAATAACAGAAATCAAAATTAAATGTAATATCAATATTCAGCAACAATATAATCAAAAGCATTAGATAAATCATGTACCTATACGTGTAGGTTTATAATTTATGGGTGAATCTGTAATACATTACTCTATATTAGGACAGCACTTGTGTGATACGCGTGTTATACATTAAACTAATTGTAGAGCTCAAGGGCAAACAAGGATAGTCACTTAAATATCAAAAACGATTACATATATGTATATGTAGGTGATATAGATAACAACTCGCTCGCTCAATCTATCATTATATATGCAGGGTGTGGTTTAATATTCTGTGGATTGGTATTAGATTACCGATTTTAAATTATAATGGTTTGATAACGCTATCTGCTGAGTTTCTTACGCCGGTTCTTCTCAGCGGGTTGAGAGTCAAAAAAAAAGAAATAATTTTGAACATAACATAAGAGCTCAATTTTTTTGGCAATAAAAAATTATGCCTACATGTATAAATGATGTTTTTGTTCGATTGAGTGACAAGCATCGTGTTTTTTTTGGTGGTCCCTGTTACGGACTGCCGTCCACAGCGACAATCATTTGTGTGATATTTTTAATTGTGATACAAAATGATTGTACTGCGTCTGGTTGTTTTCTATGTATTTTAAGTATGTAATTATTTACAAAAGAAAAAGAGTTTATGTAGTGTACTGTGGTAGTGTATCCGTGTTCTGGTCCACATGACACAAGCGTATAAGCTTAGCCTGGGACAAGAGGTTGTTGTGTAAAATGTCCATGAATAGTTACTGCCTATTATTTTATAATGATCCTAGTAAAATTTATTCTCACGTCTCCTAAAGTCTAATATGGATACTATTTCTGGTCGGTGTAGTGGTTATCTGTACTGTACCTTTTATAAGGTCGTGGTTCGATTCTCGCATAGAGCAATTGTGTGATTTTAATGGACTTATTCATAATGACTTATCGGAGGTTTAAAAGTTCGCTAAAATCGGTTCGCTAAAATGTTTATTATCTCTTCGATTATTTTATTGTTTAAACCTCCGATAAGTTATTATAAATAAGACCAATACATTTGTCACAATCATTGCATTGCGTCTCAGAAGCTAATGATGGGCTAACAAGAAGAATAGTTATAGAGAAGTGAGGAGGTAGTACATGAGAGGGTTGATTAAGTTCACAACTATTATTTAGAAAATATAGCAATCATGCGATAAACTTATTTACAAGCTTGCTCAAGAGAAAACTTGGGCTAGTATAACAGCAACAAAAATACAAAGCCACAATAGTAATCCAATAGTTTATGATCACAATGGCGTGATCTCAAGCCAATTTACTTCAGTTTAGGGGAACAAAAGTAAAAAAAATAACAATAAACTAATACAATTTGGAAGTCACATGACTTTGGGGTGGCTTAATTTAATATAACTTGGGATATTTTGATCATTGATAAAGAATTATACTAGCATAATTAAGGTAGAAGGTTTTTAAGTTTATTTTCTTTTGTAATATAATATTTTCTAACACTTGCGTGAATCATTTATCCAAATAAAACCAGATTAAAACGCAAAGGTATTTGTTTTAAATTTAAAACAAATATACGCATCTAACTCCGAAAAAAGTGGTTTTATTCTTCTAAATTAGTCTGGAATTATTGAGGAATGATTTGATTAATATGGATAATCTGTTATTAGGTAGTAAGTCAAGATATTCCTTTCATACTTGTTAAGTTCAAAATTACATGTAATAAGCAGTTCACCACATTTGCGTTCAATTCTAATATGGCCCACTCTTAGACCTATGGGTATAAAAAAATGTTTACTTCCTAATCTCAAATCTACTATATACGCAGAAAATTTAATAAGGATCACTCATTCTGCTTTATATGAAGATGGCGACCAACATTTTGACATGAGAATTTTAAATATAAGATGTTAATAAAATTACCTGCGAATTGTAGTGAAAAAATCATGTTTAATTTCATTATTTTTCACTTGCGCACTTAGTCTTCATGTGAGAAACCAGGTTTTCAATGAATACCCTTTGATAAGATACCTACATTTCTATAAAATAGTACCTGTTCGTTTTATGACTTGTCTACTTGTAGCTCTCCAATACAAATATAAAAAGCTGTAATATTTATCTATCGAAGAAAATTCTTATTATTTTCCGTTAAATAATAGCAGACGTTAACTGTTTGCGTAATCGACAATCATAGTAATGGATATTTGAAGCAAAATTATAAGCACTTTTCACGGTACAATTGCTCTGCTTACAATATCAAATGGACCGTTATTGGAAAATCAATTTACATTAAATGTTGGATAAAGTTATTTTCTTTTATATTTCGGAATGTTTTAAATCCCATGGCTAACATCACTGTGTGGTGACAGAATCCTTGATGGATTAAGAATACAAGTATCACCACTACATTTTCTTTCGCACGCTGCTATAAGAGTGAGTTAAAAGATTATAAGCAGATCACGTCTTCTGTGAGAGAAGGAAAACTTAGAATCAAACTCTACGACGTCAGTCACACATACCCGTGCCCAACAATCTAACATTAATGGCTGGAAATGGAAAATGAACGAGAAAATGGTGTGGGAAAAAGAAATAGGGTAAAAATTGGAAAGAAAAAGGAAGTGTTGCTTAAGAAATTAGTTCTATATTCTTCTTCGATATCGCACAATTACGAGCATTGTCTAAAAATGAGGGCTACATTGCTTATGTAGTGTTCATTTATGTGCTAGTTTTACGCTAGTAAGAAATAGAAATATCGATTAAAGTGTGTCGTGTAATCGATAGATGGCGTGGATCGACATTTGAATAGTAAGATTTCTGAATATTATAATAAATAATAATAATAAATATTCATGGACATTTCACACAACGTCCTCTTGTCCCAAGCTAAGCTTATTATGCTTGTGTTATGGGTACCAGAATACGGATATGTATTTACAAAAGAAAAGTAGTTTAAGTATTATATCCGTATTCTGGTACCCATAACACAAGCATATAAAGCTTAGCTTGGGACCAGAGGACGTTGTGTGAAATGTTCATTATTTATAAAAAAAAAATATTATAATACATACTTATAATACATAGTAAACACCCAGACGTAGTACAAACATTTGTATGACATTTATGAATATCACACAAATGATTGTCCCAAGCGGGAATCGAACCCGCGACCTTGTGAACGGCAGTCCAGTACATGAACCACTATGCCACGAAGCCCGTCAATAAACATAGTGTATTCATAGAATATGCTTCCTAATTACGCTTTATTTTCAGCTAAGCCAAACTAGCTTTTACTTTGTTAATAGAAACAGTAATTTCTTTCCCTAGACTTGCCTTCAACCAATACTTGAAGGCACTTTTATTTACCGTTATCTGAATTTTCTACAACATTTGAGCGGCTTATTTATTTAATTAAAACAACCTTTAAACTTGGATCTTATATATATAACAAAAATACCTATATGTGGCTAATAAAGCAATACCTTACTGTAAAACTGAAAATATGTATAAGGTAATAATTAAGATTAATCCAACATTTGTGAGGGGTTTCTAAATTACGTTTAAAGATTTCGCTACATTGATACATAATTTGATAATTAAATAGACAAATACACCGTATATAAGCTAATAATACTATGAACGAAGTTATTAAAATCATGTTAAAAATTACTCCTATCTGACATATAAATACAATACAGGCTTATTATCATGACATGAAAATTACAATGTCATTGTCAAACAATATCATAAGATTTCTCCCCTAGATTTAATTACATGAGAACAATCTCAATACATTTGTTTTTGATTGCACAAATCATGTTTAAGCAAACATAGCGATTAGAATACGCCCTCAGGCTACACCTGATAAAGGCACTTGATAATTAATTTAATAACAAACCTCAAACTTCACAAGATTGAGCGGCTGTTAATCTTAACGCGATTTATATTAAAAATAACTTTAACCCTTCTAAATTACTTTTGTGATATTAAGATCTTTAGGCATTCTTTTTGTTTTAAAAATCTGTTGAATAAAATTCTCATGTTATAATTTTAGTTTAGGGCGATATATTCGCAAAGCGACCAAGCCCTTTAAATAGAAAAAAAATAATAGTTTTAGTTACTAGAGTCCTCCGAAACAGCTCGTCAAATATAACTGCGGGGTATAGTTAGTAATTGATATTTTTTATTTTTTTTATGATAATAACGATAGATGCATTGTGTAAAGAAGGCGTGACAGAAAGAAGAGTACAGAAACACCATGTCTGATAGGTCATGGAAGAAAAAACATGTTACACCAACCCCAAGTATTAACTTGCCTTATCCAAAAGGATGAATAAGGCAACGCATATACAAATAATTCACATAGTAATATGTATTCTGCATAAATTGCAAATAAAAGCTAAAACGTTACTAACGTCAAATACAAATACATATATTAGGTAAAAGCAGGTCAATTTTTAACTAAGTAAATTTTGGGAGGTTGCGAAATTGTTAAACCGTTTTAATTTTATAATATGATTTAAGAATCTCGCAAACCTTTTAAAGGTTCTTAAGAAATATAAATTAATATTAAAAATTAAATTGTTAGGAACCGTTTCCGTGTGGTGACGGATTAAGAATACAAGTGTCACCATCCCATTTTCTTCCCAGGGTTATTTATGTAAAAGTAAGTTATATCCCTTAGCTTACTTTTACATGACCACCATATACACATAACATACTCTGTGAGAGACGAGAAACTGGAAAGAAAACAGCGTGGCATAGTAGACCATATTCCCTCTCAAAGTGAAGTAGGCCCGTACCCAACAGTGTGAAGTGAATAGGCTGGAGAGGGTGAGGGAACCTCGTAGCGACATAGCCAAAGTATATTATCTATTTAATGGTGTTCCCATTACATGACATTGTTGTGTATAAAGTTAGTCATTCACGAAACTTATATTGAGAACTCCTCATGCTTCTTGAACACTTGACAGGTCAGTGAATAGTTACAGTACGCGCGCGAGTTCATGTCTATCGGGGCCTGAGGTGACGCGCGGGGGCAGCGCGCCCCTCCTTCACCCACCTCGCCGCATTCGTCCGCAGTCGAGTGTTGTCCTTGACGCGCGCTTGTCAATAGCGATACTAAAAACTGTTAACTGCTTGTGTTGTTTCTTTTTGTGTACGAAAACATGAGTACTTCGCCTTCAACAAGTTCAAGTAGAAAAAAACCTTTTATAATACATAAACAAGCACGAGAATATCTTTGCATCTGATAGTGACTAATTCGTATTTAGGGTTTTTGTGCTTTATAATTTTTTTTTCCTATTTTTGTAATAATCCATTAACAAGTATTGGGTAGATTCATTTGATAATATGTATTAATTTACTTACTTACAGTTGTAATAAATTTGTGATAGATATGGTTGACCAAATGTGTAATAATTATCGACATCGGCATTACCATTATTGATTAGGTCACAGCACTACCGCATTCCTCAGGATGGACATGAACTCGCGCGCCTACTGTAGCTTTTTATACAACTATGTCATGTAAATGGAGACAAGCACGATTACAAAATAATTGAGAACACAAAATTTGTTAATCGTTAACATTCCTTTTACAATGTCATTAGGGAAATTGGTGGCGTTCATTTATAAAGGTTCCCTTTAACTGCTTTGATATCGACGAATTTAAATCGGTAATCCTGTGGTTTGTTTTATGGCATCGATATCAGGCGATTTATATCGATGATCGTAAACGTACGGTTAATACAGCGAGATGGATGTTTAATTCGGAAATGAAATTACACCGCATGGGCATATTATTTTCGAGAGTCATTCGTTTTTATCGGAACTAAAATTTTATTGTTCTTTATCACGTAGAAAGAAAGAAAGGATCGTCATAATCATGAGGAAAGTAGTTAGTTGATTTTTTAACCACAGTCAAAATAAAAAAGCAAAATAAAATATTATGAGTATAACAAAATTGCTATGTAGGTATATAATGAATGAATTATAATGTGTGTATGTGTTTTTAGATGTGTATATTGTATTTATTTTGTGTGTTTATTGTGATTATTAAAATTTTAGAATGAATGTTATTTTCGTGATATTTTTCAAAATATGCTGTTTTTCAAAAAATTTAATTAAACAATAAGAAAATAAATACATGAAAGAATCTAATATATAAAATTGTCGTGTCACAATGTTCGTTCCCATACGCCTCCGAAAGGGCTTGACCGATTCTTGTAATTTTTTTATGCATATTCAGCAGGCCTGAGAATCGGCTACTATCTATTTTTCATACCCCTAAGTGATAAGGGTTGTCCACCCCTAACATTTGTATGGCACAACAACGTTTGCCGGGTCAGCTAGTTAATTTATATTACATCGTTTTTTAATAAAGTTAATTTTATACTTACAACTCTTTACATTTTAATTTAATCTAAAAATAAAACAGCATAAAATAAAAGACTTTAATTTAAATAATAAAGCACACTTCAAGTTTGACATAATAGTTTTTTCATTCATTCATTCTGAACCGTATATATCGATTCTCAAAAAACTTTCTCCTTTATTTCAATGAATGCATGTTTTGATTGGAAGTGTCAATAGGGGGCGCGAAGTTCGCGGGTATAAAGTTACGGCTAAAACAAACTAAAGGCGCAATACTTAAGTGCGAACAGAAAACGAACAAGATTCAGGTATCAAATTACCTTTGACGAAAGCGGATTGCAGTCGAATAAAAGAAGACCCGAATAAAGGAGACGACAAGTCTTTGTGTTTATTGTTCGAGACATCAAAACAGTTACTGTTTACTTACGAGTACAAATGTATTGCTTAAATACGTGTGTGCAAGAATAAAGTAGTTAGGTAGTTTGCCGCTGACCAAAACATTACGTAAATTTAATCTTCGGGACATTTTTCAAACGTTGATTCTACATCTCGTCTAAATAAGCATATATTCTTATAATTACCTAACACTTATTCATATTACAAAGTCAAAAGTATTCTTCTGTCCAATTGTGCTATTTTATAAACAATCTACGACATACTAATACCAAGCTAAATAGTTTATGATTCTTAGCACAGAGAACAACTTAGTCGTAAATCCTTTATTAAATAGATTCTGATATTAAATAATAAATAAGACAAATATTTTGAAATAAGATCAAATTGTCAATCATCAAAAACAAACAGCGGGCCTCTTAACATTATGGTTAAAACCAAAGCTTAATTAAGACTAGGCACCTCTGCAGAGGAAACTAATTAAACTTATTCCATTATTCCTGCAAACGAAATTTTAAGAGAATGTCCGGGGACAATCTGCTGCAAGAGAGATTTATTATTATTGCATTAAAAACGGTTTGTCAGGTCTATTACTCCTTTATTATCAAGAATTAATCGCGGCTGAGTTTATGATACTATTATTAAGTATTATCTTACTTGAAGTGTTAAAAATGTTATTTTTTTTCTGGAAAGAACACAATACAACGTTAATCAAAACGTGATTCTATAATGCTGTTGGTATGGAACAACAAAAAATAGACTAAAAAGTTAATCTCATTTAATTAAACATAGGCAAGCATGAGGCATTAAAATATAATGCTTCAAGCAAAATCGCAGTCTCTAATAAGCAGCCGAACAAGCGCCAGTCACAGAACTTGCTCGAGGAGCAATTTCTGAAAGTATTGATGACTTGAACACAAAGAGGGCGGAGCAGAGATTAAGTAAGTAACTTGCGAGGCTTCAATGTTGGGCTATTCGCCACACAAAAGCTGAAATTTTACAACCACGAAGAATTTTGAAGCTTTTCGGCAACAATGGCGTGTAGCAAACGTCAGCGGTGAGTTCCTGATGAGTGTTTTACGACTGGAATTTGTGGATTCTGTTCTCGTTACCACAATTGTTTTAAAGTGAACAAAGCCACCGTAATACAGTTAATGTGGTGTGCCTCAAGGTCCCGCCGTCAGACGAGATGTACTGGATTAAATTAAATTTAGGTTTCGCTGCATTTTGTATACGACTGTGTTTTTGCATTGATAACTTCGTATTCTTACAAAAAACCATCACTCTGAATTCTTCGAAAATCGTTTTTCATGTTTTCATTAGTATAAACTGTAATGTTTGCAACAAAACAACATATTACACAAAAAAATAAAACCGACATATTGAGGGTGAGGCGATTGTTAATTTAATTTCCGTAGAATATAATATTTACATACAGAATAATAATTAATTTAATTTATTATGTTTAATTACATTTATACCAAAATACCACACCAAAATTATCATTTTTTAATTTTACTGTTTTGTATCAAATTAAGTTATTTCATTATGATTGAATCGCAACGATTGTATATGAATATGTAAAACTAAAGTAATTTAATAAATTATTTCATCAACTATGTTTGGCATACATGGAAGTTATCGATGAAATGATGCCTGGGGCATAATGCAATTATAATTGTACTACATAACGGAACAAACTTTGTGCTGTTGTTATTCTGTTTGTTTAAACTTATAATTTAATAATGTATGGTATTTACATTTAAACAATAGTATGTTAATATAATTTAAATAAATAAATTATTAGGATTTCGTTTCGGTCGTCGATTATTAGGATTCGTGGATTTCACAACATTTAGACCACGACATCAGGTTCCAAGCTAAGCTTATGTTACTGACCAATCTTTGACGAGCCTCGTGGTTGAGTGGTTTATGTAACGGACTGCCAATCAAGAGGTCGCGGGTTCGATTCCCGCTCGGGACAATCATTTGTGTGCTTTTTCTAATTCTCATACAAATGTTTGTACTGCGTCTGGGTGTTTCTATGTATTATAAGTATGTATTTACAAAAGAAAAGTAGTATATGTATTCTATCCGTATTCTGGTACCCATAACACAAGCATGATAAGCTTATCTTGGGACCAGAGGACGTTGTGTGAAATGTCCATGAATATTTATTATTATTATTATAATCTATTATCAATCGTCTTATACGCGTTTAATGAATTCGTATCATAATAAAATAATAGACATGTGGGTCAAGATCCTAATACAGAAAGCCAAAAGAAGGTTCTTTTGCCTAGAATCTTAGCCACCGGCTTGCGCTCTGTGTTTGCCCAGACTCTGCTGTCAGCCGGGTTATGAAGTAGTTACAGTTTTAAATGTACCAATGTCATATTTTATAATTCATAATAAAAACTTTTAGTTAATTACCCTATTGTAAAAAAAATCAACAATTATAATGTGATTCTGTTTATTTTTTCGTCAACCTAAATACAAAGCTTTATATCGACTTTACAAAAGTCGAATTTTTGCCATTATTTCCCCACATACTAACAGTCTACAATTTATTTTCATATTATAATGAGGTTGACCGTTATCATGGCAGTTTCATCAACGAAAATGATCTCGTTTATGACATGCAAAACTACACATATTCATATATGCAAGTGCAATAAATTAGTTAACTAAAACTGACAATTTAATATACATCTAAAATATTAATACACCGGGGAGGCACAATTAATTTTAAATCATTTAGCTTTACAAAGCACAAAACTACATCAGTATAGTTTGAAAGTTTGACAAGTGAGTTTGAAACCAACTTTCATTACCTATTGATATTCTATTAAGTCCTATTATTAACATTTTTAAGGTGTATTTAATGTATTAAATATTTAGTTGAAAAAAGTTTCTGGGCAAAACCGAAATTGAAAAAGAATATTTTTTGAAGAATGTTTAAAATAATGGTTTAGCGCTGTGCAATAAATAACCTTTGATAGATAAATGTATAGGTCTCTACATCACGTCACGTCCGTGTGGTGACGGATTAAGAATACAAGTGTCACCACCCCATCTCCTCCCAAGGGTGCTGTAAAAGTCAGCTAAGGGATATTACACACAGATAAAATCCTCTGTGAGCCATCCGAAACCCTGTGCCAACAAGCCTGGTCAGCGTGGCACAGCAGACCATAATCTCTCCAAAGTGGAGGAGGTCCGTGCCCAACAGTTGGACGTAAATACCTGGAGAGAGAGAGGAGGTCTCTACATAAATATTTACAAAAAAATCGCCACGAATTCATTGAAGCAATTTATTTCTATTTGTGATTTTTTTGTCCTTCTAGAAAGCAACTAATTTATTGAATGGATATATTACTACTATGTATTTGACTACGTTACAATTTACGGACCTAATAACGTACTTTGATAAGTAAAACTTTATACGGAGACTTAAACAATTATCCACGCATACAGTTTATCAAAAACAAGACATTAATCTTAAAAAAAAAACTACGTAAAACATTTATTCATAATTGTAATGAAGCAATTTATAATAATATTTGCTTATCTTAATAAAGTGTAATACAACACAAACATGTTAAGCTTCCATTTGTTAGAAAAGTAAACAGTTGGTTAGTTAAAGATATAATTAACAAATATCACGCAATGAATTTTGAATAGAAATTGTCTAGTTTCCGGTTTACGTTCCATAAAATAAGAGGCTTAAAATAAATAAAAATAAAAACCCACAAAATGTATGCAGGTATAAATTCCGTTCGAGAGAACTGTTTTTTTAGGGTTCCGCTCAAAAAGTCAACAAAAGGTAAAATGGGACCGTATTACTGAGACTTCTCTTTGGGTGACTGTCAGAACAAGGTTTTGTTTACAAGAAAAAGTACAAAGTACTTAGGAGAGATCTAGTTTTTGGGTAATATGATTTTCCGTAAAATGTTTTTATGACTGATAAGACCGGTAAGTTAAATCATAAGGAAAAATCTATACAAAGTAGTTGTACGTCTATCTATACAAAATATACAAATACGATTCACAAGTAACAAAACATCATTGAACATAAATTAGGTTTGTATAGGAATTGTATACCCGGTACCAACAACATAAGATAAAATGTTCCAATCTATTCGAAATACCTGAACGTTTGATTCCAAAAAGCGGTTTGACGAAGGTAAGCTTCCTTAGAGGGTCCTCAACCCTTTTGTCTCGTGAGAATACAATGGACCATCGCAATGGTTTGAAGATGCGACATGGGACACCCCTCATGACTACGTGACTAAATTTTAAGCAAAATGTTTTGTGGGAGACATGTAATATGTTGAAATAAGTATTGTCATGTCTTATGTTGTTTGGTGTTCTGTGTCAAATATGTTTACAGAAAATGTATTGAAGAAGATTTAATCATAAGAAAATAGTGAGAGGATATAATGATACGTTTAAATACAATTTATATTGTACTTGACTTGATGATAATGTCAATTAATTAAAAAATACTTAAAATCTGATAATCACTTATAGGTAGTCTAAAATATGAGAGCTAATTAGAATATACATAATTGTATGTATATTCTTTGGAATCTTGCTAATTTTGAGACAACGTGCACGACGACAATTTAATCTGTTTGGAGACATAAAAGAAAATTAAAATCGCTCTATCAGTGATGTAAAACCTAAAACTAAATAAATATCTATAAACCATTCTTAACTTAACGATGGTTGAAATCATAGAACAAAACAATTTATGTGAATTATGAATAATAGCAAACAACGTTAGTGCATAAAAATCTCGAACAAACGTATAAATTCTAAGTAAACACAAATTCTTTTAAATGAATGGTCAATGAGACACGGCTCGTCCAAGTTTCGTCTAGGCCGGACGTAGCATGACGGCCGACGGACTACCTCCTTCACTTATTGTATGATTCTTTTTTTACCTTTTTCGCTTTTCCTCGGTTGAGTGCCCTCTTTCTTTCAACCTGCACTGTTTGTTATTTTTTTATATTTACTTACCACTAGCATGGACATTTGCCTCTCAGACTCATCCAGCTTACTCCAGGATTGTTTGAACGTTTCAATTCACGGCTACTTCAGTTACAAATTGCGTAAATAGTTATTTTCTACTTTATAGAACATGTTTTCACCTTTTCTTCAAAGACTAATTAATATCATTTCATTCAAAGCCTTAGAATTATTTTAAGCTTAGATTTTGTCATTTCCAAAACTAATAGATACTGTGTAGTTAAATGTACAATAGTAAGATTACAATTTACTTAGTGATTACAAGATCTTAGTTATTAATATTTAAATGACAGACGTCATATCTAGAAGGTGCTCTTGTAATGTTAAAGGTTACAGACCTTTATTTCTAGTTCATCTATAGTTTAAACATGGAATCGTATAGTTGCATCACTTCAATTGTTGGTTATAATGATTTCATTTTATTATATGACCGTCTACGTGTCTCAACATATTAAGTCTTTAGAATCACGAAATTTACAACACTTTGCGTACAATATTTTGCATAAGTTTATAAGATTGGAACTTTTGATCGCCGTTAAGAGGATACCAAAATAGCTTAGTGCATTTTTCTACGTACGAAGTTTTCATTTTTTCTTTAGATTGAATGGCTAGAGCTCTAATTTTTAAGTATATGTTTTTTCAATATATAATTTAGGATTGCATAAACTCAGAAACGTGATTGAAAAAAGTTTTCTCGATAGAAAATCTTAGCGAAACAACCTCTCTCATATTTTTTTCTATTGTCGGTCTATTACCGCGTATTAATTAATGAAATAACTTTAAAAACATAAGTAACTATTATATGTAGAAACACGTGAACCGGAATTAAAATATATTTAGTAGATTATGAGTAAACAAAAGAAATATCCCTAATTCTTCATTTTCTATACCTACTAGCTGTGTTAATAGGTACATGTCGACGATAATATTGATGTAGGCCCTTAAGTTCATTGTTTTATTATGTAGTTCAATTTACGTCTAATGCGTACTATAGATTCTAAAATATCAAGCAATTATACAAATAATAACGGCAACATACATAACAGTATTCAGTAATTGAATGGGTACAAAATTACGATCACATTTTTATTTGCCAGAACCACTTGCACAAATCATTTGGCTGTATATTTATTTATAAATTCAGAAGCCCCTAATGGAAAACGATTGCTGAACTTGGGGGCGTTTGCTTCGGCTCAAACGTCATCAAAAGTGTCAATCACTGATGTTTTCAAATAGCAAAACCGATTATCGAGCGTATTAAGTCCTTTATTGTTATCGACAGACGCCGTCCCGTCCAACAGACCGTGAAGCAGATTAGGGACATCATAATATGCCCATATTTTAGGCGTCAGCTGCATACATCGCATATACCTACATCCTTTTTTGCCAAGAGGCTTATTATATATTATTTTTGAAGAATTTTGTATTATCAAATAAGATTGCTTTAAATTTTCTCAATTTACGAATATTGATTTATGCTGAACATGGTTCTGCACTTTTGAGTAAAAATTTCAGTAGATACTGTGACTTTATACAAACTCAAAAAATATGTATGGGAAATGTATAAAGATAGTTTTAAAATAAGTAAGTTTGTTAGTTCTGTTTAAAATTAAAAAAGTATAGTTGAGGTTGGAGGAGTTGCCTTAAACTATTTGCTACAGCACCCTGGGAAGGAATAGGGATCGTAAATAATATATTCTATGTATATTCTATTAGTACTTTCCTATTATACACCTACAAATAAAATATTTTGTATCTTTAAGATAATCTTCGTGAGATTTCTAACATTTCCTGTCCTGGAAATTCTACCAAAGAAAGATTAGTATTTTTCTTTGTAGCGTGTTTTTATTGTTACATATCAAAGATCCGCTTCCAGTTATTTGAAGTAAGTACATTTATATACTTTAAGCATGAAAAATAAATAATAATAAATATTCACGGACATTTCACACAACGTCCTCTGGTCCCAAGCTAAGCTTATATGCTTATGTTATGGGTACCAGAATACGGATATAATACATAAACTACTTTTCTTTTGTAAATACATACTTATAATACATAGTAAACACCCAGACGCAGTACAAACATTTGTATGACATTTATGGATATCACACAAATGATTGTCCCGACCGGGAAAAGAATAAATCGAAAAGATGATATAATATCATTTTATTGTCAACAAACAAACATTTTGCATCATACATGGTAAATAATTAAATACAACTTATTATATTTCATGAAGCTTAGTCAACATGTGTATGTAACATCTACGATAAATAAAATCTTGAGAAATAAACTCAACCGACAGTGTTATTAGTAGCGTATTAGATAGTAGTTCAAAAACTAATCCCTGCCTAACAGTGGGCGATTCATGGGTTCAACATATTTGTTAGTATATAAAATAAATATAAAATATAAATAAATATCACGGACATTTCACACAGCGTCCTCTGGTCTCAAGCTAAGCTTATATGCTTGTGTTATGGGTACCAGAATACGGATATACTACTTAAACTACTTTTCTTTTGTAAATACATACTTATAATACATAGAAACACCCAGACGCAAAACAGACATTTGTATGACATTTATAAACATCACACAAATGATTGCCCCGAGCGGGAATCGAACCCGCGACCTCGTGACGGGCAGTCCGTGACATGAACCACTAGACCAAGAAGCCCATCGAATGCCTTGTAAATGACGTGATCTCGGATGATATAATGAAATATTTAACTTATTTATATTTTTAATATTTGCAGTCAATGCTCTATAACTACAAAGATACATAATAAAACAAAATTACAGCGTGTTCGTAATTACAAGGGGTGGACCTTCAAGCAACCAAAACGGATAAAGGGATGAATAAGATTGTGACCATTCTTTGGAATACTCCTACACCCAGCTAGTCATTAGTTGGCACCATGTTTTATGAAAACATTTCGTGTATAATATAATGTACAGACATTTAATATCTCATAAAAGGGTCACGTTCTGCTAAGCATTATTTAAACGTTTTAATATTAATACTTCTTAATGACATGAATGTTTTATTACAGTTTCACGATTCACCCATTTGTTGGTTTAGTTTTTAATATCAAGTTTGATTCGAAAATTAAATTTTTTATCCTATAGGAGATTATAAAATTTTTAAAACATATTCTGGTATCGTTTTTTTGTGTGACAATTCTTTTAGTTTACTTTCTGACTACTGTTAGACATGAGTTTTGTTATTAATGATTTCTAAATTACGGAAATATAATAATATGCCAAGCCTTCAATATAATTTAGTTTTTCAATATTATGAAGATTAATTTTATTATACATTTCATAATCAACAAGCGAAAATAGTTAATGAGGCCAATTCTAAAATCGACATTACACAGTTTTTAACACGCTTTTATAAGTTCGATATGTATCTATCAATGTATTAATCTATGTAACGGAATTTTTTAACGCGATTTTCACCCACTTGCAATAGTCGGATTGATTTGAAATTTTGTATACATATCAAGGATATAATATGTTTTTTATATGTTTTTAAATAATTGCATTGTCATGCAATTTTTTAAAAACCATATTCAGGATTTACAAGCGTGTTTTTAATTCGTGTTTTTAATTATAGTACGAAAGTTCGGTTAACATAGCTGAATTGTGTTATGTTATTAACATGACCAATTTACTATTTTATTTAAGTTTATACGTAGAATTGGTACCAAATATAAAAATAATCCAAAATCAAAACATTAATTTTAAACAAATTATATTAATTTATATTCGATTCAGTTTACCTTATTTTGTTCAACAAATAGGTAGTTTTAGAACATAAAATGTTAGATATTATTGTGACGTGTGGCTTACCCTGTTAGCGAGAATTTGGTCATCCTGAACCACAATATTAATGTTAAATTTACCGCTTCTATTAAACATTATGAGTTTAAACAGTTTGTTAGGGGCTTAATGAATTTCAAACTTGTATCATTAACCTTTACTGCACTTAATGTTATTCGCTTTAAGTGTCCCCAAAACATTTCGGACATAAAGATTAATGTTATTATTTATTGAGTACATAATTCTAAATACAACATCATCATCATAACATCACGCCTTTTTCCCATAGGGGAAGGCAGAGACTATAGAGCGCCATCTGTAACGATCCAAACATAATCCTTGGCTTCATCCACACTCATACACCTGGGGCCCAAGTCTGATATTACTATGTTGTCATAATGATCAGTCACTGATTGCATAATGGCGAATTTTATCAAGTTTGGTTGTCTACTATAAATTTTATGTTATAAATGACGCCATTATTGACGCGTAGTGGTTCATGTGCTGGACTGCCGTTCACAAGGTCGCGGGTTCGATTTCCGCTCGGGACAATCATTTGTGTGATTTTTCTAATCGTCATACAAATGTTTGTACTACGTCTGGGTGTTCCTATGTATTATAAGTATGTATTTACAAAAAAAAGTAGTATATGTAGTATTCTATCCGTAATCTGGTACCCATAACACAAGCATATAAGCTTAGCTTGGAACCAGAGGACGTTGTGTGAAATGTCCATGAATATTTATTTATTTATTATGGCGCCATAATGCCGTCAGTGACTGATCATTATGACAACTCTGTAATAGCAAACTTGGGCCCTTGGTCATACGTGCCCGATGGTTGTAAGTGCACTTGACCCTTTTGGAGTCAACATCATTAGATTAGTATACTAGCTGTTGCCCGCGACTTCGTACGCGTAGAATTTAGAAAATGTTCCCCGTTTTTGTAACATTTTTCACTACTGCTTATCTTTTATTACTTGCAGCGTGATGTTATATAGCCTGTAGCCTTCCCCGCTAAATGGACTATCTGACACTGAAAGAATTTTTCAAATCGGAATAGAGGTTCCTGAGATTATCGCGTTTAAACAAACAAACAAACACTCTTCAGCTTTATGATATTAGTATAGGTAAACAAAGCTATATTGAGAGAAATTCTCATGGAATTTAATATCTACAATGCAATTGCAACATAATGATATAATGAAGAATAATTTACCAATAGAAACATATGCTTAAATCGATGTAAGGTAAATAAAATAAGAAGCAAATTTTTTGTTTGGTGTAACTGAAAAAATATTGAGAAGTGTCTATGTCTTTTTGGTTATTTGTTATAGGATGTCATTCATTTATTAATAGAATTATGATATTACGTTTAATTTTATTTCCATCTTGTAAAATAACTAAAAGTCATGTCTGTAATAATAATTGTAGGTGTCTACGCTAAGATGGATACATTATGTATCTAAAATTGGAAATGGCGCAGCTTTTTTGTGTCTACATGATTAGTGTTCAGTAAACCCTAAACCTCTCTTTTATATACAAAGCCCTCGTCAAACATTCATGAATCCGTTGTACTGGGAAGATTCACAAGTGAAAATATTAACTACAACTGTATTAAAATCTTCACTCTCGCCGACACGGGGAGGGCAATGAAACAAAAGAAATGTTTTGTCATTTTCACTCCTGTTATATTTACTTATATTTCTTTCTCGCTCCATTGCATGTACCCTTGAAAACATCTCAACGTTTTATGTGTTAGTGATAGGTGTTTGTGTGTGTAAATGTAGAGTATTTTGTATCAGGAATATGATCATTATTCCTATATTTACAGTAATATGTCTGTAATTTCACAATAATCGATACAGTTCAAATTGAATGAAGGCAAAAGGACTGAAATGTTCTGTCCTCAATTCTAATCAACAACGGCCTAAAAATTAATTTCTAGTTAAGCTTCTAGTAACAAAAATGAAGGAAGTATCTTCATTTCATATAATTATAATTTTGTTATACTTGGTTCTGAATTTGAGATCAAAATTATCAAAATTTTCTTATGCCCTTTTTAAAATAAAACTCTATGTACTGATAAGCGTACTGCTTTATCAGCATATTATGCGTATGCGTACTCATGGCTAAGGTATGGGATTATGCTGGGGGCAATAGTGTTAACGTTAATGAGTTGTTAATTATGCAAAAAAATGTGTACGTATAACACACAAATAGATAATACAATAGCTGTAAACCATATTTTATTGATTTTAAAACTGTTAACAGTGCCCTCATTATATATACTTGATATGTGTATGTTTGTTGTTAAAAACATACATATCTTCAAGAAAGTAGAGAATACTCACGATAGAAACACACGTCATAAAGCTAGGTTATACTTACTACCCTCAAGAATTAAAATGCTTAAGAGGATACCAAAATAGCTTCGTGCATTTTTCTATGTACGAAGTTTTCATTGTTTCTTTAGATTGAATGGCTAGAGCTCTAATTTTAAGTATATGTTTTTTCAATATATGATCTAGGATCGCATGAACTCAGAAACGCGATTGAAAAAAGTTTGTTCGATAGAAAATCTTGGCGAAACAACCTCTCTAATTTTTTATTTTTTTCATTTGTCGGTCTATTATCGCGTATTAACTAATGAAATAACTTTAAAAACATAGGTAACTATTATGTATAGAAACACGTGGATCAGAATTAAAATATATTTAGTAGATTTTGAGTAAATAGGAGAAGTATCCCTAATTCTTCATTTTCTGTGCCTACTGGCTGTGTTAATATGTACGTGTCGGCGATGATATACGATAATATTGATGTAGGCCCTTAATACAATATTATATGTCAGTTAAAATATTTAATAATTTACCAGCCATTTAATTTAATATAAAGAATGCTGATTGCATCCTATCGTTTAAAAACAAACTAATACACCACCTGGTCCAACATTGTTACTACTCTCTTAAAGAGTTTCTAGAATATAAGTAGGTACTAGACCACTATTATGATTTATGTTGTTTTAATGTTAAATAAATTGACTACCTAAGCATTACTCTGTTAAAATAAATAAATTAATGACTAAATAAATATGGCTAACAAATTAATAACTAACATAATTAAATGCCTACTAACATTGCTATGCCTGTAAAAGGCCTAAGTCAAAGCACTTTATACAGGGTGTCCCAGAACTCAACGTCAAGCCGAAACGGGGTGACAGGATAGATCATAACCATCACGAGAAAAATCAGAAAAAAAATCTATCCCATGCAGTTTGGAAATTATGGGCATTTTAAGAAAAACCTAGAAATTTGGTCTAACTGTACCATTTTTCGGTTATTGTGGTTAATTTTTATTATTTTTGGTCATTTAAACTTTGGAACCGTAACCCTAAATAACATCTCGAGAATCACAGTCTAAAATAATGACACAATTACCCCAAGTTTCCTAGAATTTAGACTATTTGTTAAACTATGAATTTAAAATTTTCAAACTTTGTCGACTTTGAAACACCCTCCTTTAAAAAAAATGTACTAGAGTGCCTTGGCAAGTGCCATTAAGAGTTGGCGCATTTAATCAGGATTGTAAAATGGTACAATACTTGTAAGTTTCGTACTAAAAAAAACGAGTAAAAAATAAAAACCTCAAGTAACCCGATTTTTGCTAACCCATTTTACTCAGTTAAAATGTTTTTTATTCGCACAAGCCCTTGGTAGGTTCTTTATTTTACGGTAAAATGATGAGAGATATGGATAGTGGACATGTTTGCCATGAGCGAGCGAGACAGATAGTGACGCCACTTTTACCAAAGCAACAAAATACTAATAAAATAATGAAAAATGTTGACCTTGTTTTGTTTAGGTTTATTGGAATAAAAGTCAGATTTGAAAATAACATTTTTTATTAAAACAAATGTTCAAATTGTTTACCATCAGCTTCAACACACGCCCTACATCTTCTTAAAAAAGATCTACTTATTAGCCGGGCATATCCTCGAGAGTTGATGTCCTCAGCAGCTTGAGAAATTCGTTCACGCAGCTCGGCTACGCTCTCAATGGGCTTAGAATAAACTTTTTCTTTGAGAACGCCCCAATAAAAAAAATCCAGGGGATTTAAATCTGGGGAACGGGCTGGCCACGAGATAGTGCCTGAACGTCCAATCCACCTTCCCGGATATTCTTGGTCAAGGAAATCTCTTACTTGCACTGCGTAATGCGCTGGGCAGCCATCTTGTTGATACCACATGTGGCAACGATCTGTTAGTGGTACGTCCTCTAACAAACTTGGTAAATTTTCTCGTAAAAAATTTAGGTAATTCGTGCCATTCAAATTCTCAGGCAGCTCAAAAGGCCCAACTATTTTGCCGTTTAAAATTCCTGTCCACAGGTTAACTTTAAAGCGATATTGGGATCGGTCTTCTCGCATTAAATGTGGATTCTCCACATGCCACTCATGAAAATTGTGTAAGTTTATGTAGCCATCTTTTTTAAATGTAGATTCATCTGACCAGAGAATTTTTTGGATGAATTGGGGATTTTCATTATGCCTCTGTAGCATTGTTCTACAAAATGAAATCCTTTCAGGATAATCTCGAGGGAGAAGACTTTGAACTCGTTGTACGTGAAATGGATGCATTTCAGCTCTTTGTAAAATACGATGTGCTGTGCTTTTGGGTATTCCCGTTCTTTCTTCAATTCCACGAACGGAAATACTTGGGTCATCTGCGACCTCTTCCAACACTTCTTCTTCGTAAGGAAAGCGAGGTCTACCTCCAGCCCGTATTTGATTCGGGAAATGGCCGTCCTCTGTGAGTGAATGGTGCACATTAACAAACACGCGGTGATCCGGATAGCGCTCTAAATTTGGATATCTTTCACGATAAAGTCTAGCGGCGGCACTTGCGTTGCATCTGCATTCCCCATAAATGAGATGCATGTTCGCATATTCTTGTGAAGTGTAGCGCGTAGGCATAGTGATGAGAAGGATGTCAACACAAAAGTCCAATTCCAAAAGAGAGAAGCCAAAGTTGCCGGTATGTAATCAACAAGTCCAATTCACAAAAATCCAAGTCCAAAAAGAAAAGCCAAAGTTGTCAGTACTAAATTAACACAAGCTAATACGGAAAGGTGCGCAGTAGACGAATGAGCGAAATGTACTAACTGGTGTCAGACTGACAGCGTAGCTATTTGCTTGGTATGGCGTCTGTATCTGTTTCATTCGCACTCGTTTAAACGATGCATCTCCGTCTCACTGCGTGGCGTCACTATCTGTCTCGCTCGCTCATGGCAAACATGTCCACTATCCATCTCTCTCATCATTTTGCCGTAAAATAAAGAACCTACCAAGGGCTTGTGCGAATAAAAAACATTTTTCCTGAGTAAAATGGGTTAGCAAAAATCGGGTTACTTGAGGTTTTTATTTTTTACTCGTTTTTTTTAGTACGAAACTTACAAGTATTGTACCATTTTACAATCCTGATTAAATGCGCCAACTCTTAATGGCACTTGCCAAGGCACTCTAGTACATTTTTTTTAAAGGAGGGTGTTTCAAAGTCGACAAAGTTTGAAAATTTTAAATTCATAGTTTAACAAATAGTCTAAATTCTAGGAAACTTGGGGTAATTGTGTCATTATTTTAGACTGTGATTCTCGAGATGTTATTTAGGGTTACGGTTCCAAAGTTTAAATGACCAAAAATAATAAAAATTAACCACAATAACCGAAAAATGGTACAGTTAGACCAAATTTCTAGGTTTTTCTTAAAATGCCCATAATTTTCAAACTGCATGGGATAGATTTTTTTTCTGATTTTTCTCGTGATGGTTATGATCTATCCTGTCACCCCGTTTCGGCTTGACGTTGAGTTCTGGGACACCCTGTATATATTGTACCACCATGTAACACACTTAGTATGCAATAAATATTTGAATTTGAATATGAGTCTAAGGGCCTCGTTCACCATCTTCAAGTAAAGCGTTGATTAGTTACTTATCGATTAGCGTTAATTGTCAAGTAATAGTTACGAGTATCTTCTGTCAATTTCAATTTTTTAATCTTAAGATTACTGCTACTCGAACGTCGTGAACGTCACACGTGTAGTTACTGGTGAGTTTAACTAGCGATTAGTCTACTTGGCGCTTTACTTGAGAGTGGTGAAAGAGGCCCTTATAAGAGCGACATACAGAGTTACTTTTACATTTATAATATTAGTAATATGTTAATGAAGATGTAGAAAAATTCTAAAATGAATATTCTAAAATCTATTGCATCTAATTCGATTTATTTATTCTTCTTCTCCAGCCCATTTACGTCCCACTGTTGGACACGGGCCTCCTCCTCTTTGGGAGGGAATATGGTCTACTGTGCCGCGCTGACCAGGCTTGTTGGCACAGGGTTTATTTTCGAGTCTCTCACAGAGGATGTTATCTGTGTGCAATATCCCTTAGCTGATTTTTACAGCACCCTTGGGAGGAGATGGGGTGGTGACACTTGTATTCTTAATCCGTCACCACACGGATAGATTTCTTGTGTATGATTTATTTATTAAATAGTAATTATTATATAACTAAGACTTACCTCGTCTATGTCTCATGTGGTATTTGCTTTTGGGTATAACACCGGAGCAACATGGCTGTTCATAGTAAAAATTATATGAATTATCCACTTCCGTTGTCTGTTGCACTACAGTCTGTGAATGAACGAATCCAATAAACAGTACAACTGACCATTTAACGATTACTCCTAATACACTCATAGTCCGACTTTTCAGCTCATACATTGTTCAACACAATACACACAAACGACTAATGTCTAATTTTTATGTCGATGACATATCCATTCTGAAAAAGATATAACCAAATGGAATTATCATTCGTAAAACTGTGTACACTTCGGTTTATTTCGTCTCTTGAAATTATCTAAAATATTTTAAACATATTTACAGTAAAACTACTTTTTTATTTTCTGGAAAATCAGAAATTCATAGTGGTTTTACCTATTTGGACAAATGAGTCGCGCAAGTGATAAAGAATATTATCTTTACAATATTTTTAGATCAATACTAAGTAAAAATATTGATATTATTACACAACCGACAAGTTTAGTACACTATGAATAAATAATAAACATCGAAAAATATATATACTGTAAATTGTTTGAAAAAGCAATGAACAATGTCTAGATTTTAGGCCTATATTTGGTCTTAAGCGGCGCGACGGGTTTCATTAATAGTAAATAAAATATTTAAAGCCACAGCTAAAATAATGGTCGGTCTGAGTTGAAATAAGGATTTGAATAATTGCCCTTGATTGAAACAAATTAGTAGTTTGTTTTTAAAAATGTATACGGATTCATAAAACTATGGAAAGTAGTTAAATAAGTCGAGAGCGGTAAGTTCTGTTATGACTGTTATGACTTATGAGAAAATAGGTTTAGATTTCACAATTAATGATTGTGTGTGAGTAATATGTGGCGGTGAATCATCGAATATAAAATCGATAAGTTAATAGCTGTTTATAACACTATATAAAATCAAAACTACGTAAATTATGTATGTCTTACAAATAAGTATGTTTCTATAGTAACAGATATACAACGCTGTATAGTCTGTATCTGCCTACCACAGTAAAAATACTATTAAAAATGATAGCGGTGTTATACTATTGCAAAAAATACTGCTAACAAATTTTGTCTAAACCTACACAAAAAAAAAAAAACACCAACACTGTCAAATTCAAAATATTCACAAAATATTTGTACCATTTGAAAAAAGCTTTTGCTAAAAAGCAACATTTGGCAAATCATTATTACTCATTGTTCGTACTACAAACAATTTGGACCCGCTACTACAATGATTTATCGTTGGAACCATCACACGATAATCAGAAAGAGCAAACGAAGCAAATGTCAGCCGTCAATTGTACCCTGAATAGAAATATAATGAAACTCGATAAACCAATATTATTATGTGTATGAAAAAACAGTATACGCCTATTTGGCAATAAAAGAAACTGGTAGGTACGAGTTGGACTCGCACACGAAGGGTTCCGTCTCATTAGATAAAGGCAGAAAACTGATGATGATGACTATTTAAATAAAACCACTTTTTACGGATTTAGACGCGTATTTGTTTTAAGTTTTGGCCCGACGTTTCGGAGACTTTGCAGTCACCATGGTCACGAGTGAGACTGTTTATTTAAACAAACGAGTCGTGCAAGTGTTAGAAAATATTATGATGACTATTTGTTATAATAGCATTAACTGACAAACATAAACCGTATTTTTAGCTCTCTATCTAAAACGTTTCAGAGATACAGCCTGAGGACAGACAGCGAAGTCTAAGTAATAGGGTACTGTTTTACCTGTGTGTAGATCCCTAAAAACAGCAATACGCCTATTTGACAATAAAAATGATAATTATGCTTGTAGAGTTTCCATTAAAAATAGCATGTTGTGGGGTAGCTTAATGGCAGTAAAGGCCATTATTGGAGCCGATGGCATTAAGCACACCTAGTGTAATGGAAACCGCATAGTGATATGCAACAGGGTTATATCTACAACCCCTTTATTGCAACATTGCGGCCAAATAGCTTATTTTGTTTGTTTTTATAACTCGTTATATGTTAGGACTTTAAAAATACATTAATAAATTAAATATGGTCTTATTCATAATGATTTATCAGAGGTTTAAACGGAGATTTTATCGGAGAGATAATAAACGTTTTATCGTAAAAAGATTGTTATGACTAACAAGTTTTGACAATTTTTGCTAACCGATTTTAGCGAACTTTTAAACCTCCGAATAAGCCCATTAGTATTTACGGACCATTTACTCAAAGTCCTCCGGTCCCAAAGTAAGCTATATAACTATGCTTTTGTTACGGGTACCAGATTACACATAAATTTTTTTTGGGTAGATTCAACTTGTTACTTACTACATAGAAAACACAGAAGCATATTTTGTAGCCTATCTCTATATAAAAATTTTATTAGTGGAAAATATAATTATCATTATCTTATATCCAGACAAAACCCTCGGCAATGTGCAGACATGTTGCATCGTCCCCTAATTAGGGGATGTAAGCAGGAGAATGGCGAGAAAATATTACCTACGCAAAAATGAATTCAAAACTTTCTCACATTTTGTACTTACCTAAAATAACAATATCAAAAGAAAGTACATTGTATAAAAATATACTATCTAAATAAAGGCTTGTTATATTTCAAGTTAATCCATTATTTCATTATCTGCAATGATCCGTTATCGCTACAGTTACCCTTGGAGATGATTACCCAGGGACACCACTGAATAAGTAAATAAATGTCTTCTACTAAATTTAACTCCAATCTTTCTCGGCGACCGTCATGTGACCGATATCTTTAGTTGAATGCGGTCAGGGATCGCTCGTTGAAAGAGTCCAGAGATGAATTAAATAGATAGGGCCTTCAAAAAAGGGACTGTGAAAGGGATAGAAGACATGTCGCGTAAGTTGGGTTTATGTTGGGATATGAACTCTGAACTTAGTTCATCATTCATTATAACCCATCAAATAGTTTTTAGTACAAGTTTAACGAAGGTGAATCTAACCAGTGTTATAACATTTTGTAAACTTCTGTCTAACATAATAAACTAAAATAGCAAAGTTTTTATGAAGGAACTGTTTTATTATGTTTATTAAGAAACTGCTACATACAAAACCGTAAAGTTCCCACCAAAAGTTTTCGTATTACTAAAGAATATTCTGACTATACACGACTTAGTATTTAAGTGGTAGTGTTCTGTTCTGGTACACATAACACAAGCAAATAATCTTAGCTTCGGGTCCAAAAAATGTTTATAAATATTTGATTATTATTTATTTATCTTTACTTATTATAAAACAAAGTGAATAATTTTGTATGTATGTCTCTATGTGACCTTATATCTTCAAAACTACGCAATAGATTTTGACGCGATTTTTTCAATAGTTTGTGGTTCAAGAGTTTTGTATGTATGTCTCTATGTGATGTGTGTGATATCTTCAAAACTACGCTATAGATTTTGACGCGATTTTTTCAATAGTTTGTGGTTTAAGAGGATGGACTTTTATGCGTCTACAATTTTTTGGTTTGGTTTGTACATTCCAAACACACGAAGTCGCGGGCAACAGCTATGGTAATAAATATAATACTTTTTATTAATTCTCTGTTATTTATATATTTGACTTAATCACAAAATGAGTGCTTATAGGTTTTATTCTATGACATAAATTTCAATAACAGCTCAATATGCAAACATTTAAGATTCTAATATTAATTATGATCCAAATAATGGCAGTAGTTTTTTAAGGTGACCAATAGTCATTATCATTCTCATCATAACATCGCGCCTTTTTCCCATTGGGGTAGGCAGAGACTATAGAGCGCTATCTGCTACGATCCAAACATACTTCCTTGGCTTCATCCACACTCATACATCTGGTCATACATGCCCGACGGTTGTAAGTTTGATAAATCTGACACCTTTTCTAGCGTAACTAATATTATTTAACAGCTTAAGTTATATACTTTACTTTTAAGACCTAAATGTTTTTAATAATATACTAACATTGCGATTCAAATGACAGAGAAATATATTTTGTACATTTATATTTTGGTATATTACATTCTATTACTGTGGTGTTAAATGCTCTTTAGGTTAGGGGTTGTCACAAGGGTTTTCAAAATTTATTTGAAATGATTAATGATACGATATACTTATCGCATCTCTACGGTTTATACGCCCGAGTGATTTTTGTTCAATTGACAGTAGATCCTTTAGAGTAAATATTTCAAATCTCCCCTATTTTTTAAATAACGGTTAAAGTGTACATTAAAACTCGTTTCTTATTTCGTTTGTATCCTCTGGGATCAGGATCTGTCCAAGAGGCATTCGGAATGACGAACGACTTTTAAATTGTGTAAAATCAAAACTTAATGTACGAGTACATTAATATCTTTTGACTTTGATGGAAAAAAGCAAGCAGAATATTTGGATTACTACAAGATAGTAAGAACTAATAAAAAATAATGAAGATAGTCCAATGACCAATGCCAATATTGATGAGCAAATTGTTCAAAATTAATAATAGGTACTTTTTGTATTAAATCAAACATCAATAATAAATGATCTTAAATATTTAAGTGTTAATTAACGCAATGTTTAGTAACTTGTGTATAATTCATTAGAGAAAAAGAGTCATTCGCGGTAAAACTTCATAAAAGCCGCCTCTTAGTTATTTTTAACGATATTCTAAACTTAAATTTATTTGAAAATAGAATTCAAACATACATATTTTAGTTCAAGATTCAGTCGTGCGTTAAATAACTTAGAAAAAATCTGCTTCTATCTTAAGACGGTACGATACCAAATTATGCTCCATACAAAAGTATGGGTATCGTACTTCCGTTTTTTCTTCGCGAAAGTTAAACCGACTTTAATAGATTTTGCGTTATATTATAGATAAAGAGTATATCTATGCTTCTATCGCTTTCTTTTTTTCAAAACATAATAACTAAAAGAAATATGACGATCCGAAAAACCCACTTCTTTCGGTTTTCTTTAGATAAAGTTGCAGCGTCTATCACACAAATTTGGTAAAGATTTACCACAAAAAAAGTGATAGGAGCGGTTTAACGTTCGCGAAAAAAAAACGGAAGTACGAAACGTCTTTTTTCACAGAATTTGTGGGTAAAATCCGCTTCATCTATATTTGTCCCTTTCAGCGCGGCGCTCGGAAATAGGGATAGCAATACCTAAGGCAAATACCTAAATGAGGAGTACAGTACCCTCTTAATACCAAATACGTAGAACTTCGACAATGGAACCGGTTCTGTAAAGATGTCTTCATTACAAGGTGATTCATAACGACTTTACTCATGCATGGTAATATCCGACTTTTTATATTGTAAATTATTGTTCTTGTTTTATTCAACCGTTTTATTTTTTTTTCTGAATTAATATTCATGTTTTATTTACATGCTAATTGTGCTCACGATATCGTCTGCATAGAATAGTGACTTTGGGTAACATTTTTATTTGTTTTGCTTCTATTGATAGTAGCGTGAAGCTAAATAGTATGTAAACTTTATCGATAAGTGTAGGTACTATCCGATACTAAAACAATTTTCAAACCAGTACTTCTTGATATTAGATTGATAGATAGATTAGAATATTGCCAGTTACAGTTTCGTTGTACGAATAGAATAACTATAACAATATTTTCTTCTTTTGCTGTTGCTTTTAGCTTGTAATAAAATTATTCTTACGTAGTAGTGGCTTATTCAAAAAATAAAATTCAAAATAATGCTGAGGTCAAAAAGTCTCAATCTGACTTAACTCTTTTCCGTTCTATTTTCATTTTTAGGGTTCCGTACCCAAAGGGTAAAAACGGGACCCTATTACTGAGACTTCGCTGTCCGTCCGTCCGTCTGTCACCAGGCTGTATCTCAAGAACGGTGATAGCTACAGAGTTGAAATTTTCACAGATGATGTATTTCTATTGCCGCTATAACAACAAATACTAAAAATAAAATAAAATAAATATTTAAGGGGGGCTCCCATACAACAAACATGATTTTTTTACCGTTTCTTGCTCGATACTAATAACGTTGCCTTATGTTGCATAGATAATGGTACGGAACCATTCGTGCGCGAGTCCAACTCGCACTTGACCAATTTTTTATCTTTACAAATTATTAAAAAAATTAATCATAAATAAATGAAAGCACCGCGCTTTAGATATTCTTAGAATTATCTAAAATATTTAATCTTATTAATTTTATTACTTGGGTTCATTAAGCGGATTTTAATCTCCTTTAATATCTGTCGATCTCGTTTCATTGTACAATTACACCGTTACTGGCCATTGCACGACAGCGTCTGCTCATTATGAGGGAAGAATGTTAAGAAATTTCATCCGACAACCCATTCAGGCGGCCCTCCCAATTGTGTAGAGGTGTTCCAATTGAATGCTGGATAGATGGAATGGGGAACGATTATAATGAAATTTTGCTTCGATAAAGACCAGTGAGCCTCGAAACACAATACTTGATGTTTCCTCCTCAACCCGTATCCATATCACGTCATTAAAGCCAGTAAAAATATCTCCCGACACATCTTACTTGAGTAAATTAACATTTGCTCGCATTACAATTAAAATGGTGCCAATGTGTTTGTTTATAAATGTGTTTCTATTTTAATTTTAGAGTTTAATGTTTTTAGTTCTCTATCTCTTATAATGGGTACATATTTTTTAACTAAGTACATACTTATTTTAGGATTCAAACCAAAAGGCAAAATGACCTTATTATTTCGCTCTTCTCTCCCCTTCTATCTGTCACCACACTGTATCACTGAAACGGTGACAGCTAGAGCTGAAAATATCACTCTTTATGCATACCAGTTTATGTTATAACAAAAAATACTCATTATTATCATTCTTTTGCCCTTATCCCGTTATATGCGGCCGAAGTGTATTATTATAATGATGGTTTGAAATCATTCGAGTGCGAGTCTACTTGACCGGTTTTTATTACATAGTATAACCTGTATCTCGTATGGTCAGATAAATATTTTGTTAAACTGTGTCGTATAAAATAAAAGAAACAAAGACAGAAACCTATGCTAAATACAATAGGAGAAAAGAGTATGTTATAAATCATTTATTAAACAAGAACTTTCGTTAGATGTCATACACATAATTATGCCATAATAGTCTGGGAAAATGGATATTGCTAAGGCTAAGGCATATTGTTATAAGATTACATGTTCTGTCAGAGACGGAAATCTCGAAAATAAACGCTGTGCCAATACGCCTGCTCAGCGCGGCACAGTAGACCGTAATCCTTCCTAATGTGGAGGAGGCCCGTGCCCAACAGTGGGACGTGATGGGCTGGAGAGAGAAAAAGAATTCGGTTTTAGTTATATCAATAAACCTGCATAATCAATATTCTATTACTAATTGAGCAGTAAGTAATCCACGAATTTACTGGCCAAAAGAGATACGAAGCGGCCCCAGAAAATACACTGTGAATTATTAATACAATAACGTAACGGGGAATCGTAAGCTTCCTAGGAAGGGAACTGAATAAATATTGCTGAACCTGATAGTAAAACCTTGAATATTAAAGCAACTATGGCCAATGAGAGTTATACGATTAACAAAAATGTAGTAATCTTAAAAATTATTCGTATATAAGTATTATTATTATAGTTTACTTATTATAAGTTCCTTTGTTTCATTGTTCTATCATGAGATGATAAAAAATTCTATCGCTTTGTAGGTAAGTAATATTAGGAGCTGCTTATGAATCTCAAAGTATGTTATTTTCTATGGTGACTTGAGGTTTAGTTATTTTATAGTTCAATTTAATTCTAGTTAATAACAGAATAGTTATAATTTTTGTCTGGACTATTATTTCTTATGACTTAAAGTTTATATTTTCATTTGTCTATTAGGTACCCATCGGGGGTTTACATTCGATAATTTCTAGGTTATCATAGGTTTAGTAGGTCTAGGACCTGCTGGATGCAGGACCGCTCATTTGCATTGTGGCGTTCTATGAACGTAGAAAGGTGGATAGATAAATGGATGGATAGACGAGTTAAGTTAAGAACTTACGTCAGTCAAAAACATTTCCTTTGTCATCTCGTATGTTCCGTGGGTAGCTTTAGGATTATTATTTATGACGTGGTACCCAAAATATATACCTATATTTGATTTAAAAAAATAGAAATTCTGTAATGTATTTAACTCTGCTGTAAATCTTCTTTAAGGATACACGTGTAAATTATAATATAAGGAAAATATTTGGTATCCTAAAAATATTTTTCGGAGTAAAACTAAACTAGTTATATTAATTTATTCAATTAACCCAAACGGATTACTAAGATGAGATTACGTTAGGGCCAACACGATAAGTTATTAATACTGTTCGGTTACACAAACCTCAATTCTAATTAGTTTCTGTTCTACAAAATCAATTAAATGGTACTAACTGAGCTATCGGATCAGACCGCAACCTCAAGAAATGTTCGAGTCAAAGGGACGGACAAATATCTATAAAGCGACTCATATAAACACAAATTAATATTAAATTTCTCCATAAATTTGTAAAGTTAGGTCGGAGAGATATGGTTCTGTTACACTACAAAGATAATAAATGGATATAATGCTAAGAAGAAAGTATCAATTACTTGGAAGGCATGTTCGGTACGTAGTGTAATTTTCCTCTTTTGAAAATACTCCTGAACAATAAATAATTTGTTTTTGTATGAAGTCATAATAACAAAACAAATTATTAAATGGTACCCTTAAATAGTCCTGATTATGTTTTTAAGTAAACATGATCAGAACCATTTATTTGTCATGCCAGTGTTATTTTATATACCATATATACTTGAATAAAAATAATGTTCAAAGAGTTATTCAGCTTTTGTTCTCTTGAATTTATTCGCATTTCTAAATATCAATAGTTCCGATAAATACTGCATCCTTCCGACACTCTGTGGTCTCTATGTATTCTCGGCACGTACAAAATACACGTAAATGTCTGCTTCCCATCTTATTGATACAAATAGACAGATCAATTGTTTAGGACAAGGAGAAACAACAACGTGGCAATGATAGTAATTCTTCTGACGGGATGTGAGGGGGCTTTTATGGCTACTTTGATATCTGCGGGGTAAACTTTAGTGTGTTATGGAATGAGATTTTTACGGACGTTGGGACCGTCGTAATGCTATTGACCTCTTTGATGGTGTCGAGCCCCGGCTCTGAACCGTATTAAAGAGCCGATCGCAATGAGCCTGGCTTAGATAATCATAATTGAGACCGTGTTTACTTATTTTTGATTATACATTTCCTTGATTAAATTGGTTTTGGAATGACATTGTTTTTCCTTAATCTATTCTTTCGAATTAAGGTATACGATTAGGTCGTTATAAATAATTTGGTGTGATGGAAAACAAAGCATTAATACTTTTTGCTTATTACTTCTTGGGGATTTATATGATTGTTACGTTGGCCTTTATATTCATTTAGCAAAAAATATTTTAGTTAATAATTTACCAGCTTGGCATTACTCATACAAACTTTATAATTGAATCTTTATTGTCATATCTTTTTAGAGTAATATGTAGAGCAGCTCTATTTCTTTGTTTACGTCGATTCCTTTCCCAATAAAATAATTTGCGAAGAGATTTGAATGATATAATGACAAGTTCTTTAGCATCATTTAATCAGCGGGATGGAGTACATAAAGTAGGAGTACTTAGACTAAAATAACGACAGATTTCTAACACGTAAAAATCATTTTAGTAATATTTATTTTAATATTATCTAGTAGATCTCTAGAAATTATTTATCAACACGTAAAAGTTGTATCAACGATTTTTGAATTAACAACTTGATATATCGCAAAATACTTTTTACTGACTTTGTTATCTCTTAGAACAGACAATTTGTGTTACGCAAATATTAAATTTTATCTAAGATATTTACAGATCTGTAATATAGATGGTAGGTAAAAAAATATTTATGGCTTATTAGTAAATCTAAAGTCATTACTTTGCTGATTCAGTATTCAATAAATAATGGTCATAAGTATATTCTAAGTCCAGATAAATTTTAAAAAGCTCGAAAGAATGCTTATTTAACAGTTTAAGAAAAGTATGTTAAGTGAAAAATGCATTTTAATAGTTTTAATAATTTCTTATTTACTATTTGGTGATAACTACAACTGACACAGGCTTTGATATTATAATTGAAATAAGATTTTTGAAGATTAACATTTTGTTGAAGCACTGGCTATGATTTGTTAACTCGTGTCTGTAACAGCCGTTAGCTGTGTTTGTGTAGTTAGTTCTGAGCTATTTATGTCCTTAGGTTGTTCAACTCTATAGCTGATACAAATATTGTGATTATGATTATATTCCGTATGTTCGAAAGAGATTTATTTTAAATTTACCTTAATGTTGCTTAATAAAACATAGATATTTTATTGAGTATAATAAAATAGTAAAGTGAATCGGTATAGTGCCATGAATTGTCTATATTTGATTTTCTGTATCGGTTCTAAATATGATTAAAAACATTTATATTATTGTAAGGCATTTATTGATAACAATGTTTTAATAAAAAGCTCTTATTTTCTTTGTAAGTAAATGTTAAATTAATTTATTAATATAGTGTACTAAACTTTTTCTATAAATACAAAATAAACCGAAGTTATTCAGTTGACGCACAATAGCCTCTACACGAGAATACGACGACCAACCTCCGTAGTCCGTTGAACCAAACACGTTGCAGTTTCACAGAAAAATAAACAACACACAATAGATGGTTAATGTAATATCACTTTATTTATCAGCAAAATGTTTATTGTCACTATATAAAATATAATCTTAAAACTTTGATATCGTTTCTAAAAACAAGTTTTAGTAGTCGTAGGTTTACGAAGAAGTTTCACGCGAACGTTCTTTTACGTGCATCTAGCGTGCCAGCCGGCGCAGAACTAGCTGACTGGTCCCATTCTGTACAAAACTTTTAAGTCATGGAGACGGCAAAGCTATGTCGCGCCTCTACAATTCACGCACACAATCATATCCGACACCCTTATGCACAAACACGAAAGCGAGCTTCCAAGTTCACTAAATAAACGTACACCAACACATGCATACACCAACACCGTCTACCCCATGTCCGTGAGACATCAGAACGAGATGTGTATATCAACAATGAATTTAAGCTTACAAGAGCAAGTGAGAGGTCGACACCGCAACAGATGTATATCATTTTACGCAGGTAAGTATTGAAAATGTTAGTGTGTTTGAGTGAGACAGAGCATAAATTTAGCTGGGGAAAAGCCGGTTGTGTTAGAATGGGACAGGGACTGTTCAAGTCACCCACTGTACATTCCTTCCTGATACCGGCGCGCCGCGCCGTCGTACCTTTCGATCGTTCAAGTGGCAGATGAAGCTTTTAGGGTTGTCACCTGATTATTACGCAAAGTTGAAAAATAGTAACATTAATCACTAATTAGTTAATAAACAAAGAAAATATTCAACGCCTTTAAAATTCGAAACAGAATGTGCAACTGCAAATGTACCTAAACAATATTTGTAAGTAACACAATATTATTTGCTGTCTTTATTTAAATTGTAGCATCGAATTACTAATTTGCTTTTGATATTTGTCAACTAGATAATCATACATTTTTAATACCAATGATAATAATAGTAATTTCAACATCTAATATTTTATTGGGCTATGATCAAACTTATTTGAACACTTGCGCGACTCATTTGTTAAAATAAAACTTCTTTTTACGGATTTAGACAAGTATATTTGTTTTAAATTTTAGCCCGAACGATTCGTAAACTTTGCAGTCACCATGGTCACGGGTGAGACGAAAAGTCAGGCTAAAATTTAAAACAAATACAGGCGTCGAAATCCTTAAAAAGAAGTTTTATTTAACTGAATTATTTTATTTCTTCATTGCGAATAAAAATGTATACCAAGAATAGATTAGAATAGAATAATTCCAAGTTAAATATTATAATAATATGAATAACTAATCCTATTTTATAATTATATATATTCTATCTCTATCTCTCTACCCAGCCCATTAACGTCGGAATGATTGGCACAGGTGTCCTGCGCTTTGAAAGGGATTATGGTCTACTGCCACAGTCTGTCCCGAGCTGACCAGGCGTGATGGCTCAGGATTAATTTTTAAGTTTACCTTCTCTCACAGAGGATGTTATCTGTATACAATATCTGTTAGCTGGCTTATTAAGGAAAATGTGTGGTGCCACTTGTATTCTTAATCCGTCAGCACACAGACTTTTTACACATCACACATTTACAAATAGAATATTCTACTATTTTTATACTAAAATTGTACTCAAAGAACAATAGCAAAAGTGTAGAGTTGATGAAAAATTTCTATCTTATAAAATATTCAAATACAGAGGTACCATCCTTACGTCAAGATGTCAGAAAGTAGCAGGTAGTTGTAGCTCAGTAACGTGTGCTGCAAAAATTTTCGGAATGTTTTTTGCATACAATACCACTGACTACCTTCTTTTTGTACATCTTACAATGAAGACATCTGCTTCAACAAAGAAATGTTTTATGCAATAATGTATCGATCTGTTGTACAATTTATAGTTATTAAATAGATAATTATGTTAGAACGTAATTCAGATTATTTTGTTGTTAGATGTATAATAATTTTGAATTTATAATTTTATTCTCATCCCTATTTTATTTAATAATTATATTTCATCGACAAAAACATTAAATTTAAGCTCAGTTTAAGTAATATTTGTCTTATAAATAGTTCACTAATATGAAAACGAGTATTGAAAAAATTATGTAATAATAGTTTGATTTTCTAAATAATTTTCAATCTAGAAAGAAAATCAGAGCTATGAAAGTAACAAAAAATAAATTTAGGGCAAAGTAGGGTAGAGTTTTAAACAAATAAAATTTTACCAAAAATCATTCACTCTAGTACAAAATATCAATGTTCAATTGTTTTATTAAGATATTTTAAGAATTGAATCATAACATCATGGACTAACGATCAATAATTAATTGTTATCTCAGAATACCATAATAGTTATATCATTTACTGCCGCACTCAGAGACATTTAATGGTTACTTAAGGAGCTCTTTAGTATTGATTTAAAAAAGTTCACTCTCAGAGTCAGATAACGGTTTATTAGGGTCCCTTAATCTGCCGCACTCAGAGACATTTAATGGTTACTTAAGGAGCTCTTTAGTATTGATTTAAAAAAGTTTTAACTTAACTTTTACTTTTTTAAATCAGTACTAAAGAGCTCCCTAAGTAACCATTAAATGTCTCTGAGTGCGGCAGTTAAACTGTGATATTTTCAGCTCTTTAACTGTCACCGTTCCAGGGAGATACCACTAAGTCGGATGGGCAGTCAAGTCTCGGTAATAGGGCCCGTTTTACCTTTCGGTATGGAACCCTGAAAGAGAACCATTCCATTTCCATTCATTCGATTTCACTCGTAATTCAACAAAATAATAATCTTTATTTTAAAAACATACCTGAAATAGGTTTAATATACTGCATCTGTATATTTTTTATAGCTTACAAGTATCGTATTACTAAAAAAAGGCCGTACGAGTATCGGAGAGCGTCAAGCGAAACACTTCTGCGAAACCGGAGCCTCGACTGGAGGCCTGACGGTAACATACTACGACACCATATCACAACATACAATCCCTTCCCATGTAGCTAACACACAAATTAGTGTAGTATTATGTTCACGCCCTTTATTTTTATACCTTTGTCAAACTTCACACAAAATGACAGCATAATGGACTCTCATGGTATAGTCTTTCTAGGCTACGATCAACTAATTTCAATATATTTTACGTTCTTACTTTAAGGGCCTACATTAATATTATTGTCGACATCATGTCGACATGTACCTATTAACACAGCTAGTAGGCATAGAAAATGAAGAATTAGGGATATTTTTTTTGTTTACTCAAAATCTACTAAATATATTTTAATTCCGGCTTACGTGTTTCTATATATAATAGTTACCTATGTTTTTAAAGTTATTTCATTAGTTAATACGCGATAATGGACCGACAAATGAAAAAAATAAAAAATTAGAGAGGTTGTTTCGCTAAGTTTTTTTATCGAGAAAACTTTATTCAATCGCGTTTCTGAGTTTATGCGATCCTAGATTACATATTGAAAAAACATATACTTAAAAATTAGAGCTCTAGCCATTCCTACTAAAGAAAAAATGAAAACTTCGTACGTAGAAAAATGCACGAAGCTATTTTGGTATCCTCTTAATCCTAAACAATATCGACGGCGCGATCGCTTGTAAAACAAAAAATAACACGTTAAACATGACGTGGTTTTGACAGTTTGACGCGGGTACTGTTCATAGTATACTTCATTAGCTTTTGAAATCTCAATAACCAGTGATGGAAATGAGTGAATCTGTTTTATTAAAGTAAAGTACAGCTAAAATCCTGGGAATTTACAAGCCTGTTTAAAAAAATACAAGCATCATTCTGATACAGTAAGTGGCATGCACCACCTACTTAAAACGCTACAAAGTAGGATGCCGATTTTGCTTGCACAACTAAACTAAATCATAACACAATTAAATAATGATAAATAGAGTTCTTATTGCAAATGTGAATAAGGTTTTTTGTGTAAATAAATTTGTACAACGTAGTTAGCAACCACATTCAAGTTGGATTCATTTCAATTTAGTTTAGTTTCATTTTTGGCGCAAAGGAATTGATGCCAATAGCTTATAGTTTACCAAATTTGTTTTCTTCAACGCTCGTAATTGTAAAATACATAAAAGACAATGGATCTGATCGTAAAACGTCGGCGGCGTTACCTAAAACATAATACAGATTTTGAAAATTAAGTAAGAAGCTAGGCTACTGCTTCTTAAGTACAAAATAATGACGACGCATTGTAGCTTCGCAAGATCAAGTAAGTCGCTATTATTTATTTCTTCGAAGAAGCTTCACAATAGCGTACCACGGCTTTGCTGTCAGCGATACAATAAGCAGCTGTTCTCGGTTTATTTTGTATGAGCGTAATAAGACGCAGAGCAGATGACGTAACGTTACCTGCCTTCAAAACCTGATAAAAGAAATATGAAGACGACACAATGTCAATTTTTATCTTGTAGTCTTTTATACTTATCTTTTGTGTCTGCCAATATTGCGCTCGGAAGTAATTTCATAGCTTTAAACTGTCCTGTCAATGATATCAATGCCTATCTATACTCTTAAATTACGCTAATCAAATATCCAATAAGTTTAAAAAAGCAATTTTGATGTAATCATAACCAACCTGTGTGAAGCAACCTGATTTTAACACGTAGAATCAAATTTACGCCCTACAGGTAAACCACGGGCATCAAATAGTAGTTTTATGACAAAAATGACTTAATAATTCAACAAATGAAAATCAGAAATAGTCTGTGAACCGTTCGAAATATAATAGGAAGCTATAACAAAAGTGAGCTGAGCTAACCATTGATTTGGATTTTATGTTAGCCAGACAAAAAACTAAGTGCTATTGTGCAGTATCCGCTAAATTCTGACCAGTCGCTGTCGCTTCAAAATGTATGTTGTACACTATAGCAAGCCAGATGGTATTATTTCTGTGCGACAGGTGAATACTGAGTGAAGTTTTATTGTTCTACGTGCAAGCACTTATCTGTTCTACGCGTATTTTATCTAGGACATAGAGGAATACATTCATGAGGATTATTTTATAGAGTAGTCGTAGTAGTTTTTATAGAACAATTAGCTGATGCCCGCAACTACGAATAAATGGGTTTTAAAACCAAACGCTAACACAGTGTACAAAAAATTAGCCTCCTGGACGACTATCTGTCGAAAATCTCAAGATCCGTTGCACACCTTTCAAAATATAAGCTTAGATAATGACGAACATATAAAAACGACTTTGTTTTATAATACGAGTAGGTAAAGACAAAAAACTGTAAAAACCGGCCAAGTCCGAGTTGAACGCGTTCATGACGGAATTTAGTGAATAAAATATTTATTGTGCTCTGTTTTTTTTTTCACTTTGTTGTACAAGATCATTTTAATAATACGAGTAAATTGCCTTGTAAAAATACTAACAACATAGTAAAACATAAATCAAGATTAGAACGGATAAGCAACCTGAAAACAGCTACAAAATACAAAGAACAAACTAAACGATATCAAACTTTTGAATGAGGTCGGCATTTTATTTATAAAAGCAATCACTAAACATTGTTTTAACAATTGTTGAACAATTCAGTAGTGAAGGTGCGCAGTTTAGTCGTATTTCCTACTTAATAAATGTCTGGCGAGGTTCGCCTGACGCTAACTTGACACGAGTCTGACGGCTTGCTTCCTCCGTAAGTACATTGACTAAAATGACGTAGTTGTTCTACTTGTTGTTCTTCTTTGGTAAATTTAATAATGGCGACAGAAATGCGTACATTCTATAATAATCATACACAACATTTAAGTGTTTAAGTAATTGCTAATATGCTTATAGCGTTGCTATCTATGGACAGCTTTTTATTATCATGTATCGGGTTTTAACCACTGCATGTATTGAATGTATTGAAGTGTGGTATAAATTTTATTAAACTAAATAAGTAAATTAAATTGTATGTAACTTCACACACTTTAAATTTTATTTAAATTTGAATCGACAAATGTGCCAGGACGTTCTATGAGAAAGCCAGCAGTGGACGGAGAAAGGCCGATGGATGGATGGATTATTTAAGATAACTATTCACAATGTTATTATCACTGATGTAACTAAAAAAATTTAATCAAATTGACAATTTCTTGACATAAAAGTCGATCTTATATTAGTATGATTCATTTTGATTGGGTTTGGCTATCTAAGCATGTAAACTGATAGAGTCAGATACGGAAACACAAAAGAATTATCATAATACAAGGGTTAGTAAGGGTACTCTATAGCAAAACTCTTGATAAAATTTTTGAAAATATATTTTTCGTATAAACTTAATAGTTTTATTTATTATCACAATTCTAATTTGTATCCTAAAAAATTGGCCTTTGTCTATATTCTATAAATATTCCAAAAAAAGAAAAATTTTTATGATAATCTGTATACTGTTTACAGTATTATGATGAGGCCAATGTCAAACCCTGAAGAAGATGGCTGATATATGAATAGAATATTTTCTTCTTTTATTTTATTATTACTCATCATCATATCATCACGCCCCTTTTCTATGGGATAAGGCAAAGACTACAGAGTGTGATCTGCTTTAGACATTATTTTTTGTCTAAAACACAAGTAATTTATAAATATTTAAAGTAGGCCTAAACTTCATAATAAAGTTCTTATAAAGATGGTAACGAAGAATCAATCAGGTGTAACATGGATCGAATTGAGTCCGTCGCTAAGGGTAATCAATCAGGCGTCAGTGTTATTGTTGTGATTTGTTGCGGCAGCGGGACCGGTCCGATCGGGCGGCCCTCCGGTACCCATTAGTTTGATTAGCTCGTCCGTCCCACGCACGCTGATTGTGCGAACGTTTGGCTTTGATTGATTTCTTGAAATCGCACCGTTTCTATGCTACGTTTTATCAAAACGAATACATTTTGATAAGAATTTATAGTTATTTATTGAATAAAAAAAAGTTTTTTACGCTTACATTAAATACTTTATGTAGTTCAATTATCGTATTCCTTTTTGTATAACTAAATATTATTTTAATTTATCTATACTAATATTATAGGTGAAAGTTTGTTTGTTGGAACGCGCTAATCTCAGAAACTATTGGTTCGAATTGAAAAACTATTTTTGTATTGGATACTTTTTTTTTTTAAATATGTAGATATATCACTAAACTTGTTTTCTAAATTCCACGCTTACGAAGTCGCAGACAACCGTTAGTCTTTTATAATAATGCAGCAGAACGTATTTTACAACGACTGCTTTCGGAATTATACCTATCTATTATCCGTCGCAGAAAATGCAAATGTGATTTGACAGTTGCTAATGTCAAACTTGAAAATAATGCTGCCACATCTTTGGCAACAATGTTGGCCAACCGTAATTTGGTTTTACCGGTTAATACCGATTATTCGAACCAACCACAAATATGTCGTACTAGCTATTGCCTGCGAAGTCTTACGCGTGGAATTCGGTTTACAGGTAGATTAAAAATTATACAGACATGAATAATAGGTACTTAAAATTATTTTATGTGGTTAATTTTATTATATTTTCTCATTTACACTTGCGCGACTCATTTATTCTAATAAAATCACTTTTTACGTATTCAGACGCCTATTTTTTTTGGGTTCTAGCTCGTCCTTTTGGAGACTTTTCGGTCACTATAGTCACGGGCGGGACCAGTCCTACCGTTCGAATCCTTAAAAACTAGTTAATTTTAATTAATTTATAAAATTCTATAAATCGCTAAAGTTTTACGTACGGTTCTTTGTTTAATTACGGTAGGAGCACATAACTACTTTAAAAATGCAATTACCTAGCAACACAGTAAACATCAAAAAACATTTTTAATTCTGGGACAAGCTATATTAACAATAATAATAAAATGCGACCATAATTAGCGAAAAATATAGGTAATTAAACGTCATGTCATGTCAAGATTGAATTGGATGACAACAAAAATTTTAACTCATACCTACGAGTAACTATAGGTATAGCTATCTGACGTTCGGCTTCGAACATTGTTCTGAGGATTTTTAAAACATCAGATTTCGTTTTTCCATGTTGTAATAGTACCGTAGAATAATCACAGAGCTTTAGAAAATTTCAGACCTGAAGCTCAACTAAGCTTTTTGATTACTACTCTGTGGAATTGGATGCCTCAATTCCTAATGCCTACTGGCCGTTTATATTTTCTTTTGTGAATCAGATATGTTTGACAACAGAATAACGTGCACACTGTGCAAAATTTGCATTTTACTCTTTGACATTATTTTCAGGATCATCAGTGAGATGTAAAGGTGTTGTGAAGAGAAGGATGGCTGTATACTAATATAAAAATTTTGTCGGGAAATTGCTAAGCTTGGTATCTAAGCATATCGAGCTATAACCAGAATATGTCTGTAAAATAGAGGCACGTCTTATCCTTTATTTCATACATTTGCGTTAAAGCGAGGTCTTTCTTACCCATAGGACTGAAAGCATGACGGAAATGTGCATGAATTTTTAAGGTGGGTTAGGGTGAACATTTTATTTGGTTTTTATCTCCACAGTACAAAGTAATTTCATTGGAGCGTGCTCTAATTTATTACTAGAACATTATGTAACTTTATGTTAACTGCATGTGCATGACATCTCTATAAAACAAGTTATTTCTCGTTTAATTCGATTAATTTTGTTGGCGTTGTTGGCGTTTTTAAATCTACCCTCACTTTTAAATTCACCTACATATTTTTTAGAACGTTGTAACAAATTGATTATTAAAACAATTTGTACCTACATTTGCTTCTTTGAGTCATTGAATCTGATAAAGAACCAATGCAAATTATTTATACTTATTCATATGAAACTATACTCTAAGTGGACTTAATGTTCTTGAGGTAAATAAAGATCTATAAACACTAAACACAAATTTTCGCGGATAATGTTGGTGTAAATTTTTGGGAGCTGTAAATATATGTGTTAATTTAAAGTGTCTATTAATACTTTTGAGAAATTAATAAACCACGTCTAATTAAAGGCGTACCTACTCTAGATTTGTAATTTTTGTTTTTTAAAGTTTGCTGAAAATGTAATAACGACAACATTAAAATGTTTGTTGGTAGATAATAATAATAATAATAGCCTTTTATTCCTTAAACATAGGGTTACAAGAGGTCCCTAAGTTCGGTGTGCCTTTTGGCATAGGCCTCCTCCAATTCCTTCCAATGGGTCCTGTCCCTTGCCACTCTCAACCAGAATGGTCCCGCTGTCTGTTTCAAGTCATCTTCCCATCTCCTGACTTGACGTCCTCTAC
The DNA here is from genome assembly GCA_916999025.1 of Orgyia antiqua. NCBI lineage: Eukaryota > Metazoa > Arthropoda > Insecta > Lepidoptera > Erebidae > Orgyia > Orgyia antiqua. The sequence goes on from OU779869.1 coordinate 7,540,125, forward strand.
TTCTTTTTCCGTCTCTTGGTTGCCAGAGAATGACTTGTTTGCTCCATTTTTTAATGGGGTGGCGTATAGTGTGTCCAGCCTTTTTAGGGTTCCGTACCCAAAGGGTAAAAACGGGACCCTATTACTGAGACTTCGCTGTCCGTCCGTGCGTCCGTCCGTCCGTCCGTCCGTCCGTCTGTCACCAGGCTGTATCTCAAGAACGGTGATAGCTAGACAGTTGAAATTTTCACAGATGATGTATTTCTATTGCCGCTATAACAACAAATACTAAAAATAAAATAAAATTAATATTTAAGGGGGGCTCCCATACAACAAACATGATTTTTTTACCGTTTCTTGCTCGATACTAATAACGTTGCCTTATGTTGCATAGATAATGGTACGGAACCCTTCGTGCGCGAGTCCGACTCGCACTTGACCAATTTTTGTTTTTTGGTAGATACTATTACGTATATAAAGTAACTCTCTTAAAGCAAGTAACGTACGTATTTCAAATAATATCACTGCATCACCTTAGGTTAACTGGTTGATAATTCTTTTAGCATTTAGTCTGCATAATGTAAAATGTTGTGCTGAAGGTTTTAAATAAAATAAAAAATAACCAACCATTGCTAAAGTTTACGTCCGTAAATCAAAAAAGCAAACAGCTACTGTTTAATTTTTGTAAGAAACTTTGGTGCTAAATTAGTTCTCGTTCAATTCTATACGTGCTCGGATTGTATAATTACATTTTTCCCTTTGCGACGGGCAGGTTGCGGCCGAGATGCGTATCGTATCGATTGTGAGAGTATTGTTAAATCGAACCGGGGCCACAACTCACGAAGTGGACCATCAAACTGCAGGAAAAAGGACAAAACAAAATGTATAGAGGAAATTGCTTCCACAAATCCACTCGTATCTTGAACAATAAACGTAGAACGGACCACCCGCCCTAATAGCAATGAAATCACGAAACCAAAACTGTCTCCCATCTCAGATACAGTTCGATCTACGACTTAAGAATTTTATAGACTACCCCTCAATTGTCTCAAATAGTCTGCAATGGTGTATTCTTATTTAAAATTATATTACATTCGGATGTCGTAAGACATTGCGTAGCAAATAGGATAAACTTGGCAAAAAAATGGCTCTAAAGATGGCTTGATGAAAAGTATTTACTTTCTTTCTCCAGCCCATTACATCCCACTATTGGGAACAGGCTCCCGCTATTTTAGAAGGGATTATGATCTACTGAGCCGTGCTGACCAGGTATATAGGCGCAGGTTTTATTTTCCATTTTTCCGTCTCTCACAGAGGATGTTATCTGTGTACAATATCTCTTAGCTGGCTTTTACAGCATGCTTGGAGGGAAAGGGATTCTTAATTCGTCACCACACGGACAACTTACATAAAGGTATAACTAATAGTTATACCTTTATGTAAGTTGTCCGTGTATTTGTTTCCATGTATTTTCAAAATTCGAAGGCAATTGCCTTCGAATTTTGAAAATAGGTGCCAACGTATATAAATTAATAAATAACCGTACCCCCTTTTTACTTTGTCATAGATCTAAAGAAAAAACTGATACTAACAATTTTTTCAAGTGAGTGATTTCACTCACTTGAAAACCTTTTTATAGCTAGCTTTCAAACTGTTACTTTATCGATATTTTTATTTCTAAGAAATACGAAAACGTCACTCTTTTTCGTATCAAACGTTTTTACTACTATAGAAGGTATCAAAAGAAAAGCCATGTTTGCCAGTCAATTTATTAGATGACCATTAAATGTAATCAGCATGAGTACTAATATGACGTTAGATAATATAATATTATATTAAACAGTGGTACCGATTCTACGTGAACAACTAAACGTAACTTAAAAATAATAGTCTTATTTATAATGACTTATTGGAGGTTTAAACAATAACTTTATATTTCAAACCTCCGATAAGTCATTATGAATAAGACCATTAAAATTGATAGTGTCAATAACACAATTCGGCAATGTTAACAGAACTTTTATATTAGTAAATCTGTATATTATAAACTTACGATCTTAATTAATAAAAATGTGCACTACGATATAGCCAATTTATCAAAATACGCCATAGTTGATTTCATTTTTTAGTTTAGTTAAGTTTCGTTGTGCATGTAGAATTGGTACCAATGTCTGTAAAACTTCAATTTTATTTTCATGAAATATTCGTTCTTTAAATATTCGTCCTTTCAAAACTTTAAGTTGTTCACTCTGGTATGAAAAGGGTAGGTAACAATATATTTGTTACCCAATGTCATAATTTCAGTCATAAAAAAAAGGTTTCAAAAAATTAAATAGTTGACTTAAAAACCGTGCTAACATTAAAGGTCTTATTCATAATGACTAATCGGAGGTTTAAAAGTTCGCTAAAATGGGTTCGCGAAAATGGTCAAAAATTTTTATTCATAACTAGCTGATGCCCGCTACTCCGTACGCGTGGAATTTTTTATTCCCGTATATTTTGTCACCGTTTAAACCTTCCCTGGACTTTCACGAATATTTCAAGACTAAAATCACCAAAATCGGCCCAGCCGTTCTCGAGTTTTAGCGAGACTAACGAACAGCAATTGATTTTTATAAATAAGATAGTCTTTATACGATAAAACGTTTATTATCTTTCCGATAAAATCTCCGTTTAAACCCCCGATAAGTCATTATGAATAAGACTATCAAAACGTATCTGTTTGTAAGAATGATGTCTGGATGGATGGATGTAATGATGTTTGTTGATTTTTCACGTAAAAACTATTGAAATTACAGTTGTATAGCTTTTCAGATCAGATTGACTTTGTCTTATATCTTAATTCCCTATCAATTGATTATTATCATCATCATCATAACATCACGCCTTTTCCCCACGGGGGTAGGCAGAGACTATAGCGCGCCATCTGCTACGACCCAAACGCCCCTTTTGGAGTATGCCGGCGATGACATCGGAGTATATTTTTCTCAGGCATCCTCTCCCAGCATTTCCACTTACCTCCTTAATTGATTCAGATATTGAAACAGATAACATCTGAATCAATTGGTTATTACATAAGAATAGCATACAGACTTTAAAGCGGGAAGTAACTACAAACGCGAATGCAACCGCGGACACAGTGTTAGGATAAAATAATATTGCATTTAAAAATTAAAATGTTATCTCTTAAAAATATGTTAGCGCTCTAGAGAAAATATAATCTCACGATAATGAAGTGGAATAAACACATTATCATATTGTAGAAAATTGCCTGTCAGACACAGTTAGTATACTCAGGCCAAAGGATAAAGAAATATTGCTTTAAGACCTCCAATTTTATTATTACTTATTTCATTATTGTATGAAATCTAAAACATTAGTCTATATTTAAATAAGTTAACCTAGAGTAATAATTAGGTATATTATAGTAAAGTTGTTCTTATCTCATTCATGTCTACAACAAAGAACACGTGCTAAGTCATGATGTAGCTTAGAGAATTGATCAAACAGGAATAGGTAATAGTACCAATTCTACGCGCACAACTATACTAAACTTAACAAAAAAATGAAATTAGTAGTGTCAACAACACAATTCGGCAACGTTAATGGAACCTTCTTACTATAAAAATTGTGTATTATAGACTAACGATTCTAATTAAAATAAGGAAATTAAGTTACTATTGCCAAATTGTGTTATTGGCACTATCTACTTTCATTTTTTTAGTTAAGATTAGTTGCGCGTGTAGAATCGGTACCATTGCTCCACCTCCGCTCAAAAGATTACGAGAGCTATTCTCATACTCATTGTGTACAGACAGTGTTGTGTCTTAGTATGCGTGTGCCGATTTTTAACGGTTCGTACGTAGCGACCAATGGAATTACGATAGTGATAACCGTGCGTCAGCTCGGGACCTCATCGATACTGCAGTACCTAATGTATTTGGCAATGAAAACAGCATGTTTGTCTACTCCTGTGGGCTTATTACGCAAAATTATTTTGTGTTCATGCGACAATATATTCCAGTTGCGTTTCCATTCAAAGGAAACTTAGTTATCACTTTAGCAAATTGTTACTTTCTCAGGTTAGAATAAGTTCGACACACCCCTTGTACGAGTATTTGCTAAATATTTTATACACGTTCACTAATACATTGGTTTATATAATATTTTCTAACACTTGCGCGACTCATCTGTTTAAATAAAACTACTTTTTACGGATTTAGACGCGTATATTTGTTTTAAATTTTGGCCCGACGTTTCGGAGACTTTGCAGTCACCAGTCTCACCCGTGACCATGGTGACTGCAAAGTCTCCGAAACGTCGGGCCAAAATTTAAAACAAATATACCCGTCTAAATCCGTAAAAAGTAGTTTTATTTAAACATTGGTTTATAGTCAAAAATATACTTTAAGCATGTAATGGTATTCAAACCAAAATGTTACAGTATATGCAGTGGTTTTCTGTGGAAGAGGTCTATGTTCAACAGTGGACGAAAATGCGTCGATAATGTAATGAAACAAAAAAAGGTGAAAGAAAGTTTAATTTATTGGTCCCTGAATCACTATTGTCCCTAAATCACTGCTGTCACTATGAAGAAAACTGCACAAACAAATAAAGTACTTTAAAAGTCACTCCACTCGCGAGTTACGAAAGAAAAGGGAAAAAGAAAACACTTAGTTCTCCGTGGAAGAGTTGGCCGTGCTTTGACGGCCGCAACAGGAGACCGGTCACCAGGTCAGGACTGTCCCTCCAAGTCCGGTAGGTGGAATCTGTATAATAATATACTTGAGTTTATAAATTATTTTAGGCCTGGTCGGCGAACTCGGCGACTCCAATTATTAGATGAGATCTTGGATCACACTTAGGCGTAAAAGATTTTCAGATAATCTTGCCAGCATCTACCACTCGATCCTCGACCCAGACCAAACTCGAACTGTCGCCTTCTCTATTTTTTTTTACGTTCCAAACTTTCATCTATAAATTTAAATAATTTAAAAATAAACATTGATACTAGAATATTCTAGCAATCAGCCAGTATCTTAGGTAAAATGATTCATAGTACTTAGAAACTCCGTAGTTTTACATAGAGTAAAGAAATAACATTAAATTTATGACAATTGACAAACATCAAAATTTTGACATGTTTACTTAAACATATTAAATATATTTCATTAAATAACAATTATCAATCCAGGATATGTACAAAGGATATTAGAAAACGAATAATTGCAAAATAAATAAAGAATAAACGTAAAAGGAATTATGTAAAGTTAATAAAGATATTATGGAAATGTCACCATGGACGGTATCAGGTATAATATTAATTTATGAGAACAAATCATATTTATTCTGGAATTAAAATAATTATAAAGTTACAAGCGTTTCATTTATGAGAAGAAATAGATTTATCGTATCCTTACAATAAGTGTGTGGAAATTTAAATATGTATTGAATATTATTGCATAAAAACAGCTACATTAATCTAAGCTTTATTAATTTACAGAAAAAAACCGACTCCAAAAAGTTGGAAAGTATATTAAAATCACTTTATGTGGCCCATGAAATCTTGAATATTTTTCTAGATTTTTTACATATCATGACTTGATGACTACGGGACCGCTTCGAAATAATGCATTTAAAAAAATCTTTGAAATTTAGTACAGTTGTTCTAGTTTTTAGGAAATCGAGTAAGATACATACGAAATTAGAGATTACTTAATTCCAAAACGGCAAAGATTCTGACGAAATTGTTATTTCATCTCCTACTTTTTTGAATTTCATTTAAATACATTATATCTATTTCTAGTTTACGATATTCTTTAAAAATTTTTTTTATGGACATTTCACACAACGTCCTCTGGTCCTATATTAATATGATAATGAAACTTTGTAAAGTTAGCGGTCAACGATCAGACATTAAAATGAGCCTCCAAGATGGAATCGAATTAAAGCGGAATTATTATTCTGTCACAAATTATAATTAATTTGCGAAGTGAGAAATGATATCCTAAAACAAAAAGCTGACAGTGGTTTTGTTGGACGGGCGAAGTGTCAAAGTTAAATTGAATATTACAGGGAGTGATCTCAGGCGGACAAAGTTTTGTCGGGTCGTGTTGAGTAGTTAATCCGATGCCACAATTCACTTCAAGTTATTCTGTAACAATTGACTGTTACTTGCATTGCTTATTTATTGTTAAGTAACTGTTAAGTTAATCTTGACAAGTCCATTTGAAACCTGCATGACCTTTGATTGCGGTGAAATTTAAATCGATACTGTGTACATTTTATTTCTACTTTAAAGTAAAACAAGTAGTGCCAACTTTAAGAGGGCACGGTAACTATAAGAAATATGACCATCCAAAAATCTCGTATTTTTCGGTTTTCTTAAGGGCCTACATCAATATTATTCAATATCATCGCCGACACGTACATACTCGTATTAACACAGCCAGTAGGCACAGAAAATGAAGAATTAGGGATACTTTTCCTATTTACTCAAAATCAACTAAATATATTTTAATTCTGATTTACGTGTTTCTATATGTAATAGTTACTTATGTTTTTAAAGTTATTTTATTAGTTAATACGCGATAATAGACCGACAAATGAAAAAAATAAAAAAATAGAGAGGTTGTTTCGCTAAGATTTTCTATCGAGAAAACTTTTTTCAATCGCGTTTCTGAGTTTATGCGATCCTAGATCATATATTGAGAAAACATATACTTAAAAATTAGAGCTCTAGCCATTCAATCTAAAGAAACAATGAAAACTTCGTACGTAGAAAAATGCACGAAGCTATTTTGGTATCCTCTTAAGATGAACTTGCAGCGTCTACCACACAAATTTGGTAAGGTTTTACCAAAAAAAGAAAGTAATAGAAGCATACTCTTCATCTATAATTTGGCGTAAAAAAAATCGGTTTAATTTTCACGTCTTTTTTTTTCAAAGAATTTGTAGGTAAAATCTGCCTCAACTATATTTCTCAAAAATGCCTAAATTGAGACTGTGTGATGACAAGGAAATCATATTATACATTTCTTCATACCTATCATAGGTTAAACAGTTTAAATTTATTAAATCTAACGACTTTGTTTTATTAAAGAAGTAAGTAAAGAAAATTTTATAACAATAGTATATTCTGTAAAATTATATTCTATAGACACGTCTTGGACTGTCAAAAGTGGTTTCACTTGAATAATAGTGTGAGCCAATTTAGTTATTTACAGTAATTAACCAATATTAGAAATTGTTGTGTTTAGTTTGAGAATACTGTAAGTTTTATACGACCTTAGGTTACTCAAAATTTGATATTAATAGAGGCACATGAAAGTCATTACTGATTGACTATTTATTTGAATATGTATGAAACCATATATTAACAAAGTTGAAAAGTTCAGATTTTGCACATAAATTACAGATCAATCCAAAATTCCCAATAGATGCCGCAAGCACGGCGATCAGGGCACACCGAACGTATGCACAGCGCTCACATAGGTAATGGAAAGAATGCGGTGGTTTGTTTGTTTGTTTGAACGCGCTAATCTCAGAAACCGCTTCACTGTTGGATAGTACATTTATCGAGTATGGCTATAGGCTATTTGACATCACACTGCGACCAATAGGAGTGAATCATAAGTTAAAAATGTTGCAAAGCAGCCTTTCTTTTTTAAATTCCACGCCTATGTAGGCGCGAACAGTAGCTAGTTTATTCATATAGTTAACTAAAGGTATATACATAAATAACAATTTTAAACGACCGACAATCAAACCTAAATGTAGCAAAAAAACGCTAATCAATTAAAGTAATCATCTAACAAATTGTGTAAGCTTTATAAAAGTTAAATAAGACGTAGTATCATAGATTAAATAATCGGCAGTTGATTCCAGAGGCAGGCCACGTCCAATTAGGGTCGCGGTCCCTTGGGATATGGGATCATATCGTGAGAGCTCGCCTACACATCTATAAGCTATACATACGTGTAATGGGTAAGTGATATGTTACTTGCATTTTGATATTAGCTTTTTCAATTTTACTTTATGACTTAATAACTCACTTTGTTTTCCACAATGGATTACCAACATAATAGCGATGGATTAAAATTAACAATTCTGCAAAATAATCAGTTACATTTTATGAGTACAAAATTTAGATGGATCTTGTAGCGTATGTTTGTTTTACGCTAATCAAACTTTTTTCTGTAATGAAATAGATATTCGACTTTGTCTAGGTATTTTCCATCTATCCTATATCCTATATGTATGAATCACATATAAGTGGTAAAAATCAATCAATATAATAAAAAAACAAAGGCGATATTTGTGTATGTCCCTATGTGAGCTTAAATTCTCTAAAGTATTCTAAATGACGCAACGGAATTTGATAAGATTTTTTTTAATATATAGTCTGCTTCACAGGATAGTTTTCTAAAATCTACGCGTACGAACTTGCGGAAAACAGATAGTTATAATTTATAAGTATAAGCTCATATGGACATAAACAGAATTATATATATATACTAGCTGACCCGGCAAACGTTGTTTTGCCATACTAAAAAAAAAGTTTGAAAAATAGATGTTGGCCGATTCTCAGACCTACTGAATATGTATGCAAAATTTGAGAAGAATCGGTCAAGCCGTTTTGGAGGAGTACGGTAACTAACACTGTGACACGTGAATTTTATATATTAGATATATATTCATGGACATTTCACACAACGTCCTCTGGTCCCAAGCTAAGCTTATATGCTTGTGTTATGGGTACCAGAATACGGATAGAATACATATACTACTTTTTTTTTTGTAAATACATACTTATAATACATAGAAACACCCAGACGCAGGACAAACATTTGTATGACAATTATAAAAAGAACACAAATGATTGTCCCGAGCGGGAATCGAACCCGCGACCTCTTGATCGGCAGTCCGTTACCAGAACCACTACACCACGAGGCCCGACAATTGAATTAACCTTAAAATAACCTGGTATTATTTAAAAATTGAACTGACTTCATGAGACCCGAGGTGGTCTCATGAAGTCAGTTCAATTATTTTAGTCTACTCTTTGAATATTTAGACACCTAATATATGAAAACAATGTGATTGACTTTGAAATTTGAGGATTTTCTCGATTTCTTAGGAGATAACCATCAGATCCTGAACTGATGCCAATAGGACCACACGGGAAGTATCAGCTTTTAAATAAAAAAATAAACATTAAAATCGCTTCGCCCAGTTAAAAGTGATAAGATACCCAATTAAAAAAAAAAAACATACCTGACGAATTGAGATCCTCCTTTTCTTGAAGTATGTTAAGAAGTAATATTTATTTAGTTAAACATAACGAGTTATTGCAAGTCATGATACATGACGTTTTATATGCTTCGCAAAATTAATGAATACACAAACAAACGGTGAACTTCTTTGTTGACTTTTCAAGATACTTTCCTATAAACAGGGTAAAGTATTTGAAACGTAAAAGTAAGTAACGTGGGTGCCAAGTTGAAACCAAATTCGATGTGACAGGATTACTTGAACATTCAAACTGTATAGAGTAAAAAGCTTTGCAGCCTTTTTCTTTGTGACATTTCCCACTTGGTCTGTATAAACTCTTAAACCTAAATTCATTGTTTTCTTTCTAGTATTTTAGTAGAATTCTTGCTTACATATTGTGTATTAGAATAATATAAATTAAAATTTTTTTAATTTTTTATTCGGCATATTTTTGTAGCACATAGCCGTGGGTATATTGAATTTATTTTTTCTGCGAGGTATTGATAAGTCTCGTAGAGAAGTATTTAGTGTTATTTTATTTCTAGACGGGCTTCGTGGTGCAGTGGTTCGTGTAACGGACTGCCGATCACGAGGTCGCGGGTTCGATACCCGCTTGAATTGTGTGATATGTATAAATGTCATACAGATGTTTGTACTGCGTCTAGGTGTTTACTACTTAGTATTAAGTATATGAATGTATTTACAAAATAAAAGTAGTATATGTAGTTTATCCGTATTATGGTATCCATAACACAAGCATATAAGCTTAGCTTGGGACCAGAGGACGTTGTGTTGTATGTATAATATTGTGTGGTATAATATTGACAATCTACCGTCATAATGGGCACCTGGTACCATATAGATACATGTAATGATTATCTTAATAAATATTGAGGCATAGGCATAAATAAATTAAAATCCTATTATAATGAATTAGTATTCCAATACTGCCCGTGTGGTGATGGATTAAGCATACAAGTGTCGCTACCCCATCTCCTCGCAAGGGTGCTGTAAAAGTCAGCTAAGGGATATTGCAGACAGATAACATCCTCTGTTAGAGACTGAAAACTCGAAAATAAACCCTGTGCCAACACGCCTGGTCAGCGCGGCACAGTAGACCAAATAACCCCTCCAAAGTGGAGGACGCCAGAGAGGAGTATTCCAATAAGGTGGACAGGTTACGTGTTGGACTAAAGAGCAATACGCGTAGTAATATGCTATGTTACAGCTGTAATATCTATAGCAATTAGCACAATGATGAAGGCATTAATTTATCTTTACAATGTAATTACTATTTTATATTTTTTGTCCCAACCTAATAAATTAAATATAAAATATATATAGTTATAATAAAAAATATTTAAATCCAATATAAATTTCGCTTTGTAGTCTCTAATGAGTATTCGGTTATTACAACTGCAAATGTTCACAAAGTTGTTTACATTTAAAATCATTTAAAAATCAAAGCAGGCATGCTAGCGCCCCTCTCGTTATGAAACTCATTACATGACTCCAAATAAGAAGTCGTAAAGTAACCTTTCTTCAACAGCAATAACGCTATGCCAAATGATATTTTGTCTCCTACCTAGGGTTCGTTTACATGGGGCGCGTCGGTCTCATAGCAAACACGAGGCGAATTTAATCTCCGAGCTTCTTTATCTTCGACCCAATGAGAAGAAAACTTTATTTAGTTCGTAAACAAGGGTAATCGGCTCCTTTTTCCACACAGACGGGTACATTACGAATGATATTGGACGGTCAGGTGGTGCTGTGTAGAATATGTTAAGAGATGTGAGTAGTCCCTAGTGGCTCTCCAAGGGTAAGACCACAAATCGAATAAATCGCGTAATGTGGATAGAGGCTTCTATTGATTTACGTGATCGTAAATATCAACAGAATATACCACTATTACTGTGGTTACATTTATAAAGTGATCTGTTATAGTTCATTCGCCATTAAGTGATTTTTATTAATGGGTGATTTTAGACTTTGTTAATTAAAAAGTTATTAATGTTTTATTTAGTTTTAGAAATGATATTTTTATTTACTCTATATGCATTATTAGTTTTGTTTCTTACAGTTTTTAGAAATTTCTTGGTCATTTTTATTATTTTACTACTTCCATACCTTAACCAAGAGTTGTTTAGGATTTTACAATTATACTACCTATAAGATACTCTAGTAGGTATTAAGATCTAAAAAGAAAAAACACTTAATTAATGAGAAACGAAAAGCCAAACAACTTAAGGAAAAGCGGACTAAATCTTTTAAGAAGTATCATGTTAGCGTTACCTACTTGAAAATATAATACGGTGAACGTTCATAATAATACTATTATATCCTATTTCACGAATACGAGAACAGAAAAAAATAAATTCATCCAAAGTAAGGTTCATAAGTCTTCACTAACAACGTGATAATATTACAAGATTCAAGGAAAATATCGTGTATCAGAAATCGTATGTTCTATTTTACCTTACATTATTATACCTATATCCTGTACGTCTTAATTTAAGCTTAGGTATATAGGTACCTATGTGTATATAAGTTCAATGGGTATGCGCTAGCATACATATTAAACCACTACTGCATAACATAGGTTTCTTTCTCCCTCCACTGTTGAGCGGAGTCTTCTTCCTTGGTCTACTGAACCGCGCTGACCAAGTGTGTTACGTGAATTAAGAATACAAGTGCTATCATTCGATTTCCTTCCAAGGGATCTATAGAGCTAGCTAAGGGACAATGTAAGCAAAAAGCTTTTTCTGTAAAAACCAGAAATCTCGACAAAATCATTTTGTATTTTCTATTCATTTTAAGAAAACATATGTTTCACGTCGAGGATTTGAGATTAACATCATGTTTTCCCTTTTGTTGTCGGCCGTAATTGTGCGATCGGCCGACGATTTTGTGAATATCGAATATAGCATTATGAAAGTGATTATTCAAATAACGTGTAGCTTATATTACGAGTAAACAAGAATGTGAAAATCAGGCGTTTAATACATTTTCATTCTTCTATTGAAATTCAGAACATCATTCTCCTGCCCTTATGGGATCTTCGCAACATGTATTTTTCTTCCATGATTTTCTGTCGAGCGTCATATAGTGGTAGTTACTCTTTCTTTTATATCCTCATTCAATCAGCCCATGCATCTTTTCTAAGGTCTCCCTGTAGATTATTTTCTTTATTATCATTTGAAACTGGCAAGTGCCAAGTGGCGCAAAGTGTTATCCAGTGTACAAAACGGGATATCCATAGATAGAATTTATAAAGTTAATTTATTTTTATTGCATAAAGAAAATAAATATTCATGGACATTTTACAAAACGTCCTCTGGTCCCAAGCTAAGCATATATACTTGTGTTATGGGTACCAGAATATGGATAGAATACATTTACTACTTTACTTTTGTAAATACATACTTATAATACACAGAAACACCTAAATGTACATGTACACTGTACATATTGTAAACAAACTCTCTCTGTTTCTGATGTAACGAGCATTGAAACACTAAACTGACTATACGATTTTGACAAATATTCGATACTTAACGAGGTTCGGGTGTACAATTCCCAAGTATTTTAAAATTTGTAAGATGATATATCCATACAACTATTACCAATATCTTATCCAATAGATACATATTATACATCCAACCACTTTTTAGCACTTTTACATCTAACGTTCTGTGTAGTCTACCCGAAATAAGCAATTAAGAAATAAGAATCATTAGCGACCCTGATAAAATCGTCAATCCTAATAGGCGATCGTTTGTATTATTGTCTTTGAAATAATGTCAGATTTTCCACGTATTTACATTAAAATACTTGTTATATGCAAATAAAGCAACAAATAAAGCTAAAGGCATAGTATACAATTCGATTTCTAGTCGCATAGTATAAAAAGGGAATGAATATCAATATACAAACATTCTATAAGCCGTATTATTTCAATATGAGTTGTGTGTGATCCCGTTTGAGGTATTTTATTGAATATCGGAAACGTATTTGGATTTGAAATGAGATTTTTGCGTTTTGTTTTAGGCGCTCTTTATTCAATCGTTTTGACAGTTATTTTGTATCTTTTTGAAGTCAAAATCTCATTACTGCCCAATATAATATGTATTAGCATATAGTTCCTTTATCCTACGTATCAAGAATTTGATGTTAAATTGTAATGGTTTTGTAGCATTAAATGTGTTTATCCTAATTCGTTTACATACTTTGTATAGAATAAAACGTATTTTTACTTATTATAAACCAAAGTCATGTTTTATTTATGTCCATAAGTGAGCTTATTAAAACTATGCAACGTATTTTAATGCAATTTACAAATAGAGTGATTTATGAGAAAAGTTTATTTGAACAATTTCTTAAGATTTGTTTCCAAATTCCACACGCCAGAGGTCGCGGGCACAATTACTGTTAATAATTCATTTAAAAATAATTATTGATATTTCAATAACCTTTTTTTTTAAAATCTAAACTACTATTAAAAATGTAGGCAGAAACCTCTTTTCTGTATTATAAAAAAAAAAACTGTAAGTAATATATCCGACTTTTTATCATTATCATTACACATTGTTAATTACATGTTATAATATAAAATAATTTAGTATAATTCCAAGATACCACAAAAGTTCAATAAATTTTTATTAACCCAAATTACATGAAATAACAACAATGCCTTCACATATTGCTTTCATTTTGGCTTCAGAGTAGAGATACTAAAAACACGTATTACTTCTAATCTCACTTATTAACTTGCGTATACGTCTACAACAAATAAGAGAGGCTATTTAGTTGTTATTGTGCGACAGACAATAATATAAAGTTGTGTAAAAGACGTTAATCATCCAAGCCGAGCTCTGGGGAGCATTTCGCAAAGATTTCGTCCTTCATTTCCTTGGCAACATTTACTCTTTCCGACTCCACAGTAAGTCCTATGTTATCAGACAATGATGTTTCTGCCAGAAATGATAAAACGTTTCTCCTCTAAGTATATTACGCGGAAAAATAAATTGTTTTTTTTTTAGATTTTAATTTAGAGAAGCAAATTTTTTTTCTTATCTTTGCTCGTTTTATTTTTAGGGTTGGATAGACTTATATATTTTTTATTCAGTAGTAGTAAGTTGTCTTAATGAACTTTATTTTGGTTGTGCGGAAGTGATTGCAATATGCGATAAGCCTGTTAATATTGCCTGATGTATGTTACTAACCAAAGCGTTGTTTTTTTTTGTACAACAAATGGTATGCATTTATTATTTAAATATTTCGTATAATTGTTTAAAGAGTGATCTTAATTCTTGAAGAGTAAACGAGTTAAAAAAACGCAACTATTTTCTTAACAAATAGCGAAATATTATTTTTACAAAATTTGAATTCCCTAAAAGCCCCCGAAATAACGAAAAGTTTTAAAAATTTAATACTTTTTCGTCTATTTTCAGACTAGTTCGTTCGTTGGTTACAACAGTTAGGGTAATAACATGTCAGTGTCGTCAATCGGGCGCGGAACTCGCGTCATTTGTTTTAGTGTCACAAATCGACCCCGGTGAACAAGAACCCTCTGCAAACAAAACAGAGTGTTTCTAAACAAAAACTTATGTATTTTTTTAGAGAAATATGAAAATTGTTGTAAATGCTTTTCTTAAGTCGTAACGTCATGTACGTCTTGTAATCTGAGATTTTATGTGACTAAATGTTGTACCTTTCTATAAATAAATACCAATAAAGTAGCTACCCGAATGATTTTTTTAAACTATGTGTTACTTTTGAGACCTATTCGGCTTCGTGGTCTAGTGGTTCAGGTAACGGACTGCCGATCAAGAGGTCGCGGGTTCGATTCCTGCTCGGGACAATCATTTGTGTGATTTTTCTAATTGTCATACAAATGTTTGTACTGCGTCTGGGTGTTTCTATGTATTCTCTCCAGCCTATTTACGTCCCACTGTTGGGCACGGGTCACTTTGTGAGGGATTATGGTTTTTCGTCTCTCACAGAAGATTCTATCTGTGTGCAATATCCCTTAGCTGATTTTTACAGCACCCTTGGGAGGAGATGGTCTATGTAATAAAAGTATGTATTTACAAAAGAAAAGTAGTATATGTAGTATATCCGTATTCTGGTACCCATAACACAGCTTGCGACCAGAGGACGTTGTGTGAAATGTCCATGAATATTTAATTTAATTTAATTTACACAAATAAGTCTGTAAGAAAAAGACTAAAGCTTAAATGCAAAAACGATAAAAATCATTTGAATTACAGCAGATCTCCCGTAACAGTTGCAACATGTTGCATAGCACACCTGCTATGAATACAAAGTTGAAGAAATGTCTCAACGAAAAAGCGGAGATGGAAGCTGCTACTTTTATACGATCAACTAATATCAACTTAATACAAAGTAAAACATGAAACAGAAGCATGAAATTGCTTCGAACAGTACAAATGTAATTAAACTATACCGTTAAACTCAGGCTATTGTCGTAAAAGTTAAGTAAAAGCCCACAAAATCTTTGTTAGATTTACGTTTTATGATTTTCAAAAGAATAGAAGCGAGTATAATTTATTAATGCTAAGTAATGATGAAATTAACAGTATCAAAACTTTTTAGAACATAACAATGGCTTTAGTAAATGTAATTAACACAGAAGTACCAGAAGGTGGGTTGGCGTTTAAAATTGAGGACAAGTAAAGTTACCCAGGGCTAACTTGAATTCATGGTCTAAAATAATATGGAACTATAATAAAAGTGACATACCATTATAACAGTAATTTTTGCAATCTGCAAACGTCACTTTTGAACACACTGACACAAGTATTGCATTTTAAATCAAGATCTGTTATAATACACCATATTTAATTGGCATCATTGTCAGTTTGTAGTGTGAACGCCGCCACGAACAAGAAAACACAACATGACGAACGCGCAGTCTTTGGGTGTTCTAGTGTATTAGAATAATAAAAAAATGCCACAACATAGGATTTCACAAGTAATTTTTACTCAAATAATTCATTTTCACATAAAAACACAATTTATTAATTTAATGACAATCATGTTTTGACGGACGTCAATAATGTTGCCCCTGGCAACCGAGCAACTTCACGTTGCACTTCACACACACATAAATATTTTTTTTACGTCAAGCCGGGTCATTGATTTAGCTGTAGACGCACTGTCTTGTATGTCTATGGTAATTAAATTTATTTTTTTAAAGAGCTGGGCTTTTTAACACGCTTTTATAAGTTTGGTATGTATCTATCAATGTATTAATCAGTGTAACGGAATCTTTGAAACCGATTTTCAGCCACTTGCAGTGGTAGGATTGATATGAAATTTCGCACACCTAACTAGGACCGATGACAATGCAATAATTTAAAAGAATAATCCCAATTCCTTGATCAGAATTACTAGAATAGCATGTTGAAGTATCACTATGACCACACTTGTATTTTTAATTATACACGTAATAGTTTAATCGTATATGAGTAGACTGACGTATGCCTTTCTAATTTCACATAAAAACGCTTTGTTTATAGAATCAGGTAAAAATATCATAATTGTTTACTTATGTTTACTACGATTGTGACAACATGTGACAGCAGAAACTTATGTCTCTGACAACATAAACTCATAAACTGTCAACGTTTTGTAAGTAGGTAGCATAGAATTGAGTATTGATGACAATGCAATCATTTAAAAAATATTCAGGATATTTAAGCGTGTTTTTTAGTTTTTAAACTAAGTAGATTATTTCTGCTGGTTGGTGGATGGTTGTTCAAAAATATCAGTTTATCTATTTAAGAAATACAGCTGATTATTCTATCACGAATAACTATATTTGATTTATTATAAAGCTACATTTGAAGATTGTCTATAATGTTACATGAAGCAGCAAACGAGTTGTTTCTTCGATAGTTCAGTTTATAGTCCCATTCGTGCTAGGTTAGGTTACTTTTTCATTTAAGTCCATAAGGATCCTAGTTCTGTGCAGAATCTAGAATGCGCATTCTGTGTAATTGGATAGTTTTTGGCTTACTAAACCACGCTAATCTAGATATGAAAACATCGTAATAAAATCCTCTACAAACAGGTATAGGGTTTCTTACAAGGTTTCCATCTTAAAAAAATACATCTCGAAGGAAAAGAAAAATGTCCAAAAGGGATTTAGTTTATTTGTAACCTGTCATCGTCATACGAAAAATTTAATTGTGATGAGTAAATAAAAATTTTACCACGATATAAGAACAACCTGTATAATAAAGCTACATCTAAAATGGATGCCGTATAAGTTCACATTGTACTCAGTACGAATCCTGGTCATTTGTTGCCTACATGTTACCATCTATACTTTTAATTGGCAGTTGTGAATCTATCCCTGCGAGCGACAGACATGCTGATGTGTGGGACAAGTTCATATGGGACTATATATCATTGTGAAATACGTTGCATTGTTCTGTACCAAGATTTAGTTTATACGCTGGTTCTGTTAAGAGACATGATTTAAAAGTATTTACTAGTGAATTTGTTAGAATGATTGATTCAATAGGACAGCAATGTCTCGGTACCCATATTTTCATATGGGTATTGAGACATTGCTGTCCTATTGATTAATATTCCAATTTCTAATTTTTACCATATTATATTCCAACAACACTGTTTCCTTTTTAATTATTGAATTTAAAGGCTCCAAAAAGCTCAAAATTATCCCAGCTTTTAAACTTCCCATGACCCCTCATCATCTTTTTCTTTTTCATATTTTTACGAAGTTTTTATAACGGAGCGATAAATATTCTCAATCATTCATCTTTAGAGTAAAAATTTAAATCTAGAATGGAATATACACCTTAAATTAATAGCACCATTTTTCTTCGAAGGTTAATGTGAAAAGTTTAATGCAGTATTCTCACACACACATATAAACAATAAACCCCACACAAACAGGTTTGTTAAGTAAATCAATAAGGAATTTTATGTGCTAACGTTTTTCTGCCTCAGTAATTACCTGAAACATTGCAAAAAGAATGCGTCTTTGTAGTTTATATGCCGACTGTGAGCTCTTATTTGTACTTTCATTTCGTGACTTGCTTGCTGACTTGTTTATAGGTCGGTCTAATTATTTACTTGATTACTTCTAGTACTTCATACATTCATATTCAAAAATTACGTTCTATACTTATTATTTCCTACTGTTTATACCCAAACGGCTTTATTACATGCAAGGGTAGGTGCCATTTTTTTGTTTGGAACCTCATAATTTAGGGCGCAAACCTGCCATTTACAAACACTGAATAATGAATTGGTGCTCTTGAAATTTTTCATTATTACCATGATTTACTGTCAGTGAAAACCTAACAACGACGAACAATTCCGAAATCCATTCAATTATTCAAACTTTTAATTAATATTAATAGAGCTTTTACTTTGTAAAGAAAGAAAACTGAAGGCACAGATAAAAACTCCTTAGAAATCTGAGTTACCCACAGCTGTGGACAGTAAATTAATGCGAAAACAATAAAGCGTCGCGGCACGGCTGTACAGTCCGAAAATAGACAACCAAGAGCTGCGAATAAAAATTTATTCCAAATGGTTATTAGTGTCCGTGAACCAAAGTAGGTTGGATGATTCCATGGTGTGGGTGAGCTACTCCGTAATAAACGGCAGAACAAAAGAGAGAGGAAATTAAACGAAACTAAAAAGAAGTCGGTCGTGCCAACATCTAGGGGTGGAATTTTAGGGGTGCTCACAGTTCAGGCTAAAAAAACTAAATGAAGATTCGCCGTTCGATTCTGTTTACATTCTGAGAGCGACAGGTACCTTATTTGTTTTACATATCGGTATAGCTTTATAAAAGCGTTAATATATTCAGAGCAATTTCGTGAGTTCAATGAAATTTTGATAAAAAATATTCTTCAAATTTTTCTTGCAAATTAATTCAGAGTACGCAGGTGTTGTGATAAGGAAATTTACTTCTCGTAAATTGGAAATATTATAAGCTTGAAAATCAGTGAAAAATACTTATTATATTTAATGTTGCAATAACATACCTTTGGGAAGGGGTTCTATGACAACTTTAACCCCGTCGACAGCACCTAATCCAGCAAAGATCCACAGTAGAGCCATAGCGCTCCGTGTTTTACGCATGAGTTCATCCATTTTGTTTTAGTTCAGTCCTTATGTTCCATTGCAGATAAAACCTGTAAAAGAAATATATATTTAAAGCATCTCTTTTTGGAAGAGATTACAAAAAATCTTTATTGGAAGGAAATGATGTTTTCATAAAATATGGATGGATAAATTTAAAGCTACTTATGCAAACACCAATTAAAAATAGGCACAGACTAAACTTAATTTACTCTTTTCTTTCATTTAACTCTTTGATTGTGAATCAGATATAATTTGGTATTAAATAATCTTTATATTGTTAAAATTACGACAAATATAACCAAATGCCCTACCGGAGTAGGGGAAAGTTTATGCCGAATATTGGGTGAATATAAGATAGATATTCCGTATCTAATAACCAACTTCATTTTAGAAAATGAAACTATGCTATATCTAAATATTTTACTCTGTACATTCTCATTAAATATGCAAATAAATAATAAAATAAAATATTATCGGATCAAAGGTGGTATCACCCGCATTTTAATGTTATATTGACAAGATCCAATCCAAGTCCCAAATCCAATCCTTCAACTTTTGAAGTGAGTTTGCCTAATATCTAGCGCCTTTGCATTTATGAATAATAACTGAAAAAAGTTAAACTCACAAATCCTCTTCCATCTGAATATTGTATGATTCTAAAGATAACGCGATAAAGGAAAGAGAATTCTTTCTTTTTTATATAATAACGCTGCCGTGTTTATTCTTCAACGACAAAGTTTGTAAGGTGGATTAAAATTGTTATGAACCTAGATGGTGTTTTATATCTTTTGAGATTTATTACAGAATTTTAGATTAACCTACTTTGTGTTTTGTGAACTGTATCAATAATCTGGCAGGTAAAAAATTCCTGTGCCCATTGTTTTGGTACGTTTTTATGAGGACTTTTTATAGAGTTTTTATTTAAAATATGCTCATATTTTCAATACCGTCTCTGTGTATTACTATTTTTCAATTGACCACTACCAGGTCGTGGAACACTATAGGAATACCGTTATTGGAAACTTTGAACGCAAGTAGTATACAATCTCCTATTAAAACATCCTTTGTTAGTAGCATATATTCAACTGATGAGGAACAGAAAAGTCTACCGAAAAGAAAAAAAGTCGAAAGATAAATAATCGTTTTTTCTATTCTTTATTTTAGTAAAATGTTTATTATAAAGTAATGCGTCTAATTTCGATCAGTCGCTGATTGCTCTTATATTGTCAGCCACTATATTTATCTACCCATATAGCAACACAGTTATAAATGCTATTTTATAATTATACTCAAGCCAGAAGCTATATTTGCAACATATATCATTATTACCTGAGTGAAAACTACTAACGAAGCATTGTTATGGCTCGTTTGGAAAATAGCGTTATAGGAAAATAAACAAATCGATGCCTAAGTCTATTTACCAATTTATACTCGTGGTTTATTTTACTAGACAATGTAAGCCTTTAATGCTTGCTACATTTTTTTTTATCAGGCTGAGTGTAGAGATTTTTTCGTAGTTGTATGGCTTTGTAATTCTCTGAGGTGACAGAAAAAGAATAGAAGTGTCACCACCCCTTTTCCTCCCCAGGGCAAAAAAGCCAGCTAAGGGATATTGTACATAAATGACATCTTCTATGAGAGACTGAAAACTCGGAAATAAACCCTATACTAACACGCCTGGTTAGCGCAGCACAGTAGACCATTATCCCTCCCAAAACGGAGGAGACCCGTGCCCAACGGTGGGACGTTTATAGGCTAGAGAAAGATGGCTTAGTAAATTTACTCTGTATTAGTAATATGTAGTGCTTTAATGCTAGTTACAAAGAACACAATAACAAAGTTTTTCACAATAATAGAGATAGTAAGAATAATGGTAATAGAGACATTCTTAAACATATTCTTAACAAGGCTTAGCAGGGTCGTAATATTGCCGATAGATCTGGTCTATAAATCAAAAATTAACTAGATTAAAAAAAATCTTTGGTTGTAGTTTTAAGTATCCTGATTGGATGTCCTATCTATTTAGAGCGTTCACAGCGTCAAATTAAGTATCGTCTTTATTCATTCACGTGATAAGTAAGCCTTAGCTATACAAGGAGACTCTAATTACTGCAGTAGGCGTGGCCTCCCGGTCGTCACCTGATTAAGGCATCAAAGATTCGTGTGCTAGGTCGTAATCATTTGGTCCTTACCGTAAGGCCTTTAGACTAAGAATTATTAATTGCAGCTTCATCACGTTTCATACTTTTTACATGATACTGAATTAGTTATACATAATTAAACACCGGTTCTATAAAATTTCGACTTATTCTGTATATCAAGACGTTTGAAGTCACAAAAAAGTTTAAATGTTGTATGGATTTTTAAATGTATAGTTTAAGTACAGTATTTTTTTCGTTTAAGTGGCTCTATTTTTGTAAACTTTTAGATTTAGCATACTGATAAGCTAAATCTAAAAGTTTACAAACATAGTTAAGTTCTCAAATGCTTATTAATTGTTATAATATAAAATTGTACCTATTGGGTTTACCTGTAAAGATATTGTAAATGTTTTATAATAAATAAAAAAAAAAGTTTATAATTTGAGTGATTTATTTTCTGGTAGAATTTGAACATTAGCTCATCATCGCCTTTTTTGGGAGACCTGTGGCTGTGTTCAAAAGTGAACGTGAAATATTAGTGAATGGGAAAATGCACTTGAATAAGTCTTAAATTATTTATCTTCATTTAAATAAGTTTATCTTCATATTATATGTAGTATTTATGACTCTGAATCTTATACGCCAAATATTTAAGATG
The DNA here is from genome assembly GCA_916999025.1 of Orgyia antiqua. NCBI lineage: Eukaryota > Metazoa > Arthropoda > Insecta > Lepidoptera > Erebidae > Orgyia > Orgyia antiqua. Next base: position 7,562,325 of record OU779869.1, read on the forward strand.
CAACAAAAAAGGTAAAAAGATGGAACATTTAATATTAATAGCAACTCGTTTTAGCTTGAACGTTCGCCTTAGGTAAACTGTACCGGAGTTTCGTCGTTCATAGCACCTTGTTCTCTTCAAATCCTATATAATAATGAGACAAGCTCCGGTCCCTTTGAGGAAATTTTTAATGAAACACCCTAGAAAAGTTATAAAAGCCTCGTCTATCTTTTAAAAAGTAATTGAGCCTGGCAGAGAGCCGCTTTTCAAATGATTTGCGGGGTTTGTTTTACAATCATTGCGAAAAGTTAGTAACTTTATACATTAATTTCGTAATCAGTATACGAACAAATATTTTGATGGGGTAAAATGTAAAATTGTTCTAATTTATCAATACAGAGCTTCGATAATAAAGCTATGTTATTTATTTATATTAACTTGTTCTTTAATTTATTTACATACATTGGAAAGATATGTAAATTAATAACTAAATAAATATTAATGTAGACCAGAGGATATTATATGACTTTGGTCCCAACCTAAGCTTTTATGCTTGGATTATGGGTACCAGATTACGGATAGACCACATCAATTACTTTTCTTTTGGTAAACACATACTTATACATAGAAAACATCCAATTGTTAAGGTTGTACTTATGAAACTTCTTTTGGAATATTGATCTAATTTATAATTATATATTTTAGTATTAAAAGCACCCCCTATTATATAAAATGTATTGCCCATATGGTATAATAAATTTTTAGTAAATTTCAGAATACCTAAACAGAAGCAGAATATTAACAGAACATTTCTCAATCTATATTTTGTGAAATAAAAGCAATAATTATGCATATTAAATAATCCCACCGCCTATAGTTTGGCGTATTCAACTGGCTAACGAATAAGTAAACATTACCACCATGGTGACTGCAAAGTCTCCGAAACGTCGGGCCAAAATTTAAACCAAATATACGCGTCTAAATCCGTAAAAAGTAGTTTTATTTAAACAGATGAGTCGCGTAAGTGTTAGAAAATATTACCACAATAGTTTTCATATATTTCAATTCTTTTTCCCCCTCAACGACAAGAAGTTTTTGCGCAATAGTGTTATAAAAATTAGTGAAATTACTATTAATGGGGTTGTAGAAAAAGCAATTATGCCCTTGGCGAGTCATTAAACATACTTAGAATGCTCGCTGCACTACGAGTCTCGAGTTATTGCCGTGTGAATTGCACCTCATAATATTTTCATCAAATTTCTTTTTTAAAATCTGTTTGGAGTAGTAATCTTTGTACAAAAATAGTTAGTTTTTAATCATCTGTTAATTACTATTAGAGTTATCTTTATCAGTATAAAAAAAAATACTTCAATGTCATCACCCGGTATACCTACTTGAAAAGGGTCAAGTGCGTAGCACATACAACCGCAGGGCATGTATGACCAGATTTATGAGTGTGCATGAAGCCAAGGAAGTGTGTTTGGATCTTAGTAGATGGCACTCTATAGTCTCTGCCTACTACCATAGGAAAAAGGCGTGATGTTAAGATGATGATTAATTTAACTAAATAGTGACATAAAATGTAATTTCATATACAGATCTTATTAGACTCTAACTTCTTGATTTGTTTAAAAATCGCTAGTCAAAAGTCGCGATAACTGAAAATCCTTGTTTAACCATACATTATACACCATTGATGTAATTTAAATATCTCTCTATCTCGAGGCCATTAACGTCCTACTATCAGGTATCCTACTATCCTACGCTTTGAGAGGAAATGGGGTAGTGACATAGATATTCATAATCCGTCACAACATGGATACTTTAAACATAATAAAGATTAATTTAATTGCTATGCTTACAATACAGTCGACAATTCAAGATAATAAGTATTATGATTTACCATTATACACAAGAACGAAAAGTTCCTTTGTCAACTTATTGACGCCATAAAAGTGAAGCTATAACGATAGCCGCCTTATTCTCGGCAAATAATCGAACGACGGCTTACAACCAGATAGTCTGTTGAAGACAAAAGAATATTTTCTAGCCTATTATCAAAATTATAGACGGCCGGGAGTAAGAAAGACAATGCTCCTACTCTCAGTCTTATTTTAATTGCGAGTCCCCGAAGCTTTATTTCGTTTTATGATCAAGATTAAACCTGCTATATTATTTCAAACTCATAAGAATAAAGATAAATTTTAATAAAGTAACAAACGGATTATCTATAAAATTTTAAAAATGACTATCAATGATCGAATGAAGTATCAATACACAGCCAAAACAACATACTATGAAGACCTGAAAGATTGCGTGGTGTGATTTTTCTCTCCGTAGACGAGCAACTTCACTTTACTTCCTTGGCTTCATCCACACTCATACATCTGGAGGTTTGTTTGTCAGCCCGACATTTAATATTTTTATATTGTCATCTTTCTCTAATATATAAAATTCACGTGTCACAGTGTTAGTTACCGTACTCCTCCGAAACGGCTTGACCGATTCTTCTCAAATTTTGCATACATATTCAGTAGGTCTGAGAATCGGCCAACATCTATTTTTCAAACTTTTTTTTTTAGTATGGCAAAACAACGTTTGCCGGGTCAGCTAGTAGAGTTATAAAAGTCAATTTTTAGGTTAAAGTCGCTGGCTAAAAAATCTAGTTAAGTACTTATGTGTTTTAATATTTTCTGAAAAAAAATTTACTTATAAAATAGGTTCTCAAAACTAATATATTAGTCAAAAACATTTACTCTATGTATTAATAGAGGTAAGCAGCTGTGTGGGTGATTGCACGTGGAACCGACAGGGTTCTTTGTACAAAGAAATCCAGTGGGCTTGACGTGTCGCTACAAAGTGCTTGATATAGGGGCAGAATATACATAGAACAACCATAGCAACAGTGGAAATTGAATTACAGTGCATGGAACTAGAATCAAATAAGTATTAGAATTTATATTCATCTGTGCAAAATTTGTATGAAGGAATAACTGTATAAAAAAATTTGTCTAACTATTGATTTTATGATTATTGTTTTTAGAAATAAAACAGAAAAAAAAGCCTATTAAATTCTTTCGTGTATGTTGTTTAGATTTTTGGACCTTACTCAATGTGTTGGGCTTTACTGGACTCTTATAACTCAGGGATATAAAAAAGATGTTGACCGAGTCTCAGACCTACCTATCAAATATACCTACAATTTAAAAAAAATTTAAAAGTCGGTCGAGCCGTTTGGAACGAACACTGCGACTCGCCAAATTTATATGCGATCAAGTATTGAATACAATAGTTAACATACATAAACATAACTTATATACCAAGCAACTGTAAGATCGATCCTGCCGCTAATTCCCAATTAAGTTATAATATAATAAATACATTTGACACATAATTTATTAAACAAACTACTATTTTGCAAGAAGCCATTATATTCCGACAAAGCTGATTTAATTCCATCGACATATTTTTGCCATTCATAACCGATACCGTATAGGAAAAGCTGATAAACCTATAAACGGATTAATATGAAATATTGGTGAACAGCAACATAAGTAAGAGGAAATATCGACTTTTGGCTTCCTTTGGGAAAATCCAAACAAAATTAACGTTGTGGTGATGCAACAACGAGATATTATTATATTCGTAAGCTGCGAGAAATATAAGTGTATTTTTAGAGTTCCATGCCAAAAAGTAAAACAGGATCCTAATACTGAGACTTCGCTGTCCATCCATCCATCTGCCACCGGCTATAATCGCTGAAACGATGATAACTAGTGGACTGATTTTTTCATATTTTATATACCTATACTTATACACCATAGTTGATGCCATGATAACAAATACTTATGGTCAACATTTTCATGCCCGTATCCAGTTTTTTGGGGTCGGGAATGTAAAGAATATAATAATATAATGATAATAATGTTACAGAACCCATCGTAAGTACTTGACTGGTTTTGGCATTCTAATTACAAACATTTTTGGTAATAGATAGGAAATATTTTGTAAGTGTTGCTTTTGTGTTTGTGTAGTTGGTAAATAAAAGTTTATATTTAAGTTTATTTTCGTACTTTTTGTTATTTTTATTGTATAACTAGGTAGCTGAAGCCAGCTCCATACGCGTGGAATTTTTGATCCTTCTATATTTTGTCACCGTTTAAACCTTCCCTGGACTTTCATGAGTACTTCAAGACCAAAATCACCAAAATCGAAACAGCAGCAGCGCAGAGTTTTAGCGAGACTAACGAACAGCAATTGATTTTTATATTTAAGAAAAGAGAGGATACCAAAATAGCTTCGTGCATTTTTCTACGTACGAAGTTTTCATACGAAGCTTTAGATTGCAGTGGCGTGCACTCTATACAAGCACATAAGCGCTGCTTTACTTGCCATTCACAGATATTTTAATAAAACGTTCGTATGTTTTAGATGACTTTATTCATTTATTTACTATTAATTAAACAAAATATTATAACTTAAAAACGCCTACCTAATAATTCATAAATAGCACCAATATGTGCTTGCAAATTGTTTTTTGCCAGGCGTTTGGCGAAGGAATAATATTAGCGTAGCTAGCAAGCTCGACATCGCCCGCCTGCCATGAGTTCATATGTGTGTAGAAATTTTGGTGTCCGTGCACAGTTCGCAAACGCACACAGGCTTACATATCCAAGACAATTTACACTGAAAATCCTGCGGCCTGCTTTAGCGATCGGATGTTATCGCGAGTATTCGGCAATGTTCGTTCGTTACTTAGTCGGAAGTCTAATAAATCACGTATGCATTTTTGTTTAGTAAGGTTTAATTTATTTAAATAGCAGAAATATTTTGGTTCGACGGAGGCCATTTTACTTTTTCGTGTGATTCATTGAACTGTTTAATATTGAGTTTCTTTAATTTAATAATTGTATGGATTTTCGTTTGTTGATTTTAAAATGTTATTTGATTGTGAAATGTGTGTTGATAGTGTGTGTTTGTTAAAAATTAAAAATAACAAGTTCAACAACTAAGCCAGCAAAAAGGTAGGTAATGGTGCCTATTCTATGTGCAGAACTAAACTTAACCATTCACACGTTCAAGGATACTTTGATATTCAAAAAAAAAAGGGCAATTTACGTCCAAGGTTACTTTTATATCCATAGCGACATATTTTATAAAACCGACATCTATGGACAAATTGCGTTATTTTTTGCGTCTATAAGTTGTGTAATAGATAGCTGATGAATTACTTCACAATCCATAATCACTAGATGGCAGTTTTTATCTTCAGTCCACTTTACGCTTTGTGTTTAGTAAACAAGTGGTTTTGAAGTTGCAGCGGATTGTCGTAAGTAGTTTAGTTTTATTTATGAGTTCATAGATTATTAATATTATTATACATCAAGATAAACTAGATGATTTGTGCTTTATAATTAAGTATACATATAGCATACATATCACAGTTTTAAGAGTAAAATCGAGTTATATTTTGAATTGTTATGTTTTCTCCTCTGTCCTCTTCTGTTCTCATTTTTAATACTTTAAAATAAATTTTCAGATCTTAAAAAATAGATAGATTTCATCTGTAGTCTTCTAGTAATTTTTCGTAGTATTTGTCTTCACTCTAGGTATTATAGATAAGAAGCTATAAAGGTTTTTTGTTGCAACATGCGAGCGCGGTACCGATCGAATCAGCGCCACGCGTAGCTGGACGGACAACGGTATAATAGGTATTTAGGTCGGGACGTGGGAATGGTTATCTTAAGGGCCTACATCAATATTATCGTATATCATCGCCGACACGTACATATTAACACAGCCAGTAGGCACAGAAAATGAAGAATTAGGGATACTTTTCCTATTTACTCAAAATCTACTAAATATATTTTAATTCTGATTTACGTGTTTCTATATATAATAGTTACTTATGTTTCTAAAGTTATTTCATTAGTTAATACGCGATAATAGACCGACAAATGAAAAAAATAAGAAATGAGAGAGGTATTTTCGCTAAGATTTTCTATCGAGAAAACTTTTTTCAATCGCGTTTCTGAGTTTATGCGATCCTAGATCATATATTGAAAAAACATATACCTACTTAAAAATTAGAGCTCTAGCCATTCAATCTAAAGAAACAATGAAAACTTCGTACATAGAAAAATGCACGAAGCTATTTTGGTATCCTCTTAACTAAAAAATGAAAACAGCTATTGCTGTATCTTAAATGTTTCGCTATTTTTTTGCACACATTTATATGTTAAAATGTATGAAATGTTAAAAGTTATGAAACGTATGTACATACGTACAATACGTACATGTACGTATGTATGTACGTACGTAGTTATTGTTTAGTAATTCTAGTACAGTGTGGACTGATTCGGGATATTCAGATTTAAATTTGTTCTGTTGGCATGGTTTCCGACTTAGAGATCCGTCGCGTGGCTATGCTAAAAATCTATAAAAGAAAAAGTTTTTGTGACTGCCTACCCTACGTTAAATAGCAGTGCACGCCGCTGTTAGATTGAATGGCTAGAGCTCTAATTTTTAAGTATATGTTTTTTCAATATATGATCTAGGATCGCATAAACTCAGAAACGCAATTGAAAAAAGTTTTCTCGATAGAAAATCTTAGCGAAACAACCTCTCTCATTTTTTATTTTTTTCATTTGTCGGTCTATTATCGCGTATTAACTAATGAAATAACTTTAAAAACATAAGTAACTATTATATATTATATACAAACACGTAAATCAGAATTAAAATATATTTTGTAGATTTTGAGTAAACAAAAAAATATCCCTAATTCTTCATTTTCTATACCTACTAGCTGTGTTAATATGCACATGTCGACGATAATATTGATGTAGGCCCTTAATTACGTGTGAGTGTTAAAAAACAACAAATACACGTAATTATCATCATCCAGAAAAAAAAGATGAATTCTAAAAATCTACATTTGATTTATCAGTGTTAAGAATACATAGGTTAGCGAGTGGAATTTCAATGATGGCTCACCGTAATTTATGGACTATTACCAGCTTTAAGCTCTCTACGTTACTTTTGCATATGATTTTGCGACGTACTAAATCACCCCAACGCAACCCTTGGGAGCTGGTAAAAGCTAGAGGATCAGTACAAAAAGAGCATGTTAGTGGTTGGAATATATTGCAAATATGCATCCATATTGTTATATATATTATATGTATTACTAAAGTACGGTTCCTTCGCATTATAAAATACCCTATGTACTTTCTCAAGCTATAAACTATCTGTTGCAATTAAATCGATTCAGTAGTTGTGGCGTGAAAGCGAGATAGTTATTCACATAGTGCTATTTTCGCATTTATAAAGATAAAAATGTAAAAAAAAATTGATATTTGTAAAAATAGAAATGTTTTATAGAGGTCCATAAGACCGTTCTTGTGGTATAGTGAATAATATAACTGCAAAGTATACTTAGTTAATAATGAATAAAAAATATTTCGACTGCTAGCAAAAGAGAGAATCTTCCGCGAGATTCTTGACAGTGACGTGCCACAACTTTGGCACAATGCATAACATCGCCATTCCACAGTGCTACCAATTCTACTAGACAGGCAGATAACAGCATGCCAAGTACAAAAGAAAACAGTTCGATAGAATGGCGGATACATAAAACATTGCAGTGAGACGTCAGGTCTATTATTTTTGCATTTTAATTTAGTTTTCCTGACCAACGATCCGCAATCGCAGAGATTCAATTGTATTTTTAAAAACTGTACATACTGAAATATTGTTTAACTAAGCTTTAATGTCTTTACTTGTAAAACAAAATCTCTATTTTTGTCTGTATGTATGTCGCAATGTGATCTTATATCTGCCAAACTAACTAAGCAACAGATTTTGATGCGGTTTTTTATGGAGAATGTGGTTCAAATGTGGTTGGCGTATATTAAATTTTCACATATCACACGTACTAAGTTGCGGGCTACATGTAGTAAGTAATATAGCCACTATTCAGTTTAGAACTAAGAAATCGAATGAAAAGAGGCTACAACGTTATGCGTGTAACAAGTAATAGCAAAAACAGTCTCGAAAACATGAGTTTATTTTTTATGGACATTATACATAACATCCTCTAGTCCCAAACTAAGCTTAGAAGTATATTGCTCTAAGGAAATAAAAAATATAGGGCCTAATATAAGGCCTAATTTTAGGCACCTATAGTATAATATTTATAGTTATAACATCCACAGGAAAAAATCTACACTGACTGCAGCAACATGAAACTTGCATATAACTTCGATATGTATGTATGTATCTTTAGCTATATTACGCTGAAAATAAGCTGCGAATTTTCACACCCTCGCTTTTAATGGTCTGGTTAATGGAACGTTAGCATAAAAATACCAACGACAATATTAAAAAAAAATTAAAGTCTAGAAAGTTATGCCATGTAGACAGTTATTTTTTTGCTGACAGTACCTACATAAAGAAAAAAGATGACAAACTAATTTTATTTGTTATATTATTTTAAAAGGCAATTTAAAGTCATTTTGAGTTTGATGAAATTAAAACAGTATTGTGTCATATTTTAGTAGATTTATTAATACAGTTAAATTGTGGATCATTTTTTCTAACGGTACTATCTAATTTCCCAAGCCAACTTCGGTGGCTGGCGCCTCTCACAATCTACAAAGTAGCGAAAGTGGCGCAAAGTGCTCACCGCACCGCGCAGACAATCCGACCTACCCATTGTTGTCTTTGATTTAGCCACGACATACATAAGTCTATGTATTTCCAACTGACACACACAAATAAATGCAGTCGTAAAACTCTTGCCACATCTTAACAAACAAATATAACGCAACATAGAACTATGAACATTTAATATGACATCAATTAATTCTATGGTCAATAGAATCAGGCCTCCCAAACTCACGACGAGTTTTATAGAAATATCATTTGAAAATTAATAAAAAATACCAATGGCCCAAAATCACTCGAGATTAAACGACAAAACGTCGGGACATTTTCATTTCATCACGTCATTCGTATTAACTTAGAGAGCTACCTAAATATGCACGCAATTTTCATCCATTCCATTCCTAATGACTTTCACTGACACGGCGCAAAACCCCTCATTTTACACTTTGACGCGTTCACTTACGCCTAGTCCTGTCGCGATGACATTTTCCAATGGAAGCAAAATAGAACAAAATCAGAAATGCCAGTTTTGTGCTTTTAAATAAAGTCTATATTTGAATAGAGAAATGCTTCGAGCCGGGTGACTTTTGTCTATTCTGAGTCTTCAAGGATAAAGTATAATTTATGCTGGAAGTAATAAAGCTCAAATCAACAGAACTACTACGAAAACTGAGCTTTGTATTGTTTATTTTACGACTATAAATACTATGACAATAAGCAATAGTTATGGCTGTTTTACTTCGGTTTTACGCTGTCAGATCGTTTTGTCTGTCGGTAATATGAAACTTGGTTCGCACCTCGAAACAACAGAGCCTTACCTTTTTTTCACACTTTATGAAAATATATTTCTGTAGGCATGAATGTGTATCCGCGGGTGTTGAGTTTCATGTTATTAGTGTAATAGAACGTTACGTAGTAAACGTTTTACATTACCTAATGTTTTATTAATACGAGCATGCTACAACGTTGCGGCATTATTTGGAAGTTGTTTAAGTATAGACGTACTCCTGTTTAATAGTATTTTAAAACTTTCTCTACCACTTATATAATCTACCACAGTTAACAGTTTCCTGAATACATTTCAGTTCTATAAAATAATAATGGAGCTACTCAGAAATACTTAGCGCAGGTCAATATTCGACGTGCCGCTATCACGTGCCTTACATTCCTTTACCAACTATGAAATATGAAGTTAGAGAGACTGTGGATTAATTTGATCGACTATAAACTGTTATGAGAAAATTCGAAAATTATTCCTCGTAATACGATATTGGATAGTGGATACATAATAGTTACAGTTATAATAAGTTTTTCCATTGGACTACAGTATGAGGCTCTTCAAAAATGGGATTAAAAGATTTCTGCAGGGTCGGCGACGCGCGAGTGACACCTCTGGTGTTGCAAGCGTCCATAGGCTACGGTAACTGCTTACCGTCAGGCAGGCCGTTAGCTTGTTTGCCACCTAAGTGGTATAAAAAAAAAGTATAGATACCATATTTCAGTTATTTAAAGACCACTGCTGCTTAGGCAAAACCTTAAATTAACTAAAACAAAACTCACTAAGGTGTATTAGGAATCGACGTTACAATTTAAATTAACTAAAATCGTTCTAAATTCTGTTATTGGCTCTATCAATATTCATGTTTTAGTTAACTTGTGGAAGTAGAATTAGAAACATTATCACATAAAACTTGCAGAGATTACCTCACGAGATTAATTTAAAAATGTTATATAGAATAATGGGTTAGATTCAACCCTGATTTACGACAAGGGTAGTAAAAAGCAGTATTGCCCGAGGTGATGCCTGTCATGTGGGAGACATTCCCCTTTACCGGTCTACTCTCTTGTACAACATGCTTTCACACTTTTGGGTATTCGAAATGGCAGGGGAAAAAGTTGGCCTATGAGAAAACTTTATAAATTCAACAAAATGTTTATTGTTAGAATATTTCATTTGGCTCGTTCGTACTCAACTGACCGCTGCTAATGGACTTAGGGTTTTGTTCGGACATAACGTATCTTGGTCGGATTCCTATTTGTAAAAGGATTTCTTATTTATGATTCAGGCTCTGAAGTATTCTCGTAATAAACATGTTATTGAATCGTTAAAATAACTTTTTACGCAGAAGCAAGGTTTGCAAACGCTAATTTTGTCATAGTCTTGGGTGGTGAAATATTTTATTTATTTTTATTTTTATTAAATTAAATGTTATTTAAATTTAATATAATAAAGTTTCTATAATGCTAGTTTTGCAATTTTACTGGCTTACATACTAACCAGATCATTTCACCACCCATCAATACCATACATCAATACCAAAGACAAAATTTTATCCTCAGAAATTACCATTTAAAAATCCTTACGAATAAGTCAATCCTTTTTACAGGGGTATAGTAAGTAATTATACGAGAATTTTATACATTGAATAGGACAGTGGGCGTATCATTGTAATAACGAAAACACGTCTTGAAAGAAGGTGGATTCAAAAGCGTCAGCGTTTTTAGAAAAAGAAAAAAAAAAACAGTAATATACTAATTTTTTTCATCTGAGCTCACTTTGTACTTCAGTAGAATAGAGACCCGAAGGATTAGTCAAATATATGAGGAGTGTTATAATATGTATGTATGTAGAAACACATAAATGAAAACATGTAAAATTGTAAGGCTGATGTGAGTCAAATATTTTTTGTTACGCTCTTGAGAAATCAGACAAGATATATCGCCATGTGCACAAACTGTGAAATAAGCTTTTTCTTTCAAAAACATATTTTCATATTGCATTGTAGAGATTATTTTAGTAATATATTTCATAACCGCTTTGGTTACTGTTAAAATCAATCATAATTTAGTTCTTTCAGTAGATTCGTGTAAAAACGAGTACCTAACCATACAAAAGTAGGATATAGGTACTCGGTATACTCTCTCTCTCCAGCCCATTTACGTCCCACTGTTGGGCACGGGCTTCCTCCACTTTGGTAGGGATTATGACTGTGCCGCGCTGACCAGGCGTATTGGCACAAGGTTTATTTTCGAGTTTTCCGTCTTTCACAAAGGATGTTTCGGTGTGCAATATCCCTTAGCTGACTTTTAAAGCCCTTGGGAGGAGATGGGATGGTGACACTTGTATTCTTAATCCGTCACCACACGGAGACACTCGTTTATACTACCTTAGTGATATTATTAAAAATGCTGAAAAGAGAGACAAACACAAAAAGTAATACACTTTTTGTGTTTGTCTCTCTTTCACACTATAACTGAAATAAACACCAAGACAGAAATGTCCAGTTTAGTAAAAAAAAAGTTCAGTTTATTTAAAAAAGCTAATAACAGAAGTATTCAGTTTACTAATAAAGAAATAGTTGAACTACACATTGTTTTAGTTTACAGAGACAAAACTTTACAATACATAACAAAATTGCTTTGCTAATTCACTATAAAAATATAGTATTCGAAAACAATTATGTTGTTTGTTGCTTAAACTAACCACATTGTTTTGAAATTTTTATTATACCCTAGATAGTATCGTTAATTAAAATACACATAAGTAATATTTACTTATAATAAAACAAAGTCGTTATTTGTGTATGTAAGTCCCTATATCTTCAAAACTACGTCATGGATTTTGATGCGGCTTTTTTATAAAGAGAGTAGTTCAAAAGGATAGCTTTTTTGTATAATTTTGTTAAGGTTTGGCTTTAACACGTGTACGAAGTTACTGGCAATAACTAGTTGTTTATAAAACTGTTATATTCATTTGAAGTTGCTTTCAGGTACAAAACAGGTTCGAAAGTTTAAAATTGGAACGAATCAAAAAATTTTCATTCAGCACACTACTAGACTGGGCTGTTAGGCATTCTAAGGAATTTTATACATTCCTTCTAAGGAAATATAATAATATTATTCTCAGATAATTCTAATTCTTCTAATGGAAAACTAAAGATGTTATAAAGCTTAAATTATATATTTATTTATTTATTTACACTTTATGCTTAAACTATGCAAAGGCGGTCTTAATGCCTAAGGCATTTTCTACCAGTCAACCATAGGGTGGCGCAGAAAAAGGGAAGGTAGAAGTGTAACAAATAAAGCTAGATTATCAAAGATTATAGTTGTTAAAGACTTATTGACATAGATAAATCCTATAAAGAGTACATTACATACACATACATAGAGATACACGTAAATCAATACAATTAAACAGATACATACATACATACACAGATATATACGTACATTACACATACCATAAATACATATAATACAGGTGCTTAAATACAGATAGATAGTAGTATAGTAGCTTCATAGACTCAGATGTGGATGCAGCTAAACGTGAGGTTGTGTCGATATACGGTATATATTACATTGTAAGTAATACATTTTGTTAAACAACCCGTACAAAATACGCATTTGAAAACAACAACGAAATTGAATAGGTTCAAGAATTCATGTAATCCCATTAATCATTGTTGAAATTTAATACATTGACACGTTACCAAGAGCTTAGAGAGTGGGGTTGGCCGTTTATCGGCATTCCATGAATTTTATGTTTCAGTTTGTATAGACAGACGTGGGAGGCGGGATAGTTTGAATATCACTTAGATATTCGAATATGCAGATGGGCTATCCGCATTCCGTCTATATCTATGTACACTATTGTACACACCTTAGTTTGTTAGCATTCCAGATAGGATGTTTATACATCTTGGCATCGGAATTATGTAAAATAAACGTGGAATACTCAGTCTAATATGTTAGAACTTCTTCTTCTTCTTCCTGCCCTTATTTCAAATTGGTTGGGGTCGGCGCGGTATGTTTTTTTCCTTCCAATAATAAATAATAAATATTCATGGATATTTCACACAACGTCCTCTGGTCCCAAGCTAAGCTTTATATGCTTGAGTTATGGGTACCAGAATACGGATAGAATACATATACTACTTTTCTTTTGTAAATACATACTTATAATACATAGTAAACACCCAGACGCAGTACAAACATTTGTATGACAATTAAAAACATCACACAAATATTTGTCCTGACCGGGAATCGAACCCGAGACCACGTGAACGGCAGTCCGTTATATGAACCACTAGACCACGAGGCCCGTCATTCTCATCATTTCCAATCTCTTCTATCAGCCGTCATATTTGCATCAACTCCTTTTTCTTTCATATCGTCTCCCACATTCCATCCATATTTTCTTTGCTCTTCCTCTCCTATTTATTAAGACGCATCTACTATACATGTTGTTATTATTAGGCCTCAAACGTCTTTTGTGTTAGTAGGTTTCTTAGTTTTATTATTAACACGCTTTTATTAGCTCGTTAAATATCTATGAATGTATTAATATATGTTACGGAATCTTTGAAAGTGATATTCACCCACTTGTAGTAGTCCGATTGATCTAAAATCTTGCACACTTAACAAGGACTAATTACAATGTAATGCAATAATTTAAAGAATATTTAGGATTTCCAAGTGTGTTTTTTTTTAGTTTTTGAACTAAGCACATTATTTTTTTCAGAAGATACAAGTTTCTCGTGAAATGTATTCTTCACAAGATATACATTTTCAAACGAATATACTGATCTTAATTTTATGCCTAAGAAATCTGAAGGTACAGCTTGTAGTAAAATTTAAAATTAAAATACTATCAAACATTTGTTTCGAACAACAGATTAATATAGTTGAGTTTAATCATGAAATTTAACATTTGATATTGAAAATAAATATTTAATTTCTAATTCTAGTAAACTAACGTCGGTGAATTAAAGTAAGTGCTATATTCGAATTAGATTTCTGTCTATAACTAACTCAGTCTGAGTAATATAAAACTTTATTTATATTTATGAGCATTTCACCTTTCTGACGTGTTAACAAGATTATTCACAAAGTCTAATTTATAAGATGAAACTCAAAACTGAACATTGAACTCAGGCCAACCTCTTCTTACTGTGTATTCTTCGTAGAGGGCTCTTCTACAGCCCCTACGGGTATAGCATTTACAAACCTTTATAAAAAAAAAACAATTGGCTAAGTACGAGTTTGGCGTTTGTCATCAAAATTACATGTATCGTCAGCGTATTACAATTACATCGCTATAAGAAAATCATCACAAGATAAAATCAATCATAAAAATAGTAACTACTGTATACTCAGGATTATGAGTGGTACCAATTTCATTGTCATGGAAATTGGCAGCTTTTTTATAATTACCTGTGGTTTTTATTAATATTAACTATAAAACGTGTCACAAATATTCTCGCATTTGTTTACTAAAAATTTCAATTCATCAGTTTTATTTTTATAAACCAACTAAATTTTATTCACAAAAAGTAATAAAAATCAGAATCTATTTCTTCCCCAATGTTATTAGGTGTGTTAGAAAGAAAAATCTAATATAATAATATGCAGTTCAAAGAAAATACTGAGGAGGAATAGTAATACTTTCGAGTACTTTATAGATTTAAGCGCCACATTTTTAAGGCGACAAAACGTGACCGGCATCTTCGAACAGGCATTGTTCGGCTTTAACCAGTAGACCAGAGAGTTTTAGAAGTTTTTTGCTTCTGCATAAAAGCGAATTCACTTATTTGAGTTACTGCTACGTAATAAATTCAGAGTGGGGTGCTAATATAAGAAGATAACAATGAATAAAACCTTCCGTTTGTTGATTAAGTGACTTGTAAGCTTTAAAGACTTTTTTGCAAATTGCTAATGCTGAAAAAATGCTGTTCTTTATCTAAAATAATAAACGATGTTTTTAAAATTAATAAAAAGAAAGAAAATCTTGGACTTTCGACTTTAAGACATGGTTCTCTTAGAATCTTCATTACATCATACGAGTATCCTCGAACTAACTAATCCTATTATTATTTTTCAGTACCTATTTATTATTATTTTTTTATTTTATTTATATTCAGCCTCGTGGTTGAGTGGTTCATGTAACGGACTGCCGATCAAGAGGTCGTGGGTTCGATTCCCGCTTGGGACAATCATTTGTGTGATTTTTCTAATTGTCGTACTAATGTTTGTACTGCGTCTGGGTGTTTACTATGTATTATACTCGTAAGTATGTATTTACGAAAGAAAAGTAGTAGGTATATGTATTCTATCCGTATTCTGGTACCCAAAACACAAGCATATAAGCTTAGCTTGGGACCAGAGGACGTTGTGTGAAATGTCCATGAATATTTATTTTGTCTATCCAATCTAGTACTAAGATCTGGTATTAAAAATAGGATTAAAAACCGAGTTTACAAGCGGTTCATATTTTATTAAACAAACGATTGTACATCGCTCGTTGTGGTGAATCAACTAAATCAATTCTAGACAAGAATTGAATAGCGGGGCGTGTTGTACGTGGGTGCTAGGTCTACATAATTTATCCGTGTTAATCCCATTAACTTTTAATTTGATTAGGATTGTTTAACCCTGGTTTAGGCTACTTGAAATGTGAGCTGGTGGTGGTTTTACTTTTAATATATTTACAAGATGTCTGCGTGTTTATAGTTCTGATTTTAAAATGCTTGGATCATGGGTGTAATCAAGTGGATCAGTTTTTTAGAGACGTCTAGCTACTGCCCGCGACTTCGTACGCGTGGAATTTAGAAAATAAATGACATACGAGTATATAAACCATTAACGTAGCGCACGCTACGGCAGATCTCAAATATGGATAACCCCGTTTTATGCAACACATTTCACTGATGCTTTACTCCTATAGATCGCAATGTGATGATATGTAGCCTATAGCCCTCCTCAATAAATGTAGGTACTATCTAAAACAAAAATAATTTTTCAATCCGACCCCCGGGTACTGAGATTAGCGCGTTCAAACAAAAAAACTCTTCAGCTTTATAATATTGTACAGGTTTGTCTTTTTCCCGAAACTTCTGAAATAGTTGAGATGTAAATCTATACCTAATCAGATAAGAGTCAGCTAATAGAATGTAAGCAGAGATGAAAAACTCCAAACCAAACCAACCTCGAAGCAAATCAGCTTGGCATATCTTCCTGATGTGGAGGCCCGTGTTTAACCTCATGGTTGAGTGGTTCATGTAACGGACTGCCGACTTGTGTGATTTTTCTAATTGTCGTACAAATGTTTGTTCTGCGTCTGGGTGTTCCTATGTAATATAAGTATGTATTTACAAAAGAAAAGTAGTATATGTATTCTATCCTCATCATATTTATTTATTTATTAATATTTTTGAATTATTGACTGTATAATATTCTCAAAAACTTGCCCGACTCGTCTGTTTAAATTTTAGCCCGATGTTTCGGAGACTTTGCAGTCACCAGTCTCACCCGTGACCATGGTGACTGCAAAGTCTCCGAAACGTCGGGCTAAAAATTGAAACAAATACACGCGTCTTAATCCGTAAAATGTAGTTTTATTAACTGTATATTTTGTAATCCCAATTGATAAAATAATTTAACTTAGTTCTAAAACCTGCATGCAGCAGAGATCTATTTTAAACTAACTTTAAGCTTATTTGAACTCAGTATACACTAGCATTAATTTTTAATACATTCTATCTGGATTCGATCGCGAATGGTATTTAAAACGAGATAGGTTCTCTTCGGATGCAATGCACAGTTAGCAATCGCTAGATAATCTTTGTTTGATTTCAATTAACTGTTTCCACCTTCGTTTTTCCAAGTATTCAATTTAATTTTATTGTGATTATTGCATGTTCAAGATTGTTAATTGAGGTTAGGATAGCTCCTGAAAATTTATAGAATGAAATATAAACACATTCATATTTACAAATAGTGAGTCATATTTTTGACTACGTAGTTAAAAATACACAGTTCGCTTCCGAAAAAAAATTACTTAGACAAACTTGTACTGGTAGCTTGCATCCAATTATAATTTCCTAACTTATTGCAAAGTTAATAATCGATCCTTTACACAGAACGTTCCACCTTTTTGATTCTGGGTAAAGAAAAACTACTTCTACAGTATTGTAAGCACAAAAATTTAGTACCTACAAATTTTAAATTTTAATAGTAGATATCCTACGAAATTGTTACTCCCAAACATACATACTCGGTATTATTTAAACAATTGCTATCCTATGGCTATTAGAATATTTAATAAGTTACCGGAGAGTCTGAGGCAGCTTTCATTTAATAAATTTAAAAGCAAACTGCATATGTGGCTAAAGGTTAAATGTTTCTACTGTGTTAAAGAATTCCTTGACATGAGACACTTCCAGTATTGACATTTTATTATTGTAAATTTGACTAATCACTGTGTGAGGATACTTGTAATTTCGAAAACCACTAACTGTGGTCAAATATGTGGATACCATAATGACATTAAATGTAACAATTAACAATTACCCATATTTTGCGAAATAAAGATTTCATTTCATTTCGAAAACCAAAGTCTATCCAAAGGAATGTATTCATAGGTTAGGTCTTCCAGAAGCAGTGGCGGATTTACCAGCAGGCTGAGTAGGCTGGAGCCTAGGGCGGCAAATTTTAAGGGGGCGGCAAATTTAGTTCATCATTTTTTTATTTCGGTTTACAAATTTAAAAAAAAAATATATTATTCACACACATAATACCAATTTCGAAAATTGGAGAGAAATTAAAATATTTAACAATTATTGAAATATTCTCTTATACCGTGCTAATTAATAAATATTTCAAAATCTCTGCACGAACAATTCCTAAAAGCTTTACTAATTATACATTGATGATTATGAACTTTTAGAATATTGCAATAGCGATTCGATATTATTATCGAAATTTAGTAATTTTTTACATATATTCTTCACTGATAACTGCTATATTTTTTTCTCTGTGTACCTAATAATTATGAGATCTGCTTACCCAATTCAATCTTGATATAATATCGATGGTCTAAACATGACTGCTGCAGCAAGTTTGCAACTTGTGAAATTCAATTTCAGAAAGTAATTTCTTTATGCGTAAAAAATACTGACTAAAATTGACTAATTTTTTTTTAAATAAAAAAACTAGTTCAATATCTTATAGAGATCATATGAATCGAATAACTGATAGTTGAACGACTGTGGCTTGACAATAAAAAAATTCCCTCCACAAAATATGAACGGAGATAATTTGCTCATTAGAAAATTGATACATTTTATCAGTTAATTATTTTATTTGTATTAAGAAAAGGTTTGGAAAATCCAAATGAGCAGGCCTTAAGCGCTCATGTCGTACACGAATTATTTAAATTTAATGTTAACATCAGTAGATTTGATAACTTTTTCGCAAAGCCAACTTTTTCAGAAAATGCCAATCGGAATGAATTAATTATAATAAGATAAAACAATACTCAGCTGCAATTTTTTATTCAAAGGCCAATTAGTTTTTTCCAGTTAAATAAGTATATTAAAAAAAATTGAAGTGAAAAATTTATTTTTTTGAAAGTTATCGTGTTTACTGTGAAAACGATCATCCAAAATCCATACGATATGGCATTAAAATTACTTCCTTTTAAATAAAAAATAATTAATCATAACCGAAAAAATATTTTTTATAAGTTAGCGATCATTTTTCTTTCTTGATAAGTTGCTTTTTAAATAATATTCATGTACATCATATTTATTAGGTATAACGAGGATGATGGAGCACAAATTATAAAGTTGGAATTTTATTGATAGAAAATTGATATGATTGTGGACTAAGATATCAAAATTTTAGAGGCGGCAAAAATTGAATAAATCCGCCACGTTCTAGAAGAGATAAGAGAGTTGTTACTTGTGTGTGTTTGTGTGTGTGTGTATGTGTGTGAGCATGTGTATATTGGTGTACAACAAATTATAATATAAATTGTATTAAATTTTTTATTACCATTTGATACGCGAGGTTTTAATTATAATTAGTGTGGCTCTAAAATTACGAAGACGCGCTAAAGTTTGTTTACATTGTGGATTACCGAAATATACGAGTTGTGTGTAAACAAAATTTTCAATGCTTTGTGCGGGCTCTGATGTAAACATAACGTAGACTTAATTGAGATAAAGTAAACAAAGAAAATGTAGAACAGATATCAGCACTGCAACTGTTTGTTTGAACTCTTATTATTATAAACAACTAGCTGCGCCTTATAGTTTCACTTGCATACTTTCGGGAGCCTCCAAATTTCAGTCCCTATGACCTAATAAGAAAATAATATAAAGTTTGGAAAAAAATTATTAAATCGTCTCTTAGTTCGCAACTAATACCACTTCACAAAAATTTTATTTAAAGATTTTTATTTTTACATTTCACACAACATCTTGTGGTCGCAAGCTAAGCTTATATGCTTGTGTTATGGGTACCAGAATACGGATAGAATATATATACTAATTTTTCTTTTGTAAATACATACTTATAATACATAGGAACACCCCGATGCAGTACATATATTTGTATTACAATTCTAAAGATCACACAAATTATTTGTCCCGTGCGGGAATCGAACCCAAGATCTCGTGAACGGCAGTCCGTTACATGAACCACTGGACCACGTGGCTCGTCAAAAATTACACACAATCATTAAAGTAGAGGACGTTGTGTAAAATGTCCATGAATTTAAAAAAAAAGTAATAATATAAAAACTACATACAATATTTATAACTGTAGTAAGAATATCGTCGAGGCCAACAGTTCTAAAAGAGGCTGCAGCAACTAGCCTAAGCTGGGAGGAGCTAAAGGCTGTCACACTAGATCGGGCGAAATGGAAACGCCTTCTTAGAGCCCTATGTCCCTGATGAGGGACAAAAAAATTGTATCATCAATTATCATCAAGTATATCGTCTATATAGACTAATAATCATCCCATACAGGTAAATAGTGAAATCGTGTTTTAATTGACTCATATGTTGCATTTTTTTATGGCTCATACAGTGTAATTATAATAGGAAATTAGTCACCATGTCTACTATTAATAGATCATTAGACAAAGCAAAAATAAACTTGTTTATATATTCAGAAACTAATTTTCAACAGTTAGAGTTTAATAAAAAAGGCATCTAATTTTCAAGTAGCACCCTTCGTCGTTCTTTTCCTTTTTACTACATTTTAAAGAGTCATAAACTCCAACAAGATTCCCAAAAGAATATGCTTCGTATTTCTGTGGAAATTGTCTAAGTTTTCGCTTTAATACGTGGGGTGAAATTACGAGTCTTGAAGTCGATACTAAGAAAATACAAAATTTGAAACACAATTCTTTTCCTTAGAAATATATTGGAGAATTTAAAAAAAAATCTTGGTTATAATGCGTGATGTTTATAAATGTATAAAGTTAACATAAAAAGCAAATTAAATGTTATAGAAATGTCTATAAATATGAGCAGGTTTAAATATTTAAATAAATAAATAGACAAAACTCTTATTAATTTATGCTTACGCCGTGTTCTGAGCTTCCATGACAGAGACCTACTTTTAACCTTAGAGTACAAAAATACGGTACGATATAAGTTTTAGAGGTATATTACAGACAAACAACATTTATAGTCCTTATAACGTAATATGATTTTCATAAAGTATAATATACTTTGTTTAACACGCGACAGAGTGTCAAGGCAAGTTCGAGTAACAAAACAGGTGAGATCCACCACTACACGAACCATTTGTGGCGACTTTTGATCCCCTTATAACTCAAAAACTATATCACATAAATGTGTCAAATATGGTTCATATATTAATACTTGCATATATGCTCCAAGTTACAAAAACTCGTCTTAAACGATTATTTAAAGACACTACAGAAGTGCTCAAATATTTCGTAATCTTCTAATATATAAAATTCACGTGTCACAGTGTTAGTTACCGTACTCCTCCGAAACGGCTTGACCGATTTTTATGAAATTTTACACGCATATTAAGTAGGTCTGAGAATCGGCCAACATCTATTTTTCAAACGTTTTTTTTTTTGGTCTGACAAAACAACGTTTGCCGGGACAGCTAGTTATAATATATTTTACGAAAAAAATATCCCAATAGCTTCCAGTAAACTACCCCAAAACTAGACACAAACTATACGTTAAATACAGTAGTTAAATTATAGCCCGAAATAGACAGCACGCAATCATCGTACACCAGTCTGTTTCAGCTCATTAGCCGATATCACTACGTGGATCGGACTTCCAAATGGTCTATTAGAAGTTTTCTTATTAGAACTTCACCCATTACCACTCACCTAGAAGTAGAAATTCTCAATAGATAAAAACAGAACCCGGGGTAAATTTTACGAGCATGTGTCATTATTTCGTATTTCGGTTATGGTTTTCAGCATTTTAGGGTTAAACAAAAAGGTTATATATAAAACTAGATGATGCCTGCAACTTCATACGAGTGGAATTTAAAAACACTAAACCTTAACAAAGTTATACAAAAAAGCCATCTTCTAAAACCACTCTATAAATTAAAAAACCGCATCAAAATCAGTTGCGTTCTTTTGAACATAAAAGCTGACATAGGAACATACATACAAAACTAGCGGCCTTATTTTATATTATGTAAAGATTCTCGTCTCGCAATGTTAATTTTTGCCTGATTTTATGAAATTTTTATCGGTAGGTATACTACGGTCAACATCTTTTTTTTATACCTCAAGTTAACAAGGCAACAACACAGCATATAAGATAGATACATGTCTTTAGTCGCTATTAAAAAAAAAAGGTTAACGAAGTTACAGTTTGGGATCGATCATTGTTTTAAAGCAAAAAACACGAGGATTGAAACATATTAAAGCAGGTGAAACTTGAGAGTCAATAATAAAACTTTAGGTAAATTTCTCTTCAAAATGTAAATAGCAGTTTATGCATTTTATTTTAACGATCAGTTAAAATTTGTGGGGCGTGTAATAGAACAACGGCGCCGAAATGATCGGTCGTTAGCGAAAAATGTGTCTATATTTGTTATTCACGAATCAATACTGATTCTTTGCCTCTCCTGTAGTGGCTAGCCTACTAATTAAAAACAAACAAGATTATCCAAACAAGACTTTTATTATTCTACAAACCTGTATACTTTTATTAAAAAAAGAAAGGGATTAAAGTGTAGGGTACTACGTTACGCAGCTACCTTATAAATAAGACCTGCGTAATGTCGTCTTTGAGAACTTACATGGTCATTTCTATTTAAAGAAACATAATTATTTAAATAGTAATGTGATGGAATTAATTACTAATCTTCGTCTTACTAACAATAGTTATCGTTACTTATTTTAATGAAGCTTTAACTAAAAACAAATGTTAATGTGACTAAAAAAGTTTATTTAGACTAATTTGTAAATTAGATTTTCACTATCATAATATCTTTCATATAACATCAGCAGATTCAAAGAAATACTTCACAACATTTATTTTAATAGAAGTCTAATTTGAAAACACTTCGTTAACAGTTGCATCAAAGACATTTTACAAAGAATAAATCTGCTTTCAAAGCTTCAAAAATACTAAACAAACTTACCTTTGACTGTGAAACTAATCTTATTAAGATAAATGTCAGATAAAAATCTAATTCGTAGTGCTCATTAGGGCTAACAATAATCTACGTGGTACTCAGCCACATGTATATGATTCATACAGAGAGAGTAGGGTTCACAAAACATATTAAATCGTTAAGTGTTTTGATAAACACAGACAAGGGGGTTTAGCGATGATGCGATTCGCTGTCGGGAATTTGGTAAATCATCCTCGATGGGGAAGCACGTAGCAATTTGAATTGAGAGCCGCGATTATCTAGGCACGTGAAGAGATTATAGTTAGGTTTTATACGTCGACCTAAAATAACATGTTTATTTAACTTAATAAACTAAATTATAATGGAAAAAATGATAACCATACGCGGGACTTGAACCCGCGACCTCGGAATGCCGTTCCGTCGCTCTCCCAACTGAGCTATTATGGTCCACACAAATGTTTACCAAATTTTCCACTGCAATCATCTCAATGCGAGTTTTAACATCGTGCGATGTTTTTTCGTACAACGCCATCTATTGAGCGGTTTGCACCAACTCCGCTCAATCAAGAAGAAAGCTCAAGAAGCAATCATAATTAAGAAGTAAAAGGTAGCTTTTACTTCTTAATTATGATTGCTTCTTAGACCAATTACGCTACATCTATAAGATAAATATTTTAAGTAAACTAATTACAAGTATAAAAATTCTGTCATCAAGGTAAACGAGTCACCTTTTTACTAAAAGAAAGATTTTAGATAGGCTAACAAAAAATATTCAATCGCAATATTCATGACTCCTCGATTGTATTTGTGATTTGAATGTAAATACAAGGAATCTCATTTACCTGAAAATTATTTTGATGTTACTCTGTAAACAACTTCAATCGTTCTTTACTTAATAAAATATAATATATAAATTCTGATTATCTCAGAAGCTTATATTACTACTTAATTCTGTAATTTAGCGATGTAATCCAAAGTGTTCATGTCATGGAAATGGAGACGCAAAATCGTCCCAAAGTAAGGTTTCGTTCTCAAATTAGCAATCAGGAATGGTGTGGACAAAGAGCTGAGGGCTTATCTGTTGGATTTAGATGATCTGGAACCCTTGGCGACTATACAAAACAATAGCCGTCTCGATAGCATCATTGTTTGAGCATGAAATTAAAATTGAACGGGGTTCACACGTGCGCACAGTTGAGATAAGGGGTTGTAGCGGCCGTGCAATCGATTCGCGACTACTGTTGTTTGCCAGAACGTTGATTTACTTAAGGGGTATGCTCTTTTCTATATTTGATCTTCAATAACTACTCTTAAGCTATTGTACTCTTTAGTTCATGGACCTATATTTACTTGGTACAGATAAATCAATGGGTTATATAAACTTAGAGCAGTGATTTCACGTTGTTGATACCTCTCGCCTATCTTATAGGTCTTATGTTTATAGTTAGATGTGCTTCTCAAACTGAATGATTTTGGATGAACGCCTCCTCCACTTTGGGAGGGATTATGGTCTACTGTGCCGCGTTCACCAGGCGTATTGGCACAGGGTTTATTGTCGAGTTTTCTGTTTCTCACAGAGGGTGTTATCTGCCCGCAATATCCCTTAGCTGACTTTTACAGCACTCTTGGGAGGAGATGGGGTGGTGACACTTGTATTCTTAATCCGTCACCACACGCAGATATTGGATGAACGTCATTAAAGCATAATTTGACGGGCCTCATGGGCTAGTGGTTAATGTAACGAACACAAACTCGCAGGGTCGATTCCCGCACGATATAATCATTTATTTTGTGTTATATGTATAATTGTCATACAAATATTTGTACTGCGTCTGTTTACTATGTATTTTATGTATGTATTTGCAAAAGAAAAGTTGTTTATGTAGTCTATCCGTATTCTGGTACAAGCACATAAGCTTAGCTTGGGACCAGAGGACATTGTGTAAAGTATCCATGAATATGTATGAATATGTAAGATTGATGGCGCATCAAACTACTGGACCCTATAACAAGCAATGCTGACCAGCATAATCCTAAACTTTAAGCACACCACATGCACACATCAAATCAATTTACAAACAAAGCCAGCCTATACTATCTGGATCTAATGTGTCTATCCAAAATTAGATCTATTAGGGATTTGCCCGTCTAGCTAAACGCGTCATGATACATACATATATTCGATTATTTACCTATTAACGCGATCGGTTGTATTGCGGTATCGATGCAATTTAATTTATCGATATCCTACATTGTGTGGTTTGCACAAGTGTTTCACTATCCCAAACATTTCTGTTGAGTCTGTACCTGTATTTGTTTTACCCTTAGGGTATTAGATATTGCTGACGATTTAATTGATTGGCTTTTAAAGTAAATAGGGTTTGGGCATAGTTAGTTTAATCAGCCTTCCACAATTATGCTCTGTTAAGTTCAAATATCAGTGTTGTTAATAAAGTATTGCAAATACATAACATAATAAAGGGTCAGGTTTATTTGTTGAAAAGGAATTTGGAGCTTAAAAATGAATACTTACTAAAATGAAAAGCAATAACACTTTTATTTACAAGGTCTAGTCTATACCGTATATGTTTTTATACACAGAAGTCAGTCACTATAAAGCTTGTTGGAAAACGTGTAATGTAGAGTTTCATTTACACTCATAAAGTACAATGATAAAATTGCATAAAACTAAAGAATTAGAAAAAACTATATCTATCTAGTAATTCGTTAACTTACACTGATAATATTTACATAATTGTAATAATACAAAGTTACTAGAAGTTAAACCCTTTACATCAAATATTTTCTCAGATTTATTAGTATTATTTAGTATTTATTTATTAATCTTCGTTTAACATGGGTATTTAGATCTTAAATATAAAATGTACTTACCATGTTTCGCCGACAGGCATATAATTGTTATAAAAATACATTAAAACTACCATGCAGCAATACAATACATTTTTGTAAAAGTTTAGGTAGGTATATCAATTATCTTTTTTATTTTTATTTGTATCTTTTTGTTTTCTTCTATGATTTTTCATCTTTTTATTTTTTATCCGTACCTATATGTTTTTTATGATTGTATGTATTTTTTTTATTATTGATGTATTTTGTTGTGTCCCCATGGGGGAGGAATAAAAGCTTTCTTTCTTTCCTTCTTTCTTTCTTTCTTTCTTTATATAAAGCTATTTCATTTGTTCAATTTCATTTCATTTGTCCAAAATTTTCAAATTGAGGTCAAAATATTAAAAGGTTAAGCTTTCTTCGGTTCTGTACCAAGAAATTCCGTGCCGATTTCTAGCCATCTATTCTTCCAAATTTCTGTCTGTCTTTAAATAAATATCAGTTAATGCCGTAACGAAAAATACTTATTATTATTTTTCTCGGGAGAAAAAATTAATATTCCAAATAATGGGATAACGGTGAGAGGCCCTTACCCGTTATTTGGGGTAAGCAATATGACGAATATTATATAATATACTATAATATTGTACAGAATCATTCGTGAGCGAGTCCAACTCGTACTTGGCCGTTTTATTAGGTAGCTAATCCATTTTACTTTACATTTTACATGTCCAAGTATTTAACGTACGACGCAAAATACTTTTAATTGTTTAACAAATAAAATTGCTAATTTAATGGTCGTAAAGAAAGAAATAAAATTAAAAAAGGGTAAAACGAAACACAAATCATGAACTGTTTATGCAAATCCTAGCTCAGAGCAACCGGCTTACACAGGAGCATCTGTGTCTACACTCACTAATGAGATTAGTGACACCAAAGTAGAGCTAAACACTCACGATTAATGATTACGTTCAAATGGAATGAGATTATTAAGTATGCTCATATGTTGTTCAATTTTAAGTATTCAATATTATTCTTTATTTATTTTGACGAGTCTTTAGTAGTTCATGTAGCAGACTGCCGTTCACGAGGTCGCGGGTTTAATTCCCGCTCGGGACAATTATTTGTGTGATATTTATAAATGTCATACAAATGT
Organism: Orgyia antiqua; assembly: GCA_916999025.1. Classification (NCBI taxonomy): domain Eukaryota; kingdom Metazoa; phylum Arthropoda; class Insecta; order Lepidoptera; family Erebidae; genus Orgyia; species Orgyia antiqua. Next base: position 7,589,410 of record OU779869.1, read on the forward strand.
TTGTAGTGCGTAAGTAAGAAAAGTAGTATATGTAATCTATCCGTATTCTGGTACCCGTACAAGCATATAAGCTTAGCTTGGGATCAGTGGACGTTGTGTCAAATGTCCATGAATATGTATTATTATTTTATCTACATAGGTGGACTTAATAGCTCGAGTTATTACCTCTATTAGTTAATAGCTCGAGTTTTTTGCCCATACGGACAACTGTTTTAGACCATTGATAGCGCTGAAGACAAGTCATCATCATCATAACATCACGCCCTTTTACTATAGGCAGAGACTATAGAACTCAATCTACTACGATTTATGTGTACTTTCTTGGTATCACGTATACGCATCACTTGTTGCTTCAGCTTCAGGGAAACTAATGACAAGCTGTGATGACAAGCAATGATATGGTGAATTTTATCATTCCGCATTGATAAATGATTATTCACGGATATCATACACACACACAGCGCACATTATCACATGGACGTTAGGTGAATAATTATTATCCTTCTATCTTTCCAAATCAGCCAATTATAATCCTTCTATCATCTCGTATAATCCTCCTCCACTATTTTGTTACCTGGATATAATATAGTTTCGTTTATAAATAAAATCGAAACAAGCTTTACGTCTATTCGAAATGCGACTGTTAAAAAAGGAAATCAATTTAGGCAAAATAATAACAAAACAACAATAAAAGTTTTTTGATATCGATTAAATGGTTTCGTGGTTATAGCCAAACTTTAATACAAAATACATCAATATAATGAAAGTGAACGGCTCAACGTAATAGTCACCCATCACGAATAACGTCTTGCGACCGAGCCCCTAGGTAATCAAAAATATGTGCAACTATATCCTATTTTACGTGAGTTCATATAATTAGGAATTTTATATAATGGGTATAAGATTTTTTATATATATATTTAGGTATTTTTATTAAATATTTCCTTAGTCACCCTTACAACGAAGCCAGTTAGTTCCTTATTTTAAGTTTTATTAAAGATTCACACCCAGTTCTTTGATCCCAAGCTCCTTGTGTGATACTGCAAAATACGAAGGCAAACAATGAAATAATTAGAAGATTACCTAATGTTAATTTGATTGGAAACATTATAATATTTACCTATTCTGAGGGCGGTTAACAAATTAGCATTAAAAGAAAGAAGTGAAATTCTTTATAGGACAGAATTCATTCGATCTAGACATAATATAGCTAAGTTATTTCAGTAATATGCCAACATAAATATACCTGAGTTTCATTTTATTAAACATAGCGTCTTATATACGAACTGTAAACATCTCAAATGTTTGGGTAGCCCAAACGTGCATTATTTATGTGAATGAGTTCGCATGTAAACAGCCCATAACCACAGACACCGCACTAACACTATGAAAACTATCCCATTTCCAGGATTTTATTAAAACAAATAAATAACGGGGGACCTAACTAGGGGAACCAAAGATCATAATGCGTGATATGATAATTAAATGGAACGAGGAAAAATGCATTCTTAAGAATCAAGGAGATTATATCAAAGATATATCAGAGCTTTGTTTACATTTTTAGATATTATACTCTTATATTGCCTCGCTTGGCGACCACGCTCCATTCGACGAGTTTAACTAAGGTGGGAAAGGTAACTACCGAAATTTAATATAAGGTCACTGTCCATGAAGACAACTTTCAGTATCTGGATCGTCGCCGACTGCTAACGATCACATGTGTAAGAAATAAAAAAGGAACCGATAGCTTCTTAACCTAAAGATAACGGTTTTAACCACATAGAGTTTAGCATGCCCATTGCTTTGTTTCGAATAAAGAACATTATTTATTGGTGATTCCGTAGGTAGTGTAGGTACAAAAAAAAAAGTAGTCAGTAAGTGACTGTCACCATCAGTTGACACAGTAGAGCTGCTACAAATTTTGAATGGATTTAATAATCTAGAGACTTGTTAATTACATTTTTAAACAAAACTAGGTTACTCATATAGTCATAACTAAGTCATAGGTTCTATGTACTACATACGTAATAGGTAACGATTGTTACCGTGCGGTAGGTACTAGGCAGGAAGGCACAATCATTATTCACACGCTATTTAGCAGTTAAAACGTACGCACGCTTTATCAATGCGACATTTATATTGTGTTAATCGTGTTTGGATATTGAACCCCATGATTGGGGTGGGACTAACGCTGTCAGCGATGTAGCGCATCTTATTTTGCAATGGTAGCGGAAAATATTGGAAAATATAAACTGAAAACCCTATTTGGATTTGCAGTTTATACAAAAGAAGCTATTATCCATGAATTCATACGATTGGCATTGTAATTAATGCTCTTATTCCGCATTAAAAAGTAGCCTATAACCTTGCTCAGATTAGACTTTTTCCATATAAAAAATCACATCTTTGTGTTTTATATTTTTAATTAAAACTGTTAAGGTTTTTAAAGTTTCTAGTAATAGCATCTTATTGCATATGTACGTACTCTTTCACAATGGCTATTTTATTAACTATTCAAATGCGCAACAATATGTACTAGTGTGCAGTAGTTAACTAGCCAGTGCCATTGTTTTTCCACTAAGGAAAGTGACACGCATAAATCAAAAGGTTTTCACTGCACAGCTCCGGGAACTCCGGGTCGCGTTAAGTACACACAATATGAGCAGCCAAGCCATATTTAATCGTTATCAAGCGAACAGCCAGACCTCGTATTCATCGCCAAATGATTTACTCACGGCTTATCCTACTTCAGTTACTGACTTATGGAATGTAAGCGCGGGCTACGAGCTCGGTATGCTTACAACTTGGCGTTTAATAGCTATGCTCTTAATTTATTTGTGGCCTACTAGAATTTTATTAAATAAGCTGCATTATAGGCTTAGTGCAGAAATTTTATTAATTGAGAAAGTATTGTTTATCTTCAACTTCAAGGGGTCTCTATATCTTATTACGAGTGCTTACTCTAGTTTCATGACAAAATGTTTTCCCTATGCTTAAAAGTATAGTTAAACCTATACATTTATTGCCTCTGCACCGCCCCATATCTTAAGGAATTCGTTCTTACTCATGAAGTACTTACCCGTTCCGGGTTTGCCTTGCCCCGTGTACATGGGGCAAAACTCGTTGCTTTATCGTCTCACCACTGAATATAATGCCACCCTAAAGGCAATCGTGCGTTAGTCGCTTATTACTCTCTATCGCTCTTTGTACAATATTGCAGACAATTAAGGCTCCTGTCTAAATAGAGATAAACTATGCGAGAAAACCAATGTAGAGCTAGGCCAAACTGGGTACCTGGCAGAAAACGTTAAGACTTATAGGTATACTAGCTGACCCGGCAAACGTTGTTTTGCCATACAAATGTCAGGGATAGACAAATAATTTGCAATAAAATAAAATTGCGACTATAATTAAAAATCTAAGCTATCCTATCTCTCAAGTTGGACCAGACTGCTCACGGTGTGCCAATTTAATTTAAAATCTATATCTAATATATAAAATTCACGTGTCACAGTGTTAGTTACCGTACTCCTCCGAAACGGCTTGACCGATTCTTCTCAAATTTTGCATACATATTCAGTAGGTCTGAGAATCGGCCAACATCTATTTTTCAAACTTTTTTTTTTAGTATAGCAAAACAACGTTTGCCGGGTCAGCTAGTATATATATATATAAAGATAAAATAACTGAACTGAGTAACTAATAGATAACTGAACTGATAGATTTATATAAGATCGAATCCTCTACTAGCTGAGAGGAAATCCAATGATGACTGAAATACATAACATCAATGTGATACCAATGATTATAATGAACTCCGAAACTCAGTGATAGATCTATCACTAGAGATATGAAAGATCTATTACTAGTAAAATCTATCACTAGGTCCATGAAATCAAAACTGGCTGTTTCATGTCTGATACTTTGAAAAATTGGTTTTGCAAAACTTGAAATTAGTAAGCAAAAAGCTGATAGTTAATTTCAAAAGTCCACTATTATAATTAGTTTAGCTCGTAGTACCTGATTAATTTATTTTGTGGTGACATCAAGCTTTCTATACAATGTATACCATACCATCGCCTAAAACCATCGCTCGACCGAGTTGCTGTATTATCTTTGATAACTTAACTGTCAAAATTTAATCTATATACAACGCGAAGCCACGAATGTGCACCGAACCATACGAATACGAAATGATTTTGCGCATAGGATTTGTTTTATTTTCAGAGACAGGGGTGCGCTCAGCCGCGGCGTCGATAATGGAACCTGCCCATTGTTGGTGGTCTGAAAGCGCCAACTGCCGTATGGACATCAAGCGATTAGAGTTTTTATTGTCTTTGTGAAAATGTGTGAACGTTTTAAATACCTTTTTTCATAAAGTTGCAGCCTTGAATCGTCAATGGCCTATATATGACAAATACAATTGAAAATAAAGTTTGACATTGAAAGGATTGGAATAGCAAATATCTCAACATATGCACTACAACGCTCACCGAACTAAACATAGGTATATAATCGAGTAAAATATATAAAATAATCTACTTAGTTTAAAAAACAAGAAAAATACGCTTAAAAATCCTGAATATTTTATTTAATTATTGCATTGTCATCGGTATTTAATATGTGTGCAAAATTTCAAATCGATCCAATTACTGCTAGTAGGTGAAAAATCACTTTCAAAGATTAATACATCGATAGATACATTCCGAACTAATATAAGCGTGTTAAAAACATGAGTCATTTTATATAGACATAAACTCATGTTCCATAACATAATAATCATCAGCTGCGAAATAATTCCATAGATGCAGAGTAGTGAGCCTTTGAAATTGCGCTCATTTACCTACAACTGCATCATTATGATTCTAGTGGCATTGATTTCGATGATACGCCCGCAGACAGGGTCATTATAATTATCACGATGCGATATCCATTAATCACGTTGGTATTCCTGAACAGTGCCTCAACCTCCTCCCTTACTTCCCCTATCCCCCCACAGTCAATGCCTAAGTACCTGGACGCACTCGTGCATTCACCCTTCTCTTATCAGTTTTGATGTAGCAACTACAGGGCCGCATTTAGAATGGACTTAACACCGAAGTCAAGTAAGTTTCTTAAACACACTAATACAAAATTTTGTATATGGATAAGAATTATATGTTTGAATGTAAAAAATAGTCATGATCAAACTCATTACTGGCCACCTCGGCCACCAATTTCATAATGATGACGTCAGACAAAATAAATGTATTCTAGAAAATCAAACGGGATTTTTGTGTGTTCTTCTCCATAGGATTTACTTTTGGAATAGACATCTTGCTTATTAACTTTTAAAAGTGTTTGCAACTGAACTCGCCGGCGCCGCTTTCGACATTATTCCAATATTATTATTACTTATGACATTATTATTTTGTGACAAAATGAAAACTGCATGCCTAATATTAGAAGATTATAATCACTACCAATGTTGTACGCCTAAATAGCAAGACATAGTGAAACCTGTTTTAATTTCTACGGATCTCAACAGCTTATTGTCCTATTATTTGTCCACAATAAAAATACTTTGAATTTGACTTTGACCGCTAATCAAGAAGAACAAGAACAACTGAACTACACTGCCAATACCATGAAACCGTAAACGTATGTTCGTGGATAACTTGCAATCGATTGCAGAAAGTTAGACAATCTTTGTGTTTACTATTAAATTAAATTCTTAGAATTTGAGATTGGATAATTTAAAATGCATTTGCATAACTAAGTTCGCCCCTGCTATATTTGCTGTCTATTCCACTAATGCGTGGTAACAGAGAATTGATATTCTGCTGACAATCCCTTTCATTCGATTCGCGATGAGCTCAGTTATTAAATCAGTTGGATAAACAGACACCTGTGTTCCTAGATGGATTTGCATAACACACATCGCAGTAATTTCCATAATTACAATAGCAAAATGAAAACGTATTCGTGATTTGTCAGAAAATGCATCAACAATGATTACTGTTGACGTATAGTGACTCGTATTTTGGTGTTTTTCCATTTGCCTATTAATTTTCTGATGCACTACATGTGGGGTGGAACCTCCAATTACTTATTGCTTTAATTTGAAGTATTATGAATTCCTTTTACTGCTATTCTGTGGGAGTTGGTTAGAATTTATAATATTTTGTGACATTTTACGCTTTGTCGCTAATACTGCAGTAGCTATTGATTAATAAATTGATGTCACACTCCTTTATTATGAACTGATACATGTGCATTCATAGGAATAATCATTGTATATTAACTATTGCGTTTAAATCAATTTTTTATGTTTATTACTATATTTTTTTTAGAGTTTATATTTATTTTAGAAATTATTTTAGATCTCTATATTATAGAATTCTGTTCGTACCTTAAGTCTTAAGGTACGAACAGAATTTATTTTTTATTTTTTTACAAATATTTTTATCCTTAACATGTTAGAATGAGTCAGGTCACCCCATTGTCGTGTTTAGGTCAGGCTCAAGGCACTATACAATGGCCCAGTAAGGACGAAGTGGGACTGAAATAAAAACCCTAATATGTCACAAATATAATCGGATCCATTACATTAAAAAGGGTGTTGAAATCAAAGAAACCGGTATTTAAATAATAGTTTATTCCACATGTGATCATGATAATTGCAAAGTCTGCGGAATATCGAGCTTAAATTAAAAAACAAAATTGAATATACCTACGCGTTTAAATCCGTAAAAAGTGGTTTTTTTCAACAAATGAGTCGCGTAAGAGTTAGTGAATAAATATTACATAAACCAGTATATATTACTGGTTTCTTTACAAACGATAATAAAGCTAAATCTAATACAAACGGCTTACTATACTACCTATAACTGGTTACACCAATACAATCGAAACTAATCGTCGTAGCCAATCTCTACAGACTGCAATATGTCCGTATATCAGAGTACTTAATAGCTAGCGCTGACGTAATTGAGTTTAACCAATCTGATATAAGTCTCACATTATATTGATTTATACATCTATCCGTTTTAATGTTTAACTCCTGTGTATTGTATAACCATTTAGCGATAAATACATTTGGATTATGTATTTGTCCATGTCAGAGGCGTATTTACCCTAGGAGCATAGGGACCATGGCCCGGGGCGGCCAGCCTGTAAAGGGCGGCGAAGGCCTTGAAGTTTAAAATTCAGCTCTATCTCTAATAATTTATAGGGCGGTTAAAAAAATAGTCCAATCAAATGCGAAAGACGCCTCTGGTCCACGTCATTTTTTTTTTATAGCACGGGAATGCTTTTACGCACACCCACTCCTGTCACCTCGGCCAAAACACCGTCGTGGTAGGAGTGGGTAGTGTCGGACTCACCGATGAACGGAATACCGACTAAACCTAACTGCGACGCTCTCCACGTCCTTCTGGAGCGCCAGAGGTTCCCTCTGGTCCATGTCATACATGACGGATTAAGAATACAGTCATAATTTTGTTAGCGCGTAAATTCGCAGCAGTTACGTGTTTCGTTCAATACAGTGTTAATAACATATAGTAACCCTAGTTAACCCTATAGTACTAATGGTACTAATAGTACTTCTATAATTCCCGCAATCCAAGTGTATTCCAAGTGCATGACCGTGAAATGTGCCCAGTTCTGTCTAAACAGGATGGTTTAAATTGTTATGGTGATACGCAAGTGGAGCTGTATGTAGATAACTAGTATGTCAAAACAAATATGGTCAGCTTCGCTTCAAAAAGAAACAACATTTGAGCCTATTAAATTTGAACAATAAATAAATATTAATTCTGAAAATATTGCTGACATAAAATATAATAATATAAGACACCAATTATATTTGAAAGCCAGTAACTAAAACTCAATTAAAACTACCATAAAAGCATTCGTTAAAATCTAAATGTACATCTAAAACAATCAAAATTTCATTAGAATATGAAACTAATTTTAAAATAATATCGCTCGTACACTAGTCCCTTGAGAGTGTCGAAACTCAGTTTCATTAAGGTTTTGCGAACGATTTTAACAATATGACTATAAGTTATTTAAAGTTTTGACAATTGGGATTGTTCATAATTTTTGACCTACTGTTTTTAGGGTTCCGTACCCAAAGGGCAAAAACGGGACCCTATTACTGAGACTTCGCTGTCCGTCCGTCCGTCCGTCCGTCCGTCTGTCACCAGGCTGTATCTCAAGAACGGTGATAGCTAGAGAGTTGAAATTTTCACAGATGATGTATTTCTATTGCCGCTATAACAACAAATACTAAAAATAAAATAAAATAAATATTTAAGGGGGGCTCCCATACAACAAACATGATATTTTTACCGTTTCTTGCTCTCATACAACAAACGTGATTAATTAAGTATTGTGTGTGTTGTTTGCTCATTTATTAATAACGTATGTTGCATAGATAATGGTACGGAACCCTTCGTGCGCGAGTCCGACTCGCACTTGACCAATTTTTTATATTCTTTTCAGAAAATATAGACTATTCTAAGCAACTAATTTCAATATTATTGAAATATTCAATATACAGAATTTTTAAAAATTCTTGAAGATATTACTTTAAATGTTGTGACGTCATCGTTTTACGCAATCTGTGCATCGACTTTTCTTGATAGACTTAAATAGAGATTGCACTTTATCTTTTCAAAGTTGACAAGTTGATATAATAGACCAATATCAACTTCACTTCAGAGTAGTATATCCCTAAAAACGCCTTAATATTTTAAGTCGTTCATTTCAAGGGCAAATAGAGATCATTTGCTTTTTTGGAAAAATAATCGTTAATATAGCAAATTTTCCGAAAAAAACTAATGGATCATGATCAGAAACTCTATTCCCCGAAATGGTTTTCCATTTAAGAGTTTTAAAAAAATATGAACAATGCCAATTGCATATTGCTTCAAACTTATTGCTGAATTACGAAGTGTGATTTATAATCAAGCCAGAATTAAGACTACGAAAATCGTATAAGATTTTACTCCAGAACTTACGGTACATTTTTACAAATAATATTTTCATAGTTCTACGAATGTTTTATTCATTTTTCAAGTTTCTTTTATATGTCACAATTTCTTTAGGTCGCAAATTAAGCTCAATACTTATGATTACTTTACAGTTGATAATACCAAGCAATCATAATTAGGAATACAAAACGGTATTTTTTGTCGCTAGTTAAAGATTTATATTTTAGTTTTGTTTTGTTATGGAATCAATTATAATCATCATCATCATCATCACCATCATAACATCACGCCTTTTCCCATGGGGGTAGGCAGAGACTATAGAATGCCATTTGCTACGATCAAACATACTTCCTTGGCTTCATTCACACTTATACACCTGGTCATACATGCCCGTCGATTGTAAATTCTACGCACTTGTCCCTTTTGGAGTATACCGGCGCGAGCGACATTGGAGTAGTATATTTTTCTAGGGCGCCCTCTCCCAGCATTTCCACTTACGTTCGCCGGGTCGTTAATGTATATTATGATTTTAAAGGAAATCATGACGTACCTAACCTAATTAAATATAATTTGTTTGATTGCATAATACGTTATACACAAAGAAAATCTGTTTTTAATTTATTTATACATCATATAATATTGTTGCAACCTTTAAATAATTACCTATCATTATAAAGAACTTTGTACCCAAATCGGAAATCAAATAGGTCATCAAACAAAGGTATAGTATATTATATTTGCTTATACATTATAGTCGTAATTATTGTTTATTCTAAGGCTATGGATACACTGTATAAAGGGTGGCTGATAAAATCTTTCATTGGGGCGTATTATAACGATCGGTACTCGCTGGCAAGGGGAAATCAATACCAGCATGAATATTTAAATGAATTTTGTCCTGTCCATACTTTTGTCATGCTGGCCTTTCGGCTAATTGAAATAGTTCCGTTTATCAATTACTCTTCAATTTCAATCGAAAAATGGTTCGGTAATAAAGACGGTGACTAATATGTCCGCGTATGACACGTGTTCGTTAGCCTTGGTTATTCGGAAAAAAATCCTTTCGTAAAAGTGCTATTAAATTTTTTTTGTTGCTAACATGACTGATACTTTGATTTGGGGTCGGCGGAACATGTCATTTTCTTCCATAGTCTTCATGACGGCTAATAGAAGACTATGGAAGAAAAAGAAATGTTGCGCCGACTCCAAATAATGGGATAAGGGCAGGAGAATGATAATGACTGATACTTTGATGATAATGGATACCATTGTCATATTATTTTTAATGTTTTGAAATTGATAAAACATTCAACATTTATATATCATTATTTGCGTTTTATAATATTACTAGCTTTTGCCCGCAACTTCGTACGCGTGTACGTACCTACTCTTGAACCACTTTATCTATTAAAAAAAAACCCATCAAAATCCATTGCGTAGTTTTAAAGATATAAACCTTCATAGGAACATGCATACAAAAATAACGAAATCGTTCTATAATAAGTAAGGATTTAACATAAAGACTCGTAAATTCAATTTCATGAGCTTATTATAACAAGTTATGACTTTACTATTTTGTATTTCTAACGGAGTGAAAATACCATTGAAGGTATCATAATTATGCTCACTAAAAGAGCTGTGTAAAACCCGTATAATGATTTCACATCAATACTACAGAGTATAGATTGGTCCACTTTTCATTTATATCTAGGAAACAGCTGCGAATATGTCCACAGCTTAATTTACAGTGGCATTCAACGAATAAAAACCTCGCAATGTATCATACTATCTCCAATTCTGCACCTGTCAGCCGATATTTTAGCCTACATTTTAAAATAATATTTCTCTTATATTTTACAAACAATAGAAGAATATCGCGTCGTTTACGCATGCGGTAGTAAATTACACAACAGTTCGAATGGAAAATGAAATGCCTGCTTCCAAACCATTAAACAATTAGAATTTAACACTCGTCCTTTCATTTTCATATTACTGCAGAAATTGCGCGATTTAGTCTCGAGTCTTTAATGGTGTTATAACGAATATTGTCACAAAGCTACTTGCCTCAGTACAAATAAGAAATATGCGTGAAAGCGAATAGCGTATGAGTAGAAAACTGGAATTCAACCGTGAGATGTCATCACGCATGACGCATTAGTGGGACTGAGATCCTGGGAATAAACTAGAGACTTGAATATAGTATCCGCAAAAAGACAATGGGATATAAGTTCAAAGAGAGTTTAGGAGAATATTCCTAAAAGGAGTCCATTATTTAAAATTTTCTGATTTGTAAAAAGACGAGTTTAAGACTTCAAATCAACATCAGCATGGTGCAGAGTATAATAAAACACGACAAGTTATCAATCTTTAATCTTCTTTCATACATGTAAAAGTTTGTTTCGATATATTAATAAACATCTATATTTATCTTCACCAACATTTAAAATCACATCGTTTAGAAAACTTTTGATACTAACAAATCTTTCATGTCAAACTGAAAATTAAATTATCGACGTGGAAGAAATCAACACTGAACAAATTAACTACGTGTGTTATATACAGCCGACAGCCAATCTAATACTCTTTATCGGAACTTCTTGGAGCACAAAAAAACGATATTATGTGCGGAACTGTTCCCGCTTGAACACGCTCAATGCAGATGTTATATTTTCACACTCTTTTGAATTTTGTTTTTAGAAATTGCGAGGGTTCATTTTTATTTTTATTCAATTACTCTACTTTGTTGCATAGTCCAATTTTAAATTATATTCTACGTTTAATCAGAATGAGGTTGTGATTTCTGAGTAACTTTTGTTTTGCTTAAGAGTAACTTTAGTTGCTTTAATAAATTCAATTGAAGTTATTAATTTACTAGCGGCTATGTTTTACGCTTTGTAGTACCTACTTCTAACTTTTTGAAATTAGTCCTGTTATTTCACGTAGCTATTTCACTTTTATTGGGCATAATAATGAACGAAATTTTCATTCATTCTTATGTTTTTAACATGTTCAAGGTTTTTTTGGACAACCAAATTTTGTCAAATCTGTCTGCCACATCATAGCTACAAACAGATGTATGAGTTTTTGACTGTTCGATTTAAAGAATTCTTGGTTAATTTTTGGGTAGCAAAACCTATAAACATATTAAAAATTTTATTTCGGAAAGACTAGTTTTTTGACTCATTTTTTATTTTTTACATAGATATTGTTATATAACTCTATGTGATCGGGAATACTTAAAGTCTCTCAACGCAAAAATACTTGGCTCGTATGATAACTCAGACGAAGCCTAGGCGGATTAGTATTCTGTCAGACTAGAAGGGGTGGCGGGATTGACTTGCGTTTTTAATCAAACACATCTCAATTCGTCAATGGGACGCGCCAACGACTAAAACAAAACGATAAATTAAGGCAGGAAACGGGAGGCAAACGTTCGCCGTTTGTATTGAAAGATTTACTTCCTCTGTTTAATTGCAATAACGGCTAGGCACGTTGGTATCGTATTTTTCTTTTTACACTCTGCCTCTTATTGCCTTCGGGCCGTTAAATAAATTTATGACGCCCGACAAAGTTCAGCCCACCTCGACAGCCTCACCGGGATGAAATTAGGTGGAAATGTGAAATAGAAATAAAAAGCTTGGTCTCAGCTGCGTTGTTTATCGCGGCCGGCTAGTGGGATTAGCTCTTGACTCGCGGTTAAATGGCTCGACCGCTCATAAAAGTTTCTTAACGCTCATAGTTTGGGCTACCTTGGTGTTGACTAAAATGCCCCTCTCTAAAAAGTTACAGCTAGTTTCATTTTATAGTATGTGGGTCTATCTATTTAAGAATTTTATTACAGCCCAGTTTACTCAAGTGGGTATTTAACTTTAATAAATACATAGAAGTATGAACTCTCTTACTTTTCAACGTAAAGCTAACAAAGAATACACATAAAATCAGAAAATTCAATTACATAGTATTATAATAAACAAAAGTAAATTTCGGAAACTCACATTAGCGCCCGGCTCCTTTAAAACCTCTGATGTAATCTGAAACAAGGAACAAACACGCCTAAATAACAATAAAATTGTAATATAAACTTTGTGCACGCAACCGAAATTGTGGAAAATTGACCAAATTATTATTTACGGTTGGAAATTAAAACAAGGCATTATAGAAGATTACATTCCCCCCTCTTTAGAACAACTCGCATTTGTACTATAACGAACGTGACTAACGTATCGTCTTTCTATATTTGGAACCTCCAATTACGACAATTTCTTTGTTTCCTTATATGTTTGAGTTTGGTCCTTAAATGGAGTTCATTTTCAGTAAACCATTAAACAAATAAGTGAATTACTACATCCAGAAGATGCTACCATATTTTGTAGGACGTTTTATTAACAAAAATAATCTTCATAACTTTTTAAACATTACCTATGTCGACGCTACAGGCAGCGCCATCTATTACGCTTATGTGAAGTTACAGGGACGAGACGAGCGACAGTGCTGCCGCCGACGGCCAATAGGAAGGCGTCGTACAGTTTTACCCTACGCGTTGACGGCCAATAGGAAGGCGTCGTTCTGTTTTACCCTATTGCGCCTCGTCCCTTTTATCGCTTGGAATCGGCACTAGCCGACACGAAATCTTATTTCTGTATAAAAATAAACTTACCTCACGATTATGTTTGTAGAAGTATGGAAAATAAATATGTATTGCCTACACGCAGTTTAAATGAAGTACCCGAAGCCCCCGTTACTGAACATTTGGTCCAAACGAACCGGATTGCAGCGGATGATGCGAATAACCCGACTTGCCACAAGCCGAGGTGCAAGAAAACATCAGTTGACGGTTAGGCCTTCGATCCTTTCTACTCCCTTCCTTGTTATCTGTGTTGAAACCGTGATGCTTGTATTTTTCAGTTGCCGATCGCGTTTGCGGCGTTAGTGTCGGGGCCTTCGCACCCTGCATTCGCGTCTGCGTGCCGGTTGTGTTCAAATCGTGAGTACCTTATTCTATTCTTTTCATAGGCTTGATAACCGATAATGATGGGTGGTGATGACGAGAAATACCTCTCAATGCCTGGAGACCTCGTTGACCTCAAACGGCAACGTGGTAATCTAAGGTGTAGGATTACACAATTCAATAAATTTTTAAACGCCTTCAGCGACAGCCCTCCTTCTTTATTACAAATTAAAGAGATTAAGTTTAGAATTAACGCGGCTAAAGATCATTACAATAATTTTAATACATTACAAAATCAAATTGAAATTAATTCTTCAGACGCCGACAATTCATCCAACATGGAGTATGTCGAGTCTTTTGAAACCTTATATTTTAGTACTTTAGCCTTTGCTGAATGCTTAGTTGAAGGTGGAGAGGTTAATGTGAGCTCTAATTGTAACAAATCACAAACGGTAAAATTACCTGATATTAAATTACCCACTTTTGATGGTGCATACGATCATTGGTTAGAATTTCGTAATTCATTCTTAGCTATGATACACAACCGCACAGATTTAGATTTAATTCAAAAATTCCATTACTTACGTAGTTCACTTAGCGGCACGGCGATACAAGTTATAAGCGCCTTAGACTTCACGGATTCTAATTATAAGCATGCGTGGGAGTTGCTGGAATCTAGGTTTCATAATACTAGGCTCCTAGTACATAATCACATAAAGGCACTATTTTCTGTTCCTTCAAACAAACACGAATCTGCTGCTCATATTAGGAGGTTAGTTGACACGGTAATGCGTAATCTTCGAGCTTTAAATACTTTGGAGGAACCCACGGACTCGTGGGATACTCTGGTCATATACCTAACGGTGTCGAAGCTCGATTCGTCCACTGAACGTGACTGGGAACATCACTTAGGTAATCTTCATTCCGATTCGACTAAAAAGGTAAAATTAAGTGATTTACTTTCGTTTCTTAAAAATAAGGCAGACTCGTTGGATATGATTAATGCGAATAATAAGCCTCCAAGTAAACCTCCTTATAATGAACTTAATTCCAAAGGTGTTAAGGTTCATAGTTATGTAGCTAATAGTTCCAACAATTTACGTCCAAAGGGTAAGACAATGAATAGTAATAATAATAGACGATTGACTCGTGTTTGTATTTCGTGTAAGGGTAATCACAATCTTTATTCGTGTTATTGTTTTTTAAATTTACCTGTAAAGGATAGAATAAAATTCGTAGATAATAATAATTTATGTCGTAATTGCTTACGATCGGGACATAACATTTCCGAATGTACCTTTGGTCCATGTAAGCAATGTAATTGTAAGCATAATTCACTGCTTCACCAGCCGAACATCGATTCTGAGGCGCGCAGCGAGAGATCAGCTGATCACGGCGCGGACTCGGCCGGCGGCAGCGTGAGGTCATTGGCCGCGTTGCACTCTGCCTCATTAGATACGTATCATTTGCACGCCGGTAGCGAATTAAATGATTTCGTACATCAAAATACGTCACTACAAACGGTATTACTATGTACAGCGCTGGTGGAGATAGTAGACGTAAACAATAAGCGTGTATATACGGTTAAGGCTTTGTTGGATAGTGGTAGCCAACATTCCTTTATTACGGATAAATTACGAAGTATTATAAATCCGCCATCAATACAGTCCACTGCACAGATATGTGGCATTTCACAGTCTGTTACGCGTTCAAATATTTTATGCGATTTAACAATACGTTCTAAATTAAGCGACTACAGTGCAAAGGTTAAGTGTTTGGTCTTGCAGCGTATAACATCCAGTTTACCCAGGACAGGCATTGATCCCGCGCTTATACGTATACCGGACAACATTCGGTTGGCTGACCCCGACTTTCATAAACCCTCAGAAATAGATTTATTAATCGGAGCGGATCTATTTTGGGATTTATTATACGATGATAAAATAAAATTAACTAACGGACCTTACCTACAAAATTCTAGGTTAGGTTGGCTGTTATCGGGTCCTTTAAACACTAAGGGCTTAAGCGTAGATGGACCACGTATGGTTCAATGCAATATTGCTCAGTCTGTTGACGATCAACTTGCACGATTTTGGGAATTGGAAAACGTGCCACAGTCACGTGACGTCCTCACTCATGACGAAAGATTGTGTGAAGACTTGTTTACGAAAACTACTAAACGGGAGTCTGATGGTAGGTTTTCTGTACGTATCCCACTGAAGGATTCGCCAGATGTGCTTGGTGATTCTTTAAAAATGGCTAAGAATAGGTTCTCATCATTAGAACGTAAGTTAGAGCGTTCACCTTCGTATAAGCGTATGTATTGTCAATTTATGCGTGAATATGAGGACCTTGGCCACATGACGCTTAAAGATAATTTCGATAGTCCCAACTACTTTTTGTGTCATCATGGAGTACTAAAGGAAAGTAGTACTACAACTAAATTACGCGTTGTATTTGATGCCAGTGCTGTAACAACTTCTAACAAGTCATTAAACGATATTCAGTACGCGGGGCCGTCACTACAAAACGATATTTTTTCGATTCTTATTCGCTTTCGTCAGTATAAATATGTAGCTTGTGCAGACGTAGAAAAAATGTTTAGAATGGTAAATATACAGTCTGATCAAAGAGCACTGCAACTAATTTTATGGCGAGAAAATATATCTGATTCCTTAAAGGTTTATCAATTAAATACGGTAACGTACGGGACCGCATCAGCCCCGTATTTAAGTATGCGATGTATACGTCAATTAGCGTTAGAAACTGATGATGAGGTTGTTTCTCGTGTCATAAAGAACGATATTTTTGTCGATGACCTGATCACAGGTAACGACGACTACGAGGTTTTACTAGGTATATGCGATAGGGTTGCGCGCGTATTACAGTCAGGTTGTTTTATGCTCCGAAAGTGGAAATTTAATTCGGAAGTCTCACAAACTTCCACTATGTTCACAAATGAACACACTCAAAACAAAACTCTCGGGATCGGCTGGCAGAGTGATTCCGACGAGCTATATTACACAACAAAATTAAATGAATATAGTAGTAATCATTTAGTGACAAAAAGATTAATTCTTTCTACAATCGCACAAATATACGATCCGTTAGGGTTGCTATCGCCGGTGATTGTCATTGTAAAAATGTTATTACAAAAACTGTGGCTTGCTAAACTTGATTGGGACAGCCCTGTCCCCTGTGACGTTGCAGTCGCATGGCAGCGCTTCACGGAAACTTTAAGAGTTTTAAGCGAGTTAAGGATACCACGTCATGTAATGAGTGATAACGTGCAACATAAAGAGTTACATATTTTTTGTGACTCGTCTCAGGGCGCTTATGGAGCGTGTGCATATATACGTACGTATAACGAAGGTTCAGAGGTATGTTGTAGGTTACTGTGTGCTAAGAGCAAAGTCGCGCCTATTAAAACTATTACAATACCGAGATTGGAGCTCTGTGGAGCGCTTGTGGGTGCGAAATTATTTAAAACCATCGTGGATTCGTTAAGGTTAACTTTTACAAAGACATATTTTTGGACAGATTCGACTATTGTTATTGGTTGGATGCGTATGTCACCGCACTTATTAAAAACATTCGTGCATAATCGTGTTACAGAAATAAACGAGTTAACAGGTAATTCGATTTGGTTGCATGTTTTCAGCAAAGATAACCCAGCTGATTTGCTAACTAGGGGAGTTAATCTCGATTTATTAATTAACAATAGTCTGTGGTGGACTGGTCCGTTGTATCTGCAGTCTAGTGATAGTAGTAGTTTTTATCAATCTAATACTAATTTAATAGATATGAATGATTTACCGGAATTAAAACCACAGTCAGTAACTCTTACCTGTACTACTGAATATTGTGATTTATTTACATTCGAAAATTACTCATCGTTCATCAGATTGAAGCGTGTAGGTGCATATGTATTGCGTTTTATTGCTGCCACTCGGAAATGTAGTGAACGTCAAACTGGTTCGTTGTCGGTGGATGAGCTGAATGCCTCGGAACGTATGTTGGTTAGGTTCGCGCAAACACAATCATTTCCTAATCTTTACGAAAAACTAACTAATAATGTACCTATTAAAACTAATTGTAAGGAATTTAATCGTATTTCAGGTCTTAACGTATTTATAGATAAACATAAAATTATTAGAGTAGGTGGTAGGTTGTCAAATGCGTCTAATTTTGACTATAACAAGAAATACCCAATCTTGTTATGTAGCAAACACCATTTTACAAATTTGTTAGTTGTATATGAACACCTGCGTTTATTTCACGCTGGTCCCCAATTATTGTTGGCTAGCTTGCGTGAGCGCTGGTGGCCGCTGAGTGCACGAAATATTACACGAAAGGTGGTGCGTCAATGTATCGTATGCACCCGAAATAAAGGGAAAACATTAACACCCTTAATGGGTAATTTACCCTCAGATCGCTTGGAGCCTGGTTTTCCATTCTTAAGGACAGGCGTAGACTATGCGGGTCCAATATTAATTTTAAATCGTAAAGGAAGAGGAGCTAGGTTAGTGAAAGCATACATTTGTCTGTTTGTCTGTTTCGTCACTCGCGCGGTACATTTGGAGCTTACTACTGGTCTTTCTACTGACGACTATATTTTAACATTAAGGCGTTTTATTAGCAGAAGAGGTAAACCTCATATTATTTATTCAGATAACGGTAGGAATTTTGTGGGGGCTGCTAAAGAGTTTTCACAGTTTTTAGATAGGAACTCAAAACAAATTATTGATATTGCCGCTAATGATTCAATTAAGTTCTGTTTTATCCCACCATACTCACCCCATTTCGGTGGCCTTTGGGAGAGTGGAATAAGGTCTGCTAAGTATCATATAAAGCGAGTAGTAGGGAATACTAATCTAACTTATGAGGAGTGCAGCACGGTTTTGACACAGGTCGAAGCCATTCTGAACTCCCGCCCTTTATCACCTATGTCAACAGACCCTTCAGATCTTACACCTCTTACTCCTGGTCATTTTCTTGTCGGCCGGCCGTTGACTGCTCCAGCAACCGAGGACCTGCTTGATGCACGAGAGACACGGCTGGACCGCTATAGACGTGTCGAACAACTTCGGCAACATTTTTGGCAACGGTGGGCGAAAGAATATGTATCAGAATTACAAGTACGTACTAAATGGAAATCACACCAAGCTGACATTCAACTAGGAAGCCTGGTCATTGTAAAGGAGGATGGTCTGCCTCCAATGAAGTGGAAGCTGGGCCGTGTGATCAATATCTACCCAGGAACTGACGGCATATCACGCGTGGCTGACATTCGCACGTCGTCAGATGTAATAAGAAGATCATTTTCTCGAATATGTCCTTTACCAATATTGTCATAAGCTATCCTGTAAATTGATGTTGGAAGCAGGAGCTTCCAAAGGCGGGGCCATGTCGACGCTACAGGCAGCGCCATCTATTACGCTTATGTGAAGTTACAGGGACGAGACGAGCGACAGTGCTGCCGCCGACGGCCAATAGGAAGGCGTCGTACAGTTTTACCCTACGCGTTGACGGCCAATAGGAAGGCGTCGTTCTGTTTTACCCTATTGCGCCTACGCCATCTTGGCGTCCCTTTTATCGCTTGGAATCGGCACTAGCCGACACGAAATCTTATTTCTGTATAAAAATAAACTTACCTCACGATTATGTTTGTAGAAGTATGGAAAATAAATATGTATTGCCTACACGCAGTTTAAATGAAGTACCCGAAGCCCCCGTTACTGAACAACCTATAACATTATAAAAACCTTACAGTTCTAGGATACATATAATTTCAGATATTACACTACAAATACTACAAAATTAACAAAGGACTCGTATCTTTCGTGAGTAGGCATTAGCTGAAAGAGAATAACATATCTATTGTAGAAATGTTAAAGCCTAAGGCCCAAGGAGACTACACGTAAGTAAAACTTTATGACTAGTTACTGAAACTGTAGCGTCTGTTTAATTATTTTGTGTATATTTTATGTTAAAAATATAGGTACCTACATAATTTTTGCAATAATTAATTGGACTAATGCAATGGAATAATGCAAACAGGAGTCAGCATACATGAAGTGAATTTCCTTTATTACAACAATCAATAAATCTAAATAAATTGTAATCAAACAAAATCTAGTTCTAAAATACAACGTGTTGCAGAAAGGTGTAGTCATAATTTAAAGTTGCATGAGATAGGCCTTAAATATTATAAATATTACAGTTACGCATAGAAAAATAGAGTTGGTAAGTTTTTTTTTTGTTTATTGCCTACTATTAAATAACTACCAGAAACGCATCAATTGTGAGATGTTTACGGTTTATTGAATGCAATTGAACCTTACGATAAAAGATGACCTCATAGTAGTGTTGTATTTAAAGAAGATCGATTAATTTTATGAATACATAAAAGTCATAATATAACTAGTATTTGTAATTTCATCCATGCCTAGTGCCTAGTCACCGGCCATGTGTAACTGTGGTCAAATATGACCTTTCTGAAACACGTTGTATAATGTGCACATACAGACTTGAGAATATCACTTTGAATGTTAACATTAAAAAGAAATACAAAAAGCTAAATAATTAATAATGGCTATGGTAGAAGATAAATTAGCCATCATTATTGTCATCGTGCCTTTTACCCATGGGGGTTAGACTACAGAGCGCTATCTGCTACGATCCAAACATACACAAGATAAAAGTAACATGAAAACCTAATTACAGCAGTTATTACGACACTTGTTCTCCTTTTATGAATAAAGTCTATGTCTAATAATAAGATAACAAAACTAAACACAAAGGAGTTAATCGTTTGCTCTTTGAGACTGACTGGTGAAATACATTTGTTAAAAAATATAGTACGTGCCAAGCTTCAGTTGTCAAAATATTTTGTCGAAAATTACCTAATTCATCGTGAGGAAAGGGTTGAAATTAACATTTTGTTGTGGCATTTTATTCCTGTGTAGAAAGTTGTTGAGTGCGGACGACGAAACTTTTGCTAATGTCGGAATAATGTTGGCGAACAGGTCGACCCTTGCAACTGGTAATGGTAAGGCAAACTTTTTTATTTATATTGTATTGTAGGTTTATAGGGTATTAGGTGGAATAGTGGCAAGTCTATAAAAGATTCTCTTGGGACTCGTTAACGTTAAGGAGCTAAGGTACATTGTTATAATTGCTTTTGTATGAAACTTTTGTGAGTAGGCGTTTGAATATATTTAATTAGAACAAGTTGGTTCAGTAAGTTTCGTTTTTCAATACATTAATATTCCTTTGTTCTTCTGAATTAAACCTTTGACTTTGTACTTAAACGTAGCTAGATTTAATACTTATAAAGTTCACTCATAGTTGCAAACATTGTGATCTATATTGAATTAAGCAACGCTGTTGTAAAGAAAAAGGTTTTGCGATTACATTTTATTTTATAAAATACAACTTGGTTTTAATTGACAAAGGAAGTTTGTTTATAGTTATCTAAACTAATCAAATTTTAATATAGCAAACATATTTATTACTTGGCACACATAATGTACTAAATGATAAATTAATGATAAATAAAAAAAAAGATTATAAGCTCATAATAAATAAATAATAATCATAATAATATTATGGTCTTCACACATAATAAATGATCCTAAGCTATAATTTATAAATTATAATAAGTATTACAGGTTTCTAGACAGTACGTCTATAATATTATGTATATCTTTTGCTACATAAGAAATTATTCAGGACCAATGTTTAACAAACTTTACTCATATAAGTGAAAACAAAGAATCATATATAAGTACCTAAGTAAATTACAAACATTTGTTATAAGAAATAACAAAACATAACGTATTTACGGCTTTGTTATGTGATTTCGCAAACTGGTATTATTTGTAAAGAGATGTGGTATACGAGAGAATAAGAAGAATCCTGAACACTCGTTAACTGAGTTGTCCCATGTCGCCGTCGTGTCGTGAACGTGGCCAAACAAAATGTAATTTTCTCCCGAAGCGTCCTCTTACGTGACCCAAGAAAGATATAACGTTTTTATTAAATTATTTTAGCTTTCATAAGTAACTGTAACGAACATTTTTGAAAAAAAATAACGACTCCAAAGGCTAAAGAGATTATGGTGACTACTAACAATTCACCTAATGTTCGCTACACCTGTGCGGTCCGTGATTTTAAAAGCACTTTACGTTGAGTTCACAGTGTACATTAATTTGTTTAAGGGTACGTCGGACCTTTAATGAAGATAATTCTGTATAATATCGCTTTCACGTACTCTCTTATGTGTTGATAACATGTTTTTGAGCGTTTTATGGTTGTAAGTAAATATTTATTTACGCCACGTCTGTGATTATAATTTACCTTTATTAAATATGTTAACAAAATTATAGGAATGTAAAATGAAACCTAACCTAACCTAACCTGATACCTTTGATTTTACCTACTACTTCTAAACTTAGTTCGAAAAAATCGAATCGAAATCTTTTTGTTTTATTGTCTGTCAATAGACTTCTCGAAAATGTTTGGACTGTCTTGCAAAAATTCCTTTTGTTTAGTATGTACAAAAATGGATCTGATTACGGTAGCCTGGAAAAATTAAGGCAATTTTTGATATTTTTTGGGACATTGAAATACACTTTGAAGTTCACATAAAACATTTGAAACCAATTTGAATTGAATACAAAATTCCATACTAACTTACCGATAGAAGACACACGAACCTATTATCACAAATCAGTCGTTATTAAATAAATATTAGATTTTATTTATGAACAAAAAGGTCGAATCATAGGGATGTGTATCCGACTACAATATCCCAATGTAACAGATATTCTTACGGAACTGCTCTAAATTATCATTTAGCTACAATTTGTTTTACGCTCGGCCCATTGAGCGCATCTCATCCGTTCACTTTCATTCAATTAAGGCTCTTTTACATTGATTTGTGAAAATCAAGCAGGAATTAAATTCTTTGGATTTTTTAGGTTATATACCTATCAAACATGGCCGAATATTTCTTAGAATGACTTTAATAAGCCTAGTTCGCTTGATATGTTGTAATTTTTACGCATAAAGTATTGGGGCTTGCTGAGAATATTAAATAAGTATATACTTTTCCGTGTGGCATCGAATTGAGAATACAAGTGTCACCACCCCATTTTCTTCCCACTGTAAAAGCCAGCTAAAGGATATTACACAGATAACATACTCTGTGAGAGACAGCAAACTTGAAAATAAGACTTATGCCAACACGCATGGTCAGTACGACATACCTAGTAGACCATACTCGTAACTCGTAATTAGAGTTAACAATATCTATACTAATATTACAAAGCTGAAGAGTTTGTTTGTTTATTTGTTTGTTTGTTTAAACGCGCTAATCTCAGGAACCACTGGGCCGATTAGAAAAATTCTTTCAGTGTTAGATAGGCCATTTTTTCGAGGAAGGCTTTAGGCTATATAACATCACGCTACGACCAGTAGAAGCGAAGCAGTAGTGAAAACTATTGCAAAGACGGGGAAATTTTCTAAATTCCACGCGGACGGAGTCGCGGGCAACACCTAGTGTTATATAAATATTAACAATATAATATCTTACAAAATTTTCTTTGTATGTAATATGAAATCCTAGTAACCATGAATCATTATAAAATTTTAAAACAAATACTAAGAAAATGAAGTCTGAAAATAATAAAACTTGCAAAGCGATTACTTTTATTACTCATTTTACGACCTCTTTAATGTTAAAGTAGTATAAAGAACTTCGAGCTTCGCGAACAATTCACTTTGAAAATAAGTTACCTATTCCTAGTACCTATTTACTTAATATCTGTAATTGTTAATATAAATAAAACTAGCTGTTGCCCGTGACATCGTACGCGTGAAATTTAGAAATTTTTCCCCGTTTTTGGATCATTTACACTGATGCTTCGCTCCTATTGGTCGCAGCGTGATGTTATATAGCCTTTAGCCTTCCTCGATAAATAAATAAATATTCATGGACATTTCACACAACGTCCTCTGGTTCCAAGCTAAGCTTATACAGGGTGTGGCGTAATTAATGGATAAGCCTGTGCCTGTGGATAAGCCTCCTACTGCGCTATACGAATATGTATATTTTTAATTAATCCTATGTATGGTCTTGAAAAAAATGGCATAAGTCATGTTTTCATAAAATGACTACTTTCACTAACCAATTCTGCTACTGTTGCCACAATTTTCAAAAGTTTTGCTTTCTGTTTTTTTTATAATACAGCTTAAGAGTTGAATTATTGCAAGCAATAAAGAATTCCCTATTCGTAATACAAATTTTTTGAAAATTATGCATGAAATATCAAAAAAGGGTTATTGATTATTCAATTTGTTGACTTTGTACATCGTCTAGCTTAAAAAATCTTTATGGGAGTTGATTTGCCCAATATCTTAAAAACATGCTTGTTTTATGCAGTTTCCGAAATGGTATAATACTTATTATAATACTTATTAAGTTTGATGTGATATTAAAGAACCAAATGACACTCGTAAAAAAATGTTCTTATTGTGATTTAATTAATCAAATTAATACTGTTAACTTAAACAAACTGTCAGTGGTATTTTAACTTATCTGTCTGAGTTTACCAGTGGGAATGTTAGTCGTTGAAAAAAAATAACAACTTATTTTATATTTTTTATTCTAAAGATGCAAACACTACATAAATTTTATTTTACAAAAAATGTTCGAAATGGCGGCCACCTGCGGCTATGCAGGCCCTGCATCGACGGATAAATGACCGCTTTAGGCGTCGGATGAAGCCGGAGCTCTTGATTTCATCAGCGGCTTCAAAAATCAGGGCCTTTAGTTGTTCCAGGGATGCTATTTCTTTTTTATACACTTTTTCTTTTAAACACCCCCAGTAAAAAAAGTCTAGAGGGTTCAAATCAGGGGACCTTGGTGGCCACAAAATGGGACCCAAACGACCTATCCACCTCTCATTGTACTCATCATTGAGGTAGTTCCGTACAATTCGTGCGTAGTGAGCGGGACAACCATCATTTTGTAACCAGTAGTTTTCTGGCACATTTTAACTTTGTAATAGTTCCGGCAACGTATTTTGCAGAAAATTTAAATAATTGGGACCTGTTAGTGTCTCGGATAGTTCGACGGGCCCAACTATTTGTCCATTTAAAATTCCTGTCCAAAGGTTCACTTTAAACTGGACTTGAGCTCGGTCTTGCCTTATGTTTCTCGGATTGGTTGCCTGCCAACTATGAAGATTGTGCATGTTGACGTAGCCATTTCTTTTACATGATGACTCATCGCTCCACAGTATTTTGTCAAAAAACGCCGAATCTTCGCGTATTTTTCGCAACATGACGCGACAAAATTGGACTCTAGGCTCATAGTCTCGTGTCATTAGTGTTTGCACCCTTTGATAGTGATACGGGTGAAGCTCATGCCTGTGCAGAATTCTGCCCACAGTACGCGTATCTACACCGGTTCCTCTACTTAACTCACGAATTGATAACTCTGGATTAGCACGCACAGCTTCTAGAACTTCGTCATCACGATGTCGTCGAGGTCTGCCTTCCGAAGCACCACCAACACCGGTACCAGGCATTCGCCCTTCGCTAAAAGCGATGTGCACACGTGTAAACACCCGGTAGTCTGAGTGTCGCAAATCGGGGTATCTTCGACGATATTCGCGTGCAGCTTCATTTGCATTGCAGTTACACAGGCCGTAAATAAGATGCATATTTGCATACTCTTGAGGAGTGTACGTATGACGCGGCATGATCAGTAGTCCAGGGATATGTAGAAGAGAAAAACAGAGTCCGTAGTACATAAGCCAAATTCACGTCACAATAACAAACACGATAGAGCAAACGATATGTGCGCAAGAGACGATAGTCAAAAGAGCACTAACTTTGTTAAACAAGTTCAAAAGCTGTTTTGTTGTTTGTGAGAATAATAAAAATCTATCTCTGTCGCACAACTGTTATTTACCTGACATCAAAATGCTTTGTCTCTGTCTTATGATAAGACTAACCGTCTGGATTTGCCGTGCGATAAACAACCACAAGTAGTTGACTTAGAGTCGTTATCTGCTTACCCTATTCATGGTGGATGACTACCTGCTCCCGAGCACCCAAAAAAGGGTCCATTGTGAATGACTACCTGCTCCGGAGCACACAAAAAAGGGTCCATTCAAACTGTTTACAAAGACATGTTTAAGATAAATTAATAATTCTGTTAAAGAAAATTAGGGTATTTTTTTACAACTGTCGTTTTTTTTTAAAACCTCGTGAAATGTAATAAGTATTATACCATTTCGGAAACTGCATAAAACAAGCATGTTTTTAAGATATTGGGCAAATCAACTCCCATAAAGATTTTTTAAGCTAGACGATGTACAAAGTCAACAAATTGAATAATCAATAACACTTTTTTTGATATCTCATGTATTTTTTCCCAAAATTTGTATTACGAATAGGGAATTCTTTATTGCTTTCAATAGCTCACCTCTTAAGCTGTTTTATAAAAAAAACAGAATGCAAAATTTTTGAAAATTGTGGCAACAGTAGCATAATTGGTTAGTGAAAGTAGTCATTTTATGAAAAACATGACTTATGCCATTTTTTTCAAGACCATACATAGGATTAATAAAAAATATACATATTCGTATAGCGCAGTAGGAGGCTTATCCACAGGCACAGGCTTATCCATTAATTACGCCACACCCTGTATAAATAAATAATAAATAAATATTCACGGACATTTCACACAACGTCCTCTGGTCCCAAGCTAAGCTTATATAAATAAATAATAAATAAATATTCACGGACATTTCACACAACGTCCTCTGGTCCCAAGCTAAGCTTATATGCTTGTGTTATGGGTACCAGAATACGGATAGAATACATATACTACTTTTCTTTTGTAAATACGTACTTATAATACATAGAAACACCTAGACGCAGTACAAACATTTGTATGATATATATACATCACACAAATGATTGTCCCGAGCGGGAATCGAACCCGCGACCTTGTGAATGGCAGTCCGTTAAATGAACCACTAGACCACAAAGCCCGTCAAATATGCTTGTGTTATGGGTACCAGAATAAAGATAGAATACATATTATTATACTACTTTTTTTTTGTAAATACATACTTATAATACATAGAAGCACGCAGCAAGCAGACGCAGTACAAATATTTGTATGACAATTAGAAAAATCACACAAATGATTGTCCCGAACGGGAATCGAACCTGCGACCTAATCGGAAGTCCGTTACATGAACCACTCCACCACGAGGCTCGTCTATAAATGTACCTACCATCGTTCAATTATACCTATATCTATGGTACCTACTATGTAACACAGAAAGAGTTTTTCAAATCGGATTAGCGGATCCTGAAACCAGCGCGTTCAAACAACAAACAAACAAACTCTTCAGCTTTATAATATTTGTATAGATTAAAACTTATATAAAACATTATTAAATATGTAAAAATGTAGGATTGATTGATAAAGCTCTTTCAGTGGGTAAAGAGTTCAACAAACAGCTGAAAGCAGTGCTTGCTTGTTTATTATGCCACATTAAAATGTCTTTATTGTATAATTTATTAGGGTTTAGTTTTAAACTTCCATGCGTAAGAAGTTGCCAGCTAATTTTGTATAATTTTAGAATAAGTAGCTCAATGTCATCTACAAAGAGCACTAACGCAATTTTTAGGGCTTTGATTGTATTTTAGGTGACGCAACCTAAAAATAGAAATACGTGTCTCATTACAAAACACTAGAGCTTGAAGAAAGGCTCAACACTAGACATGAATACACTTCTGAGGACATTTCGAATTTCCGAAATGAAATCTTTAATGTAAAATTGGTTATTATGCTTTTAAGCTTTTACTAATAAACTAAATTATAGTGGAAAATTAATAACTATGAGCGGGACTTGAACCCACGACCTCAGAATACCGTTCCGTTGTTCTCCCACCTGAGCTATCATGGTTCCCCATAATTTAGTTTATTTAGTAAAAACATAGTAAGTCAATTGGAAAATTTAATAAATTAATGTAAGCTTTTATGAGGATACCAAAATAGCTTCGTGCATTTTTCTATGTACGAAGTTTTCATTGTTTCTTTAGATTGAATGGCTAGAGCTCTAATTTTTAAGTATATGTTTTATCAATATATGATCTAGGATCGCATAAATTCAGAAACGCGATTGAAAAAAGTTTTCTCGATAGAAAATCTTAACGAAACAACCTCTCTCATTTTTTATTTTTTTCATTTGTCGGTCTATTATCGCATAGTAACTAATGAAATAACTTTAAAAACATAAGTAACTATTATATATAGAAACACGTAAATCAAAATTAAAATATATTTAGTAGATTTTGAGTAAATAGGAAAAATATCCCTAATTCTTCATTTCCTGTGCCTACTGGCTGTGTTAATATGTACGTGTCGGCGATGATATACGATAATATTGATGTAGGCCCTAAGCTTTTTAAAGATCAAATAATAACATTTAAAACTCTTTATAATTTTTAAAGGTACATTGGAAATACATACGTTCATCATCATCATCATCATAACATCACGCCTTTTTCCCATGGGGGTAGGCAGAGACTATAGAGCGCCATCTGCTACGATCCAAACATACTTCCTTGGCTTCATCCACACTCATACATCTGGTCATACATGCCCGACGGTTGTAAGTGCTACGCACTTGCCCCTTTTGGAGTATGCCGGCGATGACGTCGGAGTTTTTTTTCTCGGGCGTCCTCTCCCAGCATTCCCACTCACCTCCGCCGTGTATATGCCTTTCGTTAAGCTTCTGTCATCCATTCTCTCCACATGACCAAACCACCTAAGCATACTTTTCTCCAGCTTAGTCATTACAACCTCTTTCAGACCGCAACGTCCTCTTATAACTTCATTTCTTAATCTATCTTTCAAAGTCACACATACTTCTCAAAAAGCGCATCTCTACAGCATTTATTCTACTTTTGTGCTTCTTCATAATTATTATTATATTCATATATTCATTCTACATACGTTCATCTTACTTATACATTTCTTCTTTAAAATGTTGCAATAATTTTACATTAAAAATTTATACTCAAAATTGTAGTTACAGATCGTAATTAAAATGCTTTTATATGCCATTATACAGAATCATTGGTAGAATTAACGAAACATTAATTAAACTCGTTCCTTTTATAATCTGCGACGTAATTTTCATCAACGCAATTTGCCAACAAGCCCGTCAGGAAAGGTTTGAATTTCTTAAATGGTTGTCTTGGACTATAGCTCTTCCCTGGCTCGTTTTTGCAATCAGAACTTATGCATAAATTTGAATTTTCAATTAAGGATACTTTGAAGCAAAATTTTATTAGACATAAAGTGAAACCTTTGGTCTTTTCAGACGTAATAAGTATTAAGGAACAAAAGATACATGGAGACGACGTAACTATTATAAGTGACGATATTGTTATACCTAATCTACGGGTTCGTGTATATGTTTTATATCTATCTTAGCTTAGTAAGACAGACATAAAAAAAAAACAATAGAAAATAATTAAATAAAAGTAGCTCGGCTCATGAAAACTATTATGTTTGTTTCAAAACGTTTTAAATCTAGACGCAATAACGTCCATGAAGTAAGGGCTAGTGATAGTGCAGTGTTATTATGTTTAACAGTGGACTTCAGTATAATTTCTTAGTAGACATGTAAGATAACTGACCAATAAATAATTGACTGTCAAGAGTGTTTCAGAATGCTGCGCGTGGGAGCTGCACCATGCTCTTTTTAAAAATGTACTTTTATCAAAGGCATTTATTATTAATATCTTTATTTTGAATATTGTACATTGATGTTAATAATTATTTTTTATTTTTAGTGCTCTTTGGAGTTCTCTGTGCTCTCTTTAGGACTGCACCCCAAAACGTCTAAAGGGTGTCCGCGAGATATCTTAAATGAGTTTCGTTATCTCCAGCAAAAGAAAATGGGATTAATAGTTAAAGCCCGAGGCGCTAAGCATTCGCTTGAACGTTCATAGTAAATACATGTATATACATTTACTAAAATAGCCTTACATTACTTTGTATTAAGATTATCTCAAAGAAAATCACTAAGAGCTATACTGTAATTACTAAAACAATTTGGATTTAGATTTTCACGAATATCTCTTTGTCTATAATCTTTCGTTCTGCTTATTACTTTGTGCTGTAGAGTTTGAAACGATATTATTACATATATTTATTTATGGTGAATCTTTTGTTACGAAAAATACAAAGTGGTAAAGAAAAATAAGTAGTAGATGTAGTATTTTTTTTCTGTCGTTTTAAATTAAATAAATTGTTGAATTCCTATTGAAAAATATTAGTTCAGTAAATAAATAAACTGTTTAAATTATTTAGAAATATCTATAATATTTTCTAACACTTGCGCGACTCATCTGTTTAAATAAAACTACTACGCGTATATTTGTTTTAAATTTTGGCCCGACGTTTCGGAGACTTTGCAGTCACCATGGTCACGGGTGAGACTCGTGGTGAACGTCGGGCCAAAATTTAAAACAATTATACGCGTCTAAATCCGTAAAAAGTAGTTTTATTTAAATATCTTTAAGTTTGGTTTTGTAACAAAGAAATTTGAAAAAAGGTGTAAAGTTTAAGTCAGTATTAAAGTCGATAATGCAGTCACAAAAGAATGGTGTTCAATTTGAAATTCATGACTCCATGCGGTCAAGTTTGCGTTCGAGAAGTTAACCTGTCATTGAGAACATTGAGGCTTTATGCAAAAAGACCTAAGTCTATAAAGAGGCCATAAAGGGTCCGCGTACAAAGAATGCAAAGTGAGCTTCGCCGTAAACTGAGCTAACCTCTCGGTGGTGTCCTTTACGATAGATTTATATTCATGACACTATATCCAACGCGTAAAATTTCGGGCAATGGCGATCCAGAAGCAGGCATATGTAATTTTGTTTGAATAAGTAAAGAGGGGTAAGAAACTAAGGACAAAGGCTATTTGATCTTTTCTGTCTCCAGTAAGAATAAATAAAATCGCCCACGGACTGGTTTATGTGATATTTCATAAATGGATTTAGAAGGATAGTGTGTTATGGGATTATTGATTCCCCTTAGACGCCGTCTATTGTCTGAAGTGCGTTGGTACATTATCTTGGTAGTCTCAGGAGATAGCCGAATATATCTCGTATCCGGAGAAGTTACCTTTCACAAGCATATTTTACTAAAATGTGAAAATACAGACCCATAAAAAGTTAATAAAGTGCAGAGATAGAATAAAGAGATAGAAATAGATAATACAATTATTTAGTACTGATTCAACTAAGTAACAAAGAAAACGTGTAATAATGTTTAATTTGAATTATCCCTATATATCTAAAGGCATTCTTTCCTCATTTTACGAGTAGTTAACAGTACATATTTTACTACCGCGACCGTTTTCAACTTTAACGAAACCAACAGGCTGTTAAACATTCAACGTCACTCAACATAATGTTTTATTGTTCAGGCGTCAGAGCAAAAAAAAGAAAAATGTTACGTCATAAGCTTACAGACTGGATTTGATTTGGATAGCATATTCTCCAGCCAATAAACTTCGTGTAAGATTATGTCCTCCGTTTAACAGGAGTGTATTTCATATACTCGTATCGATGATCAGGCGAGCTTGTATAGTTTCAACTACTGTAACTGTTAAAAGTGATTTTTTGGTCCTCTAACTCAAGAAGTTGTCATTAGTTCCAATGCTTCCGTCTTTAAATATGTAGACATCTCTCTCTCTCTCCAGCCCATTTACGTCCCACTGTTAGGCATGGGCCTCCTCCACTTTGGGAGGGATTATGGTCTACTGTGTTGCGCTGACCAGGTGTATTGGCACAGGGTTTATTTTCGAGTTTTGTGTCTCTCACGGAGGGTGTTATCTGTGCACAATATCCTTTAGCTGACTTTTACAGCACCCTTGGGGAGGAAATGGGGTGGTGACACTTGTATTCTTAATCCGTCACCACACGGAGAGACATCTAAATAAATCAAATTATAGTAAAAAATTATTAAGTAAAAGGATAGCAAATCAATTGCAAATATGAATAAATTAATGTAGAAATCTCATTTTATATAGTATCCCTTACTTTTATATGACCTGTGAAAGATATAAGAGAAGGGTGAATAGGCTTCTAACATAGTTGTTGCGGTTTACCATCCAAGGCTGCATTACCGCTTACCATCAGGTGGAATGTAGTCAAGCATCAACATGTATTATGTAAAAAAATATATTTATTTATTTACACTATTGTACAATTAACATGATATAAATAAACACAGACAAATAACATTATAAGTTGTATAAGTGGCAAAAGTAATTGAGGGATGACCATATTTTTTATTCGTAGCCAACATTAACATTAACAGTAACATTAACATGCATATAAGCTGAAAATATGCAAAAGAACTTACACAATAGCTTGCTGTTTCAAGCGGTATGTGACAGCTACTCAACGTATTAGACTCTAAAAAAAGAATATACACAACGAGCACTTAAAATAAAACCTTACAACAAACTGTAAGCAGAGGTTTATCTTGATGTAATATTTTCCCATTTCGTACTTCAGCTTTGTACTCACAAGTAAATATATTTTGAGTAGGTATGTTTGCTTTTATCTTGTGGATTATTTTGACGTTATTCATAGATTTGTTGACAATAGAAAAGTACTGTATTAGTACGATAAAAGAAAACATAAAAGTGTGTTATCGTAGCTATTTGTCAATTTAATTCTCAGATTTTTACTGTCGTAGAAAATATTGAAGGATAATAACAATAAAGCAAGCTATAAAACGGATTTAATTAAAGATGCAACGCTAATCTCCATTCACATCGTGAACTGTTCGGAAGACGGAAAATTTTATGGCGACAAAAAAAGTTAATTCATGTCGTAGATAATAAAATTTTACTGTTGATGGAGGCACAACGATAAAATTAGATACTTGAATAAACATATACATTTATACCTATATAAGTATGATATTTAATGGCTCTATAAACGGCTGTCTTTACAGTTTAATGAGAAAAGCCGTGAAAAAGTAATTAAAAAAGTAATCAAAGTGTTTATTCATTTAATAGTATCTAAAATCAAAATTGTCCAAGAGGTGACGGATAAAGATTACAAGTGTCACCACCCCTATTCCTCCAGAAGTTTATTAGATAACATCATCTGTCAGAAACAGAAAACTCTAAAATATACCATGTGCCAACACGCCTGGTCAGCGCGGCATTGTAGACCATAATACCTCCCAAAGAGGATAGGCCCAACTGTGGGACTTTAATGAGCTGGAAAGAGAGAAGTATTAACTATTTTTTATAATGAGATATTATTTCAAAATCACACAATAATAAATGCTATAATTCTTTAGCCAAAAATAAATAACAATTATTTAATATTATCCTATGAGCCACAAGATTTAATTTTACTATTTGCAACAATAGCAGATATGAGTCCTGACCACAATTATTAACGCGTTGCGAATGAAAATCTTTACCAAATTTAGTTAATTGTTTGGTCTGGTTAACTTGGAAATAAATAACTTATTTCTATGATGCTAATGTATTGTGATTTATAAATTAGTAGCGGTTGCCAATAACTTGGTCCGCCTATACGTTGATTTTCATAATATTATAACCTCAGCTAACTTCCTATCATTTGTTTAATTAAATTTTTAGAATTGGACTGCTACTTTTAAACGTTACCTCTTACATCTAGACACACGATAGCGGGTCAAGCCAAGTTCAAGTAAAAGAACTGGCGTGTAGCACTGTGTGTGTTACACGAACCAATTGGAGCGTGTATATCACAAGCATAGTTAGATAAATAAAATTGTTAAGACATTAAAAGAGCGAATTATAATGAAATATAACTTGTGAATATAATTATAGTAAAAAAAAATACCTACTCTGCTCACAAAACTGACTTTTTCTCCTACTCCTTTACTATACATGCAGTCAGATTGTGGAATTCACTACCGTCCCACATTAGAGAGTCCCGTTCCGTTTCTACATTCAAACTGAAGACCCGTCAACATTACTTATCAACAATCTCGTAATTGTGTCATCGTATTGTGTTGTTCACCTAGTATGTTTATATTATGTGCTTTTATAGGTTTGTATGTATTGTGTATGTATGTTTTATGTATTATTATTATTGGTAGATATATATATTTATGTACTGTGTATTTATTATATATATTATGTAGGCTTGTTAAGGATCTATGTATGTTTATGTATTTAGTATAAATTTATTTTAACTTAAATAGTTCACCGTATATCTGTCACCCTACACTACACACCCATGGTCAATCTTTTTTTTCACAATCTCCTCTCGCGGGTCTACAGGTAGAGATTTCTTTTAGAAATATGTGGATCCCTACACTACTTTTCTTATGTCTGTATTTACTATGGCTTCCTGGTGTAAAATCTTTTAAATAAATAAATAAATAAAATAAATAACAAAAGTAATTTATTGATTTTGCAATTGACATGCTATGCTTTAGTTAATAAAACTAATTATGGTGGATAAAAGTGATTTCCGCAAGCAATTACGTAGAAATACGATATAAACTCAATCGAGTAACGATTGTGGTGGTAAATTTGAATGCTACAAGCACGACCGCAATAAGCTCAGTTGGAAAGAGCTTCGGAACGGTATTCCGAGGTCGTGGGTTCAAGTCCCGCTTGCGGCAATCACTTTTTCCACCGTAATTTAGTTTATTATAGTAACAAATTTTATTTTTAACACGCTTTATTAGCTAGGTACGTATCTATCAATGTAACGGAATCTTTTAAAGTAATTTTCACTATTTGAATAAAGCAAATTGGCAATATTCCGGAGTTTAAAGCACTTTTTTAGTTTTTGATATAAGCAAATTATTTTAAACTAAAAAGATTCGATTTAAAATTAAAGATATCAAAGTTTGACGGAATAAGAGCCTAATCCCCCTTTCAAAGTCAGTAATAAAATATCATGTAACATAATGCATATATTCAGGGTAAGGTTTTGTTCATTACATTGTGTGTGAATATGTTGACACTCATAATTAGAGTAAAAGCGTCGTACAGATATACCAGTGGGGTACTGTCTCAAAGAACATTTACAATAGGTAATGTACTTAACGCGCGGTAGTGCCTAGTATCGTCATTACTTTGAGTCGTTCTATGGAACAGGAATGAAATGGAGTTGTAAATTTTTATTATCACAAATTTTTTTAGATACTACAGGACACTACAGGTCTTAAAAATACAATATATAGTTTAGTACAGTAGTTTATTTATAGTTTAAATTACATATATTTTATTTAAAATGCCTTATTAGACAGTTTTTATATTAAAGGCATATTAAAAATGTTGAGTTCATCATAATTTTTAATTACTTAAGAAAATGAAGTAAAATTTCGCAACATCGATATCGTCTCTATGCATTTAGGGTACCGCCCTTAGAAAGATAAAGCACATTTAGATAAGTGGAAGAGAGGCAACGTACAGCCAGGGTGGGCACTCCGGCTAAACGACAGTCTTAATTTTCCCAAAGTAATAATTAAGAGTGAAGGCTCTGGGCCCCAACAAACTTGTACGGAGAAAACTGACGCTAAATTTTTAAACAACTCTTAAGTACGAAGTCCGATACATTCAAAGTTAATTATATTAATAAATAAAGGTTAGCGATGGTGAAAGGCGTAATTTCAGAGTTTGATGTTTTCCTACTTTATTCATTTTTAATGTAATTTTCATGTTGGACTTATAAAACTTAAGGTCCATTTTTCCGAGCAGTGTTTTTTCATACGCAGTATTAGTGTGATATTGTTTTTTTGTGTTTCAGATTCAATTACTGGGTGAACTCAAATTTCTTTTTATCTATGACTAGCTGTTACCAGCGACTACGTTTGCGTTAAATTTTGGATGACTAGGCAATAAGAAACTTGAAGCAGGTTTTCCCGAAGGAATTAGATATTATCCCGGAATAAATTGTAATCAGTTTTCTTTAAGTTAGATCTCTAACAACATATTAGTGAATACATATTAATTCCATGCAGTAGTTTGGTGTAATGCGCGTACAAACATACAGACAGACAAACAGATAAAAATTCTATAATTCATTGTTTTGACTTCTATTACGCCAATAAAGACCGACTATCGAATTTTTTTCAATATCTTTGATGTACAGACATAGACTTTTTAAATTTTTATTATAATAATGTAGGTAGGTATAGATTATTTTACTTTCAAATATTTTCGGTTCTATGAATATGTAACTATTCAGCTCATGAGGATGTTATACATGTGTATTCTTTAGCTAACTTTTACATCACTCTGAGAAGGAAAAGGGGTGGTGACAGTTGTCTTCTTAATCCGTCACCGAACGTATAATTATTATATTTAAGCAATGATTGTTTGATTGATTTATTTGAGTTTATTCTCGTATAATGTTAAAAAAGCATGCTAATTTAACTGCCGATATTTTAAATTGCGATGTTTATCAAGTAAAACAAGGTGATGAATTTGGATGAAAATAAATTATGGAATTTTATTGATCTCTATGTTGTTACTTTTACTCTAGGTAAAAAATACTAACAAAGTATTCATTGTGTATCATGAACACAAACCTTATCATTTTTATGAAAATTATATTTATTCCGAGATCATTTATTCATATCATATATTTGTCTAGAGAATCGACTTGAAATATAAAGCATATTGACAATAGCGAGATTAAAAGCCTCCTTAAGAAGTCAATACATTCACTCATAAAATACTGAAAATAACAATAAAAGCTCATAAAGTACTTCTATATTAAAATAAAAAGCATTTTTCCTAAAGCTCTTAATTGAATAATTGGTCAAGTGCGAGTCGGACTCGCGCACGAAGGGTTCCGTACCATTATCTATGCAACATAAGGCAACGTTATTAGTATCGAGCAAGAAACGGTAAAAAAATCATGTTTGTTGTATGGGAGCCCCCCTTAAATATTTATTTTATTTTATTTTTAGTATTTGTTGTTATAGCGGCAATAGAAATACATCATCTGTGAAAATTTCAACTGTCTAGCTATCACCGTTCTTGAGATACTGCGTACGGAACCCTAAAAATCATGTTTGTTGTATGGGAGCCCCCCTTAAATATTTATTTTATTTTATTTTTAGTATTTGTTGTTATAGCGGCAATAGAAATACATCATCTGTGAAAATTTCAACTGTCTAGCTATCACCGTTCTTGAGATACAGCCTGGTGACAGACGGACGGACGGACGGACGGACAGCGAAGTCTCAGTAATAGGGTCCCGTTTTTACCCTTTGGGTACGGAACCCTAAAAACGAACAATATCAATTATATTATTTTAATTTCAAAAGGTATCCAATTAATAAAAGCCGTGAAATTAATTTTCACATAAAGGAAATTATATTTTCTGAAATATTTAATAAATTGATTCAACTAACAAAATATATGAAGAAAAATAAAATTGTATATTGAAATTAACTTTTCATAATCACTACTAATATTATAAATGCGAAAGTAACTCTGTCTGTCTGTTACGCTTTCCCGCTTAAACCTCTCAACCGATTTTGATGAAATTTGGCACAGACAATCTTTAGACCCTGAGAAAGGACATGGGCTACCTTTTATTACAAAAAAGGGAAGAAAAGTTTTCTAAATTTCACGCAGACGGAGTCGCAGGCAACAGCTAGTATTATATAAATTTACAGAGCTCGTAATTGGTAATACCTAATGCTTTGTGCTGCTTAAGGGATCCCTGGGTTTGACTTTCTTGGCAGATCTATATTATGTATAGACTATTCCGTCACCCCACAGAATATGTCATTTATATCATAATTTATTTTATTAGCTTCATAATGGATCTATCAATGTATTAATCTATGTAACGGAATTTTTGAAAGCGATTTTCACTAACTGTTGTCGCGTGATCTGAAATTTAGCACATATGTTAAAGATCAACAATGCAATAATTCAAAAAAGTATTCAAGATTTTCAAGTGTGTTTTTTAGTTATTGGACTAAGCAAATATGTACTGGTATTTTTTATGAATTTAATGAAGTTTATGTGCAGTCGTTAATGAAGTTTATGTGCAGTCGAAGAATTGCTCGATAATTGAGTATCTTTTCACCGTCACACAGATTTCTAACATAACGATCAACTAATGTACTACATGTCCGTGTGGTGACGGATTAAGAAAAAATCCGGATTTAGCCAGTAAAATACACGAAATAAATTTACATAAAATTAAATTTTATCGAAATAAAATTACAAAACGAATAAAACAATCCAGCTATTCAATTTGAATAGGTTTAATCAGGCGTTGGATGTGACCAAATGAACCGTGGTTTGGACTGCGTTTATTAAATAAGTTTGCTTTGAATCTATCCAAATGAATAATTACTGTTCATGCAGTTAGATTGTATGTTATTTAATGTATATTATTGATAGAGTCCAACGAGCTCAAATTAAATACTTGTCTGTCAAATTATGGATACCTGTCGTTGTTAAGTCGAGATTGTTCAGATGATTTTGTAATAACAATATTATAAAATAATGGTTTAATACTCGCAGTGGATCGTATCGTAAACGATCTGCCATAAAACGGTTTTACTGAATGACATGTATAAGTTATTTTCAGTTTTAGTTCTTTTAGTGTGGAATGTAGATACGATATTTTTTTTACTATGCGAGCACCACATATTAGTAAAACCGTTATATCAAGTCCACTATAAAATACAGAATAATTACACTTTTTTGTTGTCACTTGAAACGATTTTCTGTCTCTCTCTCCAATTTATTAGCGTAGGACGTTAATGTTGGTCACGGGCCTCCACTATGAGAACGATTATAGTCTCCTATACCGCACTGACCAGGCGTCTTGGCATAGGGTTTATTTTTGAGTTTTCCTTCGTACACAGAGGATGTTATCTGTGTAAAATGACACTGAGCGGGATTTTACAGTACCAAGGAAAAAAAAAGGGGTGCTTTCACTTGTTTTCTTAATCCGTCCCCACATGGACGATATTATTAGACACCAATGCATTCTTTTGAAATATAATTTTGACGGGCTTCGTGGCGTAGTGGTTCTTGTACTGGACTGCTGTTCACGAGGTCGCGGGTTCGGTTCCCGCTTGGGACAATCAAGTGTGTGATATCCATAAATGTCATACAAGTGTTTGTACTGCGTCTGGGTGTTTTCTGTGTATTATAAGTAAGTATGTATTTACAAAAGAAAAGTAGTATATGTAGTCTATCCGGATCTGGTACCAATAATACAAGCATAGAAATATAGCTTACTTTGGGACCAGAGGACGTTGTGTGAAATGTCCTGTCCTGAATGTTCACAGATTTGTCTGCAGCAGATAAATTTTGCTAACTATTGTACCAAAAAATATAAAAATTAAAAATTATCAATGTTTTCCAAGCAACTAGTCGGCGCTATTGCAATACAGGTAAATAGCTGTTACTATACTATCTTTTTTACGAGTCCTGTGATTCCATCAAATTAACTTAAGCCGATTAAGACCATCTGTGGAAGTTCCCACAAGAAATATCGACGCATCTCTATTTTTTATGAATAACTGAACCCAAAAATCCTTTCTACTTGATTAAATAATATGAGTCTTTGATCCAAAAAATGAATCTGCCCAAATCACGACACTGAATTCAACGACGCGAACCGACTCAAATAGCTATTGCGTGTATCGAAGGACTTCCAATAAGGGACGGCAATGCCATCAAATACGATTCGAGTATATTAATCTGCTACTAATGTGGTGTTCCTTGCCCTCTGGCAGCATACGACCGAACTAAACTCAGTTATATTGATGATGTTACTTTGTCTACGTCGGCTGGCCATTCCGTCTGTGTAACTTTAACGTGTTGTTGCGAATAGATGCGACCTTTTCAAATGGTTAGGGTTTCGCTCGTTTAATTCTACGGAAATTCGAATGTAATTTAGAGTAGGGATAATTCACAGTGTAATTTGTAGGCACGCTGGTTAGTTTTGTAGTCCCTTCAATTTGAGTTGATTCAAGTATAATTTACCTAAGTCATTGTTCTACCTTGAATTCCGAAAGCCTTGAGCGTAGAGAGGTATGTAAAGACATATTATGTAAAAGATTACAGTTCTATTATATACCCACTTAGGTTCTATTTATAAATTTCTTTTCTGTAGTTCTTGTTACAACTAAGGATACCTATTTATATAAACCAGTTATATAAATAGGTATCCTTAGTTGTAACAAGAATAAATATTGGCCTAACAGTAAATGATAGCAGCAATAACAAGTATTTCTTTAAATTTTATGAACTTCATTAAAAAGGTGAAAAAAAAATAATAATAAAAACTTTTACGTTTACTGTTGTTATTAATTTATTATACTAACTAGATTAATAATTTGCCTATGCCATAACAATAAAGGAATTATTATTTAGTTATCTAACGAAGGTGTTGTCAACATTCCAAGCTAGAATTCCTCATGTTGACAAAACACTCCAAAACAGTTAATCAAGACGGGTACGAAATTCAAATTTCAAATTAAGAATTCGATGTACTTAGTAACTAAAGCAACGGACCCCTGTCCCTGGAACCTATTAAAGAGGTTCATGTGTGCGTAACTGATTCCAGGAGGGTAGTTCATCAACTGTAAGTTACTTTCAAATACTATTATTTGACTTTAGGTCATGAAGATATAAGACTCAAAATCGTTTTTACAAAAATAATTCCATCGTGTTTCGTGTGGAACATAAATGCAGAATGCCACGTGCGTCACAGTTGCCAGAACATAATATTGTTGTTGTTGTGGAAAAAAACATCCGTATTACCAGCTCCAAATTTGGGGAACTGGCGATTTATTTGCGTGAAAGGGTAAAACTTGATTTAGGGATGTGTTATTAGAGCTCTACGCCTTTAAGAATCAATTATTTAGGGTTTGACAACTTGGAACAGGTTCGGTACAAATGAGACTTAAACAAATTGAATGGACATAGGGATGTTTGATGACAAAAGGAAAAAAAAAAGGCAATCTATAATGGTTGACACAATTGTAAAAGTAAATTTTCTATAATATAACCTCAATAAATCAAGTTCGATAAATAAAATTAAATATCATAAATTATAGCCTGCATTTAGGTAATATGTTGACCATGAATTTATAATTGCTCAGACAAAACAGGACATGCCCACGTAACCTCAACATTCCATCTGTTCCACTTCGTTTATTTCTACCCCATAGCTGCATACGTTTCCATATCACCCTGAAAAGCTTTTTATCTGAGTGCAAAGCCGTCAATAATGATGCCCACAACTAGATGTGCCACACTTTCATTAAGTTTTCTAGTCCAGAGACGTTGTATGAATCGTTACCCCAAAGCTTGGTGTGAAGAGTTCAGAATATAACTTCTACAATAGAGACTGAGACAAAACACATCGTACATTTTCTATACTTAATCCTTTTATAAAATACTTGGAACTTATTAAAGCTACCAACACGCGTGTCGTTGCTGTGAAGACAAACTTTTAAGTTTGTGAGAAATACTCGGAGACGGCATTCATATACTCGTATATTTTTTTAATTTAAGACTTATTTTGTAGTTAGAAACAGTCTTTTAGTCTTTTAGTCAGTAGAATAAACAGTCTTTTTGTTTACTATATTTGAACATAAATATGCAATAAATGCATTAATTTTGTACACTTTTTATGCAAATATTATTACAGTGATGGTGTAGGAGTACGAGTAAGTAACAATACGCATCGGCTCAATACCCTCCAACGTCCAACAGATTGGCGTTCTATTCATATGTAGATTGCAACAAAAAATCCAATAAACAAGACACAGAGCTCTCACATCTCCCCTCCCATCATTATTGAAAAGAATGTTAACAGTGCACCCGGTTTATCCCCAGCTCGTTTTACCAAAAGAGTTAGACTAACGAATGGTCGCCCTACACCGGCATGAGTGACTCTCTCGTTACGCTTGACACTTCAATTGGGATTAAATTCAGTTACGAATTTAAATCGGCAATAGTATTTGTGTAAATTACGAGGTTATTGTTCTGTAACTTCAGGTATCATACTTACGAATATTAAAAGCTTACAATGTTTAAGTTCGTGTTTGAAAACTCTTGGCTGGCTTATACTGTCCGTATGGTGATTAAAAATATAAGTGTCACCACCCCTTTTCACACAATACTGGTGTAAAACTATGTTCAATGACTAATTGTATAGTTATGAAATATATTTATGTAAGAAATTAAGTCAGCTTATTGCCTAGTTATAATGACTGATTCACTTGTGGCAGTAGTATTTTTATGGAACGCAGCTTATTTCTGTATCAATGAAGCTCTGTCATGAGCAAATGGCTTACATGTTTATAGATGTACCTATTGATGAGAAATATAGTTTTGACCAAAATATGTTTAGTTCCTAAAGTTCTTACAGCAACATTTTCTAATAACGGGTCGGTGTTTACAAATTTTGCTAACATAGGTATTTCTTCAATATTCTATAGATGCACTTTCAGCGACAAATCTTCATAAGGCGGTATTTCAAGTATTCACATATTAGCCGATGCCCGTCTACCATTTTTCCACTTCCATGCCGCTTAGCACAACTTCACAGAGGTGGATTCATATTGCCGCAATGGATGCGTTTGTTTTGTTCAGATTTATTTTATCAAGTAAACGTTGGCATTCCGCTCACTGGTCTGGACGTAATATGCAGCAATGCGGGCAAAGTACTGCACCCTTACCTACTACCTCCACTAAGTATTTGGTACCGACTAATGAGTGAAGTTATTCGCATAAACATTTTTGTACTTTAAATGATTAGTTAGGAGTAGATCTTGCGGAATGATTATTTTAATTTATAAAGCAATATAGTCTTGTAGATGTAATCCCCTTAATTGCGATAATTAGATAAATATGTAGTTAAATAATGTAAAAATTTAGATAGGTCTTTGAAGATCGTCGAGCG
Organism: Orgyia antiqua; assembly: GCA_916999025.1. Taxonomy (NCBI): domain Eukaryota; kingdom Metazoa; phylum Arthropoda; class Insecta; order Lepidoptera; family Erebidae; genus Orgyia; species Orgyia antiqua. The sequence continues at coordinate 7,632,367 of OU779869.1, forward strand.
AAATCTTTAACAGAGCCAAGAATTATCCTTAGCTGTCAGGTGGAAATAAAATTATCAAAAAGTGGAAATGTATGCATAGACTTAGGAATTAGAAATGGTCTGAACCCACTGAACACTGTTAAACAAACATCTTATAAATCTTCATTACGGTTGTTGTAATGTTGAAGCCCTAGGTAAAAGTTTCGTAACTATCTACCTACATATCGACAAGTCTGTATATCCTCAAAATAACTTTACGCGGAAATGTGGGTGTTAAACTACTTTAAGTTTTGTGATGCAAAAGTTAAAATACTCAGGCACTCCCGAAGATGCTGAATCTACTTCTATAAACGACTAGCTGTTGCCCGCGAATTCGTACGCGTGAAATTTAGAAATCAATCCATAAAAAACCGAAGTTTACTCTTCTGCTCGATAGATGTTTTTTAAATCGCGCTATCATTTCGTTCTACATATTAACACTTAAGCTCGTCACAATTATTAATGTTTCCTCAGTTGGATTTCGCACTTATAAATTAGTAAGGATAACTTTATTTCTTTTTAATAAAAGATTGATTTAAAATTGGAACCCCTATAAAGTTTTGCAAGCCGTAACCCTGCACTACAAAATTATGTTCATTATTTTTTTCATTAAAGATAGGTATAAAAAGTAATGCTCATAAAATGAAACTGCAATAATAATAAAGTGCAGTACAAATTGCAGAATCACGCAATGTCGGTACCATTTTACTCTTTGGAGCATGATGGGATCACTGTGATTAATCGTGTTTTCATTAGTGTCGCATCCAAAATGACATAGTTATGAATCGCCTGTTCAATCAACTCGATTTCAATAACAATTTTTCATTCTCGACACACTAATTAAGTGCTTTTCATAAATACTCTGATGGAATCATTTCACAATACAAAGGAGTTTGGACTTTGTTTGCCAATGAACAAGTTTGAAACTCTTTCGTTTTCAAGTTTAATGGTAAACTTAAAACGACATCCTTAGTAACAAGTGTAAAATATTTTCCCCAATCGTTGTACCTGGCACCCCCTAGGGATATTTCAAGGGTGAATAAGCTCGCATAATGGCAAAGGGTACAATATTTTAAATTTCAATCGCTGCAAGCGGTCCAGCGACTCCCCAGGCGGCGTAGAACAAAGATTTCACCCGGTGACTTTTGCTAAGTGTTATAATAACTTATTATATTGGGAAATGATTTAAAATATTGCGTCATTACCGAGATTGTTCGGGAAAAATATTGTTTAATAATTTCTGCTTCAACAGCATCAAATACGTTTCAATTTTAAAATCAAACGCAAATATCTTATGTTTCAGTTATTATTACTAGGTATTGTCATTACCTAATTATGCTCTACCGCTTATAATTACTTAAAAAACAAACCGGTATATTCCAAATTATGTGTCAGAAATTTGTAAGAAAAATATATAAGTTAAATAAAATAAGTACGTGATTAGGCGTTCTATGAATGATATTCATTTATATTTTATCAATAAAATAATTTATTTGTAATCTATTCATCGATTCTTTTTTAAATTTTTATTAGAAAATTTTATCGTATAGTTTCCACCGTTTCACATGAGTAAACTATGACAAATTTTAATCATACCTACACTTCTAACTATGTTTAAGCCCTAATCCTCGTGATAATTACTACAAACTGATAAATTGAGACCATTTGTCTTCAGTTTCGCACTTATCCTATCTATATGGGCAATCTGCGGTAAGTGATTGTAAGATAACGTGACATAATGTAACATTACAAACCATGATTTAGGACGGCTTTTGAAACTGTGTACTATAGTATCATTGAAAGTTATTTTAGAATAGTTTCTTGTGCTTCTCTATGTTTTAGTATGAATCATGTTCATCAGCGATTCTGGTATATATATTTTTTTTACATCTAATCTAATATTATAAAGCTGAAGAATTAGTTTGTTTGTTTGGACCCATCATCCTCCCAAAAACTATACAATGTAAATCTAAAGCTTTGATTCTTATTATGGTTTAAGGAAATTATAAGATAATCTCTTCTGGAACATTTCACTCAGCGATACAAATCTAGAAAAGAATTATTTCTGTAGATAAATGATTAATGCTGCAATATGATTATTCTCCAAATCAAAACTAATATTTTTATATAGTACAGTGGTACACAAACCGAGCTGTAAGTATTTCTTTTCCCTAATACACTGTAGCTTCAAATCGTCTGTAAAAGGTAACTAATAAATATTAAGAGCGACAAACGGGGAGCAATCCATCCGTGTTTCTATCTCATTTCAAGTCTCCCTATTTCCTTTTTTCATCGAGATTAATTTTCTGAATCGTTATCAGCGCCTTACGATTGCCGACGAATTTGTTACACTAGAGTTCACCTTTTCAGTGAAATTGCAAATTTTATGCGGCCCACAGATAAAGTACCTATAATCATTATTATAACTCATAAATTTGATTGAAATTCGGTCACATTTCGAGTCCCGCTTATCGCTAGGTTGCAGTCGACTTGAAAAATACCTCGCCCCTAAATTCGTGATTTGAGAGACGTCGAGTCAACGCTTCCGATCGATTTACGTTTAGTGCGACAATGAATGTGTTTAATATCGACATTTGCATAACAAATTTGCGATACGCGTCGATTCTCAGTCTAATAAGTTTCAGAATGCTTAGGAGCTGTTCTATAGAGTAACGCATAGAGCTCTCTACTCTTAAGCGTTCTCAACTTTATTAACTTTATGTTAACAGAATAATCTTTACTTTAGATAGGTAATATACCTACGAGGCAGACAGTGTTGCTTATTATTTTAAAAGCAATCAAATACCCACATTACTATTTTTAGGGTTCCGTACCCAAAGGGTAAAAACGGGAGCCTATTACTGAGACTTCGCTGTCCGTCCGTCCGTCCGTCCGTCCGTCCGTCTGTCACCAGGCTGTATCTCAAGAACGGTTATAGATAGAGAGTTGAAATTTTCACAGAAGATGTATTTCTATAGCCGCTATAACAACAAATACTAAAAATAAAATAAAATAAAATAAATATTTAAGGGGGGCTCCCATACAACAAACATGATTTTTAGGGTTCCGTACCCAGTATCTCAAGAATGGTGATAGCTAGACAGTTGAAATTTTCACAGATGATGTATTTTTATTGCCGCTATAACAACAAATACTAAAAATAAAATAAAATAAATATTTAAGGGGGGCTCCCATACAACAAACATGATTTTTAGGGTTCCGTACCCAGTATCTCAAGAACGGTGATAGCTAGACAGTTGAAATTTTCACAGATGATGTATTTCTATTGCCGCTATAACAAAAAATACTAAAAATAAAATAAAATAAATTTTTATGGGGGGCTCCCATACAACAAACATGATTTTTTTACCGTTTCTTGCTCGATACTAATAACGTTGCCTTATGTTGCATAGATAATGGTACGGAACCCTTCGTGCGCGAGTTCGACTCGCACTTGACCAATTTTTATCTATCCATATTACTATTTGTATTTGTCCTATATCTGCTTTGCACGCGCATGTGGGACTGTCATTCTCTATATAAAAGAAATCGTATGTGTGAAGTTTTAATGCACTTTATTGTACATAAGCAATGAAATCATTACCATATTCATCCTCTGCGCTTATTCCACTATTTGGGCTCGCCGCAACGTCTTTTTTCCATAGCCTTCTGTAAGACATAATATCTGTGATAATGATATATTATTTTTAACAACTATATTATTAACGTATTTTCTAGTTTAAAAAAAAAAAATATTAGTTTCTATAAAAATATACATAGATAATTCAAGTAGAGTTCAGAGCAGACGGCTAGCCACGATAACTACCTTGGTTATGTCGTCTTTTAGCCATCTCTTATGACTCTCTTGGGAATTAAGGGAGAGTGGTCCACAGCCGGGACTGTGTATCATATTAATTAATGTTGACACAATGAAGTATTTGCATTGTGCATTTGTTGAAATAAGGTTTTAATAAATGAATTCTCTAAGGGTTTCTTTCACCAAATATAATCTAATCATATATTATAATCATCTGCATACAGCATGGATAGTCCCCTAAATTAGTATACCTTTGTATTAATATGAACATCGTCATGTCTGTCTGTCAGTTGTAGTACTATATTAGGCAATTCTAAAAATAAAGAATACTGATTTTCAGCATGAACAGAAAAAATTCTGCACTATAATATCGACACCCCCAAGCAATAATATTGTAATTCACTTTTGTTACTTTTTAGTGATAGCCAAAACACAGTTTAAAAAATTGGTCAAGTGCGAGTCGGACTCGCGCACGATGGGTTCCGTACCATTATCTATGCAATATAAGGCAACGTTATTAGTATCGAGCAAGAAACGGTAAAAAAATCATGTTTGTTGTATGGGAGCCCCCCTTAAATATTTATTTTATTTTATTTTTAGTATTTGTTGTTATAGCGGCAATAAAAATACATCATCTGTGAAAATTTCAACTGTCTAGCTATCACCGTTCTTGAGATACTGGGTACGGAACCCTAAAAATCATGTTTGTTGTATGGGAGCCCCCCTTAAATATTTATTTTATTTTATTTTTAGTATTTGTTGTTATAGCGGCAATAGAAATACATCATCTGTGAAAATTTCAACTGTCTAGCTATCACCGTTCTTGAGATACTGGGTATGGAACCCTAAAAATCATGTTTGTTGTATGGGAGCCCCCCTTAAATATTTATTTTATTTTATTTTTAGTATTTGTTGTTATAGCGGCAATAGAAATACATCATCTGTGAAAATTTCAACTCTCTAGCTATCACCGTTCTTGAGATACAGCCTGGTGACAGACGGACGGACGGACGGACGGACGGACGGACGGACAGCGAAGTCTCAGTAATAGGGTCCCGTTTTTACCCTTTGGGTACGGAACCCTAAAAATTATATCATTTGAAGGTTGATCCGTACAATATTGTAAATCGTTGACATACGTTTGTTTTTAGGTGTACTATTTATACGTACTTATGATTCTAGCAGAAAACTAATTTCATCGTTTTTAGGGTTCCGTACCCAAAGGGTAAAAACGGAAACCCTATTACTGAGACTTCGCTGTCCGTCCGTCCGTCTGTCACCAGGCTGTTGACAGTTGAAATTTTCACAGATGATGTATTTCTATTGCCGCTATAACAACAAATACTAAAAATAAAATAAAATAAATATTTAAGGGGGGCTCCCATACAACAAACATGATTTTTTTACCGTTTCTTGCTCGATACTAATAACGTTGCCTTATGTTGCATAGATAATGGTACGGAACCCTTCGTGCGCGAGTCCAACTCGCACTTGACCAATTTTTTCATGACTTACGTGAAAAACTGGTCAAGTGCGAGTTGGACTCACGCACTAAGGATTCCGTACTATTATCTATGCAACATAAGGCACGTTATTAATAAATGAGCAAACAACACACACAATATTTAATTAATCACGTTTATTTGAACACAGACCAATTTTACACAATATATTAGAATATAGCCTCATATTATAGTAATTGTATTTTTTATCTATCACCACACGTTACATCACTTTAAAAAAAAAATGCAGTCTAGATTTTCTGTGATTCCTAAGCGACTATAGTAAAATGATTGCTATCCCCGTTTATAAATAAAACGTCGACTGTGTAGGTGAATATTGAATATTATTATTGCCAATTAAATTGCCACTTATTTAATTACAAGTCTCCATTATTCCAATGGACATCTTAAGTGCGAATGAAGGGTGAATGAAACTTCGTAGGGCGGGAATGATACTTCTCGTTGCTTTTCTTAATAGCACCTTTTGATACTGAATTTATATTGATTACAACGTTCAAAGGAGTATCGTGACTGTATTTTTTAGGGTTCCGTACCCAAAGGGTAAAAACGGGACCCTATTACTGAGACTTCGCTGTCCGTCCGTCCGTCTGTCCGTCTGTCACCAGGCTGTATCTCAAGAACGGTGATAGCTAGACAGTTGAAATATTCACAGATGATGTATTTCTATTGCCGCTATAACAACAAATACTAAAAATAAAATAAATATTTAAGGGGGGCTCCCATACAACAAACATGATTTTTTAACGTTTCTTGCTCGATACTAATAACGTTGCCTTATGTTGCATAGATAATGGTACGGAACCCTTCGTGCGCGAGTCCGACTCGCACTTGACCAATTTTCATTTCAAAGACGATGTTTCCATCGTCTGTTTTTTATACAAGTAATTTCTGTAAATTGTTCTGATGTAAGTTGGATAAAATTTACTTTTAGTTTAATGTACCAAAGATGTTCGATTCTGAAAATGTAAAAGAAATATTAAAAAATAAAAATATTTTATTTTAATATATTCTAACACTTGCGCGACTCATTTGTTTAAATAAAACTACTTTTCACGGATTTAGACGCTTATATTTGTTTTAAATTTTGGCCCGACGCGACGTTTCGGAGACTTTGCAATATTTTATTTTGTCAAGTTGATAAAAATGCAGAATAATAGGTAATTGAAACGCAAAAGAAACTCAAGTACACAGCTAGTTTATGAAAAAATTATCACGTTACAGTATTAGTCACCATTCTCCATGAAACAGCTAACCAAGGCTTATTATTTTTTTTGTGTATGAATATTCAGTTAGTTTGAAGATAAAATGTAAACTATTTTTTATTCCGGTATATCTTAAAAGCGAACTTTACCAGAATTACACGAGAGTGAAGCTACAGTACACGACTAGTTTCAATATAATACACTAAATAATAAAATATACCGACAAATCAATATAATATTTGCATGCAAATACGTTTTATTAAAGACTCTGTGCAGTTGAAATGAGAGACCGATTAAAATTCACCCTTTAAAATTTACTTTACCGACAGCTTTGATAATTAGGCGGGTTTAACCGCTCTCGCATATTAAATATTACGTATATTACAACACTTATAGGATACATATATACCTATGTATGAAACATGATATCGTATCGTTGATTTGACAGTTTAAATAGGTAATGGTATATTGATGACGAAGCTTGAATACTAAAATATGCGTGGGGTTAATGACAAAAATGTATAAGTTATGACTAGAATGATAATCTAAAATGTGATTATATTTACGTAGGATGATGCAGATTTATGGACGGAACTAAGACTAAACGTGACAAGGTTAAAATTATTGGCTTAGAATTTGACAAGACGCTATTGTTTGAGAACGAACGGATATTTTGAGAGATAATATGGTCTAACGCGGCGACAACAGGGTGTTGGCACAGGGTTTATTTTTAAATTTTCCGTTTCTTACCGAGGATGTTATCTGTGTGATTATAGCTTTTACAACACCCTTCAAAGAAATGTAGTGGCGACACTTCTATTATCAATTCGTCACCACGTGGGCAAGGAAATCTTTTAATGACTTTATTCTACATGTAGCCACTGCAATAATTATGGCAAGGCATACCAGAGTTACAACGTGAACGAAAAAGCAGTCAAATCGTTAAAAGCCCGTAGTACAGTACAATTGTTCTTTACTCTTATATTATGCAAGAGACTCGTGCTGAATAATGGGACCTAGTGCGAAAAAAATCATTTAATTTATAACTAATTCACAAAAAAAAATTATTTTACTTAAAATAAATAACAGAAATAATATCTTCAATATTTCGCGGATTATAGTCTTCTCCAGTTTGAAATTAAGTTATGAGCGTCTAATTCTTAGGACTATACAATTAAACTGGTATCTATAAAATATTAACAAACAAAATAAATCGCATTTAACGAAACAAAGCATTCGTGATTCACCCGGGAAGATCTCGTTAGAGTCTTAATGAATCTATTGAGTGCTTGTAGAGCGAGCCGGACGAAAGAAAAGAGGGGAATGGAGGCTAAAGTTGTGCTAATAATTTGTGTTAGAGTTGCTACAGGGCCTGTGTCGAGACACTCGCACGCCATCTACCAACCATCTTCCCAAATCAGTGAACCGACTAGCCTAATGCTATTTGCTTTCGCTTCAATTTTCATACAAACATTGTAATTCTATGCAGTCGTGTTTATTAAGACTTGGGGTGTTTATTTATAGACTTATAATCTTTTGAAATACATAAACAAGTATATTACTCTCTCTCTCTCTCTCTCTCTCTCTCTCTCTCTCTCTCTCTCTCTCTCTCTCTATGTACAAATATTTTATTGTGCAGCACTTAAATTCTTGTTATGTCAATCATGTACTTATATTATGTCTTGAAAAAATATTTTCTAACATTTGCGCAACTCATTTATTCCAAAAAACCTAAAGTTTAAAACAAATACACGCGTCGAACTCCGTAAAGGGTTGTTTAATAAAAAAAAACGGTATTAACATTTGTTAATACCGTTAAAAAAACGGGACCCTGTTACTGAGACTTCGCTGTCCGTCCGTCCGTCCGTCTGTCACCAGGCTGTATCTCAAGAACGGTGATAGCTAGAGAGTTGAAATTTTCACAGATGATGTATTTCTATTGCCGCTATAACAACAAATACTAAAAATAAAATAAATATTTAAGGGGGGCTCCCTTACAACAAACATGATTTTTTTACCGTTTCTTGCTCTCATACAACAAACGTGATTAATTAAGTATTCTGTGTGTTGTTTGCTCATTTATTAATAACGTGCCTTATGTTGCATAGATAATGGTACGGAACCCTTCGTGCGCGAGTCCGACTCGCACTTGACCATTTATTTTTTTTATTAAATTTCATTTTTATTTATCAATCATTTTTTTTATTTTTTTTTTATATCATTTATATTTTATTATATCAATCATTTTTATTACCTATTTAGGTACACAAATAAATATTGATGCCTATTATATTTAAATTAAGACATTTATCAAAACATAAATTGACAATAGAAATGAAATACGATTTAGAAAATGTAATTATTTGTATATAAAAAGTTATAGTAATGTTCACCTTGAAAAACTAAAAAGCAATGACGAAAAATCAAATTTGTTGACGATATTGTTAACGCTCGTCTCAATAATTCAATTATTTTATTTTCTAACTACCTAATGGCGTATTTACAAAACCTGTTTCAAAATACTGACAACAATTTACTAAAATTGTCTAAAAATATAAAGTTTCTTAGTCAAATGAATATAAATGTTGTATTCTCAAATATTTACATTTCACAATCAAGCATTTTTTTGTTTTTATAATCATCTCAATTACAAAGGTCTCATTTTTCTTTGTGTAATTAGAAGAAATGAAGGAAAAGAACTCTTTATTAACATTAACATTTCCTTTTAATCTTCTAGACAGAATTAGACGTAAGAAAGTATAACATTAGCTGGGATTTTACGTCAGAGCTTGGAGCTAAAAGTTCATCGCATATTTCATTAGAAACTACAATATTTTCTTATGAACACTCCGTGGTATAATCTTATTAGAATGCGAATTATATTTAGGTTGAGAGCGGGCTGTGTAGAGCGGTGTCGCGTGGTGTCGGAGCCTCGGAGTAAACTAATTGCATTTAGAACGATAGAGCTCTGCTGAGAGACGAAGCAAGCGATGCTAATGGACGGTATTAATTAATACAGGCGTCTCGTCAAATTTCAACTTAGCGGAGTATCTATTCTGATAACTTTGAAGTTAATGGTGTAAATAAAATGCTTAATATAAAAATCGAGATTCGAAATCCTAGGAATGAAGTATTTTTCTCCATCCATTTATCAGCTATCATCTGTCTAATGCCTAGACATTAGGCTTCCTCCAAAAAATGCAAAAACGCTCTTACGCTGTTAGCACGACTCCCTACGAGCATATTTAAATGGTCGCTACACATGGTACCATGGCTACCTAAATTTTTTCATTAAACAGCTCACTCAAAATGCAACGAAAACATTTTTTTATTTGTATTTATTGATTAATTTTGAAGATGACCTGAAGGATCACAACATAAGACATAAAAAATAATCAAAATCTCAATAAACTGTAGCAGCACTATAGACTTCTTAGCTATAATCACGTACTTTGATCAAGATATTCCAAGTTACATTGATCACAAGAAGGGAATAAAAATAAAGAGACAATATAGCGACAATTGAATACTGTTATGACTGTAGCAGATGGTCTATAAAAGTAGAAACGTTGAAAGTTCGTAGATAGAAGTCAGACAACAACCCTGTTCACACCATCTAAGCACCGTTTAAATAAAAGAAATGACATTCCACTTGGCAAAGCCAACAGCTGACGTCGTCACAAAATGGTGCCACTTTGATAATTGTTCCCTGTAATTATTTCAAATACTTTAATAGCATGTTCACTGCCAACTTTCATCAAATTACAGCGTAGAAATTTTGTTTTTAGTTTTACTTCATAATTATTGTTCGGGCTTAAATGTGTGTTTATATGAATACTACGTTAGTGTGATTGTAATTGACTTGTATCCATGAGACTTATAGTAAATAAGTATTCATATCGTACCTTGTATTATTCTGATGATATTGTTGTTCAGACCTAATAACTAAATACACAAAGACCACCATGAACAAAAGTAATGAAGACTAAAATCCAAGACCTTTTTCGTTAAAAAATTACTTTTTACCTAGGTACATTATGTGCTCCACGTAATTTACACGTGATTTAATAAAAATGATATAATGTACCTATTTAAAATGTAATTTCATAAAGCACATTGCGTCATTAAAAAACAAACAAATATAGCTAGCCATAAAGTTACGCGCTTTTGTTATAATGATTTCTTAGAAAAAAGTTGTCCCTCATCGGATTAGATAAGCACAACTTAACTGTACTAAGTAACTTTAACAATGTTTTAAAAACAATATAATATTATCATAGAATTAACAGTTCTTTAACATAAAATATAAAATGTTGACTTTCTTGTGGCCTACACAACTATTTGCAGCAAAAAGTGCAAAAATGCTTTTTACATCAAAGAAAGGCTTGAGCGAATTCTGTACTTTAAAACTGAAAATAAACTGAAAAAATTTGAATCCGGTCATCGAGAATGTTCGAGAAAGTTTTAAGTTCAATCGATGTACCTGAAAAACGGTAGGATAAGAGTTCTTTAGTAGATTTCTTTATAATTTCGCAGCTGCACAGTGCGTCAAGTTGTAGAAACTTGTACGTTGCTAGGAATCGAAGTTGGCACGTTATTATTAAAGAAAATAACTAACGTTTCTATGATATACGCGTTCAACGAATGAATAAAGATAAAAGTGGTACGTGATAAAGGGTTTAATAAGTGTAAGATATTTCCAGCATGGATAATTCATGTGGAATTTTCATTAGATTATATTTCTCGAGAATATATACGAGTTACGAAATATGTATTTAATGGATGAGGAGAGACTAATGATGGCATTTGTGACAACGTTTCTTAGAAGTTATTTGATAATTTTCATTATATAATATTACTGTTGCTAACAAATTTCTACGCTAATGTTTCAGAAAGATGTTACATGTGTATTACGTCATTAATTTTCTAGACATTATTATGATACATACATAATAAAGAGTAGGTATTGTAATAAAATGTAATAATATGTTCAAACAAAACCTGATAACAAAATTACATTTTGAGCTTTGTAAGCGAAACTAATATACGTCTTTATTATTTATTCTAGTTTCGCATCTTATAAAAAATTGGTCAAGTGCGAGTCGGACTTGCGCACGAAGGGTTCCGTACCATTATTTATGCAACATAAGGCACGTTATTAATAAATGAGGAAACAACACACACAATGCTTAATTAATCACGTTTGTTGTATGAGAGCAAGAAACGGTAAAAAAATAATGTTTGTTGTATGGGAGCCCCCCTTAAATATTTTTTTTATTTTATTTTTAGTATTTGTTGTTATAGCAGCAATAGAAATATATCATCTGTGAAAATTTCAACTCTCTAGCTATAACCGTTCTTGAGATACAGCCTGGTGACAGACGGACGGACGGACGGACGGACAGCGAAGTCTCAGTAATAGGGTCCTGTTTTTACCCTTTGGGTACGGAACCCTAAAAAGAACATATATTATCATGTTTTGCTCAGTTAAATATAGGTAAATTATGATATTATTTTTTATGTTATCTTAAGTATTTATTTGGGGTTTTGGTTTCGGTTGTTCGGTTTGGTTTTATTTGGAGTTGGACCTAATAATATGGTGAATATATTATGCTAATACTTAATCGGATTTTTTTGGTAAATTAAAACAACATAAAAAGTTCTTAACATACTTCCTAAAGACACGCCCTGATTGTATCTTCATAAATTTAATATAGTTACAAATTGGTTAAATAATAAACTAGTACATTACTTGCAGGAAATGCAATCACGTCAGTTATGGAGTTGTAATTAAATATGAAGCTCGTTACCATAGCTTACGCTCCGCCATTGTGGAGTTTCATGTTATGTTTACTTGCGATTGAGTTATACACTCTGTGCCGTAATTAAAATCCATATAAACACATTATTTTATAACTATACATTTTTTCCGTTCCGAATTATTATACACTAGCTGTTGATCTCAGATTTGTACGTGTGGCATTTAGAAAATAAAAAACCTTAACAAATTATACAAAAAAGTAGTCCGCTTAAACCACTCTACCTATTGCAAAACCCGCATCAAAATCCGTTGCTGCCGTTTATGAAGATATAAGCTCACATAGAGATATACATACATGCGAAAATAACGGCATTGTTTAAGATCATTTTTATTTATAACTAGCTGACCCGGCAAACGTTGTTTTGCCATACTAAAAAAAAATAGATGTTGGCCGATTCTCAGACCTACTGAATATGTATGTAAAATTTGAGAAGAATCGGTCAAGCCGTTTCGGAGGAGTACGGTAACTAACACTGTGACACGTGAATTTTATATATTAGAAGACTAGCTGTCCCGGCAAATGTTGTTTTGCAATACTAAAAAAAAAACTTTGAAAAATAGATGTTGGCTGATTCTCAGACCTACTGAATATGTTTGCAAAATTTGAGAAGAATCGGTCAAGCCGTTTTGGAGGAGTACGGTAACTAACACTGTGACACGTGAATTTTATATATTAGAATATTACATAAATAGTAGTGTTTTAAAATAAGAACATTATTTTCTTCTTTATATCGAATAACTTCTCAAAATTTTGAGTAAGTTGTCGTAAGGTAAAGCAACGCTAAACAACTATTTGTTCCGTAAGTTACTTTTCATAATTAAGGAGCCGGCTATTTATACACAATACATACAAAACGAAGTCATAAGTGTACATAAATAGTGGTGTTTTAAAATAGGAACAATATTTTCTTCTATATAGCGAATCAGTACTCAAAATTATCCAGTTATATTATAACTGGATAGTTATAAGTAAGTTGTCATAAGTTAAAGCTACGCTAAATAACTATTTGTTCCGTAAGTTACTTTTCATAATTAAGGTGCCGGCTACGTGGGAGATTAGGACACATACAAAACGAAGTCATGTATTTTAAAATATTTACAGTATCTTCGTTTACCTAATGCATATCAAATCAGTAAGTGAAGTGGCTTAGCTTATCGTTATTGAAATACCAAGATAATAAATAATCGAATTATAAATGTTTACGGAGTCCCTCTACAAAGTTATTTAACTCCAGTAAAGCTAGAGCCCTCAATGCCTCTTACCATGCCTTCGCAGCTCTTTGCTTAAAATTACGAAAAATATTTTAAAATAAATAAACCACTGGCGCCACACTCCAAAGAGCTTGTTGGCTTAAATAAGTTTCATAGACTTTTAATGGAGTTATTTTTCTTTTAGATGACTATCCCCTACTGTTTTTTGTTTCTCCGTTGGTATTTAAGTATTAATTCACTTAGTTATTTTTTTACTGAAGATCACAAAGGTTTTAATGAACTCGTTTCTTGTTGAAAATGTCTAACACTTGAGAGGTAAAGAATAGATTAGCTCATTAAAATAAAATCATCAATTACAAATATTTGTAAGCAAATAAAAATTATATAAATATTTTTGTGCAGTTTGAAATATGGTATTTTTAGTTTGGTATGTATCTATCAATGTATTAATCTGTGTAACGGAATCTTTGAAAGCCATTTTCAGCCACTTGCAGTAGACGAATTGATCTGAAATTTTGCACACCTAACAAGGACCGATGACAATGCAATAATTTAAAAGAATAATCCCAATTCCTTGATCAGAATTACTAGAATAGCATGTTGAAGTATCACTATGACCACACTTGTATTTTTAATTATACACGTAATAGTTTAGTTGTATATGAGTAGACTCACCACGATTATTGTGTTTCTACGTATGCATTTCATATACAATCAGATAATTTCACATAAAAACGCTTTGTTTATAGAATCAGGTAAAAATATCATAATCATATATCATCATAAATTGTTTACTTGTGTTTACTACGATTGTGACAACATGTGACAACAGAAACTTATGTCTCTGACAATATAAACTGTCAACGTTTTGTAAGTAGGTAGCATAGAATTGAGTATTGATGACAATGCAATCATTTAAAAAATATTCAGGATATTTAAGCGTGTTTTTTCGTTTTTAAACTAAGTAGATTATTAAGTTTTATAATAGTAAACGTACCTAATGGTTTCGTCACTATACTGTCACGCTTTTCACATGGAGGTAGGCAGAGACTACACATACTATACACATTTCTCTGGCTTCAATTGCTCCAAGCATCTGGATGGTTTATAATTAAAAAATCGGGACAGTAAGGAATTTCATGCAACTGAATAAACGCTTAAAGTCTTACCTACTTTTAAAGACTTTTCCAAGATTTAAAATAAGAATGTTCATAAATTGAATAACTAAAGTAAGAAATAGAAATAAAACTGTTCGGATATGAAAGGAAGAAATGAAGCGTTTTCCTTAAAAGCCAATAACAATATGAGTTTAACAAACTGCAACATAATGGTAGTTTTAAATCGATAAAGCCTTTTCCGCACCATCGATTCGCACGTACGAGTACGATCCCACGGTAAAGGCTTGAACCCCTGCTGTTTTCCTTTGTGTCTTAATAACTGTTACGGTCACAAAGGGGCCTTAAACAAAATTGATAAATTTGTTTTAAAGTAATTGTAATTACAATTTTAGCAAAACTTATTTACCTAAGCTTCGAAATTGAATAGGTAAGGTAAAAAAAAACTTA
The DNA here is from genome assembly GCA_916999025.1 of Orgyia antiqua. Lineage (NCBI taxonomy): Eukaryota > Metazoa > Arthropoda > Insecta > Lepidoptera > Erebidae > Orgyia > Orgyia antiqua. The sequence continues at coordinate 7,647,525 of OU779869.1, forward strand.
AAATTTTTTTTATTTTAAAAAAGGAATCCTAATAACAAAGAGAACTTTTAAAAACATTGTTAATAACATATTGCCTAAAATAAGGTCCAGGTATTAGAATAAACCGTTCTGCTAGCCTTTTCAAAAGTTTTCAATGTATGCTTTTTCTGAAATCACAATGTATTATCTATCTACATTTTAAATCAGGAAGATATAATAGACATGACTTAAATTAAACGTTGCATCTTTATGAGCTACGCTTGAATATGAACTCCGTATAAATAAAATTTCATTTTAAATCCGCATTACGTATGAAATATACTGCGCTCTCGTGATTAAAATTAACATCAGCTAAATGTATGATACGTATAATAATCTAGCAAATTAAATTCCAGTAGTATTTTAATTAAAACAGTTGCCAAATTCTTATGTGTTTTATAGTTCTCAATAAAATAAATATAAATAAATAAATATACATGAACATTTCACACAACGTCCTCTGGTCCCAAGCTAAGCTTATTATGCTTGTGTTATGGGTACCAGAATACGGATATAATACGTAAACTACTTTTCTTTTGTAAATACATACTTATAATACATAGTAAACACCCAGACGCAGTACAAACATTTGTATGACAATTATAAATATCACACAAATGACTGTCCCAAGCGGGAATCGAACCCGCGACCTCGTGAACACCTAACAAGGACATTGGTCCTTGATAATTGTATCAAGTCATTGTATCAAGTAATTGTATCAAGTCATTATCAAGTCATTGATAATTGTATCAAGTCCATTATCTGAACCACTAGACCACGAGGCCCGTCTAATAAATAATATAATTTTTTTTTTTTCTTTTTTTCACAAAGGCATTTCATACAAAGACAAATACAGAGGCAACATCCCATATTACACTTTTCTCGTACCTTTGTGAGATACTGGTGTTCGTGATATGTAAAACCTGTGTTACAGTTCACCAGGCTCCCACCTCTGGGACAAATCTAAATTATCTTAGTATCAGCAGGTTTACAATAAAAACTTATTACTTAAGTCTATTATTATTTTGTAAATGAATACGTGTTAGTGTGTGTGAAATGCATCTATTATATTGATTTACCTACTTTCATTTTAATCTACATATTGAGGAAAGTTAAATTTGGAAGACCTGATTTGATAATCAACATGAATGTCAGTCAATCACGACTAATATCAGTAGGTACATAAATCAAAATTTATTATTAAACTAGCTGGCCCGGCAAACGTTGTTTTGCCATAAGTACCAAAAAAAAAGTAAAAAAAAAAAATTTAAAAAAAAAATAACTATAAACCTCACGGAGCCCGAGACCTTTCCAACGAATGTAAAAACGTGGAAATCGGTCCGTGCGTTCTGGAGTTATAGCGTCAGGAAGGAAAACCCAACTTATTTTTATATAGTAGATAAAAAAATAATATCAACAAAACAACAACAAATCGAGTATGGAACCAACACAGAGACACATATTATATTTTGTTAAATTACTTTCTCTCGACCTATGTACGATTACATTACATATATTGTTACTGGAGTACTTTACTGGGCGTAGTTGCAAGCCTAGATTAACAACTATGTAAATGACAGCTGTGAAGGACCTAAATTTGTACTAATATGTACTAGCTGTCCCGGCATACGTTGTTTTGCCATACAATTCTGTGTAAAAATCAACAACAAAAAATTTCATCAAAATCGGTCCAGCCAATTGTTAATCTAAACCATCCTCAAACCCCCTTGAATACACACAACAAATTTCATCAAAATCGGTCCAGCCGTTTAGGAGGAGTTCAATTACAAACTCTCGTAGAGAAGATTTATAAAAATTTCATCAAAATCGGTCCAGCCAATTGTGAATCTAAACCATCCTCAAACCCCCTTCAATACACACAACAAATTTCATCAAAATCGGTCCAGCCGTTTAGGATGAGTTCAATTACAAACACATGTACAGAAGATTTATATACGAGTATATAAAGATTATAAAGCTGAAGAGTTTGTTTGTTTGTTTGAACGCGCTAATCACAGAAACCGTTGATCTGATTTGAAAAATTCTTTCAATGTTGGATACTATATTTTAAAAAAAAGGTGGTATGCTATATAACAACACGCTGCGTCGAATAGGAGCAGAGCATCAGTAAAAAAAATTGCAAATTAATTCTAAGTCCAAAAACATTAAGTGCTTCCATCTCTCTCTTTCTCCAACCCATTGAAGACCCACTGTGGGGCATGGATCCCCTCCACGTTTGAAGCTTTTATGGTATAAGTACTTAGCTGCGCTGACCGGGCGTTTTGGCATCTGACTTTATTTTCAAGTTTTCCGTCTCTTACACAGGATGTTATCTGTGTACAAAATTACTTAGCTGGCTTTCACAGCACCCTTGAAAGAAATTGGTGATACTTGTAGTAAATCCGTCACCACACGGACAAAAATATTTCCTTAGTAATAAAATAATTTTAAAATAAAAACAATTTGCTTTACTTTTATTTTGTCAGAAATTTCTCTTCTATCATCTTGTATGTTAATAAACCCGCATAAAGTTTAAATATTCTATTTGGCTGCTCAAAATACATATAAAGCGGTAGTATAAACTGAATAACTGTTCTTAGGCAAACGCAAACAGCTTTTTTACGAGAAGTGAATGTTATGGAAAATGTCTGCTCTATTTACGTAGAAAACTGGCTCAAAAAACCTGGTGAAGAGCAACTTGTGTATCGTAAAGTGCCAAAATTATCACAGATCTTGTTGTGGAGTAGTTATTAAAAGGATTATACTTGAACATATTATCTCTAACACAGTGAAATAAGCTGTGATGTGTTGTTTATAAATGACATACAAATGTTTGTTCTTCGTCTAGGTAAAGTATCTATGTATTATTAGTATGTATTTACAATATAAAAGTAGTATATGTATTCTATCCGTGTCCTGGTACCCATAATACATGAACTTAGCTTAGCTTGGGACCATATGGCGTTATGTGAAATGTCAGTGATATTTTTTTATTTATTTAAAAAAATTAACAGTGTGTAAAAATGTTATACAAATTTTAATATAAATGTTGTCTGCTCCTTAAAAATAGTAAAACTAAACATTATTTGGATTCCGTGCGTTATGTTTCGAAGGGTTCCGTAGAAGGGTTGAAGAGCCCCGTGGTCGAGTGGTTCATGTAACAGACTGCCGTTCACGAGGTCGGGGGTTCGATTCCCGCTTGGTACAATCATTTGTGTTATATTTATAATTGTCATACAAATGTTTGTACTGCGTCTGGGTGTTTCTATGTATTATAAGTATGTATTTACAAAAGAAAAGTAGTATATGTATTCTATCCGTATTCTGGTACCCATAATACAAGCATATAAGTTTAGCTTGGAACCAAAGGACGTTGTATATTAAATTTTATTTTTGCGCCGCTAGATTTTTTTTTGGTCTTGGAAATTTTTGATAAAAAATTCCATATTGAGCTTTAAAACCCAAAAAATAAAAAAAATGCTGTTAATCGCGTTCAATTTTTCAATTGTGTTCAATTTTTTTTATTTTTTGGGTTTTAAAGCTCAGTATGGAATAAATTATAAATAATTTCGAAGACCATAAAAAAAATCTGGCGGTGCAAAAATAAAATTTAATATGCTAAACTATAGCAAATGATACTATCTTTTAGCAAATTTAATTTGGCAAACGATGTACCAAACACCCTGTATATTTAACTTAGTACGTTTAATAAACCAGTATAACGCAATTATAAATGTTGCATAATTAATTATGAAACTAGTTTTATATGAAATTAAGATAAACGTATGATAATATCATTATAGTACTACGGTATTGTTCATAATTTATTCATGTAAATGGCTACGAACGACAAAATACAGCAAATTATGTAATGTAGTAAGGTTTCAATTGTTATTTTGTAAATGAGATCATAACGTATCGATTACTTTCTGTAAAATATAAACAAATATAAATATTCACGGACATTTCACACAACGCCTTCTGGTCCCAAGCTAAGCTTATATGCTTGTGTTATGTGTACCAGACTACGGATATCATACATATACTACTTTTCTTTTGTAAATACATACTTATAATATATATTAAACACCCAGACGCAGTACAAACATTTGTATGTCAATTAGAAAAATCACACAAATGATTGCCCCGAGCGGGAATCGAACACGCGACCTCTTGATCAAAACATACTGGTGGGTGGTAGTATGATGAGTAAAACATACTAGTAGGTGACGATAGGCGAATGCAAACTATATTGATAGATGGCGTTGCACAGCAACATGATATAGACTCATTGTAGAACACAAATTGATTGCACCTTCACACAATTATTGCTCCATTGGTAGAGGGACGAAACAGAGTATCGAGCTTTTTTCTGCTTGTAAAAAAAATTTTACAATTCAATTTAAAAATTCAAAGTCATAAAAAGAAATAAAATAAATTATTTTATAGAGTGCTATTTTAACGCTTAATTTTTTAATTAAAATCTGTTTTCAAACCATAATTACTCTATACATATTATAAATATGATGAAAATCCTACAACCGGAAAGTTTTCATTCCATGTGAGATTACTTTTGAATTATCACAAGCTTCATGCACAAAGCTGGAGCTAAATTTAGTAGTAAAATAACCCAAACAATTGCCTTTTCACTCATAAGAAGGCGTAATAAAAGCAGGCTATTACTCTTATACGAAATAGCAAAGGCATTCACCGCAGTCGTTAAGATATGTGAACTAATAACTTAACTGCATTAATTATAACCAAAGCCACAATCTGGAAAACAGTTATTACAGTCTGCAGCTGTTCGATAATTAGTTTTAATCGTTTTAATAACATACCTGTAGTGATTACTGGTTCATTTGACATCTGAAACAAATTATTACTCGAGTTAAACATCGTATAGACAGTTTAGAACACGAAGGCTTATTGAGTTCTTATAAATTAATTATTCAACGATAGTAGGTCATTCGTGGTTTATGTATAATATAGTTAGTTGCTTAATAAAACATTACTCTGAAAGTAGTTGTAGAAATCATAGAAAGTATAGTAAAATTTTTAGAAAAAGTATCATTATTTGACACAAATAAAGTGTTAACATTATCAGCATAAAGCATTTTGTTTTAAGGAGCTTATAAGATACTCCAATAATTTTTTATGACATGATTATCGATTGAATTAATGAAAACTTTTAAGTCTTTTTTAGCCCTATGTAGCTATTGCTTTGTTACCTTACATAATAAATTTGTGATCTTTCTCTAGTATATAGTAACCTTAGAATAATAGAGAGGAAAAAAATAAGTATTACTATGTCGATTACAAAATGTTTTAATTAATTCTAAAAGCGAATTTGAAACTGTCAAGAAGAGAAACGGGAAAATAAGAGAAATAGATTGAAGAGAGATAGAAACATTTTCGAATTTTCCATCTCTCACAGAGGATATTTGTTATCTTAGCTGGTTTTTACAGCACCTTGGGAAGGAAAAGGAGTGGTACAACACGCGAAGAAGTATAGTTATATATATAGTTCATTGTTGGCGTAAAAAACTAAATTTATTTACAATTTTCATAAGGGTAATAAACTTTATTTAAATATTAATTCACATACAAAATCAATCAGCAACCGATCATGTCAGCTATCAGAAAAGTGCTTAAAATTTGTGTACTTATTGCCACACAATAGCACTATACAGTAACTACAATAAAACATCAACACAAGTGTTTGGTGGTACGCAATCAATACAGAAGTAATCCGATTCCTGACATTCAATTTGTGAAGTGATATACAACGCATTGATAAGTCGTTGCAATTTGAATTTCAGAATTTTAAATGTGAAATATAAGCGTGTTAAAAATGAAAATAACTACATTAACTACAACATTCTATTAACCACGATGAGCGAGATCCGTGGCCTATGACACGTGTAACTGGTTTGGAAGGATCCTTTTATGAATATTCAACGGGTCACCATTTTAGGCTCATCACTAACTACAGTAAATAAACAAATTACTCCAATTGACACAATTTGAGGACAATTTCATAATTGATTGACACAATTTTTAATTCAAATTGACACAATTTCATAATCTTCGAACCTAAGTTAAAACTAAAAATCCATAAGCAAACTATTTTAATCAAGTCTCCTACGACATTTATTATGACTGTATTGAAAAAACAAATATAGAAAACTGAAGTTTTCGATTTTTAGCTATCACCGTTTCAGAGAAACAGCCTGGTGATAAACAGGAGAACAGACAAGCGGACAAACATACAGCGAACTTCATAGTATGTTACTTCTGCTTGTAAAAAAATTGGCTAAGTACGAGTTGTACTCGCGTACGGTAAGGGTTCCGTGTTATTACTATCGTAATATATTCGGCACACCGTCATAATTTTGTTGTGTAAAGGAAACATCCACTTACACTGAAAACGTTTGTTGTATGAGAGCCCTCTTAAATGTTAATTATATTAAGGTGTTTAGTAATTTTGTCATAGCATCAACACATACATAATATATAATATAATTTGTGAAAATTTAACTCTGTAGCTATCACCGTTCCTGATATACAGCCTGGTGACCGACGCGACGGACGGATGGAGTTTTACACCCGTATTCACAAACAATATTCACTTAAGTAAGTACTTAAGTGTTGATGCACTGTGCAAAGGGTAACACTTCTCAGTGCGTTCCGTTCATCGAGCCTTTGTATTCATAGAAAAAACTTAGCTATGCGTTCAGTTTAACAAACGCATAGTGCGCTTTACCACTTAAGTATTGTTTGTGAAATGATTTTGCTACCCCTGTGCGTCCATGCCTACTATGAGACCTCACAGTAACGATTGTGAATACGGCTGATAATCTTTAGTAGGAAACCTTTAGATGAATAAAATACATCCTATAATATTCATATTATATTTGCTACACAGCATGATGCCAAAATGTATGAAGTTAAAACATGTTTTTACGTCGGTAATATTTTCTGAGCTTATCGGCATTTGCATTATATTAACACAAAATAACCGTTAAAACAAAAACAATCCCACCAAATATTAAATACGGGTTTAAATCATATGCTGTTGGGTGGTTCTGCAATTAATTGCTATATAACGTTATCGGTGAATTGCCACATTATACCATGAAATGTTTGTAAGCATGTTTCTCATAAATAACGGACACTAAGCTGATTACCATAAAACCGAGTCGACATTCACAGAATTGCCCTAAAATCTGTTAACAAATGGTAGCTTTGCATAATTTAATAAGTGGCACGCAAACCTACACATATGGGGTACGAAGATTTCAATAAAAATATTATTTAATAATCATATTTTAATTAGCAAATTTCCTTGGGAAATTTTAATCGCAAAGTGTAGTTATGTCTTCTAATATATAAAATTCTCATGTCACAGTGTTAGTTACCATACTCTTCCGAAACGGTTTGACCGATTTTCGTGAAATTTTGTGTACATATCCGTTAGGTCTAAGAATCGGACAACATCTATTTTTCAAACCCTTCCTTACATTTGTATGGCAAAACAACGTTTGCCGGGTCAGCTAGTATTTTTATATAATAGAAAAAAGTATGAAAGAAAGAACACTAGGACATGGCAAATATAATTTATAATCAATATACATACATATCGTCGCGCTATTCTCGTTGGGTAGGTAGAGAATATCGTCATCTATTGCGATCTAAACATACTTCCTTGGCTTCATTTAAGTTTCAACAGATCGTGGACATAATAACCATATGTGTATTTAAGTACCTTCATATCAAGACAATACACGAATTACGAAAAATATTACAGAGTTTTTTCTTTAACAAATATCTATTTCTAAATAGGAAAATATTTTTGTACATAACGTAAATATAATAATATCTTCTTCTTATTGTTAATTTTTACCCGTTTCAAAAGTTCAATATATTTCTCATATCACATACTTTATGTTTTAGGAATTGATTACAAACGCACGATTCATTACAATTACACCTAAACCAGTAAGAAACGTAGGCGAATCTACTATACGTAGCAATCACATTCAATGTTTTGGTATCTAGGTCTATGGAGCTACGTGTAGACTTGCTACAGCTACGTGGATTGCGGTGCGTTCAGTTCCGTTTGCGTTCCCGTACGCCCGGGACCCCGCAATTAGATCCCGCCCATTGTTTCTACAAGCACTTTCTGTTAGCAATTCCAGTTTCAATTCGAACGCTGCATTCCCTTTGGCTTTGGTTATGCTTCGGTTACGTCTTTGAAATAATAGCCGATATTATCTCGAGTTTCTATTCTTGTGAAATTCTGAAGCTACTTGCTATAAAGATTATTGCTAGTTGTGTCTGATCTCATTTTGTGATAAATGTAATTTTACTTTTTATACATTCCTATTTACTTAAGTAGACGAATAATTATTATTTTAATTTTTGTAAGTTATTGTTCCGTGTCCTAGAATTCGACAAGGATGCTTCATTAAAATGTCTTCCACTTTAAACGTAAACTTTGAAAATAAAAAGCCTACTCTACCCGGCCAAGTAAAATTAGTTTTAATTCCCTTCGAACCAAGCCTATTTGCAATAATAGTGAAATATATCGGCTAAGAATATTAGGAAATTGTATTTATCTGTCAACTAGTCAAAACATTTACATTTCATAAAATAATATTGCAATAAGACTATTTCTGTCTATCAGCGGAAAAACAACGGAATAGTAAATGCTTGAAGATATTAAATCCCTATATCAATGTCAAAGATAATTTAATTCATAACAGACGAAACAGATTTCACTTAAATTCCATTATATTAAACACAGCTTCTTTACGAGTATTATAGGTAAAAGGATTGTGTTTATTAATGAATCAATTAATAGCTATTATCCATCCTCACTTATTATAAAACAAATTCGTCATTTTTGAAATACGTTCCTGTGTGAGCTTATATCTTCAAAACTACACAACGGATTTTGATACAGTTTTTTTATAGATGTACTGGTTCAATAGGATGGTTTTGTTTGTATAATTGGTTTTACTTTCTAAATTCCATGGGTACGTAGTTGCGGCCAACAGCTAGTTTAACAATAAAACCATTATCCTTACTTACTATATAAAAGTGAAAGTGAAATGGAATTGCACAAAAATTGGAATAGAGATAATTTATATTCCTGGAAATAAAATAAGCTATATATTATGTGCGAGTCAAAAATGAAAACTTTTATGAAATATGGTTTATAACATAAAACACGTATAAAATAATAGCACCGCCATTTCTGTTTATTTTACAGTTGTCATAGAAACCCATAGAATCCGTCGACTTATAGGTTTGTTTTTTTTTACTTTGGCCTAGAAAGTTTTATACCCAGCCAGAATGACACAAGCGAATTACGCGGTAATTTGGAATAGAAACTCCTTGTGTGGTACTTAGTTCTGACATTATTTTTTGTAATTGAAAGGCTTTCCTAATTAAAGAGTTTGGAATAGTCAAGTATCATATTCTATACCAAGTATAAATAAAACTACTTTTTACGGATTTAGACGCGTATATTTGTTTTAAATTTTGGCCCGACTTTTCGGAGACTTTGCAGTCACCATGGTCACAGGTGAGACTAGTAGTAGTTTTATTTAAACAGATGAGTCGCGCAAGTGATAGAAAATATTATTCTATAACAAGGTGATATTTTTTTTATTTTGGCAGAAAGGAGAGTTGCAGTATTGAATTAATAGTATCTTACAGTTTCATTTTTGCTTTTGCATTTTTTCTACTTTTTTTAGTTTTTTTTTTTTATATTAGTCAATTGAACTTAGCTTTTATTTTGTTATCTTTTAATTACCAATTATAATAATAATAATTTCAGTTATCTTACCAATTTTAGTTATGATTTTAGTATCGAATTTAGACTCTAGTGGATATAGTTTTTAGTATCGATTTTGGATTGCTGTACATTTTGCTATTGATTTCAATGTCCATTTTAGTAAAAATTTCAATTCGTATTTCAGTTTTTATTTTAGGTTTGATTTTAAATTCTATTCGGCCACTAATGCGTGCGAAGCCGCGGGCAGAAGCTAGTCATCTTATAAATTTATTCATTTTGCAATTCATTTGAATAAATGAAATGCGTTTCTTAAAATAAAATATTCAAAAATAATAAATTTGATCTTGAACCCATGATCAAGACTTCAGAATATAAAGACCAATTGCATAGTATTAAGTTCATGTTTTTAATTCCCGCTTGTGGTGATCATTTTTACTACTTTAATTTAATTTATATCAATCACCACAGTGTTTTTACACGCTTTATATTAGCTTCACTTGTATTTTTGTTTGTATGTTTGTTTGTATGTTTGTAACCGACTCCTTTGGACGCTATTTTGGCCCACTTTAAACGGTCAGATTCTATTCAAATTTTGCACACCTGTCAAAGACCGATGACAATGCAATAATTCGATTAAAATATCCGATTATCCTGGTTAGATTCGCCAGGATTCATTAATCTCTTTCCGGATCCTTTACATGAGAGTAAGAGAGAGGGCTAGTACGCGAACTACGCATGCGCGCATTTCCAGAGAAACTCTTTTTTTCTATTTTTTGGTTTGGTTTTCTATATAAAGCGTGTTTTTTAGTTTTTTTAAACTATTATTTATTATTATTTGGATTTTGTCTTACTCGGCCTAAGGCTTTCTATAAGGTGTCTGTGCCTTCTTCTTTTAGGCAAAAAGTACAATAAAATTGTATCTATTTAGCTGTATTTTCTAAAATATTGTAATTTTCATTGCGAATTGATTGATAATTTACCAATTACTAATTAAAAACTGCTGAATTTTCAGACTAAACAAAAACAGTACAGCATTTTGTATACGATAACCGCAACTATTGTATGGTGTTTAAGTATTCTGCATGCGGTGCGTCCACAGCCGTCGTTACAAACTCATTTCACCAAAGTTGTGCGGGTACGTCATGCACAATCATATTTACATAAAAGCAACGCTCGGACCGACGGAAAATATAAATAATGAAATTTTAAAGTGACGGCTATGTCCTCTTTTAATATTTTCAATGCAAATTAGTATACATGTAAAGTGTTTTTGAAAACGGTTTCGCTTGGCTAGCTTTCGGCCTTGTTGGTGTGGTATTTCACAAAAGAATTTATAATAGCTAAAAATTTTAGGGTATTTCATGTGTTTTTTTTGAGACTTTTTTGTTTTATTTATATATTTTATTTACACAATATTTATTATCTAGGAAGGTAAGCACTGGTCTCCAGTATAGGCTACAAGATAGGCTGTGTAGGAGATTCAGTAAAGTTATAAATACAGTTAATATAAATGTAACCTCAATTATGAAGAATAGGTCGATGCAGTTATTTCAACTAGACCTATTGAATTGCAAATGTTAAGAAATAAAACGTTGTTTGTCGTATTTCTCATTTTCCTAAAAGTTTTGAAACTTGCATGTAATTGCTTAATTCCACTGCGACTACGATAAAGTTCCTTTGTGGTACCAACAACCTATTCAATATTTATAGGCTAGGAGCTAAACAACGGCATGGGTACGATGCACGATGGTACTAGATATATTTATTTTATTACTGTTGACTAATTGCCAATTGGTGCACATGCACGTGTCATAACCACATTATTAATATATGTTTTACATTTAAATTAAACACTAAAAAATTACACAAATCTTTTGCTAAACTAAATAAATAAATAAATAAATATTCACGGACATTTCACACAACGTTCTCTGGTCCTAAGCTAAGCTTATTATGCTTGTGTTATGGGTACCAGAATACGGATAGAATACATATACTACATTTCTTTTGTAAATACATACTTATAATACATAGAACGACCCAGACGCAGGACAATTTTTTTTATGACAATTAAAAAAATCACACAAATGATTGTCCCGAGCGGGAATGGAACCCGCGATCTCTTGATCGGCAGTTCATTCAATAAACCACTCAACCACAAGGCTCGTCAAAATGACGCATGGATGTAAAATAGAATAAAATTACGTAATTAGTATTGAATATTTAAATTGGAAACAGTTAATAATCTCATAGTTATTTATCTAGGTGTGAGTAAGCTACATTGTGATTCGTAATATTCCAACAAAAATTATTTACTAAAATAAATAATAAAACACAAATTCTAATAAGTTAAAATCATCTACTTACCAATTAAAAAATTTAATTAACAGAATCATGTCATTCGAAAAATATAACCCTTTAGTTATTTATTACACAAATTGTTTCGTAGAACGTAAAATGATCAAAGGGACCTTTCTAAACAAACGTTTATTCTCTAATAAGAACAATTAACGCTCTTAACAAATCAAATACTAATAAATAAGGTCAATAACAAACAGCTACTAAGCGAAAATCTTAATTGGTGCCCAAGTATTTCAACGATCGCCGCTTTGTGTAAGGAATTCAATTTATTTAACAAATTTGTAAACTAAAATAATAAACGGATCCAATATTAAACCAATCCGATTGCTACTAAAGAAAACTTTTTACGCCTTAACCCTTTTAAATAACTACAGGTCTCCAATTAACACGAGTTTGTATTTGAATTTACATAAATTTAGTTTTTGATTAAACTTTAAAATATTTTTATTAAATTATAGCAAATCATAAAAGCTTTCTTAAAATTTTTAATCAATTCTTTAGTCACATATTTCTTTATGTTCGTTGTTATTAAGCTTACTTAAATTTGTTATTTTATACATACGAGGAAATTTGTAAATCTGATCGAACTACAGAATTTATTCTATAATCAAATCATTATAATCTGTTGATATTAAAATAAGATTTAGATCCATTTGATTCCTATAATTGATATTTTCACAACCGTAAGAGACGTTGTCTGGTTTTACAACCTTGAGTATAAGTAGAGTCACGAATGTCAGACGGCAACTGAGCCGTTAAATTACTCAACCTGATTACGCGTTAAGGTCTACTTATGTGATACTCGAGTATATTAAAATTTGAGACCAGAAAAATAATGTTACACTATATAATATATATAATACTAGCTGACCCGGCAAACGTTGTTTTGCCATATTAAAAAAAAAGTTTGAAAAATAGATGTTAGCCGATTCTCAGACCTACTGAATACGTATGCAAAATTTGAGAAGAATCGGTCAAGCCGTTTCAGAGGAGTACGGTAACTAACACTGTGACACGTGAATTTTATATATTAGATAATTTAATAAGATAATAACTCTATGTGACGACACAATCCTAACAAAAAAATTATCTTCAAATATCAGAAACCACGTATGGTGGCTCATACGTAGTTTTTGATATTTCAAGATAGAAGAGAGAATTTAAAAAATAATCATTCAAGCTGCAATAATTAAAATATTTATCGATTTTAAACAGTTCGGTAAAAATGGTACAAGCTAAATAATACTGACACAGTAACAATAAAAATTAAGTGTTAGTCGGCAGTCGATCGATATAATTATGATGATACTTTCAACTTCAGTGTTTAGTGCTGAGCGGCCTCAAAAGACACCTTAAAAAGTCTGTAACATTATAACTAGAATTTAATAATCTATACACAAAATAACTTAATAAATAACGAAGTTTATAAATCTTCTATAATATACTTTTTTGCTTATCACAAGCTCTCATCAACTTCTGTTACCTACATTCTAAAATACATTAGTGTATTTTAGAATGTAGGTAACAGAAGTTAAACATAAACTTAGGTTTATGTTACTACAAATTGCCCGTGTTTATGTATGGCAATTTAAGAAAAACTGTTTACAATAAAAGCCCTTAGGGCTATAAATTTACCCAGAATAAAACACAAAAAATAAGAAATAATTTCTAAGTACTACGATAAAAAGTATACTAGAGTTTTTCTTTATGGTGAACACTAATAAAAGCGTTCTTTACTTTAATATTTTATAACTATTGATAATAAAATTAATAATAGCCATTCCTTTCAGGTATGTTAATTATAATTATCGATACGACTAGTAGTTAACTAAAATAATTATTGTAGTTAATTGTTTAGAAAATATAAATGTGTACGAAAACTAGTACACTGTATCCTTGACTATAAACAACACGCAAAGCAATAGTTTCACGAAGCGTCGACAATTTTGTTCGTAGCTTTGTCATTATAACATTTTTAGGGTACCATACCAGAGAATAGAGCATTAATCTATTACGAATAATCCGCTGTCTATCGGCCCGCTCGTTGCCAAACTGTATCACATGAAAAGTAATAGCTAAACAGTTGAAATTTTAACTGAAAATATATTGAATAAAAAGCAGAATACAATATTAAGGGAGCCATAGATTAATTTTTTTTTGTGTATCTTAATGGCATGATTATGATGATGTGCTTATTGAGATGTTCGTGTGGTGTCGGATTAAGAATACAAATGTCACTAGAAGAGATAAGGGATAACTCGAAAATAAACCCTGTGCTAACACGTCTGGTCAGCGCGGCACAGTAGACCATAATCCCTCCCAAAGTGGAGGAGGCCCGTGCCCAGCAGTGGAACGTTATTGGGCTGGAGGACGAGGATTATTGAGGTATAATTTAATCTATACTTTAATATCATAAAGCTTAATCGAACGCGTTAATCTCAGGAAACATCTGTTTAAAAAAATTCTTTCAGTGTTGCATAGTACAGTTATCGAGGAAGGCTTTAAGTTATAGCTATAACATTACGCTGCGACTAATGAGAGCGAAGTATCAGTGTAAAATGTCACAAAAACGAGATTTTTTTTTCTAAATTCAAGGCGTACGTATTCGCAGGCAACAGCTAGTGCCGAAAGAAACAAGGTATGGAACCCTCAGTGCGTGAACCCAACTTGTACTTAGCATTTTTAAATTCCATAAACTGCTTTGGGTATTAAATTTTCTAATTGTTACGCTATTGCTAATAACGAACTCGACGGTATTTTTCTGATTGTTATCATGTATTAAAGTCTTTTTTAGACTTGGAGTATAAAAACAACAGGAGTTGTTACACACGAGTGTTTTCTTTGACAAATATCCATGTCGGCGGAGTGTCGAAGAAACGTAGCATAACAGTATAACGTAATTTCATTGGTCATTAAATTCGCTTTACCCAAAATCACCTTACACGCCACAGTTACACGCATGTCCATACCGTAAAGGGCACCACAAACGGCATATAATACGACGAGGCGAGAAAGAGATAGGTATAATCTTTCTCACAATGTCTTTTTTCTATATACATCTGTCTCTTTCTCACTATATTAATATAATATTAATATCCCGCTTGTGACGCCCTTAAAGTATTGCTCTCGCACCTTTTTCAGGAGGTTTCACCTTATAATATCAATTTCTGTTGGATAAATGCTTTAAGATTGTAGCTATATACTTGATGAAAATTCTTGGAAATGCAGTAAATAACAATGTATGCTATTGAGCTTTTTAGTATTTAATCAAGCTGTTATTATAACAAAGTTGCCTTTGTTTATATACCAAGTTTTATAGCGCGCTGTATTTGGTTATTGCTCGTAATTTGTAGCTTTTATTCTTATATCTACGTACGTAATCTAAATATCTAGGTAGTAAACTTGAAATATAAAAGTGGCGTAAGAGTTAAGTTAACTTTATATTATGGGCAATATACAAAATATATTCATATTCTTAAATTTAAAGAACGTCAATGGGCGAGAGAGATAAAAATACCAGATGTAGTATCTATGGCTACATCACTAAGTCGGCTTGACTTGAAGCCACTTAGATGTCTATGAGTGAGTGAAAAATGTGTCTATTTTATTTATTTATTTATTAATAAGTTATTTTTAATTAATTATTTTTAAGTAATTATTTATTTATTAATAAGTAAGTTATTTGAATAAGTTTTAAAATATAATAACTATACATGCAACCCACAACATTATCCACATATTAATAACCAATAAAATTGGTATAAGCGAAAAGAGCACCGTAACATCTGCTTTTAATATTATGTTTACATGTACTTACAATAAAATTTGTTAATCATAATGAACAGGTATATCAAAGGTTTTTAAGGTAATATTTAACAATTGCTTAAACTTGTGCTGAGATAGATGAAAAATGTCCATGTGTGTAAAATGTTTATTATAAATTTCTGCAAGTCGACGAAGAGGTGCCCGTACACCGGCATTTGTTTTACACGCATTGACATGAAATAACAGAGATTTACGCGCTTGTCGTCTTATCACAGTTCTGGGTACTGTGTAACATATTTTATTAGCAATATCTGCACAATCATATTTGTTGTTACATAAATTATAAAGCACCATAACACCAAGGTACATACGTCTAGACTCTAAACTAAGAATATTATAACGTGAGAGTAAATATTTATATGAACTTTTAGCATAATAACATTTGTAATTCATTGAACGTAGGAATTTTCTCTGCACCATCTCAATCCTGTTTGTGTATTTATGATAAATAGGATTCCAGATTGAGGTTGCATATTCCAACTGAGAGCGAATTAGTGTTTTGTATAATATTAAATAAGTAGAGGGACGCACAAAATCAACAGAACATCTCATGACGAAACCATACATCTGTAAGGCTTTGTTAATAATTGTGTCTATATGAACATCGAAGTGCAACGAAGAGTCCATGAATATGCCTAAGTCGCGAACAATTGTGAGTTTCCTTAAATTAATGCTGTTTATAGAATATGTGAAATTAATTTTGTTTCTATTTTTTGTAAAAGATATAGTGTGACATTTAGGAAGACTTAAATCCATTTTATTTTCTAGAGAGTACATATAGAGTCTATCCAAGTCTTCTTGAAGTAATTTGCAATCCTCCACGTTCCTACAGGCTTTATAAATTTTTATGTCATCTGCGTATAACAGAAAATCAGAGTATTTAAAACATTTTTTGATATCATTGACGAACAAAATAAACAACAGCGGGCCTAGTATCGATCCCTGAGGAACACCGGACTCCACAGTTACAGAGTCAGATTCGAAGCCGTGAATAACGACTTTTTGAGTTCTGTTAGATATGTAGGAAACAAACCATCGCAGTAAATTACCACGAATTCCATTGAAGGATATTTTTTCGAGGAGTAGTCTGTGATCCACCCGATCGAAAGCCTTTGCAAAATCAGTGTATACAGCTTCAACTTGAGTTCTACGGTCCATTTGTTCAAACAGGAAATTTGCAAAAGCCAAAAGATTCGTCGTGGTGGACCGTTTCTGAACAAAACCATGTTGCTCAGGGATAATAAGCTGATGTATATGTGGATAAATAATATTTTTAACTAAGCTTTCGAAAAGTTTAGCTAATGTATTCAATATCGAGATAGGTCGGTAGTTTTCTACATTACTTCTATTACCATTTTTAAATATGGGCGTGACAAGAGCATGCTTCCATAAAGGTGGGAAAAAGCCTTCACGTAAACATTTATTAAAGATTATGTGTAAAGGAATATAAATACTATTACGAACTTTGCTTATAAAAATTGGTGGCAAGCCATCAGCACCAGCACCCTTGGAACCATCTAGTGACTTTAAGCCTGTTAATATTGCTTCCTCCGTAATTTGAATGTCAGATAAGATAAGAGAACTATCAGATAGGCCGTGAGTAGGCCTCCACGATTCAGAATTAAGTGTTGATGACTTGAATGTAGATTTAAAGAAGGAAGAGAAAAAATTACATATCTGTGTGGGATTATGTGATGAATTATTTTTGTAAATCATGGTTGCTGGGTATTTCGATTTGTTTTGTTTGTTTGATATGTAAGACTAAAAGTTTTTTATGTTGTTTGGAATACTATCTTCTACGGTGCGTTGTTTGGAATACTATCTTCAACGGTGCTACGTGCGCGGTACGTCTATGTGTGTCTATTATACAGGCTATACGTGATATGAAACATCATTATTCTATGAAGTACGATTTAGCCAGGCTAAAGCTACTTTTCTTAATTTTCAACGTCAACCCACCATCTGTCTATGGTTAAGAATATAATATCTACTTATCATGGCCGTTATAAATTTCTTACCATCATCTTTACTTATTATAAAACAAAGTCGTTATTTTTGTACGTATGTCCATAATATGTGAGCTTACATCTTCAAAACCACGTAACGGATTTAGATGCGGTTTTGTTTTATTAGATAGAGTAGTTCAAGATGATGGAATTTTTGTATAAATCATAAGGTTTGGCTTCAAAATTTCACATTATAATCAAGTGATTATCAAGATCATTATCCTACTCTTATCCAATTACCTACTCTTCAACCAGACATCATATTATTATCTGTGTTCTCTCCTTTCTCTTTCATAATTTTATATATATAATTAGGTATTTACTATATAATTTTATATACATACTAGCTTACCCGGCAAACGTTGTTTTGCCATACTAAAAAAAAAAGTTTGAAAAATAGATGTTGGCCGATTCTCAGACCTACTGAATAATATGTATGTAAAATTTGAGAAGAATCGGTCAATCCGTTTCGGAGGAGTACGGTAACTAACACTGTGACACGTGAATTTTATATATAAGATATAATTTTATCCGTAAGTATTATTCGGTACACTATTCCATTTTATTCGCAGGACATTCGAATAAATGCTTTACCTTCGTCTTATTACATGATCATAGCAGGACAGCCAGTTACAAAAACCTGAGACAGCCACCTTACAACGTTGGTTTTGGTTTTGTTAAGCAAATTGGCATGTTTATTTAAGAATTGCTTAAACATAATAAAATTGTAACAGGCAAATAATTGTTCAATTAAACTCATATCCAGCACAGAAAACAAATTTGCTTATCATCCAATAGAGAAAGAGAGGCTAACGCTTAAATCTGATGCTTTTTAGCGAATTAATAAATAGTGGATAGCGCCATCTGTGTAAACCTCTCAGAAATACTTGTAAACAAGACATCCTCAACATAATACCGCTACGTGCACGTCGACGGAAAATGAATGAACTATTAAGCAACTCACTTTACCGTGACGTATAGATGGCGCTATTCTATAATACAAGAAATAATTTTCGCAATGTTATTATTGATTGTTTCTTTGATGCCTGTTTTCGAATTTAATACAAACGATAAGAGTAAAAGCTTATTACTTAATGGAACTGGCGGAATAAAGCAGAATACGAAAGTTTTCTTTTATCGTTAGTAAACAATATTGTTTGGCGGAAATACACTGATTTATTAGATATAAATAGGTCTAATAGGTATATTTACCTGTCTTTATGTACCTACACTTTCATGGACTAAATCTAAACATGAATGGAAAAGTTATGTGTTAGAATTGACTAGGTGCAAGTACTTTACGTTAATTATAGATAGATGCCTACTTAATATAGATTCTATACTGTTTATAACCGTAGGTTAAAAAAAATTGGTCAAGTGCGAGTCGGACTCGCGCACGAAGGGTTCCGTACCATTATCTATGCGAAACTAGGCAAAGGAAAAGGCGGTGAGCTGAGAGTGGGGCAATTCGGATTCGGGCAGAGAAACCAGAGGGGGCAGAAGTTGGCTGATTTTTTGGAGAAGGAAAATCTCTTCATGATGAATTCCTTCTTCAAAAAACCACAACAAAGGAAATGGACCTGGATAAGCCCTAATTGTTCGACACGGAATGAAATAGACTTCATCTTGTCGGACAAACGGCAAATATTCAATGATGTCTCTGTGATCAATAGGGTGAAAACCGGGAGCGATCACCGAATGGTACGAGGCACATTGAATATTCGTGTCAAAGCCGAGCGGTCCCGACTGATGAAGTCTACAGTACGTCCTACACCTGCCGAGTACGAAAACCCCGAAAGCTTTCAGCTCGAACTCCAAAATCGCTTCCAATGCCTAGACGAGTGCGAAACAGCGGACGATATGAACAACAAGTTTGTGGAAACTGTGCACACGATTGGGTCGAAATTTTTCAGGACCCGCCGTGCTCCTAGAACCAATAAACTCTCTGACCACACTCTTGATCTCATGGAACGGAGGAGAGAGATGACGGTGCAGTCTCCAGCCTCCTGGTCTATGCTGAGGCAGCTAAACAGACAGATCTCGAAATCTGTGCGACGCGATATTCGCCTCTACAATACGAAGCGTATCAAAGAGGCGATAGAGCGGAACCAAGGCTCCAAAGTGTTCGCAAAAGATCTGTCTGTTGGGCGAAGCCAGCTAACCAGACTGAAGACCGACAACGGCACTGTCGTTTCTTCCAAAGATGAGATCTTGAGTGAAGTTGAGCAGTTCTATGGACAGTTGTACAAGACATCCCAAACTCCTGTTGTCGGCTTGGTCCAAGATCCACGATCCAAGCTAACCCGGCACTATACCGAGGACATCCCGGACGTCAGCCTGTACGAGATCAGAATGGCTCTCAAGCAGCTTAAAAACAGTAAAGCACCGGGTGATGATGGAATCACTACGGAGCTCCTGAAGGCGGGCGGCAAGCCGGTCCTTGTGGCCCTTCAGAAGCTGTTCGATTCTGTCATCCTCGGGGGCATCGTTCCAGAGGCGTGGACCAGGAGCGTGGTGGTGTTGTTTTTCAAGAAGGGCGATAAAACCCGCTTGAAAAACTATCGACCTATCTCGCTCTTGAGCCACGTCTATAAGTTGTTTTCGAGAGTCATTACAAATCGACTCTCGCGCAGGTTCGACGACTTCCAGCCTCCCGAACAAGCCGGTTTCCGAAAAGGCTTTAGTACCATAGACCACATACATACGCTGCGCCAGATTATACAGAAGGCTGAGGAGTATAATCGGCCTTTGTGTCTAGCGTATGTGGACTATGAGAAGGCCTTCGATTCAGTCGAGACTTGGGCGGTGCTGCAGTCCCTCCAGCGGTGCCAAATTGACTACCGGTACATCGAAGCGCTGAAGTGTTTATATAGAAACGCCACTATGTCAGTCCGAATCCAGGATGGGAGCACAAGACCAATTCCACTGCAGAAGGGTGTCAGACAGGGGGATGTAATTTCCCCAAAACTGTTCACCGCTGCATTGGAAGACGTTTTCAAGCTCCTCAATTGGGCCGGACTTGGCATCAACATCAACGGCGAATACATCACTCACCTTAGATTTGCAGACGATATCGTGGTCATGGCAGAATCCCTGGAGGACCTTGGCACAATGCTCAATGACCTCAGCAGTGTTTCCCAGCGGGTTGGTTTGAGGATGAACATGGATAAAACCAAGGTCATGTTCAATGTCCATGTCACTCCAGCACCAGTATCTGTTGGGAATGCGATTCTCGAAGTTGTCGATCATTATGTCTACCTAGGACAAACAGTCCAGTTGGGCAAATCCAACTTGGAGAAAGAGGTCAACCGACGAATCCAACTCGGCTGGGCAGCGTTCGGGAAGCTTAGGCACATCTTCACGTCCAAAATACCTCAGTGCCTGAAAAGAAAGGTCTATGACCAGTGTGTGTTACCAGTGATGACTTACGGAACTGAGACGTGGTCCCTGAATGTCGGCCTCATAACAAAACTCAGAGTCGCGCAGCGTGCTATGGAGAGGGCTATGCTCGGTGTTTCCCTACGTGATAAGATCCGGAATGCGGAGATCCGTAGAAGGACTGGTCTGTACGACATAGCCCGAAGAGTTAGCACGCTGAAGTGGCAATGGGCAGGCCACATCGCTCGACGATCTGATGACCGTTGGGGACGGAAGGTCCTCGAGTGGCGACCACGAACCGGACGACGCAGCGTGGGGCGGCCCGCAACAAGGTGGACCGACGATATCGTCAAATACGCCGGGGGCCGCTGGATGCAGTTAGCGCAAGACCGCACGTTGTGGCGTTCTATGGGGGAGGCCTATGTCCAGCAGTGGACTGAGAAAGGTTGATGGATGGATGGATGGATGGATCTATGCAACATAAGGCAACGTTATTAGTATCGAGCAAGAAACTCTAAAAAAAATCTGATTTTTGTATGGAAGCCCCCCTTAAATATTTATTTTATTTTATTTTTAGTATTTGTTGTTATAGCGGCAATAGAAATACATCATCTGTGAAAATTTCAACTGTCTAGCTATCACCGTTCTTGAGAGACAGCCTGGTGACAGACGGACGGACGGACGGACGGACGGACGGACAGCGAAGTCTCAGTAATAGGGTTTCCGTTTTTACCCTTTGGGTACGATACCCTAATTAGATGTTTCATACATCTTACGCTTTCTTTTCCTAGGCTATTGATACTCCACTATTTAGACATGGACCTATTCTACTACAGTACAGTATTTAGTTTCCCGTTTCGACCAGGCTTTGCCGACGGTTTAGTTTCGAGTTTTCCGTATCTCACAGAAGATGTTTGGTATCTGTTTGTTAGGCGAAAAAAGTACGAATATTAGCTAATTACACCAATTCTAGTGTCTACGTCAAAAGCTTTTCTAAAATGAAAACAACTGTGGTGTATTTTGATTAATTGGCTATTTCGTTCTACACATCTATCTATACTAATAATAAAAAGCTGTAGAGTTTGTTTGTTTGTTTGAACGCGCTAATCTCAGGAACTTCTAGCCCGATTTAAAAAATTCTTTCAGTGTTAGATAGGGCATTTATCGAGGAAGGCTTTAGGCTAATTAACATCACGCTACGACAAGAAGAAGCGAAGCAGTAGTAAAAATGTAACAAAAACGGGGAAAATTTTCTAAATTCCACACGGACGGAGTCGCGGGCGACAGGTAGTAAAGTAATTAAAATCATTATTGTCTATAATACTCGATTTTTGTAATCAGAAAGTTCAGTTATCATTGCTTAATAATTGTGTTATTGATAATGATACCAATTCTGCATGCACAACTAAACTAAACTTAACTAACAAATGAAAACAAATATGATGTAGTTATATAGATATCACTTTATTTGTACATAATTACAATTCTAAAATCAAAATTTGAAAAATTATAAATATTATAACAAATGTACAAAGGGCTGCCTCTTGCCTCTGCTTAACGCAAAATGCAATCTCTTACAGGCAACCGTAGGATGGAGAATAATAAATACATAAAATCGTAACGTAGTTGAAAGTGTTATACAATAGAGAAAAATTATAATATGTAAATAAATACAAATTAATAAAGTACTGATTGACTGACTGAAGATGTTTTTTTTTTATTAATATCCTTAACCTGGGCCCCAAGTCGGTTAATGAATTGTACCACAATAGTAGCTCAATGGCACCATTTTATCCACAAAAAATTAACAATAGACTACCAAACTTGCTAAAATTTGCCACTAAGCAATCAGTTATTGCATTTGTTTGCAATAACACTAAATAACTGATTGCTTAGTGGCGAATTTTATCAAGTTTGGTAGTCTATTGTTAGATTTTTGTCGTTCTAATGGTGCCATTGAGCTACCATTGTGACACAATTCATTTAGCAGACTTGGAGCCCTGTAAATCGTTATGGTCTTATTTATAATGACTTATCGGAGGTTTAAAAGTTCGTTAAAATCGGTCCGCGAAAATTGTCAAAACTTGTTATTCATAATAGTCTTTTTACGATAAAACGTTTATTATCTCTCCGAAAAAATCTCCGTTTAAACCTCCGCTAAGTCATTATAAATAAGACCATTAGTCTCTTTTATTTTTGTAATAAGAAAGTTCAATTAACATTTCCAAATTGTGTTATTGACTCTATCAATTTTTTTTTTTTAGTTATGTTTAGTTGTACATGTAGAATTGGTGCCATTATACTATATTATTTTCATAATAATAAAAGAAAATATTTTTTTGTAAAAAAAATCTTAGAAATAATCAAATATTACATATCTCTCTGTTTCTTTCTAAGTTTTCCCTAAGTTTACCCAAATAATTGTGTAAGGTTTCTACGTCTTTTATCTTCAATAATAATAAAGTAAAAAGAAAGCAGGTGTTAATCACATATAAATGTAGATTTGCAACTCGCCAAGTGTTGTAACTTCGCAAAAAAAGTGCAAATGTTTGTGTATATCCGTTTTTCTTTGCAAACTGGGTCATCTTATTGTGTCTCACACTCTCTGTTAAGTAATGGTATGTTTGTTTGTGTTCTTAGTGACGCCTTTGTCTCTTTTATTCGTAGGTATATCTAGATAACAACACACTGGAATAACTTTACTTCTGTGACTCACAAAGAATTATTTTCACAAATACTTACTTATATCTAGAAAAGCACCTCTCAAAAGTATATTTTTTGCGATATCTTAAAAAATGGCGGATATAAACAGCGCACTTATAATAAATTTATTTCTGATGTGTTCATAATATATTTAATTTTAATACATGTTTGTGAATATGTTGTGATTTAACAAATCAAACCGTTCCGAAGCTCTTTCCAACTGAGCTTATTGCGGTCGTGCTAGCAACATTCAATTTAACCACCACATTTGTCACTCGACTGAGTTTATATATTCTATTGTTTATATATTCTATAAGAAAGAGCTTCGGAACGGTATTCCGAGGTCGTCAATTTTTTCCACCATAATTTGATTTGTTAAGTAAGGCAATTGCAAAATCAATAAATTACTTTATGTTGTGATTTAGTTTGTTAGTTTATGTAGTAGCGACACTCGTCTTAGGATGTACCCTGTAAAGATAGCTGTTAAGTTTTTAAAGAATAAATAAATAAATAAAATATTTGTCTTTAATGAAAAATACACATATCTACGTAAATACCTAAACATTAAATCCCTATAATGTATGTACCTACAGCTCGCGCATAAATTCCAGTTGACTGCACTAAAATTAAATAAGATAACCCTCTTTTCTTTATTATTATTTTCATCAAAAAAATAAAGTCACTTTACCGAGTCATCCAGCTAGTAGGTAATTAGTAAATAATAATAGCTAAAGCTTTTAATCTTTTAAATTCAGGTTTTTAATGCACTGAAATATAAAAAACGCCTATAAAATTATAAATAGCTTACTATACCTAAGCCAAAAGAAAGTAATTCTGTTTACTGGTAAACTCAATGACAATGTAAACAAACACGTTTTATTTAGTCACAAATATTCCTTTTTTCTTGTGAAATACCTACATTTTTCATATCTCCTTTCTAAATAATAAAGTAGGAAAAAGATATGAAAATTTATGTCGTGTTACTACGCCTATAAAACTATGAATCCTTCTATAACATACTGTAATATATAACAATAGTATCACAGAAGATGAATCTTTATACATACGAACGTTTTATATGTAACACAATGGGGAGAAGTTTGACCCGGTTCAGCAAAGTTATCAAATATTTATAGTTCAATGTTTAAGAATACGGTCAAGGCTAAGGTCTAAAACTCGCGGGACTGGAATAATGCATATTGATGCTAAATTCCAGATAGTGAACAAAGTTATCTAACTTATGAGGCTAGGTTTTCTTACGTTCTTTTCTGTTTTGAATTTTTTACAAGACGTTGGTAAGTACTAATTTTACTTGCAGAACTATGCCTACTTATCCAAACTAAAACAAAAATATGATTATAAGAAATATTGAAAACAGAATAGCGATTTGAACTGACGGGCATAGTGGTCTACTGATTCATGCAAAGGACTGCCTTTTAACGAGGTTGCGGGTTCGATTTCGCACAGTACCAACTGTTTTATTATTTGTGTGATATTTGTATTAAAATTTGTCACATAAATATTTGTACTGCGTATGGGTGTTTTCTATGTATTTACAAAAGAAAATTGATACATGTACTTAGTATATCTGTATTCTGGTACGCAAAACACAAGCAACTAAGCTTAGCTTAGGTCCAGAGGACATTGTGAGAAATATCCATCTTTAGTTATTATAAAAAACGTAGTTACTTTTGTATGTATGTATGAGCTTACATCCTCAATACTACGCTACGGATTTGGATGCGGTTTTTTACTAAACATAGAGTGGTTCAAAACAATGGCTTTATGTATTATTTGTTAAGGTTTCTTTTTTTACGAAATCGCTAACTACAGCTAGTAAAGATGAAAAAAAAATTGACAGTTTCGACACCCCATTAGAACTGGTTAAAGGAACATCTGTTCCAGAAATTAAGCGTTAAATAGTACCTATATTCGTAATTATTTGTAATTAATTTGTTTCCAGTGTTTTATCCTGAACTACACTAAGACAGGTGGGTTCAATTTGTCTTAGTTAGCTCAGGGAAACGTCCTACACTTCATATGGATTAAGAGATTTCTCGTACTTACGACAAAGATCTAGAAATTGACCTTTTTATTACTACTAATAAAACATAACAGCTATAGTGAGTAGATGATACTTCTACAGCCCATGTGTAATACAATCTGACTTTTTTTTTACTCAAAAACAAATTCCTTTGTGCGTTAAAAGTAAAATGAAAATTCTAATTCAATACAACATCACGACTAATCTCGAGGATAACAGGAGCCGTTGAATGCAGTCGCTATAAGATTACACGTTACGGTGTTTATTAGCATTTACTTGTAAGCAAGCAAAACGGTTTTAGAATTCAAGTAGATCTGTTCCAGAAGTAGAGTATTCATCGTCGTCATACCATCAACCCTCTTTCCCATGAGGCTAGGCACAGCCTAAAGAGCGCAATCTGCTAAGGTCTAAACAGACTTCGTTGGCTTGAATTTTACACTCATACGACTTAAGACGGCTGTAAGTGCTACGTACTTCACCCATTTGGAAGATATCACAGGTGACGTCAGAGATTATATTATTACAGTATAATTTAAGTTCGTAAATAATTATTTTGGGAAGCAGCATCGAAACTCAGCTATTTAATTTAAGTAAACCACATAAAATGACGAGTATTAAATGGATTTATTAGGCTATCACAAACATAGCCCCCAATGTCGATGCAATGATGTGTCGCAGGCTGTGTCCTGTTCGCCTCGTGACGTCATAATTCACGTACACGTCCAACAACGAGAGGGATGCTACATGAAATATGGCCTATAGAATTTGCAAATGACCAAGCATATAATATTTTATTTAAATTAATTTTAAATTATCGTGACAGCTCATTTATGGCGAACAAATAATGAAGACTAATTTATTGTAAACTAGCTGCTACCTGCAACTTTGTACGCGTGGAATTAAGAATCAAAACCTTAAGAAATTATACCAAACCATCTTCTTGAACCGCTCTATCTATTAAAAAAACACATCAAAATCCGTTGCGTGGTTTTGAAGATAATTATAAGCTCACATAGGGACATATCTGAAAAATAACGACTTTGTTTTATGATAAGTTGTAAATAAGAATCTTCGATGAGCGATGTAAACCTCAAAATTGAACCCTAAAACTTAGGTAAGCAGGCCAAATGCCCTTCCGAAGTAGAAGACGTCCGTGCCTAGCAGTGGGATAGTAATAGGCTAAAAACAAAGGGAAATAGGAAGGCAACAATAATGTTTTTTGTATTAAATATCATTTTATAAAAACCGGTCAAGTAGGAGTGGACTCGCACACGAATGGTTCCCGTATTGTTATTATCGTAATATACTCGTCATATACCCATGCCTAAACATCGGGATAAAGGCAAGAAAACGATTATGATGAGTGTTAATACCGATGCCAAAAAAATAATTATGAGTGTTGTTATAGCACCAATTGATCTACATAAACTGTGAAATTTTCAGCTATACAGCTGTCACTTTCAGAAATACAGCCCAGTGACAGACGAACGAACGTACAGCGAAATCTCAGTAAAAGGGACCCATTTTACCTTTAGGTACTGAACCCTAAAAACAGTCGGTATATTTTGGAACTATTTTCATCTAAATTGTATTATAAGGTTTTTGTACGTGGAAAGGAATGAAAATATAAGAAAGTTTCACGTTTACGCACTCATTGCATACGAAGTGGATATGAACAAAAATTCTATGGGTCTTTTAAGGAAATATCTTTGTTAAAGCAACTGCCATGGAAATGTACACAATGAATACATATGGGCTCAAACAATGCAATTTGGCCTTTTAGATATAATGTTATGTAATTTTCTTGTTCAATTGTTACAATTAAATTACTTGTATTTTGCCTTAATATCAGAAACAAATGTTTTAATATAACTGTTACCATGGTGACAATTTTGCACATTTGAGTATTATTTTCATCTTTTTACAAAAAAAACTTTTAATGGCCATATTTTTGTTATTACCAATTCTTAGCAAATGTAATTTTAGCTGTAAGTTTTCCTTATAAAATAAAAAATAAAAAATAAAATAACAGTTTATATCAGCAATTTCGGATAAAAAATATTGGTTATTTATCTTCTAGGCACTAAATATGTATCTAATCTATACCTATATTATAAAATCTGAAGAGTTTGTTTGTTTGTTTGGTTTAAACGCGCTTATCTCAGAAACCACCTACTGATTCGAACTGAAAAATTCTTTTAGTGTTGGAAAGTTCATTTAACGAAAAAGGCTTTAGGCTATATAACATCACGCTGCGACCAATAGCGCATCTGTGAAAAATGTAGCAAAATCGTTCGAAGTCACGGGCAACAGTTATATGTATAAATTTTGTATCTGTATAAAAATAAAATAAGATTGAAAGTGTGTCCTAAGTACCTACTTAACTAACTATAGATATTTTATGGATATTTAGGATATCTCTGTTTTAGAAAACATGGCCCATTTTACTGCGACTCCCCTCCTCTGCCCGGCCACCACACGTACCTACATCTATAATTCTTGAGCACGTCATCTGACTGTCACAAAGATGTATCTCATGAACGGTGATAGCCAGTTAAAATTCTCAATAATGAAAAATAAGGAAAGGTTTTAACGTACATAACTTGTTAGTTATATATGAGAAAGAATAAATACAAAGAAAATCAAATGCCATAACCAAGGGATTAATCCATTAAACACTTGGCAGAAACAAAATGAAATAATAATTTGTCATAAGACTCAACGTGAGGGGAATACGTTTGAATATACAGGATTATTTTCAAATTGATATATTGTTCTACAATCTATCTGTTAATACGATGATAATATTCGGTAACGCTTGTAGCGTTTGAATATTAGTTAGTTTTTAACCGACTTCAAAAATAGAGGAGGTTCTCAATTCGTCTGTGTTTTTATTAAGTTTAATAACTAAAAAATTAACAGTAGTCTACCAAACTTGATAAAAAATTTCGCTATTTCTTTATTTTATTTATTTATTTATTTATTTATTTTATTTATTTATTTATTTTATTTATTTATTTTTTAGTTATATATTTATTTACAATATTCTTAACATCTTTACAGAAAATCCAATACGGTGCTAGAACTATTTTACATAATTTTAATGGTTCCTCTCCTTAAACTTATGAGCATATAATGTGAATTCCGCCAGGCTGTAATGATAAATGTCAATATGTGTTGCTATTTTATTAAGAATAGTCAACGCTCGACACAAGGGGGAATACTTCAATAAATTGGTTATTACTGTAGGGACATCTAGTGCAGGGAAATTTATGCAATCAACGTAATAACTGATTGCATAATTGCGAAGTTTAAATAAATAAAATAAATAAGTTTGGTAGTCCACTGTAATTTTTTTGTCACAAATGATGCCAATATGACGCCATAATGGTGTTATTTAACTATAATTGTGACAACATTGAATAGCAGACTTGAGCTCCTGGAAGTCAAACATCTAGTCAGCGCACTCAGCGCGGTAGTAACATCAAAATATCCTCCTGTAGTGCAGAAGGCCGTGCTCAACATTGGGACATTAATGGACTGAGAAGAGAATAATATATTATCTTTACTTATTATAAAACAAAGTCGTCAATTTTGTATGTATGTCCCTATGTGAGCTTATATCTACAAAACTACACAACTGACTTAATGCGATTATCTTATATATAAAAATCAATTGCTGTTCGTTAGTCTCGCTAAAACTCGAGAACGGCTGGGCCGATTTTGGTGATTTTGGTCTTGAAATATTCGTGAAAGTCCAGGGAAGGTTTATACGGTGACAAAATATATGGGAATTTAAAATTCCACGCGTACGGAGTAGCGGGCATCAGCTAGTTTTAAATAAATAAATATTCATGGACACTTCATACAACCTCCTCTGCCCTAAGCTAAGCTTATATCCTTGTGTTATGGGTACCAGAATACGGATATACTACTTTTCTTTTGTAAAAACACAGTTATAATACATAGAAAACACCCAGACGCAGTGCAAACATTTGTATGGCATTTATGAATATCACACAAATGTTTGTCCCAAGCGGGAATCGATCACGCGACCTCGTAAACAGCAGTTCGTGACACGAACCACTCTACCACGAAGCCCGTCAATAGTTAGAGTGGTTCAAGAAGATGGCTTTTTTGTATAATTGTTAGGGTTTGGTTTCCAAATTCTATGCATACGAAGCTGCAGGCAACCGCTAGTTTAATTAACAAAACGTTTATGAACAACACAAGCACGCACGAAAAACGTGTATTTATTATTTTATCACCTATCTCTACATGTGTGCAACAGCATCATCAATCAAATCCTTCATTCACCAGAATACAGACAACCAGTACATTAGCTCCTTAATTAAAGCCTGAACATCTGTCGCTATGTTCGCGTCATACATTTCAATTAATTCTTGTCCCCAAACAAATTTGGTTGATGGCTATTAAATTATTAATCAAAGTTACGTTGATATATTGTTTTTGTAATATTGAATTTATTGGCAAACACAATTTATTTGATAAGTATTACATTATGTTGAAAGCCCCAGTTCCATTGATCGCACTATTAGATAATAAATGATAGATAATAACTATTTGATGTTATAATTTTGAATATTTTATTATTTAATTACGTTATTATGTAGGATAAGAACAGATTTAATGCATAATTTTGGATGTTATAGGCAGGCTATAAGTATTGTGTGAGCCAAATATTTGAATTAAATTAAATATCCATAACGATAAGTTCGCCGCTACAGTAAGGTCTAATCAAATAATACACAGCTATACAGACAAAGAAGCCCAGAGGGTAAATGTTAAAAAGCTCGATCAAAGATTTAAATTCTAAGGCACCCTTACAACAACTAACGCCAATTCCTTTCCCTCTATAATATTTAAGCCTGAGACTTACAGCGCCTGTAAAAACAACGCTGCAAATTATTCAACTAACTTCCTATAAAAAATATATTAAAAAGTCCCCGGCATCAAACCCTGATGGTATTCGACGTACAGACATGACAGCGACCCTCTAGTAACCATAAGCCACTAATCGGCTTGTCAGCCGCAGGTCGCGGACATTGACTTTTAGATCACGTAGTAGCAATCTGCATATCAGACACGATATTTCAGTCCGCAGATAAAAAACGTTATCTTTTTCTGCTCTATACAATCGACGAACTATGACAGGCATTATAAAAATAACACATTTTTATGATACTCAAACGAAAAGTTAAAAAGTTCCGTACTAACTGCCGTATTTTAGAAATTCAATGACGCGGTTTTATTATGATAACTTATTTAAAAGAAAATGTTTTTCGATTCAAATTAAAATCTACAACGCAACAGCGGTAAACCAAATCAAATCAAAATCAACGACCATAAATAGTGAATACGGAGTTTGTGTAACTAGGAATAATATTTTCTAATACTTAATGACAATCTAAATGAAACAACTTAATCTAGTATTCTGTAATTCACATTAAGACGTACATTATAATGACATAATCTCATTTATCACAGTTTACTTAATCAGTAGCCTCATTAAGCATGTATATAATTAACCTACATCAGAGTTGCATGCTACATTGCCTCAGAAAATGAACATTAACATCGTCTCACAGATTTCAACCAGGAGTCACAAAGAGTAATCCTCGTGTTCTTTTGTCATACATGACATTCTCGACACCGGCAGAAGGGTAATTATCGTGACATATCCACATGATATTAAACCCAACGTAAATTTGACATGACTTAAAATTAATCTCGAAACGTGACGCCAAGCTGAATACATGATGGCTTGCGCTTCGGTAAATTTAATAAAGACGTAACACTGAAGCCTAGACATGGCAAGATTGATGTGTCAAAAATATTACGCAAGGAAGGAAATTATGTCAACTTTTCAGTAAAATCAAAAGTTTAATTTAATATCCATTTAATAATTTCTCAAGTGTAAATAGAAATATAAAAGTCAGAACTGACAAGCGATATTTTGGACAAAGCAATTTCATACCTCGAAATATTGTACTTGTATATTCTGACAGTGATTAACGTACATATTTTTATGGACTGGTAATATTATCTAGACATTATTTCAATGATAAATATTTCTAATGGAACCGGAGCAAAGTGATAGGTGACAAAGAAAGTCACATTTTAAGTAAAATGAAGTCTTTTAATAAACTGTGCCGTCACTTTATCAAACAATTACTTTGACAGTTTAGGATAAAGTTAAAAATTGACTGTCGTAAAAAGATAGACATTAGAGAGTCAGCAATTTACTTTATTTTTAATTAAAATATCTGGTCTTCTATTCCACGCAGACCAGGTTAAGTGTTAGCGTAATTTAGTTTCCAGTTTTGCTTTTCTCATAGAGCCTGTTAACTGCTTATAATATCCCTTAGTTAGTTCTTACAGCATGGCAGTACCCTGTGGAAGAAAGTGGGAGAGTGATACATGTATTCCTTATCCGTCAGCGGATAGACAAACTTATGCTTTACCTCTAAGGTAATAAGTAGAGATATATTCGCATTTAAATTAAAACATTCCCATCCACAGGTAAACAAAACTATTTTAGATACAATCTGCACGTAATTTACTTCCTAGCTAGTTATTCATCACTGTCGGTTGTACCCTTTTCACTAGTAAACACTGGTAGTTAGAACTTTATTTTGAAATAAGCACCTTATGCGGTGTTATTTTCGTCAGTACCGTGACTGATTTACAACAACCGTTACTTCGGAGTGACATTGACAAATGACGTAACATGGCATCATAGTCCCTGTATACTGCGTCACTTGCTTGCATTTGTGACGTCACAACGTATCTTACTGGCTTGTTTATAGCTGGTCGTATGTTTTGAGTTATAGCGTATTTTGTCTCTCCCACGACACCAGGCAAGATGAATTTATGACCGAAAAGAATGTGGAACGCGGAATATTTTACGTGTATGAGTGGCGGCACTGGGTGATAAGAGTGTTTGGAATGATTTAGGTGAGCCTGTGTCATTACATTATAAGCCTTTCACAGCGAGAGGATATGACATGTGATCCGATAGCGGTTAAGTATACGCAAAAAAAAAAAATTATGTTGGTTTATTACGTTTTTTAAAAGAAACTAATTGTCTCCGCTTCATCATACTACCATAAAAGTTGTTTTTATCAGTGTTCCGTCTCACTTTAACTAGGCTATAGTGTGTGCCTTGAGCCTAACCATGAAGAACAATACCATAGTAGGAATGACAAACTAAATTTGCGTTTATTATTTTGGCTTCCATTGTCAAATTAATAATAAAATTATGCACTCTGCTTGAAGCCCATAAACATCTACCTATGTGTGCGTGAAATATGTACTTATAAAAGTGTGTCTATAATACAGACTACACGTTATAATAATATGGAAGATATACATAATAACGTAGTATATGATGTACGATTTAGACAAGCTAAATTTACGTGGCAAATCTGTGGCAAATAAGTTAACTAAACTGACCTATTATTTCAATGTTTTATTTTCTAAATAACCTAACTTCATAAAAAAACAGTACTGTAATAGTTTTTAATCTCCCCATATCTTGTAATTACAACCCTTATTTTATCGAGTTATGATATTACTGTCATCTGTGACATCTTATTAATACCGCGTCACAAACGTCGTCTGTGCGTTATTAATGGTGGCCTTAATTATGCTTCTCAGACAAGACTTCTCATTACACGCCAGGCATACGATTCTGAATACGTGTTTAAACATGATTTATCATCATTAAAACTTTGACGTGTTAATGAAACTTGATGAGTTCGAACCGAGTATGCATTTTGCTTTTGTCAGCGTGTATGCTTTAAGTAATTGGTTTTAAAGTATTTACCATATAGCTCATGTCGTTAACACGCAGTTAAATTTCTTAAATAAGCGCTGTTTACATTATATACCCAACACTCTCTTTCTCTCCAGTCCATTAACGTCCAACTGTTAGGTTTTGGTCTACTGTGCCGCGCTGACGAGGCGTGTTGGCTCAAAGTAGTACTCAACTGAGCATGGTTTTTAGCAACTAGCGATACCAAATATTTCTGATCGGGTTAATAATAGTAACATGTCTATACATCGCCTTTCATAGTCACTGCATTTGAAAAAGCTATTTATTCCGCCCAGTGAGTTTATTTAGGTCCTTCAATTAATAACATAACTAGATCGGAAAAATATTACTTTTACCGTCACGTCTTTTATTAACGTAAATATCAAAATACAATTTTCGGTGCGGTTCCGGATTAAGAAAACAAGTGTCACCACCCTTTTTCTTTTCTAGGATGCTGTAAAAGCCAGCTAAGGGATATTTTCCACAGACAACATCACCTGTTGAAAAAACACGGAAGTCTCGGAAGTAAACCCTGTGCAAAACGCCGTGGTCAGCGTGGCTTAGTAGACCATAATCGCTCCCTAAGGTGGAGGAGGCCCGTGCCCAACAGTGGGACGATAATGAGCTGGACAGAGAAAGCTAGAGAAAAATTCAAAATAAGGTCATAATGAGATAAAAGAATAAGAAAACTGGCTAATTCTATCTTGTGTGTCCACCGTAACTGACGCCAGAGTAAATTATTATTAGATAATACCAGTAATCCACTCTCCTAATGTTTATTTATTTATTTATTTATTTAAACTCTTTATTGTACATTTTTTACATGGTATAGGTAATTAATAATAATATATTACAAAGATATACAAATTGTACAAGTGGCGGTCTTATCACTCGTGGCGATTTCTTCCAGAATGTTATGACGGGCAGGTCGATAAGCACCTACTTATCGAATAGCTACAGCCTAGCCAAGTATCTAACTGATGTTTTAAGTACAGCTTGATCTACATCTAAAACTATTTTCAGTTAATAATGTAGTTAACTTGCAAAATTTAAAGTAATTTGGTTAGTTGGTATTAACCGCGTATAGATGGATTTTTGTGTAGAGCAGTCCATGAAAGATTTCCATTTGATATAGCTCGAATATTTTGTACCATAGTAATCACTATTCAACATTAATTTATTAATTTATGCAAATGACTTGCTATGCTTTTACTAAATAAACTAAATTATAGTGGATTACAGTACAAGTACAAGTACAAAAAAAAAAATTTGGACATGTCATAAGCACATAATTTTTCTGAAAAATTGTGTCTACTTGATTAAATGATTTTTCATTTCATTTCATTTCAAGTCAATTGCAAAAAATAATAAATTAATGTAGAAATACATGTATTGTACAGTCATTATTTCGGTCCAATTGTGTTCTGTATAAGTGATTATTTATTTATTTATTTAAGTAAAATACATACAGTTGTTATTAAATCTAACTTAATATTAACAGTGTAGCATAAACCAAACATTGGTTTTTCCGCACACTGGTATTCGTCTTGACGTAAATTTATATATTGTATTATAACACATGATGCCAAACAAAACAGTGTATGTATATCACCGCTTTGTCTAGCATCACGTAAGATTAACATCTACGAGTAAGTTACAAGTTTAGTTTGTGGGTAGGTACAATGTTATCTTATTGTTTTTATCTCACTGAATACCGCTTATACGAATACGGCAATATCGATTTATCGAGTTGGTGCAAACCGCTCAATAGATGGCGTTGTACACAAAACATCGCACGATGTTTAACTCGCATTGAGAAGGTTGTAGTGGAAGATTTGATAAACATATGCGGGAACCATGATAGCTCAGATGGGAGAGCAACGGAACGGTATTCTGAGGTCGTGGGTTCAAGTCCCGCTCATGGTTATTATTTTTTACGTACGCACGTACGTATTAACACAGCCAGTAGGCACAGAAAATGAAGAATTAGGGATACTTTTCCTATTTACTCAAAATCTACTAAATATATTTTAATTCTGATTTACGTGTTTCTATACATAATAGTTACCTATGTTTTTAAAGTTATTTCATTAGTTAATACGCGATAATAGACCGACAAATGAAAAAAATAAAAAAAAGGTAGAGGTTGTTTCGCCTAGATTTTCTATCGAGAAAACTTTTTTCCATCGCGTTTCTGAGTTTATGCGATCCTAGATCATATATTGAAAAAAAATATACTTAAAAATTAGAGCTCTAGCCATTCAATCTAAAGAAACAATGAAAACTTCGTACATAGAAAAATGCACGAAGCTATTTTGGTATCCTCTTAAGAAACTAAAAACACGCTACTTGATTCTGATTGTCTATCTAATTTAAAATAATGCATCGTTATCGGTCGTTCAAAAGTGTGCATAATTTCAGACTATTGAAAGGGCATGAAAATCACATTTAAAATTCCGTTTCATACATTATTAGATAATGGCTACGAACGAAGTAAATAAAAGTGTGTTAAAATAATACCTATAGACTTGTTTACAGTAGCAAAGTGAATTGGTAAAGTAACTCGGCAATAACGTTTTGTGAAGGTTCGGACAGCGATCAATTACACGAGAACATGATTTATGGCATCCGTGACCTTGATGTTTTTAACAATATAACAAACTTAAGGGCGATATTTGTAAAGAAACATTATCTTGTCTTGTCGCCGGTTTGTAATCTCAGGTAAGAAAAAGGTTGATAGGATTTCCTTGTAAATAATAAAAAATAAACTTGTAAATTTAATTAAAAGACACGCTTAAAAATCTTAAGTATTATTTAACATTATTGCATTGTCATCGGTTTTTAATAGTTGAATAAAATTTTGAATTAATCCGACTACTGCAAGTGATGGTAAATTACTATTAAAGATTCCGTAACAAAGACTAATATATTATCTAATAGATACGTACCGAGCTTAATATGGTTATTTACGGGAATTAACTCTACATACACCACGTAAAATTTCCATATTAAATTTCTTATAAGAATATTTTAGCTAATCTAAACTAATATCATAAATAAGTAAAGTTTTTAATATGCAAATCTTCGATACTAATGTTCAGTTTCTAAAACTTTTTCACTAATATAAAACTACATTTAAATAAAACTACTTTTTACGGATTTAGACGCGTATATTTGTTTTAAATTTTGGCCCGACGTTTCGGAGACTTTGCAGTCACCATGGTCACGGGTGAGACGTAAAAAGTAGTTTTATTTAAACAGATGAGTCGCGCAAGTGTTAGAAAATATTATAAAACTACATTTTTTTTAAAGTGCCATAATTATTATATTGTGTCTATATGTAATGATTCAAAATTCCGGACGAACGAAGTCACGATCAACAGCTAGTTCAAACTAAAATTGTTAATGGACAAGTAACTCTGTCTGTCTGTCCGTCACTTTTTCATACTAAACAACTAAACCTAATTAAATATAATTAAGTACGCGATAACGTATGTCGTATATGTAAAATGAAATTGTCATTCACATAATGAGACAGTACAGTGAGAAAATATTTTATTGTCATTCACTATAATAACATATACTTTATAGAATAAATATACTTTTATAGAAGAATTAAAAGTGCTTTACATTTATTTCGCTTCTGCATTATATGCATTCACATTGGTTTCACTTAGAGGGTCACCACTAAGCTAGCTAGCTACATCTTGTTTCGCAGCTTTAAGAAAAGTAAAGCCGTGTTATATTCACAACATTTTTTTCTGAAAATGTTTTGAAATTTCACATAATATACTTTGTGAATCTGTAGCAGCATTCTTGTTTATTAGGAATTTTTAGAAAGAGATTAGAAAAGGTAATATATTTTTTAAATTTGTGCATAACCTAGTTATTGTCCGTGACATCGTACGCGTGGAATTTAGTAAATTTTCTCCGTTTATTGGTCGCAGCGTGATATTATATTGCCTTCCGCAATGAATGTAGTATTCAACACTGAAAGAATTTTTAAATCGTACAAATGGTTTCAGAGATTAGGGCGGTCAAGCAAACAAACAAACACACTCCTCAGCTCTATGATATTAGTATAGGTTAGCTAAGCTAATTATTTATTTATTTAGACACTTGCCTTCATACAAAGTATTGTACAGACGGACTTATTGTTTAAGGCAAATCAGTATGACAACGTCCTTATTTTTCTTTATAAAGCCTTCTTTCAAGGCACAGCCACTCACACCTCGTACATAACATGTTTGTTTATATGTTTCACAGGTATCCAAGCGCGACGTGTCGACATAAGTACTATTCGTACTTTCTAGTACTAGAGGATCACTTTTTACTACGTTTCGATGTTTGATGCTAGTGCATCTTTAATAATATTATCAACCATATTAAATTATAAATAAATAAATATTCACGGAGATTTCACACAAGGTTCTCTGGTCCCAAGCTTATTGCTTGTGTTATGGGTACCATAATACGGATATACTACACATACTACTTTTCTTTTGTAAATACATACTTATAATACTCTGTATGGTGACGGATTAAGAATACAAGTGTCATCACCCCATCTCCTCCCAAGGGTGCTGTAAAAGTCAGCTAAGGGATATTGCACACAGATAACACCTGTGAGAGACGGAAAACTCGAAAATAAACCCTGTGCCAACACGCCTGGTCAGCGCGGCACAGTAGACCATAATCCCTCACAAAGTGGAGGAGGCCCGTGCCCAACAGTGGGACGTGAATGGGCTGGAGAAGAAGAGAAAACATAGAAACACCCAGACGCAGTACAAACATTTGTATAATATTTATAAACATCACACAAATGATTGTTCCGTGCGGGAATCGAACCTGCAACCTCGTGAACGGCAGTCCGTTACATGAACCACTAGACCACGAAGCTTGTCATAAATTACATTGCATGTAAGAACATTATAGAACATATATAATAGTAGGCAGACAGAGACATTTTGCATCAATCAGATATTATCCTGGGATAAATTGAAGCCTATACTTTAAGTTAGATCTCTATCAACATATCACTGAAAAAGATATTAAAAATCCATGGAGTAGTTTTGGTGTCAGTCGCGATGCGGTACAAACACATAAACGGACAGACAGACATAAATTCTATAAACCATTGTTTTGGCTTTTACTATGCCAATAAAGACCGCCTATACAATTTTCAGTGTCTTCAAAAACGTAGATACATACAGACTTGGACATTCTATTTCTATACTACGTTGATAATTGGTAATAGTTTAATCAATTACGTTTGCTGAGTCATCATATTGGGTTGAAGATTATATTACTTTCCGAATTAGTTAGCGATTGTAATTAAAGAGTACTAATAGACTACCTACTATTTTTTCCTAATAAAAAGGAATAATAATGAATGGCTGTATGTGTAGTCGATAAGCATCAAAGCCCTATAAGAAAAAAAAAACAATTGTGATTAGTGAAATCAATATACATAAACAACAATATACTCTATGAATCATCAATAAAATTTATTTAAGTGTAAAACGTAACACATTCTCTGCATTATTTAGAAAATATCAATAATTTACAATCTCAAGCAAAAAACCCGTTAAATTCTTTGGCCTAAGAAAGGAATTTCTACTTTTTATTTTTTTATTTTTTATTTAAGTAAAATACATACAGTTGTTATTAAATCTAACTTAATATTAACAGTGTAGCATAAACCAAACATTGGTTTTTCCGCACACTGGTATTCGTCTTGACGTAAATTTATATATTGTATTAATAACACATGATGCCAAACAAAACAGTGTATGTATATCACCGCTTTGTCTAGCATCACGTAAGATTAACATCTACGAGTAAGTTACAAGTTTAGTTTGTGGGTAGGTACAATGTTATCTTATTGTTTTTATCTCACTGAATACCGCTTTCACTGAATACTTCAACAAAAGATGTGAAATTTCGCCCGTAATCCATATCCAACTATATAGGTAGCTTTTGGAATCCTTGTCTACCCTTACGCGCCTAAGCGTTCAATGAACCACTAATTATTGCGTACCATAGCTTTTTCCACATTTTTCACACAGATCACGGACCCACTCAGCTTCCCAATATCGATTCGGAACTTCTACCGGGAATTGTTTAAGTTTGCGTCTAAGAATGAGTGGAATGCAGTTAACGGAATGCTTCTTTGTGAAAATAAGTTTCACAATCATAACTTAACCTCCTTCATTTAAAGACTGGCCTTCTCCTAGCTGAGCTGGACCTACCTGCAAATAAGTCGTAGTGACTTTAATGCTATTACTAATAAAATGGCATAAATAACAGCCAAAATTTAATTAAGTTTGATAACATTAACTAATATTTTCTAACACTTGAGCGACTCATCTGTTTAAATAAAACTACTTTTTACGGATTTAGACGCGTATATTTGTTTCAGAGAGCACACGGCTTATGTGATGACGTACATCTCGCTGAGGAGCTGCAACATGTTAAGAAAGTCCTAAAAGCTAACAAACTGCAAGTTCCTCGCAGTCATCGCAGTAGCCGAGAAAAACCACAGACCGTCGAGCGCCTCCCTGCTATCTTACCATATGTTAAAGGAGTAACTGACAAGATTGGCTATATACTCAAAAAGGCTTCAATCAAGACCTATTTTAAGCCCTTAAATAAAATTAGCCAATTCCTACCACCTGTCAAGTGCCTGTCAAGTGCCCTTACAAGATGCAGGAGTATACAAGCTTGATTGTGATTGTGGTCTCTCTTACATCGGGCAAACAAAGAGATCTGTTAGAACTCGGGTCAAAGAGCACATAGCTGATGTGAAGCACCGACGCAATACAAAGTCTGCAATCTGTGAACACTGTCAGGATCGCCTTAACCACTACATCCGGTTTGATAAACCTCAAATCCTCGCCAAGGAAAATCGATACCGACCCAGAATGATTCGCGAGGCTATTGAAATAAAGAAACATAAAAACTTTAATAGAGAAGACGGTTGGGATCTGGCACCTAGTTGGGATCCTGTAATTAGTTTAATAAAATCCAAAACACACTCGGTTTCAAAACAGCAAGACACCGTTAGCACATTTTGCAGACAACAAGACTTAAAATCCCCTTAACTTCACTTTAGACCGACAACATAAAGTTAATAATAAATAATTTTCTTTGACTCCCCTTGAGTTTTCTTGCCAGATCTTTCTCAAGTGGGACGCGTTCCGATCTGATGGTAGTATATTAGATAAAATAATAAAAACTAAATAATTAAAATAAATACTAATTTTCTATAAATTCCAATAAAATTAAAAATTTCTTTTTAATATAAACTAATTTAAATCTTAAACCAATAATTCTTTTTTAAAAATTCTTGTTATTATGTAAATAATATTGTATTTAAGTATATAAACTTAGTTTTGCTTGCTATATTGTATACTACCTCTATAATAATTAAAACTTCAGTCTATGATAAAATTATGTATGTTTCACCTTATATAATTTAAAAATTTCTTTATATTGTTACAATTTGTTAATGTATTTTAGAAACTAAAATAATGTTATTGATTTTATGTAGTCTGAGCACAATGTAATATGATATAGTTTATAGTAAAAGTCTATCTTTATGGTCAATGTAAAATTAAAATCGAATGTGGGTAAACCCTGTAATAACTGATCGTAGAAGACACATTACAGCTCAGTCTCACCCGTGACCATGGTGACTGCAAAGTCTCCGAAACGTCGGGCCAAAATTTAAAACAAATATACGCGTCTAAATCCGTAAAAAGTAGTTTTATTTAAACATTAACTAATTCAAAACATAACAAA
Source organism: Orgyia antiqua (assembly GCA_916999025.1). Classification (NCBI taxonomy): domain Eukaryota; kingdom Metazoa; phylum Arthropoda; class Insecta; order Lepidoptera; family Erebidae; genus Orgyia; species Orgyia antiqua. Next base: position 7,689,302 of record OU779869.1, read on the forward strand.
ATCGTTTTTTTGGAACTACAAAGCTGGTACATGGAAAAATTACATGAGCTTTGCATTTTTCGAGGACGGAATTTTATTTTTGGGACATGTGGCTATAGAAGCTTAACCTCAAGTTTGTATGGTTACCGGGGGTTGTTAAGCTACATATTATGTAGTTAATGTGTAAAGGACAATCTATATAGCAATCACAAACATAAGTTACCTACTGAATTACGTGTAGGTAGAGTGGCCTAGAACTAATAACATCAGATAATTTTAGTAGAACAATGCGAAGTTGAATAAAAAAAGCAAATTGAACTTGATTGAAAATGAATGCATTCACGAAGTGAACCAAAAACGATTGTATAAAAGAATTAACACGGTAGAGATTACAACGCTTGTGAAAAAGTGATAACTTGTTTTCATAATGAATTGATGCGAAAACAATACTGTTGCATTTCAGAATGTACCAAAAACAAAGAACTTTTTTGTAAAGTTGATTAAAATTTTATTTATTTAGATTTTGTGTGTGGTGTGACTATAAAAGATAGATTAAGAAATGAAGTCGTAAGAGAACGTTGCAGTCAGAAAGAGGGTGTAGTGACTAAGGTGGAGATAATTATGTGGTTTGGCCATGTGGAGAGGAAGGATGAGAGACGATTAACGAAAGGCATATACACGCCGGAGGTGAGTGGGAATGCTAGGAGAGGACGCCCGAGAAAAGTATACTCTGATGTCATTACAGGAATACTTCAAAAGGGTTAAGTGCGTAGCACTTACAACTGTCGGGCGTGTATGACAAGATGTATTAGTGTGGATGAAGCCAAGGAAGTATGTTTGGATCGTAGCAGATGGCGCTCTATAGTCTCTGCCTACCCCCATGGGAAAAAGGCGGGATGTTATGATGATGATGATTTATGCACTAAGGTGTTTACTATAAAAGGTACTGCATCCAGCAAATGCCTTGTTAAACACGATTTATGAACGTTCAAATATTCATAAATTGTCGGCGAAACACGGCACATTCTTCACTCAAAGGTATTTTTAATTCAGCAAAGTATGTAAAAATTCACTCGTAACCCGTATCGACCTATATAGCTTGTGGAATCCCTATATATCCTTACGTGCCCAGGCGTCCAGTGAACCACTAATTACTACGAACCACGGTTGTTCTCGCATTTTTCATACAGATCACGAACTCGCTCAATTCTTCAGATATTGCAAATTGGAAACTTCTGGAAAAAAATATTTGAATTTCTACTTCTACTGAATTATGCATTAATACTACAATGCTATGAAAAATTGTTTCCCACTATATTAGCCGAATCTTAACGGAAGGAATCAATACACTTCATCTACCTAAGCCTAGGTATTTTGGTTCATTATAGCGATGCATTACAAATAAATACGGACAGACAAACAACTTACTTACGTTAGCAAAAGCCAATAGTGCTTCAAGAAAATCCATATTCATATTACCTATATTAATTATTAGCTTGAGCTACAAAAGTAGGTACATATATTTATACATATTACGTTGAACTTGAAGTGCTTAAATAACAGAGCTTTCATTAAACCAAAGAGAATTACTCCAATACGTTTCAATAATGGCTTCAAAATATTCAAAAGCGGATACGTAGATCTTCATGTTCAGCAGATTGATGAGAGCAATAAGATGGAAAATTACATAGGTGAGTCGTGCACCCTAAATTTAATCCCCTTTTATGATTCCCGTGGAAATAAAACGAGTTCTATCTTGATATCAAAATATATGTTCAGTTAAAAATATTGGACATTTTCATAGCATACCTACATAAAAAATCTGACATTTTGGCGCATAATTAAAATTATACACAAATAAACTTCAGAAAACATGCAATTTGTTACCTACGTTAGGGGTGAAACTATTTAAAAAGTTGGGCTCCAATAAGAGTCAATTTTTTTTTCTTTGAAGATAACATCATCATTATTATTGATTTTAAACTTAGCTACCTTTTCATATTTACCTTTTTTATGACGAGTAGTAAGTAAAGGTAATCTTCATAAAGATGTAGATAATAAAACCGAAGCCTGATAAAGAATCATTACAAAGGTCCTAATTAACAACTTTATGTTCGTAACAAAACAGCTTTTATTCCGTGGAAACCCTAATTGCAACCTCATTTGATGCGAGACTTATTAAGTGAACACATACAAACCGCTAATACAAACACGCTAGTTTAAGTAGTTGTATAAGCAGTAGAGGTGTGAAACAAACAGTAAATCAGTGTCGCACTTCAGTCATATTTGAAAATAGCTAGCTCAGCCGGTGTAAGCCCGCGTTCAGTCGTCTAGCCCCATTTCACGCGTGCCACAGCTCGTTGTTTTCTTTTTTGCACTTCAACTACTCGGGTGCGTACCAACGGCGTGGAGTGTCGGCGGGTGTAAATTGAAACACTTGCAAATTTACCCCATACATTATTCATATCCCAAACACCCCCGGAACAAGACTTGCCGTTAACGTAAACTTTACAAAACTGAACGTGAAATTAATCAATATTGTTAAACAGCTTACAGAACCTCGAATTTTCGAAACATACAAAAGTTTTTATTAGGCTTAAGTTGTTCAAGTCTATTGTTTAATAAATTATAAGGCTTGGTTAAGGGCCTACATCAATATTATCGTATATCATCGCCGACACGTACATATTAACACAGCCAGTAGGCACAGAAAATGAAGAATTAGGGATACTTTTCCTATTTACTCAAAATCTACTAAATATATTTTAATTCTGATTTACGTGTTTCTATATATAACAGTTACTTATGTTTTTAGAGTTATTTCATTACTTAATACGCGATAATAGACCGATAAATGAAAAAAATAAAAAATTAGAGAGGTTGTTTCGTTAAGATTTTCTATCGAGAAAACTTTTTTCAATCGCGTTTCTGAGTTTATGCGATCCTAGATCATATATTGAAAAAACATATACTTAAAAATTAGAGCTCTAGCCATTCAATCTAAAGAAACAATGAAAACTTCGTACGTAGAAAAATGCACGAAGCTAATTTGGTATCCTCTTAATTGTCTGTAGGTTCGTGGCGTCCGTGAAATCACAAACTATTCTAACTGCTTCGTAGCACACGAGTAAAGTGGGTCAACCTTTATACGTCTAACAAATAGGTATCCGCCTTAAGTTGGACTCTGCAATAAGGACTCAGTTTAGAAACCCAAACCTGCATTATTCTGACCCTAATAAATTTGCCACGTCAAACGAGCATTGTAAGATAAATGAGTTTGAAGGCATGTAATGAAGATATTTAACTCATAATGGACGTGAAACTTTAACATAACATTGTAAACTTGAAGAACAAAATAAATTTACTTACTATTTTTAGCCGTCTTCATCATTATAATTCCAAGTTTAAGTTGTAAGAACAAAGTACGATTTAAAAACATCACGTTATCTTAATCATACGGCGCGTTTTGTTTTTTTTTTAGATCATCTCTCATTTAGTCCACCCTTCTTAGTTTAGGATTCCTATTCCTTATCTTAGAAATTAAAAGCGTGAACCTATTACTGTAACGCTGCCTGTTCGTCCGTCTGTTTGTCTACTTGCAGGCTGTATCATAAAGACTGATGGAGGCAATTTAAATTGTCACAAACGATGTACTTGCATTTCTATATGATATGCTTTTGACGATGTTATTGTATAATGACGAACATATTATGACGATAATAATACGGAACTCTTGGAACGTGAGTCAAACTCGTACATGTCTGACAAATTTTTGTTATTTAGTATTTGGTACCAATTCTACGTACACAACTAAACTTAACTAAAAAATTAAAACAAATACGGTGTATTTTGATTTATTGGCTATTTTGTTGTGCACATTTTTATTAATTTAAGATTTTCTAATAAAAACGTTCAGATAAAATTGCCCAATTCTGTTATTGACACTATCAATTTTTACTTTTTAGTTAAGTTTAGTTGTGCATGTAGAATCGGTATCTCTACTTTTCCAGCCATCAACATTTCGCAAGCCTTCAAAATTGTAGATGACGGCCGATGATGAATATATTTTTAAGCTGACTCTCTCTTCGTAAATACATTTATACATACAAACAAATTTTACACACGAACAGTTTCTATATAATACATTTTTTAGGTTAATAAGTAAAAAAATATATCAGTTTTATTTGTACTCTGTTTGTTCAAAATATTTAAGTAATTAGTATCTAACACAAATGTTAAATAACGTTTTTTCCCAAAGCACTCGTTAATATGTACATAATATATCCAAATAATGTATGTAAATATCTGTTATTTTTACACTAAATACACACGCCGTTAGCTTAATAAAGTTGTCAAAACATAATTTAGGGAATCAAATAAAAAAACTGGTCAAGTGCGAGTCGGACTCGCGCACGAAGGGTTCCGTACCATTATCTATGCAACATAAGGCAACGTTATTAGTATCGAGCAAGAAACGGTAAAAAAATCATGTTTGTTGTATGGGAGCCCCCCTTAAATATTTATTTTATTTTATTTTCAGTATTTGTTCTTATAGCGGCAATAGAAATACATCATCTGTGAAAATTTCAACTGTCTAGTCTATCACCGTTCTTGAGATACAGCCTGGTGACAGACGGACGGACGGACGGACGGACGGACGGACAGCGAAGTCTCAGTAATAGGGTCCCGTTTTTACCCTTTGGATACGGAACCCTAAAAATGTCTACCCCAAATCCCATACAAGGGTTATGTTAATTTACAAAACATATTTTCCTTGGAGAGTTAAACGTAATTTCTTTCTCACCAAGGCGTTTCCTGAAATAAATTACAAGTGTAAAATTCACAACAACAAAAGCATAACAACAAAAGGCTCGCGGCTCGCAACATCCGGACGACCCTTCCAAACTTAGCAGCCTGATTACGGATTTCCGACGAAAAAAGGAAAAAAATAAAACACAACATGTAATAATCCCAAGTGTTTTCATATGAGCCACTCTTCTAATCTAAAATTTTAAAATCAAAATGTAGCTTTGTTGACTTTTAACAAAAATGTCAAAACAATTTATTGTTTATCGATATTTTCTATAGAGCATTTTTGACTTAACAGTACGTTAATTTGAAAATCGACATATTCAAATAACGCTGGATCTGGTTTGTAATGTTTTACGTACAGATGAAATCGAGGATCTTTTAGAGGCAGTTCTTTTTCATGGATCGTTACAGCTGGTGTAGGAGCTGGTGCTGGAGGCGTGAATCTTGGTGGAGAACGAGGCGTAAACGGACCTCTTCCTACTTGAACGGGTGGCTTTATATTTCTCCACAAAAATGGCTCCTTATGAATTTGGCCGTGATGAGTCGCTTTATGTCTGTTATCTTCTTTTTTCGGTGTTTTACTAGTAAGCTCATACATTTCAGGCAATGACAAGTACCAATAATCGGCTCCATCCCCTATTATTGGAAATAACCGCTTGTTGGAAAACTCCGGTCGATGTTTTCTTACAAACTCATCATACTTCCGCTTTAATCTTTTCATATATTCGGTATAATGTATTGAGTTTAGGAGTTTTTCAAATTCTGATAGTTCGGATGTTGCCGGTTTTGAATACACACCGCTACAAACATAGGTTCTGAGCAAATGATGCAGTTTGAAGACTACAAAAGCTAACCATTTTCGGGCTTCTTCTTCTAAGATTCTAAGGTCATCAGCTCTACTTCGAATACCAAACTCCGCTGCTTCAGCTGCTCTTCTTTCTCCACGTTCTTTTACAGTTTGCAACCAGCGTCTGTAAGTTCTATAGCAGAACTTTGTTTTTCTTGAATAATGTCCACGCCATAAAGCCTATGAAAATAAATTTAATTTACATATCAAATCGCTCGGGATGAGCTAACTGCGAGTTTAGTAATCTAAATTATTTGCGAAATCTAAATCAAAAAGTAAGTATGTCTATGCGTTACTTTTTTACTTTTTAAAGTTGTTACGTATGAACTACAAAGGCACAGACAACATCTAGTTAGAAGATAAATATATACTGAGGCAGGCTTATTCTTGAATGGTAATAAACAATATTCGTATACCTGCAATATCGTAGCTGCGCGTGCATAATGTTTCGCATGTTTATTACGAACTGCTCTTCTCAAAGCGGCTCTATAAGCTTTCCTAGCTTTGTATGTCCTAAACGCACATTGTATTATCGTAGCATTATGTGATAGCCAGGCTACGTGTTTTCTGATTAGATAGCCACGAGTAATACGTATTAATAGCATCACAGCTTTAAATCGCTTATGACGACAATTCTCTGCAGTATCTGCTTGTTGTTGCAGTTCTGCGTAAAAATCACTTGCAGATGGTAAAAAGTTATGTACCGTAGACATTGTATCACGCTTTATTTACTAAAATCTAATAAGTGTGTGCTATGGCATAATACACTGTGATAATATATTTATAAATAACTTTAACTTTTATTGTGAACACGTTGAGGCATTATGAGGCCAATGTTATGACTTAATGTCATTTCTGTCATGCAAACAATTGTAGACTTATTTTTATCTATGCTTGGTTGTAACTACCACGAAGTTTTAATAATGCTTATTTATATTACGAAAACGAATGTAAATCAGCCTATCTGTCGGCCTTTGAAGCTTAAATTACCGAACCGATTTAAAAGAAATTTTGCATAAAATGGCTCTTGAGAAAAAACTTGAGCTAGTTTCATAGCCAAAAAAAAATATAAAAAAATCGAGTGGTGCAAAGTCGCAGGCAATTAACGAGTATCATTATATTGATATTGGTCGCGTCATTTAAAAAGAACGCTGGCGGTAAAGGTGCGTATAGGCGATTTATCGGTTTTCTATGTAAAATCTATTAAGAATAACAAATATGTAGGTACCAAGCCACGACTCGCCAGCGAAAGCCTAGTTCAAAATAAAATAACTTTCGTGCGAGAGTGTACCCATTCGCAAAGACGCCGCCACCACTTTCTTCCAGCGTTCTTTTTACGTGACGCGTACTATAACAGGAATACAAGAAAACAGGTGAAACTAAATAAAATCTTGTAAAAAATGAACAAAAATTACATCTGTAGTGCGGTGGTGTGAATGATAGATCCAAAGGAAACGCTAGAATTAGTATAATAGTTAATGTAATATGCGTTTTAACAAGTCACTTTACATAGGTACTAATTATACAAAGGCAAAGCAAACTACGAGCACCACTGACATCCGTCCGTTAATACGACAGTGGGGATCCGCCTGTCGCAACCATGAAGGTACAGATAAAAGTGGAGTCCAGACTCTGAATACCTACTTGAAGCAAAAATGATGTATGGCTATCTCGCTCACTGTGGTCAAACCCTTTCTTTCTAAGTAGGGTAACCTTTATTGTATTTCTTCCAGGACAAAACTTCAAGTAGTTGTGTTCCATATAGTGTCAACAAAATGTTCACTTCTAAGACCTAGCCCGTATAGATTTTATGTGTCGAGATACTTTATGTACTGTGCGTAAAAAAATACTCAAAAAACAAACTGTTTGTTATCGCGTGAAAGTTTGGATAATTCTAGTTTTTTAACAGTAACTGGAGGTTCGGTTGTTAAATTTATTATTCTTTTTACATTTATAAACACGTAAAATTTCCTAGTTCGTATGTACGATGTACCTATAGAATATTGGTGGGAAATAGATAATTACTAGAACAAAGGTGTAGTTCCTACGGCAATACGAAATTAATGAATGATTGTGAGATCTGCTTGAGATAAAATAATGATAATTTACCTTTATTTCAGACCTAAATACATGTTACAAAGATACAGAAAAATGATTCCAACGAATTGAGAACCTCCTTTTTTGAAGCCGGTTAAAAATAACAAGGTGTTAGTAATTTCATAATAAACAAAACAAGTTACACAATAAAATCTATTTGGCATACCTAAGTGGAAACATAACTTTTTGTGTAGGTAGCGTAAAAACGAAAAAGGGTTATTGTACTCATATTTTTAAACATGTACTGTTATTAAGGGACCAACCATGAAATCGCAAAAGATATATGTTTCATTAATTTTGCAGATTAATTAAACATTATGAATACATACTGGACAATAGTTTTTCCTAGATTTCTGGGTTAGCCAATGTATTTCTATTTATTAATGTCAGTTAAAGGGCAAATTCGGTCAATAATACTTCTGAAAAAAAAAAATACGTTACGTTGATTAAAATTAGTTTGTCGGAAAATCTGTAGTTAATAGTCATTTTAACTGACAATATGAATGTGGTTAAAAGTGGCTGACGGAAGAACGGAGAATCAGTCAAAATCAATTTTTACGTATATTTCTGTCTACAGCGTTTAAAGGAACCTATCATGAATGGCATGACGGGAGCTAAAAACCTAACCCACCCTTGTCGGGTTGCCCTTGGCTCCCTATGCCTTGTGTTCCACTACTTGGCGCTAGGCAAGTCAGTTAAAATTACAATAAGTTTTGACTGTGACATATATCATAGGGGGCTATAATAGGAACGATAATAAAGTTACAAAAAAAGGGCAAAAAAGAAACAACAGCACTTTCCAAATTAAAATCATTTAATAACTTTTCTTTTATACATGACTAAATATTATTGTTTTGTGTAATTTCTGTCTCTTACCACGTAAATCACTAAGTATATTTTCTGTATGACTCTTTAAGTGTTAAAAAATGAATTTGCAATTTTCTTAATTAATACGCTTTCATGCAAATCATTGCAATAAATTGAGTCCGTGATGGGATGCTTAAACATTTCTTGCAACAGAGGAGTAAAATGTTGTGATACAACATTAATTAATTTGTTTTCTATATTGTTTTCTCTGAGTTGGCCCATCAGGAAGGATTACTTTCATAAATGCCAGAGCTAGGATTTGGTACACCCAGAGTAGCTACTTGCCCCATAGACTCTTCCTGTAATGAACTGTCTATCTGAAAATTATAATATATTTTACAAAATATAGCCTTTTGCCATATATTCGAACTACTACATTTCTGAAACATAATAATAATGTAAGGCTCTCATTAGGCAGTCGGATCGGGGGGGGGGCTGGTTCAGAAAGCAGCAATTATCTCTGGAGCCTTGAGCGCCGGTAGTTTGGAAAATGTTCCTGATACTGGTGGGGTATTTTTTTTCATACTAGTTTTTATATTCCTTATAAATTCAAATATTTAACATTGTATAACATGTGAGACAATTAAAGGAGTTTGTAAATAGATACTTGAAATTTTACCTTGCAAGGTGATACTGCTTCTTGATTTGTAATTATAGTAGGAACTGCTGTTTGTTTTAAAAAATCCTCGCACTTTCATAAAATTTCATTTTCAATGGTACAATGGATAACCATAATTTCCTCTGGGTACTATTTTTAGGAAATCTAAAAAAATAATATTGTAGGTAAGTATATTAATGTTGTAAATAATGTGAAATAAAAATTAAATGACTAAGCAAACATGTATAATTTAGTTCAGGTCCCACAGAAAGTCCTAGATATGTCCTCAGTATGGTCACACTATTTCAAAATTACTTCTTGTAAACAAGAAAGATAAAATTGCACTAAGTCCATGAAATTCAATGTAAGACTATTAGATCTTTACATCGTTATCAGTATAGTTAGTTAGAAGTATGCTGAAAACATTGTTTAATCATTTTATGAAGTATTTAATTGAAAATACAAAGAAATATGTTTGCAGTTATTCAATGCCAGAAATCACGATCTAAACACTTACGCGTGAAATTGTATATCACCTCCTGGACACCACTTACTACCGCAACCACGCACTACACAAGTTTGCACCATTTCTTTAATTATAAAAATAATTAGAGTCGAAAATTTGAAACGAAGCTGTGAACCGTAAAGTAAACAACCGACATATTGGCACAATTTTGTCGACAACTTGACATATGGTGACCAATGTTGCCAAATTACGAAATCCTTAGGAAATGGGGAAAATAATTCACTGATTCGTCAACCATGAAAAGCATCCGTGATCTACTATTTTATTATTTTTAATTTCATTCATCGTATTTCAACTAGTTATTTATAGTTACGATTAAACACTATCAAATGACAGTGTTTAACTTGTGATTTGATATGTGTGGTGACTCTTTTTAAGAATTTACTAGGAGATTTTAATAAGGAGATAGCAGTACTAAGGCCACACTAAAAAGAGAGGTCAGACCACAGAGAGTGAGATAGAGATACGTAGGTATTTGCCTCAAACCGATGTTCCAAGTATGGCCTCCTTTTTTTTATCTATACCTTCATGGTCGCAACGTACACTGCTATCAGTGGCACTCGCTAATATCTCGATAAGGTCCGGTGTTCCGTACACTAATCGAGTCCCTGGCTAGATTAATTGTAGAAAATTATCAGACAATATTTTACCATAGACTATGTACACAAACTAAAGCGCGAGTTAGAATGACCGGTGGTGCCATCTATTATTTATTTCAGGAAGTTTTGTTCGTTACAGGCTCCCCCTCTGGCCTCGAAGAAGTCCCGGCGAGAGAGCTAGTCTTTATGTAGGTATCTTGCGTGGACGGCCTCCTTTTCGTATTGGTTTAACCGGCTTTGGAACATCTTTGTTTTCAGATGCACTATACATTTTAAGTGCCGAAGCATGATGAATACCCTTGCTTTCATCCGGTGCATTTGGCATTGTCACTTCAAATGAACTGGGTCCATGTCTTCTCTTTATCATATAGGGTCCATCACGACGCGGTGCTAATTTTGTACTGACTCCTTGCTGGCTATTGCTAAGTATATGAGTTTTCACGAAAACTAGATCACCAGGCTGATAGTTCGGACAAGGCCGCCGTTTACTATCAACATATTCTTTACGTTTTTCTTCATTCCACTCTTGCACCTCTCTAGCCTTTATCATTGTGTCAGCCATCATCAAAAGCTTAGGGGTAATTTCAGGAATAAAGTTTTCTTGTTCCACAATGGTTCTCAGATCGTGCTGCACATCATCCGGAGTTCGTAGATCACACCCAAACGTCAAATATAAATAAATAATAAATAAATAAATATTCACAGACATTTCACACAACGTCCTCTGGTCCCAAGCTAAGCTTATTATGCTTGTGTTATGGGTACCAGAATACGGATAGAATACATAAACTACTTTTCTTTTGTAAATACATAATTATAATACATAGAAACACCCAGACGCAGGACAAACATTTGTTTGACATTTATAAACATCATACAAATGATTGTCCGAGGCGGGAATCGAACCCGCGACCTCGTGATCGGCAGTCCGCAATATAAACCACTACACCACGAAGCCCGTCAGTCAATATGCTGGGCTATAACCCGTAGCAGATGTCTGCGCCGTGTTCATCGCGAACCTGATAGTGGATAATTTTTGAGCCCATGTTCTGTGATCATCACCAACTAGGATGGACAACTGTGTTTTAAGATCACGGTTTTTGCGTTCTACTGGATTGGTTTCCGGGTGATAGAGTGGCGTTAATCCATGGTCAATATTGAAACAAAATACTAATTTTTGCATAACACTACTAACAAACTGCACACCGTTATCACTTATAAAGCGTCGGAGTGTCCCGTATCGTAGAATTATTTCATCCATCAGCACCCGTGAGCATTCCTCCGCGGTTGCATGTTTAAGTGCAAATAGTTCTACCAATCTTGAAGCTATATCTTCAATTATGAAAATCCATCGCTCTTTATTTTGGGTCTCAGGTAGAGGTCCAAACAAATCGATTGCTACTATTTCAAATCGGTGTCTCATAGCCATGGTTTGCAATAATCCGGCTGGTTTAGTATTTAAGGGTTTATAACGCTGACATTGTAGGCATTTACGGACATAATCTTCAATCTTAGCTCTCATCCCCTTCCATGTGTATCGTTTAGCTATCCGATCGATTGTTTTCTTGGCCCCATAATGTCCAGCCAACGGATCATCGTGGTATGTGGAAATGACCTTTAGTTGTTCTTGCTTAGGGACCACTAATTGACATCCTTCAGAGTCCACATCTTCATGCATACGGTACAAGAGGCCTTGGTCCATGACGTATCCTTTGCGTGACCAGTACGTTGCATTTTCAACATTTTCCCCCTCTAGGGCTTCAATAATGTCTTCGATATACTTGTCTTTGACTTGCTCTTCTCGAATCTCATTAACACTCTTTCTCGGCATATCAACAGTTACACTGCAAATTCCACATTCATCTGAGTTTTTTGAGTCGCAAGCTGGTCGTGACAGTGTGTCTGCTACGACATTTGTTCTGCCAGTTATATATTTTATTTTAATGTCATAAGGCTGCAGTAGCAGAGCCCATCTTGCTAACCTGCCAGTTGGAGATTTTAACGACATCAGCCACTTAAGGGACTGGTGATCTGTGTAGACAGTAACTGTTGCTCCCTCTATATAACCCCGGAACTTATCTATGGCCCAGACCACAGCGAGAGCTTCGCGCTCAGTAGTTGAATAATTCTTCTCTGCAGGTTTCAGGAGGCGGCTTGCATACTCAACTGGATGCTCTTCTTCCTTCTCCCCCTGGACTAATACTGCTCCAATAGCATAATTGCTAGCGTCAGATTTAATAATAAATGGACGAGTACCATCAGCCTGAGCTAGTACTGGTGCTGTTACCATCAATCCACGCAACTTGTCGAATGCTGTAATTTGTTCCTCAGATCAACTCCACTTTGCACCCTTCCTGGTAAGTCGGGTGAGAGGCTCAGCAATCCTTGCAAAGTTAGGCACAAAACGTCTATACCAAGAACACATTTGTAAAAATGATAGCAGATGTTTAATGTTCGTTGGTACAGCCATGTTGGTTATGGCTTTAATTTTATCTGGGTCCATCTGTAACCCTTCAGCTGTGATCAAGTGTCCGAGATACTTAATTTTCGCGAGGCAGAATTTACATTTCTCTTTATTAGCCACTAAGTTGTATTCACGTAGACGTGCAAATACATCATTTAGATCTTTCAGGTGCTGCTCAAAAGTAGGTGATCGTACAATCAAATCATCAAGGTAGACCAAGAGTTCAATATGGCTCAGCGTGACTCGAAAACCACCCATCAATCGTTGAAAGGTAGCTGGCGCGTTTTTTAAACCAAATGGCATACGTAGGAACTTGAACATGCCAAAAGGAGTAACAAAGCTTGTCTTTATTTGATCTTCGTCTCGAACTTTGATTTGCCAATAACCTGAACGAAGATCAATAGTGCTCATAAACGGTGTTTGCTTTGCGCTGTGCAATAGATCGTCAATCCTAGGGAGAGGATATTTATCAGCAACTGTTAAAGCATTAAGCTGTCGGTAATCTATGCACACTCTAGTACTTCCATCCTTTTTCGGAACTAGTACAACTGGGGATGACCATGGCGAAGTGCATGGCTCGATAATTTCTTCTGCGAGCATCTTTTCAACTTCTGCCTTCAAGATATCAGTCTTCTGTGGTGATAGTCGATACGGTGGAACGGCGACTGGTCGGTGATTTCCACAGTCTATTTGGTGCTCTATTTGCGTGGTTGGTTTACCATTGGATATAAAAGTATCTTCGTGATCTGACAAGAAATCTTCAAGTTGCTTAGTCTCATCGGATTTCAAATTGGATATATCTATAGAGGCTAACTCAACATCTGGGAATAAGGCAGCTGATTTCGGGGATAACTCTACTTCTGCTTCTTCTATAGATTTCCTCGCATCCCGGTATAGTGCATCCATTATTGGAGAGTATCCGTCGAACAATGTTCTTTTCTTCCTTTTAATACATATTGGTATGAGCGGTCCATAAGCTCTGTATTCTGTAATACTTTGTTCAGGTAGATTTGCTTCTGTTTGTTGACCCAAAGTCAACGTCGACGGTTTGAAGTTTACAAAATCTTCCTTATATAGCTCGTAGGTTTGATCACTATCTATAAAATTCCAAGTGTATTGTGGCAAATTGATTAGTATACCTGCATCCTGAATGAAACCTACACCTAAAAGGGTGCGGTTTTCCTTTTTATCAGGCATTATAAGAAATGTAGTACTAATTGTTTTGCTACCTAGTGTAACCATAGCCTTTGTGCTTAGTACTAATTCCTGTTTTTTCACTCCATCGGCCAAGACAAGAGTCATAATTTCTTGGCTGAATCGATAGCCTCTCTCTCTCAGTAAACTATACAAGCTGTAAGAAGCGATGCTTGATTTGGCGCACGTGTCTATATACGCAGTACCTTGAATCCCTTCAATATTAACAAATACGACTGGTCGAGCCCTTGCGTCAATGTTTACATTTACAGAGCAAAACCCAATTTCTGCTGGACCGGATTTAGACCTGTGACAATTTGGACAGTTGCTTCGGACTACATTTGGGGCACCACAACCATAGCATGAAAACTTCGGTGTTGACGGTGATGGTGCTTGTGTCACTGCTTCCGCTTTGGCGCTCGTGGATTGAAGGACCTTCTCTTCTTTTCGCTTAAGTTTGCGGCATTGGTCTACACTATGTCCCATAATTCTGCAGAAAGTGCAACGTAATTTTTTAACTGTGCCAGTCGTCGACGTTTGCACTACACTTTTATCTGACCTTGTGTCAACGAGCATCTTTTTTTCAGCTAGAGTCCGCTCAACACCTCTCGCAGTCTTTAAAAGCCCTTCAAAGTCTTTCACAGCTTCTCGTGGCATCTTTTCACGAATGCTGATATGAAGGAGACCAAACAGCATGTCTATCTGTTGCGTCTCACTATGCTTTGGTTCCGGCAATTGTGCAAACAGTAAACGTTTCTTACTTATAAATACTTCGGTAGCCATACTTATTTCTTGTTTGTCGTGCATAATTTCTTGGTAAACTACATAAGCTGGTTTAAGAGGTGCGAAAGCATGATGTAGTTTACTTTCGAAGTCTGCCCACGTATAGATAGTAGACTTAACGCCCTGCCACCATGTAGCTGCTTCATTCCTCAATAGTAAAGGTAAGCCATCAAGAGCTTGTTCGTCACTGATACTTTCTATGTTTTTAAATATTCTAGCAGCTGATAAAAAAATTTCTACCGCCTCTAAAGTCCTTGTCCCGTCGTATGAGGTAGAACAGGAAGCAAAAGAACGTCGCTGCTGGCTTGCTAATGTGCCTAATAATGATGCAAACTGTTCTTCGGAAAAGGAAACGGCCATCTTCTTAACCGGAGGCTTGCGTTTTGGTTTGATTTTCACGTCTCTAGGCTTGTAAGATGGTCCCGAGCTCCAACGTCTTTCTTCTGCAAATGTCTCCTCCTTCACTGCCGATTCTGATTCACCACCCGACATGAGTGTGGTTCTTGGCCGCAGAGATTTTCGGGCCACGAGTTGGGCGTCAATGTAGTGCGGTGGTGTGAATGATAGATCCAAAGGAAACGCCAGAATTAGTATAATAGTAATGTAATATGCGTTTTAACAAGTCACTTTACATAGGTACTAATTATACAAAGGCAAAGCAAACTACGAGCACAACTGACATCCGTCCGTTAATACGGCAGTGGGGATCCGCCTGTCGCAACGTACACTGCTATCAGTGGCACTCGCTAATATCTCGATAAGGTCCGGTGTTCCGTACACTAATCGAGTCCCTGGCTAGATTAATTGTAGAAAATTATCAGACAATATTTTACCATAGACTATGTACACAAACTAAAGCGCGAGTTAGAATGACCGGTGGTGCCATCTATTATTTATTTCAGGAAGTTTTGTTCGTTACACATCCTTATATTAAAAAATACGTTCTGTGTTTCTAAATATCTTATTACTTCAACTAGCTGCTGCACACGAATTCGTACGCGTAGAATTTAGAATGTTTTCTGCGTTATCGCAACATTTTTCACTGATGCTTCGCTCCTATAGGTCGCAGCGTGATGTTATATAGCCTATTAATATGAAATGCACTAACTAAACAACACCCAAAGAATTTTTTAATTGAACCAGTAATTCCTGAGATTGGCGCGTTCAAACAAACCAACTCTTCAGCTTTATAATATTAGTATAGAAGTATAAATATAGATAATAACAGACTATGAAAATATTACGTTGAGTTGACAGTACCACCCCACTGTTTTCTGCGTTCACTTAATCACAATGATACTTTTCGTGCCTTTTAAGCTACTGTAATAACTTTTAATAGGTATATATTTAGGGTTCTGTAATTAAGGAGAGATAAAAAATTGGTCAAGTGCGAGTCGGACTCGCGCACGAAGGGTTCCGTACCATTATCTATGCAACATAAGGCAACGTTATTAGTATCGAGCAAGAAAAGGTAAAAAAAATCAGTTTTTTGTATGGGAGCCCCCCTTAAATATTTATTTTATTTTATTTTTAGTATTTGTTGTTATAGCGGCAATAGAAATACATCATCTGTGAAAATTTCAACTGTCTATCTATCACCGTTCTTGAGATACAGCCTGGTGACAGACGGACGGACAGCGAAGTCTCAGTAATAGGGTCCCGTTTTTACCCTTTGGGTACGGAACCCTAAAAACCATAGAATTGTTTCTGTTTTTGATTGCTTATCTATTAAATACTACTTTAGCATGCTTAAAGGTGTAAAATCCATACAGTCCTTTTTATTTTTTCTTTATTCGCAAAAGTATCAAGCCTTGCAATTTATATTCCATTGCTCTACAAGGAGCTTGATCATATAGTGTTGTTAAATTAAAAAAATTTGCTCTAGTGTCTTGTCCCTACGAAATACTATTTAGTCTTATCACAAAATTACTAAGCAGCAAATATATAGGGATTAAATAACTTATATTTTAATAACAAAATTATGTGAAAGCTTCAATTTAAAGCAGTTAATTATGCTTTGGTTCAGTCTAGTACGTACTGAGCCAATATTGTACGGGTTTGCCTCACACTTGACTGGCTTTATTTTTTTATTTGGGCCCTTAAGTAAGGTGGTGTCTCGGTTGCCCATTTCGTTACGATCCCCCGAGCAACGATACGAGCTGTTTGGAGTGTACTCGCATTCCCCTCAGCCCTCTCGCTCAGGTTACCCCGTGTGAGTTGGCGTGAGACATCATGAATAATTCAACAATCAAATTGGCTAGGTGTGTACCTCTGTTTATTTATTTTCACCCAAAATTTAGTGGTAATTTTCGTACTTCGCTCACAGAATTGTGTCTTCGCGAAGTCCAAATTAATTTTGCCAACGAGATTATTTTGTTTTATATACGAGGAAGCGTTTGTGTGTTTATCAATTTACTTGTATTTTTAGAATTTTCTATTATTGTGAAAAAAATATGTAC
Source organism: Orgyia antiqua (assembly GCA_916999025.1). Lineage (NCBI taxonomy): Eukaryota > Metazoa > Arthropoda > Insecta > Lepidoptera > Erebidae > Orgyia > Orgyia antiqua. The sequence goes on from OU779869.1 coordinate 7,706,527, forward strand.
GGTGGTACCTACAGCTAATATCCATGTGACGATGGCTTAAGAATAGTAAGTGTCACCGCCTTTTCTCCTTCCCAGGGTGCTGTAAAAGCCAGCTAAGGGAATTTGTACTCAACTATCACCCTGTGTAAGACATGGAAAATTCGAAAATAACACACCTGGCAACACGCCAACACGCCTGGTCAGTGCGACATAGATATCACAAAGCACCTCGAAGTAGAGATGGCCCGTGCCCAACAGTGGGACGTCAATAGGCTGGAGAGAGAGAGAGAGAGATGTACAGCTAAATCCTACGCTAATTGCTAAAATTATGTGATAATCAGACGGCAAAATTATACATAATATATTACTGATACCTAGAGATCTAAGACCAGTAATTAGTTTAATTTACTAAAGCTTAAGTCACATATTAAAATATCTAAGTAATTTAATAAAAAAGTGACGGTTTTTAAATTTAAGGCATTAATATATCTTAAAAATCAAGTCCAGCACTTTAATAATTAATGAAATGTACCCGCGATGAAGCTTTTCGACCGAGAATATAATGACGATGGTGAATTTTCAAATATTTTTAGCATTTAGCGAGAGGTAGCAATCAAGGAGGTCAGGTTACATGAAAAATTCAGTGGCAACGTTTTTGTTAGTCGCAAAATAACGACTTGAAAACACAGACATATTGTTATAATTTCTGTTGACTTTGTTAAGTAAAAAAAGTTGTTCTCATTTTTTTACATTTGACCTCGAAGTATTCTTCTTCATTATTTTGTAAGGGACTGTGCCTCCTTTTAATATTTGTAATGGGTAATTTTCATTTGAGACGTTGACAAAGTGATTAGACGGAGTATTTTATTCATAATAAAGGCAACTAGCATTAAGACTCGACTTCGTCACGATGTTTTATGTTCTTTTGTATATACTGTATTTTTTGCTAAAAGCTTATATTAGTAGGGGAGCCGAAGAGGGGATTTCGGGATTTACTAAAGCGCGTCAGATTAATATACAGGAGGATACCTTGTACCCGGTTAAGTACCTCCACAAAATATGAGACCCATATATAAGGCCGCCCGTGAAGGATACAGGATCAGATTAGTAAAAAAAAATTGACCATCAGAAATTCTCGAGCGCGTCAGATTAAGGTAGGGTGAGTTAATTACATCCTAAAAAGTGTATATTCCACTAATCTGACAATTTGAGAGTGACGTAAAAAAAGGGGAGGGCAACAAAGTTGTAAAAAAAAACGTCATCTCGACATTCTCGAGCGTAGCTAAATTTTTTTTATTTTGAAGGTAATAATTCAAGAATAATGAAAAATATATAATCTGACAATTTCCGCAAGCCGAAATAACAAAAATTCGTCGATAAAGTTAAATGCGTGCAGCTGCGTGATGCCTACATTTGGGTTTGTTTGAGTTGGACTTCTAAATGTTTAATTAGGACTGTTTATGAGATATTAAGCCATCAAAATATATCGTAAAAAAAGTTGCAAAGTTACACTGTCGGCTTTTAAATTGTTAGATTTACCAGCTGCTCTGTGTCTAGCCAACCGGAGTCGCCGATAAGATATAACAATAGATTTTAAGGACAATAGAGTCGTAAAATCTCATCTCCATTGAATCATAGCTAGACAAGAAGCACAATTAAAAAGCTCTTAGGAATATTTATGAGTATGTTGTAAAGATAAATCATACAAATTTTTAGACAAGTATAAAATATTATTTCTATTACAGCGTGATCATTTATAATTTACAACAATTAAAAAGAAAGTAAATATTATGATCTAAGATAATTTGTATCACAGAATAGTTTTATCACATAATGGACAATAATTTGAAAGTGTAAATACTTTCGTTAATGTTTTCGTTCTTCAAACTATTTACTTTTGAGGTGTAAGTATTTGGTACACAAGGAAACGTTGAAGTTACTAACTTTCTTTTAGTATTGAATATAGTCGCTTCAATTTTATTTTTCTCAAATCACGCTGTAATAGAAATAATATTTTATACTTGTCTAAAAATTTGTATGTTTTATCTTTACAACATACTCATAAATATTCCTAAGAGCTTTTTAATAGTGCTTCTTGTCTAGCTATGATTCAATGGAGATGAGATTTTACGACTCTATTGTCCTTAAAATCTATTGTTATCTCTTATCGGCGACTCCCGTTGGCTAGACACCAGAGTAGCTGGTAAATCTAACAATATAAAAGCCGACAGTATAACTTTGCAACTTTTTTTACGATATATTTTGATGGCTTAATATCTCATAAACAGTCCTAATTAAACATTTAGAAGTCCAATTCATCTTTTTGAAATTTAACTTTTTCTAGTGTCGGCTCCTGCACTATAGTGTGGAGGACTGGGAATAAACGGCACCTTTCCCTCCTCACCCTTTTTATTCCCATTCGTCCACACTATTCCCATACCTCCACACTGTGGACGACGGGGTGTGGAGGACTGGGAATGACCCGCTGAGTTCAAAATATAGTTCAAAGTACAATTTTAAGCGCCCAGGAATGGAATTAGCGGGAAGTTGCAGGGATGGCCTTTAAGGTGAACCGTTTTTCGAATTTTTTTTTGTCAGATTAGGCGAATCCCTCTAGGTAATCGTCAGATTATGAGACAGTACGTTTAGAACATAAAGATGAACCATATATATCTTAATCTGACGCGCTTGAGTATTTCAAAATGGCGAATTTTTTTTGCACAATTTGAAACTGCCCGTGAGTTTGCGTCCCATCGAAATCGTCAGATTAGTGAATGAGAGCTTTTTTTTGGTGCACTTAACACTCCCTTAGAAAATCTGACGCGCTCGACAACATTTTTTTTTTTTCATTTTCAACCCTTAAATACAACCACCCGCATCATGCAAATGATCAGATTAACATACGTACATTATTAAAAATACGTAGGGCATTGATGCTATCAATATCTGACGCGCTCGAGGATGTCCATGCAACAGTTTTTTTTTACATATTTAAAAATCTATAGCCGCTTTCCCCACCGATAAAAGTGAAAAATCACATAACATTTTTTTCTTCTTATCATCTAAGCTTTGCAACTCAATAGGTCTCTATGACGCTCGAGTAAATCCCCATTTAGCATCGTGGGCTCCCCTACCATATTTATTTATTCGTTTTATTCTCAGGAACACCAGCTAGGCACAGAACTCCACTGTGTGTAGTTTATTGTACTGTGTTACCTGTGATTATTAAGGATTTATTTTCGAGTCTTCCGTCTCTGAGAGAAGCTTTGCTTAGTAACAGAAGTTACGCCTAGAATCAGGAAAGGTTGCAGGGGTTAACGCGTACGTCATGGATTAAAAAATATAGCGATTAAAAAAATTGGTCAAGTGCGAGTGGGACTCGCGCACGAAGGGTTCCGTACCATTATCTATGCAACATAAGGCAACGTTATTAGTATCGAGCAAGAAAAGGTAAAAAAAATCAGTTTTTTAATGGGAGCCCCCCTTAAATATTTATTTTATTTTATTTTTAGTATTTGTTGTTATAGCGGCAATAGAAATACATCATCTGTGAAAATTTCAACTCTCTAGCTATCACCGTTCTTGAGATACAGCCTGGTGACAGACGGACGGACGGACGGACGGACGGACGGACAGCGAAGTCTCAGTAATAGGGTTCCGTTTTTACCCTTTGGGTACGGAACCCTAATAAAAAGCAAACAAAAAGTTCTCTAAAAAGCGTTTTAAATTATATACTCGTAAAATCAATATAAGATCATTCATCATTCCAGTATATGGCTATTATTATCAACACTATACTACTATTAGCAACATTTTTGTAAAATATGAAGACGCGAGCTAATGGCTAACATTAAAAAGAAATTAAATTGTATCGATATTGGTTACACAGTTTGAAACTATCGATATCGTAAATATCGTTTATATTTTTCCAATATTCCAGTTGAAACTCAATGTTTGAAATACCTAATGGTGATGTTTGAACCCCTAGTGCATTTGCAAGAAAATGGGAAGTTATTCCTAATGAAGAGACGTCATTACAAAAAAGTTCCGTGAGGTGACGTATTAAGAATACAAGCGTCACCACTCCATTTTCTCCCTAGGGTGCTCTAAAAGCGGATATTGTACACATATTACATACCCTGTGTGTGAGAGACAAGAAACTCGATATTAATCCCTGCCAATACGCTTGGTCAGCACGGCATAGTAGACCATAACTTCTCCCAAAGTGGAAAAGGCCCGAGCCCAACAGTGGGACGTAAATTTTTTGGAAAGATTTTACCAAAAAAACATTTAATTAAATACAATGAAATTATTATCAGAAATGAATGAATTATCCAAACAAAGGTGTATTATTTCAACGACCTATGATATTTGCGGTTTCAATTCCAATTTTAACATTATCATGTTATTGAAATCTTCAAAGAAATTCCTTGTATATCAATAATAATTGTGCATTATATAGGATTCTTTAATTGGGGACTATAACCAGACACCGAATATCGAATTTCTCATTCCAATAAGACAAACATTCTTATTGGTAAATTCTCAAAAGAAGCGCCCACGTTGAATAACATTTCATAAATTCTTCAATTTATTTGCTACTTTAAATTTTAAATAATTCATTTTCATCACCATGTCTTATTCCCACTGAGGTAGGGAGAGACTAAAAGCGCCATCTGCTACGATCCTAACATACTTCCTTGGCTTCACTTACACTCATATATCTGGTCATATTGTATACAGCAATAGATACTAGCTGTTACGCAAAAGACCACCTGTAAATAACATTAGGACTTAGGTATGTCATTAATAGGTTACGTTTTACAAAATGTGGTCACAAATCAAACAAGCGAAGAATGGCCTCATACCAGATGGCGCAAAGATTTGATTAGAGTCGGGGGGTATTGGCTTTAGGAGTCGTTGGACGCTAAAACACAATAAGTACCAAGCTTTGACGTTCTTTGTGGGACGTCAAATGTTTTCACAAAAAGACTGATAAGTCTTTAATAGGTTTAAACTCTCTCTCCCTCTCTCTCACTCTCCAATCCGTTAATATTTGACTGTTGGGCACAGGCCCCTCTCACTTCTCTTCTGAATCCCTCCCAAGTAGAGGTTCACAAGTAGGTAACTAGTAATTCTTTACCTATGATTGGAAAGTCTTTAAATAGATGAGACATTTGTTATGGTTCATTTGTATGGGTTTGTATTAAGGGCCTACATCAATATTATCGTCGACATGTACCAATTAACGCAGCTAGTAGGTATAGAAAATAAAGAATTAGGGATATTTTTTTTTGTTTACTCAAAATCTACTAAATATATTTTAATTCCGGTTTACGTGTTTCTATATATAATAGTTACTTACGTTTTGAAAGTTATTTCATTAGTTAATACGCGATAATAGACCGACAAATGAAAAAAATAAAAAATAAGAGAGGTTAAATAAACTAAATTATAATGGAAAAAATGAGAACCATAAGCGGGACTTGAACCCGCGACCTCGGAATGCCGTTCCGTCGCTCTCCCATCTGAGCTATTATGGTCCACGCAAATGTTTACCAAATTTTCCTCTACAATCATCTCAATGCAAGTTTTAACATCGTGCGATGTTTTTTCGTACAACGCCATCTATTGAGCGGTTTGCACCAACTCCATCAATCGATCAGTTAGCGTTCTGTACAGAACACAATTGGACCAAAGTAAAGGCTGTACATGTATTTCTACATTAATATATTAATATTTTGCGATTGACTCGCTATGCTTTTACTAAAAAACGTAAAAACGTTGTACGAAAAAACATCGCACGATGTTAAAACTCGCATTGAGATGATTGTAGTGGAAAATTTGGTAAACATTTGCGTGGACCATAATAGCTCAGATGGGAGAGCGACGGAACGGCATTCCGAGGTCGCGGGTTCAAGTCCCGCTTATGGTTATCATTTTTTCCATTATAATTTAGTTTATTTAGTAAAAGCATAGCGAGTCAATCGCAAAATATTAATATATTAATAAGAGAGGTTGTTTCGCTAAGATTTTCTATCGAGAAAACTTTTTTCAATCGCGTTTCTGAGTTTATTCGATCCTAGATTATATATTTAAAAAACATATACTTAAAAATTAGAGCTCTAGCCATTCAATCTAAAGAAAAAATGAAAACTTCGTACATAGAAAAATGCACGAAGCTATTTTGGTATCCTCTTAACAGTAAACTTGTTAATATTTCAAAGCATTCTTTAAAATAGATAGTCACTTCAATATTTGAATACAGTCTTGCTTCTATATATTTTATCCTAATATCGATCTTTGATTTAAATATTTAGAACACGTATCGGTACTAATTTTATGGATAGAACGCCTTGTACGCACGCAATATATTCAGGATTTTGTTAAATTAATGTATGAAAAAGATACGAAAAATATATAATACACACGTCATAAAAGTCACGTGTTTAGGTAATAAAGTGAATTCACACGAGTGCAAATATATTACGCGACCCGGTAGGTTTTATAGCAGCAAATTTAACAACATTTATAGCTACGAAATCGTGTAAACTTTTGTGTAAGTAACATGTTTTAACGTTATATTTCATGTTGTATGTATTTTTGGTTGTAAATCCTTATATATATATAAAACGATGACTTTTTATGATAGAGAAATGACTATCTATTGACCTATATGGAATTCTTAAACACTCCCTAATGTACGCCCATCGACTTGACTTAATGGGTCATAACATAACAAATTTAGAAAAAAATTAAAGATTGTTTCAGCATAATTATTATTAATATAAAATCCAACTACGCTATGAAATATTTTTATATTATTAATCAAACTTGGCCACTTAAACTATCGGCAGTATAAGATGGTTTAAGAGAGATAAGATTTTATATTTTCATCCTAAAATTTTTTATCACATTAAATAAAATTAATTAAAAAGTTACTTCAATACTCGTTACGTAGATCAAGTTAAAAGTGCCTTTTACTAAATTAATTTATTTTTCAATGCTGTCCCATCAAGCATATTTTTTTAAAATATCCAATTTGTATAGATCAAAGTCTGTCCTTAATTTTGCTTAAAAAAACGCTGTACTAAACAAGAGTTTACTCGACCATACAAATGAGTTAATTAACTGTAATTTACTTCGGTTCGCTTTGTATGTGAAAATAACAAAAACAAATTACAAAGCATCTGTAATGCTTGTAATCAACATTCGGTTCGGGAATTCAATCAAAGAGAATCACTGATTTTAACCATTTGACTAGATCCAATATAAATGTACACATGTATCGTTCTCTGTGTGTTGTGAATATAATTATTATTATAGTGTTAGTAAAACCAATATATAACACACTAGCATTATTTCAAAATATTGATACGTATTACCGTACTATTAAACCGTATTATTGTATTGTTTTATTTTTAACCGACTTCAAAAAAGGAGGAGGTTCTCAATTCATCTGTATGATTTTTTTATGTTTGTTACCTCATAACTTTTAACTGGGCAAAGCAATTTTGATGATTATTTTTTTATTTGAAAGCTGGTGGTTCCCATTTGGTCCCATTAACACCAGGTCAGATTCTGATAGTTATTTCTTGAGAAATCGCGGACTACCCTCAAATTTCAAACGCACATGAAGTCAGTGGAACTTATTTTTAAATACTTGAGCATTTTATTTGTTTTACTTGCTGTTGCCCACAACTTTGTACACGTAGAACTAAGAACCCAAATCTAAATCAAATATACAGAGTGTTTGGAAGATATCGATCTTCCAAACACCAAAAGCAAAGCCGTGAAGCAGAGCTAGTACCTATATACTATTTAGAACCATTTAAACCGAACTTGTCTTCGGCGAAGTGTGACTATTTTTTTTATCTAACTTTAATGATTTTTGATGACAAACCTGAGATTTTGCAATTATTTGCAAATAATGATCAGTTTGAAAGATAATTTTTTTTTATTTTTATTTATTAAAGTAATGTTTAAACAATCAAACAAAACATGATTGAGACATTTGTGTCCTGAGATTTTTTTTCTACAGATATTTGAAGTCAATACTTCCTTTTTTAATTTAAGAAAACAGATTTTTGACAACTTCTGTTCAAGATTTTTAAAAACATGCCTAGTTATTAGTCTTTCTTTTGAGGTATCAATTACGCAGATAGCTTAGAAATTATTAAAATTAGGATCTAAAAACTAAATTGAGGGGATGGCTTTATTATATAATTGAACCACTCTATCTATTAGAAAAAACCGCATGTAAATCCGTTGCGTATTTGTGAAGATATAAGCTCACATAGGGACATTCATACACAAATAACGACTTAGTTTTATAATTAGTAATTTATATTGTTCCCAAGTTTTCTGACATTACTAATCCCTGCTAAATTACTTATTTCATTTCATTAAGATATTACCATTAATATGGTATATCTTAATGAAATAAATGAAATAATTATTGTATTATAATAATAAAATAATAATTACTGTATTATATATAATACTTAATTGTTATGTGTGATAATTCACACATAACAGTTAAGTATTACAAACGCCTCTCGTAGTATTTTCTCCATTCAAAAGATTATTTTTATTTTCGTTAGGCAACCCAATGTTGACTTGGTTGGTGGTTACCATGAGTTTTGTGCTAATAATTTTAAATGGACATTTTTGTTGACAGAAACAAGCTTTTAAGTTATTCTTAATTAACGTTTTTATTCTCTTAGAAACCTCAAAAATATGCTTTCTTGAATAATTTCTACCAAGTTTTCCAACTACATACATCAAAACTTAATCTCTAAAACATGAATACAGTAAGTGCACGTGCAACGCATCATTAAACAAAGCGCGTATACAAATTATCCTAGAGCCAAACAGTTTTGCTAATTACACTTCTACTGTAGAGAACTGCATTGCAGTATCTGAAGTAATTTTCTGTAATATCCTTAAGACTATAAGAGTTTAGTAAGTCGGAATAGAATGCAATAAGTAAGTACTAGCGGTATACTAAGTATACAGAATTTACACTATACGTACCTGATCGTTATTTTCTTATGCACAAAGCAATTTTTAAATACTTAATAAAACCCTATAGATATAAGTACATTTGTTAAAATATCTCTAAATAAACTAAATTATAATGGAAAAAATGATAACCATAAGCGGGACTTGACCCGCGACCTCGGAATGCCGTTCCGTCGCTCTCCCAACTGAGCTATTATGGTCCACGCAAATGTTTACCAAATTTTCCACTACAATCATCACAATGCGAGTTTTAACATCGTGCGATGTTTTTTCGTACAACGCCATCTATTGAGCGGTTTGCACCAACTCCATCAATCGATCAGTTAGCGTTCTTTACAGAACACAATTGGACCGAAGTAATGGCTGATGTAGCTGAAGTAATGATTGTAGTGGAAAATTTGGTAAACATTTGCGTGGACCATAATGGCTCAGTTGGGAGAGCGACGGAACGGCATTCCGAGGTCGCGGGTTCAAGTCCCGCTTATGGTTATCATTTTTTCCATTATAATTTAGTTTATTTAGTAAAAGCATAGCGAGTCAATCGCAAAATATTAATAAATTAATGTAAAATATCTCTATTTTCTTTTCAGACCAATAATATCCATGAAATTCTAAATATATTTCTATTTTTTTTTCAGCCCATTAAACCCTCTCAAGTGTACAACTGTTGCCACTTCACCCAACAGTGGGACATTAGAGAGGGTTTGTAGTCTTCTACGCCGCGCTGACCAGACGTAATGGCATAGAGTTTAGTATCGAGTTGTTCTCCACTTACAGTCGATGTTAACTGTTTATAATATCCCTTAACTAGCTCTTACAGCATCCTGAGAAAGAAATGGGGTGTTGACACTTGTATTCTTAATCCGTCACCACACGGATCGTATCTGCAGTCGATCCATAATCTTAACTAACATAATATAAGCGTTTGGTGTTGGGCTTGGTGCATCAAAAAACAGTACGTATCTGGCGGAGGTTCTTCTCGCTGTAGGCCGGTTAGCCTCTAAGCTCGATTGTAGATAAATCTCGTGGAATGTTTATATTTACATGGACGATTTTACGTCTTCTTAAACCACTCTAGCTATTATATAACCGCATTAAAACACGTTGCATAGTTTTAAAGACTTAAGCTCACTAATAGACACTTTGTTTGATAAAAAGTAAAGAATAATTTTTTTTTTAAAGGGTTTTTTATAAGCAATACACAATAAAAGAGGGTTACAAAGAAAAATTGTTAATGTAGTTTTACAGTATCTCATAATAGAAAAACGATAAGGGTTGAATAACAAACTTCCACTTTCTTCTAGCCCCGGTGACCGGGTCATCTCCTAACTGTGCCGACATGGGTCATATTGCACATCTTTATGAAAAAATACTTAAAAGTTTTTCCACAAAGTTAATATACGTTGTGGGAATCCCATTTCATTTTATGGCAATTAAAATGTAGAGGTTGTAACAGTAGCTTTTTTAACTTAAGTTTAACTCAAATAAAATTTGTGTTCAGTAAAATCCTAATTATCTACTCGTATTAAGCAAAAGTTTTTACTTACTACTATGCGCATATTTTATTTATGTACTTATAATAAATAACTTAGAAGTTTTATATCTTAGAGTTTGTTTATTTGTTTTTATTATTTATCAGTAGTATTAAGGTTTTTATGTCCGTGTGCTGACGGACTCAGAAAAAAATCTGTCAAGTACGAGTTAGACTCGCTTTTCAAGGGTTCCGTACCGTTATCTATCTATCTATCTCCAGCCTATTTACGTCCCGCTGTTGGGCACAGGCCTCCTCCACTTTGGGAGGGATTATGGTCTACTGTGCCGCGCTGACCAGGCGTATTGGCACAGGGTTTATTTTCGAGATTTCCGTCTCTCACAGAGGATGTTATCTGTGTGCAATATCCCTTAGCTGACTTTTACAGCACCCTTGGGAGGAGATGGGGTGGTGACACTTGTATTCTTAATCCGTTACCACACAGAGACTCCGTACCGTTATAATTATTATATATGAGTTAAACTAACTCTAAAACTTGAAAATGGCTAAACACAGTGAGAAAATATGACAATAATTGCTTTTTGTAGCAAAAAATGGGGTTTTAATTCTACGCATACGAACTAGCGGGCATTGGCTAGTTTGTTTATAAATTCTCTAGTAGGTTTATCGTGAAACATTTATTTAACCTCCCTAATACAGAAGAATCTCGTTTCTAATTTAATAACACAGTTCGACGAATGAAAATTACACTTGCATGCCTATACGTAATAATAGGTACCTACTGTTTTTGTTGTTTGAGAACCAGGTCATACAGTGTAATAAGATTTGTGTACTTTGCGCATGTAACTAAAAATATTAAAATTTACTAAACATAAATTTATAATACAAATGGCTACTGCCCGCAACTTCGTACGCGTGGAATTTAAAAACCGATTCTTAACAAATTAAACAAAAAAGCTATCCTCTTGAAACAGTCTTATCTTTTTTAAAAGTACCGCAATAAAATCTGTTGCGTAGTTCTAAAGATATAAGCTCACATAGGGACAAAATATACACAGTAAAGATATTCTTAATATACATAATAATACAGTTAATATTTAAATAAGGATGCAGTATATGCTATGATAAAGTACACAGCACAATATTATGTTCTCGTAATATAACATTATGCAAGTTAATAGAGACTGATGTTGCACTAACTGTTATAAATAACTAGGCCACTACTATCTAACAAGGTCCATTTATGCAGAGTAATGTCATAAACTAGTAACAATTCTGCAGCGCCACTAACTAAACTAATAATTATTTATGATGAATGAGTTTAGATGAAGCCAGGGGAAATACAGTTAGATCGTAGCAGAGTGCGCCCTACAGTTTCTGTTAACCCTAATGGAAATAAGGCACGATGGTGTGATGAAGATTTTTCTTGCAGATAGTTCGAACTTTTCTTAGCATGTTAATATCACACTATTCGACACGCGCCTCTTTTACGTTGAGAGAGTATTTGGTAAACTTAATCCACTGTGACCAGGTGAGTTGCCAAAAGATTTCGACATTTCCGGCTCTAATAGAGCTCTAAAAGAAAAGAGAAGCAGTAGTACGAAATTTTAATAAGATAAAGTTCATTCTACAAAAAATTAGAAAGAAGTTCAAGACTATTTTATTCAAAATATTAATTAAGGACTTATCAACACCAGTAAGAACACTAGTACTGTCAGCAAAACGTTATCTGTTACAACAATATTCTATACCTGGCTGATACAAGCATTCTATTCTGGTGTTTACTATGTATTATAAGTATGTATTTACAAAAGAAAAGTAGTTTATGTATTATATCCGTATTCTGGTACCCATAACACAAGCATATAAGCTTAGCTTGGGACCAGAGGACGTTGTGTGAAATGTCCATGAATATTATTATTATTTACTCATTCATTTATTCTCTTATTATTTACATATTTTTTTAAAAAAGATTATAAAAACAACACTCATTCAAATTAAAAAAAACACAATAAACACACTATAAATACAATATACACACTTAATAAAAACATGCACACATTATAACCTTTTTAAAAAAATATATAAAAAATAGTGCACCACCGGCATCGGGTACAGGGACCAAGCTGCCGGCGGTCAGGGATCCAGAGACAGGAACCTCCTCACTATGCGAGCCGTATCGAGGACGACTGCCTTCTGCATCAGACCCTTGACCCAACTGCCTAACGCGAGCCTCTCTAGATGTTGGTCGAGGCTCTTGGCTATTAGTCCATTGACTGATATGACTATCGGTACAATGATCGCCGAGTCTACATCCCACATGTCGACAATCTCGTGAGCTAAGTCCAGATATTTCATTTGTTTATCTTTCTCTGCTTTCACGAGGTTCTCGTCATGAGGGATGGTGACATCGATTATCATTGCGCGGCGCGCTGATCGATCTACCACCACGATATCAGGTCTATTAGCAACAATAGTCCTGTCCGTGATGATAGATCGATCCCAATACAAAGTGATACGTGATACCTTATTATTATTATTATTATTATTCTTGGAAGGTCGAAGGAACGTTTGGCTACTACTTCTCTGTTCTTGCTTTTTCTTTAATGTTTAAATCGCCAAAAGGTCTTACAGAGAGTGTCAAAATATCATATATTTTAATTTAGTTTAGTTTAACTGTGCACTCAAAATTGGCACAACTGTGTATATTGTGTGTATGTTGTGTGTAAATTGAATTGAATATCGTATACACGTAAGGGTGGTTTACGAGGTGCCGCTCATATCCAACAGTATGCCAACGCATAAAAATGCTATAATTTTGTATGCAACAGCTGATATATGAAACTGACTTTATGACTTGAGTACTTCTAGCATTTACTTTTAAGATATAAATGTAGGTATGTATTTAAACATAAATGACAATATTCTTAAATAATAAATTACAACGAATGACGAATGCTAAGTAAATTATGCTTCAGTATATTTATACAAAAGGGACACAACTATTCAACTATAAAATTGTCGCGCAATAGTAATTAGTAATCTTAATACTTAGCTAAGGCGAATCCCTACTAATATTATAAATGCGAAAGTAACTCTGTCTGTCTGTCTGTAACGCTTTCCCGCTTAAACCTCTCAACCGATTTTGATAAAATTTGGCACAGACAATCTTTAGACCCTGAGAAAGGACATAGGCTACCTTTTATTGCGAAAGAAAGGGATGAAAAGTTTTCTAAATTTCACGCGGACGGAATCGCGGGCAACAGCTAGTACTTAATAATAGGTATACTACAAATACGTACAAAAAAATAAAAAATAAAACAAACATAGAATATTTGAGTACGGAAATTGTATACGTACATTATGGAAGCGTTGTAGGAAATCGAATTTCTGATTATAGGTGTACATGGCTCCTTGAATATTGCTTTAACAGACTTCAAAAAAAGGAGGAGGTTCTCAAATCGTGTTTAATTTTTTTTTTATGATTGTTACCTCATAACTTTTAAGTAGGCGAAGCGATTTTAATCATCCTTCTTTTATTTAAAACTGCTGGTTCGCGTGTGTTCGGCACCAGGTCAGGATCCGATGGTTATCTCCTGAGAAATCGAGGAAAAGCTTCAAATTTCAAAGGCACAAGAAGTCGGATAAACTTTTTTTTTAAATACTTATTTATTTTCAACAATAATATTGACACCTATAAGTTAATGTAGCTCATTTCTTGTCTCATTCCTTCTAAGATTTGTTATGAAAAGAACAAGTTCTCGCCTTAAATATTCTTAAAATAGATAGTAAGTTGCGTTTTCTCGAGAAGATATAACTAATAGTACGGGATCCGTAGTACATTTTTTTCACTTGATTACTATCAAGCTGATTTTCCGTGAGTAGCTTTATTATGACGAGACGCCCAATAATTTTCTATTCCAAAATCTTGATTGTGGTAGCTAACAGAGGTAACAAGGATAAAATATCGTACTATTACTGGAAGAAAGCAGTAAGTGATTCTTTTGAAATTTTTGTTTGAAATTTTTGACGCAAGTTCACTTACGTCTTTTTGTTACGGGTGGTACGATATTTTATCCTTGCTATCTCTGTTAGCTATCACAATCGAGATTTTGGAATGGAAAATTATTGGGCGTCTCGTCATAAAGCTACTCACGGAAAATCAGCTTGATAGTAATCAAGTGAAAAAAATGTACTACGGATCCCGTACTATAAGCTTGGTAGTGTTAGGATTTCAAAAGATATCGTTACATTTTTATGACTATGCCATACATACATACTATAATATGGTTGTGTATCGATCAGTAATTTTAATATTTAGGACACGTAACGGCACTAATTTTATGGATCGAGTGCCTGATACGCACAGAATACATTCCCAAATGAATGAATAAAAATGATCCAGAAAATACATAATATACACGTAATAAAAGTCACGTGCTTTGATAATAAAATATACTCACACGAGTGAGAATATATCACACGTTCTGGCTTTTTATAGCAGTTTGACACCATGAAATTTTATTATATATATTTTACTATATACTAATACTAACTGACCCGGCAAACGTTGTTTTGCCATACTAAAAATAAAAAAAAAGGTTTGAAAAATAGATGTTGGCCGATTCTCAGACCTACTGAATATGCATGTTAAATTTCATAAAAATCGCCAAGCCGTTTCGGAGGAGTACGGTAACTAACACTGTGACACGTGAATTTTATATATAAGAAGAAGATTATAAAGCGAAAGAGTTTGTTTGTTTGTTTAAACGCGCTAATCTCAGGAACTACAGATCCGATTTGAAAAATTTTTCTTTTTTGGATGGTCCATTTATAGGGAAAGGCTTCAGGCTATAAAACATCACGCTGCGGTCAATAGGAGCGAAGCAGAAGTGAAAATTGTACAAAAACGGGGAAAAGTTTTGTAAATTCCACGCGTACGGAGTCGCGGGCAGCAGCTAGTTATTTATATGCAAACATATTATTTATATTTAGGTTTCGAGTATTTGCTGAAAATGAAAAAAAAATTCTAACAAATATTAAACTACTGTGTTGTCAAGTAACTGCAAATTTAGTATGAACATCATTTGCTTGATATTGGTATCAATTGTACATGCACAACTAAACCTAACTAAAAAATTTAAACAACTATGGCGTATTATGATTAAATGGCTGTATCATTGTGCACATTTTTATTAATTAAAATCGTTAGTCGATTTTTTTAATAAAAAAGTTCTGTTAACATTGCCGAATTGTGTTATTGACACGCAGTGGCGTAGCGTGCCTTGGTGGTGCCCCGTATAAAAATTTCTTCGAGGCTCTTAAGAAGGGTAAAAAATTTTCACAAAAGAAAAAATTATTGGTCAAGTGCGAGTCGGACTCGCGCACGAAGGGTTCCGTACCATTATCTATGCAACATAAGGCAACGTTATTAGTATCGAGCAAGAAACGGTAAAAAAATCATGTTTGTTGTATGGGAGCCCCCCTTAAATATTTATTTTATTTTATTTTTAGTATGTGTTGTTATAGCGGCAATAGAAATACATCATCTGTGAAAATTTCAACTGTCTAGCTATCACCGTTCTTGAGATACTGCGTACGGAACCCTAAAAATCATGTTTGTTGTATGGGAGCCCCCTTAAATATTTATTTTATTTTATTTTTAGTATTTGTTGTTATAGCGGCAATAGAAATACATCATCTGTGAAAATTTCAACTGTCTAGCTATCACCGTTCTTGAGATACTGGGTACGGAACCCTAAAAATCATGTTTGTTGTATGGGAGCCCCCCTTAAATATTTATTTTATTTTATTTTTAGTATTTGTTGTTATAGCGGCAATAGAAATACATCATCTGTGAAAATTTCAACTCTCTAGCTATCACCGTTCTTGAGATACAGCCTGGTGACAGACGGACGGACGGACGGACGGACGGACGGACAGCGAAGTCTCAGTAATAGGGTCCCGTTTTTACCCTTTGGGTACGGAACCCTAAAAATCTGTGCATGAAATGAAATGAAATGAAATGAAAAATCATTTAATCACGTAGACATAATTTTTCAGAAAAATTATGTGCTTATGACATGTCGAATTTTTTTTTTTTGCATAAAATTGATAGAGATATTTATTCATCATAATTATCTATCTGTTATTTTTTCCAATAATAAAAAATTTGGTAACTATTTATTAGTTTTTGCTTACGCACGTCGGGGGCCCCCGTACCTACGTATAATTGATACGGCTGATACGGCGGTAGCTACGCCCCTGTTGACACTATCAATTTTCATTTTCAGTTAATTTTAGTTGTGCCTGTAGAATCGATACCATTGTGCGAATTCAGTTTGCATAACTTAACCAAACTAAACTAAATCATCGATAGTGAACATAATTATTATAATCTACTATATAAAAATAAGTCGGGTTTTCCTTCCTGACGCTATAACTCCAGAACGCACGGACCGATTTCCGCGGTTTTGCATTCGTTGGAAAGGTCTCGGGCTCCGTGAGGTTTATAGTTCATATTTTTTTTGAATTTTTTTTTTTTACTTTTTTTTGGTTTGGCAAAACAACGTTTGCCGGGCCAGCTAGTCTAATATAAATATTGTAAAAACACGTGCAATGCATATTAAATAATACGTATACACAAATTATCCTAGAGCCAAACAGTTTTGCTAATTACACTTCTACTGTAGAGAACTGCATTGCAGTATCTGAAGTAATTTTCTGTTACATCCCTAAGACAATGCGAGTTTAAGTCCAAGTAGGAATTGGTCTACATAGTAAAGGCTATTTTGTACGTGCATGATTATTCCTATGTTAAGTATTCATTGTGTTTGCATGTAGAATGGAAGTTGTTTCTGAATATCTTTCTAGAAGGAATATCAATACAATAAATTTAGTATAATGTTAGATTAGGAAAGGAAAAATAAGAATTAAATGTATTGTTAATCTAATTCCTTGCCAAGATCGGATTGGTCGGTCTTAGAGGTGATGAACCTATAAAATGTGCTCGGGAGGTAGAAAATATCTACTATGAAATAAAAAATTGAATTCACTTCTGGGATATAATAGACCTGACGTTCCAAATCTCAAAGGCTTATAATTACTACTCTTTATTTATAATAATAACAATTTGAAACGTTATAGGCCTTTAAATATCTCAATAGCTATTATTAAACACCATATCATACGCTTTTGTATTGACTGATACTAAACAATACATTTCTCTCCACATCTATTATTCTCAACTGTTAAGAGGGCACGATACCAATTTATGCTCCATACAAAAATATGGTCATCGTAGTCCCCTTTTTTCTTTGCGAAAGCTAAACCGATTTTAATTGTTTTTACGCTATGTTATAGATTAAGAGTATATCTATGCTTCTATCACTTTCTTTTGTTCAAAACATAATGACTAAAAGAAATATGACCATACGAAAATCTTGTTTTTTTTTCGGTTTTCTTTAGATAAAGTTGCAGCGACTATCACACATATTTGGTAAGGTTTTGCCAAAAAAGAAAGTGATAGAAGCATAGATATACTCTTCATTTATAATAAAGCGTAAAAACAATCAAAATCGGTTTAACTTTCGCGAAGAAAAAAGGGGCTACAAAATGTCTTTTAAAATCTGCTTCAGCTATATTTGTCCCTTTCAGCGCGGCGCTCGGGAATAGAGATAGTAATACCTAAGGCAAATATCTAAATTAGGAGTACAGTACCCTCTTAAGCTCTTAGTTCATTCATACAGTCATGGGCTTTTCTCCACGGCTGGACATAGGCTTCCCCGAGGAATGCCACAACGTGTGATTCCGCACACAGTCATTCATAGACGGTCATAAATAAAGACAATAATAATATATAACACGAGATACGAGTAGTAATGCTTGCCACATAATATATTTGCAAATTTGCTAGTGAAACTTTACGTGTGTTACACGTTTGTACAATTTAAAACTAAAGTTATATTACATGGTTATTACCAACATACTCGTACTTTATGCGGGAACATGTTTACAATTTGTAGACCAACTGTTAAAAGCAAGTTATTTTTTAACTAGTGGTAAATTTATTTCACTGAATATTTCGAGTTTTTGAAGATTTTACTCATTTTGCGAGTTTGGGTTAGCATCACAATAATACCAATATCAAGTAGCTACCTACATGATATTGGTTTTATTGCGACGCATGCATGACGGTCTGCGCACGCTTAGGCACACTTTCATCGTTTACCAGTTACAAGCGTAGACTAACGCGAACGTAAAACAAAGAAGTAAAACTTCTTATGTGCGTTCATACACACATTTTTTATTTCGTCTTTTTTATGCTATACACACCTATAACATAACTATATGTTTGCGTATATATTCTAAAACAAGTATACTATAAATAAACGTAGAGCTTACGAAACAAAACTAAACCAACACATTACACAAACTAACTCAAAATAGTTTTGATAATTACATTTCTCCTCTGGGAATCTGCAATGCAGTATATAAAGTAATTTCCTATGACAACCTTAAGTTAAAAGGGGAATTAACTAGAACAGATTTTAATACCTACCACTTTGTATGTACATAAACTAGTTTTATTTTATGTAAGTACTGTCTAAAACACTTCCAGCAGTAAAGTGTTATATGAGTTATATAGTGTAGAATAAAAGCACCTACCTACACTTACATTTTGAAATATTTTTTTTATTATTTCAATATTAATAAGCCTGTATAATGGGCTGTGTTCCGACGAATTGTTTGAAATGGTTCCAACGGCCTCTTTTTACCATCGCACCTCTCGTCACCGGCAGCGAGTTCATTCTCACACTCTAGAACATATACCATCGCGCACAGTACGATTCCATCGGAATTTTTTACGTAAGTACAATAAAGTTGTGGAATGAACTACCTGCCGAGCAAGTATACTTTCTTTGCTGCCGAGGTTTTCCCATCGGACTACAGTATGGGGTTCGACGCGCGTGTGATACCTCTGGTGTTGCAGACGTTTATAGGCTACGGTAACCGCTTCCCGTCAGGTGGGCCGTACGCTTGTTCGCCAACTTAGTAGTATATAAAAAAATATAAAAAAATATTAAAATATGATAAACTTTCAGGCCAAATTTCATACCAATTTCCCGACTTCAAAGTTTGATGTTCAAAAAAACTTTTCATAGTACTCGTCTATAGAGCACTTATTTAAAGAAATAAGCATGCAAGCTTTTAGATTGTTAGTTTCAGTTATCAGTCCGTCATTGTACCTACAGGACTTTATAGTAAGGTAATCCAAAGAAATCCACCTTTTAAAATTATCTATTTTCATGGTAGTGAATATATTTATGCAACCCCAAAATATCCAAAATATTATGTAGAAAAAATGCTAATGAACTCTTACAGTATCTCATAATGTGAAAAAGATATGGGCTGAATAGCAAACTTCCACTTTCTTCGAGCCCTTTTGACCGAGTCACCTCTGAACTTTGCCGAGATGGACCATATTGCACGTTTTGATGAAAAAAGACTTAAAAGTTTTCCCTCAAAAAGATAATATACGTTGGATTGGCATTCAAATTTATGGCGATTAAAATATAAAGTTGAATAAGACAAACTTTAACAGGATAGCTAAGTATAATTTGTCCATGAAATATAAGATTTTACAAACTTATCGTAAAGATGTATCGCGGGTGCCTATTTGAATTAAGGTTTTTGTAACAACTTCTAGATCTTAATCAGCTATTAGCAAAAACATTTTATTAAAAAATAGTCAATGATATTTCTCTACTAACAAAAATACTGCGTAGGAACAACAACGATATTTGAAAGAGTTTCTGAATCATCCCTACTAATGTTATAAATGCGAAAGTAACTCTGTCTGTCTGTCTGTTACGCTTTCCCGCTTAAACCTCTCAACTGTTTTTAATGAAATTAGGCACAGACAATCTTCAGACCCCGAGAAAGAACATAGGCTACCGTTTATAGCGAAAGAAAATATTTCCAAATTCCACGCGGACGGAGTCGCGGGCAATAGCTAGTATAAAATAAATAATCTTTCATTTTCAGTTCATTAATGTCCACAACTAAACACGGGCCTCCTTATGCCATTATGACTATGAGTGTTGGTAAAGGATTAGGTTTCGAGTTTTTCTTCTCACACAAGGTATTTTCTGCTTTTCCTCTTTGAAAGCAATGGGTTATTGACACTATGTTCTTATACAACACTACATGAAATTTAATAAATAATTAAATAGACCATTATTATGTTGTGTTAGTAAATACACTTGATTCTACAGATTGTTTTAAATAACTTAAGTAACTACTTTCCTATAAGCATAGTTTTGCCAAATGTATCTAGTATAGTATATTGAATTGAATTTGCCAGCAGAGTCGGTTTACGAGGTGCTGTTTATACACAACAGTATGCCAACGCATAAAAATGCTATAATTTTGCATACAATAGCTTAAGTGAAACTGAGTTTATGACTTAAGCATCCCATGTTATACTAGAAAGATAAATAAAAAGTGCATTAGTGATGCGATAATAATGTATTATGTGGATATTATACCTCTTTATCTAAGGCTTTTAAATACTATCTTATATAAAAATAATGTTCCGAATCATAAATGCCACCAGTCACGTGCTTCTTCAACAAATATATTTTTAAATTACGGCGGAAAAAGTGATTACCGCAAGCGGGACTTTTTATTTATCATTTTATTTTATTTATGACATTTTATTCGGGATTATGTAAAAGCACAGCATGTCAATTGCAAAATTAATAAATTACTTAATTTTTTTTATTTCAAATTTAGGATTGTTCCTAACGAACTGCTACATAAAGACTTGAGAATACCTACCGTAAAACAGGAGATTATACGTCATATTAAATCCTATAAAGAGCGTATATCACAACACCCAAACACCCTCGCCCGGTCATTAATGGACAATGAACACCAAGTGCGCCGATTGAAACGCAAGATACCACAGGATTTGGCCCAGACACTGTAAACTTACAGCTTTTTAATTAAGTGGATGTGACACAGGTCACATACACAGCGTGTCAATTTAAACAAAATCAAAAATACTGCTGAATGTCCTAAATCGAGACAGATCGTAGTATATAAAAAAAATAATAATTTGGATTTAATCATCAATTTAAGTATTGCTACCTCATTTTCTCCCTAGGGAGCTGTAAGATCCAGGTAATGAATATTATATGTAGACAACATCATCTGCCAATGACGGAATACTCGGAATTAAATCACATGCCAACACGCATGGTCAGTGCGGCAAAGTAATGAAGCCTTCGAAGTGAGGAGGCCCATGCCCAATAGTAGGACGTTAACGGGTTAGAGAGAGACATTAGCTTAAATTCCGTTACCTAGATACGAATATCTAGATAACGCATTTTTTTGGCGTTGATTAATATGAAATTTCGCATTACACATAACTTATCAAGACTTATGACAATATTGTAATAGTAAACAATAAATAAATAATAAACTGTTTTTAAACCATTATATTTTTTACAATATATACTTACAAGTTATACTTGCAGCTCTTAATTTATAGAAAAAAGCTCTGGCATAAAATTATATCAGTAAAGTAAATAATTTAAAAATAAATTCTTAAAAATATCAGTCATTCATGACATCCGAATTTGTGCATTCTTTATTCAAAAGAACAATACACTCCAATTTGAGTGTCCTGTTAAAAAGATAAATTGTCTGCAGTAACGTTATCCAATTGTTAAATGTTTTAATAAAATACTTAATTAACATCTTTAATACCATTAAACATTAAGCCAAAGGTAAATAATTTATCATAGTGCCCAAACGTGCATAACTGAGTGGGGTCTTTTTGATCCCTCTATGAAATGAAAGAACCTCGTATTTTGTCAAGGCAAATAGCCCGAATAAAAGAAATTTAAATGGCTTATTTAATTGACGGTATTCTTTGAATCTTGTAGGTATGTTCACTGAGGGAATAAGATTTACGGTATTGTAAAGATACATATTTATTTTAGGATTGTTCTCGTTTTATCATCTTCTTTTGTTATGTAGTTATTTTACGAATAAAGATTGGATTATGAGGTATTGTTTGTTTAACGCGTAATATTTTATCATATGCTTACGTATTCATAGTTATTAAATAATTTATTTCACAACGTCTGTATGTTTGTGTATTTGCGATAAACTCAAAAACCACTGAAAGAGTTTTCATAGGATTTGTCACAAATAGAGTCAGTAATTCATGAGGATGTTTCAACTGTGCCAGTATGTTTAATTTAGTTAAATATAAATTGGTTGAAAGATGTTAAAATATTTAAAATAATCATTAAACATTATTAACAATATACTAATAATTGTCTTAAAATAAAAAATTATATATTATAAGCCTATCTATACAAATATTATAAAGCTGAATAGTTTGTTTGTTTGTTTATTTCTTTGAAAGCACTTATCTCAGGAACCACAGGTCTGATTTAAAAAATTCTTCAAGTGTTGTATAGTACATTTATCGAGGAAAGCTATACGCTATATAGCATCACGCTGCGAGACAGGTCAGGTCCGATTGGAAAAATTCTTTAAATGTTGTATAGTGCATTTATCGAGGAAAGCTTTTGCTGTGATAGGAGCGAAGCATCAGTGTAAAATGTTGCAAATTACGGTGAAAATTACGCGTCCTTAATCTACTCGTATAACTAACTGAAATAAGCTGTTTTGAACACATGGATATCTCAAAATAACCAATACGTATTTGTTATTAAAATTCGTGCGGATGTAATTCTGAAAATATAGGTATTGATGTTTCATATTTATTGATATAGAATTTTAATTTATTTCACACAACACGGCCAACGATTCGCACGTTTCCCTATAAACGAAAAGCTTATTTCACTCATGCCTGCCTTTGAAGCATCCTTCGATTGGAAACTGAAAAATATTTCCAATATTTTCCTATTGAAGAATTTTTATCCCTATTCAGAAGGCGGTGTGTGAGGCGGTACCGGTGCTAGTAAAGCAACTAAGAGAAATGATTTTTATTACTAGGAATATCTTAGAGATATGTACTATAAGTCGTTTATTTATTACGTAACTAGCTGTTGCCCGCAACATCATGCGAGTGGAATTTAGTAACTAAACCTAGTAGATAAAGTGGTTTAAGAGGATGGCTTTTTTGTATAATTTCATAAAATTATACAAAAAAGCCATCCTCTTAAACCACTCTATCTACTAAAACAGACCACATCAAAATCCGTTGCCTATAATGGAGACATAAACTCACATAGAGACATACATACAAAAATAGTTACTTTGTTTTATAATAAGTAAAGATAAGTCTATAACGTATTAATTCGTAGATGTCCGGACAACGACTGGTAGGTACCTGTAACTGTTATAGCCCGAAGAGATAGCACGCAGAAGTGCATTGAGCAGGCCACATCGCTAGAAGAGCTTACAAACGTTGAAGAAGGAAGGTACTTTAGTGGCGACCATGTATCGGAGTACGACGCAGTGTTTGGCGGCCCTCGACAAGGTGGAGATAAATACGAGTAGATAGGCGTAAGTTGTATCTTTACAATGTTTGGTCACTTTTGCAATGCTGTGAATGGCTATGGCGAAGAACTAAACTGAAGATTAATTCCATAATGCTTGCAAATACCTATTCTTCTAAAATTCCTAGGTTGGTAACCTAGGAATATCAGAAATGACTCTTTATTTTATAAAAAAACCTGCCTAAAATGGAATATAAATGCAAATAGTGTCAGTGACATAGAAAAACTAAAAAAAAATGCAAGATGCTTGTGTTCTGTCGGAAATTGAATTCGTGTGTATGAAGCCGTAATAGGAAATTGAATTTGTGTTTATACGCGTTCATGGATGTGCTGTTATTGTTATTTGAATATTTTGGAATTTCGTTGCGGTCTATGGCATATTTATTTATTTATTTAAAACTTTTTGCACATACAAAATAGTGTACAATGGCGGACTTAATGCCAATGGACGAAATAATTGGGCGCGGCAAAGAGGTTATGTAATCTACCGTCTGACATTTGGTGACGTTGTCAAGCTTATCCGTAGTGACGAAAAAGTTATTGAGATCATCTACTGTAACCGTTTGAGTTAGTTTAGTTGGAGTCGATTTACCGATTCCAAGAGTCCTAAGAAATTTCCAGACATCAGAAGGTGAAGAAGAAGAAGAGATATTCTTAAGTATATGACGTCGTTTCGCATTGCGTATCATCTGGTTACAATGATTCCGTGCAGCCTTATACGCGACCCAACCTGAATTTCCTATATTTATGGAAGGCTCTGTCTCTGCGCCTCATTGCTAGGTAACTTCACACGTTAGCCAGGGTGCCGGTAGATGTTTCAGTTTTACCCGTCTTACTGGAGCATGAGCGTCATAAAGATTTGTGATGATATCATTAAATATCTGGACCTTGGCGTCCACTGTACTCGCTGTCTCCATGTATTTCCAATCAATTGCAGATGCATCGGCCTGTAGTTTATGAATATCCATCCACGCAAAGGAACGTAAGTGCACCACCATCGGTTTGAGTTTTGGGGGCTTCAGGATATAGGAGAGGTATAAAAGGTCATGATGGGAAAACCGGGGGCTGGATATATATCAAGCTCTTATGTTGAACAATTTATTAGATTTATCTCTGTCTCTCTGTCTCTTTCTAGCCCATTAACGTGCCACTGTTGGGCACGGGTCTCCTCCACTTTGGAAGGGATTATGGTCAACTGTGCCTTTTTCCTCAAGTTTTCCCTCTCTCAGTGTAGACGTTAACTGCTTACAGTCCTTTAGCTGGCTCTTACAGCACCCTGGGAAGGGTGCTGTAACAATTATATTCTTAATCCGTTACCACACGGACATGAGATTTATCAATCGCTCACAAAAGAAATGTACTATCATTGCAGAGGTAAGTAAAATCTATAAGAGCGGACGCCAGAAAAGAAAATACTTTGATCTTACCAATAAATTCTTCAAAAGGGTCAGGACTTAAGTACCCCTTAGAACCGTTGTGTGCATGACCAGATGTATAAGTGTAAATGAAGACAGGAAAATATACTGAAATGGTAACCACTAGAGCTCCATAGTCCAGTAAAACAGCGTGATAGTTTCTGTCTGCATATGTTCTACTTATATTTATAAAGAAATATAACATACTATCTGTGTAGTGACGGATTAAGAATACAACTGTCACTACCCCTTTTCCTTCTCTGAAACTCGAAAATAAACCCTATGCCAACACGCCTGGTCAGCGCGGCACAATAGACCGTAATCCCTCCCAAAGTGGAGGAGGCCTGTATCCAGCAGTGGGGCGTTAGTGGGCTGAAGAGAAAGAGGGAGCGAGTGAACTTACTGTAATGGACTTAAAATGCACATTAATTTTGCTGTATTTTGTATAATATCAAAAAGAAAAATATGTTTCGAATCAAAATTGAGACTTTTTCTGTCCACATTAATGGAAAATTTATTATACGGAGACTAGATGCAACCGCATAAAATATACTGTCATAGCTTATAAATAAAATATGCACTAAATCGCAAGTAAATTAACTTACATCATTTTCAGTAAAGAGTTGTGATGTTTACTTAAATAAGGACTGAGCTGTTTGATGCAAATTTAATGAGGGGGACTAGGGAAGGCTTTTTAGAACGACTGACCATTACTGTGATACTGTGAGACAAGGGGCTAGACTGAATACACTGTCCGCCGGAGCGCTTTTTACGACTACTCAAAACGATATTTTTGCGTTCAATGATTCTTTTCTCTAGATAACTGCCTTTTTTATACTTGCTTAAACATTTAAATTAATTATTTAACACGTATTATTATTAAAACGGCTTTAGAAAATAAAAGAAGGTATGTTATCATGTTCGGCTCAAGTTTTTTTTAACACGCTTTTATAAGTTCGGTATGTATCTATCAATGTATTAATCTATGTATGTAACGGAATCTTTGAACGCGATTTTCATCTACTTGCAATTGTCCGATTGATTTGCAATTTTGCATACATATTAAGGACCGATGACAATGCAATTATTTAAAAATAAATTCAGGAATTTCAAGCGTGTTTTTTTAGTTTTTGAATTAAGGAAATTATTCTATGTATGTTCAGTATGTTCACCGACATTTCCGTCAATTGTGGACAGATTTTTATAATTATTTTTATAATAGATAATTATTCATTCAGAAACTATTAGAATATTGATTTCAAGCATAATGTTATTTAAATCAGTATATAAAATAGTAAGTAATTTACTTAGCAACGTAAATATACAGTTTTGTTAAAGTAGTGAACAACAATTTTAATTTATGTTTTCTTAGTTATTGATTATAAATTTATTATATTAAAAAGTACAGTTGGTTAAATTATTGTTCTGTTTTAAGCAAATATGAATATTAAGCATAATATTTTGCTGTATTTATTCTTACAACTTAATCTTACACAAATTGGTTTAACAATGTTATAGACAACAAAGTAATTGTCGAACATGAGTATTGACTGTGTAGACAGTTTTTTGAGAATCACTTCACAGCTATAATATTAAATAGGCATTTTAATACAAAATAGAACTTGTGAACTGATAATATAAAAACATTGAGTTAAAAGGAATATCAATATCTATAAAATTGAAATCGTATCAATATCTAATATATAAAATTCACGTGTCACAGTGTTAGTTACCGTACTCCTCCGAAACGGCTTGACCGATTCTTCTCAAATTTTGCATACATATTCAGTAGGTCTGAGAATCGGCCAACATCTATTTTTCAATTTTTTTTTTATAATGGCAAAACAACGTTTGCCGGGTCAGCTAGTCTAATATATAAAATTCTCCTGTCACGGTGTTTGTAATTATACTCCTCCGAAACTACTCGACCGATTTTCGTGAAATTTTGTGTACAAATCCGTTAGGTCTGAGAATCGGACAACATCTATTTTTTATCCCCCTAAGTGATAAGTGTCGTCCTCCCCTGAGAATTGTATGACAAAACAACGTTTGCCGCGTCAGCTAGTTATAATATAGAAAGTTATTTTAAGGGCCTACATCAATATTATCGTCGACATGTACATCTTAACACAGCTAGTAGGTATAGAAAATGAAGAATTAGGGATATTTTTTTTGTTTACTCAAAATCTACTAAATATATTTTAATTCTGATTTACGTGTTTCTATATATAATAGTTACTTATGTTTTTAAAGTTATTTCATTAGTTAATACGCGATAATAGACCGACAAATGAAAAAAGTAAAAAATGAGAGAGGTTGTTTCGCTAAGATTTTCTATCGAGAAAACTTTTTTCAATCGCGTTTCTGAGTTTATGCGATCCTACATCATATATTGAAAAAACATATACTTAAAAATTAGAGCTCTAGCCATGCAATCTAAAGAAACAATGAAAACTTCGTACGTAGAAAAATGCACGAAGCTATTATGGTATCCTCTTAAGGACTAAACAATAGTATTTCAAGAAAAATTATATGACAAGTTCTGATATAATATTAATAAAAGCTTCTGTTGTTTTAGTAAGTAATAAAAGTAAAAAAAAATAAGTTATTAACTTTTTTTTTTTATTAATCTTTATATATAAAAATTACGCGTCACGATGTTTGTCCGCGATGAACTCCTAAACTATTGAACC
Organism: Orgyia antiqua; assembly: GCA_916999025.1. Taxonomy (NCBI): domain Eukaryota; kingdom Metazoa; phylum Arthropoda; class Insecta; order Lepidoptera; family Erebidae; genus Orgyia; species Orgyia antiqua. The sequence continues at coordinate 7,734,674 of OU779869.1, forward strand.
GATTTTAAATTTGATTTGCACACCGTGTGCAATTCGACCCAACTTGAAAGATAGGATATCCTACATTTGAATTTATAGTCGCATTAATATTTTATTTCAAATTATTTGTCTGCCCCTAACATTTGTATGGCAAAACGACGTTTGCCGGGTTAGCTATATTAAAAAAAAATAAGTTTCTTGAAAATGATAAATTTAAATACTAGTTTATAATTTAAAATGTGGTCGTTGATGACCTTAGATGTTAAACAGCGACCTTAAATAAATAAATAAAAGTTTTGTTACCTAGGAAAGATATGTTTCTATTAACGTCTGGCTTGTATGATCTTGATTAGACAGATGTTAATATTATACTATTTAAATACTTATTACCAAATCATCTAGGGGAAATGGCGAAAAGTCTCGGATCCATTCATCTATCACCTTCAACTGAATTTATTCCAAGTTACTATGTCAACTAAAAAATAATTAAATGTTGAAATATGTGCATCAAAGGTTGCATTGCTTTCAATACTGGGTATTTAAGACATTTAGAGCGGTCCTAACAAGGTGCTTAACTATTCAGAGTTGAATGTTAAAGGCCTTTCAGACTTTAACTTGTTCGTTAAAACACGCAAACGTTTCTTTCGCGCCGTACAGGGAGAAAATGAGAGCTATTTTGTACGATCAAAAGCGACGTCTCAGTAATAAGGTTGTTACTAAATGCTAGTCTTTATATAAAACGAAACGGTTAATTGGAATAGCAAATAAGAACGACTGAATGCTGTTTTTATTACCTAGAAGTTCTACTTCAATCATGTTTATGCTCGGAAGAAGTCTAACTTTCACTACCTAATATTTTAATCACGTTGAGTATTTGAAAATATCGAATACGAAATAGTATTTGTTTATATTTTTGTCGTGTATAACTTATTACTTAAGTGCACCGGAGACTACCAACTTGTCCTGCCATACTAGATTCATCCAAAGGTTGCCTGGAAGAAATCGCTTTAAGCGATAAGGCCGCCCATTGTACGGATTCTTACAATTATATTTCTTTAATAAGCATTAAATTATACAAACACATCTTTACATTAAAAAGTCACAAAGCACTTGAAGAAGAACTCTTGGCTTGGGAGGACAAAGCTGCCTTGAGATTTAGTTTTCAAATCTCAGACATATTCAGACAGCATTCCATGGAAGTATTCTGTAAGGATTTCCCATTACGTGTGTTCATCTTACAAGTACAAGTCATAGAGAGTTTGTGTAGCATAAACGGTGGATGTCGTTGGTTAACCAACAAAATACCTTAGACTTACAAATACTGAGATTATAACTAACGAGCTGTTCTATTCATTCCATACCTTTTATGTGCTAAAGTGCTGTCTTTTATTATAAGTTCATGTTTGAATAATCCATAATAATATTATAAAGTGGAAGAGTTTGTTTGTTTGTTTTCTTGAACGCGCTAATCTCAATAATACTGGCGGGGCGTTATGGTATAGGATTTAATATTAAAGAAAGAAGAAAAGGACATTTTCATTTGATTTTAATAATTTTTATATATGTTACCCGATATTTTCAATACGCTTGATCCAATGTTTAATGCGGAAACTATTTTTGACCCTATACTTCCTAGTTGATCCTATGATTTTGACGCTCATAGGTTCAATGGCAATCAGCATTTAATGATGAACCTGGTATATATATTTAGTTAATTTGGAAAATATTGAGGGGTGTATTTTTTAAATACCTCATCACATTACAATAGGAAAGAAAAATAAAAAGAGTTTTGCAAAATGTTACAATACACATACAAATGTTACAAGAAATATTTAATTGAGACTCTGTAACTTCTTTTTAATTATAGGAAGCCGTAATATAATATTGGATGTAAGATGCAACCGACTCATGTACTGTGTGTAACATATATCTTTACAATTAAGTGCAATGTATTTTTCTTCTTCCACAGGCAAACCGATTATTCGGTTTTGTGGAGAATTTTATCTATCTATCTTAATTGCCTAAGATGTAAAAGGAATCAGTATGTAAAGCTTAGATTTTAAGCTTCAGTAGTTACAAAGGTATGATGAAGTATATGTATCAGCCTGTATAGTCATTGTTAAAATAACAATTATGCTAGTGAAGCATTTTAATTAATGACATTAGAGTGATTAATAAAATGAACAATCAAAGCTCAACGTTTCATTACTGAATTTGACTAAAAAGACAGGTGTCTATCCTTTTCTTTTCATTCCTCTCTCTGCTATGGTTATACATCTACGGAAGTACAGGATGTTTTTATTTCAATTCTCCTTATTTTAGAAAACCATAGGTATATCATTCTCATTTGTCGAGGAAATATATTATTTAAATGTTATAAGGAAATACTACTAAGTAATTCAATATAAAAACTCAAATAAATGTATGATAATGACTTTTTTATTTATTTATTTATTTATTATAAGGAAGACCAACAGCTTTACAATCACTATGAACTAAAAAAAAAAATATACATCAGCAAGCCAGTTATAGGTCCTCACGGATAAAGACACTATACAAGTATGTAAACAAACACAATAGTAGACAGTGTCCGCGTTTATGTAGTAACCATTTGAAATTATTATATAAATTACAAAAATGCAAAATAAAACTGCCCATATACACCATCCTATAGTCTATTTGAAAAATTCTTTGCCCAACAGCCGCCTAGCCGATGCTATACTTGTACAGAATAGGTCAATATTAGAATGCCTACTTATGTTGTTAAATTTATTACTCGCTCTCCATAAATAAGAATTCTGTCTGTAGTTAGTACTCGCTAATTTAATATTAATTAGTGGATTATGTCTTTTGGGTTTAATAGGGGTATTTAATTTAATTTTACTCAAAAGCTCTGCACAGTCACTCGAATGTGAAACAATCTTCAGTAAGTAAGTAGTGTCAGCTATATCTCGTCTCATTGACAACGGTAGAAGATGGAATTTCCTACAGAGTGGTATATAGTTTTTCTTCTTGTACTGGCCTGCCGACATAAGTACCTAATGAACTTACGCTGGATACGCTCAATCCGGTCGATATAAGTGTTATAGGTACCTAGGGTTCCAAATTTGAGAAGCATATTCAAGTATACTACGAACAAACATGCAGTACAGGATCTTAAATGTTTTGATTTTTTTAAACGAGACACAGCTTCTCATGACAAATTCCAACAGCGCCTTTGATGCTTTTGGAAATATTGTATATATATGATTGTCAAATAATAGTTTACTGTCGTGTAAAACTCCAAGGTCCCGTGTAACTGTGTTAATGTTTTGCTTTTTTATTTTGTAAATAGAAGGTATTATATTTTTTTTACGTGTGTAGGTAACAACAGCACATTTTTTGGGATTAAGATCTAATTTATTGAGCTTACAATAATTGTCAAGGCGATCAAGATCCGCTTGGAGACCACTAACGTCCTCGGTAGATTTGATGGACTTAAAGATCTTTATGTCATCAGCGAAACAAAGTATCTAAAGTCGTATACACAAGCGAGTAGCGTATAATACCTTTCTCTTTCTCCTTCTTTCTTTTTTTGCAAATTGTGTCGATTCTACGTTAGCCGAAAGAACTTCGTTCCTACCTGGTATCCCCCGACACCACATCTCTCATCTCATTTTTCTCTATTTATTTCTTACGAATATCTAAAATACATCATGTTTCGTTTAATAGAGCACCTAATTCTACTCAGCCCAATAATGTTCCACCGTTAGTCATGGGCCTCCTCTACTTTGGAAGAGTATTTGGATTACTATGCCACTCGTTGACCAGGCGGGTTATCATAGTGTTTAGTTTCGAGTTTACCGTCTCTCACCAACCAGGTTATTTGCTTAAAATATTCTATAGCAGGCTGTTATTCTGAGAAGAAATAGGTTAGTGATACTTGTTTACTTAATCTACCACCAAATCATAAATTCGTTCTCTAGAGATACGATAATTGTCTATATGAACAATATGAACAGCCTGTATATGTCTGTTGTTTCTGCTTACACGGCTATATGGTTCCAGACGAAGGCTTACTCTAAAACAACGGGAGCGAATACCCCTTTAATTACGAGCCTCGGACGTTGCATGGCGTGATGCTTAGTCTATTCTTTTAATAACCATTAAGCCTCTCAGCGTGATCAATTATCAATTTTGTTTCCTACACACTAAGGTATAATTTGAAACTGCATTCAAGAACTGTACTCTCGTGTAAAGTTTTATTCTTTTTCAACCCTTTTAAATGACTACGTGTTTACATAAAATAGCAGAATTTATATATTAACTACCTATATAATATTTTCTCTGAGAGCCGAAAAACTCGGAAATAAACCCTGTGCCAAAAACCAACACGCCTGGTCAATGCGACACAATAGACCATAATCCCTCCCAAAGTGGAGGAGGTCCATGCCCAAAAGTGGGGCGTAAATGGGCTGGAGAGAGAGAAAGAGGGATATACATTCTATTTTATATATTTTTTAAATTAAGTATAGACTATGTATGTAAATTAGTAAAAATGACTTTATTTTATGTTTTATTTAATAATTAAAGCTGTTACCATATACTAGATGCACGTCGTCCTTGTAACAATAAACTATTACCTGCAAATAGAAAATGTTTAGGTAAATAAATACATCGTTTCATATGATCATACTTATCTACAATTGACTGGCTATGTGTATTATTGGAGGTTTAAACGGAGATTTTATCGGAGAGATAATAAACGTTTTAGCGTAAAATGACTATTATGAATAACAAGTTTTGACAATTTTCGCGAACTGATTTTAGCGAACTTTTAAACCTCCGATAAGTCAATATGAATAAGACCATTAATCTATACTAATGTTTGTTTGTTTAAAAACGCTAATCTCAGGAACCACTGGACCGATGTGAAAAATTCTTTCGATGTTGGATATTGCGTTTGTCGAGGAAGGCTATAGGCTATATAACATCACGCTATGACCATCGGAAAAGAACCAGTAGTGAAAAATATTGCAACAACGGGAAAAAAATTCTCACGTACGGAGTCGCAAGCAACAGCTAGTTCGTAGATAAGAAAGAGATTTTAATAATTTGGGTAGCATAAATAACTAAGATATCAGTAAGTTTAAATAAATAAAATTTTCTTTAAGTTTATCCTTAATTCTACCTATAGGATATATCACTCAATAAAGCAAATTTCACGTAAACGGATTGACGTAACAGATTGAAATTCTGTTTGGCTACAAGACACATGCAAGACACCGACAGAGTTTGAAGCGAACACAAATTTAATTACCGGTGTAGCAGCTACCTTGACAAGCGTTTCTTCACCGATTTATGCTTTGTTATGCTACAGCTGTTAATAATATTAAACCGCATTATGCGTAAGTATTATCTAATAATTATTTATGTCTCATGGATTTCTATAAAATCAATCATTTATTTTACGTAATATCTATATTTAGACTTCGAAACAAAATTCAAATTAAATGTGGAATTATGTGAATCAATATTAATTATATTAAAAATTGGTCAAGTGCGAGTCGGACTCGCGCACGAAGGGTTCCGTACCATTAACATAAGGCAACGTTATTAGTATCGAGCAAGAAACGGTAAAAAAATCATGTTTGTTGTATGGGAGCCCCCTTAAATATTTATTTTATTTTATTTTTAATATTTGCTGTTATAGCGGCAATAGAAATACATCATCTGTGAAAATTTCAACTGTCTAGCTATCACCGTTCTTGAGATACAGCCTGGTGACAGACGGACGGACGGACAGCCAGCGAAGTCTCAGTAATAGGGTCCCGTTTTTACCCTTTGGGTACGGAACCCTAAAAATGAAAAGGAAAATAGAGAAAATGTCAATGAAAATGAAAATCCATGGCGTTTCTGTCCTGTTATTCTCTATAGGATTCACTTGTGAAACAGACACTTAAATTCTGAAACTTTAAAAGAGAATGTAAAACATGCACTTAGATAATCATCATCATCATCATAACATTACGCCTTTTTCCCATGGGGGTAGCCAGAGACTATAGAGTGCCATCTGCTACGATCCAAAACATACTTCCTTGGCTTCATCCACATTCATACATCTGGTCATACATGCGACGGTTGTAAGTGCTACGCACTTGCCCCTTTTGGAGTATCCCGGCGATGACATCGGAGAATATTTTTCTCGGGCGTCCTGTCCCAGCACTTAGATAAGTATTTAGTATTAATATAACACTACCGCAAACTAAGCTTATTAACTTATTTTAGCCCTTAGTAAAGACAAAGGATTTGAAATTCACTTTGTTTGTCTCATTTTCTTTTAAAGGTGCTTCAGGAATTATTTAAAGAATAACCCAAGTAGATAACTAGGAACCTCTTCAAAAACGGAATACTCAAAACTAGCCCCCTATACCATAACCTGCGTAAGCTTGATATACTACACCAAATCCCCTTCTATTATTGAGGAGGATAATGTGAAAATAAATTAGTAACAACAAAAGTGTTTATTATGCCTTATTTTATTTTAAGAGGATACCAAAATTCTTCGTGCATTTTTCTACGTAAGAAGTTTTCATTGTTTCTTTAGATTGAATGGCTAGAGCTCTAATTTTTAAGTATATGTTTTTTTCAATATATAATCTAGGATCGCATAAACTCAGAAACGCGATTAAAAAAAGTTTTCTCGATAGAAAATCTTAGCGAAACAACCTCTCTCGTTTTTTATTTTTACATTTGTCGGTCTATTATCGCGTATTATCTAATGGAATAACTTTAAGAACATAAGTAACTATTATATATAGAAACACGTAAATCAGAATTAAAATATATTTAGTAGATTTTGAGTAAACAAAAAAATATCCCTAATTCTTCATTTACTATACCTACTAGCTGTGTTAATTTGTACATGTCGACGATAATATTGATGTAGGCCCTAAATAGAGCTACTGTACAACTATAAGAAGTGTTATAAATATTATAATCTGAACCTAAAATGTCCAAGTTTTGGTCGTCAAAATTTTATTACGAGTAGTTATTATTACAGAAGTTCATTTCTATTCCAGTAAGAGTTAATTTAATAATAACATAAAGACCATCTGTCTAACTTTAGTGATTCATAGTACGTAGTTCTATAGTTATCGTAATTCTCTCTAGTGGTTGTCTGTGGTCACATAGCCTGCGGAACACTTAGATCGAGTTAAGGACTCACCCGAAAATAATTAAATTCATTCCGGACAGGAGTGAGGTCGGTGCGGTGTTAATGTTTGGGATTAGTATACACAGCTGCTTATATACTTTCAGTCTAAAAATTATTCTAGATGTTTGCTCATTCTAGAAAACCTTAATAAATAAAATAAATATTCATTCATATATCACGCAACGTCCTCTGGTCCCAAGCTAAGCTTATATGCTTGTGTTTTAGGGATAGAATTCATAATTATACTACTTTTCTTTTGTAAATACCTTATTCTATATTCAGTGGTAAATGCGTACTTACTACTTATAATACATAGAAACACCCAGACAAACTAACAAAACATTTTTATGACAATTATAAATATCATACATATGATTGTCCCCAGCAGGAATCGAACCCGCGACCTCGTGATCGGCAGTTCGTTACATGAACCATGAAGCCCGTCAAAATCAATCAATTAAATTAATCAATTAAAATTGCTATTTACGGATTTTTTTGCATTCCTGTGTACGTGTGACGAAGAGTAATTCCTAATATCAAATTTCCACGATTAACTAGCTCTATAAAAACTGCAAAAGCTAAGCATTTTGTTCCAATACCAACTAATTTAAAATGAACAAAACGTAACAATTTCATTCCCAAATTACTCTTAGAGTGTTATGTTAGAAATGATTATTTAATTTTAATACTTAAAGTTCATTTATAGGGGTCGTTAGTTCATTGATGTAGTAAGTAGAAGATAAAGGAAACCCAATGGAATAACTTTGAACTGGAAAACTCGAGACAACCGTTCCTAATTAGTTTGTAAGACAAACACAGGATAGGTGGGACATTTAAAACAGTCATGCTTCGATTAGCTCGTCCAATTACGATGTTAATTTTAAAGGACGAACACATACCTACATAATTGTAACTAAAGCGGTGTATGTAATTTGAGAATTTCCAAATATATCCAATTAACCACAAAGTCTATCTCAAATTTACCTATGTTTGTCGTATATTGATTTCGATGAACTAATGTGGATTTAGTATGTTTGGAGTTCACTTTAATTCATGACCTCTTAATAATTTTGGTCTTATTTATACTTGACGATAGGAGTATATTTATGTTACGCCTCTTTGTGCCTTTCTTTACAATTTTGGCTGTTGCCAAAAGTTCTAATTCGAAATTCGTGGAAACAAACAAACCGCTGCTCTACTGGTCAATTTCTATATCCATGTATTTATATATTGTATTTTACTGCATATATTTTATTTGTATCTATTAACTAAATTAAGAAAAATGTAACTTCTTACTCAGCGTTAAGAGAACTTTATGTAAAATGGTAAACTATGTTTTCTACACACACCCTGCAAAAACCATAATATTTTCATGGCCATATATGTGTTCAATTCCTATACATGTATGACAAATTTGAAAATAAGCCGGTCTGAAATGAATATTTCATATAGAATATGCAGAAATACATGAAACACGTATTTGATTTTAAATAGCATCTGTGCCCGAGATTCCAGCAACATTGCGTTGGCTGGACGGTACCATGGAGACACCGATCTCGTTTCAGATAGCTCCATCAATCTTCTGCAACAATATATTGGCTTCCTATTTTAAAAACGAAACGCGAACGAGTTTTGTAAAACCTTTATCGTTTGTGGAAAGCGCTTACGTATCGCCTTCAGCTCGAGTAATGTTGAATTCTCGCAATACGATTCGTGGGGATAAAGAGATGCCTTTCAAACGATTCAAAAATTTCAGTGTTCAAAATTTCATTTGAAAAGTAATTCCATTCATTTTCGTTTTTCACGTGAAACTATTTCGTTCAATCCCATGTTTGTTTATACAAATTAATCTGATATTCATTTTAGTCAACTATCGCCACAAAACCTCGTTATGAAGAGCAATTTTCCTTTGTTTCAAAAAAGTTTGTTTCGTATCTCGACCAATTCCATTAGCCGTTGTTGTGAAAGTTTATCAAGCTTTACATTCATTTTGAGTTGTTCCTTATTTGTCTGGGGAGTTTTAAAAGGCTTTGTAAGTAAACAAATATAAAGGACAGTTTGAAAATGTTTCTGATAAAAAATAACTCAATCTGGTCGAACGAGGCACTCAATCAAGCAGATAGGATTGCATATTAAGAGAGACTTCGAAGTGCTAGTAACGAATGTATTGTTCTTGCAGTGCTTTAGTAAAAAGAACACGAGTATTACCATCTATATTATACCACAGGAATTGCTCTGATAAATGAGCAGTGCGGTTCTAATAGCAAAAGCTTTTTCCCTCTCATTAGATACAACCCTCGCGTGAAAGCTTTTGCAAAAAAAAATATCCGAATGAGTAGAATGAACTCAATTTAATGTAAGTATATAATATGTTTTAATTAATGTTACGTATTTCCTCTGTAACATACTCGTTTTGTAATATCAGTAATGAATTTCACCACGATCTATGAACTATTTTAATGGAAATGTTATTTTTGTATTCAGTAATTATTCGTAGATTTTCATATTAAAAAACCTTCAATAAACTAGAAAACATGTTTGTTTAAACTTAATCACAGACTTAACTGAGTGAGAATGATTAAGGGCCTACATCAATATTATCGTCGACATGTACCTATTAACACAGCTAGTAGGTATAGAAAATGAAGAATTAGGGATATTTTTTTGTTTACTCAATATCTACTAAATATATTTTAATTCCGGTTTACGTGTTTCTATATATAATAGTTACTTATGTTTTTAAAGTTATTTCATTAGTTAATACGCGATAATATTTCGACAAATGAAAAAAATAAAAAATGAGAGAGGTTGTTTCGCTAAGATTTTCTATCGAGAAAACTTTTTTCAATCGCGTTTCTGAGTTTATGCGATCCCAGATTATATATTGAAAAAACATATACTTAAAAATTAGAGCTCTAGCCATTCAATCTAAAGAAAAAATGAAAATTTCGTACGTAGAAAAATGCACGAAGCTATTTTGGTATCTTCTTAAAAGTAATTTCTATTTCGTAACAATTTGCACTACACATCTTTCGAAATCAGTAGGTAATGACAGTACAATTTGTATAAATTAAAAAAAAATAGTTTATTGATTTATTCAAAAACTAAATGAAAAAATACTATAGGGCAATTCAAATGCAAAATACTAAGAGCATTATTAACATTTAAATTGTTCACAGTTATATCCAGTTTGTTCGTGTTTTAAACCGATTATCTTGCTGCACGCCGCTTTTATCCAATCGAGCTTTTTATTAACCCTCATTATTATTTATTGTCGCAAAACTGCATCTATGACAGACAAACTATATCAGAATTTCTTTACATAGACAAAGCATTATTTTGTTATTGATAATTTAAAAGATAATTGGGTTAAAATATAACTCGTAGCCATAGTTTTCTGGTTACTTTAGAACTAGACGATACACTGTAGGTTCTTTTTTTTCAAAATCTTTTTACTAGATACTTGTTGATCCAGCCAGTTTTCTACCAGCAATCAAATTTATTTGCACAAGAATTTAAGAGATGTTTCTAATTGGTTTTTTACCTAAACTCTCCCTGGACTACGACAAAACTACTTGAAATTAATTCAGCTAAATTGGTCCATACATATACGAGTTTTAGCGAGACTAACAGACAGCAATTCATATTTAAACAAACGTTGGCTAAAATACTGAATTTGATTATAAACAGTTTGAAAACTAAAAATACGCTTGAAAGGACTAGATATTTTTAAAGTTTTTGCGATATCATCAGTATAGACAAACGAAGTAAATAAAGCGTGTTAAAAATTACCGACAACTTATGATTACAACACAACCAAAACTCAATCGCAATTATTAGTAGTTAGTAAATGCTCCCTCTAACGATGAGCCTAGGAGAATCAAACTAAACTTATTTTCATTTATTTTATTGCTTGCAAATCAACAATGCATTGAAAAAAACTGCCATCATAAATAACATAATTTATGACCTTACAATACAGACACGTTCCACAGCGTTCGCATCTGTAAACAACTCGCATCGTGATCAGATAACCGCATTAGTACCGAGCGACGTGTCACAAACAGCGCATATAGCAGTACTCCACAGTTATGCGTGACGTCACAATCTAAAACTGGGAAAAAACAAAAATTACTTTTTATTATAATCCATGCTTATGAGAGACCAACTTGTTTCTGGAGTTAGACAAAACTAGAACAGATGGACGCCAACGTTAATCAGTTAATACTTGATTGATTAACGTCCTAGCATTCAGGTCGCGTCTATTTTGAGAGGATATTTTGTCTGCTTATACAATGCTATTAGCATTGGGCTTATGTTTCGAATTTTTATCTTCTACAGAGGATATAATCTGCTCATATCGTACCATAACTGATTCTTACCGTTTAGTTATAAGTGGATGGAGATAATCCGTCAGTTACCACGTGGACATTGCAAACCAGTAGTACAGTGCCAGCCAATTCACAATTAAGGTGAGGTAAATATAATATAATTTAGGTAAATTTAGGATAATAGTAACAACAGTAAGTGAATACTATCTAACGAATGAAAAAAAAATTTAATCAGCGTTGGTTGAATTTTTGTTAAATTGAATTAAGAGTAACAAACGAATGTGGTTTGACTCAAACAAGTTGTATATGTGTCACTACTTTGATACAGACACGGTTCATTAACGTTGTTGAACTAAAATATAATCAAAATTAATGGTTTGACAAATATAATTATGACATCTATAAAACTTTATATAAAACTAGCTGACCCGGCAAACGTTTTCGATTCTCAGACCTAACGGATATGTACACAAAATTTCAGGAAAATCGGTCAAGCCGTTTCGGAGGAGTACGGTAACTAACACTGTGACACGTGAATTTTATATATTAGACTAGCTGACCCGGCAAACGTTGTTTTGCCATACAAAAAAAAAGTTTGAAAAATAGATGTTGGCCGATTCTCAGACCTACTGAATATGTATGTAAAATTTGAGAAGAATCGGTCAAGCCGTTTCGGAGGAGTACGGTAACTAACACTGTGACACGTGAATTTTATATATTAGATAATACAATATATCTCTCCCTGGCCTCCTCCACTTTGAGAAAAATTATGGTCTACTGTGCCGCGCTGACCATTACTGCAAACGGCGTAAATTCATGTGCTGTGGCTTTTTATGGAGACCTATGTCCGGCTGTGGACGAAGAAAAGCTGAGATTAGACACGATGTTACGGATAGTAACCGATACAACGGAAGCATTTAGATCAGAGAAAAAAGTCCGTATAATAAAACTAATTAATTCCCGTCATTTTAACTTTTAGAAGTTAATTAGTTAATCATAGTAATTTTATGCTAATAAAGTAGAAATTACCCGAATGAGCATTTAAAATTAGGTTCTTTTGGAAGTATAATTACTAATTTAATTAGTTCTCCGCTATCATTTAATTAAAAAAAATAATTACTTATTTCTTTTGAGTAAAGTTATAAGTACCGAATAAGTACCTACCGAATATCCGATAGGTAGGTCTAAAGACCTACCTATCGGAAGCCCTTAGAACCTGCAAAGCCAGTAATGTTACCTCTCTCTCCAGCCCATTGAAGTCCCATTGTTGGGCACGGGCCTCCTCCACTTTAGGAGGGATTATGGTTTACTGTGCCACGCTGACCAGGCGTGTTGGCACAGGGTGTATTTTCGAGTTTCCCATCTCTCACAGAGGATGTTATATGTGTAATATCCTTATCCTTAGCGACAATTGTATTCTTAATCCGTCACTACACGGACAATACGTAATGTTACCTAAATAGTTAAAATAAATTACTTTGGCATTCGATAGGTTAAAATCTTGTAAGCGTAAATATAATCACATATTTAAGCACAGGATTACCGGTATTGCAAGACATTAAGTTAGGCAATTGGATTAGTCAGTCTATAATCATATCCAGTGTAGCTTTTTCGAAAAGACGTTTAGCTAACAATATTATTAAACGTTAATGTAATAAAAAAAATAAAAAAGTCGAAATTGCAAATAATTAAATTTTGTTATTACAGGCTGAAGGACGGGTCTTCGTTAAGTAGGTAAAGTACCTACCTACTTAATGTTTTGTAATAAATATAGGTATTCAGTAGCTTACATATTTACAAATCTGTTAGCGTGTCCAAAGTTTACCGATAAAAACTGAAGTCTACCTTGGGTATAACATTTCAAATTGAGACATATTACGGAAAGTCTAAATTCTTAGTTCATCGGCTTAAAGTCTTAAACCAAGTCCACGTCAGCTCATCATTTATCATTAAAGTTAATTACTTTGAACGGCTCAGTCTATTCAACTAATTAGTCTCCTCCAAAAAAATCTTGGATAATTGCGAAGAGTGATTGCCAGGATTTTCTTTTTCGGAAGGGCACTCGCTGATAAATTACTATCTTTGCTATTCGACCGAGTTCCTTTATATTTTGTCAGATAAAATGTTATTTGTCTAATATAGTACATCTATGCAATTTATTATTTAGATGAATTCACTAGTATCGATAGATATCTAAGAACTACGATAGTGAAAATAAATATAAATATTTATGGACATTTCACACAAGTGAATATAGTATTACATGTGAAGAGAGATTAGTTAATAATTATCCCCCTAGCACTCATACTTTTATCTATCTATTTATGTATACAACGTGTTTCAGAAAGGTGTAGTCATGTTTAACCATCGTTACACATGGCCGGTGACTAGGCACTAGGCATGGATGAAATTACAAATACTAGTTATATTATGACTTTTTTGTGTTCATAAAATTTTAATTAATTTATTAAATTAATCGATCATCTTTAAATACAACACTACTATGAGGTCATCTTTTATCGTAACGTTCAATCGCATTCAATAAACCGTAAACATCTCATAATTGATGCGTTCCTGGTAGTTATTTAATATTAGGCTATAAACAACAAAAAGCTTACTAACTGTATTTTTCTATGTATAACTTTAATATTTCTAATATTTAAGGCCTATCCAATGCAACCTTAAAATATGACTACACCTTTCTGCAACACGTTGTATACAGGGTCATATAAAGAATTTTCTGAACATAATTTTCTTTCTTTCCAAATATCAGATTAATATGAATTTTCCAACCAAAAGACTGATAATAACCAAAAGACTGATAATAACAAAAGACTGACTGACTTTTACCAAATACTGTTAATAACAAAATAAAAAAAAAAATGATTAGTAATATTTAGGAAGAACTTATATTTAAGAGTGTTTTCCTGTTTCGCAGCTGAGTAATAATTTGAATGCTAAAATTATAGGTTTAATCTTATGTACTTAATTGTTGGTTTATTTAGTAAATAAACATCGATATCGAGTCACCGACAAAACCAGAATTTAGCCATTTTTCTATGAAATCAAATAATAATGGCATTTATTAAAAATATATATATATATATATATATAAAATCGTATTACATAGCTATATTTTGTGACATATTAACCGTAACAAGATAACCAAGTAAGCTAAGATCTCAAAACAAACCGAAGTCCTTGTTACATAAAATATATCCAACAACAAATAACATCTTATTCACCAAATATTATTAAGAGCAAAGTAACAAAAAGAAATCTCATTATTTCTTTGAGAATCAATACTAACCAGGAATGGTAAATAAATCTTTTATGTAGTTATATTAACACAAATAAAATGAAATAGGTTAGTTACCCCCAGTTCGGAGTAAAAGTCATGAATAAAACTTGGATAAAAAACGTGACGTATTAACAGATTAACTGAATAAAATAAAATCCCAGAAAAAATATTTTATTGGTTTTCAAGTAACTAACAGCCTTAAATCGCGTAAGTTTAAAATCATTATTGAATTATTTTGGGTCGTAACAAAATATACAATTTCTTTTCAAACAATAATTAAAATTAGAAGGGAGTTACATCTCAATTTTTTTGTTAAAATAAAATCATCATTGTCCTGACTTTATTCTTCCTCCAACCAAACAAAATGTTCATTTAAATTGACTTAGGTCTCTGGCATCCCATTTAATAGGTCAATCTACAGTAGCATGAATGGTCGAGTCATGAAATATCTTCCTATGATATCAAATTTATTACCTAATGTCATCTTGGACTGCTACGCTCGAAGTCTCAATAGCAGCCTTTACATACCTAATATTACAGAATTAAAAGTAGGCTGTTGATAATCGCACGACAATCGTATGAATAAAAAAATAATTATTTATACGACTACTTTATTATTTGTACTAATTACGTTTCATATAATTTTAGAAATAAAATAAAATAAGGTTTTCGAAAAAAAAAAAACCCTAACCTAACCTTCACTCGGTTAGTTTCGAGATCTAATAACTCCGCAATTTTTTCCTTTTGCTCCTTAGTTAATCTTCTGCTCCGTGGACGGTGTCGAAAAAGATTTACACTTTTTCACAAAAAAAAATTCTTATATAGTAATAAATTTAATAATAAAAAAAAAATCCGTATGAATACACTCATTCAAAAAAAAAAGCCGCACAAATAGTCACATCCACGATTGTCGGATTAATCCTACTATTATAAAGGCGAAAGTTTTTAAGTATGGATGTATGTATGGATGTTTGTTACTCTTTCACGTAAAAACTACTGAATGGATTTGAATGAAACTTTACCACAATATAGCTTATACATCAGAATAACACATAGGCTACAAATTGGCTGGACCGATTTTGATGAAATTTTATTTTATACAGAATTGTATGGCAAAACAACGTTTGCCGGGGCAGCTAGTAAAAAATAATTAATAATACGATAATCGTATTCATAGACACTTCCTTAAAAGTAAGAGTATTTACCTTAGATAATATGTGTAATAAAACAGCTTTATAATGAAGTTGGTACATATCTTGCAGTAGGTATCTAATTCATTGATTTTTGCTTAAGTAACCCATTCATATTAAATACAGTGATTCAAATGAAACCATTTATCATATTTAATTTAATTTGCCATTAACATTAATATTATTCATATAATATTAATGTTAACGGCAAATTAAACATCTAAATTACTATGTTACTAGCAAACCTAATTATATATAAATAATAACGTGTAGGCAGATTGCTCGAGGGATAAGCAAATACAATTCTAGTTTGCATTCCAAACATCATGTAATAATTATTCAATTGTAGAAGCAAGCCATAGCTTATTAATGCATTGTGTTGTGTTGATATAGTGATATAATATCTCAAAGCCGAATTTCATGCTATTGTTCATCTTCTGTATGGTGACGGATTATGAATATAAGTGTCACCATCCCACTTCTTGATTTTAAAGAGGAGCTAAGCACTCCTTTTTAAAGAAAACTACTTTTTACGGATTTAGACGCGTATATTTGTTTTAAATTTTGGCCCGACGTTTCGGAAACTTTGCAGTCACCATGGTCACGGGTGAAACGTCGGGCCAAAATTTAAAGCAAATATACGCGTCTAAATCCGTAAAAAGTAGTTTTATTTAAACAGATGAGTCGCGCAAGTGTTAGAAAATATTAAGCTAAGCACTCCGTTGACTAGACTGCATATCCTTTTTGAGTATTAATAGTTCGCAGTTTAGAGTTGACCACATTCCTTATGTGGATAAAAAATTGTCCTTTTCAAGTATCTATGATATATAATTAAAATATAATTGGGTACTTGTTTAGAGCATCTCATTTGCTTGCACCAGCTCCATTGCTCTTTATCCATTTCTCCTGTACAGCTCCAGATAAGGGTAATACTATCACGATTATTATTACTACGGCGATTTTGATTATATTGACATAAAACTTAGACCTCTTGGTCAGTCATACTTTGGTCTTACATAATTTGGTCTTGAAACTACTTTTGAGCTACAGCGACTCCTTCCCCAGCATCAAGGATATTATGGAATTAGAAGATAAAAAGATGTCAGATTAAAGTGAAGATATTTTAAAAACAGCAGCTAAAAAGTGAATGAAAAGACTAGATAGTAAAAACTGACCAAGATAAATGCTCCAAGTAAATAGACTTGAAATGTAAATAAAACTTAATTGTTTTTATGCTTCCAAGAATCACTTCCCGTCAGCGTCAACATATAACGCACTCTGAAGTAAATCTCTTAAGGAAAAACCACATGTTATATGAATTAAATGACTTTTGCTCCTTCGTGGCTCCTTGTCTTCCACTTACTTTCCTTAAGACACCAATCCCTGGCCATAGAACGAAATGAAAATTAATGGAAGTCGTGAGTATTTTTTCATGTCGGTTTGAGCATACACCATTACTTCTGTTTTTTCGCGCTGAACCCTCATTTATTATGTAAGTTGTTCGGTGTATTCTGTACGCAAAAATTCATATTGTATGTCTCAATAATACAATATGAGCGTATGTAGTGAACTGGGAACGTATTTCTACGTCTGTCACTTATTTAGTATGATAGATATCTATCCCACTTGTTTAAAGAATTGGGACTATTATGAGCTTTGACACAGGCCGCTGTGATCTAATAGAAATGAATAAGATTGACATTATTACTGGATTTAATTCCTCAGGTTTTAATTTTAAAAATCAGAATTCTCCTGACTGACATATTCACTTATCAGTGGGCACACCTGTTTCAAGCATGATACAAGATAAATCCTTATTAAAAATATTTAATGCCTAAAATTTTGCAATAATCTCCGCTAATAATATTTTTTAATTGCGTTTATATTTTTAATTACTACGAAAACAATCCCGCCAGAATCTGAGTAAATAATAAAATAATGATGGATCATTGACCGAGTGTTCTACATTAATCAATGTATTCCCAAAAGCTTATAAAACAACGGCAATATAATAGCTTATTACAACTTGTTCATCATCTTTATACTTTCCGATCCCTTGAGACTTTGGCAGTTGCTACGATTTTTCTCGATGTCGTCTAATTGGATTGATAGATCGATTTTAGGTAATTTGTCAACTGTAGTTAATTAAGCCTCTAGCTGAATTAACTTTAGTTAAGTTAGACAACTATTGATCGTACAAAGAGTAAAGCTGACACTTCAGCCGTCGTAAAACACTGCCTATAAAATGAGTTAAAGTAATAAAGTTAAGAAGAACGAGAAACTTTTCATAATCGTAAAGAGACTTTAAGCTTATGGTGTAATATTACACAGAATGCTTTGTGAAACAACAAAGGAGTGCTCATAATTTTGTAGTGTGAATACCGTTTGAAGCTGTCAAGATAAACTGTGTCGGTAAATAAGCTTACAGTTACTTACTGTATCTTGATTGTGATTGAATGAAATTAGAGGATCGTAAACATACACGATCTGGAACGTTGTTTGCACATACTCTCTCTTGAATAGGCCGGTCTGTGGATCCCTTTCAGGAGTAGATGAAACATAAACTGTGTCACTAGGTACTGCCGAAATTTCGGTTAGTGTTTGTAGTGGCAAACGAACTACCTTGTGCTGGCTTAATGGAAATTGTTGAACATCGTATGTTCTTATTGAAATGCTCTCGCAGATAGCATAAGTGAAATTAACTTTAGTTATGAAGAAAGTAGAATATGCCTTTAAATAAGTACTTATACGTATAAAAGTGTGAGATGTGAAAGATTGCGTAAAAGTAAGCTGCCATGTAGATCATAAAATCTCTCAAAAAGAGCAAGTTGAACTTTGAGTGTTTTTAACATTAATTCGAAATATTTTAATGTCAAGCTAGAAGACTTAAACTAACACAAGTTCTTGTTCTATATTCTATTTTTTTTCGTTCAAATGTTCATATATCACTCATAGCCAAATGGAGAATAAAGACTAGAAAATAATACTAAATTAGCTATAATATAATATACTATATATAATATACTATATATATAATATACTATAATAAACTAATAAATTATGTCTATAAAGTTAACACTAAATCACACCACATTTTGTCATGTGTTTGCATAGATGACTGTCATTTGAATATTGCGGAATTTCATTTATCATAATTCACCTCTCTAGTAAGGGAACTAGGTAACGTCGAGGCACTTCCGTAGCACATGATTTGCATAATAATCGAACTAAGTGTGCCATATATTAGTTTAGGTTGAATCAGAACCATAATGTGATCAGAGTAAAGACTATTATCCTAATATTATGTCAGTATAGAATTACTCAACGTCCGATCAATTCTCACACACAGATTCAAAGACATTTGGACGCATTAGGGGAATGTTAATCGAGATAAGTTTAGACTAAACGATTATTAAACGTTTTGATATGCATTGGAAGTATTTTGCTTAATATTTCAGGTCCTATGTTATTCGTTTTAAGTTTCAATGGTTTAAGAATATGCTTTAGCCATTTTAACATTACTTTTAATTTTCGCAGATGTAAATAAAAAGATTTTATAATTCATTATTAAAATGTTTTGGAGATATAATATATTCACACATTAAAATCTGATATCTGTCTTTGTAAATATCAAATAATATTACAGGTGTTAGATTTTTTATATAGTTTATTGTTAAGCACATTATTGTCTCCTACTAAGCTTGTATAATCTACCAAAACTGGAATTATATCCATTTTGTAAAATATCTTATTTTATACTTGTAAATATTAAATGATACTGGAATACCCTCGTGCGAATGTCATTTTTCTACTGAACTTTTAGAAAATCATTTGTCAAATTTTCGTGGGCTCATTTCATATTCACTTTGGATCAGTAACCCCTACTAACAAAAAATGCAAGGCCGATAGTGTAGCCGATAGGCAAATACCCACCCCAAATCATGACCTAATATTCGGCAATTTATCACCGACAGACCTTTGTGTCTGTGCCATCAATCTTGAGGTTCCTCCACACTCAACACTCCAACTAATTATTGTCGATCGTGCCTTGACAGTTTGCTTGTGGATTTCAGCGTATTTTTTTAATGTTTGACGTACGATTTATAGGAAACGAAACGTTATTTTGAAGCAAAATTATCCATATTGCAAGGGAAAATTTTGAAAGTGTAAATACTAGTAATACATCGCATAAATGGTTCTTAATATGTGTATGTCGGAACATAACATCGCTTAGAAAGGGGAGGGAAATGAAACCATCTATTACAGGCAAAGACAGACAACTTGAAGTTAGTAGTATTTTCCGAATTTTTCCCATCAGGAAATTAGGAACCATTTGCGAGGGATACCTCGCAGCTGCTAATGAAATAATACTCACATACGCTTTCGTAATGGTCGCATTTGTTATTACGTTATTGTATAGTAGCCGCTGTACATCCATAGGTATAGCATAAATATTTTTTTTAGCTACAGACTGAAACAAAAATGTTACAAAACTATCTATCAGTATATTTTCCTATTCTAATAAAAAAAAGCATTTTTCTAAAAAATAATTTCAACTCTTTTAAAGATCATTAGTTGTTTAGTTTATTATTCCTGGAAAATTGTCTAACAATTTAACTATTAAATCAAATTGTGGTAGAAAAAGTGATCACCGCAAGCGGGACTTGCGGGACTTGGTGAAAGGAGTGATCACTTTTTCCACTACAATTTGACTTATTAAGTAAAAGCATTTATTAAGCAAGTCAATTGCAAAATTAATAAAATACTTTAGTAACAATTTAATTGCATAATGTTTCGCTAAAGTAGTGTAAAAATTTGTTAAATAAAATTTCTAAACTACCTAAGAGAAATACGTATATGATATACCTTAAGATTTATGTATTTGAAAACATCATGTAAATTATGTTTGCATGTAAAATTGTACTAACAGCGTAATATATTTGACACATTATTCTCAGTTCTAAATTAGTGTTGTCTCTATGGAAAGATAAATGTAGAGCCAGGTAGATTTATATACGTGTTAGTATAGCAACATTAAGTTAATAAAGCATAAAAATATTTTACGGCGAGTTACAAGTACCATCCATACACGCGAGTCGCAAAGAAGGGCCATTTGCTTTATTACATTTACATCATACGCCCGTTAAAGCAGTCAACTGTACAAAATGTTGCATGAAATTTCTTTCTCGTGTCGCGATTGATCTTTTCGTCTCTACAAATAATGTTTTCTTAGGGTACCGTGGAACCATATTAATATTTGTTTCATCATCACCCAGTTAACAATTAGCACATTCTTCGAAACAGTTATTTTTAATATTTAAAGTATTACCAGTTATGAATAATAGTAAATTTATTGTTAAAAAAAAAAACAAATACGTGTCACAGTGTTAGTTACCGTACTCCTCCGAAACGGCTCGACCGATTTTCCTAAAATTTTGTGTACATATCCGCTAGGTCTGAGAATCGGCCGACATCTATTTTTCAAACTTTTTTTTTTTGGTATGGCAAAACTACGTTTGCCGGGACAGCTAGTTTACTTATAAAATTAACGCCCAATAATATTTATATATAAATAAATATCTTGCTTATAATATGTACATGGTATTTTATTATTTATGTTTAGTTATTAATAGTAAATATTTAAATATATAAATATTTAAAGTATTACCAGTTATGAATAATAGTAAATTTATTGTTAAAAAAAAAACAAATATGTGATTGTGGAAAAAATGGTCCCACACTTGCAAAAAAAAAATTGAGGCCGTAGTTTGCAAATAAATATAATTTATTAGAAAAGGACAACTTTTATGTACGGATTCCTTAGTACTAAAACTGAAGGATATTGTCAGTAAAGAAACAAATAAAATTATGTATGCGTATGACGATACGCACGTAATAATGGTTTTCTTGATTTTATCCTCGATCATAAATTTTCATTACAGGAGAAGAGCTCGACACATGATCACATTTATATCAGACAAGAACTTGTCTACGATGTTACTTATGGCAAATTTCTGTATGTAAAAAAACCGTTAAATCTCAAAAATTATACAGTTTACATACAGTATTTGAATTTAGCACGGCAGTGGCATGACGATTGAATTCTACAATTCTCACCACATCCAATACAACGCCAGCACTTACAAGCGCAAATCAATTTAAAAAATCCAGTCACAAATCCTCTGAGGGTTGTAATTCGCACGTACATCACGCACCATAATACTATCCCTATAGAGCGAAACTGTTACAATATATTATAATTGTTAAAAGAGCACTAAATATCAAACCAGTTATTTCATTTAGATATCTATAAAGATAAACCATAGTTATAAAGTTTCGCAATTTAATATCAATTTGTTATTCGCAGTTTAAGTACGCAGTTTTTTTTTTACGTTTGTGCTCTACCTACCCCCATGAGGAAAAGGCACGACGGTATGATATTTTATCTAATCTTTGAGCTCAAATTTTATTTGCTTTTACATTTTTACGAATATTTTATTAGAATAGAGAAAAAATAAATTGCGCCATTTCTATAAGAATAAAGATTACAATAACCATACAAAACGTTCATAAGTATGAAAAAATAACTGGTCTATAAATAATATAAATACAAACTGCTGCTAAAATTATACTTCCATAAATATCTTTTCATGAACCTCATACAATTTGTGAAAGGTTTTATGATAGTATAAATATAATACCAACAATAATAACTACAAGAACGGCGAGATAAGTGAACAATATTAGGGTAATATCTTTGAGATATCCCTTTATGTTGAACTATATATTTGTTAATCATATATTTAGTTCTTAGTGGATTAAAAGCAGTTCTTCATCAAATGGACATATTGAGATCACTTCCTATTTAGAAACAAATATGAATCTAGATGTACTTAAAATTATAAATAAATTATAAATATAAATATTCATGGACATTTCACAGAACGTCCTCTGGTCCCAAGCTAAGCTTTATATGCTCGTGTTATGGGTACCAAAATACGGATAGAATACATATACTACTTTTCTTTTGTAAATACATACCTACTTATAATACATAGTAAACACCCAGACGCAGTACAAACATTTGTATGACAATTAAAAGTATCACACAAATATTTGTCCTGACCGAGAATCGAACCCGAGACCTCGTGAACGGCAGTCCGTTATATGAACCACTAGACCACGAGGCCCGAATTATACGAGAATTATAACGCTAAAGAGTTTGTTTGTTTGTTTCAACACGCTAATCTCACGAATCTCTGGTCTGATTTGAAAATTTCTCTCAGTGTTGGATAGTACATTTACTAGAAATACTATATAATATCACGTTGCGATCAATAGGAGCGACTTCGCAGTGAAAAATGTTGCAAAAACGAGATTTTTTTTTTAATCCCACGCGTAATAATTCGCGTGCCACATCTAGTGCTAAATATTTTGGAGCCCGCGCGAGTCCAGCACTACTTACATTAACAATAAATACATTTTTGTAGGAAGAAGGAAAATACAATTATTGCAATTTTAACTACCTACTACATATCAGAATCCATCGATCTAAATCAATTTCTCTCAGTAAAATTTTTGTTGCACCAAATGTTTATATTTTAAACACTAATCATTTTCGTTATTTCGCTAAAAGTATAGCAACATCATAATTCATTTTAATAGCCAAATTTTTTTATTATTCCGTTTATAAATATCCTATATAGTGAATATGAATGTACAAATCTGTTGCCCTAGAAGTTTTAGTATATTTTTACTGTTCCAATAACAGTTGGTTCCTAAAGAATATGACCTTACACCCTCAGCAAATAAATTTCATACTTTTCGTTTGCGTCCCCAGTAAGAATAGTTTTGCGTAACACACAATATTCAGTTCACTACATGTGAAATTAAGACTAACGGCGAAGAAAACACGAAGTTTATTAGCCAAGCTTACGTTGTTACTTACTGACCTGTTTATGTAAGCTTCTATATCCTTTCTTTCACGTTTGTTCTTGTTCCTCGAAGTATACGGTTTGCTCATGTACGCAGTTTGTTTTTTTTTGTAACTAAGTAAAAGAAAATCAAGAAATAGTTTGGCGCAACTTGCCTTTATAACCCTTTAGCCTTACTTATGTGACGTTCTTTTCAGAATGTTGTATAAGTATTGTCTAACTAGAACGTATAAGTTTCGAAATAAAACATACATTTTGTAAATAATAAGTGTTATTTATATAATATTTTATATTCTAATTATAACTTACAGTTAGATCCAATGGGAATATTATTTGAGAATACTACAAATTGACAATTGATGGGTTAAATTTTTAACGAAATACATAAATATCATTTCGTATTGTCGTGACGGTGATATACTCGTATATAGCATTAAATTTATAAGTAATATAACTTTCATTCTGTAGAATGAAATTTATACTTTGCTTACGAGCAATAACTTTTAATATTATCATCATAAGTTAGGTAATGTGACAAAGCATTCAGCTTCCCAATTATTATTTATCGATTTAAGCTTGGCAAATAAAACCATAAGAAATTATTACACTAACATTTCACCGTTATCTACTACGTAAATACCACCAGTGATACTTCGTGCCCGATCGCTTGATAGATAAAGAATCAGGTCAGCGATCTCTTCGCTTTGCGCCATTTTACGAAGTGGATACCACTCACTACGATGTTTATATAGTCCCGAAACTTGTTCTTTACTAAATCCTGCTGCTTCTGCGAATGGCGTCTCTGTACCACCAGGATTCACTGAATTCACTCGTACTCCAGAACGACCCAACTCAAGAGCCAAACACTTCGTAAATTGGTCTAGAGCGGCTTTCGACATACAATAAGGCAAAAAATCTACGTCTTTGATAGGTCGTAACGCTGCCACACTTGATACATTAACGATGTTGCCTTTTGTCTTAACAATATGAGGTGTAGCCAAACTCGTAAGAAGATAAGCGGCACGCACATTAGTAGCCATAACTCGGTCATACGGTTCCACCCCGTCAAGAATACTTCCGCGAATGCCAATTCCAGCATTATTGACAAGAACATCTATTTGGCCAAAAGTCTCCACAGTTTCGTCTACTATATTTTTCACATCTTCATCATGAGATAATTCAGCTTTGATGATGAGCGGCTTTATACCTTTTGCGTTTTCACATTGTTTTGCAATTTTCTTCAAAGATTCTTCATTTCTTCCAACTAAGACAACTTTGGCAGACTGTTCGGCGTACAACAAGGCGGCAGCTGCTCCAATACCGGAACTCGCTCCAGTGATCACTACAACTTTGTTGGTAAAGTCCATCGTCGCTCGCGTTTCAATTTACACTAACCAGTTTATGTTTTTATCATTGAATTTTAAACACACAAACAACAACAATCAGTATGACCTTAATATCTTTTTTATCTGTTACCGTTCTATTTAGAATGTTGATGACCTAGATTTATTAGATTTTGTGTACAATTTAAAAAAAAAAAATTAAAAAAAGTTAAAATTTTGTAAATATTTTCTTCATAATTATGTCTGTTTTACTAAAACCCAAAAATGGGTGTTTATCTAAAGTTCATCATCATCCTCATTGATGAGTGCAAAGTTAAGTGAAATGGGTAGTTGCATGTTCTTTATCTAATATATAAAATTCACGTGTCACAGTGTTAGTTACCGTACTCCTCCGAAACGGCTCGACCGATTTTCCTAAAATTTTGTGTACATATCCGCTAGGTCTGAGAATCGGCCGACATCTATTTTTCAAACTTTTTTTTTTGGTATGGCAAAACTACGTTTGCCGTGACAGCTAGTTTACTTATAAAATTAACGCCCAATAATATTTATATATAAATAAATATCTTGCTTATAATATGTACATGGTATTTTAATATTTATGTTTAGTTATTAATTTGCAAAATTCTGTTTTAATCACAAGTATTTTTTTTCTAGTTACATATTAATATCTGTTACAAATAAATTGTTTTGATTATTTGATTTGATTAAGTCTGTGGATGCGGTAATGTTGTAATGTTTGTATTAAGGGCCTGCATAAATATTATCGTCGACATGTACCTATTAACACAGCTAGTAGGCATAGAAAATGAAGAATTAGGGATATTTTTTTTGTTTACTCAAAATCTTCTAAATATATTTTAATTGCGGTTTACGTGTTTCTATATATTCTATACTTCTATATCTTGTTTCATTAGTTATTATGCGATAATAGACCGACAAATGAAAAAAATAAAAGTTAGAGAGGTTAGGTTAGGCTAAGATTTTCTATCGAGAAAACTTTTTGATCCTAGATTATACATTGAAAAAACATATACTTAAAAATTAGAGCTCTAGCCATTCAATCTAAAGAAAAATGAAAACTTCGTACGTAGAAAAATGCACGAAGCTATTTTGGTATCATCTTAAAGGCAGTGTAATCGGATATCAAGTGTCCCATTTTATTTTTAACAAAATTGTATAGTGATAGGATACATAATATATTTTAATTTTCTTTATAAAGTTACTTTTATAGATTTTCTAGTGTTATAATAGTACTTACGAGGATGTCGTGTATGTGTGGATGTCCGTGGCGTCACACGCAGGGTCCATTTGAAAACCAGCGCTAGGTCCTTGTGACCTAGCATAATGCTGAAATGGACACCTGGTTGCTGTCGCTTGAAAGCATGTGTTTTTTGTTATGTAATTTTTAATGTTAATGTTCTCTAACGCAGCAATAAATATCTCTTTCTTTTTTTTTTTCTTTCATTTAGTTATTTATTTATTTACAATATTCGTAACATCTACAGAATTTTAATGGTTTCTCTCTATAAACTTATGAGCATATAATGTGAATTCCGCCAAGCTGAAATGACAAATGTCAATATGTTGTGTTGCTATTTTGTTGAGAATAGGCAACGCAAGACACAAGGGGGAATACTTTAATAAATTGGTTCTTACTGTAGGTAGGTACATCTAGTACAGGGAAAGGACGACGTATGCCTCGGTCTGTGTTTGGTGCACACAACCGTAGCTCCGCTAAAACTTCTGGGTGGTGAACCCAACCACGCAATATCCTAAAGAAGTATCTAACTAAGGCTACATTTCTCCTTACTGAGAGTCTGCTGTACCCAACCATACCAATAACAAATAAACTAGGATACATCAGAGGATAGAATGGATATACTCCAAACTCCTTAAGATATAAAAATCTGGTAAATTTGTTTTGTATCTTTTCTAACATGAGGTTGTACTTTGCTTCATGTGGGTTCCAAATGATGGCACTAGTTTCGAGACGACTACGAACCAATGCATTATACATTATTTTCACAGCCGACGTGCTCGGCAGATCTTTACATTGCCTCAAGATAAAACCCAGACTTCTGAAAGACTTCTTACAAATGTTTGTAATATGCTTACGGAATGTAAGGTCAGACACCATTTCTACACCTAGATCCTTCACATGAGTAGAGGTATATCTACATCATTTATTTTGTAAGAGTGATGGAGTGGTTCACGCGCTCGGCTGTAACTAATTAATGAACATTTAGAGATGTTAAAACTTAATTTATTAGTGGTGCTCCACTCAACCACCCTGTTAATGTCTCTTTGGAGACTCGCACAATCTGATGGATCCTCGACCGATACGAATAACTTGAGGTCGTCAGCAAAGAGTAGACATCTGGACTCTATTACCGTCGCCGGAAGGTCATTAATCATTAGAATAAACTCCAAAGGGCCAAGATTCGAACCCTGACTCACGCCCGAGAACGTAAAGTAGGACTCTGATACACATCCTAAATACTCCACGTATTGTTTTCTTTCGCTGAGGTAGCTAGCAAAGAACTTTAGGAGATGTGGCATGAAGCCTAGGGCTGCAAATTTAGTTAAAAGTACCTCATTATCCATAGTATCAAACGCCTTCTTATAGTCGAAATACGCGACATCTATTTGACCACCAGCGTTGATGACAGGTGTCGAAAAAGTCATAAAAGACATAAGATTACTTTCCACACTTCGTCCCGGGCGGAATCCGTGCTGATGATTAGCTAATTGACAACTTATTTGCCTATGTATCACATCCTACTTAATATTACAAATGTGAATGTTTGTGCGTATGTTAGGATGGTTGTTACTCTTTCACGCAAAAACTACTGAATGGTTTTTAATGAAACTTTACAATAATGTAGATTATACATCAAAATGACACATACCTAGGCTACAATTTATAAAAAGACTGTGTGAATTGTATAGTAGTGAAGCGTCAGTGAAAATATTGCAAAAACGGGGAGAATTGTCTAAATTATGGGTACGAAGT
This sequence comes from Orgyia antiqua, assembly GCA_916999025.1. NCBI lineage: Eukaryota > Metazoa > Arthropoda > Insecta > Lepidoptera > Erebidae > Orgyia > Orgyia antiqua. Next base: position 7,762,963 of record OU779869.1, read on the forward strand.
ACCGGGTAACAGCTAGTAAATGTTAATTGGATACATAACAGATTTAATTACAACATAGACGTACAAAATATGCACACACCAAACTTAGCATACCTACCACCAAACGTTCCTGTCCATCACACACAATCATGCCAATCACAATTTTTTTTTGTAGCCTGTCATTTTTTGTCATTACAGCCCGAATAAATAATGTGAAAAAATTAATCACGAGGGCTATATTTTGATTTATAGTTGCTTATTTATTTTGTACCGTTCATTTATATTTATGCATTTTTTGACACAAAAATCCATCTCGTAAATCTCCTTCTTCAGGTAAAATGGAACAACATTTTGAAATAATAAAACAAGGATTTCAAAACGCCATTAACTATACACGGTTCCTTTAATCCATTCGTTCTGACTTGTCCCTCGCATCGAGGGCAAACTACGTAATGTTGGTATAGAAGCATACCGTTTACATGAATGATTATTTCGAGATAGTCACGTCCGATTTCGGCCTCTAAATTTTAGGATGGTAGGGTTCCTTTTGTATAATAGAACTCTGAGAGCATTGTGAAGTTTATCTGTGCAGACCGCGTGGAAAGCATTGTCCAGGACCGTTAGCGTATGTAAACACAAAGGTTCCCTATTTTCGGATATACCCATAGTAAATATGGATCTGATTTGTTCAAATAATAGGAATTATTTTATTTCACTTACCTTTTATTCATATTTTGACCTAAGTTATTAATTCATTCATCATTATGCATAATTTGAATTGAAACTTTAAGCCTTTTCGTGATGAAAATAGCCAGTAAAATTAGTAATATTTTTAAATTCGTAGATTATAGACTGTGTGCCTTAAGATATATCTAACAACATTTACAGTACTTTTTTAAAGTCCAATACATCTTCACAAATCATTCATGTTTTTGCACTCCGTTATGTCATAGTTTACGCTGTTGAGAGTCATCTTAACTCAAAATACTTAGATCAAACTTATACGTACCTACATAAGTTTGACCTAAAATGTGAAGTTGAATTAAAAAAAAAAAGCTAAGCGAAACGGACTCAAAAAAGCAGGGCGATTATCTACCATTGACCAACAAAAAACTAAATCTACATTTGCCACGCATAAAAATAACAAAATATATCTATTTAATGTTTTATTCAAGCAATTTTTCGCTTAATGTGTTTCTAACCTGTAATTAATGAAGAGTTTAATACGCAACATTACAGCCGGTGCTGCTTCGCTAATTTGTACTGATTACTCGTTAATCCAGCGTTAAAATTTAACATCTATCGGATCGTGTAACGTTTAAATATCTCAAGAACGTATTTTATTTTCTATACAGTGCTTTATACGCAATAATTTTATCTTAATTTTTTCTACACATTTAAAGAAGGAACGTATTTTAAAAGTTTTCAATCACGTCCATTTTTTAAAAGTAAACATAAATGCATCTCTCTCATTTCTCGACTCATTTGCATAAATAAAACTACTTTTTACGGATTTAGACGCGTATATTTGCTAGCTCAATCTCACCCGTGACCATGGTGACTGCAAAGTCTCCGAAACGTCGGGCTAAAATTAAAACAAATATACGCGTCTAAATCCGTAAAAAGTAGTTTTATTTAAACATAAATTATTTTGAGTACTCCTAAAATATTAGTTTTTTAAAGTAAAAAGTTTGTCCGTGTGGTGGCGGATTAAGAATACAAGTGTCACCACCCCATCTCCTCCCAAGGGTGCTGTAAAAGTCAGCTAAGGTAATAACCTCTGTGAGAGACGGAAAACTCGAAAAGATACCCTGTGCCAACACGCCTTTTCAGCGCGGCACAGTAGACCATAATCCCTCCAAAGTGGAGGAGGCCTGTGCCCAATAGTGGGACGTAAATGGGCTGGAGAGAGAGAATGTAAAAACCTGACAATAGTCACAATTGAACATTCGATTGGTTAGAAAGGGTATTTACATTTATTTTTTCTTAGCGTAGTAGAAACTAAAAGAAATTATTTGACACACGGTAAAACTTTACCGGTATTACGGGTCTCAGGTTTACCGGCTGCCGTTCACGAAGTGCGGTACCATAACACAAGCAAACAAGGTTACCTGGTCCCAGAAGGCGTTGTGTGCAATGTCCATGAATATTTTATTTATTTGGGATTAAAATACAATTATCGGAACATAAAATCAATGTTTAACCATTTAATACTTAGGCTGTTTATTAGTAAAAAACACATAAAATGAATGTATAAATTACAAAAACTGTCACACGCATCACGAATATTACTAAAAGATCCTGTCATCTCATTATTGTAGGCCCATACTCTCGGGAATATGTTATAGTAAAATTATTCTCAAGCTGTTTTATTTTAATAAAATATATGAGTGACATTACATATTAAATATCCTTGCGTTAAAATAATTTCTTTTTCTGATATAAAAACTCCATCTCATTAATATTCTCATTTATCTGAGTATTGGACAACATTTTGAAACAATATAATAAGGGTTTTATCTCTATTAACTATGCACAGTTTCGCTAATCCATTTAGCCTGACATGCCTCTCGTATCGAGGGTTAACTACATAATATCGATATAGAAACTACAATTTACATTAATGATTATTCAGGCTTAAAGATAGTCACGTCCGATTGGGACCTTCAAAATTTTGGCATATAAGATTCTTTTGAATAATAAAACATTTAGAACTTTGCAAAATTTGATTCTCATACGCGATGCTTGGAAGATATCTATTGTAATGTACACAACTACCGACATCGGTTATATTATTTAAGGGTTAAGATATCATATATACCTATTCGTTTAAATTAGAGCTAGAAAACATATTTAGGAAAAAGTATTTAACATTATTAGATAAGATTATGATACTAACACTTTAAAACCCTTGGTTAAAAGATTACCCTTTGAGCTAAGAAAACTCAGTGGGAGGCAGCACCCGTAGGTTGGTCTTTTATCATCAATCTTAAACCGCGCCGAGTTACTTTATTTAGCTTATATGCAATTCTTACTAGATCTAACTCAACATTTATTATTTAAATAAATATCATGTAATAATTACATTATAATTCTTGTTCAGCAAAAAGATTGTGATCTCGTAATAAGTTACTAGCTTATTCCTGTGGTTTATATATTATTACTAGCTGTCCCGGCAAACGTTGTTTTGCCATACTAAAAAAAAACCTTTGAAAAATGGATGTTGGCCGATTCTCAGACCTACTGAATATGCATGTAAAATTTCATAAAAATCGGTCAAGCCGTTTCGGAGGAGTACGGTAACTAACACTGTGACACGTGAATTTTATATATTAGATATATATACATATATAAGCTGTGTGTTATTCCGATCCGATAAGCATTTCCAAAATTTCGTAAAAATCTATGCAGTAGTTTTGTGCGTGAAAGACTAACAACACCGTTACATCCAAACATACATTTGTACAAACTGTTACGTTTATTTCATGCTATTATAATTTTATTCCGTCTTATATCAAAACATTGCCCTTGGTACTTTCAATACTTTAGCTATACATTTTTATTTATAATACATAAATTATCTGAAACATGTGTAATGGCTAGAATCCTAACACCAAAAGTCTATACAATATCGTTTTCATTATGTTGTTTTTATCTAAAAAGCAATGATCGTAATCAGATTGAAAATATAAAAAACTGTATCAATAAAAACTATTAAGTACAAAGCAAACTAAGTAATTTACTTTTTGTGCAGACAAAATACACCTTCCGGTTTTGTGAATGAAATCGAGTTATTTCTTCGAGACTTCTTTATTTGTTGCAATGCTTGTTAACATTATTTATTAAACGCAAAGGGATTTTTAATATATACATAGTTACTAAGATAACTTTGATCGTTAACTTTGCGTGTATTTATTTGGCTCTATGTAGCCCTGTATTTGTTCAATATGTGGCTTGTTTTCGTAGTTTCATTTAATTCAAACGTAGCTTTCTAGCCTTGGTTCTTAGTTCAATTCTTTTGAAGGCATTTAAGTAGTTTTCTAAAAATCATTATTAGAAACGTGTATAAACAATCGTACACTTTCTGATATACCTACCCAAAGGTTATTAACGTATCTTTTTATAATTATTTGTTAGAATAAAAACTAAAAACCATGCTTAAACATCCTGATTATTTTTAAATTATTGCATTTCATATAAATCCGACTACTGCAAATGAGTAAAAATCGCTATAAAAGATTCCGTTACATAGATTAATACATTGATAGATACGTATTAAACTAATAAAAGCGTGATAAAAAGACATTAATTTAATTGTACCAAACACAATTCAATGACCTAACTATAAAAATTGCGATAGGTAAATAAATATTGTTGAAATCAAACGTTTGTCTGAATATCTGCAATGTTTAGATTCGATAGACACGCATGTTCATTTAGTAGAAAAATAAATCCGTGTTTTATTAGTTTATGCTACACGACAAATACAGTTTCCAGTTGAATTTGTTGACAGCAAGCAAATATTATTACGTGAAAACTAATCGGTGAATGTAATTTAATTGTGTATCAAAATGCATGAGCGGTCGGAAATAATACATTCACATAAATCCCTATGTGTTGAATTTATGAATTAATAACAACTATCAACCAATAGCTTTGTAGGAATGTTTTAAAAATGCATATGTCACTAGATCATTTCTTCTCACAGGGTGCTGTAAACACCGTGTAAAAACCACCGTGTAATTACGTACAAGCAGATAACATGTTCTACAAGAGACGACAAAACTAATCTTTTGTACGCACACGCTTGGTCAAAAGGAGGCTAGCACCTAGGGTTATCCATCCAGTGTTCTCCTGATTTTCCCTAGTTTGGAGAAAGCCCTGGCGGTTTTTAAAAAATATCTAGGCGAAACCATTACGAAGTTTAATGCGAAAATTCCAAAATAAAATCCGGTATCCCCGGATATAACCGTATTTCTTAGAAATGTCTAGCGTTTTTGTCATTTTTATCCAACATCGCCGATTTAGGTAAAAGCGCTGCCTACGTCTCATAGAAAGCAGCTTAGTAGTCAAGAACAAGGATCGTTTTAGTCAACATATTTTAATATAATACCCCATAAATTATTATTACATGACCATCATACGTTAAAGCATTAGCGTGTATGCAATATTCATGTGTAAATTTACTCTGTAGAGAGTAAAAGCTTTTAGTAAACATGTTACTTTCCTAACGATGGCCTTGGTAGTTATCAGCCTGTATTTTATTTATACACACAGTCAACGAAAAAAATCAAATTATAGATTTTTGAAGCATTCTTTACAATACATGCGTTCATTGTCTACATCTGACATATTATTGTTTTTATTGTCACATACTGTCCGTGTCCTGATTAAGAATACAATATGATATTACCCCATTTCCTTCCCAGGGTGCTGTAAAAGCCAGCTAAAGGATATTACACAGAAAAAAAAACCCTGTGCGTGTGGTCAGTGCGGCACAGTAAGCCATTATCATTCCCGAGGTAGAGGAGGTCTGTGTCCAACAGCGGATCGTTAATGGGCTGGAAAGAAAGAGATTGTCTGCATTTGTATCTACCAATTAATATACCTATCTATGAATTTGTGTATCTATGTATTAATATTAATCTTTAAACAAGACAGAAGGAGCGTCCGATCGTCGCATTGTTACTCCAACAGGCATGCCGAAGCGGCATACCCTTCGTGAGTATGTCTTAGTCGCATAATGGCTAGTAACGTGTCAAGACCTGTCGTGTGAGTTTCGTTTATGATGTAATTATGCCCTCTTGTGTTGTTCCCACGTGTAAAAATGCTTCTGGTTCTATTAAGAAGCAGGAGGCGATCACATTTCATCGGTAAGTAACGAATAATCATATACAACGTGTTGCAGAAAGGCGTAGTTATAATTTAAAGTTGCATTAGATAGGCCTTAAATATTATAAATATTACAGTTACACATAGAAAAATACAGTTGGTAAGTTTTTTTTTGTTTATTGCCTACTAATAAATAACTACCAGAAACGCATCAATTATGAGATGTTTACGGTTTATTGATTGCGATTGAACCTTACGATAAAAGATGACCTCATAGTAGTGTTGTATTTAAAGAAGATCGATTAATTTAATAAATTAATTAAACTTTTATGAACACATAAAAACCATAATATAACTAGTATTTGTAATTTCATCCATGCCTAGTGCCTAGTCACCGGCCATGTGTAACGATGGTCAAATATGACTTCACCTTTCTGAAACACGTTGTATATTAATATAATAGAAATTATTTTAATTGGACTCGCCCACGTACGTATTGGGCGAACCCAATCTTAATGTGTTGCCACTTTTTGGTAAAGCATTCTCCCTTGTTTATAATTTGTGCACAAGCTATCGTTGCCACCTATTCACTAACTTTAATGTAGTTTTAATATTTAACCTTTGAATAGGTATGTATTAAACATATTAACGTAAATATTTTGACAACTTTTATGTCAAATTTTTATAAATCATAGTTGACTTGCTTTTAAAATTTGGTTCACAAAAAGTATTGATTTCATGAAAAAATATTGTTTTTGTAATTGGTATTTTTATTGCATGGATTTTTTAACCGACTACAAAAAAGGGGGAGGTTCTCAATTCGTCTGTTTTTTTTAATGTTATTTGTTACCTTTCGAATCACTATATATTAAAATAAAACTCTATAAAATCCAATACGTAATTTTGAAGATATAAACTCACAAAGAACATACATACAAAATAAATAAATAAATATTCATGGACTTTTCACACAACGTCCTGTGGTCCCAAGCTAAGCTTATATGCTTGTGTTATGGGTACCAGAATACGGATAGAATACATATACTACTTTTTTTTTTGTAAATACATAATACTTATAATACATAAAATAATAACTTTATTAATTTTATATTAAGTAAAGAAAAAAAATGTTACATTTTCCCTAAAAGCGAGAATTAGTAGGAAATGACTCGAGAGCTAGCAATATTGCGCGGAGGTGAAGCGTGTCCCCGCGCTTCGTTTAGGGACACACTCCGATGCATTCAAATATTGCCGAGCGCTCCTTCTGTATTATTTTTAAACGTAATTTTTACCCCCTTAAATACTCGTAGGTAGTACATTTAATTAATAAATCTTGCAATTATGCGATAGATGTTAATGCAATTATTCAAGAACAATTAGGGGTTCTCAGGGTCAGGAAACTAATAATTAAAATTGCTTTAGTTTTTATGCTCATTACCTTATACACTCTCTGAAATTGTAGTAAATCATGTTTAAGTTCTAGAAGTTTTAGCTTTTCAATAAAATTAATATCTACAATAAAATCTCACATTATAACATACGAAATTCAATTAAAAACAATACATTTTAATAATTTCCAACAAACTAAAAGTAGTTATATTAAATTCCTTTTCAAAACCTGTTACGTTGTCGTGATGATATTCCTAGATGGCTTCCAACTAACAGTGAAATGCAATGGAATGTGAAATTGAACCTCAAACTTTGTATTTTGTTAGAAGTTCTCACGGGGAATACTGTTCATCTCACAATAACATACATAATATGTACCTAGAAACATATTGTTCATGAATAAATTGCGTTAGTATTAGATTTTCTCAACGGATCTAGGGAATGTACAGGTATTATATTAGTTTTTGTTATATCCAATGAAAGGTATATTTTAATAAAAATATTTGTGTTGTAATATCATATCACTCACGTTACAGAAAATTTATTTTCTATCTTTTTTCATGTTCGTAAATATAAACGAAAATGGTTCGATATACGTAAATTCATATAACTTTTAAACCACTGAACTAAAGTGGATAAAACCTTTTTTTTGTTCATTTCTATAATATCGTGACAAGGTCTGTGAAAATTAAAATAAAGATTTAAAAAAAACATTTATGGCGATTAAAGCATTGATATTATTACTTCTTATAAAAATGTAAGCTATTTTATTTATATGGAGCAAGATTTTTAATTTTTATCACTGAATAAGCATAAGTATTCTAATCTACGCTTATTCTGTAATAAAAAAAAATGGAAGAAAATCAATCAACAGTCTATTGGCTGCGGCTCAAAGCAGATGCAGTTGATACTAAGCATTTAGCTCAATACTTGGCTCTAGTACAACAAGAACGATGTGCCAAAAATTTGTGATTCATGCTTCAATCATGATTTATTATGCAAGCAGTTTTCAAAATCTGTTCTAGGAGAGACCTATAGAGACTATAAAGCGATTCTCCTACGATCTAAACCCAATTTCTTTACTTCATTTACCTTTATACAACTGGTTATACATGCATGTACATGATTTACTCGATTCAGACGCGTATATTTGTTTTAAATTTTGGCCCGACGTTTCGGAGACTTTGCAGTCACCATGGTCACGGGTGAGCATCTGAATCCGTAAAAAGTAGTTTTATTTATACAGATGAGTCGCGCAAGTGTTAGAAAATATTAAAATATAGAGTTACTTACATATTTTTTCAGCTATATAAGAGTATCTACCTTAAGATTACAAATACATACACATGTTATTGAAAACACATTTGATAAAACATGTCAGAGTGATGATGAATCACTTTACGCAAACATTAAATTCGCTTAGTCATGGACATAAGATATTAGAAAAATAAATAGAACCACCAACGCTGTAATATCTTGATACTTGTAGCACAGATAATATAATAAAGACTTGTAGTATATATATGTATAGGCACATCTTCTCTTCCCAATTCAAGTCCCATTGGGCACGTGGCTACTGACCAGGCGGGACGCACACTTAGACATAGGTGCCGATTCTAATGCGCCACCGACTTAACCAAATAAAACTAAAAGTTAGGTTAGGTAAAATCGGTTAACATGGTATCGGTAGCATACGCTTTATTTTCGAGGTTTCCGTCTTCGATGATATATTTTGTTTAATTTGCCTGTAGTTGGCTATTACGGGTATTAATTAACGAGGTACTAAACATCGTTTGTTAGAAAAATTATTATAAGTACCACGTATTTTCAGATAGATTATTAATTAATTTAATAAAGCAGAGCACTATTGTGCATTATTAAATAAATCGATAATTGCTTAATATTACATCATCCTTTTCTCTCTCCAGACCATTAACGTCCCACTGTTGGTCACAGGCCTCCTCTAGGTATATTAGGAGGGACTATGGTCTCCTGTGCCGCGCTGACCAGGCATGTTGGCACAGGGTTTATATTCAAGTATTCAAGTATTGTCACTGTTGTTATTTGTGTACCTATCCCTGAGCTGGCTTTCGCAGCACCCTGGGGAGGAAATGGGGTGGTAACACTTGTATCATCAATTCGTCACCATTTAGACAAATAAATCATACATACAATTATTGCTGGGTAATACGTCAATAAGTGATGTAAAACATCGAAACGACTATAAGTTGACTATAGTATTACTGAAATCGATTCTGATTTATTATTCGTAACATGTAATTACATTTATAATAAATAATAGCACTTCATTTCAATAATAAATAAGAATAAAAATTGGTCAAGTGCGAGTCGGACTCGCGCACGAAGGGTTCCGTACCATTATCTATGCAACATAAGGCAACGTTATTAGCATCGAGCACGAAACGGTAAAAAAATCATGTTTGTAGTATAGGAGCCCCCCTTAAATATTTATTTTATTTTATTTTATGTTTAGTATTTGTTGATATAGCAGCAATAGAAATACATCATCTGTGAAAATTTCAACTGTCTAGCTATCACCGTTCTTGAGATAAAGCCTGGTGACAGACGGACGGACGGACGGACAGCGAAGTCTCAGTAATAGGGTCCCGTTTTTACCCTTTGGGTACGGTACCCTAAAAACAGGTTATTCATCAACAAATTAGGCATAAAATCTAATATTAACGTATGTTTTTACACGTAATAAAACCAAAACGATTGTACTTTCAGAAATGTTTTCAGTAAAATGTCTTCCAATAAATTGCTGCAAAAGTTTAGCTATAAAAGCAAGGACGCTGATCCTCAAAACCGTCAATATTGTACCAAAAAATTCTTAACAAAGGACAGAGGCTTTGTATCGAGACCTGTCTTTGTTTTGACGAACTTTTCTGATCAATAATGACAAATCGTATTTTGTTAAGAGCACCCTACCAGAAAGTTTGACAGCCATCCTTCAAAGTTTTCTTTTGAACGAAAAACATGCAAAAAAACTAGAAGTATAGATTAGTTCGTCATGCGAAATCGATTGCTCAAAAAAGAAAAAGATTAATGTAAATCTTTGGTAGAAGACATAACTGAATACATTTTATAGAATATTTCGTGAGGAGTGTTCTTAAGAGACGCTCGAACTACTAGTATTTTCACCCCTTTACCCATGTGCATGTAATACCTTTTTTCCTTTAAGCGCGTCAGTACTATTTTCCATGCACTATCAACATAAATATCTGTAATACTAAGAAAAAAATCTATAAATAAAATAATGTACATTTGTCGAAATAAATTACAAGTAATTCACTTATTTCCAATAAAATTTTGTACAGCTCTACAAACGATACATCGCGATAAAACTTAAAAAAGTGCAATAAAAATACAAAAGCCCGGTACTACGAACATCCCATCGCAGTCAAAAGTTCTTCAATATATTGTGTCAGAAATATCATAATATCTGTTCTGTCCTATTTCAAGTTTCACAATATTTTACGCCAGCCTCTATAAACGACGAATGCCTTGGTGGCCGCGCACAAAAATATGGAGAGCAATAAAAATGTCAAGTCAGGTCATCAGAATGGAAAGCCGAAGGCGTTTTGTCGCCAGATGTGGCACTGAATCAATGAAAAAGTGTTTTCTTTCGTGGCTCTTATCGGCGATATATCAAGATGCGTCGTCCGTGCGCAAGACGAGGTGAGGGAAACTACGCAACTGTAGTAATAATGGCTGTTGTAATGTTTGCTGACGGAACAAATCCAGAATCGAGCACCTGCTTGCGCTGACATGCGAAAAATGTGTATTCACGATAAATACATATCGTGGATTTATTCACGAACACTTTAATAAAAATGTCGCCCTTTTCACATGAATATAGTAATAGTAAATATTCAATCTAAATCATGCGTTATTGCTCTATTATATGTGATATTTTGTAAAGAGATTTTTCTTGAGTACTAAATACAAATCCACGTCATAACTAACAATTAAGTACAAAGGAAGCAATCACATTGCGAACAATATGCTAGCGAGGCTTAATCTGAATTTACGGAAACAGGTCGCTTCCTATAGCCTATGTTTATTCGTACACAGTACTTTAAAGAGAGCACAATGAGTTCGGAACAGTTTTCATGTCGGAAGTGGCATTACACTGAACATTAGCCTCAACGATAAGGCGCCGGCACAAATTGGTGCCGGCACGCGAACATTGCGATCGCATTAGAAGAAAACTGTGGCATAATCTGGCATTATTATGATTGCGACACCCAGTGCTAGTCACCGCCACCAACCGTTAACGAGCACATCTAACAAGATTGTGCTCGAAATTTGTTGAATTTATTGTAATAAAATAAGAAATTGTTTTAGAGTATTTGTGTTATTGGATTATTGGTATGTAAAACTATTCTTATGGAGGTAATAGGTGTATATACACCTTTTGTTACCGCTGGAACACGAGGCCTGTCATCTTCATGAATATTTGCGAGGTATTATAATATCGTATCTAAATCTTGAACTAATATCACGAAGTAAGCCTATGATCATGGAGTTTACGAGTTGTCTAACAAACAAAAAGACGTGTGGCTTTCGGGGACTGCCGCGGTAAAGCTATTGCATAGTATTTTTTATCAACTTATGCAATTATAATTATTTATTTATTATATTTATGCAAGAATCTAAATACGATAAACTAAAATAAGATTAATAATCCTTATTTACTGATGCTTACATCTGTCCATTATAATTATGATAAAATAGCGATTGTCAATGAAATGTCAATAAAATAAAAAGCGCCGTGTGTTGTATTTTTTAGTTACGCTATCTTTGTTACGGAATTTAAATTTCGAATTTTGTGCATTTATTACTCTCCACGCTCAAGGCCCGCGATAGAAGTTGTGCAATAGCTTAAAAATATGTGCCAATTCTTAAAATAAAATTGCACAAAGACAGTGATTTATGGCGTGATACATTACTTCGTACATTATTCAAATGCAGTTTTGGTGCAGTTACGTACATAGATCGAAGGACTCAATGGATTTATTCAGCCCGTTGTTAATTTATTGCTGGTCGCAAGAGGGCGTTGACTAACAGCTTCCTGTGTAATGAATATCTTACATAGATATAAATCGTATAAAATAGTTTTTGCTAATAAATCTTGTTGCCCAACACATTTTCTAAATTGATTGATTCTTTTATAACGCAAAATTTCAAATAGACATTAAAACATATATTTTTTATAGATTTTTTTTTATTTTAATATTATATTACTCTAGTAGTCATGAATTTTGACAAGGAATGAAAAGCTCGATAAGAATTTAAGTTGAATTGCTTATGCACTAGAAATCTTACATTTCTCTTTAATGGTTTATGTCATAAATTATTAAGTTAGACAATAGTTATAAGACTGTTCTATTTAATATAGTAAAGGCCATTCATTCAAGTGCTAAAACAAAATATAATTAATGTTTACTTCAACAACTAAAGTGTTAACATTTATGTAAGCTCCTATAAGTAATAGGACAAAATGCCGCAGGGTGATTCTTGCCGCTATCAGCAAGTAATCATACAAACGGTACGATAATGACGTCAGAACTTTCCGATATTCTCTTATATTTGCTGACATTAATATCACGTCACGATGTCGATAAACGAAGCAAAGATAAAGCTCTGCACCAGGAAGTAATCAAAGTAATAATAATATTTATGTCACCAACATATGACCCACATTATGGGTATAGAAAGACAAATGGGGGTGATTTAGTTTATTAGAGATATTAATTTTAGTATTAACATAATATTTTCTTTTAAATTTTTGTACAGATCTATTACATACTATACACGTAATACGAAAAGTTTGTACGTTTTAACACCCGAATTTTGCTAGGGTTATACTAACCCTAGCAAAATTCGGCTAGTATTTATTTAAAATTACTGAAAGACCATTACTCAACCTATCAAATGATAAAGATGAGCGAACATAGATACTACTTAACCCTAGAAAAATAATCTTATTTAGATGTATGGAAAAGATAATCATGCGTGAAATGCACGCATGTTTTTTATCGGGTTATATGTTCAGATATATTTATATATTGAATAAAATATCTGTTATTATACATTACTACACTTATACAAATAATAAAAAACTATAATTAATATATTTTATATTTATTTATTTGCACAAAAAATTAACTATATTGAAACCTCTTCAAAACAGTACCAAAAATTATGAATGTTCGTTTTTTCACCATTCAACTACTTTATTACTAAAATAGCCACACCTTTTTATCACAAAAACAGTACGAGGATATTATCGTTAAAAAATAATCATTTTCCTGCCCATATCCCACTGCTGGGACTTAGCAAAACTTGTGGTTTTCTTCCGTGCTTTTTGTCTGCCGTCATATCGGTATTTACTTATTTTTCTATTATTTTCTCTTCCAGATGGTCAATTATTATTTCCTTTGGTCTTCGTCTACTCCTCATTACTTCCAAAGTCATTTGCAAAACACCTATAATAATTTTACCGTTCTTTCATCTGATTACATGACTATATCAAGACAGCTTCTCATTTATAAGTTTCTCTATCACTGACATCACTCTTAGACTATATATTCATTCTTTTTTGGTCTACTCATGTTATACTGTATATACAAAAGTCATAAAAGTTAAAAACAGTAACTCAAATAATATTTAAAGCTAAGATTCCAGCTGTAAATTTCCTGATATACTCTTCTCGCAGGAGATATTGTCTACATTCTTACATTAAACAGCCTTACATTAAATACCTACTTCCCATTGTTGTTTAATTCCGTATTGACATCTATAACAATAAACAATAATAAAAAATAGATTTAAAGCATAAAAATATGACAAATAGCAAAATCATCATATACATTTTAGTCTTAAAAGTCACGTTAAAGATAATCATGTGTACTTTTCACGCATACAGGCGTCATATATCAAAATCGTTAAGACTTACCTCGTGGTTATGTATGTTTTTCGGTAGCTCTTAGCTCCAATAGAAATGTCCTAAACGCTTATGTGCGTTTCTAAACCACCGAAATCCCACTATTTTGAAAGAGACAGCATTTTTTCTAAAGCCGATGCGTGAATTTGACGCAGATTATCTTTCCAGGGTTAAATACTTACACACAAAATTTCTTTCTGTATAGAAAATATCGATCACAAACTTACAAGTCAATTTTGACGTTGGGATACGTGATAACCTTTCAAATATTGAATTACTTTTGACGTGTACTAAGAATAACTTACTTAACAAAATTCTACTTTAATGTCTTAACTCATTAACGATTCAACACACAATATTCAATATTATACAGAAATGTTTGGCAGTTTTATCATATCGACCTCGAAACAAAAGCACTTAGTACTTTCAGATTACTTTATTCCTTTTTATTCTTGTTATATTCCCCGCTTCGTTGAGTTATTACCGATCATTTCGGCTCGAGCACTATTCAAGTGTTTTGTTAGAATCGATTTTGAGTTAGACCTCTTGATCGTTGATTCTTTTTTTGTAATATTTGTATTCTAGAGCACCAACAAGAATATATTTGAATTGTATTTTTTATGATCTACATGTATCTTTAACCTTAAAATTATAGGTCTTCTTCTTCTTCTCTAGCCCATTTACGTCCCACTGTTAGGCACGGGCCTCCTCCACTTTGGGAGGGATTATGGTCTAATGTGCCGCGCTGACCAGGCGCTGGTGTTGGCACAGGGTTTATTTTCGAGTTTTCCGTCTCTCACAGAAGATGTTAGTACACTTTTTCCAAACTGTGTACAATATCCCTTTGCTGACTTTTACAGAATTATAGGTCAAAGTATATCAAATATTCAAGTTTTGTTTATAATATTTTACCTAAAGAGGTCCTGAATTTAAGGCTGGTGGCCCTAAACATAATCTCTAAATAAAACAACTAATTAGTTAATATTTTTATTCATATGGAATTTGTATGATGGTGTGTTCAGTAGTTATACTGAACTAGCTGGATTTTAGAAATCAAACCTTAACAAATTGCGCAAAGTAGCAATCCTCTTAAACCACTCTATTTATTAAAAAACCGCATCAGAATCAGTTGCGTAGTTTTGAAGATATAAGGTCACATAGGGACATAAATACAAAAATGCTGAATTCTGCGTGCAAGGTTTAATGACCAAAATTTTTATAAAAAAATTAATTCGCTTTAAGCAATATTTGTATAATTTTCCAATTTACTGTTTCTA
Organism: Orgyia antiqua; assembly: GCA_916999025.1. Classification (NCBI taxonomy): domain Eukaryota; kingdom Metazoa; phylum Arthropoda; class Insecta; order Lepidoptera; family Erebidae; genus Orgyia; species Orgyia antiqua. The sequence goes on from OU779869.1 coordinate 7,778,410, forward strand.
AACTAAAAACTAAGCGATTAAAAGATAACTTGTTATTAGTATATGCATAACATACGAGTAACTTTTAGTTTAACAACTTGCAACACAGTTATGTTAAAATAAATAATTGGTTATATTTCGTCATGTGTTACTATTAATCTAAAACTTTATGAACGTTAACAAATATTTGTCTCATATTGTAATAAAGCTCCAGTAATACACACATTGGCGAAAACTCATTAACAGAATACAAGGCACAAAACGGCGTAGATCATATTGTACGTACGTGACGTGGTAAAATGTGATCGGGACAATCAAACGTCATTAGGGCAATAGGTCGGCCGTTGTGATGTCACGCGCGGAATGACGATCAATGGCTAAATATTTTCGTTATTGAATAGCCCTCGTGTGTCAATAAAGCTGTATTACGTTCACAAACGTTATTGATAACGACCTTTAAATCTAATATACTAAACGTTCCAAGAATAAACTAGTTGTGACATTTTGGAAAAAGTGTAATATAGGGTGTTTTTAATTGATTAGCATAATGATTAAAGTATGAGTTTTATGTTTCAAGCAGCACCTACATATGAATTGCGAAACCAGAATTATTGTAATTTTCTAGCTAAGGAAATTTTATGGAGCTGCGTTTGGAAATCTACCGTGTATTTATTTATTTATTTATTTTAAACTTCATGCACATACAATTTATACATAGGCGGACTTAATGCCTAAGGCATTCTCTACCAGTCAACCTTTATTTAACCAATAGGCTTAAAAATTATTGTTCTTATCTTATCCGTATGTGATTTTCTAGTTCATATTTTATTCCTACATGGCAGTCTCTCAAACGTCGTGTTAAGAAAATATACATAACTAGCAGTTGCCGGCAACTATTTTCGCGAGAAATTTTGAATAAATTAAACAAAAACACCTCACCTTGAAGCACTTTTAAAAAAGCGCATCAAAATCCGTTCCGTAGTTTTGAAGATTTAAGCTCATATAGAGACATACCTACAAATATAACGACTTTGTTATATAATAGGTAAAGATAGTATATTTTTTTATTAATAATTTATTTATTTACTAGCTGACCCGGCAAACGTTGTTTTGCCATACTAAAAAAAAAGCTTTGAAAAATAGATGTTGGCCGATTCTCAGACCTAGAGGATATGTACACAAAATTTCAGGAAAATCGGTCGAGCCGTTTCGGAGGAGTACGGTAACTAACACTGTGACACGTGAATTTTATATATTAGACTAGCTGTCCCGGCAAACGTTGTTTTGCCTACTAAAAAAAAAGTTTTAAAAATAGATATTGGCCGATTCTCAGACCTACTGAATACGCATGTAAAATTTCATAAAAATCGGTCAAGACGTTTCGGAGGAGTACGGTAACTAACACTGTGACACGGGAATTTTATATATAAGAAGATTTATTTGAAGCAGTGCAAGTTTATTATAACTCATGTATTATGTAAATAAGCCCTAAGTTTGATGGTAACAAAATTTATACAATCCTTTATATAGAATGCTGACCACTGGCTCGGTGTCCAGTCTATATTTCATCTTTTCAACGGTTTATCGCACTCCACGCGCGAAAAAACCCGGACAATTGAGTAAACTCTTCTAAAATATACAAATAAAAGTGTTTCGGGTATAAGGGTGATAGTTGTCAAGATATGAAAGAGTTGCTTTGTTATAAAAAATACAGTTAATGTAGCAAACATAAAATATTACATACCCTATTTTATTTTTTAACCCTCTGCATAAAAAGGGATATTAAAACTGTAATCTGTATACCTATATCCGTGTGTCTATTACGACTAAAAAGTATAAGCTGAATCACTTTTTAGATAAAAAGCTTTTATAATAAAGAAGTATTTTAATATAGTGAATATGTAGCGTCGCACTAACAACCGTCGCACATACGGGTATTTAGACAATCTACGCAGCCAAAATTATTTTATGTTCTAAAATTGCTCGAAAGCGTATATCTAATAAAAAAAAAAATTTCGTAATGTTAACCGACTTAAAAAAGGAGGAGGTTATCGAGCAATGTGTCGGAGTACTGGTGATTTCTTTAAGAATTTCATTCTCATTTATCTTCTAAATTTGATAAATTAAAGTTCTGCATACGATTTAATAAGTATTTACGGGTCACTATTTTTGCTCCCGAGGTACCTTCTGAACCTAACATGAAATCATAGTTGGTTTAGAATGCTATAAACTATGATCATTTTATTTTTATACTAGGTGTGCCCGTGACTTCGTCCGTGTGCAATAGTGATTTCTGGCAGCATTTTTAATTCTTATAAAACTCAAAATAAAGTGTAGAGTGGTAAAGTGGTTAGAGCTTAATCAATCGCCTATTTTCAAGTACATAATAGGTTTTTTTCGGATAAGTAAATACGAAACCTTAAATGTGCTCCTCGCCAGGTTTCAGGCTCAAGGCACTATACCATGGCCCGGTAGAAGGTCAAAGGACAATAGTCAAAAATAAATCTACCCAGCTGCCTTCAAAAGCAGTCAAGATTATAAATGCATTCCCCATGTCCCCATATAAAGAACAAACTTAAAATTGTGTGAGTCTATCTCGCTATTGGAAGGTATTTAGAGCAGAAATGTTTAAACATACTTCGTTGGCTTCATTTATATTTGGTCACCATTGCGTCGAGGAGCCACTTGCTAAGCAAGTCTCTCGTATATCTAACAATAAACAATACCTTTAAATGTTGAGATTGAGCCATCATGGTATGTACACCACAATTCATTCATCGTATCATAAATGACAACAGGATACTCATAGGATAGTATAACAAATATAATGAAATGAAATGAAATGAAATGAAATGAAAAATCATTTAATCACGTAGACACAATTTTTTAGAAAAATTATGTGCTTATGACATGTCCAATTTTTTTCCCTGCCACCGGTTCAGGACGCAATCTGCTGAGAAGAACCGGCGTAAGAAACTCAGCAGAGCTTTTAATCAAATCAATATTTTTAAATTAAATGTCAATTATACTTACAATGCTAATAACTTTACAATATAGAATATGTATTGCTCCAGAGCAACCTACTCCCAAGCTTTATCATCTTTAATATAATCAGAAATTTTATAATACGCCTTTTTACATAATTTAGTTTTAATTAATTTTTTAAATTTAGAATTATTTAATTCTCTTACATCAATAGGGAGTTTATTATAAAATCGTATACAATGACCCATGAAAGAGTTACATATTTTGTGGAGACGGGTTACATGCATCACAAGATTGTGTTTATGCCTTGTATTAACATTATGGTGGTCGCTTTTTTTTGTAAAATTATGAATATTTTTATGAACATACAATAAATTTTCATATATATATTGCGAAGCGACCGTTAAAATATTTATGTCTTTGAATTTCTCCCTTAGAGAATCCCGCGGACCTAGGTTATATATAGCTCTAACAGCGCGTTTCTGGAGCACAAATATCCGATTAATGTCCGCACAGCTTCCCCAAAGAAGAATTCCATAGCACATTACACTGTGAAAATAACTAAAGTAAACCATTCTAGCCGTATCTACATCCGTAAGTCGTCTAATTGTTTTCACCGCATATGCCGCAGAGCTAAGTTTGCCAGACATTTTTTCAATTTGTGGGCCCCACTGTAATTTCGAATCAATAGTGATTCCTAAAAATATAGTTGAATGTACTGGTTCCAATTTCGCACCACTCAAATGTACATTGGTTTCTACTTGGGTAACATTTGGCATGGAGAATTTTATTACTTTTGTTTTCTTAGAGTTTAACAATAAGTTATTAACATTAAACCACTGTACAAGTTTTGAGAGTGCACTGTTTACTTCGTCATAATCACGCATTTGTCTATTAATTTTAAAAGTCAAGGAAGTATCATCAGCAAACAGAACAATCTCTTGATCGTTCCCAACATAGTACGGTAAGTCATTAATATAAGTAAGGAAAAGGAATGGACCGAGAATGGAGCCCTGTGGGACGCCCAATGTAACAGCAGCTCCTGGAGATCGTTTACCGTTAACATCAACTTTCTGAATTCTGTTGTCTAAATAAGAGTTTAAAAGATCGAGTGCTTTATTTCTGATACCATAATGATGTAGTTTCCTAACTAAGGTTTCATGTTGTACACAGTCAAAAGCTTTCGACAAATCGCAAAAAACACCTAACGAATCTTGCGAGTTCTCCCAGGCCGAGAATATACCTTTTAACAGTTCAACCGCTGCATCTGTAGTTGAACATCCTTTCGTAAATTCTAATATTTAATAGTTTTTTTTTTTTAATCTGTCCTTAATATATTGATACATTCAAAAATGTGTATACAATTACATATTCTAAGACAGAAATTGTTTAAAAGTATATTGTAATCTTAATATATATAAACTAGCTGACCCGGCAAACGTTGTTTTGCAATACAAATGTCAGTGGGGCGGGGGAGAGGCTTTTGAAAAATAGATGTTGGCCGATTCTCAGACCTACTGAATATGCATATAAAATTTCATAAAAATCGGTCGAGCCGTTTCGGAGGAGTACGGTAACTAACATTGTGACATGGAAATTTTATATATTAGATCTCGTGTCACAATGTTTGTCCTCAATGGACTCCACTTAACCGATTATAATAAAATTCGCACACCATGTGCAGTTCGATCCAACTTGAGAGATAGGATAGTTTAAATTTGGCTGGACCGATTTTGATGAAATTTTTTGTTGTTGATTTTTACACAGAATTGTATGGCAAAACAACGTTTGCCGGGGCAGCTAGTACTATATAATTACATGCTGTATTAGAATCCATCACTAATGTTTACTAAAATAATATAAATTAATAAAATATTTAACTGCAAAGTTAATGTGAACTTTAAAAAAATACTTTTGGCCGCGTAGATAGCTCAAATACCCGTACGTGCGTCGGGCATGTATAACCAGATGTATGAGTGTGGATAAAGCCAAGGAAGTATGTTTGGATCGTACCAGATGGCGCTCAATAGTCTCTGCCTACCCCCATGGGAAAAAGGCGTGATGTGATGATGATGATGATGATGTAGATATCAACTTGTCTCTCAGACTGTTTATGTTTGTACAATATTTTATTTTACTCGGATCAGTAGTTTTGACTTAGAGCTAGAGATACAGAGACGTATTTACTTTTACATATGATAACGCAAAAATAATACGTAAATAATACGTAATAACGTAAAAACACAATGACTTTTATTCAATAACATAATACTCTTATCTGATAATAAAGAACACAATCTTACTTTCTAAATTAACTTATGTTTGTTATTCTATTCAAGCCAAAAGTATTTCGTCATATATTTGAAAGACCCCCGACATTTACTCACAACCCCGGACATCACAGGGTCACATAAAGATATATAATAAGACTTCAAAGTAACAACCATAAACCGTCATTCTAACCTTTTTCCTTAACGACACATAACTTCAAAGGCATTACGGAAATGCTATAGAGAAACATTTTAATATGACAAAAAAAGTATACACTGTAGATTTTGTTACAATTGTTATTCCAAGGAAAAGTCTTGTTTAAAACTCATTCTAAGAACGTGATCGGTTTTTTATGACTATTTTACACAGTGTGTACTCATATTTGCATAGTATTTGGGCCGTGTATTAGTCAAATAAACAAAAATTCTCTGTATAATATTTGAAACGAATTTTCTATGAAAACACAAAGACAGTATAAACACATTATTTTCGCAATATTTGACGCATGCCGTTCACGCGGTCGCGAGTTCGATAAATCCATACACGGTACAAATATTTGTGTGAAATTTATTTTTGTCACATAAATACTTGTACTGCGTCTGAGCATTTTATATGTATTAGGTATATGTACCTATGTATTTACAAAAGGAAAAATTAAAGACAAAAAAATATTAACCTTCGAAAATCCTATACAATTCTTTTTAAATATTTTGCTAATCCGACTCAATCAAAATCCTTATGTAGATGTAAAATTCTCATAATATTTAAAACATAATTTATTTGTCGTTTCCTTCCAATTGTTAAGACAAATTTTTTCATTGATCGAAGACGAAAATTGGGGAATAATCACAAAGAAAATGTTGAAAATATTGTTACACAAAAGACGTCTAAGTATACCGTATATCTTCATATAAACATAATCTTAACACGACGTACCTTGATATTCTACATAGTTACCGTTCCGTGTAGGCACTCAATGATATACATGAATGGAGTGTCCGGCGGTAGATCTTTTCAACGTTTATCGTATACCACGGCTGAGAGAGCGAGCACAATCGACCAACTTGAATACAGCGCCAGGTAAATGTCAAGCTTTTGTAAATACGCACCTCCGCTCTGAACTGAATTCTTTATCTTAAAAACTATCTATTTAGATCGTCTGCCTTACAGCCTTTATAAGCTACTTAATGATAGCTTTAATAGCACCTAAAATTAAATACATTTAGAATTTTCATTCAAAGATAATCGTAAAAGATAAAAGGCAGGTATATCGTTGGGTCGGTAAATGGGTCATAATATAATGATAGCCATGAGATTGCTGATAGTTGCGATACAATTTCTATACATTTATAAAAACCCAGATGATTTCATAACTTCAATATTCCAAGTTTTCTTCAGGCTTTAATCGTTGTCTTAGGTAAGTAAATTAAGTACTAAGAGATAATTTTATTGCGATCGTAGAGATAATATTGTTATCCTTTTATTTAGCCTTATCCTTTTATTTAGCCTAATTGTATTTTCAGAATTAGAAAATATTTACTCAGAAAGCGTATTATTAAATATTTACTCAGAAAGCGTATTATTAAAACGATTCCTAAATCACAAGAATAAATAAACAATTGTGTAGTTAAAATAAATCTGTAAAGTTATATTTTCAAAACTACCAAACGAATTTTGCGGTTTTTTAAATAGAGTGGATCAAGAGGAAAGTATTTTTGTAAAATGTCCTGACAGATTATTGTTACAGTTTGCTCTCTAAATTCCATGCCTAAGAAGTTGCGGGCAACAGTAGTAATAATTTTATATATATAAAAATTAATCCCTATATCCCTTGGCCATGCCATAACGCGTGAACTATTTCACAATTTTTTTTTGTTATGTTTGTTATTGTCAGGAGAATTCTTAGGACAGACAAAAATTAACAAAATTTAAGAACCCTAATTTAAGAAAACTTAACAACCATACAATTTTATCTTTTTATTTTATTATAATATAAAGTGTTTGTGGCATCAATCTTGAATATCCATGTCTTTCACATGGCTAGTTATATGTCGCCTGTTCCCGTGTCGGAATACCAACAAAACTATTTATATATTACAAGAAAAAAAACTAAGAATATTGTATATCATATATAATTATACCAATTCGAATTACAGGACAACGTCTGTCAGGCCAGCTAGTTAATAATATAACAAAATAACTTCATGCTGTGAATTACGTAGGTGACCAGTAGTGAAGTACATCATTTTCGATACATTTTAACAGTCAACTCAGTTTGCCGTAGCCGCCCGTAGACTAGATAGTGCCTCCGGGGTGATGTGACGTAACCTTATATTTCCTTTCGTTGAGAAATTTGCAAGTGTAATAAAACTATTTTACATTCTTGAGTCTTTTGAGCGATGTTTTGGAAAATATTTGTCAAATATTCGCCTAAATTAGATATACGCATAATAAATATAGTATGATATTCTCAATTAGTCCATTCTCAGCTATCTCTAGTTGTACCATAATATTTTCTAACACTTCTAGAAATTTAATTTCCTGTAATGGTACAACCATTACAGGAAATTAAATTTCTAGTTGTATACCAAAATAAATCTTGGCTTTCGTAATTTGTCCTCTCCGGACGAAAACCTAATAAGTTTATTATTCGTGTGGTGTATAAGTGTTACCTCCACATTTTTCTCAAAAAACAAACACCTTAAAAATAGTTACAAAGGTTACGAGCAAAGGATAAACAAAGAAAACTTCTTTCGTGCGTACATAAGTATACACACACTTTTTGTGTTGAGAAAATCTTTTCATAACCATAAAAAGTTACATATTAATATTTACGTTACATTTACACAAAGACCGAGAGTAGAAAATCATTTTAATAATTGATCCCAGTTGAAATATTCATGAAGTTCCTACTGAAGGTATACCAAGGATAACGCATGAAAAATGTTCTGGTCTCCGCTAATATTTCACATCTGACCATTTTATTTTCTAGCCCGTCAAAATATTTTTTTATCATACAACGAATACGATTTTAGTTTTTGTTTGGAATAAATAATAATCCATGGATTTATTCCAATATAATAAAACAAAATATATGGTGCATATTTTAATATTTAATGTACAAGGTAATACAATTTCCATGATGAAAAACTTAGATGTTTCAGAATTGTTTTTAAGTATAGCTTTGTTTCTATTCTCGGAAATATCTTCCCGTATTGGAATTGTTTAGAATTACTCGATTCTAAACTACTAGTTTTAAAGATAAACTAACATACGAACACACATATAAAAATAAAGATTTGTTTTATAATAAGTTAAGATAATAATATTTTTTTCAATTCCACCATGATAGTTGGTACAAGACGGTGGCGCTATTTGTCTCGTTCAAAAATACAACAATCAGAAAAGTAGGTAACAATTTAGTATGATCACAAAATGTAACTGAAACTACATATAGGTATCGTCATTTAAATTATAGAAAAGGTAAACAATATAACAAAATATAAAGTACTTTGAAGTTTAGTTTACAAAGTGACATAGATATCATTTCATCCATTTCCTAACTCTCAAGTTGCAATAAAGCAGGAAGTGGATTCAAAAACAACATCTCGGTTACCGTCTCTAAGGAAATTTCGTAAGGAAATTCTAATGGCGGCCAGGGTTGTACGTGTCACTGAATAAAATGCTATAGCATTAAGGCAGGTCACTGGGGCATACACTTACTTATATTTATATCTATGCTGAAGATGTTCGTCGATATTAGTCTTAGAGAGCTTTGACCTTCTGTCTAAAACAAACTGTCTTTATTATGTCTTGTCTCCATACACATGGTACTATATAAATAAATATATTGCCATTAGCAGTAAGTAATAGCCTCCAAAATGCAAGTTCAATATTTAATTCAGAAGTTAAAAAGTTATAGTCATAGGTTGACAAAGAAACGAACCAAAATTAACTCTAACAATTTAAAGTAGGTATTTATTTTTGGATGTAACTGGTTCTTCTCCAATGAAATAACTTTTTATAGCATATACTGTATTAACAATATAAATTGTAAATATAATGTTATTTTTAATTATAAAACCTGAAAAGAAGTAAATTAAAATTAAAAAATCTAATATTTTCTAACACTTGCGCGACTCATGTGTTTAAATAAAACTACTTTTTACGGATTTAGACGCGTATATTTGTTTTAAATTTTGGCCCGACGTTTCGGAGACTTTGCAGTCACCATGGTCACGGGTGAGACTTGTTGCACCAAGTTTTGTGCGGGGTTCTTTGAGATTTCATTTGCATCGACGAAAATCTGGAGCCTTTGTTTCCATGCTTTCCATTTTTCCGCATGGTTCTCGCCATTTTGTATCGTGAGAGGCTTCATGTTGGCAATGAATATTTTGTCGGTCATTTTCAGTTTTCTTCTATTTTCTTATATCTTGAAAATTGTTCACCGCTTCTGACACTAACTTTGCAGTCACCCGTGACCATGGTGACTGCAAAGTCTCCGAAACGTCGGGCCAAAATTTAAAACAAATATACGCGTCTAAATCCGTAAAAAGTAGTTTTATTAAAAAATCTATTAAAAAATTCTATTAACTGTAGTAGTATTTTCTAAATTCTCGAGAATATATAAATTTATAATAAATCACTTCTCTTCTCTACTTCTATAAGATATTATCTCATCTCTGTAATGGAATATTCTAACAATAATACAATATAATAGATATACCTCAATAACATAATTTAGTATAGAATATCTAATTTCCATAGCATTAGAAAGCGAAATAAATTACTGTCTGGAAATGACGCGAATGAATAATTAATTTGCGATTTGAATAACAATAGGCTTCATGTTAGAGAGGGACAGACAGACAAGACAATTCTATGTATAGGAGGATAGCCCTCGAGTACCCAGATTCCATGATATAATTAGGCTACGCTTCAATGAATAGATACAAAATCACGATGAGAACGGATTGCTTTATCAATTATCTAGGACTAAGAGGGCTATTATTCAAATATCTGACGCACATATTACAATAGAATTATTCACAGCTCTCTGCTTTGAAAGATTACTTTTTGTTTCAACACGTGTTTACGTATAAAATCGATAACACGAGACAGACTATTACTAGTAGTATGAAAAATATAATTTTATAAGGGAGAGTGAAAACAGCCTTAGTATTATCATACAACCTGAGCAGTTTTGTGGTACACTTTGCGGAAATACTATCACGCCTATTAGATTTGTTAACTACGCAGATATCTTGAACATATACGCGAGCTCTCACAAGGCTTAGCTATTTGCTAGTCATCAAAATATAGTAACACAGCTCCTGTACAAATGTGCTATCATTGTTACCAACTACGACTTGAAGCTCGTTGAGATTCTTACCAATGCAATGTTACATGTAAATGCAAAACTAAATACACCTGTCACTTTTTGTCGTCAAAACTACTAGACAGATTTAATTGAATTTACTATACATTAATCTAGCGCCCAAGATAGAAACCACGCTACTTTTTTATAGAAATAGAATAAAAAATAAAAAAGATTATACTGGTACCAATTCCACGTACACAACTCAACTTAACTAAAAAATGAAAGTTGATAGTGTCAATTTATCTATTACTAGCTGACCAGGCAAACGTTGTTTTGCCATACAAAAAAAAAAGTTTATAAATAGATGTTGGCCGATTCTCAGACCTACTGAATATGCATGTAAAATTTGAGAAGAATCGGTCAAGCCGTTTTGGAGGAGTACGGTAACTAACACTGTGACACGTGAATTTTATATATTAGATTTGCTACTTCTTTGTAGATGCGATGTTAATTAAGATGGTTAGTACTATATAAGAAAGTTTAGTTAAAATTGCCGAATTCGACACTATAAATTATTCGTTTTTAGTAAAGTTCAGTTGTGAATTTAGAATTGGTACCATAGTCCCGAAAAATCAATGAGCAACTTTATTTTTCCTTCGAGTGCTATACCGGTTGTAGCCTCTATGAAAATTGTAACTCCCTATAACTTATACTGTTACAACAATGTAACAATAGTGTATTCAAAATGTACAATATGCACAACCAAGCATAAATTTCTTTGTACCTTGCTTTTAACTGCATCATGTGGGCTATTATACGCACAAGTCACATAACAAACATCTGTGTATTTTGGATTCCGTTCAAACCGGAACAGATATACTGGAGAAGCCAAATAGTTATCTTATAAGTTTGAAAGTTTTTGAATTTAATACACTAAAAATTGTGAGTTTAAATAGTAAAATTCCATTACAGTACATCTCTTACAATCTCTTACAATAGCACAATGAAATTAAACATATACGTTATTCTGATACAAACTCTCTTTAAAATCTATTAATAGTACGAGCGTAGATAACTAACGTGTGGTGATGGATTAAGAATACAAGTGTCACCACCCCATCTCCTCCCAAGGGTGCTGTAAAAGTCAGCTAAGATAACATCCTCTGTGAGAGACGGAAAACTCGAAAATAACCCTGTGCCAACATGCCTGGTCAGCGCGGCACAGTAGTCCATAATCCCTCCCAAAGTGGAGGAGGCCCGTGCCCAACAGTGGGACGTAAATGGGCTGGAGAAGAAGATAACTAACAAACACAGTTACATCATTATCTCCGTCTTCCTGTTCTTTTCATGACAGAACAGGCCAAATTTTTTTTTTAATTTTTCATGATCTCTATTCTTCTGGTAGACGTGTGTCCTGTGTTCATTATCCTGCTTCGTCATCTATGCATAAAATATGCTTTAGTCTTTCTCGGTACATAGTAACGTCTACGTTCATTCGGAGAACAGTCCTACCAACATTAGAACTTACACACATAAAATATTATAAGAATTTTCAATGTTAATTTAAATTAAAACATTTTCTTATATTATACCAGGCTGTAATTTGAACTGAATACCGCGTAACAAGCACAATTATAACACGCTTCATTTGCCGAGATTAACACATAGTACAATACATTCTAAATAAACTTTGAAGGATACACAAAGCACTTTATTATTGTAACAAGATACAAGCATTAAATATTAAAAGCTCACGCAATATGTAGAGGCACAGGTGTCACCGAAATTCATGTTATGTTTGTATTGCTAATGGCAGTTACGCACTTGGAGGAAATGAGGAGGCCGAACGTTAAGCCGCGTTTACCTTGAATATTGTATTATCAGCTCTCTACGTAATTATATTTTATTATACGAATAAGGAGTATACTATACATACTCGCAGATTAACTAATATCTTAAGATGTTCAACAAAATGTTGACTTGAAAACATATAAATAGCATTTATGAAATTAGGTTGATGTCAGAATTTCTGCCAAATGAATTGCTAGACATGGCTAGTATTCATTAGTAGGTAGGTACTAAGTCAACTGTAGTACGCTGATCAAGCATATTGGCATATCATTTAAGTTTTCAGTCTTTAGTAGAACTTATTTACTACGTGCTTAAATCATCCTCCACTGTAGCCCTAGTCAGAAATGAGACCACCACATTCAGTGTCACTGAAATAATTTGACAACAGAATTTTTGATCACCTATAAAAGCACGTTTGAAAATTTTGGATATTTTCGGTGCCGTCAAATCTTGATAGGTATTAATAATTAAGATCAATCTGACTACTGGAAGTAATTAGAAATCACTTTCAAATGTGCTTTAATAGTGAGATAAGAACAAAATAGATTGCTGACGCGTTTATAAAGATGCGGAACATCTTGCGAAAATCCTGAATATGTACCTATTGTTCCTAGCTTTTTTTAAGAATGTAATTAATATATTAGTGTTTGTTGTCTTGTATAAACGCCGCAAAAGCACCATTACAATAGATCTAGCGGTTTCATTGACAAAGTTTACAAAGCTTTGTTCACCACCCCACGTAATAAGTATATAGCTTATATTTGACATGTCACTGCTAATGGAAGAAAGTATATTTAGGCTTATTTGAAAACATGACCCAGTTCAAATTTAACAATAGACCCAGATACGATCATTATGTTGGTTTACGATTGATGTATTAACATTTACGATTAAATGTTCTACTAATTCATCACTTACATCCATCCATCAGCCTTCCTTCGTCCACTGTTGGACATAAGACTCCTCACAGAACTTACGTAGCCACTTGAGGACATTCCTTCCCCAACGGTCGTCAGATCGTCGAGGGATGTGGCCAGCTCACTGCCACTTTAGCGCGCCAACCCTTTGAGCTATGTCGTATAAACACATCCTTCTACGGATCTCTGTATTCCGGATCCTATCACGAATAATATAAGGAAACACCGAACCTAGACCTCTCCATAGCACGTTGCGCGGTTCTGGGTTTATTTATGTTGCCAACATTCAGAGACCACGTCCCAGTTCCATAAGTCGAGTTCGAACTTATGGATTTCCATAATGGTTACATAATAGGCACAAATTCATTATATTATTCATTTTGCCTTATAGTTAATTACAGTAGTGAATTTAGTAAAATATCTCTTTCTCTCTCTATTTTAACAAAGAATAATTACATATAATATTTTATTAGTCTTTGTTAAAATAGATCTCTGTCAAATCAAATTCGATAGGTAAGAATTGCGCTTTGGCAAAATTTTTCGTATCAAAACAATAATATAAATAGTTTCTATATTTAAAATTTATTATATATTTATTATTAACCGGTTTTTAAGGTTCTTTGGTTTGGTATTACCGGTAGTTCACAGTGGCAAAACGCTCGGAAAAATACCGGACGTGGTATTATTGCTGGACCTGAGATAATATGGATAGCTTCATATAACATGGACTGAACAACACTACCCCTCCTGGCAGTTTTACCAGCTCGGCAAATTTGGCCGTTTGGCGTAGTGTGAAACCGGCCTTACATTGACAGTAGCAAGAAAATAAATCAATAAGCCCCACTTTATAATTATTTTATTATTACAACCGCTAATAAAATAACACTCAGCTCATTTAACATTATAAATTAGGCACTTTTTGCGATAATTTTCACTATTTTGCGATGAATATGCGCTAATGTGTCAATTGACCCTCACTAAACTGTATTATTTTTTTAGCAACACACAATAATAATAATATATTGATTGAAAAAGGAAACTAAAAGAAACTTATCTCAATAAATAAATGCATTTGACTTCTTTTTAGGGTTCCTTATCAAAAGGTAAAACAGAATCTTATCACGGAGACCTCGCCGTCTGTCCGTTCGTCCGTCTGTTACTAGACTGTCAGTCAGCAGATTTTTGACCCGAGTGTTCTTAGACATTTAAAAGAAAGAAAGAAAAAAAATACTACATAGTACGGTCATGAAAAAATTGAAGTAAATATAATAAGTTGACGTAAAAACAGTGGAATTCTAGCAACAGGATCCAGTTTTACCTTTTGTTCCGAAGCCCTACATTAAAAATTACCTACAGTAACTATGTTTAGAAAGAAATACAGAAAGAAAATAATTTTATTTGTAACGATTACATATTTTTACACAAAGAAAGAGTATGCATAACAATATGTAGGTACGCTACAAAGTGGACCCGACTCAGCAATATGCTGACAAAGGAGCGAGCGCTGGTCTTCCGCTGGGCCCTGTTGGTGACGTATTGATTAAATTAAAATAAAATGATTAGTGCACAGGTTTAGACTGTGAGCACAACACACAAATAGAACAAAAAATAAAAATAATTTTTTTTTTAAAAGTAAAATGTATGAAGATACAAGTAGGTATATCGGAAAAAAATATTCAATTTTATAAATGATTCAAATCTGCATCGTAAACCTAATTTATAAACATCACATAGGCAATTTACACGCGCTATAAAATATATACGACCCTCAAATGCAATCGAAAATCTAACTCTAAGCTGGTATTAAAGAAATTCCTATACTATTTCAAGCGTCGTACAAAATACATAAACTTTAACACCCCCTTAAATTCTATTGGGGAAAAAGTCCCTAAACTCTATAAAGTTGAATTATGACTGCTGCGAGGATTTACGTCGAAGAGATTGACTTTATTCGTTAGCCCATTTCCAGTAAGAGCCGCTATTAAAGAGGTATTCTACACAGAATGGTGTTATCAGAATGGGGAGATAAAGTGTTCAAATAGGTCTGTCCACTTATCGCACACTGCCGGGCTGACTCTAAATTAATCTTAGTATTATGTCATAAATGTAGTACAATTCACTTTGCACCTGCGTCTATTGCTTTTAAAATTATTTACTAAATATTTATATTCAGAAGGATTTTTTTACTAAGGAACAAGGGCTAATAATTACAATAAATACATTGGCATGTCGCTGGGTTTGGAATACAAGTGTCACCACCCCATTTCCTCTTATGGGTGCTGATATGCTGTAAGAGCCAGCGAAGGGCAAATATAAGCAGATTACATGTCACATCCTCTGTACGAGACGGAAACTTTGAAGCTGCCAACAGGTCTGGTCAGCATGACATAGCAGACCAAACACTCATGGCTCATGTTCAACATTGGGGCGTTGATGGGCTGGAGAGAGGGGAAAATCAGGAAAATTTATTCAGCGATTATTCTTATTAAAAAAACTTAAAAATATAGATTTAGGTATATTATTTTATATTTTGACTTGCTAAGTTAACGAATTTAATATTAATTAGGTACTTTAATTACGTAGTAGATTTAGAGCGCTTTACACAAATGAAACCGCAAGTAGGTAATATATAACTTACTGTCTGGCAAATATTCAAGAAACCAGCACTATATTATACAAATCTTGATGCTTTATATTACTCAAATGAACAAACGAAGTAACACGAAATGGAGCACGTCCCATAGCAAAGTAAATTGCGTTAGTTTCATATGTACATTATATAAAAAGGGAATTTGGAAGGAAAACTAAAAGCCGACAGCGATAGCCCAAAAGCTTCCAGAGAGCAATCATAGAGAAGGCTTTCGCATACTAAATCATGCAATAAATTATTAGGTATGAAATATTCAAAACGCCTCAACATACGTTCGGGTGTGAAGAACAATGGGGAAAATTTATCTTACTCTATACCCTAGAGATGGAATAAAACCTGTAACTATAGAGCCTTACGTTTAATGCTAATTTATAGTTTAAGCCCCATGGTACCATGTTTAAATGTACCACTTTAAATGTAACTTAACGATATAAATGTTGAAGTTGCGAATAGGGATACATTACAAGTAAGAGTAAGTGAAAATGTTTTAACTGTTATTATTATTTTATTGAAGTAAATTTTTCGTTCATTGGCCTTGTTGCCTTAGAATAGGTACCTATACACTGTATACAGGCTAAATAAATAATATTATTAATGATCATTTTACTCAACGTCTTCTGGTCCCAAGATAAACTTATATGCTTGTGTTATGGGATCCAGAATCGAAATGGGCAATCAATGTTAGTATTTTAGGACATAATAGTTACCTAATGGTCCTAGGTCCATAGCAAAAAACTAAATTGCAAATTTGAATAACGAAACTAAAAATATTGCATGTAGGATTCCTTACCATTCCGTATGATCTATGAAAATTTCAAGTGTCGAGCATTCAAGTGTCATCATAGAATTATTATACATCCACAGTTTGGCAAGTAAGAGTAACGTATGAACGGACAGATAGAGAAATCATAATGATAAGATCCCATCATATTCTTTAGGTACGGAACTCCAGAAATAATCCTGTACGGAACCCTGTGATCATACCCAATACACAATATTCACATTCATTTTTAATTGATTAGTTTACTGGCGTCGAGGTAGTGCTCCATGCGCGTTAAGTCTCAATTATTGAATCATTGACTCACCGAATCAAATAAAGTGCAGGTGAATTTACTTTTTTGATTTCTACAATTTGCTCGCATTTTCGTAGCAGACTGATGCTTTTGCCCGACTATCAAGGAAGAGTTATGTTTTTCGTGCGTATTATGTATGTAGGTATATATAATTGTTTTATTACCTCTAATTTTGCAAATGGATGAACAGATTTAAAAAAAGTTACCGGCGATTCATCTCAAAAAATCATTATGGGAATAATTTAAGGGAATTTTTGCCGTCTTTTAACTTATTTCATCGATTTATATACCTCGTTAATAATAGACACTCCGGTACTATTTAGTGAGAGTACAAACTAATTCTAATAATTAAAACCTTCCCTAAATCAGCAGCTTTTATAATGAGTTAAAATAGATTTTGACATAAATGAAATCATAGCTGAACTATTTGTTTTTTTAAATGAGTTTTGCAATAGATACTAGATATTATATAATATTAAATTTAACTACTTACTTATGAACATTGAGAGGCTGGAAGTCTAGAAAGAAAAAACGTGCTGCGCCGAACCCAAGTAGCTTACTACTACTAATTGACATTGCACAAACATTAGTTTTTGGTATCGTATTTATTTTTGATATTAGTAGAAATAGTTTTTAGTATCAATTGTTAATTGATGTAAATTTTGCTTTTGTTTTCAGTATCGATTTTAGTATTAATTTCAGTTCATCTTTCAGTTTTTATTTTGGATTTAATTTCAAATGGGCAAAAGCTAGTATTACAATAAAATTGTAAACATATTCAGTAATAATTCCAGTACTAATAGCAAGGGTCGATCACCGATGCCTTTGTGTACCGAATAAATTGAATTCTAATTTTCAATTTCAATAACAATGGTTCGCGAAGATTCAAACGTTGATAAAATAAGCGTGATTCTCATTGTGATTTCATAAATATAAACACGAGCTTTGCTTTAGATACGATCGGCGAGATCTTTTTAAGGAGTTTCGATTAAAGACACGAGTGTTAACTGAGCTTCATTATCATTTATACTGATTCACATTAAATAAAAGTTGAATTATTTATTTCCTTATCCTCCTTAATTATTTATACTTAGCGTTATTCGCCATAGCATTCACTTTTGAAACGGATAAACATCTTACGTTTTAAAAGAGCTTGTTAAATGTATTGTATTGTTTAGATAAAAACCATTCCAGATAAATTAAAACATTCGACCAACGTGTAAAAATAGGTTCTATAAAAATCTGGGCAACTACCGTTTGGATAATTACAATCCGTAATTAGTAAAATTTTAAGGCATACGATTTTTTTTTTAAGAGCTTTGTCAAGCATAAGCTGTCTCAGATGTTGTATACTTAAAAAATATCAGCCATTGGATAATCAGATAATCTTGACTGAACTGCAAAAGTATTATCTATTTATTTCATAACCAGGTAGGTTACCGTAACATTATTAATATTTAATACCTAGTCATGTGCATTTCCATCATTCCAACGTGACAATAATAACATTTCCTTAAATTTGTCATCATGTCTATAGTTGTAAAAAAATCTATATTTTGAGCTTTACACTATTTACCTACATATTTTCTTTCTCATTTCTCTTTCAGTCCTATCGGGCCATGGTGGTGCCTTGAGCCTTACAATGACCCGCCAATAAACTATTTATAGGTAGATGTTTTATTAATACATATAACTTATTTTTGATATATTAAATTACACAAACATTTCTGGTAATCATAGAATTTTGGTGCTACCGTCATAATGGAAGAAAATTTAATTATAAGACGGAAATGATACGAAAATGGGTAAGACATGATAATTGTGCTTGGCAAATAAACCTATTAGGGTGGGCGTCACACATAGAATAACGAATGGATCAAATATTACATTTATATCATTGTATCATATTTCTTCATAAGAATTATGAAGGCTGCCACCTACGTTAAAGCAGCGTTGGTAGCAATAGGAACTGTATTATTGGTTTAGTGGGTTTAGTATGACCACAAACTGCAGATCTTTAGACAAATTTTTCAATCTAAAAAGTATTTATTTATTTTATGCTATGATTAGTATTTTACACAATTTAATGTAGTGTTTATTTTTCTTACTATTATTACTATAGATTAGATATTACAAATTGTTGACAAAATACGACGAAACAGGACAATCGGGTACTAAATATCTCAGTTTTGTTAGGTATTAGAATCTAAAAACAACTGTTATTATGAACAAATATCCGTTCACTACTTAAATGGAATTCTTTTAGTTGATTTTATACAAATTATTTTTGAAAAGTCTCTTTATTACAAATACACAAACATACTTTACAAAATATAGTCAATATTTTGAGTTCAAGCAATTCAAACACGTAAAATTTTATGTGGTATTACAATTAGGTGTTACATGTTAACAAAAGGTACATAATAATAATAATAAATAATAAATATTCATGGACATTTCATACAACGTCCTCTGGTCCCAAAGTAAGCTATATTTCTATGCTTGTATTATGGGAACCAGATACGGATAGACTACATATAATACTTTTCTTTTGTAAATAATGAAACCCTGTAAGGGCACAGCAAAATTTTTAGATTAATATAAGTATGCAATATACAAATTATACAACTATCAGCTACATATCTGTGCTACATGTATATTATAAGACTTAAAATAACATTTGATTTCACTTAAAGGTTTGTGCATACAAGACTTACAAGTTTACAATTTATTTATTTAGGTCAATTTAATGTAAAATATGTCAATTTAAATCATTTTATTCAAAGTCATCTCAAATACAAATTAAATATTATCCAATACACAAAAATACACAAAACACATAAACATCTAATTGGGCTGATTTCTGTTTTTACTCTCTGTTCGACTTATGATTAATTCGTCAAAACAATATAGATTTTATTATTTATCATCACAGAATTGTTCCAAGGTATAATAACATTTCTGATTTAAATAGGCAATGAGACGCTTTTTTAAAATTTAGCAATAAAATTGTGTCAATGGTATTTACCGGGTAATATTTGGCACCTTAAAACTAGACTAAAATTTCAGAGAATATAAGAATTTTAAAACTCTACAACATGTAGTCTTAGAAAAATATAGTAACTTAGTTTATTCCTTTTATTTATGCAGAGATTGTCATCTTTGTCTCATATAAACGTATAGTAATTTGTATTTTACATTTGATTCTAGTCAGTAAAAGAATGTATATTGTTCGAACTTTTTATTTCTAAAATAATAATTATTAATGCTTAAACAAAAGAGAAGTGGACACTGCCATTACCTAGCGACAAAATGTTATAATTACAAGTTTTTGAATGCTTGTATTACATGTACCTATTATTTTTGTATGTATATCCCTATGTTAGCTTACATCTTCAAAACTACGCAACTAATTTAGATGCGGTTTTTTAATAGATAGAGTGGTTCAAAAAGATAATTTTTATATAACTTGTTAAGGTCTTGTTTTTTAAATTTCAGACTTACGAAGTTGCAGGCAATATCTGTAAACAATAAACTATAAATCAGCCTGTTTTCAGTCATTATGCATTTCATTATTTTTGTTTAAATATTGTAACATGTGGATAAAAATTTATTGATTGTGATCAAAATAGAACAATCAATATGGTACAATATCGGTTTCAGAAGTTTCCTAGTGGGACAAAATGCAACAATCTTTCAAAGTGTTGATCGGCCGCATAAAACAATCTAAATGGCTTTTTTACTGCCTTAAACGGATATTGCTTATTTGGTCATAGTCAACCTTAAAGGTTCAGAAAAGCATTTTGTTATACAAACTGTACTTGTAAAGAGTAGAATCTCTTATTATTTTGCAACGTATACCCAAAATATTGTTAACAAAATTTTCTACAAATTCTCAACTCGAACTTAGGTTTATAAGAAAACTAGCTGACCCTGCAGACGTTGTTTTGCCATACTAAAAAAAAAAGTTTGAAAAATAGATGTTGGCCGATTCTCAGACCTACTGAATATGTATGCAAAATTTGAGAAGAATCGGTCAAGCCGTTTCGGAGGAGTACGGTAACTGACACTGTGACACGTGAATTTTATATATTAAATGATGGAATTAACCTTATGCTATATATTAAAAGAAAGTGTATTTTTTACCATAGGCTTAATAAATAAGACACAAGCCTTAAAGAAGGCCTATTGGAAAACAATATTCTATATAACTTAATGACGCAGCAATGAGCAATTGCAATAGCAATGATCTAGTCTACACCAAAATTATAAAGCTGAAGAGTTTGTTCGTTTGTTTGAACGCGCTAATATCAGAAACCTCTGGTCCGATTTGAAAAATTCTTTCAATGTTGGATAGTACATTTATCGAGGAAGGCTACATTACAGCACGCTGCGACCAATAGAAGCGAAACAGCAATGAACAATGTTTTAAAAACGGTCAAAGTTTCTAAATTCCACGCGTACGAAGTCGCGGGCAACTGCTAGTTCATCAATAAAAAGGAAAGTCACCTTCGTATTTACAACGTATTCTAATTAGCACATTTATTTTACAATCCATATGATTATAAAAATAAATATTAATCGTTTCTTAAGCAGTTGTAACTACGTAGGACGCCGTTAAGTATTTGGAGGTCAAAAATAAATCTATTGATCTCTGATATTTTAGCTGCTATTTATTTATTTGTTGTATTAATACAATTCTAATAACGCTTTATTAAGACGAGAGACTATCCAAAACCTCTCACAGGTCGACGACTCATCAAGACGAAGATAGAACAACTTATGTAATAAATTGTAATTAAGAAATTCGTCTAGCAACAATTTGTAAAGCCTTGTTGAAACTTTTTAATGGCTGTTCTTATTTTAAGCGTTTTATCTATGCTCACATAAGTTTCGTATGTATTTGCATTGTTTTTGTTTATATCTGTTGAGTTTTAATTACAAGTAAGATTAAAATAGGTATATCAAGAATGTTGTTATTAAGTTTTGATGGCGCAGCAGTTAAAATGAAAATATCTAATCAGATTTATTATATTTAAATTATTAATTGAATATAATTTAGATGACTTGTGTACCCATGAAGAGGTAAACATACGAATATGTTTTTATATTTTTCTGCAATTTTGCACCAGTTAATAAAAACATAAGTAAAATAACAAAAAATAATTAAAAGTATTCATCTATTTTAGTTACATATTTTAAAAAATAAGTAGTAAATTTTACTTTAACTTATTATAGAACGAAGTCGTCATTTTTATATGTATGTCCCTATGTGAGCTTACTACGCAACGGATTTTGATGCGGTTTTTTTGGAATAAATACACTCAAGAAGATGGCTTTTTGTAAAATTTGGTTTTTGTAACAGTTAGTAATTAATAAATTGCAAGAAAATTACAAAGTTGAAAAATAAACGATGCAGAAATAAGTACTAAGTACGCAACCCCTTTGTAATTATAAACAACCAAATCACACAAACGGAACCATTTTCATTAAAATTGTTTCTTCTAATTTCCTAAGTTTGACATTCTCGCCAGTTTTAGGCTTGGTCGTAAGAACATCGGTCCCCGGGTGAAAGCGGGTTCTCGGGGGGTGAAGGGTGTACAGTGGTTCAGCGAGGCAATAAGTGCCCCCTTCTATTTCACCGGCACTTTAACTCGGGTGCACTGATTTGATAACGCCGTTTGTTTCAAGTGCCACTCGCGACGACCATCATTTCAAGACCTTTTTTTTAAAAATGGAATAGATCCACAGACTATATCAAATATTTTTTTATAATTAATCAATTGTATGAAGTAAGGCTGTGACCAATAGTCTGTGCTTATAACTATGGAAAAGGAATATAAACGTAAACGTTACATATTATGTAATTGGTAAATGTATGCAAATCTATAGGCTTATATATGATACCATCCTCCTAGAAAAAGTATCGCTCTGAAATTATACATAATAGTTATAATTTAATTAGAAATTACATACAACGGCGTATTCAGTTTTATGTACGTAATACTAATATAGTAGAAGAGTCTGTATATTACAACAGGCGTTTCAATTAAAAAAACTCGTGAAACAGTTTACTTACTTGCTACAATTGCTTCATAAAAATTCATTGGAAAACAGAAACAACAAAATACAATGTAGGTACCTTGATTATCGTTTTCACTTTTTATATAGTTGTATATTTAAAGTAAAGTTTAATAGAAAATAAGATAATTGAAGCGTAAAAAGGGAAGTTAAAACTTAAAATTGTTTGTAATATCATTTATGAAAGTTTTATCAGATTACTTTTTTCTTTAAGAAAATCTGTTACTTTTATTTTTATTTGTTAGCTATTTGAATAACGGAGTTATTTAAAAACAATATTATGAGGATAAAATTAAAATTTGATTCTTCTTTTAAACTTTTTTTTTCATAAATTTTCCTGCGTTTAAAGGTACTGTAGATATAAAATTATAGACTAAAACATTTTAAGAGATTTGCATGAAAACGCCGCATACTGAATTTCTTAACTTTTTTTTTCTTTTTTTTTAATTGACAGGTGTGTGTTTCACACACCTGATAGGTTCAGCTAGTATAAGATTTTCACAATTCCGTAAAAATGTATCTGTAAATAATTCAACGGTAAAAACATAACCTACTTTTAGGCAATGTTTATACAGCAGAGTATGAAATTCTTTTGTAACTGACCCAATAACACAACTTGCTAGTAGACATATTATTAACATAATTGAGCACTCCATTAACTATCGATATATTATCGACTTTAAGGCCGTTTAATGTTCTGATAATTATATTAGCCAATAGATATATGTACTACCAGACCTAGGTATACGTAATGAGTAAGTAATCTAATACGATACTAGGCCCCAATATAAATGAATATTATAGTAGATATTGTCTCTGACTCTTTATTTTATTTAGTTTTCTTTTTCTTTCTTTATATATACGGAACTCCTTAACTTTAATTAAGTTGGCACAATTTTCGAATGGTTTTGAGTCTGCAGTTATCACTTAATCTCTTAAGAACCCTGGAGAAAAAGTCGGTTGATGATTAGTATTCTTTGTAATAGCTAAAGCCCGTTCCAATGTAGAAATTTGGTTAGTTTAGACCCGGGAGAAAGAAAATATAATCATAATATTATTATTGTAGCGATTAATTATCTAATCTATATTGAAAACTAACGTATCTTTTGCCTCGCATCTATTAAAGAACAAATTCTTTATTATTATCCACCAATGACGGCGGCCCTCGTGGTCTAGTTCATATAACGGACTACCGCATGCCGTTTGACGTGCCGTTATGTATTCCATACGTATTCTGGTACAGAATACGGATATAATCTAGTACCCAGACCACAAGCATATAAGCTGAGCTTGGGACCAAAATACGTTGTGTGAAATTTCCATGAATATTTATTTATTGCATTTCACTTGGTCTCCTAGACAAAGTTAACACCTACCTGTATTCCAACATCTTAACAATACGAGTATATTATAATATTATCTAACACTTGCGCGACTCAATTGTTTAAATAAAACTACTTTTTACGGATTTTAACAATAATTATTTAATTACGCAAAAAAGTAAAACGTGTAGGTACGTTATTATTTGACAAGCTACACGTTTATAAAATAGTAAACAATATCCATTGTACATTAATGTCAATGAGTCTTGTTGCGTGTGGCTAATTGTTGGGTACTGTACCGCCCGCCCTAGGGCGCTATACGAAATATATGGCCGTTTTTGTATCCGTTGGTACAACGAATGCATTTGCAACTGTCCACGGCTTATTGAGTTATAGGGTAATGTGATCGCGTGTATTTACGCATGTTTAAGTAAATATGCAATGGAAATAGGAAACGTGTAAAATAACAACAATAGTAAGCTGTATAAAGTGTTGTTTTTGAATTCGAACAACGTAGGAAGAGCAGTCAACCGCGCTATGAAGAAAGTGCTATTCTCAAATTCCGTTAAATGTGTCTGTGAGTACTGATATCCTATACTTTTGCCATAAACGTTTTAAACAAAAAGATACTTGTGAAACACTACCGGTTTTTACGAATAAATCCAAACAGTGTACCTATTGCTTCCAAACACCAACGAGGAATTTACATAAAATATTATAATATAAACTCTTAAATGCTAGAAGGCCAGAGTTTAAAAGGATTTCAAAGCAAAATTTAATCTACCTCGGTAAGTTGCCCTACACCTAAATGCCGTAAGTGGGTCGACCCGGTTGTGGTTTATATGAAAATATTTATAAGGCTTAACATAAAAAGTACTCTTACGAATACTTGGGTTTTCCAAGTAAGTGCTATCTCTCTTCTCAGTAATACGAAAGACAGGGACAACAACATCTTTCGCATGTAAATATGCGTAATTAAAAGGGATAAACCTAGTTTACCACAAAGTTTAAAACCTTTTCCTGTGAATAAGTTTTAATCCTTATTGAGTTGGTAATACGTGTGTGGAGTGAATCCCTTTTTGAATTTATCTTGCGGCGAAAACTCGATGGCCTATATCCTGCGGTAGGGCGTGTTTTCATTTCGGATTTACTCGAAGTTGGTGCCAAATCCGAGCAGCTGCGCCATTCCTACAGGATATTTTCTTTTCCTCCTTCAACATGCGATCTTGACGACTGGCTTTTGTGATTTAAAAAGATTTTCACAAGCAAAACCGCTTACCGTTACCTCCATATGCTTGTATCGCTTCTATAAGCGATAACTTATAGTATTTATGTACCTATAACTCTATGTATTCTGTATAAATGTAATTACGTTTCAATCAAGTGATGAGCCATTGAGTTTTAGTAAATTAAGCAATAGAGCTTATTTAAGACTCTTATTTTAGTAAAGGGTAACTAAAATACATTTTATCTTTATTTATTATATACTACACGATTTAATCATCATGTATGACCAGATGTATGAGTGTGGATGAAGCCAAGGAAGTGTGCTTCGATCGTGGCAGATGGCGCTCTATAGTCTCTGCCTACCCCCATGGGAAAAAGGCGTGATGTTATGATGATGATGATGATGATGATGATTTTATCCACCAAAAAGTCTATATTGAAAACAATTTGTAAATGAAATAGATTTTGTCTAGAAGTTAGAATAAATTGGTCTTTTTTTCTTTTCGAGTAAAAATAAAACTGTTCAGTCTTAAAGCTGTATGTTTGAGATATTTTTCAGCAAAATGCAGGATAGTTTTCGAAAAAAGAATGTACTAAATAAATACTTAATCAATTCTATGTAAGGAATCTAATTTACATATTCTACAGATTTCTTTAATCTTTGTCTAATATTGGAAGTACTATACTTCTATCTCTCTCCAGCCCGTTTACGTCCCACTGTTGGGCACGGGCCTCCTCCACTTTGAAGGGGTTACGGTCTACTGTACCGCGCTGACCAGACGTATTGGCACAGGGTTTATTTTAGAGTTTTCCGTCTCTCACAGAGGATGTTATCTGTGTGCAATAATCCCTTAGCTGACTTTTACAGCACCCTTGGGAGGAAATGGGGTGGTGACACTTGTATTCTTAATCCGTCACCACACGGAAGGTGCTACTTCTATAGCTATAGCTTATTATCTTATAACAATCACTACTTCATAAAATAAACAGCAGGATATTCAATTTCATTTACTTGTATCGGAATACATAAATTATATTACCGAAAATCTGAATAGCAAGTTAAGAACGTTAAGAAAAGCACCCAATATTTTTTCCACAGTTTCTAGATTGAGATCTTATATTCATTCTTTTGTGTATAAACCGATAGGCTACAGGAAAGTATTCCTATATTGGAAGGCTTCCAGTGTAAATCTTTACAACGCCTTCTGACAGTATCTTGAATAAAAATCTTATATCATGATTACATTTGCGTATTGGATATTTGTAGCACCGGTACTGAATTTCATGTGGAATGGGTAAAATGTTTATATTACATACTTTATATATTAAGTATATTAAATAAAATATCTTCTGCTTTTGACGTTGCTATGTCTTTATTGTTTTCAGGTTTAAAATTTATTCAATAAATACCTTTGGTAAGGTGTAGTATCCACATTTTAAGGTCACGGCTTTTAACATGCAGGATTATCATTAGCCTTTTATTTTAACATATATGATCTTTGAAACAAAAAGTTTCAAGTCCAACGGCCTACTTATAAATAAACAAGTATAGTTAAAATGATTTGTAGTGAGTATTTTTTGTAACCAGGCGGCTTAGTTTTTTGAATTGGCTACGAACTACGCTATAAACCCCGCCAAAATACATCAGGTTTTTGGTAATTCAACAATCATAAAGCCCATATCAAGTATCAATGCAATTTTTATGCAAAAATCAGTAATGAGGGGTGTGACTATTACTTTAAATGTTCTTTGGCGTCGTTATCATTTTTGAACGCTCCATATAAGTGGGTAATGATCCTATTCGCTTCTACCGTCACTCATTTCCAATCTCTGCGTCAAGAAATTTCCATACAGAAAGGTAAATATTGTCAACGCATATATAAATATAGCCATAAACACATGGCATATAATAGGGAAGATAATATCGTAAATGTCACTATCGATAAACCGGCATCGCGATGATGTGAATATCATGAAATATTTTGAAATTCAATTGCGGGTAGTTTTGAAAAGCTAGACACTACCAAAGCATGACGGTAGACGCTTATTATTTCAGTCTTGGTTACAGTTGATGCACTTCGGTTGAAACCCCAGGTATTTTTATTACCCAAGTCTCAAGTACGTAATTTAGGGATTTTTACTAACTATAGGAATTTTAAGTAGCTAGTCTGCAGAAGTAGTTCTAGTTATGCTTCTGTGCAGTTTAATTAAGATGAAGTTTACAATGACTTATTTATGTAAATAGGGTGACATTATCTTTTACTTCATGGGGTTACTAGAATATTTTTCATAACAAGTTTTGTTTATCAAGTTTTTCTATATATTTATAAATATTTAAATAAGTATCTCGGAGAAAGTATGAAAATTAAGCTGGTGATTAATAACTTGAGAAGAGACTTGACAAAAGCATATCTGGGATTAAATAGGATAAATAAATAAAGGATGAAAGCAAAGTTGCAATAAAATTTGAAAATAAATGGCTACGAGGCAGAAAACAAACCTAGTTAATAAACGCGTTTAAACACGTAACAACCTCAATAATTAGGAAAAGGAACCGGAAATGATAAATGATGATTTAGAGACAGATTGCAGCATGTTTGTTTATCTGCTACGAGTTGACAATTAGAGAAACAAAACATTTCCCTGTACCTTATTTATCTTGTTTTACAATGATTTTAAAGCATAGATCATCTCCAATAGATATAGCATTACGAGTTTTATGTTAACGACTAAACGCACCGCCGCCGCGCCGTTGGAGGAAGCTCTCAGTTACGGGGTAAAGAAGCATTTTCAGTGGTCTTATAGGTAGCAAAATCATATGCCGATTTCATATGCATTCTTATGCGAAAACAGCGCGAATAGCTATTTAAATCTAATAAACTCCATCCCATTTAGTCAAAAAAAAATATATTATCTAATATATAAAATTCACGTGTCACAGTGTTAGTTACCGTACTCCTCCGAAACGGCTTGACCGATTTTTATGAAATTTTACATGCACTTTCAGTAGGTCTGAGAATCGGCCAACATCTATTTTTCCATTTTTTTTTTTTTTTAGTATGGCAAAACAACGTTTGCCGGGACAGCTAGTATACGTATAAAATGTCTGATGTTCCATATTTCTATACAGGACAGGTACATTTTTCAACATGTTTGTAGGAGTATTAGTCCGTCAATAAAAAGAAATCATTCAGGATAGAGTTCTCGCAACAAGCATCCTCACATCCATCCATACACACATGCAAATATCCATGAATTCTTACAAAATGTCGTGTTTATAATATTAGTAGGATTATTAATTTTACATCGCAGCTAATAACGTTAACTTCTGTCGGCTTCTTGAACGGGAGGTCAATTAAAATCGGCCGCACAGACTTGAATAAGGTTTTGATGTCAGCTTTCCACTTCTTCTTGTATCAATATTGTCTCATGATGCTGTTCATCTTTGCTATCATCATTTGACGGGCCTCGTGGTCTAGTGGTTCATATAACGGACTGCCGTTCACGAGGTCTCGGGTTCGATTCCCGGTCAGGACAATCATTTGTGTGATGTTTTTAATTGTCATACAAATGTTTGTACTGCGTCTGGGTGTTTACTATGTATTATAAGTACATACTTAGTAAATACATATTTACAAAAGAAAAGTAGTTTATGTATTATATCCGTCTTCTGGTACCCATAACACAAGCATATAAGCTTAGCTTGGGACCAGAGGACGTTGTGTGAAATGTCCATGAAT
This sequence comes from Orgyia antiqua, assembly GCA_916999025.1. Taxonomy (NCBI): domain Eukaryota; kingdom Metazoa; phylum Arthropoda; class Insecta; order Lepidoptera; family Erebidae; genus Orgyia; species Orgyia antiqua. Next base: position 7,807,826 of record OU779869.1, read on the forward strand.
ATTTATTTATCTGAAGTTTTTTATAATACACTATAGGATTGGTGAGTATAATATTTTGAAATAACACAATAAATTATTTACCTAATTTAAATTTTAACTCATGCAACCTATACCCATAGGTTCACTTTAAATTTTGAAAATGTCTTTAGCCGAACTAAAATAGAAAAACAAAGTTACATGATAAGGAATACTGAAAAACTTCATTGACCGTTTTTACTTTTTTTTTATCTAGGTATACTAATATTGAAACCTGAAGAGTTTGTTTGTTTAAACGCGCTAATCTCAGGAACCTCTGGTCCGATTTGAAAAATTCTTTCAGTGTGGCTATATAACATCACGCTGCGACTAATAGGAGAGAAGCAGTAGTGAAAAATGTTACAAAAACGGGGAACATTTTCTAAATTCTACGCGTACGAAGTCGCGGGCAACAGCTAGTTTAAAATATATGTGGACTGTTTCCACAGTGTGCCCTGGTTTCAAATTAGCTTTTTCCTTTATAAGCACATGGTTATAACTAATAGAAGTTATTGTCGATGTGTGAGGCGTAATGGTGTAGGTACTGAAAGGTTTAATACGTCAAATAAACATAACATTACCCTTTATGGATAAACCCCAATGCTACGTAGTATTGTTTTTTTGTAAATTAGCCATTACAACTCTTATTTTACATAAATTGTCACTTAGGACCAAATAATACATCATAGCATATATTATCAGCCATATCACTTACAAGAAAATTCATTTTTAATAATAAATGTGTAACCAAGTGCCTATGTTGTGTGTAGCTTTTGCGTATATATAGTATATAATGTAATAAAGCAATAAAGTTATAAATAAACAATAATAACAGGAAATTACTTATAGTTTAACGAATATTTGAGCAAAACACTCACCGTTATCAATATATTTGTACTTAAGAATTCAGGTACTGCTCAGAATAATATCCACAATATTAGAATCCACTTGAACGAATACAAAAGTGATTACACTGGAAGTATCACTAAAATATCACGATGTTTTTACGATATCTCTTCAATATTTACATTTTTACGTGTATAGTGTAAACGAATTAGAGGTCATATGCGCCCTAAGCACGATTGACGCTACTCGCGGTGTCAATGAGGAGTGTTATTGTAGTAGTCGTATTATGGCGCGGTTTTATTGAAGGAAGGTGAAATGTGTAGCGTATAAGGGCACAAGGTGACGTGACGCGACGCTGACGGCACGGCAGCGACTGGCCGGGGCGGGGGTGCGTCTTGACGTGAATGCCGCTTTTACAGACTGCGCGCCGCCCGCCCGGCTCACAAACCCTACCATGCTTCTACTGGGACGCCGATACAAAATTAATACTTGTTTTGCTAAAAGCGATTTCGATTTGTCGACCTCCGAATTGGGAAAGTTAGAAGGATCTTGTTAGCGATAAAGGGTTCGCTAATCAACACCACATTTTCACATCAACGTTCGTTACTTTAATAAAGCTGTTACAACTCGTTCGCAAGTTTTCCTATTTCGCTTTAAAAGTGAAATAGGCAAACTTGAAACGAATCAACCAGGTCCTCGATGTTTCATCGAAAATTGTTAACTTGTAAGAAAATATTCTTCATCAATATACCGTTGTTAATATTCATTAGGAAGCGTAGGCTTAACTTTTAGTTTAAGCTGAAATATTACAATATTCAAATTTTAGGCAAATTTGTATAAGTATATAACGCAACTAAATTGTTTATATTATAACAGTTTTGTCTGCTTAGTACATAATAAAGCAGCAATTATAAAGCCTTCGCTTCAATCTAAGCTTTGGAAAACATTTCAAATTTAAACATTTAAGTTGCAAAGAGGATTATGGGGTAGGCAAGGGTACTGTAGGGCTGTAGTGTGATGACGGAATCCCTGACTCAGAGTTCAGAAAAGACAAATATTGTCACAAAAGCCTAACATACACGAGCAAGTTTTGAAGGCGGACAGGACAGTGCAAACATAGCGAAAGGGATTCATCGCTCTATAGTTGGATGTAGCTATCTGCCCTCACCTCGGACGTTGACCATTATATTCCCTTTAACTTTGATCAAAATAGTATAGAAGTAAGATGCGCATTTTTACTTATAAAATACAAGTATTTTATAAGTAAAAATGCGCATCTTACTTCTATACTATTTCTATTGGTATCGAATTTTTACTTATATTTGGATTATATCAAGATATAATCCAAATATAAGTAAAAATTCGATACCATAAATCAAGAGTTAAGGTGAACTCGAGATTATCAAGTAATTTGAGCATTATATAGTTATTTTATGTTTTAATAATAAAAGAGCTATCTTTTACGAAGAGTCAATCGACACAAATAAAGTGATATCAACACCGCGCTCGGGGCGTTTTCTGATGACTCTTTCTTTATCTAAACGACGTAATTATGCCAATAATTCTTATTGTTATTGTAGAAAGAAAGTTTATTTTACTTTTTAATGTTCTGACTAAGTGAGATTACAAATTGACAGGCTTTATTATTAACATTTTGTATATAACATAATTACAGAACTAAATTTATGAACGGCATGAGTGCTATGTGTGTGGATGAAGCCAAGAAAGTGTGTTTGAATTGTAGCTGAGGGCGCTCTATATTCTCTGCCTACCTCCATGGGATAAAAAATAATTCGAGGTATAATTAGATAATGGTAATTATGTACTATATTAAGTACTATATAATTATGTACATAAATACTTATTATTATAAATACGAATTTATAATAATACTCCAGGTATTTTTATAACATGTTATTGAACTCTACGCCTTTTCTGTGAGTTTCAGCGGGATTCATTGATAAACATATTTAAGTGTAACTAAATATAAAATTCGTATGAGTATAATATAATACCATACCATAACCTTCACTTAAATGATTAGGTAAGTTATTTTGAACATAATATGAACAAAAATTAGGTACCCACCTACTAAATATTAAATTTGTGATAATTTAATAAATGTTTCTACATTCGAGATAATAGTGCTACGGCTACGGCGTAGCCTCACAATTATAAACATAAATTAAATAATTGCTAAGACATCGTGCCTCTATTTAATTAATAAAACTAGAATTTTAAGATACTACCATTAAATAATGTTTAACTATATATATCTAAGATGCCCAGTTTATAATAAATTTAAAACCTAGTAGCTATATGTCATAGATAGGAAATTTAAAAAAATATACAAAAACATAATAAACATTTCTCTACAAAGCCAAATATAATAAATTCCATCTAAACTGATGTCTGTACATCTGTTGGTATTGAAAATGAGATGTACGATCCGAGGAACGTTTCATCAAGCCGTCCAGTTGACCCGGTTTGCCCGACCAAAGCCACCGCGCGATATAATGCGGTCACAGCTGTTGCCTACAATTGGATTTTTAACTGAGGATTTCTCGGACATTGTGACTGTCTTTACTAGATTTGATGTCGCTTAATTGTAGTTTACTAAGGTTTTAGTTACTGCTTTTAATTCTACATACTTAATTGGCGTTAATAGTCAACTCTATTGATACATAGCTTATTTACATTGCAGAGATGTGTGGTGATACTGGGTGTTTAACAAAAATTGGACTGTAATTTGCTCAATTAAATAATAAATAAATAAATAATAAATATATTCATGGACATTTCACACAACATCCCAAGCTAAGCTTATATGCTTGTGTTATGGATACCAGAATATGGATAGAATACATATACTACTTTTCTTTTGTAAATATATACTTATAATGCATAGAAACACTCAGACGCAGTACAAACATTTGTATGACAATTATAAATATCACACAAATGATTGTCCCGAGCGGGAATCGAACCCGCGACGTCATGATCGGCAGTCCGTTCACTCCGTCCGTCCACTCAACCACGAAGCTCGTCGAATTACTAAAAATAAACGGATTTTGTTCCATAGTAACGTAAACATTAAAGAATTGTTGTGAGTCTAAATTCAACTAAAAGCTCTGGCGATTTTTTATCCATTCATCCATCAGCCTTTCTCTATCCACTGCTAGGCATAGGCCTCCCCGAGAACGTAACAACGCGCGGTCTTCGCGATTTTATGATACAGCAAAACCTTTAAGCTTTCAATGTTAGCTTAATATTAACTGTAGTTAATCAAAGAAACTATTCCCATTAATAAATAAATACAATTAGCTAAGAAAATAAACAACGTCTTCACTAACTAGCACTTAAAAACACAAAGTAAATAGAGATTCTAATCTTAAATTGAAACAAGGAAATTATTTGAACTGGCAACTCATCGGAAACGTGGTGAGTAGTCCGATGGTAGACGCCAAGAAATATTTCAGTTCTTATGATTTGATTATAGAACGTATATAATAGAATCCCTTGTAAAATCCGTCAAAGTAAACTATTTTACATACAATTAAAAATACCATCGCTTGACAATTTTAAGTGCGATTGTTACTTAGCAAGTACTCGCAAAATACACTTCTGTCTAGTACAAAGCGCGTAATTCTACACAAATAATATTGTTTTGAAACTGATAGAGCGTTAGTAACCGCCACTGTACCTAATAGTGCGGTCCTTTCAGTTTATTCAAACGGGCGAAAGGCTAACCCAATCGGTCCGTGTCAGTTCAATATGACGGTAGCAATAATGCGGTCATGCCGCCTTCCTATATGATTAAATTTTCAACGCTTCCTCACCCAACATCATAAAAAATCCACAAGTTTTTAACGCTCAAACGGCATATACATACCAATTTTTTTTTAATCGTCTCTCTTATTTACTTTTTTCTTAACGATGCTACTAAAAAGTGATCTTTTTTTTCATTTATTAAATTCTTGGTTCTCGCCTATTTTAATAAAATAATTTTACAACGTATTTGAACCTGCAGTATATATATTATCAGTATTATCACTTCATTCTTTTAAGAAAATCTTTAATAATAAACCTATTGTTAAAACAACTTGAAGAGAATTTTATTCAGAAAACATTTAATTCGTTCAATCTAAAAACTCTAAAGATATTTTGCCGACATAATCCACTTAAAAATTGTCTGTTACGAATTTTAACCCTTAAACTTTTAGGTGGGCGCTAAGAATTGGCTTTTGTATTTTATTATTATTAAGTAAGACTTTAGTATGAAGGTATGATATAGAGGTGCCGTTGGTACAATTGGCAAAACATTAGCATAACGAGCGCGTCCCAGACCGCTCCTAATGAATGGTCTTGCAATTGAAACAATAGTGGATTAGCGCCGACTCCCTTATCTGGTTATGTAAATGAGCCTTTGGCCGGATCGCTTTGGTTATAGCTGATTCTTTGAAGATGAACGCATATTTATATAACACGTAAATATCAGATCTCAGATCATCGGAAAACCTAACATTGACTGTAGTTACGCATTCGACTAGATTCTTTACTAAAAGACAAAATACGTTTGTAAAAATACAGTAACGAATTGGCTTATATTGCTTACATATGATGAAAGGGAGGTGGTTCTACATCCCATAATATAAAATACCATATAATGTTTCTATTTTTTCTCAACTTTCCGTTATAGCTGCTCCCTTCTTCCTTCTTCTTCTTTATGTGATGACCTATAGTGGATGGGTCACAGATTTTTTACTAAAAAGCCATTCGGTGTTTTCTTTGCATAACACAATAATACACATACATACATCCATTCACACATTCGTATAATCTTAAATGTTAATGATAGTGGTAGGATTAGTAAGAACTAACTCCGAACTATATTAATTACTAAAATTTACATTGCATATATTCAAAACAAATTATGTAGTTATATGTCCAAAGTTTTAAATTGTAAAATAGATTAAGCACACCTACAGAATACACACTAGTCTCACATACTTGTCAGTCCATCCCTGTTCTCGCGCACACACGCGCGCGCGTCACTTTAATCGCTCATAGTTCATTTACAAGTAACACATTTACACATTTCACACACAGCTAGCATAGCATAAAATAGGTAGGTAGTTGTTAGTAATGTTCGCTCGTTGTCTTGTATTGCATTATATTAAATTATTGTAAATTTAATTTCATAACTATGGAAGAGGGAGCCTTCCTGGCACAAGTATCTTTATACTTAAAAGGAAGACTGATATGAAAAATGTATAAAAGTTATTGTATATGAAATAAAAATATATTAAATATAAATACATGAAAAAAAATATATTCTTTACTAAATCTTTTACAGTAGAAGCGGCGCGGCTATGGAATGCCTTACCTTTGACGATAAGAAACGCTTAAACCATATCATTCTTCAAAAAACTTGTTAAGGAACACTACTTGTCCCTACCGATAAATTGATATACTTCCATATGAATATTCTATGTATGTATATAATATGTATGTATTGTGTATGTATGTATATGTCAAAATATGTATATAAGTATATATTTATGTAAATGTTATGTATGTATAAGTATTTGTATATTATATCTGCTACTATAGTATATTCACTTATTTTTAGTACACCAAAAGTCGCCTATTCTGCCTCGGTCAAATCCATCTTATGGTTGTCTGGGAGAGATTGCAGCTCGCGATAAGACCGCCCTTTGTACCTATGACATGTCTGTTATGTAAGCTTTATAAATCATTGTGGTATTATTTATTTTTTTTTGTTCTCCGCTTTGCCCTACCGGGCCATGATGGTGCCTTGAGCTTTACCATGACCCGGTAAGGGATGGTCCCGTTAATCGGGGCCCGACCTGATGAGAGGAGCATTGGTCCCCCCTGTCGCGTTTGCTGCGGCGGGTCTCTGGATGCCAACCCGCCGCGCGCGACCACCTCTTAGGGGAGGGCCGCCGGCTATTGCGCGCCGACGACCCCTACCCAGGGCCCTGCGGGGTGCCAAAGTTTCGCCAGCGCGTTCGCGCTCCCGCGGGGCCTCCCTCTTTGCCGCCATCACCTCCCCAGCGAAGGAGGCGACAGCGGCCCAACACTGTTCGCTCTCGGCCATAAGCGAAACGATGGCCGAGAGCGACAAGTCCTCACCCAGCACACCAACTAGTTCGGCGCGCTGGGCATCCCAGGCCGTGCACACGGCGAGGGTGTGCTCCGCCGTGTCCACGGCCCCACTTCTACAATTACGGCACTCGGGATCCGGCTCGATACCAACCAGCTCCCACAGGTACTTGGCGAAACAGCCATGACCCGTAAGGAGCTGAGTGAGATGATACGTCGGATCCCGGTGCCTCGCCTCGACCCAGTCCCTGAGGACCGGGCGGACCGCCTCGGCAAGCCGCCTGCTCGCAGAGGGGTTCTCCAACCTCTCCGCCCATCGTCGGAAGAGATCGTCACGCAATTCACTCCTCCAGCGAACGATCTCTTCCGCGGGGGGCTCTATTGTCTCCTGCCGCATCAGGGCCCTCCGGCGGTAGATCTCCGCTAGGACCTCGCTTGATGAAATCATTGTGGTGTGCAATAAAGAATATTTTGCTTTTTACTTTTAAATATCTATTTAACGATTGATATCATATATGATGATTATACATATATTTACGATTTATCGTTAATTTATTGTAAAGTAAATAAATTAATAAGACATTTCTTAAACATTGTAAAGTCGTTTGTCGCTCTCAAAATATACATTTATTTAAAAAAAATCTCTTTCGATGTAGTTTAATTTAATAATCATTACACACACATCATAACATAACGGAGCTAAGAAAATTATAATTCTAAACGTAACACACCCATACATTACGTTTGTTTTACCATGCAGACCTTTATTAATCTATGCGAAACCGCTTTCTTATCTCGCAATTTTCATCTCAGTTAATTTAGTAGATCGCCTTGTCCATAAAGCTAGCGACCGTAAGGTTTAAAACGGTGTCATTAAAATATAGGGGCATCTTTCTCGTTTGTTTATGGTAATCGACTGGGTAAGTTGCGAAGCTTTGATTTCGAAGCTGACCCGTGCTCGACACGCCCCAGTTTACTTTGGAACATTAACGATGCGACCTTTCACAAAATTCGCTGGTTCCTTAATTTTAACGAACTTTAGTTTTGCCTTTCAAAGCGACCTTAGTATACACTACGTCCCAATTTTCTAGCTTCAGGAAAATTGCATGCACCTCAAAGCTGCACCGACGTAGTTATCGGATCACTTGATCTCGTTAATATCCTGAGCTTAGAGCTCTTCTTCACAATTTTGGCTATAAACGAAATAACGGGGCAAAATGTTTTATGTAAGTGAAATAGGAAAATAAGTATTTGAACAATGAAGGAATGAAGAAGTTAAAATGGAATGTATATTAAAATAAAACAGTTCTTAAGTCCTACAATAATGCTAACAATGATTAAGACTGCGCTGGCAGCTCCTCTTCCACTGAACAATTTGAACTCACTCCAAGTTTTAAACGAATTTCATTGCGAGAAATAAATGTATACGACCATCTGAGCAAACAACTTATACATACAAGTGTCATAATCGTATTTGTTAATTAATTTTTTCTTTAATTATTTAAATATCGAGTTACGCTAAAGTACGGTAATAGCACGAGACCCCTTTTTTTAATAGTAGTGTCACCGTAAATTATGCATTGTTAAACAGGATACAATACAGCAAACACTAACAATTTACTGGTTCTATCAAAAATCAAACGTTAAATATGATAAAATAATTTAAAAATAAAGCCAAAGTTTATTTAAACTACCAATAACTACCAGCGCTATACTAGTAATGCGCGTTAAGCTAATAAGCTTAACGTAACACGTGGAAAATTGCAAGACTTTCAAGCTTATCCACTTTGACTCTACGATTGATAAGAAAAGTATGAAGTTTTCCAATTTATGGGTACCCTCAAGTTACTAACATTAGGTCAATCCCCGATGAATACTTATAGGAAACGTTATTCGCTAGGTAATATACATCTTATCAAGGGGGCGGCGCGCCCGTTGTACCCAAAAGGCGTAAATCTTGCCTTTACGGCCTTACCTGTCGATGGAATAATTTACTACCGGCTTAAAACTTCCTCCCGAAAGGAAATCCCAAACACTTCTCAAGAAATAACTGAATAAGAAATTTTCGATTGCACGCACAATGCGCGTCATGCTTGACAGCGAGGAAATTCAAGCCTAAACCTCCGATAATAGAATAAATAAAACTTGCAAATGTGCGAGATTTTAACGTGAAGATTTTTGTAAAAACGTACTTATTGATTTATTCGTAAAATCACATAGATAGAGACATTAATAACACAATGTAGTTACACTGAATACTCGTGACATCACATGCATTGTTATTCCAGTAACTAGATAACAACACTCGATGTGTAGCTTATATTTTATTGTATAGCTATGAAGTGGACCGTTGGCATCCTGATATCGATGGATATAAGCAATTTGCAAGTAAAATGCGGATGTCGGATGCACAGGCGGGGTTCGCGTCAAGCTCCTATTTTTATACCGTAGAATTTCATACGCGAATATTTCCGTCACAAGTCACTTAATATTCTGAATGTTATATTAAATGCAAGTTTTTAGCTAGCATTGTATAAATCAAAATCTTTGAAACATTGTTAGAATGAGTGTGGCCAATCTATACTTAATATTACAAATATGAAATATTTGTAATGGTATGTATGTAGGTGTAGGGGTAACCTTCGAATGTAATAATCGGATTTTAAAACGATTTTCACTGACAGGAAGCTTTCTGAACATCATATTAAATAAATAAATAAAATAAATAAAGCCTTTATTAACAATCTATTACATTCAAATTCGGTTTTAGGTATAAATTTTGAATAATATAAAAAAAAATAAAGTTGGTTGCGTTAGACACCGGTTTCTCGATTGTCTTGCTTTCCAGCATAGGCCTCCCCAAGAGTTCTCCATAACAATCTATCGTTTGCTTTTCTTGTCCATGTTAATCCTGCTATTTTTTTGATATCATCTTCCCATCTGCAGTATTGTCTTCCTTTACCTCTCCGTTTATATCTGGGACACCATTCAGTCACTTCTTTGGCCCACTTTTCAATTTTATTTCTAATTAGATGTCCAGACCATTTCCATTTTAATTCTTTGATTTTATAACTTATATCTATGAGCTTGGTCCTTTTCCTTATTGTTTTTAAACGAACTTTATCTTTTAATTTTAGGTGTAGTATACTTCTTTCCATTCTGTGTTGGCAAGTCTGTAGTGCTTTTATATTTTTATTTGTACAACTCCATGTTTGACAGCCGTAGGTAATACTTGGTAGAATACACGTATTAAATATTTTTGTTTTACATTCAATTGGTATAGCCGGGTTCTTCATAACATCTTTAAGGGCCCAATATCTTTTCCATCCTATACATATTCTATTTCTAATTTCTTTTGTGGTGATGTCAGCTGGAGATATAATTTGTCCAAGATATGTATATTCGTTCACATATTCCAATTCAGACACATTGTTGAGTTTAATGGGTGTCCTAATATGGTTTGTCATTATCTTCGTTTTGTTAGTGTTCATCGACAGTCCTACCTTGTCGCTTTCCTGCAAGAGTTGTTCAACCATGACTTGTAAAGTGTTTGGATCTCCACTTATTAATATAAGGTCGTCAGCGAATCTTAGGTGGTTTATTAGTGCCCCATTGATATTTATACCGTACTTACACCATTCTAGCTGTCGAAATATGTGTTCTAAGGATGCCGAGAAAAGTTTTGGTGATAATGGGTCACCCTGCCTTACACCTCGTTTTATAGGGAAATATTCTCCAATTATTTCTGTACGTATTTTCGCCTTCATGTTTGCGTATAAGTTTTTGATTATACGAATGTATTTGTTGTGAATCCCTTGTGTAGCAAGAGATTCCCATATTTTTTCGTGTTTCAGCGAATCAAATGCTTTGTGGTAATCTATAAAAACCAGGTAATAGTTAATTTTATATTCGTTGCATTTTTGAATTATTTGTTTTATGGTATGAATGTGGTCGAGTGTAGAGAACCCGCTTCGAAACCCTGCCTGTTCTTTTGGCTGATTTTCGTCCAGGGTTCTAGCCAATCGTTCTAGTATTACCTTAGAGAAGATTTTGTATACGTTAGACATCAGGGAAATTGGTCTATAGTTAGATATATCGTCTGTTTTTCCTTTCTTGTGCAGTAGAACTATAGTAGATATAGACCATTGATGAGGTATAACTTCAGTTTTTAATATTTCATTAAAAATTTCTACAAGAGCATTGCAAATAGTTTCGGATGTTTCGATGAGCAGCTCGTTTGAGATATTATCATCACCCGGCGCCTTCCCTTTTTTCTGAGATTTCAATGCCTTTATAACTTCATCTCGTAGTATAGTTGGAATTGGTTCCTCGGCAGCAATACTAAGATTTATGGTTGCCGGGATGTCATCGTCGTAGAGTTCTCTATAAAAGTCAGTCGCTACTCCTAGTATTTCGTTTCTTTTAGATTTAGTTTTCTTTGTTCTGTGGTTAGTTACTTTAGTAATCCAGCTTTTATTGTCTTGGAACTCTTTCCATGCCATCTTAATACCACCTGATCTTTCTATGTAAAGTTGTAATGTTTCTGATCTCAGTTTATTTCTGTATTTTCTTATCTCGGTATTTATTTCTTTGCTTATTTCAGTTATATTGTTTTTGTTGCGAGTTCGGTTTTTTAGTAATATTTTCCTTTCTCTGATAAGATCTCTTGCTTTTTCTCCCAATCTGTCTTTAAATGGTTTGACTCTTTTTATTGTTTTATTGATTTCTTTTAACTCTTTTTCTAAGGTATCGTATTTTTCCTGGGCCGTTTTGAAGTTGTTTACTCGCTTTAATTTCATTTCTAGAGATTCCAAGACTTGACTAGGTAATGTCGGCAGGATATTTGTTTGTTTTGTATTTTGTATATGTTTCCTTGATTTCTTTGGCTCCAATGTATGTAAATGCCCTCTGAGTAGTCTGTGGTCGGAATTGTAATTAAAATTGTTAAGTACTTCTACATTTAAGAATAGCTTTGGTTTGTTTGTAATTATAAAATCTATTTCATTTCTTACTTTGCCATTAGGAGATACCCACGTCCATTTTCTTTTCGGTTTTCTATTATAAAAACTATTCATAATTTGTAAATTATTTTCTAACGCGTAGTTCAAGAAACGTTGTCCGTTATCATTCCTTTTACCACTTGTGAATGGACCAAGTACTTTTTCTTCATTTTTTTGTCTATTGCCAATTTGGCTGTTGAAGTCGCCCATCACAATCACCGTGTTATACAAAGTCTCCATCGTCTTATTGAGGTTTTCGTAAAAGTTATTTTTAATATCTTTTTTTGCCACTTCGGTGGGTGCATATATCTGAACTATCGATGTCGGTTGTTTATGATTAGGAAGAATGATATTTAGGACGGCTATTCTGTCGGACACTCCCTTAAATTCTATAATATTATTTTTCAAGTATTTCTTTATTAAAAAACCCACACCGTATAGTCCGGGTATTTCATTTTTGTAATATAAAATGTGTTCTTCGTACTCTTCAATTTTTTATGCGGATCTCCGGACGTCGCTTATGCCAAGAATATCCCACTGAATTTCTTTCAATGCTTGCTCTAATTCTATTAAATATTCTTCTGATTTTAAAGACCGTGTATTAAGTGTTGCTATGTATAGTCGTGATTTCTGGGTCTTTTTTGGTATTTGGAGATTTTTAGATAATGCTTGGGGGATTTGGTCAGTAGCCCCGCGGTGACCAGCCGTATTGGGGATTTTATTTTTGTGTAAATGTTTGCCTATATTTGATACAGTTATATCACCGGTGTCTAGCAATTCCTATGCCTTATGTTGTTGAGACGATTTGTCATTCCACGATGAAGATCTTGCTCTCATATATTCGAAAGCATTCGTTTTTTGAAATTTTAGTGGTGCGGTAGTATTATTGGAGTCTTTGGGATTTGTTGTTGTATTCCTAGGTGACATTGAGATCTCTCTCTTTCTTTTTTCTGCTTCTGGTGCTTCTTTTATCACTATCTTATTGTTTCGGATGAATGCATCTTTTCCTTTCTGTTTCTCTTGTTTGAGTTTTTCCTGCAAATTTTTGCGCATTTCTATCGTCTCTTTACTGAAATCTTCAGTTATATATGTTTGAGCGGGCATTTTAGTCTTGTTTTTCAGTATCGCTATCTTTTTTTGGAATGACGTAAAGGATATTAGTATTGGTCTCACTTTTTTATCATCTTGTTTCTTTCCCAGTCTATAGTAGTTGTCTATTTCGTGGATATCGATGTTAATATCTAGGTTCTTTAGTGTTTGTTTTATTACATCAAATAGTTCCTGTTGGTGTTTTTCTGTTTCCTTTATACCGTGTAATATGACATTATTCTTCCTGCCTTTAAGTTCCAAATATTTCACTTTTTCATTCAATTTTTGGATTTCTTCCTTCAAATATTTATTTTCTTCTAAATAAGGTTGTAGTTTCTCATCTATTTTGAGCATAATATTATCGGTTACATTTTTTGTAATCGTAACGGTTTGTTTATCCAGCTCAGATTTCATCATCTTGAATAATCTTGTCATATCTTCTGACATTTCGGAAACGCTCATAATGCAATAACTAAACGTTTTATTTAGCGTGTAATGGAACGTAATTTCCCTTTCAAATGACGTTTTGTCACTGTCAAAGTTGTCAAATGGCAATGTCACTTTTCTGGGTAGGTGGGTAGTTGATAGTTGTTTATTATAAACTTTTTTCTAACCTTTTAATGTGTGGTATGTTTTATCAAAGTTGTATGTATTTTCTTACGTATTACGTTGACCTTCTTCTTATTTGTTTTGAGTAGATATCTCTTCCGGTGAAAATAGAACGTGATACGTAATTAAATTGTATTTATTACCACTTGAACTTTAATTTTAAACCAGGAGCACTTTTTTTCACTGTTTTTAGTTTGACAGCCGGTTAGTAACGAACATCATATTACGAATTATTATATCGGCCATATTATGAAAACTAGCTGTGTCCACGACTCCGTCCGCGTGGAGCGATTTTTTTAAATCGACCCTATCAATGTTTTGATTATTTGTTAGCCGCTAGATGGCGTTGCAAGTAACCAAATTGAGAAATTTCGTATTATCATCTCTTGATTGAGTTGAGCGATTGCGATGAAAAAAAAACTAAGTAATACCTTGAGTTGTGTACAATTTTTACGTATAATATTTACATTTATAAGTGTTGTACATCTTACGTGATGCCTGCACAGACAAACATCTAAACAGACAAACGTACAAAAATTTCAAAAATGCTGGAAATGTGTTCTGTTGGTTCTCCTTTAACCATCTGACAATTTTTTTGTATTGAAATTTTTCGTCGTAGACGCCGCTGCGCACTCGTCCTGAAGATGAGCATCGGATATGCTCGAAACCTGGGTCGACATCTTCGATCCCAAAACTGTGAGTGTTAGCCGGTAATATAATATTTCTAATTTTTTTGTAATTAATAATATTATATTCAATGTACAAAAAAAAAAATTCTACAGTTTTATTATAGGTATTTATAGATTAAAGTACAGGCCAACGTAATCACGGACAAAAACCTAGCTTACATACGGGATAGGTAGAGACCTTAAAGCATCATCTGCTAGGTTCGAATTAAGTGAGAAGCAATGTAGAAAAATGTCATATAAGAAGTGCCACTGGGATACATAATTAGATTATATTCTCCACGGGGAATAAATAAACTTAACCATTTCAATTTTAATTCAAATGAAATCACAAAACTCTACAACAGATAAAGCAAATCGTATAGCAACTTGGCGAGTGTACACCCATACATAATTTAATATACAATAGTCGCGATTCTGCTTTAACAAACTAAACTAAATTATTAATGTTAATAGGTCAAAGTTATAGTTTAGTGCTGAACACATTAAGGAGTTTCTGGTCTGTTCTTCTAGATTAAATTAGATTTGGTAACAGATAACTACCTAACCGCCAACCTAACCTTTTTAAAAATGCGTTTTAAAAATGTTTAATGATCACGCCTTTATTAAAATTATTTTGCTTTGAAAAAAAAACATAATTATCACGAAAACAAAAATACGTATTTAGTATATTGTATGCATAAAATGTGTACAATAGGATAATGGATTTATATTATGTATTTGTACTTGCTATATTGTGTAATTAATAAAAATATTACTAAACTAAACCACAAAGATTTTTTTTTGTAGTCTATGCCGCAATAGTGTTGGCCCCAGTGACTTAGATACGGTCAAGTGTAAGAATGGTTGGGTGTGTTCAATGTAGTCAGCTAGTAGATTATCTTGGCTTCTATGTACAGGCACCAGGCCAACTGGCACACACAACACTTAGATGGCGAACAATCCATTAGTATGTCCGATTTTGTACAATCAAGATTTATTTACTAAGTTAAAGAATTATAGGCTTTTTAAAAATGTTTAGACTTTTGGTGGGCCTCATGGTGCAAGTGTTAGTGTAACACACATCATTTAGAATCCTAATTTAAAGCCTAGTAGAGTAAAATAGTTTTCTTTCCGTTTCCAATACTTTCGATTTTCTCCCTCTCTAAAAGTAAATAAATATTACTACTCTTTGTAAACTTAACTAACCCGTTTTAAGAATCTTTTGGTAAAGTCAAAAGATAAAACGGGAGTCCTGTTTGTCTCCAGGTTTTACCTATCTCTTGAATGGTAAAAGCTACTGGACTGAAAATTTCACTGTTTGTATACCTAGGTATATGTATATCAGCGGATGTTATAACAACAAATTTAATACTCTTCATCGTCTTTTACCTACACTTATCCCATTATGTGGGTTCGGATTTAACCGGTTTTTAAGAGGGGACTACAGCTCCAAATTAGGTATTTGCAGTATAGCAATCCCTATTCCCGAGGCGCCGCGCCGTAAGGGCAAATAAGGTACAGTCAGATTTTACCTACAAAATCTGAAAAAAGACGTTTCGTAGTATGTCGTTTTCTTCGTGAAAAGTGAACCGATTTTATAATTTTAATACATAATTATTATTACCGAAATATTATTATGTTAATTAATACTGAAGTATTTACTGTCGTTAAGTTAAAATTTCTAGTTAGTTTCTGAAAGATTTTATAATTTCCATGTTCTTAGATCGTGAATTTTGTGACGAGAAAATAAAATTTATAAATTGATTTAATTATTCATAATTGCTCCAAATAAGTTCGTAAGCTTTGGTTATTTCAATTACAGAAGCCAAGTTAAGAAATTACATTAGAAAACTATTTCTTTGATGTTTAAAAATTAACTAGCGCCTTAATTATTTTTAACAATTATCTCGTTAACTGTAAAATGCTAAGGCAATTTAATAAGACATCTTTCAAATTGTTGTGTTGGTTTTGTGGAGCCTTTGTTTTTGGTCATCATCATACCATTACGTTTTATTTTCCATGGGAGTACGCAGAGACTATAGAGCGCCTTCTGCTATGATGTAAACACGCTTTCTTTGTTTAGAAGGCCGTGATAATAAAAGAAAGAATGATGATAATGAGTATTTTTGGACGATACAATATGTGTATATTGTGGACGGGCTTCGTGGTGGAGTGGTTCATCTAACGGACTGCCGAGGTCGCGGGTTCGATTCCCGCTTGGGACAATAATTTGTGTGATATTTATAAATGTCATACAAATGTTTGTACTGCGTCTGGGTGTTTACTATGTATTATATGTATGTATTTACAAAAGAAAAGTAGTATATGTATTCTATCCGTATTCTGGTACGCATAACACAAGCATAATAAGCTTAGCTTGGGACCAGAGGACGTTGTGTGAAATGTCCATGAATATTTATTTATTTATAAAAAAAAAATCTTTGTACTGCGTCTGGGTGTTTACTATGTATTATATGTATGTATTTACAAAAGAAAAGTAGTATTTGTAGTATATCCGTATTCTGGTACCCATAATACAAGCATATAAGCTTAGCTTGGGACCAGAGGACGTTGTGTAAAAAAAAAGTCGTTATTTTTTTTTTAAAGTCCATATTTGTTGTTATAACATCAACTATATACGTATATACATATAGATATAGGTACTAGTTTTCAGCTCTCAAGCTATCATCGTTCTAGAGATACAGCCTGGTGACAGACGGATGGACGGACGTACGGACAGCGAAGTTTCAATAATAGGATCCTGTTTTAAACAATCACTTCCCTTGTAATTGCTGCAAATAAAACCAAATTCCTAATTTACCAGACTGGTATTTACTTTAATGCTGATCAATTCGCAGATTATAGCTTATTAGTCATAAAAATGTATATAGGTCAACTAACGCGTTTGGTGCGAAGGGATGATAACCATAACAGAGGGTCCTAAGGCCCCTTTAGCACGCAAACATTGCATGTGCAAACTTATTTTCAATTTTAAACATGGTTATTACGGGATAATGTGATTATTTATCGTAACATCTTTTAGTAGGTACGATAGCAGATTTAGTAAACTTTTTTTTATAAGATACTAGCTGTTGCCCGCGACTCCGTACGCGTGGAATTTAGAAAAAACTCCTGTTATTGCAACATTTTTCACTACTGCTTCGCTGCTATTGGTCGCGGCGTGATGTTATATAGCCTATGGCTTTCCTCGATAAATGTACTATCTAACACTGAAACAATTTTTCAAATCGGACCAGTGGTTCCTGAGATTAGCGCCTTCAAACAAACAAACAAACTCTTCAGCTTTATAATATAAGATATACACGTGGTCTGCCTGTCATAACATTACTAAAAGCTTCTTTAACATCTATATTTTTACATTATGATTAAGTTAATTAAAAACTTGACAACGCAATTAGTTACAGCGGAAGATCAACAATCTTAATGTATAATTCTTACATAACGGAAACACGCAAACAAAACATATTTTCGATAAAATGCAGTGCATGCGGTCAACCAACTACAACTATAAACAACAAATACTAAATCACAACTTTTATGCAATTAATCAGATGAACATTTAAAATTTTTTCTTAAGGGCCTACATCAATATTATCGTATATCATCGCCGACACGTACATATTAACACAGCCAGTAGGCACAGAAAATGAAGAATTAGGGATACTTTTCCTATTTACTCAAAATCTACTAAATATATTTTAATTCTGATTTACGTGTTTCTATATATAATAGTTACTTATGTTTTTAAAGTTATTTCATTAGTTAATACGCGATAATGGACCGACAAATAAAAAAAATAAAAAATTAGAGAGGTTGTTTCGCTAAGATTTTCTATCGAGAAAACTTTTTTCAATCGTGTTTCTGAGTTTATGCGATCCTAGATCATATATTGAAAAAACATATACTTAAAAATTAGAGCTCTAACCATTCAATCTAAAGAAACAATGAAAACTTCGTACGTAGAAAAATGCACGAAGCTATTTTGGTATCCTCTTAACAAATAGGTCCATCTATAAACTTATATTCCAAATTCTATTGTAGTTATTCTGAAGAGCGTAAATGAAAATCAAAATATCGTAAGAAACAAGAGACGGAATAAAAGGACATCAATTAAAATAAATCAACTATAAGGTACAAATAAATGGGAACAGGGTAAACCTGTAGGAGACATCTGGAACACTTTAATTTGTTTGGTTCCATTGTTATGCGAAATTAATATTCCAATTTATTCCATTTCTGTATCGAGGAGTGTAAATCAATATTTGGAGGCATCCCCGGCGAATCAGAGTGTCGTCTTAAAGTACCCCACCAACCTCCTGGTATAATTGGAATGTTACGCCCCAGTAATTAGATGAATTGTGTGTCGATTTATCTCCTCTAACAAACCGCTGTTAATCGTTTGATGCGTTTGAAATTGATTGCATCACAGGTGTGATTTTCTTGTTTTACGAAATAAAATTGTAAAATTGGCACTTGAAAACATAATATATAAGCAAACTACAAGTTTAATATAAGTTTATTAAAAGGATATCAAAATAGCTTCGTGCATTTTTCTACGTACGAAGTTTTCATTGTTTCCTTAGATTGAATGTAATTGTAGCTGTAATTGTAGCTGTAATTTTTAAGTGTATGTTTTTTCAATATATGATCTAGGATCGCATAAACTCAGAAACGCGATTGAAAAAAGTTTTCTCGATAGAAAATCTTAGCGAAACAACCTCTCTAATTTTTTATTTTTTTCATTTGTCGGTCTATTATCGCGTATTAACTAATGAAATAACTTTAATAACATAAGTAACTATTATATATAGAAACACGTCAATCAGAATTAAAATAATATTTAGTAGATTTTGAGTAAACAAAAAAAATATCCCTAATTCTTCATTTTCTATACCTACTAGCTGTGTTAATATGTACATGTCGACGATAATATTGATGTAGGCCCTTAATATAGTATTTTACTAATCTACGAATATAAACAATTTATTGTACTTCATTGTTTCAAATACGTAGACATATTCAATATAGAAGAAAATTGGAAGAAAATTACTAAACAAATAATAATAAATAAATAGATATAATAATATATAATATAATAAATAAATATAATAATAATAATAAATATACATAGACATTTTACACGACGGTGACGTCCTCTGGTCTCAAGCTAGGCTTAGCTAGCTATTATATGCCATAAGCTTAAATGGGCTAAATTATCTTTATTCACTCGACTCAACTTAGAACAAACATTAAAAAAAGACCCTCCTTTTTTGAAGTAGGTCAAAATTGTCAGCACATGTTACCTAGTTCTCTTATTGGGATAAAGCCAGGAATATGACTCCATGATATTAAAGAAACAGACGGGACTGTATATTTTAACTTCAAGCGTGTCTGCATTCATAACTTTAATAGAAATAATTTATTGCACAAGCACTCTTATCACGTAACACCGTTTTTAACGAGAACAAATTGTAGGTAAAGGCAAGATCGCGTGCTATCACCGATTTAACACAGCCTTATCTAAATATGAATGTTGAATTTAACTCTTGTATAAAATTTACCGTATTATGAACGTTACACTAATATTTTTAATAACTCCTTCTAATCTAGATTTGACATAAATAATGTATTGTGAAATTATTTTTGGCTAAAAATATTCAATATTCAAAAATATCATTGTCCTGGTTATTCAAATACTTTTTAGAAACATTTAAACCGATCCCTTCTAAAAATGTGCCGTGAAAATGTTAAACGTAGGTATATCTTTAATTATACACCTTATGTCCATGTGGTGATGGATTAATAATACAAGTGTCACCACCCATTCTTCTTCCCATGGGGCTGGAGAAGCTGATGCATATTGTACACAGATAACATCCTCTGTGAGAGACCAAAATCTCGAAAATAAATCCTGTGTCAACACGCCTAGTCAGTGCGGCATAAAAGTCCATATTTCCTCCAAAAGTGGAGAAGGCTCGTGCCCAACAATAAGCAGCTAATGAGCATAGGGCTAGATATGTACATCTTCAAATTGTTAAGATATTGCGCGACTCATTTGTTTAAATAAAACTCACTAAAAGTCTCACTAAACTAAAAGTCTCACCCGTGACCATGATGGCGTCAAAGTCTCCGAAACGTCGGGTCAAAATTTAAAACAAATATACGTGTCTAAATCCGTAAAAAGTAGTTTTATTTAGTACGTACACTATTTTCTCTCACGTGAATTATATAAAATTGGAAAATAGATAAGGTAGGGAACATTGCCGTTAAATCAAATGTATTACCTATTTGCTTATTCATAGAGATTTTTTTTTTAAATTTTTCTCATACCGACATGTTCTGCAAGCGTTCTGGAAAACTAAACAGATATAGAAAACGTAGGTAATATAGTTTTCTTCAAGCCTCTTACGAGACTCGCCTGCAACTTAGTCAGTGGCTTCCCTTTCATTCAGAATTGGAAAGAAAACTCTAGATCTGTCTACATAGATGAACAGTATTGTGGCCAACGTCACTGATGTCTTCCGCCACTTATGATAAGGAAGAGGATTAGAAAATTTACAATATTAGACATGGCATATTAGTTAGCTCTCTAATGAGAATTGGCTACAACTAAGTCTGTGGTCTCATTTTGAGACATGGAAAGAAAACTCTGAATCTGTCAACATGGATAAAAATTATTGTGACGGTCTCCGACATCACCGACGCCTTCCGCCACTTATGGTAATGAAGATGATTAGAAAACTTGACAACATCCAACATGGCACGTTTGCGATAACTTTGTTCAGTTTTGCGTGAGGAAAGCCCTTAAATCATAAACATAACAATTTGGCGTAGTACATAAGGAAGCAATATTAAAAGTTATTGCTATAGTAACTTTTATGTCTGATCGCAATGAAAGGTAAAGTAATTTTATTTGTGGCATTGGATACTTTGTAGCTATTGTTTTAATAGGGATCTGATGCAAATTATTATTTTCCTGTGTAGGTTTAAGGTATGTAGAACGTTGCTATGCTAACTGGTTTCTAGTATCTATGTTTTAACTGAAGTAGAGTATTTTATACACGAATTGTTTCAAATTATTTTTATGGCAAACCCAGCAGGCTGCAGGTATCTCTCAGTAGAGAATCAGCCACTATTGACTATTTTTATGTGATTAATAACGTGCAAATTTACATTATTAGGAATGAGTTTTATACATTTCATAAGATTTTTTTGATACACCAATGTGTTGTGACCAATAATTAAATGAAAACGATAACTTGCAAGACGTCACCACACTTCAGACGTATATATGCTTTATAACCATGCCCTTAAGTTAACATGATTATGAACATAACGTATTGTATTGTCGCTTATTTCAAACTACATTTACACTAGATTAACAGTAACGTTAAGAAAACTGCCGCTCGTTTTACTTACCTAAATATCATACCATTTGTGCTATATTTTAATATTCAATGAGGGTTCTTTACTAGAGTGTAGCAAATAAAAGAAGTCGAAGCAACCTTGCCGGCGACATTCTTGAGGGAGATAGTTAATTAAATAAATGGTCTGAGACGATGCCCTCATCATTCTATTCTACGCCCTACATACCATATTGTTGTGTACAAACTTTTATCGGGCTTTTACATTACATTTGTATTTATGTATTTGTGTATTTTTATCTCAGTGACAAATTAAAACAGGTATTTTATACCAAACGGTATTAACAGATGACAATCATAGTTGTTTTATGTTTCAAAGTTAGTCGTATGCTATTTCATATTATGACTGTCATCAGCCAAAAATGCCCATGACACTAGATACCTTTTAAATACTCATGGATATTTCAGACATCATTCTCGGGGCGGGAATTTAGCCTATTTTTTATCTTTTGATTACCAGAATACGGATGTGCATTTTTGATAGAAATAAATGCATAGAGAAATGATTTAAATATTCTGAAGCCTATGTAAGATTTACAAAAGTATGTTTAATTAATTGATTCCCAAGCTATTTTGTTTATATATTAGTTAGTATATATTTTTTAAATGTTGCAAAGCCATAGAATATATATAAAAATAACGTAAAGTTACAACAATTAAATCAGAGGTAATACGGTAACGTTAATATCTCACTATCTACGTTACTCTATAAATCGAGAAAACTCCCGATGGACGCCCATTTACCAGAGAAAAATGGGTTTGCAATAAAACACGACAGAATGAGTCATTATTTTTTCAAGATAATCCAATGCGATTACATGAAAATATTGATAGCATTTTGATAATAAAATACTTTTATGACTCAATTACTACCATATTGTAAGTGTTTCATTAATAATGCTATCTATGTGTAATTAGAGTACAGATAAAAATTATATAAACGCGCCTTTACTTATGTTGTTACATTTTCGACAAAAAAAAACTAAATATACATACCATACAAATTAACCGAAATCTATGGTCTTTTTTGAGTGTTTTGTACTAGTAAGTAAGCCTAGAAACATCCTGATTATCACCGCTGGTAAATAATCATCATATTATCATCATCATCATAACATCACGCCTTTTTCCCATGGGGCATGTAGGCAGAGATTATAGAGTGCCATCTGCTACGACCCAAACATACTTCCTTAGCTGCCTTTAGCTTATTGCTATTAATAAATAAATTATTAATAAATAAATTTGATCTTATGATGACATGACACCACATTGTTACAAAATCCTTTCTCTAGCTTAATGAGATAACTAGCTACTGCCCGCCACTTCATACGCGTGGAATTTAGAAAACAAACCGTTACAAATTTTACAAAAAAGCCATCCATTTGAACCATTCTGTCTATAAAGAAAACGACAACAAAATTTTTTGCGTTGTTTTAAAAATATAAGCTCTAGTAGGGACTACATACAAAAATAACGACTTTGTTTTATAATAAGTAAAGGTTATTTCGTAAAGTTAAGAAATTATTAAGAAACAAATAGGTAAATAAGTTGGTATTTAAACGTAATAAGAGTTTTTATGCATTATGCTTTTCTTTACCAGTACTAGATGGCGTTAAATAACTATTTAAATGATTTTGAAAAAAGGTTTTCTGCGTTTAACTATTTTTCTAAAAACTTAAAAGTTGTTCTTTTTGAAACACTTTTATTATGTGGTTTTGAACCAATTGAAACGAAATAGGAAAGGATTTTTTTTTTTAATAATCACGGACATTTCACGCAGCGTCCTCTGGTTCCAAGCTAAGCTTATAGGCTTGTATTATGGGTACCAGAATACGGATAGAATACATATACTACTTTTTTTTGTAAATACATACTTATAATACATAGAAACACCCAGACGCAGAACAAACATTAGTATGTCATTTATAAACATCACACAAATGATTGTCCGAGGCGGGAATCGAACCCGCGACCTCATGATCGGCAGTCCGTTATACGAACCACTAGACCACAAAGCCCGTCGAATTTAATTAAAATATGATAATTTTGATTGAATTAAAAACCATGTTTTCAATATTACGGAATTATATAGCACTTATATTAATAAGAGTATTAATGACGCAATATTCACATCCGAGTCCAAAGTCTTAAATATTTATGGCCAATGTTTAATTACGTGTTACTTCCTTCATAAAGAAATTAAAATATAACAAGGAGACATTCCGATTGCATACATTATAAGTGATTCATAAACGTATAACTTTTAATCGTGACCAGTTATGGCTTGTTAGCTAGGCTACGTTATGATAGATAATCAGTGCATTATTATGAAATTTCTTCCCAGTCTAAAGACATCTCAATGCTGAGCCGCTACATCGGGAGGGGTATTTTGTCTAGTATGCCGCACTAACCAGGCTTGTGGGCATCGGATTTAGTTTTGAGTTTTCCGTCTTTCACAAAGCTCCTTGCTTACATTTTCTCTTAGCTGGTTCTTGTAGTTTCTGGAGGATTAATAGGGGTACCTATTATGGTTTTAAAGACGATGGATTTTGTTTTCTTATATGGGTTAGGTAGGTATATTGTACAGTTTCTTAGTAATGAATTAACTCTACCTTCTTAAAAACAGCTATAATCTATTGGGCCTTGATCGCATGAAAATACTTCAAATAAATAATAATAAAATAATAAATGCCACACTATTTATAGCTGTTACAAATAACGAGTTCAATGCTTTACATAAATCAAAGGTAAAAACTTTAGCAATTCTTTCACAAAAAATGCCTGATATTCAATTATTGATACAAGTATTTGTACTGAGTCGGTAATTGGGGATATTCTCAGTAAGCTATATATAAACGGCGTCAATAAAAACTACTAATGACTCTGAAAAATATATTTACTATTATATTGAAACTGAGTCTTAACAAATATAGAATTTAAACATCGCCATCCTATAACCTGTCAGAGGTGTTTTAAGAGTCAACTAAGAGAAAATCAAAACCAGGAGCATCTTCTATAAGAGAAGGTGAATGTTGAACTAAACTTTATAACAAGAGCGATATAGAACATTTAATGACAGAGTGGACAGTAGAGGTATTGTACTGCTGGATTTTAATCTCTTTTAAATAAGATATTTACGTGGAGTGATAGACAAAAATGACGGAATTATCATCCCCCAAGTTTGCACGTGCGGCTTCGTAAGAACGGAACGATAGAACCACGTCGCATAACTCGGCAGTCGGACATGACACCTATCTGAGGAAATTTGACGTAAGGCAGACTGCCGGTAAAATGTTATATTGTAATAAGATTGAAAAGGATGCTAATCGACTGTCCCTGTCTTTTAGCTAAGTCGCTTAGTATCTTTTACTTTAGTATCTTTTACTTTAGTAGTGCTTTAGTAGTCTTTTAGCTTAGTATCAACATATTCAGAAACGAATTATCTAAATGACCTTAAAACATTTAATTTGTGTTAACTTGAATATGTTTTTATTATTAAAATTCGTTATATTAGCATTATATTTCCGATATTTTATTACTAAAAAGTTTGTTTTAAAATTTGGCATTGTGCATTTCCTACTCATTTCAGTGTAATATATAAGTAACGAAATAATTATGTACTGGCATTAAGATACTTGCTTGTAAGTAGAAAACACGTCAAAAATATAAATTCTAGAGTATTCCCTTTAATTATTTTTCTATTTGTGACGGTGATACCTATCATAAATATATTTTTTATATAAAAACTACAAATCCGCTACTACGGATTTGTAGTTTATTTTGGTAATGATCTCTAATAACCCATGTTCACCAAGTTCACAAGAAATAGTGTAACTAATCAACGCTAGAAGATTTTTTAAATCGGTCCACTAGTTTCAAAGCTATTTCAAACAAACAGTCAAATCTCTGCTCTTTATAATACTAGTAAAGATTTATAAATTATGCTTACAATGAAATTTAAAATCTAATAAACAGAAACATGGGGTCAGATATTAAAGCTAGGATAGATTAATATAACATAATAATTACCTTTATTAAATTAACTTACTAAAGTACCAAGGCAAGAAAAATAAAGGTCCGTAATTAAATCATGACAGTTTTCCAAATAATTATGATTTTGAATAATTGGCGAATTAGCACAAAAATCCTAATAGATATTAATGAAGCTCTTAAACCAACGAGCATACTAAATAGATAGGCAATTAGGCAGTATTAATCTTGAGCTTGTTCACAGTGAGGAAAAGTAATTATAAGAAATGACGATGACGTCTTGCGGACATCTTCAGAAATATGATATCTAATTCGATGTCTTAAAGGAAATTTTCAAAGAAACTGCGAGTCAATGGATTCGCAGTTTCTTAGAGATTTCGAAAATTTCTTTTCCGAAAATGAAAAGAATCCATGAAATTTTATGTCTGTTCTTCTACGTAGGATCCACTTATGGAATGTATAACGTAGCTTCTTACTTTTTAAAAGAACTTCCTTACTTGAAATCATAATAATTGATTTTGAACAACTGACACCCTTTATTTACAAACGTAGGATAACGCTTAGGATGTCTATGTTTATGATCGCATCGCTAATTGTCTACTAAATATTATTTGCCTACATAGATTTCAGTCAATATCTTTGTTAGGTATATTCATTATATCTCGCTTCGTTAATTCAAAAAAAAAACAAAATGCTTATTCCAATTAAATACTTTTTAAAACTTCTAATCTAGACGTTGATGTATTGCACATTTCCGTAATACAAATACTGGCAATGCAATATTTCTTAAAAATAATTAATTATTTCATATTTTAGCTTATAACGAGCACAACTCATTACATTAACTAGGTACTTAATTTTTTTTTCTATCGTTATGTAAAATATAACAAGCAGTCTTTGATAACATCTGGCTCTGTTTGTAATTTATAAACAGCATGATAAACATACTAAGTTACTAATTGCATTATGAATCGATGTTCCCGAGACTGATCAGATCCGGAAAAATCGACGTAGAGAGCTTATTATAAAAATATGCGTAATCTTGTACTCAAATCGAAATCAATTATTATTCTTTGGTAACAAAGAAAGTGCAATTGTCCGTGTACATAAAAATGAAAATATTTTAACAGTTAAATCTCTGTTAAAAAAATTAAATTTTAGCCCAACGTTTTTAAGTAAGTGAGTCGATTATTACGAGTTATAAAGTTACTTTTAGCTGCAATTTTGGATGTATTTTGGTAAACATCTGCGTTGATTTCCTTAAGCAACAAAATATTATAACAAATTGCCTTCAGTACACGTAATACTATCAGGAGGACGGTCGGTCACGTCCGACAGCGTTAAAAGAAATCATAATTAATCGTCATGTACCCCGCCCGCTCGTCTTAATAGAGAGCTTTCCACCGCTTCTCATGTTTTCTCAGCAACGTAATAAATTAATCTCCATTCGCAGTTTTCCTGTAGCTTCTAAGAAAGGCAACAAACAAAACAATGGGCTGCTACTAACTTTCCAGCTGTTACTTATGTGAGAAATAAACGCAATGTATAGATAATAAATTATCTTGTTGTTATTCTTAGCCGACATACACCCATTACATACAACTATAAGTCCATTAGTAATATACCACAAAGAAAAGACGTGTTACGCTGATGAGTTCTATTTTTACAGATAATTATTTCATTAAATTTTTACCACAAATAGGCGATGAGAGTGGTCTTCTCTGCTCTTCTCTTTGCCTATTAATGTTAACTCTTGGACGCGGGTTTCTTCTAATTTGGAAGGATATTTGGTCTACTTAAGACCGTCATCAACCGTGTTAACTAAGAGTTTATTTTCGAGTTTAGTAATCTACTTCTTATAAGCTGATGTTATTAATCCAGCCGTAACTTTAGGCAATATTTTTTACAGAAAATACCCTAGAATTAACAAAACCTTGTTACCAAAACTTTGTTAGTATTAAATAAGTTTATTTAGTTCATGAAATAAAATGTAACAGCTAGAACTGAGGCCTTATTCTACATGAAATTAGTTACAATATTGTTTTCATACCCCTTCTACTTAACTTTTCTTCTCCAAGTTTATTTCTTGTAAAAGTCTTCTTACTGTTATTGCGAAAACTTATATTTTTTTCCGAATAGTTGCATGACCATAGAACAGTAAGGTTAATATAATATATCACTGTAAGAATTTGGGCATGACAGTGAATGATCTTGTTTCTATAATAATATGTAATTGTTGTATCAATAAACATTTTAAGACCTTTAATTTATTGTAAGCAAATTAACACTGATTTAAAATACTACAAATTAGTTGATGAACTCTTATAAAAACATCATTAACATTATGATATTTTTAACATTATAACATTTAATTTATTATTTTACGTTTTACAATTTATTTTAGAGTAGGTAATTAGTTTAATAAATATTGTTACTAGAGCAATATTAAATTGTAAACTAGCACAAATACGAAATTCTGTATCTTAATATTCTCTAATACTTGCGCGACTTATTAATACCAAAATAGCTTCGTACACTTTTCTATGTACGAAGTTTTCATTGTTTCTTTAGATTGAATGGCTAGAGCTCTAATTTTTAAGTATTTGTTTTTTCAATATATGATCTAGGATCGCATGAACTCAGAAACGCGATTGAAAAAAGTTTTCTCGATAGAAAATCTTAGCGAAACAACCTCTCTAATTTTTTATTTTTTTCATTTGTCGGTCTATTATCGCGTATTAACTAATGAAATAACTTTAAAAACATAAGTAACTATTATATTATATAGAAACTCGTAAATCAGAAGTAAAATATATTTAGTAGATTTTGAGTAAACAAAAAAAATAATCCCTAATTCATCATTTTCTATACCTACTAGCTGTGATAATATGTACATGTGGACGATAATATTGATGTAGGCCCTTAATATTATGATATTTTTAACATTATAACATTTTTATTTTATTATTTTACGTTTTACAATTTATTTTAGAGTAATTAGTTATATAAATATTGTTACTAGAGCAATATTAAATTGTAAACTAGCACAAATACGAAATTCTGTATCTTAATATTCTCTAATACTTGCGCGACTTATTAATTTAAATAAAACTACTTTTTACGTATTTAGACGCGTGTATTTGTAGTATTTTCTGTATCTTACCATTTTCTAGTAGCCCTACTACACAGCTTGTTAACATATTCAGTTAGGGTTGCTTATGTGTGTATCATCTGTATATGTATACATCTACACATATATAGAAACAAAGAATAGCGTAAGTTAGCTACCAAAATTAGACAGTGGTGTGTAGGGAAGTAATTAATCAAAGGAAATGTTCAGCAAACAAAACTATTCACGAACACGCAAAAACTTATTCGGGAGGGATGTAAAACTAACTAATACTAAGTTTTACTGCAAAGCCGAAGGGAAACATTCTTGTTTTTATTTTCACAAAGTATGCGGTAAACCATTTGTTTGTAACAACTTGACGTAAAATTACTAAATATAATTTTCATTTTTTACAAATTGTATCTTTTAGCGAAAACTAAAGGCTAATCCTTGACTCAGTGGTCTATAACAGTCTGTGGACTGTATTGTATAATTGAACATAATTTTATAGATGTTATCAAAAAATAATTAAATAGGGCCAAAAGACGGAGAAGATAGAGATAAAAAGAGGTGGCTAATGTAATAAAACAAAGTGTTTTTCTCTTGTGATCCGAAATTATATAGAATTGCTCCATAGAGTTCCCACCCGTGGAACAACCGACATGATGGTAGCAACTTGGTGGCGACATCAAACTAATCTGTCTTCAGAATGTAGGTACTAACAATGAGGTGGAAAGACAGCTAATCAAATCAACAAGTGAGCCACCTTGGTATGACATGCTGTTTGCAGTGCAACCGGATTACTTCTAAAAAGAATCGCCTGTAGCATTTCTTATCAGAAACTGTGTAAGAAATAACATCTGAATCACAAAAAACACATTACACTCAAATATTTACAGCAGATAATGTAAATTAATCAAAAGGCAATCTTGTCTTTATCATATTAGACTAAATTTGTTTACAGTGTATTCTACCGTGTAGCCTAATTTAAGTTTTAAGTTCGTTCGTCATTTTTGTTTGATTGAATTTGTTGTTGCATGTGAACATAATGTAATATTTTGCAGCTGTAACTTGTATGACTTGTTGCCTTTAAAATAAAAATCCTTTCCATAAAACATGGCTAGTTAGATTTAAAAAAAATATACCAATCTAAGAATAATTGAAACTGTTTCTTTCAAACAGACAGACTGCTTTTAAAATCAGTTTTGCAATGACAAGCCCAGGTATGCTTGCAACGTAATTTATGATAGGTACCTTTACATTCAGTTGACCACTGAATTAATTTATGATGCGAAAGTCAGTCATAAATATGGTTTTATTGATTTTGGACTGAGCTATCTATATTGTCTAGTCTAGACGTAGATCTGATGTTAGATTCATCGAAGGGACACGGTTTGATTCTTCCGTCACATTCCTGTGGCAGCGTAGAATAGTATAAATAAATAAATAAATATTTGTGAACATTTCACACAACGTCCTCCGGTTCCAAGCTTAGGTTGTATGCTCGTGTTATGGATACCAGAATATGATAGACTACATAAACTTCTTATCTTTTGTAAATACATAGGTACTTATAATACATAGAAAACACCTACACGTAGTGCAAACACAGTATTTGAGTATGAAGACTTTCTTGCTATAACTTCATATTTTATGACCTAATTCACTCCCATAGCATCGGTTTATAGACCATGTTATTATTTATCTTCACACACATAAAAAACATAAAAAAAATATATTTAGTACAGTGATAAACTCAATACTATTAATAAAATATTAGTTACTAAAGGTTTCCTTTGGCACGGTCAATGGCCAACCTTGTTTCGAAATTCAGTCACTCACACATACATACTGCACTACACTGCTGCGAAATTTATTTTTTTACTGTCTACTTAGCTCAATTATGTAGTATTTACACACTCTGGTCAAACGTTGGCAAGAATCTCTGAGTATCAAACAAACGGAGTAGTTACCTGTTTTGACATTTATACTGAGTTAAGTAGAGTGCCGAGGTAAAACACACTGACGTAATTCTATTGGTTGCTACGCACACAACGCACAAAATCAGTACACACGCAAACTAAGAAACGCAAATGTGTTTTCAAAGTAAAGTAACAAGACCGATGCTCATATTCATAGTCATGAATATGAGTAGGTATCTTTTCCAGCGGTCAGTCTATCAATGGCGCCAATTCTACGCGCACAACTAAACTAAAAAATGAAAATTGATATTGTCAATGTAGCGGACTCGACTAGGGCACGACCAATACCCGGAGCCGACTTTTGCCAAACTAGTGACACGGGCCTTTACAGGTACAAGTACCTCGCTGGTTAACCCGTATCCCACGCACCCCTAAATGCGTAAAAGGCGAAAACTTCCACTTCAAATAAAACACCGGTTCTTTTCTGAGATGTTGTATGTCTTCAGATTTCGATTTCCTTCCTATTGTAGAGCTCGGTGATTATGCATCCAGCTCGAAGGACCAACTGTGGCGAACGTCGTCAATAACACAATTTGTTAATGTTAACTTTCTTATTATAAAAGCTGTGTATTATAGACCAACGATTTTAATTAGCATAAATATATACAACGAAATAGCTAGTAACAGATATATACTATCAACTTTCATTTTTTTAGTTAAGTTTAGTTGTGCACGTAGAATTGGTACCATAGTCTACTCCTGTTGGGCTAATGCTCTAAAGCAAAAGTATGGTTCACAATTACATAGCATGATAAAATTATGTTATTAAGTTGTGTGTATCTATGCGTTGCGTAAACTCCTGTCTAGAAATATTACAACGGATATGATAATAACTACCTACAAGAATCACGTGATTTAGTTAATCTAATTATTACACTTCCGTGCGTGAAATAGTAAAAGAACAAATTCAATCAAATTTATCTCAAGGAACTTTATTATTAATAGTGTTAGAGTCGTATTTTAACTAAATTTAATATTGCAAATAAATTAAATTATTATTAAACTATCGAGGTCTGCAAATACTCGTATCTCGGAAACCATTCATTTTAGACGATCGGTTTTAGTTCTGCCGACATATGGCTTATAGATCAGAATAATACCTGGGCGGGCACTAACTATTAACTCGAGTGACACCGCCGGCATATGCTAGTTATTGTGAGAAATAAACAATTAATATACCTCTTAGCACATCATTCTATTCTAATATTATAAGTGAAGAGTTTTTTTGTTTGTTTGAACGCGCTAATATCAGAACACACTGGCCCGATTTGACAAAATCATTTCACATTTCATGGACATTTCACACAACGTCCTCTGGTCCTAAGCTAAGCTTATATCCTTGTGTTATGGGTACCAGAATACGGATAGAATACATATACTACTTTTCTTTTGTAAATACATACTTATAATACATAGAAACACCCAGACGCAGTACAAACTACAGTATGACCGTTAGAAAAATCACACAAATGATTGTCCCGAGCGGGAATCGAACCCGCGACCTCTCAAAACCTCGACCGGCAGTCCGTTACATAAACCACTCAACCACGAGACTTGTCTATATGACCGTACCGTACCGGACGACGTTAGGCGCCTCTCGACAAAGTAGAGCGACGTCATCGTCAAGGTCGCGGGGAACATTGGATGCAAGCGGCACAAGACCGCGCGTTGTGGTGTTCTAAGGGGTAGTCCTATGTCCAACAGTGGATGGAGAGAGGCTGATGGTTGGATGATAGGCTATATAATATCACGCTACGATTAATAGGAGCGAAGAATCAGTGAAAAATGTTTCAAAAACGGGGAAAATTTTCCAAATTCCACGCGTAATAAGTTACGAGCAACAGCTAGAAGGTATATAAACATATTATTTAGGGCTGCTTTATACGCCCATAGTAACCCTTATGTGTGTAGTAGGATATCACTTTCAAATTATTAAAAACCAGTCAAGTACAATTTGACTTGTAACAAGAAGCGTTCCATACCGTCATAATCATAATAATCATGAAAAATTTGTTCGGGAGACTCAAACGGACGGACAGACAGCGAAGTCTCAGGGTCCCTTTTTACCATTTGGTACGAAACCCTAAAAACTAATCTACTGTACACACAAAAACATCGCCAGTCATATAAGTTTACAATTCCTTTGAATTGTGCTCATATCCTGTTAAAAGTAAGTCTCTTTGTTAAATACAAATTCGTATGAAAAGTCGCTTGTGACAATGCAAAAAAACTTACCTCAATATCCGTAACACATACAACTTTCCAGACAGGTACAAAGTTAATTTGTTTTGTGACAAACTGTATGTGGTATAGACAACCGCATAACTTGTTTATTAATAGTGCAAAATGTAGTTGTTGAAATGGAATTAAATGTTGTATTTCTGCAACGTTGTTAAAATATATTATTATGTAATTTGGTAATTAATTTTGTTAAGAAAAATGTTTTGTCATATTTTTCAATTTAAAGGTCGTCACTGGGCAGCGTGTTCGAGTTGTATCTTTAAAACTACGCAACGGATTTGGATGTGGTTTTTTAATAGATAGAGTGGTTCAAGATGATGATCTATTTTGTATAATTTAAAAAAGGCTTTTTATTTTGAAAATAAACTTCCGCTTCAGAAATGTACGCTAAATTTAACATAATTACATAATTACTGTACTATAAGTGAACGCAGAATGTATCAAAAATCTGTAGTCCAAATAAATTAACAAGTACTAGTACATTCCATACTTAATTTGATTATAGAGAAATCAGTGTGTCAGTGCTAAAGCAGGGGGAATGTCGAGCCGAATGCCGGCTCCATTTGACAGACCTTGATTACGGGCAACCACTGACCTTTACCGACTACTTGAATACAATATACATACATATATTATACTAGTAATTAGTTCAGATATATTAAAGCAATGGTATGCATAGTGGAAGTATTTTCTTGTTAAAAAAAACACGTCAAGGCAAAGCAGTTGTGCAAAGATGGCTGTGAAGAACATTTTTTAATTATAGGTTTATGTCGATAGCATTTATCAAGAGATATTTTAATGCGAGTTAAAAGTTTTTTTTTTTTTTTTTTATAAATAAATATTCATAGACATTTTACACAACGTCCTCTGGTCCCAAGCTAAGCTTATTATGCTTGTGTTATGGGTACCATAATACGGATATAATACATAAACTACTTTTCTTTTGTAAATACATACTTATAATACATAGTAAACACCCAGACGCAGTACAAACATTTGTATGATAATTAAAAACATCACACAAATGATTGTCCTGACCGGGAATCGAACCCGAGACCTCATGATCAGCAGTCCGTTATATAAACCACTCCACCACGAGGCCCGTCAAAGTCAAGTTTAATAGTTAAATTTGTACAAAATTCGTTATTACTCCGATTATAGATTAATTCATAATCTTTTAACGAACGAATGAGCTTTATTACCCAAATGTTAGTTAAAACTATCTTCAAAGATTATGGTTGTAATTCTAAAGATAATAATAATAATAATACAGGGCAGCTTGTGGCGAGCTGAATGTGAGTGGCGACACTGCGGTCCCGAGTGCCCCCGAGAGTCGGTCGTGGCCTCGCCTTCGGCTTGCCTTTGTTGGCTGGCCGAACTGGAAACCGAGAGTGCCTGGACTCTCGCCTCTGTCTTGCCTTAACCGGCCGGACAGAGTGGGGTCGCCAGAGCTATATGCTCGGGGGTGGAAGTGTCAATTTCAAGGGCGTAACCCGCTCCGGGTCTCGGCCCGCGATGGTGAAACCGGTGCCGCACCGCTCCACACCCCAAGCCGCTCACACCGGTGTTGCTCCCTGCTGCCTTGTCTGGCGGCTGTGTGGGGGGCCAATCTAGTGAGTCGGCAAGTCACCGTCTGCCACGGTTCAAGAAGTATCAGTATTGAAGGCAGGCGACCGTTATTATTTGCAATAGTTTTATATACAACCAGTCCATCAAACACCTAACACAATAACCCAGTTCGTTTCTCTACATTAATTTGCAATAGATCTACAGCTACCATTGGCATTCCATGACTCCACTTCTATAGTGCAGGCGTGGAGTGTCGGTGGTAGGTGTCCCACCACATTTATTTATTCATTAAAATTCTCAAAGGGCCTCTGCATGTTGGACCCATGTCCCCATGTAAGCCTTAAAAAGGACTGGGTATTTCAAAAAAAATAATAGGAATAACCCGTGAATTAAAGCAGAAGTAAATAATAATAATAATAATCAAAAGGTATGGAAATAAAAAGCTATATTAATTCTAAAGATATAACTATATAAATATTTAATGTTTAATTTAGAAATGTATTAGTTACAAATGTAGATAAGGCGATAAGACTGCCTGTTTTGTCTAAATATATCTATAAAATATAGTTATAAGTATTATTTATGTACTTGATTCTTGTACAATAAATCGGAGTCATTCATTATTTTTCATTCAAATCACATTAAACATAGGCTACGTTTCAACACGTTTTAAGGAGCAAGGCAGTAATGTACGCTATTGAAACCGAAATTCTATTGCGTATGATCCAGATGTCCACAAAATTATGCCTATGAAACAGTTTGAAACAAAGTATACATTTAAATTAATAACGTAATCATCTTGCGACAATATAAGTAATTCACATTGGGCCAGTTACATAACAAATGAGATATAATGAATAATACTTGTTATAACGCTGTCGTATAAGCATGGTCACTGTCTGCTTAGGAAATTGTAAGAATATGACTAAAATTTCGAATCCCATTTTTCTTAATTTGATTATGTTTTTCTCGGACGATGACAGTTATGATGTTGTAAAAGTGAAAATGAAGCTTACATTTTTAATATTTTGAATATTTTTTTCTAAAGGTCGTAAAAAATCTTTTATAAAATCTGTCAAATAGATTCTAATTTCTTGGATATAAACCAAATTAAGTAATTTTAGATTGTAAGATTAATCTATGATCGTCTTTTAAAAATAATTAAATAATATAACGTAAGAGCTGAGAAAAAAACATACTTTTTATTATAATTGTGAGTAATGTTATTGCATTGTTATTTTACATAATCACATAAAACTTGTAAATTTTGTTTATTTTGCTAGTTCAAGTAAAACTTAAACGTGAAATACAACCTTCTCCACTATTAACTAACCATTTACGAATGCCTTTTTTCGCCTCTTGTTTAAATTTGCATTTGGTTTAAATGTATTATAGTGTCAAACAGAGACATCTAAATACAAAAGCTTCTGTGTAGAAGAAAGCGACATAATATTTACGTGATTACATTTATGTAACAGTAATAACTCTAGCGTGAATTTGAATTTTTTGTGGTTTGTCTCGGCTAGAGTTATATCCAGTTAGAGGCCGTTTCATAAAGCAAACCATTCATTGTCTTATCTGCAGTCCAGCAAGCTTACTGTACGCTTGTGCAGCTAACAACGCAGATAGATTGGTGTTGTTTGTGATCACTGTTGTCGAGAAAGCGGCACATTCTTGAAGCATTGATGCTAGTAATCTAATTCTAGTCTTGTCTTACTACATTTTGTTTACATATTACAACAAAAGACATTTTTGCCATATTCAACAAAATTTAAAAAGTTAACAAAATTTATACAAATAAACTTCTTATAGTTTCATCTGCAGTCCTGCGGTTAATGTTGGCTTTAAACAAGGTTATAAGTTTTGTGTTTAAACAATCAACCTCTACGCAACTCAGATGCAATTGATTTCGTGGTATAGCGTGGGAAAGGCCTATCATATTATACAATTTATATTTTTATAAAATGTATTTTAATTAAGGAAGTCTAGCTATTTAGCCTTTTTCAAACAGAACGTAATAAAACGAGGAAATTATAAAATAATTATTTATTTTTGCATTATTTTTTTAATTATAATCTTTTTATTTTGGTGAAGTATAATTAACATTTATTACGGTCGTTTAGGCCTTTTTTATCACTCTTTAAAACTCATTTGTAAAACAAAATAAACACATTTTATCTCTTAATAATATGATCAGGTGTCTCCACGTTAATACCAATTTGAAGCAAAATCTTTAGGACGAATTCATCCGTCAACCCTTATCCGTCCACTGCTGGACATTAGCCTCCCCTATAGGTCGCCACGACGCCGACGCGCGGTGCAGAGCTAAGTGCCGAATTTAATAAAATGAATACCGCAAGTCAAGTCCTCAATTGATGGAACAAAACGCTGTTGGTACTGTATATGGTATATTTTTAGACATTATAATATTTATTCTATTAGTAATTAATGCACCTCCTGGTAAACATACTCGAGACAGTTACAAGATTAGTCACTATCCTTAATATTAATAAATTAATAATAGGTACATATTATAACCGCGAAAGTAACTCTACCTGTGAGTCTTTTACTTTAAAACTAAACAAAGTATGTTAGTTTTGGGTACACAGATAACATAATAAAATAGAGCCAAAGAACACATGCTAGTTTTTATTGCTATTAATTCGCTGCTAATTAATTAATGCGCCAATTTCACGCATTTGAAGTCGGGGGCAACAGCTAGTTTATAGACACTACAAAAATACTAAACTACAGTTAAAATAAAACAGTTGTACTACAAAACCAAAGTCCTTGACAGGTCAGTTGACGTAACTTTATAAGTATTTGGGTTGTATGAAGTAAGTATAATTTACATTATGCAGCTAATACTTTAGTATTAAATTGTAACA
Source organism: Orgyia antiqua (assembly GCA_916999025.1). Lineage (NCBI taxonomy): Eukaryota > Metazoa > Arthropoda > Insecta > Lepidoptera > Erebidae > Orgyia > Orgyia antiqua. The sequence continues at coordinate 7,845,403 of OU779869.1, forward strand.
AAGAACTATTAAATTTATTATACATAAACGTGAAATGCTTATGTAAGCGGCACTCCACAGAGCACCTTGAAAAGATTCCGCACGCAATAAGAAAAACGTACTAACGTAATAAAACTAGACGTATGAGAATTTCGGCGTGAGATTTGCTATGAGAAATGAAATCGCACTATTTTATACCCCGCAATCCGCACATTGCTACAAATTTTTCGTTAACAAAAATCTCATAATGCTCTATCTACTAGGGGTGATCGATGTGGCACTCTATATTGTACGATTTAGTGTGAAATAATCTTAAGAACAAAAGAATTAAATCATTTTACCAATGTATCTATTATGTATGTCTTAAGAGTGCCAATTTATGTTAAACTAATAGTAACCGTGTGACTTCATCTACGTAAAATTTTTAATAGTGAAACCGTTTGAGACGTTATCCGTTTGTAAAAGTTTTTAATTTTTTTATGAAACCCTGTTTTTATTGTAAACTTCAAGTGGTACTAGATCTCCCGTGTAACAATGGCTATCTAACAGTGAAAATATCGGATCAAAATCAGTGGAACTGATCCGGAGAATACCTAATAAGAAAACCTAAATATAAAGCTGGCAAATGTTTTTTATTTGGTGTTGGTACCTGGTAAACGCTATTATTTTGCATTTGCAAACAGGTACTTTTATTAACTTTTTTATAGATCAAAAGAAAAAAAATTAAGATGACCATGGTCGTCAATTCGTCATACAACGTACAGAATCCGTTGACATATCTTTTATTTTTCTCTATTTTCACCGAGCAAGTTTTAATCCAAGACTTTGAAAGACTATTTCTTTGTATGATCACCAAATTACAAGCATTTAGATTTTCGCCCATATCAGCTCTATATAAGCTTAGTCCATGCCAAAATTAAAGTCTCTAGGATAATGTTAAGCAATCTGCAGAATCAAAAGCTACAGTTTACTTATATACAAAATACAACCAGTGCTAGACTAATCTGGACTTGGTTGTATTTTAGTCATATTTAATAGAAAGTGGACTACTTATGTCACTGGCTCGCATTACATACAAATAATCAATTCAAAAAAAAATTCCATTAAATAATTTAACTAAGCTTTAAAGGATATTATGAAAAAAAAAAACACTTGCTCAACGTTATTTTGTAATAGTCAGTGTGTTTTATCGTTCATCTATGATAGCTGTAGCACTTAGCCTAATCATCCATCTACCGTTCTACATATATGTAGCTATGACGAAAAAGCTGCATTAAAAGTAAGTACATAATGTCTTTGTGATATTATCAGTAGTTATCATATTGTGGTGAATAAGTCTAAGTGATGAAGCTGGAATATCTTAAAATGTGTTCTTGTTTGTTTACATTATTTAAATCGTATTATTACTCATCGAAGGTGATAGGGAAAAAAATGGACATGTAATAAGCACATAATTTTTCTAAAAAATTACGTCTATATGATTAAATGATTTTTCATTTCATTTCATTTCATAATAATTATTTTTTATTTTTATTTTACTTGCAAATCAAGTAAATCATAAGTTATACATAAATAAAATATTAGAATAGTATGAAATATTTTTAATTTCAATTTACTACAAAACGAAAATTTGTGTTTTTAGTTTATTAGTTCGGTTAATAAAATGTACTGTTTAGGTTGCAACATTTTATCCTGTTGTAGTACTAACTTTTTTTTATAGCAACATATGGGGTTATATTATTATTATTTTTTATTTTTTTAAAGGGCTTGGTCGCATTTTGACTACATCGCCCTATAGGGATATTATCAGTGAATGTTTCTACTGTCCAACTCCACCGTTCAGGAGATGCAGCCTGGTGAGAGCAGCTAACAGCTCGACTCTTAAATATTTCTCGTTTTGCATTTTGTCACGGAACACTAAAGAAAACTATAATAATTAAACAATTATTATGTCTTACGAAACAATTAGGATCACATCTTATGATTTAGGTAACCAATTGTATTACAGCGTAGTTTTCATAGTAGGTATACGTATGTAAATAATGGTTAGCAGCAACACCATGTAAATGTGTTGATTAACATGTTGTGGTTGTTTAACTGTTAGGTCTACAAAATACACTAAATATATTCGTAAATTATATCATACAATCAGTTTAGGGCCCAACCTAATCGTATGATTTTTTTTACAGTATGTAATAGTTATGTAACAACTTATCATCTGTAACGCTATACTAATATTAGATAGCTGTAAAGGTCTTTGAAGATTTTTTGAACATCGCAGGACACTTTTACTACATATTATCTATCACTATCCAACTCAAAAATATGTTTTTAATTCGAACCAGTACGAATAAAAAAAAATTTGGATAGTCCATTCATCAAGGAAGGTTTTAGGCTTTTGGGTAACATCACGCTGCAACAAATAGGAGCGAAATATCAGTAAAAATAATTAAAGCCTACAGTTACTACCTAATTACAGCCTACATTAAACACTTAATATAATTAATAAAGCCATACTATTTTAAAGGCATAAAAAATTTTAAGCAAAATTATAATATATAGATATATTGTTATAGAACTCTACTAAAAGGCACCACAATGAAGTTTTAGTACATATATTTTTTTTATTTTATCTGAGTCATCTTAATAATATTATTTAATATTTTATTAATATACCAATAGCTCTGTTTATTTGATACATGGAATAAATATTTCCATATAAAAATGTTAGTGTATGAGTGTATAAAAATATTCCAAGCATTATCGATCGGCTTGTTGACATTTATCCACGACCGGTAATTTAGGTGTGATGGACGACACCTGTTTTTTCCTTAATGGCACTTCCCTGATGCGTGCCACACATCCGACGCCGCCGGGAGCATGCATGAGTAAAATTTTCGCGGTCGCACCCGCAAAGCCCTTCCAAAATACGTCAAGGCCTCCATTCTCCGTATATAATAAGTTCACCCGCCCGCAACGACACACTTTGTTACTTTCACGCGAGCAGTGCACGTTTTGGACAGTCAAAATGTTCAGGCTCTTTATATTTGCCTTTGTGATCGCGGCGGCGACGTGTGACGATGGAGCCAGACGTGAACGATACGCGGTAGACCCCAAAACAGCAGCCATTGTGCAGGAGGCGCGTTATCTTAGTGGAAACGGTGCTTTTGGTGCCGCATACCAACAAGAAGATGGAATTAACTTCAAAGAGGAAACTGATGCCGATGGAAACCGTAGAGGAAGTTACTCATACATTGACCCCAGTGGCCAAAAGAAGACAGTGAGCTATGTAGCCGGAAAGAACGGATTCCAAGCTGTTGGTGACCACATCCCAACTGCACCATTGCCAGTGGCACCCACTCCAGGATATACCCCAGATCCACGATACAATTCACCCGATTACAAACAGCAGCAATACAACGCTCCCCAACAATACACGGCTCCTCAACCCGCCCGCAGTTACGGTAAAGACCCGGAAGATGGCCAATACTACCCTGAATTGTACGAAACAGAAAAGACTGGAGCTCCTCGTCAACAGTACCAGGCTCAACCACAATACCAACCTCAGCCACAATATCAACCTCAGCCACAATATCAACCTCAACCACAATACCAACCAAAGCAACAGTACCAGCCAGAACCTCAGTATCAGACTAACATCTACCCAGGCACACAACAAGCTCAATACAGTGGCTTGCCTGCTGCACAGTACAACAATCACCAACAATCACAGCCAGCTCGTCAACAGTACTACGAAGAAACAACACCACAACCAACCCGTTTCTACCCTCCTGGCAAGTTCAGTCTCAACAGAGCACCTGACGGCTACACTTATTCCTTCCACAAAGTTTAAATTAATTTATAATGTTGACTGCGGTGTTTTGTAAGAGCCGAGTCATAATTAGCGCATATCATTTATAAAATCGCCAAGTCTTTCAAGGGCGGCAGACATGTGTATACTCGGCTGCTTTAAAAGTATATCTTAATCGTTGTTTGCTGTGATATTGTGAGTTAATGGACAGTTATGTGTGTGTTGTTCCAGTTTGTTACTAAGTATGTTACGAAGCTCAGGAGTGAATAGTAGACAAAGATGGACATTGTAAATAAATGTTTAGATAATATCGTGCATTGTTTTATTACCTTTAAAATTTCTCGACAACTTCTTGTCTAAGAGATAGTAATCAAATATTTCTAAAAATACAAAAGAAATAGTATCTTTGCTATCTATAGACTTGAATGAGTTGTATTAATTTACGACGGTTGTAATATAAAATTATTATCAGTCTTATTAAGATAATCGTAATTGATTATGTATTATAAGTTCCTATGTATTATAAGAATGTATTTACAAAAAAGAAAGTAGTATATGTATTCTATCCGTATTCTGGTACCCATAACACAAGCATATAAGCTTAGCTTGGGACCAGAGGACGTTGTGTGAAATGTCCATGAATATTTATTTATTTATTTATTTATTTATTTATTTTATTATAGTAATACAAAGTTAAACATTGTACTAAAATTAATTAAAACATGTAATCTTAATTGAGATTATGTATTACAAAAGCTTATTAGCTGTTGGCATGTGCTTTAAAAATATGTTTATAAAAAGTATTAAGCTCTAACTTCCGCGTGCGTAAATATAAAAGTAGGGTGTGGGCTGTGTCCGCATTCTAAATTGCTGCATTTAGCCCAAGACTCGAACAACTAGATCACCTCAGTGTTGTTACAAGGATATTTCGCTACGAAACCAGTCCAGTCATACCACGCCTTCCTTTCCATTCACCGACATCATTATTCCTTCAACTATACATACACATTCAATGAAATAAATAATTATTGCCTACATAATTGATTTCAAACGGACATTCATATAACACATCTTCTTAACTCAAAATATGCGTGATGTTATGGAAACTAGAATACACAGAAACAAAGATGTTAAAAGTAATGTTTTTTTAATACAAACAAACAATAAGACATATATTAACATAAAAAAGTTTAATTTCAAAAATTCAGATATGAATTAACTAAATTGTGTATGTAAATGATTAAACAAATGAAAAAATTGTTTTTGTACTTTATTGTTAACCCATGGAGAAATATTTGTACAAAGCTCACTTTGACATAATCTACTAATGCTACATATTAACGAAATATATATTTTAACAGTTCTTATGAAATATGAATTGAAATACTCACGCAGTAAATACGTAGATATCGTTTATTGAATCTACGTTGACCTAACAATTTGTATTGGTGAAATATTGGTGAAATAATTGCTTTGTTTTAGATCCGATCTCACCACAATAACACCAGTTATGTAATCAGATGTTATTTGAAACAATTTCATTTAACTGTTATCTAAAACGATAGGTACTGTCGATCAATCTGTAGGTAAACTGCAGCATTTCAAACCACGATATTGTAAAATTTGAAATTATCACAGAATTTGTTTTAAAACTAAATAAATTAATAGCCTTGTGGACTAAACCTATATACTTGTAGAGTAGTTGGTATAATTTATTAGGGTTCCGTACCCAAAGGGTAAAAACGGGACCCTATTACTGAGACTTCGCTGTCCGTCCGTCCGTCCGTCCGTCTGTCACCAGGCTGTATCTCAAGAACGGTGATAGCTAGAGAGTTGAAATTTTCACATGTGATGTATTTCTATTGCTGCTATAACAACAAATACTAAAAATAAAATAAAATACATATTTAAGGGGGGGCTCCCATACAACAAACGTGATTAATTAAGTATTGTGTGTGTTGTTTGCTCATTTATTAATAACGTGCCTTATGTTGCATCGATAATGGTACGGAACTCTTCGTGCGCGAGTCTGACTCGCACTTGACCAATTTTTTATAATACATATTATTGCTACAAAATAAAAATTTTAATCAAATTACTAAAGTGATTTTCATCTTGGAAGGGGTAAATTTCCATATTTATAATTACATATTTCGCTAACAGGATTGCCTTTGCATCCCATGTAAGAAAGGATGTGCTGGCTATCACAACTTTTTAGGAACGACAGAATATTTAAACTTCAACAAAACTGGTAAAGTCTAAATTGCAAAAAACTTTTGTTTATCACTCTAATGTTTAAAACTTTTATTAATGGAAGTGTCTATTAATACGATTATCGGATAATTAATTATTTTTTATTAATCTGACAATCGTGGATGTGACTATTTGTACGGCTTTTTTTTTTAATGAGTATATACATACGGATATTATTATTTTTTTATTATTAAATTTATTACTAAGAATTTTTTTCGTGAAAAAAGTGAAAATCTTTTTCGACACTGTCCACGGAGCAGAAGATTAACTAAGGAGCAAAAGGAAAAAATTGCGGAGTTATTAGATCTCGAAGCTAACCGAGTGAAGGTTAGGTTAGGGTTTTTTTTTCGAAAACCTTATTGTATTTAATTTCTAAAGTTATATGAAACGTTATTAGTACAAATAATGAAGTAGACGTATAAATAATTATTTTTTATTCATACGATTGTCGTGCGATTATCAACAGCCTATATTAATATATCTAATTACTTTATTTAATTTATTTACAAAATATACATTTCATATACACATTAGTACGAGTAGGTAAGTCTTATAGAGACTCACAAATAAAGGATAAATAAACTAAAATTTCTAAAAAATGAAATGACGTAACGCTTTAAATCAAAGGCAAGGCTATACAAATTACATTTAGACTAGCATTAATAAAATGTTAAAAATTATTGTGCAATAAGAACATGCAATATTCCACTTTATTTATCATAAATACGACTATTTAACAATTTAGCTAATTAAGTCATACAGCGTGAAGGAAAAAATAATGATAGCATTAAGCAAGTAAAAGTTAACAAGACAGCGCAATAGATCAAAGATATACAAAGAGACGTGGGTCTTTAGTACAAACCCATTAAATCAGTAGTCCAAGCTTACAAGAACAAAGGAATGTTATTCGAATGATGAAAGAATAAGCTTTGCGACCAGAATAAGAAATAACATATTATTATTACAAGCGATCGAAACATTTGAAGGTTATTCTACGATCGTATTAAAACAAATTTAATTACTAAGTTAATCACCACATTATTATATGGAATGCGGTAATTTGTGAAGTTACCGAAATTCTAGTGTTTAGTTCTAGTGGAAATTGAGTCTATATATTAAGTAGTTGAATGATTAAATACCTAAATAAGTCATAATTCGAGCGCACAGAAAGACTCTTAATTCATTTTAGCGTAGACAAGTTCGCGATGGCTTGCACATCGCGAACTTGTCTTCTTCGTCTTGTTCTTAGCTACCTCTGCAAACTTCTGTTATTTAATTACGAACGCAAATGGAAATTTAAATGCACCTGGTAAGGAATAAAATGCAAAAGTCAATCTAGCTTCGACGGTAAAATGCGGAAAGTGGGCCAATCTTTAAACTCATTTAGTTCAACGGTAACTGACATAAACGGAATATCAAATGTAACCAATTTTAAACATATTAACTACTGACTATTTTTTTTAAAACGAATTTGATATACCGCTACCAAATTGGATTATTGATATATTTGATGTTTTCAAATCACATAGATTATCATTGAGAAACTACCAATCCTGTCTTTTCAGTTTGTTATTTTGTTATTCGATTTACTGTTCATTATTCCCAATGTAGATTGTATGTCGTTAATTAAGCCATAATGTTCCTAATTCTTAAGCAGAGAAACGGAAAACTTAAAATTAATACCTTTGCAAACACGCCTGGTCAGTGTGGCATAAGTGGAAGCTTCTCCTTCTCCAGCCCAATACTTACGTCCTACTGTTGGGCATAGGCCTCCTCCACTTTGGGATGGATTATGGTCTACTGTGCCGCGCTGACCAGACGCGTTGGCACAGGGTTTATTTTCGAGTTTTCTGTCGCTCACAGCAGATGTTATCTGTGTGCAATATCCCTTAGCTGGCTTTAACAGCACCCTTGGGAAGAGATGGGGTGGTGACACTTGTATTCTCAATCCGTCACCACACGGAGGTAAGTGGAATACCCTCCCGAAATGGAAGAGGCCCGTGCCCAACATTGCCATAACAATGAATTGAGGAGAGTCCAACACTCATACTGGGCGCCATTAAATAATTTAAAAAACTGCTTTGAGCGGAACAAAACGTCTAGAAGCGTATCAATCTTTGTCACATGCAATCTGGATGCAGGCTATGGCTTCGGAAGGAAAAAATCACGGCCGACTGAATTTGTAGTTTATTCTGTATGCATTGTGCATCTTTCCGTTGCATTCGAGTGCAGATCACGGTCGGCCCGGTGCACATACTACCGTACCTATACGACAAACACTCGACAATTGGCAAGTCTTATCTTCTGATTTTGTTTCACCTACTTTATTCTTATCGAATTTTTCATATAAAATTGTAACAAAGTTTCATTTTGTTTTGATTCTTGTTAGCCAGTTTTGAGTCATAGAAAAAATACACTTTTATTGAATGTGGTGCCTGATTCTACAGCGCGATGAGTACGTGATATATATTTAAAAGAGTTAACTGATGAACCAATTAATCAACAGCCAGCAGAAACTAAAGGAGTTTAAATCCTGAAAATTTGCTATTGTAATTTTTCTTCATACTATGTTTTAATAAGGCATCGAAGATATAAAATTACATACAGATATAAGAACTTATAAACGTTAATACGATGTTGGCATTGTATGTCCAGCCCCATGCAGGACCGTCAGTCTGACAAAACGTCCCTAAGGACCTGCTCGAGGAAGGAGGAGTTTTCTTCGAGAATGAACGGAATCGATATGTCTGTTTATTATTTAAAGATAAGCAACATATACCTTGCACGAATTATTATACATAATATTTTATTTAAAGAACAGTCTTTTTGGAAAAATGACGGTGCTTTATAAATGTTACTAGACTTAATATTATAAAGCTGAAGAGTTTGTTGGTTTTAACGCGCTAATCTCAGAAACCAATGGGCTGTTTTTAAAAATTCTTTCAGTGTTGGATAGTACATTTATCGAGGAAGGCTATATTATAACATCTCACTGTGACCAAGCAGTTAGCAGTTAGCGAGGCATAAGTGAAAAATGTTGCCAAAATAGGGAAAATTTTCTAAATTCCACGCGTACGTAGCTGTGGACAACAGCTAGTGTAAACGTGAAGTTAAACTTTTAAACTTTTACTATGCGTTTTATATAATTACAGTGGTTAGTTTTAATTTCTAGAAAAATGAAATTTTTCAGGCAAACGTGTCATGTTAATGTCGTGAGAGCCTCTCTTACTCCTAGAGATACTAAAATGCTCAAGCTATGTTTTATACCTAGGTACAGTAGGTACTCTTGACGTTGTTTTTGCACGTATGCTGTGAAGTCAAAAGCCGTATAATGACCCTTCCATGTATTATAAAGTCGTTTTAACCCGTTTTACACAAGAAATTACGTTCTTTTAATTTCACTTTGAGCGGAAAAGTGCCTTTCAATTAAAAGTATTTTATTTTTTATAGCCTAAAAGACGTTTCTTTTGAAATATTCACGCACATTTCTTACTATTTTTTGCACCCAAACAAAATGCAAAGTTTGTGTTTACATTATTTTGTAACTTGCATGAATAAAGTATTTCTTTGTTACACAAAAAGTACTAAATGGATTTAAATAAAAAGTTTTGTAATGTATACCTATAGTCTTATATCAGAATAACACATAACCTTATAAAATCTTGCTAAGAGCCCAGGAGAGCGGCGGATTATGCACCATTTTTATTGATTCCAATTTATTTGATCGTAGTTTTTCTGTAAATATACAAAAACTAACTAAAATCTAATGATTTTCTAAATATAAGTACTTACTTCTAAATGTAAATACAAACAGCTTAATTTTTATTTTTTAACCATACTTTCTTTTAGTTATCCAGAAGTATAAATTCCAATGTGCTTACAAAATCACAAAATTTCTTTACTCGATCATTGCTCGAAAAATAACGACTTCGTTTTCTAATGTAAAGAAAAGCATAAAGTAAAGAAGATTTACTTATTATAAAATAAAGTCATTGTTTTTGTATGTATGTATTCATATGTGAGCTTATATCTTCAAAACTACAGAACAATTTCGGTGCAGTTCTTTTCAATAGATAGAGTGGTTCAAGAGGATATTTTTTGTTTACCTATATTGTTAAGGGTTTTCATTTTCTAAATTCCACTAGTAAAGTATGTAAGCTTATGCACTACTAAACGCAAAGTTAGCTATAACCGCGGTCAGCACTACGTTTTTATTGTGGGGCGTTTGTGTTCCGCACACGACCAAGATATAAATCCCTACGGCGCGTGCCTTACCACACGAAAAATTAACTCCGAGCGATGTCTCGTTTTTACTGCTGGCAATAATAGACTTTAGTGTTCATTCCTTTTTGAACGTGCCAACACTTGTACTATTCAGAATGCTATGATATTTAAACGCCTATAAAGCTCAACGGTTTTATTTTGAAACTAGCTATTGCCCTCGACTCCGTCCGCGTAGAATTTAGGAAATTTTCCCCGTTTTTGCAACATTTTTAACTACTGCTTTAGTGAGAGTATTATAAACGTAAGAGTAAACAAATATAATCAGAATGAACGAACTGCTAAGCTATCAGGAGTTACACGTGTTATTGTGAGTCAACCATAAAATATAGATATGTGCTGTTTCGGGATATTTTTTAGACAATTTTATGTAGAATATTTCCGTCATACATGATTTCTATGTAACTTTAACCATTAAGGCTGCACACGCGACGGAAGCTTAAAAAATGGAGCACCTGTTCCCGTTTTCCCAACATTTCCCTTCACTACTCTGCTCCTATTGATTGTAGCGTGATGAAAAGTATACTATAACCTGCCCAGGAGTATGAAGAATAATTGTACCAAGTTTCGTTAAAATCCGTCGAGTAGTTTTTGTTTCTATAAGGAACATACAGACGGACAGACAGACAGACAGACAGACAAAAATTTTACTGGTTGCATTTATGGCATCAGTATCGATCACTAATCACCCCCTGATAGTTATTTTGAAAATATATTTCATGTACAGAATTGACCTCTCTACAGATTTATTATAAGTACAGATGTATAAGAAATTTTGACAGATCGTGGCGTAGTGGCCATTACATTGCTTGGTCGGAACGGGTTTGATCCCTTGTAGCCACAATTTGATCTGGTGATTCCTAAAAACCTATTCATAGAAAGTAAAGTGTTTTAAAATATTTATAAGCATGGCATAAATAATGTATTCTATAATATTAGTTTTAATAAATTCCGCGAGATTCCTTTCTTTTTAGAATAAGCCAAAAGAATAATATACAAAAATATCAATTAATGAAACCTTATTAAAACATGTATGTGACTTTTTAATGAGCAATTAATTTGTTGTTTTCTTAATTGCATGGAAATATATAAATTACCTATTCATATGGCTTATCTTACGTACAACAAAAAAGATGTATTATCGTGTATTTGTCATTGAATTACGTGACATGATAAGTCTTAAAGATGGCTGGGTCTCGGGAAAATTTTTGTAAAGGCCAATAATAGATTGTTTATTTTAAATATCTTAATAATCTGTTGATCGCGCAATTTCGAGGCCTTAAACTACTAAATTGCTATAATATTATAAATAAAAAAACTCGCGGTAGCTTAGAGAGAAGGCAAGCTTAAAAAGAAATGGTAAATTCGTAAATGGTGATCGCTTGAATTATTAGTTGATTTCTGCCAAACAAATTGTGTTTAAATTACAGAGGAAGTCACTCTGGTAATACGAAAGCGACAATCATGCTTTTAACGTAATTTGAGAAAAAAGCCATCCCCATCAATACTAGTGCGACGGGCTTCGTGGTGGAGTGGTTTATGTAATGGACTGCCGATCACGAGGTTGCGGGTTCGATTCCCGCTTGGGACAATCATTTGTGTGATATCCATAAATGTCATACAAATGTTTGTACTGCGTCTGGGTGTTTCTATGTATTATAAGTATGTATTTACAAAAGAAAAGTAGTATATGTAGTTTATCCGTATCTGGTACCCATAATACAAGCATAGTAATATAGCTTACTTTGGGACCAGAGGACGTTGTGTGAAATGTCCTGAATATTTATATTTAAAAAAAAAAAACTAGTTTTCACACGTTGTATTTTTAACCCACGTTTTAAATCTATTTGTGTCTGTATTTGATACCTTTTAGTTATGTACACGGCTGTTATTTTCCCACAATATTTCTTACTTGCCTTAGTTTTACAGCTATTTTAATTGCTTCAGTTAATAAATTGTTGGAATACACATCAAATCTTGGTAGATAATTTAAAGCGACGGAACGGCATTCCGAGGTCGCGTGTTCAAGTCCCGCTTATGGTTATCATTTTTTCCATTATAATTTAGTTTATTTAGATAATTTAAATTTAAAATAAATGAACCTATTTGTGCGATAGCTAAAAAGCTACGTAATACTAATTAAAGTAACCTCAGATTTTTATTAATATCCATGGAATGATGTAAAGAGCTATGATATTCATGCCTATCTATACTAATAATATAGACCTGAAGAGTTTTTTGTTTGTTTGAACGCGCTAACCTCAGGAACCATTGGTCTGATGTGAAAAAATATTTCAGTGTTTGATAGTACATTTATGGTGAAAGGCTATAGGCGCTGCCACCAATAGGTACAAAGTATCAGTGAAAATGTAGCAAAAATGGGAAAAACAATCCAACTTTCACGCGTACGAAGTCGCGGGCAACAGCAATCTGAAATTAAACTTTCACTTTGAATGCAATAATTTAAAAAGCGCTTATGGGTTATAAGCGCTTTTTAAATTATTGCCTGACATTTTCAGGAAAAAGCACCAACATTTTTGTTTAGTTTTATATAAAAGATAGTTTCAATTGAGAATTAAATGCTTGACCGTTTGTTTTTTCACTGATGAACATAAAATAGGCTTAGTTTCTGACAATACAGGGTCAGCTGTCGCATTCACAGAATGTTTTTCTACCTTCGGACATGTCCAAGTTGCGGGCGCACCCTTCCCCTCTCTTTGCTAAATTGTTTTCTTGTACTGTTTCTTTATTGCACCATTTTGCGTTAACGACTAATGAAATATGTGTACCCTAAGTAAAAGTTTGTTTTTATTGACCGACTAGAAATGTAAATCTCTACTATTACTATGCTACAGGATGCTGTGAACAAATCTCGTTCGTTTAATAGACCAGCCAGTAATTTACTTTTAATTTCATCATAACTATAATTAGGTACACAGTCTGGTATAGTCTGGTATCTGGTAAAGAAATGTAAATTGTTTTTTTGAAGTCGAGATATTTGGGTTTGGAAAATGCATAATTATGATACATTTTAGTCTTACACATTTAGCAAGAAGTAAGAAAAAAAAATATTATCTACTATATAAAAATAAGTCGGGTTTTCCTTCCTGACGCTATAACTCCAGAACGCACGGACCGATTTCCACGGTTTTGCATTCGTTGGAAAGGTTCGGGCTCCGTGAGGTTTATAGTTCATTTTTTTTTTTTTTTTTTTTTTTTACTTTTTTTTGGTATGGCAAAACAGCGTTTGCCGGGCCAGCTAGTTTGGGTATATAAATTAATTCCTCTCTAAGATCTAAATTTTATCAGTAGGTAAGGCAAAGAACGCCAACAATTTATTTATTAATCGTAGCATAGATACTCGTATAGGTCATGAAATAGAAATATCATTATCCACATGCCTCTTGGCACAATTAAAGGATGTGTAGTTGTCAATGAGTGCCTCCCCGCACGTGCTGGAGTTGTGAACTGTTCGTGACTTCGAGCTAGGGCTGCCATCACCTAAATAGCCGACGACGCAAGGAAGGAAGGAATAGATCTCAAAACAAATTTATTTGGGTATCCTGACAACTAAAGAGTCCTGGACACTTTACTGTAATACAAACCTCTATCGGGCGGCTCTTCAAATTAGAACAAATGCTGGAAAACTTAGACGGATGATAACCCTACTCCGAGCTTGCTACTGCACTATTTACTTCCACTATACCACGAGTATCTTCAGTTATTACTAGCTGTAAATAAAGCCTTATAAATTATTAATGTTGTGCAATAAAGATAATATACTGAGAGTTATTTTGAAACAAAAAGCTACTAAGCTGTTACTTGATAAATTTTGTATTAAAATAATGGTTGTAAGAGTTAAGGGCGATATTTATTGTACATAATAAATCAAAATTCACTAAAATGTAATGGGTAAAATAAATGTTTTAGATCATTCATAAGTTATCTATAAAATAATAGTTATTAATATTGCAATAAAGAGTTCAATACAAAGCTAAAATAATTTATACCCTAGGTGCCATAGAGTATGATGTATTTATTTCTAGAATATACCGCAGAAATCAATATGTTCTAAAAATTTTTTTTTTACTTATTATAAAATAAACTGGTTATTTTCGCATTTATGTCCGTATGGCTTATATTTTGATAACTGTGCAACGGATTTTGATGCGGTTTTATTAATAGTTAAAATGGTACAAAAGGATGGCTTTTTTATATAATTTGTTAGGGTTTTCTTACTAAATACCACGCATACGCAGTTGCGGGCAACAGCTAGTTTATGTTTAATTAAGATACTATAAGTCTGTAAAATGTAAATATACATAAATGCTATCTACTAGTATTAAGAAAATATTATGTAAGCTTACCAATGATTATTAATCACATAATTTTGAAGATAACTTTATTAATTGGTACCCTTTACATTGATGCGTAACATCACCTGAATCCATAACAATATATTATAAAATATGTACTCAACTTCACACGTAGAGTAGATAATAATGTGTGAAAATATCCCACAGTGGCTCATGTCAATATCAAGCCGATCAAATTCCATTAACGTGTGCGATCTTTGCTTAAGAACTCTATAAAAGCTACTGAAATAGCCCCATTTCATCTGATTCACGGGCTACGGAGAACATGTAATGGGACTGTATAACAATATGTTTTGAAGCTTACAGCCCACTCTCAACATAGGCCTAATAACACTTTCGCTGCTTTATATCGACGCAATCACCTATAGCATAACAAAAACTCGTACGCTTTATAAAGAAGTAAGTAGGTATACTAAATTACCTTCATGTTGTATAACTGCGTCCAATTATGACAGACCTGGTAGTGTTTCGGCAATCTAACTGACTTCAATGCGCGAGGACGTAGATTCGATAACCTCATGAGGCATTAATTCTTGCAATTAAAACAGTTATTTGAGTAATTTTATATAATGAATTTGGATTTTTTCTGTACCTATATTACAAGTAAGAAGTAGTTTGATTATTACACCTTAATCGAGTATCCACAGCAAAAATATCAGACTTAGTTTAACGAGCCTTCACTAAATACATTGAGGGAATTATTCGTATATATCAAAGTTTTCGACATCATATCGTATGTAACTGAAAGCAGGGTTCTGGAAGCTGTTTCATTGTAGATATTATCCACAGACTGTGGTGCATCAATCATAATATAATTCATAATGCACGTATCCTCAGGGCCTATCCATCCATTGGGTTTTTCTGTGTGCAGTCGAATAACAGAATACACTAGACGGATATTTGTCATCAGTGTTACTTTTTATCTAATTTCCAGAAATTACATTCCCACAACAATGCCAAACAACCTAGTGTAAACATTATTTTAGGTAAATCACACAAAGTAAATATCATTTTATATAAAAGAGAACATAACGGTCATGAAAAAAAGAAATAAAATTTATTTAACACCACATACTGTAACGCATATGTATGTGTTTATGACTCATAAATTTGGTGTATAGGCCTATATTTCTATGGTGTTATTACTACATAATTCGTGTTGAAAAAAACCTTTACCTACACGATAATTTATTCTACGTGAAAAAAGATTGCGTAACAGAAAGTAAATATAACAGAAATTATTTTGATAGACATTTTCCTTACAAAACATTAAATCGCTGTGCGCTAAATACTTAAAATCGGAAACGAATAACTAATTTATATGTCCTCAACGTTTATGCAGTAATATTTCTACAAGATAAGATGTAATAATGTTCTAGGCTGAATCTCCTGCGGTATGATAATAGAAATCGTCGAGTAGCTTGTAGAAAAGCTATTAATTATAAAAGAGGAAATTGAAACCTCAGTGGAAATGGAAAAGTAATAAAATGCAACAGCGATTGCAAGATGACTACTGGTCCCGGTTACGACGCTCAAGCCCATTTCAAAGTGGGACAATCTGTCCGCGTTCCTTTTAGGAATAATTTTTATATAATAGTATCTGCTTAGTTTAAATTAAAACTTAAATACTCCCAAAAATGCTGTGAACTTGTTCAATTCAAACCGGTTCTTAATAAACATGAACTTTAGATTAATTCGAAAGAATTAAAACAATCAAACATTCGATAGATTAATATATAAGATATATATATGTATATATATAAGATAGGTTTAAACTTATTAGCTGCCTATAAGATAGCTTTTCACATAGTCATAATTTAGACAAACGTTACACCAAAACAATTTCAGGCAAATACATCATAAAAATCCAATAAAAAGATAACTCAACTGGTGTAAACTGTCACAAAAACAAATATTCCGAGCACGATTTATGTATCAGTAATTCATTTTATGTTTTTTTTAAACAATAGCAAACATGCAAACAAATAAAATGAGCAGCGAGAGTGTGTCGACAAATAGATAGAACAAATCATAAAAGCTATGTCATTAAATCGCTTGTCTATTAACCTCTAGATTTTATACGGTTTGGTCATTTTATTACCATTCAAATGGAAGAAGTTAACTGATTAATTGATTTGTTAATCAACATCTCTATCTCTCTCTCCAGCCCATTTACGTCGCACTGTTGGGCACGGGCCTGCTCCACTTTGGGAGGGATTATGCTTTACAGTGCCGCGCTGACCAGGCGTGTTGGCACAGGGTTTATTTTCGAGATTTCCGTCTCTCAGAGATGATGTTATCTGTGTGCAATTTCCCTTTAGCTGACTTTTACAGCACCCTTGGGAGGAGATGGGGTGGTGACACTTGTATTCTTAGTCCGTCACCACACAGAGAAAGTTAAGTTGTTAATCATCATACTGACGAAATTACTGAAACTAAGCCTGAAAGAACAAAGAAAGATTTATTTAGTGTAAAAAACGTGATGAATTTTTAAACCTGTAATAAAAAAGAGTATAAAATTATTTTCTATAATGTAGAATTTTGAAGGCCTTTAAAATTCTACGAAGTTCTATTTGAAGTTGCATGCAATAGTCTTATTATTAATTTATAAATTTTTGCAATTGCCTTGGTATGCTTTTACTTAATAAACCAAATTATAGTGGGAAAAGTTATTACCATGAGCGGCACTTGAACAATATTCCAAGGTAGTGGGTTCAAGTCCCGCTCATAGTGATCTTTTTTTCTAAATAGGCTTTATGACTTCCAGGACTATAGGTTGTCATCCAAATCGAAAAGCATGTACCTACTATAACGTATTCGTCGTATTTTTATATTCTGGTCTCTAAGTGTCGGTACTGGAATCGTAAGACTCAAGATCGTTAAATATATTATTAAGGACTCACATAAAACACCTCATTCAGTATGCAGGGTAACAGTTTGAAAAAAAGATCACATGAGAAATTGCTTCTTTTTCTGAGAGAATCCTACTGTATTATAAACGCTAGAGTTTGTAGGATGTTTTTTACTCCTGCAAGCAGAAACTTAACAAATTGGTTGTTTAACATCAAGCTAAAAGCAAAACAGTGATGCAGTAATTACAAATATGGGATAATTTGCCGTTGGTTAACTAGTAATATATGTGCATAATTTTATTTTTTCATGCAATTAAACTTTTAGAGGCGAGCGTCTTACAAGATAAGACTTATAATTTAGGAATAGAGTGGATTATAGTCAGTTCATATTTTTCGCGATGGTTTGATGATGAGATTTGATCTATTTGGCCAGCCATAACGATATAAACTTATTGCGTTTAAATTTAAAATTCACCAAATAAATAATTTCATAAAAAAGTTAATAACACAGGAATATGGTTGAAATCGAATTATATCCGCTTGGCAATAAAGATAGAAACTCTCGTAAACTATAATACGAGGTCGGTATCGTATGTCCAGCATCATGCAAGTCGGACACAGAGGCCCTAGGGACCTGCCCGGGATAGGAGCGGTTTTCTACGAGAATAATAATGTTGTAGCCTAAATCGATAAAACCTTGTTATGTAATGATTAAAGATCTAGTGAATTCTACATGTTACATAATATTCAGTGTATCTTTTTAAAATTTAAACGTTAGTCAATTTGATATACCTAAATCTTACAAATTTTGATAACACCACAATTATGGATGCATATTTTCGACACTCAAAAATATTGTAAATATTGTATAATAATTAAATAAGCAATTAAATCTTGGTATACGCTGAATATACGTGTGATGCGTGTAGTATTTTTTATTTATATAAATCCTTGGTGCTATGAAAGGTAGGTAAGGGATTATTATGAGCACATGACGTTTTCGGTGAAAGATCTAAAATGGCAATTTTAATGATATTGTTATTTACAGCAAATTTCTCGATACATTACGCTATCACATAGCAGTAAAACAATGCAAACTGTATTCATGTAGGTACTAAGATTTTCTGTTTCCACAATGATCTATTAAACTAACTATTATCACTTGTTTCCATTAGCTTTATTTGAATAAATGAGTCGGTTTTATATGAGAGCCCTATAAAACAAGACAGTCTTTTCCTCAGTTCATATCTGCAGAATATAAACATGAACACTACTAAAAGCAAACTTATCTATAACATGCGGTCAGCAGTATGGGTTTATTGTAGTGTATTTGTATTCTACGCACGATTGGAGTATAAATCCCCACAGAGCATGTCTTACCACACAAAATTTTGCTTTGCGGTATGTCCTATTTTTACTGCTGGCAATAATACCATTTAATATTAATCTTTTTTACTTGCCAGCACTTGTATTTAACGTCCATTATACTCAACAGTGTTGTTCTATTTTAAAACCTTAATAGATCGTAATTCACGTTAGTGGTCGCCACGTAGTGTAGGTTGTCGTATTTTTTTTCTAAGTGGCATCAATTTCATAATTTTACAGATGATGGCATTGTAAAAGAAATTTGAAAGAAAATCTTCCTTTTATTTCCTTACTATTCTTCAGCTTTTTATGTCATACAAATGATTAAACATTTGTATAAACTTCGTCTGGGTGTTTTCTAAGTATTATAAGAAAGTATTTACAAAAAAAGTATATAATATAATATGTGGTATATCCGTATTTGATACCTATAATACAAGCATAGAAATTTAGATTACTTTGGGGTCAGAGGACGTTGGGTAAAACGTCCATATTTGTTTTATAACCTTAAAGATAAATATGTCAAATGATTACTTAATAATCAGATATTTTATTAAAGGCAGGTAATATTTTTTTGTATTATTTTTTTAAGAATAAATTAATGAATTCTATGCTCTAGAATCTTTTTATTTTGATCTTAATAGAAAGCTAGGGTTGTCCATCAACACTGCTATTTAATTGACTAGTACACAAAACTTGGAACGTACCTACAAGTTTTTCATAAGTGTCTAGCTAATTAGTGTTGGCACAAATCTTCAGATTCAAAACTTTTAATGACGACGAATGAAAGTTCACACGCCCCTTAAGTTCTACCACTTGGCGTTCACGAATTTCCTTGGCCTCATTAAGAAGTTGTCGTTCAATTTTAAGTAAAGTTGTTATCATTATTGTTATCGATATGTTATGTTCGTTTATTAAGTATTACAACATTTCGCATCCCATTATCCTCAATAATGATGCTGTCTATGGGACGAACCTTTCCTCGTATATCTGTCGTATTTTATTATAAGACAAAGTCGTTATTTTTGTATGTATGTCCCTATGTGAGCTTAAATCTTCAGTTTTAAGATGATTATAGAGTGCTGAAAGCGGATGGTTTTTTTTTATATAATTCGTTAAGGTTTGGGTTTTAAATTGCACGTGTACCAAGTTACTGATAGCAATATTTGGTAAATATGTAATAACTAATCTATACTATAATATTATAAAGCGGAAGAATTTGTTTGTTTGTTTGTTTGTTCAAACGCGCTAATCTCAGGAACCACTTGGCCTATTTGAAAAATTCTTTCAGTGTTAGATAGGGCATTTGTCGAGAAAGGCTTTAGGCTATATAAGATCACGCTATGACTAGTAGAAGCGAAGCAGTAGTGAAAAATGTTGCAAAAACGGGGAATTTTTTCTAAATTCCACGCGGACGGAGTCGCGGGCAACAGCTAGTAAACCATATAACAGTAGGTATCTACATAAAGCTTGAAGTCACATAAGAAATATCTAAATATCTAAACAAACAAATGATTGCATGTAACCTACAAAAAACCAACTACTTAATAGGTGTACATACAGTTTGTATTTGCATTTTATGTTGAGTTTTGTTTTGATAAGCAAATTGTAAAAAAAATAGTTTTACAGGAAAATATCTATACTAATATTGTAAAGCGAAAGAGTTTTTTTGTTTATTTGTTTAAACGCGCTAATCTCAGGAACCACTGGGCCGATTTGAAAAATTCTTTCATTGTTAGATAGGGCATTTATCGAGGAAAGCTTTAGATTATATAACGCACGACCAGCAAAGCAAGAAGCGAAGCGAAGCAGTAGTTAAAAATGTTGCAAAATCGGGGGAAATTTTCTAAATTCCACGCGACAGGGTCGCGGGCAATAGCTAGTATTATATAAAGCATTTAATAAAAACGTGTTTCTTGATAAAAAGATAATTAGTTTATCATTTAGATAAATGCTGACATTTTGGTTCTAATTGTATTTAAATAGATATGATCAATTTATATTTACACACCATAACACCGTCTATCCAATCGACATGTCCATGCAGGTTGTCTGGAAGAGATCGCTGACAGCGATAAGACCACCGATTGTACATTAATTGTTTGTAGATAATTTAAAATCTCTGTATTATTGGTGTGCAATAAAGTATATTGTATTCTATTGTATTCTATTGTAAGGATTATTATTTCTTGCTTTTCTATCTTTTTAGTGTTCCATACCAAAAGGTTAATTGGGAACTTATTAGTTATTACTGAGACTTTGCTGTCCATCCGTGGGCCAGTCACCTGGGGCCCAAGTCTGCTATTTCAATGTTGTCATAATGATCAGTCATCCTCTTCTTAACTCCGAAGTGAGAATGTAGGTTATTTTATGATTTTATTAGTCTACTTAGTCGATCTAGAGATAAGGAACACAGGTGTATTTTTAATGGAATCTTTAAAAAAGTTAACTTTTAAAACAGAACATGGATGTAAAGTGATAAATAAGTAGATATATATTTATATTGTGGCGTCATTTTCTTATTTTGTAGAGTATTGATATGTAAAATAATAAGCACAAAATTTGGGAAAATATATATGTAATTGTAGAAACGCAACGGCACAATAAGAAAAAAAGAATAAACTACGTTTTATGTTATATTACAGGCAGTAACGACTATATGTCTATAGTTCATAAAATTTCTAATAAAGCCTTTAATCTACCATAATTTAAACGACAAAATAATTTTTGGGTATAAATATACTAAAATTAGTATAGTTATTCCCAATAATTATTTTGTCGTTTTTCGTTCGTAAATTGTACGATAATAGGTATGTGTAGACAGTTATAATTTATTATTAGTTATATATGTAGGCTTTAAAGCAAATAAAACAACTAGTTCACATACCTATCACTTCTCACTAAACTCCATATTTACATTAGACACAGGCGGAAGACAAAGGTTAGTGAGGCGGCGAGGCGACCAATACTTAAGGCGAATACCTAAATTTAATCCGTAATCCCCTCTTAATATTTCAATAATATACCTACATTTAAATACGTAAATAATATAATATGCAGTATAATAAATGTGCTAGCCAAATTATTTGGATAACCACCTAGGTAATTCCATTGACTACATTCAAATAGAACTCAGTAGGTATTAACATTCTTTGCAGAAAAATACAACAAAAGATAGCTGGGCGCGCGGTAACTGTTGTAATAAAAAATATTCCAGCGAGATTTATTATGTATTTTTTGACATATCAGTAATTCGTTTATAGAATTTGTACAAACAATATCATGTGAACAAACTAATAAATATATCTAAACAAAAACGATGCGTTGACCATAAAATTATATCAAATTCTTTGCAGTAGGAATTAACTTAAATATTCCTATCATTACTTCACAAACAAACACAAACCACATATACAAATTTAATCACGTAAGTTCACGTAACAGATACGAAATTGAAGCCAATACAAAAATGTATGATAGTAGTAGGTACTAGTAGATCGCTTTCCAGTTGTTTCGAGAATAACTAAATCAAATCAAAGACATTGAATAATATTTTCTGAGAAATTCTATCTTGGAATTATCTATTAAGTGTACTGATATTATGTCACATTTTATATTAAATTACAGAATATAGAAGTGTCTCAAAACAAAGCAAAGTAGATTTGCCTCCCAAAGGATAAACTGGTTATACTTTCCTGGGTCAAGATCGGAATTTATTATTTTATTTATCTGTATCAACTAGAAATATCTTTCTGATGCTATATTAGAAATAATCTAATACGTAAGCTTATATTTATTTCCATTTAAAGAGTTTACTTAAGAGTTTACTTATTTTTCTACGTACGAAATTTTCATTGTTTCTTTAGATTGAATGGCTAGAGCTCTAATTTTTAATTATATGTTTTTTCAATATATGATCTAGGATCGCATAAACTCAGAAACGCGATTGAAAAAAGTTTTCTCGATAGAAAATCTTAGCGAAACAACCTCTCTCATTTTTTATTTTTTCATTTGTCGGGCCATTATCGCGTATTAACTAATGAAATAACTTTAAAAACATAAGTAACTATTATATATAGAAACACGTAAATCAGAATTAAAATATATTTAGTAGATTTTGAGTAAACAAAAAAAAATATCCCTAATTCTTCATTTTCTATACCTACTAGCTGTGTTAATATGTATATGTCGACGATAAAATTGATGTAGGCCCTTAAAGGAAGCAAAGCTTTGCATGTACCTATACTTTTTAGTATAGTTGTTTGTATTTTGACAGCTTAGATGACACTACTGGCGGATGGCTAACAGTTTCATATGATATTCATACTTTAATTGAGAATAATCTACTTAGTTTAAAAACAAAAAAACACGCTTAAATATCCTGAATATTTTTTAAATGATTGCATTGTCATCAATACTCAATTCTATGCTACCTACTTACAAAACGTTGACAGTTTATGTTGTCAGAGACATAAGTTTCTGTTGTCATATGTTGTCACAATCGTAGTAAACAGTGTTTACTAAACACAGGTAAACACAATAATCTTGGTGAGTCTACTCATATACAATTAAACTATTACGTGTATAATTAAAAATACAAGTGTGGTCATAGTGATACTTCAACATGCTATTCTAGTAATTCTGATCAAGGAATTGGGATTATTCTTTTAAATTATTGTATTGTCATCGGTCCTTGTTAAGTGTGCAAAATTTCAGATCAATCCGTCTACTGCAAGTTGCTGAAAATCGTTTTCAAAGATTCCGTTACACAGATTAATACATTGATAGATACATACCAAACTAATTAAAGCGTGTTAAAAATAATTCTGACGACACAATTTACCTTTAAATATTTAACAGGAGATAGAAATATCCAACTAATAAACGAAGATTACAATATAGAAAATGGCCGTTAATACCATATTTACATTTAGCTATTAGTCTTAAAATCAAATTAACAGTTGTAAGTAAAACTGTAAGTAATATTGAACCAAAAATGCATAAAATGTGTTTTAAGAAAGTAAAACTTCTGTAATACCAATTTACAAAATTTCTTAATAACGAAGTAAATATCTTGCTCATAAACATATATTTCAAATCCGAGATAATTGACTGGCTGCGTATTACCAGTATTACTTTAATTTATAACCCCTTGAAATAAGTTCAACCCCTCTGAGGACGAGTTCGCCGCAGTCCAATTTAAAGCTTAAACTTTTAGTCAAACTTGGTCATATCTTCCGCGGCTCCAGATTTAGATTATAAGGTAATTGAACCGTCTTACATCGTTCCTTTGCAATTTGGTAGCTTATATATTTGATATTTATTATTTAGAATACAGCAAACGAAGTTATTTAACGATTGATCACGAATATAGCAGACCGTGTTCCCAATAGTGGGCTGGGAATAGAAGAACTAGGTAGTAAATAAATAGTTTACCACGTTTGTTATGAGCTTGTCACATTTCCTGTTTTTATATCTATATGGAATAATTACTACAGCGTGGGTTAATAAAAACTACACCAGTACATAACATAAAAGTAGCAGTGTTTCCTGAAAATTCTATTCCAAACATTCGTCGTGTGTTTATTACTAGCAAGCGTTAACATTAGTGGCTTCGCATAGCTTGCCCGAACAATGTGCCCCAACATAACTTTTTGTCTGCTTTTATTGTACACACCTGAAAAACGAAAAAAATATAGCGTCCGCAGCCAGTAATTCACGGTTGTCATGACATGCAAGCCCTCGTACTACTGAGTAATCACATTTCATGTTATCCTTTTGTTGCTTCGTTTGGCAAACAAAAACGTGAAGATTTAAGTTTTATTAGTTTTAACTTGCAGCATCAAGCCTCATAACATGTTTGAGATTTTAATTTTCATGGAACTTTATCTCTCTGTGCTTTTATTTGATTATAATTTTAAGTACACATCATATTTTAATTAATAATATTTGTATTAAAGAACATGTGACGTACATGTAGGGTTAATAGAAAATACAAAAAATACAAAATGATTAGTTTGCTTTAACATAACCCTTTAGCCAAACATTCCCATGTCAGGATCCTAACATAGGCATTTTTTCCTAAGAAGCTCTATTATATCGTTACTAACAAATAACAACTTATGTAGGGTTAATGAACCTCTACATATGCTTTAAGTATCGATATAAAATACCAAGGATTCGTCGCTACGCTAAGTCACGTAAGCAAGTAAAATAAAAATGAAAGAATTAACTCCGCAATGGTTTCAAACTCTGTGTACTGCCGTAATGCGATACTGTTTGTTCAAGGAAATAATCTCTTAAAGTAAACAAGCGGTGCACTTTATTTGAACCGAAGTGTATATACGTGCACTGAATCTATGTTTCTGCAGCAATACCACGGTTGGAATATAAGTTTATACATATGTATAAGGATTGGAACTTTAGAGTGCATAATGCTTTTTTACTCGCAATTTTCGGCAATAAATAGCTACTTAGCTTAAAATACCTACATAAAACAAGGTATGTAAGTTGATCTAGGAAATCCCTGATCTCTGTAAATTATATGGCACATTAAAAAATAAATAAGGTATTAGTTTTAAGTGGTTTGGGTAGGGACAGTAAACTAAAATAAAATAACTAAATACTAAAAATATCCTATAATTCTAAAATTGTATATCTATGACAAGAAGATATATGTATAGGTTTTCAAATACATTCAATATTCTAACTTTATGTAGAGTTAATCAGATAAATAAATAAAATTTAGCATTGTAGTTTTTCTTAAATAAACAGAACACACAGTCAAAGGTGTTATGATTCTAGTCTTGGAGTCTTTTCTATCCCTTGAAATATTAAATACTTTGAATATTTTATACCTACTTTTAACGTTGATTTTTGAATGTATGCTGTGAACTTAAAAGCCGTATAATGACCCTTCTATGTGTAATATTATAAACTCGTTTTAACCCTTTTTACACAAGAAATTACCTTTTACATTCACCTCAGGCGGAAAAGTACTTTCGACTTAAAAGGATTTTATTTTTCAATTATCTAGAAGATTTTGACATTTTTGTGAGAAAGTGTTTATAAATAAAATTGTAGTTAGATAAGGTTTGTACAAAATATGTAATAATGATCCGTTAATGGGTCATTATATACTTATCTAGCGGTTGTCGGAAAACATCGTACGCGTGAAAATTAGAAAATATAAAAACCTTAACAAATCATACAAAATAACCATCCTCTTGAACCACTCTATCTATCCCTATTAATATTATAAACGCGAAAGTAATTCTGTCTATCTGTTACGCTATCCCGCTTAAACCTCTCAACCGATTTTGATAATCTTTGACACGGACAATCTTTAGACCCTAAGAAAGGACATAGGCTACCTTTTATTGCGAAAAAAAATAATTCCAAATTCCACACGGACGGAGTCGCGGGCAGCAACTAGTTAAAAATAAAACTGCATCAAAATCTATTGCATATTGAAGATTTAAGCTCACATAGGGATATACATGCAAAAATATCGACTTTGTTTCATAATAAGTAATAAAGATAAAATTCGACCACGTATCCTGCAATATTCCTATTGCAGGATACGATGAAACGAGCAAGAAAATAATGACTATAGGTAAAACATATCCATACTTTGTTAAAAGAGATTGGCTTATTCTCCGTGTGGTGACGGATTAAGAATACAAGTGTCACCACCCCATCTCCTCCCAAGGGTGCTGTAAAAGTCAGCTAAGGGATATTGCACACAGATAAGCTCCTCTGTGAGAGCCGGAAAACTCGAAAATAAACCCTGTGCCAACACGCCTGGTCACCGCGACACAGAGACCATAATTCCTCCCAAAGTAGAGGAGGCCCGTGCCCAACAGTGGAACGTTAATGGGCTGGATAGGAGGCTTATTCTAGAGCTAATTTTGTAATTCCTTCTGTTGCAATATAAATGATTGCCCTGGAATGGGTTCTCCATACATGTATCTAGTTCATGAAAATATCAAGTACCTCATGATGCAATTATAGATAGCGTTTGTCGGTATGTGCATCTTCGGCACGTGCTCGATTTATGCTCGATTTATGAGCTGATCGTGATGCTAAGTGCACCATGCTACCTACAGCCTCTATATTATAAATTTTAACTGCCTATGTTATTTACTCTGTCTATGCTGAGAAATCCTCTTATTATTGCTGCCAACTTTATCAGTGAAACCTTGTTAGGTAAGAGCTCAAGAGACCAGCAAATTTGTCTCACAAGTAGATAATCTGGCCAAGCATTCCCCAAACTTTTTAATGTTCCACTGCCTCCTCTACTTTGGGAGGAATTATGGTCTCTGGGTCGCGGTGACAGGCGTGTTGGCACAGGGTTTATTTTCGAGTTTTTCATCTCTCACAAAGAATGTTATCTGTGTATAATATTCCTTAACTGGCTTTTACAGCAACCTGGGAAGGAAAAGGTGTGGTGACACTTGTATTCTCAATCTGTCACCTCACGGACAGGGATTCAGATATAGAGGTATAAATAATTATCTGTTTCATTTACAGAGGCTTTGTACATTTCATTAATAAAAAAAGTGGTTTTATTGGTTGTTGCAAACTTAAGAAATGTTTCTTATAAGTTTTAAGGTATCCCTAAATCAGGAGTGGCCAACAAGTCGATCCAATTTTGGTCTATCACTCACAAGTTCCATGCGGGGACGCATTCAATGCCAAATGTTTCTAGTACTTGATACAGGAATGAACATGTACGCAGCTCATGCAGTGGGGAGATGTTCAGCGTGACCACTTTTAGTAGTTGTCTACTATTTTCAAGAGTTAAGGGGGGGGTTTAAGGGGCGGTGCAGGTCTTAGTGGAGCGCGTTTCTGCCAGGGAACACGTTTCTATAAAGTGCTAAGTTTACTGGAGCGTACGCCTAGTAGTGCGGAGCTAGGCTAGCGGCGCACATCGTCAAGTTGTCCATGTACATCCTCGCCAACAGCAATCATCGTCGTCTGTTGGACCCACACATCCTTGGGACGTCCCCCCTGGGCAATGCTGTGTTCAGTTACGAGGCTCCGAACATTTATCATCTTACCTCGTGAACGCAGTAGCAGACATATGGACAGCGAAAGGCGAGTATTCGGCGCCTTAAAACCGAAAAATCCTGGCAAACAAAACATCAAAATGGGAAGAAAACCCAAATGAAAAAATTACACCACCCTACTATGGACGCAAGACACAAAGATAATTTACCCCAGGAAGGTACCAGCTGCTCTAGCACTGGAGAATCCCTCCCTGAGCACAGCTCAGGCAGCCCTTCGTATTCTGGGGGGGCACTGTTTTGCATCAAAGGGACTCCACCCAAAAACCCACACCAAAAACAACATTAGTGCAACAGACTATTCATCGAAGCATGTTCATCAGGACCCGCACGCTGTCACAGGGATCAATTTCTAAAGACACAACGAGTCACTAACTATGGACGAAAATGAGACTGAATGGCAGCGAGATAAAGTACCAGTCTACAAAAGAAAAAGAGTTGAAACCAGTCCTAAAACACAAGAAGAAAATCGTAACAAAAAGGCTCAAACCTCTTACAATGTACCAATACAAAACCAATTTGACGCATTAGCTAAGGATGTTGATAACGCTAATGAATAAATTAGTGATAAACCACTTAAACCTGAACCAATCTTTGTAACAGGCGTCAACGATATTTCCAAATTGAAGGAAATACTAAAAAGAATTACCAACACTGACGATTACACTACATCGACTCTTAGGTCTGGCCATGTAGTAAAGGTCATGCCAGAACATAGAAGTCTACAAAGGTATCAGACAACACTTTGTAGCAGAAACATTAGCCATTTTACCTACCAGCTCAAAAGTGAAAGGGCATATAGGGTAGTTCTAAGAGGAATACATCCTTCCGAAGATACAACATATATCTCTATGGAAATAGAAAAACTAGGCCACCAAGTACGCCAAATAGTTAACGTGAGACATAGAGTTACCAAAGAGCCACTGCCTCTATTTATGTAGACTTAAAACCCAACCATAAAAATAACTAGATGGTCTATATGCACTTTGTTAGATAAGATTATGTATTGTATTGTATTTGACAAATTAGAAAATGTTTATAATGCTGTTTTTACAAGATGTTCGCGACAAATATTTATCGTTGACGTGGCACACGCGAGATCGAGGTCAAATTAAAATTGTGCGTAGAATATCACGGAGATAGCTTTTCGAGGGTAACGATATCAAATGTAAAACTGTGAGTCACAATTTTCAAAGAAAAACCCTCGTTAGAATTATATAAAAGCTTTGGTGAAATTACGTCACGTTTTATATTAAATTACAGAATAGAGGAGAGAATCGGGTAACAAAGCGAGGCGGTCTCGGCTCTCAAATGATGAGCGGGTGATATTTTCTAGGTCAACACTGCATTTTATTATTTTCAAATTTTCTACAATCCCATAAAATAAAACAGCTCATCCACTATTGTTTGAGAATACTTTTAGGTATGGCCAGAAATTACTTATTTATTTTACTTTATTGTACACCAATTATATTAAATTTACATTAAAAAGAAATATAATTGTAAGAACCCGTACAATGGGCGGCCTTATCGCTTAAAGCGATTTCTTCCATCTTATTATGATATTGAAATTTAATAAACCTCGTAGCGCAGGAGATGTTAATGCTACCTTGTATGCGCAACATCGAGGTCTATGTAGTATTGAGCATAATAATTATCAGATGAAAAATTTTATGAATATGATTTTCTTTGGATCGTAACAGATACCACTCTTTAATCTCTGCCTACCTCCATGGGAATAAAGCGTGATTTTAAAAGAATGTTTTAAGAGGATGAAAGTTTCAACAACAGAATATCAATAGAAATATTTCTTACTAGCTGTGCCCTGTTACCTGCGGTAAAAAGGATCAAAAATCTAAAGTAATTTATTAATTTGCAATTGACTTGCTATGCTTTTACTTAATAAATTTAATTATGGTGGAAAAAGTGATCAATGTGTGGAAAAAAAACCAATTGTATTCTGTAAAGAATACTAGGTGGCTGGTAGTGATTGTTGCAAAACATTCTCTATAGATGGCGTTGTACGTCAAAATGCGATGTAAACTCAATCAATGGCGATTGTGGTGATCTAATTGGTTACTGTTAGCACGACCGCAATAAGCTCAGTTGGCAAAGCTACGGAATGGTATTCCGAGGTCGTGGGTTCAGTCCCGCTTGTGGTGATCACTTTTTCCACCATAATTCAATTTATTAAACACTTTACAATTTAAATTCTATCGTAGCCATATGAATAGGTAGATACTCTTATCTATATTAAATAATTTATTTGTATCCTCTAATAAAATATAACAAATGAATCAACTGAAATCAATGCGTAATATCAGTATGATTAGTTGTATGTACATTTTTTGTATGTGCATTAGGTACATGTCATATTGGATATATTATATATTATCTATAAACTATCTATCTAAAAAATAGCTTTGGTTAGATATTGTCTTGTGATTCATGCACTTACCACGTACTTATTTTAATACGCTTTTATTAGTTCGGTGTGAATCTAGCAATGTATTAATATATGTGACGGAATTTTTGAAAATAATTTTCACCCACTTACAGAAGTCAGATTTGCCTGAAATTTTGAACATATATTAAGGTCCGATACAATGTAATAATTTGAAAAAAATATATTAATGATTTTCAGGCTTTTTTAGTCTTTGAACTAAGCAATTTATTTTATTACAATTGTTGAAGTGGTGGTTATAATTAAGTCTAAAGACAAACTTTAAAAAAGATGGACGGATTGAGTATTGAAGATTGAAGGGAGTAGAGAGTAAACGAAAGGCAAAGGGTAGAACTCGGGTATGACGTCCATGTTAGACAGAAGAGTATGAAAGACAACCAGTCAAATAAGTGTTGGACTCGCACTTGAAGGGTTCCGTGCAGTTCTTATCACATATTATATTCGGTTACATTCCGATATAACGGAATAAGGGCGGGAGAGAGATGATGAGGAGTATCGATTGTTATAGCATCAACTGATATACATAAACTGTGAAATGTTCAGCTTTTTAGCTATCACAATTCCAGAGATACACCCTGGTGACATACGGACGGATTTTACCTTTTAGCTTTCGGTTTTACCTTTTGACGTCATTCCTAAAAAACATATTGCACTAATACCAAATAATGGAATAAAGGAACTAATTAAATAAAATAATTACCTCATAATTTATATTCTATTTTAAAAAAGTTATCATAAAACTAAAATAGTGTAATACTATTTAAAAGTTTCTGTGGTATTCCTAGAAGAAACTGTCTAGCGAATTGTAGAAAGGCTAATTACGAGAAAGGAAATTGAAACCCCAGTGGAAATAGAACAATAATAAAACCCAACAGCGATTCAAAGATCAGTACAAGATTCCGTTATGGAGCCTATTTCAAAGTGGAACAATCCTACCCGTTTGATTGTACTTGTTATAGAAGTAACTTTATGCATAATAAATATTATATATTGTTATAATAATGCATATTATGATACAACAACTTAGGGCACAATTTGAGCAAAAAGATTTTTGCTAAGCTAAAATAAAGATTTATGATTTTTTGTAAAATCCATTATTCTACAGTTAATTCTGCCCATTTATAGAGGTCCGTGTCAAAAAATAAAACAGGACCCGGGATTGAAGTCTCTGTAATAAGAATAACAGATACTTCGCTGTCTTTCCATTCGTTCTCATTGCATCAAGCTGTATCTCCGGAACGATGATATCTAGAGAACTGAATATTTTACAATTTATATATATCAGTTGATGCTACAAAAGCAAATACTTATCGTTATCATTCTCCAAACATCATGTTATTTGCAGTCGGAAATATTTAAAAAAGTCATTTTAGCACAACTTAGAAGAAATGTTTCTTATTGTTTAATTTCTGTACAAACTCTAATTGAACAAATTTTTCTAAGTGACTTACAAGTAATGTCACTACTGGTACAGCCATTTTGGCAAAAGTGTTGCTTGTATATTTTATTAATAGCCCATTTAGTATCAATTGCATAGGGTGGCGCTTTCATAAAAACAAATTGTCGTTGCCCTTTGCCTTACTAGTTAAGTTAGGGCTTGTAAGGCATTTTATTTGTCATGAGAAGTACTAATTAAGGTTTTATTTTATTATCTTTTAATGAGCGCTTTTTGTAAGTTTTTATATAACTTCTAATGTAACCAATTGTTTCTCTCTACGAACAAGGAAACAAAATATTGCAACTCAATTACATAGCTGATATTTTCAACCATTTGAGCTGAAATTTATTTTACATGCATTTTTGAATAACAATAAATGGTTAATTAAAAGCGAGGCGTTGTTTAAATTAGGTACATAAACAGCCTTAGCAATTTTTATGTTTGTAATATGTATTGTATTGTATGTATAATACTTAATTGGATATATTTTCTAGAGAAGGCTAACTGCAACAGATGTTATCTAGTAGGCCTTTTCTTTTTGTTTAAGAAGTTCCTAACTACTTTAACATTCAGTTACGGTACGTACCTTCTCATTGAAATATATATATCTAACTATAATTATTTTGTTTATAAATTTATTTTCTCAGTGAATTAAAATATTTATTGTAATTTTGAAATCGTATGAATGTAATTAAAAAATCGTATTTTTATACCTACTTTGGTTTCAAGTAATAAAGAAGTACTGTACTAGATTACGGATATACAAAATATACTATTTGAGAAAAAATTGTTACAGAGGTCGAAGTTGTTACCTTATGAATGACAGTGAGCTATTTTCAAGGCATATATCCGCTAGATTTTGGGAAGTTCATCTTTGTTCATTATTATCATTATCATCACGTTTGTTTACAAATTTTTATAACAAGCTGTAGCCCGCAACTTCGTACGCGTGGAATTTAGAGATTAAACCTTAAGAAATTATATAAAAAAGCTATCCTCTAGCACTACTCTACCTATTAAAAAACCGCATTAAAATCCGCTCCGAAGTTTAAGAGAGAAGATATAAGCTCACATAGGGACATACATATAAAAATAACGATTTTGTTTTGTAATAAGAAAAATATTAACCTAATTTTCATAATTTGCCTTCAAATATAATTGAAAACCCTTCACTACCACTAACTACAAGTGAAGCTATGTGATCCACCTCATTTAAATAATTTTAGTAGTAACAGTTGACTCTATTCATGTCATGTAAATACTATTCGGCCTAATATCAACAAATGGCCACTATATTGAGCAATTGACTTGTCCCGACCTGTAAAGAAAACTTTCATGTTTTTATCCGCCTCCAACTTATGCCTACATTACGTATCCTCTTGAAAAATTAAACAACTTATCGTGTTACACGAAGTCCTCTATACGAATGTTCTTGCATAGTCAATGAGACAGATTTTTTTAAACAACGTTTTTAAAAAGTTACTTAAAATCCTACAAGAAAGTTTTTATGTATGTCCCGATAGATGGATGTGATGATGTTTGTTGTGCTTTCATGTAAAAACTACTAAATGGATTTCAATTAAACTTCACAGCAGTATAGCTTAGGTATCAGAATAACATATATGTTACAATTATTTAATCGAGCTGAAAGTGAAGGAGCGGAGTAATATGAAGATAAAACTGCGAACATTAGTTAGTATGTGTATCAAAATAATCAATGTTCACCGTTTAAATATATTTTTTGCGTGTGGGAACGAATCCATGACGTCTTACAAAGATTATATAATGCCGTTTACGTCGGGAGACTTGTCTGCTATCCCTTTTCATATAGGATTAAATAATCTTATATATCTTAGCCCATTAGCTTTGTTATAAGTTCCTTGCCCTTCTATTCTAATATTATTAAGAGTATTCTATTTATAGGTACCTACCTATTATAATATCTTATTTTTCATACAAATGTTTGTACTGCGTCTGGGTGTTTATATGTATTATAATGAATGAATGAATGAATGAATGAATGAATGAATGAATGAATGAATCCTTTATTTGCCGAAAATAGGTCATACAAGTTATTACACTATAATCTGAATTACATTTGTTCGCTATTTTCTACCCATTAGGCATGCAAAAAATACTTGTAACATTTTGTCAATGTTAGTCATACTATAATATAAAATGATATAAAGCAAATTTATGTTATTTTCATGGCCATGTCAAGTATATAATTTAATTAGTAAAATTGGTATGTCAAATAGTACGTCTACAGCTAAAGCGCGCAAAATTAATATTAAAATTAAAATTAATATTATAAGTATGTATTTACAAAAGAAAAGTAGTATATGTATTCTATCCGTATTCTGGTACCCATAACACAAGCATATAAGCTTAGCTTGGGACCAGAGGACGCTGTGTGAAATGTCCATGAATATTTATTTTATATTTATTTATTTATAACCACGTCATGTTAGTAGGGTTTACAAATAAGCTATTATTAGTTACATTTACTTAATAAATCAAATTATTTACTTGTTATAAAACAAAGTAGACTTTTCTGTTTATAACGAATTTTGATGCGCTTTCTTTTACATAGATAGAATGGGTCTAGAGCAAGGTTGTTTTTTATAAATATTCATGGACATTTCGCACAATGTCTTCTGGTTCCAAGCTAAGCTTGTATTATGGGTACCAACCAGAATACGGGTAGAATACATAATATACATATACTGCTTTTCTTTTGTAAATACGTACTAATAATACATAGAAATACCGATACGCAGTACAAATATTTGTATGGCAATTATAAATATCACACAAATGATTGTGCCGAGCGGGGATCGAACCCGCGACCTTGTGATCGGCAGTCCGTTACATGGCCCACTCATCCACAAGGCTCCTTAATCAAACAGTCAAACGGTTTATTTGTAATTTGTTTGGCTTTGGTTTCCAAATTCCAAGCCTACAAGTCGCAAGCAACAAGCTAGTTAGCTATAATTGCAAACGAACAACATGAATATGAAATATATATTGTAAGGCCGCTTCACCACACGTACGCACATATTGAAGTCTGGGACCGATTCGTCTATGTCCACAACCCCCTGCTCTCTGACTAGGATTAATGATTCATGTAATTAAAGTAGTTAGCACCAGGTGCGCCTCTATTGTTTTGCATACAACTAAATACAAATATATACTAAATTTGGATAACCGGCATTTTAATGAAAACAATTTGCTTAGTTCAATAACTAAAAAACACACTTGAAAATCCTGAATATTTTTTAAAATAATTGTATTATTATCGATTCTTAATACGGTCGTGTGCAAAATTTTAGGCTGACGACTACCTACTGCAAGTGGGTAAAAATTACCTTCAAATATTCCGTTACATAGATTATTACATTGATGAAATATGTTTCGAGTTAATTAAAAGCGTGTTAATTAAAATAAAGACCAAAATGAATGACTCTAGAAGCCGACAGTATTTTCATAAGTCATTTGCGAAAATAGCAGTTCTCATTCTCATCTAAAAACACGCCTTCTTGCTATAGGGATAGGCAGAGACAATAGAGCGCCATCTGCTACGATCCAAACACACTATCTTGGCTTCATTTGCACTCATACAACAGCAATTCTCACATCAATAAAAGTTCTTGTAATTGTACATTGTAAGTAGGTACATTTTTATCCAAATTTTGATAATCACAATTATAATCAGGCTAATCTAGTTTTTATAAACAGATTAATTCATTTAAAATTGTCATCAATTGAAAAAATATGAATTAATCAATGACATATAATCATAATTCAATAGATTACATTTAGATAAGACTTTATGACGCAATCGCCAAATATATAATCATTTTTTGTATTGCTTCATATATTTTGTATTCGACCAATCAATCTCCGTAGGTCCCTAAGTAAGCTTAAGAGGATACCAAAATAGCTTCGTGCATTTTTCTATGTACGAAGTTTTCATTGTTTCTTTAGATTGAATGGCTAGAGCTCTAATTTTTAAGTATATGTTTTTTCAATATATGATCTAGGATCGCATAAACTCAGAAACGCGATTGAAAAAAGTTTTCTCGATAGAAAATCTTGACGAAACAACCTCTCAAATTTTTTATTTTTTTCATTTGTCGGTCTATTATTGCGTATTAACTAATGAAATAACTTTAAAAACATAAGTAACTATTATATATAGAAACACGTAAATCAGAATTAAAATATATTTAGTAGATTTTGAGTAAATAGGAAGGAGTGTCGGCGATGATATACGATAATATTGATGTAGGCCCTTAATATTTATGATTTATGTACCAGATTACAGATAGGTATAAACATTTACTAACAGATTTGCCAGATAGTGGATACGCGTTAAAACTTGAAAATACGTAACTTTAGGCTGGCTAAATTGTACTTCAGGGTCTAATAAAATATGGTATTCATGTGACATGTAGTTTTCGCAAACTACAAACGTCAGTTTTACAAGTTATAAAACAAGTTTTCCATTGGGAAGAAAAGACCTGTCTATATAAGGGGCTTCGAGCCGGCTAAGTGATGTAGCCATAGACACTAGGCTACAATCACTTCGGCTTAAACCCTAACTAGGAAAGGCCTCTACTTAGGAAATCTGTGCATTTACTCTTTAATTTAGTAGAAAATAAATTTACTATTAATAGTGACCATTTTAACAAAATAACACGAACTAAATAAAGCAATATTGGAATCTGATGGGTGGTCGCTGGGTTTGGTTGCGATTCATTTAGATTACAAAACGGATTAAAGTCTAAGATCCGTGGGATAGAACACACGATGACATGGGCGTCTATTTAATCTAGTATGATTAAATAAGTGAACCCACTCTAAGGAGACATTGATTACACTTTGGACAATTATTTAAAGCCTTGTTCATAGTTTGTGAAATGACAACTATACATGACATGTAGTGACGTATTCTTGGAAAAGTCTTTCTTTTTCTAAGAAACAACTCTCTCTCCAGCCTATTAAATTCCCACTGCTGGACATAAGTCTCCTCCACTTTGGGAGAGATTATGGTTTACTGTGTGATTTGGCACAGGGTTTATTTTTAACCGACTTTAAAAAAAGGAGGAGGCTCTATGTTTTTTTTATGTTTGTTACCTTATAACTTTTATCTGTGTGAAGCGATTTTAATGATTATTTTTTTATTTGAAAGCTGATGGTCCCGTGTGGTTCCATTGGCACCAGGTAAGGATCTGGTGGTTATCTCCTGAGTAATCGAGTAAAACCCTAAAATTTCAAAGGCACATGAAGTCAGTCGAAATTTTTTTAAAAATACTCAATTATCGAGTTTTCCGTCTCTCACAGAGGATGATCAGTGTACCATATTCCTTAACTGGCTTTTACAGCACCCTGGGAAGGAAAAGGGGTGGTGACACATGTATTCCTTATCCGTCACCACATGGATAATTAATTATAATAAATATATAAAAATGAAGTCTTTTAAACAAACAAACATACTTAACTACAAACTTAATTTTGTAATGTATGTCAAATAGTTTTAGGTTTATTGTAAAGTAGATAATTATGCTTTTGTTCGGCCTAGTCCCTACTTGGCTTATGATTGGTAGTTTATTGAAATAATATTCAAACAAATTGGTGACAAATCAAACATAACTTTTACATATTTGTTGAGCATATCAAGTCCTATAGTATTATACCAAAGAGTGTTACAGACGTGATTCCTAACAAAATTGCTTGCTGATACTCGAGAATTGGCTGGGACAATTTAGCTTATTTTGTTTTAGAAATATTTGTCAGAGAATAAAGAAGTTTTAAACGGTTATGAAATAATAAAAATTAAGAAGAAGATAGTAAAAACAATAATGAATTTTTTCTCGTTTGTACTGTGTTTTTTTTTTTCAAATAAACTATGAGTAATGAGTACGTAAGTGAAACTGCGCGGCACAGCTAGTACTAAATATCTTACAAGGTAGGTGTTAAAAGTAGTCGGTAAGCTAGTACGCTGAATGATCGCCTCACAAGTTCTTCTTTCCACCCTTCGCAACGTGCCTACGTGACCTACTTACAACTTCACACTTTTACCATTTATGTCTACACAAACATTTACAGACTTATTCACGTAAAATATACAGCTTTTTCAATCTATACTCATATTATAAAGCGGAAGAGTTTGTTTGTTTGTTTAAACGCGCTAATCTCAGAAACTACTGGTCCGATTTGAAAAATTATTTTTGTTGTTGGTTAGTCCATTTAAAGGGGGCTTTAGGCTATATAACATCACGCTGCGATCAATAGGAGCGACGTAGTAGTGAAAAATGTTGCATAAACGGGAAAATTTTCTAAACTCTACGCGTACGGAGTCGCGTACAACAGCTGGTCTAGTTTATCACTGCATTTTTTTACACCAATCTTTTTTGTTATTATGCTTTTGTTCTTATGTTGCTAAGTTTTTGCTCATACTATACAATCAGGGTCTATATATATCGGTTACCGTTAATGACAAAACGGGGAACGTCAATATTTCTAGGTTTGAATTTAGGAATTTATGTTAAGTATCTAAAAAGAAAGAAAAATAAACGGGAGATTCTACAAACGTTTATATATATATTGAATTAAAATTTTGATTTCAATTTAATCCATACTACGTAAAAAGATAACAAATCAATTGCTAAATTAATATTTTACTGTAATTTAATTGATTCAACAAACATCACTTTTTATGTTAAATTTATAATACCGCCAACAAACCGTTTTTTCTAATATCGCCAGAAAGTCAATCAATATTAACTGTGTTTAAAGAGTTGTTACGTATTACGTATTTAAAAATAACTGTCATATATTTTAATGGACAATTTAGCGTAACCATATCGCACTCTTTGCAATTCATTCTAGACTAACGACCATGATTGAACACGTATTTCGCGCATACTGCAGCCTGATATCGTATTAACTTTTAAGACCTACTAAGCCACAAATCTATTTGTTTGCACATACATTTTATCTGATAAAAGAAATGGGTTTTCCCCATTTTTTTTTTACTAAGTAAGGTTCTATCCAAACTAAGCGTTTGTTGTTTATAAAATAAGATTTTCAAAATTTTGGTAATTTTTATTCCTAGTTGGCATTACCATAAATTATATAATCTACTGCTACAACTAGCTCCACCATCACGCATTTGAAATAGGTTCTGCCACGAACCTATTTCAAAAAGTTTTCTTATGAACAAAGTCTCATCAGTTAGTTGTACAAAATATTTGCACAACGACCACTTTAGTATATGCTTTATATGCACTACTTGAGATATTTAATAAGTTCCCCATTTCTTTCCCAGAGTGCTGTAAAACCCAGCTAAAGAATATTGCATACAGATTACATCGGGCCTCGTGGTGTAGTGGTTCTGGTAACGGACTGCCGATCAAGAGGTCGCGGGTTCGATTCCCGCTCGGGACAATCATTTGTGTGATTTTTCTAATTGTCATACAAATGTTTGTACTGCGTCTGGGTGTTTCTATGTATTATAAGTATGTATTTACAAAAAAAAAAGTAGTATATGTATTCTATCCGTATTCTGGTACCCATAACACAAGCATATAAGCTTAGCTTGGGACCAGAGGACGTTGTGTGAAATGTCCATTAATATTTATTT
The DNA here is from genome assembly GCA_916999025.1 of Orgyia antiqua. Lineage (NCBI taxonomy): Eukaryota > Metazoa > Arthropoda > Insecta > Lepidoptera > Erebidae > Orgyia > Orgyia antiqua. The sequence goes on from OU779869.1 coordinate 7,884,938, forward strand.
ATTTATTTATTTTATTTATCCTCTGTGAGAGACGGAAAACTCAAAAATAAACCTGTGGCTAGTCGCAGTGGAGGAGGTCCGTGCGCTACAGAGGGGCGTTAAAGGGCTGGAGAAAAGAGAGAGAGAAATAGAGAGAGAGAGATGTTGTCAAATACATTTAATTTACCTGCAACATACACAAAATGTGCCATACTGTATGACAATACTAATCCTGACTTCGTACGGGCTATATTTTTGAGAAAAGCTACTGTTTTATATAGCTCACATTTATTTATTCATTTATTCTTTATTGTACATCGTGAAAAAATAGTTACAAAAATTACCTTAAGAAATAAAAATACAATGGGCTAACAGCGATTTCTACCAGGATTACCAGGCAACCTTTGCATGGAGATGTTTATAGGAAATAGCGGTAGCTTTAGGTGCACAAAAATAATTAGGCAAGGCTCTCTACTTTTTTAAATGACATATATAATTTATCTTCCATCCTATCTTCTAGCCTATCTTTATCGGTGTAGGTACGCGACGGTTAAAGATTTTTTAAATTGGTACAAATGGGTGGTTTAAATTGGTTGGTCTTACAGCCAAATAAGCAATCAAAATATTTTGAATCCGTACTAGCGTGATCGAGCCTTGTCCAGTAAGCATACATACATGCACACAAAAGATACTTAAATCTTTTCAGGATACATTTTGGAGCACTTTTGACGCCCTTGTAGCATTGTTGTGTATAAAGCTAAAAGTTTGAATTTTTAAAGGTCACTAACTATACTGTCACTAACTATACTGCAAAATATTTAATAATTAATTTTTATAGTTCAAGAATTAGTCGCAAAGAATTAATCGCTAGTGAGAGTTTCTGATATTGTAAGTAAAAGAAATGAAGTTAAAGAAACTAGACGCAAACTAAATTATGTGCTTTATGTCAAGAATAAGATAAGGACAGGAGAATAATAACGATGTGTATTTGTTGTTGTAGCATCAATTGATATACACAAACTGTGAAATATTTAGCACTTTAGCTGTCTCCGGTCCCGAGACAGCTGGACCCCAAATAATGGGATCGCAAAAGCAAAAGACGAAGAGCAAAACGAACGAAGAGCAAAAGACTTATGATGATGAGTATTTTTTTTCTGACATTTTTAGCACTCTAGCTATCAAGCTAGAGTGCTGTCTGTCACCAGGCTGAATCGCTGGAACAGATCACCGTTCCAGCGATTCAGCCTGGTGACAGAGAGACGGACGGACACTGAAGTTTCAGTAATAGAGTCCCGTTTCTTCAACTTTGAAAAATAAAGAGCCTTATCTAGGAGCTATAGATGCAGATGAAATAAAACACTCAAAAAAGAATTGTTGCCTAAAATAGACGTTTATTCTATATGTAATACACATTAACTCTGAAACGTAAAGATTAATGATGAATTGATTAATATTTAAGTGAAGCGGTTACCACGCCAAGTTTGGCTTATACACTTATTGTATTTATGATATGACAATTATCATTAATTTTTTCAGATCAGTTAATTTATCAACTAGTTTTGTATAATCCTCTTCGATTTAGATTACTTACAAATGATTATATCCTTTGATAAGATACTCATTAGTATAAATTTACGCGAGTTTCTAAATATGAGCACAAATTCTGTCGCTAAAATGAAGTTCTTTATTGGTACTGTATGCCTAGCGTTGGCTTTGGCGGCCTCTGCAGAAGAAATTTCTTCTGCAGAAGTCCCCGATGTCTACAACTACCATAGGCGTTTTGGTATTCCTCGAGCCATGGAACTTATGAAACTTGAGGCAGAGGAAACTACTGACAACTCAAGAATCGTCGGTGGATCCATCGTTGATATCTCATCAGTACCATATCAGGTAATATTTTGTTAGCGTATTTTCCGCTCATAATTCAAATATAAAGATGAAACTACAACTTATCTAAGTAAAATATAACAAACGGTGACTCGCCACCGCTCTGTTTTTGTTTTCTGCTGACTTGAAGAATTGTTTTACAACGGATTCTCTGTAATGTTATATATAATTTGTATAAATGTGTATGTTATGAGTACCACATTACGAATAAAAATTCATAACCTACTTTTTTTTTGTAAATGCCTACATAAAACAGATAAAAGCCATCCAAATCTAATTTTAATTTGTGCGGAGACTGAACCCGTAACTTCGTAAACGTAACTCAGTTATACATATACTACCGATTCGCTACGAAGGTCATCAGACTAAATCAATAAAACTTACGAGTATGATTTTACAGGCTGGTCTCGTCATAACAATCTTCTGGATCTTTACATCAGTGTGCGGTGGTTCTTTAATTTCGAATACTCGCGTGATCACTGCAGCTCACTGTCAGAACGATGGTGTCAACTTCGCCACTTCCATGACGGTCGCCCTCGGCACCAATACCATCTTCACCGGTGGAACTCGCATTGCCACTACCGATGTGACTATGCACCCTCAGTGGAATCCCAGCAATGCTGCCAATGACATCGCAGTTCTACGGATAAACTCTGTTGCCTTTAACAGTGAGTATAGCTAACAAAATATTTATTAATATTTATCACTTATTAATCGACTTTACAAAAAAGAGAATATATTATTATATATTATATTATTGGTACCCATAACACAAGCATATAAGCTTAGCTTGGGACCAGAGGACGTTGTGTGAAATGTCCATGAATATGAATATATATATATTTTCAACTGCATGTTTTTCTTGTCTCAAAAAGTTTAGTCTCAAAAGTAAATAAAATATGTCAAGCTACTCTTACACTAACCATAATTAATTATTACCCTTTCAGACGCGATCCAGCCCATTGCCCTCCCTCACTCTCAAGTTAGCAACCTGTTCGTTGGATCGACTGCTCGAGCTTCCGGATTTGGCCTAACTTCTGATGGTATGTTTAAACGATAAACAATAGATTGATAAATATGTATTAGATGTTTTAAGAAGAACTCCAGACTAATGAAAAATTAGCACTACCTAGCGATATAATAATATTAATCCAACCCTGCCGCAAATAGATGGCAACACTTACATATAGGTCACTTACAATATTAATATTCAGTAACACATACGAGTACCTTAATAAAAAAGTTCTATTACGTAGATTTCAAGATTTAAGCTCACATAATATATGATACGTACATACCAAAATCTTTATTTTTGTATCGATGTTCATATGTCCTTTAAGTCATATCTATATCATACTAGCTGACCCGGCAAACGTTGTCTTGCCATACTAAAAAAAAATAGGTTTGAAAAATAGATGTTGGCCGATTCACAGACCTACTGAATACGCATGTAAAATTTCATAAAAATCGGTCAAGCCGTTTCGGAGGAGTGAATTTTATAAATAAGATATAATCTTAATTTATATAATAATATTTAAAAGAAATTTGTGTAAGTGGGAACACCTATATCTCAAGATCGGCTGAACTAATTTGGCTAAAAGTTGATAGCTTAAGACCAAGATTAGAAAACGGGATATATGTCATTAACATACATGTAACATTGAAAAATTTACCAATACCATTAAATAAAAGAAGAATAATCTGCTTAGTTTAAAAACTACAAAACACGCTTGAAAATCCTGAAATATTTTTTTTAAATAAAAGCATTGTCATCGATCATCGAGTCACTATTCTAGTTTTAAATTAATTCTATGCTACCCACTTACGAAAAGTTGACAGTGTGTGTTGTCACAAATATGTCACAATCGTAGTAAACAATTAAGTGGCGGAAAGTGACTAGTCCTAAGATAGTCACATATGGGCCATTAAAAGAAGAATCTGATATTTTTATCTGATTCTATAAATAAAGCATTTTTATGTTAAATTTTCTGATTGTATATGAAAGGCATACATAGAAACACAATAATCTTGGTGAGTCTACTCATATACTTAAACTATTACGTGTATAGTTAAATATAAAAGTGTGGTCATAGTGATACTTCAACATGCTATTCTAGTAATTCTGAACAAGGAAATGGGATTATTCTTTTAAATTATTGCATTGTCATCAGTCCTTGTTAGGTGTGCGAAATTTCAAATCAATCCTACTACTGCAAGTGCCTGAAAATCACTTTCAAAGATTCCGTTACATAGATTAATACATTGATAGATACATACTGAACTTATAAAAGCGTGTTAAAAATATTTTTCAATACAAAACTTTCAGGTTTCATAACTGTCAAACTTACGTTAAAGTAATTTAGGTTTTATTGCTGTAAGTCAGTAATTAAAACAGATTGAAATTTGATTACACTAAGATCTGTCACCTGTACCTATATCAATAGCTTTGCTTTGTCAAAAGTTTTAGTAAGTGGTAATGTGGCACCCATTTCGTGGACATAATACATATACACATACAATATACATATCAAAGCAACATGAAAAATGAAAGGTAATATGAAAAATAAAACTTTATGGAAATTAGCTGAAAAAATATTTGCCTATTTATGAATTGTAAACTTTTCAGGTGGTAACATTCCCCTTACTCAGCGAGTCAGTGCTGTAGATCTACCCGTCATTTCTAATGCTGAATGTGCTGCTGTCTTCGGCCCTTGGGTACACAGTACCAACATTTGTACCAGTGGTGCAGGCGGTCGTGGTACCTGCAGTGGTGACTCTGGCGGCCCACTCGCCGTATCTGTCAATGGTGTTCCAAATCTGGTAAGAAACACTTTTTACAGTTCCGTGCCAAAAATAAAACGTGGCCCTATTCCTGAGACTTCACTGTCCATCTGTCCGACCGTCCGTCCATCCGTTTATCCACCCGTCTGTCACCAGGCTATATATCACGAACGGTGATAGTAAGAGCGTTGATATTTTTACAAATGATATATTTCTGTTGTTGCTATATTTTTTTGATGCTATAACAAGAAATACTAAATTACTATACAATAGTTAAGGAGGCTCCCTTACAATGAACGTTTATTTATTTACATGCAAGCTTACATTACAAAATCAAAACAATTTAGCAATATAATTCAAAATATTACGTTTGGAACACAATTCAACAAATAAATCACGTAGATCAATCAACTATGTAAGATGTGATGAGGCCAATGCCCAACAGTGGGACAGCGATCTGCTGGAGAGAGAGAACCTTGACACGTAAAGTTAATTTTTTTTCTAAATTATAATAATAATAATAATAAATAAACTTTTATTGACATTGCAGTGTTAATATTATTTTCTTTTCACAGGTCGGTGTAACGTCTTATGGTGCTGCCGCTGGATGCCAAGCTGGATTCCCAGCTGCCTTCGCAAGAGTTACCGATTTCCTATCCTGGATCGAATCTATATAATTTATGGCTCGCATGTGCTCTTAATATAGAAACAATATTGTATAACGATCAAGGGTTGTACATCTATATAAAATAAATTTAATGTCTTAAATTTTGTTATTTATTTTGTGTAATTTATGAAGATTTTACTTATTTTCCAACATTTTTAACTAATGCTTTCCTCCTATTGGTCCCTGCGTAATGTTATGTATTACATAATATAGCCTTCCTCAATAAATGGACTATCCATCAGAAAATGAATTTTTCTATTTGAACCAGTAGTTCCTGAGATTAGCGCGTTCAAACAAACAAACTTTTCTGCCTTTAATCTATATACAGGTTGCTTCAAAAAAATGTATACACACTTTGAACTTCCATAGAAAATTTATTTACCGTTCTACAAAGTTAAATTTCAGGAAAATAGAAAGCTGAAAGTCCATTGTAAATGAAACATAAATAACAAATGTTAATACTGTTCAAATTGGTGACCTGCAGCATCAATACAATTCTGAGTACGAGTCACCACTGATTCTGTACATCGTATCAAAACGTCCAATGAGATTTCTCTACACACTGCTTGAATCTCATTCCAAAGAATGTCTAGGTTACGTGGTTTACGTTTGTACACCTCATCTTTTACTGTGCCCCACAAGAAGAAATCCAGCGGTGTAAGGTCTGGAGAGCGTGCTGGAAACTCGATTGGCCCCCCGCGTCCTATCCACTGGCCTTTTCTTGTGGGGCACAGTAAAATATGAGGTGTACAAACGTAAACCACGTAACCTAGACATTCTTTGGAATGAGATTCAAGCAGTGTGTAGAGAAATCTCATTGGACGTTTTGATACGATGTACAGAATCAGTGGTGACTCGTACTCAGAATTGTATTGATGCTGCAGGTCACCAATTTGAACAGTATTAACATTTGTTATTTATGTTTCATTTACATTGGACTTTCAGCTTTCTATTTTCCTGAAATTTAACTTTGTAGAACAGTAAATAAATTTTCTATGGAAGTTCAAAGTGTGTATACATTTTTTTGAAGCACCCGGTATAAATGAAACCCATTTTCCGTTGTCACGACATAGCATGAAAACGGCTTGACCGATTTGGCTGAAATTTTTTGTGTGTATTCAAGGGGGTTTGAGGATGATTTATATTCACAATTGGCTGGACCGATTTTGATGAAATTTTTTGTTGTTGATGTTAGAACATTTTACACAGAACGTGGGACAGGACAACGTCTATCGGGTCCGCTAGTACTAGTATAGATATAGATATTTTCATTGTGTCTACTATAAATTGGGTGATAAATTTATACTGAGAGTCAGCATTTTAAGTATTGCAATATCGGCATGCGAGCCTGTTGCAGTCCACTACTGGGTATAGTACTCTTCTAATGCCTCTTCTAATGATTGGATTGTTCATAATTTTTGACCTGCTGTTTTTCAAATGTGACGTCATCGTTGTATGCAATCTGAGTATTGCCTTTTCCTGGTAGACTTAAGACAGATTGCAATACATCTTTTTAAATTTGCCAAGTTGATATAATAGACCAATTTCAACTCCACCACAGAGTAGTATATCCCTAAGAACGCTTGTCCTTCATTTCAAGGGCAAATAGAGATCATTTGTTTTTTTGAAAAATAATCGTTAATATAGTAAATTTTCCGAAAAAGAAACTAATGGATCATGATCAGAAACTCTATTCCCCGAAATGGTTTTCGAATTAAAAGTTTTAAAAAAATATGAACAATGCTAATTCTAGAACGTTGCATCTTATGATATATTTATTTCCTAAATGCCCCAATAAGTATCACAGTAATGGGGACACACACGGAATGCGTTCTGTGTTTAGGGTAAAAGAAACTTTCCTCACCTATTTTTATCAATTTTATCTTTACTGCCTATTAAAGACGTTTCAATAACACAAATCCTGGACAAATTGTCGACTTACTGTTAGAATAGCGAGTAGTAGACTCCGATTTATCAGATCATCACATTTTTGACTGATCTATAATTTCCCGGCTCAATTCCGTTATTAATTCGGTAACCCTTATTGATGTTGATGTTGAGCACGCATAAATATATAAAATGATATCTATCATCTTGACGAGCCTCGTGGTTGAGTGGTTTATGTAACGGACTGCCGATCAAGAGGTCGCGGGTTCGATTCCCGCTCGGGACAATCATTTGTGTGATTTTTCTAATTGTCATACAAATGTTTGTACTGCGTCTGGGTGTTTCTATGTATTATAAGTATGTATTTATAAAAGAAAAGTAGTATGTGTATTCTCTCCGTATTCTGGTACATATAACACAAGTATATAAGCTTAGGTTGGGACCAGAGGACGTTGTGTGAAATGTCCATGAGTATTTAAATAAATAAATAAATAAATATTTACGGACATTTCACACAACGTCAATTTTACGTCAAAAATATTTATTTATTATTTATAATTCTAGATAACCGAAGCCAAAGCTATCTAAAGCTTTTGCTGCTGCGGGTAACTTCTTAACTGGGTCTACTACAGTCCACTACTGGTCCTACTAACAGTATGAAGCAATTGTCGAGAGTACGACAATGTTCCATACAAAATATTGACATCGTTCTCCGCTGTTTTCTTCATAGTCTTCGTTTTAACGAGAAATGAATTTTTCTTACAGTATCTAAGTCTTATATATCTATGCATCTCTTACTTACTCTGTTTATTCCAAAACATGATTATGAAATAACGATTTTCATGATATTTTAACACTGATCTCACATAAAAATGTAATTTTCTAAATTATAGATAATTTTTTTCCAGCTGCTACTAATATTCCTATTACGTAATTACATGAACACGAATAATAGCCAAATCCACGTCTGCTGAGCATTTGTAAAGCTTAGATATTGTGAAAAAGCACATCTTTATATAAATATACAAATATTATTATCTAGTGTTGCCCTTCGATTCAATTCATTATTTATAATAAACGCCTTGTAGTTCTAGAAATAGAAATTTTTGCGGCTGTTAAACAAAATGCCAACGTTACTATTAAGACTAGCGAAAGAAGTTACGGATTCGTGTGTTTTACTTTAATCAGATAAAGTAAATGGTTTTTCCTGATCACTTATTTCTGTAAAAACCCACTAGGTAGTATTTCAAAATAAGGTTTTGAACAAACTAAGCGTATTAATCTTGGCTGTTTAAATATGCACCAGTTTTAAGTCAGTTTTTTTTTCTCCGTGTTGAGATTTTTATCTGTCTTCATAAGAATTCCGAGTTATTTCTTTTTGCATTTTTAAAATGATAGTTACATAGTAACAAACGCACACAAAATGAGCTTTATAGCAAATTATTATGACAATTAGTTCCTTACTTTATTTATCTTATTTTGAGTTTGCTCAATTTATGTAAGTTTTAATTTTTTTTATCCTTCGTAGCTTACCCAGAGCTTAGAGATACTGGTTTCACATAAGGACTAATTTTATCTTATTTTTAGTTTATGGACCTTCCCTTCATTATATCTAGCTATTTTTAAACATCATAACAATAACAGAATTCCTAATACTTGCTTTAAAACAGATTAATTTAATTGATATCTAATTGTAATAATTGTAGTCAAAATGAGTGCAGCAATTACATCGCTAAGTTTGGCTCAACCACTATGTTTATAATCAATATGTTTATAAAATTGACATCAAAATAGATAGTCGATTAACAATATTAAGTTCTCTTAATCCTTTTTATCTAAAATACGTATTAATTATTATATATACATTGATAAGCTACTATATAAATAAAAGAATTTCAAATGCGAGCCGAAGAGTGCTTCTTAAAATGAACTTGTTCATTGGAACAGTATGCTTAGCGTTGGCCTTGGCGGCCTCTGCAGAGGAAATATCCTCAAAAAATTTCCCTGAAGTCTACGACTATCATAGGCGTACTGGTATCCCTCGTGCAACAGAACTTAGGAAACTTGACGCTGAAGAAGCTATCGACAACTCAAGAATCGTTGGTGGAAGCATTATTGATATTTCACAAGTACCTTATCAGGTAATATATCAGGAGCATTATTTTGACCCAAGTGTTATATTTTTCTGTCCAATTCACAGATTGGCTAATAGATAATTATACATTCGGCTCCTTTGTATAATAAATTTTAAACGCTTTCGTCAGCGTTGCGTTGTGGCAACGTTTATAGGTACAGTACATGTTCCGGCCCAGCAGCGACATCCCCGTCCACTGCGACCAGGTTTGGTTCAGTCGTGAGTGCGATGCATCAGCAGCGCATCCTGCAAGCATTATGATTTTAATTATGTGAAATGGCGCAGTGAGAGCGCTATATCGGCGCAACCGTGAGGCAACGCTCCATGGGAAGGCTCTAATGCATTTTTTCATATAGAATAATTGTAACGCTTGCATTCTAAGTTTTATATCAGAGAGCTTCAAGTTTCAGGCGTCCTTACACATCATAGTTGTTTTTAAAGAAAGACAGCTATAAAATGAATTTATTTTGATATTACAGGTTGGTCTTGTTATAACAGTAAACTGGTTCTGGACATCAGTGTGTGGTGCTTCCATAATATCAAATAATCGTTTGGTAACTGCAGCTCACTGTCAGCATGATGGCATTAACACCGCTACTTCCATGACCGCCGCTATTGGTACTAATACAGTCTTCAGTGGTGGACAACGCATAACCACTAGAGATGTTGTTATGCATCCCAACTGGAATTTCCGCAATGCTGCCAATGACATTGCTATTATTCGTTTACCAACTCTTATAGTCTTCAACAGTAAGCATTCAAACATTTTTTTTAATAAAATAGGTATTTTGACGGGCTTCGTGGCGCAGTGGTTCATGTAATGGACTGCCGTTCACGAGGTCGCGGGTTTGATTCTCGCTTGGGACAATCATTTGTGAGATATTCATAAATGTCATACAAATGTTTGTACTGCATCTGGATGTTTTCTATGTATCATAAGTATGTATTTACAAAAGAAATGTAGTATATGTAGTATATCCGTATTCTGGTACCCATAACACAAGCATAATAAGCTTAGCATGGGACCAGAGGACGTTGTGTGTAATGTCCATGAATATTTATTATTATTTATTATTTAATTAATAATACGCTTGTATAACCAACAATTGAAAAAGTGTCTTACATAAAGACAAAATGCCAAATTAGACTCTGGTAATGGATAAATAGTTAACTAAGAATTATAAATTTATATTTGTTGTTCACCAGTATAATTACATGGAGTTACATAAATTTGAATACTAAATTAATTATTGATTAAGATATATACCAAACGTAATAGAATATAAATAATTAATACTATTTCAGACGTAGCCCAGCCAATTAATCTCCCTGACGGTCACACTGGCAACACCTTCAACGGATGGACTGCTCGGGCTTCTGGATTTGGTCTTACTTCGGATGGTACGTTTTTTTAGTATATAGTTACAAAAAAGTGTATAATATATGTTAATTATAATGATGTACTAGCTAATGCCCGCGATTTCACCCGTGCTTATAGTTTTTGAGCCCTCTCTCTCCAAATGTACACCAAACCTTAAGATTTTATTCAAAAAAGGCCATCGTCTTTAACTAACCTATCTATAAAAAGATATAAGCTCACATAGGGACATATATACAAAAATAACAAATTTGTTTTATAATAAGTAAAGATAATTAAGAAGACTGAAGACTGCACATTGCTCAGTAATAAACACAAATGATCGTGTATTACTTAACAGTCTTTGTAGACTTTTTTTTAAATATTCAATACCATTGACTTACTCTGCTTTTTTTAAAAACAACACCTTTATCTCTTTGAACTAATAATCTCTATTTTATAATTCGGTACTTGACTGTCCAAGACCGGGAAGTGAGGAAATAAAATAGATGTTATTAGTACTATATAGTTATTATTTAATTATAATATTTTCATTTTCAGGTGGTAGCATTACCACCTCTCAGCGAATCAGCTTTGTGGATCTACCTGTTATTACCAACGCTGCATGCACTGCTGTCTACGGTAACTGGGTACACAATACAAACATTTGTACCAGTGGTGCTGGCGGTCGTGGTACCTGCAGTGGTGACTCTGGCGGCCCACTTGTCGTAACTGCCAGCGGTGTTCGAATTCTGGTAAGACTCTGTGTATAAAAAACCTAATATAAATATTATTGCTTAGATTTTGTTTTCAATGATTCGCTATTTCTATTAATTCTTTACTATTCATTTACATTTAATTTAACAAAACTTGTGATACTTGCACTGAACAGATTTAACCTTCGCGCACCTTTACAGAATAATGATGTTTTTTCTAACCATCGCGGCATCGTTTAATTTTCTATAGATTGGTGTAACATCGTACGGCTCTCTTGACGGCTGCGCTGTTGGTGACCCGGCTGCATTCGCCAGAGTTACAGAATACATATCCTGGCTCCGCTCCCTCTAATTTAAGCAAAAACATTGTAAATATTCATAATAAAAAGTTGAGTACATGGAAATAAATAAATATGTTAAATTTAATTCTGTTTTACTTCCTGTCAATAACTTTTCCTTTATTCGGGTATACTTCAAACCATGTTAGCCTTTAAATAAAACTACTTTTTACGGATTTAGACGCATATATTTGTTTTAAATTTTGGCCCGACGTTTCGGAGACTTTGCAGTCACCATGGTCACGGGTGAGACTGAGCAGTAATGTGTCTTCTACGATCAGGTATTACAGGGTTTACCCACATTCGATTTTAATTTTACATTGACCATAAAGATAGACTTTTACCATAAACTATATCATATTTACATTGTACTCAGACTACATAAAATCAATAACATTATTTTAGTTTCTAAACATACATTAACAAAATTAAAACAATATAAAGAAAATTTAAATTATATAAAGGTAAAACATACATAATTTTATCTTAGACTAAAGTTTTAATTATTATAGAGGTAGTAAGTATACAATAGAACAATATAGCAAGTAACTTAGTTTTGCTTGCTATATTGTAAACTACCTCTACTCTCTCAGTCTCACCCGTGACCATGGTGACTGCGAAGTCTCCGAAACGTCGGGCCAAATTTAAAAGAAATATACGCGTCTAAATCCTTGACTAATGAGACACGCAAGTGTTAGAAAATATTAAAGTTACCCTTGCTGTGCTGAGAAGTATTTCACAAAACACATGTTCATCGATAGAAAGACTATATTTTTATTATTAATTAAATAATACATTCTAATATTTATTTATGTGATGTATCAATGATACTACTTTGAGGTTTGCGTAATCCTCAACGATTTAGATTGCACAAAATGATTTCTAAAGATAAGATACAAATTAGTATAAATTTACTTGTTTGTTTACTCATGTTCCTTATATTCGTTTCAAAATGAAGCTCTTTATTAGTTCTGTATGTCTGGCGTTGACCCTGGCAGTCTTTGCAGAGGAAGTTCCTTCCTTTGAAGTCCCACAGGTTTTTGATTACCATAGACGTACAGGAATTCCTCGCGCAGAAGAACTTCAGAAACGTGAAGCCCAAGCCACAACTGAGAATCAAAGAATCGTTGGTGGATTCAATATTGATATCGCACAAGTACCTTACCAGGTAACATTTGAAGCATTTATTTTTCACTTCTCTGGTAGGTTTCCTAATGCATATTCTGAAATACATCCTGAAATTCCTATTCTAAGCCTAGTAGTTCCTTCCATAGTCCTGTTTGAAAATAGAATATTATGCATTTTTGTACTTAGAAAATGTGAAATATCTTATCAACTAATTATTTGCAACAAGGTACATAGTCCATTTATTGTATAAATACAATCAATCATGCTCAGTACTTACGTGTCTTACCTTCAGTATATATTTGGCAAATATCAACGAGTTCAAACTCACTTATCTGCTTTCAATAAAAAGACTCACTGCAGAGATTGACCTATAAAATTTTTCCCGATAATTGATACGACTCTTCTGAATGTTTAGTCTGTCATAAGTCATAGCTATTTTCCAGCTCCTCGAAGCTTTCAATAAATGATGTTCTCGTGAAGCTCTCGTTAATCTCTGAAGTCACTTAAAAGATAAAAATTACTACACGAAAGTTTTATTAGCTGCTAAAGAATATACTGAAAAAATACAACTGCAAACAAATGAATCAAGTGGATGTTGTTATTTCAGGCTGGGCTTGTTATAATCGTCAATCTTGCCTGGACATCAGTATGTGGCGCTTCCTTAATCTCCACTAGTCGTCTGGTAACTGCCGCTCATTGCCAGTTTGATGGCGTTAATACTGCTAGCTATATGACTGTCGCACTTGGCACTAACACTCTCTTCTCTGGGGGAATGCGTATTACAACGAGAGATGTGGTAATGCATTCCGCCTGGTCTCCAGCTACTGCTGCCAATGATATCGCCGTCATTCGTTTAGGAATGTTTGTTCCTTTATCTAGTGAGTGCTATTTCCATTGACACGTTATAATTTAATTTTAATGATTATTATATCCGATACCAAGGTGAATCTAATAACATTTTTATGAAATGTGTTTATCCATTGTATTACTACATAAGGATGGGCATTTTAATGAATACAAACGGGTAAAAAGCAGTCTATTAATGAATTAGTTACTTTTATTTTCTAAATATTTTCAAGCGTATACAATATTTTCTAACACTTGCGCGACTCATCTGTTTAAATAAAACTACTTTTTGCGAATTGCGGATTTGCAGTCACCATGGTCACGGGTGAGGTCTCACCCGTGACCATGGTGACTGCAAAGTCTCCGAAACGTCGGGCCAAAATTTAAAACAAATATACGCGTCTAAATCCGTAAAAAGTAGTCTTATTTAAGCGTATACAATATAATACTGATAAATCATAAAGACTTGCTCTCCCCTTCATATGACTCCATCGTATTTAGCCTTCAAAGCCTTTTTTCGTTAACAACTTCTACATTGATTCTCAAAATGAAAACAACATGGTTCTCTCACTAAATATGACCATAATTGTTAACAATAGTTTGCTACAAATATAAAATTTGCTATAATTTCAGACGTGATCCAGCCCATTCCTCTGCCTGACATTCAAGTGGACTCCTTCGTTGGATGGACTGCGTTTGCTACGGGATTCGGTCTTACTGTTGACGGTACATAGTTTCTTTCCAAACAAACAACTTTTTACGGTTTGACGCGTTTTTTGGAGCTTATATTTATCATATCAATAATTTTAGACGTAACGTTAACGTATTTCATGTCAAATATGTTTTGCAGGTGGCAGTATTGCAACGAATCAGCGCATTAGTGCTGTTAACCTACTTATTATACCTAATGCGGATTGTGCTGCAGTCTACGGTTCATACGTACATAACACTAATATTTGTACCAGCGGTGCTGGCGGTGTTGGTACATGTAGTGGAGACTCTGGTGGTCCCTTAGTTGCACCTCTCAATGGTGTTTCAAGCCTGGTAAGAACATCATTTTGTTTTCATATAGTACTTGGCTTTTATCTGCCCATTAATATCAACTGTACACGGGCCTTCTCCATTTCTCACTCAGCATGGGATAGTAGACCAAATACGGAGAGTTGACCAGAGGTTGTATTCAGGACCGTGCGTTGTGGCGTTCTGTGGAGGAGGCCTATTCCAGCAGTGGACGGAGAAAGGCTGATGGATGCATAGATGGATAAATCATACGTAGCTGCCGTGGTAGCTGATTAATAATTCAAGTTATAAGACCTAGCTAAAGAACAAATAAGTAGACAACATCGTCATTGTGAGACATCCGCGCGGTGTGGTACCAAAAACTCTCCCGAAGTGGAGGAGGCCGGTGCCCAACACTGGGACCTTAGTGGGCTGGGAAGGAAAAGGATGGACTTTTTCCACCATAATTTGATTTATTAAGGAAAAGGATGTTTCATAGTATGTACTCATAAAAAGCCTAACAATTGTATTTACTTATTGCAGATTGGTGTGACTTCATACGGCGCGGATGCTGGATGCGCTATTGGCCTCCCTGCTGCTTTCACTAGAGTTCCAGATTATGTCTCCTGGATCCGATCCATATAATTATCAGACACGACTTTTAAGCATATATTAAATAATCAGTAATGCAGACAAATATATATTTACTGCTTTTATTCATGTTTTTTAGGTCTTTGAACATTTAACATGTATCAGCATGTTTTTTTGATCTAATTTATAATTGACCTAGACCAAAAATCATATTACCAAGACAAGATTAATCCATTTTTAAGTCATCTAGTTCGTCAAGGAGCAATATTTGTATTATTGTGAAGTACATAATAATGGCAAATGGCAATATCATTAAACGTTTGTAATACATTTGTTATTTTTCAATAGATCAATATTTCTCAAACGTTTCGAGTAAGTAGTAAGCAGAATTCATTGACAAATTTATTTTTTTATTTATTTATTGAAATTTCACAAAGAGTACATTTTAACAATTGCATGCACGGTAATGACTGCTTTAGTTAAGAACTGTGTTGCAGTCATTAACGCCCGCCTTCGAAACGTCGACAAAAGTTTTATTTATGTGTTTCAATTATCTTATTACTAATAAAATTGCTAATCTTAACAAATAACAATAAAATTTTTATACTACTTTATTGTGTCTGTGTATATGTGAGTGTAATTGTGTGTGGGTGAGTGTGTGTATGCGTGTTTGCTAATAATTAAACTTTTACAAGCAGCTCCACTTCATCATAGCCAAGTCCCTGGAACCATTTTTCTACTACTTTTCGACATTTTTTAACTGATAAGGGGTATATGTTAAGCTTTTTATTAATCTTAAAAATCTTAAATAAAAAGATCTACGTTTACCAGAGTTGTTGTAGCTTCCCAATGGTGAAAGAATATTTAAATTGGTCCAGTACTTTAGAAGCCTATTGACTTCAATCAACTAATCAAATATTTCTTCTCTATGAAGGTTTCTGTTCTTTAATTTATTTTTAACTTTCTCTTTGCCGCCATCACCTCCCTTTCTTTATTATGGTAGTAAATAAATATAAGTAACAAGAGACTGACACCCCTTTATTTGCGACACTATCACTAAGGATACTGGCAGAGTCGCGACTTAAGCGCTATGATAAGTCGCTTCTAAAGAAGCCAACAAACAAGAACAAGAAGAGACTGACACAAGTAGCCGTAGAAAATTTCAAAAAATTGAATTTAATGTTACATTTCAATAAAAACTATATCGCTGAAAATTATATCGCTTGAATCGGATCAAACGGAAATCTATCACAGGTTAATAACGTTATTCCCTGTGGTTATTCCCAAAAATATCATTAAAGTAAACTATGTATTATTTTTGAAGATGCAAGTGTAACTTATAATAGATATTATGCACAGCAACGCATAGAGTATCGTTGTTGCAATATAAAACCAAAATTGCTGAGCGATATCTACATGATAAAAACAACAATCAATTAAATTATAATCCTATTGAATTTACATGTATTTTGGCAACTGGCTTAGACAATAGTATAATGTCTCTATTAAGTATAATCACAAAAGGAGTTTGGAAAACCCAGAAATGCACACTAATTAATGATGATTTGATTGTATAATAAACAAAGATATTATGAGCTTATTTATAAGTGTATTTGTAAAAATACGCATACGTAGTTACTAATATAGTAAATGTCCATTTCATATACTCCAATAATGAAATATCAAAACAGTGAAGAATTCTGTAACAACACGCCTGGTTAGTGCGGCACAGTAGACAACAATCCCTCCCAAATGCCGGAAGGAATGAGGAGGCCCGTGCCCAACAGTGGGACGTTAATTTAGACTGAAGAGAGAGAGAGAGAGAACGTCAATGATAACACCAACTGCCCGCTGCATCTGTTTGTTCGTTTGTTTTCACGTGAGTTTTCTCATCAGAAAGGTTTCAACGTAGAGATTAATTAGGTTTTGTGTGAATTGGTTGAGATGTGACAATAGTTGCTTAAAATATTGGCAAAAGTGAAAACGTTTGATAGATTTCAACAAAAAATAACTATCATTACCAAGCCGAGGTAAATCCCTAGTGAAAAATAAATGAAGACGAAGAAGAGCTGTCCCTGATAATTTTATTAACACAATGAACACAAATCTTTCTTGAAATTAAGAGATTATTCCATAATCCTTCTTTTTACATTTTTATAGATTATGGCTCTTTATATCAAATCGGTTTGTATAAATAGATAAGATAATTATTTGGTTAGTAAGTATATAATACGCAACATGTTATACATTTAATAAGTTTTCCTTTAAAAATTAAACTTGTTTGTGGAATCCTACTCGTGGTATTCGCAGTAGCGATATCAGCAGAAGAATTCTCTTCTCCTGAGATACCTACTGCTTATGGGTACCACAAACGTTTTGGGATTCCCAAAGCTGCCGAAATTAAGAGATGGGAAGAGGAAAACGTTGGAAAAGACAACGGAAGGATAATCGGCGGTTGGCTTGTTGATATCTCACAAGTCCCGTATCAGGTAAATTCCAATAAGAACTTAAAGTTTGGAAATGAAATCATCTCTATTACATTTGCCGAATAAAAAAATTACTACGTAGCCGTAGTAATTTTTTTATTTGGCAATACAATTACTTAATTTGAATTTGAATTAAATTAGAATACTAGGATTGAAACTTAGCAGTTTCAATCCTAAGATTACTACGTAGCCGTAGTAATTTTTTTATTTGGCAATACAATTACTTAATTTGAATTTGAATTAAATTAGAATACTAGGATTGAAACTTAGCAGTTTCAATCCTAGTATTCTTAACAGGGAAATTTTTAACAGCAATTTATTATACGAAGTATGTATTCAGTTGTATGTCAAACGAATGAAGCTCAAGTTTGTCTACTCGACGTCGCGACGTATACATTTTGAGATTTTCAGTCCAGAACATCCTTATTTTGAATGTTATCCCTCTAGACAATACCACAAAAACAACTTTCTTGCAAACTAGCTCAGAAACAATCTGTGTTCATTGGTGAAAGACAATAATCTGTAGGCAGAATGTTTCTCTGCAATTTTAGAAAAAATCTTACTCTGTGATCACAATTTTTATACACCTAAACATGAGTTTTATATGACCCATCGTTATAATGTAAAACTATTAAGTAATGTGTGTTCTTATGTGGATGTGATTGAATTTTATTAGTGCATAATATATCAAATGATTATCGGCTTTCTCTCTCCAACCCATTTACGTCCCACTGTTGGGCACGGGCCTCCTCCACTTTGGGAGGGATTATGGTCTACTGTACCGCGCTAACCAGGCGTATTGGCACAGAGTTTGTTTTCGAGTTTTCCGTCACTCACAGAGGATGTTATCTGTGTGCAATATCCCCTAGCTGATTTTTATAGCACCCTTGGGAAGAGCTGGGGTGGTGACACTTGTATTGTTAATCCGTCACCACACGGAGAATATCGGCTTAATGTTATTTTAATTAATGTATAAATTATCGTATTAATTTCCAGGCAGGTCTCGTTATCCAAGTAAACTGGTTTTGGCAATCAGTTTGTGGCGCTTCGTTGATTTCACACAACCGACTGATCACAGCTGCCCACTGCAACAATGATGGCCAATATGTTGCCAACTCCTTCACAGTAGTCCTTGGCTCTAACTTTATCTTCCACGGCGGTATTCGAATCGTCACAAGAGACGTGGTTATGAGCCCCTTATGGAATTATAATACTCTTGAAGCAGATATAGCTGTTTTACGTATCTCTAGTGTGTCCTTCACTAGTAAGTATTTTATTTTACTCTAACTAGATTTTGCCCGATGAAAACTAACATTAAAACAGAAGTCGAAGCTTAAACAATGAAAAGAAAATCAAAACACCTAATTGAGATTAAATTAAATTGTAAAAAACAGTTAAAAATAAAGCTGCAATATTTATCCTAATCCTAACTAATTTATAAATGTGAAAACGAGTTGATGACATCACATAAATTTTTACGAGCCTAAGTGTTAATGTGTCGAACGAAACTATAGCGCGATTTAAAACGGTACAAAGCCATCTGTCGACTGTCATAGTAAACTTCTGTGAATGAGGAATTCTTCTAGAGGAATGTGAATAACGATATTTTTAAATAAAGCTCCTTTTTACGGCTTTAGACGGGTGTATTTGTTTTAAATGATTGGCCCGACGGCGACGTTTCGGAGATTTTGCAGTCACCATGGTCACGGCCATTTAGGAACACAAAAACAAAGTGCCTTCGCCTTAAATAGAGACAATAAGAAAAGTGTTGATGGACACAATCTTATAATAATATATTATTCTATTTAGTAATTTAAGTTAGACTAAAATTACCTATTAGCCTTGATTGGCTAGATTGTAATAGTTTGATGAATGTGGTCTCCAAAGACCGGAGTCATCAAAAAGAAAAAAAAAAAAGAAAAAAAAACCATGGTCACGGGTAGTGAAGTAAAGTAGTTTAGTTAGTAGTCAGGAAAGTAGTGTTATTTAACAAATGAGTCGCGCAAGTGTTAGAGAATATAGGCAATGATATTTTTAACTAACTTAATGTTACCTGTTTATAATTTATTCTAGATACAGTTCAAGCTATTAACTTGCCTAGTGGCAACGAGATGTCACAAAACTTTATTGGCTGGACTGGCACAGCATCTGGTTTCGGCTTCACTCGCGACGGTTCGTATATACTTACATCATCTTTACTTATATCCATACTTCCTTATATATCCTTATCCTTACATATATTATATAAAAGAAATTTGTTTGTTTGTGACGTTTTCGCGCAAAATATACCGAAAGGAATTGTACGAAAATCGATAATTTACTAACTACAAATACAATAGATAATTTACTAAGTACAAATATGCTACAAGAGTTTCATTCATTTTTTAGGTGGCAGTATACCAAATGACCAGAGACTTAGTGCTGTGACCGTGCCTGTCCTTAACCCTACGGAATGCGCCCGATTCTATGGTCATTGGTACCGCAACTCTAATATCTGTACAAGCGGTGCTGGTATCAGAGGTACTTGCCATGGTGACTCTGGTGGACCCCTTGCTGTTTTTAGTAATAACAGAAGAATTGTGGTGAGTATCGCTTTGCTTAGTTTATGAAAAGCCGCTGACAGCAAACTACTTCTTACTCTAGCCGGTGAAATGATTGGACCATTTTTATAAGCACGAAGAGCGTGTGATAAATTGCGTCAGTGGTGTATTTAGTCTAGTTATAATTCATTATATTAGTAGTTTACTCAAGTAATGAATAAAATGTGGTGGCAAATCAAACGGGCCCAGGGGCGCCAATTTTCAAAATACGCCACCGCGTTTGGGTATTCGTGCACCTAACAGAAAAGAAATTATTATCGAAACTACACATACTAGTATCTCTCTTTTACGGGCAGTAAAAGAGAAAGGGCGACCACTTTAAATGCGATTGAAAGTCCTGATATAGTTAAACAAGTTCTCTATATTTTTATCACTCTCTCCAGCACATTAACGTCCCTCTGTTGGGTCCTTCCACTTTGGGAGCGATTACGGCCTACTGTTCCGCACTGACCAGACTTATTAGCACAGGGTTTATTTTCGAAGTTTCGATCTCGCTGAGGATGTTATCTGTGCACCCTGGTAAGGTTAATGCTTGGTGAAAATTGTATTCTTAATCCGTCACCACAAGCATTATAGCTTATTTATACTACTATAACAATAGCGACATAAATTAGGCTTGCGCTTTAAATACAGCTCGCTCCCTTAAACACAGATCATGCACAAACTTCGCGGTCATATCTTGTCACATCTTCGAAGTCTCTAAAATTGATTATATTTCAGATCGGTGTAACCTCATATGGATCTTGGGGAGGCTGTCAGGCTGGTGACCCTTCAGTGTTCGCAAGAGTCTCATCCTTTGTTAGCTGGATACAAACAATCTAATTATAAAACAATTGTTTTTGAATAATTATGTATATCATAGAAAACTAATAATAATAATAAATATTTTGGACATTTCACACAACGTCCTCTGGTCCCAAAGTAAGCTATATTTCTATGCTTGTGTTATGGGTACCAGATACGGATATACTACATAAACTACTTTTCTTTTGTAAATACATACTTATAATACATAGAAATCACCCAGACGCAGAACAAACATTCAACATTAACATTTAACATTCATTCAACTACCGTCATTGTTGTTTTACTATTATTTCTCTACTCAATCAATACACAAAAATTGTAGGAAAAAAATTGCCTTCTAGTACAACATCGTATGGGTTAAGGTGACTGGTAAATAAATCAATAAATAATTATTTGTTGCCAAAAGTGGTGACGAATTATAAATAACTTATGACAACAACAACTATTTATGAGCTCTTATTCCCAGGCCGTTTACGCCGTGAATGGAACTGCCCGGCAAATTCGTAATATGAACATAACTCCCAGCCATCCAGTTCGCTAAAACAGTCATAGATTAATATGTTTATAGTGAAGGTACAACTAAAACTTTAAGTACTAACTAAAATTTTTCAACTAAATGTTTTATGTTTACCATAATACATAATTTAGTCAGGCAGTGTACGGCCTGCTTGGAACTTGCATGATTTTTAAAAAGCTCATAATACGCCCGCAGGATGCTGACAAATCGACAAATATTCAAAAAGAGACAAAGCCGAACTATCTCAATAATCTTCTCGTCATTAGTTTTACTTATGTAATTGTATGTAGTGTATTCATATTATTTTAATATAAGAATGTGTATTTTAGTATGTATATATGAGTATGTATATTCAGTTTTTTTTATGTATTTAATATCTTCTTCTTATATATAAAATTCACGCGTCACAGTGTTAGTTACCGTACTCCTCCGAAACGGCTTGACCGATTTTTATGAAATTTTACATGCATATTCAGTAGGTCTGAGAATCGGACAACATCTATTTTTCAAACAGCTCCCCCCCCCCCCCCCACTGACATTTGTATGGCAAAACAACGTTTGCCGGGTCAGTTAGTATTCGTATGTATTTATAAGTTTCATTGCCAACACTCTATTTTCATTCTCTCTGACTATCTAATACACCTACTACGGCCTCTTTCTGCACCACCTAAGGTTGACTGGAAGAGAATGCCTCTGGCATTAAGACCGCCTTTGTACCTTATTTGTGTATAGAAGTGTTAAATAAATAAATAATCTTTAAGTCGATTTCGTTTCGACGTGACCATATTAACACTGAATAATTTGTCTAATTGCTAAAGCCCCTGACCCTATTGATACTTTTTTCAGGGGAAATATACTGTGTTACAAGACTTTGCTGCTATCTGGTTGCATCACTAAAACGCCTTTGAAAGATATACAAGCATGCTTTGTTTAAACAAATTCAAATTGTTACATTCAGAAATGATTATAACGTGTATTAAGACTATATAAACGTATGCATACAGCATATTTCATGTTGTACTTCCACTGAGAGGAAACACAAACCTAAGCGTACATTATAGATAGCTCTAAAAGCAGCCGCCACAACTGCACTTAACAAAACGACTATACATACACGCGCCCCAATTACCCAATATCTAGCTAATAGTTCCTATGAAGTGTAATGAATAATATGGGCGTCTGTGTTACTTCCATTTTATGTACCAGTTGTAAGGATAATGTAACTACCTTTTACTGAAGATAGTATGTAAGGTGCCAGAATGTAAACTTTTTATTATTACAAAGGAATATACTTCATGAGAGATGGAAAAGTCGAAATTAAACCCTATGCGAAGACGCCAGAGCCCAGAATAAATACTCTCCCTGTGTGGAAATGGCTCGTTCCCAACAATGGGACATTATTGGGGTGAGAAGAACATATCTGAGCGGCGTTATAGGTAATATGTAAATGTTATCGATAAAAGCCAGTGAAAAGTTTAAAAGAAACAGAGATAAGATACTCGAAAAGAAGCGGTACACCTGCTTGCCTAACCTTACCTAACTTTAATTGCTACATATGTATACTAATAAGTATGACTTACTCAATTGCATAATAAGAATGACTTACTTATCCCATACATCATAAGTAAGTTATACTTATCATACATTTGATTTTAAGTCCAAGTGCAATGGCCATTGATGATTGATCAAAAGTGACGGATTGGTATGCAGATGATATCATATCAAGCATTATGTCGATTAAACGTAAGTAGGTACTTACATAATCAATACACACCTGGTCTCAAATTAAGGTTCATGCTTATGCAAATTACAGGTGTAATATGTATTTTGTTTTGATAGATTTATGATGTAGAGAATACATAATTAAATAGGTTCCGTTGGTTCTACGCAGAAGGAAGGATTGAAAGGAAGGAAGAAGATAGGAAGGAAAATAGTAGTATAATAATGGTCATCATAGTAACAAATGTTATCTGATTCTGATGCTATACATAATTTTATCTGCTATGTCAGAAGCCGGACTAACACCGACTTTCGTAGGACTGATAATCAGATAAGTCTTGTATATAATAGCATTCTGTCGATTTCTATACACGCATATTTGACAGCTTGGAATAATATCATCCAAGCTCGGTTTTCGCAGGCATGAAAATATCTCTCTCTCCAGCCCATTTAAGTTCCACTGTTGGGCACGGGCCGCCTCCACTTTGGGAGGGATTGTGGTCTACTGTGACGCGCTGACTAGTCGTGTTCGCGGGTTGTAAACCCTGTGCGAACACGACTAGTGAGAGACAGAAATCTCTAATGTAATTCGAAATTTCCGTCTCTCACAAAGGATGTTATCAATGTGCAATATCCCTTTGTTGACTTTTACAGCATCCTTGGAAGGAGATGGGGTGGTGACACTTGTATTCTTAATCCGTCACCACACGGAGTGAAGAAAATATCACTGAATTCATAATTATAATTCTATGAGCTTTTATCATCAGTTCGTGTGGTGACGGATATATAACTGTCACTGACCCAATTCCAGAAACGGAAAACTAACTAAAAAAGCCTGTTTAAGTTGAAGAGGCCCGTGCCCAACAGCGGGGTATTATCTGGTTATCAGTACTACGAAAGACAATGTTCCGTGCGCTCTTGAACTATACTCAGTTAACTTTAGTTTCTTTTCCTTTTATTATCAGCACCCACAAACTAATTACAGATAAGCTAATACTTTTAATTTAATCCAAACGATTAAATATGAGATTGGTGTGTAATAAACACCATTTAGAATAAACGTTGCGAATATGAATGTTGTTATTGGACTAATACTCTGTGTAGCACTTACAGGTGCTTTTGAGATTCCGGAAACGGATACAGGCGCTTATAACTACCATTTAAAGTTGGGTATACCTGCTGCAGCTCGAATATTAGAACAGGAAAATGAACTTACGAGTAAATCTATGGGAAGAGTCGCTGGTGGAGGTACAACTACTTCTTTGTCAGTACCTTATCAGGTATGTTTACTTATTTAATATTTACAACCGTCATATCATCATTACAATAATAGAACAGGACTGATTTAACTATAGAAGATGGATATTGCACAGACCATTTTTAGAAAATTCTCTTTGAAAGTGTTTGAAGTTTAAAAGTGTTTGAAAGATTTTTTAAACAACAGTTTATTTTTCTCTATATATTGGAGAACTTATTAATGGTTTTCGAATACCTCAAACATTTACTTTCTGGATGAAACTATAGTTTATGAAAAGGAATATCTCTATAATCATGAGGTCAAGGTATTATGGAATTACACAGCAAACTTAATTTCATTGTTATAGTCTATTAAATTAGCTGAACCTATATTTACCAGAAATAATTACCGGAACAATTTTTCAAATTCTTTTTCGAATTTTTCCGCAATTTTAAATGGTCATGAATTTACTAGAAAATCTATGTTTAATAGTGGGCGAAGGAGCTGATGCAGTGACGTATAAAGTTACAGGATCATCCATCCATCCAACAGTCTTTCTCCCTCCACAGCAAAACACAGGCCTCCTCCATAGAACGCCACAAAGCGCAGCCCTGCGATATTTGCATACAGCGGCTCCCGGCACAAATGATTATATCGTCAGTCCGTAAAATGTGCCGGGAGCCGCTTTAGTCACAGGTTAAACGCTATTAATTTACTTTCATTTCAGGTGGGTTTAGTCATCACCATCAACATATTTTCAACCTCAGTGTGTGGAGCTACACTTATCTCAGATTCTAGAGTGCTGACAGCTGCTCATTGTTACAATGATGGCAACAATGTAGCCCAATCCTTTACTGTTGTTCTTGGCTCAAACCTGCTTTTCAGCGGTGGTACCAGACTTACAACGAGTGACTTCGTCGTCCATCCAGGATATAATCCTTGGATTATTGTTAACGATATTGGTATCCTTCGCATTAATAGAGTGACTTTCTCGTGTAAGTATAACAAAGTAAACTTATATTTGCAAATAATCCAATAACTATTGAAATAAGTGGTGCGTCTAGAATGTCCAGCAGTAGAAATGGCGATGTATGATGTCCGTTATAACGATACAAATATTACAAGTTTCATTATTCAATACAAATACTTTTTATTTGGAAATTACATAAACTATATTTAAACAATGGAGATTGAATAAAACTACTTTTTACGGATTTAGACGCGTATATTTGTTTTAAGTTTTGGCCCGACGTTTCGGAGACTTTGCAGTCACCATGGTCTTCAGTCTCACCCGTGACCATGGTGACTGCAAAGTCTCCGAAACGTCGGGCCAAAATTTAAAACAAATATACGCGTCTAAATCCGTAAAAAGTAGTTTTATTTAAACAGATGAGTCGCGCAAGTGTTAGAAAATATAATGGAGATTGAAATCGAAAATTCTAGCAAATCTTTATTTTGTTGAGTTTCAGATAAGATAGCAATTACTACAATTATTGACAATTATAAAATGTTGGCATCGATAGCATGTTTTAATAAATACGCTCTGTTTTCATTTACCAGTGACAATCCAACCAATTAACTTACCGTCGGGTAGTGAACTCAACTTGGATTACGTCGGCTATACAGCTCTAGCCTCCGGCTACGGAATAACAAGAGACGGTTTGTATTTATCAATCCAATTTTCTTATTTCATATCTTACAATCAAATGTTTGTATTCCGGAAATATATTGACAACGAGACGTAACGAGACAACACATGAGTAATGTGAGTACATTTATTACGAACTATCTAATGCCCGCGATTACAAAAGTTAATAGATACTGTTCGTTCCTTGGTTTTCAGCGTGATGACACGTAACCTATGTGTTGTTCGGGTGTCTAAGTTTTATAGCTGTAAAGATTCCTTCAAATCCCTCCAGTAATTTTGGCGTGAAAAAACAAAAAACATTCTTTCATCCATCCATACATTCTTACTTTAGCTTTTTTAGCATTAGTCGGATAATAGGATACAGTATTATCCTCTAATAAGACAGCACGCAAATCATAGAACGTTCAAAGTAAAATCTGATAAATACTACCGTGTAAATTATTTCTTTGATAACTAACATTAATTTAAAGATTTAATTAATGTTAATAAACTTTAAATATTTAATAACTTCTTTAATCATTTCGATGTTCATAACGATAATAGCAGTGATAGGAAAATTACATAAAATGCATGAATGTGACGTATAGTAAATTATTAACTTGTAACAAATTAATGTATCGCCATCATTGGCAAGCACGCTTTTTATTTGTTAGTCAAATATTAGAACTAATAACAACGCCTTCTCCGCAATGGTTCTTCTGTTTATGTCAAACATCGGCACCGGTAGAGTCTGAGAAGATAAAAATAATATGTAGTATTCAAAATATAGACTCTACAATACCTTAAGACTTGAAAACTTAAAATATAGCTAATGTTTTCAACTAATTACATTTCAGGAGATAGTGTTGGGCTGCTCCAGACTTTGAACTCTGTAAACCTTCGAGTAATTACCAACAACGAGTGCAGCAGCAGTTATTCTGGCATTGTAAACACTCATTTATGTACTAGCGGTGCTAGTGGAGTAGGTACATGCAGTGGTGACACAGGAGGACCTTTAGCCACCACTGTTAATGGAAGAAGAGTCTTGGCAAGTATAAAATTACATTTAACACTCTCAGAATACAAATTAGAAATAGAACACAATAATCTAATATATAAAATTCACGTGTCACAGTGTTAGTTACCGTACTCCTCCGAAACGGCTTGACCGATTCTTCTCAAATTTTGCATACATATTCAGTAGGTCTGAGAATCGGCCAACATCTATTTTTCAAACCTTTTTTTTTGTATGGCAAAACAACGTTTGCCGGGACAGCTAGTTTCTTTATAGTTTGTAAAAAGTGTCCGAGCAAGACCCGTTTCGTTGCCAGGAAACACAAAATTAAATAAAGAAATATAAAACAATGTTTTTATAATGTCACAAAATTATATTTCAGAGATTTCCAGGGAAAGAACAATATTTTTCCCAAATATTCGGGAGCTTTGCTGAGTTTATCGAGTGTCAGCAATTTAGGTTCTTGACTAACAAAATATTTTATATTGCAGACATAATAATTTAACATAAAATAGTTACAATTCAAATTCATATTTATGGCTATTCTTACGTTACAGATTGGCATCAGCTCTTTCGTTTCCTCAAGAGGCTGTCAAGTTGGTCAACCTTCTGGTTTCACCAGGGTTACAGCTTTCACTACCTGGATACACTCAATATAAAATACGATCATCTTCAAAGACATAAAAATAAATCTGATAATAGAATGTTTTCGTTTCTATCAACATTATAGCAATCAACCTCTAACAAAAAGAATAAGCTCTCCAAACATTATATTGAGGATGTTGATGAAAAGCTTTAGCCTTCTGAGTAATGGAGTCAATAGCAGATAGATATTTAAGAATATGTTAAATAAACTAAATTATAATGGTAAAAATGATAACCATAAGCGGGACTTGAACCCGCGACCTCGGAATGCCGTTCCGTCGCTCTCCCAACTGAGCTATTATGGTCCACGCAAATGTTTACCAAATTTTCCACTACAATCATCTCGTCGCGGGTTCAAGTCCCGCTTATGGTTATCATTTTTTCCATATTAATTTAGTTTATTTAGTAAAAAGCATAGCGAGTCAATCGCAAAATATTAATAAATTAATGTAGAAATACATGTACAGCCATTACTTCGGTCCAATTGTGTTCTGTAAAGAACGCTAACTAATCGATTGATGGAGTTGGTGCAAACCGCTCAATAGATGGCGTTGTACGAAAAAACATCGCACGATGTTAAAACTCGCATTGAGATGATTGTAGTGGAAAATTTGGTAAACATTTGCGTGGACCATAATAGCTCAGTTGGGAGAGCGACGGAACGGCATTCCGAGGTCGCGGGTTCAAGTCCCGCTTATGGTTATCATTTTTTCCATTATAATTTAGTTTATTTAGTAAAAAGCATAGCGAGTCAATCGCAAAATATTAATAAATTAATGTAAGAATATGTTATTAATCTTTCAAAATTTACTCAATAATAATACCTACCGGATTTATGTACAGCCTACCATTCTAATCATAGTATATTTCATTGTGTGTTTCTGTAATCACAGTTTTATTTATTAGGCGCTCCTTTCTTCTTGTCGAGCCCTGAACGTCATTGGAACCTTATTCGAGCTTTCTGTTTCTGGTTAACTAATTCCTTACAGTACTGCTAATGTAGGTATAATAATAATAGGTGAATAAGCATTCCTGCACGTTTAGGTGGTGACTGTGACTAATTTATGTGACGCGAATATTTATGAAATTGTACCATTGCGAATATTGAATTGTACTGTAAATATTGAATTGTGTTATTAATATTGAATTGTACTATTGCGAATATTTATGTAGTTGTACAATCTTATAAAGTATACATGCTTTGGTCTCATTTCACGCAATACAGTTACAAAAATATCGTATACAAATTTAGCAAATCACTTCTTGCAACAAATACTTCAATAAAAAAAACATCCGATCAGACCGCTTGAAAAATGAATGAAGTTATCATTCCTGAGATGGGAATAATTGGGAGTGGGGGCCACAATCGGGATATGATTGATCTAACACCTCACGAGCACATCAATCGCTCTTCAAAGGGTAAATCTATATTTAAGTGGCCTACGAACTTCCCACTTGTAATTACATTTTTATGTTGTCGAAGGTTCGAGCTTCGCAGGTGCTTACTAATGTCTCATACAAATATGAATATAATAGACGAGGGGTCTCAGGTTTAGACGAACTCACATCTCTTTCAGGGAACCACAAGCGCGGAGTAACTCAATACATTGCATGAAAATATTATCATCGCTCAAGTATAACAATTGATCGATGATATTTATTATATTTGATTACTACATAATAATGTTTGATATTCTATTAATTCAAGACAAAAAAGCAGGTAAAATTACATATCCGTTAGGTCTAAGAATCGGACAACATCTATTTTTCATACCCCTAAATGGTAAGCGTTAAGCACCCTTATCAATCTTATGGCAAAAAAACGTTTGCCGGGTCAGCTGGTACTTAAATAAATATATCATTTGGAGTTGGATTAAAATTTTAAGTTTCACTTTTTTTTTTGGGTGTACTTGGATAACTCTTTAGACGATACGTACCTAAATGTGTTTAGTATGTGTATAATCACCGATCGACTACACCAAATAGCGTAATTTTTTTGTGTGTTTGTTATGGCCACGTCATAATACCTACTATTTTTTTTTATTGCCTTTGGCGGCAGACGACCCAACGGCCCACCTGATGGAAAGTGGTATCCGCTGCTCATGGACTAGGCAACACCAGAGGCATAGCCGAGCCGCTGCCTACCTTTGGAATATTACTCTCTTCAAACCTCGCTTGAAGAGGGACATGTCGTAGCGCTTGTACTAGAAGATAATATTATATTTTGCTAAAAAGAGTAAACCCTCAGACACTTTAACATATTAAAATTACACAAATTACATTGCTCGTTATAATTGAAGCGCTAAGACAATGTAAATAAAAGCTTAGCAATATTAAAGCCGACTTAAAGACAAAGTAAGCAGGTTACAAGTTACAAGTAAATACTGCCTAAGTATTAGACCATAATGCCTGCTAATCCTTCAGTCTGGGCTTTGCGCGATAGTTGATAGGGTTGTTAAAGTTAATTTAATTATTTTTTGATAAGATCATGTATACAATAATTTAATTTATTGTTCAGTCAAAATAATACCTACGAAGATTTTAATTTTAAAAATAATTGGCTTTATATAAAAACTAGGAGCACGTAAATCTATTTTTACAGGCTTAGCCAGACTTCTTCTTTCTGAGACTTTTCAGTCACGGGTGGGACTGAATTTTTATTTGAATATGTATAATTATGTACAAGTCGCGAAAATGTTAGAAAATATTAACTAAGAGCACGCTTAATTATTTGTTATCCCAGAGATGTACCGCAGTTTATTTTTAATTACTGCATTGTTTGTCTTTTATACGTTCGAATTCGACTATTGCAAGTGGATGAAAAGCAATTTCAAAGATAACATTACATTACATAGTTTAATATATAAGTTCATAGAGAGATACCAACTCATTAAATGCGTGTTAACCACTCATCCTGTTACACTATACAACTTCTCCATGCGAACCTTCTTCTACGCAATTACAGGCACCTATTAATGAAAACCCCCTAGTAATTTTGAAGTTTATCGCCAAAAGCCAAAAGCCAGAGGACGTTGTGTGAAATGTCCATGAATATTTATTACAAAATAAAAAAAAACAGACAGGCGATTTCTTTAATATATGTATATTTAATTCTTCTAACTTCACTAAGAGGCATATTATTTGATTTATATCAAGTTAATGTTTCAGAAACAGTGTTTTGAAATACTGCTTTTCCCTCGACTTTAATATATTACTCGACACTAGAACTTATCAAATAACGAAAGCTATGTTAAACAAAGTTTGAAGTTGTTCTTATCTACAGAATTTCACCAGCTTTGCTAGGATTACCAGTTCACTCGCAAGATATCTAATCCTTGAATTCATTGAACCTTTAATTTAATTATATAAATACAATATGAATTGTTAAAATTCGTATTGCACATTACGTACCTACCTAAAATATGATTGATATAGCTTTTAAAAAATGTGAGTTTAAACAATAACATCTAGTTTTTAGGAAAAATTTAATGAAATGAACAAAATTGTTAAAACAAGCCTAATATGAAAAAACACATATAAATAAAATTTCATTGTTAGGTATTGATTTTTTTAAATAAAACCACTTTTTACGGACTTAGACGCGTGTATTTGTTTTAAATTTTAGCCCGACGTTTCGGAGACTTTGCAGTCACCATGTTCACGGGTGAAACTGAGCTGTAAAGTGTCCTCTCTACGATCAGACCATAAAGATAGACTTTTACCATAAACTATTATATTACATTATACTCAGACTACATAAAATTAATAACATTATTAATTTTATGTAATCTTTAAAAAGTTTCTGTGGGAAAAAGGCATGACGGGATGACGATGATTCATTCATAGTATACTTAGAATGTTTAGTTTAGAATAGAAACTTACATAATGTATCTTATAGTACTATATGTTACACTAGGCCAAAACGACTCGTTTAGAATTACATATATTATATATTCGGCAAGAAGTAACCCTGACGGAAACCCTATGACAGTGTCTAGTCGCGGTGAGGAATGGCGACGCGAACCAATACACTACTGACACTGCACACTTTATATGACAGTCAAGGCTTTATTGTAAGTTTATTTAACTTCACGTGTATCAAACTTAACTCGTCAAGTCCTGCATATCGTGCTGCACCTTGTCTCCTTTACGTTCTGGACTTTCATCACGCCCACGAAGTTCTTGCTTGCCACTAGAGCCGTCCATGACCTTGATCACTTTTCAAACTTTGGGGACCATCTGTTCCATATAAATAATATTAAATTGTTCGCGCGACTTAATAACTCAGCACGACGACAGTACAATTGAACCCTTTGTAATATGTTATCGACCACATCACTCAACACTTGAACACTAGACTCCGCTCACAGTACTCGCGCCCCTCGGACGAAAGACCATTCCGCTCTCTGAACCGGCTCTGCTCACACCTCTCTCGGCACACACGTACGCCAAGGGTCACTCGCGCAGAATAAGTTGCAACTTTCGCGTCCGTACTAACAATACAGTGAATAAGTGCCCAAATCAGCTCACAGAAGACATAATAACCTGTTCGTCCGAG
The DNA here is from genome assembly GCA_916999025.1 of Orgyia antiqua. Classification (NCBI taxonomy): domain Eukaryota; kingdom Metazoa; phylum Arthropoda; class Insecta; order Lepidoptera; family Erebidae; genus Orgyia; species Orgyia antiqua. Next base: position 7,917,459 of record OU779869.1, read on the forward strand.
TTCAGCATCCTAACACGTGAGTACCAACATTACCTTTACCTACTCACCTCCACCTTTCAGCACCACACGTCGTGAATGCGCCCCCAGATATTATTATATTTCTGGTCCTTCGAGCCGGATTCATTTCTGGTCCTTCGATCATTCAGCCTACCAGCCCTGATTGGAGATTTACACCCACCGCTCAGCCCATATTTTTATCCATTAACCATTTTTTTCAGCTCAGTCAGCTCAATTAATTAATACCTACATATTTAAAATTATAACATTAGAAATACTTCTCATTTCCATATACTCGTACATATTATACGATTGTTTATTCTGCTTGGTAGTTTTTGAATAATTTTACTAAGAAACATTCACTCCGTAATAATAAACTTATTCACAATATCGCTTTCAAGATAAGAACGCCTATTGTACCTTGCCTAAATAATAAATTATTTGTTTATTTAAGTTCATAATCTTACTCTGGCTTACAATAAAGAGCCCTTATTCATTCATTATCGCTAATACTTGACCACCTACGATATTTATTTTATTTTTGTTCCGAAAGAAATTGATCAGCTTACCCGTGTGTGATTCATTGTATGCGACCACATAATTTCAGAACATTTTACTGATAAAATTATTTCGGCACTATTATTGTTAACCAACAGTTTGTTTATGTTATTTAACCTACTACAAAGTTCTAAGATACCCTGCGGCATAGTGTTGCATTATTGTTATTATTTTTTTATTTTGTTTTTTTTTTTATTTTGCGTTTCCGCTCGTGTTTACAAATTGAATTCTAGGGTTGTCAACATTTCAAAATATAATTAGATTATTTATCAACGTTTATTAGCGTGATTTAATTCAATGCGATGGCTTCTAAATCTCAAGCGGCGACATTTCGGCAGGCCAATAAGGCCATCAGCGTTTTAAAGGAAATAGCCGCAGCAATACTTATTGGTGATTTTTCCAAGTATTCCGTTGCCGATTTTAATGCGCATTTTACGAAATTAGATGCACATCAAAATAAATTAGAAACTGTGTTCCATCAGATTCTTGATGAGGATGACATTCCTGAAAAATTAGAGACCTGGTACACAGAGCAATATGAGCAAACGTGTCTAGATTATGACACTGTATTAGTCACTCACAAAAAAAATCCACTCAAAGTCCCCAGATGTTTATTCTGCAACCAAAACGTCTGCCCCAGCCTCAGTTTTACCTAAAATAGAACTGCCTAAATTCAGCTCGAAAATTGAAGACTGGCCGTCCTTCATAGCCATCTTTAAAAGCCTTACTGACGACATGACTTCACTGACGGACGCAGTAAAACTTCACTATCTCTTAAGCTCTTTAACCGGTGAGGCCCTAAGTCTGATCGCACACCTTAAAATAACCAATGAAAATTACACAATAGCCTTAGAGATTCTCAAAAAGCGTTATGAAAACCGACGAGTGCTGATAGACCGATTCGTCGACATTATTCTAGGACTGCCGACTATTAACGCTCGCTCTGACATACGCGGTCACTTTATAACACCTTTAATATCAGCGCAATCAGCTCTCAACAACCTAGAATTGCCTATGCGAGAATTGACTACATTTTTGTATCCATTCTCGTACGCAAATTAAAACGTGAACTCCGCTCATTGTTTGAACGATACGGAAATATTTCTGGCCTGCCCACACTTCAAAATTTTATTTAATTTTTAGAGGACCACGCACGCTGCGTGGAAACAGAGTGGCCTAACCCACAACTTAGTCAGCCTATACGTAACGCACCGTGTCGTGCCCCGAATAATTATTCTGCCCCTTATCACTCCGCTCATCAGCATGATATCTCTCGCAGGCAATTCACGGGGGATATTCGTCAGCCCCGAGGCCAGTATATTCAGCCCAACTATCTTCAAATAATAGGATAGTCTACTGCCCATACTGCAAAACTAAAGATCATAGACTTATGATGTGCCCTAAATATCTTGATCTGCCCATCCAAGGTCGCTGGGATTTTATTTCCAGTCGCAACCGTTGTCGCCGTTGCCTTGGCCCACACTACGAAAACCAATGTAGTTCACGTGGTGCCTGCCGGTGTTGTAATGACACAAACCATCATTCAACACTGTGCCGTTCAAATGGTAGTGACCGTACCCATCAGCTTCCATCGACGCAGCGGATGCTGCCACAACAGCACCTAACTAATTGCCCTCAGCAGAAAGCACATACTTCTCGCTTCCGTCCAGAGTCGCCTCTTGCTCCAACCGCAACTCAGGCCACTCAATCAGCTTCGTCTCCTCGCTCAAGCCCGAATCAGATGGGCGCGGCTCGTCAGTCGTCATCAAGACGTGAGTCAGATCCTGATCGAAGATAGGATTGACTAGCCCAAATACCAATTACTCAGCACAAAACTATTCAGCCCACTAATATTAGATTAAATACACATACTCAAACACCACAGCTCTGCTCTAAAGCACATCCACCATCCGCTCTCAAAGGTGAAGTAAATGAGAACGAGAAGGCCTTACAATCCTCTCGGATCTTACTAACCGAACCGAATCAGCCTACAACAAGACCTGTATTCCTACCTGTTGTCTCACTCAGGTTAGCCGACGTCAACGGCACCTTTCACAAAGCCCAAGCTGTGCTTGACTGTGGTGCTATGATTTCACCCGTTACTAAAAAAATGGCTCAAACTCTAAAACTTCCTCTTAACAAATCAGCTTTAAAAATCATTGGCGTCGGTAATGAGCATGCTCAGCGCTCTAGAGGTTCAATAACATTGCTATGCCGCCCCGCTCATAGCGATTCACCCACTATTACTGACGAAGCTCACATACTAAATGACGTGATCGGGTATTTACCATTAGATAGTGTCCCAGATATAGCTCGTACGCCCGGTTGCCCTCGCCTACCCTTGGCAGATAGAAATTATAACATCCCTGCGAAGATTAATCTCTTACTCGGTTGCGATGTCCTTGACCAGGTTTTGAGTGGCAGCAAAGTCTCCCTCGGCCCGGGCAGGCCAACAGCCTTCAGCACGATCTTTGACTTCGCGTTATTGGGTCCCATACATATATGGGACCCAATAACGCAAAACGCCAATATTGATCATAATCAAAATGACACACACGCAACAAAGGTCACCTCGGCTAAACGAGTCAGCTCACATTTTGAGGAAACAACCCAAGATTTATGCAAAAATCTAGAGAGATTTTGGGAGTCAGAAGAACCCCAACCTCAAGTAAGGTCAGATCCTTTACACGTCCAGTGTGAGGAAATATTCCGCACAACCACTTCCCGATCTTCAGGCAAATACATGGTGACTTTAACATTTCTCCCTAATGCACCCAAATTGGGTAGCACTCATGCTATCGCCTTACGAAGGTTTCTAAACCTTGAGAAGAAGCTTGTAGCAGATCCGCTCTTACGCTCAAAGGACGTAGACTTTATGACAGAATATATTAACCTTGGTCATATGACCCCATGTCACCCTCGCACATTTAAAAAAAATCAGCACTACTACATTCCTCATCATGCAGTATTTAAGTCAGGATCTGACAAGATCCGTACAGTTTTTGATGGCAGTTGCAAGAGTTCTAATGGTGTCAGTATTAACTACTGCCTTCACACTGGCCCTGCCCTCCAGCAGGATATTGTTGACATCATCCTCTCATTCAGAGTTTATCCAATTGTATTCAGCACTAACATCCGAATGATGATTAGGAATATTCTGGTCCATTCAGAAGATAGACGTTATCAGCTCGTGCTTTGGCAATCATCGCCAGATCAGCCTGTACTTACTTATTCACATAACACTTAGAACTCGTCTCGTCTCTTAGCGCAGAAGCGTTCCTCGCGGCATTGCAGCGTTTTATACCACGTCGCGGAACTCCAGCTCTAATCCGCTCCGATTGCGGTACTAATTTTGTAGGCGCGCGCAAACACCTTCCCGAAATTCAAATTTTTGCTACGAATGACAATGTAATCACACACAAGCTCGCACCTCAGCACATAATTTGGTTACTTAACCCGCCTACTGCCCCTTGGTTTGGCGGTATTCACGAGATTGCAGTTAAATCTACCAAGCAGTTACTATATCGTGTAGTAGGTGAGCAACATCTTACTTAGAGTTGGTACTCATTAAGGAAGACTCCTGCCACCCCTGCAATGGAGGCTCGGCAGGATCGCCCGCATTCTGCTAGGAAAGGATGGCATCACTCGTGTCGTGGATGTGGATACGGCACATGGAACCTTGCGACGTCCGGTGCTCAAGCTTGCCAGATTGCCCGTCGCATCAGCATCAAAGATGAACTCCTAGGCAGCCCAGCCCCCCAGGATGTTCGCGCGACTTAATAACTCAGCACGACGACAGTACAATTGAACCCTTTGTAATATGTTATCGACCACATCACTCAACACTTGAACACTAGACTCCGCTCACAGTACTCACGCCCCTCGGACGAAAGACCATCCCGCTCTCTGAACCGGCTCCGCTCACACCTCTCTCGGCACACACGTACGCCAAGGGTCGCTCGCGCAGAATAAGTTGCATTTTCGCGTCCGTACTAACAATACAGTAAATAAGTGCCCAAATCAGCTCACAGAAGACACGATAAGCTGTTCGTCCGAGTTCAGCATCCTAACACGTGAGTACCAACATTACCTTCACCTACTCACCTCCACCTTTCAGCCCCACACGTCGTGAATGCGCCCCCAGCGCATTCATAAATAAATAAATATTCGTGGAAATTTCACACAACGTCCTCTGGTCCCAAGCTAAGCTTATTATGCTTGTATTATGGGTACCAGAATACGGATAGAATACATAAACTCCTTTTTTTGTAAATACATACTTATTATACATAGTTAACACCCACACGCAGAACAAACATTTGTAAGACATTTATAAACATCACACAAATGAATGTCCGAGGCGGGAATGGAACCCGCGACCTCGTGAATGGCAGTCCATTATATGAACCACTAGACCACGAAGCCCGTCAATATGTACCCTATATGGATATAATATGGACCCTGATTGAAAGAAACATTGGACTATCATACCAAGCATTCATATAAAATAATCTCAGTTTCGTCTTTCTTCCCAGGATGCTGTAAAACCCAGCTGAGGGATATTACATAGATAACATTTGCTGAAAGCTCAAAAATAAACCTTATGCCACGCCAACAAGCTATTGTAGGCCATAATCCCTCACAAAGTGGAGGAGGCCCGTGTCCAGCTATCGGATTAAAGGGCTGGGGAAAGAAACAAAAGAGATATAAGAAGAAAAATAAACAAAAAACCATCACTATTATTTTGTTGCACTTGGGTAAGAAATCATCGACCTCAATGAATAACAGAACTATTCCGGTCATTGACTCCATTCCACTAGAGAGAGAGGGTCTTCAACAGACAGAACTATACAAACACATACATTACGTGTTCTAATTTGTGCCCATATATTATTAAATAGCTAGGGCACTAGACAATGGATTGTTGTATTGTTTACGTCCGTAAGGTCGCAGTTCGCTAACCTACAATGTATTCTACATATGGGATAATCTTCACGAGCCTGTAAAAAGTCTTATATTTTATCGATGACAGGGATTTAACTTGAAATGAACAACCTTAGTCTGAAAAAATTAAGATTTTTTTTGGGACTAAGCTAAAATTTCACCAATTTTTTAAACTAAATAAAATAAGTATAGCCTTTTATAGGCTACAAAGTAATAAAAAGACGTATAATACGCACCTATATTTCTAAAATCTTTAATATACTTTACAGTTCAAAGTTAACACATCGTAAACCTATAATTTATAACTCAGCTGGTAATTAAACAGATAAGTTTGAAATAGCACAACTTTGATATGCAGTTATAATATTATAATAAACATAAACAATAAAGTATTGCAGATATGCAAACATCACGTATTCATTACGATAACAATAATTGTTCTTGATGAAGCTAAAAATAACAATATAACATTTGTTTGCATAACACAATCGATAATATACCAGCAAATATCTTTAATGATTTATTTATCACGGTACAAAGGACAGACTTAAATGAGAAATGAGTCTTAAAGACATGAAAAAGAAATCAGTAAACGACGAGACTCCGAAGCAGCAACATGCTCGTAAACAAAACGTGTATCGAGGTCACGATCAATATTGTTTAGTCACCAAATATTTCTATTTCTTACGACACCATCGTGGCGTCAACGGACCGGTTACCTCATAATATCTACCTATTATTAGATAGCTACGTAAGCCGCCATCAGTTCTCGTCCTCCTAGTAACCAACTAACTGTGGAACAACACAAACGCGTCCGCGGTAAAAATGCCAAAACATACAATTTTCATATTGTATTTCATCGCGGCTATAATAACAACAGATTGTTATAAAATTCTCGGGATATTTCCATCTTTTGATAGAAACAATTACTTAACTTATCGTGGACTTTTTCGTGAGTTAGCAAACCGTAACCATGAAGTGACATTGATAAGCAATTTCCCAATGACGGATCCCCCGGCTTCCTATAAAGATATACTACTAAGTGAATATAAAGACCCTCAACATTTATCTTTCGAATCTGTGATTGTGAATGAAGTATCGCGAGTGCCGTTCGAAACGTTAGTGGCAACTAAAGCCGGTAATGATGATTGCAAGATATTATTGAACAACCATCAAGTGTTACACATGATAAGAACACGACCTACTTTTGACGTCATATTAGTGGAGTCATATAACAGTGACTGTGGTTTGGCACTGGCCGCAAATCTTAGTGCACCTTACATTACCTTCAATCCGCAACCTTTACAACCCTGGCAGTATAACAGATTAGGTATTAATTTCAATTCTGCCTATGTAACTCAATCTGGGTTACCTTACGGAAAAGAACCTTGGTATCTTATGAAGTTACAGAGTTACGTGTTGTATCATATTACCAACTGGGTTTATTATGTTGGTTCCCAAGTGACTGATCATGTTTATTTATACAAATACTTGGGTGATGATGTGCCGGCATTAGAAACAATAGCTTCGAACGCTAGCATAGCGTTCGTAAACACACATCAATCATTGTATGGTGGATTTGCAAGACCTGACAACTTGATTGACGTTGGTGGTATACATATTCGGCCTCCGAAAGTCATTCCAACGGTAAGTATATTGATCCGTCTCTATAAGAATTAGGAAACAAATTTGTATTTGTTTTGGTGAATGACGTAATGTTATGTTAATGTGTCGATATTCTCAAACACAAGGTAATTGCATACTTTTATTTTTGTGTATAGCATATGGTGCTGGACATATTAGTGTGCTTCAATATAAGTAATGATAAAATAATATGCGATATAACGAAGAAACCAAGACGTTTGTATAGTTATATCCATTGTCTGAACTTTTTTCTTCCATACGTAAAGACTCTAGCCTTGAACCTTGTATTTATTTAATTTATCAAAAAGGTATCGCAGCAATGACTAGTATTGCTGAAGCCTTGTGTGAAGCAGGTCTTAAAATCGATGAAGGATCGAAAAAGTGTGATATGATGTTTAACGACACATCGAAAAAATGTTGGCAACATATTTAAACAATATTGACCAAATATTTTTATTAAAAAAAAACAAATAATGAACCGATCACCTACGGCAGTGAAGAATAAATAAAAAACTTAACATATTTCAATAGATTCGGGTACAGAATCCGAGAATTACAAGGCGATATATAAATAATAATAAATATTCATGAACATTTCACACAACGTCCTCTGGTCCCAAGCTTATTATAAATAAATATAAATATTCATGGACATTTCACACAACGTCCTCTGGTCCCAAGCTAAGCTTATATGCTTGTGTTATGGGTACCAGAATACGGATATAATACATAAACTACTTTTCTTTTGTAAATACATACTTACAATACATAGTAAACACCCAGACGCAGGACAAACATTTGTATGACAATTATTAATATCACACACATGATTGTCCCGAGCGGGAATCGAACCAGCGAGCTCGTGAATGGCAGTCCGTTACCTGAACCACTAGACCACGAGGCCCGTCAATATATTTATATAATTTTAAATTTCGGTTTGTAACGGAGCAGTGCATATCAGTTAGATCTCAACAGCAGTTTCTAAATAGGGCGTAATATGTATGATACGCTCTAATAAGTCGCTTTCTTTCTATAAAAGAAGATTTATTCCCCATTTCACAAGCAATAGTGTGATTATAATATCAGACGTTTTATTTGATACATTACAGGAAATAGAGAGATTTATTAACGAAGCTGAACACGGCGTGATATATGTGAACTTGGGAACAACGGTAAAGGACTCAACACTCCCAAGTGATAAATTAAATGAGCTGCTATCAACCTTCGCCAAATTGCCTCTAAGAGTTCTGTGGAAATGGGACGGAGCCAATCTGCAGGCGAGGAATGTTATGACTATGGGATGGCTTCCACAATACGATATTTTAAGTGAGTATTTACATCTAATGTCAGTTATATAAATCTTAGTAACTGTTCTCTGTCTGAATTTAATTCTGATTTATTACTGAGATATCATTTAAAGGTTCATGTGCTTTGTGCCTCCTATATTATGTAATTAGTTCATTAGATATATATAATACTAGCTGACCCAGCAAACGTTGTTTTGCCATACTAAAAAAAAAAAAAAGATTTGATAAATAGATGTTGGCCGATTCTCAGACCTACTTGAATACGCATGTAAAATTTCATAAAAATCGGTCAAGCCGTTTCGGAGGAGTACGGTAACTAACACTGTGACACGTGAATTTTATATATTAGATATATATACATATATAACATAAGCACAGCTAGTGGTTGGTGTTGGGGGAAAACCCCCCACGAAATATTGAAAATTATGGCATAAGAAACCAATTTTGTCACTATTATAAACAAATTGATTCCATTTTTGTCTCAAAACACAAAGGCATAGAGAATTGGAGATTCTCCCCTAAACTAAATCCTGGCTTTTATTTATATAGATAGAATATCCAAACGCATTTTAAATACGTTTGTTGTGCTTTGCGGTCTAGTAGTGCATGTAAGGGACTGCTGTTCACGAGGACTTCGCCGGCTCGATCTCCGCCCAAGACATTCACTGTGTGATGTTTGAAACATCTATAAAAATAACTAACGAAAATACCCAGACGCGGGACAAATATTAATGGTCTTATTCATAATGACTTATCGGAGGTTTAAACGGACATTTTATCGGAGCGATAATAAACCTTTTAGCGTAAAAAGACTATTAAGAATAACAAGTTTTGACAATTTTCGCGAACCGATTTCAGCGAACTTTTAAACCTCTGATAAGTCATTATGAATAAGACGATTAATGTTTATCCCGCGTCTAGGTATTTTCGTTGTTTATAAGTACGTGTTTACAAAAAAAACGCAAATAAATGTAAGCATACAAATACTCGCTATTGCTTCGCTTGGAACCGGAAGACGTTGTGTGCAATATCCCCAAATATATATAAGTATATTCAATAGCCAAACACGTAAAAATTAAAAACTGTACTAAATAATTTACTAATAGAATATGTATGTATGTACGTTGTGCTATGGTTGAGGTCATTGCCTCATCACTACCGTTAGAACGGACAACATAGCTCGCGCTATCACCATATTGCTAAAAGTTTAGAATATACCATAAAATTAATGTTTACTGTTTGTAATGATAATTTCGTTGGTAAAGAATATAAGATAATCCACATCGACAGGAAATAATGATATTTCCCTTTGCTATATCATTATTTTCTTATTTGTATAAATGAGTCGCGCAAATGTTAAAGTATATATTACCGTAATATTTCTAACCTAGGTGCTTACACCTAGTAGACCAGTAACCAGGCGTAAGAGCCGGCGAAGCTGATCAGATTTTCCTTCTATTTGCCAACCCTGATAACGTCCCACTGTTGGGCATAGACGTCCTCCACAACTCTTAATGGCTTAGGGCATTTTATGCTGAATAGAATTATGAAAAAATTAATAACGTTATTATTAATATTATACCTTTAATTAACCGAAATTTTATTCCTTTAATTAGCCAGAGGCAAAATTAGTAAAAAAAAATTATAAAAACAATCTAGCACCGAACATATCCCAAATAAAGAAATGAGTTCTTTGCCGATTACTTACGACTAAGTAAGCAATTATCTTTTTTTTTTTCAATTTTCAGAACATGAAACTGTGAAAGCATTTATAACTCACGCTGGAATCTTGAGCACAATTGAAGCTGTAGACGCAGGCATTCCAGTGGTAGCTGTACCATTATTTGGTGATCAATATGGAAATGCCGCAGCCTTAGAAGACACAGGAATGGCATCCATCGTTCATTACGATAACTTGAAGAAACAGTATCTTCTAGATGCGATCAATGAGGTTCTTGACCCGGCGTAAGTATTATTTTTAGGAAAATATTATTAATTCCTAAATTTCATATACCTACCTGGTAAATATTTGAAGATTGAAAAAGAGCAAAGCACGGGAACGTCTCAAAAATACACAAAAAAACCTTTGTTGTATGGGAGCATTCCTAAATATTTAATTCAATCAGTTATGACAATTGGTTTTTCTAACTCACATACACTACATTATCTGTAAAAATTCAATGAAATGAGATACAGTTTGAAGATAGTAAGATAGTAATAACAGTGCTAGTATGATCAGAGGCATAACTTTTGTACAAGACGCCTATGTCTTAACATTTCATAATGATTTCATACAAGTAGGAACTTACGAAATTTAAAAAAAAATTACACTTGCCACTAGCGCGGTTTTGCTATAAATGCTGCCTTTTCTGCTGTAACACTTGTTAGATAGTAAATGTATGACCAAGGCGTGGCTCCGCCGCTATCATGAGACGACGTGACATCATCAAATCAAATATCTTTCAAATCTACTAAATCAATTACGATAGATAGATAGATATCACTTTATTTGCACATTAATGATTTACATTTCATATAAATTAGATTACAATGACAAATGCACAAAGGGCGGCCTTATCGCGAAATGCAATCTCTTACAGGCAACATTAGGATGGACAAATAATTGAAATATAGTATTTGAAAGTTAGAATACGCTGCGCCAGATTATACAGAAGGCTGAGGAGTATAATCGGCCTTTGTGTCTAGCGTATGTGGACTATGAGAAGGCCTTCGATTCAGTCGAGACTTGGGCGGTGCTGCTGGAGGGATCCAGCGGTGCCAAATTGACTACCGGTACATCGAAGCGCTGAAGTGTTTGTATAGAAACGCCACTATGTCAGTCCGAATCCAGGATGGGAGCACAAGACCAATTCCACTGCAGAAGGGTGTCAGACAGGGGGATGTAATTTCCCCAAAACTGTTCACCGCTGCATTGGAAGACGTTTTCAAGCTCCTCAATTGGGCCGGACTCGGCATCAACATCAACGGCGAATACATCACTCACCTTCGATTTGCAGACGATATCGTGGTCATGGCAGAATCCCTGGAGGACCTTGGCACAATGCTCAATGACCTCAGCAGTGTTTCCCAACGGGTTGGTTTGAGGATGAACATGGATAAAACCAAGGTCATGTTCAATGTCCATGTCACTCCAGCACCAGTATCTGTTGGGAATGCGATTCTCGAAGTTGTCGATCATTATGTCTACCTAGGACAAACAGTCCAGTTGGGCAAATCCAACTTCGAGAAAGAGGTCAACCGACGAATCCAACTCGGCTGGGCCACGTTCACGTCCAAAATACCTCAGTGCCTGAAAAGAAAGGTCTATGACCAGTGTGTGTTACCAGTGATGACTTACGGAACTGAGACGTGGTCCCTGAATGTCGGCCTCATAACAAAACTCAGAGTCGCGCAGCGTGCTATGGAGAGGGCTATGCTCGGTGTTGTTGAATGCGGAGATCCGTAGAAGGACTGGTGTGTACGACATAGCCCGAAGAGTTAGCACGCTGAAGTGGCAATGGGCAGGCCATATCGCTCGACGATCTGATGACCGTTGGGGACGGAAGGTCCTCGAGTGGCGACCACGAACCGGACGACGCAGCGTGGGGCGGCCCCCAACAAGGTGGACCGACGATATCGTCAAATACGCCGGGGGCCGCTGGATGCAGTTAGCGCAAGACCGCACGTTGTGGCGTTCTATGGGGGAGGCCTATGTCCAGCAGTGGACTGAGAAAGGTTGATGGATGGATGGATTTGAAAGTGTTATATATGTTTACTGTGGCGAACGTCGACTAGGGCACGTCCAGTACCCGTAGCCGCTTGCCGATAATGTGACACGGGCCTTTACAGGTACAAGTACCTCGCTGGTTGACCCGTATGCCACGCACCCCTAAATGCGTAAAAGGCGAGAACTTCCACTTCAAACTTCAATAAAACACCGGTTCTGTTCTGAGATGTGGTGGTCTTCAGATTTCGATTTCCTTCCTATTGTAGAGCTCGGTGATTATGCTTCGGACTGCGTTATTTTTTATTTTTTAAGGATTTTTTAAGGATATCGAAAGAAAAGGATAAGGAGAAACCACAAGAAATTATGAGTGTTACGGCATCTACTAACGCAGTTAATCACGCAAGGGCGTACCTAAAGATAATTCCAGTGGAAGTCTACGCGACGCAAGGATCTAAGAATATATTGGCACATTTTGATGAAAGATCAACCGTGTTACTCTTGGATCAGAAGGTGGCAGAAGAGATCGGCGCTCAAGGATGCAAGGAAGAACTTGTCATCGAGACGGTCGGCGGCAGAATAATAAGGAAAAAGGATTCTCAGACATTGGACCTTACTGTGAAGGGGTCACATGAAGGAAGCAAGAAAATCCTTAGGAGAGTCCGAACCATCGACGAGCTGAAAATGACACCGCAGTTCGTAGATAACAAGAGAATACAAGCTTGCCGACACTTGAGGAAGATCGCCGACTCTCTGTATTACGAAGGAGAGTCATCACAGCTGCTCATCGGTCAAGACAGCTGGGAGCAGATCGTGACTCAAGAAATAAGAAAAGGAAAACCAGGAGAACCAGGAGAACTAGTAGCTTCGCGAACAGAGCTTGGGTGGGCACTCCATGGGTCAGACACTAGAGTGGCCAAACCAGTGCACTTCGTGAACACGTGTTTTCACATCAGTACGCCAGAAGAAGAGATGCATCAGGCCATCAAGGATCACTTTGCGATCGAAGCGCTCGGCGTGCAACCAAGTTGACCTACTACGGACTCAGAAGGAAGAGCACTCGCCATTCTAGAGAAAACTAGCAGAAGACTAGAAGATGGTCGATTTGAAACAGGACTGCTGTGGATGAATGAAAACGAACACGATCGAACAAGAACGGACAAGGAAAAAGATAAGAAACAAGAACAAAAAGGATAAAAAGTCGCAGTAATAAAAGGAAGATCGATCTTAGAAGACCGCCACCTCTTCTAATTAAGGATTGGTGTTTCATTGATGCAAGTGTGGAAGTTTCCTCCTTTAACGCATATAGGGGTGCGTGGGACACTAGCTATCGGCAGGGTACCTCGTACCTAAAAAGGCTGGTGTCACAAGTCAGGCAAAAGTCGGCCACGGATACTGGTCGTGCCCTGGTTGAGTCCGCCACATTTACAAATACATAAAAACGAACAACCGAATATAAATACACATATACGAATATAAATAAACTTAAACAAATTCAAATACACATATACATAATTAAGTACTATATATATATGTATAATATTACTACTTAAACTATGTCTGAAGTGATGTGTAATAATGAGTAATGATAAATACGATATCATTATCTTTTTTTTTTGCACACGTACTAACTTATTTCATGACTTCACACTTTAACATTATTGAATTTCATATTTTAGAATCTAATCTTCTCTCTCTATCTCTCTCCGGCCCATTAACGTCCCATTGTTGGGCACGCTCCTTCTCCACTATAGGAGAGCTTATGGTCTACTGTACCGCGCTGATGAGACGTGATGAATAATGACCTGTATATGAATTTATGGTTAAATAAATGATTATGATTATGATGGTAAAGAGTTTATTCGGGTTTTCCGTCTCTCACAAAAGATGTTATCTGTATACAATATTAACTGGTTTTCATAGCATCCTGAGAAGGAAAAGAGGTGGTGACACTTGTATTCTTAATCCGTCAGCACACGGACTAATCTAATGTTATCCTATTTCAATTTACAACGTCACCGTCGTTTTCTTAACATTTTTATTAAAATTTTTCAGTTGTCAACATCGCGCAAAAAAAGTTTCAAGAATGTGGCACGACCGTACTATGTCAGCGATGGAAAGTGCCGTATATTGGACAGAATACGTAGCACGTTATCAAGGTGCTCCAAACCTTCAATCGAGGGCTGCAAGTCTAACCTGGTACCAGCAACTTCAACTCGATGTTTTAGCATTTATTGCACTTGTAATTTACATACTAACCTTCTGCCTATATAAAATTCTATCTATTCTTTGCTGCTGTTGCTGCCAAAAAGTGGAACAAACAGAATATACAGAAGACAGATCGAAAAGAGTAAAATTTGAATAAAATTTGTGTTTTAGAATTTCAAGTTATATGTGGTGATCTTATTTACGTTTAAGTCGTAAAAGTAACGTTTGACTGGTGATTTAGTGTACCTAACTGTTATTTTTTGTTAAGTTTATTAAATTTTTATACAACATTACATGTTTTGATTGTAAAATTTATTTTTACCTGATATGGACCTCTTATATGTGCCACATTAACCAGACGCTTTAATGCGAGTTTTGTTCGCTACATAAACGACTGCGTAAGCGTCAACATTGGCGACAATTTGGATAGAATTGAAATAGCGCTGCCTACCGGCATCAAGATGAAACAGTTCCCGGTACCACTTGATGCCAGTATCAAGTGGTACCCGGAACTGTTTAATCTACATACGATTCCCCGTCAAAATTATCGCCGGTCGCGCTCATGGTCTTTTACCTAATGAACAAAACTTGGGTTTACTTTCGAGTTTTGCATCTCTACTGAAAGGATGATGCCTTAACTTGACCCTTTGTACACCCATAATGAGTAGGTACACCTATGGGAATAAAGGGTAATGAAATAAACAGTTATGTCATTACCCCTTATTTGTTTCTTACTTGCCAGTGCATAGACGGTGTTAAGAGTTTAAACAGGGTAAATAAATATAAAGATAGTAAATAAATATAGAGATAGTAAATAAATAGAGAAATATACAGAAATTCTGTAATACGAAGATTCGTCGCGTTGCCAAGTGCTTTAGTACCTAAATAACAATGATGATAGGTATTATATTGGTAGGGGAGCCCACGATGCTAAATGGGGATTTACTCGAGCGTCATAGAGACCTATTGAGTTGCAAAGCTTAGATGATAAGAAGAAAAAAATGTTATGTGATTTTTCACTTTTATCGGTGGGGAAAGCGGCTATAGATTTTTAAATATGTAAAAAAAAACTGTTGCATGGACATCCTCGAGCGCGTCAGATATTGATAGCATCAATGCCGTACGTATTTTTAATAATGTACGTATGTTAATCTGATCGTTTGCATGATGCGGGTGGTTGTATTTAAGGGTTGAAAATGAAAAAAAAAAAAATTTTGTCGAGCGCGTCAGATTTTCTAAGGGAGTGTTAAGTGCACCAAAAAAAAGCTCTCATTCACTAATCTGACGATTTCGATGGGACGCAAACTCACGGCCAGTTTCATAATGTGCAAAAATAATTCGCCATTTTGAAATACTCAAGCGCGTCAGATTAAGATATATATGGTTCATCTTTATGTTCTAAACGTACTGTCTCATAATCTGACGATTATCTAGAGGGATTCGCCTAATCTGACAAAAAAAAATTCGAAAAACGGTTCACCTTAAAGGCCATCCCTGCAACTTCCCGCTAATTCCATTCCTGGGCGCTTAAAATTGTACTTTGAACTATATTTTGAACTCAGCGGGTCATTCCCAGTCCTCCACACCCCGTCGTCCACAGTGTGGAGGTATGGGAATAGTGTGGACGAATGGGAATAAAAAGGGTGAGGAGGGAAAGGTGCCGTTTATTCCCAGTCCTCCACACTATAGTGCAGGAGCCGACACTAGAAAAAGTTAAATTTCAAAAAGATGAGTTGGACTTCTAAATGTTTAATTAGGACTGTTTATGAGATATTAAGCCATCAAAATATATCGTAAAAAAAGTTGCAAAGTTATACTGTCGGCTTTTATATTGTTAGATTTACCAGCTGCTCTGTGTCTAGCCAACCGGAGTCGCCGATAAGAGATAACAATAGATTTTAAGGACAATAGAGTCGTAAAATCTCATCTCCATTGAATCATAGCTAGACAAGAAGCACAATTAAAAAGCTCTTAGGAATATTTATGAGTATGTTGTAAAGATAAATCATACAAATTTTTAGACAAGTATAAAATATTATTTCTATTACAGCGTGATTTGAGAAAAATAAAATTGAAGCGACTATATTCAATACTAAAAGAAAGTTAGTAACTTCAACGTTTCCTTGTGTACCAAATACTTACACCTCAAAAGTAAATAGTTTGAAGAACGAAAACATTAACGAAAGTATTTACACTTTCAAATTATTGTCCATTATGTGATAAAACTATTCTGTGATACAAATTATCTTAGGTCATAATATTTACTTTCTTTTTAATTGTTGTAAATTATAAATGATCACGCTGTAATAGAAATAATATTTTATACTTGTCTAAAAATTTGTATGATTTATCTTTACAACATACTCATAAATATTCCTAAGAGCTTTTTAATTGTGCTTCTTGTCTAGCTATGATTAAATGGAGATGAGATTTTACGACTCTATTGTCCTTAAAATCTATTGTTATATCTTATCGGCGACTCCGGTTGGCTAGACACAGAGCAGCTGGTAAATCTAACAATTTAAAAGCCGACAGTGTAACTTTGCAACTTTTTTTACGATATATTTTGATGGCTTAATATCTCATAAACAGTCCTAATTAAACATTTAGAAGTCCAACTCAAACAAACCCAAATGTAGGCATCACGCAGCTGCACGCATTTAACTTTATCGACGAATTTTTGTTATTTCGGCTTGCGGAAATTGTCAGATTATATATTTTTCATTATTCTTGAATTATTACCTTCAAAATAAAAAAAATTTTGCTACGCTCGAGAATGTCGAGATGACGTTTTTTTTTTACAACTTTGTTGCCCTCCCCTTTTTTTACGTCACTCTCAAATTGTCAGATTAGTGGAATATACACTTTTTAGGATGTAATTAACTCACCCTACCTTAATCTGACGCGCTCGAGAATTTCTGATGGTCAATTGTTTTTTACTAATCTGATCCTGTATCCTTCACGGGCGGCCTTATATATGGGTCTCATATTTTGTGGAGGTACTTAACCGGGTACAAGGTATCCTCCTGTATATTAATCTGACGCGCTTTAGTAAATCCCGAAATCCCCTCTTCGGCTCCCCTACTATATCTACAATATTCGTATAAAGGCAAATACCGATTCACATATTGGGAAGATGAGGCTACGCTGACATATTATGTTTTATATAGCACCTTAAAGGCTTATAATAAGCCCTCCACTTTAACCCTTTGAGGACCAAGAGAAATATGTTTCCCATCTTTAAAATGCACAACTGTTTATTTAATTGCTACTTAATTCATATTTTTTTGATTGAATATTCGCGGACTGAACTGCATATTTCAAAGACTTCCTATGTAAACCTTACTGTTACTTCGGTTACCCTTGAGGACCACTGGGAAAAATATTTACCATGAGATTCCAAGAAAACTATAGGCCTTATTCTGTTTTTCTGTACATAATTGTTCATTTCATAGCCAAATCAGCTAAAAAACCTTATGGTCCTGAAAGGGCTCTGATTTCCGTAACTATACTTTGCCCTCTATCTGTAACGCGCAGAACCATTCAATACTAAAGATGACTACATAAACCTTATCTTTGATATTCTTGCTCAGTACAGACAAATGATACGCTTACGCCATCTAGCAGTAAATGCCTATACCATTTTCAAATACAACGTAGCTACAACGACACCGCGACGTCATGCGTCAGTAAGCCGCAGACTAGGTTGTTAAAGAATCAAAAAATTAATAAATCTTAAAATATGTAGATATATAGTAGGTGTATTACACATTTTTATTTATTAAATTCATTGGTTTAAGGAAAAATATACGCATTGATATCAGCAAGGTTTAGGTGTCGTAATAAAGTAACAATTATTTTTAAAAGTGCTGACTTGTTATGATACGCAAATTTTTGTTAAGATATATAACGTAACGTTTTTTATCCTACTAGCAATACGCCCTGAGTTCACACGCGACGGTCTATGAAATCTCACAAGCTGACTGACTATAAGCTTTTTAAATTTCCAAAACTTATAGTTTCGTCTAATTTCAATAAAACCATAACAAATTATACGCCTACGTGTCTAACCTGTTTGATGACTCATAGGCATAAAAATGTGTAGAGTAGTTTTAGATCTTACCACCGGACATTTTTCTGTGTCATATATGTATACCTAAACATTTTAAAATTAGCAACTTGAGGTCAGTCTTCAATGATCTCATCATTTATGGGAAAACGAAGCTGGACAAGGTGCATTTTCATACATATAACGATAGAAGCTTTACGCATTATTGTTTCCAAAAAGGAATTAAGTGATAACTTTTATTAAATAGTGCTTAAAATTTATCAATAATTAATTATCGTTTTTCCTGTATATACTAGAATATGAATTAATTCAATATTCCTACTTTACTTTAATTATATTTTTTTATCTATTATATAGTTGTATATCTAACTTAGACACTTACCTAATCGTATGAAAACCTTATCAGTGTGTATTAATATCGTTCGGTTTAAATAGTGCGCTCAGTGTCGAATATCATGTGAAGTAATACAGTATTTTGCCAATATGCAGTTAAATAAAATATTACTGTGGTTTATCAGCGTTATAGTTAGCTATAACGGTGTGTGTTCTCTTAATATTTTAGGAGTATTTCCGTATCCGGGAAAAAGCCACTTTTTCGTATTTAAACCATACCTTCAAGAACTAGCACGAAGAGGTCATTATGTAACTGTGATATCCCATTTTCCGCAAGAAAAACCATTTAAAAATTACCGCGATGTAACTTTAAAGAGCGAAGTTCAAGTATTAGAAAGTGTTTTTAAAATAAGCAATTCCTATTGGAATAATTTTGAAATAAGCTTCTATTTAATGGATGTGACACAAAAAGCTTGTGACATTTTATTAAGTGATGTGAACGTTCAAAATCTTTGGAAAACAGAAGAACAATTTGATGTAGTTGTAACAGAACTGTTTCTTAATGACTGTGCTTTGGGTCTTGCTTATAAATTGGGAGCCCCAGTCGTGGAAATGACATCGCACACGCTAATGCCGCAGCACTTTGACAGATATGGAGTTCAATACCACCCCGCTTTTATACCTTTTATTTTTTCTGCAGGAGGTACAAAACCTTCTTTATTTCAGCGTGTTGAAAGATTCCTATTCCATAATTTTGGAAATGTGTTACATATATATATAAGCCAAAGAAAAACTGAAAATATGCTTCGAAAATATTTTGAAGTGCCGCCGTTAAAGGAATTGGAAAGTAATATAAAATTTTTGTTGGTTTATTCTCATTTTGGAATCCATGGATCGTTCCTTTATCCTCCGAATGTTGTAGAAGTTAATGGATACCACGTAGGAAAGCCAAAGGAGTTACCTGTTGTAAGTATTTTTTCTATTTCCTTGTGTTTGTGGTTTCTTTTTTTTCATTATATGTCTTGGAACACATTACTCTAGCAACAAAATCCCTATTTACAATTACGATTTATTTACAGGATCTAAAGAAATTTATTGATGAATCAGAACATGGCATCATTTATATAAGTTTTGGATCGATGCTAAATTCTGCCTCTACGCCAAAGGATAAAGTGCTAGCCATAGTTGAAGCGTTATCAAAGCTACCACAGAGGGTTGTTTGGAAATGGGACGAAAAATCATTGCCTGGGAACCCAAAGAACATTTTCTCGTCTAATTGGCTGCCACAAAATGACATATTAGGTAAATATATAGAACTAGCTGTAGCCCGCGACTCCGTCCACGTGGAATTTAAAAAAAATCCCCGTTTTTGCAACTTTTTCACTACTGCTTCGCTTCTACTGGTTGTGGCGTGATTTTATATAGCCTAAAGCCTTCCTCGATAGATGCCCTATCTAACACTGAAAGAGTTTTTCAAATCGGCCCAGTGGTTCCTGAGATTAGCGCGTTCAAACAAACAAACAAAATATTCAGCTTATAATAGTAGTATGGATTTTTAAACATTATAATGAGTAATCAAGAAAACCACGGTATCTCCTCAGTTATTACGCTCAAGAATAATCTAAAAAGATTCCCGCATTATGAGGGTTAAGCTTCATCTTAGCAAGTTCTATTATTTGCCACGAGCCTTCTCTTAGCCTTAGGAAGTTATTTGATTTCTATCATCTTCTGCCTATATTATGCCTCAATTGGATTTACAACACGAAATAATGGGCGATAATGGACCTAGAAAACACGCCACAATATAAATAAACCTGCACAGAATTGGCACTACACGTTTAGAAGAATAGATATGCTTTGGTTTCAGGCGCTAAAAACATAGCACCATTTTATTAAACGTTAACTATAAATTCTATATTTATTATGTTTTGTGAGGCAAACATAAATTCATCGAAATTTGATAAAAAAAAAATTATTTCACCTTACCCTTACCGCATTCTATAGGATAACCCAAAAAAATAGTTCACTTACTTAAGCGTGCCTCTTTACTTGGTTTTTCTCTTTATATCCTTTACTTACTCCTTCACAAAAATCATGCAAACTCACAAATTCAGGCTAAAAATATATCAATCTTGTATTTTCGAATCTAATAGATTTAACGTTTTTTATTTCAGCACATCCAAACGTTTTAGCTTTCTATTCACACTGTGGTATGCTGGGAATAACAGAAGCGATCCATCACGGAGTGCCAGTGATAGGCATGCCAATATTTGGAGACCAGTTAAATAATGCAGCTTTGGTTGAAGAAAGCGGCCTAGGTTTACAAATCCAGTTACATGATTTAACAAAAGACAATTTGTTAAGTAAATTCAAGACTGTTTTAGATCCAGAGTAAGTATAAACCATTATTTTAATGTGTCACTCTTTTATTAATTTGTCGCCGTGTGCTGTAATTGCTAGAGATGTACACAATATATATTATGAGAAATGTCCTCCTTTCCGTATAAAACTAAAGCACAGAAAAAGTTATAAGACTATGCCTAAACATGACTAAATTATCAAATATGAAATCCTGTAGTTGAAGTCACATATAATGTTTATACTCTATGTATACTCTCAACTCTCATATGTCTTTTGTTGCACAGAAAAATAAATATTAATAAATAATAAATAAAAATAATATTCTATAAAGAAATAAATAGAGCTTATCTTAATGTACATAAGACACCATATCTTGAAGATGTCAAGCACGATTTTCACTTGGCGTAACTATTTCATCTAACTCGCATATTTCTGCGCAATTGATATTATCTTGAAACTGGTAAAGTGTAGGTGACCATCTCTGTAACTCTATAAAACCCGAAGAGCTCTAGCAGTTTTTTAAAGAAGAAAGCTCTGAAAGCATAATATATATTATATATAGGATATTATATTTTTTAAGCATGTTAATATTTGATGTTTCAGGTTCAGAAGAAACGTAAAAGAGTTATCTCGAGTGTGGCATGATCGTCCATTATCCCCTATGGATACAGCCATCTACTGGACAGAGTTTGCGGCACGTACAAAGAATTTCACATTCAAAACTCCAGCCGCTGCTGTCCCACTATATCAATATTTTTACTTAGATATAATTCTTGTAATCTTAAGCATTTTATTAGTTTCTTTTATAGCATCTAAAGTTACATTCTCATTGATAAGAAGCAAATTCCAGCAAACTCCACAAAAACTAAAAACCAAATAAATTATTGTGATAATCCCAAATGGTTTTCTTTCACCAGATATTATTTGTCATACAGCCAATGTGTGATTAATTGTGATTGAAAGCAAGGTGATGATCTAAAATCTTAATATCAAATAGTTAAGGCAAGGTATTTAATACCTTCCAGTATCGTTGTTATGCTAGCGCATTCGCGAGGTGCCTTTTTACCGACTTATTGGATTCTGATTGAAACTCATTTTATCTGGCAATTTAAAAAAATCTTAAACTTATAAAATTATACAGCTCATATTAATATTTTTTTAGAATTTCAATGTCATTTATCTAAAATTTTATTAAAAATATGCATAATAATGAAAATGGTAATGAAATTACCATTTTCGTTACCTTATCTTAACAACATTTTCTGTTTTCAAATTATAAATCAAATCAAATCAAATCAAATCATTTATTTGTCAGAATATGGGTACAAAGGTGTATAGGTACATTAATCAGAGTCCGAGACCATAATCTGCCAGTATCTGGCGTACAAATATTCGAGTGTTATAATATTTTATAAATAGAGATATAATTATGTAATCTTTAGTCATACTATTAAGTCATATATTAAAAATAAATATTTCAAATAATCAAGCAACACAAAATACAAATCAATACAATGTCACAGTTTTCTAGCGTCTAAAAATTCCTTTACAGTATAAAAACATTTATTTAATAAGAACCTCAATAATTTTTCTTTGAAAGCCTTCGTAGTAGTGATGTCCTTTAAGCTAGTTGGTAATTTATTATAAATTTTTATAGCCATACAGTACACATTCTTGCTATACACATCTACTCTTTGCTTAGGTATTACTAATTTATGATTGTGTCTGCCTGGTCTCGTTTGAACATCATCGCGTCTGCTAAACAAATTAGAATGTGTTCTTACAAATATGCAGATTTCAAATATATAAAGACTAGGCAATGGTAATATGTTAAAGTTTTTAAAATATTTCCTGCAGCTATCCATTTGTTGTAAACCAAATATTGCCCGAATACATTTTTTTTGCAATACAAATACTCTATTAACGTCTACAGAATTACCCCAAATTATTAGTGCATATCTTAGTTTAGATGCAACATAGCCATGGTATGCGCTAAGAGCAGCATCCAATGAAGATATCTGTCTCAAACGATAAAGTGCATAAACAAACCTATCAAGACTCAAACAAAGCTTTTCAATATGTTGTTTCCAGTTACAATATTTGTCTATCATGACACCCAGGAATAGGCTCGCATCCACTTCTTCAACTACCTCGTTTTTATTTTTAACATTAAGTTCAACAGCTCTACTGTTATAAGTCTGGAATTGTAGCATTTTTGTTTTATCAATATTGACTTTCAAATTATTAACATCCAACCAATTTGTTATATTATCCAATGCTTCGTTAACTTTACCCTCCATTGTATTTTTATTAATATCTTCTATAATTAAAGTAGTGTCATCAGCATACAAGACACATTTCTGCTGTGTTACACTAGGTAAATCGTTTATGTATAATACAAACAACAAGGGTCCCAATATACTCCCCTGGGGTACTCCAAAATTATTCATGAGTTTAAATTCTGATCTAATAATTGATTTATACTTTCCCAATATAATATCACTTAATTCAACACATTGACAACGATTTTCTAAGTAGCTATGTAGCCAGTGTAAAGCATTACCACGGATTCCATATTTTTCCAGTTTATACAGCAGTAATTTATGGTCTACAAAGTCGAAGGCCTTCGACATATCTAAGAATAATGATACAATGCATTTTTTACTATTAAGACTCTCAGTAACTATTTTCATAAGTGTGTAACATGCCAAAGTAGTCGAATAGTTTTTTCTAAAACCATTTTGTTCAGCCCTAATTATATTATTGTTTTCTAAGAATCTATAGAGTTTATCGTGCATTATTCTTTCAAAAACTTTTGACAACACCGGAATCAAGGTAACAGGTCTATAATTGTTCATGTCAGTGGTATCACCTTTTTTGTGTAGTGGTTTTACTATTGATAACTTTAATCTAGTAGGGAAATGCCCCTCTGTTAGTGATAAATTAATAATATGACTTAAGGGAACAGAAAGCGCTTTTGCACACAATTTTAAGACATCAGTTCTAACATCGTCATAACCTGTAGACCGTGTATTTTTTAATGAAATAATAGTTTTAAAGACGTCATAATTTGTCACTGGGGTCAAAAATATAGTGTCTAAGTTGTTCGGAATTTTTATCGGGTAAGAGGTCAAAATAGATTTATCGAAGCTAGATTCAGCATTTGAGGTCAAATTAATAAAAAAGTTGTTAAAAAATATTGCTATATCTTCAGGATCAGAATATTGGATATTATTTATTTTAACCGAGTTTATGTATTTAGAATTTTTATTGCCTAAAACGTTATTTTTTATGATTTGCCAGGCTGCTCTACACTTATTGTTAGCTTGGCTGATATATCTAAAACTTTGGATTCTTTGGGCCTGATACATACATTTTTTCAAGAGACTATTGTACTTACTATACATATATTTGTCTCTGTTTATGCGAGTCACTTTATATCTCAAATACAGTGCTCGTTTTCGTTTACACGATTTTTTTATTCCTTTAGAAAGCCAGTTACTTTTTGAGCTTTTTTTTGTGACTTTAATTCTAATTAAAGGAAAACACAGATCGTAAAATAAAGTTAAAATATCATGGAAAATATTAAACGCATCCTCAGTGGCAGTACAGTTCAAAACATCACTAAATGAGAGAGCAGACAGAGAATTTAAAATTTTCTTTATGTTGTCTAGGGAATAGTCTCTCCTTCTCTCAAACCAAAACGGCCTATCCTTTTTACAGCGACAACTTTCGAAGGAAATAGCTTGTGCCGTTTCGTGATCTGATAGTGCTAACATATGTAATTTAGGCCTGACATTGCTTAAATTGCTGGCCATGATATCAATGCATGCCCTACCTCGAGTTGGACATATAATATGGTTATTTAGGTTATAATTAGAGAGGATAGACAATAAGTTTTTGGTATTTGCATTATTCTTTAACATATCTATGTTCCAATCACCACACAAAACAACACTTTTATTCGCACGTTTACAAGCTAAATTTAACAAATTTGCTAGGCTTTCAAGAAAAGTCGTAGCATTGTAATTTGGAATCCTATATATACATATAACAATCAGACTCAGCGACGATATTTCAACAGCACAGTATTCAAAATGATATGGTATGGGTTGCACCTTAAAGATTAGAGTCTTACAGTCAAGATTTTTCTTAACTAATATACATGAACCACCTCTGCGTTCATTTTCTCTGGAGTAGGATGCCGCTAATTTATATTGTTTAAGCACAAGATTTGTTTCGGTACCTCTCCTCATAAATGTCTCCGTGAGACATATATCAGCTTATCTACGAATATCAGCTTAAAAAATATCTAGACTTGTGAAAGTCAATAATGACAGAGCTAAAGAAATTCTGTGATTATCATTAGGTCGACTATTCAAAATGAATTGCGATAAGCTAAGGAGGTTAGTAATGAAATTAATACCTATCTAAATAGTAGATATCATTGAAAGTATTAGTTCTTATAGAAAGTAACAAAACGAACTCTCAAATATCAGATATCTAATACCTACTTTGAATGTCATTTGGCAATTAACATTGCAAGTTATTTTTTAATATTTGGTCCTTGTCGAATTGGACTAAGAATACAAGCGTCAACACTTTTTACCCAGGGTGCTGTTAGACCCCGTTAAGGGATGGTAAATAAAAAAAATCTGTCAAGAGCGAGGTAAACTCGCATACTTAGGGTTTCGTACCTACCAGACATATAAACATAAGTAACTGCATTCAAATAATCATTTAATTAAACTCAAAACAACTCACCAACTTAATTTTGTAGTTGAAATATAGGGAATCGCCTACATTTCAGCTACTTCATAAGTTGGTATTAGTATAAACACTTTTTTTACTTGTGATGTGATGACAAATTATAAGTTTTTGGATTTTTCCCCATATCAGCACTATATAGAATTGATCTATGCCAAATTTCAAGGCTCTAGGGCAACGGTAACCTGTGAATTTTGATTCCCTAGCATAAGACGAAAAATTCTTAAAAATGGTCGTAATTCAGTTATATCTTTTAAATGCGTAGAGGTGAAAGGTTGACTGTATTTTTTGCAGCAAGGGACCGCATAGATCTACATATCGTATGAGTTTCAAGTTGATACCTTCAGCCTTGCTGAGTAAAAAAAGTTTGACAGACGGACAGACAGACAGAGAGACAGACACCGGAGTGATCTTATAAGGGTTTGTACGAAACTCTGAAATCCGACGTTAAGCGTTAAGCGTCCGAAACGTTTTTTAAGTGGTTTGTATTATAAGCAATCGATTATTTACTACTCATAGGTAGATTAGTTCTTTAAGTTTACTAACTGTTACGTGTTCATTCATTCATATAACCAGACAAGATAATTTATGAAACAATTTATCCTTTAAATTAAAATTAAGTCGACGAGTCTCGTGGTTGAGTGGTTCATGTAACGGACTGCCGATAAAGAGGTCGCGGGTTCGATTCCCGCTCAGGACAATCATTTGTGTGATTTTTTCTAATTGTCATACAAATGTTTGTACTCCGTCTGGGTGTTTCTATGTATTATAAGTATGTATTTACATAAAAAAGTAGTTTATGTATTCTATCCGTATTCTGGTACCCATAACACTAGCATATAAGCTTAGCTTGGGACCAGAGGACGTTGTGTGAAATGTCCATGAATATTTATTTATTATGATATCCATTTGTGTAAATCCAACATAACAAAGTTAGGTATTTTAAATATCTTAGCTAGGATCTATCATAGAACTACTTAATTATATTTTTATTGCATATATTAAACGGATATTTATAAGATCTTGACTGGATCGATATCATATTCGGTCATTGCCAGATGTGAAATATATCTTATATCAGATTAAAGATAATATCTAAATTATTTTATGTAATTTCGAAATACATAATGAGAATATTAAGACGGCACGATACCAAATTATACTCCATACAAAAGTATGGGTATCGTACTGCCGTTTTTTCTTTGCGTTATATTATAGATAAAGAGTATATCTATGCTTCTATCACTTTCTTTTTTTCAAAACATAATAACTAAAAGAAATATGACGATCCGAAAAACCCACCTATTTCGGTTTTTGTTGTTTTTAATCGGTTTAACTTTCGCGAAAAAAAAACGTAAGTACGAAACGTCTTTTTTCAAAGAATTTGTAGGTAAAATCCGCTTCATCTATATTTGTCCCTTTCAGCGCGGCGCTCGAAATAGGGATAGCAATACCTAAGGCAAATACCTAAATGAGGAGTACAGTACCCTCTTAATATTGTTGATACCAGATATAACCAATTTTATTGACGACCGTTAGAGGATGCCTAAGGAGGAAAAACAAAACAGGAAGTAAGTACCTAGTACTTGTTATTAAGTTATTTTAGGGCTGTTTGTATTATTTTTTGGTTCTTCCTATATGTCACAATAAAACCTAAAAAAAACATGTTGAAATACTATTGATTCTGAAAATACTGCTGACGGTGAAAGTACCGGATTTTTTAATTATTAAAACTTTACATATTCATCGGACCTGGATAGCTAAATTAAATTTCTGATTAATCCGAATTCCAATTATTGAAGCTTATCACCATTCCATTTTCTTTTAAAGATAAATAGATACGAACGAAACTAAAAAGAGCATATTAAAAAGACAAGAAGCTGAAGAGGCATATAAAATTAAGAAATTAAATTGCCTAAAAACGAAATCAAGAATTTATCTTTACATTATTTTATTGTAGATAATATACAAAAATAATCTATAAATATATTTAGCTTGTCTAGTGATTATATTTAAGCAGGGTAAATAAGTCTGCCATGGACAGATCCGACACATAAAAATACAAAGAATATCTGCGTTCATGTTACTTCCGCAATACAATACAATAACAAGTACAGTTAATATTGCAAATTATCACAAAATTTGGTTAAAATGGTTAACGTTTAATATTTCAATTACGATAACTTATTTCCATAGTAAACATCTAACTAATATCTATCTTTAAATCAGATGCTTTGAATTCGATGGAAACCTTACCTATCTATTAAAATTATTCTCGTTAAATGTTGTAAACGCTAGTCAGTTTGCGACGAGTATCTCAGCTGGATACAGTCCTTGACATGCGATTAAGTAATATATTATTTTGGTTTGTCAGTGTTATAGTCAGTTATCATGGTGTATGTTCACTCAATATTTTGGGAATATTCCCGTACCAAGGAAAACGTCATTTTTTTGTTGATGAACCATATCTCAAAGAATTGACTCGAAGAGGTCACAATATGACTGTAATTTCATACTTTCCTCAAAATAATTCAATTGAAAACTATCACGATATAAGTTTAGCAGGAAAAATGAAAATGTTAGAAGGAGTTTTTCCACTACACAGATCGTATTGGAGCATAATTGAAATATTCTTCTTTTTAACGGAAATTGGAAGAAGTACTTGTGAAGTTCTATTAGACGATCTTAACGTTCAAAATCTCTGGAAGACAGAAGCTCAGTTTGATTTAGTTGTAACAGAAATGTTTAACAGTGACTGTTCTTTGGGTCTTTCTTACAAGTTGGCAGCTCCGGTTGTGGGATTGACGTCAAACGTGTCAGGGCTGGGCAAAATACATGCTTTGTTGTAATTGAAATACAAATTACAAAATACTGCGTTTGCAAGTAATTGAAATACAAAATACTAATTACTTTTGAGTGGAGTAATTGAAATACAAATTACAAAATACAGTATTTTGGCTGTTTGTAATTGAAATACAAAATACAAATTACAAAATACATTTATACTAACATTTTTACCGAACTTTAAAAAACAGGAGGTTTTTTTAATGTTTGTTCACGAATAACTTTGTCGTTTATCGATTTAAATGCTTCTTTTTTGTTGGAAAGAAAATGTTCCAGACTAGGTTCTATGATAGGGAAATCAAGTTTTCGTGTTGGCAGTCCACGGAATTAGATAGCAACTTTCAAAAATCATAGGGCACTGTTTGAGGTCGGTTTTTTATTGTTAAAAGTTATGATATGAAAGAGGATAAATTTTGTAATATAAATATTTATGTAGGGATTATCTCTGAAAATATCGTCTGTGGTGACTTATTAAGAGTAGAAGCGTCAGCACCCCCATCTTCCGCGAGCATGCGGCTCGCCAAGGCGGTCCGCCTAGTCCTCGGGAGTGGGTCGAGGCGAGGCACCGACGGAGGATCAGACGTACCACCTCACCCAGCTCCTCACGGGTCATGGCTGTTTCGCCAAATACCCGTGGGAGCTGGTTAGTATTGAGTTGGATCCCGAGTGCCGCAATTGTGGGAGTGGGGCCGTAGACACGGCGGAGCACACCCTCGCCGTGTGCACGGCCTTGGTCACCCAGCGTGTTGACCTCATCGACGTTCTGGGCAAGGATTCGACACCCTCAATGAACAATGTTGGGCTGCCGTCGCCTCCTTAGCCAGGGAGGTGATAGCGGCAAAGAGGGGGTCCCTGAGGGAGCGCGAACGCGCTGGCAAATGCTTGCTACCCCGCAGGGCCCCGGACAGAGGTCGTCGGCGCTCAATAGCCGGCAGCTTACCACGACGAGGTGGTCCCGTGGGTTTCTGAGTGCTGATTCTGAGTACTGCTGTCGGCCACGAAAACATGACGGGGGAACTAATGTTACCACCGTCGGGTCGGGACACGATTAGCAGGGCCACCTCTCGCCGGGTCACGGTAGAGCTCAAGACATCATCATGGCACGGCAGGGCAGAAAGCGGTTATAAAAAGTAAACAAAACAAATCCACCCCCACCTTTTCCCCAGGCTGCTCTAATAGCCAGCCATGGAATATTCTACACAGATAATATCCTCTATGAGATACGGAAATCTCGAAAATAAACCTTACGCCAACACGTTAGGTCAGCGCTGCACAGTAAACCAAAACCCTCCCATAATGGAAGGGGCCCGTGCTCAAAAGTAGGCCGTTCATGGGCTGGAGAAAGATAGAGAGAGGACTTATTTCTAAAGGTATCTAAGGATCCAATCCTTTTATTTTATGCACTAAATTTGTGAAAAAAATTTAAAAATGAAAGAATGTTGAAAAAAAAAACGGATTTGATTTAGAGATAACCCCTCTCTCTCTAATAGATCGAGATGCGAGAGGTGAAATCTTTTACTCATTTTCTCAGCGATAAAATTTATTGGATAAGGTTGTCTTTGTGATAGTAGGTACATACAATGTACTATCAATGCAAAAATACCCGCCACTCTGTCTCGTCGGCCATTCTTCTTCAGATATTAGATGCTGGTCTAGTAAAAATAGCAATAAAATTTAAATTACAAAAAATTATAACTCTCTCTCCAGCACATTTACGTCCCAATGTTGGGCACGGGCCTCCTCCACTTTGGGAGGGATTATAGCCTACTATGCCGCGCTGACCCGGGAACACCTAAATATTCAAACGGACTTTACGTAGTCTTGTTTGCCCTACACTACAGTGGTGAGCCTTCAAGCCACCTGCTCCTCAGCCCGCGCGCCGCCCCAGCCCTCCGTGCCTACGCGGGCTTAAATTGCACTCTAACACACGGAGAACCAGCATAAAAACCATTATTCGTAAATATTAGCAGCATTACCTTCCAACAGTCAGTACTTTCATCAAAAGTTAACATGTTTAACTTACAGTAATATAGGTATAGATTTTACAATTAACTTCATATCTGTATATCAATTTACTGTAGTTACCCCAAACAGCGCAAAAATATAAGCCCCTATGAGATTATCGTATTTCAATTACATGTAATTGAAATACTGCCCAACCCTGAACGTGCTAATGCCGTGGCACTACGACAGAATGGGAATACAGTACCATCCTGCTTTTGTACCCTTTCTATTTCTCGAAGGTGGTACACAGCCATCATTAATTCAGCGTGTAGAAACAGTTATTTTGCACAATTTTATTAATTTGTTATACAAATAAATATACATGTCAAAATGTAAATCATAATCAATTACAAAAATATTTTGACGTGCCACCCTTGGATGAATTAGGTCGTGATATGAAATTCATGTTAGTTTATACAAACTTTGTTGTCAGTGGTCCTCAACTATATCCACCAAATGCTATAGAAGTTGGTGGATATCATGTCGGTAAACCAAAGGAGTTACCAAAAGTAAGTAGCATTGCAATATTACTACGTATTACTAAGCGCACTGTGTTTTTAATTTAACATACTGTTATTAGTTTGGAAAGCATCTATCAATGCATTAATGTAGTAGTAACGGAATCTTTGAAAGCGATTTTTAGTAAACAACGCAATAATTTAAATAAATAGGAATTTGAAGCGTGGTTTTTAGTTTTTGAAGTAAGCATTGTTGTATTGCATGTGTTGCATCTATGACATTACACGTAGCTTACGTAAGTATTCTTTAAGAGTACTTACAATTATATTCAGTTTCGATTCCTTGTTCTACGCTAGGATGATGAATAGTTCTACGAGAAAATCAACAGGCATAGAGTCCTGTAGTTTATATAGTACCTACTCGATTTCAAATAAACAGTACGATAAGCTAACTCCGTTTTATAGATGTAGAGACGGGTTGTTTTTACAAGTACCTACTCCATTTATTATATTAATATATTAGTAAGATACAGCAAGTCATTACCTCCAAAGAAGAAGGCTCGTGTGCAATCGAAAATTAGTTTATATCTATTGATGTTGTCATGTTAGTGATAAAGTACTATTGTTTCAAGGACAAATTAGTGTAACAAATATGGTAGTAATGATTTCATTATTATGGACTTCCATATTCCATACATTCTTTAACTCAGACGATCCTGCACGCAAAGTACAAGTAATCTTAAGTTCTCCTTCTATGCATAACAGAATATAGGTATCGTAATACTATATCGTAATATCGGTATCGTAATAATATATTGAGAAGTAAACTTCAAAAGTCTAAATACCTATTGTACTTTTAGCAATAGTCATAGTATATTATTATGATCTAAGTGGTAACTTATACCTGTTTTTGTGTACGTAGACGTTATCCCACGTCGGTAATTTATTTGACAGTGACAAGACGGTGAACGCTTGTACTGTATAAGTAGGTACAAGCTGGACTTGCGCACGAAAGGTTCTGTACTTTTGTTATCATCATAGACTCGTACTCATCATCAGAATTTCAAACCGTCTTAATTCCATCGTCTAAGAGTATCATCAAGTTAACCTGTTTATTTTATGGAAACCTCCTGAAAAAAACACAAAACAACCAAAACAATTACGGTTATAATTTATTTACGATGCAATATTTTCATATTTATATTACTTATTAGCTGTCCCGGTAAACGTTGTCTTGCCATACAATTCTGTGTAAAAATCAACAACAAAACTCATCATCAACATCAATTTCATCAAAATCGGTCCAGCCAATTGTGAATCTAAACCATCCTCAAACCTCCTTGAATACACACAAGAAATTTCATCCAAATCCGTTTAGGAGGAGTTCAATTACAAACACACGTACAGAAGATTTATATAATAAAGATATAACAGACAGATAACACTATAAACTATTGCATGCATCGTCGTTACAGTAAAGCAATATGGGATAATGTATAACAAGTTCCATAGTTAATGGTAAGTATTGATGATTATTGGTCCCCAACGTTCGTCAGTTTCCTGGGCTATGTGACTAGTCCACTGCCAGTTGAAAGACTTTAGTGTATTATCCCTTTGCGCTATATCGGATAAACCAATTTTATAATGGATGCACTTCAAATTTCGTCTTCATAAGAAACACGAAGTTCATAGAAAGGAGCATTCCTCTCCATAGTGCCCAGCTACATGCATCATCAATCACCATACGCATTAGTTGTAGACCTTCATCTTCAGGCACTGAAAATTTTTCGATCTATGTATAAGCCAAACTTCCCAAATAATGACCAAGGCAAATTGGATTCATGGGTTGGTCTTCGTCACAATTAATCATTTAAATATTATGTCTCAAATAATTATGTTCAACTACTTTGCCAACAATTCTCACTGTTATGTTATCACAATCAAGTGTAACAAACAATGTTGTCATCGACAGTTTTGAAACATAATAAATGTATATAAAATTATTTGTGCTCCATGTGCTCGAATGATTTCTGTAATGCAATACAATGTAATACAATGTAATGCATTAATTTATTGATACAAGAAATTATGGTAAAATACAACATTAAATTACGTCATACCAACGTCACTTAGGGTGCCGTAAAAGTCGGCTAAGGGATATTGCACACAGATAACATCCTATGTGAGAGACGGAAAAATCGAAAATAAACCCTCTGCCAAAACGCCTGGTCAGTGCGAAACAGCAGACCATAAATCCTCTCAAAGTGGATGAGGCCCGTGCCCACCAGTGGGACGTAAATGGGCTGGAGAGAGAGAGATATGATACAATGGGGTTGACATGTCTACATGGCCAAAACCCCAGCCGTAGCCTAAATTTAAGTTAAGAAAAAAAATATTAATATAGTAATACTTGGGTACCTATACTGTGATTATGATAAATCCAATCTAGTTTATGTAAACGCTTCATAGTCGCACGGAAACCTTATCTACTAATATTATGCGTGTTAAATGTAGCCCGCTAGTCAGTCTGCGACGAGTATCTCAGCTGGAAACAGTCTCTTGGCTAACATGCGATTAAGTAATATATTATTGTGGTTTGTCAGTGTTATAGTTAGTTATAATGGTGTGTGTTCACTCAATATTTTGGGAATATTCCCGTACCAAGGGAAAAGTCATTTCTTCGTTTTTGAACCATATCTCAAAGAATTGGCGCGTAGAGGTCACAATATGACTGTAATTTCGTACTTTCCTCAAAAAAATCCAATTGCAAACTATCACGACATAAGTTTAGCAGGGAAAATGAAAATATTAGAAGGAGTTTTTCCACTACACAGATCGTATTGGAGCATAATTCAAATATTCTTCTTTTTAACCGAAATGGGAAGAAATACCTGTGAAGTTCTATTAGACGATGTTAATGTTCAAAATCTCTGGAAGACAAAATCTCAGTTTGATTTAGTTGTAACAGAAATGTTTAATAGTGATTGTTCTTTGGGTCTTGCTCACAAGTTGGGAGCTCCAGTTGTGGGAATGACGTCACACGTGTTAATGCCGTGGCACTACGATAGATTTGGAATACAATATCACCCTGCTTATGTACCCTTCCAGTTTTTTGAAGGTGGGACTAAACCATCTTTAATTCAGCGTATAGAAACAGTAATATTGCATAATTTTATTAATGTATTATTTAAATATACATGTCAAAATGTAAATCAAAATCAATTACAAAAATATTTTGATGTCCCACCGTTGGATGAATTGGGTCGTGATATGAAATTTATGTTAGTTTATACAAACTTTGCTGTCGGTAGTCCTCAACTATATCCACCAAATGTTATAGAAGTTGGTGGATATCATGTCGCTAAACCAAAGGAGTTACCAAAAGTAAGTAGCATTACAAAATTACCAGATATTAGGTACTAAGCAAGATGTCTTTTTCTGGCTCAATGACTCATTAATATTCACATTGTTTTCGTACCTAAACATATATAATTCGGTTTTAATAATTAATTTCTAAATGAGTGCTTTTATATTATAAAATTATTGAGGAAGTTTATTGTAGATCTAGTGATGATCTACATTGTAGAATCCTTATATTGTTTTCGTTAACATTGTGAGAGTATTATACTGATTATGTGTTAAATCGCATAATCAGTGTCAACCGGCATAATATAATAAGTCTGTACCTCATTTTTTATACCTATAAATATCTATGTTGTCATGTGAGTGATAAGACAATATTTCAAGGACAGTAATAAGTATAATAATCGTTCTAATTGCATTGATTTTGTTTAATTGCCTTCCCAATTCAATCGATTGATTTTCCCACTTGGGATATATTACGTGATATTAAAATAATAACTTCTAGGACACGACAAAATTAAAATGGCGAAAAAAATATTCTCCTAAAATTATTTCTAATTAAACTTCAACGACTAATTTACATGTTCTTTGTGAACACCTTTTAATTTTATCATTTTTTCCACTATATTTATTAAATAAGTGCATAGCAACTTCTAACACTAGATTCATGTACCTTTTAATTTTGTTCATTCTGATACTCTACAGGATTTGTTAATTATTTTTAGGGTTCCGTACCCAAAGGGTAAAAACGGGACCCTATTACTGAGACTTCGCTGTCCGTCCGTCCGTCCGTCCGTCCGTCCGTCCGTCTGTCACCAGGCTGTATCTCAAGAACGGTGATAGCTAGACAGTTGAAATTTTCACAGATGATGTATTTCTATTGCCGCTATAACAACAAATACTAAAAATAAAATAAAATAAATATTTAAGGGGGGCTCCCATACAACAAACATGATTTTTTTACCGTTTCTTGCTCGATACTAATAACGTTGCCTTATGTTACATAGATAATGGTACGGAACCCTTCGTGCGCGAGTCCGACTCGCACTTGACCAATTTTTATTTTACCTCAGCGCCACCTTTTCGCTTGTAAAGTCTGCTATTTTAATTTTAAATTTTAAAAGCCTAAACAAAAAATAGTAAATGTAAATGATTATGTATAAAACATTAACTATGTCTTTCAAACGCAATCGTCGTTTGAAAGACATAGTTAATGTTTTATACATAATCATTTACAAATTAAAATCAGTATACAATGAAACAAAAACCTATTTGTTAGTAAATTTTTGCTTCAGTTTATAAAATATTTTATATTTGTTCAATTGTGTTAAACATTCTCTGCTATTTTTATTTCACGAATATCCTTGGCTTATTTAAAAATAGATGATTCATGTAAACATCACATCACGTTGCTGCGATAAATGTATTGTCGAACAGTGTTAGGTATTCTAATGACATGATTTTTTTTCCGACTTATTTTCGCCAATACATTATATTGGAAAATGAAATTTTAAGTCCAGAATGATCACAGACGCCTCCAAAACCATCTAGTTGCCAAATTTCCAGTAATGCAAAAGTCTTTTTAAATAATACTTCTTTTGGCGCGTTAGGGAAAAATTGTGGGAGTAAATTGCTAGGACGCGCAGGCGCAATGTTTCGAAAAATCTTACGCCATTATTTATCCATGAAAGATACATTTCATGCTTTTACGAACATATCAGATAAAAGAATTTCTAAAATTAACTGTAATAAAAATATTTCTAAAATTAACTATACCCGAGTTAATTTTAGAAATTTTGTTATTATCTAGATTGTTAACATACACGCTTGAAAAAAATTTGGTGCATCTATTGCAAAAGGCCGCCAAGTGTAACACAGAAGGTTCCGTAGCTACCTAAAAAACAGATCAGAATTATAACTAAAACAAACTGTTGCACAAACTTGATTGCACAATTTAGTCTTATTTCTACTGTTCAAATGCTTACATATAAAGTATTCACTTTACAATTATGTCGTATCATTTATATGAAAATGAACAACTTTTAGCACATATGCTACGAATTTTAAGCCTTTTATTTAAAAAAAAAAGTGTTATATTTGCAGACTTTTTCGAAGTGATATTACTAAAAATGGTTTCTTCTTTGTACAGAACCCTGCAACCAAATACAATGAAAATTTAAACAAAAATTTTATTACCTAGTATTCATATGATACTATAAATTTTATCTAATCGCATATATTTTACAGTCCCTGTCATCTCCCG
This sequence comes from Orgyia antiqua, assembly GCA_916999025.1. NCBI lineage: Eukaryota > Metazoa > Arthropoda > Insecta > Lepidoptera > Erebidae > Orgyia > Orgyia antiqua. The sequence continues at coordinate 7,954,303 of OU779869.1, forward strand.
CTGTTGTTATTCATATCAAGTTGTTTTATTTTAGCGTTATAAACATCTTACTGTTATTAAAAAAGTAATTAAAAATACCGTTTAATTACAGGATCTGAAAAAATTTATCGACGAATCAGAGCATGGGGTTATTTATATCAGTTTTGGATCAATGCTTCAAGCTGCGTCGACACCAAAAGATAAAGTGGAAGCTATCATTGAAGCATTATCCGAGCTACCTCAAAGAGTGATTTGGAAATGGGACGATAAAACTTTGCCAGGGAACCCCAAAAATATATACCTGTCGAAATGGCTACCACAAAATGATATATTAGGTAAATAAACATGCCTATTAATCTTACATAAATCTTATTAATCTTACATAAATCTTGAACATTTTCCGGAGGTACTGAATTTGTTTCTCCACTTCTTCCTCGTTCTCTATGCAGATAGCAAACACCCAAAAACCTTTGCTTTTTAAAATAGGTACGTTCAAATAGGCGGCCATTTAAATGTATCTACCTATTTCAAAAAAGTAAGGGTTTTATGTACAGTGGTGGTCACCGTCCAAAAATCTTACAAAACCTCATCAAGGGTGATTCTCAATTAAGTCAGTTTGGAATCAGAATACGTGAGGAGGAGCAATGTCTATCAAAATGACTTATGTATTGGTTTTAAGTATTCGTTCGTTTGTCTGAGTTCAATATTGTGGTTATTTCGCTGCTACAAGCTTCAAAAAACTCTCATGACCATGACTTTAATATTCAACTGACCTGATTTTCTAGTACCTCAGACTTTTTTAAAGTACCTGCTAATATTAAATGCCTGAAGTAAAAAAGCGAAAGAGCAAAAACGCACTATTATTATGCAGCCTCAAGAACTTGCTAGCATTAATTTATGAATTTTTGCAATTGACTTGCTATGCTTTTACTAAATAAACTAAATTATAGTGGAAAAAATGATAACCATGAGCGGGACTTGAACCCACTTGTATTCACCACTTGTATTCCGAGGTCGTGGGTTCAAGTCCCGCTCATGGTTATCATTTTTTCCACTATAATTTAGTTTATTTAGTAAAAACTTGCTAGCAGTTTTAAAGTTATAGATTTATGGCCTTATTCGATAAATACTCCATTTAAACCTCCGATAAGTCAATATGAATAAGGCCAATAGTTTTTATCGTTTACTATTAATATAATTGCGTATTTAAAAAAAAAAGTAAAATTTTTGTAATTTGAGGGTTTTCCTCGATTTTTAGGAGATAACCATCAGATCCCGATCTGGTGCCAATGGGAGACCAACCACCATCTTTCAAATAAAAAAAGAATCATTAAAATCGCTTCGCCCAGTTAATAATTATGAGATAACAAACATAAAAAAACATACAGACTAATTGAGAACCTCCTCCTTTTTTTTGAAGTCGGTTAAGAAAGGCATACGCAGTTCGAATGTATATGGTATGGTACGTAGAGAATGATCAATATATCGAAGTAGAGGTCTGATCCTTAAAATTTTCTCACTAACTCCTGTTATTGTCATTGTGATCCTACTTCCTAGTAGGATCACAGTCTTCGGGAATGCTATAGGGCATTACTACGAAAATCTAAATTTAGGCTGACAAAATCGCGGATAACAGCTGGTAGGTACAATAAATTTAAACGTTTAAGTCCTAATAATACTCAATTGGCATTGTTCACATTTTTTAAAAACTCTTAATTCGAAAACTATTTCGGGGAATAGAGTTTCTGATCATGATCCATTAGTTTGTCTTAAGTATATCAGGAAAAGGCAATACACAGATTGCATACAACGATGACGTCACAACATTTAAAATAATATTTTAGTGTTTTTTAAAAATTCTATAAAGTAAATATTTCAATAATATTGAAATTAGTTGCTTAAAATAGTCTATATTTTCTAAAAAAAAATATAAAAGTAGTAAGTCAAAAATTATGAACAATCCCAATTAAGACGACACATTTGTTTATGAATGACATGTTAAAGATTAGATACCATGACATGACACGCGAAATTTGCATCGATAAAGAATACAGATACAATGATAACGTCTCTGTTATATTGCCCAAATAAATGATAACTAAACAGAATGACCTCCTGAAAATCACGTCTTACATGTGTGATAATATACCTAAAACAATAGTAAAATTTATATGAGTTTAGTATAAAGTTTTATATATGTAAAGAGTAAAATGATTGTTTTATTTTTATAGTAATGTTGTGACCAATATAAGATATTATAAAAATTAACATAATCCCCTGTTGGCTTTGTTTTGTTTAGTGACTAGTTAATATCTGCGGTTTCACCCGCTTTTTAACACGCTTATATAAGTTCAGTATGTATCTATCAATGTATTAATCTATGTAACGAATTCTTTAAAAGTGATTTTAACCCACTTGCAGCAGTTGGATTGATCTAAAATTAATTTTGCACATATATCAAGGACCGATGACAATGCAATAATTTTAAAAAGTATTTAGGATTTTATAGTTTTTGAACTAAGTAGATTACATAGATATTGAGCCAAACAAACGCCCCATTCTCTGAATCACTCTATCTATTAAGAAAACCGTATCAAAATCCGTGTATTTTTGAAGATTAAAGCTCATAATTTCCCTCATCTTCATCATATTTCAGTGATGGAACTATCCAGCACTGAAATAATTTTTCAAAGCAACATTTATTGATTTATCGGGTTCGATTCCCGCTCGGGACAATCATTTGTGTGATTTTTCTAATTGTCATACAAATGTTTGTACTGCGTCTGGGTGTTTCTATGTATTATAAGTATGTATTTACAAAAGAAAAGTAGTATATGTATTCTATCCATACTCTGGTATCCATAACACAAGCCTAATAAGCTTAGCTTGGGACCAGAGGATGTTGTGTTAATGTCCATGAATATTAATATTATTATTATTATTATTGAGGAACGCTATAGGCTATATAACATCACGATGTGACCAATAGGAGCGAAGCAATAGTGAAAATTGTTGCAAAAATGGGGGAAATTTTCTAACTTCAACGCGGACGGAGTCGCGGGCAACAGCTAGTGTTCTAACAACTGTGCAAAGTCGAGGAACTTACACGTGTTGTCCCACATATTGTTTCTGATAACGTCTATCAATTCTAACGATATAGCTAAACTTATTAGGCCTGTGGTACGTATCAAACTCTTTGATAATCTTGAACAAAAATCATTGATAACATAAATATACCTATATCTTTTGTGACTTGCAAAATTAATATATATAAGTACTGTCACGATTATCTGTTTAGATATAAAGTCATCAGATTTAAGACTTAATTTTACTACTGTGAAAAGCATTGTCACGTAATTAAATTTATTAGTATACATAAACTACATTATCATAAAAAAGTATTTATTTTTTCTTATGACATCATTTGTACTTATTAGATTTAAAACGTTAAATAAATAAATATTCACGGATGCAATACATAGGTATTACATCCACTACCGATATCTTTTTTGCATATTTATATCATTTTTAAGGTTTCGTAAAACCCTTATAGGATCACTCCGGTGTCTGAGTCTGTCTGTCCGTCTGTCGAACTTTTTTTACTCATCAACGGCTGAAGGTATCAACTTGAAACTCATATCAAATGTAGATCTACGCGGTCCTTTACTTCAAAAAATATAATCAACCTGATTTCTCTAAGCAATAAGAAAATATTTAAAAAAAATGAGGAGCACAGCAGCGCCATTTGACTAGGTTTCGTCGCAATTCAGGAATCAAAATTCAGGGCCTACTACCGTTACTCTAGAGACTTGAAATTTGGCTCAGAGTTAGACTAGATACTGGTCATACTGGGAAAAATCCGAAAACTTTAGATTTGTTATCACATTACGCGAAAACATTATTTTTCCAAAGGTCATATTTTTCCAGGATCATAACAAGAGGTTTGTAAAAGCGCCATCTTACACGTAACAATCACAACATAGCGCTTGCATTTCCGATACATATTCTAACGATATTTAATTAAATTAGCTGTTTTATAAAAATAAAAGATAGAGGAGAGTACTAAAACTTTATAAAACCAATTTAAATTTGTTTTAGGTTTTAATTATAACATTTAAACATGAATGTTATTAATAAGATGGTCTAGACGTCGTATGCCCATTTTCCACTTTTGTTTACTAAAATTTTATTATTCATAGGATTTTGGAACTAAAGTGCTATTAAATTGTTAATGAATTAGTTAATAGTTCTTATTGAGATAGAAAATACATTTACATAGTATGGAATTTCATGTTCAAAGAATTACATTTTTTCGTCTGTAATGTGACGTCACTTCAAGTAAAGTCAAAATATGTATATCGTGTGAAGATGGCACTAATTGATTTAAATTCTCGCTATTAAAATGTTCATTGTGTAATTAGTAGGTAATTGTACTGCGTTTAAAGTTTTATGCAAGTTTTATGGCAGTTATTTATTAATAGAACTACACTACACAAATAAAGGATTTTATTTTGTACTAATTAACTGTAGCTTATAATTTATCTATCTATATTTATCTATGCTTTTCAATCTACATATTCATAATGACTTATCGGAGGTTTAAACGGAGACTTTATCGGAGAGATAATATACGTTTTAGCGTAAAAAAACTATTATGAATAACAAGTTTTGACAATTTTCGCGAACCGATTTTAGCGAACTTTTAAACCTCCGATAAGTGAATATGAATAAGACCAATAGTAAATACGAAACCCTCAGTGTGCGAGTCCAACTCGTACTTGATCGGTTTTTTATCATACAAATGAATAGTACAGTGCAGGGATTAAACCCACGACCTTGGCGCCATATGATCTGTTATGTAATATCCTACAAAATTTAATTCATATATATTTTCCTTTACATTTTAGCTCATCCAAAAGTACTGGCTTTCTACTCACATTGTGGTATGCTGGGCACAACAGAAGCTATCTATCACGGGGTACCAATGCTCGGAATGCCAATATTTGGAGATCAGCCAGGAAATGCAGCTTTGATGGAAGAAAGCGGTCGTGGCGTACAAATTCAGATAAGAGATTTAACTAAGGAGAATTTATTAAACAAATTGAAGACTGTTTTGGATCCAGAGTAAGTATAACTATCTTTATTTTTATTGCCAGGTGACGGCCAGGCTCCAGGTACTACTCAACACCATAGGTTTTGTTGGGTAATCCGGCTTTCCTTAGGCCAGGCAGGCAACCGGGCAGGCGATTTGCGCAAATGCATTCTCCATCTCAAAACAGGCCCTCTCGTAACTACGTAACTACATAGCAGTAATAAAAAATCAGGAATTTTCAGAATCAACCTTCACAGTTTCTATTCTAATTAAATAATTATATCTCATTGGTGCAGGCAGAAACTGTAACAGAACCGCTTTAAATACGAAATAATACCCAAGTCAGCAGTTATCTTCTCCACTCAAATTAGTTAGGATAATAATAATATTTGCTATATATTTTTTATTCTAATTTTTGCCTTTTTCAGGTTCAGAAGAAAAGTGAAAGAGCTATCTCGAGTGTGGCATGATAGGCCATCTTCTCCCATGGATACAGCCATCTACTGGACAGAGTTTGCAGCACGTACAAAGAACTTCACATTCAGATCTCCAGCTGCGACTATTCCACTCTATCAATATTTATATTTAGACATAATTTTAGTAGGTCTAAGCTTTTTATTTGTAACTTTTATAATATTAAGACGTTTACTATCAACAAAAAATTCAAAAATACAAAAAACTTCAACGAAACTAAAAACGAAGTAAACATTTAGAAAATTTTGATTTTGTTTTATTTCTTCTTATTTATTAATCTCGCAAATAAAATATTAAAGTATTTGAAACTTTAAACCTCGTAGGTAAGTTCAACAACATAAACGATTATCTCATGAAAGTCAAAAATATAATTATTATCTATTTTTAATTAACTCAATCAGACGTAGACATAAATAATACTAAATGCATGTTTCTATTTATGATATAACCTGTTTATGATTAAACATATTATGTATTTTTTGCAAAGTTAGTATCAAAAGCTATGATTTAAATAAATTATAAAAAAATACATAATTTAGGTAAGTAACAAATATTTCTGAAGAACATTTAACTACAGCTGGCGTATTATGAGTTTTTTAAAATAATTCAAGTTCCAGGCAGGCCGTAAACTGCATGGCAAAATTTCGTATTATGGCAGAAATAAAACTTTTAGTTGAAAATTTTTAGTTAGTACCTTAACTTTTAGTTGTACCTTCTCCTTAAACATATTAATGTATGACTGGTTTAGCGAACTGACTGACTAATAATTTTGTTCATAATACGAATTTGCCAGACAGTTCAATTCACGGCGTAAACTGCCTGTAAATAAATGCTCATAATACGGCCGCAGGTGACTATAGGATTGGGAGCTACGCGTTGGTACAGTAAGTACAAGGAGCTATTTGTCGTCATGCTATGAAAAATACTTAATAAGTAGTTTGCATCGATAAAGAATACAGATAACGTCTCTCTCGCTAATGAAAGGTAAAAATAAAAATACTCGTATTTACTTTTAGTAGAAATTGGTATCAATACTAAGTTCACAACTATACTTAACTAAAAAATGAAAATTGGTGGTGTCTATATATCTATTATTAGCTATTTTTTGTACGCATTTTGTTAATTAAAACCGTTGTTCTATAATACACAGTATTTTTAATTAGAAAGTTTAGTTAAGGGCCTACATCAATATTATCGTATATCATCGCCGACACGTACATATTAACACAGCCAGTAGGCACAGAAAATGAAGAATTAGGAATACTTTTCCTATTTACTCAAAATCTACTAAATATATTTTAATTCTGATTTACGTGTTTCTATATATGATAGTTACTTATGTTTTTAAAGTTATTTCATTAGTTAATACGCGATAATAGACCGACAAATGAAAAAAATAAAAAATTTGAGAGGTTGTTTCGCCAAGATTTTCTATCGAGAAAACTTTTTTCAATCGTGTTTCTGTGTTTATGCGATCCTAGATAATATATTGAAAAAACATATACTTAAAAATTAGAGCTCTAGCCATTCAATCTAAAGAAACAATAAAAACTTCGTACATAGAAAAATGCACGAAGCTATTTTGGTATCCTCTTAACATTGCCAAATTGTGTTGTTGACACTAACCTTTTAACTAAACCAAACTATATTTGTTTTTTTTTGGTTAGGTTTAGTTAAGTCGAACTTGAATAGAAATCGACACCACTATCTATTCTATTTTTTAGTTATGTTTAGTTGTGCACGTAGACTTGGTACCATTGGTACCATAAACCAATTTAACTAAAAAATAAAAACTGATAGTGTCACTAACACAAGTCTTAATTGAACTACCTCATTACAATAATTTGTTAATTCTGAGACTGAAATAACACGCTTGAGGCTTCAGATTTTTAATTACATATTGAATTGTCATCGGTCCTTAATGTGTACAATATTTCAGATGAATACGACTCCTGCAAGTGGGCGAAAATCTCTTTCGAAGATTTCCTTACATACATTAATACATTGATAGATACGTACAGAGCCAATAAAAGAGTGTTAAAACTGTGCATTATAAACTATTTTATTTTATTTAAAATGTACAACGAAATAGCTCATTAGTATTTGAAGCATCTAATTTTGTGTCGTTATTTATCTATACACAATAGCTAGGTACCTACATACGAACGGTATTTTCGTTCCCGATTTTGATTTTACAGAGCACCCAGGCGCACACCTTCAGTTTTTGTAGCGGTAACTACTAGGTGAACAACATTAGCTAGCGAATAGGACTATAGAGCCAATAAGAGAGCTTAACAATTGGTTATAAAAACCATCAAATCCAATTAGTTTATGCTAGTATACTTTTATTTGCTCTATATTTGCTCTACGCTGGCCGGACGAGCATGTCGAGAGTTTAAAGCTTGCTATAATCTCACTACACCAATATAATAATCATACAAGCTATTCACTGTACCAGTAAATGACTAGTGTTAAGTAATATAATTAAATTGCGATAGTAAGCATTATGTTATATACTTATATGATTTTTTATGGTTCTGCGACTCACAAAAAAAATTGTGTAAGGCGCTATCGCATAATATACTAGAGAAATAGAGATGTAACCTATCAACTTGGCAAAGTATTTTTAATAGACTTTAAAATAATGATTGATTCTTGGAAAAATGACGTACTTTACACAGCTATCTACTAATGAAACAAGGAAAGAATTATTTATAATAATTGATTAAAGCTCTATCTATGTTTAACGTTGCGAACTATAAAAGAATGTAGGAGTTTTAATACATGCATAATTTATAGCTACGATGTGATGTAGAGTCTGTCTTGGCGGTTAGTAGAGATTTCGATGTATAATACACAGAGGTCCCCACTACCTTAACTTTAAACAGCATTATTTCGAAAGAAACAAATCGCACATTGATAAGCAGACAGACCTTATACAAAAAAGCTGTTTTTTCAGTAGAAGCATTTAAAGTTATATACCAAACAGTAATTGCTATTTTTACACGATAAAGAGTATTGAAATCATATTTTATTATGGTTTTTAGGGTTCCGTACCCAAAGGGTAAAAACGGGACCCTATTACTGAGACTTAGCTGTCCGTCCGTCCGTCCGTCTGTCACCAGGCTGTATCTCAAGAACGGTGATAGCTAGATAGTTGAAATTTTCACAGATGATGTATTTCTATTGCCGCTATAACAACTAATACTAAAAATAAAATAAAATAAATATTTAAGGGGGGCTCCCATACAACAAACATGATTTTTTTACCGTTTCTTGCTCGATACTAATAACGTTGCCTTATGTTGCATAGATAATGGTACGGAACCCTTCGTGCGCGAGTCCGACTCGCACTTGACCAATTTTATTCTAATTGTCATACAAAGTCAATAATAATCAATCAAATAAAAATCAAGTCAATAATGCCTAGGAAATGCACAGTTTAATGAATAATTTCAGGCTTTTAATAGAATTCAATAGACATAAAAAAACTTCAAACGGATTATGTCACTATGAAATAAATTATTTAACACAGTTTGCGTTGGCTTCCCAGTCACGAATGAAAAAGTGGCGGTCTGCCGTTACAGAGCGAGTCAAATACGTCGATAAAGCAGATCGACACTACGCCACCTAGCGTAATCTATTAGAGTTACGAAAATATGATGTTTTGCAAAAATGTAGATTGTTCCGCGCGCCAGTAGATGGCATTAATATCTCAAAAACACCAATTTTCGTATAGTGACGGTCTTCTTATCAATGTGCGAAATTTCGATTAATAGTCTCCTTACATTGTTTCATCACTTAAACTAGGATACAATCGTAACTTTATCTGCTAGGTAAAGGGGGTCTCACTAAATACTTAAAACTATAGTTGTAAATGAGTTATGTGAACGTAATGAAATCGATATTATATCTATTGTATGTTTTATTTCTGTTTATTGTCTCTGTGTATAGTCTCACATACGCATGGATGCCGGTTGTTAGACACGAACGATAGGTATTCATAAGTGTCTACCACAGTCCACAGTTAATCATAAGTAGACGACGCAATTAAGTAAATTATAGTCAGACAGTTCGTCGCTGGACGCCAAACAAACTGGTCTAGCGACTCGTTCGACGGAATTATTCGCATTTACACGTGGTGATATTCAGTGACTGACCTCAATTTGATAGAACAATGAAAATATATGTTTTAGTCATTTCTCTAATATCAATTTTATTGATAGAATACAATGTTGCTCTCAATATATTAGGAATATATCCATATCATGGCAAAAGCCACTTTATTGTTTTCCGTATCTATTTGCTTGAACTCGCAAAACGAGGTCACAATGTGACCGTGATCTCTCACTTCCCTGAAGCAAACGCGCCACCTAATTACCATGACATAAGCCTTGCTGGGAGCATTAAACCTATAGAAGGCGAAACACCTTTTGAAAGATCATACAAAACAATTTTTAAAGTTGGTATGTATTTAGTTAACAGTGGAACAGAAAACTGCAAAGTGATGCTCGCTAATCAACAAGTGCAAGATTTAATAAAAGACAAACCGAAATTCGATGTTGTTGTCGTGGAACATTTTAACAGTGACTGCGCTCTAGGAGTTGCCTATAAGTTTCAAGCTCCAGTCGTCGGAATGATGTCCCACATACTAATGCCTTATCATTACAGACGGTTAGGAATTCCTAACAATCCCGCCTATGTTCCCTTTCATTTCTTAGAAGGCGGTACAAAACCAACACTGTATCAAAGATTAGAAAGAGTTTTGTTTGATTGCTACTTTAGGTTTATTTACTACTTTCTTAACCAAAGAGTAGATCAGAACACTCTCGCTAGATACTTCGATGATATCCCACCGTTAGATGACTTAGCAAGAGATATGAAATTTCTTCTTATATACCAAAACTTCGTCTTAACTGGATCACGACTGCTTCCATCTAATGTGATAGAAGTTGGAGGTTACCATGTCGCTGCAGCGCAACCTTTGACCGGCGTAAGTTTAGCAAAAACAATGACAATAAGATCTCAATATGTACCTATTCAATATTTCTGATAAATATTTTCTCGTTAGCAGGACCTTAAAAAGTTTATCGATGAATCACATGGTATTATTTATATCAGTTTTGGATCAGTCGTGAAGGCTTCGACAATGCCGGCTGAAAAGGTACAAGCCATGTTGGAAGTCATGAATAAATTACCACAGCGTTTCATTTGGAAATGGGAAGACAAACATTTAATATACGATAAAAATAAACTATACACTGCAAGTTGGTTGCCTCAAGTTGACATATTAGGTAAATACCTGTTCTTTATCATAATAACTCTTTAATTACAAGATATGCATGACTGCTTAAAATAATCTTAATTTCTATCATTTAAGTAAATATTAAATTAAATTATTTAAATTTATTAAAAGTTTATGTAATTTATGATGTACCTAAATTGTCTAATCTAAATGTTGATTTAGTAAAATTTACTATGGTTTCAATTATAGCGCATCCAAAAACATTAGCATTTATCTCCCACGCTGGTAACGGAGGTACTACTGAAGCTATTCACTATGGTGTACCAATGATTGCTGTACCGGTGACCGGAGATCAACCTGCTAATGCCGCTGCCATTGATGAAAGCGGCTTAGGAGTACAAATACAAATTAAAGACTTGAACAAGGAGAACCTGCTCAATAAATTAAAAAAAGTGTTAGATCCCAAGTAAGTCAAATTTGAAAAGAAATATAAATGTGTTTAAATTAGATGATTAAATAAGCAATATTTTTGATTGAGCCATATTTTTCGTTAAGAGAAAGTTCATCAGCATTTTGGTAGAAATCCAAACATATGATTACGATAAGAGTAAGGTCCGAAAGTAGGATAAAGTCGGATTTGGTACTGTAAGAGTAAAAGAAAATAAATTGTAAACCCTTATTATCACGATTGGTCAGCTTAATAAACTAAACACGAAGTAGAAGATACCCCGACCCCAAAATTGCCGATTCGCTGAAATACATAATCTGATCTTTCAGTGAAAATAGTTGCTAAAAACTTACAGTATATTATTTATCTTTCAGGTTCCGGAAAAAAGTGAAGGCAGTATCAGCAGCGTGGGGTGACCGGCCTATGTCCCCACTAGATACCGCTGTGTATTGGACAGAGTTTGCTGCAAGGCATCCAGACTTCTCATTTCGTACCGCCGCAGCTGATGTGCCACTCTACCAACATTTGAATCTCGACACTACCACTATTTTGATTTTGATATCAAGTTTAGCATTAATAATCTTTTGGAAACTAATAAAGATGATGAAAACCAAACCGAATACACAACCCAATACAAGAAAAGATAAGCGCAATTAAAAATAATTGTTAGGTACGGTTGCGGTCTTACGGTTACTGAAGAAGGCTCGGTACCGCTCTCGGGGTGCCGGCCTATATTTTTATGGTTATTTCGGATTTACATTTACCTACTGCTGGAATAGAGAATTACAAATAGTTTTGTGGTTATTTTGTTTCTTTTATTTACTGCTGGACTGGACTAGAAAGTACACCCAAACATCTATATTTAATAAAAGTTTTATTGAAAAAATTTAAGTGTTCTTATTTTGCCAGAAAAGACTAGCAGAAATTCACTCACACATACTATAGAATTTCCGAATAAAGCTAATCAGCTTACTAATTGTCAATAAACAATTGGTAAACTGATTATGTTTATGTGGTGACGGATTAAGAATACAAGTGTCACCAGCCCTTTTCTTTTCGAAGGTGTTATAAAAGCCAGTTAAAAAATTTCGTTATAATTACAGATAATACCCTCTATGCGAAACGGAAAAATCGAAACTGAACTCAATGCCTAAACGCCTGGTTAGTGCGGTGTAGTATTTCGGTTAATATTATTATTGTACTTCGTATTTGCTTCTACAAAAATCTAAACAAAATACATTTTTATTTATTTATTTTTTATTTATTTATTATAAAACATTAACAATATCTTTACAGGAGATCCCAATACAATATTGTAAGTAATAAATTTATATAATAAAATCATTTATAATGCACCTTTGCGCGATTTCTGTGAATTTCGGCATGCTACATTGATAAATATCTAATTGCGAAGAAATTAAATTAACTAATTGTATCGCACGCGAGAGGGGCGAGTACTTAATTAAATTTGTTCGGGCTACGGGCACGCTGAGCGCGGGCGGCAAGCGGCGGGCACCCACATACTGGTCGGGGGCACACAGCCGCAGCTCCTGTAGCACTGAGGGGTGATGCAGAAGGCCGCGAAGTACGAGCCACACGTAACGTACCAACGCCACGTCCCGCCGCACGCTCAGCCGCACGTACCCGACCATACCGAGCACGAACAAACTGGGGTACATCAGTGGGTACCTGGGGTATACACCGTATTGTTTATGGTATAGAAACCGGGTGAACTTGTTTTGGATTTTCTCCAACATCAATTTATATTTAGCCTCGTGCGGGTTCCAGACGATGGATGCTGTTTCCAGGTGACTCCGGACGAGGGCATTATATAGAGATTTTATTGCAGACATACTCTCAAAATCTTTACAGGTTCTTAGAATGAAACCTAGATTACGAAACGATTTATTGCATATGTTAATGATATGATTTTTAAATGTCACCTCAGGGACCATCTCAATACCCAGGTCTCGAATACATTTAAGTCGTGGAATCAGAACACCTCCCAACTGATATGTGTAATGCTGGGGTACCCTAGCTCGACTATAGGTCATTACTCCGCATTTATCGGTGTTAAAATACAGTTTGTTGTTACTGCTCCATTGGTGTATCCGATCGATATCATCTTGTAAGCGTGCCACATCCGAGGCATCGGTTATCGACATGAAGACTTTAAGGTCATCAGCAAAAAGCAGACATTCAGCGTTCTTAATAATCGTAGGTAGATCATTAATAAATAAAATAAATTCCAAAGGCCCTAAATTTGATCCTTGGCTTATGCCCGACAAGGTAAGATACGGCTCCGTTCTGAAACCCGCATACTCGACGTACTGCTTACGAGCTGTTACATATATAAAATGATTAATGTTATTGCTATAGTGTTGAAATAGTAATAATTCATTTAAACAAATTAAAAAGTAGCTATGTTCCAATCACCAGTCACCACATTATAAACATCGTAACATTAAGAGAAATATTCTTAGTTTATGACTTCTGTGGTACCTAATTAAAGATTAACTTTAACTTTATTAACATTAACATAAATCACTTAAGTATTACATTATGTACACTAGGAGAACCTGTGTCGCAGGGCTCAGTCTCCACCCAAGTTATACAAATGGAAAAATTTAGCATAATGGGCATTGTTCATATTTTTTTAAAACTCTTAATTCGAAAACCATTTCGGGGAATAGAGTTTCTGATCATGATCCATTAGATTTTTTCGGAAAATTTGCTATATTAACGATTATTTTTCCAAAAAAGCAAATGATCTCTATTTGCCCTTGAAATGAAGGACTTACAATATTAAGGCATTTTTAGGGATATACTACTCTCAAGTGGATAAAAAATTGGTCTATTATATCAACTTGTCAACTTTGAAAAGATAAAGTGCAATCTGTATTAAGTCTATCAAGAAAAGTCTATACACAGATTGCGTAAAACGATGACGTCACAACATTTAAAGTAATATCTTCAAGAATTTTTTAAAAATTCTGTATAGTGAATATTTCATTAATATTGAAATTAGTTGCTTAAAATAGTCTATATTTTCTGATAAGAATATAAAAACAGTAGGTTAAAAATTATGAACAATCCCAATTCTATAATAGTAAAGTTACATAGTTATTATTTTCAGATTTGAAATATATTAGTAGTTGCTATGCTAACGGGTGTAACATGAAATATTTGTGAGTGCCAGCGTTTGAGTTTGACTGTATATGGATGTGTTTGTAATGTGATGTGATGTGAGGTGTGTGTGTGCGCTAGCGTGTTTGTTTTCGTGTAAAGTGTAAGAATTTAGTTACATAACATTTTCATTAGTTAGTTTTAAAATAATGAAATGCATCAATTCTTCAGTCTCATTATAATTTTTAAGTATATTTATATAAAGATAGTATAGAAATCCATTCTATTCTAATCAGAGTGAACAGGGAAAATCTTTGCTATGTTAGATATACCCAAGAGATATAGTATTCTCTTTGTATATAATATTTATGATTATACTTTAGAAAACAATGAGCTTCAAGTACAAGAATAAAACTAACTATGCTTGTTAAACACTAACCCCCTTATTACAAAACGCGGCTCAAACCCAGGTTTAACAAAATTTATTTACGAGGAATTGGATAGTTATACCCGCTCTGACACTAGTTTGGCGTCGGTTTAAGACTAAGGTCGTTGTTAGATCTAGGATTTGAGAAAAATCTGCTTGAAATGCGCAATTGAAGTGTTTAAAAACCAGGCTTAAACTGTGGCTTAAACTTAGTCCACGTTTTGTAATAAGGCGGTAACCAACCATAAGGAATGTTTTCATAAACTCATAATAATATGGTCTTATTCGTAATGACTTATCGGTGGTTTAAACGGAGATTTTACCGGAGAGATAATAAACGTTTTAGCGTAAAAAGATGAATAACAAGTTTTGACAATTTTCGCGAACCGATTTTAGCGAACTTTTAAACCTCCGATAAGTCATTATGAATAAGACCATATTATTATGAGTTTATGAAAACATTCCTTATGGTTGGTTGCTGATACCATACTTATTGTAAAGTGACTATTGCCGGCGTTTTCAGTCACTTTTATAGTTACTGCCCTGCTCCTTGTTATTCTGATGTATATCCTTATAAAGCTGTAAAGAAGGTTTCACATTCATATTTAATAAAAAAAATTGTCAAGTGCGAGTCGGACTCGCGCACGAAGGGTTCCGTACCATTATCTATGCAACATAAGGCACGTTATTAATAAATGAGCAAACAACACACAAAATACTTAATTAATCACGTTTGTTGTATGAGAGCAAGAAACGGTAAAAAAATCATGTTTGTTGTATGGGAGCCCCCCTTAAATATTTATTTTATTTTATTTTTAGTATTTGTTGTTATAGCGGCAATAGAAATACATCATCTGTGAAAATTTCAACTCTCTAGCTATCACCGTTCTTGAGATACAGCCTGGTGACAGACGGACGGACGGACAGCGAAGTCTCAGTAATAGGGTCCCGTTTTTACCCTTTGGGTACGGAACCCTAAAAAAGAAAATAAGTACCTTAAAGTACATAAGCAGCTAACGTTTTCTGTTAAAAAAATATAGTAATGAATTACCTAACTACGTCACTAAGACCAAAGTTTATCACTTGTGTAAGTGATAACAAAATGATATAACTCCGAATTTAAAAATATAAACACAAAATTGGTCAGTTTAAATATTAACTTTATAATCAGCAGATTCTCTAGCTTCAATAATTACTGAATATTTATTTATTAATTACGCCGTTTCAGTTAATTCGATGTTAAACGTTTCGCTTATTTAATTAAAGAAAGCATTATCAAAATGATGTCACCAAATTGTGTTAGTCATATAATTAGAATACAAAATGTAATATTGAGCAAAATTCGTAAATACAGCACTGAAATAAAAACTATAAAGGCGCATAGAAAAGTAATCACTATGGATAATTTAAATCCTCGTATCGCGCAAATGGAATACGCTCTTCAGGGACCTATAAATTCGCAAGCTGTAGGGATTGAAAATGAACCCAAACATGGTGTTGTTAAACCTTTCAAGAAAGTAATCAACATGCACGTTGGAGACTGTCATGCTATGGGGCAAGTGCCTATATCATTTGTACGACAAGTTCTTGCTTGTGTCATAAACCCAGAGCTAATTAAAAAGAAAGTCTTTCCTCATGACGTCACTGATAGAGCTAGTCATATTTTAAGTGCTTGTGGTGGTAAATCAATAGGATCATACTCCCAAGATATTGGCTATGAAATAGTTCGCCAATCAGTAGCAGAATTTATTGAAAAACGAGATGGATTTAAGGCTGATTTCGAAAATATTTATCTGATACCAGGAGCTACAGTAGGTATTAAAGGTTGTCTGCAGCTCCTTGTCAATAGTATAGATGGTAAAGCATCTGGCGTCATGGTACCTATACCAACATATCCATTTTATTCAGCAACCCTGACTGAGCTCGGATTAAAACCAGTAAATTATTATCTTAATGAAAGAAATAATTGGCAGTTAGCAGAAAAAGAACTAGAAAACTCATTTGAAGAAGGCTCAAAAAATTGTAAGATTAGGGCCATAGTTGTCATTAACCCTGGAAATCCTAGTGGTCAAGTTTTTAGTAAGACAGCAATGGAAACTCTGGTAAAGTTCGCTCAGAAAAAATCTTTATTCATATTTGCTGATGAAGTCTACCAACAAAATGTGTATAAGGGAGAATTTCATTCATTCAAGAAAATGTTGATGGAATTAGGTAAACCTTATAACGAAACTGAATTAGTTTCGTTTATGTCAGCATCTTATGGATATACTGGAGAGGCTGGTATTCGTGGTGGATGGATGGAAATAGTAAATATAGATCCTAATGTTCAGTATAATTTATTTAAATGTATTTCTGCTAGATTATGTCCTTCGACATTAGGACAGACTGTTATGGAATGTATTGCAAGACCTCCTACAAATGGTGATCCCTCATATGAGCAATATTTTAAAGAGAAAACAAAAGTATTACTTTCACTTTATGACAGAGCTAATATAATTGAGGATATATTTAGTACATTAGAAGGATTCAGTTTTAATACTATACAGGTTGGTTAACTTTTATGTTATTTGTATCAAATATCAGGACCATTTAAATAGTTGATTTAAGTTCTTAAAACCAATATAATGATACCAATTCTACGTGCAAAACCAAACTTAAGAAAAAAAAAATTATGCATAGTGTACCTATTAGTGTCACTTACACAATTACGAAATGTCAACTGAACTTTATTATTATAAAACTGTGACTGAATATTTTATTTAATAAAAATGTGCACAGCGAAATAGCCAATTAATCTAAATACACCATAGTCGTTTTCATTTTTTAGTTTAGTTTAGTTGTGCATGTCGAATTGGTATCAATATCCCATAATAACTATCTGTATAAAAATAATAAAACAAATGTTTTAGAAGTAATCTATTGTTACTCAGGGTGGACTTTACGCCTTTCCTCGGATCGCGATGCCTCACAGGGCTGTGGCAGCCGCTAAGCGAGCAGGACTAGATCCAGATGAATTCTACACTCGCAAACTACTTGATGAGACGGGTATATGTGCGATACCAGGTTCAGTGTTCGGCCAAATGCCTGATTCTTATCACATAGGAACAACAATCTTACCGCATCCGAAGTTATTGAAAGAAGTAGGAAGTGCGTTTAGGCAATTTCATACGAAATTTTGCAAAGAATTTTCCTAAGTATAATGAAATTGAAAAATATTTAAGCAGTAGCTATAGATATTATAAAATTATACGAGTACAAATAGTGTTTTGAATTTTTTAGACCGATGTGATTTATCTAAACTTCTTAATTTTCTAAATAACTTCATCTTTGTCTTTGAGAGGCGTACATACCCTAGGCCCATAGGGGCCATGACCCGGGGCGGCCAACCTGAAAAGGGCGGCTGAAGCCTTCAAATTAAAAATTTTCCTCTATCTCTATTAATTTATAGGGCAGCTAATTAAATTGGCCCAGGGCGAACTTGGGTTTCAAATCAAATGGCCCGGGGCTCATTTTCGAAATACGCCGGTTTATTTGTTATTGCAAAATTGTTTTAAACCAGTATAGGTAGATTCGGCAAGTCACCGAGGACCCAAAATTTGTGAATCCAAAAAAAGAAGTTTCATTTGCAAGTCAACTTTGTCTGTTGTTTCACTGTCAGAGAAATAATGAAACATATTCGAAGAACGAAAATGGAGACATTGACGTCAATGTCCTGAGTACCACTGCTTTTCAAGATGTTACAATAAAATTAAAAACTAAACCATCTTAATTCCACAGCTTAATTCCAATAGCTAAAACCATGATGACATCGCAACATACTGACCGTTAAAACAAAAAATCCATAATTTCATACAAAACAGACTCCAACATCCTGTTTAGGTATGTATATAATTAACATCTATCAAAATTAAAATATTAGGCACGTATCACTCGAAAGGAACAGACGCGAAGTTTTAATGAAGAGGATACCAAAATAGCTTCGTGCGTTTTTTCTACGTACGAAGTTTTCATTTTTTCTTTATATTGAATGGCTAGAGCTCTAATTTTTAAGTATATGTTTTTTCAATATATAATCTAGGATCGCATAAACTCAGAAACGCGATTGAAAAAAGTTTTCTCGTTAAAAAATCTTAGCGAAACAACCTCTCTAATTTTTTATTTTTTCATTTGTAGGTCTATTATCACGTATTAACTAATGAAATAACTTTCAAAACATAAGTAACTATCTACTATATAAAAATAAGTCGGGTTTTCTTTCCTGACGCTATAACTCCAGAACGCACGAACCGATTTCCACGGTTTTGCATTCGTTGGAAAGGTCTCGGGCTCCGTGAGGATTATAGAAAAATTTTTTTTAATTTTTTTTTAAATTTTTTTTGGTATGGCAAAACAACGTTTGCCGGGCCAGCTAGTTATATATAGAAACACGTAAACCGGAATTAAAATATATTTCGTAGATTTTGAGTAAACAAAAAAATATCCCTAATTCTTCATTTTCTATATCTACTAGCTGTGTTAATAGGTACATGTCGACGATAATATTGATGTAGGCCCTTAACGCTATTATACATATCTGTGTAAGTATACATATATGTTAATGCTATATATTTACTGTATTATATTGGTATCCACCGTTTTGGTTACTCGATGGTCATAAAACCATAAATCTTTCACCAGTACAGCAGAATTCAATTACAATTTTCCTCTTTGTTATAAATATACAGGTAGACAACGCCTCAAAAATGGCTTGTTGCTGCAAGGCCGGAAAATGTGAGTATGTCTTTATCTGATGCTTTATTTTACATGCTTCTCATTTTACTTAATTTAATTCCATACATTATTTTATTCAGCTAAACCGTCTACCAGTTGCTTGGGACGTTGTGACCTACCTAAACACAGATGCCTAGATAAAGACGAAGTAAAACCCGGTCCTGTTCCAAAATGTATGGGATGGCTCTATAACGCAAGAGGTTCACCAGAACATCAGGTAGGTACCAAAAATTTTAAGGCTTATACCTAGACGAGTTTACGTAGAGTATTTTATAATAAGACTGCCGACAGATCTTAACAGATCTTAACATATAGGACAGAATGATAGCATTATCAATTCTAATTTCAGTTACGGTGTGGTTGGCGTCCAGGTCACATATCCTGTCCAGTACTCAGAAAAATCGAGCAACATAACTCTTGTATAAAAGGAGAATGCGGGATGTGCTCTGGAACATGTTCACGTCCAATCTGTAGTAAGCCTTGTTGCGCGCCCTCCAGATCATGCTGCAAAGCGGAGTGTCCTCCACCAGGTCCATGCCCTTTACCATCAACGCCATCCTGTACTAAACCTAGCTGCGCACCAGGCCAAGCCCTCATTAGAATCATTAGGCATGGTGGCAACTACACCATCTGCACTAAGCCTTCAAATGTTAGCAATGCGCCTTCAGGACCATATCCATTGAAATATGTTCTCAACGTAGATGATGAGAATACTCAGACCAAAAATGTAAAGTACAGTGTAGAAGCCAAATTCAATGACTACCATTTCGACTATACAAGCTCCCAATCATCTTTTGTATTGGATTTCTCTCCACCTGAACAAAGATGCTTAAAACCTTGCCCAAAGAGGAGTATAGGCTGCCTAGGTCCACCAGGTTGCTGTCCATGAAACATTGTTGACAGCGTGTTTTAAACATGGAGAACATACATTTTATAATTTGGCTAAAATATAGAAAATACCAATTAAAAAAAACCATAATGGAGACTATTCTGTATGAGCACTAATTCTATTACAGCTTTACAGTTTGAATGAATTTCTTAATAAAATATTCCTATTCCATACCTTCTATTCTTTATCTCACCCTTAATACTGCTCCTACATAACCTAAGTACATGGCTTTTTTATATTTCAAGCAGGACGCACAGACTGCAAGTGCAGGCAAATACATCTCAGACCTTCCTCTTCCACCGTGGTTCTATTTCGGAGTGAGAGTGCGTAGGAAGTATTCGCTCTAAATTGCGTAAAATTATTGGCCGATAAAGAACTGAACCAGAACTTCCACTGAAGGTCGGCTTACCGATTGAAAAGCGCCATTATGAGCTCCGATGGTCATAGACTCTGTCTATCGCCCTAGCAGAATCAGGCTCGCGACGGCGGCGCACGTGTTAACGAGCGATTCCTTGCTGGAGATACAATCCTTAGCACATACCATCAATTTGGTAAATGCAATGAAAGCCTCTCCCCTGACAGGAACATTGAGATTTTAGGTATTAAAAGTGTAACTGATAGTCACAATGCATTTGCCTGCCCCACAGGAGGAACCTACCTAAAAAGGATTTCATCATATAAAAAAAGGTTTGGATCAGAAAAACTCTAAAAATTTTAATTGTTCAACAGGACTTTATTTTCTAATGTGGGACAAAATAACTATAACAAAATAAATACATCACTTGTATTGAGGTAAATCAAAAAGTTAACTTGGGTTGCCAGACTTCTGCGCTAATGCTATCATATTTTCATTTGCTAGCATTTGGAATTCATGGAATCTTTGGGAGACCCTTTGGTTTGTCCTCAAATATTTTTCCATGCAATTCAATGTACATTTCTCCTGAAATAAAAAATGATAATAGCTTCATAAAACATATTTATGACCACCTTGGTACAATTTCCCTTGTATGCATTACAGAACTACCACTAGAGACTTCATTAAGATTCCATTTTCATTCCTTCATTTCATTCCACAAACAAGACAACAGACACTAATTGGGTCACTAAGTTTTCATGGCTGCCAAATTCTTTTTCTCATCCTCTCATGATGTCAATTGAAGCCTAGAAGATATGTAATACATATTTAAATAGTAAATGTATACAGTTCCTCTATTTTTTTATAAACAGATTTTACTATATTCTTTATTATTGATTTTAGACTAAATTCTTTTTAATAACACCTCCCTCTAATATGTAATTAGCAGTAGTATGTTAATATGCTTATAAGCGTTAAAATGTTGAGACTGCAGTTAACTGGGAATTGAACTACAGCTATGCATATATGTTTCATCTGATGTAACATTTACGTGTACTAATTTCAGTTTTTGTGTATTAATATATGACCGTGTATGTGTCTACATGAGAATTTGAACCATTTATAACATTTTATGATTTAATCCCCGAAACCACTGCCCTGGTTACAACCAAGTGGTCTATTATTTGATTGTGTACACTTACCTCCGTGGATTTTAGAGATCTAGATGTAAAATCATGTATACAATCATTGAAACAGAGCTCTGATAGCTTATTGTACTGCACCAAAAAGTCTTTGAACTGAAACAAACAAGCCCTTTTATTAATAAAATGCTTGCAAAAATTTAATACCACATTAAACAAACTGCCATTCGTTAACATAAATAAGAGTTTCATAGAGAAATAGAGCTAATAACTTACTGTTTTTATTTGATCAGCTTCAGTCATTTCAGGAGCAGCCATTTTAATTTTCAGAGAATAAACTGTTTATAATAAAATCAGAATAAGAGCGAACCAGGTTCTTAAACTAAACAATTTTATAAATAGTAATTATTATTAGCACATTTGTGTTAAACTCGGATGAGAAATATTTTTGAGAGATGGAGAGAAATATACTCGTTTATTTGAGGTTATATCACAGATACCTGATTGCTCACTATTTGACATACTCTATGCTCTATGTCCATCATATGAAAACAGCATCCTAAAGCTAAAACCAATGTTAAATCAATGTCACCTTGGTGTTGACCATAGACTATAGTTTATTTTTTTGATGCACTTTAAGAATTCAATTATATTATTTGTCATGAATATGTCTCCTTTTCTTTTATTTTACGGATTGTTTGTTATTTTATACCTTATTATATTATCCTAAGTGTACGTATGTTATTTTTATTGTTGTTAGGTTAGTTGTTTATTTGAATTATGTTGTGCATTGTCATAAAATTATAAGTAATGCTGCTTTCTATAATTATGTCAAACTCTTAAGTATGTAATAGGTATTAAGTTGGTGTGTTAAGTGTTAGTATGTTAAGTATTCATATTATGTGTATATTGCTTAGTATATAGTTGTTTGTGGAATCGGGTGACGTCCTCCAAATACGGCCCAACGGAAGACCAGCGCTGGTTTTTAACCAGCATTATGCTGAGCTGGGTCCGTATTTGTGACTGCTCACATTAATATTTTGTAATTATTTTTATTCACTTTTACTGTATGAGTAGTTACAAATAAAAATTTTTCTTTCTTTCTTTCTTTCTTTCTTTAAAACCGCACTAAGCACGGAGTCATCTCGATTTTTAATGGTAGGTTGCATCAGAAATTTGGTAGACTTAGTTTTTGTTAATATGGCCACACCGCCGGTAAATATTTTTTGTTACGTTCCATACCTACAGTACAAAAAGCACATAATTACATCGTAACCATATTGTGACAATACAAATTCAATCATTTATCTCACTCATTCATGTGGACAATAGGCATGTTTTGTCTTGCTCTACGGAAAATGTAGTGTCATGCTGTCATCTACCAGAGACAATAATAATAATTTAATTTATGTCATCGTGTTTCTAAAATTTGATTTGGTCGTGTTGATGAATCGCGGTTTTAGAGTTACAATAAAAATAACTGAATAATCTTTAGAATATCGAAAATGGAAGAAATTGGAATTACACTTCCTGAAAAGGTAACTAGATATTCTTTAAAACAAAACAGCTACAACAAAGGAACACCAAGCAAACTTTCATACAGATTCTATTAAAAATCTTTACATTTTTAGGATGATCAGATTACTGATGCCAAGGGTTTAATACTAACAGGACCTCAATCGTTCGATGAATTGGAATCTGAAGATTTATACACTAAATATAAGGTAAATATAAATAAACAGTAAATTTACCTTACACAGCCCTTTTCAGTCTTATGTCTCTGAAATTGGACTCCGTAGGGTTCCTAGACTATATGTAAATACAGTTATTTGACTGCACCGACGTTGCCTAACTACTATTGGCTAGCATCTAATATTAAATCATAAGTTTCGTGATCATTGCTTACCAGCAAAATTCTGTAGGCGATCATCAATATATCTAGTAAAAAAAGTATAGAAATAGTTTGGATTTTGCCTTAGTTTTATTTATCCAGTTGCTTCTCTAAAAAGCTGAAGATATAAGCATATGTTTTGATATTCAATCATAGAGAGCTGAATATAGTTCTAAGCTTTGTATAATTTCTTTCAAGTAAGTATTATTGGTAAGTATTCTAAGTATTCTTTCAAGTAATGTTATTAAGTTAACACTGGTTGTTGTTGCACTAGACTATTGTGTTTCATTTGGAGCTGGACCATTTTATGGACAATAAATTGTACTTATTTTAAATTGTTAATGATAAAAATAAAATTTTATAGAAACTGCAGCGCATGTTGGAGTTTTTGGAAGTACAAGAGGAATATATAAAAGATGAACAAAGAAACCTTAAAAAAGAGTATCTCCATGCTCAGGAAGAAGTCAAACGTATACAGTCTGTACCCCTTGTCATTGGACAATTTTTGGAAGCTGTTGATCAAAACACTGGCATAGGTAAGTTTTAGTACATTTTTACTTGAACATAACTTTATTGAACACAAATGAACAAAACAACTGAATAATGAACATTACCATTTGTTTTTACATAACGTACTGTTATGCCTTTCTCACATGGTGTAGACAGAGACTTGAGTGCCAATTGCTATGATCTTCTAAGCTCACCTTCCTTGTATTTTTACTAACTTGTCTGGTTATACTTAACAATTGTAAGTGCAACACACTCCATTTGTACCAAAAGCTAATAAAAATTAATAACTTAATAAAGTATAGTAGATTTTTAATCACAGCAGTCACTGTGCAAAATGTTAATGATGTCCTACTAAAATGTTTGAACACACTACATATTTGAGCTTTTTTTTATTTTTTAGTTGGCAGCACTACGGGTTCCAATTACTATGTACGTATTTTGTCAACAATTGATCGTGAGTTACTCAAACCATCTGCCTCGGTAGCCCTTCATAAACATTCGAATGCTCTTGTGGATGTATTGCCTCCAGAAGCAGACAGCTCAATATCTATGTTACAAGCTGGTATGTATATTATAAATTAAATACATATGTCTTAGGAGACTTGATTAAGATTGTTTACATAAGGATTTTTAGTTTTAACTTAGCTTCCAAGATTATGAAGTAAGTCCTAAAACTGTGTCAATGGTGAGTAAGTTGTTATTTTACTGTAGTTAGCGATGAGCTCAACATGGTGACCTGTTGAATATTCGTAAAAGGATCCTTTCAAACCAGTTACACGTGTCGTAAGCCACTGATTGAGCTCATCGCGGTCAATAGCATGTTGTATTTAAGTAGTTAGTTTGTCCAGTATTACAAGGCCTTTAGATTGATGACTATTCTGGCTATAAATACAGGTAATTTCTGTGATGTTTTGCGATATATGTACAATACATTATAATAAGTACCATGGACATATTACACAAATTTTGTTTTATTTTGGGGGGTTTTGGACTGACTTGAAATATGTAAAAAATTGTTGGAGACTATTTATGATATTGGGGAAGGTTTAAAACACCAAAAAAATGCTGAATGAAGTTGATTGAAACTATACAGGCTTTAATATCATCTTGCTAAAAGCCAAAGAGCAGTAACTATATATGGGTAAAATTGCAGGGATTAGCAAATAATAGTGTGTTCAAAATGGAAGACTAACCATTAAACATTTTTTACAGATGAAAAACCCGATGTTCAGTATTCAGATATAGGAGGTATGGACACACAAAAGCAAGAGATCAGAGAGGCAGTAGAGCTGCCACTCACTCATGTTGAGTTATACAGACAGATTGGTATTGAGCCCCCGCGTGGTGTACTTATGTATGGACCTCCTGGATGTGGGAAAACTATGTTGGCGAAAGCTGTCGCTCATCATACTACAGGTATTATAAATATTATATTAGTAGAATTATTGGTATTATGTCTATTGGCATACAAAGATCGACTTACAAAGTCTGTAACCACACTGACCTAACTTTAAAAATATACACACACAGAACGCGTCTACTAATATTGTAAAAAGGAAAATTGTTATTATAGGAATAAACTTAAAAATTACTGGACAGATTTGGATAATTCTATGACCATTACAATGCTACATTCAATTGGCTACAACAGACTTCGTGGTCTAGTGGTTCATATAACGGACTGTCGTTAACAAGTTAACAACTGTCGTTCAAGTCGCAAAATACAGTAAATTTGAAAATGAACCAATATGATTGGCCTATTTGGATATGCAGCACAAATCCAAATATTTTTTTTTTTTTTTCCCCATGACGTATCTGGATTTTGAGAACCAAATCATCATATTAATTACAATCTAGCCTACAAAGGCTAATAAGTAATTTTAAACTAACTTAAATTGCTAAATAGAATATGACTAAGAATGTGTCCATTAACACTTTTCTTACTGTCTCTATTAAGGCGAAGACACTTCGTTCATGTGTTTAAAACTAGCACTTATTGCACTATTAGCACTATCACTATTAAAAAACTAGTTCAAACGGTTTTGTTCTTTGAAGTCTTCTCACTAGACCCGTATTATCAAGGAGCTGTATTGCCTCAACATTTACGTGATGATGAAGTCGATTGTGATGATAAATCCAAATATGCACATAATCATTTTGGTTTTTGGTTCTTTTGTAAAAATGTATAACAAATGTTTATGATAACAGCTGCATTCATCCGAGTGGTTGGGTCCGAGTTCGTGCAGAAATACTTAGGTGAAGGACCACGTATGGTGCGTGATGTGTTCCGTCTAGCCAAAGAGAACAGCCCCGCCATCATCTTCATTGATGAAATTGACGCTATTGCTACTAAACGGTAAGAATTATATATATATATCCTCCGTGTGGTGAGGGATTAAGAATAAAAGTGTCACCACCCCATCTCCTCCCAAGGGTGCTGTATAAGTCAGCTAATGGATATTGCATGCAGATAATATACTCTGTGAGAGACGAGTAAACTCGAAAGTAAACCCTGTGCCAACACGCCTGGTCAGCGCGGCACAGTAGACCATAATCCCTCCAAAGTGGAAGAGGCCCGTGTCCAACAGTGGATGAGCTGGAGAGAGAGGTAAGAATTATTAACAAATACGTTTAAATATTATCCATGTCAACTCTATGCCAACTCGCCTGGTCTGCGTGGCATAGTGGACCAAAAAGCTCTCGCAAATTGAAGGACGCCCGTGCCCAGCCGTGGAACGTTAATGGACTAGAGAGAGATAGAGATGTTTTAAATGAACTCAATAAAAAAAAGTTATTTATTTATTTAAAAACGTCATTGAGTTTGTATTAGGTATAAAGGTGACGAGCCTCTTGGTTGAGTGGTTCATGTAACGGACTGCCGATCAAGAGGTCGCGGGTTCGATTCCCGCTCGGGACAATCATTTGTGTGATTTTTCTAATTGTCATACAAATGTTTGTACCGCGTCTGGGTGTTTCTATGTATTATAAGTATGTATTTACAAAAACAAAGTAGTATATGTATTATATCCGTATTCTGGTACCCATAACACAAGCATATAAGCTTAGCTTGGGACCAGAGGACGTTGTGTGAAATGTCCACGAATATTTATTAAAAAAAAAAGGTGCACCTACAGCTATCACTTACTCCTTAATAATGTCCATGCTCAGGTTGCCTGGAAGAAATCGCTTTAAACAATAAGGCCGCCGATTATACTTGATTTTTTTTAGTATAAGTTAATTTTAAGATATGTATGGTGTTCATTAAAGAATAAATTGAAATATCTTGTCAATATGTAATTTAGTTATAAATAGTTAAACATGCTTTAAACATAATCACTATTGTATAGTGACAAATTAAGTAAACGTAAGACGTTAGTTGTAACATTATGTATCTTGTTGTGTCCCCATGGGGGAGGAATAAAAACTTTCTTTCTTTCTTTCTTAAACAAGGGTCCCACCCCATTACCTCCCCAGTGGATGTATAAAAACACTAACAATAACTGTATTTCTATCTGTGAACACTAAGAAATATCTAAGATTAAGTTACCAAGCCTATTATGGTTTTTGCACAACATACACGGCGGTACATGTCGACTTTTCGTTTTTATCGTATTTCGTAATTTAAGATTTTCATTTTCGTTTTTTTCACTTTTCAGTTTTGATGCGCAAACTGGTGCTGACAGAGAAGTTCAGAGAATCTTGCTGGAACTTCTCAATCAGATGGATGGTTTTGATCAAACAACTAATGTCAAGGTATATTTTTGTAAATTTTGTAACTACTATAATTTTATTCCCAAATTATGAAAAACAGATTAAAAATAATATAAACACAATTGTTTTAAATTATTAAGAATACAAATATTATGTTTTTGATTAATGATCATATAGAAAAAACTAGGAACATGTTACATACTTACATTATAAAGAATGTCTGTCACTTAAATATTATTAGATTAACTTGCTGTGCAGTGTCTTTAGTATTATTTATTAATATCTTAATTTTAGGTTATAATGGCAACTAATCGTGCTGACACCTTGGACCCTGCCTTGTTGAGACCTGGTCGTCTTGACAGAAAAATTGAGTTCCCTCTACCAGATAGGCGAGTATTTCACTAATATCATTCACTATATGAAAATTATACCAGTTAGACTCGCGCATGACCTGATGTTAGCATCATAATATATTAATCGGTGTCCGATTGTTTGACCAAAAGTCATTTGGCAATACTACACTTGACAAACAACGTTTGGCAAAACAGTGAATTCGCCTATTGATCATTTTACTACTGATCATTTTACAAATGTTTCATTTTGCCAAATGATCAACACGCGCAGCAGCGGCAGCGGCCGACGAGTGCCAGAAACGACTTTAGGGCATTTCTCCCATTGATAATAGGCATTATGATAATGATACATTTAAAACAACATAATCTACGAAACATATCATTTGGTGAAATGACAAAAAGGTCAAATGACATTTAAATACTTAACACATTTGTCAAGTGTAGTGTTTGCTAATGGATCATTTGCTAAGAAAGTTTTTGTAAGATGATAATTTTGTCAAGGGTATCGTTTGCCAAATGATCATTTGGTGAAACATTGTTTGTCAAATGATCATTTGTCAATAATTTTTTGGTCAATCATTAGGAAACTAATATATTCATTAACATATCGTACTTGTATCATTACAAGCATATTATCATCAAGTTACACTAAAAGCGTTTATAAGATAAATATTCAGTGGTGCTCCCAGCACCATTGAATTTTTATTTTATTCCGGTTATTAGTATTGTTGTTATAGTCATAGCAAAATAGATAGAATATGATACAATGCGAACCGGTTTTATCTGCAAAACGTCTGGTTTTATATTTATAAAATATATTTGCAGGCGTCAAAAACGACTGATATTCTCAACGATCACAGCAAAGATGAATCTATCAGAGGAAGTAGATTTAGAAGAATTTGTAGCTCGTCCTGATCGTGTATCTGGTGCGGACATTAACGCTATCTGCCAAGAGGCTGGTATGCACGCTGTTAGAGAAAACAGGTAATATAGTTATACGTATTTATAGTCAAAATATTATTAAATAGCTAGTTAAGTACGGGAATACATATCAGCGGCCGTATTATGAGCTTTTATTTACAGGCAGTTTACGCCGTGAAATGAACTGTCTGGCAAATTCGTATTATGAACAAATTATTAGTCAGTCAGTTCGCTAAACCAGTCATACATTAATATTTTTAAGGAGAAGGTACAACTAAAAGTTAAAGTACTAACTAAAAATTTTCAACTAAAAGTTTTATTTTTGCCATAATACCTAATTTAGCCGTGCAGTTTACGGCCTGCCTGGAACTTGAATGATTTTAAAAAGCTCATAATACGCCGGCAGTGGCCAGCTGATGACCGCGTTTGGTAGTACAACCCATTCAATATATTCATCCATCCATCCAGAGATTACAAAATTTTTTTGTTTATCATTTATTGATTACTTGTTCACCCTGCAAACGTTGTTTTGCGATAGAAATGTTAGGGATGGACAACCCTTATCACTTAGGGATATGAAAAATAGATAATAGCCGATTCTCACACCTACTGAATATGCATAAAAAACATAAGGTATAAAAATCGGTCAAGCCGTTTCAGAGGAGTATGGAAACGAACATTGTGACACGAGAATTTTATATATTAGATTTAATGAAACAAATCCATTGTTTCAGGTATATTGTCCTTCCTAAAGACTTTGAGAAGGGATACAAAAATAATATCAAGAAGGATGAGAGTGAATATGAATTCTATAAATAAGAACTTGTTTGTCATAAACAATTACATAATAACACATTTAATTGTATTGTAATTAACATTAATTAAATAAAATATACATTAACATTTGTGATTTTATTGTTCCTAGCTTTCTATAGTCTCTGTCTGAACCTTATGGGAAAAGGCGTTACAGTATGTATGTAATAACTACCTAGCGAGTATTTCTTGATCATTTTTAATCTAGAATTTGATGTATTTATTTATTGGTTAATCAACAAGTATAATATATAATAAAAATGGAATCGAACCCCAAGACAAATAGGGTTTGAAATGGTTTGAAACCTACACTGAAGTTTAGCTACACTTCGACAGGGCAGCGTCGTCGGACTGCTTAAAGGCTCATACATTCCAAATGACATTCAGAATTATATTATTATCTTTAGCTCCATACTGGTCAACTAAACGTGCCATCACCATTATCAGGTGCTTAAATTTTTAGCTTTAGATCGAAACAGTCGATCTTCTACAGTTTGCCCATCCCCCTGGAATCGTAGCCATATACGTATTTATGGCAGATTTAACTGTACCTTAAATATAATATGTATGCAATATAATGTGTTGTGTATAAGTCTTATACCACAGAGGAAACGTGTTAAATAAAAAGGCTAATTAAATTTCAGGTCTATATTCTTGTAACAGTTCTTAACAATGTGATTTTACAAATATGAAATAATACAAATATTTGGCATAATACCTTATAAAAAATGATTTGAATGTAAAACAATAAATTAAGATTTCATTCAACTGAGTCTTAAAAAGGATTAAAATATCATTGTGATGTACCTAGCATTAACAATGTAATAACTATGTTAACATTTTAAACCGACTTCAAAAAGAGTTCCTCTATTTAAGTAGTATTATTTTTTTATATGATCCCTGATTTCTAAATGCCTGGAGCCATGGGCGCAACCGGAGGAAAATTGTGCCAAAAAACAATATTTCTGACCAAATTACAATTTCGATCCTGGCCTAAACAAATCCTGTCTACGCCAATAGCTGGAGCGATTTTGGACATTCTTTTTGTAAGTAAAGATATTGGGATCCAACTGAAATCCACGGATTTAAATTTATTTGAAGTCGGTTCTATTACCTAAAACAATTACAACCTGTTAACATTAAACGATTTAACTAGAGTATACAATAAAGAGATTTTTAAGGCACTACAAGTTCTAATAAGGCATTCAAGAAGTCTAATATTACAATAAATATAATCATGATTTTTCATTATCTAGCTGCATATTTAAGGGTAAGTAGACTAAAATTAAGGTACATTTTTATTGAGTAATTTAGGCATTAACGAAAAATTATTACCTATCTTCTTCAATAACTGATAATTATATTTAAATAAAACTAATCTTTTATTAGAATAGAATGTTAACAACTACTTATGTGCGCATAGAAGTAGATCGCGGTTTTAATTATCAATATTAAGTCGAGACAAAGTACAATTAGAAAAAATAAAATTGTAAAATATATTTTTATTTTCTAACACTTGCGCGACTCATTTGTTTAAATAAAACTACTTTTTACGGATTTAGACGCGTATATTTGTTAGTCTCACCCGTGACCATGGTGACTGCAAAGTCTCCGAAACGTTGGGCCAATATTTAAAACCAATATACGCGTCTAAATCCGTAAAAAGTAGTTTTATTTAAAGAAATGTTTTTTATTTTATTTTAGTAGTAATTTATAATTTTTGTATTTGGTTTTGTTTATTACTTATCCTGACAGAAATTTTCACTATCCAGTCGTACTGCTTACCTATTCATGAGTTTCTAAGTTCCAAAAGAATTTCTTCTAGAAGATATAAGCTCCACCCAACGTTTGATGTTATTAGCGGATTGGATATTGGATACAATTATTATTGGCTGTCGGATTGGCAACAGTCGGATCATAGACGACAAATTCAACTTCAAAAAAAGCTAAGTAGTATTTTAAAATGCTGCTAACATCTCTCTCCAGCCTATTTACGTCCCACTGTTGGGCCCGGGCCTCGTCCACTTTCGGAAGGGATTATGGTCTACTGTGCCGCGCTGACCAGGCGTATTGGCACAGGGTTTATTTTCGAGATTTCCATCTGTGTGCCCTATATCCCTTAGCTGACTTTTACAGCACCCTTGGGATTAGATGGGGTGGTGACACTTGTATTCTTATTCCGTCACCACACCGAGAGAACTCTAACGCTAAACGTTAACATAATATGATCATAAAACTCATAGAAATTAGTTTTATTTAAATATATTGCGTAAGAATTTTGTTTAAGGGCCTACATCAATATTATCGTATATCATCGCCGACACGTACATATTAACACAGCCAGTAGGCACAGAAAATGAAGAATTAGGGATACTTTTCCTATTTACTCAAAATCTACTAAATATATTTTAATTCTGATTTACGTGTTTCTATACATAATAGTTACCTATGTTTTTAAAGTTATTTCATTAGTTAATACGCGATAATAGACCGACAAATGAAAAAAATAAAAAATTAGAGAGGTTGTTTCGCCAAGATTTTCTATCGAGAAAACTTTTTTCAATCGCGTTTCTGAGTTTATGCGATCCTAGATCATATATTGAAAAAACATATACTTAAAAATTAGAGCTCTAGCCATTCAATCTAAAGAAACAATGAAAACTTCGTAGAAAGAAAAATGCACGAAGCTATTTTGGTATCCTCTTAATGCTAAGTATCACGAAAACAGATGTGCCTTTTATCTGAATTCGAATTACACTGGTATGATCGTCTACAGTAATAAAATAATTTCAATCATCCCAAAACAACACGACAAGACACGCTTTACATTAAAAACAATATTAATTTACATTAAAATTAATTTAGAAAAATAATGGCCTGTTTGTATAAACGATAAAAAAATATAAAAATATCTTGTGACCACAGATTGTAAAATATACAAAAACACAAGATTTGGAATGTACAGCTGCCAATTGGAAAGCAATAAATTACGGGATTCCCTAAAAACTTAACTTAAAGAATATTTTTTTAATTTTAATAAGTACAAGGCATCCATAATACTGATGTATAAATCGATTTTTATTAATTTTTGTGGCACTTTAAAATAAACTTTTTACATAAGTTTTGATTTTATAAACACTAACCTTTTAACAATATAGCTACAAAGGTGCCAATTCTGCTCGCATAAACTAAATTAATATAGAATATTAACAATTTGATGCTAGCAACACATTTGCTATATAAACCGTGTATAGAACCAAATAGCGACTTTATTTTGAATGCAAATCAAGCTATTTAGAGCGTAGCTGATAGCGCTATATAGTCGCTGTTTACCCTCCATAGAAAACGCGTAACGTTATGATGTGATGATGTATGAGTGTGGATGAAGCCAAGGAAGTATGTTTGGATCGTAGCAGATGGCGCTCTATAGTCTCTGCCAACCCCCTTGGGAAAAAGGCGTGATGTTATGATATGATGATGTCGACTAAAATAAATGTGTGCAAGTGATTTTATTGAAATGTGTGTATGTAATGAAAGCGATTTAACAATACACGTTAGTTAGTCTCATTTTAGTCTAGTTGCAAACAGAATTGGCGTACCAATACCTCAGGGGCTACATACTTAACAACACGAATCTTTTCATAGATAATACAGTATAGACAATACAAGATATAGAATTGACTATATGGACGGGGCGTTATTTTAGAATCGATTTATATTAATAATTTAGTAATTCAACAATACAACTATGTATTAAATCTTTAACAATAAAATATACTTAAAATACTTCATTTTAAAGTGTATATCAAACGAAGGAATGTGATTAAATACTATAGTTTAAATAACCAACAATTTCTATCGGAAACTGAAAACACTTTATAATTTTAGTAAAAATAATTTATAGTGTGGTTGACATGATAGATGAAGACTTATTTCCTTTTCATGATCAGCATAATGAATAAACACGAAAGAATCCAGTTTCATTTTAAAATTAGTTCTGTCATATATTTGAACTATTTTGTCCTTATTCCGGAGATGTACTACCCAAAAATTATTCTTACTAAAATTATGAAATGTTTAGTTGTAACGAGTGGTTGTATTATATAAAATGGAATGATTTCACTGAGAATGTAATCAATAAATAAGTTATTATTCCTAGTGTTTATTAAATATTAATCGTTCGGCACAGTTCTTTATCGAACAATACATATTTTAAAAATATTTAGTTATTTTTTTGCAATAGTATTAATATCCTTATCAAGGTATATTAGTAACGTGTTTTGATAATCTTCGTTTAGTAAGTGCGTATAACATAATCTACGTCATTGTTAATACAAAAATCTACTTTGAATATCTTAAAGATTTTGGAATTCACATACTAATAAAAATTTTATTTAGATTATAATGATGGTCATTATAGCTGCTGTCTATTACGGGCGTAACCTAAATATAACGAAATGTCGAAATTAATGACGGGCCTCGTGGTGTAGTGGTTCATATAACGGACTGCCGATCATGGGGTCTCGGGTTCGATTCCCGGTCAGGACAATCATTTGTGATGTTTTTAATCGTCACACAAATGTTTGTACTGCGTCTGGGTGTTTACTATGTATTATAAGTATGTATTTACAAAAGAAAAGTAGTATATGTATTATATCCGTATTCTGGTACCCATAACACAAGCATATAAGCTTAGCTTGGGACCAGAGGACGTTGTGTGAAATGTCCATGAATATTTAAAAAAAAAATTACCTTAGTCTCAAAACCTGTCAGAATTATCGGAATATATATTTCCTTACTTTCTCAATCTACCCTCCAGAAACTAAATTAGAATTAAACCCATATATGACCTATAATCATTCTTCCTTTGTAACCGAATTCCAAAAAAGGAGGTTATATGTTCAGCTGTA
Organism: Orgyia antiqua; assembly: GCA_916999025.1. NCBI lineage: Eukaryota > Metazoa > Arthropoda > Insecta > Lepidoptera > Erebidae > Orgyia > Orgyia antiqua. The sequence goes on from OU779869.1 coordinate 7,989,359, forward strand.
TACTTTCTATGTATGTTCATTGATTTCTCCGTCAATTGTGAACCGATTTTCATATAGTCAGCACCCGTACGATCTAACTTAAATAAATAAATACCAAGTTTATAGCATGTCAATTATTAGCATCTATTTTGTGTTGTCTCTTATTGAGTACCGATCTAGTATTAATTCTATATATATATTTAAGAGGTTAGATTTTTTATATGCTTGAAGTGGGTAGTCTCTGAACAGCGATCCGATCTTTAAACTTTTTTCACAAATAGGATTCACATTCTTGCTACGGGCTCTATTATTATTAAAATGAGAGTATAGGCGAACAATGTCACGGGTAAAAGGCTACTTTTTAATATAAGCGAAAGTTAACTGGGCCGAACGCGTCAATAAGTTGCCTTATAACAACTTTGGTATGTCATGTTTGATATTTGTCATTAATATATTATACTTATTCATATAATATCTTCATAAATAATATTGAATTGGCATTCATTTGTTAACATTATCCGGAGCGAGGCGGACCGGGCAGCATTGGTTGAGCTGAAATTGAAATAAACCTTTAATATATGTATACCAGCTGACCCGGCAAACGTTGTGATGCCATACTAAAAAAAATGTTTGAAAAATAGATGTTGGCCGATTCTCAGACCTACTGAATACGCATGTAAGATTTCATAAAAATCAAGCCAAGCCGTTTCGGAGGAGTACGGTAACTAACACTGTGACACGTGAATTTTATATATAAGAAGATAAACATATCCACAAATTCTTGAAGGATTATTAGATGAGAGATTATTACAATACTAGATTATGCCCGCGATCTCTCCCGCGTTGCCTGCGCCCTGGGTTTTAGTGTGATGAATTCTACCATATGTGTTATTCTGACCCATAAGCTATATGTCTGCAAAGTTTTATTCATATTTATACAGTAGTTTTTGAGTGAAAGAGCAATAAACACGTTTACATCCACACACTACATCTTACGCCCTGTATGACCTATTTAAGTGCATGGTGACCATAATATATGTATGTATTATATCCGCATTAAGCATAATAAGCTTAGCTTGGGACCCGAGGACGATGTGTTAAATGTCCATGAATATTTATTTATTTACATAGCACTTCAATGCAGTGATGTTCTTATAGATGATTTTAAACCAATTAATAAACTAAACTAATAAAAATATTTTATATGAGGGTAGCTATAAATATTACTCACAGGTGGGTACATCGGAATGTCCATGAGCGTTGGGCATAAGCGGCACTAATAAAGCCGGTGGACCAGCTCTTCTTAAAAAGGCGTGTTGTAGTAATCTAGCTGCAGGTTGTCTTTGTGCAGGATCACGAACTAAAGCACATTCGACGAAGGCGAGCAAGTCTGGTGGACAACGGGCAGCGCCTCGAGGTCTTGGTGGTGGCATATCTCGAATACGACGCATAGCCTAGAATAAATAATTATTAAAAAAAAAAATGGCGGATTTCGGAGCAAAAGAACATCTTTATTGATCATGATTTTTTTTTTCATTTTTATACCCTATTGATTTGGGTATCAATATCTAAGTTAAATATTCAAATTTAATTAGTAAAAATTTTAGTGAATTTCTTTTTGCAATCGGCTTTTTATTTTTTTAATTACATCGTTTGATTACCTGTAGCGGTGGTTCATTAAAGAATGGTGGTTCTCCATCCACCATCTCGACTAGCATAATACCGAGTGACCACACATCTACTTCTGGTCCATAAGGTAATCTTGAAATCACTTCTGGTGACATCCAATATGGCGTTCCTACTAATGATTTACGTTTAGGAAGTTCCTGTAAATTGATAGAAATGACATAAGCAAAATATTATCAAAAATATAAAATATATTATACTAAAATCATAGCAGAATGAATTATGTTTAAAATAGATATTAACTTTACATGATCAAGAGAATGAACATAATTATAATATTATACCTCTGATACTTGAGCACAAAATCCGAAGTCCGATAATTTGACTCTGCCGTCAGCCGTCATTAGTATAGAATCAGATTTTATATCTCTGTGTATGACACCTTGGCTGTGTAGGAATGCTAGTGCCTGTAAAAAAAAACATAGGTTAAATATCATCACGCTAAAATCCAAGGAGCGAGGCAGTAACTATAAGTATTAGATACTATACAATTATATAATACCTTTAAACACTGTTTGCAGACAGTAGCGATTTGTTCCGGGTCCATTCTCGCTCTAGTTACAATATCTGTGAGGGCGCCACCAGCCATATACTCCATTACAACCCATAACTCATCACCCACTAGGTATGAAGCGTGCATCTCCACTATATTCGGATGAGGATAATCCCGCATTATCACCTAAAACAATTAGTAATAAAAAATCACTTTAGAATGAAAGTTATAATAAAAAAATTGTGGTTATAAAATTACCACCAATAGGATTCTAAAACATTTCATGGTACGTAGTACATTCACGTTAGCACAGTTGGTTTAATACCAACTAAAACTATCGTGTTGAACTGTAGACTTTTTCAAGTTAACGAATTCCTCTGCTAATTATTATTTTTTGGTATTGTATCAATAAGTATTTCGCGATAATAATTTAATGGTAATAAATCAAATTGATTTATTATGGCATAATACACCAGCTGTTGAAATAACTAAAATGTTTATAGATGGCAATTTGACAGCATATTTTAAATAGCGATGAGGCCTGTGGATTTGCCGATATATTTTTCTAAATAAAACATTAAATTGAATTCTCCCAAGTGTCAATTTAAACACGTCTTGCAACAATGAATTTGTTGGTCATTGCAAATCAATTTCGCGGCGGTTTCTTTTTGTCGTATCAATCGCATTGTTGTCTACTTTGCTTCCAAAAATATTTTAGTTTAATATAGAAAAACTAAGTAACTACTCGAAAATAGATGGACTAGAAAAATTGGTCATGTTGTAAAGGATACGGAGTTTTTCACTTAAAATAATTTCATTTTAAGTATTTTAAATATTTTTATTGGTCCGTGTGAAGAATACAAGCGTCACCACTGCTTTTCCTTTACAGGGTAAAAGCTAGCTAGGAGATATTGTACATGAATGACATCCTCTGTGAGAGACGGAATACTCTTAAGTTTAGTTTTCCGCCTCTCACAGAGGATGTGACGCTTGTATTCTTCACACGGACCTATAGTCTAAACTAAACTCATTGTCAATACGCCTGGTCAGCGCGGCATAGTAGACTAAGGAGACCATAATCCCTCCCAAAATGGAGGAGGCCCGTGCCCAACAGTGTGTCGTTAATGGGCTGAGGAGAGAATAGATTTGAGGTAGGGGTCTCCAAAATACGCCGAGCGGAACGAAGTGTATCAAATATTTATTTGCTATTAATTTATTTATTTATATATTCTTTATTGTACACCATAAAAAAAACAAGTTACAAAAATTATCTTAAGACTAAGAAAAATACAATGGGCGGCCTTATCGCAAAGAGCGATCTCTATTTAGCATTATTGTGTCTCTAAATAGTGTATCAATCAATCAACTTAATTATTGTTATTTGAACAATCGAAGTTTTCTAACATTCTCGATCGTTAATAAAATTTGAACCATATTACTAAAACTGTACAATTCATACACCTAAACTAAACCACATCTACAAATTGCTGTATGTATTTGTTTCATAAGAATAACAACAGCCACATTTAGCCAACATTAAATCATTAAAGTTATTGTTACAAATATACAAGTCTTAGAAACTATCGAACATAATATTTTCTAACACTTGCGGGTGAGACTCATTGTGAGAGTCTCACCCGTGACCATGGTGACTGCAAAGTCTCCGAAACGTCGGGCCAAAATTTAAAACAAATATACACGTCTAAATCCGTAAAAAGTAGTTTTATTTAAACTATCGAACAGTGGAAAATTGAATATAAATAGTATTGGTGAAAATCGCGTAAAAATACGTTTAAGAACTACGAAAATCTTTACTATATGTATGAATTTTTGTTACAGAGATATGCTGGCCTCCTATAGTACATTACGATATTAGTGCGTAAAGATGGTTATAACATGCGAGGCGGAATTTGAGCCCGAGCCGAAGTCGAGGGCGTAATTGAGCCGGGCATGTTATAACCAATACGCACGTATGTCGTACGACGTTTTTTAACACATTTGCGAGGAAACAGAAAAAAAAAACATAAAATAAACTCAATCTGTGAATGCACACTGTTGCTTTCTCGCCATTTTAACAGCGCGCTAGCGCTGCCTACTGACTGGCGCCGCGCGGCGATTAGTTCGAAATTTGAATAGCTAGGTACAGCGCGCTGCTCGAGTCATAGGCATATTTGAAATGGGAAATAATACTGTTATGAAATTTGTATGGACTATAACTTAACTATTTGCTTTGGTAACACGCGTTTTTTATGACCCACTTTACATATTTAAAACCGGTGGAATTACATCAGCTTTACAAGCAAGGGTGTTAAAAAATAAGGTTCAAAATAGGCTAGAACAATGCGTAATAATAGCAACAAACATGACTCACCACTTCGTTAAAGAGCAGTTCTCGTCTTTGTTGTTTGCGAAGATTCATCATCTTGACAGCAACACGACGTCTTGTTCTTGTGTCTGTGGCAGCGCATACAACTCCCGTACTTCCTTCGCCTATTTTACTAAAACCACTGAGAGTAGCGCGAGGATCTCCTTCACTCACTACCAGACGTAATGCAGCACGAAACTATTTTAACAATAACAAAAGAACTTATTTTATATTTTGGACATCTTTACAATAATAATACATGCATATTTGCAATTCAAATAAAACCAGTTTTACGGATTCAGGCTCCAAATATAAATCCGTAAATTTTTACGGGTTTCGTGGTCTAGTGGCATCTACAATTTAGCAAATTTGTCCTACATTATTATCTATACTAATATTATAAAGCTGAAGAGTTTGTTTGTTTGTACTGGTTTGAATTGAAAATTTTTTTATGTTGGATAATCCATTTATCACGGAAGGCTATACAGCATCACGCTGCGTCTAATAAAAGCATAGCGTTAGTGAAAAATAATGCAAAAACGGGGAACATTTTCTAAACTCCGTGCATACAAACTCACAGGCTACAGCTAGTGTGATATAAAATAAATCAAATAAAAGTAAACATATTATGTACAAATATAGCATAGAAGTTCAATTACTACTCTTATTAAAGACTAAGTTTTTTTTTTACTATAGGGCTTGGTCCCTTTGCAACTATATCGCCCTAAAGGCTAAGTTAATGCCACAAGTGCAAGCATAGCATCAAAACATATAACATGGATTGGACAAGCGTTTTTGTACTTATAAAGTTTTTATAGACATTTTTTGCAACAAAAGTAATTAACATGTTATAAATCTTATATATAAAATTCACGTGTCACAGTGTTAGTTACCGTACTCCTCCGAAACGGCTTGACCGATTTTTATGAAATTTTACATACATATTCAGTAGGTCTGAGAATCGGCCAACATCTATTTTTCAAACCTTTTTTTTTAGTAGTATGACAAACAACATTTGCCGGGTCAGCTAGTAAGAATATATAATTACCTGTTCATGTGTCAATCGTAACTCATGTTTAGAAGCTGCAAGCGGTAGGTGTGGCGCAGCAGACCCTACATTCGGACGAGCTACTGGATATGCATCACCTGAATAAGATCAAATAAATTATGTAATTCTTACATCTGAAGTCTTAAGTGATCTAACTATAGAAGTACCATTCTATAAAAATATAATGGCTGGCCTCCATCAGCCACTTAATGTAGATATTATTGGTTTGAATAGTAAATCCGTTTTTGAGCAAAATCAGCCACAGCAGTTATGCCACCCATAACACAGATGAAGCTCTAGCATTATTATAAAAGAAAAATCTTACCCATATTGACTGAATTTCCATTATGACCATGTGGTGCATGACCCATAGTTGGAGTAGGGTGACTATGTTGATAAGGTATATTAGCGTTCTGTATATTTTGATAAGTTATAAGTGGATGCTGATTATCATTTATCTCTGATACATTTCTCACAGTCTCATGAGGTACCTGCCCCCATTCTACTGGTGATTCAGCAATAGGTTTGTTTAATGTGTAATTACTATGTTCTCTTCTCAAACCCATGTATTGCTGAGGTGCTGGAGGTACTGGTGGGGATTCTTCAGGCACTGAAGGTGGTACATTAGCTTGATTTCGTAAATCCCTTCTTATTCTTGGTGGACTTGTACTCCTTAAAGAGTTTGATCTTGCAACATTTGAAGTTTTTGGTAGTATAACACCATTTTGCACAGACTGTGGCGGAATACTTGTAGGTATAGGTCTAGCTATTGATGATACTGAAGTAGTTCTATGATCTCCTCTTACAATTGTTTTTAAATCTAAAATTTCGGTGGGTGTGATTTCAGACGGGTCAACTAAAGGTAATGGTCGATTTGTTGATTTCAATATCTAAAAATTAAGAAATATTTTAGATATTAGAAGATATTTTGTTTCCTTTCCAGCAAGCAATTATTATAAAATTAACCATTACATAGGCAAACTAAGATCATACTACTTACACACTAAGATTATACTACTTACACACTAAGATCAAACAGTAATAAGTAACAAATGTGTGAAGCTAATTTAATCAGAAATAGCTCTGTCATAGCTATAAAAATCAAACATATAAAATCAGAAATATAAATAACATAGTAGGTACATAATATTTGAGTCACTGAGATTTTATAAAACAAACTACTTGCCTGGTTATTCCCAACAAGTGAGGCCCATTGCAAAGGAAGTCCAACAAACTTTCCCTCTCTTTTATCAAATCCAGTGTGCACTCTATGCTCAAAATTACTTGGTGGTGAAATCAAGGGCTTTTTCTTCTTCTTAGAAAACATTGTGAAATGTAACCTGTAATTAACACAACACTTTCACGTTATTTAATACTTAACGTTAATCACTTCTGTAATATTATATAGCAATAATGTTATAATAAAAAAGAAAGCAAGACTCGTTTGTGATAACACTTATCGACATACTCTACAGGCAATTAGCTACGAACACTTGGTACACTAAAACAAAAACAACTCACAGATATTCTGAAGCTCAAGCTATGTTTTTGAGCACAGGGACACCAGCGGAATACGAAATGAAGATAAGTGCGTATTCAATTGGGACCGACATTCCTCAGCAAGCATCCATGCTCGCTAGACAGGTAGTGCAGCACAGGTATGTACTTATCACAACAAATTAAATTATCGTAATGATATTATGCATTCCAGTTTACAAAGTGATAATAAAAGAAAAGCATTTTATGTGTGGATACCATGTAAATGTTTTTACCATTTCAAACAGCGAAAAACAGTCAAACAGAGAATTAAATTAAATAAATAGAAAATAATATTCGACAGCAAAACGTAACTTCCCCAGTTCGAAACACAGACTAGGTCACAGAAACAGAGTACTTTACCAAACTTAGAAATTCCCCGTTTTCCAATCAGCGCATTATGCGGCACAATGCTCAACGTTGAATGTTCCAATTATAGCATCGCATCGCACAATCGAGCACTCTCAAAAGTGATGCGTGCAATCCATACAAACTTCAGCGACAGAAAATTAACAAGTATTTTTTCTTTAAATGGGCATTGATTGAAATTTTATTTATATATTATCGTTGGTAATATTATTAATTGTTAAAAAAAAATTTAAGGCTTTCTTTTCGTCGGAGTTTTCTGGAAATATTCAAAGTTAATTCAAGCTGTGTTAAAAAATGAATAAATTTTTTTTTATATTCCACACTAATATAATATACAATATGTATGTGCAATATGTGCATACAATATACTATACATACTGTACATATAATATAATATAATGTGCAATTTATATTCCACACATATAGTGTGAATACAATGTTTATTTTAGATTATTTTTTTTCAACACTGAACGTTTTTGGAACATGAATTAGTTTTCAAATGCACCAGCAGAGTGCGCAAAGTTCAGTGTTGAAAAAAAAATACTAAAATAAAATTGTATGCACATTATATTATATTATATGTACAGTATGTATAGTATATTGTATGCACATATTGCACATACATATTGTATATTACATTAGTGTGGAATATAAAAAAAAGTCATTCTTTGTAACTTCATCCACACTTATATTTTTTTTTTAACACAGCTTGAATTAACTATGATTATTTCCAGAAAAATACGACGAAACGAAAGCCTTAATTTTTTTTTTACAATAAATAATATTACTAACGATAATATATAAACAAAATTTCAATCAATGCCAATTTAAAGAAAAAATACTTGTTAATTTTCTGTCGCTGAAGTTAGTATGGATTGCACGCATCACTTTTGAGAGTGCTCGATTGTGCGATGCGTTGCTGTAGTTGGAACACTCAACGTTGAGCATTGTACCGCATAATGCGCTCCTGTGCTGTAATTGGAAAACCATCTCGTATTCAATGTTTTGAACTACTCTGCATTTGTTTTTAATCTGTGTCGCCCTCTAATCTAATCTGTATTTTTCGTGAAAAAAAAAAAACTATTATCTACGGTTCTATGGGTTCTTGTTTGATAATAATAAATTAATTTTTTTAAACAAAGTAAAAGCGACAAAATACTCCGTCAGAATGGCTAAAAAGAATATTGAAGATGTGGATCTATATGCTATATTAGATATTAACATATCAGCGACAGAATCAGAGGTAATTTAAATGTTTTTTTAAATATCTCCAGATTCCATAGTACAGATGGTTTTTTAAAAGTACCTAATTTTCTTTTTTTTTAGATCAAAAAGGCATACCGTAAGAAAGCACTTCAATGTCACCCTGATAAAAATCCTGATGATTCCAAGGCTGCTGAAACATTTCACGAATTGTCCAGAGCTCTAGAGATTTTAACAGATGTTGCTGCTAGAGCTGCTTATGACAAAGTACTTAGAGCCAAAGAAGCTGCTAAAATTCGACATCAAGAATTAGACAGTAAAAGACAGAAACTTAAAGAAGATTTGGAAAGACGTGAAAAGGAAGCTGAATCAGGCAAGGGAACTTGCAATCTCACAGATGAACAAAAACTCGCCGCAGAAATAGAAAGGTTGCAAAAAGAAGGCAGCAGGCTTTTACAAGAAGAACAACAAAGAATGAAAGATGAAATTAGTAAAACAATTGGTCTTCTTTCTGAACCAGTATGGGACTCCAGTCTTAATAGAATCAAAATTAAGTGGAAAGTCAATAAAACGGAGCCTAACAGTGATTATAATGAGGCTACATTAAGAAAATTTCTTAAAAAGTATGGTGAAATTGTAGCTTTAATAGTATCTCCTAAAAAGAAAGGCAGTGCACTAGTTGAGTTTTCAAGTAAAGAAGCATCAGAAATGGCTTTGGAATTTGAAAAAGGTATGTCTCTTTTGTTCCTTTTAATTGCTGTGTAATTGTGGTGGCTCTATTAATTATATCATAAAATAGCAAAGTTGTTATTATATACACACTTAAAAGATGCATTATTACTACATTGAAATAACTACATATTTGTCTTGACTACCATTAATCTAATTCTTACTTGCAGGTCTGCCAGACAATCCATTAGAATTAAAATGGCTTAATGAGAGACCAGTGTTAACTACTAAGAAAACAATAACTGATGGACCATCACTAATATCAGATAGAGATTATGAATCCCTTGTACTAACAAAGATGAGACAAGCTGCAGAAAGACAAAGGATAATAGAAGAAATCATGAAAGAAGATGATAACAGATAGTAAATAAAATATTGTTTCTAATTGAGTGTACTAATGTTTTATTTTACACAATTTATTTAATAAAAAATTACTTTTTCTACAGATTCGAATAAGATGTCACATGTTTACAACTTAATTGAACTTAAGTAACTACAATAAAATAATCTACTTACAGTAAGAATAAAATTTAAAAAAAATACCCTCAACACGAATACTTATGTTACCTTAAAAAGTGAAACATATTAATGATACTTGTTGGTTGTTGATACCCGCTGCTAAAAAAAGTAACAATAGGCTACCAAACGTGATATAATTCGCCACTAAGTAATTTGGTAGTCTATTGTTCATTTTTTGTGGTTATAATGGTGTCACTGAGCTAGTTTTCCAATTGCAGTGCATAATGCGACTCAGTGCCGCACAATCGAAGAGTAAAATAATATAGATATAACCGCACAATGCTGATTGCTGAACTATGCTGACGCTTAATTGGAACATGAATTAGTTTTCAAATGCGCCAGCAGAGAGCGCAAAGTTCAGTGTTGAAAAAAAAAATACTAAAATAAAATTGTATTCACGTTATATGTGTAGAATATAAAAAAAAGTCATTGTTTATGCCTTCATCCACACTTATATTTTTTTTAAACACAGCTTGAATTAACTTTGATTATTTCCAGAAAACTCCGACGAAACGAAAGCCTTAAAAATTTTTTTAACAATAAATATTATTACTATGTAACGTTAAATAAATAAAAATTCAATCAATGCCAATTTAAAGAAAAAATACTTGTTAATTTTCTGTCGCTGAAGTTGGTATGGATTGCACGCATCACTTTTGAGAGTGCTCGACGATTGTGCGATGCGTTGCTATAGTTGGAACACTCAACGTTGAGCATTGTGCCGCATAATGCACTCTTGTGCTGTAATTGGAAAACGGGGTCAATTGTGCCACATATCATTAGCAGACTTGGGCCGCAGAACATTTACAGAATAATACATAGTCCATAGCATAGAGTAATGTGCGATACGTCCACAGATAACAATATTTAACTACAAATGAAGTGAATTGAATGAATGTCTGTCAATAGTGTCAATGTGTAATCAACAAGAACAAAACATTAAATTTGTAACAAATTATTGGTTATTACTTTATTAAATTTTGGAATAAAATGCTTATCAATTGTTTTAGTGAGTACCTACTTCAAGTATCCTAGTGTAGCAAGAATATTCATAAGCTTCATGTAACTAAAATTTCATACGAACAAATAATTTTTATTTTTCAGGGCAAAAGCCGCTCAGGGTTACATCATTATTATTGAGATTAAATTCTACTGCTCCAGAACCTGCAGCAGCTCTTGTTTCTGATGGTACATAATCTTTATTATTTAAAATTTCTCTATAATTACATAGGTTATATCATAACCTTTTAGGATTAGCACTTCCATAGTCAAATTAATTGCTTGATATCCAGTTTATTATAATATTAAAATATACACGTAAATATGGTTTGATTAAATTAAAAGTAAAATTACATGTATAAATAAATATTTATAGACATTTCACATCTCACTCTCTGTTCCTTAGCGTAGCCTAATATTTGTGCTAAGATTAATATATTATAAATTGCCTGTATCTTTTATTTTTCTGTGTACAAAATATATGGCATCTTCAGAAAACGCACAGAAATACTAGTTATGTCTGTGTAGCATAAAAATAAACTGTTCTATGTTTGAATAGCACTTGTGTCCTTGTGCTGGGGAGTCACTTACCCTAACAGTAAGTTGTAGACTTTGTGTGATGTGCATCATACAATAATAAAATAATAATAAATAAATAATCACTTTATTTCAATGATTACAGGAGAAACAATCAAAAATAATCCATTGCAACATCCAGACTACTTTCGTGTACACAACTTGTTTACTGTAAAGGATTTATTTGATGCTAGAGTCCATTATGGACATAAAGAAGGCTCTCTTAATGATTTCATGAGACCTTACTTATATGGATCTAGACTTGGACATCTTATATTTGATTTAGATATAACTGCAGAACATCTAAGGAAAGCACTTAATTTTACTGCACACATAGCATATAGAGGTGGTATTATTTGTTTTTTTAATCGAAATGCATTAAATGCTCACTTAGTTGAAAAAACAGCTTTAGAATGTGGAGAGTATGCTCATACAAGGTTTTGGAAAGGAGGTATTTTTACAAATGCTAACCACCAGTTTGGTGCAGTCACAAGATTACCAGATTTATGTATATTTATGAATACACAAAATAATATTTTAAATCAGCATACTGCTGTACGAGATAGTGCTAAAATGCTGATACCTACAATTGGAATAGTTGACTCCAATTGCAATCCAAATTTAATTACTTACCCAGTGCCAGGAAACGACGATTCTCCAGTTGCTATAGAATTATACTGCAGATTATTTAAGGCGGCTATTCTTCGAGGCAAAGAGGAGCGAAAGAAATTTTTACAAGAGAATGTGTAGAATACTTGGAATAATTTATATCTAAGTTATGGTTAGTATAATAAAACATTAATTGCAAATAGAATATTTTATTTTTAACTTTATCAAAATATCACATTGGTTAGTGGTCCCTTTTCTTTCAACATTTAGCTGAACAAGTTTGATGTTTCTTATTCATCATATTAACAAATATTAAAACTAATGATATGGTATAAAATTCCAACTGGTATTATAAAGTAAACATAACAATCTTATTAATATAGTTGGTATATATTTAATATGATTTTATAGTGTATAGATTTAAAGATTTCTTATTTCCATAGTTAAAAGTTTATTCCGTAAAAAAATATTTCCACAGTCCATCTAGTTAATTAGAGAATATAAATATAATCATGCATAATTTATTTTCAAGTAACCTATACAACAAAAGTTAGCAGTGCTTGTTGAAGTCCTGGTGTTCGGGTGAAATAAAATAGTGGACTGTATTTAACAATAGGCTGGTCATGTTGAAGTCCTGGTGTAAATGGCCGCCGCCGGTTGACGATCGTCCAGGTGCTCAATTCCACTATTTTGGAACAATTGTCATACCGGCACGATACCGTTGCAATTGAAGTCAAATATCCGTAGTCTGCTATATGCCGTCATAACAGTCTTTCAATGGTAATAGAATTGTCGATCTCTTTTATCTATGCATTGAATTTTCGGTCTCTTTTATCTATGGATTGTGTTAGAATGGTATGTATGTGTTGCCGTTTTTAAAAAATGCGTTAGTTGAAGTGATTTTCGAAAAACTACTAATAAATTTAAACATTTAATCATGCTAGACTTCGTTTAGATATATTTGTACATACTATTTATTAGTGTAAAAAGCAATGTGAAGTTTAGGAGATTAGTAAATTGCAATAAATTACAAAGAACAATTTCTAATATTTCTATCTATCTATTTTTTATTTATGGCAATCTGTCGACACAGGACAATTTAAAAATATTACTGTCAAATTCAAAATAGCAGACTACCGAAACATTTCAGTCATTGAATTGCAATTGTGAAGCAGTTGTGTACGAGACTAGCAATTTATGTCACTTTGACAATTGTAAGACAATGATGAAGTCGTTATGACGACACATTAATAGTAGACTACCAAAAACTTTACTATTGCACCATAATGGTACAATAATGGTATGGTACAGTTGTGACACCGTTGAAATACCCGACTCAGGGCCCAGCTATCGCGCCGCGCCCGCACCCCTCAAACTCAGGTGCTCAAGTCCACTATTTTGGAACAATTGTCATACCGGCACAATACCGGCACGATACCGTTGCAATTGAAGTCAAATATCCGTAGTCTGCTATATGCCGTCATAACGGTCTTTCAATGGTAATAGAATTGTCGATCTCTTTTATCTATGCATTGAATTTTCGGTCTCTTTTATCTATGGATTGTGTTAGAATGGTATGTATGTGTTGCCGTTTTTAAAAAATGCGTTAGTTGAAGTGATTTTCGAAAAACTACTAATAAATTTAAACATTTAATCATGCTAGACTTCGTTTAAATATATTTGTACATACTATTTATTAGTATAAAAAGCAATGTGAAGTTTAGGAGATTAGTAAATTGCAATAAATTACAAAAAACAATTTCTAATATTTCTATCTATCTATTTTTTATTTATGGCAATCTGTCGACACAGGACAATTTAAAAATATTACTGTCAAATTCAAAATAGCAGACTACCGAAACATTTCAGTCATTGAATTGCAATTGTGAAGCAGTTGTGTACGAGACTAGCAATTTATGTCACTTTGACAATTGTAAGACAATGATGAAGTCGTTATGACGACACATTATTAGTAGACTACCAAAAACTTTACTATTGCACCATAATGGTACAATAATGGTACCGTTGTGACACCGTTGAAATACCCGACTCAGGGCCCAGGCGTCGCGCGCTTATGTATTATGTCGTTGTAGATGCTACAACAGTGCTTATTTCGCTAATACCTATTGCAAAAGACTGCTTTGTTTTTCAACATACATAAAAAAATATATTGTGTTTTGATATAATATATTTTTAAAATCACTTCTGTAGATAGACATAAATACCAATAAAAACATTAAGTTTGTCAGACTTATATTCTAAAGAAGTTTTTGAACATTTTAAGGCCAGTGTCTTTCCAATGCCAATGTCCATTAATAACATTTATAGTACGTACAATGTATGAAAGTCTAAAATTTGTAGCAGGCATGTATGTTGTCCATGCATACGTGTGACAAACATTCAATTACAGCTGGATCACCATTATGTGCTATTTTTATTTATCTCGCAAATAGCGCCACTTCTCAGTTCGAATGTTACTAAACTTTGATTAGATGGTGACCATCTCTGTACATGTACCTAACACTTGTGGTACACAATCGCTGTAATGCGTCGCTTGCACATCGCATGCAGCCATGGGTTTGCGCCTTAAGTTCGGGGCCTCGTGCATGTTTTGGGCGTATTTTGTGTGTTTAATAATGTTAGGCTAGGTATTTTTAGTTGTAGCTTATAGTAGATATAATATATTTAACCAAGTAAAACTTTTCTCATCATATGAGGATGTGGATTACTATCAACTTCTCTGCTCTCCCAGCTCCCAGTGATACATTTTGAGCTACACAAGTATTGCAACAACGGTATTCTGTATTTACCGCAGAAGTCCACGAATTTTATATGCTCAACGCGATTGTCGAAGAAGACACCTGAAAATAATGTACTAACATAAACAACATGAATAAATATTTTCCTTCATAGGTTTTAGCCATCTTAGGTAGTAAGTAGTACACTGTTATAAAATGTAATACTATTTAGATTTACGTTTGCCATTGCATTCATTTTTGCTCAATATTCAGTTCATAGTACAAAACATGAAGTGTGATACCTTAGAGCATTCAGTTTTTTGGCTAAAACCTTACTGTGAGATACAAAAAGCGCAAACACGCGCAGTAGTAAAAATTCCTCATATCAAAAAAACTTAGTTTTTATAGGAAAATTGTTTCCTAAAATTTCTAATAGGTATTTAATTGGTAAAGCCAATCTTTGATGTATATCGCGAATTTTAGTCATATCAAAATTAAGAACTTGATTGCTGATTGACACACGCTGTAGTGGGTACGTCAACGAATCCGTCTAGATAAGTTATCTGTAAAATATTATGTTTTAGAACATAGATATGCCTGCGACTTCTTCCTACTAACAGATCATTTTCTACTGTAGTTAGTTGCATTTGGAACTGTTTGGATGTTGGTACAAAACTTATAAAATTGCTGCAGCTTTGATAAAATCATACTCCTATTCTTCCAAAATATTTAACGGGTATCGCATAGTGTTCGAGAATATGACGTTATAGTCCTTATAGTCTCATCGGCGAGTCCCCAATTAGAAGTTGTTGTACAAACGCTTTTTCATTGGCAATCCAAAACCTTGTGTGGTGTGGAGGTGATCGAAATTATCGCTTAAACCTATATGAATATCGTGGTCAACGTTTTTTAGAATGATCTATTCGTTTGTACTCGTACCATTAGTGTCCATAACCTATGTTATATTCACAGAATATAGAATAATTCTGTGGTTATATTGTAATTCTCTCCACTATCTGTGAGATGTTGGCAAAGAGCGTTCGTTAACACTAGTTGGTTAAAGTAAATTTAACGAATAGTTGTTTTAAATCGAACATAGAACATAGGCAAACAGATCTACATATTATTAATAAATTATTTGAATAATGTTTGTTTACTGTCCAGATCTCTAGACATTGTATCGAAATGAGATCAAACACTATCGAAATAAAGGGTGATGCAATTTCTAGGAGATATCTTCAATGTACAGACACAATTCTGATAATGTTTTATAACAGTATAGATAAAAAGATAAAAGGCTCTTTATGTTGTGATGTGTCGGTGGTTTATCAGGAATTGGGACCTATCATTGATAACATGTATTGTGTGCTAGCATGTTCATGTTCTCTATCTGCTTAAATGATTAATGACTTGAATTTTATGAATTTAAGCTTCATTTACATTTGCAATAATTAAGTAGAGATAGCTATAATATTTATTAAGAAAATAACTTCGGATCTTAGACTAAGAAACAAAATATTCTATTCTTCATATTTATTCTCTCAGAAGATTAATACTCTAAGCATGTCATGCTAAAAGTCGGTACCGTCTACATTCAGGAACTCTATTAGCGTAAATTTTTAGAAGCTACCCTAATATTAAAACCTGAAAGCTTTCTGAAATAAGATGTCTAATTTAAAGACATGTCTACTATAATAAGAAGATTTCTCTTGTGTGTAAAAAAAAAATTGAGTAATTTTCAATGCGCAATTAACTATATAATTAATAATAGGTAACTATGGAAAATATTAATTACATAAATTTTCGTCTACATAAAATTACGTTAAGATATAGTACGGACCTTTTGCTATTATTTAAAATAACATGATAATTATAATGAGTTAAGATCCTCTGTGTAAATATACGACGTGTATGTATGTCAACAGGAAAATTGCATTGAAAGTGATCAGATAACTATTAGGTACGTGTATTTATTTTTAATCAGGGCTCATTAATTATTAACTATTTACATTTATAATAAACGTAGTAATTATATATTAATATTTTGCGATTGACTCGCTATGCTTTTACTAAATAAACTAAATTATAATGGAAAAATGATAACCATAAGCGGGACTTGAACCCGCGACCTCGGAATGCCGTTCCGTCGCTCTCCCATCTGAGCTATTATGGTCCACGCAAATGTTTACCAAATTGACTTGAACCCGCGACCGGTCGCGGGTTCAAGTCCCGCTTATGGTTATCATTTTTCCATTATAATTTAGTTTATTTAGTAAAAGCATAGCGAGTCAATCGCAAAATATTAATATATTAATGTAGAAATACATGTACAGCCATTACTTCGGTCCAATTGTGTTCTGTAAAGAACGCTAACTGATCGATTGATGGAGTTGGTGCAAAACCGCTCAATAATAATAATAATAAGCCTCCCAAAATCAACCATACGTCCGAGTCGAACACCAGACTCACGTGGGGGGCGGACACGCGATATTCTATGTTACTGGCGCGGCCAACATGGCTCTGTCATGTAAAGTACACTAGGTACTTTATATGGGATAGGTAGTAGGCGGGGGTAGTCAGTAGGGAGAGATAGTTTGTATAGGTGGTAGTTGGGATATGGGGGGATAATTAGAAGGGGGGATAGTTAGTAGTTAAGATAGATATAAGATATTTAGTAAGTAAGACAACCCAAGCTAAGGTGAAGCATATGCCGAGAGCTGCGTGGCTAAGGGGGTGCTTAGTCGAGAATATCTACTCTGAATACCGGGGGAACTTCAGTTTTAATTACCCTTGCCGTGGTGAACGCAGAGCTCTGCCACGGTCGACTTTAATGTCTCTAGCTTCTCGTGGGAAAAAAATGGAGTATCATACAAATAAATACAATCTCAGGTCAAAGACCCAGGGTCGTCAAATAACATCGAAAACATCTACAGCAAAAGCTGTTAATCATTCTCATCAATCAAACAAATCATCCACGACATCATCTAGTCGCTCATTATTTCCATCTATATCATCAAAATCACCATCATACTGCTCATCTTTAGTGTCTAGTAATATAGAATATTTAACTACGAATACATTACAGCAGGTGAATGTTGTACAAGAGACAAATTCTGTCAATGAACTTGTACCCATTGCCAGCTCTACGAATAAACGTAGGAAATGGACATCTGACATGAACGAATTCATCCTACGCACATATTTATTTTTAACTAATCTAGAAACCGATACAAACGCATACCTGCCACCATTACATACACAATTCCTTGAAAAATATCCCTCTATGGATGTTAGCCGGCAAAGAGTAGGTGATCAGCGTAGGGCAATAATGAGGAAGAAATTATTACCCCAACAAACAATAGATAGCATTTACGAAGAAGTCGAAATTGAATTAGGAAATATACAAAGGGATATAACACAACATAACACACAACATGATATACAACATAATACACCACATACACAACATAATACACAATATAGCTTAATGACACAATCTGAACAACGAATGAGGTGGACATCAGAACTAAACGAAGCCATAATGAAATCATATTTTAAGATAACAGAACTGGAGACCAATAAAACTGCTTACAGAAAACAATTGCATCAAGAATTCATCACATTATTTCCTAACTTAGCACATATTACAGAGCAAAGGGTATCAGACCAACGAAGATTAATAATAAATAATAAATATATAACGCAAGAAAGACTGGATGAAATAAGAAAAGAAGTATCAGAAAACTTGCAAATAAATTTAAATAATTCCGAAATAAATAACAATGCAATTAGAGCTCAACCAAACAATGAAGAATTAGAGTCTCAAAGAGATATAGAATTTTTATCTAGCTTTCAACTAGGAGCAAACCAAACTGTTAACACAGACACAGTTAATGCAGATACACAAAGACGCAGCGATATAGAAGACACGTTTGAACAGGCACTACTATATTACAGTAATACAGATCCCACAAAACGAAGCTACATACCAAGACAAAAAGCATCCAAAAATCTCACCAAAATAGTAGACTACATAAACATACACGTACTGCCAAAACATATCAACGGAGACACACCCTTCACAACATTTCAAACTGTAATATATTGTGCTGCCTGGACGACTGCAAAGGTTAATGGGTCTAAACTTTCGATTTTATCATCATCTGAAACACCGCGACAATTCCGTAGAGGTACACCAAGGTGGAAGATTAGACTAGAGAGAAAAAGAGAGGACTTAAGAGCCAAGATTGGAAGATTATCACAATATATTAACGGCAATAGAAGTAGCAGACTTGTTAAAGAAGTAAGAAAAATATTGAATCAATATAAGATACACACGATACACGAGGAACAAAACACTAAACTTACACAATTTATGGACACACTAAAACAGAAACTTACAGTTGTTAGAAGTAGGCTAGATAGATACACAGATTGCACACTACGAAAATCACAAAACAGTCTGTTTGTCAAAAACGAAAGGCAGTTTTATAGATCAATACAGAAAACTACAATAAACCATACAGCACCCAATAGTAGAGCAACTATTTCAGAACCACTACCATGTAATTTTTATAAATTTTGGGCGGATATATGGCAAAATCCAATACACCATAACAACGATGCGCAATGGGTCAAAGCTGAAAAGAAAGCGTTAACAATGTGGAACAAATGCATTTTGAATATTTAGGGATAGATATATTTCAGGAAGTCTTGCAGAAACTACATAACTGGAAGTCGCCAGGGTCAGACAATATACATAACTACTGGTATAAGAAATTTACTTACATACACCCACATCTACATAATCACATCAATAGCTTTATTGCCGATCCTACTACCATACCAGAATATATAATAGAAGGAAGAACATATTTGTTACCTAAAGATAATGATGACTTAACCAACCCAGCCAAGTATAGGCCAATAGCCTGTCTGCAAACTATATATAAAATAATATCTTCATGTCTGACTAATATAATATATAAACATATAGAAATTAATAATATTTTAACTGAACATCAGAAAGGATGTCGTAAATATAGTCAGGGTTGCAAGGAGCAATTATTAATTGACTCTGTAATTCATAAGCATGCTCAACATCACAAACAAGATCTTTGTACCATGTATATTGACTATAAGAAAGCTTATGACTCCGTACCACACTCGTGGTTACTTGAGATATTAAATATATACAAAATCCATCCAAATATAATCAATTTCTTAAAAACTGCAATGAGTCATTGGTCCACAACATTAAATGTTTCTACAGATACAGGTACAGTTAACACAGAGCCGATTAAAATTCAAAAAGGGCTATTTCAAGGAGATGCTCTCAGTCCCTTGTGGTTTTGCCTAGCTTTAAATCCCTTATCACGGCAACTTAATTCCTCATCATCCGGATATATTTTAACGCGTAGTAATACAACAACAGACAGACTAACTGATACATTAGATTTTAAGATAAACCATTTGTTATATATGGATGACATAAAATTGTATGCATCCACTCCAAATGACTTAGATATACTTGCTAATACTACTGAACAGATTTCAATAGACATAGGTATGGATTTCGGAATAGACAAATGCAAAATAAATTCATATAAAGAAGGCGTGATTCAAGAGCACTCATACGAGTTACAAACAGGTGAAACTATACATTCTCTCCACAGTAACGAAGTATATAAATATCTTGGTTATATACAAGCTAAATTAATTCATCACAAGCAAATAAAATCTAATTTAACAACACAATTTAAGCAAAGACTAAATGCTATTTTAAATACACAGCTAAATTCACGTAATACTGTTAAAGCTATTAATACATATGCAATACCTATTCTCACATACTCTTTCGGTGTCATAAATTGGACAAAAAGTGAATTACAAACCTTACAACGCGTTATAAATACTACCATGACTAAATTTAGAAAGCATCATCCACGGTCATGTTTTCAGAGACTGACACTGCCAAGAAAGGATGGAGGAAGGGGAGTTATAGACATAATCAATCTACACAATAAACTAATAAAGACTTTAAGAATATATTTTCACTCTAAATCAGTTACATCTCAACTCCATAGCGCAATTGTAGTAAGTGATAATAAGTATACACCATTAAATCTAGTTGACAAGAATAATCAGAAAAACGAGAAACAGAAAAGCGTACAAGTTAAAATAGCTGAATGGAACCAAAAGAGTCTCCACGGAAGACATCTAAAGGACCTAAGCCAACAAAATGTCGACAAGATAGCGTCGAACAAATGGCTTAGCAATGGAGACCTATTTCCTGAAACCGAGGGATTCATTATGGCCATCCAGGACCAAGTTGTTGAAACTCGTAACTATAGAAAGCACATTATGAAGATTCCTTTGACCATAGACATTTGTAGAAGATGTAACAGCGCAACTGAAACCATACAACACATCACAGGTGCTTGTAAAACTATTGCCCAGACAGACTACAAACATAGACACGATCAAATAGCCAATATCATTCATCAAAAGTTAGCAATTAAGTACAACCTAATTAGCAGCCCCTGGATACCATACTATAAATATACACCCGAACCCGTACTAGATAATCACACCCACAAACTTTACTTCGACCGAGCAATTCTAACTGATAGAACTATTCACTACAATAGACCAGACATTACTCTCTTAGATAAAGTAACTAAAAGCGCCTTACTCATAGACATAGCTGTGCCTAATTCACATAATTTGCAAAATACAATATCTGAAAAACTCTCAAAATACACAGACCTAAAAATCGAAATAGCACGTATGTGGAACTTACGCAACGTCACTATAATACCTATTGTTATATCGACCACAGGAATCATTCCCACTCAACTTCATCAATCAATAAGTACTCTAGACCTTCCACCGAATATATACCAAACCTTACAGAAAGCAGCTATTTTAAATACATGTAGAATAGTTAGAAAATTCTTGCAGTCGGAATATGACTCACACACAAACACAAATCCTACGACTAACAATATAACTACAAACCAACAAATCACACAGACAACTATATAGTCTTATTCTTGGTTAACACTTGGCTTCGGCCCGTGTTCTCCTTAAAAACCGGCAAAAGCCGAGATACAAAAAGTATATAAAAACATAATAATAATAATAATAATATTTTGGACATTTCACACAACGTCCTCTGGTCCCAAAGTAAGCTATATTTCTATGCTTGTGTTATGGGTACCAGATACGGATATACTACATATACTATTTTTCTTTTGTAAATACATACTTATAATACATAGAAAACACCCAGACGCAGTACAAACATTTGTATGACAAGTATAAACATCACACAAATGATTGTCCTGACCGGGAATCGAACCCGAGACCTAGTGATCGGCAGTCCGTTATATAAACCGCTAGACCACGAGGCCCGTCAAATAGATGGCGTTGTACGAAAAAACATCGCACGATGTTAAAACTCGCATTGAGATGATTGTAGTGGAAAATTTGGTAAACATTTGCGTGGACCATAATAGCTCAGATGGGAGAGCGACGGAACGGCATTCCGAGGTCGCGGGTTTAAGTCCCGCTTATGGTTATCATTTTTCCATTATAATTTAGTTTATTTAGTAAAAACGTAGTAATGTTAGGATAACAGGAAAAAGTATAATTTTAACCCAATAAAGCGCGTTAGTAGTAGAACTCAATTATTATCAGTCTTACTGTAGGTAAAACAGCAACTTAATATTTTGATGACTTGTTCAGGCTTATCATTTCGCCTTCAAGATGAATGAAGAGCCGGGTAGTGCAATCACTTTCTTGGTTATCGGGCGGCATCAAACATAAAGGCGTCGCTAGCATAATATCTCCTCAGAATTAATATAAATAAGTTCGCAATAGTCTTTTCCAATGTAAATATGATTGTATTCGTGTATTATATCTTTAGAGTTATCAAAAGTCTTCTAGATTGCAATGTATAAATAATTCCAAAAATAATGCTGATAAAATTATCGATAGGTGCTTACTATCACCAAAGACTACAATGTATGCATAGGATTTGCTATCATAGATATGGTATTATGATATATGTGTGGTTATTAGACTGGATTAGGCAAAGGTAGATAGATACCTTTGCTTGTCTGAGTAGCCTCCATATACAACACCCATTGTTAACGCATAATTCCTCAGGAAACACAATTGTAATAGGTATATTCACTATCATCGGGTCAAGCTATTTGAACTATGTCCTCATAAGGATGGCCTACTTGACTACTCCAACCTACGCGAGTGCAAATGTAGATGATGAAAATGGAGACTGCTGAAATGCTTATTATGGAATCCTCCGAAAAAACGGGGGATGGTGACACTTTTTACTCTTAATTCAGACTTTACACCACGTATATACTTACCGATTCAGTGAAAATTTGTCACATACCTTACACCCTTAGACTATGTTTAAAATTAATATATAGTAGAGTAACATCAGTATTTACCTTTACATTTAGGATTGACGCAGCACTGAGCTGCTCCTAAATATTTCATTAAAGTCATAGGAATGTCACCATTACGGATAGGTATTTCATGAAGCTTAATAGTGCGCCCAGCTAGCTCAAGTAACGAAGTCGGTTGGAGAGACATGTCTCTGACGAACCGCACCACGAGCGGATTGTCTCGAAGGCTCAGCTGTAAGAAAGAAGAAAATCGTTTTATTTTTAAACTATCCTACGACGAATTCAAATATGTATTTATTACAGCATTGATCAGAGTTTTACACAGGTTTAGAATTTTAAAATTTCTCGCTATTTTATATACGCTATAATCCTGCATAAACTTTTCGACGGAATGATATTGTCGTTCGTTCTGTTTTGTAAATGTTTTTAGTAATTAGACGACTACAGGTCAGTGAAATTTAACTAGCTAGATTCATACGATTATAAACAATGTAATATAAACGTGTTAAGCATTAAACAAACTAAATTATAATGGAAAAAATGATAACCATAAGCGGGACTTGAACCCGCGACCTCGGAATGTCGTTCCGTCGCTCTCCCAACTGAGCTATTATGGTCCACGCAAATGTTTACCAAATTTTCCACTACAATCATCTCAATGCGAGTTTTAACATCGTGCGATGTTTTTTTTTATCGTACAACGCCATCTATTGAGCGGTTTGCATAATAGCTCAGTTGGGAGAGCGACGGAACGGCATTCCGAGGTCGCGGGTTCAAGTCCCGCTTATGGTTATCATTTTTTCCATTATAATTTAGTTTGTTTAAAAAAAGCATAGCGAGTCAATCGCAAAATATTAATAAATTAGTGTTAAGCATTAATTATTTTATGAAAGTAGGCGAAGACTGTTTAAATTATCATTAGGTACATTTAAATTAGGCCAGCGATATTTTTATTTATTTATTATCACAATACAGCTATTATTACAGGTTAGCCCTAATGCAATAGTGTAGCCAAATACATTTGTTACATATATTAATTAAATTTAAGCAATATTTATAAATATAACTACCACTATACTGTACTGACATATATTGTACACTATACTGTATTGACGGGCTTCGTGGTGGAGTGGTTTATGTAATGGACTGCCGATCACGAGGTCGCGGGTTCGATTCCCGCTTGGGACAATCATTTGTGTGATATCCATAAATGTCATACAAATGTTTGTACTGCGTCTGGGTGTTTTCTATGTATTCTAAGTATGTATTTACAAAAGAAAAGTAGTATATGTAGTCTATCCGTATCTGGTACCCATAGTACAAGCATAGAAATATAGCTTACTTTGGGACCAGAGGACGTTGTGTGAAATGTCCTGAATATATATTTATTTATTTACTATATTATCTATCCTAAATGTCAATTTAAAAAGGCATTCATTTGAAATTAACATTGAAGACTAGCACTATATCTTTGATTAATAACGAACTATAAGATAATTTAATATTATGGCATAAAGGACATTTCGTCATAAGGATTAGGGAGAGAACCATGTTTATGATAGTGTCTGGAAAATTAAAGAATAAAAGGGAGTTTTAGATTCAGTAGTAGATTTATAGGTAGTTTTTACTTCTAGAATGGCAGTCGACGGTATCTTATCAATATTTTAACAGCTTTTAAATAGTTTGGTTTTAATAACAGTTACATGAAAATTGCAGCACGTAGTAGATTTATGCTCACCTCTGTTAAACATTTTAATTTGATTATTTGAGTTGGAAGAGTTTTTAGTCTGTTCTTGTGGATTAGTAAAGATCGTAATTGTTTTAAATTGGCAATGCTTGCTGGCAGTTGTTCTATTAGATTGTCGCTCAAGACTAGTGCTTGGAGACCAGTTAATCGACCCACGGAGTCCGGAACTTCAAGTATTTGGTTTCCTCCTAGAGACAAAATCTGCAAACTGTGAACAATAAAATAAATTCAAATGTTATCTTTGTAGACAGTTAACATTAACTTATTTATTTGGAACGTCAAAGCATTCTTATCTACTTAGTAGATTATTCAGGCTTTGCGCACGGCGAAATCTACATATATTTTTTATTGCTACTTAATGACATGTATGTATTGATGTGTATCCTAAACGGTATAACAAATCACAAATTGGCATCACTTTCTAGGAATAGGGTTATCCTTTGCCACGTTTCCTAACTACCTACGTATATCTTTACAATGACCTACTCGAAGTAGCATTACGTACAACTGGGTTTACATAACATGTTATATGGTAGTTAGACCCATTGACATCTACTGAAAATAAGAAACCGTGTCATTGTCCTGCTTGTAGAACTAGAGTGATATAAATATTATGTATTTGTAATAAAACGTTTAAGGTTAAGTTCACAAGCATTCGGCCAGGATAATATGTCGCTAGTGGCAATGTAAAGAGTCTAAAGTGTGGCCTCATTGTTCCTTCGTGTTCCAGACGCTGCTGTTTATATAGCATATTCAATTCTGTACTATCTACAATAGTAATAACTTATAAGAAGACTAGCTGACCCGGCAAACGTTGTTTTGCCATACAAACGTCAGGGGTGGATAACCCTTATCACTTAAGGGTATGAAAAATAGATAGTAGCCTATTCTCAGACCTACTGAATATGCACAAAAAATTTCATAAGAATCGGTCAAGCAGTTTCGGAGGAGTATGGGAACGAACATTGTTTGACGAGAATTTTATACGTGAGAATTTTATATATTAGATGTACGTAACAACTAGCTAAATAAGTATTGATCACTGTACATTAGGTAGTTATTTAATTAAGCTAGTTATAAAACAATTGTTTTGATGACCCTATTTCTAGTCAAGCTCTTGAACTGAGTAGTGTCAATAGTGTAGTACTAGGCTGGGTAACTACTTGATGCATAAGTTTGATTTTTTAATTGGAATAGGTACTTTAACGTAGTGATATTTAAGTTTGTAAACTCTATACTTAAACTAAACCGCAACAGCTAGTTTGTAGCTTAGCTTTTTGTAGCTTGCTTAGCGGTATGCGTGGAATTTATAAATCAAACCTTAACATATTACAGAAAAAAAAATCCTCTTGAACCACTCTATCTATTAAAAAAACCTGCATCCGAATCCGTTGCGTAGTTTTGAAGATATAAGCTCACATAGGGACATACACACAAATATAATGACTTTCTTTTATAAGGA
Source organism: Orgyia antiqua (assembly GCA_916999025.1). NCBI lineage: Eukaryota > Metazoa > Arthropoda > Insecta > Lepidoptera > Erebidae > Orgyia > Orgyia antiqua. Next base: position 8,015,852 of record OU779869.1, read on the forward strand.
AGTTTTAGAAAAATCTTTAGTAGATAAGCATAGTTAAGCTTCGGTAAAGCTAATAAAAGGCGACTAGTAACTATTTATCTAATGAAGAAATAGTAGCTTGGTGGTATAAAGATGTTTTCGATATATCTTGATTTCTTGATCAATCATCTTAACAAATGCCTATTTATACTTATCAATGAGCAACTGTTTTCGCGTAGACGTGACCAAAAGCACAGACCTCGTAAATTAATTATATAAATTATTTTTACATACAAAACATATTGTATTTAGAACTCTGCTATTGGAGTATATATTTATTTATTTTTTAAAAACTTAGAGCTATCTTCACAGGGTACATCCTAATACGATAGTGTCGCGACTTTTTTAATATTATTTTGCAACTATCTTTTTACTCTATGTAGAGTCTCTTTTACATAAATAAGACCTAATAAGGTATTTCTAAAATCAAAATAACTAATACTCTTTGCATGACTCAGCTATCTTGTACGGTAATAATAAAAACAAGACACATTTTAATAAACCTACTCAATGTTCGTAGTATCGATGCTAGGTTGGGGCGTAAACCATTGTTTCACATGGTGAAAAGAACAAACTATCATATGTAAAGAATTTATATATATAAATTCTTTCATACATTAAATTATTAAATATTATTAAATCATAACTGTCGGGTTATACATATATCGGTCTTAAACGCGGTGTATGTTTGCTGGTGGTTTGCTGTAAGATTGGTAGTTAAAAGCAAAGCCCTGGAACCTTAAAACAAATGCTGATAAAACTTTAATATCTGCAGACTTATTGTCAAGTAGGTATAATATCTTCAACGAGATTGTCTCCTGTTCTAAACGAGATATGAGTATTTTCAAAACGACTGACATTTAACCTACGCTAAAAATATTTTACCATTTGATAAGAAAAATATTTTTATCAAAATAATGGATAGAGACCTTGTTTAAAACAAGTTCTCTTATAATTATGTAGTCAGTCCTGTTTTTACCACTGACTGGTTATATAAACAGTTCTGTTTTTCTTATTGTATGGGCAATCTCAGAAAGTTCCTATTGTCCTCAAGATCAATAATGGCTGTAAGTTTGTTAGCTCACCCAATATAAATAAAAATTGGTCAAGTGAGAGTGGGACTCGCGCACGAAGGGTTCCGTACCATTAACTATGCAACATAAGGCAACGTTATTAGTATCGAGCAAGAAACGGTAAAAAAAATCAGTTTTTTGTATGGGAGCCCCCCTTAAATATTTATTTTATTTTATTTTTAGTATTTGTTGTTATAGCGGCAATATAAATACATCATCTGTTAAAATTTCAACTGTCTAGCTATCACCGTTCTTGAGATACAGCCTGGTGACAGACGGACGGACGGACAGCGAAGTCTCAGTAATAGGGTTTCCGTTTTTACCCTTTGGGTACGGAACCCTAAAAAATGATGTTTCCAAATATGTATTAAAGGAAAGATAATCAATGAGAAGTATTACAACTTAAGACTATGAAAGAAACAGTAATATCTCGCCCACCCCAAATCATATGTGTAGAATTTGACTCAAAAGAGGGTGTGATTAAAAGTTATCACCTACATGTAGTTGACCTCGGCCGTATGAGTCAATATCGCCGATAGATCTATATTTGTTCACTTTCTGTCACGAGGTCCGGATACCCATGACTTGCACGCGTTATAGAAAATGAACTCTCTGCAGTGAAAGTTTGATTATCTAAACAATCCTCTAAGTATTTGTATAGCGGAGAACTTCATATCTCTTATTACGAGAAATAAAGGACAAATATGAAAGTTTTCACGCCTATAGTTTATGTGGTGGAGTACACTATGTCGGATGTAGTTTATTATTTTACTTCCAAATTAACGCAACAAACAAAGGAACCAATTCAACTTTAAGAAAGGGGTGTATCGATGAATCCAACGCGGCTGAGCAACGTTGGATAAGAGTACCTAACATACTCTTTACACAATGAAAATAAAGGTTCCCGCCACGCCTCTCTGTGCGCGATAGACTAAAAAACCTGTCAAGAGCGAGGTAAACTCGCACACTTAGGGTTTCGTACCTACTAGACATATAAACATAAGTAACTGCCTTCAAATAATCATTTAATTAAACTCAAAACAACTCACCAACTTAATTTTGTAGTTGAAATATAGGGAATCGCCTACATTTCAGCTACTTCATAAGTTGGTATTAGTATAAACAATTTTTTACTTGTGATGTGATGACAAATTTTTGGATTTTTCCCTAAATCAGCACTATATAGACTTGATCTATGCCACATTTCAAGGCTCTAGGGCAACGGGAAGTAACCTGTGAATTTTGATTCCCTAGCGTAAGTCGAAAAATTCTTAAAAATGTCGTAATTCGGTTATATATTTTAAATGCGTAGAGGTGAAAGGTTGACTGTATTTTTTGCAGCAAGGGACCGCATAGATCTACATATCGTATGAGTTTCAAGTTGATACCTTCAGCCGTTGCTGAGTAAAAAAAGTTTGACAGACGGACAGACAGACACCGGAGTGATCCTATAAGGGTTTGTACGAAACCCTAAAAACAATAATCGAGTAGTTTCTAAGTAATGTTGCGCGGTGACCTATCCTCTTAGAATTTTGACTCAACTTACAACGTAAGACGTAACTTGCTTTAGCTCTACATGAGTGACGTTTCCGTTAAAAGCTCCCAGGTATCAACCTGGAAAACTCATTTTCCAAGCATCTTCAGCAATTATCAATATTATGTTCATTAGCAGTGGCGCTGCTTATCATAGAAAATCCGGTTTGATCCTAAACATGCCTTAAAAATCTCATTCAATCTCTCATCATTTATTTATTTTCGGAAATCATTTCTGAATCAGTTTATTGAAACCGAACAGACAGACGCAACGGTCTTTGTTTTAGTTTTACGATGTTTACCTAATATAATGATGACTGACTATAATGCGAATACATTATTGCCTTTTGAAGTCTAGCCTGTCTAACAGCGCAGTTAGTGATGTAGACGTAGGTAGATAAATACATATTTATAATCCTACTAGCTGTTGCCCGCGACTCCGTCCGCGTGGTATGTGCCAAATTTCATCAAAATCGGTTGAGAGGTTTAAGCGGGAAAGCGTAACAGACAGACAGAGTTACTTTCGCATTTATAATATTAGTAGGGATTACATACACGTGAACAGATACCTACCCAACCATATCATCTTTCCATCTTTGAAAGTAGATCGTAACTGACTGACTAACTTATCAATACGTAGCGGAAACTACGGGGTAGAATACTAGGCTAGAATTTGCATCCTTTCATACGACGGCGACGTCTTGTCGTAATTGTTAAGAAATTCAGTGTTTGCTTGTGTAGGGAGACAAAGATATGAAACTTGTGGGCAAGGGCTAGTATGCACCACTTAGTATGTGCATAAAAGAAGAAACTGAGTCTGATCGAGTAAGAGTTTAACGCACAGCCGAATTTAGTTTATCTAGAAACACGTACGTTTGTAAGCTGGTTTCTTTTTTTCCTGTAGAAGACTACCAGGGTGATATATGTATGAAAGAATCATTATTAACAAAATACGAAATAACTGATTATGCGGACGAAGTCATCCGTACAGGCTAATATATTATATGTACATAATGTGTCGTCTGTTCATCATTTAATGGCATGATACAGCAACTATACTAAGAAGCTATAACTAACTAATATAACGTACTTGTGTGAATAGAATGATAACAAAATCTTATCAATTTCGCAATGATGTGCAAAAAATAATCATGTAAACTAGTCTAGAATATGTTGCCTCCCATGAGAGTCTTAAAATTTAAATATGAATACTGTCATTGTAGGAAATTTTTCATTTCAATTTATGTGATTAAGACGAAGAGGTTTATAAATAGTGTGTAGGATACAGTGCCTACAATCTATAGAACTGAATTTACAAAGCAAAAATCTAAGTAGCTTTGATCTTCCATATCGTTGATTTTTAGGGTTCCGTACCCAAAGGGTAAAAACGGGACCCTATTACTGAGACTTCGCTGTCCGTCCGTCCGTCCGTCCGTCCGTCCGTCCGTCCGTCCGTCCGTCCGTCCGTCCGTCCGTCCGTCCGTCCGTCTGTCACCAGGCTGTATCTCAAGAACGGTGATAGCTAGAGAGTTGAAATTTTCACAGATGATGTATTTCTATTGCCGCTATAACAACAAATACTAAAAATAAAATAAAATAAATATTTAAGGGGGGCTCCCATACAACAAACATGATTTTTAGGGTTCCATACCCAGTATCTCAAGAACGGTGATAGCTAGACAGTTGAAATTTTCACAGATGATGTATTTCTATTGCCGCTATAACAACAAATACTAAAAATAAAATAAAATAAATATTTAAGGGGGGCTCCCATACAACAAACATGATTTTTAGGGTTCCGTACGCAGTATCTCAAGAACGGTGATAGCTAGACAGTTGAAATTTTCACAGATGATGTATTTCTATTGCCGCTATAACAACAAATACTAAAAATAAAATAAAATAAATATTTAAGGGGGGCTCCCATACAACAAACATGATTTTTTTACCGTTTCTTGCTCGATACTAATAACGTTGCCTTATGTTGCATAGATAATGGTACGGAACCCTTCGTGCGCGAGTCCGACTCGCACTTGACCAATTATTGTAACTTGTTCAAAATACGTAACACATATTATGTATTCTCGACATTGACCTTCGCTTTATTGATTAGCCAGTGTCAATATTTAATCATTACTACAGACTTAAGACAAATGCGTATTAATTAACTAGGTTAGCCGTTAAACATATTATAGCTATATTATTTAGATTATGCTCAACATTGTATTTAGTTAAGTTATTCATACGTTTTATCGGAAAGTAATGTAATGTATATTGATAGACTTACTTATTTAGCTTCCACACGTCCTTTGGTATATTGACTATGTTGTTACCACCTAAATACAGATACTTTAGGGAATTCACCTCTAACACTTGTTCTGGAAATACATTCAATTGATTGCCGCTTAAATTGAGCTCACGCAGTGAACTCTTAGTACTAAAAAACGATTTGGGAAGTGATTCATTTGTAAGTTGATTATGTTTCGCTATAAGTGACGTTAGCTGGCAATGTTTGAAGATGTCGGGCAGAATTGTCAGCCTATTGTTACTAACATCCAAAATCTTCAAGTTACAAAACCTGTTTAACGTCTCGGGCAGCGACTTTATTCTGTTGTTGTAGAGCAGAAATATCTCATAATTTTGTGCGCAATCTTTCTCTTCAACAATACCTTTTAGTATCTGTGAAACACTCAACGTTTCCAATAGTTGATTTGATAAGTCCAGGGTTTTCTGTTCTCTTGTATCACTATCACAACTATCTGATGTGTAACATTCCATCTTGGTTTGCGTTGTGATTTACTCTTTGGTTGTGATACTATGGTCTTTGTATCATTTGATTTAGTGCAGTGAATAAAATTCACATTTTATGCTTTAATCTCCGGTCACAAACAGACCGCTCGCCTCTTTCGCGGCGCACGCGCAACTGCTTACTTGATAGTTATAGATTGATATACAAGCCGTCTGTTACACTGTAGTGTACAAAGAATTCGACTCTATCGTCGATAGCTAATTGCTCCATGAACACGAGGCATGTGCGTGATAGCTTTACATAGAGGGTTAGCAAACAGATGAACACGCTAGTAACATTTGGAAACGTGCAATGAATACAACCGATGTTTTAGTAACCGAAATCTTACAAAGCAATAGATTACGATTATATATGTCGTAGGAGACTTGATTAAAATGCTTTACTTAAGGATTTTTAGTTTTAACTTAGGTTCCAGTGAAGTGGGTCCTTAAATGGTGTCAATGGTGAGTAATTCCTTTATCTGATGAGTTCGAATGGTGACCCGTTGAATATTCATAAAAGGCGCCTTCCAAACCAGCTACACGTGTCGTAAGCCACGGATCGATCTCATCGTAATAGAATGTTGTAGTTAACGTAGTTAGCTTATTCAGTATTACAGGGTGTTTGGATTTGAGACTACCCTGGCAATAATTACAGGTGATGTCTACGGTGATTTTCTCCGATATCAGAAGTGGGATCGAATAGTCGTTATTCGATTTTGTTTTGAAAAAACTAGAGCAGTAAAATTAACCGCAACCGGCGTTTTGGTAAAAATTTAAAGTTTTCGCAGTTTCTTTTTGGCGAAAAATTGCTTTGATTATATTAACAAGCAAAGACTGATAATAACAAGTTATAGGTAATTAGTTAATTACCCTAAAACATTGTAACTACGTAACATAAATTAAATGACAATGATTTGTTAGTAATTTAATAAATCTACAGTGTTCACTTGCTAAATTTATCTCGTGTATCAATCAATAAGTAATAGTAAAATCGTTTTACTTGATTGCGAACAGAAATATAGTGTGGCTTTATGAACATTCAACACTTCGTTTTAAAGTGTTCGGTTCCCTTTTTATAAAGTTGGTACATGATTTTCGCTTATTTATTTATAAGCGTACTTGATAACTGAAAATAAAAGTTTTAAAGAAAAACAAAGATTTAGTCTCCGCCGTGTAATAATGTGTTTTTACATATTCTAACGCGTTATTAAAGTTTGTTATTTGTGACTGGCAAATAATATCGCAAGAAACTTTCACCTAGATGAGAGGTAGTGAGAAAATCTAAATCATGGTTAACTAAATACTCAAGATTAGACCAACATGTAGTTACATGTAGAAGATAGAGTTGTGATAAAAAGAGATTGACAAAATATGCGTTTAAAATTTTAAATCCTTAGACAGCGAAAGAAAGTTTAAGAAATCTATATACGTGCCAGTCGTTTCAGAATTACTGTTTCGAAAAATCTATTTACCATTATGATCTCGACTGTGCTATTGACGTATGCAGACGTCCTGTAAGTCGTTAATAATATTGCCAACGCAACTTATTGTAGTGTACCTATAATATGCGGTTAAATTCGTCCTTTCTAAAATATCTAGCTACAAATACGAATACGAACCTGACGGTGCTATTGACGTATGGAGACGAACCATTAATAATTATTAACATCACTTTTTGTGGTGTATAATGAGTTTTTGAAATCTTTAACTTACTGACGTGTGAGACGTCTAGTGAGGCAGTAATAATATTAACCACACGCTTTATTGTGGCTTACTTATAATCAGTTCGTGAAATCTTCTTTTTAAAACATTTACTTACAAATATGATTTTGATAACGCAGAGACGTCTTGTAAACTATTAATAACATTAACCACACGTTTTATTGTGGTTTACCAATAACATGTTTCTAAAATTTTCATAGAGATGTCCAGTATAGCAGGTTCATCTTATTACAAATATTTAATTCCAAAATGCCTTTAATGCCCATACAATACTTCAGTTGTATTTTGATTTAAATGTATGCGACTAATATTATTGGTCTATCCAGGCTGAAAAAAATAATCACTAGCAATCTGCAACTGTTTCGCGTGGTTCTCATTGTAAATGAAGTCTACCGTTTGTTTTTAACTTTATTACTTTCCGTTTATTCGCGCATACGACCCTTATTACAAATTATCGAGGCGACAGGAGATCACCTCTGAGTATTCACGAGCATAACTTTTGACCTTATTTACTTGAACAAGAATCTGTTGTAGTGGATTGACTATAGCAGATCTACATACCGTAACAAATTATCTACCTCTTAAATTTTAATTTCCGAGCGTTTTTGGTGTACAGAGACGTTCAGTGAACTATTTATAGTATTAACAACGCAGTTTACCGTGGTGTATCCACGAGTAAACTAATTATTATTATTAAAAGAGCTGTTGGCGCGTGGAGCGTTACAGTAAGCCAAAAATAAAAGATGCTATTGGCGTGTGGAGCCGACCAATAAGCCAAAAAAAAAAATGAAAATAAATCAATAAATAAAAGATGCTATATTGGCGTGTGGAGCCGACCAATATAAGCCACTATAATTATCCTATCCTGAAAGAATAATGGTCCCCTGTGTACGACGGCGAACAGGACCGCCTATGGCACAGCATCAACCTATCCTTTTATTCCTAGGGCCCTTGCCTACGCGGCAACGTCGACCTTTCCCTTACCTATCCTTCCCAAACCCTTTATCCTTCCTAAATCCTTAATCCTTTCTATCCTTAAGACGCTATACGCATAAATATACCACGTTACGATACTATGCACCAACGGTTACTATTCACGATTTAGGTGTTTAGTAGCAACAGCTAAAAGAGTTATGTAGGCTTAACTTCTACTTGAGCTACAAGTAGGAGGTAAAGTAACAGTGTTTATTCGTATGCCAGTACGAAAATTCTAAATTCAACTTTTTATTCACTGATAGTTTAATCATTAGCATTTAAACTAAATTAGAAAATCATTCCTTTACTGTTGAATCCGTCTAGATCAGCAGGATAGGCCAAACGGAAACCCTTCTATTTTGTTTCAAGTAAATAGGGAACACACGAGGACGTGTGCCTTTGCAGAATGGCCGTGTGACAGTTAAGAAAAAGAAAACAAAGTAAAGAAAGGAAAAGAAAAGAAAGAAAAAAAAGAAAGAAAGAAAAAGAAAAAAAAAATTTTTTTTTAATGTATTTGCCAACGTAGCTAAAAATCTTTTTCTGAGTAGTTTACGATTAATTAGCTAAATTCTAAATAATTCGTTATCAAATTACAGCCGAGTGGTTGTCTTTATGAAAACACAATTTTAATGTGTAGTGGATTTGATGATTAGAAACCATCTATTGAATGCTACAATTATATTGGCTCGATAAGTCGATACGAACCCACTACAACTTAAAGTTCATTAGCAAAAATGCGAAAAACCTGACAACTAGAGCAGTCAGTATTATACAGGTCGTTACGCTGCCCAGTTCTATAACTTAAACAATTAGAATATCCTCCAAAGTGTTATTGCTTAGTGTGTATTTGTGAGAACGTGCAAAGTAACGATAATGCGGAATTAATGTAACTGACCGAGTGTGAATGTTGAATTATTGTGGAAATTGTTGTAACTGACCGAGTGTATGGAAAAATCTTAGTTGTGGATTTCTTTATTTTGCGACTTTATATTGGGTCAGAATTAGCCGAGCGGAAAAACTTAGTTCTATTGCAGATTTACACACGGGGACGCGTGTATTCGCAGAATGGCCGTGTCGTAGGAGACTTGATTAAAATGCTTTACTTAAGGATTTTTAGTTTTAACTTAGGTTCCAGTGAAGTGGGTCCTTAAATGGTGTCAATGGTGAGTAATTCCTTTATCTGATGAGTTCGAATGGTGACCCGTTGAATATTCATAAAAGGCGCCTTCCAAACCAGCTACACGTGTCGTAAGCCACGGATCGATCTCATCGTAATAGAATGTTGTAGTTAACGTAGTTAGCTTATTCAGTATTACAGGGTGTTTGGATTTGAGACTACCCTGGCAATAATTACAGGTGATGTCTACGGTGATTTTCTCCGATATATATTATCTTACTCTTTGGATTACGGTTAGCACAAAATCGGTGTCCCTAAATAGGAATATTGGTGGAGGCGTATCTACTTTGCAGTTTATTGTGGTTGATTCTTAAGGGCCATCAATATTATCGTATATCATCGCCGACCAATGATATTATAAAAAAAATAATTGGTCAAGTGCGAGTCTGACTCGCGCACGAAGGGTTCCGTACCATTATCTATGCAACATAAGGCAACGTTATTAGTATCGAGCAAGAAACGGTAAAAAAATCATGTTTGTTGTATGGGAGCCCCCCTTAAATATTTATTTTATTTTATTTTTAGTATTTGTTGTTATAGCGGCAATAGAAATACATCATCTGTGAAAATTTCAACTGTCTAGCTATCACCGTTCTTGAGATACTGGGTAAGGAACCCTAAAAATCATGTTTGTTGTATGGGAGCCCCCCTTAAATATTTATTTTATTTTATTTTTAGTATTTGTTGTTATAGCGGCAATAGAAATACATCATCTGTGAAAATTTCAACTCTCTAGCTATCACCGTTCTTGAGATACAGCCTGGTGACAGACGGACGGACGGACGGACGGACGGACGGACGGACGGACGGACGGACGGACGGACAGCGAAGTCTCAGTAATAGGGTCCCGTTTTTACCCTTTGGGTACGGAACCCTAAAAAGATCTTAAAATATCATTGTCGCCGACACGTACATATTAACACAGCCAGTAGGCACAGAAAATGAAGAATTAGGGATACTTTTCCTATTTACTCAAAATCTACTAAATATATTTTAATTCTGATTTACGTGTTTCTATATATGATAGTTACTTATGTTTTTAAAGTTATTTCATTAGTTAATACGCGATAATAGACCGACAAATGAAAAAAATAAAAAATTTGAGAGGTTGTTTCGCCAAGATCTTCTATCGAGAAAACTTTTATCAATCGCGTTTCTGAGTTTATGCGATCCTAGATAATATATTGAAAAAACATATACTTAAAAATTAGAGCTCTAGCCATTCAATCTAAAGAAACAATGAAAACTTCGTACATAGAAAAATGCACGAAGCTATTTTGGTATCCTCTTAAACAAATAATAAATGTACATTCCACACAACGTGCTATGGTCCCAAGCTCTGCTTGTGTTATGGGTATTATTGGGTATCAGAATACGGCTACATTTTCTTTTGTAAGTACATACCTACTTATAACTGCATAGAACTAAATTTTCACGTTCGTTATAATGTTAATAAAATACATGTAGTAACAGTTGCTTTAAATAATTATAAGCAGATGCATCTATTACGGAAATTATTAGTTGAAAACACGTACACATAGAGCGTTATTAATATTCCTACATAATGGTTCCAACTCTGCTTGCATAACTATACTAAAGTTAATGTTATTAACACCATTTTAATTTTTAACTCGGTGATATAAAAAAATTGGTCAAGTGCGAGTCGGACTCGCGCACGAAGGGTTTCGTACCATTATCTATGCAACATAAGGCAACGTTATTAGTATCGAGCAAGAAACGGTAAAAAAATCATGTTTGTTGTATGGGAGCCCCCCTTAAATATTTATTTTATTTTATTTTTAGTATTTGTTGTAGCGGCAATAGAAATACATCATCTGTGAAAATTTCAACTGTCTAGCTATCACCGTTCTTGAGATACAGCCTGGTGACAGACGGACGGACGGACAGCGAAGTCTCAGTAATAGGGTCCCGTTTTTACCCTTTGGGTACGGAACCCTAAAAATAATAGGTAGGTACCTGTGGTAGGTATCTATAGAATATCAATTCTAATTTGGCTATCGTAGCTAAATCAAAATATACCTAGTTGATTTAGATAAATTTTGAATTTGTTGCAACCAATAATTTATTAAAACACAACAACCGCAACAGTATCAATTGTTGCTATGTTCGTGCTATTATTTGCCAAAAAATAAAAACTGATTTGGTCATAAACGATTTAAGACACGCTATTCGCCGAGAAATGCTTGTACATATCGACGTCCCCCGCGAATAATCCGGTAATAATCTATTACGGGGTTTTTCATGTTATGCGTTTTTCGGCATCTAGAAGTTAAAATACACCATGTAATTTTTTTCAGAATTTTTTATCATTATTTACGAAGATATGAAAAACTACGCGTATATTCCATCAAAATTCATTAAAATGTATTTTAAACGAATATGTAATATGGTTTTAGATCTTTATGAAAAAAAAATATCAATATGATAATATCATATTGATATTTTTTTTATATTATTATTTTATTTTTTTTATTTTATTATATTATTTGCCTTTTTGCAAGCGAAACCCGTGTTAATGTTTCTATACGTACCTAGTTTAATCTCAGAGCTTTTTTGGGGAATGTTGAAACGTTTCTTGTCAGAGAGTTTCGTGTTCTCTACCCAGAGCCGGATTTAAATTTGTGCCGCCCTGGGGCACAAAAAATTCGACCTTTGACTTAAATTTTATACAAAAATTCATTAATCAATAAAAGTTTCTGTTATCAAAAAGACATAGGTACATAATTTGAAAATATTTTTAATTCTTCAAAAAAACTAAGTACATAAATTTATCAATTCCAGAAAATAAAAATATCAATATCAACTTTAATTTTTTTCAAACCTTTATAGAAATAAATTAATTAAACTATTTGAATAGTTTTTACTTAAATTTCCTATATTATAATATACAAAATTTTAATTTGATACATAATACTTAAATGTGACTTAAATTATATTTCTTGAAAGATAAAATGTTTATTTCAAAGACACTTAAAAGAATTAGTTAATCATCTAATGTATAGAAAAAATTTTCCCACTTTCCAAATTTTGCCGCCCTAGAAAATTTGCCGCCCTGGGCACTAGCCCCGACTGCCCCTAGTGTAAATCCACCACCGTCTCTACCACATAACTACCATGGGTTTCCACCGAGTGTTAAAAAGTACATACAACCTATTATTTAGAAATGGTTTGCAGACAAAATACTGAGGAAAAGTACACCTTACACTCATAAACTTATAGGTCAAAAGGAACTGCTTGTACAAAGAGCTGACTGGTTCATAAAATAATTAAAATAGAATGGACCAAGATGATCCTTGCAAAACACATGTTGTGTAGGTACGCTGCGGGTTTGGAATACCCAAGACACAGAGTTCCAAGTACTTTTTATTTATTCTGAGGCACAAGATGATGAAAGGTGTACGCTGTAAGTATAGGCTGTAAGTTTGCAATAATTGCAATGCACGATAAGAGAGCATAATATAGCATTTAACGTAAAATGGTCGTAATTTGCTCTTTATGACTGGGTGGGATGATTAAATTTTTTGCACCAAGGGACACACCAAGGTACTGCATAGGTCTACACTGTGAATCTACATGGTATGAGTTTTGAGTATTTAACCTCCGAGGCATTGAGACTAGCTCCTAGGTTTCGAGTTGATAGACTCGGACACAAACGAGTTTACCATTACGCATACAAGCACAAACGAGGTATCATGTTTGTGTGCGTTATTGGCGTTACCACAGCATCTCGCCGTTGACGAAGCAGTTTATTTGTCTTAAGCCCGGTTTCCACTGCGAAAGGGTTAACAAAACAAAACAAACAAAAACAAAAAACAGTGTGTTAGTTAGGAAAACAGTGTGTGTCTGTGTAGTATAATAATATACTTAAAAGTGTAACAGCTCCTGTTGTCATAATAGGTACTTTATGCGTTCAAGAAACGAATAAGTTATGCTAAGACTTCACGTGCGCTGCCAGTAGCAGTAAGGCGGTGCAATTAGGAAGGTTACATTATGCACTACGAAATTCAAAGACGTAGTTCTTTTCAGTCACTTTTACTTTAGCGGTAATACGCGTATCGATATATACGCTAATGAAGCCACACTATTAAGGTATAATTTATAGTTTAATATTAATTGAAAACGCGTTTTACCCCGTTTTCCAATAGCAGAGCATAATGCGTCTAATGCGACTCAGTGCCGCACAATGCCGCCCAATGCTGACGGCTGACGCTGACGCTTAATTGGAACGTGAATTAGTTTTAAAATGCGTCAGCAGAGTGCGCTAAGTTCTAAAATAAACATTGTATTCACAGTACGTGTGGAATATAAAAAAAGTCCAAAAAAAAAGTTGTTTATACCTTCATCCATACATAAATTTATTTATTTTTTAATACAGCTTGAATTAACTTTGAATATTTCCAGAAAACTCCGACGAAAAGAAAGCCTTAAATTTTTTTTTAACAATAAATAATATTACTAACGATAATATATACATAAATAAAATTTCAATCAAAGCCAATTTAAAGAAAAAATACTTGTTAATATTCTGTTGCTGAAGTTGGTATGGATTGCACGCGTCACTTTTGAGAGTGCTCGATTGTGCGATGCGATGCTGTAATTGGAACACTCAACGTTGAGCATTGTGCCGCATAATGCGCTATTGTGCGCTGATTGGAAAACGGGGTTAATAAAGTTATGTATAGAGGTAGTAATATAACCATCCATAGACTACTTTCAATTAAGACATAGACAAAAAAATTGGTTCTTCCTCTATATTTAACCTGTGGAAAAATACTGTTTTACCGTGTGTGCTTTATTGGGAATCTAGAATTAAAACAGATGGCGCTAGAAAGCGTTTACGTGACGTCACCTTCGTGAGTTTTGTGATCGAAGGCCCGAAGGAATGCCGAAATTATCCGAATGAACGAGTACAAGTCTGAAGAAACTAAAATCTGTCGTACACTTTTAGTGATGTAAATTTTGAAAAATTAACAAAATGATATTGTAAAACCGATTTGAGACAGTCTTATTTTGATTTCCATTATATCATAGTGATATTGTTTTGACTATACCATCATAAAACTTATATTTCTTCGGCTAAGTGAGTTCAGTGCGAGTGCAAGGGTGGTAACGAGAAATGTGAAGCATCTATGAAGTTCAGGATTCTAAGGCCGTTAATTTTATACCTATAATAATGAGCGGACGCCCTAGGACCACGTCGTTCGCTGAGGGCAGCAAATCCATTCAAAAGACTTTCGGTAATCAACCTCCAAAACCACCTCTTGGAGGCGTAAAAATCAGTAGTAAGTACCTACCACCTAACCATTCTTTTGTCGGCCATCGTGATTTCTTACGCCTGTGACGTACCTATTTCGATACTGAGAATATAAAATGGCTGCAAGTTGCTACAAATTGACCAGAAGTCGTATTATCCACTAATAATAGTGAATAATCAATAACGACAACATTTTTACGTCTGCAGTATTTCAAAAATGGCCACAGGCAGTGCTTATATTCTGCCACATAGTCTGGCGTGTGACAGTCGAATCTTGTCAATCTTAGTATATATTCGAAGAGAAATGCGTCTTATTCACGATTAATTTTCACATAATTTGTTTTATCATGTGGCTACCAATTTATCGTATACGAAAATTTCGATCTGTCACGCAAATGTCGCCTAATTCATGAAAGCGCATATTTACTAGAAATTCTTTCTGTTCTTTGAGGTTACTTGCTACATATCTATAATGACGTAATATATTTAAAGTATTTTGTGTTAATAATTGTCAGTAGTTTGATGAGATATGACCATAGGACATCATAACCTGAACCCAAAGTAATACGCGCATATTGCAACTTCCGCCATGAGATCTATTGTCAGAATCTGGAAACTGAATCCATACGCGTATTAGGTACTTACGTCCTTTTTTTTTCAAGTGAACCAATAGCCCTCTTTGTTTGCTGTAAATAAACTTGTAAGATGTTTTACATCATCTTTTTTTTAAATATTTGATGGGTTATATCGAGTAAGTTGTAAAATAATAAAATAATAAGAGTTATGTAAAACAGTTGTATGCAAGCTGTTTAAAACATGTTAATTAACAAAGAAGTGACCAGCGATAAAAATAGTCTACTATCCGTACATAAGCAGCAAACAAAATACATGTTTTATCCTATACATCGTCATAACAACCTTACATTTTAGCATAAGACAGTAATTATTATCTTCTGTACATGTAGCTTTAGGTTCTATTTCTATGTAACAACAATTACTGCTGTTGTGGCATTATTTATGTATGTACAAATACGTATAACAACATAAGTTTAGTATTACGTCCACAATCTTGTGTTGCAATTATACCTTTAATTTTAATTCATAAATAGACATGTTAAAGATTACTCTTTTAAAATGTAATAAATGCTTTTCAGACATTTTACAAAATTTTTGTAGAGATGCAATCCCACTACATGTGTTTTGCATTTGTTATGTTTTTTTAACAATATGTGTTCAGTGTTTTTTTTAACATAACAATATGTTCCAACATTTTTAACAATTATCATTATATTACTACCAATTTACCCAAAACGTTTACGGTCTTATTCACAATGACTTATCGGAGGTGTAAATGGACATTTTATCGGAGAGATAATAAACGTTTTAGTGTAAAAAGACTATTATGAATAACAAGTTTTGACAATTTTTGCAAACCTATTTTTAGCAAACTTTTAAACCTCAGATAAGTCATTATGAATAAGACCGTTAATATTATTACTTTATCCATTGGTAGAAACAGCATGAAAATCTGTTCAGTAGTTTTTAAAGATTATCACCAAACACAGATGTGAAGTTTTATAGGAATAAAACTTTATTTAAAAGGAAATATTAATACCACACAAATGACCTTCCTGCACAATTTTCAAACTCATAACCTCATAAATGGCAGTCCCTGTTACATGAGCCATAAGGCTCATAGAATTTCATTTTAATTAACACCAATTGTAAGTAAATTACTCAGAATATGAGTAGGAAATTAAAAGTGTAAGAAGGCTGAAGAAATGATAGATGAATTGATGCATATAATATGATGTCTGACAAAAAAGTGTGGAAGACTCCAGTATAGGGCTTAGGGTGGGGCAATCATGTTTGCTCAAAATATTAATCATGTAATAATTTTTAGTAGGTACTGCTTCATTTATTTATATGCAGATTTAACACCTGAGCCATTATCTACAGATAAAATACATGTGTTACTTGCCATATTTCAAATTATGAACAAAATACATAGTTATGTATAGTCATGTTTTTGCTAATTATAATTAGTTCCAACACTTTGCACAACTTTATGCAAATAAATATTTGTAAGTATTGGATTGTATCAGGATATGTGTGGGATGATGTTGATGCAATTCATTTTGTACTGAATGTTTGATAGGGACATTAAATCACAGAAGACATCCATTAATAATGTGAGGTGTTGTACTGAATGCTTGATAAATACTTTGACTCTCAGGGGGCATCCATTAATAATGTGAGATGTTCTAGGGGATCAAGTTTAATCTTTCCACACTTTCCAGTGACAAATAGTGTAAATTCTGTGAAAATTTATTAGTTTGCATTTATAATAAAATATTTTTTATAAGTTTTCATTGGTCCCATTATTTTTTAAATGAAATTTAATTTTGAGTCAGTATAGCAATAGCCGTGCCATTTATTAATGAAAATGCGAGCTATTGTATTTAAGACACTATTAAATAGACATTACAAACTCTTCAAATTTTATCATTAGTGTATGTAGTTAGATATCATAGAATGTAGTTGTTTAAATAAATGTTGACACATATTTCAGAAAACGTCTTCTATTCCCTAACTAAGCTTTATATTGTGATACAAGTTACATTATCAAATACGCAACGACATCTACTAAATTAACTATACAAACTAGATCAGAAATTAACTAGACAAATGTTTATACATATTTCATTGTATTAAACTACATTAAGCTGAACTCTAATATGTGGAAAAGAAATCAAACAGACGTCGTCTTGTCGCCCACACAATTAAAATACTAACTAAATATCAATATACAAGAGTAAGTGTTACCACACTACAAGAAACATCTAAACCACAAACAGTATTAAGAGGTTGCCTTCTTTGATAGGCTACAACTAAGCATATAACAAGTAAAAACACCATTTAAAACAATCTAAGGGTGAAAGTGTTGCGATGATTTAAAAATTCACAGAGTAGGTAGTTACACCTATATGACGGTCAGCTGTGCATTTTTAATAACATAGCAACGCAACCTTGACGGCACGTTTCGTGCCTTAATAACGAGATCATTGTTCCATTTGGCGTGAATAACATTCGATAATGTAAATGTTACTAGTTATTTTTTGCGAAGACCAATCAAAACCAGGGAAATACAATTATTTATACATAAATATTGTAATAACGTAGAACGTAGTTTGAAATTAACCATTTTAAAATAACATACAACATTAGTTTTTATTGTATTAAATCCTTTGTGTAATAACTATACTGTGTATTGTACATACGTAGTTGATAAGTTTATTACGATCTTTGGTATCTCGTATCGTTTATTGGGTATTAGCCGTTGTTGACGGTTATCAGCTGCGTTATCAATGAGTGTCGTCGATCTCGCTATCTCGCGTAGTCGCGACCGGCACTGTCCTGTCATTCGCGGAAGAACCGTGCCAACGCACTCTCGGTTTTCGAGTTGCCTTTCGCTTGGCGGCCGGTCACAGTCGACCGACGTGGTCGCCAGAGTCGGTGCATGTTGCAAAATTACCAATTGGTTCGTTAACCCACTTCCTCAGTGGTTCGCCGTTGCGGTAGCTATCCGGTACGCGAATAATTCGAAAACAATCTGTCGTTTTGTTTGACGCGTGTCAAATATCATACAGTGAATGTAGTTAAGTGAGACACACAGTTCATTTAAACGGTGTAGATTTGTGTAACATGGTGGATTACGTATTATTGCGAAGATTCATTGTTTAAATAAGTCACTGAGTATGATAGAAATCTGTGTAGTGTTGAATGACTTGAATGTGAGAGAACTTTTGTTTTGTAGAAAACTATATAAACAATATGTTACGACGACGAGGAACTTACACCGTCAACGCTGAACCCGATCATCGACATGCTAGAGGAAAATCAGTGGAACCCTCCTCATTTGTTGTGAAAAGGCCTGGTATGTTAGCTTATACTATCACTGTTATGAGCATTGAAATGAACGCATAGTTGCTGTATGACTCTTAAAGATACCTAGTGATAAACTAACTATGTAGATACATAAGTGGAGAACGTCATGATGTCGCTCTCGATAATACTGATAATAAATATGGATATTCTAGTTAGTTATCTACCGAGTTTAGTATTAATAAATATAACACTGAAAGCTAAAAGACACGTCTTTTAGCTTTCAGTGTTATATTTATTAATACTCTTCTTTTATAGTTATAAAGCCGTAATAGCAGAAATAGTGAAAATGTTAAAAACTCGGTAGACAGCGAGCGTTATTCATTTTATGAAATTTATTTAATAAGCAGTGCAATTTATGTATTTCCATAATTCAAACATGTTTTGGAACCAGAAAAAGACTACTAAAAGCGCTTATTCAGGCAATTTTGAAAACTAAGTCAGAACCGACCGTGACTGTCGGTAAATTTTGCGAGATTTGACCTGAAATACACAAGTGTCGATGAATACACTTGTAACGGTATTATTTTTATACATACTGTTCATCTTAATCTAACTAATGCTTGGCTCTTTTTGAAAATGTGCCGGTACGTGGCCTGACTGAGCGGTGATGGCTTAGACCTAATTTTAAATTACCATTGTCATAAATAACCGTAGTTCCTACTAAATTGTAAGCTGCAGGTTACCTGTATTTAATTAAGATCCTGACTGTCGTAATTTTAGTTACTACATAGCTATGGTGGTGTTACGAAAAAAAAAATATTCGATATACCTCACACAGGTAAAACAAAATCAAAAGTTAAATGCCTGAAAAAAAGATCTGTTTAGACATTTGGGAGTCGAAGGTCAGCGCCTTAAAGCAGCAAGTGCAAGAGTGCTTTGGAGAAAGACTGTTTGAAATTTCACATAAAATTTCTTACATGGTAACTAGGTATCAAGCAGAAAAATAAACTTGACGATAATTACATAAATCATCAATCGAGTACATAAATACGGGAGTAAGCATTTACATATTTTTTTTGTGATGTATTTAAGGCGTGGTTTACGTTTGTTAGAAATGGTAGTAACTTAACTTAGTAATTTTGTTACAGCCGTTGATAACTGCCGGTTGTCAAACTTTATAACGACAATATTATTACGATGTGTCTAGTCGTCCGGTAAAAAATCGTCCGTCAATCGTGGATTTGACTATTTGTACGGCTTTTTTTTTTTAATGAGTATATTCATACGGATATTATTATTTTTTTATTATTAAATTTATAACTAAGATTTTTTTTCGTGAAAAAAGTGAAAATCTTTTTCGACACTGTCCACGGAGCTGAAGATTATATTACTAAGGAGGACTAAGGAGCAAAAAGAAAAAAATGCGGAGTTATTAGATCTCGAAGCTAACCGAGTGAAGGTTAGGTTAGGCTTTTTTTTTTTTTTTCGAAAACCTTTATTTTATTTAATTTTTAAAGTTATATGAAACGTAATTAGTACAAATAATAAAGTAAACGATTAAAATATTTTATTAATCTGATAACCGGACGATTAATATATTTTATTCATCCGATAACCGGACAAATATTGAATATTAGTCGTCCGTATAACCGGACGACTAGCAACAGCCATATTATTATTTATTGAATGAATTTACAATGTCTTAATTTACGTATGCGATTAGATATTTCAATCGGGTTCATTTTACAGACCATTCTGCATATAAAAATATGCTCTTGTTCAACATTATTTAGTAACACAAGGTACTCATACATTAAGTTATTTATGAGAGTCACGTAGTTGTGTTCTTTGTGTGGCATAGCATCAGTTGTTATTGGGGCGCACGCAGGTAACGAAATGTTGAGTGCGTAATTAATTTTAGTTTTTCTCAATATTTTAACTGCCTTATTCATAATGACTTATCGGAGGTTTAAACGGAGATTTTGTCGGAGAGATTATAATCGTTTTAGCAAAAAAAGACTATCATGAATAACACGTTTTGACAATTTTCGCGAACCGAATTTAGCGAACTTTTAAACCTACGATACGTCATTATGAATAAGACCATTTATGTGTATAAAATTTTATTATAACTTTCATTAGCATGAAATTGGACTGACAGGAAGATAGTTTGAAGTATGGAGTCACTTGTAATATAGTGATTAAAATTTTACGATACGTATTGAAAAAACATAACTAATCCCTCACTCTAGAGTTTTCTAACAACCAATTCAAATTGCAAAATAATGTGAAATAATTCCTAAAGAGTACACTAATTAACTCAATATAGTTATCGTTAGGCACAATTTTTTTTAATTCATTTTACTGCTAGTATGACCGAATCTTTGATTGCGACCGCAACTAATTATAAGAAAAAAATTAAAATGTAAAAGAATATCCTAAAACACTTGCGCTATTTATATTCATAATTTTTAGAAAGGAACTAGACTATATCACATTTAAATATTAAGGGCCTACATAAATATTATCGTCGACATGTACATATTAACACAGCTAGTAGGTATAGAAAATGAAGAATTAGGGATATTTTTTTGTTTACTCAAAATCTACTAAATATATTTTAATTCTGATTTACGTGTTTCTATATATAATAGTTACTTATGTTTTTAAAGTTATTTCATTACGCGATAATAGACCGACAAATGAAAAAAATAAAAAATGAGAGAGGTTGTTTCGCTAAGATTTTCTATCGAGAAAACTTTTTTCAATCGCGTTTCTGAGTTTATGCGATCCTAGATCATATATTGAAAAAACATATACTTAAAAATTAGAGCTCTAGCCATTCAATCTAAAGAAACAATGAAAAATTCGTACGTAGAAAAATGCACGAAGCTATTTTGGTATCCTCTTAACAATCTGGGCTCTTTTTGTTCTCTTCATATCAAAAACTGTTTAAGACCCAGGTTCAAAGCTGGTGCCGGTGTTTCAAAACTACGAATTAAGCTCCTACATTTTCGCTTTAGTTTTAAAATAATGTAGTTTTCTATATTTTTGAAAATTATCTTTCTTTACTATTGCGTAAAACAAAGAAAATATGTACATGAAATTACTAACTATTTCACACCAATAAGTACGAAACTGCTACTGTGGAATACAGTTAGTCTAGTAGAAACGTAAAACGATTTTTATTTATTACTTTAAGAAATAATGTTACAATATAATTACGGAAGAAATGAAGTTGTCTGAAAAGTGCATCGTCTAAAGTTCCTGCCCGAAGCGCATTGTTCGTTGTAAAAAAACTTTATTTTAACTATTTTGGAAGTCACGTTAGTTGAATCTCTGTAAATGTTTTCAACTCGAATAATTTTCTAGTAGATCTTTATATCTACATTTTTACATCATTATATACTTACGTCACGGTCCGTTCACAACTAGCTAGTGAAAAAGTTAAATTACACAAGTTAATTTAGGATAACCTACATTAATGAAATATTTTTGCTTCGGTTGCCGAAAATTTTACGATTCTTTGAATGGTATAAACTACTTACATAGTTTTCTTCTTTAAAAACATAATGGTATGTGTGTCGGCAGAACTATGTCGGACTACGAGTGCATGTCATTATTTATACCCACAATTATTTTACCTACTCTGCCCACTCTATTTACCACTTATAAAGTAGATCTATGCAGATTACCTGGAAAAAACAAATCAAATAAATTGCACTTTACGAAAAATACTAGTTACTTTTTTTTAGTCTGTGATTGTTATTAAAGGTCACTCTCTTTTCTTTTCGATCTATGACGTTAATACTTAAATGAAAGTCTAATAAAGAAAAATAAGCCTAATAAAAATAGCCTATAAAGCGACAGAGTTACTTTCGCATTTATAATATTAGTAGGGATGACTTATCGGAGGTTTTAAAAGTTCGCGAAAATTGACAAAAATTGTTCTTCATAAATAGTCTTTTTACGCTAAAACGTTTATTAGCTCTCCGATAACATCTCCATTTAAACCCCCGATAAGTCATTATGAATAAGACCATAAATAGATACTTGTGTTATTATCCTATTTCTTCCTATGCCTGTTCTAAGAACTCAGAAAATTCGTCTTTTAAAACCGATATTACTTATTGTTAGTTATCAATATCAACGATAATTATTTATAATATTATTTATTTTTAAAAAACTCTATAAAATTAAATAAATATCAATCCTAAACAACATAATTGTAATAAGAAAGTTTTAGCTTAGCTTTATTCATTATCTTATCTTATCTTACTAATTTATAATAATAATAATAATAAATATTCGTGGACATTTCACACAGCGTCCTCTGGTCCCAAGCTAAGCTTATATGCTTGTGTTATGGGTACCAGAATACGGATATACTACATATACATACACTACTTTTCTTTTGTAAATACATACTTATAATACACAGAAACACCCAGACGCAGAACATACATTTGTATGACATTTATAAACATCACACAAATGATTGTCCCGAGCGGGAATCGAACCCGCGACCTTGTGATTGGCAGTCCACTACGTGAACCACTAGACCACGAGGCCCGTCCCATTTATAAATGCGAAAAGCGGATTAGAAACAAGAAATTTAGACGAGCTTAAGTGTTAATGTGTGTAACCAAACCATAGCGCGATTTAAAAAATACTGTACAACGATTTGAGCGGTATAGTAAAGTTCTGTTTGTTAAGGTTTGATTTCTAAATTTCACGCAGACGAAGTCGCAGGCAACAGCTAGTTATTTTATAAATCAGTAGTTAATATTCGTCTGATTTTCCACAACCGTGCATTTTTTGTTTTTGCTACAGATACTAATCAACGCTTGATTTTAATCAAAACCCTTTGAGAAAATTCAAAACATTAATGTATGTGGTCTATTTAAACAATGTGGTATTGTTACAATTTATTGTCGATTTATTTATTAAGCTGCTGGTAGAATCTCGCCATTCCAGTGCTGTCGAACAACTGAGTAATGCTAATAGCAATGACTGCAATTAATGCTTTTCCTGTCAAAGTCAAAAGTCAAAAATTTTTATTTCAAGTTGGCATGTATTACAAGCTCTTTTGAAACGTCAGAAACTAGGTGTCTGTTCCAAACGCGAATCCTATTTTTTTGTCATTTCCTTTCATTTTTTTTTTCAATAATATTATACATAGTTGTATCAGGGGTGTGAGAATGATGCCGATCAGTACAATCACGACTAACTTATACTAACTTAATAATAAAATAGCCTTGTTGGAGCAAATCGACCAGTCCCAGCAGAAGGCACCCGTTCACGAGTATAACGCACACATCAGCCCCGCACAGCTCGACCATTTTGTAGGGAACCGGGCGACCCGACGTGCAACGCTACCAACTTCGAGACATTTGAGTGAGCATGACGAAGTCGCTCCGTGGCACAGTATACAAAGCAAATAAAAAACAATAAGAAATATACAAAAGAAATACACTAGGTTCGGCATAATGCTCACACTTTTACAATCTCATTAATAACTAATTACAATATAGATATATACATATAAATATAAAGTTTCTGACAACATACACAATCATTTAGTAAAACAAATATGTCAATACATAGGTATATTGAAACATACATAATTAATTATTTATAAATTTAAAATAATAACATTCTAAATAGTTATTGGTTGGTAGTTAGGTTGTTGTATTCATTAATTTTCTATGAAGTCAATAAATAAACATGCATCTCAATCATAATAACTGTTCTGTACCAAACAAACTAAATTATAATGGAAAAAATGATAACCATAAGCGGGACTTGAACCCGCGACCTCGGAATGCCGTTCCGTCGCTCTCCCAACTGAGTCCCAAGAAAGTCCCGCTTATGGTTATCATTTTTTCCATTATTATTTAGTTTGTTTAGTAAAAAAAGCATAGCGATTCAATCGCAAAATATTAATAAATTAATGTTCTGTACCAAATTTTAATACGCAACATTTATGCTTAGTTCAAAAGGGTCTATAGATCTATTTTTAATATACCTACTAACCTTATTTCTTGACCTCGTCTATTTTATTGTGACCTACATTGTCATATTCC
This sequence comes from Orgyia antiqua, assembly GCA_916999025.1. NCBI lineage: Eukaryota > Metazoa > Arthropoda > Insecta > Lepidoptera > Erebidae > Orgyia > Orgyia antiqua. The sequence continues at coordinate 8,040,389 of OU779869.1, forward strand.
AGGTATGTGATTAGAGGTTCTTCTTTCTCATAGCTAGTTTTTTTTTCTTCTTTAGACAGCAACCTGTCGATCTGGATGATGCGAGAGTGATAATCTGATACCTGCTGGGACATAATGCGTGCAGATAGAGTGCGCAGCTGTTAGTATGTCACTATAGTCTCTTAGTAGTACATTTGTTTCACGGTATGATACAAAATATAATACTCGGCTACTAACTAACATAGAACACCGCAATGCTGTGTAATGTTGTTATATCGGCTATAATCAAATAATACTGATTACATTTATGAATACTTAAAGCTATATAGAGCCGATAGATTGTATTGATATTATTTATTATACCAATATTATGTGTATGTGTAAAATGTGAAAATTACTTACTGCTAAAGCATATTTCCTTAGATGCATAGTCCTTGTAACAGGATCAAGAGTTCTCGATTTTATCGTTTTGAAAATTCTATTTACCATTTAAAAGCTAGTTGCTGTTGAGGGTTAAGGTTTTACGGTCTTATTCATAATGACTTATCGGAGGTTTAAAAGTTCGCGAAAATTGTCAAAACTTCTTATTCACGCTAAAATGTTTCTTATCTCTCCGATGAAATCTCCGTTTAAACCTCCGATAAGTATTATGAATAAGACTGTAACAGTTTAGGCTCGTTAATTGCTTATCGCCTCTGTATAGCGTAGACCGTAGACGCTGGTTATTTGGAAAATCGATTCGCAATGTGCTATTCTTCATTCGATTGATTTAATACGTTTCACCTGATACAATAGATAGATGATGAGCGCACAGGATATAATTATTATTGTTCACGTATTAAATCTTTTACGACGTTTAGGGGTTATTAGAATACTTCATTGTTAATTACTCTTTTACGCTATACCCAAATCACCCAGGCATCTCTTGCTTCGCAATATCATGTGAAAGCTAATTTGAATTTTAATCAGTTTATATGTAATATTTTCTAACACTTGCGCGACTCATCTGTTTAAATAAAACTACTTTTTACAGATTTAGACGTATATTTGTTTTAAATTTTGGCCCGACGTTTCGGAGACTTTGCGGTCACCATGGTCACGGGTGAGTCTCACCAGTGACCATGGTGACTGCGTCGCGTCTAAATCCGTAAAAAGTAGTTTTATTTAAACAGTTTTTATGCGTTATATTTTAATTTTTATGCCACTCACATCACGTATTTCATCGATGCAGATTAATCTTAGAATCATTAGGTTGTTGCTACTCGTACAAATATTATCTCATCCTTAAACAAAAGACACAATAGTCAACTATTATTACCTATAGGCTATAATCTTTTAATGATGAAGCCAAGGAAGTATGTTTGGATCGTAGCAGATGGCGCTCTATAGTCTTTGCCTACCCCATGGGAAAAATGCGTAATATTATGATGATGATGATCTTTTAATGCTTTAAATTTTGCTGTGTAAGTGTGTAGGTATGTCAGAATAACATAAAACCGATTCTCTTCGAACTCAATAAATATATTTACCTACCTATCTGTATAATTTCCTTCGATATATATTATGTTCGCTTGTGTTAATTGAAGATAAAAGAAACTGTTAAGTCGTCATCTTACACGTGTACCTATTATACTATAGAGCGTGTTTTTACAGAGGGGTAAATAAGATCAAGGTTATCTAGGTTTCTTTTTTACATGGGGAATGCATTGACGCACTTCGCCTATCCAGTTGCGGGGGCAACCTTCGGGCTTCGTGTGGGACTCCCGGCGGCGGCCGGACTACCCACTAAACCCCATGGGGTTTAGCGGCCTGGGTTTCTGGGCGCGGAGAAACACCATGGTGTTTCTCCGCGCCCAGAAACCCAGGCCGTGGTAGTTACTCAGGTATTACCACGACCAAGGTTATCTAGGCTTGTAAATCTCATGTGGTTGCTCGTGCACGGGTTACATTACCAATCGCAAAGATAAACTTAAGTAATTAAATTGCGTAAATAATTTAATATTTAACTAGATTAGATCAAGAATATAAAATATATTGGGATTATTTGTTGATGATATCTGTAAAATTCAATACTCATATCACCCAGCCAAGTTTATGATATTGATATTACTGACCTAATATTCTTACTGGGTTTTTTTATTTAAAATCGTAGTAATATTCCTATATGATTTCAGTGATTTCAAGATCATGTAACTATAACCGAATAATATGAAAGACAAATACATAGCATCAGCGCATTAGTATTGTAGACGTCTCATTATTGTCGAGTAGGTAACTACTTGTAAAGATATGACCGTTGATCAAGTAGCCTAAGTATTCAGCCCCAATTAATTCCGCTGCCGTACAAGCCTAAATATAATGTGTTACCAGATTCCGTTCATCGAAGTGATCATGCTGCACTGTAATGGGGTCGATCTATCGTCGCAGACAGGTCTGTTGTTGCCAATAAGTCGGATATCGTTGTGATAGATCGATCAGAACCCCGCATAATCGCGCAAATCGTCAGTTGAGGTATCGATAGTCGATATCAGGGCACTTCATGACGATAATCTCGTCAAGATGAACAGTTAAAAAAGTCGATTAATAACTGGACTTAGCCCGCGGACTCTGCAATTGGTAGTCCGAGAGTTGTTTCAGTTAATGGTATAATAAACAAAAGCTATGACAAACAGGTTGTAGCTAGATGATTGGATTCTAATCCTGAAGGCCATAACCACAGGTGACATGGCATGGTAATTCTCTCGAAAGGCTGAGAGTCCCACACGCCGCTGTCCTAACTGCTCCAACTACAGGCATATCAAGCGCATAAATATCATTTCATAAAAAACCTGATACCTGCTGCAGTTACATAAAAAGAGATTAAATATTATAGAGATTAAATATTATAATTATTAATTTAAAAACTTTGAGGCGGCCATTGACGTAGCTCCTTATTTACTCTTCCAGAATAAAAAGTATTTCTGTATGTGAGTTTAACAAAGTCACAAAAGAGTTTGACGTCAAAAAGCATTATGCCCCTGAGCTCGCTTAGTAACATGAATGCGCATTTTCTGAGGTGAACGATGCGTCATAGAGCTGGCGCGACCGGTTTCCCCTATTATCTGCGTTTAGTCTCTTGCGACATTAGGGCCTTGGTAGAATTCAGAAACGGAGAACGTGTGCGTTAAGCGTAGACGACCGCAAACACGGTGTCATTTTACAAGAACAATGTTGGTGTGCACCATTCTTACTCTACGTAACTATATTGTATGTAGTTACCTCGTTAAAATACCAGCAACTTGACACAGTAACACGTTTCAACCTATATATTTGTTACCATTTCAGGGAATACTTAAATATTTTGTAACATTTTATTCACTACACTTAATAATTTAAAAAATACGTGTTGTATTATAAAGGATATCCTTTCGAATAAACGTAAATTATATATAGTAATTTTAAATTTAAAAAAAAGGTAAAAATACAATTTAATTAAATACGTTGTTTGCGAAACAATAAACTTAGGTACAGCTTATGCTGCATTTTATAACATAATGAATGTTTAAATGCGTAGGTACCTAGGTATAGCAGTTGATTGTAAGATAATCGAAAAGAGAAACGTAGAATATTTTTATTCTACAGCTTAAGAAAATTAAAAAGAATATCTCAATTTAACTACCTATTGCATGTATACATACGTCTAATGATCTTCTGCTATCGCCCGCAAGGAGAGCCTCTATAATAGTTAGTTATGTATTTAAAAAATTCTAAATAAGCATAGATATTGATAGGTTTTTAAGCAATAACTTTTTAGGCTTTAATGATTGCAATAAATACAAAATTGTAAACCTTGCGTTTAATTTGCTAGTAGTTATAATAACACATTATATTTGTATCGTATGAATTATTATGTACATACGTAATTTTGTACATGATCTACCTTACTTGCCTTTCACGTGTCGGGAATCCAACAAACTTCGCCAAAAATTCTAATCCAATTGTCTCTATTCTATTACAATCTATAATACTATTAGTGTTATATTTAAATGGTTATAGTTAGGCTGGTAATGAATGTTGAATATTTAGAAGCAAGTTGCTAAAATTAAAGAACACATGAACAAAAAAAATATATTGCTCTCAAGTCTGAGGTCAGATTCAGGATGTGTAGCGCTGTAAATTTATCCAGACGAAAATATAGATATATATATACTAGAAAACTAAAGTCGAATAGGTATGTCACTATCGTCTGTCCTCTCTGTGACCTGCTATTTAGGCAAAAAAGAATCTCGTTGTACTGCCCCATTCTAATGTACTACAGCGTAGATACTATTCGATACTAACTGCAGGCATTCCCAAGATTGATCAAGGTCAGCGCGCGGCTATTAGAGTTTAGCTAAAAAATTGGTTTACACTACCGTTATTACGAGGTTCCATAACTAACAGGTTTTTCAAGCTGGTAGATTTACAATCTTTAGATTATTTTAGATATAATTTATGTCATAAATATTAGATTTGTTTTCTATTACGATTAGTAGGCGTAACGTAATATTCAGTAACGGTGTTATAAGTATTTTTTAAATTGTGACTTACCAACGCTCAACACTGGCCTGAAAATAAATGCACGGCAATAGTTAAAGAAAAAACTGGTCAAGTGCGAGTTGGACTCGCGCACGAAGGGTTCCGTACCATTATCTATGCAACATAAGGCACGTTATTAATAAATGAGCAAACAACACACACAATACTTAATTAATCACGTTTGTTGTATGAGAGCAAGAAACGGTAAAAAAATCATGTTTGTTGTATGGGAGCCCCTCTTAAATATTTTTTTTTTTTTTAGTATTTGTTGTTATAGCGGCAATAGAAATACATCATCTGTGAAAATTTCAACTCTCTAGCTATCACCGTTCTTGAGATACAGCCTGGTGACAGACGGACGGACGGACGGACAGCGAAGTCTCAGTAATAGGGTCCCGTTTTTACCCTTTGGGTACGGATCCCTAAAAACTAATTTAGAAGTGACGACCTTTCTTGGGGCTTAGGACAAACAGGCTTTGAATGGCGGCCTACTTTAATTTACTTTTTATTTTGTTGTATCTTAGATAACTAAGTTAACAGATTGAATAACTAATATTGCCGCCACTACATGACGACCCAAAGTGTACATCTATTACACTACCTTTGTTTAAAAGAATTACTTTACTTAGAAAACTAAACTGTTTATTTATATTATAAGTATGTATTTACAAAAGAAAAGTAGTTTATGTAGTATATCCGTATTCTGGTACACATAACACAAGCATATAAGCTTAGCTTGGGACCAGAGGACGTTGTGTGAAATGTCCATGAATATTTATTTATTTATTTATATATTTGTTTATACAGCGTTTAATATTAAGTCGGCATAATATAATGAAACCGGTTCTTACTTAGTGATTAAAATAATTACCGTGGATTTCTGATTTATTTGCATAGAAAACGTCGAGGTCTTGCATGGAAGCTAAATTAATGAGTCGGATAAAATTTATTTCATTTTCTCTTATAGTTAGTGAAGAAGTATTACATTTCATGCATAATTTTACAATTACATATTTGTTGTTTTCATAATGGAGACAGGGCTTTCATTTTCAGTGAACATTTGAAAATCAATGAAATTTTCACGAAGTCGTAAAATCATTTAAAATCACTAATGCATCCAGTTCATTAGTACTAACTATGATGTCAGTTTCGTTGAATTGTTTTTATTCGATATTTTTATTGAGGTCATCTCGCTATCAAGTTAGATATAACTAGTTAATTATTCCGTATGTGAATTTTTAACTTGCCTCTTCAAATACGTTTCCAGACAACTGTCATTTTATTAAGTTCTTCTTTTAAGTACTCTTCCTCTAGAGATCGAAGGATATAGAATAATTTCTTTTAAACACCAACACCGTTCACATTTTTTGTTTCTTATTTTTTAACCCTTTTTTACATGAAAAGCTAATGAAATAACTAGCGTCAACGTTCATGCGTCATTTTCACAATGAAATTTCCATTAGTTTTAGTCATTACTTTGTGTACTGTGTTTATATTCAGAAATCACTATGTGTCTGTGTTTGCGTGTGTGTGTGTGTGTGTGTTATACTTTTAATTTAAAGTTGAAAGTTATTTAATGTTAGTAGCCAGCGACGTAACATTGAAATTATCACTATCAGTATAAAGAGGTAGACACGAGCGCATGATGCGGTGACATTATGATAAAATATGAACACGAAAATATAAGCTGCAATGCTAAACTAAATGTAATGAATTTTTAATAAATCGATTACGTATGTGCTGCTAAAATTTAGATTATTCCGAACGAGATTTCATTTCTACTTAGAAATCAGCAGACAAGATCTCTAACGACATAATTTAAAAATATTATCACGGGAAGTAGTAGCTGAGTTGTCATGGAACAGATTCCATCTATCACAATTACATTTCTAACGACCGTTATTGGCCACCTGGGGCTGTGGGATAAATAAGCATGTCTTGTTTAAAGTCGAGGGCGACAATCATTAAAAAGATTCAGAATTGAGTAAATTTTTGGGCGAATTCAAATATTACGAGCGAATTTTATGCAAAAATCGCCTAGAAAAATTTTTGTCTGTGATAAATTTTTGTACTCTTAAAGGTTTTTTTTGTACAGCAGGTTTCGCGTATTAACGAATTCAATGGTAACATTTTGTATTATCTGGAGAGTCAGTCTATGTGTTAACTTATTAACCTAGGCTAAATTTCACATTGGCAGATCAGTTAGCCCTACACAGATTAAAAACACCTGATTATTTGCCGAAACTTATAATTAGTGTAAGGAATTAGAACACTGCAACGTAAAGTTCAGGCCAATTCATTTTCTCAAAGGAATCCTACGGTGTCCTGTTTATAAAATACCCGGTTATAAATATGTCGCGTATTGTCATATTATACTTCAAATTAATACTACATGTTTATGTTAGGAGATCCAACCTGTACGGGGCGGGGCGGGCGTTACTTTAGTCCTCGCCCGACTGGCAGTCTGACACCAAGCGCGCTCGCGAGCGATCCTCTGCCAAACTGGAGCGTTCCGCAGGGCCGGTATGCTTCGACAGCTTAGGAGTTTCCGAAGTACCTTCCACGGTGGCCTTACGCCCAGTGGAAGATGTGGCTGTTCGTTCCGAACCTTCACTGCTTCAATTACTTGATGCAGAAAGAAGTGGTCAATTAAGCCGCGCTCGTGATCGTCTTACTTCTTTCTGTAAAAAGCTACGACGTACGATCAGTGAGTGTTTGACTATCTTGATGTATCTAAGTACAGTCATAGAAACTATCTCAATCGGTATTTTGATGTCCTTTCGTCACACTCATTTTTCGCGATAAAGACACATGCAATCGTACATTTATGTACTTCATCAATGTTCTAATGCTGCTTTTGTGTTTTGCTGCGACACGCAGGCGACGTGGACACTCCTAAAAAGACCGAGCTGGCGTCGGAAAAGAAGGCAACCTCTTCACATCGTAAGTGCTAGTTTTGATGCACAATTAGTTTGGCTTTAGCCACTGGTTCACAATTTTTTGATGCTCATTGTTTTTAAAGCGAGAATCCTCTAGATACAATATTTAATAGCCTATTTCTAAGACAATTTGTTACATTGTATCATTGGAGGATAATCGCTACAATATCGTAAAACATCATATTATCATCTATTAATGTCGTGTTCCTGTATTTGTCGTGATTGTTGTAACAGTTGTAGATCGTGGTATGGGTTTGTTGATTATACCATAACTCATTTTTTTATCAGTGATTTTGTTTTATTTTTCTTAACTGTTTCTGTGTGTAAGGTTGAACATTAATCTTTATAATTATGCTTTCAATTTTAGGCACATTAGTTAGTGCACTGTAAAAAAAAACCCTGAAGCAGAGTAGTAGTACCATGTTTTCATTACGCGCAAATACTGCAATGATATCAAAACAACACGGTGCCTACGCCATGCCTATTAGTTTCCTGTCCAGAGGCTTTGGCATTCAGTGTGACACATTGCTATTTCAAGCAGTATATATTATCTTCTTCGCTTATCCCTTGGCTGTCTCTTCAGCATCCTTAGGTGAAAACAGGTGGTGGTAATAAGCATGTTCTAATCTTCACATGTTCACAGCCTAATTAGTAAAGCCACAGCACTGTACTTGTTAAAATAATTGCTATATTATACCATGGATTAACCACAAGACTTAGGTCTTATAAAATTATTCTTGTATGACCTTAACTAGAAAACCATCCAAACTTCGCGGCCAACGTTTTTAGCAAACGTTCAACAAACGTTAACTTATAATAGTACTATACTCCTGAGTCGTCGGCAAGAATCAGTATGTTCATTAGTTAAAAACCTGTATGAAAATCCAAATTTTCAAATTTCAAATTCAGTAATTTTTACACTGATGCACAGGTAGACATACGATACATACGTTATTTAATCGGTTTATAATTTTGTATTAGCCCTTTGCTCGTCTAGGTTAGCTGTGAAAGAGAATCGTTTGTTGAGCACTCTTAAGTGCCTGTCAGGAATTACATTGGTTTTGTCCTACACTTTATAATTTTGACTGCCAACTGCCAACAGGAACAAGTAATTCCAGCGGGACGTTAATGCCCGTGGTGTGTGTCATTTGTAAGAGTTCTCCTAACAAAAAAGGATCCACTACATGTCAAATGTATAGATATCACTCTATCTCTCAGTAAGCCAACTTTAATAGCTGTTTATGAATTTATCTAGACTCTTACAATCATATAAATTTATAACCGACTAGTTGCAGAGTTTAATGTTAATGAAGCAAAAACAAACGTTTTTTCATTAATATCTCTATTAAAATTTATTGTCTTATTTCTTTTTCACATCATCTTAGCAGTTTTTTATTTATTCAGATGTCTTCTGTGACAAAAGGTGACTACTGGCATAGTTATCACAATAGTAGGGGAGCCTAAGAGGGGATTTCGGGATTTACTAAAGCGCGTCAGATTAATATACAGGAGGATACCTTGTACCCGGTTATGTACCTCCACAAAACATGAGACCCATATATAAGGCCGCCCGTGAAGGATACAGGATCAGATTAGTAAAAAAAAATTGACCATCAGAAATTCTCGAGCGCGTCAGATTAAGGTAGGGTGAGTTAATTACATCCTAAAAAGTGTATATTCCACTAATCTGACAATTTGAGAGTGACGTAAAAAAAGGGGAGGGCAACAAAGTTGTAAAAAAAAAACGTCATCTCGACATTCTCGAGCGTAGCTAAATTTTTTTTTATTTTGAAGGTAATAATTCAAGAATATTGAAAAATATATAATCTGACAATTTTCGCAAGCCGAAATAACAAAAATTCGTCGATAAAGTTAAATGCGTGCAGCTGCGTGATGCCTACATTTGGGTCATTCCCAGTCCTCCACACCCCGTCGTCCACAGTGTGGAGGTATGGGAATAGTGTGGACGAATGGGAATAAAAAGGGTGTGGAGGGAAAGGTGCCGTTTATTCCCAGTCCTCCACACTATAGTGCAGGAGCCGACACTAGAAAAAGTTAAATTTTAAAAAGATGAGTTGGACTTCTAAATGTTTAATTAGGACTGTTTATGAGATATTAAGCCATCAAAATATATCGTAAAAAAAGTTGCAAAGTTATACTGTCGGCTTTTAAATTGTTAGATTTACCAGCTGCTCTGTGTCTAGCCAACCGGAGTCGCCGATAAGAGATAACAATAGATTTTAAGGACAATAGAGTCGTAAAATCTCATCTCCATTGAATCATAGCTAGACAAGAAGCACAATTAAAAAGCTCTTAGGAATATTTATGAATATGTTGTAAAGATAAATCATACAACCACCCGCATCATGCAAACGATAAGATTAACATACGTACATTATTAAAAATACGTAGGGCATTGATGCTATCAATATCTGACGCGCTCGAGGATGTCCATGCAACAGTTTTTTTTTACATATTTAAAAATCTATAGCCGCTTCCCCCACCGATGTAAAGGTATATATCATATAACATTTTTTTATTCTTATCGTCTAAGCTTTGCATCCCAATAGGTCTCTACGACGCTCGAGTAAATCCCCATTTAGCATCGTGGGCTCCCCTACCACAAGCTTGTTTTCTACTTTAAAGATTTTTTCTTGGCCTTTCCGTAAATTTAAACTAAATAATTACTGTCTGCTTAGAAAATATTATGCCCTATCAAACTTAATGTTCTCTTGCGCCACTTTTCAGAATATTTAGCATAAGGCCGTCTTGGTAGTTAATAAATAAATGCTGACTTTTTGCAGCTCTTTTTAAATGTATTCGTTTGACATAATTGAAGTACATATAACAATACTTATTGTGATTATAGTTAGCGGCGACTGGCACTTTTTTGCTAGTAATTTGTTATTGAAGCAAAAATCAACATTGAGGCAAAAAAAATGGTGTGTTAAGTTCTAACATTGGTATTATTTGGTCGTTACGGAACTAGGTGCTTCGTTCAATTTTGTTCCGTATTGCTTCCTGATTGTGGACACGTTTAATTCTGTTTGTTGTTGCAAGCCGAGGCGTAACGAACCTTCGTCTTTTACTTTCTAAACGTTGTTATTAATGCTCATGTTCTAAATAATTCACACTAGAACGCCACGTTAGTTGTACCACTCTATTATTACAATATGAACGTTAAAATTTGAGCATTGCGTAATTTATGACGTTGCACTGTTAACAGTGATAAATGCTTTTTGTGTATACAACCTGTTTGTATCATTTAAAAGCAACAAATAAACTGTGATCAAAACTAGTTGGACGACCAGGCAAACTTACACATGGTATAAATATAACTCTTTGTTGGTACTTAAGGCGAATATAAACATAAAAGTGTAATGTAGCTAGAATATTTTTATTCAGTGTACTAACTTTTTCTGCTACGGATATGAGTGTTCCAGATACTATCACGTGGGGACACACCGACCATAGCCCTCTCCATAGCAGAGTTTTTTTATGGGGTTGACATTTAGAGAGATCGTCTCATTCGGCATTCCTAATCTGTGTAATTAAAAAGACATGCTATAGTGTTTTATAAAAACATTAAACAGGCATTCCAATGTTAGAAAGAATATGGTGTTTACATCAAATTTGATGATAGTAAAATGAAGAATCGAAATATGTAGTTACAGTTTTGACATAACTACATTGTCTAATAAAGCCATATAAATCGTTTCAAACAAAGCTCTCTGGAAAATTTGTGTGTATTAGTAATTACAAATTTTCCCCATTATTAGTAGGAATACCTTCATATGTAATGAAAACTAGTTAGATAAAAAGCTGATAAACAAGGGTGGAGTACTGTTAGACTTACGTCAATAAGGGTTGCTATGGGTGTGGCAGTTTAGCCATCACGGTCTCGAGAGTTGGGGGTGGGTACTTTATACTAATATTATTGACAGTTGTGCTATTTAGCAAACGATCTGACCATGACTTATACTTTATTGAACACTGTGTTTTTGTTGAATTCGCGTTAAAATTAGTATCTATAATTTCGTTGTAATCTTCTGCATAGTGGAAAGGTAACAGATTTATAAACAAAATGTAGGTTCTGGCATCTACATGTTGTTTAAGAGGATACCAAAATAGCTTCGTGCATTTTTCTACGTACGAAGTTTTCATTGTTTCTTTAGATTGAATGACTAGAGCTCTAATTTTTAAGTATATGTTTTTTCAATATATGATCTAGGATCGCATAAACTCAGAAACGCGATTGAAAAAAGTTTTCGCGATAGAAAATCTTAGCGAAACAACCTCTCTCATTTTTTATTTTTTTCATTTGTCGGTCTATTATCGCGTATTAACTAATGAAATAACTTTAAAAACATAAGTAACTGTTACATATAGAAACACGTAAATCAGAATTAAAATATATTTAGTAGATTTTGAGTAAACAAAAAAAATATCCCTAATTCTTCATTTTCTATACCTACTAGCTGTGTTAATATGTACATGTCGACGATAATATTGATGTAGGCCCTTAAAGCCAGCTTTTGTAACAGTAAATGACAGAAAGTAGAAATATTTTTTTTTTGTTTTATAATGATAATAAAACCGTTTTCACGTTGCCTTAACAATTGTAGACAAATAAAGTAGATGAATCAACTCGCACATTTAATGGGCATATCATGACTTAGCGTCGCGTCGCTCCCAAAAAATGCTAATTTCATGATGTGCATCTACAGGTCTTAAATATATAATAAATAGTTTATTCTACATAATAATTAACATATCTACATATTTTTAAATAAATTGCTTCTGTACCTAGGTGTATATGTCACTGAACTCCTCCTAATTGGCTGGGCCGATTTTGATGAAATTTTGTGTTATTACTCCTGTAGATCCGATAATGGTTTACGTTCACAATTCACACTCGCCCGGCTTACGCCCTGGGTGGATTGCCAGTACTAATGTTAATGCATGTAGTACAGCTAAAAAAGTAAGAAATTTATGGTGGTCGTGTAATGCAATCGTCAATCTTAGTAATATTTAATCACTGCAGTCGAACGTTTATAAAAGCAGGTTTCTTTAATATTGATCAGAGCAACTTCCGTAATTGGTTGATGTGGATAACATTAGTTATTTAAGCCAGATGTTTCTGTTAGGAAGTTAGTATCTATTAGACATTTTTATTGGAAGCGCTACTTTTTGTAAAAACAATTTTTAAATACCACATCTTAGTAGGTATTTATTTTGGAAATAACATTTTACGTTGTATCGTAATAAAATTTTATCCTGTTCAAATACGTTATGTGGGTAAAGTGATTATACCAATTTGCCAATTGTTATCTAATGAATATTAAAGGATTTCGCTCTTTAAAAGCTGTAACTATAATCTTGGTCTTACTACTACTGTGGACTAATAATAGCTTAGCTTTCACTTTGTCTTTTACTAAATATATCTTTTAAACATGTAAACTGTTGTCACTCCTCTAAAACTAAAGCTATTATACTGTTTTTACACACAACCTTGTCTAAATCTCAGGGCTAAACCCGTTGTATAGGCGTATAGGACAGGTCACGGCAAATATTTGGTGTGCTAACAAGCCTGGAATTATCCCATGTAACATGCAGGTTAGCCTCTAACTAGGTATATGCGAAGACGACACACACGATTACAAATTTTCTAATTAAAACTGAAATTAAAATTATTAAAAAAATTATAATACATCAGTTACTCATGTGATTTATTATGTATCCATTGGTACAGTCTATGGAGAATATTATAGCACCAAAAACCCCATAGATTTTGTTTATTTGTAGCCACGGTGCACAAGGAGACACAGAAGTGTGAAAAAAAAACAATATTTTAAAAAAATGCCCATAACTCGAGTACTACATGTGTACTATTTTTTTTAATTTTATATTTTGAGTACCCATGAGCTCGGCTATGAGGTGTGTCAAGGTTATCCATTCTTTCTGGGACAGCCTGTATATAGCATGTAATGTTACCGAACATAATTATGGGTGATTTTAATTGCGCGTTTGCGATGTTAATTTGGTGTATGTTTATTTCGCGTTCACCATGACGTAACTCGTGTAACCTCAATTGATTCTTTGATAAACTCTATTTTGACATGATAACGTATGCGACATAAGTTTCTATTATTGCGGATGGTAAAATGGGCTAAATTATATACGACATAAAATAGAATGTATTAGTGATGTAACGAATGCTGGATTTTTCACATTCGCGAATGCGAATGCGATTGCGAATATTTATCTTCAACATTCGCGAAAGCGAATGCCAATATTTTAAAATTTCAAAAAAAGCGCGGGTAAAATGTTTGACAGGTTTGACGTTTCTTGTTTTTTTTTTGGGATTTAATGACCTGGTTACGAGGACCTTTAGGTCATAGACGTTTCGTGTCGACCATGTTTAAATTGAACATAGCCGATATTGGTTAATTGAATGAATTTAGTCACAGAAAGTTCATTCTAAAAGTTTTGTTTTGAGGTTAGTTTTGTTATTTTTCAAATTTAACTGATATTTAAAGGACAAAGTGGCATAAAAACATTCGCTAAATATTCGCATAATTTTTGCGAATGGGAATATTGAAAAATACGCGGATATTCGCGAATGCGAATGCGAATATCCGTTACATCACTAGAATGTATAGTGAAGCGCATAACCATGCGTATTTTTAGTCTACTAACAGAGAAACTGTCACAAAATAACTAATAGTAGTAATACTTCTGAATAGCCACCGAGGTGTCGTTTTTAGTATTAGCTTAGTACAATTTATAGTCGTGTTACAAGTTTATTTAATAGGCATAGAGGGTGATACTATTACTCTCTTACTGTACACTGAGAGTAAATGTTACCTCAGTAGAAAAATAACAAGATTTACCTAACAAAATGTAACCCTTTCTGCGCATGTTAGTTTCAGACGAGATAAGAGAGATCAAGATTTATTAGTATGATTATTTATTATCCTCTAGCTCATTTCTCACAAAACTTTTAATAGCATTAATAAGTGTGAATACTATACGCAAGTTATGCTTTTTTAACACAATAAAAATATACTTATTTATTTTTAATCGGTTTATATGATTTGTTGTTTGTCTAATCTTATAATAAGTGTGAACTAATTCATCGGCAATGGTGTTATAATTTATTTAAACTAATAAACTAGGTGTTTCAAATTAATTTTTGCTTACATGAACATAATGTGTTAAGGATTTGTCGCGTTCACTTCATTCTGATGTGACCCATTCAAGCATAAATAAATTCTATGTGCGTTTAACCCTCCATATCAGCTCGTTTTATGTAAATTTGCTTCAGCATCAGTCAGAATAAATAAGTATATTTAAAAGTAGAATTATAGTTTAATTTTGATAACTATTTATGTATTGCAAACACGATTATCAAGTTCGATATTTTTATATCGGCTGATATTCGGTGTGATTTGCTTTTCAGCAATTAACAAGGCAATATTCCAGATAATCTTTATGTACGATCTTGTATTAGTAATATCTTAAATAAGTACAAATTTTAATGTTAGGTAATAGGTATATAATGTCTGTTGCCATGTCATTGAAAATGTCCAGATGGCCGAGATGTTTAAATAATCTGCATTTAGGAAATCCATTACATTATAAATTATTTGTGCTTTTCTTAAATAAATATAAAAGTAACCATGGTAAACAATGATATGCAACAACACATTAAATACATTGCGAAAAATACAGAACCTGAAGGTATACTTTACAGTTTCAGTGAAATTTGACTATTAAGCAAGAAAAATGGAAAACATTCTCAAAGTTGAAACTATGCTGGTACATACGTACAACAGTCTGGCTTTGCGGCTGATATTACTAGAATTTTAAAATAATTTACTAGTATAAATAAATCATTCAGTTTTATCAATGGGAAATTTTAAATGATTATTGTATGGTGTTTCAGGCAAGGACGGCTCCAAGGTGACGACCGTGGTGGCGACGCCGGGGCAGGGCCCCGACCGGCCGCAGGAGGTGAGCTATGCTGACATGAAACTCATCGGAAACGGCAGCTTCGGCGTCGTCTACCAGGCCAAATTATGTGACACCGGCGAGCTAATTGCCATAAAAAAGGTGCTCCAGGACAAGAGATTTAAGGTAAATAATAATTATTATTCTTTCGAGAGCATAATATTTGATCAGCTTGAAGTATCTTCATTTACAATTACATGTTACAAATTTTTTTTTTTTCATATAAACAAGTATGGAGTTATAAATAATATTTAGTGGCTTTTTGTTAAAAATATGATTTCAGTTTTCGCTTTTTTGGATTTAATAATCTTGCAATCGATAAAAGCTGAAACTAATTGTTGCAGTGCCAGCCACTATGAAACTGTGCGAAATAAAAACACTAATGCAGCCCTAATTTAAACGCTCAGAATTCAGTTTCATTCTTCTTTATCACTTATTAAATTCCTCTTGCCTGTTTATTGAATGATGTTATTTTCTTTTCTGCTATAATTTATGATAACCAAATGAGTTTATAATTGTACATATTATCTAAATTTTCCTTACCATTTTGCACTGTTTTCCTTCGTATTTGTATGATCATACACAATACGTAATCATACAAAACTATTTTCCTTGTTTAAGAGAATGTTAATTAATGTGTTATATATTTACAGAATCGAGAACTTCAAATTATGCGACGACTGGAGCATTGTAATATTGTCAAATTGAAATATTTCTTTTACTCCAGTGGAGAGAAGGTACGTGATCTGCATTATTTTGTACGTTCTTTTATATGCATTTATATTGATGTATCTAATATTTACTTTACTTAATACTACATAGAATTAATTTCTTATTCTTGTTCTACACCAAGGGTTAGTAGAGAATTGGAACGTTTTCAACTATTTTCACTAATGTAATTGAATTCACATTCGACACATCGGAATGTTTCTTTTACACAACATAACTAATGACCACAATTATCTAAAATTTTAAACTGGTATATTTACTTAAAATGAAGCACATTTTTACTGAAGTTGTCTTGCTTACCTAGTTACCGTAATTACGCAATTGTTGTTGTATGAACAGAAACCTATATTTAAAAACCTATAAAAAGCGGATGAGTGTAACGTAGAGACCTTAGTTATCTTCTATGTAGTATTGTAGTATTTTAACCTAAATATTAAAGAAGACCAGATGCATAGGTTGGAATTGTGTAAACTGAAGTGTAAAGCCAATGAGGAAACAAAACTATTTAGAACACTAATTCAAGAAGTAAAAAATTTCGACTCGACTTTTATAAAAAAAAATTCCCCTTTATTTTAATGTATTTTATAATTTAAGCTTAAGTGATGATAAGTGTTACAAACTTATTCCCTTCCTGAGAAAATATTGTGTAGTATGCTTCTTAGATGTTAACGTGTAACGTTGTTGAACATGCGTTGTAATTAGTTCGCTTTAATAAGGGTGTATTTTTGTGTGTTTTATTTGGGGGAAGAAGGCGGCAGTGCCCGCAGCGGTGAGCTCAATGTTAAACGCAATGCAGTCTCTTGATGTCGCAGTACGTTTATGAACCAATTAGATTATTGCGCTAGTGTGCTAACGCACAATTTAGGCCTGCCATCTAAGGCTGTGGCTACCGAACAATATTTGAGAGTATGCAGTTTGCATGTAATCAGTTGTTAGATTTAATTGGTTATAAAGTCCGTCTATCGTTCGGTAAGTCAATCTGCAACAATTGTGTGTACATGATTTATAAAGAGCAAGTCTTTGATCACATCATGAGCTGTAATCTATCAGCCATGCGCTTCCTCATCTGGAGGTTGATGCCTACTGTGTTATTGTTTTTTTTTTTCATTGTAATGTCATCTCTAACTTGTGTATTACATAATGTAAGTTGTGTTTATATGATTCTAACTGACGCTTGCTTCATACGTTTCATTTTCTTACAAAAGCTTCGTTTCATTACCATGTACATGGTCTATTTGCACTCTCATGTGGAAACAGCAAGTTATTTACGTAAAATACACGCACACTAAATATATAACTAATGTTATCATCGTACAACGAAGTATATATCAAAATCATTATGTATTATATGCTTTGTACGGGTACTGTGAAACTGTGATAAATTAATAAATAAAACTACTGGAAAAATATTAGATACGTAGGTAATACTAGGTACTAGCGGAAGCTTAAAATGTTTAGTTAGAAACCATTTGTTAAAAAATGATGAGTAACTTATTCAACCGACTTATAGTATGTGTTAGCTAGGTAACGGGTTTCCTTGAACAGCGCATAATTTAAATGGTACTATAATAAAATTGAAAAATAGACTAA
This sequence comes from Orgyia antiqua, assembly GCA_916999025.1. Classification (NCBI taxonomy): domain Eukaryota; kingdom Metazoa; phylum Arthropoda; class Insecta; order Lepidoptera; family Erebidae; genus Orgyia; species Orgyia antiqua. The sequence goes on from OU779869.1 coordinate 8,058,196, forward strand.
AAGTAGGTATATTTTTAAATTTTAACGATCACAAAAGATTTGAGTTAACAAATATGCAACTAACAATTACTCTTTATATCATTATAGGATACATTAAGTTTTATACTAACCTTGTTGCGCAGTTTCGGTATCGAGGACATAATATAGCAGAACTAAACACAGTCAAGGCAAAATTCAATCAAAATATGCATTATCTACTCAGCGAAACAAAGTCTTAAAATTGAGGTCAGGTTGTATATTTAAGTAGAATTATGGCGCCAATTTTCATACAGTATTAATATCATATTAATACATTGTATAGTTAAATGCGTAACCAAGTTTTTCGCGTGTGTAGTTCAAGGTCTGACTTTTGCCAGTAAATTTATCACTTGCGTTTTACTTCAGCCAAGAACCTTTGGATAATTGCCAACTTTAAAATCCATTCAGCTGTCTCATTATTGGGTGTGAACGCAAAGTTCTATGGTGTGAGGGGATATAAATTGAGGGTGTATTGTGTGAGCACTATCGCTATTTTTACTATCACGGTTATTATAAATAACATTTCCAATCTTAATTAGATATTATCTAAATCGATTATGTACCCAATTATAATTTAAAAAGTGACTTTGCACTGTTTTTATATGACTATCGTTTTCGTTTGTCTTAATTAGTTTTATCTTAAACTAAGATTTCGTGTTAGATTTGTGTTATTTCCAGAAATTGTATCAGCTGCTATCACAGACCTATGTATTATATAAAATATTATTATAATCTCATTCTAATCTCACGAAAAGTAAAAACCAGAGTAGCGTAAACATAAATAACAATATCAAAGCCTGATTATAATAATTTGACGAAACATTTGGAAATTATAACGAATAATAAGTACTATTGCAATTCGTTGCGATTGTTTTAGTTCGTGGGCGGGTTGTGCTCTTTCAAAAATGATATATTATATCATGGTAAGATATCCCATAACATTACATACGTGATCTTACTCTTAAGTTTGTAAGATTGCCAAATGGGAACAGTTCATTACTAAATAAACTAAATTATAATTACTTTATTACTGTCATATAGGTCGTTTATTTCATTCATTGGTAATATTCCTTGTATTCGAGCTAGTCATCATAACATCACGCCTTTTCCCCATGGGGAATATTTGGGGCATATTTGAGCTAGTTTGTGATAATTATTGAGATTGTAATAATATTTCATATTTTTTAAATTAACGATTTGGCCCGCTAGTTATCGTTGCATTTTTCATGATAATTGAATTTATATTTTGAAAATATTTTGATTTTAGTAATTATGAATATATAACGCAATTATATAACGCAAACAGACACGAAGTTTGGTTTTAATCTGAGAGTTTCACGAATTCATATTTAGCGCTAGATTTCGGTCGTGACATGACACACTTAATACTTATATTTTATTTAAATTTATCTATTACAGAAAGACGAAGTGTACCTGAATCTGGTGCTGGAGTATATACCAGAGACTGTGTATAAAGTGGCACGTCATTACTCCAAAGATGAACAAACCATACCCATTAGTTTTATAAAGGTATATTTCACTTTATTTTAATGAAAACGTTCTCATTTGCGTGACTCTTACACCTGAAGTTGTCCTCAATCGTCTTTGGATTTTAACTTTTTTTTGCATTACTGCGGCTCTACTACGAGTTAAAATAATTTCTGTTGTTATCAATATTTTCTGAGATTTAAATCTCCGTCAGATTGAGATTGAAACATGTTATCGTAACTCCCAAATTGGAATCGATTTATATTTATTTCTTTATAGTGTTCTAAGCTAAGTCCTACCATCGAGTTAGTGAACTTTCTAAAACGAGAGCTAACAAGCTGGCATTAATATCTCACCATAAATGAATAAATATGAGGCTGTTATATCACAGTAGTGCCTCTGTTGCGCTTCACAGACATGATTGCATTGTAATCCACATACCTACTAATATGTTACATTTCAGCTGTATATGTACCAGTTGTTCAGAAGCCTTGCATATATACATTCATTGGGCATCTGTCACCGAGACATCAAGCCACAAAATTTACTTTTGGATCCGAAGACTGGCGTACTCAAACTCTGTGATTTCGGATCAGCGAAGCACCTCGTTCGCGGAGAGCCCAATGTTTCATATATATGTTCGCGATACTACCGCGCCCCAGAACTCATTTTTGGAGCCATAGATTACACCACTAAAATTGGTAAGTTTTAGTATTTATCTTTATTAAATATTATAAGATTTACAAATGCCTTATGGTAACGGAAATTTAGATGTGCAAACTAAAAAAAAAACGATTGTGATGCAATTACATTGATTAGCACTAACCAGCCAAGGATATCATTTATTTATTAACAAATATTAAAACTTAATATACGAGTATTAACTAAAATACACAAAATAACTTCTTAAACATAAAGGATAGATAGGGTGTGCCAATGTCTTATAGCTACTCATGGATCTATATGTTATCTTTACAAGAGTTGATTGTGCTATCAATATTGAGACGTAGTTGCATAATCTTTGTAGGTATGATACCTACATAATATAATCAATAATTTTTTATGGTTGGTTACGTCAAATATATATAATATATCTATAATTTACCAAGTCATATATCAATCAGACATTAGGAGTTTTGAATCATTCGCATTGGGAAGTTTCACCTATAAGAGAATGTTACACCTATAAGAGGCCTTAGATGCTAGGATATTGGGGGCCCTGTGAGTAGACAATCAGTTATCATTTCGTAACTGAGTAGGAACTACAGGGCCTTAACCAGATGGCGTTGTATAGTGACTGCCTACCCCCATGGGAAAAGGCGTGATGATATTCTATGTAACGTAAATGATTCACGGCGAAATTTGTTCTTAAACAATTAACAAAAGGAATTCAAGGCTATTGAAAATAAATGTTAATTAATAAAATTATAGTGGAAAAAATATCTTAAATGTTATTTAATCGAAAAAAAAAATGTAACTGCGCATTTTATTGTGCAACGAAAACAGATAGAAGTTAAAACTGAACGGGATTTTGTTATTGTATTTATTGTGATAACGAAGCATAAATTACTTTTTTATAAAAAACAGGCTTTGTCTATTTGATATTTATTATTTTATCAGTGTAAGATCTGTATTTAGCCGCATTCGATACAAATTATCTGTGACTGAATTTGTATGCTTTAGGATTATACTGATAAGTGTACTTTCCCATTTCTTTAAATAGACGACTGTTAGTGTAATTATGTAAATCTTACCTAATGGGCGTGGACTTCTTCTATTCGCATTCGGTCTACTGTGCTACGCTGATAAATTACTATAAATCAGTTGACTTTCGAGTATCACAAATGAAAAAATGTTATTATTTTGTTATCTCTTTGCTGCCAAATGCAAGTACAAGACTGTTAGTACGGTGTCATAGTATTAGCCGCCCTGTAAGTGCCTTTCTACTCTTCGCTTAAAAGACAACGTAAAAGAGGAAGGGAACACATTATCAGTGCCGAAAACACTAGCAGGTTGGCTAGGCTACAACCACACAAAGATTTCTAAGTTCCAATTTGCAAGTTACTACCTAATTATATTTAAAAAAAATTTCTTTGTACAGACGTATGGAGCGCTGGTTGCGTTGTAGCAGAATTATTATTGAGTCAACCAATATTTCCAGGCGATTCTGGCGTCGATCAACTGGTTGAAATCATCAAGGTAAAAAACATATTATTATATTTACTTTGAATAGGTAATTGTTATTAAATACTTCATTATTTACAGTTTTTATTTTTTATGTTTACAGTATTTTTCACTTGATTTGAAATTCAACTCTTGAATGTTTCCACCTATATGTATAGACATGTATTGTAATTTCCCCTAATTGTTTGTTTAGACATTGAATCATCACTATTGTTATGATTAATTTACACAAGGTTGAAATTAATTTAACTGTATTTATTTTAAGGGCCTACATCAATATTATCGTCGACGTGTACATATTAACACAGCTAGTAGGTATAGAAAATGAAGAATTAGGCCTATTTTTTTTGTTTACTCAAAATCTACTAAATATATTTTAATTTTGATTTACGTGTTTCTATATATAATAGTTACTTATGTTTTTAAAGTTATTTCATTATTTAATACGCGATAATAGACAAATAAAAAAAATAAAAAATTAGAGAGGTTGTTTCGCTAAGTTTTTCTATCGAGAAAACTTTATTCAATCGCGTTTCTGAGTTTATGCGATCCTAGATTATATATTGAAAAAACATATACTTAAAAATTAGAGCTCTAGCCATTCAATCTAAAGAAACAATGAAAACTTCGTACGTAGAAAAATGCACGAAGAATTTTGGTATCCTCTTAATTGTATTTATTTCACAGGTACTAGGTACACCCACACGAGAACAAATTCGAGAAATGAATCCAAACTACACAGAATTTAAATTTCCACAAATCAAAAGTCACCCGTGGGCTAAGGTAATGTGAAACTCATGATAATTAAATATTTAATTCACAATATTTGGCAATTATTTTGTGTAGTTATATGTTTGGTGTTTTCATATTATCATTCATTCATTCAAAGTACATAAGTATGTTAGAATACTTATCACTTCTAAGTGAGTTCCTATCAACGTTAGCCATAAACCATGTAAGATTTTATTTTAGTTATTGACGCTACAAAATTGGTGTCATTATTTTAATCCCTAAGAAAACAACATGTATGTTTATTGAGATAGTCATTACTGTAGAATAGATGTGATGAATGTGTTATTTATACTTAGGACGAAAATAATCGAAAGAATAATCTAATTTTGTTATACTCAATTAATGTGTAAATAAAACATGTAAAATAAAGATGAAATCTTAGCGATTGTTTCATAACTAAATATTTTTCACTTGGTGAGAACATTTTATAAAATGATCACTGTAATCAGTTAGAATGTAGTTAATTCACGCACATCATTTCCAGTATATGTTGGAGCGTATGTCAACAGCCAAGTGTGCCACTGACCACCAGCGTATACGAGTAAGATATAAACTCTGAGCACTAAACTAGATGACTTCATTAGGACTTACACTGATGATATTTTGTTTATCTCATCAAACCACTTTAACGTCTGATTAAATTTTTTTAGTTTGTCCTCTCTCAATCAACTCATGGAAGAAGCCAACAGTAGGATTTAGGAATTATTTAATCCCTAAATCCTAGGCCAAAAATTGTGCCAAAAAACGAAATTTTTCGTCATTTCTGACAGTCCTATCTTTTGTCTCAAACGAAAGAAACCCTTCGCCAAAACTAAAACCCAGTTATGCCCATAAATCAGCTCATCATGATTTACCGAGATTGTTGTCTGTACATGAAATGCACATTGTAGCGATTTTATTATATTATAGCTGAGAGATAGATCAGTATTTCTTACACGTTCACAGTCGGCAGAGCAATGCAATGATATTTCAAGTTCGTGGGTTTGATTACCACTCGTGGTGATCACGCTCGCATCGTTTCCTTATCGATCTATTATAATTCCACTGTAGGGTGCGGAACTTCTGCACTTTGCATGTTGTCATAGAGTTAAAAAAAAATCCTTAGCGGACTTACGTGGTAAAATTTACTTGAATTCTTAATCCGTCAGCGTAAGGATTTCACTTTTCTGTTTAAATATGATTTATTTAGAAAATTCATTTACTCTTCCAAAAGTTTTACTTCACGCAACTCTCAATATCATATATTTTGAAATGAGTTGATAACTAAAAATATCAGTCAGTTGGGAGTTACATTAACAAATGCACAAAACTGCAAGCTTAGTCTAACTCTCGTTTTGTTTCAAATATTCTTTGTAGGGTATAAAACATTTTAAATAACTTACTATATTTGTTTACATATTGTTGAAAATGAAGACATTTAGTGTAGACGCTGTTGATCTTAGCCTTGTTATGAGTTGACTATAATGCCACATACAACTAATAGGTTTAAGCTGTTTCTTTGTTTGTTGGTGTTCAGTGTGCATTGGTACTGTGCGACTCTGTCTCCAGTTTGTTTCTATTAAGCGCTAATTACATTTGGATAAAAAAGTGCACGAAAATAGTCAAGTATAAAGCACTAACGCAATTATATTATGTCGCTGTCTACATCGTGTCGTCTTGATTACACTTAGCGTCATATACACAAAACCCAAATGTAATAAGCACTTAACTATAAGCTTTTTTGTTCTTTTATAAATTTTTTACTTAATGTTGTTTATCTACAGGAGCAAACTGTCAGCGTTGCACTTATTTCATACTTGACACACTAGGCTCGACTAAATCACCTTTTCGGATATTCAATGATTGTAATCTAACCAATAACGTTGTAAATATTCTGACATTTATTCTACGTGTGGGTTATTTATTCATGCTAACATATAACATCCTTTGTACAAATTAAAAATTATTTTAATTGTTTTTGCGTATTTCTAAAAATTAAACTACTGCCTATGTATTAAATTTTACATCGTCTACGGATTATTTAGCTAGCATAATGATTTAAAGTTCCTACTTTTATTGTATTACACTATTTATCGTGATTCAAGAAATTTATATTAAACATAGTGTGGGATATAAAGCGAAATATTACAAAATAAATCTTCCATGTAAGATGAATTTTTAGAAAAATCTTTTAAGCACTCACGAAGACGAATCCGAAAAAGATATGTTAGACTTACACATTCCTGCATAGAATGAAAGAGTTGGTGAGACGGTTTGACGGGCTACGTGGTGGAGTGGTTGATGTAACAGACTGCCATCACGAGGTCGCGGGTTCGATTCCCGCTTGGGACAATCATTTGTGAGATATTCATAAATCTCATACAAATGTTTGTACTGCATCTGGATGTTTTCTATGTATCATAAGTATGTATTTACAAAAGAAAAGTAGTTTATGTAGTTTATCCGTATTCTGGTACCCATAACACAAACGTATAATCTTAGCTTGGGACCAGAGGACGTTGTGTGAAATGTCCATGTATATTTATTTATATTTTTATTTTTATTTATTTACATAAAGTTCCCCTCCTTGTCGCACTTTCTTTCATAACGTCACCTTTTAAAAGATAGTGTACAGAAGTACTTGCAATATGGTTGTGTGTAAACGTGTTGTATGTTTGTTGTACAGGTGTTCCGTTCGTGCACGCCTCCAGACGCGATCTCTCTGGTATCGAGACTGTTGGAGTACACGCCGGGCGCGAGACTGTCCCCGCTACAAGCCTGCGCGCACAGTTTCTTCGACGAGCTGCGCGAGCCGGGCGCTCGACTACCCAACGGTCGTGCTCTACCTCCATTGTTCAACTTCACCGAGTACGAGCTGTCTATCCAACCGTCGCTGAACGACTTCCTGAAGCCGCGCGACGCCGCCGCCGCGCCGGACGCTGACTCGGCCGCATCCACAGCCACGGCTGCACCGAGCGGCGCAGAACCACGCTCCTAGACAACTAGTGATACTTACTTTCGTGTTGGCCATCGGGAAAATTACATGCATAATAGGTGTTTTCGGCGAGTTATCGTGTGTGTGTAATAGTGTAATTGTCGATAAAGCTTGAGCTGTCGTAGTCGGTGAGAAGGGTAAATCCGTTGTAGATGAACCGTCGCGATGTGATTTTACTTTGTACTTTTGTAAGCTCGTTTTACCCCCCTTTTATGTAAATACCTTATGCTGAGTTCATTAGTAAACGACAGATAAACACCATCTGGATAAATTGTTTTATTTACATATTTTTAAAATATCTCGCCAGTTTTCTGTCTTGAATAGTTTCGCTTATTGTAGCCTCGATGTGCTCAGTGTGATACATTTGTCTAATAGTTGAGGAGGTTGAACACCTGTGGAGGTTGTGTACACACATGATAGTTATACCGTTGCTTGGGCCGTGTAATATGTAGGGAACACATATTCAGTAGTGTATTTAGAGTATTTATTGTTGGAAAGTATCACTTTGTTGAGAAACTTTTACGAAGCGTATGCCTAGTGTATTTCAACGATGAAAACTTAGAAAGCGGAATATATGTTGCAACCATAGAGCGCATTGTAAATTTTTATAACTAGCGTAAACTGATCTCTCAGATTATTTATAATAATATGATATCTCAAAATATTTGTATAAACAACTCAGAGAATATAAATTTTAGATGTACTACACAACTATATATTTGTTTTTGTCGGCAACTTCTATGTTAAACATTATTTTGCTGTGTATTTTAAATTATCCAATGCTGGATAAATATAATGTACCTATTAAGTAGCACTATTGGTGTCCTAATTATAACGACATAGTTTTTGGATAATATTGTATTCTATATTCAATAAATGATATTTCTATTATATGAAATTTGTCATTGCGAACACTATGGTTATATTAGTAGTCATTTACGGAAGGATGTTTATATAATGGTAAAATTTCATTGTCATAGTTTTAAGTATTTGAGTAATTTCGTTTCGCACTTCGATTTTAAATACAGTTACAAATTAGGGATAGGTTTATGGAAACCTATATGTATAGATTAAAGATACCTTATCTTCATGGAGTAGAAGTAGCCTAAACGCATTAACTTAATCTGTGTAATGTCGATTACCTCACATATTAATGTTTGAAAATTTGCCAGAATTTTGAAGTTAACAGTAGCCAAGCAGCACATATTATTTTGTTAATATTGTTAGGACCAAACATAGAGTTAGCTATGCATCACAAAATTTTATAACAATGGCCAAATGATGTTTTTATCTGTTTCAATACTATAACATTCTCACTAACTGCCGCACTCAGAGACATTTAATGGTTACTTAAGGAAAGTTAAGGAGCTCTTTAGTATTGATTTAAAAAAGTAAAAGTTAAGTTAAACCTTTTTTAAATCAATACTAAAGAGCTCCTTAAGTAACCATTAAATGTTAATGGTTACTTAGGGAGCTCTTTAGTATTGATTTAAAAAAGGTTTAACTTAACTTTTACTTTTTTAAATCAATACTAAAGAGCTCCTTAACTTTCCTTAAGTAACCATTAAATGTCTCTGAGTGCGGCAGTAAGTAATATTACACGCTTATCTGATAAATGTAATGTTAATAATCAATATTTTTGTGAATTGTAACCAGGGCCCGACCATTAATACAGAGCTCTGTCTATCTCCTAGGATGTGTCGTGATGTTAGGTGAAGCTTTGCTATATAACTGTACCGTTGACTCTTTAAAAGATCGAAGGTCAGCTGTAGTTGTAATACTTGTAATTACTTATAAATTATTATACTTTAAGTACGCGCTCTGCGCATTGCTTTTGAAATCACATAATAGAGGAACATAGTTTTTGTCGTTAAGGCTATTAATTTGCTGAAACACCCATATAGTTCGTGTAAATATATTATAATTATCTTTGTAATACAACTCTTGAGTGACGCGTGTCGGTGATTGATGGCGAGGTACGGCCGGCCAGTATACTTTGATCCGCACCGGACTCTGCGAGGAGTCGTCAACATATTACGTCACACGTTCAAACGAACAGTTAATTTTTATAACGAGGTGTGGGGACGTAACCACAAACTTTGAGATGTCATATCACAGTATAAATTATTACAACATGCAACAGTTACTCTATAAATCTATCTCTTCATGCTAAATTACTTTCTCTGTTTATATATATAAGTCTTTTTTTTTTAGTTAAAACTTTTAGGGCTGCTGTATTTTAATAATTCTTAAAATATGTGACACTAAAGAGCGTGTGCTCACAAATTTTAATGTGACCATCTGTGATAGGACATTGATGAAGATTGGATTGGAATTACTGTGACGTAATTTATGAATGCCTCCTAAGAGACAGTAGTTTAGATATTACATGTATTTTATTAAGTCTTATCTATCTAATATGAATTTTGTAATCGACGTTGCTTCTTAAGACCTTCTGTGTAAAAAGTTTTAAGACATACTAGTGACCTGAATATTTGAAGCGATGTTATTAAAAAAATCTTTATCCCACTGAATTCTCACTTTCACGATTTGCGTGCACTTTTACAACATGAGAATTTCCGTACATATTTCAGAATGGAGTTATGACTTATTATATAAATTATTTAAAGTATGTTCTTTCTTATTACTGTAATATTAAATTTAATAGTGAGTGAAATTTGTATTTTGTTTTCATAATTGTTTTACTGAATTTAAATACTTCATAACCCTCATATCGTTGTTAGTTATGAATGAAAAATAACATAATTATTAAAAGTAAATAATTAAATGAATAGTACGCATGGCTTTTTATTTTATAGCATGTAAAATTAAATCTTTAATCAAATACTTTTGTTGTTCAAATTCATGACCTGCAATGACGGTGTAGCGTCAAATAGTCTATATACATTTTAATTTAATATTATGATACAGCAAGTTAATAGCACGAGGAAAGCAATTGATTTACATTCAGCCTATTTTAGCAGGTATGCAGTACATATAATCCACGCTATGATAATAAAGAAAGCAGAGGAACTAGTAGTCGACTATTAAAGTGGCCTTTCGATTTTCCGCGACAGGATCGCGTGCGATTTTTCTGAAAATGCCGTCCGATTATTGTATTGATGTGTTTGAAGATGTTAATTTGATGGCTTGCTGATCGCGCGCTCTTCGCGTACATTCCAAAGCCACCATGACTGGAAAATGCATGACCATGACATGCAGTGTGCATACGAGTGGAAAAATAGGCAGTAAAAATAAATTAATATGAACATTTCACACAACTTCAACTTGGATGAAAACCCAGAATGATGCAGCATTTACGATGAAAGTAAACTCAAGCAAAATAAAATTATCTTTTATTTTGCTTGATTGTAATATGGGATGATCAAGGGTATTATCACGTATTACTATGTACACAGACTATGTAACTAAATACAATACTGGGTTAGTTATTTAGGTATGCTCCATCGCATGGGATTTAGTTTCGGAGCTTCGAAATCTTCATTTCATTTGGTGGCTCTATAGTCTCTGCCTACCCCCATGGGAAAAAGGCGTGATGTTATGATGATGATGATGGCTCATGGTAAATACAGTCATACGGATTCGACTTGTTATTTACAATAGGTAGGTACGTAACTATCGTCGAATCCAAGTCAAATGGACAAAATTTTAGAAGCAGATAACAATTTATAATCTGTATAGGTCCCGGCACGAATCTTGAGCGCTCGGTGGTAGAGTGGGGATCGCTTTGCGCATCGTATACTTCATGGCAAAAAAATGGAGATGATTTACTTTAATTTAATTATATTCTGAAATTTTTTTCTTTAGGTACTACATAATACAATACATGTTGATGCTTGACTACATTCCACCTGATGGTAAGCGGTAATTAAATTAAATTAAAATTATTATTGTCTAATAATTATATGATTTTAGGGATAATAATTGTTTCTAATTGACGGGCTTCGTGGTCTAGGGGTGCCGATCATGAGGTCGCGGGTTTGATTCCCGCCTCGGACAATAATTTGTGTGATGTTTATAAATGTCATCCTAATGTTTGTTCTGCGTCTGGGTGTTTCTATATATTATAAATATGTTTAAACAAAATAATTGGTCAAGTGCGAGTCGGACTCGCGCACGAAGGGTTCCGTACCATTATCTATGCAACATAAGGCAACGTTATTAGTATCGAGCAAGAAACGGTAAAAAAATCATGTTTGTTGTATGGGAGCCCCCCTTAAATATTTATTTTATTTTATTTTTAGTATTTGTTGTTATAGCGGCAATAGAAATACATCATCTGTGAAAATTTCAACTGTCTAGCTATCACCGTTCTTGAGATACTGGGTGCGGAACCCTCAAAATCATGTTTGTTGTATGGGAGCCCCCCTTAAATATTTATTTTATTTTATTTTTAGTATTTGTTGTTATAGCGGCAATAGAAATACATCATCTGTGAAAATTTCAACTCTCTAGCTATCACCGTTCTTGAGATACAGCCTGGTGACAGACGGACGGACGGACGGACGGACGGACAGCGAAGTCTCAGTAATAGGGTCCCGTTTTTACCCTTTGGGTACGGAACCCTAAAAAAAGTAGTATATGTATTCTATCCGTATTCTGGTACCCATAACACAAGCATAATATAAAGTTTAGCTTGGGACCAGAGGACTGAGGACGCTGTGTGACATGTCCGTGAATGTATTTAAAAAAAAGTATGAGTAAATAAATATTTACGGACATTTCACACAACGTCCGCTGGTTCCAAACTAAGCGTAATGATACTTGTGATATGGATACCAGATTACGGATTTATTACATATACTACTTTTTTTGTAATTATGTACTTTTATTAGATAGAAATATATAAATATTAATGGACAACACCAAGAGAACCACCAACAGAAAACACCAAGACGCAGTACAAATATCTGTGTTCATCACACAAATAGTTGTCCTGTATGGGAATCGAACCCGTGACCTCGCGATCGTAAGTTGGCTACATAGGCATAATAATTTTAAAAGCTTCAGTCCAAAAATTTGTATGTATCAATATAATTGTCTTGAAGTGTATAAGCCACACAAATTGGTAATGCGCCTGGCGGCCATGTTGGTGACGTCATAGTGACATAGATGTATAGTAGATAGTGATGAGAATATTACATTTTGTTAGGTACCTACCTATACTTTTTCTTTGCTGATGACGTCACATTTGACAAGGTTCCAGCGCATTACCAATTTGCGTGGGGAATGGCCCCATGGGAAAAAGGCGTGATGTTAGGATGATGATGATGGCTCATAGTAAATCCAGTCATACGGATTCGACTTGTTATTTACAATAGGTAGGTAACTATCGTCGAATCTAAGGTTAAAATTGAGAGAATTGCCAACTTGAAAACCACCATAAGTATCAAACTAAAAAGCATCAAATCAAGAGTCAAGCAAAGACAAAATAAAACATAACAAGTATAGTGCCGCCAACTTATCTGTAGAATGTAGCGATGGCGCCACGATCGACAAGTGTTGCCACAGAAATTATCAACTTTGGCCACCTTTAACTTTTAATACTCGTAAGCATACCTTTTACCGTCCCTGTTGCTCGCTATCACAGATATAAGATATATTATATAGGTTTATGAATGATAAAGAGAAAGGGCTCGACTAAACGGTAAGGATTTTCAGCCATTTGGCCTTGGAATAGTTAAAGAATACGAGTATGTAACTTTTTAAATAATTATTTATATTTACTAATTTTTAAAATATGTATTACATGTTAAATAAAAATAACTTTATTTATTTTGTAATAATTTTCGTTTTACTGAAAACCTTTCATGCAGTAATTATGGTCTAAGGCAGCCGAAGTATGTGCAATAATACCATAACTGTGGTCCAGTGGATATACTCCACTAATTTCTTCAAAATCTGAATCACTGTCACTATCAGTGTCGGAGTCACTGTCTAAATGAACTATAAACGGCTGATCTAAATATACGTCTTTTCGTCTATATTCTTCTTCAATTTTGTTCACATGTGCACAATATTTTTGCCATTCTGAAGCATCAATGGAACTGAACGCTTCAGTTATTAATTGTTGCATACTTTGATTTTTGTGCTCTATGTTAACTGCTGCCACTTTCCTTTTCATTGAACTCCATATCATCTCAATAGGATTAAGGTCGCAATGATACGCTGGCAGTCGTAAGCATTTGTGGCCATGTTGTGCTAATATACTATCAATCTCATACACAGGATCAGGTTTATTTCGTTTGACAATCTCCAGCAACTGTGGTTTGGTCAATTCTGACGAGAAATCGAGGCGTTTATCAGTTAACCACTTTATAATTTCAGGTTTGTTAGTGTTGGTAGTTGGTGTTTTATTAAATCGAATGCTGTGATAGGGAGCGTTGTCCATTATTATCAGAGACGGTTCTTCAAGATTGGGGAGTAATTTTTCAGTTAACCACTTTTTGAAATTTGTGTTGTTCATTTCGTCGTGATAGTCCCCGCTTTTTGTATTTGACTTAAATACAAGATTTGCGTTTTGGACAAACCCCATTTTTCCACCTGCATGAACAATAATAAAACGTTGGCCCTTAGACACAGGTTCTAGAACGCCATCTGTTTCTTGACTTTGCCAACATTTATTACTGGTATGTGATGAATGTATATACGTCTCATCCAAGTATATTACTGGCCGAGGATTACCTGATAGTGAGTTTTGTTTTAATTCTTGTAAATATTTAGCTCTCCACGCCGAAATATCATTACGCTCGGTTAAAACCTTGCGATTGCTTTGTGTTTTTCGGTAATGAAACCCAATTTTACGCAACAATTTGCGAAGTGTTTCCCTGCCACCTTTGAAATTTATTTCATCTCTCAGTACCGTAAGTAGCTTATTTATAGTAGGCAATTCCTTTTTCAACGCATAAAATTCATGTACTTTTCGCCTGATTACCCCTTGATCAAAACTGTCCACGTCTATTTTGCCACATGTCCTTCGTCTCGACTTTCCTGGTGTGGTTATTCTGGTACCCGTTTCTGCAGCCGTTTCGCCTTCTTGTACAATTTTATAAATTGTTGAAAGACCAATACCTAAAACAGAAATAAAGTTGTCATTAAATAAATAAAAATTTAGAAAGTCAGCGTGTAATGAAAAGCGTCATTTTTTAAATTCATGAATCATAATATTTAAATAAAATATTTCTGATATAATTGAACCCTAAAGAATTGTATCCCGAATTATGAGTGCTTTCGAGAAAGTGGTAACCTAATTTCACATAGGCCAAGTCGCAAGCAATAACTAGTTATTTATTATTGTGACAATGTCGTTACTTAATAAATAAATAATTTATACTAATATATATCGTAAATAATGTATAGCGATTCATGAAATAATAATCTGGTAACACTGACCTGTAGCGGCAGCAATGCGTTTGTATACATGAACAAATGGTATTATTGGGGCTGTTTGCTCCTTTTCTGCATCAAAGAATGATTTCATTTTGATAATCATTTTTCGTACGTCACTTTTGATTGCTTTCGGCATGATTTTCACACAAAATACTTGCAAATTAAAAAGAAAAACTAGAACCCTCGAACGAACACCCGACTACAACGACTGACAACAACAAAATTACGTTTTCAAAATGGCGTCAGTAGTTCCACTTTTAGCCGTTCTACAGATAAGTTGGTGGCACTATAATTTGTTATAAAAAAAAATTTTGTGTAAAGAAAGTACTTATAAATGTTATCGGTCTGAAAAAAATATCGATTTTTATACCTTTTCGATACTTGAAATTTTAGATCGATACTATGACCTGGCAAACGTTATTTTGCCATACAAAAAAAGATTTGAAAAATAGATGTTGGCCGATTCTCAGACTTACTGAATACGCATGTAAAATTTCATAAAAATCGGTCAAGCCGTTTCGGAGGAGTACGGTAACTAACACTGTGACACGTGAATTATATATAGGAAGATATCGAAAATTACATATCGCCCATAAATATATATATCGTAAAAATAATATCTGTTCTATTCTGTAGTATCTTCTATCTATTCTGTGCTATTCTGTGAATTTCTGTGGCTGTCATCAACAAAAGTTGAGCCAGATATGAGAAAAAAATTTAATTCTCAATTAATTAATTAAATCTTGGTGATTGGATTGATTCCATTTGCGTAAATAAACTCCTTTTATTGAATTGTATATACTGTATACTTCTGTATGTATGTAATTACCCGAAATTTCTTTGCTAAAATCTCTAAACATTGTGGTGTTCATGATTCAAAATACTATTTAATTTATTTGTGTTATTACTTTCAGTGTAAACTTATTGGTGTGACCAAACATTTATGATGATATATGAAATATAGCAATTAATTCTAAATTTCTTATGTTTTGGGTGGTTTCATTATCTACATTAAATTTGGGTGTAGTGGCAAGTGAAACTAATACACAATGCACGAAGCTTACGAGATATTCCATTTGCTTAATGCAACCGTCCAAATTGAGACAATGGCTGCTTATGGTAAGTAAATCTTTTACTAATATTAATATAATTCTAGCCTTAGTCAGTTTTATTATCTGTTCTCTCGGAGAGCTTATGTTTTTCATTCATCAACTATTTGTGTAGTAGAAACTAATATTATAACAATTATTGTAAGTCTTCCTATTACAGAAGCTTAGATTTATTTTAATAAGGTTTAAACATGGTAAAGTTAGGTGTGATTATGTTTTCCAGATAACAACTTGTTATTGGGTACAAGACAAGGCCATCTATTAATGTATTCCCTGTCCATGACAAATGGTAATCAAAAGTATGAGCTACAGTTACTTCGCTACTGTAAGAACTTTAGCAAGAAGGCGATACAGCAAATAGAAGTTATACCAGGTAAGTTATGATTTATCCTTGCTAATCAATCAATCATATATGACAATGTGACTGTCCATTGTTCTTCCATTGCAAAATCAACTCTTTACTCATCAATACTGAACTCATTTATATGACACACGGGTAGTATAGAAACTAAGAAAGCACATAGGCTACTTCTAAATGTGAGAAAAGTGTAAAGTGATTAAATTTTTCTAAGTTATAAAATCATAGATTGTAGCTAGTATGATTCTAAAACAACCCTGTCTTAGGTGTATAAATATTCATAGACATATCACATAACATCCTCTGGTCCCAAACTAAGCTTTATATTTGTGTTATGGTATAGAGAAAACTTCTATTAAAATCAATGTAATAATAATCATCATCACTTTCACCAAGACCACCTCGCCTGACGAAGGAAGTCCAGAGCACCGAATGCACGTGCCTGGCGCGCACAGAGCGACACCCCAGCCAAGAGACCTCCTGCCCCTCAAGCCGAGTAGGCCTGTAGATCTTTTAGAAAAATCCTTCCGTTTCATAGGTCTCACCCCTCAAATTTAAAAATTTTTTTTTATATATATGTATTTATATTTTTTATAAATTATTTTTATATATACATTGCTAATATTTTTTTCCCCCGTCGTCAGACGGTCGTAACAAGTTCCGTTTGTATTTACAACTGTAAATTATAAGTTAAAACCTTTGTTCTTTTAGGCAGTCTAGTGTCTTACAGCAGATGGAAAAAGGTTGATCGAAGCTATGATGTATACAAATTCTTTAGGTTTAAGGGCCTACATCAATATTATCGTATATCATCGCCGACACGTACATATTAACACAGCCAGTAGGCACAGAAAATGAAGAATTAGGGATACTTTTCCTATTTACTCAAAATCTACTAAATATATTTTAATTCTGATCCACGTGTTTCTATACATAATAGTTACCTATGTCTTTAAAGTTATTTCATTAGTTAATACGCGATAATAGACCGACAAATGAAAAAAATAAAAAATTTGAGAGGTTGTTTCGCCAAGATTTTCTATCGAGAAAACTTTTTTCAATCGCGTTTCTGAGTTCATGCGATCCTAGATCATATATTGAAGAAACATATACTTAAAAATTAGAGCTCTAGCCATTCAATCTAAAGAAACAATGAAAACTTCGTACATAGAAAAATGCACGAAGCTATTTTGGTATCCTCTTATGGACATTCCACAACACAATAATTTAGGAACATTGTTTTACTAAATTTGATTGAAGTCTATTTAATCTACATTCAATATCTTAATTGGTTGCATTTGTTTTCTTTTATATATATTTTTCATCACAGTACTTTTTATACAATATTATTACCATTTGATTTCATACAACATGTTGTATTAGCTTACTTTGGTAAGCTTGTATTTCTATGCTTGTGTTATGGATACCAGATGTGGATATACTTGTAATACCTCATATAAAAATAAGATTATATTATGTTTTATATTTTTCCAGAAGATAACTTGCTGTTATGTCTGACTGAAGCAGGTCTGTCCACTCACAATATAAATGGTGTTAATTTCCCTCTGGTAAAGACATTTGAAGAAACAAGAGGTGCTTCATTGTTTGCATTAGACAATAAGGTATGCACGTTATAGTATTTTAATTTACAGAAGTGATTAACTGTTTGTATTCTGTAATTTTAACCGTGAAATATTTCGAGAGAGATAGAAAATTGGTAAAAAAACAGGCATTAAAAAAATTATGATGTGAAATGGTTCAGATGAAAGTATATCATCATAAAGAGCTAAAGTTTAATTCTTAATAATAAGCTGAGCTATAAAATACTTAACTTGACAAATATGCAAATGTTAATTTAGTAATTGTGATAGGAGCCCAAATTAATCATGAACTGCCTAGTGTAGGACTGAACCTACAACCTTGTGAACATACGTTACACTGCTGATTGTCTACAACAGGAGTGACCAACAAGTCGACCAATTTTGGTCGATCACTCGCAAGTTCCATGAGGGGACACAGTGAATGCCAAATGTTTGATACAGGAAAGAACATGTACGCAGCTCATGCTTCGAGTAGGGAGACATTCAGAGTGACCACTTTTAGTAGTTTTCTACTATTTTCACAAGTGCACGGGCGGTATAATAGCACATTGCGTAAACGTCCCCCTTCTTACCTAAGAAATAGGTCGATCGCGACTCAGTTTTAAAATAAAAAGTAGATCTTATGTGCACAAAAGTTGGGCACACCTGGTCTACAAAGCTATGCCCTCTTTATAAAGTTTATCAATATTTTTACAGCCTACAACATTAATGAGTGGTGAATCAAAATCAGTTGTACGTTTGTGTGTAGCTGTGAGAAGAAAACTTCAACTTTATCAAGGGATTAATGGAGAATTTAAAAAACATTTGTATGACTACACTATACCCGATATACCTAAAGTATTAGCATGGGGAGAGCAATACTTGTGTGTTGGATTCAAGTCAGAATATGTATTATATGATGTAAGTAATATAAATAAATATTTACAGACATTTTCACGCGTAGTCTGGTCCCAAGTCAAGCTTAATATTTGTGATATGGGACCAAAAATTGAATATACATACTGTTCCGCAATAGGTTATATGACCATAGAATATATCTGCTATCGAAAATAAAGTGTTTAAATAATAAATAAATAAATATTCACGGACATTTCACACAACGTCCTCTGGTCCCAAGCTGAGCTTATTATGCTTGTGTTATGGGTACCAGAATACGGATATAATACATATACTAATTTTATTTTGTAAATACATACTTATAATAAACTAAACACCCAGACGCAGGACAAACATTTGTATGACAATTATAAATATCACACAAATGATTGTCCCAAGCGGCAATCGAAACCGCGACCTCATGGACGGCAGTTCATTAACCGAACCACTAGACCACGAGGCCCGTCAAATAAAAGCACTTTTTACGGATTTAGACGCGTATATTTATGAAAAATTGTTATTGTTTAAACAAATGAGTCGTGCAAGATTTAGAGAATATTACTGTAGCAGAATTGAATGCCGTGATTGTGGTTATTAGTTTAACGAACACACCTAGATGGATATGTTAATGCTTATTGTGTAATTGTAAACTTTTCATTTTGGTAGTACCTAATTATCAAAAATTTCAGCTTTCATCTGGTAATCCTAAGGAATTATTTCCTACAAGCAGTTCAAAGAAACCAACCATAGCTAAGTATTCAGAAACATCATACTTACTTAGTCGTGATCAATCATCTGTTCTGGTACAAGAATGTAAGGAGGCCAAAGATGAGACTGACATCAAGAACAAATCCAAAGATATTAAAATATTGAAGACAATTAAATGGTCTGAATCTCCTACAGCTGTTCGTAAGTATTTATATTTTAGAGTATCTAAGAGACTTTAGAGCGACTGTTTTCAAGTAAGAACTGTAAGTACAAGTGAGAACATGACAATGTTCAACACAAATGAAATTACGAGTCAGGAGGTGTTCTGAAGGATACACCCCCAGAACTCGAAAGGGTCCTTCAAAATGTGTGTGTTTTTTCAAACATGAAACTAACCATTATAATATTACTAGCTTCTGCACGCGGCTTCGCACGCATTAGTGGCCGAATAAAATTTGAAAACAAACCTAAAATAAAAACTGAAATCTGAACTGAAATTAATAGATACTAAAATCAATACTGAAATCCAAAGCAAAATTTACCTCAATTAATTATCGATACCAAATTCTATGTATATCTACTAAAATCAGAGATAAATACGATACCAAAATGACAACTACAATTGATTCAAACCAAAAAAATACTAAGCTCAAATTGTTATTATTAGAATTGTAAGAAAATATTTATTCAATTCTGTAACTCTTCTTTCTGCCAAGTTAAAAAAAATCGACTTAGTACAGAATATAAACTCAACTATTCCAAATCTCAATTAAAAAAACAGTTAGAACTAAGCACCTAGGTACCACACAAGGAGTATTCCGAGCTACCGCGTAAATAAATCGCACGTGTCAGGCTGGGATTAAAACCTTCTTGGCGAATTTAAAAAAAATACCTTTAAGTCGACGGATTCTATGACAACTGTAAAATAAACAATATGGCTGAACTATTATTTACCATATTTCACAAACATTTGCGTTTACTATCTCGTACAGAGTTTTTAGCGGAATAATATATAGCCTACGTTACTTCCAGGACTATAAATTATCTCTATCCAAATTTTCGTGCAATTCCATTTCGTAGATTTTGCGTGAAAGCGTCACAAACAAACAAACTCACTTTCACTTTTGTATATAAGTAATGATCAAATGACTAAATACCCCAGTCCACTTACTTACGGTTTGTGCTAGGCGACCAGTATGATAGGTGCACTCTATAGTTACTATACCCTGAGATCTATACATAATAATAATTATGTAGTTGCTAATGACATGTTATATTCCTACTGTCTCGAATAGAATTGATTGAAAGACACTGCTTAAACCGTTAAAACTAAAGAGTATAAATATAACAACGCAAAGATTTCGAAATTCATTTCATTAATATTTTCTAACACTTGCGCAACTCATTTGTTTAAATAAAACTACTTTTTACGGATTTAGTCGCGTATATTTGCTGTCACATGGTGGTCATCATGGTGACTGCAAAGTCTCCGAAACGTCGGGGCAAAATTTAAAACAAATATACGCGTCTACGTCCGTAAAAAGTAGTTTTATTCATTTTATTAATTTATTTTTCAGTATGGGACGAGCCATTTATATTAGGTTTGTTAACAGATCAAGTAGTTGTACAAACTGTGGAGCCAACATTATTCATACAAACATTATCAGACTTGAAACAAGCAAGGTTTATGTACAGGTAAGAATTAGAAGAATACTTTCTAAGCGATAAACGCTCTTAGGTGATCACGACCACAAGCTACGGAAGGCATCGGCGACCGTCTCGCGCGAACAAGAAATTACCAAAAAAAATTCACAATATATTAGTCATATCATTTACTGGATTTAATTAAAGAGATATTTTGCAATGAATTATTTATTTAATTTATTTATTTATAAATTACTAGCTGACCCGGCAAACGTTGATTTGCCATACAAAAAAAAAAGTTTGAAAAATAGATGTTGGCCGATTCTCAAACCTACTGAATATGTATGTAAAATTTGAGAAGAATCGGTCAAGCCGTTTCGGAGGAGTACGGTAACTAACACCGTGAATTTTATATATTAGATTATACATTGTCATTTGCTTAAAAATATACATAGCCCCACAAAACCTTGTGATCGGTTTGACTGTGGGATTGATGGATGGAATTTCTGACTATCTAAAAGGGCCTCGCGTAAAACAAAACTGATCTTGTGGACGCCCGAATTAAGCCACATGCATACCGCTACTGGTCACAATGGTATCTTTGTCAGAAATTTAAATAAGTCAAAATAAAGTTAAATAAGTACTTAAATACTATATAATTTAAAATAATACTAAATAAGTTAAATAAGTACTTTGTTTTAGATGTAAGCGAGGCTTAATATTCGTCTGTTCAATGGGTCAAGTATGGTGCCTTAGTTCTGTGGACGTCACAAAACAAATACAGCAGCTGGTCTCTGATAAACAGTTTCAAATAGCGATTCAGTTAACGGTAAGATTGTTGCTCACCTAATTCACATAGAATTTTATTTCAAAACTGACCTAACTCAGAAAAGAAACACGCACAAATAAAATGTTAACCGTACAAGATTTACCAAACGATTAGATTGCGCACTAGTCTGATTTTGTTAAACACAGTTCTATTTAGTTTTGACTTTTACGTTATGTTAGTATCATTTGAAGCAAAAAAAAAAATACATATAACAATGTATATTTTTTCAGACTGTTTATAAAGCTGTTATTTTTTAACGAAAAAATGAACAATCTTTTTACCTATAACTACAAAGTGTTCAAGTGTTAAATTGCTGCTACCATCTTACTAGTTTTAAAACAATATAGTGTTGTTTAAAGCGTCGACGTTTCGCCTTATTTAGACAAAATAGCACTTGAGGTGGTAATATGACAGTGTGCACCACTACAATAAAGGCGGACTTAAAACCTGAACGAAGCTTTAAGGGCCTACATCAATATCATCGCCGACACGTAAATATTAACACAGCCAGTAGGCACAGAAAATGAAGAATTAGGGATACTTTTCCTATTTACTCAAAATCTACTAAATATATTTTAATTCTGATCCACGTATTTCTATACATAATAGTTACCTATGTTTTTAAAGTTATTTCATTAATTAATACGCGATAACAGACCGACAAATGAAAAAAATAAAAAATTAGAGAGGTTGTTTCGCCAAGATTTTCATAATTTTCATAATTTCATAATTTTCATAATTTCATATATATTATAATCTTTCTGTTAACCCATTGAGAAAAAAATACTTATATCAATTATAAGACGACAACAAATCTTTAAAATGCTCACGACTTCCCGTCTTAAGAGGATACCAAAATAGCTTCGTGCATTTTTCTATGTACGAAGTTTTCATTGTTTCTTTAGATTGAATGGCTAGAGCTCTAATTTTTAAGTACATATATGTTTTTTCAATATATTATGATCTAGGATCGCATGAACTCAGAAACGCGATTGAAAAAAGTTTTCTCGATAGAAAATCTTGGCGAAACAACCTCTCAAATTTTTTTTTTTCATTTGTCGGTCTATTATCGCGTATTAACTAATGAAATAACTTTAAAAACATAGGTAACTATTATATATAGAAACACGTGGATCAGAATTAAAATATATTTAGTAGATTTTGAGTAAATAGGAAAAGTATCCCTAATTCTTCATTTTCTGTGCCTACTGGCTGTGTTAATATGTACGTGCCGGCGATGATATACGATAATATTGATGTAGGCCCTTAATAAGTAATAGTTTCACAGCATTTTAAAATAAACTATTAAATCTTTCCTCTGTAGTTTATATTTAAACGCCGTTAAATAAAACATACATGATATTTTAAGAATAATTTGTATCAATCAATAATTTAATAACCCCCAATTCTATTAATAAATATTATATTTCCCTATAGGAAAACATCTATTGTATTATATACAACAATAATTTATAATATTATGTATAATTATTTAGTTTAAACAGTGTTCTGAAACGTGTAAAGTGGCTAGAAAATATTTATTGCTATATTTTACTATTTTATTTTGTATTTGAGATTTTATATATATCAGAATAACTTTAAGTTTATTGCAGAGAACTAATATTAGTCCTGTAATTCACTTTTAGCCTACATATTATAAATTATTTTGCTATTGTGTATTGTTTTAAGTGTTTATATCGCGGTATAAAATGTTGAGATGGATTTAGTGACGTTACGCGAATGGATGAAGTAAGAAATGGCTATATTAGAGAAAGTCTGAAAGTAATGACACTGACTGAAAGGTTAAGGAATAAGCAGTAGTCCTGGTATGGTCATGTAATGAGACGAGAGGAAAATGATATTAATATTGTTAGGAGTGTTCTGAAAATGGATATAGAAGGAATAAACTCTAGAAAGAGGAAGAGATAGAATTTTTTAAGAGATTTCAAAGATGAATGGACTGTGTAAAAGAGGATAAGATATGTTGCCCTGACTCTAAATAACGTGATAAGTGCACGATAATGATGATATTGCGATAAATAATTATTTGGTCTGTTATTGGTGTTGTTTACTTGTATTTTTATTTGTAATGTCCCGAACATTACATACATTTAACGTTTCTTCATACAACCACTTTTTACTCATTTCGGTTCGTTTATTTTAGTTTATAATGTACTAGCTTCTGCCCGCGGCTTCGCACGCATTAGTGGCCGAATCGAATTTTAAATCAAACCTAAAATATAAACTGAAATCTGAACTAAAATTAATAGATACTAATAAAATAAAATAAATAAAAATAAAAAAGCCTTATATTTCCTGCCATTACAGTAAATTACTTAAATAAAATAATTAGTTTTAAATAGTGCTTGCTGCAGGAACCCCTCTCCGGGTGAAGGCCTCCTCCAAACTATTCCAGTCTATCATATCCTGTACTCTCTATATCCACTGTGGACCAGCCGTTTTTCTTATTTCGTCGTTCCATCTCGTGCTAGGTCTACGTATTTGTCGTTTTCCTACTGGGGCTCGCCATGATGTTACTCTTATGGTCCATCTGTCGTCTTTTAGTCTCCCTACCTGACCCGCCCACTTCCATTTGAGCTTTTTAGCATAAGTTAGAGCATCAGTAACTTTTGACATGTTTCTAATTTTCGAGTGTCGTATCTTTTGAATTTTTCTTATTTTTAGCATACTGCGCTCTAGCCCACGATGGCATGTGACAAGTTTTCTGTTCGTAGTAGAAGTGAATTTCCAGGTTTGAAATGCATATGTTAGGCATGGTAGCAGACAGGAATTCATAACTCTACTTTTTAATTTTATTGCCATATTGCTTTTAAATATTTCCTTGAGGCTCCAGTATTTGTTCCAGGTTAGTTGTATTCGTCTTTCTACTTCTAAATCATTACCATTATGGTTTAAGGTTATTTGTTTTCCTAGATATGTGTAATTTTCGGTGTAGTTTAGTTCTGTGTTTTCAACGGTTATGACTTTTTTGGTACTATTTGTCATTATCATGGTTTTTGCCAGATTCATCTCTAAACCTACTTCCTTGCTAAGCATATTCAGTGATTGGATCATAAGTTGGAGTTCTGTGCCCGATTCCGACAGAAGTAACAAATCGTCGGCGAAACGGAGATGGCTTAGGTATTTTCCATCGATGTTCAGGCCCAGACCTTTCCAATTTAGCTTCCTTATTATTGACTCCAGGATAGCAATGAATATTGGTGAGGTTGGGTCACCTTGACAGACTCCTCTCTATGGGAAAGCATGGACCAGTTTTTTCTAACTTCACTCTTCCCGTACTATTCGTATATATATTTTTAATAACCTCTATATTATTATACACATTTTTAACTCCTAGTTCTTTTAGCGTATTCCAAATGCTCATATGAGATATTGTATCTGTCGTCGGAGACTTGATTAAAATAGTTTACTTAAGGATTTTTAGTTTTAACTTAGGTTCCAAGATTGTGAAGTGGGTCCTCAAATGGTGTCAATGGTGAGTAATTCGTTTATTTACTGTAGTTGGTGAGACTGAATGGTGACTCGTTGAAATTTCATAAAAGGATCCTTCCAAACCAGTTACACGTGTCGTAAGCCACGGACCAATCTCATCGTAGTTAATAGAATGTTGTAGTTAAAGTAGTTAGCTTATTCAGTATTACAGGATGTTTGAATTGGAGACTACCCTGGCAATAATTACAGGTGATTTCTATGACATTTTTATGATATATCAAAAGCTTTTTTGTAATCTATGTATCCAATATATAAAGGTCTTTGCTTTTCTGTATATTTTTCAATCAAAAGTTCTAGAGTGTGAATATGGTATATTGTGGAAAAGCTTTTTCTAAAGCCCGCCTGTTCTGTGGGCTGTTTATTTTCTAGTATAGTACTTATTCTTTGGTTTTTATGTGAAGAGAATAGTTTGTATAAACAGGGCAAAAGGCTTATTGGTCGGTAGTTTGTAATGTCGCATGGGTCTCCTTTCTAAATCAGTATTATTTTTGATTCTGACCATTGTGTCGGTGTATCATGTGATTCTAGTATATAATTGAATAATTGAGTCAACGGCTTGGTTAGTGAACTACAAGCTGTTTTCCTGGACTTTTGTCATCTTTTAGCCTTTTTATTGCTTTAATAACCTCTAATTCCCCAAATGTTTCGCTGCAAGCCTTTGAATCCGCGTCAGTTGTTGTTGAGCTGTCAAGGTGAGTGTTCTCTTGATGTTGAGAGCTATAAAGGGTTTTGTAGAACTTTGTGCCTATGTTTAAAATGTCTGTTCGGTTATTTAATTTTCTCCCGTCGATCTTTAGTGAATCTATCGAAGGAGGCAAATCTATTAAGGAATTACGAACAAATAAGATAGATACTAATATCAATACTGAAATTCATAACAAAATTTACCTCAATCAACAATTGACACAAAATACTATGTATATCTACTAAAATCAGAGTTAAATATGATACCAAAATGACAACTACAATAAAATTTATACAAACCAAAACAAATACTAAGTTCAATTGTTATCAAAATTGTAAGAAAATATTAATTCAATACAGTAACTCTTCTTTCTGCCAAAATAAAAAAAAAATCGACGTAGTACAGAATATAAATACTTAACTATTACAACTTCTCTAATCATCTCAATTTAAAAAAATTGGAATTAAGTAAGTAGTCAGGTACCACACAAGAAGTTTCTATTCCGAGCTACCGCGAAAATCGTATGTGTCAGTCTGGGATTAAAACCGTGGCGAAATAAAAAAAAATACCTATAAGTCGACGGATTCTGTGTTGCTATGACAACTGTAAATAAACAATATGGCTGAACTGTTATTTTATACCATACTAGCTGGCACGGCAAACGTTGTTTTGCCATACCAAAAAAAGTAAAATAAAATAAAAATAGAAATACATCATCTGTGAAAATTTCAACTCTCTAGCTATCACCGTTCTTGAGATACAGCCTGGTGACAGACGGACGGACGGACGGACAGACAGCGAAGTCTCAGTAATAGGGTCCCGTTTTTACCCTTTGGGTACGGAACCCTAAAAAATGAACTATAAACCTCACGGAGCCCGAGACCTTTCCAACGAATGCAAAATCGGTAAATCGTGGAAATCGGTTCGTGCGTTCTGGAGTTATAGCGTCAGGAAGGAAAATCCGACTTATTTTTATATAGTAGATTTCACAAACATTTACGTTTATTATCTCGTACAGAGTTTTTAGCGAAATATTATACATATAGCCTATGTTACTTCCAGGACTATAAATTATCTCTATACCTATTTTCATGCAATTCCATTCGGTAGATTTTGCGTGAAAGCCTCACAAACAAACAAACAAACTCGCTCTTACTTTTATATGTGTATAAGTAAGGATACCAGTACAATATTTTTGCTACGCGTATTCCAGAGTCGGACTGCTCATACATTAGAAATGGCATTTGGCCTCCCTGAGCCCCTGGATTGGGTGTACACCCAGTGACGGATTTACCCTAAGGCCCGGTAGGCCCAGGCCTAGGGCGACTAGATTTAGGGGCGGCCCCAACGAAGTAATTTCATTATGTAGTCTATATGGTGGATGCTGAGAAAGGGGCGGCTGATAGCTTGGCGCCTAGGGCGGCCGAGACTGCGTATCAGCCACCGTGTACACCATCATTTAATCTCGAGACCCAGACTTGTCAGGTCAGCCACCCGGGCCCTTTGACTCAATCTGACCTTGCGCGTATTAATATTTAGATATACATATTACGCTTGTGTTATGGGAACCAGAATACGGATATATTACATAAACTGCATTTCTTTTGTAAATATGTACATACTTATTATACATAGAAAACACCCAGACGCAGTACAAACATTTGTATGACATTTATGAATCTCACAAATGATTGAACCAAGCGGGAATCCAACACGCGACCTCGTGAACGGCAGTCCGTTACATGAACCACTGCACCATGAAGTCCGTCAAAGTTAAGACAACAATGGTACCAATTCTACGTGCACAACCAAACTTAACTAAAAATGAAAATTGATAGTGTCAATAGACAAAACTTGGAAATGTTAATAGATTTTTCTTAATAAATATATTATATTTTTATAGTAAACTTTTTCTTATATAAAAACTGTATATTATAGAAGATTTTAACTAATATGAATATGCACAACGAAATACCCAATTAATCAAAATATACGAAAGTTGTTTTTATTTTTTTGTTTAGTTAAGTTTGGTTGTGGATGTAGAATTGGTGCCAATACCGACGAAGTCGCGGACAAGAGTTAGTCTAGACTAATATAAAATTAGTCATAATTAATGCGCGGGTTATGAGGAAAAATGTTCAATTGACGCGATTAAAAACTTGTGTATATTATTATTAGCGCGCATTAACAGAACAATAATTACATCATTTACATGTAAGTTTAATTGAGAAAATACAGTCGTGATTGTTGGTAAACGACCGGCTCTAAGTAAAAATGTTCAGTACGAAAATAAAAAAGAGGCAAGCTAAACTCATTAGTTTGATAAATGTAAGTGTAAAACACATTTTTTGTAACTTTACGATTTTTCTTAAAGTAAAGTTTCTGTACACATTGTACTGCAGTTCTCAAAATTGTATGTTGATATTTTATACATTCGTTGAGGAACGTTGACGAAGAAAACTATTTATTCATGCTACAAACATGCGAACGGGACTTATATTCATAAAATATCAAAATGCGAGTAGATTATACGAGTATCTAAGTTTCATGGTTGTATTATTATAATTTTGGTTTAAATGCTTGAATGTTTTAACTAAAGTTATATTCAGAAAAGTGTTCATACTTCTGCTAACAATACTTATATATATTAGGTTTTTTCAAATTTTATATATTTGCATGGTGTAAAAGTGAGAGTGAAAGTAAGCATGGAAAATTTATATATTTGTCTGTACAGTTACAAAACTCTGTGTTTAGGCGGGCAAAGTCCGTCGGAAGTCAAAATAATCCTTAGTTTTTAAATTCAGGTAATATTAATTTGATTAGCAAATAACAAATTTTTCTAGCCGTTTTACTGTATTAATCCAGTATGCCTTTTACAATAAAAGCTCGTGATCGTAAGTCTACCATGCAATTATTACTGGCGGTAAGTTATTCGAGATTGTAACAGGAAGAAGCTCTTTACGAGGAGGATATTATAGAAATGTATTGGTAGCAATACTACATTCACAACTAAACTAAAACATGAACATTGAAAGTCAGTGACATTAACTTACTTTAACTACACTTTCTTATATAAAAATGTTTAATATAGAAAAACTATTTAAAATTAAAATAAATGTATACAATCTTACCATGCTGCCATCAAAATACAACAAAGATAGTTTCTTTTTTGTTTAGTTCTTGACACCACAGAATTGATGCCTTAAAAAGTAGATTAGGGAAGAAGAGACCTACGTGATATGTCATGAGGCCTGTGTTGATTTTAACCCTTTCGTTGTTTAACAGAGTCTGTCAGAATGTTCGCCCGAAGACAAAGCGCAGAGGATACATTCCATTCAAGTACTTTACGCACTAGAGCTATTTGATATAAAGAAATATTCCGAATCTATGAATGAATTCAGTAAACTAAAAACAGATCCAGCCGATGTTATTAAATTATTCCCAGAATTAGATACTAAACCAAGCGGCGAGAAAAGCGAAGTGAAAAAATTAAAAGGAAAAGATTTAGAAAATGCTCTAAAAGCTCTTATAGAATATTTAGTAAAGTTAAGAGCAGAAATATTGAAGAATTCGGACAAACTGAATAATAGTCAAAACGAAGCTGCTGGCAGTCAAAGGAATTTATCGCAACAGTTAGAATTAATAGATACTACTTTACTAAAGTGCTATTTGCAGGTATTGTGCAATTTTATATTTATTTTGATTGTTAAATATTCTATTACAAATTACTTATACTTATCTACAATGAACGGTAATTTACTTTTTCCTTCTACTTTCCCGACTTCATTTGCACTCACAATGTGTACGAGTGTAGATGAAACAAAGGAAATGTAGTTAAACCTCTTATAATTATAATCAAATCTAGCTGTTGCCCGCGACTTCGTACACACGTGTAGGGAGTCGCGGGCATATAACATCACGCTGCGACCGGTAGTGAAAAATGTTACAAAAACTCGAAAAAAATTCTATATTCCGTGGAATTTAGAATTGTTTTTCGCGTTTTTGTAACATGTATATAGAATTTTTTTTCGTATTTTTGTAACATTTTTCACTAATGCTGTGGTCATACCGGTCGCAGCGTGATGTTATATGGGCTTTATCGATAAATTGACTCAAAAAGTATTTTTCAATTTGAATCGTAGTTCAGTAGTTCTTGAGATTAGCGCGTTCGAACAAACAAACTCTTTATCTTTATAAAGTATACGATGTTTAACACATGTGCACTACATTATGTTATTAATTATTAGTGATTTATTTAGATAAATGATGCATTTGTTGCATCCGTCCTACGCTCAAACAATTGTCGTTTAGATGAAGCAGAAAAGACTCTGTTACATCATGGAAAGTACAGCGAGTTAATAATACTATACCATACTAAAGGACTGCATAAAAAAGCGTTACAGTTGTTGAGGGAACAGTCAAAACAACCGGATTCGAGTTTAGAAGGATATAGAGATACAAAGAATTACTTACAACAATTAGGTAAGTAGTTAACAATATTAATAGCTTAAACATCTGATACCTACATGCACAATGTTTACGAATGTCACACACTTGATCTCGTAAAAGGATCATTCTAATGAATTCAGATTCTATGTTCTTTTCAAGCGACCTCTTCCAGCATTTAAATACCTATTTGCATTTAAATACGTTAAGGATAAAAATTACATCTAGGGATTTAAAATAGCATTGAATAAAAATAACTGTTTAGATTTTTCAATTCGTTGTTTTACGATCCATCTTGCAGGCACTATTAATTTCAAGCACGCTATTTTATTAACCGACTTAAAAAGAAAGACCAAGAATAAGTAACGGGGAGTGTACCTTAAATGAAGGAAAAGCCAATTAAGTCCTTGATAATTATGTAAATATCTTCTACCTACACATCTTTGCGTGCCAGCTTCGACAGCGCCTTGACTGTCATTGCCAATAAACTGGACTGTCATATACCTAATACATTTCTTTTATAATTATATACTAATAATATACATATATCTAACACTAGATGTGCACTGCGGTGTTACCGGCGGTAAAAGGATAAAAAATCTGTTCGTTTTTTATTATCCCACAGGAACATTGCATTGTTTCGGGATCAAAAGTAGCCTATATGTTGTTTCTGATGTATAAGCTAACACTATTGTAAAGTTTCTTTAAAGTCCATTGAGTAGTTTTTGCGTGAAAGACTAACAAACATCCATACTAACGAACATTCATATTTATAATGTTAGTAGGATAGCATGTTATATGAATTGTTACTAGCAAAATAATATTATGTTACAGGTGCTGACCACATAGATTTAATATTCAATTTCTCAGATTGGATACTTAAAGAATATCCAGAAGAAGGATTAAAGATATTCACCGAAGATATAGAAGCTGTAGAAAAATTGCCCCGTCCAAAAATATTAGATTTTCTACTGCGAGAACATGAAGCTTTAGTGATACCGTACTTAGAACATGTCATACATACTTGGAACGATACAAATTCAATATTTCACGATGCTTTAATAAATAGATACAGGGACAAAATTACAATGAAAAAGGCGGATATCACTGAAGAGGAATTACAACATACTAAATCTAAATTAGTGTCGTTTTTAGAAAAGTCCGCATATTATACTCCTGAAAGAGTACTATTACATTTTCCCGCAGATAGTTTGTTTGAAGAAAGAGCTATTGTTTTAGGAAAGTTGGGTCGTCATGAACAAGCATTAGCTATATATGTGTTGATATTAGGTAAGGTAGTGTTTCTATATTTATTATTTTTACGCGTGTTTGTGTGATATATATACCTACATATATCAAGGGTTATTTTTGTCACAGAATATTCAGATTACATTACAGAATGATTAAGATTGATACCATAACGAGTAATCTGTAGCTATTTTGATAACATGTTCATACATTTTTTGCATTATGTATTAGACAATGAGACTTCTCTTCCCGTCTATTTACGTCCCACTGTTGGGCACGGGACTCCTCCGCTTTGGGAGGGATTATAGCGCTGACCAGGCGCGTTGGCACAGCGTTTATTTTCGACATTTCCGTCTCTTACAGAGGATGTTATCTGTGTGCAATATCCTTTAGTTGACTTTTACAGAACTCTTGGGAGGAGATGGGGTGGTGACACTTGTATTCTTAATTCGTCACCACACGGAGAGAAATATAGCCAATAAGACTTAAGTGCTCTAAGACTTAGTATATTTACAAATAATTATCTATAGTCTCTGCCTAACCCCATGAGAAAAAGGCGTGATGTTATGATGATGAATAAAATTATAACTGAAATCTATCTACTATATAAAAATAAGTCGGATTTTCCTCCCTGACGCTATAACTCCAGAACGCACGGACCGATTTCCACGGTTTTGCATTCGTTGGAAAGGTCTCGGGCTCCGTGAGGTTTATAGTTCTTTTTTTTTTTTTACTTTTTTTTTGGTATGGCAAAACAACGTTTACCGGGCCAGCTAGTGCATTATAAGTATGTATTTACAAAAGAAAAGTAGTATATTATGTATTCTATCCGTCTTCTGGTAACCATAACACAAGCATATAAGCTTAGCTTGGGACCAGATGACGTATGTGTGGCAATGTCCATGAATATTTACTTATTTATTATTTATTTGTAGGTGATGTTGATCGCGCCCTACGTTATTGTGAGAACGCATGTAAAACACCAAGTGATAAGAATCAAGATGTCTATGTGATTCTAATGC
The DNA here is from genome assembly GCA_916999025.1 of Orgyia antiqua. NCBI lineage: Eukaryota > Metazoa > Arthropoda > Insecta > Lepidoptera > Erebidae > Orgyia > Orgyia antiqua. The sequence goes on from OU779869.1 coordinate 8,091,101, forward strand.
GTATACTAATGAATCCAGAACAAGGTAGCTCTCTTAATGGACCTTTAGCGAATGTGCCCAGACATCCTAAGACATCTGTAGCTGATTTGGAGACTGCATTGGACATCTTAGAGAAACATGCTGATAAAATATCACCTTTAAAAGTAAGTAATTTCGTTTAAGAGGATACCAAAATAGCTTCGTGCATTTTTCTACGTACGAAGTTTTCATTGTTTCTTTAGATTGAATGGCTAGAGCTCAAATTTTTAAGTATATGTTTTTTCAATATATAATCTAGGATCGCATAAACTCAGTAACGCGATTGAAAAAAGTTTTCTCGATTGAAAATCTTAGCGAAACAACCTCTCTATTTTTTTATTTTTTTCATTTGTCTGTCTATTATCGCGTATTAACTAATGAAATAACTTTAAAAACATAAGTAACTATTATATATAGAAACACGTAAATCAGAATTAAAATATATTTAGTAGATTTTGAGTAAACAAAAAAATATCCCTAATTCTTCATTTTCTATACCTATTAGCTGTGTTAATATGAACATGTCGACGATAATATTGATGTAGGCTCTTAAATATCTGGTTGACCGAGCTTATTACAGTAAGTCAAATAAAATTAAAAGAAGTCAAAAAGTATGACATTTACTACATTAACTATGTTTTACTAAATTCTAACGGTCTTATTCATAATGATTTAGCGGAGGTTTAAACGGAGATTTTATCGGAGAGATAATACACGTTTTAGCGTAAAAAGACTATTTATGAAGAACAGTTTTTGTCAATTTTCGCGAACCGATTTTAGCGAACTTTTAAACCTCCGATAAGTCATTATAAATAAGGCCATATGTGTACAATAAAGAATAGGTAAATGAATGAAAAAAGTAAACAAAATTTGGAATAGTCTAATGAAACAATGTTTTATTAAAATAGCCACAACTTTATAAATTTTGTGATTGAAAAGTAACATGATAACATTAAGCACGTCATTTAGTAACAAAAACAAAAAAAAACCAATAAGATTTTTATTCACTTAATACATGCGTATAACAAATAATTAATTACTACTGCCAAACTGTTACACAGTTTGTTGGCAGTTGCAGCTCCGGTTATTACATAAATTGGTTAAAATTATACATAACTACATATTATATTGTCAAATTTATCTAAATTACATAAATATTATATTAATAGTCAATTTCTAGTTTTTAATTTTTTATTTAGATATAATAATAGATAATATTATATTAATTGCCAAATTTCTAGTTTTTATTTTATTTCTTATTTAGATAAAATAATATATAAACATTACTTACAATTTAAATTAGAGTATGAACTCTGACTTTTATATATCTACTAGCTGACCCGGCAAACGTTGTTTTGCCATACTAAAAAAAAAAGGTTTGAAAAATAGATGTTGGCCGATTCTCAGACCTACTGAATACGCATGTAAGATTTCATAAAAATCGGTCAAGCCGTTTCGAAGGAGTACGGTAACTAACACCGTGACACGGGAATTTTATATATTAGAAAGATCTTTACTTTTTTGCAATCCTTGTTCTGTTTATGAAAAACATTCAACATTTAATTAACGATTCATCGTTATTCAAATTAATAAAATAAGTGACTGTATCTATGTGGTTTGTTTCTTCTAGAAAGTTCTAGGTAAAAAAAAAACTAGATAGATCTACATGTCTCAAGAACGACTTCCTAACTTTATTGTGATATAGTTCAAATATTTAAGATGAATCATATTTTTAATCCTTTCAATAAATTAAGCATAGTCACAAATTCTAAAACATTCAATGTTTGCAATACGAAATCTTCTTATATATAAAATTCTCCTGTCACGGTGTTTGTAATTATACTCCTCTGAAATGGCTCGACCGATTTTCGTGAAATTTTGTGTACATATCCGTTAGGTCTGAGAATCGGACAACATCTATTTTTCATTCCTCTAAATGTTAAGGGTTATCCACCCCTGACATTTGTATGGCAAAACAACGTTTACCGGGTCAGCTAGTCGTAATATAAATATTTATTTTATGTTCCAGGCATTATCAGTACTACCAGACTCAGTGCCTCTGATACGTTTGAAACATTTCTTAGAGAGCTCTCTCGATGGTCAACTCACATTGAAGAGACGTATGCAGATATTAAAAGGATTGTTGTATGCCGAACATACACAGGTTCGTATATCTATAATATATAGGTACATACATAATATTACGTACTATTATGACGAGCCTCGTGGTTGAGTGGCTTAAGTAACGGACTGCCAATCAAGAGAACGCGGGTTCGATTCCCGCTCAGGACAATCATTTGTGTGATTTTTCTAATTTTCATACAAATGTTTGTACTACGTCTGGGTGTTTCTATGTATTATAAGTATGTATTTACAAAAGAAAAGTAGTTTATGTATTCTATCCGTATTATATGTGTATATAGCATAATAAGCTTAGCTTGGGACCAGAGGACGTTGTGTGAAATGTCCATGAATATTTATATTTATTTATTTATATTTATGATAAAAGTGTTAAAATATTTTAACATTTTTCATATAACGTAAATTTGTTATAAACATATTTGTGAAGGACATGACCTTATACTTAAAAAATAAATTATGTACGCATTCTTCACGACGGGCCTCGCGGTCGAGTGGTTCTTGTAATTTGACTGCCGTTCACGAGGTCCCGGGTTCGATTCCCGCAAGGGACAATTATTTGTGTGATATTTATAAACGTCATACAAATGTTTGTACTGCGTCTGGGTGTTTTCTATGTATTATAAGTATGTGTTTACAAAAGAAAAGTAGTATATGTAGTGTATCCGTATTCTGGTACCCATAACACAAGCAGAGGCGTAAAATTTTTATTTGACGCCCTGTGCCTATAATTAATAGAGCTATATTTTAAACTTGAAGGCTTTTACCGCCCTTCTCCAGCTGACCGCCCCGGGCCGTGGCTCCTATGGCCCTAGGGTAAAAACGCCTATGAACACAAGCATATTAAACTCAACTTGGGACCAGAGGACATTGTGTGAAATGTTCATGAATATTTATTATTTATTCTTATGCCTATTCCAAGTATTTGAAAAGAAGTTTCCACTCGGACGCAGTAGACGGCAGGAGCTAGTGATATAACACAACCATATTTAAATTAATTGTGATAAATTTTTATTATATTAAAAATGTTTATCAATACCGTTATCAACTTTGTTGGCTTTTATAACGTTGTGAACGTTGTTATACTAATAATATATAATTTTCATTTAAATTAGAGAATATTTTGATGTTTCGTCTCCTTGAAATCGGTTCTTTTTGGCTCAAATCAATTATTTTTATTAGCTTTTTAACCAATTATTACATAATACTAAATTATGTTTTTGTTACAGGTACAAGAATTGAAACATTTCCACGAAGGCAAAAGTATAGTTATTGGTAAATACGACGTGTGTCCCGTATGTAAGAAACGTTTCGGCAATCAAAGTGCAGTAGTACGGTACCCTAATGGCGATATTGTACATTATTCGTGTAAAATAGACAAATAGTACTCATATTTAATAAATTAAACTGTAGTGGAAAAGTGATCACTGCAAGCAGGACTTGAACCCACGACCTCGTACCGTTACCGTGCCGTCGCTCTGCCAATTGAGCTATTGCGGCCGTGTTATTGCTATTGGTTGAAGTCCCGCTTGCGGTGGTCACTTTTTCCAATACAATTTAATTTATTAAGTAAAAGCATAGCAAGTCAGTTGCAAAATTAATAAATTACTTTAGTACTCATATTTATTATGTATTTTAAGTAAATATTTATACAATTGTATATTAAAAAGCATAATAGAGTAATTTACTGATTCCTAAAATTAATTGCAATGATTTAGTCAGATTTATAAGGCTGACTTTATTATATTTTTTAAATATATAAAAATCTCCGCAGAGCTGTAGCAATGTGTTTTTTAGATTATGTTCTGAGCAAACTCAAAATTAAAATTACATAATAGTATTGCTTTTGCAGTGACCATAAGTTTTGATTTTACACAGTAAAATAGTCTAATTATATGTTATTCGTTGCCTATAAATCCTTTGCTGTGTAGATTATCAATAATATGTAGTTTGATTATCATAAAATATTGTCAAAGCAGGTAATCTTCAAACTTATTTTTGTAGTCATAAAAAAGTTTCAATTATTGTTATGTTTAAAATCCAATAGTTAATTGTTTATTCTCCTAATTTATTAAAATTATTAAAATAATCTTTGAAGTAAAATTGGGTTTCATAAAACCTATTTATTTACTTGTTTGTTAAATACAATCTTCGAAACAATTGACCTGGTTGACAAGTGCCTGTAAAATTTGTCTTATCGTCACTAATTCGAAGGTCCTTGATGTAGAATAGATACCATTTATTAAACTATACTACAGCAAATAATTTGTCTTGAAAATTTTAACTTCTATCCGTTATTTTAGGCCTTTATATTGCAATGGCTGTGATTTTGAAAATTTTATTTGTTATGGGGGACGCGTCGTATACCTGCTTAATACGCACCTTCTAAATTCCTTTTCAATGATCCTTGAAAATTTAGTTATCTTTCGGTAGTTACCTAGTAGGAAGTGCGATCTCATAATCTATAGTTATTACACTTTAAAAAACATCATCTTTTTAAAAACTAAATTAAAAAATTGGTCAAGTGCGAGTCGGACTCGCGCACGAAGGGTTCCGTACCATTATCTATGCAACATAAGGCAACGTTATTAGTATCGAGCAAGAAACGGTAAAAAAATCATGTTTGTTGTATGGGAGCCCCCCTTAAATATTTATTTTATTTTATTTTTAGTATGTATTTGTTGTTATAGCGACAATAGAAATACATCATCTGTGAAAATATCAACTGTCTAGCTATCACCGTTCTTGAGATACAGCCTAGTGACAGACGGACGGACGGACGGATGGACAGCGAAGTCTCAGTCCCGTTTTTACCCTTTGGGTACGGAACCCTAAAAACGAACAGATTTTTTATCCTTTTACCGCCGGTAACACCGCAGTGCACATCTAGTGTTAGATATATGTATATTATTAGTTTAAAATTATAAAAGAAATGTATTAGGTATATGACAGTCCAGTTTATTGGCAATGACAGTCAAGGCACTGTCGAAGCTGGCACGCAAAGATGTGTAGGTAGAAGATATTTACATAATTATCAAGGACTTTACAATGGTTATATAAATAATTGAACCTAAGTTCTACAAAAGCCAACAAACTATAATTAGGAAGTGCGTTTAAACCGTAACAGATAGCGCTCTGTGGTCTCTGCCTACCCCCATAGAAAAAAGACGGGATGATAAAGATCAATAGTGAGATTACTCTTATCACATTCTCAATAAAACGAATGTAATTCGCTAAAGTTATTTCATGTACTTACTATGTATGTACTAATAATACCTAAAAATTGATGTACAGATGTATATTGTGTGTATAATAATTATGATCATGTATATTAAATTGTATCTTTGTATTAGCACGTATTAGTAAAAAGTTATTACAAAGCATTTTTATATAACAATTGATTTTTATTTATTTACCCCTATTATTTCATCATATTGACCGGCCACGTGGTATAGTGGTTCATGAATGAATGAATGAATGAAAACTCTTTATTGTACGCCAGAAAATAACTTACAATTAATATTAATAACAATAAATCTTATATTAGGTACAAAAGGCGGTCTTATCGCAAATATTGCAATCTATTACAGACAACCGTGAAATGGAGTCGATTGAATTTAAGAGAGGGTAGGTATATTGTGGCGTACCTAAAACTTAAAAACAAACTTACATTACATTACTAAATAAAATATGTATATGTATATATTTAAATATAGAGGTAAAACAATTTACATAACGTTCATGTACCGGACTGCCCCGTTCTAGAGGTCGCGGGTTCGATTCCCGCTCGGTACAATAATTTGTGTGATATTTATAAATTTTATACAAATGTTTGTACTGCGTCCAGACGCAAACATTTGTATGAAATTTTTGCATACAAATGCATAAAATACATAGCATACGTGCATAAAATACATAGAAACACCCAGGTGTTTCTATGTATTTTATGCATGTATTTACAAAATAAAAGTAGTTTATGTAGTATATCCGTATTCTGGTACCCATAACACAAGCATATAAGCTTAGCTTGGGACCAGAGGACGCTGTGTGAAATGCACATAAGAATATTTAAAATATAAGAACAAATAACTATATTTTTGTTTATCTCTATGCAAATGGCTAAACTGGTTTAGATGAAGCAATATTTAAATAGAAATTCTCTGACAAAGTCCGTAAAAAGTAGTAAATTTAACAAAAAATGTCACTAGTTTTACCTTGATTCGGTTTGAATATTGTTCTAAACAGAGTATGTAGCTATTGTACGATCGAGTCTTCGTGAGATCAAAATAGACGCAACATCAGTCTTGTTCTAAATGAAGTAATTAGTTATTTAAAAAAAAAATTCCAACCGACTTCATGTGCCTTCGAAATTTGAGGGTTTTCTTCGATTTCTCAGGAGATAACCATCAAATCCTGATCTGGTGACAATGGGACCACACGAGAACCATCAGCTTTCAAATAAAAAAAAATCTAAATCGCTTTTTCCAGTTGAAAGGTAACAAACATAAAAAAATACAGACGAATTGAAAACCTCCTCCTTTTTTGAAGTCGGTTAAAAATGTAGGTATTGTACGAATCAAAGTACGATCGAACCTTCATTAGAAGTGTCTCGAGAAATGCATAATCTAAAAATTATCTTGTCAGTTACCTGCGATTTTTTTCACCTAAATACCGATTTCACAACTCAAAAGGTGGCTATGACCAATACCCACGGTTTCACCCACCTTCAGGTCTAGTTTTGGGTTATAAACGTGCTAAATAGCCTATGTAATGTAATAAATACTAGGTAAGTAGTTTGAGTGAAAGAGACACACATTCTTACAAATCGTGCTTATACATATATCCATATATGTATATATATAGACAAGCCTCGTGGTTGAGGACGGGTTGCGGGTTCGATTCCCGCTTGGGACAATTATTTGTGTGATTTTTCTAATTGTCATATAAGTGATTGTACTGCGTCTGGGTGTTTCTACGTATTATAAGTATGTATTTACAAAAAAAAAGTAGTATATGTATTCTATGCGTATTCTGGTACCCATAACACAAGCATAAAGCTTAGCTTGGAACCAGAGGACGTTGTGTGAAATGTCCATGAATATTTATTTATTATTTATTTATTTATTATCCAATAATATAACTAAGCAGGGTTACGGATTTTTATAGAAACTACTATCAACACAATTTTATTGTAGAATAAAACCCGCGACCTCATGATCGTCGCTACACATCGCGCTGTTACATAAACCATCACGTAGTTGTGCTCTCTTAACACTAATATTTTAATAATGATTGTTGATTACTACTCAAATGATAGCTGAACTTTTTTTATATACCTAACTATTAATTTGTGTTAGGTGATTACATGTGAGGTGTGAACATAGGCGATGACGCGTCATGACGCAATGATAGTCGTGCGCGCCGAATGGGTGTGGTTACTCTAGCGCGATCGTCGCACGCCTCTGTGGCCCAATGGATAAGGCATCGGCCTCCTAAGCCGAGGATTGTGGGTTCGAGTCCCACCAGAGGTAAACGACCACCTTTTTGGAATGTTATTAAGTTTGTATTACAAAAAACACTGGAAGGAGGATGTGATTGAGTGTCCTTTCGCTAGCTTTACGTTAACTAAGGTTAATGTTTATCAAGTACATTGAGCTTCTAATGAATAAATTGTTCTAATAAAATGTTTTAGGTTGTTTTTAAATAAAGTAGAACAACAAAATTACGTACTTTCTATACATAATATTTTTTACAAACATTAATCTTATTGCGCTTTTCTATGTTTTTAAAGGTGATTGAAACGAATAACGCAAGAGTATCTCCTAGGTTTACTTTCTCTCTCTCTCTTTTTAGTCCATTAACGTCCTACTCTTGGCCTTCTTCACTTCGGGAGGGTTTATGGTCTACCATGCTGCACTGACCAGGCGTGTTGACATATGAGTTAGTTTCGAGATTTTCTCTCACAGTTTTTTGTTATCTGCTTTTAATATCCCTTAGCTGGCATTTATAGCACCATGGGGAAGAAATGGGGTGGTAGCACTTGTATTCTTAATTCGTCACCACACGGATGGTTGCCTTGTAGTCTATGAAATAATTCTACATGTATTGTGACAACATTGTGATTTAATTTCAACCACGGCTGTTTTTTGTATAAAATTATGTTAACATTAAAATGATATTATTTATGTGCTGTTTATCAAATATTATTGCTTCACCTGTCATCCACCATTTCGTAACACCACCAATGGTTTGTACCTCAACATTTGACACAGATAATGTATAGCCGCAATATCTGTTTAATCTAGCTATCTGTGTACTTACAGTATTGGCATAGATGTGAGCTGTCGTATAGGTACCTATTATAAAAAGTCCCATATCACGGGGGAAAGCTGTTAGATATGATAACGATATAATTCTATTGATAAGGACCGGTGAGCCATCGATCAGTCGATGCGATCGGTCGCACTACCTACCCGACTCTGACGTTACTAATCTTTATATTACAAAATCTATTTTACTTATATAACAAGTGAGAATGAACTGAGATTAAAAGAGAGCTTTTGATTAATAAAAACATTAGTAGTGGTACTGCAAGTTAGACTTGTATTTATAAATAGTTCTGTGTATAAGATATAATGAGAATGATGGGTGAAGGGGACATTGGTTACGGAGACTACTATAACTATGACAACAGCTGGTCCATCATACCACCTGACTATGGTGCTGACTTTGGATACCAAGTGAGACAACCTCAGTCAGAAGAAGATTACCGCTACAATTCCTATGCGTGAGTGATGTTGCTATCAAATCTGTTATTTTATTGAATCTAGCAGTCGTCTTGAAATTTTATCTTATATCTTAAAAGCAGAATTGTTGGATTCATGTCTAATGGGAGAGTACCTATATAACCTTTGCATGTTATAATGGAAACTACCTAGCTGTTTTGGTTTACGAGTTCTAAGTTTGTTCCAAGTTCTGATCGCTTAGTTGCCTCTTATAGCGTCTACTCGCGGACATTGATAGAAAAAAATATGGCTTTCTATATGGCTTTATCAGCTATTTGTGTGTTGCCACATGAAAAAAAAAATTTTCTAAAATTATTTTGTAGTATCTTTTAAACTACAACTCATCTAAGCTTCGAATTAAAATTATGTTAAATTTTTGAGCATACTTTTAGATGAAACATGGAATCTTCGGGGCTTTTTGATCAATGCGCTACTCTTGCGTGACTATAGGTTAGTATTACGTCACGTATAGATACACGTCAGGTACTAAGCTTATTACAGATATTCCTCAGGGATATGGTCTTAATTTTCATTACGAGTACCTGTATTCCTGAGTACTTAAATGAAAACTGATATTGTAAATATCGTGAAATTTCATGTCAACAATAGTTTTTTTTTTTAATATTCATGGACTTTTCACACAACGTCTTCTGATCCCAAGCTAAGCTCATTATGCTTGTGTTATGGGTACCAGAATACGGATGGAATACATAAACTACTTTTCTTTTGTAAATACATACTTATAATGGTACATAGTAAACACCCAGACGCAGAACAAACATTTGTATGACAATTCTAAATATCACACAAATGATTGTCCCGTACGGTAATCGAACCTGCGACTTTGTGAACGGCAGTCCATTACCTGAACCACTAGACCCCGAGGCCCGTCAATTACTCATAAGTATGTTAACTTACTTTTAATAATATCACTTTTATTTATTTTATCAACAATAAATTACGAATAGGTAGTAGGTAAATATATTAAAGTTCAACAATGATTGAGTATTATTAAAAAAAGTTCAGCCGACTTCATATGCGTTTGGAATTTGAGGGTTTTCCACCAGATTCTGACCCGGTGCCAATGGGACTACACGGGAACCATCAGCTTTCAAATAAAAAAATAATCATTAAAATCGCTTCGCCCAGTTTGTTTATGTTTGTTACCTCACAAAATTTATGTGGTGAGGTAACAAACGTAAATTTTTTTTTAAAAAAGCAGGCAAATTGAGAAACTTCTCCTTTTTTGAAGTCAGTTAATAAGACAGAAGATTTTGAATTTAAATGTAAAGTAGCATAAAGGTAGCTAAACAAAGTACATTTTATAAAGGCACGGGATTCCACAATATTGAAAGATTGTACCTAAGTATGTAAGTATAAAGTTATATTAAAGGATACAGAAAAAATATAAATAAATATGTACTCGCTGAGTGCACTGCATTGTTTTGGAGTACTTACAAATAAATTGAACAAAAATAAATATATTATTATACGTTGTTTAAAACTCTGGGTATAGTTAAACGTTACGGTGGAACGGTTACAGTTCGCGTGTCGCACACTTATAGTCCCGTCGGCGATGAATCGGCGCACTGAGTACCATCGAGCTCGTAATCCACCAGCTGCTAGCTCTCCCATGGCTTCGTGGAACGCTTAATTGGTTTGGAAACCCTCTTCGTAAGTTGGCGTGCTTTCACCCATTTAGGCTTAGTACAACTAACCAGATTGCCATAACGAAATATACGTGAAGCCTCGCTTTCGCTATTTGCTAGCTACAAACTTGGATAAAGGAGTTCCTGTGGACATAAATTCACTTTAAGTATCATAGGTGCTGACTGACTTTTTACTACAAGTCGTTTGTTTCTTTCCTCGAATGTGGGTCACGAATGCGGTGTTACACTTTATGATTTATGTTTATTACTCTAAATGCGAACTTAATACCCTTGAACTTAGATTTCGCTAGCCACATTTCTCAGTTCATAAATTCAGATCATTAAGTAAAAGTTGTTATGTAACTTGTAGTCTGTACACGGTGTAATGGTAGCAAGTTAGTTTGGTCATAATGTTTATTTTTTCTCATGGTGTCGGCGCCGCGTGGTACGAACGGAACTTATGCTCAATGCGATATTCAACTTTTATACAAATTACATTTCTATCGTGCTTATCCTCAAACCCTATTATTTTATCATTAACCAATGCAAATGAAAACGGTCGTTCTATTTCGTTAGCTAGTAATTTACAAAGCCATTTTGTTCTTATTTGTTTGATAAAACAGTGATTTTAATAAATAAATAGAGCACAATACATAATTTAATATTTTATACCTGGACGTTGGACGTTGACTAGCTGAGACACTGGATGCAAGTGGTTTAAGACCGCGCTTGGTATAGCTTGGTGGGAAGGTTAAGATGTACATTTTACAGAAAAATACTAAAGGCTGAACTGTATCGTAATATTATGAGAAATTTAGATTTTTATATTTATCTTACCTACATCGCCCTTACTTAATGAATATGATTAATGGTTAGCGAACTTATAATTTAGAGTATAACCTTTTAAACATTGATTGGGTGGGAGATCACAATGTGTTTAAACGATGCTCGTGACTAGTGACCCGTGTTACTGAGGGCTACGGCACCTGCCTACTACCCCTCACAAATCTGGGCCCTCGCACCTTACCTCTTTGATGTAGTATACGTAAAATATTAACAGATACAAGTATCAGATAAAAAAAAATTGTATAGTAAAAGCAACCTCATACTTTACAAAATGCCTTGTTTGTTTCAATTTGTAACGATCTCAAAAACGTATTCTAATTGCTCCTTCTGTTTGTTGCCGACTATATTAATATTAAAAGATCTAGGTATAACGAAGTAATCAATCCCTCCATGTGGTATTGAAATACATTATTTTATCCATAGTTAGATCCTTATTATTACGGAAAACTTTATTGTCACTGGAATGAAGTGATTGCACTTGTAACGTCAATAGGTACCTACAGGTATTTTCTAGTGATTGACTTGAGAAATATCCTTCAATTCGCTAAAATAATACAAAATATTGCAGATTTTCCTTGCTTATTCGTTTTAGTTTTATTAACCGTGGTTTTCGAAATTATTATTTTATTATATACACGTCTATGTGTCATACGTGTCTGTATATGTGTCATACGTGTATATATGTATTACTAATTATACTGCTTAACAAATATTGTACGTCAATCTTACAAGACGCTAAAATTAATGAGCAAGTTAATTTTGAAGTATTGCAGTTAGGGCTGCGAGATTTAAGGTGTAGGCGTGGCGCTGTCAGAGTTTAGTCGTAAGACTGGCAAAATGGCATGTATTCAAAAACAATAAGTGTATTGTTAATGTAAATTATCTGGTAACAAGATACGTATTTATTTTAGTATCCATGGAATGTTACGTGACAAATAAGAGGTCAACAACACAAAATCGTCTCCTATATTATTAGTTTAAATCATTTCAAATTTATTATTGTCTCAATTAATCCTACGTTTACTTATAAGTGTTTCAATAGTGTCAACTCTAAAGAATTTGTGAGATAACATTAGTGTGGTGTAGTTTTTTCTAAAAATTTTTAATATACTAACGTTCGCCTACACACAATCGATGCGCGAAGGGATGGTAACGATTCGATAGATTTAAAAACTCATTCTCAATAAGTCAATTAAACATTTTGTGAGCTGCACGCCACTTAGGGTCGCTCCCAATATAAATAATTGCCCTTTGTTATTCTGCTGCTCTTTCATAGGGAAATATGTATGATGAGTGCACGCCAACTTTCTGTTGATAGGTTTTGTTGTGTTTGGTTAAGCATATTGATTTATCGTTTTATTAAATTATTTATGTATAAATAATGAGCAAATTTTTAATAAAATAAATAAATATACCTATTTATAATGTTACTTATTAATTAGTTAGTAAAATATCATATTTTTAAATAATTGGTCAGATAATTCTGGCCAGTTATAGTTTCATTGTTGCTAATGCACTTGCTGCTTGTATCAATAAGCAATAACAATTCAATAAAATAATACTTATACAAAGGTGGTAATAAATAGTTTGTTGGAACATAATTTTAATAATCATTATAACAATAAAGGCTTATTGTTAGTCCATAATCTGTGTTCCTGTTCTAAAACAAACCGTTTTAGTTTCTAGCAGGTAAGTAAACGGGTTGAGGGATAAGACTAATCATCGTGTATACTTTGAGATAAAATATGATATAATGATAAATAATGAAAAATTTACAATTGTTGATAGGGACTGTCTACTCTTATTGACATTAAATTAAATCCATGTTGTTTCTGATGAGTTGGTAAAGGAGACTAAAAAAAGTATCGTAATTACAATTTATTTATTTATTTACACACTTCACACAAAGAATTGTACAATTCTCATATCACAATCACAAATTCATCAATAAAGTCCGCCTGTTTAATTCGTTGTGCGTTATACTAGCTGTTGCCCGCAACGCGTCGAATTTAAAAACAAAACCCTAACAAATGGCACAAAAAAGCCATCCCCTTGACCGACTCTATGTATTAAAAAAACCGCGTCAAAATCCGTTGTACAAAAATAACGACTTTGTTTTACAATAAGTAAAGATTAAAGCTCTTATTGTCAATCACAATGATTTCTTTTATCTCGAATGTAAATGATAACAAAGTTCTTATTTCTCTATTTCAAAAATTAAAACATTTTCCACTAAATTTTTCACAATCAATCGACTTTGGCTGCTTAACTCAAAATTAATTTTATCTTAAGGGCCTACATCAATATTATCGTATATCATCGCCGACACGTACATAATAACACAGCCAGTAGGCACAGAAAATGAAGAATTAGGGATACTTTTCCTATTTACTCAAAATCTACTAAATATATTTTAATTCTGATCCACGTGTTTCTATACATGATAGTTACCTATGTTTTTAAAGTTATTTCATTAGTTAATACGCGATGATAGACCGACAAATGAAAAAAATAAAAAATTTGAGAGTTTGTTTCGCCAAGATTTTCTATCGAGAAAACTTTTTTCAATCGCGTTTCTGAGTTCATGCGATCCTAGATCATATATTGAAAAAACATATACTTAAAAATTAGAGCTCTAGCCATTCAATCTAAAGAAACAATGAAAACTTCGTACATAGAAAAATGCACGATGCTATTTTGGTATCCTCTTAAGTTATGAACTACGTCCATCCTATGCAAATTTGTATTCTATATTGCCTGACATTAACGTAAATATTTATACTTAGAGACTAACTAAAGGCATCTAACATAAATCAGCTCTCTCTCCTCTGACGGTAAAGCGATTTTTTGCATTAGCATACATTATAGACTGAATACAGTCACATCGTTGCTCTTGCCTCACTAGTACCTACTTACTACATACGTATCTCCAGCAATGGATACGTTTTGTAAAAGTAGGTGACATGGAAATAAGTAACTTCAGTAATATGAGAAATTTATTTCTTCGTATTAATTTACATCCCCATTTTTAAAAATTTATAAAGAGTCTTCTGGTTTTAAAAGAATTTTAATATCTTTATATTACAATGTTTCATTCCCTAGAAATGTTATTATTTTAGGCGAAAGTATGGTTGAATACTGACAAAACGAATATGTAGCTCGGGATATTTCCCGATGTCATTAAAGTATGTAGTAAGACGTAAGATATAACAAAAAATATCTGTATCTACTTAAGGGCCTACATCAATATTATTCAATATCATCGCCGACACGTACATATTAACACAGCCAGTAGGCACAGAAAATGAATAATTAGGGATACTTTTCCTATTTACTCAAAATCTACTAAATATATTTTAATTCTGATTTACGTGTTTCTATATATAATAGTTACTTATGTTTTTAAAGTTATTTTATTAGTTAATACGCGATAATAGACCGACAAATGAAAAAAATAAAAAATTAGAGAGGTTGTTTCGCTAAGATTTTCTATCGAGAAAACTTTTTTCAATCGCGTTTCTGAGTTTATGCGATCCTAGATCATATATTGAAAAAACATATAAGTACTTAAAAATTAGCGCTCTAGCCATTCAATCTAAAGAAACAATGAAAACTTCGTACGTAGAAAAATGCACGAAGCTATTTTGGTATCCTCTTAAGTATACCACTTTCGACAGTTAGTAAAGCCAAAGTCAATCTCTTAATCTTTAGTTAGGCATTGGTAATTTTTTTATGAAAAACTCGTATGATGAGCCAAATTTTTTTTCTCCATCGATACACAACACTTGGTATAAGAAGGGCTGACTCAAAGTTCAGCAGTTCAAAATTTATCAGTTTCCCCACAAAACTGTATTTATGCATAATACATTCCCTTGCAAAGAGAAAAAAAAGGGAGAGGCACCTACCTGGTTTTAGGACATTATCACTTGATTAAAATATCGAGCCTTCCAAAAACTGAAGTTGGACATCTGGCGTATTTCAAAGTACTTATAGAAACAATCACTTTACAAAATAAAAGAAACAAAGCTTTGGACACACGTGCAAGTCATTAAAATATTTAAGATCTGTACCTGTTCCAAGTAGTCCAAATGTCTATGGCAATTACAATACGCTCAGTACTTCAACATGTGCAAACGATTTACGGAGTAATTTATTTAAAGTATTAGGGTACAAGTATTATATTGATAAAAGGGTTTCTAAACTGCAAGTGCAAAATATTCACTATACAATTTTCGTCTTGACTAGAAATCCTACTCACGATCTCTTAAGCATTCCGGCAACAGGGACATTTGACTATTTTATTAAAATGTCGATTCCTCGCAGAAATTAATTAATAGTAATGATGATGATAATACTGTATTTACTTTGTGAATATTATGTGAAAACAATAGGTATTCCGTGGTTACTTTGGATGCCACTAAAACCTACAAGTAACAAGTATACAAGCACAGTATACAAGTTACCTTTCTGTAACATTTCAAAATCTACTGTACCATAAGTATAAAGTAAGTTACTGATTTAATTCTTACAACAGGCTATTAGTTAATTAATGTTTAAGTCTACATTAGAGACTAACCCAAACGACGATCTATAATATAAAATGCTTTTTATAGGCTAGTGCAGATAGCTTTAAAAATAATAAAAAGTGAAAAAAAATTATAGTAGGATGAAACCCATTAGAAAAAGAGGAGAGTATTATAAAAATGAAAGGAAAAATAATTTACGGGCGATCTGAGAAAACTTACGTTTTTATGTCCTTAATACGCTGTAATTTATTTGATTAGAAATATTTATTTTTTCACCTTATTTTGAATTAATATCGAAAAAGCACCCTAATTTTCAATCGAAAATTCACCTGTCAAAATATCAGCTTTTTTCAAAAAGTTGTTATGCTTTCTGTTCGTTGCAATCTTTACTTTCCGATGGTAAAAAAATCATAATATGTTACTCTGTTAGACTCACCAAGATTATTGTGTTTCTACGTATGCCACGTAGAAACACAATAATCTTGGTGAGTCTACTCATATACAATTAAACTATTACGTGTATAATTAAAAATACAAGTGTGGTCATAGTGACTTCAACATGCTATTCTAGTAATTCTGATCAAGGAATTGGGATTATTCTTTTGAATTATTGCATTGTCATCGGTCCTTGTTAGGTATGCAAAATTTCAGATTAATCCGTCTACTGCAAGTGGCTGAAAATCGCTTTCAAAGATTCCGTTACACAGATTAATACATTGATAGATACATACCAAACTTATAAAAGCGTGTTAAAATAGGTAGAGTAGTAGAGGTGTTTTTAGAAAATAATAGGTAACGATATTTGTAAAAAATATTTTAAAAAGCCAATGCTCCTTACTGCTACTACCTACTTATGCAAAGTCGGTGCGGTCACGGTTTAATTGACAGGCTTTTAGAGTATTGTATGATTTTACAAAAAAAAAAATGCAAAGGAAATAATATTTTTAAACAACATTCCGAAACTGTTGGAACTCTATAGAATTTGATGTATCAAAAAAAAATTTCTAATATTTTACTAACATCAGCTTACACGGGCTTATTAAAACACTCTAAATGAAAATCGTTATCCGGGCATTTAGAGCGTCCATAACGAGCCTGGCCTCAACAATGGGCTTAATGCTTGCACTCATTACAAAAAGCAACATAACATAACGCGCTACGTCGAAAGCTCCTTTATTCAAAGAGTATACTCCAGTTTTTTTTTGCTGGGAAGGCTTTCGATGGGGCGCGATTGGTCGTACTTAGTCCCGCCCAGTCGCAGACGCGATGTGATTGGGCGAGGTCAATGGAGCACCCTCGAGGCTAGTCCCGCGCTGAGTAGGTTGTCGAGGTGAGGGCGGTGCGGGGTGTTCTTCACCCCAAGGACCACTCGAGGGTTGTTTAGTGTAGACGCGGCGTCGGAAGGCGCAGCACGTGTTCGCGTGAGTGTTACCATATCCATCAAAATTATCCCGAAAACGAGTTCTCCCGGCCGGGAGATGAAATGCGAGGAGGGAGAGAGTGCGCGGTCTCCGCCACCGCTTCTGCCACCGGCCTCGCTGTTGGCATGGAGCCCTATCCTGCTGCCTCCATGGGGCCCAGCTTTCTTGCCGGCTCTTTACCCGGCGGCGTTTAGATCCGCTTTTCCTGGGTGAGATATGGATTAAGTAATAAGTATTTATGATGTGAATAAGAAGTGGCCTTATATTATTGAGAACCTTTTATTTTTGATAGGCAATAGGTTTTAGCTTGAAGTTTTTGTCTATCCGTCTGTACGTATTCTGTGTTAGTATCATGTAAAACCCTAGAATTAAGTGTTGAGCTGAAATATTTTTTACATCGGATAATACCTTTGTTACTGGCAAAATCTCCCAAAATCTTTAAACGGGTTTTAAGCCGATTAAGCTTTGCTATAAATCTGTACATATATTAAGTTTCTTTCATTATACTTGGGTTTTAAAATGTCATTGTCGTATTATATACGTGGGAGCTTTAATTTTGTTGTATCGATGAATAAACGAAAACCAATATAATATTTTTTATTAAATCCTTAATAATTAGACAACCAATTAAAATGAACAATAAGTCAATTAAAATGTACTCTTAAATTAACACCGTTACAATAAGTAAATAATCGATTATTAAGTATTTTATTCAGCTTGTATTTTATTCAGCCAGATTCTAACAGTAGCCTTTTTAACTGATGTTTTCAATTGTATATGTACGTACAAAGATACACACCTATAGTGATATAGGTATATCTGTAGTGAAGTTTATTAGTGACAGTTTTTGCACCTCGATGTTAGTGAGAGGTCGTTAATAGTGTTGTTTACAACCTGGCAGACTCTAACGTATGCCGCCCATTCATCACGTCACGTACGAGCAACCTTCCGTCTCCACGTCAACTTCACGGGCTCATGTAATAACGTAGTGATTGACACAACCCATGTTCTCTCATCTAACTTGTTTAGAAATATTCTATTATTTAGGTCACGTATTCTTGAGAGGTGCTCTCTAACCATAATGGATGAATTGATGGAATTTAGAATGTTTTCTTTCAATTATACACCATTGGGCTGTTATTTGAGTTCTATGTTTGTTTGACAATTGAATGTTGGTGTACAGAAGTGGTTGAGATATGTAAACCTATTATTCTACATATTTTCAACTATTTTGCATAAAATTTTTCATATTCAACATATCTGTTAGGCACATTCGGCACGAATAAAAATTTTATAAAATAAAGATGCTCTGGTGCACCGTACCCCTGTATAACTAAAAGAAACAATTATTATTAATATAATGTAACATTTAATTTATTGTTCTTGTAATAAAATCTTCAAAAATACTCCTATTCCCTATTCCTCTGAAGCCAGCCTCTGAGCCATAAATAACTATTTATTTACATACATGAGACTTGTTACTTTAAAAGGAATCATGCAATCTTTAATTTATCTTATCATTATTTAATTTTGTTGCAGGCTTTTGGATAGTATGAAAATGCCTGGACAGCGGCCAGGCTTCCAGATATCTGATATTCTTGGACTGAACGAGGGCAAAGGATTGGATGTGACTCCCGCTCCAGGTGCTGCTGGTGGATGTTCCTTAGACCTGCCACCGTATGCTCCTCCTCATCACCCGTACTCTCATGAACTGTTAAGACACCATCAGCCATGGTTGTCGCTTGATAACCACGAAGTACACAGCAGCTGTAAGTATTTATAATGATAACTTTCTTTTGAAGACTTATGTGAATATAGCAATTTCATCGGTGAGTGTGGTGTTTTATTTTAATTTTGCTTGACACCGAGGTAGAGTCAGTAGAGGCCCTATTTCGACAGGATTTTGCAGAGAATAGTGCGTATTCTTCTGGATATAAAATAAATAATCAAGCTTTTGTTAAAGTCTAGTATTTTAGAAATCCGGTAAATGAATCACTGGTCCAATTTAGATTATAATAAGTCCTTCCATCGATAATTCATAAATTAATGTCAACAATAGAAAATACTCCGACGGACACGAAACCGACACGACAGTGGCGTTAACAGTGTTACGTTTCTTAACAAATTATTAGTCAACAAAATATTGGTGGTTTATTTTAGACTAATGATTATAATTACCATAAAAGTGCACAACAAAATAGCCAAATGAAATAATCAAGATACAGAAATAGATGTTTTTATTTTTTAGTTAAGTTAAGTTTAGTTGTGCACGTAGAATCGGCACCATTTTGTCACTACGCAAACATATACATATATAGATTAGCTAGTATAAAATCAGGTAAAATTCCCTTTAGGTTATTGGCCCTAAAACATACCTACCCTGCCGCGTTTTGTAAGACAGATATCTTGTCAGTTGCAATACTTATAGAAAGGTATTTTAGAGTTATATTTGTAGAATCAGAACATGTCTATTTAAAATAAAGTTTAATAATATTTAACTGTCTCGTGCAATATTCTGAAGGTTCAATTGTCATGCGTTATCACATATCGTGGGATATCTTATTTGTTTGACAACATAATAAACTAACTGTAGGTACCTTTAAGTTTGTCATTTTACGATAACAATAACATCCATGCGATAAATAAATTGTGATGAATATAAAAAATGACAGACAATATCGTGACTAAATTTCCTTTATTTATAAGTAATAAAACCGGTGATCGGTTGTTTATACAAATAAACTTTATGCCACTTCTTAAGGAAATTAATTGGCCAAAGGAGTATAAAAATTGGAAAATTAGAATGAAATAGTTTCTTAGAAACATTAATGTAGAAAACCATTACAATCACCTGCTATGTTGTATTTGAAGTACACAATTACACACACACTTCACCTACGAAATTAAATGACATTCAACGAATAGAAAAATAAAAGAAATTTTGAATTACGATGGAATTTCATGCAACCGGTGATCACGAGTAAAAAGAAAATTTGTATATCTAATCTAAATAAGATGAAACGGCACCGTCGTGTCGCCTCAACTACATATAATCCAATGACTAAATATTAGGAACGACCAAGACAATTTACCTTAGTCAGAAATTGTTTCTATGTGGTGATAACCTTGAAGAACACGTACAAATATCTTAGTCATCATATCAATTGCTGTACTAAAAGAGACAGTTGTGGTATATGCTAAACAGATATAAAAATTGAAAGTTCTCAAGGAATCTCTATCCAGATCTTTTTATTTTTACTCTAAACATGCGGTGGTTATAAGATTGCTTACAAAAAATAATCATTGATAAGTTTAACGGGTTATAATCATCTCACCTTTTCGAAGTAGTACCTTTATAAACAGAAGTTCTCTTTGCACTATGGAACAAGCACATGTAAAAGAAAAGTGTGACGGATATGTCGATTATATAGTATACACTAGCTGAGGCCCGCTATTCTGTACGCGTGACAATTTAGATCCCCATATATTTTATCATCCGTTTAAACCTTCTCTGGAGTTTCACGAATATTTCAAGACCAAAATAACCGAAATCGGCCCAACGTTTCTCTAGTTTTAGCGAGAATAACGAACAGCAATTGATTGTTATATATAAGACATATATTATACATAATGATACATATCCATCACATTCTGGTACCCATGACACAAGCAAATAAGCTTAGCTTAGGACCAGAGGAAGTTGTGTGAAATGTTCCTCAATATTTATTGATATATAAGCGTACCTAATATTTGGGACAAAGTGTCTTACTCCTTTAACTATTTGACTGATTTCATCACTTATAATATAAAAATGTGTTGTGAACAGATGTATCGTCATAAGAGATAATACAAACGTAATATGTAACAGTAACACAGAAAATACAACTTTACTAACACTAACGGTTTTTGCAACACTTTTCGCTGATGCTTCGCTCCTATTAGTCGAAGCGTAATTATATATGAAATGAAATGAAATGAAATGAAATGAAAAATCATTTAATCACGTAGACACAATTTTTCAGAAAAATTATGTGCTTATGACATGTCCAATTTTTTTTCCCTACCACCGTATCAGGACGCAAAACTCAGCAGAGCCTTTAATCAAATCAATATTTTTAAATTAAATGTCAATTATACTTACAATGCTAATAAAACTTTACAATATAGAATATGTATTGCTCCAGAGCAACCAACTCCCAAGCTTTATCATCTTTAATATAATCAGAAATTTTATAATACGCCTTTTTACATAATTTAGTTTTAATGATTTTTTAAAATTTAGAATTATATAATTCTCTTACATCAATAGGGAGTTCAAAGTAATTTATTAATTTTACATTTGACATGCTATGCTTTTACTTAATAAATCAAATTATGGTGGAAAAAGTGAAATGCCGCAAGCGGGACTTGAACTCACGACCTCGGAATACCATTCCGAAGCTCTTCCATTTGAGTTTATTGCGGTCTACTTGCAACATCGCACTTCACTCGAATGAGGGTATAAACTAAGTTGATAAACTCATTCGAGTGACAAGTATGGTGGTTAATTTGAGATGTTGCAAGTAGACCGCAATAAGCTCAGTTGGAAGAGCTTCGGAACGGTATTCCGAGGTCGTGGGTTCAAGTCCCGCTTGCGGCACTTCACTTTTTCTATCATAATTTGATTTATTAAGTAAAAGCATAGCATGTCAAATGCAAAATTAATTAATTACTTTAGTAATGAACTCGAATTCGTATTCTGGAAAGAATACTCAAGTGTTGGTCGAGATGGTGTAAAGCAATCTTGATAGATGGCGCTGCACGTAAAAATATATAAACTCATTCGAGTGACAAGTATGGTGGTTAATTTGAGATATATTCCCGCTTGCGGCATTTCACTTTTTCCACCATAATTTGATTTATTAAATAGGGAGTTTATTATAAAATCGTATACAATGACCCATGAAAGAGTTACATATTTTGTGGAGACGGGTTACATGCATTACAAGATTGTGTTTATGCCTTGTATTAACATTATGGTGGTCGCTTTTTTTTGTAAAATTTTGAATATTTTTATGAACATACAATAAATTTCCATATATATATTGCGAAGCGCCCATTAAAATATTCTTTGAATTTCTCCCTTAGAGAATCCCGCGGACCTAGGTTATATATAGATCTAACAGCGCGTTTCTGGAGCACAAATATCCGATTAATGTCCGCACAGCTTCCCCAAAGAAGAATTCCATAGCACATTACACTGTGAAAATAACTAAAGTAAACCATTCTAGCCGTATCTACATCCGTAAGTCATCTAATTGTTTTCACCGCATATGCCGCAGAGCTAAGTTTGCCAGACATCTAATTTAACCTTCTATAATGTATTATCAAACACTGGTAAAAAATTCTCAAAACACACTAGCGGTAGCTAAATACTCGTAAGTAGTAATTTCTGAGTAGCTACAATGGTATAATATGTAAGATAGGTACACTTCACCTATTACTTGTAGGTCCCAACCATTCCTTCACTTTTCAGTTTTCATAGTTGAACAGACGTCATATCTCTATAATAGAGATCCGGCCTATGGTGTACCTGTCGTCCACTTAGTTTTCGGTTCACGCTATTATCTTTACAGATAGTATAATTATTTGTTAAATTTCGGTTGAAGTAGATGTTCTTAGTGTAAATATAACGTTACAATTGTAAGATTGTTCTATGACTACGCGAATTTACTTAAGTGTGTGTAAGCTGTAATCACTGAAATATATCTCCAAAATTGTCATCTCGTTAAGTATATAGCACTTAAACAAGTTGACCCACTCGAAAATAATGTGTGTTCGGTAGCAGTTGAAGAGGCAGAGATTATTTTTTGAAATGCTCCTTCATTCAAGTGCCTTCACCTGCTAATCTACTGTGTCATTAATTATTTTTATCGCTTATCTAACACTTTTGGCAGTGCACATACTTATATGTTTATTGTATTGCTTGTACAACAACGATTCTCTGTCGTTGATTGATCGGTTTTTTACTACAATTGTTCGATTATTAGTTAAAAGCAAATGTTGATTAGCATCTACTGATCTACATGTTGTGTTTACTATTATTTTTACGTCGTTGCGTAATAGAGAAAATAATTTAAAAAGAAAAAGGTTATACACATACACTTTATCTTAATAATGTAAACGATTGAAGAATTTTTTTTATCAAATTAGATATTTTCAAAATCAGATTAAAAGGTTTTCTAATATAAATGTACGAGTATGTATGTAATAGCATAAATGACGTTTCGAGTAAATCTTTTAGTTACAGTATAAATAAAATCTCATGAGAGTTAAATGGGGTTTATGTTCACGCCCTAGACGGAGGGTAATTTGGGCGCTACCGAGCATGTCGATTGTTTAACGTGAGGGGTGAGACTTTGAACGAATTTGTCACCAATAGACAGAGCTCATGTTCGTGAACGCGATGCAGGCAGCTGTCGGCTATCAATTACACAATGTTTGCGGTTGTTAGGGATGCAATTTGGGCATTATTCGATGACAGTTATAGATTTTATTGTTCGGTTTTTATCTAACATGGCGGTATTGCCACTGTGTGTATGTGTGAGGCACTATAAAAGTATATTAATACTATCTAGATAATATCTAATATGTTCTTTTGATGAGTCTACATTAATAAATATAATTTGATCTTAAAATATTAGTTTCCTACTGTGTCTAGGTCATACCATCTTTTACTATACCTTTAAAAAGTAATATTATGAGTCACTTATATGTATCTAGAGCTAAGTCTACTTAATTAACTAGGAACTAGACGTTATGAGACTATGTGCCAGTGTTGTTCTGATTGATATTTCTTTCAGATTTCCTTGCCTATTTCAGAGGGGGTAGAATAGGTAGTGATCTATTATTACAAGTGTATTACTTGCTGGCATCTTGAACTAATGACAGCCACTACATAGAATAAATATGAATGTACTATTAAATTTATTTAGTACCGTAGAGAAAAGCAGCGACGTAAAGTACCTGTACCTGTTCGTGTGGTGATTATTAAATCTTCCTCTCCTTAAATAGGGGAGAGGGGGGTAAGACGGGGTGGCGGGCAAGACGGGGTACCCGTCTTATATCGGGAACCGCTTGACCAATCAGGATCGTTTCTACGCATGACGCAGCGCCGCCATAATAGCTTTTAGTTGACGCAGTGACAGATCGACGACGCCACTGTCATTGTTTGTTAAGTCGAAAAAATAGTAAATTGGCGATTTTCTTAGCGTTTTTTTACTTTGGTTGCACCGTGATTGTTCTATAAATATCAGCATTTCGAAGTACAAATAAAATTATTCATATGGGTCAAAGATTACTCATGCGGGTAAGCACTTGTTTATTTGTGTGCAAAAGCATTGTTTTTAGAGGTTAATTTGTTTATTTATTTGGACATGAGAGGGCAAGACGGGGTATGGGGTACCCCATCTTGCCCGAACTGAAATAGTTCTAATGTTTATTTTGCTATATCAGTAAAAGACTAATGATTTGTAATATAGGTATATTGGTTTATTATTGGTGATATATTTTTATCATTGCAGAATGGTGAAAAATTATAAAAGAACAACAAATAGGGGAGATTGGTCAGAAGAGGTCATGAGAAATGCGGTGGACTCTGTGGTACAAGGCAAAATGGGTTATTATCTAGCAGCAAAGACTTTTGGTGTCCCCCAAACCACTTTGGAAAGAAAAGTGAAGATGTTTCGTGAAAGGTCTAAGGAAAATGTTTCAGCTACAATGAAAATGAAGGTTCAGTTAGGCCCTAAAGAAACAGTTTTTTGTTATGATGAAGAGAAAGAGTTATGCAATTATATATTAGATATGGAGAGCAGGCTTTACGGGCTAACTACAAAAGATCTTAGAGGCTTAGTCTACAGACTAGCAATTAAAAATAATAAACCACATCCATTTAATGATTTAAAAAAAGAAGCTGGTAAAGACTGGATACAGAGCTTTTTAAAGAGGAATCCAGAATTGTCTTTATGACAACCCGAAAGCACCTCAGCTGCGCGTGCTGCCGGATTCAACAAACAGGCGGTTGATAAGTTTTTCACTTTCTTAGGAAATGTTTATGATGAACATCAATTGACACCTGACAGAATCTTTAATTGTGACGAAACAGGAATTTCCGTTGTACCCAAGACGAAGTCAAAAGTAATAGCTAAAAAAGGTCGAAAGCAAGTTGGGGCCATAACTTCCGCAGAAAGAGGTACGACCATCACAGTCGAAATATGTTTCAGTGCCAGTGGCCACTATATGCCACCCATGATGGTATTTCCTAGAAAGAGGATGGATCCGCAGCTAATGCTAAATGCTGCACCTGGAGCTTGGGGAGTTTGCAGTGATTCTGGCTGGATGACAGCAGAGTTATTTCTGGAATGGTTTAAAAAGTTTATCGAGTTTAGTGGAGCAACAGTCGAACGACCTGTTCTGTTACTGTTGGATGGGCATAGTACCCACACACAAAATATTGATCTCATAACAGAAGCTCGATCCCACGGAGTCATCATTTTATGTTTCCCCCCACATACAACTCACCGCCTTCAGGTCGCTGATGTTGCTTACATGAGACCGTTGAGCACATATTATGATCAACAAATAACAGCTTGGCTTCGCAGCAATCCAGGAATGGTCGTCACAGTTCGGCAAGTTGCTGAAATTTTTGGAAAAGCTTTCATACAGGCGTCTTCTATGTCAACGGCTGTAAATGGGTTTAAAAAATGCGGAATTTGGCCATATGATCCATCAGTTTTCTCAGAAAATGACTTTGCTGCTTCGTTAACGACGAATATTCCGCAGATCGAAAGAGAGCCGACTACTGAATTAACAATTGCAACTACGACAATGGCAACTCCAACATCTAATATCGGATTAGCAGCTGCAGCAGCACCGTTGTTTGATTCCCAGATTCTAGCTCCAACTGTCACAGAAGCACAGCCAAATATTGAAAGAGAACCAAACTGTCATGAAGTCATTCCTCTTGCAACCTCCACTACAACAATATCATCCCCTAAGCCTGGTTGTTCTAGTTGGTTTGATGACACTGAAATAAACAAGACACCAAGTACTCCACAAAAATCAACATTTACCGTAACCACTCCCCAGCAAATAATGCCCTTTCCAGCAACACGCAAAACTTCTCGCGTTGTTAGAAAACGAGGAAAAACCGCAATTATAACTTCATCGCCATATAAAAATGAATTAGAAGAGACTATTAAAAAAAAGAAGTTGGCAGAAGAAGAAAAGCAAAAGAAAAAAGCATTAAGAGAACTAACGAAAACCAAAAAATCTGCAGCTAATAAAAAAAAGTGGCCAAAAAGAAAAAAGGATCTAAATATGTCCCATCAATAGAGAGCAGTGATAGTGAAGTTGAAAATACACCATGTTTGTTTTGTAATGGTTGTTATTTGGAGTCGAATGAAGGCTGGGCTGCCTGTTCTGCGTGCGGCAAATGGGCTCACTGTAGCTGTGCTGGCATAGATGATGAAGATGAAGATGCAACGTTTACTTGCGAATTTTGTCAGCAAAAATAAATTGGATTTTTTTCAACCCCATCTTGCCCCTCAGGGTACCCCATCTTACCCGACGGAGGGGCATGATGAGGAGATCTGACCTTGTCTACTTTTTGTCAATTTTCTATTTAATTATTTAACATATGTTCCTAATTAGAATTAGTTATGGAAGACTGATTACCAAAGATGATTACTGAAATAAAAAAGATAATAAAGACACGAAAATGTTAGTTTTATTGAGATTCAAACGTTAAGTACCCCGTCTTACCCCCCTCTCCCCTATCTTTGGACTTATTGTTATTGGGATAAGTTATGTGTTAAGGGCCTACATCAATATTATCGTATATCATCGCCGACACGTACATATTAACACAGCCAGTAGGCACAGAAAATGAAGAATTAGGGATACTTTTCCTATTTACTCAAAGTCTACTAAATATATTTTAATTCTGATCCACGTGTTCCTATACATAATAGTTACCTATGTTTTTAAAGTTATTTCATTAGTTAATACGCGATAATAGACCGACAAACGAAAAAAATAAAAAAATTGAGAGGTTGTTTCGCCAAGATTTTCTATCGAGAAAACTTTTTTCAATCGCGTTTCTGAGTTCATGCGATCCTAGATATTATATTGAAAAAACATATACTTGAAAATTAGAGCTCTAGCCATTCAATCTAAAGAAACAATGAAAACTTCGTACATAGAAAAATGCACGAAGCTATTTTGGTATCCTCTTAAGGATTATTTGTATTAATTTTGATAATGATAAAGTAAAATACTTAAGAAAGTATTTTTTATGAAGTCGTGTTTCATAGTATACGGTGTGCTATGGGCGATGTCACAAATATATCCCAGTAAGGAGGCACTAATCTTAGAGAT
Organism: Orgyia antiqua; assembly: GCA_916999025.1. Taxonomy (NCBI): domain Eukaryota; kingdom Metazoa; phylum Arthropoda; class Insecta; order Lepidoptera; family Erebidae; genus Orgyia; species Orgyia antiqua. Next base: position 8,118,901 of record OU779869.1, read on the forward strand.
AAAGGGGATTCGTGACTCAATACTTTTATTAAATTTCCCGAATGCTTATGAAGGTAAGCAGGACGTTGAACAAAAGCTGGCAGCTGTCGGGGGGTGGGAGTGGCTCTCCTCAGTTCCCCTCAGACTTCACACCTCCCTGCTCTGTCCACCACGCCCAGCCGCGATGCCGCTTGCGCGTATTATCATATCCGTGTGAAAATAAACGTTTGAGGGGTGAATAACGTACAATGTTATATTTAGCAAGATTTTTTCATTCAGTTTATTGGGCTAGTTGCAGTTAAATAGACTGTAACCCTCGTAGAGATTAACTGCAGACTTATGTGAATGTTGAGTGTGGGCTTGTTACTTTTGTTTAGATATTTATTTATAGTAACTTATTACAAACTGAGGAGAATAAATTTACTGTGGACGAACTTTCTCACAAATATTTTTTGCGAATCATGTATCTTCCTATATAAGTAGGTACGTTCTAGTATAAGCAAAAATCTGTTAATGCGATGGTTTGTGTTCATAAACTAGGTGATGTTCGTTTAATGATACCTACTCAGGTGCTTAGTTTATACAAGGTTTAGGTACCTAAATCATACAACTGAACATATATTATATCAAATACAAATCCTAAGATTAAAAGATATAAATAAAAAGTAATTGTTGTTTCTCTTGTCCTAGGTGTGATCGGTCAACAAGCTAGCCCGGACAGCACATCACGCGCTTCGGAGTTATCATACGTAGGCCAATCGGCTGCTTCACCGACTGTTAACGATCCACGCAACGATCACGACCACGAACATGACCCAGACGATAATGATCTCGAACATGACGACGAGCATGACTTAGAACCGACGGCAAACTCCAGCTCAGACCCAAGCTTATCACACAAGAAACGTAAACGGCGAGTTTTGTTTTCAAAAGCACAGACATACGAATTGGAAAGAAGATTTCGTCAGCAGCGATATCTATCAGCTCCGGAAAGAGAACATTTAGCAAGTTTAATTCGTTTGACTCCAACACAAGTCAAAATTTGGTTTCAGAACCACAGGTACAAGACTAAGAGGGCAGTACAAGAGAAAGGTGCACATGATTTAAATGTCGGTGGATTGAATTCACCGAGGCGAGTTGCTGTACCAGTCTTGGTAAAAGATGGAAGGCCATGTGTAGGCAAGCCTGATGGATTACCACCTTTGGGCATGTCTCTACCTCCGTACCACCAGTCTATGCATCACCAGCCATCTGTGGCCGGTCATGGCCCGCAGTCCGGCGGTTGTTGGTGGTAAAAAGTGGGTGCGCTGTAAATATTTTGTGTGGTTTACTAGTCGATTAGTCGCGGGTTGGTTGCAAAGTCACTATAAAAATCATTTTAACTATACAATTATTATTCTTATTCATCTTAGTTTTATTTTAAACTTTGCAAACCTGCGACTTTGATAAAAAAAAATAATTGTAGTTTACTTCTAGAAATTCGTAATGGTATGGTTCGAAATAATGTAATAACTCGAATACTAAGTACCAGTACTTTTTATTAGTACTTAAATTGAAAATATAAGGTATCTAGAGTTCCTACTTATTTGTAATATAGTTATTTAGTATTCAGTAGAAAATATTGTCTGTCATATCGATTGTATAATCGTATCTACAGGGTGTCCCAGAACTCAACGTCAAGCCGAAACGGGGTGACAGGATAGATCATAACCATCACGAGAAAAATCAGAAAAAAAATCTATCCCATGCAGTTTGAAAATTATGGGCATTTTAAGAAAAACCTAGAAATTTGGTCTAACTGTACCATTTTTCGGTTATTGTGGTTAATTTTTATTATTTTTGGTCATTTAAACTTTGGAACCGTAACCCTAAATAACATCTCGAGAATCACAGTCTAAAATAATGACACAATTACCCCAAGTTTCCTAGAATTTAGACTATTTGTTAAACTATGAATTTAAAATTTTCAAACTTTGTCGACTTTGAAACACCCTCCTTTAAAAAAAATGTACTAGAGTGCCTTGGCAAGTGCCATTAAGAGTTGGCGCATTTAATCAGGATTGTAAAATGGTACAATACTTGTAAGTTTCGTACTACAAAAAACGAGTAAAAAATAAAAACCTCAAGTAACCCGATTTTTGCTAACCCATTTTACTCAGGAAAAATGTTTTTTATTCGCACAAGCCCTTGGTAGGTTCTTTATTTTACGGCAAAATGATGAGAGAGATGGATAGTGGACATGTTTGCCATGAGCGAGCGAGACAGATAGTGACGCCACGCAGTGAGACGGAGATGCATCGTTTAAACGAGTGCGAATGAAACAGATACAGACGCCATACCAAGCAAATAGCTACGCTGCCAGTCTGACACCAGTTAGTACATTTCGCTCATTCGTCTACTGCGCACCTTTCCGTATTCGCTTGTGTTAATTTAGTACTGACAACTTTGGCTTTTCTTTTTGGACTTGGATTTTTGTGAATTGGACTTGTTGATTACATACCGGCAACTTTGGCTTCTCTCTTTTGGAATTGGACTTTTGTGTTGACATCCTTCTCATCACTATGCCTACGCGCTACACTTCACAAGAATATGCGAACATGCATCTCATTTATGGGGAATGCAGATGCAACGCAAGTGCCGCCGCTAGACTTTATCGTGAAAGATATCCAAATTTAGAGCGCTATCCGGATCACCGCGTGTTTGTTAATGTGCACCATTCACTCACAGAGGACGGCCATTTCCCGAATCAAATACGGGCTGGAGGTAGACCTCGCTTTCCTTACGAAGAAGAAGTGTTGGAAGAGGTCGCAGATGACCCAAGTATTTCCGTTCGTGGAATTGAAGAAAGAACGGGAATACCCAAAAGCACAGCACATCGTATTTTACAAAGAGCTGAAATGCATCCATTTCACGTACAACGAGTTCAAAGTCTTCTCCCTCGAGATTATCCTGAAAGGATTTCATTTTGTAGAACAATGCTACAGAGGCATAATGAAAATCCCCAATTCATCCAAAAAATTCTCTGGTCAGATGAATCTACATTTAAAAAAGATGGCTACATAAACTTACACAATTTTCATGAGTGGCATGTGGAGAATCCACATTTAATGCGAGAAGACCGATCCCAATATCGCTTTAAAGTTAACCTGTGGACAGGAATTTTAAACGGCAAAATAGTTGGGCCTTTTGAGCTGCCTGAGAATTTGAATGGCACGAATTACCTAAATTTTTTACGAGAAAATTTACCAAGTTTGTTAGAGGACGTACCACTAACAGATCGTTGCCACATGTGGTATCAACAAGATGGCTGCCCAGCGCATTACGCAGTGCAAGTAAGAGATTTCCTTGACCAAGAATATCCGGGAAGGTGGATTGGACGTTCAGGCACTATCTCGTGGCCAGCCCGTTCCCCATATTTAAATCCCCTGGATTTTTTTTATTGGGGCGTTCTCAAAGAAAAAGTTTATTCTAAGCCCATTGAGAGCGTAGCCGAGCTGCGTGAACGAATTTCTCAAGCTGCTGAGGACATCAACTCTCGAGGATATGCCCGGCTAATAAGTAGATCTTTTTTAAGAAGATGTAGGGCGTGTGTTGAAGCTGATGGTAAACAATTTGAACATTTGTTTTAATAAAAAATGTTATTTTCAAATCTGACTTTTATTCCAATAAACCTAAACAAAACAAGGTCAACATTTTTCATTATTTTATTAGTATTTTGTTGCTTTGGTAAAAGTGGCGTCACTATCTGTCTCGCTCGCTCATGGCAAACATGTCCACTATCCATATCTCTCATCATTTTACCGTAAAATAAAGAACCTACCAAGGGCTTGTGCGAATAAAAAACATTTTAACTGAGTAAAATGGGTTAGCAAAAATCGGGTTACTTGAGGTTTTTATTTTTTACTCGTTTTTTTTAGTACGAAACTTACAAGTATTGTACCATTTTACAATCCTGATTAAATGCGCCAACTCTTAATGGCACTTGCCAAGGCACTCTAGTACATTTTTTTTAAAGGAGGGTGTTTCAAAGTCGACAAAGTTTGAAAATTTTAAATTCATAGTTTAACAAATAGTCTAAATTCTAGGAAACTTGGGGTAATTGTGTCATTATTTTAGACTGTGATTCTCGAGATGTTATTTAGGGTTACGGTTCCAAAGTTTAAATGACCAAAAATAATAAAAATTAACCACAATAACCGAAAAATGGTACAGTTAGACCAAATTTCTAGGTTTTTCTTAAAATGCCCATAATTTCCAAACTGCATGGGATAGATTTTTTTTCTGATTTTTCTCGTGATGGTTATGATCTATCCTGTCACCCCGTTTCGGCTTGACGTTGAGTTCTGGGACACCCTGTATAATCGAATGGCACCAGTAATTGAATACATTCCACTTTGGACTTTGTATATTTGTAAAAATTCTGCGTCACTTATTAGATAAGATTTGTAGATAAGTTTATTATGAGAAATGACCAGATTTTATCAAAATGCAATATGTAGTTGTAAGTTTCAGTATTATCATAGTCGAATATACTTAGATTATTATAGATATTTATATATAATAAAGTTTTATATAAAAATATTAGAATTTATTAATAAATGTACATTATGTATATAGTTTTGTGGTTCGTTACCAAGGACAGAATATGCCCTTGTGTGATAGAAAAAAAGTATTTTATTTGTATCTAGTTTGCATTCCTATATTCCTAATAGACGATTGATGTTATAGAACATAGTATAGGAATATATAGACATCACATCATCTTATATATCTAATAATTTGAGGTAATAACCTACTAACATGATCTTAAAATTTTCGAATATAAATTACCGGTAATTGTGACGAAAAATTTTTGTTTTGAGTGTTTTGACTCCACTGTTATAAGTATTATAACCTAATATATAAAAATAAGCCTGTTTGAATGTTTGTTATTTTGTCATACTAAACATTTATATCATCTGACTGAACTTTTTAGAATACGAGAAATTTGTAATATCCTATGTCTACTAATCATTACTTTTCTAGAAGTTGTCTAGGTGTTATATCTACTACAACATATATTATTATGTAGGTCTCTACGTTTTTAGGTAAACCTTGGTTAAATCGAATGACAAAAAAATATTTTAAAATAATATTCTCCAAAACTTGCGCACTTATTCTGAATAACTTCGATTATTTTTCAATATAACTTAACCAGTCAGTATTGCGACATTTCTATAACCTGAAGATAATAATATGCATTCCTGAATATTACTTGTATAATAGGTAGCAGTAATACGTTTAGGTACATTCTAAACTAAGCCACTTCTAAATAGATAAATTAATAATTTAAGTATATATAACTGTAAAAATGTGTTACATATAAATTATTATACAAATATTAAACTGATTGCAAATATATGTATTTTTTATTAATCAATTTACTAACACCAACTACCAGGAGCTGGGAAAACCTTTCTAGTTTCGACTTTTATCATCAACTAGTTACCCAGCATGGCTTTGCACGGGTCTCTTTGTTGGCCAATAAAGCAATAAAGGAAAACAAAATATAGCCTACGTTCACCAGGTAATATAGCTTTCCGATGGTGACACAATTTTTTCAATCCTTCTAGTACTTTTGGAGTCTATTCGTTTTAAACAAACAAAAAATCGGTTCGTTTATCTTTCAAATTCAAAATTATTTATTTACCACCAAAATGTTACAATAAGGATATCCCTGGTCCCTACGCTAGTAACAGCTTTATAATATTAGACACAGATATTAGAATAGATTTGTTTTTTTTTTAGTATTTTGGTTGGTAATGTTGGTATACTGTCCTCAGTGCCATTGCCTGCTGTCAGCTGGTCTTGTTTCAAAACGTATTGAAAGCCCCAAATAAAAGCAATTTTCACATTAATATATAGTAGTGCTTGACCACATCCCACCTGGCGATGAGTACCAACGTAGCTTTGGGAGATAAAGCGCAACAACTGTGTAGCCAATTCACCCTTTTCTTAAATACTTCCATATTATATTTATCCGGAAACAAAGATGATGGCAAATCATTTCCTAAAAATTATCAGGCTTCTATACCACAATCATCTCTACTATAGAGGCTATATTATGGCAATAACTACTCCCGTGTCTTTTAAAAGATAGAAGAGAGAAACACATGTGCTTATGTGTTTATAAAATATGCGCCTAAAAGATCTCACAGGCCAGGTTTATGTTTGTGGTACCCGAGATTCTATGACTTATATCTATACTAATTTTAAAAGGCTGAAATTTTGTTTTAGATTGTGTCTAAAAGTTCTTGCAGTATTGGATGTACATTTATCAAAGATTGCTTTAGACTAAATAACATTTCGCTTACCAATAAGAGCGAAGCATCAGTAAAAATGGTGCTAATACGGAGAATATTTTCTAAATTCTACGCGTACGTACGAAGTCGCGGACTACAGCTTGTTACTCATAATTATTTGTAATGATAACACCAGTGCGTCAGTGTACAGGAAAACGTAAAGGTCACATGGGTAAGTGAAGTATAGAACAGTAGTAAGCTGTAATGTATTGCACAATTTATAATCATAGAGATAGATTACCTACTAGATTTACCTAGATAGGTACAAAATTCTCTATCGTTACTTATGGATGTTAACGTGCCACACATTTTTACGGCTTATTATACACTAGCTTTTGGCCACAACTTTGTACGCGTGTAATTTAAAACTAGACACTAATAAATTGTACAAAAACCATCTTCTTGAGTCGATTACAACAGCTAGGTATAAATAAACCTGCAGTTTTGAAAATATAAGCTCACATAGGGACGTGCATACAAAAAGAATGACTTTATGTTATTTTAAAATAAGCAAAGATAACATTTGTAGTAGCAGAGAGAAAGCTCGTGGGAGTAACGCTGAGAGACCGTAAAACGAATACCTGGCTGAGAGAACAAAGCAAAGTCACAGATGCTGCTAAACGAGTGGCTACTCTCAAGTGGCAATGGGCTGGGCACATGGCACATAAACAAGGCTCGTGGGCTATAGCGGTCCTAGAGTGGAGGCCTTGGGGGAAAAATGGCCAAGAGGAAGACCACAAATGCGCGATGATGTCAAGAAAACTGCAGGAACGCATTGCGTGCAAGTGACACAAAACCGAGAGGAATGGCAGAAACTAAAGGAGGCTTACACCAAATTGGTCGAGAACGGCTAAGATGAAAGAAGAACAGAAAGATAACATTTAATAATTACTACAAAATATATCTACTGCATCAACAGAAGTATAATAGTAACTATCTTAATTTTAGGAGCATCGTTATTATCTGGAAATCAGAAAAAGAGAAAGCCTACTTTGTAGCTTAGTATTGGGAAAAGTTTTGAATTTGCAAAAAATAAGGCATATCCGTGATCACTAGTCATGATCAGTGTACCAACAAGTCGATGTTCGAGCGATTATTGTTAACTGTTTAAATATTTACCAGCACAGGGCGTTTTATCTAATCACAGGCTGCCAACCGCGATAGCTTGCGACCCGATTACTGAAATACCTGTAGCTGTAGAGTTTTCTATTCACCTGCTCTATTTCTATGTAGTTAAACTAACTATTATGCCTACAAATAACATTTATATATCAATAACTAGCTGACCCGGCAAACGTTGTTTTGCCAAACTAAAAAAAAAGGTTTGAAAAATAGATGTAGGCCGATTCTCAGACCTACTGAATATGTATGTAAAATTTGAGAAGAATCGGTCAAGCCGTTTCGGAGGAGTACGGTAACTAACACTGTGACACGTGAATTTTATATATTAGATAATATATAAAGTGTGTATTAAATGTTTTATACGTCACAACGTGAAGAAGAGAATATACATCGAATTCTTAAATATAATTTGCACAGAATGACTCGTTTCAGTGTAGGACACATAGCAAATTATCTCGAGAATCATTCTCCATTTGGCCTTATCTTTACTTTTTTTTTTTTAATATATTTTTTTATATATTAATATTAAATCATTTACAGTTTTCTGTTAAGGGCCTACATCAATATTATCGTATATCATCGCCGACACGTACATATTGTTACGTGCTAGGGTTCGAAGGATTTGGAGAGAAAGACCTGCTGACTCTTTTAGAAGACTTTATTTACTAGCACTAGTTACACACTAAGCACTAGGTCCAAACACTAAGCACTAGGTCCAAACACTAAGCACTAACAATGTCCTAGGTTTTAGCCAAGTCGTAGGTTTCACTGGTATCACTCTTGATCACTTGTTTTCGCTCTCGAAGTCGCCTTTCTCGTAGCTCGAACTGAACTGCCCGGGCTCGCCTCCCTGCCGCTATTTATATGCGCCAAGACGAGTTCCAGACTATTCCAGAATGTTCCCGACTGTGCGCGAACGTGATCGCCCGGAACGAATGTTTCTAGAAGATTCGCGCATGTACGGTAGTTCCTCTAACGCCATCTAGTATCTAATAGGGGTTTCACTCTGTTCGGTTCTTTAATTGGTTTTACTAGTTGCTGCTAGATGGCGCTAGCTCCTTTGTGTTTCGTGTGTTCGTAACACTACTCCCCTCTTAGAGATGCTCGTCCCGAGCATCGTTGTTACTACCATGGTAACGCGCCAGACGGTCTATGTGTACCACTTTGAATGTCCCTCTTGGTTGCTTTTGAATCCTATAGGTCACATCATTCAATCGGGTAACCACTTTGTATGGACCGTCCCACTTGCTCTGTAACTTTGGAGATTTCCCTTTCCGGCGAGTTGGGTTATGTAGCCACACCAGTGTCCCTTCCTCGAAGCCGTTCGTGTTCGATTTCCGGTCGTATCTGGTTTTCATGTTCTCACTTGACTGTAACCCATTTTCCCGAACCAAGGCGTGTATATAGCGCATCTTCTCCCTTAAATCGCAGACATAGTCTTGTACAGTCTTTGGTCCCTCCGGTGACCCTCCTGTCAATAGGTCTACTGGTATTCGTAGTTCTCTACCGAAATTGACATACGCCGGGGTAGCTTTTATGCTCTCATGCTCGGCGGTTCGGTAAGACAGAAGGAAGAGTGGTATATACTTGTCCCAATCCTTTTGTTTGTCATCTATCAATTTCGCCAAATGCCTCTCAAGGGTCTGGTTAAATCTCTCAACCATTCCATCAGACTGTGGATGGTACGCGGTGGTCCTCGTCTTATGCATGCCCAAAATTCTGCACACTTCCTGGAACACCTGCGATTCGAAGTTCCTGCCCTGATCAGAATGGATTTCCAGAGGCACACCAAAGCGACATATCACTTCTTCGACTAACTTGGAAGCGACTGTTGTGGCTTCTTGGTTTGGTATGGCGAACACTTCGGGCCATTTGGTGAAGTAGTCAATGACGACCATAAAATACTTGTTTCCCGAATCCGTTACAGGAAATGGCCCAGCTACGTCAACTGCGATTCGTTCCCACGGTGCGCCGACGTTATACAACCGCAGGTTCCCACGGCTCCTGGTCTGTGGTCCTTTTACAGCAGCGCAAGTAGTACATTTGCGGCACCAATCCTGTACATCATCTCGACAATGCAACCAGTAGAATCGTTCTCGCACTTTTGTTAACGTCCTCTTGACACCTAGATGTCCTCCTGATACGCCATCATGTATTTCACGGAGAACATCTGGTACTCTCGTTCTTGGGACAATTATCTGAAGATGGAACTCTCTGCCGTTAGTCTTCTCCCATTTCCGGTAGAGTATTCCGTTTTGGAGTATCAGACTGTCCCATTGCGCCCAGTACGCCTTAGTGACAGCGCCAGTGGGTGCAACCTCACTCCATGTTGGTTTTACGTCTCCCCGTTTCTTCCATGTGATGATGTGCCGAAGGTCGTCATCTTTTTCTTGAGCCTCCCTCATAGCATCATTCTCCCGGAGACTCAAAGGATTCGTTCTCGTTAGCTTTAATGTTACTTCATTGCATTCCTGCTTAACACAATATTTGCAGTCCTCCGAACACGGCCTTCGTGAGAGTGCGTCGGCATTCCCATGTGTCCTTCCGCTGCGTGCCTGGGAGATAACAGTTATCGGGGCTCCCTCCGCGTCAGCCAGCACTCGCCCCTTAGTCCTGGCTTTTATTCGTTTCCCTGATCCCGGGCAAGGGACAAAGCCCCTTGCTTCTTCAGCACCTCTATTTGTTCCTCGATCCTTTTCATCCTTGCCATCTGGGTTTCCTTCTGCGGGCAGTTGAGCTGAAGATGGCCTCTCTCGCCGCACTTGTAGCACATGGCTCCAGGACTTTTCTTCGTAGGGGCCTTAACCTCCTTGACTTCCTCAGAGACCTCGCGGATCTTATGGGTATGCCGTATGTCATAGCGAACCGCCTCGACCTCCAAAGCATGCGCCAATGCTTCCTTTAGCGAGGTATGGTGACGAAGCCTCACTGCAGCTCTGACCTCCAGGTCTTTGATTCCGTCGACAAATGCTTGAACAATTTTCATGTCTACCATCTTGGTGTCGGCTCCTGGGTGTGCCTTCCTGACGAGTTTTTCAATTTCCAACGCCCATTGTTGTAGTCCTTCTTCTGAGCGTTGGACTCTGTCACGCAGTTGGGCACGGAACACGTGCTCCAGGTGTCGCTCCCCGAATCTGGATTCAAGTGCCTCCATCAGGTCTTGGAACCCATTTCCTGTATGTGGCAGTGCTTCCAGGACCGACAAAGCTTGCCCTCTGAGCGCAACAGTGAGAGCGGTCAAGCATTGTTCTTCCGTCCATCCGTTGGCAGTAGCAACCGTCTGGAATTGCTTACGATAAGCGTTCCAGGAAGTAGTGCCGTCGTATGGCGGAACTTTCACTCTTGGTCCTTGTGCCACTCCGATAGTTCCACTAGCGATCGCAACTCCCGTGGTTTCAAGGCGCACTACTTTCTTCTGTAGTTCAAGGAGGCCGGTTTTCACATTTTCGACATCCAATCCTAACCCGGTAACTCGTTTTTCCACTACGTCGACATCTTTTCGAAGCTTAATCACCGCGTTACTAACATCATTTATAGCACAAAGCACTTTTTCTTGTGACTCTTGCAAAGCGCCGAGCTTGCATTCTTGTGACTCTTGCAAAGCGTTGAGCTTGCGTTCTTGTGACTCGAACTTGCGTTCTTGTGACTCCTTCATTGATCGAATTTCAGCCCTTTGCATCTCTATCAGTTCAATTAAACTTCCTAATTGAAGTGCCACTGACGCTACGGCGCCGCTCGTGGGCGTGGCTTGTCTAGTGGGCGTGGCCTGTGTGGTGGGCGTGGCAAGGTGGGCGGATCCAGTGGGCGGAGCTTGTCTAGTGGGCGTGGCCGGTGTGGTGGGCGTGGCAACTTGGGCGGAGCCAGTGGGCGTGGCTTGAGTCTGAGTAGGCGGAGCCTGGGCCTGGGTGGGCGGAGCCCGATGGGCGTGGTCGGTGGGCGTGGCATGGTGGGCGTGGCCAGTGGGCGGGTCTAAGAGGGCGTGGTCGGTGGGCGGGGCCTGGTAGGTGGGGCCAGTGGGCGGGGCTTGGTCCACAGCGGGCGTGGCCTCCGCAGCTCGTTGTGCCCTTGTCCTGACGCCCTCGAAGTCCTCTCTCGGAGTCAATGGCATCTCCAAATCTCACTTCCGACACCAGTTGTTACGTGCTAGGGTTCGAAGGATTTGGAGAGAAAGACCTGCTGACTCTTTTAGAAGACTTTATTTACTAGCACTAGTTACACACTAAGCACTAGGTCCAAACACTAAGCACTAGGTCCAAACACTAAGCACTAACAATGTCCTAGGTTTTAGCCAAGTCGTAGGTTTCACTGGTATCACTCTTGATCACTTGTTTTCGCTCTCGAAGTCGCCTTTCTCGTAGCTCGAACTGAACTGCCCGGGCTCGCCTCCCTGCCGCTATTTATATGCGCCAAGACGAGTTCCAGACTATTCCAGAATGTTCCCGACTGTGCGCGAACGTGATCGCCCGGAACGAATGTTTCTAGAAGATTCGCGCATGTACGGTAGTTCCTCTAACGCCATCTAGTATCTAATAGGGGTTTCACTCTGTTCGGTTCTTTAATTGGTTTTACTAGTTGCTGCTAGATGGCGCTAGCTCCTTTGTGTTTCGTGTGTTCGTAACAATATTAACACACCCAGTAGGCACAGAAAATGAAGAATTAGGGATACTTTTCCTATTTACTCAAAATCTACTAAATATATTTTAATTCTGATCCACGTGTTTCTATACATAATAGTTACCTATGTTTTTAAAGTTATTTCATTAGTTAATACGCGATATTAGACCGACAAATGAAAAAAATAAAAAATTTGAGAGGTTGTTTCGCCAAGATTTTCTATCGAGAAAACTTTTTTCAATCGCGTTTCTGAGTTCATGCGATCCTAGATCATATATTGAAAAAACATATACTTAAAAATTAGAGCTCTAGCTATTCAATCTAAAGAAACAATGAAAACTTCGTACATAGAAAAATGCACGAAGCTATTTTGGTATCCTCTTAAAAGAAAAACCACAATGTGTAAACCTACCTACTAATAACACTGACCGGATGCACGCATATGTACCAGAGGTACCTACACTCTAAGTATGTTAGGTATTAAGTAGATGAGATTTCAATGGATTTAAATAAAACCCTACATTGTTATACCTCGTTAGATAGCTGATGAAACGTAGATATGTATTTTAAAACACATCTGCCGAACAACTGCCATACCATTTTTTTAGATATCCCTCAAAGAAAAATAAACTTTTAATATTTTTTTAAATTTCTCTACTTTCACTTGTCTACTGCGGCCTATTCAATTAACTTATGCACTATTTTAATGATTGACGTCCTAAAGCATCTTATTACACATGTAAAAATGCAATAATAATAATAGTAAGACACACAAAATATACAAAATTAGTATTATTAGTCTAAAAATCGGCAATTTTCAATAAAAAAATTTAATGTTAAATATCTCGAAAAGGGTTAAGTTTAGGGTAGGGTGTTTCATAGTGAAATAAGTCAGAAATGATGGGTACTCCACGCCCTCAACGGATCTAGCACGACTTTTCCTGTAACCCTGTATAGGTAAAAATGAATTTTGAAAAGTTTTGAGTAAACAAACAATTACAACTTGCATTTATTATCGTATTGTAATAAAAGTTTTTGTAAAGGCTTATTATTATATAAGTGTGAATATCTTGTGCATCACACAAAACCCAATATAAATCCAACGCCTCTATAGCATTGATCGAAAACATTTTAACAAAGAATTGTCGCCGTTTATTAAATAAATAATAACACAACACAAAGGCTAAAGTCGTCGGTAGCTCTACAATGGACAAACAAACTGAGAGTTATTTCAATATATTCTTGAAACGCCTTCAATTCTGTCGCGCCCTTTAACAAATAGAAATAGGCCCGATTGATTGTTGGTGCCAGCGATAAGCCGATTAGTGTAATACACATGAAGATATACACACACGGAGACTCTGCTCTGAGTGCTGACAGATTGTCAGTTTCATATTGTAACTATATATATATTCACACAGATATTTAAAATAATACAAAATACCACAATGCTTAATCTATTTTAAAAAAAATACTTGAAATTCAATGCATTCAGACGTAGGTACTTAATTTAATTGACAAAATCTGTCTTATTTTTGATTTAAATAAGTTTAGATCCGAGTATTTTTTATCCAATTTTAATGTCTTTAACGTTTAGCAACCACTGGATGCTAGCGATATAGGGACCACAGTAACACAATTTTTAGATTTTCGTCTCTTGCTGGTACTATATCATGTATATGTATGAAACTATTTTATAGTAATTCCTCTCTAGAAGATGATCAGTAGCAATATGTGCTTATCTTAATCCCCATTCATTGGCACATTAATTTGTAAGCATGATATGACCTAATAAGCGCTTCATATTTATGACTTATCATATTATAGCCGCTTGGACAAAACATCGCCAAAACTGATAACGAGCTTCCATATAAAACTACATTTATTTACATATAATATAGAATCCAAAATTCTATATCATAATTTTGTGAAGATATTGTATGGATTGTTCGCAGAGACAGTGGGGTGTATTGATTTTGTGAATATCTCTAGACTGAATATAGAACTAGTGGGGTTGAACTAGAGTGTATATTAGATTGTATGTAAGTAGACGAAAAAGCAACATGAAATACAATATTGTCGGTGTAAATGTAATAGCGTTTATGATGGACGATCGCGTTGTGATGTAGTCGCGGTCAGGGTGCAGTCGACTCGAAACTGATAACGAGGGTAAAGCATCTATGCACCTGGGGTTAGAAAGGAACTTGATAGCAACAAAGCTAACTGAACTTATTTTTTAGAATTTCTATTTTGCCTTTTTATCCTTTACTCATGCTGTCTGTCATTTGTGTATCTTACACAGATCGATTCCAAATGGGTAGTTAAAATTGGTTCTGATGTGCAAAGGTATCCAGGAAGAACCATTTGAACTTAAGCCCTTACCTTACAATCGCCAATAAAAATGTCAGGTACCTACAACATACCTACGTCAGAATGTTTCTTGTTTACAAAATTTCGATATTTTGATTGAGTCACTAAGCAAATTGCAATTGCATAATAATTTCCCATAGCATTAATACATTATTCACAAATAATTACCATGCGCTGAATTAATAACCTACGGAATCCAATGTTCACCCTAGCCACGTGTTGAGACTATATTTTAACAAAATATACTTGCTAATCTGATCTGATAGTAAATCACCGTCATCAAACAAGCTGGTAGGATCTGAAGAACATCGTTAGAGCTTAGTCGGCACGCGCTGGAACCATTCCGCGGCTAACCGAGAGTCGTGCACCCTCGCCACTTACTGGATTTATAGCCATTCTCTAATAAACACGTTATGTTGTATACCTAACGAATATTGATAACCTACTTCCTGGAGCGCCCGATGAGTTTCATTTTTGTTATTGCCTGTCGCCACATCGTTTCGGATTTTATATGCATTAACAAAAACAAATATCAAACTCCGTTGAAATATGAACACTCCTAGAGTAATATATGCCTCAAACTTACTATTTTATTTCTCGTATAGTTATTTCTCTTTGCTCAGCTGTTACTTTGCCTGTGGTTGGTCAGAAAACTACGCTAAACAATAAATAACAAAAAACTAATAAAAAAAATTTACGCTATCGTTATTCTAATTATTAAATTTTTACTGCGAAACAAATAACTGTAAACTCTGCTTGTATGATGTATGTGTAAGAATATAATTATATTATTGCAGTATAGTTAAACGCTTGCATTAAAATCAGAAGCAAAGTAAAAAAAAATACGGGTATGTCGAAAAATTGATTAGGTAGCATGTGTAATAAAATATAGTCAAACACTATGATGAAAAGCTCAGTGATTTTTATGGAGATTCGCAGTATTTTCTTACGTTTGTTTTATGAAGCAAAGTTATGTTTTGTAACGTAATAATTCTCCTGGTATCCACCATTCGCACAAAAATGGTTTAGTTTTCCTATATGTATCGCAACAGCCATTTTTCACGTGCCAGCAACAACGCACAGACATAAAGGTTTACGACAGGCCGTCATATTTATGGCGCTGGTATTGTGATATATTTTTTTGTTGTGCGCATTAGGTTTTATCTGACTTTCCGCTAAATCAAGTAGCTACTGGCCGGTGTCAGGAAATACCCTCGCATATATCATCCTCGGCGGATGCAAGCATTTTGGGGTTATGTCTCGATTCCGCAGGGCAAGCCCAAACGATCGTTTGTCTTATCGATTGGGGTAATGGGTAATTTTCTTATTTTACCAGAATATGTTAATAAAGTTACATATTTTTGGCCCTGTCTTGATGTAAGCAAGTTTAACAAAAAATATAATATTCGCTTACGTATTATCAGCGAACATATGCACTCTGTAAGTTTTAATTTTCTACACGTACTTAGTTATAAATTCAAAGGTAGGTTTAAAAGTTTAATTATTTGAAAATACTTAGTGTTTTTTATGTCAACAACAAATTAATATTTTTCACACCTTCAATAAATTAAATTAAATACCAACATCGAACTAAGTAGAGATAATTCAATCAATTTCAATCTCATCTATAACGAAAACACTAAAGAAAAAGTTGCTTGTTTATCACAAGAAAAAACCGTTCCGCTCAGCTTAGGAGGAACATCAAGACACGCTAAAATATATCCTTAGTTGTAGTTGCCCAACTGTATATTTTGATGTAAGAAATTACAATAACATATTGTCTATATGAGGGTTGCCGTTTCGAAGCTTGCCCTCGACAAAGTAGATACTTCGATTAAGACGTATCGCGCCCTTTTTTCTGTAAAAAAGGGAAAATGAATAGTGCGGGGCGGAAATATTACGTAGTAACGGCATTTCCGCACAATAAATCGGAGTCCAATCAAAGGAAACTCGGCTCAGTGTGTGCCATATATCTTTATTAATGCTACACTTTATTTTATTAGGCTTTTTATCGGTTGTATTGTTGTCATACGTTTATCCTAATTGACAAGCTGTGTTGTATTAATATTGAAATATATAACATTCTCATAAATTTGTATCTGTTTCTTAGATACTAGGTATATATTAAAAAAAATTGGTCAAGTGCGAGTCGGACTCGCGCACGAAGGGTTCCGTACCATTATCTATGCAACATAAGGCAACGTTATTAGTATCGAGCAAGAAACGGTAAAAAAATCATGTTTGTTGTATGGGAGCCCCCTTAAATATTTATTTTATTTTATGTTTAGTATTTGTTGTTATAGCGGCAATAGAAATACATCATCTGTGAAAATTTCAACTCTCTAGCTATCACCGCTCTTGAGATACAGCGTGGTGACAGACGGACGGACGGACGGACAGCGAAGTCTCAGTAATAGGGTCCCGTTTTTACCCTTTGGGTACGGAACCCTAATGATTGGTGTAAAATTATAAATTAATTAGGTTTATATCTCCATGGAGAGTGAGTTACCCTAGAGCTGCCATTTTCAAAACCAATCTACAGTTACAGACAGATTGTAATCCTCGTTTACGAGTCACATATTTCTATCTCCTGAAGAATTTTCAATAGAAGATACTGTCATCAGTAGCTTATTGAAATGCAAGTAAGGACAACAGCGTAGATTAATCTGACTTTATTAGCAAGGATCAAGTAAAGCTAAAATATTAATAACAGCCGTAAATAGATTGTGATTTGTATCCAAATCAAATAATAATAACTAAAATATGTTATGTCGTTCATAGTTTTATTCAAAATATGGACGATTTAAAACAGTTAATTGAGAGGAAGTTAGTTACTGTTCGTGTAAATAGAGGTAGCCTGTTACCTGCCGTTGTTATCTGCTGGGGGAGGCTAAATCAGAAAATCGATATCGTCCGTAGTGACTAGCGAACGTTTATTACACAGCCCTGTCCCGCCTCTGTCCAATTTAAAAAGTTTCCAGTTTTGTCTTCGCTTCCATACCTTTATTAAACCTAAAATGGATCTATTCTCTTGCAGAAACAAAGCATTATCTCAGTTGAATAAAAACCTGAAAATACGTAATAATAGTGATACTAAGTAATACTGTGTCGGTGAAAACATCTACTCCAAACTTACATGTGATTTGATGGTCATTTTATTCATTTCTGAAAGTTTTATTAGCAACAAGCTGTTGCCTGTGACTTCTTATGCTTGGAATTTTGGAGACATAATAATATTATAGTCTATATAGCAAACTCGGTGACTGTAGCTTCTTCTTAGAGATTTTTTTTAATGATCAGATCATTACTTTCGGAGCTTATTTCCTACATACATATTACAATATTTTCCCTTTTTAAAAATATCGCTGACGTAAAAAATGCATTCTATAGGTACTGTACAAGTGAAATTCATCTAAACCTATTACCAAAGAAATGTAGGTAAGTACAAATAATAAAAAAATATTAAAAATCCACGTTGCAGATATTGAAAATATGAATATTGTAGAGCCAGAAGGAAGACTACAATAAAATAGATTTATTTTCATCAACTAGACTAGGTGTGTATGTTAAGGCAAATAGTTTATGTTACTTGTATCAAACTGTGCTATTTATAAGTTAAATGAGCAATATTTACAATAACTATTCATTACCAATATGTCAGCACGAGTCAGGAAGTTTGGGATAGAGACGTCAATGAGAAGCATTTGGCCGTATATCCGGATGCCATAATACTATCCCGCTGCTTGTTGTGAATGATCTGTCAAAAATCTTCAATTAATGAGCACCATCTATGTTATGGGCTACAAATAACCAACCGAATGCCAATTGCTTGAACTATTATGGATTGACCACCTAGTGATGAATTAAGAACACACGCGTCGTAGCAAAAAGTAGCAGCTGTATTTTATATACCAAGTAATGTTGGCGACACACGTAAAGATATATCGTAGCGATTTCTCATCCGGCTTATTTGTACAGTTCCTAGTTGAAAGATAATTTGTAATGATTTGCCATGCACATGATTGATAAAACTCCGCAAATTGGTTTGCAGTTAATTTGCCAATATGTATCTTGACGCTTCACGTATATAGCAGACATAAATTGAGTACTAAATCTAATCTGTAATAATATAAAAAGTTTAAAATAGAAATTATAAAAATATTCTTCATACAGAAAGCCATTGGAAATAAGCAAGTATCAGATCATTCAGTATTTGAATGATATTTAAAAATGAATGATCTATTAATGTGATTTAGGGCGAATATGTTTTGATCATTGCCCTAGATATGGAATGGATTCTGCTATAACAGAAATAGATATATAAATAAATGTGTCATACTTATAGAGATTGAGACATTTGTATTATTGTGAGTGTAGAGCAATCTATTAAAATTGTATATTTACTCTGATTTATGAAGTTTGATATTATAAGTAATTATTTTTTACTAAAAATGTCGGGAGTACTACATACTTTTGATTTAAATAGTCCCCTTTACTAAATGAATAATGATTGTATATGTATACTACTAATAAGCGAGTAAGCACACAATCCTTTTCATGGTCAGCGCCTTGAAATCTTTAGTTTTAGTTTTAGCCCCAAGAAATCTTTAGTTTATTTAGGAACACCTCTGGTGTTGCGGATATATAAAGGCTCTATATATCCGCAACACCAGAGGTGTTCCTAAATAAACTAAAGATTTCTTCATGGTCAGCAACGCACCATGAGGAATGTTATGTTATGTTTTGATTTAAAATTTTCATAGAATGATTATGTGCATCTGCCGCAAACGAAACATCTATCAAAATAGCAATTTAATATTTCTAAACCACATACTTTTGAACTACAAAAGACGACATAGAAAATTAAGTGGCCAAGTAAATTATATAAATAAACCGAGTGGAATCCCTGAGAACTCTTGGCTTGGGTGTTCTATAGATCTCTATAAACAGTATTTAACAAGTGTAGGTACTATTGAGTTTGAGCATCCATTCGTTGAAGGCGACCACCGTGATGAGATGACTCAGCACCAGGCTAATGGTCATCGGTCGCCGGCACCTCATGATTAATTATCCTTATCAGAGCGCACCCGATCCCAACTGATGGCTCTATGATGAGAGCTGGTTATAAACCTTCAACGTTACTTCACAACGTATGGATGTGGTATTTAATAAGTCACATAACAAGGTAAGGTATATGGACAACAATGTTAAAGAATATTGGAAAACAAAGAAAAAATAAATTAAAATAAAGGCAAATGAGAAAAAAATCCATCGACTTTCTTGTCTGTTCTTCTCCATAGGATTTGCGTTTGGAACAGACACCTAGCTTCTGATGTTTCATAGGGAGCTTGTGAAACATGCTAACTTGAAATAAAAATCTTTTAATTTTAATTTGGACAAGTTTAATATATATGTACTAAAAATAGTACCTATATTAGACGAGTATATACGAAAGTACGAGATACTAGAGCAATAATATTATTAAAGCTACCTGAACAGGTATTACATAGATGTATAAAGTACATATTGTATTATCTATTTATCATTGCACTGTGGCGTTTCCGATAGCCTAGCTTTAGGTATCTTTAATCTTATCAGAATAGTGCACTATAATTGCAAGCTGCGTTACTAATATATATAAGTCCTTGTCTTTAAAAATTACTACAGTAATGTTTATTAGGGCATTTGAAATTCAGATATTGTAGTATATCTAACTACAGTATCAAAATATAGCACAGAAATATTAACTAATATTTCGAGCCACTCAATCCCTAGCGCAAGATATTTCATATCAAAAAGAGAACAAAATATATAATTTGACATTAAACTATTCCTATATGCCTGTTTACCTGTTTAATAATTTATTTATTTAATTTATTTATGGACTACCCTCCAAACACTTAAAACACAAAAACTTAAAATAAGATTAAAATTTCGTAGCTTAACGTAAGCATTTATCTATAAAATTGTATTTCAACACCCATCTCACACTAATGACCCTACACTGAACAACAAGGTAAGCAGGAGTAAACTTAAATTGCTATTCAGATAGTCCGATGCTACCGTAATTTGTTACAAATATTCTGCTGAAAAGAAACAAACAAAACGTTTAAAGTTTGGACCACGTGAATTAGAGGATATTACAATACAGCGGGGGAGCACTATCCCCTGACATAAACATTGCTGGACTTCGTAACAAGGTGATGGGAGAAAAGTAAGTTTATTTAAGACATGTTTTAGTATTTAGTTTAGTTTGTAGATTGTTTCATTGTTTTTATAGGTGTTGTATTATGATAATGTAATAAGGCTTTTATAAAAGATTTATCTTTTATGAAAAAGGAATTAAAGTTAAAGGAGTTAACCTTGTTGCGCAAGAGTCATTATTGTTGTATATGTATGAGGTGGAAGAAACTAGAAATCGTTTTGATATATTCGCAACAAATTATGATCGTCTGTTAAAATATCTTATATAAGTACATTAGTTATACTATTTTTATGACAAATATCACACAGTAAAATACCTTTAATTGTCATCTCAAACTTTACTTATAAACTGTTGAATAATCTAAATTACGCTAATCTTTCATCCTTTTATATATTTCTTTGAAATTCGGAAGCTGTATTAGAGGGCCTTTTGAGAGGATACACATTCGTAATTCTAATAATTGTTTTTTTTATTCGTTGTAACCGGAAAGGAGACCCACGTCAACGTGTCGCGCCTTTAAAAGGATTTGCTATGGCAAAAATGAACTGTGAGTATTTATGTGTTGCTATAATAGGAGAATACTCTGTCCCAGACAGTGTGTCGCCGTCGCACGACGACTGCCGACAATGCTTTGCAATCGTTGGAGGTCTATCTTGGATTAGTAAATAAAAAATAACTTTAATATTTCAGTTCACTTCATTCAGTTTTAATAGTTAATATTTTATTGATTACCTATATTAATTATGGAAGGATTGAGTCAACGATATTTACTCATCATTAGTATTATCTTTTTTCTTCTTCTAATCTTCTTATATATAAAATTCACGTGTCACAGTGTTAGTTACCGTACTCCTCAGAAACAGCGTGACCGATTTAAAAAAAATTTTACATGCATATTTTTCAAACAACTGACATTTGTATGGCAAAACAACCTTTGCCGGGTCAGCTAGTGTAATATATTAAATTCACGTGTCACAGTGTTAGTTACCGTACTCCTCCGAAACGGCTAGACCGATTCTTATGAAATTTTGTATGCACATTCAGTAGGTCTGAGAATCGGCCAACATCTATTTTTCAAACCGTTTTTTTTTTAGTATGGCAAAACAACGTTTGCCGGGTCAGCTAGTAACATCTTTTTTCTTTATATTATTACTGGCTGTAGCCCGCGACTTCGTACGCGTGAATTTTAGAAATTAAACCTTAACAAACAGAAGTTTTCTATGACAATCGATAGATGGCGTTGTACCGTTTTTTTAAATTGCGCTATAGTTTCGTTCGACACATTAACACTTAAGCTCGTCAAAATTTCTAAGGTGTCATCGACTCGTTTTCGCATTTATAAATTAGTTAGGAGTTAGGATTATATATAAATCTCCTGTCACGATGTTTGTCCGCAATGGACTCCTAAACTACTGAACCGATTTTAAATTTGATTTTCACACCGTGTGCAATTCGACCCAACTTGAAAGATAGGATAGGACATTTAAATTTATAGTCGCAATATTATTTTATTGCAAATTATTTGTTTACCCCTAAAATTTGTATGGCAAAACAACGTTTGCCGAGTCAGCTAGTTTTTAAAAAAAGAGAGAGCACAGACTATTTAACACGCTTATTTAGTTAGCTCAAACCTTTTCTTTATATTTATTATTTATTAATACGCCTTTATTAGCTTGGTACGTATATATTAAAGTATTAATATATGTAACGGAATTTTTGGAAGTAATTTTCACCCACTTGCAGTAGTCGGATTGATCTGAAATTATGTGCACAATTCATATTAAGGACCGATGACAACGCAATGATGTAGTGCGTGTTTTTTAGTTTTTGAACTAAGCAAATTGGTAATTTAATGTAATAGGTAATATAAGTCATAAAGTATCTATATTATCCGCACGCTAGTACCTAGTCTTAGAATATGACTTAAGTCTAGACATTACCTATATCAAAATATCAACTATCTTTACTTACGTATGTGTAACTTTGAATACCTACCGGTTTGTTTAAAAGTAGGTATAATAAAGATAAGTTATTTACTATATAGGCATACTAAATGTATATACATTTATGTATGCATGTTTTGATAAGAAATTGCGACTTTATCTTTAATATGAAGCACTCTTTTTATTGTATATATGTTTTGATAAAACACAATAATGATAACAATAATTTAATATCAATCAATCTATTTGTATTGTTCGATAACTATTATCGCAATTATTGTTAATTTGCAACGACTTACTTAGATATGTTATAACTGTTATACGAAGATGATAATAGTAACATCGTTGTCATTCTGCTAGCTGTTTTGTCCGTAGTCCATTGTTGTTCTGAATATTCTTAGCCTTTTCGATTGATTTGTTATCTGTAGTAGTCTGGTGGCTATTGTAAAATAATATGGCATATTAATAAAGAAGAATATATCCGGCAACTAAAATAAACAACTAGGAACCGTAGGAACAATTTTTTCACAAAATAAAACGACAATACAGCAAATATCTTGCTAAACACGATAGCAACCGTTTCGCTAAAATCTTGAATTGAATATAAAAATGTCCATATTACATGTTTGGGGTAGCTTATAACAACAATGAAATGATATTCGTATATAATCTCAAATTACATTTTATTCGGTTAAATAGACTCCCCGAATGAGACTGTTTCTATTGAGCTCATTCTCCAGAAGCGTTCATTCAAATAATATGTTATTTTTCATTTAACTAACGTGTTATTTCGTATAATTCGCGTAAATTGAAGGATGTTTAGTATTACGATGTGGTTCACGGTGCTTTATTCAACTTGAATACAGTTTTATGCAACGGCGTAGATCCGTGAAATTGATTTCGATCGACGGCTTTGAAATAGCGGAAGCTCCTACACATATCTCTGGTCCTGTACAAAAAATAATCATTCATAAAATGTTTACAACTGGACGTAGTACGAGCAACGGAATTACAGGTAGACAAATATTATGAATGAACATCATATTGCATTCTTTAAATTATTAGGGAGTAGAATTGTTAGTTATATTTTTTGTATTGCAAATATCTTTTGTGTTCGTCTTAACTCTACCAACATTGATAATTACAAAAAATAATACCCCGAAGAAGAGTCAACTTAGTTAAGCAGACAATATTCTGTAAATGAGTTTTGGTAGTGTATTTTAAATTTGTCATATTTTAGGGTTTACTTACTATTTATTCGGATTAGCTACTATTTTTTAACTGGTCTAAGTAAATTGATTTCATTGATTTCAGTGATAAAATGGCTAAGGTATTGATGGACATGATAGAATCTTTTTGTTCCTTCTTATCTATCAAACATCTGATACTGATAGTTTTGAAACAGTAAGAGTATTAATTTATCACAAAAACGTTGAAACAAAAAAAAAATTTATGTACCTCTGTCATGGTTGCATGCAGGTATATGAAGTATCAAATCAATTTAAAACTATTAGCGGACATCCAAGACTTCAGGATTTAGACTTAATTATTAGGCATAATAAACTCTAACACTGTTATGCAAAGAAACAACATTGCAAGTTAGTTTTATAAACACTTATAATATTTTTAAGTATAACTTTTATTACCAATATAGTGAAGAGCCTGGATAATAGATATAACTTGAAACATTCCTTGTACAAACTTCAGCATTCAAGTATCATTCAAACAAATGAAAGTCATTAAAGAGATCGTCCAAAAATTCATAATTTGAAAAGCCGACACTCAAAACAGAGAAGTATGAATGGACACCCATTTACTTTAAGTGTTTTACAATATGCAAAAAGGCCCATTCAGGTACAATCCGGATGCGAACGACGCTAAGACTGGTTTCCCACGCGTGGACAGTTAGGTGGATTTATTGTAATGCTTTATGAAGTGACAAGTCCAGCACTTGTTTTTTTTTTAATTGTTTAAAAGGCCTTGTTGAGAACAAAAGGCCATGTGTTGAGGATTGAAGGACGAATAACGAATACCAATTGTATTGAAGACCAGATGTGCCAGTTTTTGTTATTGTCTCCAAAATGTTAATTACCAAATATTTTTTTTGAAGATTAGCCATAGTTTTGTGACAAAAACCAAAAAACGTTTGTAGTAAGTTGCTATGCAAATGAAAGAGTAAGGCATTATTATGATCTATTCATTCATCAGGCTTATCCGTCCACTGCTAAACTTAAACCTTCCCCATAGAACGCCACAACGCGTAGTGTTGCGTTGCTTGCATAATAATAAGCTAACTAATGGCTCCCTGCGACCTTGGCGATATCGTTGCTCAAACTGTCGAGGGCCACCCGACGCGGCGTCGTCGTCTCGTACGTACACCTGCTGATATTCTAAGACTTTCCTTCTCTAATAGTCGTCAGTCTTTCGAGCGATGCGGCCTGCTTTTTCCCATTTTAGCATGCTAACCCTTCGGGCTAGGTTGAATACACTCTTTCTTTCTCTTACGGATCTCCATATTTCGGATTTTATTCCAAAGGCGCATATCCCTCTTCATAGCACGCTCTGCTACTGTGAGCTTAGATACGAGGCCGACATTCAAAGATCGATGATAAAAATGGTCTTTGGTGACATAAAGTACGTTAAAAAGCCAGTGACAAAATAGTAAAAATTTTAGTGACCGTTCTAGTATGACACAAGAAAAGAAATATTACTATAATATGTTAATAAATCTAAATAGGGTTGAGAAAACGAGCAAGGAAAGAAAGCAAGCAAGCGAATAGTTAAGCAATATACCATTTGTTGTCGTCATTCGCCTATCGTTATTAATTTTGGTTAAAGACTGCATTACAAAGCTTATTATCCCTCTATTTAACTTCATTGATGAATAGACTTTAATACTTTTTATCTATATTATTGTATCTCTATAACGACTATATTTTCCAAATCGTAATAATTAGACTGTAGACAAATCTGTAGGCAAAATTTATAATGATTTACTTGGTTTTATTAAGTATATTTAGCCAATTAAGTAGTATTTTTTTTAATAACCGCAAGAGATATTTACAATGTGATTCAAGGAACATCCGTCCGGAAGAAGTAATGTGTCCACGCGGCGGACTGTTTACATAGATACCGGTTACAAAACTGATCAATGAATGTATTCAGCGACCACCCATCGAGTAGTTAGACCAATATGTTGAGTAGCCAATTACAATACGGTACGGCTACTAGTAAGTACAAAGCTTAGTACGTATAAATTTTTTGGCAAAATTAAAGTTATGTAGTTAAATAAAATACAAACTTCTACCGGAAAACGGTATTTAACGGGTGGCATAGGATAGCCGTGGTTTTTGTGTTGTGATAACAATCCTTATTCTTCGCTTCGACAGGCTTCGACAGGCTTCGTGGTGGAGTGGTTTATGTAATGGACTGCCGATCACGAGGTCTCGGGTTCGATTCCCGGTCAGGACAATCATTTGTGTGATATCCATAAATGTCATACAAATGTTTGTACT
This sequence comes from Orgyia antiqua, assembly GCA_916999025.1. Taxonomy (NCBI): domain Eukaryota; kingdom Metazoa; phylum Arthropoda; class Insecta; order Lepidoptera; family Erebidae; genus Orgyia; species Orgyia antiqua. The sequence continues at coordinate 8,144,990 of OU779869.1, forward strand.
GCGTCTGGGTGTTTACTATGTATTATAAGTATGTATTTACAAAAGAGAAGTAGTTTATGTATTATATCCGTATTCTGGTACCCATAACACAAGCATATAAGCTTAGCTTGGGACCAGAGGACGTTGTGTGAAATGTCCATGAATATTTATTTATTTATGAATATTTATTATTCATCTAAATGATTTTGATTATGTACGTGTAAATTACACTTTAAAGTATTTTGATTTTTCGTTTTAATGTAATGAATGTAATGATATTTTAGTACAAGAATATGAATACGTTTTAATGTTTATTAAACCTTAAATAAAACATCAGTCTCAAATAAAATTAGAGTAAAGAAATACATAAAACAATGTTTAGCTTAACAAATTAGATGTCTGACATTGGAATATTTTGCAGACAAGTCGCTTGTTGTACGTGTAACGTTGGCACTAAATATTTCTAACGTTAAACATCATTTGCTTATAATTGAACGTTCAATGACGGGAATTGTTTTTGTGTATTCAATAACGAGGGACTGGTGCCAACATTTCTTCGACCTAATTTTATAACATTGTTCCAGATTTGTGACGGTCAAATTATTTTCATGAAGCAAGTTCGTTTGACAAGATCGCTATTTTGATAAGAGGCGGTGGTAAGAACATTATACTAGCTAACAAACATTTTTATGCGTAATGTTGGTACCGCACTTACGCGTTACAGTACTTATTTTTAACATGGTCCATTTGTCATAGCACCTTTAATGCCTGCCCACATTTATCTATTGTGTACAGGCGTTATTCTGTAAACTCCTCATTATAAGGCACACTTTGTATAAAAATATGTGCTCCAGTATAAAAGTAAACATTGATTTTTTTCTAAAGCCTGAGAGAATACATGTTTGGGCCGCCACTGACAGACGCACAAAGGGACAATGAGGGACTATCTTGAATGACGACCGCACACTCAGTACCTACCCATGTCCAAAAGTACTTTTATAAATTATTGCAAAGACGAGTAGTAATAAAAACTTTATCGATTTGCCCTTGGGACATTATTTCAATAAAATTTATATACACCTTTTCTAGAATCCTCTTTAATTAAAATACGGAAAGCTAGATAGGTATAAAAGACATTTTACACAACATCCTCTGGTGTCAAATTAAGCTTAATATGTTTGTACCATGAGTTCGAGATTTCAGATATACCTAACATATAAATTGCTTTTTATGTTTGTAAATACAAACTAGTACTAGTAGAAAATGGAAATCAAATTTAGGGCCACGCGCACTGTTGTAAGTTAAGTTATAGTTTGCGCTACGCGGCCCGTATACAACAAGACTTTTATGTTCAAAATAATTTAAGTAGTAGATTTTTGTAAGATGTCTAATAGAAGCACTGTTCTTTATTTATGCTTCAAAGACGGCAACGGCAACGGTCAGATAAGATCACACCCACTTATAAGTGATGACTTCTCCGCCTATTGAAGCTCGCTTACGTTCAATTGTTCAAGCTCAATAGAAATCAATTCACGTTTTTATGTGCAGCAATATGTTTGACTACTTAGAGCTAACGGCTAACAAAAAATAATAATCCATTAAAAACATCAATCACTTCTATAATAATTTGAGTTGCCAGAAGTTTTCTAATTTACTCTGTACATTCTCATATACTTTAAGAATGTATAAACGGTTACTGCAAAACTAGTATATGTAATACGAGGCGAAAATATTAAGGGCCTACATCAATATTATCCTCGACATGTACCTATTAACACAGCTAGTAGGTATAGAAAATGAAGAATTAGGGATATTTTTTTTGTTCACTCAAAATCTACTAAATATATTTTAATTCTGATTTACGTGTTTCTATATATATAATAGTTACTTATGTTTTTAAAGTTATTTCATTAGTTAATACGCGATAATAGACCGTCTAATGAAAAAAATAAAAAATGAGAGAGGTTGTTTCGCTAAGATTTTCTATCGAGAAAACTTTTTTCAATCGCGTTTCTGAGTTTATGCGATCCTAGATCATGTATTGAAAAAACATATACTTAAAAATTAGAGCTCTAGCCATTCAATCTAAAGAAACAATGAAAACTTCGTACGTAGAAAAATGCACGAAGCTATTTTGGTATCCTCTTAAGTAGCAATCAATAAATCAAATCATCTCTACAATTTTTAATTTGTCATCTATAAAATACACATTACAAATTGCTACGTAGGTAAATTCACATTTCTTAATATTGTAGAAGCTTAATCTAACTAAGTAAAAGTTCTAATGTCGAGAGAAGTAAATGGTTTCGGAATACATAACTATATGAAGAAAGAAGTCACATTTTCTTAACATTGAGTAATTTCAGGAAAACTTTACCTACATTGTAATTTTATTTGCTATAATAAAGCACTATACTAAAAGCTTTCGAGGATTTACCTTCGTTATGGTGCTTCCGAAATTTAGTAGATTTATGTACCTTCATTGGGTGTGGAAGCGAGACGGCGACATATATATAGCCACTTATTCTCTAACAAGAACAAAAGATTGTCGTCTCTATTAGTTACCTAACGAATCTCCCGACGACATTATACTTGTAGTATACACAAAATAAAGCGATACAGTCGATTAAATAAAAGCATCACTTATGTATTTGAAAAGTGAATAAAAATTTAGATAAAGTAAAATATGACGAAGATTTCTTGTGTAAATAAATCACATCTTTTGATCTGTCTGATCATAGTTGAACAAATAAAATCATATAATAAGCAGTTTTAAATTTGTGGGCACATGGCATTGACACAAATAAATACAAAGCGAAATAAACACAGAATAAATAACTTTACACTATACTTTTTACTAATCATTACATCAAATCCCTAGTAGTAGGGAGGAAAACAGAGCGTTAGGAAGTTGTAATCTTATTGACATAATAAATTTTTTTTTAGCATTCAAATTTTCCATAAATACTAAAACAATATTCTTTATACAGTGATCAATCCGATACGAATGATTGTATAGATCTCTTTATACAAGGTGTCCCAAAATTCAACGATAAGCGGGCACCAGAAGACCTACTCATGACTACTCAAGGAAAAATTAAAAAAATATATATCATAATTAATTTTAGAGATATCAAAAAAAGTATGAAAACCTTTCTGACACCTCCTAATGTATTTTAACTATAATTACCACAATTTTCCAAATATTTCCGATTTTTTTTTGTATCGGTAACCGTACTAGTACTGGTGCTCAAGTCCACTATTTTGGAACAATTGTCATACCGGCACAATACCGGCACGATACCGTTGCAATTGAAGTCAAATATCCGTAGTCTGCTATATGCCGTCATAACGGTCTTTCAATGGTAATAGAATTGTCGATCTCTTTTATCTATGCATTGAATTTTCGGTCTCTTTTATCTATGGATTGTGTTAGAATGGTATGTATGTGTTGCCGTTTTTAAAAAATGCGTTAGTTGAAGTGATTTTCGAAAAACTACTAATAAATTTAAACATTTAATCATGCTAGACTTCGTTTAAATATATTTGTACATACTATTTATTAGTATAAAAAGCAATGTGAAGTTTAGGAGATTAGTAAATTGCAATAAATTACAAAGAACAATTTCTAATATTTCTATCTATCTATTTTTTATTTATGGCAATCTGTCGACACAGGACAATTTAAAAATATTACTGTCAAATTCAAAATAGCAGACTACCGAAACATTTCAGTCATTGAATTGCAATTGTGAAGCAGTTGTGTACGAGACTAGCAATTTATGTCACTTTGACAATTGTAAGACAATGATGAAGTCGTTATGGCGACACATTATTAGTAGACTACCAAAAACTTTACTATTGCACCATAATGGTACAATAATGGTACAGTTGTGACACCGTTGAAATACCCGACTCAGGGCCCTGCTGTCTACCACAATATTTAAAATGCCCACAGTACATAAAGTTTTTACGCAATAAGCAATCAAACTTGATATTTTCCCTAAAATTTTGAAGGTTTTTTACTCTCAGTTCATTTTCAATCAGCGTGGTGAAAAAAATTTTTACTGACACTACTACTACTACTACGGCAAATACTTTTTCAAAGTTGACGCAAATAAAGACGATTCTGAAATGGTATAATACTTTAGAAAAACTTGCCATAAAAAAAGTTGTGAACAATATTTAAACAGGCACGAAATTCATAATTTGTTGCTTATCGTTGAATTTTCAATGATACATTCTTCTACTTTCACTTAATTGTCACTTGTCTTTGAATTACAGTATTGTATTTCAGATACTTGTCTACTTATTCGCCTGCTAACATTGAGATTCACAGCTACTGAAAGTTTAGTAGTATTTTGTTTTATTTACTTTATAGCTCTACATATTTTTCAAACATATACTATGAAAGGCAATCTTGTAAGGCTGAGTCTATTAATACGGGTACTGTACGAACAATTTATAATTATTAATACGGTTACCGTACGAACAATTTATAATTATTAATACGGGTACTGGACAAACAATTTATTATTATTCGTACAGAAGTCGTACGAATAATTTTATTTTATCAATTAGAGTGCAAATTTAAAAAAAAATAACTTTGCGTTTCTATTTGTTTTTAATTTAAACCAAAAAATGGTAAATTTTTGCCGATTTTAATACCGTCAAATATTGAATTTATTTTTTATTATTAAATATAATAAATGCTCTTTTATAAATTAAATTTATAGGTATTAAATATATGTATAAGTATCTAATTATATTTTCACTATCATTTATACAGATTATATTAGATTATTATTATTTTATTATTATTTATATAGATTTTGAATATACTTTGCACCGATTCGAGCCGGTAGATTTTGAGAAATCTCAACAAAAAGACAAAAAAAAAATTTTTGAAATGTGTTTTTTTTACTAACTTTTAAACGGCTCTACCGATCGATTTTAGAAACTAAGCTCTTAACATCAAAAATTGACTTCGATCACCACCAGCTCGTTCGAAATCGATTGATTCGTTCGTGAGTTATCCTTGTCAAAAGAAAACCCAAGAAAGTATTTTTAACACGCTTTTATAAGTTTGGTATGCATCTATCAATGTATTAATCTGTGTAACGGAATCTTTGAAAGCGATTTTCAGCCACTTGCAGTAGATCTGAAATTTTGCACACCTAACAAGGACGGATGACAATATAATAGATAATAATATAATAATATTTATGGACATTTCACCCAGCGTCCTCTGGTCCCAAGCTAAGCTTTATATGCTTGTGTTATGGGTACCAGAATACGGATAGAATACATAAACTACTTTTCTTTTGTAAATACATACTTATAATACATAGTAAACACCCAAACGCAGTACAAACATTTGTATGACAATTGAAAGCATCACACAAATGATTGTCCTGACCGGGGATCGAACCCGAGACCTCGTGAACGGCAGTCCATTATATGAACCACTAGACCACGAGGCCCGTCATATATTATATATATACAATGCAATAATTTAAAAGAATAATCCCAATTCCTTGATCAGAATTACTAGAATAGCATGTTGAAGTATCACTATGACCACACTTGTATTTTTAATTATACACGTAATAGTTTAATTGGAATAGTATATACAATAGTATTGGATGCTGTAATATATCAGGGACGCTTCAACATGCCTCTTGATTCCTTTTGTGCGACATCGTTCAATTGTCATAGCATCACGATGATAAAAAAATGCGTACTCTTTTTCTTCGAAATCTTTTACTTTTTTCTCCAACTTTTCAAAAGAATCAAATGTGTCACCTTTCTTCAATAAATTTTCATCCATGACTTTGTCATTCTCATCAGCAGCTTCTTCTGAATCAACAACTTCATTCGCGTCTTCTCCGTTTTGGTCTTTCTCTTTGCCTTCTTCGTTTTCATAATATTCTTCGGAATCTGAAGAATATATTACCATAAGTATTAAAATTAAATGTTAAGAAATAAATATATATTTTTTATTAATTGAATAATTACCCATTTTGTAAGATATTTTATACAAGCTAAATAAATTCAAATTGAATTATTTTATTATAAATACTTTATGACAGAATGACAGAAATATAAACAAATGAAACTTTTTAAGAAAAATAAATATTTTTAATTAAAAAAGAAATAAAAAGATTTAATAGCTTGCCTTTTCCATTGAAATTTATTTCATTGATTTATTTCAACATATTTTACAATATCTATTGTTAAAATAAAAATTGAGTATTTAAATTATAATTACCTCCTTTTGTTCACCAATCACAATACACATTCCACCAATCGCATCATAATTCCATAGGCAAACAATAATCATACTCACGTTAATTTAGAATAAATTTATTATTAAAAAAAATTCTTAGTAATAAATTTAATAATAAAAAAATTATAATATCCGTATGAATATACTCATTCTTAAAAAACAAGCTAATCGTCCAACTAATCGTCCAATTTCATTCTTAATTTGAAAAAAAATTGAATATAATGTACGAATAAATATAATTTATTCGTCCAGTACCCGTACAAATAGTCACATTCTATTATTAATATTACACTTACGATTTAGTAACACAGCCACACGGAATAAAATAGAGGGTTTATAAACAACAAACATTTTCACGTATCATGATAATATCTTATAGTATGACTATGTGATTGATTATTACAGAATGTTATAATGATGAGTATCTCTCTCTCTCTCTCTTATTGTCGAGTTTTCCTTCTCAAGATGACGTTATCTGTATACAATATTTCTTAGCTGGCTGGAAAGGAATAGAGGTGGTAACACTTGAATTCTTAATCCGTCACCACGGAATGATTATGTTGATACAGAACCTTTCATGCTCGTGTCCTTTTAATGATCTGTACCACATAAGCAAAGCACTTTATAGGCTAGTTTTCCGTCTGTTTTAGCGATAGTCAAATCGCTTGTAGCTTATGTTGCGCAACAAATGAGAAGAAATAGGGGTGAAATAAACACAACAATCAAATATCCTGGTGGTTTTAATATTGTTGTCGATTTATAAGGATAAGTCACATCGAGTAAATATTAAATTTGTTAGCGATACTTTGAGATTAAGTAGGAGGGACCAATGACTTTGGATGATGAGGGGGTGTATATGAACTCCCTGCAGATTTATTGTTTATAAATAATCACATAAATAAATATGTTATTTGAGAGTTTGTCTTTAATATTCAAGTAATGATAAACTAAATAGGTGTATCTATTTTATTAATGAAATAAAAGTAAGTATACCAAAAATACTTCCGATAGAATTGGTCCGTACCTACTTGCTACTTGTAACACGTGGGATGTTTTATGAACTGGATCGATGAGAATAATTAAACAGTAAATTATGCACCTAAAACACAGATCACCCCCTATAGATTACGGAAGCAAACAACCAACGGACATCTAACGTATATGCAATTGTCGCATAGGTAATGTATGAAAACTCGGCGTATAATTTTACTACGAGTAATGAAAATGCACTATTCCATACAATCTTGCGCTAGATTGATGCGTTTAGTCGTTAACAAGTCTCGTAATGTGGTATGTATATTATGTTTTGCTTGTTTTGCAAAAAAAAAGTAAGTAACAATGCCACTGCTAAGGATTACCCCTGGACTTTACCAGAGCAGTGCTCATGTTGACAAGCGAAACGCAATCAGCAAGATAGATACAAGTGTCATTATGTAAAGGAACTTTCATTCACAATATTACAATGAGTTATTTTACAGTTTTAGTTTACTAGTAATTTATGTAGATATGTAAACAAGACACTAACTAGACACTGACTATAATACTAAAAAGACGCTTTACTTTTTTAATATAACGACACACGCTGTCACTAAGTACGTACATTACATTACAACAATGAAAATAAGTTGCGTCACGAGATTTTCTCCTAAGCGTTCTTCGTACATGGCAAGGAAATACATAAATCTTCACATATTGCCTCGCTGCGAGTATTCAGACCTGTAAGAGAAACAGCCAACCCTTGGCTCGCTCGTTATTGAGCTCTCACTCCTATAGCTTCCATTTCTTTCGCACTTATACTGTAACCAAACACCTCTGTTATTTGCTGTCTCCCTTCAATTTCAATTTACTCGAGACGGATTTTCAGAGCTTTACTTAATAATATTACGTTAAACTATGTCATAATTCAACTAAATCATTTACGGCCGTTTCAATTACTAAAATATCCACGATTCTTGCTATTAAAGACAGACTAATCTAAACTTTTGTCTTAAATGCGTATGAATAAGCTACTTATGACGGCATTCTCTGCTGAGAATTTGACGGGAAATACAGATATCTTACTAATAAACGGGGATCACATACTATCCATAATCGTTGTTTGCTTATTGAAATCGACCTTTAGAGACAAACGCGGACGTGGTAAAAATCTAGAAATATATTTAATCGCAATAGCTTATGACTTGTATAGCGACGTGATAGAGTTTTAGCGCCCTCGTCGCATGCGACTCCATGCGCGGATTTACAGTTAATCCAAGCTGAGTCTATTGCTCTCTGATGCTTTTCACTGAACTATATGTTAACTTTATTAAAACATAACGTCTATTTACGCATCGTAACGAATATAGACATATTTTGTTTATGTTACATTTTGTGTGTCAATAGCTTGCGATTTATGAGCTTCATCATGATGTTATTATGGGCTATATTAAAAACTGCGTGCATGGATTTTATAATCATAATATTCTATATTTTAGATAAAAAGCGTTAATCACCGAGAAAGACGAGATTTTCTTTATGATAAGATAGTATTTTATTTGAGAGTACTTCGATTGAAAAAACTAAATACTAATATATTACTTACACATGTATCTGCTGTTCATAATTTTTCGACACTTTTGTATTTTTTTGTTATAAAGACAAAATAAAATGTTAATTAAAATTAAACTGTGTTTCAAAGCCGTAAAAAAAAATCGAATCCTCCTAACATCCATGGCGTGCAATGTAGAGATAAAAAAAACTGCATCTCTAATTTTATTAATCCATATATAATTTTCTCCGTGTGGTGACGGATTAAGAATACAAGTGTCACCACCCCATTTCCTCCTAAGGGTGCTGTAAAAGTCAGCTAAGGGATATTGCACACAGATAATATATGCTCTGTGAGAGACGGATAACTCGAAAATAAACCCTGTGCCAACACGCCTGGTCAGCGCAGCACAGTAGACCATAATCCCTTCCAAAGTGGAGGAGGCCCGTGCCCGCGAGTGGGACGCGAATGGGCTGGAGGAGAAGGAGGAGAATATATAATTTTAAGTTATAACTCTTATCTGTATATAATTTAATATTATTTATATATGTTATGGTGACAGAGTTGTTTTTAAGGTACAACCCACGCTCAAGTAAAACAATCTAGACTCTAGACGTTAGAGTATAAACAAGGCCAACATCTAATCAAGTCTACGACACTAATCAAACTGACGCTATATAGAGGGATACGGTGTTACCATTAACGATTATAGTCTGGACACAATCGTTAACATTTTAATGTGACGTGATTGTTAAATTAAATTTGTACCGAGGTTATCTGGTAGTCTATTATAAATGCAATAACAAATATTTGACCAAAGTAATAGTAATAACATGCCTTTAAATCCGTGGACGTATTATTGATTGCTAAGAATTAAAAAAACCTTAATTTTTACATACACATACATAAATAATGAACAAAAAATGTGTCGGTATCTATTGTACCTATATACCTCTCTGGAATGGAAATCGAAACTAAGACCTTATGAACAAAGGGCACCACTACCAACAACGCTACGAACGTATTAATGCATAATTAAATAAAATTGCAAACAGATGTGTACCAACAATCTTATTATAAAATCAAATACTAGGTATCAGTGTATACCCTCAAGCTGTCGACAATGACTGTCTAATTAACTGTATAAAGGGTGACACCACAAAGCTGGTGTGATGGATCCCTTTAATATAACCTTTGTGAATATAAAGCTTCTATCTGCTGAAGCGGCACGCCTCTTGCAATCTTCATTTGAATATTATATTGGTACATCTTATCGATCATAGTGATGATATAATCATATAACAGAATTGGAATTGTTCATATTTTTTTAAAACTCTTAAATCGAAAACCATTTCGGGGAATAGAGTTTCTGATCAAGATCTATTAATTTTTTTGGAAATTTGCTATATTAAAGATTATTTTTCCAAAAAAAGCAAATGATTTCTATTTGCCGTTCAAATGAAGGACTATATAGTGAATATTACAATAATATTGAAATTAGTTGCTATTGCAACTAATTTCAATATTATCTATATTTTCTTAAAAAAATAAAAAATTTGTATAGATACCACTACATACTACCACAACTGGAAGAGGACTAGTAAATGACTTATTTTGACCATAACTGCGATGTCTTAAAAGCTTACGTCATAATATACACCAAAGAAATTTTTACGTCGTAGCACGAAGCGCTGTATAGTGTACACATATTCCATGCCTATCTTCATGCGGAGAAGACTGAAACGATGTATAAATAAAAAAAACATCTACGAACAATGAGTTTAATTTAACAATATATATAATATGGATCAGATAGATCATTATGATTTGTGTAATAATATGATCAACCAAAAGCTTTAATATTGGACATCAATATAAGGTACCTAAATCAGATGTTTGATCAAAATAACTGAGGCGCATTAAGTAAGATGTAACAGTAGGGGTCGAAGGGCGAGGCCGAGGGTTCCGCAGGATATTGCCTAATCATTCCCGCCTTCACACCCTACTAACTGCCAGTTGTTTTAGCATTCATCGCTTTATATCGCCCCACATTGATTCCCCATTGTTATAGGCGCAAATGTTCACTAAAAACAGATTTAATTTGTGCTTTTACATTTTAGGGTATATAATTTTTTTTCATTATTCTCCATTAAATAAAACAGATATTTAATAAGTAACATATATCCCATAGTTACTCGTACATGTAGCTCATGACAGTTGTGCTAGTAAAATATTTTTGAGAAAAGACAGGCTATATTATAGCAAACCGACACAAGACACATTAATAATAAGCATAATGTTGTACCTACGAAACATTTTAAAAAGTTAATTTACTTAGTTGTAAATGTATAGAACAGAGTTAATGTTTCCGTACTTGGTTAAAACTAATTTAGTAGGTTATTTTTTATGAATAATGCATTTCATAGACAATTATTGTGTCACGCCGTTTTACAACATGACACAGTAAAAAAGGAAAGGTAAAAATGTGGGTAAAAAGCAAGAAAAATATAATTACTAACCTTAATAACTTATACCCATATATTTCTTGCAACGGTAAACAAATCCTCTTCTATGTTATTTACGTAATTGAATTGTCAGGTTAATAATGCGTAAAACAATCTGAAAATCAGAAAGTAGTGCACTGTGAAATCCCGGCCATTCACGGACTATTAATTGTGATAAATCCTCCAGTACGGAGGTTGTTCAAAGGGTTGCTCTGAGAACGGGCACAAAAATGTTTTGACATTATACTGTAACCCATGAAAGTAATTATAATATTTGTTTACGGTGTTTTTAATCGCTTAAATACTTAATTTTTTTTTAATAAAAATAACTGTTATTTTCTGTTTATAGTTTTTCAACTACAGTACCTCTTACGTGGTCTTATTAATCTTGACCGAGTTGGCTATCTGCATGTCATCATATCAAGAGTAAAGATACGAACCTTTTTTTTTTTCTTACACTTGCGCGACTCATCTGTTTGAATAAAACTACTTTTTACGGATTTAGACGCGTATATTTGTTTTAAATTTTGGCCCGACGTATATACGCGTCTAAATCCGTAAAAAGTAGTTTTATTTATACGAACCTTATTTAAAATTCGAACTTTTAATTCTCAGTGTTTTAAGTTTAAAATTCATTTGTAGTTAACCAGAACGTGACGTGTAAATCTGTTGTTTACATAATAAATTGTAGCAATTAACAATTTGGACAAATTCAAAGAGTAATAGGTATTGTGTCTCTCTGATTTACAGTAATGTTCAGTAAACATTGGAGTGGAATAATATTAGAAAGCCAAATGAGATCGGAAACTACGCAACAAACCCCTAACATATATCATTCCTTCAATGAGCTTAACAATTGAACAACAAGCTATTGAGCGTCCATCCTATTGTATGACGTAATTTTATCAAAAATATCGGACGTGACAATAGGATTTGCCGACAAAAGTCGGAAGAGCGGATGCAATTCGTGTCGTCTCGACCGACAAATATAACTTGGCGATTTTTTTACGCAATGTATTGCGACACAAAGAATACTCGTTTGTCGAAGGGGATGTTTCCACCCACAAGTCAGTTGTACACGCTCATCGCTCATTACCGACAATCGGAAATGATTTTAGAAACGATCGGAACTTTTGAGCCACTTGTAATCCTATCAAAAAAGTGTTCTTTGAATCTGGTGTAAATAACGTGCGGTGTGCTCAGGTGTGTCAAAGTTAATGATCTTTTTTTTTTCGAATTAAATATTTGTAACATTTATATCTATTTCAATAGCATCATTCGACGGGCTTCGTGGTTCATGTAATGGACTGCCGTTCACAAGGTCACGGGTTCGATTCCCGCTTGGGACAATCATTTGTGTGATATCCATAAATGTCATACAAATGTTTGTACTACGTCTGGGTGTTTTCTATGTATTATAAGTATGTATTTACAAAAGAAAAGTAGTTTATGTATTATATCCGTATTCTGGTACCCATAACACAAGCATAATTAGCTTAGCTTGGAACCAGAGGACGTTTTGTGAAAGGTCCGTGAATATTTATTTATTTATTTATTTATCATCAGGATTTTAGTTTTTCAAACACATTATACGGACATACTCGTAACTCATAACTTATCTTTATTTGTATGTACCGACTCCTGATATTTTGTAAGTGTGAAACCTAGAAGCTCCTTAAAGTTAAGACTTATTATCATATATTTTATTATTACGCGGTTATTAGGGTACCTAGTGCAGAGTAATATTTTACAAGCTCCAAAACATTCTCTACTTTAAAGTAGGGAATAACATTAGGTATAACACGACTATAGGTAATTTCCTACAGATAAAAACGTCACTTATAGATAGGTACCATTAAAAGATTCAGGACAATAACCATTTAATGGCATCGTTTAAATAACCCTTTCGCATATAAGCATTTGATAACAACCAAATCGCTTTGAATTTATAGCAATGCAATTAATCGACATGTCGAATAGACGCGTTGACCATTAAGAAACTGCGACAAAGTTGACTTAATCGATGTTACTGGCCATTATGCGACTTTTACTGTTATCGCATATCGTAACACCCTGCGCACCGTGTAATTAGTCGACAATTCCAACCATCTCATTACTACAGCCATCAATCTCCCCCACTGTTTTAATACATCAAATCCAATGCTGTATTCGTGAATTCAAACGTGACTCATTCGGTATAGAGAAACAGTAATGTAACAAACAGTCAATAAATGCTACTTTCAACCCTCTAGTTGCATGTCAGGGTCAGACAAAAGCGACAGTTCGGTCATTGTAACAATGTGATGGGTATGTCGACACACAATTGATTTTCTGCTCGCTATTTAAAATAAATGTTTTAGGGAAGATTTTTACGGGCTAAGTTAAAATAATATTCATTTCTTAACTATCCTAAGCATTTGTACTTGAATTATCAATGAATACGATATCTCAGTTATATTAAATTATTACTTGGATTTAAAAAAAATATCTGTTTTATTTTTGGGTAAAAGAATGCTTTACAGCAGGGCTGTCCAAACAAAGGCCCGCGGGCCGCATGCGGCCCGCGGCTTGTTTTCATGCGGCCCCCGACACGCATTTTAAAGACTACGATACTATTGTTAAAGAAAAATTAACGAAAAATCAATAAACATAGAAAGACAAAATTACCCTGTATTATATTTACTTGACAACTGAAAATATTTTTCAGGCTCTCCAGCTTTTGTATGAAATTTAATTAGCCCGCGAAGGTGTATAGTTTGGACAGCCCTGCTTTACAGTATGTAGACATTTTCATAGACACTTAGTAGGTATGAAGATTGATTCATTATGTATGAAGATTGATCTGTGTTTTTCTGAGACAGACAAAGTAGATATCAGCAGCACACATTTATTCTCATATAACTGTATCAATCGTAATGATTCATCAATTTTATAATAGGATAAGTCCTAACAATATCTAGAGGCTATAAAAACACTATCAGAAAAGTTATAGCAAAGAACACAATACGTTTGTCGGTCTCTTACAAGAGATACGCCCTCTCTGACTTACCGACCATCAAACAATACACATTCTCAAACATTCTCCTGACTGAGGAAGGAAGTGAATAATTTTTATTCGATTAACATTTGGGGAGAGCATTGCACAAAGAGATCAAACACAATGAACAAGCTACCGTTGCCTATTTATATAAAAAGTAATGCTTATGCCATCAATCAATTAAACAAGCATTTTCAATAGAGTTAGCTCTAGCACAGAATCCATAAGATTGTTTGGGTGGATATGTTTAAATATTTGCATGCGAGGTAGAAAAAGCAGTCAGTACCTAAATTGAAATGTCAGTTTTTAAATCTAATTACAACGCAAATAAAGGCACTTTCAACATCACTGGTAAAATAAGTGAGTAATAGTACCTATGTTTCAGAATATCAAAATAAACAATTGAAAAATATATGAAGCCCCAAAAATAAATTAAAACTGAAATGAATGGTATAGTTCAATGCAAGGGGTTATTTAAATCCCAAAACTTTAAGATTAAATTATGCGCATAAGAAAAATAAAACACATTATCGTATATCTCTTAAACATTTTACATACACAATGAATCAATTAACGTATCAAAAGTTCTGGTTTACAGTTGAATTGATGGTGAGACGTTAATTGTTCGTAAGTAACACGCTAACTGGTTGCCGACGTAGAGCTGGAAGAGTATAAACCTTCAGGCAACTAATAGACGAACGAACGTAATTGAAATTTAATTGAAACAGAACTAATGCTGGAATTAGTGGGTGTTTTAGTTCCTACTTAGCTGTGCTATATAGATTAGCAGCTTAGTTATATAGATAGATATGTAAATGTTTCTCTGTGATAATAATTCGAATTTGCGTAGTTATCCCTAACGATAGTTAGATATGTAGAAAAGCAATTTGTAATACATAATTGTTCCAACATATTTTTAATACCGAAATAGGTTGACAATTAAAAGTTTTTATGATTAAATACAAAAGTCAAACAGGATTAATAAAAAGTGTCATCATTTTATCGCCTTTGTCATAGAATTCAGATCTTTTATGTAACACAATGATAACAATTTGTCATTCGGGAATGGATGAATGAGCACCTGGCCTCCACGCGACCCCAGAACGGTACCCTGAGGAACGCCTATAGTGCGATTTGCAACGCACCTACTTTTATCAATGATTTTTTAATTTACATTATGTGATCTTCAAATTTTATTTAAGTAGTTCTTTAAACATGTGCAGATGCTACGGTGGGCGGTTCAAATACTTGCAGCTGTTCTATGTCCCCTTTTGCGGTTTATATACTGAAACTATTGCGTATACAGGAATGACATTGAAAATGATGAGTCGATTATTTACATGACATAGTGCATTATCAGAACTGATTTCTAATCTGTAGTTGTATAAAGTGCTAACTGATAAAGCTGCATTAATATAATTTTACCTGCATTATAATGCTTAGATTAATGGTCTTATTCATAATGACTTATCGGAGATTTAAAAGTTCGCTAAAGTCGGTTCGCGATAATTGTCAAAACTTGTTATGCATAATATTAGTCTTTTTACGCTAAACGTTTATTATCTCACCGATAAAATCTCCGTTTAAACCTCCGATGAATCATTATGAATAAGACCATAAAAGTATAGATAAAGGATATTGGCTCTGTATTTTAACATTATTTTAAAATATTCTAGAACATTAAACTCAAGCTTTGTAATCTTTGTTATCCATATCCAGTACAATATTTTACTTTGGCATCACACACACACACACACACACACATTTTATAAAAATCATTTTATAAAATCACATATTTGATAAAGAAAATTTACCAAAAAATACAGTAAGCGCTGGTAGGAGTGTGACAGTGGCGCCGACAACATTCGCGGTCGTCGAATCGACTTCCTGCGTTCCGTTTCCCGCCAAAATGGATCACTTCCGGTTCGTATTTGTCATCTCCATCCAAATCACAAAATAAAAGGAGTCGTTATTGATACGTATTTGATTTTCGTTAACAATAACTTTGTTAATTAAACCTATTAAAAATAAGTACATAATGTATATGTGTGTTTGTTCACAATACACAATGCCTTCAAGCTGTATAACTCTCACACACCCAAAACACACTAATACACACATTACACACTAACACACACAATCCCTTATACATAATTGTACTTTTTCTTTTTTTTTAGTTTGTAATTAAGGGCCTACATCAATATTATCGTCGACATGTACCTTTTAACACAGCTAGTAGGTATAGAAAATGAAGAATTAGGGATATTTTTTTTGTTTACTCAAAATCTACTAAATATATTTTAATTCCGGTTTACGTGTTTCTATATATAATAGTTACTTATGTTTTGAAAGTTATTTTATTAGTTAATACGCGATAATAGACCGACAAATGAAAAAAATAAAAAATAAGAGAGGTTATTTCGCTAAGATTTTCTATCGAGAAAACTTTTTTCAATCGCGTTTCTGAGTTTATGCGATCCTAGATTATATATTGAAAAAACATATACTTAAAAATTAGAGCTTTAGCCATTCAATCTGAAGAAAAAATTAAAACTTCGTACGTAGAAAAATGCACGAAGCTATTTTGGTATCCTCTTAAGGGCCTACATCAATATTATCGTCGACATGTACATATTAACACAGCTAGTAGGTATAGAAATCAAACTCAAAGTCAAAGTATTTTTTTTATTGTGGACAAATAGGTAAGTACATAAGATGTTGAGATCAAATTAAAACAGGTTTCACTATGTCCTGCCATTTATGCGTACAATAATGGTAGTGATTATAAATATATTATGCATGCAGTTTTCATTTTGTCATAAAATAACAATGTCTTATGTAATAACAATATTGGAAAAAAAATGTCGAAATTAGCACATATGGAAATTGTCTGAAATATCCCTAATGTGTTTAGGTAGTTTGTTAAATATGTGTATAGGAGTACAGAGAACACTCTTGTGCATTAGTGTTGTTTTACATAGAAAATGAAGAATTAGGGATATTTTTTTTGTTTACTCAAAATCTACTAAATATATTTCAATTCTGATTTACGTGTTTCTATATATAATAGTTACTTATGTTCTTAAAGTTATTTCATTATTAATTAATACGCGATAGTAGACCGACAAATGAAAAAAATTAAATATGAGAGAGATGCGCGCTAAGATTTTCTATCGAGAAAACTTTTTTCAATCGCGTTTCTGAGTTTATGCGATCCTAGATCATATATTGAAAAAACATATACTTAAAAAGTAGAGCTCTAGCCATTCAATCTAAAGAAACAATGAAAACTTCGTACGTAGAAAAATGCACGAAGCTATTTTGGTATCCTCTTAACTTGTGCTAATATAAAATTGTAAGTGATTCCTGGTAGCGGTAACACAAGTTCAATCTTATCACGGTCACCAGAGATCTACATCTTTTGCTGCTGTTTTAACAGCGTTTTTTGCCTGTTATTTTTTTTTTTGTTAATTGTTACGAAGTAATAACAAATAAATTGTTTTATTAATTTGTGTTCTTATTTATGTTTTAAAGGAAGAAGCTGAATGATTAAATTATGGACTTATAGACTGACATTTTTGTAAATTTAACAATCTATAACGTTGGTGTTTGTATATTATAAATCTCCAATATCTTGTTGATAAAAAGTAAACTAGTAAGAGTGTTGAGATATTACAAGAAAACATAATTAAATTAATCATTATCAACAAAAACGTTTATTATATACTGTTTTAATAAAGAAATTTTTAATATTCCATCGTTTGACTGTTCTTAATTTATTGAAAAGACGGTGTCGTAATCCGTTTGTTCGTAACAAATACAGTTACTGGTTGTGTATCTTCCCCAAACAAGATTATTATTTATCTAAGGGCCCGCACCCTAATCGTGTCGATGCTGCGACTCAAAACAAGAGCACTCTAAGGTCAGTATCTAATGAGCCTTAAATGTGGAATAACAACTATGGATGTGATAAATATATTAGTATAATTCTGACAATTACGTTTATTAGAATATTTTACGTTTTTGATTACGTTGCATTGTTAAGTCAATGCATGTGACCTATAGTTAATCATTCGACGTCGATGCTGGTGTAAAAATAATGATAAATAATCTAGAATGAGCCAAAAATCATCAAAACTACGCAATGGATTTTGTTGGGGTTTCTTCAATTAAATTTCCCCGCATGAAGTCACAGGCAACAACTAATGAATTAAAACTTATAACTAAAACTTTTTTTAAACATGTTTTGTGTAATATAGGGAAGGAAATTTACATAGATAAGAGAGGGCGAGTGTCACAGGTAATTGTGAGAACTGATTGCATAATTAGTGCGACGAGTCACATAGGGCGCGGGAGCTGGGACACCCCTACGCCTACGCGCCGCTGTTTTACACCCGTGTGACTTTTTAATTGTTTATTTTGTCGCGGTTATTACGATTATATTACAATCCACTTTGTAATAATTATATTTAGTTTGTTTGTTTTACTTTGCTTACTTTTTATTGACCTTCGTCAATGATTGTCATGCACCTGAGAAGTAGTACCCACGCACGGCACGCACGCGTAAGTATGTCTTTTGATCATGTTATCAAGAAAGTACGAGTATATATTATGAAAGTAAAAAATACTGCTTTGAACTTAGGATGCATTTTAAAATTTTTCCGTAGTTTCCATAGCACAGTTTCGCAGCTTTCGTAGTCTTAAATCTTATGAAGTTCTAAAAAGGTTTTTTATGCAGTTTTTAGCACGAGGTATTTGATTGAAGATTTCACGTAACGAACAGACTGACTACGAGATTAATTAATCATCATGTAAATAGGTAAGTGCATAAAAATTATGTAAAATAAAACTGTAAAACGTGATCGGTTGCGTTAGTAATTATTTAATATTATGATTCAATTAGTCTTTACTCTCTATTAGCATTTTGAACATCTTAGGCGATGACCCCCTAAAGTTATTGTAAAACAAAATAATGTGAGTACATCAATTTATTTCAATTTACAGGATGGTATTGTTTCGGTGGGCGAGGGCGGCGCTCGCTAGCTTCCGGGCGGCAGTCCCGCCACGAGCACGACACGTGCAACGCCATCTTTGAATTGCACCCTACAACTAAAGCTGTTTGTTGCTAGAAACAAAAATACTTGACCCTTGTAAATTGTATTTTATTTAGCTACAAATTTGGTTTAATTTTACATGATAGTTGCAATAAAAGTTGTGCCATTTATTGGTGAGGATAATTTTTTGATTGTTTTGTCTGTTTTGCTAATGTTGTTTAATAATTATCTAGAACATGTTTCGTGCATCAACTGTATTATTGAACCGTAGCTTTTAGGAAGACTATAATTTTAATTAAAAGTAACGTCAGCGTCAATATTAAGTGAAGTGAAAATGTGTAATTCGTGCAGTTATTCATGTTTACTGTTACCTTCGTAACACAGCTATGTACCTACATATTTAACTTAAATATTACAAAACGTCTCGATATCTAAGTGGAATAAAATATCTATCCATTATTCACATACTTTCTGACAATTGATAAATCAATTATTCTATTTATATTTGCCACTGCAAAGGTAAAGATCTGTTTTCTCATGTATTTAAAACAGAGAGGACTCCCATGAATTCACAATTTATTCACATGTAAAACTTCTTCATCATTTAAAATTTCCTTTTATCTAGTGTATAGGTAAAACACTGAACGGCTCTAGAACAGATTTAAGATCAACTGTAGATTAAATGCATGACATTAGTGTAATTTCATTTTGAAAACTAAAATCAGTAAAACATTTAATATGTGTGTTACTTTATAAAATTTGACCTTACGGAAATAAATTAAACTGTCCATTACCGTAACATATAAAGTAAATATCTATTTAAAAATGTGAGAACTAAACGTGGCGTTATTGCGTCGTGAGTTTCTGACCGACCCGACAGGAGCGCTGTGTGTCATCAAACATTTGCAATGGCACACCCTGTGTGTACTCCTGATTGATCTGTTTGTAAACCATATCTACAGTTGTGTATCCGACAACATTACTTACTTGTCTATAGCTAAATATAACATGTATATTTTGTGTGCCAACATCTTGCTATAGTTAAATATACTGCTATGTTATTGATATCCTTAATTATCCTTTGTAATTATAACTTGTGTTTACTACGTATTATAAGAATGTATTTACAAAAGAAAAGTAGTTTATGTAGTATATCCGTATCCGTACCTAGCATATAAGCTTCGCTTGGGACCAGAGGGCGTAGTGTGAAATGTCCATGAATATTGATTGATTTATTTACTTATCTTTTTTTTTATAGCTTGGGTAGGCAAATGACCACCCTCCACCTGATGTTAAGCGAAAGTGTAATCCAGACATGAGGACGGCTAGTACGTTGTCAGAGCACTAGCCGCCCCCACCTTGCCGGCCCACAAGATGCCTTTTCACGCCTCGCTTGAAAGACCCCATATTGTAGGAGTAGGGAAAAACGTGTGCAGGGAGCGAGTTCCACTTCTTCGAGGTGTTGCAAAGAAAGGAGTTACCAAACTTTTTTGTGCGAGATGGTATGGTGTCCACAGTATAGCGGTGGCATCTCAGACCTGCGCGTGTGGTGCGATTTAAAAAAGGAGAGGGAGGAATAAGGGAGAATAACTCTTCAGAACATTCTCCGTGGTAAATTCTATAGAAAGCGCTAAGTGCCGCAATATCTCTGCGCATTTGTAGAGTTTCTAATTTGTTGGAAACATCAGCATCAGCGATAATGCGGACTGCACGTCGCTGCAACCTATCCAGGGCATCTAAAAGGTACTGGGCGGATCCATCCCAGAGGTGCGAGCAGTATTCAACGCATGGCCGGATCTGTGTTTTATACAAAAGGCATAATTGTTGAGGCGTGAAAAACCGCCGCACTCTGTTCAGGACACCGAGTTTCTGCGATGCAGTCTTGATCACAGTCTCGATGTGAGCCCTGGGATTAAGGTCACAACGAACCTCTACACCGAGCATGGTGATGCTGTTCTGAAGAGCTAGGGAAGTATTATGAAGGCAGGGAAGAGGGAGGAACGGCGATTTTTTTGTTGAGAACGCGCACACTTGGGTTTTCTTGGCGTTGAACTCAACCAGATTGGCAGTACCCCATTTAGCAACGAGATTCAAGACATGGTTGAGTTCAGCAACAAGACTCCTGCGTTTCTCCACGGTGTCCACGAGTCCGTCAGTAGCGTGCCCCAGGTACCCAGCGTGCACCGTACTGTCATCGGCATAGCAATGAATGCCTCCTAGTGGAAGCATATCATTGATATGCAAAAGAAAAAGTGTTGGCGACAACACAGAACCCTGAGGCACGCCAGCGTTCACTATGTGAGATTATGAAGTGCAGCCATCTGATAGTACGCGGATTTTCCTCCTATGCAGGAAGCTAGCAATCCACGTTCGAAACTAGACTGGTAGACCGTATGCCGAAAGTTTAGAGAGAAGGCCTTTGTGCCAAACCCTGTCAAAGGCCTTGGCGATGTCGAGGCTAATAGCTAACGACTCGCCCCGCTTGTCGATCACCTCACCCCAGAGGTGCGTTACGTACGCTAGAAGATCACCGGTGGATCGCTTCGGGCGAAACCCGTACTGGCGGTCGTTTATAAGGCTGTGATCTTCTAGGTAACGGATCAGTTGGTTGTTAAGGATCCGTTCCATGACTTTGCAGAGCACTGAGGTGATGGCCATCGGCCTGTAATTTACAGGATCCGAGCGGTCCCCTCTCTTTGGAATGGGCTGGACTATAGCCTCTCGCCAAGCCTCCGGCACACAGCCCGTGTCAAAAGACAATTGGTATAGGCGCGTGAGCGTGGGTGTCAATACAGCTGCACATTTTTTGAGAACTATCGCTGGAATGCCATCAGGTCCACTGGCTTTCCGAGCATCGAGTGACTGCAGCTCTGCGCGTACATCACGCTGCCTAATCTTGATCTCAGGCATCGCGACGCCACAATGTGGAAGCGTTGGCGGCACTGCATTGCAGTCATCGATTCGGGAATTAGCCGCAAAGAGATTTGCCAGGAGATCGGCCTTCTCCTGAGGCTTGTAAGCCAGTGTTCCATCCGGACATTTCAGCGGTGGCAGTGAGGGTTGGCAGAAGTTATTCTGGACGGTCTGCGCCAAACGCCAAAAGTCGCGGGAACCTGTTGGATGCGACACTAAGTCGAGGCCTACTCGAGTAGTGCGTTGGGCATCGGCTTTGATGTAGGCTTTCTTACAAAACTTGGATGCCTTATTATAGGCCGCTTTCAGTAAGTTGGTTTCCGAGTCCCCACGTGCGCAGCCTCTGATCCAAGCGCGATATGCCATCTGCTTGGATGAAACCGCATCGGCGCATTCGCGGTTGAACCAGCGGTTGCACCTACCCCTGCTGATGAGATCAGAGTAGGGGATGTAATACTCCATTCCTAGTACAATCTCATCAGCAATGGCTGCTGCGCAGACTGTTGGATCCTTCTCACTGAAGCAGCGCTGTTTCCAGGGAACCGACGCAAAAAAGTCACGCATACTGTCCCAATCGGCCGATTTGTAATGCCATACGCGACGCTTAGTCGCTACTGGTTGGCACGGCTGCGTTGTTGGGACCGTACTGGTGATCAAGCAATGGTCTGAAGACCCTAGTGGGGCCCTACATTCCACGTGATACTCCACCGGATATGATGTCAATAATAGGTCCAGTAAAGATGGTGTGTGACTGGCGATGTCTGGAATTCGAGTAGGCTGATCAACCAGTTGCGTTAGGTCATGCGTGAGAGCAAAGGCATGAGCACATCTTCCTGCGTGGTCTATTTTGAAGGAATTTAGCCACTGTTCGTGGTGACAATTGAAGTCCCCAAGAAACACTAATTCAGCATTGGGAAACCGGTCCTGTGCATCATTGGCCATCCGATTTAGATGATCAAAAAGCCGAGTTGTTTCCGCATCACCCGAGTGGGATCTATAGAGGCACACGTAGACTCGACTATGTGTACTGCTACCCAAGTCTACATGTACCGCTAGTAAGGAGAAGGAGGGATCTTCCAGGCAGTGCAGGCGGCGACAACAAACATCAGCCCGGACGAACAAGCACACGCCAGCTTTAGATAAGAAGGACTCCTCAAGTACATAGCCAGGGTAATTAAGATAGCTCGTGTCGGCCGGACGGAGTATTTGCGTCTCAGTAAGGAACAACATTGCTGGGCGTGCTGTTTCGAGATGATGGTGGACTTTAGCATTAAGATTAGCGTGGAGTCCCCGAATGTTGCAGAACTCTACAACTAACAGCGAAGAAGAAGATGAAGTGGTGGGGGTGTGCACCGCTGAACGACTACAATTGTTATCTTGCACTGCCATTAATGAGAAGAAGAGTAATACGAGGCGTGAAACGAGAGAACTATGCTACGACAGAACCGGTCAAAAGTGTGGCGGCTTGTTTCGCAAAGGGACTGCCTGAAGAAGAGATACACTGATCCGCCGGACGGAAGGGCCCCCGAACCCTCCCGAGAGTGGCCGCCGGGACCCCACCCTCCGGTCACCAACCGGCACGACCGTCCACTCCGAGATTATGCGTGGTATGGTGGGGCAGCCTCACAAGTTGGTTAGCCTCGTTTGGGCCCCTGTATTGTACCACGGGCGGCCAGCGGAACAGCCGTTTCTACGGGTCTCCCTGGCCGGCGGGTCAATGGAGTCGTCCCGACACTTGGCTTGACGTACCTTACCACCGGACCGATACGTGTCGTAGCATAGCACTCTCGAGCACTGGTTATATGCTGGCTGATCATGAAACGCGGCCAAACGGCCACTTCACATGTGTTGCACCATGCATACGGTGGTGGCTAACCAGGCGGGCATTTAAGCTCTACCACCAGCTGAGCAGTTAAAAGCTCTGTTGTCCCTAAGCTGATTTTTACAGCACCCACGGGAAGAGACGGGGTGGTGACACGTGTATTCTTACTCTGTCACCACACGGAGATTATCTATCTATTTATAATTACAAAGTTTTCTCGAAATACCTTATTGGATCTATAGGTCTGTAAGCATTTCTTTTAAAAGCTATTGATTCGATCATGGTTCGTAACACATCATAATTATAATACCATTTTGATGCACAGTGAGTTGTGCCAAACTCGTTAATTTTAATGTCGTTATTAACAACAAAAACTAGATAAATGGCCGAGGAATCTAGTGCAGATAATATTGCTCATGATTCAGATTATATTAATATATAATTAATACAGTACTTCCTGTCCTGGAGGACAGGACAGTACATATTGATATCACAAGATATATTTTATAGCACTAAAGAGACAAACTATTAGTTTTATTGCAGCAAACCAAGAAACATAAATAATTCAGCTCAACTGCCTCGTTTGTAATCGCACTTTGTAAACGTATGCTATTTACTTAATTTTATTGTCCTTGTCATTCTGCCAAATAAAACACATTCAAATGTAGTTTTATTGTACTACTATAAATCACAACATA
The DNA here is from genome assembly GCA_916999025.1 of Orgyia antiqua. NCBI lineage: Eukaryota > Metazoa > Arthropoda > Insecta > Lepidoptera > Erebidae > Orgyia > Orgyia antiqua. Next base: position 8,169,813 of record OU779869.1, read on the forward strand.
TGGAAAACTGAGTCGAGTCTAGATAACACTTCTTAGGTTCGTACTAAAACTTCCTATCAGTTCTGATCGTGTTGTCAATGTGTGACAACGACATATATTCTTAGTATTTCGATGTTCATAAAACGTATGTTTAGAAAATAGTGCGGGAACTTTTCTGTTTATCGAACAACTTGTGTGAAAGGAAACGCCTTAAGAATTACGGGCTGAAGTACGCCCGCTAGAGGGCATTACGCTAGAAAAGTTTTGTCTAACAATGCATAATGTTGCCATTTCTATGCACAAATCCCGACCGGAAGTAGCGGAGCGCGCTCGTCTCTCGCGTAACTCGGACAACTTCGCTATTGTGGCGCCATCTACAACTGTCCGGACTACTGACGTGTTTCCGGCTTCTCTTCAAAAAGTCTTGAGCTGTCAACTCATGAGGGGACATCTTAGTTTCTTTGAGAGTATTTTTTCTAATTTAGTTCTTGATGGCAGATTTATTACTGATTTGGAAATGAAGCCAACTTTTTAAGGGGCTCTATCAGACTTATGTTTAGTATGTATATCGTTGTTGACAAAAGTTATTCGTAAAGCTTAGTTTCATTTTTATTTCCACTATAAGCTCTCCTTGGGATTTTATAATGCATTTTAATTTTTTATCTAAATTTGATATCTAAAAGGTGTCTATTTTGCGTCATTAAAAAAATCAGCAAACAAACACCTATGCAATCAACTTGTTTAAACTGTGTTTAATTTTGGGTTGTCCATCACACTTATATCGTCAAGATATTTTTTCGCCATATTTCACGTTACATATACGTAGACATAAATATACTATGCACCTCACCAACTATATAGATAATCTAGATATAGGTATTCTATATAAATCTAGCAACAAATAGATAATAATTAATACAGTAGTGGTATGCACTTGAGAACGTTTAGGCCATGGCCGCAAACGCGTAAACACGATATGACCTAATTTACCCACTTGTGTGAATCAAAATATGATTTAGAAATTATCTATACGTTAAATACATAGTTCTTCAATGTCCGTCTTTACGTCAATAGCTATGCTCATTCAGCAAACACGATGGTAAAAGTAGATTAATTAAAATAGTATTTTAAGCAGTGGTCTTGTATGCAAAGTTATTTCCTTTCAAAAATAAAAAATGAAGAGTCAGTTTATTTGTAAATGCAAAGAATTTTCGCGCACGTAGAATTGGTACCAGTGTACCATGTCTACGTGCGCGAAAAATTTAAGTTAACTAAAAAATTAAAATTGGTAGTGTCAATATATCTATTATTTGCTATTTCGTTGTACACATTTATATTAATTAAAATCGTTAATCTATAATACACAGTTTTATAATAGCAAAGTTTATTTAACATTGCCGAATAGTGATAATGACGCTATCAATTTTTTTTAGTTTTTAGTTGTGTTTAGTTGTGCGCGTAGAATCGGTATCGCTGATTCTTAATTTTAAATTTTTAATGATGATTGATTATTTATCTTGAAAGTCATGTATTCATCATGACTCAAGATTCTTGAGTCATGACTTTGACCAGAAGATGTAGGTATAGAATTAAGTTAATTCTTCTACTTTGTAGATTAACTTTTCTATATCACTCAAAGGAAAGCCGGATATGTGTATTCCTTATATCAATATTGGGATGAATCCTAATGATTGGGATGACTCTCAGTAGACCCATTTTATGATTTTTAGTTAAGTTTAGTTGCGCACGTAGAATCGGTGCAATTGTTACTGGCTAATGAGGCTTGTAGAGATTTCTGGCAAAACTATTAAAACTAAATCTCACCTTGTTCATACAAACTAAAATACTTACGCAGCCCCACAATTGAGTCATTTTAATTTAAATATATACAAACTGTAACTGGAATAACTCAAATCTATATTTAGACCAACATTCATAACATAAACGTTTGCAGTGCATTTTTAGCGCCTACGTTAAATATTGAACATAACTGTCATCTATTACTGACGTAATTATTGCTAAATCTGATAATAAATTTAATAAATTTATACATACTCACTGAGTTTTGATTTTGTAGAATTATTTAATTTGAATCATAATAGTTAAACATTATAAAGACAACTCTATGTACCTGTAAGTCTTAATTAGTTTCTGTTTACTTTTTATTTGATTTTTTGTTATGCTTTATTGTCTTTACTTAAAAACAACCAGATATTTTGAGTTGTAAATCAAATGAAAAGTGAAATGTTGCTATAACAATCTATCATTTAATTACGAGTATTTTGATTACCCTCACCTCGCTTCTATCTCCGAAGGCCGGCTTTCAGTTGAATATAGCTCTAGACAGTAATAATTAGATACAATAATATTTTGTTATTAAGTTCCCCGCAAATCTCAATAATAATTTGCAAGAAATTAGCGCTAGACATTAGCTTGTTAGACAAACAGTAGGCAGTAAAAGACTGATTGATTGATATAACATATATTTTCACGTATATAGATAGCACTTACACGCGAAACTGCTAAAATAAACATGTACATACTATATTAATGTGTTGACGTATTGAACTTTTAAACGTAAAACCATGCGAACCGAACATCAGTCTATTCGTAGGCGGGCACTATTCGTAGCAAGGTTAAACGATATTATATTTCAGTATGACGCTACCAGTTTATTGAGACCTCTCCTATTCAAACAAATACCGCCAATTCAAAGTATACTAGGTAAAAGAAAGGGGAATGGAAGGTCTATTAACATTGGGAAAATATAGAGATCACCGTCGTTGTGTATCTCTGGCCACGCATATCCACACACGAGCATCATACTTGAAGGAGAAATGTACGCTGTTAAGGGCCTACATCAATATTATCGTATATCATCGCCGACACGTACATATTAACACAGCCAGTAGGCACAGAAAATGAAGAATTAGGGATACTTTTCCTATTTACTCAAAATCTACTAAATATATTTTAATTCTGATTTACGTGTTTCTATATATGATAGTTACTTATGTTTTTAAAGTTATTTCATTAGTTAATACGCGATAATAGACCGACAAATGAAAAAAATAAAAAATTTGAGAGGTTGTTTCGCCAAGATTTTCTATCGAGAAAACTTTTTTCAATCGCGTTTCTGAGTTTATGCGATCCTAGATAATGTATTGAAAAAACATATACTTCAAAAATAGAGCTCTAGCCATTCAATCTAAAGAAAAAATTAAAACTTCGTACGTAGAAAAATGCACGAAGCTATTTTGGTATCCTCTTAAAGTGCATTAGTTAATGTTATTAAATAGCAAGTTAAACGTAGAATATAAAACTTAGAATATAAAACTAAAAGCTCATAGAGAAAAAGCTCATAGTATTTTTGTGGGTTACACAAAAATACTAGAGATGAGAATCTGGAAAGCTGGTTTGATACCACATTATGATAAAATACTAACTGAATACAAAAATAAATTACAATAAATGATAGTAGTTCTTTAGTCAATATTCTGAAATACTTGTGTGAAGTTGTGTGATTCATTTATTTAATTTAGACTTACTAAAATGTTGTTTGTTTAAATAAACATCAGGATAGATTTGAGTCAAAACATACACTTTTACATCCATAAACAGTACTTAGTTTCGTTTATACTAAGTTTGTACTAAGTTTTTTTTAAGGAAATGAGTTGTGTAAGTTATTGCTAAGTATAAGCCGTCTTCTTTATCGGGTACCTAATCAGGGCCCCAAGTCTGCTAATACAATGTAGTCACAACGACAGTTGTGCCACTATGGCACCATAATGGCGCCATTGTTACAAAAAATCAAGTTTGGTGTCATAATGACGCCATAATGGTGCCATAATGGCGAAATTTAACCAAATTTGGTAGTCTACTATTAATTTTTCGTCGTAATGACCACATTATGGCACCATTATGGTGTCAGTGACTGACCATTGTAACAACATTGTATTATGATTGTAATAGCAGAATTAGCAGACTTGGCCCCCAGGGCCTCGGGATTATTAGGGGCAACTAGTCTTTACTCTCATTACAAAATGAAAACCGATAGTTTCGAGATACAATTTTTATTTCACTTAACCTTGTTAAAGAGACTTTGCTTTGACATTTTTTAACATATATTTTTCTATTATTTGGCAGGCTTTAGTGAAAATAAACATGACCATGATCGTTCATTGATATAATGTTTGAGTCAACTTTTTTATTTCAGTTGTGGGGCCTTGAAACGTTTATAAAAAAATCTTATGTTTTTACTCGGTGCCAGTAAATACAACAAAAAACTTTGAAAGTACTAACAGTCTATGTCACTTTATGTATATATAGGCACATCGAAAGTCTTTAAAAAGAAGAAAGAAAGAATTTACTGTTCATTTGACTCTCCAAAGCCTTGAAATTACTAGACTGATAGACTATGATAGATGATTAGACTATGATATAGCTATTTAAAATTTTTTAGTGCATGTTTATAAACAAAATTTTTAGTACATTTAAAATTTAATATATATCGATCTATTTAATAACTTCTTAAAAAGGTGTTAAAAAGGAATAAGTTAGTTTAAAAATGGCAATACACGTGTACAATGTTGGCACGTTATGAAATTATATACATATCACATATCATTAAAATCGGAAGCTGTCACTCACTCACTCACCATCTATAAAAACTGGTAATCTTTTTTATTTTGGCAACAGAGCAGTCACGTGTGATTCAAAATAGCGATGATGGGACTAATGTTTCATTGAGACGCCATGGTTTACGTTTTTCATAAAGACAACATAGCCAGATTATGAATAACTATGAGTATAAATACACATACGTATGTATGTGTACTATATAACACGGTATCGATACAGATACTCTATTAACAACAAGCTTTGTCTGGAATAGTTATTTGGTGACTTTATAGAGACTTTTTTTTTTCAGGTCATTAAAATTCTACTGATAAAATTTCCACCTCTAAAAGACGGTTGTTTCTGCTTAAATTATTGCTTAGCTGTATACAACAGCCTGAGGAAGAAAAGGTACTATGGTGATACCTTAATTCTTAGTCCGTCACGATAACGAAATTTTATTAACTATCTATAATCTAATATTCCTCAATTTTGATCTGAATTTAATAACATTTAGCTCTATCGTCCTCATTTTTTTCAGACATTATTGCTCAAAATTGTAACGCCTAAGTAATACTCTAGATGGAAGAATGTATCTGTTACTACTTACCAATGAATCAAACAATACTGTACTATGACTCAGTATAATATTAGGTATCATTCTATTTTCGAAACTAGGTATGCATAAATATAACATCAGTGCACAGGTGTCAAGGTGAATAAATAACATCGTCTATGAAAACGTTACAAATTAAAAATAGACGTCGGACAGCCGAAGTATTTAAGTGCTATCGAACAACTTTACGTCACTGCTACTGCGCATAATTTTGGTAATCATCGATATATTTTAAGAAACTTTACTTATTATATTTTTTTACTTTAGTTATTTTTGCATGTATGTCCCTATGTGAGCTTATAAGCTCACATAGGGACATACATGCAAAAATAACGACTTTGACTACAAAATATATTTTGAAACTACGCAACGGATTTTGGTACGATTCTTTTTAATAGCGAGACTGGTCCAAGTTTTCTTTTCTAAATTCCATGCTTACGAAGTTGCAGGCAACTACTAACTGGTAACATTTCTCTTCCACTAAGGGAGATCCATTCAATCACATAGATCGGAGGAAATGTGATAGATTTTCTTTGATTTTTATAACAATTGTATCATCAAAATGTTTTATAACAGAGCCAAATCAAATTTGAATTTAACCAAAGTCGTAGTCATTATTTCCTTTAAATTCTACTTTTCAAAAGTACTTAGCTAATAAAAACTAAGTAATCATTAATATTTTCGTTCTAATAAGCAAACAAGTATGATGGTTATGCTGCGTCTTTTAATGGACGTCAACAACGTCAGGGTACCATACAATTTCTTATTTAGAGCAATTTAGACATAAAAATAAATAAACACAAAAATATTTGATACATAAACGTTGGCAAAATAAAATCAAGATGGAAGACTGCGGAAGCTATCCATCAAAAGGAGTAATTTGGCATTGAATTAATGCTGTGACGAGCTCCTATATTGACTACTAGCTATACGACAGGAGGAAGAAACCTTGGGCTAGTCAAAAGTAAATTGCGATGTGGTGTACGACATTAATACAGTTATAAGACAGCAATAAATATACAGAGATATATCCGTTCAAGACATTAATGCTTTTAAATGCTACGTATAATATATAAATCATCAAAATTTTATTAGGAACGCGTGAAACTGTAGTCAGTTCATATACGGACTTATATTTGTGGTAACGTATTTAAGTGCTTATGTTTTTTTGCACTTATAGTTACTGCAATTTATTTAAAATGAAACGTCACACTTATTTAAAACTATAAAGATATGAGGAAATAAAGTACTACCACTTACAACTAAATATTAGTGGCGAAAATAAAGGGATATGTAATTAACAAGCAGTAGATACATGTCATTTTATGTTGACATTGCTCAGCAATTTTATCGTAGTTGTATTTTTCTATTTATAAGTAGTTCATAACAATTTCGTAGCTTACAATTTCTTGGAACGCATGAATTATATCATATTTACTCGTATATGCAGCATTATCATAATTATATGCAGCATCGCTTAGGGCCTACATCAATATTATCGTATATCATCGCCGACACGTACATATTAACACAGCCAGTAGGCACAGAAAATGAAGAATTAGGGATACTTTTCCTATTTACTCAAAATCTACTAAATATCTATAATTAGATAGATAGATAGATTACTCCTTATTGTACACCATTTTACATTACAGTAGCTTATTCTATGTTAACAATAATATAGTACAATAGGCGGTCTTATCACATGCTGCGATCTCTTCCAGACAACCTTTGGATGGACTCTAACCTACAAAGATTAGCTTTACATACTTACATAAACCTAATACATACATAAATACACATACATAAATACAAGAATTATGCTGATAATATACTTATAAGCGTATTATCCGTGTGATAACGGATTAAGAATACAAGTGTCATCATCCCATTTTGTCCCCAGGGTGATGATTACATGAACTTCATCAAATGAATTAAATGAATGATTGAATCGTCAATTTAAGTATTCGTAGACTCATGCTACGCATTCGTAGCGCGTCACGCACATGAAGTGATTTTTGGTTCATTTGTAATTAGAATTACTTAATAATTATAAGTTTTTTATGCTTTAGCTAAAATACAAAGCATACTTTAGTTGTTAGTGTGCACCCCTTTTCCTTCGCATAGTGCTGTAAAAGCCAGCTTATCAAAATTAAACTCACATAACATCCTCAAAAACTAAAAATTAACCCTGTGCCAATAAACTCATTTAGTGCGCCACAGGCCACAGTAGACCATAATCCCTCCCATTGTGGAGGTGGCCTTTACCCAAACAAAATTTAAATAAAATTCTGGTAGAGTCGTAAAAATCTTGTACATTTTACCAATATGTGAAGAAAATGCGGAATATTCACATTAAACTTCTTACACTGACTTGCATATAAATAACACTTATCAAACGGTACTTTTCCAAATCAAATCACCTACTTATATATTCAAAGTTTTCCAAACTATCTCATGTATTATTTGCACACGAGATTAATTCAATTCTATTCGCGTACACAATTCAAGATAGGTGTGATGTAACACTTTGGCTATAACGTTGTCTGTTCGCATAACAACAAATACTACATCACAACAACGTGTTTCTATTCGCCGTCATTATTCCTAATACAAACTTTATTATGTCTAAAACTAACCTTATAGATTACCTTGCTAATATTGTAAATGCAAGTAACTCAGTCTTTCTATCTATTTGTCACTCTTTTACGCCAAAACTATTGAACTAATTTAAATGAAATTAGATACACAAAGACCCTAAAGTGCTGGAGGACATAGGCTACTTTTTAATGCGAATAAAGGTAATTCCAAATTACGTGCATTCGAACTCACGGGCAATAATAATATACATTTACAGTTAAAATGTGAATACTACTTGTGTAAACGTCCTTAGTAACTTATTTTCTTTTATGGGACTGCAAGAGTCAATAAAAGAAAAATTTAAGCCGGAAACATCTTTTGTGAGGGATGGAAATCTTGAATCAAAGACCAGACAGTCCAACAAAAGCGGTCTTGCAGACCAAATAAAGTTGGTAAGGAGCCCTATACCCAGAGTCGTATTTTGAAAATTAGCGTCCCGGGCCATTTGATTTGACACTCCGGGCCAATTTAATTAGCCGCTCTATAAATTAATAGAGATAGGGCAAAATTATAAACCTGAAGGATTTCGCCGCCCTTCTCAGGCTAGCTGCCCCGGGCCATGACCCCCATGGCCCTAGGGTACATACGCCTCTGCCTATACCTAGGGATGTTTAAAGGTGAGAAGAAGATTAAGTTTATAATAAATATTTCAAAAATAGTTTATTACATTTTATCTGTAATAACCATAGGTCGGAATCAGGTAGAGTTATTTATGTACTTGCATAAAAAGGTTGATATTAATATGGACCTTCTCGGGATTTCCAATGGACAATCCCGTGAGGCCTAACGGCCGGAACTTTAAAAACATAGGTAACTATTATGTATAGAAACACGTGGATCAGAATTAAAATATATTTAGTAGATTTTGAGTAAATAGGAAAAGTATCCCTAATTCTTCATTTTCTGTGCCTACTGGCTGTGTTAGTATGTACGTGTCGGCGATGATATACGATAATATTGATGTAGGCCCTTAATGCTATAACTAAATAATCATAATGATAGTCATTATGATTATTCGCTCTCTGTTATTTTAATCTATCGTGGACAAGACCTATAACAATGAAATAGCTAATTAATATCATATCAAAAAATAATAAACAATTAAATATTTAGAACATGTGCTATTACCTATAATTGAGTAGTACTAACGAATAATAAATAGATCGATTTGTCTATGTAAATGATTCGTGCAGCTATTATCTACGTTGTTTTGGCTACAATAGTTTAGACTCACATAATACGCATGATGGTATTTATAAACCAAATGATTGCGTCATATTGGTAATATCACGTCATAAATTTATGTAAGAATATCATACATACACTTATACGTACTTGTTCAACTTATATGATATTTCGTTGAATGTAGAGCTTTTGTTGAAACTTGTTAGAAAATTGACGACGAGCAACAGTAGTAACACTCCGTAATGTTATGATTATGACGGATTAAAAATATTCCATATCAGAAAATTATATTTTCCGATTATGTGGGAGATTGTAGTGACCTTTGTCTTTATGGAGATGTTCAGTTACTTAGTTTATAATAATATGTTATTTCTATATTGGCTGGTCATAAATTTTGACGAAAGGCAGCTGATTGGTATTTCTCTTGAAGTTTTATATTTGATAATTTAAATACTTTGGCGTAATTAATACGTTATATTCATATAACATACCTTGAAATAAGTTCTTTGAAATTATTGGCAATGCAAAATGAGGTTTTTTTATTAATTTATATTTTGTCAATTTCTCAAAAAATACAAAATTTTGATAATTTTATTAATGAAATAAAAAACTGCGTGAAATAATTAAATAATACAGAATCTAAATACAAAATGTATGAGATAGTTTAATAAATATATGAGATTACGTAAATCTGTTGATTTATTTATGAAGTTCAATAATATAAAACAAAATAGTTTTGTAATATTCATCTATATTGCTGTCGTCACATTGTCACAGAACTTTACACGAGGTTGTTACATTACGCCAGAATAATGATTGTACAGCGTGATTATGTGGACAGACATACACTTTTGTAAATGATATTCTTTGTACTTGCGGTCATAGCTCAACGGTACAAATCGTAAAAAAAGTGGTAGTGAAGTACAAAGGCTGTGTTTATGATAGTGTTATGTTTAAATATTTTCAGTTCTAACAATTAAACGAAGGCAAGATTTATTATATTTTAATCAGTATAAAGATAGATAACTTTAACATAATACATAGATAACTTTAACATAATACACTTAGTACTAAATTTAACCACAGGTTTAACTTATCCTTCTTATCCTAGCCTATTAAAGCACAATTATCGACCATGGCGATGGTATTTGTTCTGTTACTTCCGAGATTTCCGTCTCTCACTGAGGAGTTTTTTAGGTTTTACTATGTCTCAGTTGGCTCTACCCAAGAAAGAAAATAGGGTACTAACACTCGTATTCTTATTCCGACACCACACGCATAAAGTTATACTTAATCCGCTCTAAATCTTTTAATTGTACTGCTTAGATTTTGTACAATACAAGTATTTATAAAATGTTTGAGCCCAAGAGACGGTCCCTATTAATCTTGAACTATTAGAAAATAAAATATAAATACTAAGGTCAATCTATAAATATGAATCAACACAATGTTTCGTACGTTGGATTGATACAGACTGTCAATGAAGATTAATAGGTAATATACAAGGTCTAAACCTAATTCAAATGTAGCTAATATATAAGAAAGGTCGCTAGATACGGAATAAAATTTTTAAAATGGTTATTATTTTAATAATTATCGATCGCACAAAAAAGGGAAACAAAATCTACATAGCATCGGAAGTTGTTTTAAAGTTTGATCTTCAGTTGTTTATAGCAATTCTATTTTTAAATAACTTGAATAGATGCCAAAATTCGATGAAAACGTGAAGTTTCAGGGTGATACACGTGGGATGAATGACGTCATACGGTCAGACACGCATACCTAAATAAGTAGGGTTACCCACATAAACACAAACCGTATCTGGATTGCTATGACAACACCACTAAAACGTGAATAGTTCACGTTTTAATTGTGTTGTCATCATAACTACGCAACGATCACAAATTTTTCATCACGAAATATATGTTATTTGTTCATTTTATAAAGATTAATAAGAGATATTAATCTCTAAGACGAAAAATAACGGAACACGAACTTTATAGTTTTATCTTGACTACGTATATATTTTTCTTCAGAGAAAATAAACCCTCTCCTTCTGATTAGGAAGAACAGTAACTTACCTGCATTTGTAGCTGTAATCCAATACAAAACATTAGCGATATACTCTTTATAGTTTTAACTGTTACTTCTACTTGTTTATGCTGATAAAGATCTTTTTGTATAGCTGACTCGAAATCAAGGTTTAAGTAGAGAGAATATAGGTACTTTAGACCTCTGTCTCCCCACTTCTACGGTCAATACATATAATTTTTTTTTTTTGGTAATAACTCTAAGTGGCCGCATGCTGGCCACTTAGAGTTATTACCAAAAAAAAAAACCCCTTTTGAGTCAGATTGTTTGGATGATGTCATAGTTATATTATAATGCATACATAATATGATTTGCTGTTTCTAAATATAACTGTAACCATTACGCCACGCTCCATAAAACAAGAAATGTTATACAAGGTGACTCCATTGTCATTGTAGATCTACAATGAACACACAACCCTGGAAGGTTGGCGCATAAGAAAAACAAAATTTTATTTTACATAAGAACTCTGTTATCATTTGTACATTATGTCAGTAATGCCGCCTACACACGTTACGATAAACCATAACGAAAAAACTGCGCAGTTTTATCGAACGATTTTTATGGACGACCGCGGTCGTCAGTTCTCCTCACAAGCTCGTGCAAGTAGCATGTCGTCAACAGTACAGACGATAAATTATATTATTAAATAAACAAATGTCACAAGAAGTTTTTATCCGACTCGATAGATGGCGTTGTGCCGTCTCGCTACATCACGCTATTATTTCGTTTGACGCATTTACGTATAACCTTGACAAAATATTTGTTTAGTATTACATAAGTACATAAACTGCATAATGCATATACTTAATAGAAATTTTATGTACATTTCACACATTGTCCTCAGGTCCCAAGCTAAGCTTATAAATATGCCTGTGATATGGGTAGATAGTAGATAGATAGTTATTAGAATAGTTTACGGAACTGTTATTGGCGGTTACACCAGGCTGAGTGGCGCCATGTGATACGTTGTTGTAAACATTTGTGAAATATGACCAACTCTAAACAGCTGGTAGTCTGGTACTGAGTCTGACATCTGTTGTTTTTCTAGTGTAGTATTTCATACGGTACCAAGTAATATTCTTCAAGCGTTCAAATAGTAATGCATTTTTGCGGTAGATGGCATTATTTATAACGTTTTTTACAACTTTTCGTGTGGCACCGAGGGTTGCCGGGGCGCCATCTAGTTTGATTATAAAACATCAATCACAACAACATCCTTGACACTGCGCGGCTGTCTAAAACCAAAACCTAGCAAGTCACGTTTTTTTAATTCTTTTTCCTAAACCAAATATTTCCCAATTTTCTTACTGCGTCTAATTCAAAAACAACTGTATTTCTTTTTCTATCTTACATAGAATCACAGATACAAGCATGTATAAACCTAGCAACCAGCACTTCATACTTGTTGATTACAAAATGAAAAAGAATCTGTTAAAAAATTGTAACTTGCTAGGTTTGGGTTTTGGACAGCCGTGCGGCGGCGAACACACCGCCAACAGCGTCACGTCATTGCTGCGTGTTTCGCACGGAAGCAAGAAACAAACGGGCGGGAACGGTGTCGCGCACGACAACTACATCAGCAGCCAAACCCGTAGTAGTGACCTTTGTCGCTACGGTAGACAGTGCGCCCAACTCATTGGTGGCGGCGGCAAACGCAGCTGGCGCCAATGCAGCCTCCCCTAAAAGGAAGAGAAGAAGAAAATGCCGCCGCAGCGAAAATCGAGTCCGCACCCTCCCGCCAGAAGGCGCCCAAACAAGCCGCACCGCCAGTAACGGCGCCCACTGAGCAGTCCGCACCGCCCGCCGTGTGCATCGTGTGCGCGCTCGCTGCGAAACAGGCACCCGCCGCTCCAACCGTGGCGCCTGCCGCTCCTAAACCCCCTATCCATAGAATGGACGCTGAGACCGCCAAATTCGTCATCGAGTCATCCGCCGAAATAAACTAAGTTCGACCGGCACCCCCAGGTCCCTTGCAGGCCCTTGAGACGACCCAATTTCTCAGGACATAACCATCAGATCCTGACCTGGTGCCAATGGGACTACACGGGAATCAGCAGATTTGTAAAAAAAGAATCATTGTAATCGCTTTGCCCAGTTAAAAGTTATGAGGTAACAAACATAAATAAAAAAGAAAACATACAAAAGATTTGAATTCCTCCTCTTTTTTTGAAGTTGGTTAAAAATACCCAGACGCAGTACCTATATTTATTATTATAGTATTTGTGTAACAAATAAAAACAAAAATGAATTGGCTGTCCCGCGCAGGAATCGAACCCCTTGACCTTTTGAACGGCCGCAGTAGTAGAATACATGAACCACTAGATCACGAGGACCGTCGATCAAGCGGTCAGAAAATCGAAACGATTTTAAGAAATAAAAATTGTATCTTCCTTCGACGAACGATAATTCGCAGCAAATGTTCTACAAACGAACGAAAAATCGAAGATCAAGAGATCGCACAGTTTTATCGTACGATAATTTAGTGCGCGCTAAACAACGCACATTTGACGAACGATTCGATTTGCAGCGATTTGTCATACATTTTTTAAAAAAAGAATACCCAAATTGAACTGCACAGTTTTGTCGGCCGACTTTTCGTTCGATAAATCGTAAGGTGTGTAGGGGCCTTAACGCCTCGTTCTGGATTTATTTATGATGTTTGTATATCTGTATAAAGGTAATTGAGATTGTATAGAACTCGTACGACAACTTTTGCTGGACTAGTAAGAAATGCAATGGAAATAATCCAAACCTAATCTTTACTTATTATAAGACAAATACGTTATTTGTGTATCTACGGTAGACAGATAGATAGAACGCAACAGATTTTGATGCGTTTTTTTATAGAAAAAGTGGTTCAAGAGGATGTTTTTTACTTTTTGTTAATATTTGATGTATTTTTCGAGCTTAATAACTATAAACGCGGGTGAAACCGCGGGCATTAGCTAGTTATACATATAGGACAGGAAAGTCAAGTAGTCATCTATAGTAAGACGAATATGTAAGATTTGCTTTATTTAGAAGAATTTTTATTTGTGGTCAGTGAAATATTAAACTTTCATCATCATAATTTCACGCCTTTTTCCCATTGGAGTAGGCAGAGACTATAGAGCGCCATCTGCTACGATCCAAACATACTTCCTTGGCTTCATCCACACTCATACATCTGGTCATACATGCTCGACGGTTGTAAGTGCTACGCACTTGCCCCTTTTGGAGTATCCCGGCGATGACATCGGAGTATATTTTTCTCTTTTAAACTTTCTTTATTGTAATTCCAATCGCGAATGCCCGCTTATTATAATTTGTTATTGTAATGATCAATTGGGACTTGTTTTGAGAGCATGTTTTTATTTACAATACAAAACGTATGTATTACATATTTGCTATATGTCTCTAGTATGCGTACTTAGTATCAGTCTGGATGACGTTGTGCGAGTTGTTTGCCAATATTAAAATTTATTGCTTTTTTATGAATATCATTTAATCAATTACGGTAATGAAATAAATTAATGATATGGTCATAAATTATAACTGTAAAACGTTACAGAAATATTTACACTTTGTGAATAAATATTTTATTATTATTTGACGGGCCTCGTGGTGTAGTGGTTCTGGTAACGGACTGCCGATCAAGAGGTCGCGGGTTCGATTCCCGCTCGGGACAATCATTTGTGTGATTTTTCTAATTGTCATACAAATGTTTGTTCTGCGTCTGGGTGTTCCTATGTATTATAAGTATGAATTTACAAAAAAAAAATAGTATATGTATTCTATACGTATTCTGGTACCCATAACACAAGCATATAAGCTTAGCTTGGGACCAGAGGACGTTGTGTGAAATGTCCATGTATATTTATTTATTTATTTATATTTATTTATTATGAAAGTATTGCTAGTAGCAATACAGCAATAAGGATGTTGTGTAAAAAACCATTTATACACTGTATAAGTGGTTTTTAAGCGTCCTTAGGTCCCAAGCGAAGCTTATTATGTACTTGTATTACAGGCACTAGAGACCAGATAGACTACATAAACTACCATCCTTTTGTAAATACATACATATAATAGGTAGAAAACTACTAGACTCAATACAAACATTTGTATGAAAATTTTTAATATCACAAAAATGATTTTCCTGTTCAAGAATCGAACACGCGACGTTGTGAATAGCAGTCGGTTACATAAACCACTAGACTACAAGCCTCGTAAGTTACTTTTTCTATCCTAACTAGCCTGTGTAATATATGTTGTCTAATGGCAATCCACTAAGTAGCTAATATACCTAATATAAGTACGTATAATAATAAATATTCATGGACATTTCACACAACGTCCTCTGGTCCCAAGCTAAGCTTATATGCTTGTGTTATGGGTACCAGAATACGGATATATGTACTACATATTCTACTTTTCTTTTGTAAATACATACTTATAATACATAGAAACACCCAGACGCAGAACAAACAATTGTATGACAAATATAAACATCACACAAATGATTGTCCCGAGCGGGAATCGAACCCGAGACCTCGTAATGCCGATTACGAGGTCTCGGGTTACGTCCGTTACCACGAAGCCCGTCAACGTTTGTTTATGATCCTGTAAGTGGCACTTGTCTTCTGAGACCGCTAGAATATGGCGAAATTAAATACAAACGACAAAAATGTTAATGAGATTCATCATAATATTTTCTAACACTTGCGCGACTCATCTGTTTAAATAAAACTACTTTTTACGGATTCAGACGCGTATATTTGTTTTAAATTTTGGCCCGACGTTTCGGAGACTTTGCAGTCACCATGGTCACGGGTGAGACTCTCCCGTGACCATGGTGACTGCAAAGTCTCCGAAACGTCGGGCCAAAATTTAAAACAAATATACGCGTCTGAATCCGTAAAGAGATTCATCATTCTAAGCGCCGAGCTTGTTATCATCTTTACAAAAATAAAATGCAGAAAATGAATCGAGCGCGATTTGTAATATAGATCGTAAATTATGTTACAAACATCCTGTTTCCAAAGACGTCAGCAGAGATTTTTCCTAAAATTGTAAACAACATCTTTTAATAAGTGCTATAGACGCTTAAAATGTTTTGTAAACAAAATTTGATTTTTTGGCTACTCAGTGCTTCTTTCTGTATCAAATCAATGTGCTTTGGAATATAAAATAATAGTTATGGACACCAGAATACGGATAATTTATCCGTATGAATACATTTTAATTATTTGTGTGATAAATATTAATATCAAATAAATAAATTATATTGTACGTGGGAATAAAAACTGCGACCTCGTGAACAACAGCCCGCTACGTAAACCTACTGTATTATAGAGTCCATCAAATCATAGCACCTCCATATCTCCGTCGGTAGAGTATTTGAATACTGACATTGGATATGATGATACGGTGTTATTTCTGTTATTCATGACTACTGTACAAACATGTGGCAAGTGCAAATCCTGTAATTAAGCGTGGAAGCAAGATTACACTGATTACATTTAGGTGCTTTACTGCATACGTATGTATCTAGTGCAACAGCAACAGGTATTAAAAAAAACAGAATTAAAAAGCCGGCAATGGCTTTTACTAAATTGGGTATAAGTATGTAATGTAAACAAAATGGTATTATAACCATAAACAAATGTGATTCATTAGGTCGGAACTATGTCGGAACTTTGGAACGTCAAGTTGACTCACACACAAAGTGGATAGTCTCAGGTGGACGGTGTTACGTGGCTATTTCAGTACTATCACGGGCGATGCGATCTATACTTATCTGTATAATTTAGGTAGATTATGTTATGTAGTAGTTAATCGCCTAGAAGATTCTAGTTTATTTCTACTATTTGTCTTAAAAGCAAAGTTTCTCTTTATTAAGAGAGTGTGTCCCTTTAAAATATGCTCCATATTTGGACCATATTTTAAAGGGACACTCCACAATCGCATGATTGAGACGAACTCGGTTTCGAACTCGGTCGAACTTACGGAAAAAAAGCTTACATAGAGACAAATAAATGCACAAAAACCTTTCTTGGCTGTCTATTTATTGTAATTTGTTATTTAAATAAACTAATAAACACACTATGCTTTCTTTAATGCAACATTAGAGATCCATTTTTCTAATTTTCATTAATTTTACTAAAACAGATGAAATATAAATCCTATAGTTTATAAATTTACTTTAATTAGTGAAATTCTGTATAACGTATTTCAAAGTCAAGTTAAGTTATGCACTGAAGCTAAAAGTCGTAAACACAACCAATTCTTTAGAGCTTGACATAAGCCTAGAATAATGTGAATCTTTAAATATTGTTCTTAACGCTTAAAGACTATTTAATTGATTTATCATAATTTAAAAAAAATTTAAAGGTTAAAAAGCAAATAATTTTAAACTCCATAAATTCTTGATTATTATGAATTGAACTGTATGTCTGCTAGTAAAATTGCATCCGGGAATGAGCGTAGGCATGAGTAAAACCTGAGCAAAATTAAATGTTTACTGAATGCTTTGGGCGGGCGGCTGGCGGGGATCGGGCGGGCGGCCGACAAGATCGCTCGGTGACCGCCCGCGGACAGTGCGCGCCCGCCCCGGTCCGACACTCGACGTCGGCTCGTCAACGATAACACACTACTGTTATAATAACGACCATTATTTAATCGGTAAGATACTATCAGTGTTGTAACTAAATCTTTAAACATGCCGAGTGTAAGCCGCGCTGTTACAAAATCCCATGCGCCTTCTCAAATTATAGTGCGTACCTGTATAGCACCGTCTCACTCTAAAGTTGCGCAATTCACTGGTTTTCATTCGCGATTACGTTTTCCCACGACTCGGATTCGAATTCTCGCTGGTGATTACTCGTTAAGAAGATACCGAGACTGGGTAATATTCGATCAACAGCACGTAAGTTACCTAATTTTATAATATCCAGCCAGCAAACCAGATGCAAGAATGGAGAATATTATCAAACTGCCACTGATTCATCTGATGTATTCATTGGAATGAAAAATTAAAGTGAACTTTGTGACTAATTACAAGCAAATCAACAAATGGGATGTATCTACTTTATCAAAGTTTTGTTGTGTTTTATTGTGAATAAGTTATGTTTCAATCATCAGACTATTATTTGAAAGTATGGCTCAGATTAAAAGCCATCACAGTACAAAGTTTTAAATATTAGTGATGATCTTTAATTACATAACAAGACCCTAACTTATGTTAACAGTAGAACTTCGTGGTAAAGTTGCTATTTACTTTTATTATATTTACACACATTGAAAAAAGAAGAATTATAATTTACACGGACTTTGAGTGAAAATAAGTACTATTCAATAAAATTGAAGACGTTCAATGTATCTGCAGAAAATATGCTAAAGTGTAATCTTACAACATTGTGAGTGTTACATTTCGGGTGCTACGATCGGGGAACAATCCGTAGTAGATAATGCGCGCGCACCTGCCAGCGACATTGCTTGTGATCCGGGTGAATGCCGTGAATCCGATCCGGCCGCCCGCGCGCCTATTTTCGGCCACACTCATCTCGCGCCAAATTTGCAATCCCGCCAAATCGACGCGCCTCCAAGTATTTTTGTAACCGTTTCACAACCAACTAATTACTTTTTTTCAACGTATTATCAACAACCTTAAACTCAGATTTAAATAAAATAACAATTATATTGAAAATCAGTATGTGATTGATATGATGAAACGTTTGTGACATTGGCCTTTGCAGTTCTTGACCTAATTAAAGATAATAGATAAGATTTCCATGGTAAATAATAACAATTAGTTTAAAACCACAAAACATAAACATTCCCATTTCTTTGATAATATTTAAATAAATAAATCTTCTGGACCCAAGAAAACTTTCAGGATTGATGATAGCCCTAAGGTGAATAATGTAGGTAAAACGGATTTATTGAAATCCAGACTTTTGAGAGTGTGCACAACAATAAAACTTTAATTTTCTCTAAAATTAAAAAAAAAAAAGTTTACTTAAATATAAAAGAAAAAAATAAAGAGACCTATCGATATTGGATTCAGAGACTAAGTTGCTGAGCGTTAGGACTAGCAAAAAAAAACCTTCGTAAAATGAGTGTCGATAAGCACCGCTTTTTAACTGAAACTCTTGATCTAGTAATTAATTATGTTATTACGTTTATCACTTATTACAGCTGTTTAAAAAAACTGGTAACAATAGATGTGATTATTTATTAATCGATTCGAATTGTTTACAACATTTAATGGCTGTTATTATTAAGTTCATCAATACAGATAAATAGGCAAATAGCTAGGCTAGTAAATTTTTGCAAGTTATCATCATGAATGAAAAAAAGGACAGGACGAAATTGTATAGAAATACTAGCCGCCCCGGCAAACGTTGTTTTGCCATATAAATGTTATGGGTGGTTTGAAAAATAGATAGTAGCCGATTCTCAGACTTACTGAATATGCATAAAAAAATTCATAAGAATCCGTCAAGCCGTTTCGGAGGAGTATGGGAACTAATAAAATATGAACACGATTTATTATCAACATGTACCTATCTCAATGGCAATAATATTTCAAAATAAAGTTATCGAAATTTTATATAAAAAAGTACCTATGGAACATTCTCGAAATACTTACGTTAAACTCTAAGTTCATAACACTAAGATGATTTTCTGTTATGGCTTATGGGGCACAAAACTATCATTAACATTTTAAAAAGTAAAGTAAAATCTAATCTAAATATGTCTTTTTACGATATTTGTTTTCGTCAACAGTTAAAAATATAACCCATTTTTAAATAAATATCTTAACAGAGAATATTACTTAAAAGAATATACGGTAGGAGATATTCCATGTGGTATTCAAAGTGCAAACAAATTTAATGGCACATGAACCAGAACCGTACATTATGAAGTGTACCCATACATATACATATATATACATATACATTGCAAATGGTATTCAGAATAAACCTTTTACTAATTGGTATTTGCGCATTACGTTGTTTCGTAGAGAGTTTCCTCTTATCTATACAAACGTCAATCCCATATTGATGAATTGAACCTGTGTTTAACTAAATTTAAAACAATGACGCACATCAATGAGTAGACGTAATAAATTCTAAAGGTTTATGTTAGTGTGCTGGCACACTGATATATTTACAAAGAATGATTTCTTTTACTTCTAAGATAACAGATGTCTACAATTAAAATAAATGTTTGTCTATGCATCTAAAAATTAAAATAAATAATATGAATTGACCATTTTATAAGCACTGTAAAATTACTATTATATAAAAGCAGTTTTTATGCCACACAACAACATTCTGTCAGAACGATGTCGAGGCCGAGCCATAAAACCTCATACATTTGTCTTCGCGTACTTAAGAACGGGATTTACGTAAGAAATTGTAGCAGGGCGTTAGCTTATCCTCTTTACAATTTACAACAAGGTCGTCACAAACTCGAAAATAGCTGAGAAATCAGCAGAGATTCGTAAAAATTACTGTTTTCAAGTTTCTGTCCGACACTAGTTAGATTGGCTAGGATCCAAGTCCACGGACTATTCGACACGGCGACCAGCCACCAAGACTGCTATTTGCGGCCTCGGTGCTAACTATAAGTACGTCACTGTTCTATTTACAAGGAACGAGAACACTATTGTACTCAATTATGTCACCTAAACATATTTTTAAAACAAATAATGTTAAAATCAAGGTCAAAATTTGAAAGAATTGTCTTACTCTAAAATGCAGATTAAAAAGAAAAAATATATATTTGTTACAGACACGAGCACGACATAAACAGCCAAAATGTTTAAAAGTCATTTAGAAATGATTGGCAGAAACGAGACGCCGTCGAAGAAAGCCAAATTTTGGCAATCCTTCGTGCGATCTCTTAAAGGTACGGCATAATGATGAGCTAATAGATAAAAGATTATTACAGCCGTTTCAGCAGTCGATAGGCTAATGATGTATGTTTTCTATAGGATCGGAAGATATCAGAGCTGAGGAGAGGTACAGGCCAACCCGCCGCAGTGTGTTCCCTGAACTCATGAGCACCTACCCCTACAGCAAATCAATCTACGACGACCCAAGCGCCGCAGCTGAGAGGATCACCGTCCCCGGATACCGTTACTTGCCTGTTCACCGTGAGGTCTACGGATACTCCCCACGCCCAATCTACGCCCACAACTACCCTCGCTCCCTTGACTCGTACAGACCAAGTTAGTAAACCAACCAACCCCTTAGTCACACAAATGCTACACTAACCGTCTTGCCAATTGACAAGAAATATTGACAATTATATTGTCGCTGCTAATAGCTTTGCTAAATAAAAATAGGACGTGTTGACAGATTACCTGTGCGATGTAGCAATCATTTATATAGGTGATCGATTGGCAAGTGTATCATTCACTGTGATGCTTTAATTTGGCATCCAGGGGATGGCCTCTGACTCCGACCAATGTATAGACCAATCAATATACCTTACGAGACAAATGATACCAACTAAACGTATTGTAAATATACACACTCACATCGTTTAATCGAAATAATACAGTATAACATATTTATTTAATAATGCTTTACTTATGCTCTTGTCACTAAATACAGTGATCAGATTCCTCAGTAAATATACACCATTTTTATAAGTCACTCCATGTTGTAGAAATACTTCACGTTTTGTTTCAGCGCATAAGGTGTAGTCAAGTCCGGGGCAGTGTTAATAAATATCAGGACTCCTAACGTTACGAATTCCAGATAAAATAAAATCAAAGTATAGTTCATTGTGAGACTTCATGTTATAAAAAACTACATCAACGATAACGCTCTAATTAAATGAAGTAATTTTTTTATTATTATTTTATATCAAGTCATTACTGTCTATATATTTTAATATGTAATAAAGTTTTATATTATAAATAAATTTTTGAAATAAATCTGGGTAAAGTAAAACCTGTCAAAAGCTCGAAGAAGTCAAATAGATGTTTCGATTTAACATTTCATGGAGTTACACACAGTCACAGACACTTACTAGTACTTTGTTCATTGGTGTGTTTATTATAGCTAGGTTTTGGAATCTTCGTAAAAACTATCGGCTAATGATGGCATCTGGTCATATTTTAATCTAGGTATTTGCAGGACACAAAACATGCGCATTAGGTATATCAGTTATCAGGAATGATGGGACAAAGAGCTAACAATTATAGTACTTAGAGCATTAGTTTATTTGTTATATCAGTCAAAACATGGTTTACCATTTCTACATTACACATATGTACATAATGTAAAATAAAAGATATTCGTTTATTGCTTCATAAATCTTTAAAAAAAACTAGGTGTCAATAGTCGTAACAGTAATATTAGTAGTCGCTAGCATTAGATGTTGCTTGTGTAAGTTACAATATATCTAAGTACTAATAATTCGCATGTTTCATAAAATAGAAATCACCTCTTACATAACATTACTTCACACTTATAATTCCTTGAATGTTACGTCGGCATCTTGGTGTAAATACATCTTCCAGCATTTGTCGGGTTATATACATATTTTTTAAACCTTGATTAATTGAAATTATTGTTAACACAATGACAGTTATTTAGTCAAGCCCTTCTGAAAAGATCAAGAGGTGAGTTCTATAATTACGTACTGTCATGTCCTTTTATTAATTCTGAAACCCTGTGTCATTGTCATTAGAAAAACGCTTTGCTCTGCAATTACTAACGCATTAATAATTTCTTTTTCAATCATGGTTGTATTTATATTATTTTCATATTTTTTATTGTACTCTTGTTAATACCATACAAGAATGGTTACGGTTACTATTCTATCCGGACAGTCATTTGGAATTATTTTGAAAAACTGGGCAGATTCGTAATTCCTAATTTATTTAGATACTGTAGAGTCCTTATTAAATAATTTTGTAAATATGTTTAATTAACTTTATTTGTGCCTCTTTACAAATATCAGATATTGACAGTTATCGACCGATCTAAATATCTGTATTGATTATGTCTAATTATGAAATAAAGTTGGATCGGTACTGGCAATTTAGGAAAGTTACGCATCTTATCAGTTTTGGATGTCTACTATGTTATATTGGTGTTATATCTGCACATTTTTTACTTCGCGTATTACTGTCCAAGTTTCTACAACTTGAATATAATTGCCTATCTGTTATTATTTTTGTTCGAATACTGAAATGATTCCATGAGCGAATCCACATGTTATAATTCTAATACACATATTTTTGAATTGAAGTTTAATTTGAGTAATTAAAATCATCAATTATGTGGGAATTTATGTGGGATTTTAGACGGGCTTCGTGGTGGAGTAGTTTATGTAATGGACTGCCGATCGCGAGGTCTCTGGTTCGATTCCCGGTCAGGACAATCATTTGTGTGATATCCATAAATGTCATACAAATATTTGTACTGCGTCTGGGTGTTTACTATGTATTATAAGTATGTATTTACAAAAGAAAAGTAGTTTATGTATTATATCCGTATTCTGGTACCCATAACACAAGCATATAAGCTTAGCTTGGGACCAGAGGACGTTATGTGAAATGTCCATGAATATTTATTTATGTATTTATTTATTTAGAAATCTGTCCTACATAGGCTTGGTAGCAGAAATTAATGACGACAGTTCTAATGATTTTAATTTTATCAAATGTTATTTATGTGTGTAATATTGTAATCTGTTCGTACTTTTAATAAATGCTGAATTGTTTCCTAACAGTATATCATGTACCAAGGCGCTTACGACGAAGCGTTGATCCCTTCGACGCCCACAAGGCGTGGCAAGATCATCTCGACAGGCTGGCTGCCATCGACAGACTGTACCCCTCTCGTTACGGTCTCTATCTGAAGGACCGGGCATACCCCATCACCGACCTTAGCGCTCCTATCTCTACACCCCTATTGGCGCCAAAGAGTCTTAAAGGCATCGAATATGAGCCTGACACCAAGCCGCACTGGGGAACAGGTAAATTATTCTAACAACATCTATGCACGAAAAGATTAGAATAAGTTAGTATAAGATCTGCCGCCGTTCATCTGTACATATTTTACTTCTACACTTTAATTGTAGTCGTCTTTCGTTTCTGAGATAGACTGAATGTTATTGTAAATAAAGTACAGGCGAATCCCGGCACTTGAAATTGATCCACGATGTAAAACTTAGTACGGAATACCAATTATGTTATTATATTATTTATTAAATGATACTAGTTGTAATGGGAATATTCCTAACGAAGTGTCTCGTGGTTTAATGTATTACAAACAACTATTGGGACGCTGTCAACTGTAAGACTCAATTCTAATTGAATCTAACGTGTGACAAGATACTGTCCGGAAATAAAACAAAAATTTTATACGATTAATATTTTATTCATCTTCTCAAAACATTGCCTAAATCTTACACAATAGATAACTACTGCAACAAATTGAAAAACAAAATGTACAATAAAAATTCAAAATTATATGTAAAAAATTCGATTTGATTATTGGCATTTGTTTTTTATATCACAATTGTAATTAATTGTCGTTATATTTCTTACTTAGAGATAATGATATTCCTCCCATATCTTGTTAAATAGTACAAAGTTAATGACTAACACTTTACGATATATTTTGTATTAAAACATAAAAGACCAAATCGTGTTTTGATTTAGTAGATTAGTACCTCTCCATTATGTAATTAAATATTTAATTATAATGATGTTATACCAACAGAAGGTTGGACTCAAAATTTAGTCGTGTCAGACGCATGATACGTACCTACGAGTATTTGTATGGCACTATTACATGTTTATTAAAAATATTGAGATCCTTATTTCCAAAACTATAATGATTACCTCCCTTCTAACAAATTGAATTTATATAAATTCGAGAACAGGTAACTAAACTTTCGTTTTTCACTTAGGACTCTACCTTTAATACAAATCACATTCTGTTGTTTAAAATTTTTGAATTAATTGAAATTCATCATTTAGTCATAGCAAAATATAGCCTAGGATAAATAAGCTCAGATCCTCAATACGCATGTCATGTTCTACTTGATTTGAACATTTAGCTACCTAAATAGAAATATCAAACAAAAAAAGCCAGAAAAAAGAGAGAGCATACCATCTTTATCAACATAATTATTTATGCCGGAATTTTGTTCTATATAAGTGTGCTTAGAACTCCACACATATACTTAGGATATTTATTATAGTAGTTTATGAATACATAGCGCAGATATTGAATTATTATTAGTATGATGTTATATCCTCTAATGTATTTTGATTACATACCTTAAGAAGCAATAGTTTTATATCACGTCAAGTTACGTACGTACGTATCACGTACTTATAAAATAGGTATTCATGAATTACTAATTCTCTTTTATGATACAAATATGTTTGCATGAGCTGCTTTGTAAATATGGTCAAAGCAACGGCCCGGAATGTATAATTACGTTCATGCTGGACATATACAAGAACACTACACACTACCAACGCTATATATTGAACAATGTATTTTTTTCTGAATGAAACTCGGTCAAAATGATAGGTACGGATTTAATTACAAATTCCCGATATGTATACCTGAAAATCATATTGATAATAAGACTTGCCATGAAGGAGCGTGGCCGGCGAAGATATCGGACGTGTTCAAAAAGGACCCATTTTTCGCTGAAGCCGAAAAATGGGCAGATTTTGATCGCTCGCTCCGAGGGAAGTCCCCAACTCCAGTGAAGCCGAGGATAAGCCCACCGCGCGACTGCGAGGTCGCGTACGATGCCGACGGTAAGGGCAACAGACCTCATCCTGAACACTCTGTATCTTCGTCATGATCTATTCTTCTGTTTGGATTATATTTCTACTTTGTTTATGGAAATTTTATTACGTCCGGTGCCCCCGTACAGCACGTATTTTTCAGAGCTGTGTGTAACTCAGTAGTTATTTGTAGTTAAAGTAACCTATAAACAAATTTAATGTTGCGTTATTGTGTGAATAAGAACTTGCGACATATTTATTCACAACACTTTCCTATTGTATTTAGTATAATTAACATTTTATAAGAGAAGTCCTGTCCAGTGAGCGTATGTGTTCTCTACAATATTAATACGAGCTTTAGCTTCCAACGCATGTCTTAAGCAGTGAATGAAACCAGTTGCCGATAAAAATACTAAGTAAATGTAACATAACAGCGTTGCAAAAGATATTTATTTAAGGGTCCTTATGAGTGTAAAAGTTAGTGTGTCGTAGCCCAAATAGCTTCCTATGTTCGATGGTGCCTACGATGCTACGCTCGCATCTACGAAACTTTCCTACAATCGTGAAAATATTAGTACACTTAAATAAGCCGGTTATTATAGTTTTGTTACCTAAGTATAAACTTACGTAACAAAATTATAATAACCGGCTTATTTAAGTGTACTAATATTTTCACGATTGTAGGAAAGTTTAAAAGTTTGTATTATTATAAAGACTGTAAAATAAACTAATTTATCTTAATAAAAGGACTTTGTCCAAGGACTCTTAAATAACAACTAACACATTACCCAGGAATTATTTTGTAAGGTTGTGAGCTTTGCTTTTCTAAAAATGTCGGGGTGTGCGATGACGAAGTACAGTTGGAGTTTAAGTCTGTTGTCCAACCAATAAACTTTATAGTTATGGCATATAGGTGCACCGCTCTACAAGGCCGGCGGACTGCCAAGAAGGCCATGGGCTGACATTTTCAACCCAAGCCCTTCTCTACCAATTTCGGCGATCACTCGGGACCCCTTCTGGTACGACTGGCCGGAGCTGAAACCTCTCGCCAGATGGGACCGCAGCCCTTCCTACATCCGTGACTCGTACCTGTCGCCAGTCAAACGCACCTTCCTTTGGGACAAGCACCCAATCAGGCCGTTAGGTTAGTGGATTGCTGTAAATACGCAAACACATTCTACGGCTTTCTCAATATCTGAGCTGTACAAAGTGGCCTTCGAGCATCATCAGTGAATCATCGACTGGATTACCATCGTCATTTCTAACTTTAACAATTTAAGAATAAAATGAATTTGTTTTATTTGTAACAGAAGAATTTATTTTCCAACGAATATATCTTTCTATAGTGGTCATTGATTACATAAGTTTTCTATAATTTAAAGAAAATTTTAAATAATAGTTTATAGCAAAAGTATATAATAATATCTGTTATTAAGTTAACTGTAATATCTCTTACGACAGATTTAATGGTGGCCGACCAGTTCACAGTGGATGATCTAAGCAAGACTTTACCGTTTATGCGTAGTCTATAAAATAATCTTCAACAGGTATCTGTTCGTTACATGTGTTCAAAGAATGTAGATTGTACCCCTTTTGTATTTCAGATGTTTATGTTTTATTCCTTTCATTTACGGTAGAACAAAGTCTCATAAGTATTTTTGATATCCTAGTTAAGACCGCCATTGAGTCATCAATAAACATTAGTTCACTAAATACACACACTCTTTAATCCACAAAAGATTATGTATCATTTCGAATATCATCTGAACATTTCCTCCAATTTCATCGCATCATAAAAAAATAATAAAAATCATACTCATCACTAAATTTTCTAAGCACGCTAAAAGACACAAGGCACCTAGTGTGATTTACCATACCATACCTGCCTATCAATATTAAAGCGTTCTATTATTAAATATAAAATTTATATAAATAAGGGGAAGGGGTATATGATGGGGTAGCTAAGGGAAATCGTAAAAATACAGCATAATCAGTATGTTTATTACTCTCATTAATTTATGGTACGTTACCTCAACTATATAACTATGATTTGGTACAGTTTTTGGAGTATCAACTTACTACATTTTTTA
The DNA here is from genome assembly GCA_916999025.1 of Orgyia antiqua. Taxonomy (NCBI): domain Eukaryota; kingdom Metazoa; phylum Arthropoda; class Insecta; order Lepidoptera; family Erebidae; genus Orgyia; species Orgyia antiqua. The sequence continues at coordinate 8,197,795 of OU779869.1, forward strand.
ATAATTCGTAATTAATAAATACATTATGAAAAACCATCTTGCCCCATACAAAGGAGTATGATGGGGTAATGAAATTGGGGCACGATGGGAAGGCTAGTCGTTCTCACAAAACAAACAAATGTGTATTTTCTTGTGATTTTTACCGTCCAGTCCGTCTACGCCAGCCCAACCGTTGTGAGAGCAACGCTCACAGAGCTGTAGTTCGATTGTTGTTAGTCCAAACAGACTCTCTTTCATATATTTTAGATATGCTTCTATTCCACCTTCTTCTTTAGGTGTATATACAGTTTTTTTTTTTGGAGCAAAAAGGTAAACTAACAGTAACTTAACCCCCTTCCTTCATTTTCTTAACATATCGTTTTAAAGTAATCTGACGCACTGCAAAAGCAATTTTCTTGGCTTTGCTCAAAACTTTATCTACCGCCATTGTTATAGAACCTAATGACCATTCTCCTCTTTTAGTTTTTTCTTGTAAGTAAATACCATGATTTTAACAAAAAAAAAGTCATACAGAAATACATATATTACAAAAATTTAATGAATCCAGACTCATAATAGACTCATCTTGCCTCAATACCCCATCATACCCCACCCCCAATACCCCATCATGCCTTATGAGGTCATTCTGGGCAAAAAAATCATAACAAATAAAATGTTTAACGGATTACTTCAAACAACATACCATATCAAAATAAACAACACTAGTTACCAAATATCCAAAATACATAAATAGGGTAATCATCAATACCATAAAATAATGACGTCTAACCTTACAAAAAATTTAAGGACGAGACGTTAAAATACTTTCGTATGTAAACAAAAGACGCTTGCAGTCAGGCTCACAGTTTCTCTCGCACTATCCGTTGGTTGAAAGAGGCTTTCTATTGGCCTATTGTTTTATATTCACAAACGTCTACTTTCTTCTAAATAGGGGGTACCCCGTCTTACCTTGCTACCCCGTCATGCCCCCCTCCCCTATATATAAAATACATTAAATTGTACCTACAATTTATATAGTCTAGGAAAAAAATGTTTGCTTGAATCATTGTCTTATTTAACTCCTTAGTTTTAAAAAAGCTCCGAGTAATTTAATAAAACAAAATTCTTGTGTAGGATATATATAATAATATATACATTATGACTTGTTATCTTGATAAGCGACAGAATAATGACATACTTTTAGCTTTCAATTCGTAAGTATATTAATTCAATGGGTGTATGAAAACGTAAGACTAAATGTATGTTTGGTGGAAATTTAAAAATGAACAACAGTAATTTATTATGTTCAGTAGGCACAAGGAAAGAGATACTTTTAAATTATTAGTCTGCTTTTTAAATCATATAGCTATGAATGCGGTGATATAAGAGTGGGTATATGATTGATTGAATAGGAAATATAATCAAAATAAGTTTGAGGTCCTTAATTGCATAATATGCTTATGTACCTATGTGATAACAGTCCATTTACATTCTGGTGACTGAATAGGAGAACTTGTAACAAAGTATTACCTACACTGTCGTCACCACTGAACATTGAAATGAGGTATGAAAATAAAGAACCAGTCTTTAGTATATCTACGTGAGAACCGACAAAATCTCTCGAAAATTATAACACGACGATAAGTGTTCCGCTATGAAAAAGAATCAACTCTCAGAAAATCTTACTTCAACTTCTTTTAGTTTATGGCTTTTGTATATACAATTTCGCCAACGTTGCGTAACAGGATAGGACACCAAATGATGGAGATTTACAAAAAAAAAACACAGGAGGCCGGTAAAATCATAAATTAATTATAACAACATTCAACTGCAGAAAATCTTACTAAATCATGCAATGATAAGTCGTTGCACAGACTACGAAATGAAAATATGTATATTTGGCAGATATGCAAATCACCCGAAGAAAAAGTATCTTGTTATACCTGCTAGTGTCTACCTTTTGATGTCTTATTTGAACTTATCTATTTGTATAAATAAAACTACTTTTTACGGATTTAGACGCGTATATTTGTTTTAAATTTTGGCCCGAAGTTTCGGAGACTTTGCAGTCACCATGGTCACGGGTGAGAAAACAAATATACGCGTCTAAATCCGTAAAAAGTAGTTTTATTTAAACAGATGAGTCGCGCAAGTGTTAGAAAATATTATTATCTATTTGTAGTTATAATTAATAAGTTAGAACAAAAATGCATTAGTTGAGTTATGAAAAAGTTCAGAAACCCTGTACATAAGTTATCTAATTTGATAGAAACGTTTTCCGTGATTATATCTAACTTATTTTTTTCAGCCGCTGCATTCTAAGGGAGGTAACATCGAAGCCAGAGTATTATAAGATATGCAAATTATAAGTAATTTAATTTATATTTTATAAATGTCTGTTGTTCATTGACTATGTTAAACTATTATTTATACACATATTTAAAAAGCTAAGTACATTACAAATAAATATTTTGATCAGTGATCACGTAAGATCTCAAAGACTGCAATAACATAGTCACTGCCACCAATATAAACTTGAATTTTTGTTTTTATTACCTTAATGGTTTTTATTTATTCCATAAAATTAAAAAAATCAATAAAATCTTAAAAAGCAGCCAGCATTTTTATTTTTGTCTAGGCTATCCTTCTCTCTACTATTTTATGTTTGTAACGCTCAGCCTGAGAGGAGCGGCGAAAGCCTTAAAGTTTAAAATGTTGCTCTGATGCCGATTCTAGGCGCACAACTAAACTTAACTAAAAAATGAAAATTGATGATCTTAATAACACAAATTGCCAATGTCTTTGAACTTTCTTATTATAAAAACTGTGTATTATAGACTAACGATTTTAATTGATGTTAATGTGCACAACGGAATAGTAAACTTAATCAAAATACGCCGTAGTTGTTTTTATTTTTTAGTTAAGTTTAGTTTTGCACGTAGAATTGGTACCTCTATCACTATCAATTTATAGGGCGGCTAATTAAATTGGCCTGGGGGTCAAATCAAATGGCCCGGGGCGATAATTTTCAAAATACTCCTCTGGTAACACGGGCGTTTTAGTCAAGGATATTTTTTGTCTATCTTGATATCTCTACTTCGGGGGGCATTTAGTCTATATTGCCTCGTTAATCAGGCGTTGGCTTAGGGTTTAGTTTCCAGTTTATCGTCCTATATATAACCTATGCAGCTAACATCCTCTGTGAGAACAGAGGATGTTAGCTGCATAGGTTATCCCATAGGTGGCTAATATAGCCCCACACAGTGAAAATAGAATAGTGACACTTGTAGTCTTAAATGCTCACCGAAGACTACAAACGCCACTACCCCATTTCCTAAAAATAGTAAAGAAAATTATTAAAAGAAAAACTTGTTTAAAATTACTAAAGTAATTTATTAATTTTGCAATTGACTTGCTATGCTTTTACTTAATAAATAAAATTGTGGTGGAAAAAGTGTGTCCCGCTTGCGGTGATCACTTTTTCCACCACAATTTGATTTATTATTGTTTAAAATTAATTATCACATTTTATTTCATTATCAATATTAAAATTGTTTTAGTTTTTTGATTCATAATATCTCCACTGTTTTATAAAATCAAGAGCTTTCTTTCTCTGAACGTCAGGATTATCTATACGCGGGTTCTTCCATACACTATGATCTAAATCTAGAATACCAGCAACGATTTCCTGAAAAAAAAAAGACATCTAAATTAAAATAAAATTTCATAACAATTGGTCCAGCCGTTTCGGAGAAGAATAGCAAGTCAGTAAAGTCGAAGGAAAGTTATTAAATAGCTATTTAATCTAATGATATTTATGCCTGTATAATATTATTACCTGTGCAAAATTTTTAGGGAAGAGCTGTTGATCTTCTATCACATGAGCGTATCCTGGATCCATGCCAAAATCCACCCAAAAGTATGGCAACCCTTTTGGTATACCTTTCCTTATATTTTTTCCTTTTAAATCGACAACTTTTTTATTCATTGACCACTCCCCTTCACATTCTAAAAGGGCTTTTTTAAAATATATGGCGGCCACGTCTCCAACGTCTCGTGGTAATGGAACACAGTTGATTACCATATGAGGGTGTTTCTGTAAACTTGTGGCAGTCTCAAAGAATACAACATCTTTATCTTGTGTGTTAAAAAAGTTGGTAAGTTTTTTCCTGTAATTCTGAAAAATAAAAATACTTTTATAAATAAAATGTATTCAACGAGTTCATTAAAATATGCGCAATCGTATACAAGTTATTTATCGTACATGTATGAACAAATCACTCGTACATCTACACAAGTATCAATCAAGCCAAGTGTGTTTGGATCGTCACAGATGGCGCTCTATAGTCTCTGTCTACTCCCATCAAAACAGGCGTGACAGTAGGTATAAATGTTTGAGTAATATAAATAAATTAAATACATATAGTAAGTACATAACAGTATACCAAAATTGATAAACAAAAAAGTAAGAAAATATCTCAGAACATTTTAACATATACAAAACTTTGCATGTATAATATGTTTGTTTGTTAGAACATGCTAATCTCAGGAAATAATAGTTCTAAATGAAAAATTCTTTTTGTGTTTGATAGTCCATTTATTGACGAAGGCTGTAGGTTATTTAACATCACGCTTCAAACAATAGGAGGGAAGTATTAGTGAAAAATGTTGCAATAACGGGATTTATTTTCTAAATTCCACGCGTTCGATGTCGCGGGCAACTGCTAGTATAAAAATATAATCTTACCATTATCTCTTCCCATACATCTTCATCTATTGACGTAGCACACGTAAAATGTTGTATTGTGGTTAAAATGCAATGATCTTCAACTAGTGACTTTCTTGATGGCACTGACAAATAAACCTTAGTACCAAGACTAACCATAAGATGTTTTAACATATTCTTAGAATCTACACAATATTCACATCCTTCTAGAGTTTTCTCCATTTTAACATGTTGATTTATAGCTCTTTGTTTCTCATTTTCATTGTCCTTTGCAACATTTCTGTTCTTCGATATTTCTTCCATAAATATATCTTCTAAATCATCTTTTGGGTTTTTATGTTTTGTTGCAATTTTAGCAAACTCAGCCTCATTGTCATAATTGCTGCCATATTTTTCTTCTTGGAACTATATATGAAACAGTAGCACTTACAATTTATTGTAATATTAAAAACATCAGTAACACAATAGAGAGAATTAACTCTTTTAAGTGCAGAATTAAATTCTACTTTCAATTAAATAATTTTAAATTTTTAACAAGTTACAAGGAAATTGCTTTTGTAAAAAAATTCTATAGTTAGTCCTACCACTTGAGCTATTGTGCGAGTTGTAATAAAAAATAAAGAAAATAGATTGTTCGTTAACTGATATTAACATTAAGATTATTCTACATTTTTATTTTGAATATATAGAATTTTAATTTTTAGTAAATTAAATGTGGGAGATGCTGTGGGATTTACAACTAATTATTGTGATATGTAGGCAGTAAGTGCAACAAAAGTATTGCAAAAAATGTGGGTATATGGACATCCACTATTTCTGATTTGTAAAAATAATAATAAACAGATTTGAATAAAACTTACCATTTGTTTTAAGTCATATTTATCATCATTACCAAAATATTTAGCTCTTTCACCAGATACATGTGTTTCTGCTTTTCTTTTACCACCTTTACTTCTTGGATCTCCTTTCTCAGCATTTACCAAAGGTCTACAATTGCCAGAACTGCTGGTTGATATTAACATTACTCTATCATTATCATCCTTGCCTGCATTAGGGTTTTGTTTTCTATATTCTCTGGCTTCTTCTAACTTTTCCTTTAGCTCAGTAACAAGTTTTGTATCACCTAGTATTTCCGCTTTCACAATCTTTGCTGCAAGTTTATTCATTTTTTCATCGCTTAAATATTTACTTGATTGCTGCTCAGGCAGTTCTGTTTCTTCTTGGACCTGTTGGAGAATTTAGTTTTAAATATTTGCAAAAAAACATAGTGTAATAAACATGTGTGGGCTACAAAAATAATGTTATGATATTATAAAAAGTGTTTCATTTACATTACTTAGTTATTTCTAGTTAGTTAAATAACTACAAGAGATAATATGCTGTTCTATTTATTATATCAATCTAATCCATTATTTAAGCATAGACTGGGTATGTTGCAAACAAATATTTCCAGAAATATTATGTGTCTTTAAAAGGTGTAGCTATATTTGCTGTGATACAAGGCATAGAGAGAAATGAGTATTTTTTAAACATTCAGAATAAAAAATAGATCTAACAACCTTTTGTTTCGAAGAATATGTAGAAACATCCACACCTAACAACTCTGTGGTCTCATTCCTGCTGTCATTACTACTTTCAGTTTGTTTTCTCCAACTACCTAATGTCTTATGTCTATTATGATCACTTTTCTCATTATATTCATTGTATTTTCTATTTGAACTAGTATGTGAATAGCTGTCAGAAGTTGTTCCTGAAGTCCTTGATCTAGAGTAATAATCATCTTTGTCATCTGTGGGTCTTAAAAATGATTTTGATTTGCTACTGGAATAAGTACTTATTGCTTTACTCTTAGAATAATAATCATATTCATTATCCCTAGGTTTAATAAAAGGCTTAGATTTTCTAAAACTTTCAGGTGTTTGTGGCACCCCTGAACCACCATCTTTCCAATATGGATTTAATTCTCTACTGCTTGTTGCTGGATTATATGAGTCAATCTGCAGTTTATTTTTTTCTTCTCTTTTAGGTCTGATATCATCTTTTGTGTATGTTTTTATCATACCAGTCATTGACATCCAATCATCTCTTTCACGGTTAGGATTCTGTTTCTCTTTTTCAACCCACTCATCACTATCAGAACTTCTCGAACTAGACCTCTGAAATTTAAAAACTGCGTTGTTAACTTTTGTACAGCTATCGAATAAATGTTTCATCAATGTAACGTAACTATAACATTTTCTATTATTTGCATTAGGATAACATCGTCAGGTAATTAAATGACTTGGTAAACAAAATGCAACTGCATAGAGAATGAAGTATGTTACTTACTTTGTGTAAAGACTTCTTACTTGATTTAGATAGGGATTTGTATTTATCTTTTCCAGACATAGTGTTTTGCGATTTCCTTTACAACTATCAAACTAAAAAAAAGAAATCCTTGGTGACAATAAAACAACCAACTTTATCAATCACACAATGACACAACTGCAAGCAAAACAAAAGAACAAAGCTAAATGTAGAGGGCGCCATCGTAGCTTCTGTCTGACCGCCTTCTTGATTTGTCTGTGGCAAGGAGGATCTAGTCTGTAGTCTACTTACTTATTAATCTGTGTCAAAAACGTTATATTTAAAATGTAGAGTACATTTGGCTATTAAAATATATATTTTACGATTCATTTGTAGACGCAAACGAAAAGAAAGGTTAATTTACTATCAAAAAAACGGTGTTTTGTTTGATAAATGATAAAATATTCAATACCTAATAAAGGCTGGAAGTTATTTTGAAATATTGTTTATCTTTCTATGTTTTGTGTTCGATTCTAGTTTGATTTTTTTGTGTTGCGCCCACAGTTATACGTTGTGCCACAATAAATTTATGTGATCAGTTATTCGTATAATAATTCTGTTTTACTATATTTATTATTAATATTCGTTGATGTAGAGAATTTACTATTGCTTGTTTGCTTTTTTATCATGAGTGAACAGCTCGCAAATCAATGCGATGTGGAAATGAGCGATTCGGAAATAGAATGCGATAATTTAATCATTCTCAGAGAATTCAATAACATCACAAATCTTGTTAGGTAAGTGTTCTTAAATTATCTACGGGGGTTTGATTGTAACCCATTCGAGGATTAAAATAATAAAGGTAAACTATCTATACCTAGAGATTCTTTCTGTAAACGACTTTTGTTTTAGGAATGAAGATTTCCTCCAAATTGTACCCAAAGCTAAACTGAAACGAGTGAAATGGGTATTGATGTTTGATTGTCTAAAACAAAGTATCTTGAATGAGATGGTTCAAGAAATGAGCTCTATGTGGCAATTTGAAAATATGGTTTCAAAAATTGAAGTAATAGAAAAGCAGAAAGAAAAGTTTGAAGATAAAATAGAACCTAATGCTGTTTTATGGTAGGTATGCTTTAAAGTATTTAGTTATTGGATTCTTTAATTTATATTGTTAGCCTATTCTTATATTGAAAACAATATAATGCTTTACTGGACAATATTGAAATAATATATAGATAATATAATATAGAAAATGGTGGTGACCATGAAATACCAGTTTTCGATTTTATACAGTAAATTCAATTAATATTCAAATTTATCTCAGCATAAAGTAGTTTTAATGTGATCTGTTTTATTATAGGCGACCACAACTAAATGATGTTAAGGCACAACTAAGAACTAAATATGTTGCTTTATTGAAAAAGGAAATATTATTTAAAAATTTGTTGGCACAAGAGTATGAAGCCAAAGTGAATAGACTACAAAAGACCTTATCAGCCAAGAGGGGTTATTTAACAGCACTACGATTGGATATCCAGATGTGCCTAAATAAAAATGAAGAATTACTTTCGAAGCTGAATGAAAAGCTACAAAATCACAGCAAATTAATAAAACCGTTTGTATCAGAGAACACTAATGTAGAGATATGCTGGAAAGAGAAAGACATGGAGATCAATGAAATAAATGAAGATATATTTGAATAAAATTTATATTTCAGAAAATTGTACACACCTGAGAAAAAGTAAAACAATTATTCTTTATACTAAATATGAAACGCAATTTCTTTAATAATTTTAATGTGTAGAAGAAAATATAGAATATATTTTAGTGTTCTGAGAGAATTAACATAGATTCTAAACTTGCTGCTATCTGTTATAGCTAATAATTATAATAAGTAGTTTTCAAAATGAGCACTAACACAATTTTATGTATCAATAATAATATTGAAAGCATCAAGTGATTTAGCAATACGAGATAGAATTAATTCACATTTATTAGAAGATTAAACAGTGTTAGTGAAAAAGATACATTCTAAATGCATAACTAAATGAAATAAAAATAAACTCCTTAGTTTAAATAGCAATATTTATTATTGAAAATCATTTGACATACACAGCTAAAAAATAAAATTGTACATTGCAAAAACTGCTTATAATTTTATAATATAATATAATAGTATTAATAATACAGCAATTGCACTATTGTTGTAAGGACTACAATGCATCTAACACATTTTATAAATGATATCAATTCATTGGGAGACTTAACAATAAAGCCTCTCTAGGGAGATCATGTTGGACTTCTTCAATTTCAACACCTACTTAATCTGTAACCATAATACTGAGTGCAACATAATATTAATTTCACTGGGTACTTTACTCCCTAAACATTGATGGCAATGGAGTCCTAGAACAGAAAAAAAACACTTAATGCTATGACAAGGAAGAATAATATCATGTCTCCTTAGGCCAGCTCCAAATCAGTAAAGTAAATAAAAATAATTCACTAAAATAATTAAACAATAACTTCAAAGTGGACAATCATTCTTTTATAATTTTGCCTAATTCAGTTAAACTATAAATTTTAAATTAACCAATTAACGTCACTTACTCAAGACCTATATATAATTTACATTTATAGGCACATTAGTTACAGAATAAACCAAGCAAATGTGCTTTCGATCCACTACAACCTAATAAATAGTTAATATGAAAAATGTAACGACGCTTTTGTGTGTCCAATGCCCGCATCTCAAAGATCGCTCACCACCTCAAAACTTTAATAAAACAATAACATCAATATGTATCTATAACACAACAGGGTACAAGACATTTGAAAGGCTGCCTTTATATCAGGGATCGAAGAAGCTAAGTCAGTGAGGCATTGCCGAATAGAGTAATGTCTGGGTAATACACTGTCTGTAGAACTAAATTCATAAATTAATATCACTCACATTATTCATATAAATTAAAAATAAGAAGGCACAAGCAAATCGATAAATAAATTTAAACTATACAAGACATTCTATTTCGGCTATGTCCAATGACCACACTAAATAATAATTATAATTACATGATATAATTAATTATTTGTAGCGTTCTCTCACTGTGCAGCACACTGGATACCAAACATCAGTTATTTCTTCTTAGGAGGTGATCGCTGAGGTGTGGCTGGCCTCCCACTGTTGATTCCATTATATTGATATTTTGCTTTCTTCTCAGATGGCTTTAATATCTGTATATTTAAAATGTTAGTCAATCAGAGTTTGGTGCCACGGTACTTGTTATTTTGCTTTCTTCTCAAATGACTTTAGTGTCTTTACATTTAAAATGTTACTCAATCAGGGTTTGATGCCATTGTATTGGTATTTTGCTTTCTTCTCAGATGGCTTTAATATCTGTATGTTTAAAATAATAGTATTTTAATTTCTACTACATATTCTACAAAGATACCTTGTTTGAAATACCTTAATTAGCAATCCAGATATTTGATCATCAAGATCCCACTATGTAAAGTAATCTGTTGAAACTAATTTTGGAGGATAAACATGTAGAATTATCATTTAAGGACTTCACACACATTCCAGGTTGTAGTGCATAGTGCGTTTATTAAGTGATAAAAAAGGGATTAAGTAAAACAAGAATAGTAAGGGTTTGGAAAGGAAATAAAAAAGGAAAAAATAAGAGAAAGAGAAAAAATGAGAGATCAAATCAAGTTTTTTACCTGAAAAGAACACATAAGTGTCTCATCCACAGACATCATGCCACCCGCGTTGTCAAACTCGCCGCAATAGTTGGGAGCGGAAAACAAGGTCACCAGTTGTCGTTTTGCAAAGAATTCATATCCATCTTCTACTACCTACGAATTTAGAGCATATAGTATAGTAAATCAAGAAATAAAAAAAAAAAATTCGTTCGTGTTTCTATAATAGTACAAAAGATATTACCTGATGAGCTCTACAAATCAAATCCAAATCATGTCTGTTCAAGAATTTACTGACAACATCGGGCCCAAATGTGAAAGACACGCCACGATCATTTTCTCCCCAACCTTGTACATCTTTATCTGGATCTGACCATAGCAGGTCACAAAGCAAACCTGAAACAATGCAGTATATTTTTATCAATACTATATTATATCAGATAATGTGCCAGCTGAGAGGTTAAGATAAAATCGATTGAACAAATTACGATAGAAATTATATTTTTACACGTAAATTTAAACAAAATGATATTGTAGTGATATACATAGTTTTAAAATATAACGTATCATTCAAAGTCCAATCAATGCTTTTCATGTGCAAACAAAATCCAGTTAGAAAACCTTTTCCCGGCACTTAGATTTTAGTTACTTTATCTTTGGCACTTTGGCCACTTCTATAGGTACATAATAATACGGTTCCCTAATGATTGACCAAAAAATTTTTGACAAATGATCATTTGACAAACAACGTTTCACCAAATGATCATTTGGCAAACAATACACTTGACAAAAGTATCATTTTACAAAAACTTACTTAGCAAATGATACATTAGCAAACACTACACTTGACATGTGTCAAGTATGCAAATATCAATAACGTTTTTGTCATTTCACCAAATGATATGTTTCGAAAATAAGTTATTTTAAATGTATCATTATCATCATGAATCATTATAAGGCTGAAATGCCCTAAAGTCGCTTCTGGCACTTGGGGCATTTGGAGTTAAAGTTCTAACCTAACCTAACCCAATCTAATAAAAGAGATATATATATCCAAAGACGAACGGGTAAATAAGTAATAATTATTTTGCAAATAATGTAAAATATCTTTTGTTTTCATTCTATCTTTCATTCTATATTTAATAAAAAATCAATTAATACTTATAATGTTTTCTTTTAGGAAAATCCAGAGCTTTAGAGTAGCTTTGCAAAAAAATGTGGAAAATGTGGTCATTATAACAAAAATACAAAATTTTTAGACCAATAGTAGATTTATCTGATAACTCAGTTGCCAAATGTTAGTTTTGTAAAGTAATCATATATAAAATGTCAATTTAAGTGTTGATCATTTGGCAAAATGAAGCATTTGTAAAATGATCAGTAGTAAAATGATCAATAGGCGAATTCATTGTTTTGCCAAACGTTTTTTGTCAAGTGTAGTTTTGCCAAATGACTTTTGGTCAAACAATCGGACACCCAATAATACACATGCGTATTCTAAATCCTCAGGTTATTGAATGCGATACCCTAAGCAATTGAGTTTAATCATAGAATAAAGCCAAGATTCAAGTTAGAATAAACTTGATCTTGCAGAAAACTAGCGAAAAATAATAATGTCAGCGTTCTCAAAGTTAGATAAGTTAATTTAATGCACAATGTAAATTTTTAGCATCTGTTACATGTAGAACATATCCCGGCGAAAGGAGACATTTCTTTATAATAACTATAAACACCAAAAGAATGGCATTCTTTAATAGCACTCTTAAATATAAGTTGTAATAGCTGCAGCGGCGCAACTAAGTATGGTTTCTTTTCTATAAAATTGTATGGGCTATCACGCGGTACGGCGGCAGCGAAAATTCACGCAGCGTCGTGTTTGGTCTGTGTGGAAAACGCGCTGGGCACTTTAGGATAATGGAGCTTCTATGAGTTAGACTATCGATTATCATTTTGTAATGGAGTAGACTAAAGGCCCTAATAATCGCAGGGCCATGTACCTGATGGAGAAGACAGGACTGACTTCGCGACTACTTGAACCAAACGAATTGTCTACCCACATAATTAGTAAAAGTTCAAGTAATTATGTTATGTATACTTTTTATACTTTTATTATGAAACTAACAACAGACAATCACATAAAATTCTAACAGTTATAGATAATCTACAAGCAAATGATACACTGGTGATTCATCAATAGAAATATTTATATAGTAGACAATGCCTATCTTGAGCTGTTTGCAGGAATGAATCAGACATGACACACAATATAAATATTTGGTACATCCGTAGAAACAGTTACTCAATTGTATTAGCAAAAATGTTGGTTGATTGTGTGTGTGATTCCATTTCCTTACATAAGTGTAGACCAAATCAGCTAGAACTTAAGCATATAATTATTTTGATAAAAATAGAGGATACCTACTTCTATGTGTCCAGCATAATTAGGCCTACAGGTGGTTGTGTAGGAGCTGATACTATTATTAATAAAAAAGGTTTTCCTGATTAACAGTTCAAAATTATCGTGATTATGCCCAACTTGTACTATTTCAGTTCCGCCATATTGACGTCATAATAGAGGGACCATACCAGAATCAAACTCCATTCAACAGATATCGAAAAAAGTAGTGAAGTCCCGGAATTATGATGTTCACTATTTATTCCTAATATGTACAAGCCACTACCTTATTTAACTTCTAAAATTAGTAAACAAAATGTAAATCGAAACAAAGGCAGATATTTTGCAAAAAATAATGTTATTCTGCACTGAGCCTGTATTAGTAGCAGGTTACCTATTATTAACATTCTTTGCAGTAACCCTAATGTATTTAATAAAGTTATTTGCAAAGACTTCTCACCTGTATCTGGGACATCAGTTGGCCTCATTATTCGCCTGATTTGCTCCATGCCTTGTAGATCTGGAGAGAGGCCACCATGGCAGCAGAAAATTTTCTCATCAATTATAGCTGCTATTGGCAAGCAATTGAAGCAGTCTGTGAATGTCTTCCACAACTTTATGTTATAGCGGCGTTTGCACTCGTCATAGAAACCTGTGAAGTTAAATCAAAAATATTCATAAAGATATTGCACAATAATTAGAACAACATAAGAGCCTTGATAAATTTACAGAAAAATAAGGTCAAGTGTGAATTACGTTGGAGCTATAAAATATTAGTAATGCAATCTATTAGTGTTCTATCATATATATAAATAGTTTGTAGAAGCAGTAATATGTTCGGAAAGATTACCATATAAATAATAAATTAATGTAGATTACCATATATGCGATTTATGCTTGCACATTCGTGATTGCCTCTGAGAAGAAAGAAGTTTTCAGGATATTTGATTTTGTAAGCGAGCAGAAGACAAATAGTCTCAAGAGACTGCTTGCCACGATCTACATAATCTCCCAGGAACAAATAATTAGCTTCTGGTGGAAATCCTCCATATTCAAACAGACGTAATAAGTCTGTGTACTGGCCGTGTATATCACCTGAAATTGTACATTTAATAAGATAGGAAGTTAGGTAATCAAAACACAGTATATGTAATACAATTACCTAGAATAAAGCAATTAAATTGAATAAGACATCTTTTTCTAATTAGCATTTACTTTCTCCAGGGGGCCGTTCATAAAATACGTTCGCCTACAATTGGTTTGCTGAGTGTGACAAGATGTGACAAGGAGGGACGGGGGGGTCTACGGCAACGTGATGTTCGCCGTTCATTAAAAGATTTTAAATTATTTTTTCAATAAATACTTTTTTCTCAATTTTGATCATGATACAAAGTCATTTATTTAAATATAAGATATATTTAAAACTCTGTAAAACATAAGTTTAGTAAAAAAAAATTAAAAGCTTGGTTTTAAATCCTAACTTTATGCCAGAAATACTAGTTACTTTACCAGCAAAATATGTTCCCGTCAAATTTTATTATAAAACCTAAATAAATATTTCTAATTCTCAAAATTTGTGTATTATCCATTGAAATTTATTATATTCAGGGGGTCTTAGTTTTTGTGACGAAATATTTACATGGGGGTCACAGAAAGTGTGTCACAGCGTGACAATAGGGGGAGAGGGGGTGAAAAAAAGTTGATTATAACGTGACGTATTTATGAACAGCACAAAGTGAAGTTCATGACAATCATTATGTCAAAACAATTATTTAGTCTAGCAGTGTACTTACATCAAAAGTAATTTATATGTTCAATGTAACTTTGGCTTTAGCCATAAAAACAGGAGAGGTTTCCTTTAGAGATTGAAAGTTCCAAAAAATTCGAAAATAATGCCTAATTCTCAAAACATGAGAGTATTTTCTACATTAATTAAGTCTCTACCAGTATTATTACAATAACTTACCACAAATTTTGAGTGGTGCCTCCAACTCCAGTAGTATTGGCTGTTGCAAAAATATCTCTCTTGACTTTGTACAGAGCCCACGTACTTCGGACTCTGACATCTGCACTGTCTTGCCTGGCCTGCATCCTCGAACTAACACAACACAACAGCATAACAGTCTAATATTAATAACATTTTATAACAACTAAACAATTATGCAATATTATGAACACAAGCATACATTTTGTAATCAACATATATAGCATTATTACAACACAAACTAGAGCAATGACCATATATACTTATTGATGTCTAAAACCTGCAAGCAATATTAGATGCGTATGTTAATTGTATGAGTTTGTATTTTACAATTTAATGACAATTACACTATACAGTAGGTCAATTACACTATACAGTAGGTTCATCACCAACGCAGAATACATTTATCCATGGATAAGCACATGAAACATTATCTAAAGCATGCTTCAAGATAAAACGGACTCAAATCATAAAAATAATGTTCTTAAAACAATGGAGGATAAATTTATAAACAATGATAATAAAACACGGTCTTGTACACAAGAATTACTTTTAAGTAGTAAATCACATCATGCCAATCTTCAGTAAGTATTGTAATTAAAAATAAATAAAAATAGTTCAGTGTTGTCACTCAAGCTGTTGGTTAAATATTGTGTTAAAGAATTTAGGGATGAGTACAAAGAGAATAACATATAGTTTAAATACTTCACAAGAGTTACATATATCATGAAATCATAGTACAGAGGTATCTACTGACCTGCCAAAGCCAGTAGTATATTATACAAAAGGGATTAGAAAAGGGGAAAATAAAGTAAAATAAAAATCAAGATAAATAAACTGCTTATGGGATGAGTCACTAAAGAAAGAAAATAACGAAACTAGCATAATACTTTGGCAAGAATTCTGTATTTAATCATACATTCTCCTGAAAAGATGTCTTTGAATTTCCCTTTTCGTCTTGCTGTTTCCTGCTGCAGTCTGTATACTGCGATAACCCACCAAAAAGCAGCATAATAAAGTGAAATAAACATGTTTAAATGATATAAAGTGATACAGAAGCGAATAAAAGCTAACAATAGGCCCATGGAAGTGTTCCATGCTATGGAATCTGACATCATTGTTGATGTGAATATTTAGATCATTGATATATTGTAACTATTTACATTATCTATATCTAACACTAGAGCAATCGTCTGCCAGTCATCTAAAGATCTAACACCAAATGCAGAATCAGATAAGAATTGGGGATAATCGATTTATTTATGAGTTTGACGTTTCTGTACCTACTTATTCGAAGATAATTACGCAACAAGAGCACACTGAGCGAAGATCCGTTTCGATAGTATATAAATTTAGAAGTCAGAAAACTAAATTAAACATAAAAAAATACAATAAACCTATCTTTACCTTCTAAAAGTCTGTGAATTAGACTGTCAACATTGAGTTCGTCAGCCATATTTACTACACGAATAATTTACGTCAAAAAGTCAAATCTTTGGACACCAACTCAACCAAACATAGAGTACTATTGCTAATCTCGACTAAAATAGAGAGGCAACTTCTTCATCTATAGTGCTTACTTAAAAGTGACATCTGATTGGATGATTCTATAACATGAAACATGTACAATACATACTTATAATATACATTTATCCCAAACTTAATATGCAGTACCTGTAGATGATGATGAAAGTGAAAAGTTTAACTAAACAATATGTTTTTAACTTCTTGTCACTACCAACATCTACTTATCCAGTAATGTAGGACATTATGTTTATTTTATTTTATTTCTATTTTATTAATCTCATTAACGTTGCATTAACAAAATCCAATAAGAATTTTAATCATGGTTCAATCTTAGAAATACAGTAAGAAAAGATGAAATTTAACTTTATTTTTAATAGTAGGTACAGTACCTGTACTACAATATCGTAATGTCTTTGAATATCTTACGTAACTTTACACTACCTAAATTGCTAACACAAGCCAAACGTTTTATGTTTCGTGGAGTGATATTCATTATGAACCAATCCTATAAATATTGCACCAATCCTATAAATATTGTAGACCAAAAAATTGAGGTGGCACACTAGAAAAAAGGGGCCGTGCGTAAATCCCATGTTCTGACTTTACTCCTACTGCCACCAATTCAACCAGGGCCCCAAGTCTGGTAAAGCATTTGTGTCACAATGGTAGCTCAATGGCACATTATAACCTCAAAAATGCATTTGTATGCAATAACACTAAATAACTGATTGCTCAGTGGCGAATTATATCAAGTTTGATAGTCTATTGTTAATTTTTTGAGGTTATAATGTGCCATTGAGCTACCATTGTGACACAATTCATTTACCGGACTTGGGCCCCAGCTCTCGTTTTTGGTTTTCAAACCTTGTTCTATGGAGGGTAGAGGTAAGGAGAGTCATCTCATATGGTAGAAAATTGAAAAAATTGTCCAGCTGTAAGCTGTAAATAACAGTTCAAAAACCTTCCAGAATGGCGCTGGTGTAGACACAGGGTATGGTATGAATGTAGCAATTGTAAACGAATTTGAAGTACGCCGAGTTAAAAAATAGAAAATTATTGTCGACTAAAGTAGTTACTTTATTGAAAATGTCAACTACTTGCGTATTACAAAATAATTTGTAGTAAATATAACCATAGAGAGTTATTATGAGAAAACGTGTAGCTAGAGTGAGAGTAGATTCTCCTTACCTCTACCCTCCATAGTTCTGACCTTTGTACACAATTTCCATAAACAATGACAACATTTTTGTAGACAACGTATAGACAATCACTGTTTTATTTTTAAATTCTACTGCGGGCAAAATGTCGCTGCTCTTGATTGTCAAGTTATTTTCTCATCGTAATGTTCCGTTCTGGCGCATACTATGTATAAAACGCCGTGGTACGGCGTATGCGTTCTATTTAATTTTAGACAAGACTTGACGCCTTTACGCAAAACTTTCATGGCTTATTGTTGGAGATTGTTATGCCATACCTCAGCGTTTCATAAACAACATTAGCAAAACAAAGTGGAAATTCAATGAAGAAGCTGGAAAATTGGTAGTGTGTTGAGTGTAAAACATTTGTATTTCATTGAGATTGCTTTTGCATAATATTCCATCGGTAAGCAATGGAAGAAAAGATGGAAAGTGAACATAGCTATAGTGGGGAGAGTAGTAGCTCTACAGATACATCTAGCGGTAGTTCAGATGGAGATGATGAGATTATGGAGCCAGTGCGAATCCTGGGACAGTCTTTTGAATTACCCCAAGAACTCTGTGAGGACTATGGGGTCTTCAAGGAGTTCTTCTCTATGAGAACATGGGATGCATTAGAGGACAAACATAAAAAAGAACTGTCTAAATATTTGCCTAAATTTACTGAAAATGAGGAAGAAGAGAAAGAAAAAACCATCAAAATGTTATTCAATCATGAACCTTTTCATTTTACATCACCCCTTGATACCCTGTATAACAATCTGAAGCAGGGAAATTATAGGCCAGATATAGCTAAAATGAGGAAGTTTTTAATGAAAGCTAGAGCCAAACAACAGAAACATAAGGTGAATACGTATGTGATTAAGTAAATGGTCAAGTAATGTTAGAGTGATTTTAATTTATTGTTTTTTTTTGTTTTATGTTAGTGGTTATGGTATATTTGAATTCACAGATAAAGTCCTACTATGCTAAGTTACTGCCAGAGGTTCTAATATCACGGGAGCGATTATTAGTGGCTGCTAAAGTGGCTCCTCCTGGACCCACACCTCGTCTGCCATCATTACCACCAAAGCCTTCATCTAAAAATAATTTCAAGCCTTTATATCTGCGAGCAAAACAAAGATATTTTGAAGAACTATCTGCTATTAGAAGTGAAGTAGGTGGTGATGAATCTGATGATGAGAATTATCCTGAGGGTCCACCTGAACAGTTGGTGAAAAAAAGAAAACAAGTAAAGACAGGGCAGGTAAGGTGATAAATTGTTAATAAGTTTGAATACTCCAAGTATTCAAACTTATTAACAATTTATTTTAATATAATATTTTAATATAATTTATAATAATAATTTATTACTTACAAGTATTGTGCATGTATGACCAGATGTAAATGAAGCTCAATAGGCTCCGCCTACCCCATGAGAAAAAGGTGAGATAGTATGATAATGATGACTTGGATTAACAGTTTTAAAACTGTGATTATTTTCAGACTGTGGATGGAAATATATCTGGTACATTAGGTGGTTCTGATCAGTCAAGTTTGACTTCCCTACAATGTTTGAAGAATATATTGGCTGCTCACAGAACAAGGAGGCAGTATAGAGAGGTATTTATGTAGATTGAGTTAATTTATTATATCTGAAAAGTTTTTTTAAAACCTACCCAGTATGTTTTGCATGAAAGAGACAACTATATATCTATCCATACATTCTTACAAACTGCCATATTTATAATATTAGTAGGATTTAGAAGTGAGTTTGTTACTTTCAGAATCATCCAGAACTCAATACAACAGGCATAACACTAGAAGACATAAAGCAGAGATCATCATTTGTGAATGGTGCTAAAAAACCTATGTTTGGGGGTATAAAAACAGGTCAATCTATACAAAAGTTAAGGCGGGGGGCTAAGAAGGATAAACCAAGTAAACAGGAAAAAACATTTAAAAAAGGGAAAGAAGATTTTGATTGTGTTGAGAATAAACCATTATTACCAAATATTAAAATTAAATGTGAGCAAGAGGAATGTGATTCAGAGAGTTCCTCATTTGTGGATCCTGTCACCAGTCCAAGGTCTGGGAACAAGATGGAACATATTGAAATTAAGCAAGAAGTTGATGTCAAGTACAGTAATGCATCTAAGTAAGTACATAATTTTGTTTTTATCATCAATTAAAAAAGTTCCTATTAGAATATATATTTTTCATTTTCTAATTTCTAATTACAGTGCTAATCACAATGACACACACCTGGATTGCAGCATAATAAAACAAGAACCCATAGATAATCATGTCATTTCAATACAAAATTCCAAAGTAAATCAACCAGTACCTATTAAATTAGAAGATCTGGATGGAATTGGTAAGTAGAATGCTGTCATATAGTAGAGATACAAGAAAAAAAAACGTACTATAAAAGTAGCATTGTCCATAAAAGAAATGTATTAAGAGTAAGGTATCGTGTCGATACCAAATTATGCTCCATACAAAAATATGGGTTCGTACTTCCGTTTTTTCTTCGCGAAAGTTAAACCGATATTAATTGTTTCTACGCTATATTATAGATGAAGAGTATATCTATGCTTCTGTCACTTTCTTTTTAGGGTTCCGTACCCAAAGGGTAAAAACGGGACCCTATTACTGAGACTTCGCTGTCCGTCCGTCCGTCCGTCCGTCCGTCCGTCTGTCACCAGGCTGTATCTCAAGAACGGTGATAGCTAGACAGTTGAAATTTTCACAGATGATGTATTTCTATTGCCGCTATAACAACAAATATTAAAAATAAAATAAAATAAATATTTAAGGGGGGCTCCCATACAACAAACATGATTTTTTTACCGTTTTTTGCTCGATACTAATAACGTTGCCTTATGTTGCATAGATAATGGTACGGAACCCTTCGTGCGCGAGTCCGACTCGCACTTGACCAATTTTTTCAATATATAATAACTAAAAGAAATATGACCATCCGAAAATCCCGTTTTTTTCGGTTTTCTTTAGGTAAAGTTTTTTTTTTTTATATATCTTAGGGCGACAGACGAGCAAAAAGCCCACCTGATGATAAGTGGCATCCGTCGCTCATGGACTCCGCAATACCAGGGGCATAGCTAAGCCGCTGCCTACCGAGAAAAAGTAACTGTTCTTAAACCTCGTTTGAAGAGCCTCATGTCATAGCACTTAGGGAACACCGCCGCAGGTAGTTCATTCCAGACCCTGCACGTGCGTGGGAGAAATGACCGCTGGAAACGTA
Source organism: Orgyia antiqua (assembly GCA_916999025.1). Lineage (NCBI taxonomy): Eukaryota > Metazoa > Arthropoda > Insecta > Lepidoptera > Erebidae > Orgyia > Orgyia antiqua. Next base: position 8,218,837 of record OU779869.1, read on the forward strand.
CAGTACTAGATCTGTACGTATCCAGGTAATAGGGATGGACTTTGTTGCGACGGCGGGTTGTACGATGATAGAACGGTGACGTCGGTATCAGATCGAACAGTTCCTCTGAGCACTCCCATGGAACAATCGGTAAAGCACGCAAAGAGATCCAAAATCCCTCCGCCGCTCTAACGACTCCAATTCGTGCGTGATATCGGAATCATCGACGATACGAACAGCTCGTCTCTGCAGTGAGTCAAGTGGGTTGAGTTGATATTTCGGGGCGCCTGCCCAGAGATGCGATCAGTACTCCACTTGTGGTCTTTGCGTGTGGTAGTTGCAGCCACTCACAGCACAGAAAAAGAAAGTGATACAAGCATAGAATACTCTTCATCTATAATATAGCGTAAAATCAATTAAAATCGGTTTTACTTTCGCGAAGAAAAAAGGGGACTACAAAACGTCTTTTTTTCAAAGAATTTGTAGTTTGTAGGTAAAATCTGTTTCAGCTATATTCCCTATAGTCCCTTTCAGCACGGTGCTCGGGACTAGGGATAGCAATACCTAAGGCAAATACCTAAATTAGGAGTACAGTACCCTCTTAAGAGGATACCAAAATAGCTTCGTGCATTTTTCTACGTACGAAGTTTTCATTGTTTCTTTAGATTGAATGGCTAGAGCTCTAATTTTTAAGTATATGTTTTTTCAATATATGATCTAGGATCGCATAAACTCAGAAACGCGATTGAAAAAAGTTTTCTCGATAGAAAATCTTAGCGAAACAACCTCTCTAATTTTTTATTTTTTTCATTTGTCGGTCTATTATCGCGTATTAACTAATAAAATAACTTTAAAAACATAAGTAACTATTATATATAGAAACACGTAAATCAGAATTAAAATATATTTAGTAGATTTTGAGTAAATAGGAAAAGTATCCCTAATTCTTCATTTTCTGTGCCTACTGGCTGTGTTAATATGTACGTGTCGGCGATGATATTGAATAATATTGATGTAGGCCCTTAAGTCTTTGGATAAATGTTTATAAAATATCTAACAGTAAGGATATTTAAATATTATTTGTTATTAACTTATATTCTTTGATATTAATCATTTACATGATTGTTAAAAAGTAGCTTGGATAATAAAAATGCTGTGACTTTTAGTAAATTCCATTAATTAATTTCAAAAACTAAAAGCTTCTATTATTTTTGTCTTGATTTTGATAGTTTTTTCTCCAACTCAATTCATTCTTTTAAGTGATTTTGGTCAAGCTTCGAGCTTCCATGGAAACAAAATTAATATTGAAACTACACCTCATCATTTTAAAGTCCTTATGACTAATTACATTATCATAATAATAATAATAATTCTTTATTGATACAAAATATACATATCACATTTTTTGGATACCCTAGCATTCGCACTAGTTAGAACTGTGTTGCAGGCGCTAGTTCATCCCCTCAATATTTGACAGTATCAAATAAGAAACAAAAAGAATAAATAAATACAAAAACAAAATTGGAAAAAAAAAAAAAATTTAAACAGGAGTACATACAGTCCCTCTCTCCACACAAACTAGGTCTCCTACATGCCCATTAGTGTATGGGTCATTAAATCCATCAAAGCAAACAGCGTACATGTGTTATGGCTTAATACAGCGTCCACCACTTTCAACTAGTGTAGTAACATTAGGTCGTTGCATCAGTGTACATCCATCATTTCAGAGACAAAAGTCCCTCAACAGTGTCATAACTCATCAAAGCCATTAAGGAGGTAACAGTCCGTTTAAATTTTGCGTTATTCAGATCAAGGAATTCACGATTCGCATTGAGCTTGTTGTATACAAAAGGAGCCACAAAGTAGTAATGTCTCTGAGCGAAAGTTGACCTCGTGCGAGGCACCGGACAGCGCACTTTACGCTTAAGTGACACAGGCAAGGAGGGAATCACTGTTTTGTGATATCTTCGTAGCATTTCGCACACAAATATCCCTCTTACAGACGATAAAAATGAAAATATCATGGTTTATACAGATTTCTTTATTTTCAGATATGATGGCTCTACCAATAGAAATAGCAGATGATTCTGGTGAGGTTGTTCAGGAAGTGATATCAACAGAAGGGGATATTGAAACAAGTAGTGTAGAAGCAGATTCATTACTGACAGAAACAACACATGCATGTTTCTTGTCTTTGGTCAGAGCATTGTTCCCAGCGAGAGCTGCACATAGAGCTAGTAAAAAACAACTCCATGCTAGATGTGCGGCTGTAATGAGATCACCCATTGCACCTCTCAACACTTGGTATAATTGTAAGTATACAGTACCTCACTGCATTTTTTATAAAATATTAATTTGTCTACTTCTTTACTTATTATAAAATAAAGTCGTTGTTTTTGTATGTACGCCCATATGTATGGGGGGTTTTTAATAAATCGAGGGGTTCAAGTTTATGGCTTTTTTTGTAAAATGTGTTAGGATTTGCTCTCCATTCCACGCGTGCGAAGTTCCGGGTAACAGCTAGATAAACATAACATCACACTTCCATTTTTAAGTTTAGGCATAATTAACATGTTGATTTTTATATTGTCGGTAATCGTGGATACTCAACGCATATGTTACTCAAATAACTTTGCATATCATAGTCTTGACGTGGAGATGTAGCATTAGTATTGTCTTACAATTCTATCTATATTTATTTATTTATACTATATTGTATACCAATTACATTAAATTGACATTAAAAAGAAATATAATAAGAACCCGTACAGTAGGCGGCCTTATCGCTTAAAGCGATTTCTTCCAGGCATATTTTCGATTTCGCTAGAAGCGATTTCTTCTATACTAATATTATAAAGCGGAAGAGTTTGTTTGTTTGTTTAAACGCGCTAATCTCAGGAACTACTGATTTGAAAAATTCTTTTTTTGTTGGTTAGTCCATTTATAGGAGAAGGCTTAAGGCTATATAACATCACGCTGCGATCAATAGGAGCAAAGCAGTAGTGAAAAATGTTGCAATAACGGGAAAATTTTGTATATTCTACGCGAACGGAGTCGCGGGCAACAGCTAGATACGTGTGCAGGTGTTCAGTATCCAGATCTGCATTAAGTCATACTTAGAATGTACTGTTAAAATCGATTTTTGTTTAGTGTCGGATGACTGGTGTGGTGAACTAGATTCGGCATTGGATTTCCTTGCTGGAGAGAGAGGACAGCATCCTGATGATTTTGTGCCATATCTCCAGTATTTACCTGAAAGTCAGGTATGTGTTTACTTATAGTAAGACTAGATAAAATTTTGGAATAATTTATAATAATTTCACCTGAATTTCTAATTTACCACTAATCTGCAGTTCTCAGAAATTATATTTTGATATAAAACTAAATATATGATTCGTAATTATGTGACTTGTAATTCATTATTAGGTAATAATGTTGATGTTGCCGCCATCTACAGAATTTTTTCTTTGATTTACCTAAATCAAAGGAAAAATTCTGGTTTTCAAAGTTGATTGTATATAATCATCATCAACCAACCACACCATATCCGATAATGACAACACATAAATGTCAAATGTATTGTGAAAGGCTCTGATATATCTAGCAAACCCGAATTTCGATCTGAATGATTTTTATATCTATATTTGTTTAGCTAATACCTTTATAATATTCGTTTAACTTAATAAATGCAATTATTGACTAGATGTACCAATGGATCGGCGCTGGTCGTGATTGTGATGCGATATTAGGTCGTCTGTGTGAGCGATGGTTGAGGGCGGCAGAACCACCGCCACCTGCTTCTGAACCACCACCTTCAAGGTAAAACATTTGCTGTAGTAAAAATTACGATTAAAATCACTTTTCCGGATTTAGAGGTATATAATTTGTTTTAAATAAAAAAAAAGTATGTAAATCCGCAAAAGTGCTTTTATTTGAATAAATTAGTCGCACAAGTTTTAGAAAATATTTATACGATTTTAAGTAATTTTCGACACCCAATCACATCAAGCGGTGGGCGGAGCTTACCAGTGGAGGAAATCTATTAGAATTCGAGGACTCGTGAATAAGGTATGAATGAGCGGATGTACGACTGTGAGGGTAGTTTTGTGTACTTGAGAGATTTAAAGTTGATTAAACCTATACCCTATTCAACGAGCCGTGAGCCAAAAGGTAAACAAACGCATTTTAATACTACCAAATTGTAGACCACAGATACTGCGAACATTTTACATTAAAATGTGATGTTTTGTCATCGGTCGGGTTATATCCGCCGTATAACCCGACCGATGACAAAGCGTCACATTTTAATTTAAAAAAATATAAATGTGACGTTTTATCATCGGTCGGGTTATACGCATAGTAAACTACTCAAAACAAAATAGGGCCCACCACGTTTTATTGTATTAATTTTAAAATACTTACAATTATTCAGTTTTTCTAATTAGATATGATTGAAGTAGGGATTCACAGATTATATGAGCTTAAAAAATTACACAATTTGTTAATTTTTTTTTAATTTAAGCACAAAGAACACTTTTTGGCGATATTTTGGTAAAATAATGGGATTCATTAAATTTAAATTTTATCACTGCACTGGGACCATATGTTCAAAAGTCTTAAATTTAGTAGCGTGTGGGTCCTCCTCTGCTCCGTATGCACTCTCTGAGTCTATTTGGAACACTTTCGATAAGATGCACTATGTTTTGTTCCGGTATTTGCTCCCAACACAATTTGAGTGCGTTTATTAGCTCTTGTTGACTATTCACGCTGCTGTAGTTTTCTTTGAGGCTTCTTTTCAATTTATCCCATAAATGTTCGATGGGGTTGAGGTCAGGGCTCATGGCTGGCCAAGGCAAAACTGAAATATTGGCCTCAGAAAGTGCATTCTGTGTGGTACGCGCTGTGTGAGCGCGAGCGTTGTCTTGCATTAAAACAAAGTTAGCGCCAACTCTTTGTGAAAATGGAACAATATGAGGTCGGACTACTCGCTCGACGTAACTAGCGGCAGTTACGGTACCTCCATCCAGAATTACCAGCTCTGTTTTACCTAGCAAGCTTATTCCGCCCCAAACCATGGCACTTGGACCCCCAAAACGGTCAGTTTCATGGATGCATGGTTCTGAAAAACGTTCTCCTTCCCTTCTCCACACACGTACTCGTCTGTCGTCACTGTAAAACTTGACTTTACTTTCGTCTGTAAAGAGTACGGATCTCCAGTTATCCATTGTCCAATCCAAATGTTCACGTGCGAACCTTAAGCGCGCTGCACGATGAGCTCTCGTCAGTTTTAGCCGAACAACACGCATCCTGGAACGTTGGCCATCTTCGTGGAGTCGATTGCGAATAGTTTGATCGCTCACTCGTCTTCCAGTAGACTGCCGTAATTGATTCTGTAAGGCTCGGGCGGTGATTGTACGCTCCCGACGCGCAGTTAATCTGATATATCTGTCTTCCTGGGCCGTTGTGGCTCTCGCTCTCCCAGATCCAGATCTCCTAGCAATACTTCCGGTCTCTTGATAGCGTTCCCACAGATTTCGGATAGCTCGTCGGGACACGCCGATGGTTATTGCAACAGATCTCTGAGAGTGCCCTTCCTGAAGCAGTGCAACTGCTCTAGCTGCAGTTTCCATGTTCATATGACGACGAGGACCAGGCATATTGATTAGAACTAACGCCGTAATCAAAGGAAATGGTTTACCAAATAAGCTTCAATAGCAACGTTTACAATACGACTGAGAACTCGAGCGACAAAAATATGCATTTAATCACTTTTTTTAGCCCTACACTTTATTTGACTACCCACTTGAGAATATTGTTAAAGTTATCGTTAGAAACGCTGGTACAGACTCATAAACATGTCAACTATACGTTTATGTACTTAAGTCATCTTAAGATAACCGTACAAAATATTTGTAAACAAATTTGTAGACGATCGTGGGGTGGGCCCTATTTTGTTTTGAGTAGTTTATATCGGGTCATACGCATAGTATCGAGCAAGAAACGGTAAAAAAATCATGTTCGTTGTATGGGAGCCCCCCTTATATATTTATTTTATTTTATTTTTAGTATTTGTTGTTATAGCGGCAATAGAAATACATCATCTGTGAAAATTTCAACTGTCTAGCTATCACCGTTCTTGAGATACAGCCTGGTGACAGACGGACGGACGGACGGACAGCGAAGTCTCAGTAATAGGGTCCCGTTTTTACCCTTTGGGTACGGAACCCTAAAAATGGTGCCTCAATATGTAAACAAAAAGCGATAGAGTTTGTGGTATATTTGTAATGAAAATGAAATTAAAACGATTGATTGTAAACTTGTGCGATATAATTTCATTATTTGTTAATATATTCGGGACTATAATCACGTTAATAATTTATAAAAAGGTTTAATAATAATACCTTAGTTCCCGACCGAGTTGCATCAATCGTGGTCACGAGTTGCACCAAAATTAAATCCTAGCCTTGCCCTGGCGGCGTATCGTAACGGCGTTCGAGGATCAAAATCCGTATTAATAAAACCTGTTTATTATCAGATATCCAACATCATGGTCTGTTAGAACAGCTACGGAAAATGAATTGACGGAATTTCGATCTCAAGAAAGGCGAAGATTCTCAGCGGCAGCTAAACCTTTTACCTACATGCAACATGGGTTTGTAAAACATTAATATTTAACATGGACAATAATTTATTGTTTAATTATATAATGTATTCCTTAAATAAGCGTGTTCTATTTAGCATAGATTTTATGCCTACATAGTGCTACTATAGGAAAACATACAAAAATATGTTTGTTATAAAATCACAGGAAAAAATACTTTGAACCAATACAAACTTATAGAAGTTGCTAAAATGTATGCAGTTCTTTATATTTTAGGTACAAAATTAAGTTGGTAAAGTAGTTTAAGTTTTATTAACTGTCTAATTTGAAGCAGTTAATTATCCTTTTCAGTCTAGTTGGTACGAAAATTCAAGTTTGCGATACTATCTCGTTTTTGACAAGACACTAAGTACATAATAATTATTGTGTTTGTTATTAGGTATCGTGCAGTAGTAGGTCCAGTATCTCGTGGTTCAGGTGGCGGCGGGGGCTCCGTACTAGTATCATCACGACCTCGACATGCAGCTTTACCTGCGTTAGTACGAGACGCTCTCGCCAGATTACCTAACGGCGAAGGAACGAGACATCATGTACTCACATTACTTAGGTAAATAGAATAACTTTTAGAGCTATATTCAGGTAAATATTTATCTTGTTATTTTAGTCTATATAAATGTAAAAAATATATTTCAAATAATTTTTATAGGAACAGTTGCACACGTTTTTTTCTGTCACAATTATATTTCCGCATCGGTGGGGTGCTGAAGTAACGCACACAAACGCTATAACATAACTTCTTTAGTCGTTACGCACGCTCCATCCAAAATCACCGCACACACTCTTAAGAGATGACATTGTTTATACACAATATGTATGAGCATTACTCTTGTACCCTTTTCAGCGGGAGTGGCCTTATCAACTCCTTTTGGATTTTAATCCAACAGCAGTTGATACGTATTATTATTTGACGGGCTTCGTGGTGGGGTGGTTTATGTAATGGACTGCCGATCACGAGGTCCCGGGTTCGATTCCCGGTTGGGACAATCATTTGTGTGATATCCATAAATGTCATACAAATGTTTGTACTGCGTCTGGGTGTTTTCTATGTATTATAAGTATGTATTTAAAAAGAAAAGCAGTATATGTAGTCTATCCGTATCTGGTTCCCATAATACAAGCATAGAAATATAGCTTACTTTGGGACCAGAGGACGTTGTGTGAAATGTCCTGAATATATTTATTTATTTATTTTTATTATTATTTTATGTTCAACTAATTTATAAACAAACTAGCTGGCCCGGCAAACGTTGTTTTGCCATACCAAAAAAAAGTTAAAAAAAATAAAAAAAAAATTTACTATAAACCTCACGGAGCCCGAGACCTTTCCAACGAATGCAAAACCGTGGAAATCGGTTCGTGCGTTCTGGAGTTATAGCGTCAGGAAGGAAAACCCGACTTATTTTTATATAGTAGATGGTTATTTTGTATGTTGATCACTATGCTTACTTATGCTCAAAATACCTTTTAAATGGTTTTTAATCCGTCTATACAGGGTGTGGCGTAATTAATGGATAAGCCTGTGCCTGTGGATAAGCCTCCTACTGCGCTATACGAATATGTATATTTTTAATTAATCCTATGTATGGTCTTGAAAAAAATGGCATAAGTCATGTTTTTCATAAAATGACTACTTTCACTAACCAATTATGCTACTGTTGCCACAATTTTCAAAAATTTTGCATTCTGTTTTTTTTATAAAACAGCTTAAGAGGTGAGCTATTGAAAGCAATAAAGAATTCCCTATTCGTAATACAAATTTTGGGAAAAAATACATGAGATATCAAAAAAGTGTTATTGATTATTCAATTTGTTGATTTTGTACATCGTCTAGCTTAAAAAATCTTTATGGGAGTTGATTTGCCCAATATCTTAAAAACATGCTTGTTTTATGCAGTTTCCGAAATGGTATAATACTTATTACATTTCACGAGGTTTTAAAAAAAAACGACAGTTGTAAAAAAATACCCTAATTTTCTTTAACAGAATTATTAATTTATCTTAAACATGTCTTTGTAAACAGTTTGAATGGACCCTTTTTTGTGTGCTCCGGAGCAGGTAGTCATCCACCATGAATAGGGTAAGCAGATAACGACTCTAAGTCAACTACTTGTGGTTGTTTATCGCACGGCAAATCCAGACGGTTAGTCTTATCATAAGACAGAGACAAAGCATTTTGATGTCAGGTAAATAACAGTTGTGCGACAGAGATAGATTTTTATTATTCTCACAAACAACAAAACAGCTTTTGAACTTGTTTAACAAAGTTAGTGCTCTTTTGACTATCGTCTCTTGCGCACATATCGTTTGCTCTATCGTGTTTGTTATTGTGACGTGAATTTGGCTTATGTACTACGGACTCTGTTTTTGCTATACGAATTGGACAATTGTGATATTATCGACGACTTCTACATATCCCTGGACTACTGATCATGCCGCGTCATACGTACACTCCTCAAGAGTATGCAAATATGCATCTTATTTACGGCCTGTGTAACTGCAATGCAAATGAAGCTGCACGCGAATATCGTCGAAGATACCCCGATTTGCGACACCCAGACTACCGGGTGTTTACACGTGTGCACATCGCTTTTAGCGAAGGGCGAATGCCTGGTACCGGTGTTGGTGGTGCTTCGGAAGGCAGACCTCGACGACATCGTGATGACGAAGTTCTAGAAGCTGTGCGTGCTAATCCAGAGTTATCAATTCGTGAGTTAAGTAGAGGAACCGGTGTAGATACGCGTACTGTGGGCAGAATTCTGCACAGGCATGAGCTTCACCCGTATCACTATCAAAGGGTGCAAACACTAATGACACGAGACTATGAGCCTAGAGTCCAATTTTGTCGCGTCATGTTGCGAAAAATACGCGAAGATTCGGCGTTTTTTGACAAAATACTGTGGAGCGATGAGTCATCATGTAAAAGAAATGGCTACGTCAACATGCACAATATTCATAGTTGGCAGGCAACCAATCCGAGAAACATAAGGCAAGACCGAGCTCAAGTCCAGTTTAAAGTGAACCTTTGGACAGGAATTTTAAATGGACAAATAGTTGGGCCCGTCGAACTATCCGAGACACTAACAGGTCCCAATTATTAAAATTTTCTGCAAAATACGTTGCCGGAACTATTACAAAGTTTAAATGTGCCAGAAAACTACTGGTTACAAAATGATGGTTGTCCCGCTCACTACGCACGAATTGTACGGAACTACCTCAATGATGAGTACAATGAGAGGTGGATAGGTCGTTTGGGTCCCATTTTGTGGCCACCAAGGTCCCCTGATTTGAACCCTCTAGACTTTTTTTACTGGGGGTGTTTAAAAGAAAAAGTGTATAAAAAAGAAATAGCATCCCTGGAACAACTAAAGGCCCTGATTTTTGAAGCCGCTGATGAAATCAAGAGCTCCGGCTTCATCCGACGCCTAAAGCGGTCATTTATCCGTCGATGCAGGGCCTGCATAGCCGCAGGTGGCCGCCATTTCGAACATTTTTTGTAAAATAAAATTTATGTAGTGTTTGCATCTTTAGAATAAAAAAAATAAAATAAGTTGTTATTTTTTTTCAACGACTAACATTCCCACTGGTAAACTCAGCCAGATAAGTTAAAATACCATTGACAGTTTGTTTAAGTTAACAGTGTTAATTTGATTAATTAAATCACAATAAGAACATTTTTTTACGAGTGTCATTTGGTTCTTTAATATCACATCAAACTTAATAAGTATTATAATAAGTATTATACCATTTCGGAAACTGCATAAAACAAGCATGTTTTTAAGATATTGGGCAAATCAACTCCCATAAAGATTTTTTAAGCTAGACGATGTACAAAGTCAACAAATTGAATAATCAATAACCCTTTTTTGATATTTCATGCATAATTTTCAAAAAATTTGTATTACGAATAGGGAATTCTTTATTGCTTGCAATAATTCAACTCTTAAGCTGTATTATAAAAAAAACAGAAAGCAAAACTTTTGAAAATTGTGGCAACAGTAGCAGAATTGGTTAGTGAAAGTAGTCATTTTATGAAAAACATGACTTATGCCATTTTTTTCAAGACCATACATAGGATTAATTAAAAATATACATATTCGTATAGCGCAGTAGGAGGCTTATCCACAGGCACAGGCTTATCCATTAATTACGCCACACCCTGTATATTAATTCCTTTTTATTCATGTATTGTTGTAATTATGTCTTGTCCCATATCATATTTCAAAATTGTTTTAAAATTTATATAGGTAACTACTGTGTATAACAAATAAAAAAAAAAAAAAAAATATAAGCTGTCACAACGCCAGAGCTTTAGCTATAAGTTAAAATGTGTTTGATACTTTACAGAATGTCACAATGGATAGCACCATGCAGTGATCAAACACTATTGAGTGCTGTATCGTCAGTACTTGATAGATTGGTGTCTGTTAAACGCGATCCTGTCGTCAAATATGATCAGAGAACTGCTGTGTGGACTTACCTTCATAGGCATAGGTATGTTATCTTGTATCCTATGTATAGTTTGTAAGAATGTAGTGATAAACACATAGGTACTAGCTAAGCTGCCGAGTTTTACATAAATAATATAATTAAAATACATAAATATTCATGAACATTGCACACGCTGTCCTCTGGTCCTAATCTGAGCTATATTTCTATGCTTATGTTTAGTTTGTTTTTTATTTTCTACTAGCTTTGCCCTCAACTTCGTACGCATGAAATTCAGAAAAAAAAAATATCTTTGTGGTAATCACTTTTTCCAACGTAATTTAATTTATTAAGTATAAGCATAGCATGTCAATTGCAAAATTAATAAATTACCATTTTGTGTATTCAAAACAACTGCATTAAGTCCATTGCGTAGTTTTGAAGATACAAGCTCACTTAGTGACATACAAACAAAAATAACGACTTTGTTTTAAAGTTTTTTTGGCTTTGTATAGAAGTTTAGTCAAAATAAAATAACTGCTGTATAGACTTGCTAGGAGACTAAAAAAATGTTTTTAGCTTACATAATATTTTCATTTCATTTTAATTAGCAATAGTTTTAAATCTACCCTCGTAATTTCTTGTGTATATAGGAGTGAAGAGGATTGGTTGAAGTTGACGAGTGGTCGTGGTCGAAAAGCAACTTCGATAGCAGTACCAGCATTACCTATCACTCCTTCAGCCATACAACCACCTCCTCTCATCAAAACTACACCTGTTAGCGTCGCTAATAAAGAACCACCACATCAAACACCGCCACATGCAGTGAGTAATGTGATTTTTATTTATATTAATTTATTTAATCTTCTTTTTAGGTAAATAAACTAAGAATGTTATAATCTGTATTTTGTGTTATTAAGAATACACACGTCAATTTAATCAAATCCTATAGAATCTCTAAAGCTTTACGAGTTATTGCAAAATTAAAATTTAACTGCCAGTTCAATGGTTTAAAAAAAGGCTAATGGTCATCTTTGGTTTTATTTAGATAATTACTGCATCAGCTTCAAGTATGCTGAAATAAAACTACTTTTTACGGATTTAGACGCGTGTATTTGTTTTATATTTTCGCCCGACGTTTCAGAGACTGCTGTCACCATGGTCAAGGGTCACTGAAAATAAATCCGTAAAAAGTAGTTTTATTTCAACAAATGAGTCGCGCAAGTGTTAGTGAATAGTATACTAAAATAGTTGTAACCTTTGAATCAATATTAAAACTGCATTAAAATTCTTTACGAAGTTTGAAAGGAATAAGTTTATAGACGAGTGTATCTCTGTATATATTATAGTTATTATTTGTGTTAAATTAATAAATAAAATAAATAAATATATGTATATTCATGGACATTTCACACAACGTCCTCTGATCCGAATCTTGGCTGTGACATAGGTACCAGAATACGAATAGAATACATAGAAACACCCAGACGTAGTACAGACATTTGTTAAAACAATAATAATAATTTGTATAAATTTTATTTCTAGTTGGAAATGGAGGTAGCTAGTGTTGAAGAAGTGATAGAGAACGCGTCTGATAGTGATGTTGATGTTGAAGACAGCAGTGTACCAACATCAATGCAACAATTATCATCCGCTCAACTATTAATGCAAGCAACACAGGCTACACAAGTCAAACAAGTCACAATATCAAACAAACAGAAAGGAAAACTTGTTGCTAATACACCCGCTAAACCTAAAACACCTTCTCAACAAAAACCGCCCACCAATAAACCAACCACTCCAAAAACAACCATTGTAACGAAGCCTCCAGCACCAAAAACCCCAGTTCAACCAAAACCAGTAGTACAAAAACAAGCTGTAGCGAAATCCAAGCCAGTATTAATGTCACAATCAGCAAAGCAAGCTAATTTATTAGCTCAAGCAATAGTTAGACAGAGTGTTCAAGCGAAACCTACAGTTGTTCAACAGAAAACAACAGTTATTCCTCCCAAACCGACTGTTAACAAGCCAGTAGTACAACAAATAAAGCAAGCTAATGTTATAACACAAGTGAAACCTAATATTACTAAACAAGCAAGTGTGAAAACGCAACCAACAAATACAGCACCGTCTACGAAACCCACACAACCTAAAATTATAGTGAATCAATCTGGAAGTTTGACGAGTAATTTAAGTGCTACATCACAATTGTCAAAGTCAATGCCTACAGTTATAGCTCCGCCGAATAAATCTCCTTTGATTAAACAACGGCCATTGCAGAAAGTTGAAGTATCACAGGTGCCTGTCAACATTGTAAGTATTGGTTTTTAGTTTCTTGTTGGTATATATAAAAAAAAAATACTGCTTATCTTTATATATCTAAATCTCCTGTCGCGATGTTTGTCCGCGGTGGATTCCTAAACTACTTAACCGATTTTAAATTAAATTGGCACACCGTGAGCAGTCTGGTCCAACTTGAGAGATAGGATAGCTTAGATCTTTAATTATAGTCGCAATTTTATTTTATTGCAAATTATTAGTCTACCCCTGACATTTATATGGCATGGTAATAATTTGCTTACATACTTCAATATTATTTCATATTTATTTAGAAAATAAATATTTTTAGATATCTGCAACAAGTGTTCCGAACTTAACAAACTCACAACCACCCAGTTTAGTTCCTACTTGTACAGCTGCTATTCAAGTTCAAAATAAGGTAGGTTGTTATTATCATTTATTACTAACTTATTTTATATTATTTTTATCAAATTCAAACATGTATTTGAAAATATGTATAAATGTTTGTTTAACCAATATCTATAATGTACTGTTAATAAACAGGAATTCTCCGTGTGGTGACGGAGTAAGAATACAAGTGTCACCATCCCATCTCCTCCCAAGGGTGCTGTATAAGTCAGCTAAGGGATATTACACACAGATAAAATCCTCTGTGAGAGACGGAGATCTCGAAAATAAAACCTGTGCCAACACGCCTGGTCAGCGTGGCACAGTAGAACATAATCCCTCCAAAGTGGAGGCGGCCCGTGCCCAACAGTAGGACGTAAATGTGCTGGAGAGGAGGAAAGGAAACAGGAAAAGTTTGTAATATGCATGTAGGCGATAATACCAAAGATAAAGGTGCGATCATATAAAAAAGTCCTTAAAATAATAGGAAGGTACATTCTATATGCCAATTAGTAGTAATTCGCAAGCAACAGCTAGTAGCTAAGCAATGAAACTAGTCAACAACTCTGCTATTAACCTGTGACGTTATGAGTCCCAGTTGCACGCCCATGCTCAATAGTTGGATATTATTCTGTGGTTGGATGTAAATGTAATTGGAAAGGAATGGATTCAAACTCCACTATGATTACCAAAATATAATAATTAACAAAGAGTTTTCTAATTTGCAGGTAACGCAAGGTACTAGGTCATTATTAATAAGACCTAATACAGTCCAAACTACTGTAACGGCAGTAGTTACCACGGCGCCTATAACACAGGTAAATACGCATTAACAGATAAACCACTTTTCGTCACCAGGACCTCATACCGTTCCGTTCTTCTGCCGACTGACGTATCATGGTACCTGCAAATGTTTCCCAAATTTTCCACCACAATTTTGCTCAATTGAGTTCTATATCGATATATAATTTGATTTATTAAGCATTAATTTGTTTTAAATCGAGCCCGACGTTTCGGAGACTTTATCCACCATATAGTAAATCTAAATCTCTAATCTCTAAATGGTCACAGGTAGGAGGTAAAATGTGATCATTTGTGAGTACTTACGTCCTGTAGTATCACTACCAAACTCCAAAGTCTGTACAGTTTTAGAATTTTATTACTTGTGTTGCTATATTACTCGATTTATTGCAGGCTACACCAACAACTAGAAGAGGAGTGGTTAGAGTGTTAAGTCCGGCGACACCTGCCTCCGGTAAATCACTAATATCACCTAGAGCATTATTGCAACAAGGTAAGTTGATTAAAGTTAAAGAATACAGCCTAATATGCAAGAAATATGTATTACATTTTAATGTAAATTACTTAATTAGGACAGCTAGTATAAAATATTTCTTTTCTTTTTGTGTCAGGCACAGCAACGTCAACTAAAAAGCGAACAACAGTGGCGACAACACCTTCAGTCACTACTATAGCACAGGTAACATCATAATAAAATACATACACTATATTTATTATATTTTATTAATGTTGTAAGATTATTCACTATATAATTATTTTTAGAGTACAACTAGTGCAACGACAGTAGTGAGTAGTGTACCGACTGCAGTGACGTCATCTATGACAACACGTACCGTTCAGTTGGCAGGAGGTCGAACTGTTCAGTTAGCGGCCAATCAAACTGTACACCTACCTGGAGGACAAGCTGTTCAGTTGTCTTCAGGGCATACTCTACAACTATCTTCTTTACAATTACCTACACATAGTGTACGGTTACCCAGTGGACAAACAGTCCAACTAGCATCGCCGCAGTCAGTCCAAGCTGTAAGAGTATCAACTACCGCCGTCAGAACCCCCAGTCCAAGAACGCAACAATCAACAGCAACGGTCAAAACAATACAAAGCAATCAACCTGTACAAATACCCGTATCCACAGTTCAGTTAGCAGGACAAACAGTTCAAATCGCTGGTCAAACTGTACAGTTAGCCGGTCAAAGTGTTCAATTAACTGGTCATACTGTAAAGTTACCCAATGGACAAAGTGTTCATGTTGCCAGTCAGGGAGTGTTGCCAACACAAAGTGTGCAATTGCCCAATGGACAAACTGTGCAATTAGGCAGTGGTAATATTCAGACAGTTCAATTAGGTACCTCAAATGTACAACTAAGTGGTCAAAGTGTTCATTTAGCTAGCCAAGGTGTTCAGTTATCAGGTCAAAGTGTTCAAATGCCTAGCGGGCAAACTGTTCAATTAGGTTCTCAAACAGTGCAATTAAGTGGTCAAACTGTGCAATTAGCTGGCCAAGCGGTACAACTGCCGAGTGGTCAAACTATACAGTTATCAAGTGGACAGACAGTGCAATTATCAAGTGGTCAAGCAATACAGTTAGCGAGTGGACAAACTGTTCAGATTGCTAACTCAACAACGAAACCAACTGCACAAGTTGTGAGAGCTCAACCGGCGACTGACAAGACGTCTACTGGACAGCCGATTGTAGCGAAACTGCTGACAAATGCACAGGTAAGCAGTTGTTATCGTGCTATATGTTCACTGAACAATACGTAATGGAAAGCTATATTTGTGGTATTTTCCTGTGACCCTTTGTTTATATGTATTATATTTTCTTGGATTTCTAGTTGTGTTCAATAGAGAAGGTCGTGGATTCAAGTCGCGCTCATATACTCCGCACGCCGAATGATGATCCCTATGACAGTTCGTTAGCGCTTAACATTGTACTGACGTCCTATCACATCAAATCCTTTAGAGGTCCATTAAAAAGTCGAAAAAATCATAATTGTGTACAATTGTAAATTATAAAAATGAATTGTAAGAAATTATTACGTAATGTTCGGAAATAATAGAAAAAAACTCAATGCAAATGTACATGGTACGTGCTGCAAAAGTTACGTCGTCAAGCTGTTATCGACTAAGAAGGGACACATCGATAAACAAAATATCGATAAACAAAATATCGATAATTTGTTGGAAAAATAAAACAAATGCTTTGAGTTTGTTTTTATTTTAGTTTCCATGTAATCCATAATTGACAGCTAATTATGAATTCTTTAAAATTCAATTCAAAAACAATTTTAAATTCTTTAAATTATGCAATTTGAATAAAAATTAAAGTATAGTAAAATAAAATATAATAAGGCTGTTACTTTTTTATCTAGTGTTTTATGTCCATCAATGCGCGTAGTCTTTTTTTCAAAATAAATAATTATTGCTTATTATGTTGAATGACCTGGCTGAATGACATGACATTTGCCTAAAAAAAACAGTATTTTATCGAAATTGTTTCGCATCTAATACAACTGTCAGTTGAAACGTCATAGGGATCATCATTCGGCGTGGTAACTATAGTAATAATTTTTTGTACTATAATTTGATTTATAAGGATAATTTTACAAAACCTGGTAAAATATTTTCAGGGTCAAATGATATCTCTAGAAGGTATGGTAGGCGGAGCGCGCACTTTACAAGTATCAGGCGTACGACCGCGAGCGGGCGTGCGTGTTCTATCGCCTGCTACGAGGTTGGCGCGACCTCTGCTGTTAACTGCCACCAAACCACTGCATAACATTATATTGCAGGTAAATAATTCATTATTTTACTTTACAGATTAATTTATAGACAATGTTCTAAGTTGTTTTTCTTCAATGAGTTTATTTAGTTTCAGTTTTATGTGTATTTTTATGTAATATCGGTTCATAAGTTTTGATTTCGATTCGAGTGCATTTTATTGCAGTGCTCTTTAAGCATATTTAAATCCGTTCAGTCAAATAGACAAATGGAGTTATAGGCAAGAATAAATACATTTAGATAAATTGTAAAGTTTGTTAATATATTTACAAATAAATTAGTCTGGGTTGTGTACAATTGTACATTAATTGTGTTGTCTATTTTACAGCAAGGTGATAGCAACACAATTCGCGTGACATCCAGTGGAGTAGCGAGTACTTCGCAAACTTTAGTATTAAGTAACATTGGTTAGTACAGTGTTTTATTTGGAATCTATACTAAGAAAAGCTGGTCCCTTAAATAATTAGCGATGTTTTATGTATGGTGGAAACACAATTAATTGATAAATTATTATATCGTAATTTTTATTGATAAAAGTAAATTTGCTAGTCCTGATAGTCATGATTAATAAACACAATGGATCTAATATAAGTACTGAACTAGAAAATAATCGGGATTCACTTTCGATATTTGGCCGTACTGAGTTATAAAAAATTTATATACAATTATATACAATGGGCATTGTTCATATTTTTTTTAAACTCTTAATTCGAAAACCATTTCGGGGAATAGAGTTTCTGATCATGATCCATTAGTTTTTTTCGGAAAATTTGCTATATTAACGATTATTTTTCCAAAAAAGCAAATGTACTCTATTTGCCCTTGAAATGAAGGACTTAAAATATTAAGGCATTTTTAGGGATATACTACTCTGAAGTGGATAAAAAATTGGTCTATTATATCAACTTGTCAACTTTGAAAAGATAAAGTGCAATCTGTATTAAGTCTATCAAGAAAAGTCTATACACAGATTGCGTAAAACGATGACGTCACAACATTTAAAGTAATATCTTCAAGAATTTTTTAAAAATTCTGTATAGTGAATATTTCAATAATATTGAAATTAGTTGCTTAAAATAGTCTATATTTTCTGAAAAGAATATAAAAACGGTAGGTTTAAAAATTATGAACAATCCCAATTTTCAAAAATTCATAAAAAATAAATTGAGAAAAATATTTAATGATCAGTGCGTGATGCGATACGTAGGCTATACATTCGATTACGATATTTGGCGTGGCTTAACCGTCGAACTTGCCCGGACGCAAATTCAATGGGATTTGATATTTCACAGGTTCGCAAAGTGGGACGACTTCAACAACGTCACCGCCTGTTTTGAAATTACAACAGGTAAATACTTATTCCGAATGTTAATCATAAAAAGTATACAGAATGCGATCAACAATTCAAATAAACAGGAAAAGTAATTACTACGAGTGGGATTTGAGCTCACGGCTTCGTAATACCGTTGATACGATCTAACCAACTAAGCTCTCGTGATATAGCCGAGGTCGTTGGTCAAAATTCCACGATTAGTAATCACTTTTTCTTTTTATATGTGAAAAAGGCATCAGGAAATAACTAAATTGTATTTACTTAATAAATCAAATTGTGGTGGAAAAAGTGATCACCGCAAGCGGGACATGAACCTACAACCTCGGAATACAGTTCCGTAGCTCTGCGAACTAAGCTTATTGCGGTCGTGCTAACAGTAACAAAATTAGACCACCACAATCGTCACTCGATTGAGTTTACATCGTATTTAGACGTAAATTTATTAAAATACGTGACGTAAATTATAAATTACTTTAGTAACTAAATTGTAATTTTTTTTTGATTAAATTATAATATGAATAAATTTAATTTCGGATTAAATAATCGGGTTCGATTCCCGGCCAGGACAATCATTTGTGTGATGTTTTTAATTGTCATATAAATGTTTGTACTGCGTCTGTTGTACTGTGTTTACTATGTATTATAAGTATGTATTTACAAAAGAAAAGTAGTATATGTATTCTATGCGTATTCTGGTACCCATAACACAAGCATATAAGCTTAGCTTGGGACCAGAGGACGTTGTGTGAAATGTAGATGAATATTTAGTTATTTATTTATTATAAATTTTTTTTTAATTTTTTTTTTCCTTCATGTACATTTTCTTATAAATGTTTTCAAAAGTAAAATAAATAGAATTTGATATTGTTTTTTAGTATGCTATCATAAAATGTGTATAATTATTTTAGGTGAATCAATTACAACAAGTTAAACTCGCGCAGGGAATTAAAATACACCAGGTGATTTTTGAAACTATGGCATGAGTTTAAAGGTGCTTCGATAACAAAACACATTATGGGTTGATAATTTGCATGTGCGCAGGATGTGGATTTTACTGCATGGATGATATTACATAATGGTACCAATTCTACATGCACAACTAAACTTAACTAAAAAATTAAAACAATTACGGCGTATTTTCATTAAGAGGGCACGATACCAAATTATGCTCCATACAAAGATATGGGTTTCGTACTCTCCATTTTTCTTTGCGAGAGTTAAACCGATTTTTTTTTTGTTTTAACGCTATATTATAGATGAAGATTATATCTATGCTTGTATCACTTTCTTTTTTTTCAAAACATATTAAAAGAAATATGACCATCCGAAAATCCGGTTTTTTTCGGTTAACTTTAGGTAAAGTTGCAGCGACTATCAGACATATTTGGTAAGGTTTTACCAAAAAAGAAAATGATAGAAGCATAGATATACTCTTCATCTATAATAAAGCGTAAAAACAATTAAAATCGGTTTAGCTTTCGCGAAGAAAAAAGGGGACTACGAAACGTCTTTTTTTCAAAGAATTTGTAGGTAAAATCTGCTTCAGTTATATTTGTCCCTTTCAGCGCGGCGCTCGGAAATAGGGATAGCAATACCTAAGGCAAATACCTAAATGAGGAGTACAGTACCCTCTTAATTGGCTATTTTGTTGTGCACATTTCTTGTAATTATAATTGTTAGTCTCTAATAAACAGATTTTCTATTAAAAAAGTTCTATTATCATTGCCTAATTGTGATATTGACACTATCAATTTTCACTTTTAGGGTTCCGTACCCAAAGGGTAAAAACGGGACCCTATTACTGAGACTTCGCTGTCCGTCCGTCCGTCCGTCCGTCCGTCCGTCCGTCCGTCCGTCCGTCCGTCCGTCCGTCCGTCTGTCACCAGGCTGTATCTCAAGAACGGTGATAGCTAGAGAGTTGAAATTTTCACAGATGATGTATTTCTATTGCCGCTATAACAACAAATACTAAAAATAAAATAAAATAAATATTTAAGGGGGGCTCCCATACAACAAACATGATTTTTTTATCGTTTCTTGCTCGATACTAATAACGTTGCCTTATGTTGCATAGATAATGGTACGGAACACTTCGTGCGCGAGTCCAACTCGCACTTGACCAATTTTTTATTAAATTTTAGTTGTACACGTAGAATCGGTACCAATATCAATTCTTTGACATTGTTTTAAAATGATAATTTTATTGGTGGTTGGTGTTGAATTTTTTCATAATATGATTCGAATGTATTTTTGCTACAATATTTAACCCTAAAGCACTTTTTATAGCAAATAATGTATAACATTAAAATGATATGTATGATTATGGTGTAGGGTAACTATGCACGCAAATATTATTGCTCACGATTTTTTACCAACCATATAAGAGTGCAATATTTTTTGTATGTTGATAAAAATGGAATTTTGAGAATATATTTCGCGGCTTCCGGTTCTATTTTGGATATGATTTAAGCTAGGCGTGAAGAGGCATCTTGCGCGCCGGTAAGGCATAGGCAGCTGGTCCATTAACACTATACTAACTGTCCTCGCCTTTACATTGCACTTGCATTTAAACATTAAGTGGAGTGTAGTTATTTGCCCAACCCTAGCCATAAAAATTTTATGAGAGTGTGAGCATAACCAATTCAGTAAAAAGGAATAACTTGTTTAAATATTCTGAACTGTTACTTTCGACACATTTTCCAAAATTTGGCTCAACTGTTAACTATTTTATTTTCGAATTTTTTAATACACACTTACGTCTCTATATCTCTGCACCACCTGAAGGTTGACTGGTAGAGAATGCCTCGGGTATTAGGTCCGCTTTTATACTAAAGTGTATTTGAAGTTTAAATAAATATTCTGTAAACGTAGGTATTAAAGAAATTTTTTTTGTATATATTGTCATTTGTTTTGCAGGCGACGACAAGCGCGACCACGCCGACGTCTAGTGGTGTTCGAAGCGTACTAATGGACGGTCAACAATTAAAATTAGTTGGTGGTCGTCACGTTCTTGCAAGGATATTGCGACCAGCACATCCGCCTCAATAGAATAATGTTAGTGTATATTTAATAGTTATAGATTTATATTTGTACAGAAACAATCATTAGAAACGCAAATAAAACGAGATCTTATTCATTATGTTAGATAAATTTGTTTTTTTGCCAAGTGCGGGTAGTTTCAACTACTTGATTCGCTAGATAGCCGCTTATAGCTAGCTACAATGTTATGTAGTCTATGAGCTATGATTACCGCTTATTACCAGGCGGGTCGTACATTTATTAACCAACTTGATGGTTTAAAAAACACTAGTTAGAAGATAATTTGCGTTCATCTAGAATTTAGGATATTGAGCAATAATAAATCTGCATTAAGCAATATTATGGTTCCTTAGACTCTGTAAATAGCCACTTAAAATT
Organism: Orgyia antiqua; assembly: GCA_916999025.1. NCBI lineage: Eukaryota > Metazoa > Arthropoda > Insecta > Lepidoptera > Erebidae > Orgyia > Orgyia antiqua. The sequence goes on from OU779869.1 coordinate 8,240,922, forward strand.
ACTAATGAATGTTAGTAAAATAACATCACCTTTAAGGTTTATCTCGGTTGCGGACAGTCAGCTATAAAAGCATTTAAAAATCCTTTGTAAATATAACTAGATATTTGAATAACTAAATTGGGAATTTTCTTTTCCTAAACAGCTATTAAATAATAAAACATCAATAACTGTGGTATGTATAATTTGAATTGCAATATTTCCGAATATTCAGTAATTATTACGAAAAGATTATTTGTTAACTTATTACGTAAAAACCGCATTTCAATTTTTGTAAACTACCTTCAAATTAACGATTAGTACTTTTAATAGTTTATCAACCTATACTTACACTATTAATTAGGTCCTGGTTTTCGAATATATGCATTATTTCGTCTCGTCAATCTGGCTACTCATTTCGAATCAACAACTGCGTTTCCTATTCAATACACTACAGATCAAGGGTGGCCAACAAGTCGATCGTGCGATCAATTTTGGTCGATCACTCGCAAGTTCCATTCCCCTAGACAAAGTTTTTAACCTATTAATGAAATATTCACGTATGTTGCTGGAACTCGCAAGAGTGCACGGCAGTATAAAAGCACATTGCATAAACGTCCCCCTTCTTACCTAAGAAATAGGTCGATCGCGACTCAGTTTTAAAATAAAAACTAGCTGACCCGGCAAACGTTGTTTTGCCATACCAAAACAAAAAGTAAAAAAAAAATTTTTTTTAAAAAGAACTATAAACCTCACGGAGCCCGAGACCTTTCCAACGAATGCAAAACCGTGGAAATCGGCCCGTGCGTTCTGGAGTTATAGCGTCAGGAAGGAAAACCCGACTTATTTTTATATAGTAGATTAGATCTTATGTGCACAAAAGTTGGCCACAACTGCACTAGATTGTTTAACGACTAAATTCAGACTCTGTGTTTATATTTAGACTGTCCGCAATCTTTGATAGGTCTTATTATCTCAAACGTCATTCTCAAAGAATGTTTAGTCATAAAGTTTTAGCTAATAATATTAGGATTAAAAATTAAAATGTTAATATTTTATTTGTAAAAACATTATTTTGTTGATTTTCCTTATAAAGGTACTGTCGTGTACAAATCCAGTATTTATCTATGATTTGATTTAAGGTTTTTTTTTTGTAATTATAAATATTGATAGACAACAGGACAAGTGTATATTTTACATATTTGTGCTATTTTTTTCAAACATAAATGCATACTTTTTATGAGAATAGTCTCTATTTTCTTTTAGAATCATGGGGTACGAATTAGAACATTTTGTAATTGATTTATATAAACAATCAATAGGTGGCATTACGATGCACGTTTGTAAATTATAAAATCTTAGTAAGCTGAATTAAGTAGAAATATTGAGTTAAAAATAAAGGATAGCAAATTTAATAAACAAAACTTCAAATCCACTATAATTTAACTACGTAATTTAAAGATTAGAAACACCATAAATAATCGATTGAAAATACCAAAGTTTAGGGCACTTACGTATATAATTTAGCTTTGAGATTCATGTAGTGTTTTTCAATTATAACGCTAGGTGGCGCAAACATTAAAATGCACCTAACAATCGTTTTATCGCCCCTAAAACTCTGTGTAAAATGTCCGTGAATATTTATTTATTTTATATTCTTACAACTAAAGGTGTGTTTAAACTTTAAATAGTATATATTTATTTTGATCTTTTTGTATATGGATGGTGATAGGAATGTAATTATTATTGTACATAAAATTTATTTAATACATATAAATAATTTGTGGATGAAGAGCAGTGCTATAATTGTTTTACATTACTGTTTATTTGTATTTGTTTGTTACTGAATAATATTTTGATTCTAACCCCCACCCTCCATGTGTCTGTGTGCCTGTATTTTTCCACCCCGGAACAATAATTTTGTATCTATAATTGTCTTTAATTGTTCAAATACTGTAACTATTGGTTGTTATTACGTTTTTATGCCCAAATGTATTTACAATGAAGTTAAGTTCTTACTACATAATGTGTTTTACTCCAACGAGTAATACAATGTATATACTATTGACAATTTAACATATGTGTTAACATGTGTATTACGTTATTTTAATATAGGTTTATATTTTAATTTTTTTAGTTATAAATAAAATATGTATAAATTTTTACATTGTTTCATTTGGAACTGCTTGCCCGATTATTGGTAAAAAGTTCCTTCCCAACCCTGTCTGGTCTACATAAGCCACTGGCTCTGTAGTGGGTTCTTAAGATACGGAAAAATAAAACAATGTATTCGGGCGGGAAACTCAATTTATTTCATTAGATACATATAATATTTATGTACATGCTGTGTGTTCTTAGCAAATATAAAATAATCACACTTGTCAATGCACTCACATATACTATTCTAACACAAAGCTTATTAACATAAATATTTATTTTATATTATGTGCGATATTTTTATTATATAAAATTTTAGCATGATAATGACTTGTAGGTTATAGAAGTAATTTTATATCCATATTTAAATACATAACCATCTTCACTTTAAAATATATTGGTGCCAATTCTGTTAACTGAATTACACAAAAATTACACTAATTGGTGTATTTTAGTTTAACGGCTACTGTTAAGCTATACATATTTATAATAGTTAAGAGGGTACTGTACTCCTCATTTAGGTATTTGCCTTAGGTATTGCTATCCCTATTTCCGAGCGCCGCGCTGAAAGGGACAAATATAGATGAAGCGGATTTTACCTACAAATTCTTTGAAAAAGACGTTTCGTACTTCCATTTTTTTCTTCGCGAAAGTTAAACCGATTTTAATAGTTTTTGCGTTATATTATAGATAAAGAGTATATCTATGCTTCTATCACTTTCTTTTGTGGTAAAAAGTGATAGAAGCATAGATATACTCTTTATTTATAATATAACGCAAAAACTATTAAAATCGGTTTAACTTTCGCGAAGAAAAAACGGAAGTACGATACCCATACTTTTGTATGGAGCATAATTTGGTATCGTGCCGTCTCAACGGCTGTTAACATCGCTACCGATATACACAATTTTTTAATAGAAAGATTTGGTTACTTTGTGTTTGGGTGACATTATCGATTTTTATTTTTTTATGGACTTTTCACACTTCTAATTCCAAGCTAAACTTATCTACATGCTTGTGTTGTGGGTATAATATAATATGTTTTAGTTTAGTTGTGCAAGCAGAATTGGCACCATTGCCATTACATTGTGGCATTACAATTCCTCCTACATGGGAACATCCAAAGATACTACAAAGGTATCACATTTTGATTTCTAACTAACATTCTCTTCACCATTGATTTTACAATTCTAAAACACTTAAAATCTTAGAGCATTAATCCCACAGGAAAATGGATATTTTCAGGGGACCCCCGCTGAAAAAGACAGCAATACTGGTAGTCTATGGACAGAGAGCCATCTCTTGGTGTGCCTTTGCCGATTTTGTGCAGTGCGTGCGTAGCGACCAATGAAATGACGTTCTAGTGTTTGTGTGTGTTACTTCGGCACACAGATCTGGCAGTATATCTATAAAGGAAACAGTTAACAACTCCAGTTGATTTAATACTCTAAGCCTAAAACTGATAATCTTACGTGTACTCGTGTTTTATAATTTATATTTTATCACACATCGAAACTATAGTGCCGTTAAAATAGAGTATTAAATAGATTACATTTATTATATTTTAAATTAAATAAAACTTACTATTCTAAGAAATGAATTATATATCAGTCTTATAACTATTTTTAAAAATAATATTAAATTTTATGAAAATTTATTAAAATATACACCCATATAATACGGAACGATAACACATTACACCGAGATTGATAGATACTTGAACTTACTCTATAAGGAATCTAATAGTCGAATTTAAGAAGGTGAAGTCTTGATGACACTTTCTTTTAATTTTTTATTGAAATGGAATTCGTGTACTGATATTTTTACGCAAATGAAATACAAACATAAACTACGCAATTCTTTTCACTGTTAACGCCGAAGAAAGATTGCAATGTTAATTAATCAGGCGTTCTTTATCTATTACAGCCTGGGGTATAAAGAACACGATATTGGTACCGATTCTACCAGCACAACTAAACTAATCTTAACTAAAAAATTAATTTTGATTGTGTCGATAACACAATTCGGCAATGTTATCAGAATTTTCTTTCTACAAAAACTGATTAATATAAACTAAAGATTTTAATTAAAATAAATGTGCACAACAATGGGCAAATAATCAAAATACAGCAATAGTTGTTTTCATTTTTTAGTTAAGTTTAGTTACGCATATAGAATTGGCACCATTTCGCATCTGTTAACTAGGTAACATTAAAAAAAAATTGTTTTGATTTTTTAATTTCGACCATTAGATTCTACACAAACATAAACGCGTATTTTTATAAGATACATTTAACACAGGGTTTGTTAATACTGACGAGTTAAGTAAAATAGAAACTTTCAGAGATTATGATATATGTTTAGGTACCTACATAGCGCGATGGCCTTGAATCGTGTGCTGTATACTATACTATACCAGATATCTATTGTTATTTGATGGTATAATGTAGGTATATTTGTGTATTATAGAAGAGCTAGCGCATTTATCAAATTATAAGTCGATAGTATGCTCAAAGCAATATGTATGGGCTTTTAATCGATTGCTATTATAATTAAACGCAAATCGTTTCTTTTCATCGGTAAACTGTCGAACTAATAGCATGCGTTCTTACAAAAATCGCAATGTTTCCATAAAGTTCAGATAAACTTCAAAATAGTTGTTTATCTAACAATAGTATGCATGTGCTAGCTCTTAGTAGACTGAGGTACTTCTCAGACAAAGCTGCTGTTTGATAAAGATTATTCTAATAGCGTGCATAACATTGAGCCGACTGTTAGCGACCGTTATAACATATCTACATTTATTAATAATGAATTAACAGAATGATAATATTATTAGAATGCTTTCAACACTACCTACCTATTAAATAAGCATACCGATATACTCTTTACTCATGGCATGGACGTAGCCAGTGTTTATTTACGATTTTGGAGACAAATAATGACTAAATTTATCGGGAATAGTGTTTTTGTTTTTGGTACAATCATCGGCTTTTAAGCTGGCTTTAATTGTATGTATTGTGTATTGTAATACCTCCGTGTGGTGACGGATTAAGAATACAAGTGTCACCACCCCATCTCCTCCCGAGGATACTGTAAAAGTCAGCTAAGGGAATTGCACACAGATACGCCTGGTCAGCGCGGTACAGTAGACCATAATCCCTCCCAAAGTGGAGGAGGCCTGTGCTCAACAGTGGGACGTTAATGGGCTGGAGAGAGAGAGAGAGAAGCAGGTTTTAACACCTAAAATCTCCATCTCCTGGCTTCACCCATGCGTACATTTTTGACAATTAGTATGAATACGAAGACTTACATAGTTCTTTGGTAACAAAAATAATTTAGCAATTAGGCATTCGAATCTAATGTGTGTACTAGTGTACTTATGTATTATATCGTATCTCCGAATTTAATACTACTTCTTGGCCTTTGCTGCTAAGGGGACTCATTAGTCGCTTAATTAATATACAAAAAGTAGCTATACAATTTAAATATTGGCGTTTGTTAAATATAATAGGTAGGTACCAATTTTTTGTATAATATTTTCTGCTATTGCGCTCTATTCATCAATCTCTTTTTTAATCCATTTAAGAGAGTGAAGTGCGGCATTTTTTGTGTTAATTATAATTTGCAAAGTGCACCACCATTAAATGTCTGTGTAAATATAGGTATCTATTGAACGAAAAGCCTATCCACACCTGTGATCCACACATAAGATGCGAAAAGATGGTTGATTCGTGTCCGCAAACACAATGGCTCATTAGTTTAGGATGTAGAAAACGAATAAACAGGCCTTTGATTCACTTATGATTTGTCTTTTATAATGAGATGTTATTCAGTTAATCGGAGATGATTATTATGCGCAACTGATTACACAATGACTAGCTGCACAATAAATAAGCGTGTTATACGCATTTTTATTAAATCTCAAGAGAAGGACAATACAATTTATTTGTCTGTATGTCACGCATTGTAGTCGACTGCAAAAGAAAGGAAGGGTTCAATAATTTCTTTTTTTTAACTGTGTTTTTCGTAGTGACAAAATCTATCAGTTTCCATAATTTTTTTCTTTTTTGTAATGTATGTGCTTACATTTATTTAAAATTTTAATATATATCTTGGTATTAGTAACTCTAGCTATATTCACAACAGCATTTATTATACAGTCGCCCTAAGCTGATTGCGTCAATTCCTTGGGTTTCAATTTTAGCAACTATAATCCGATAGACAAACAAATTATTAGAAATATTATGTTACTGACTAACGCTTACTGTTATGGGATCGATGATGTAGACCCAAGTTTCGAGCATATCCGATGCTCATCTTCAGGGCGAGTTCGCAGCGCTGTCTGCGACCTTCCCGCAAGCATCATAATATTTCTATTATGACTCAATCTCACGAAAATTTCAATACGATAACAAATTATTTGATGTAGTCAAATATTTTTGTACACAACTGAAAATATATGAGAAGTTACTATTATAAAATATACCATTATGTCATAGGCGTAACTTTCAATGTAGTTATGGACATTAGACATTAAAAAAAACATCCGAAAAGAATTAAATTGGCACCCAGTATTTATCATTGGTGAGTGTATAGTTAATTTATGTTCGATATGTACTTATGTTGTACACGAGGCGTTGTTTATGAATAAGCTAAAAGCGTGTTTGTTTATTAATCTCACTCTTCACCCTCTTCAGCGTTCTCCGCTGTTAGTAAGTTGGTGTTATCGTCAGCTTGAAGATCGGTAGTTAACTTCTGAAACAAACGTGCTATGATTATATATTAATACAAAACATTGCTTGCTTGCTTGGAAAGTGTGGAATTTAGACAATAAAAAAAGTCCTAAAAAAATCCAACCAAAAATAGCATAGTTTTGAAGATATTATAACCTCACATATAGGTATATATACAAAAATAAGGAATTTCTTTTTAAATATGTCAAGATTCATTCAATGCCTAATAATTTTCTCAGTTCAAAATTTAATTTTGACAAGCCTCGTGGTTGAGTTGTTTAAGTAACGGACTGCCAATCAAGAGGTCGCGGGCTCGATTCCCGCTCGGGACAATCATTTGTGTGATTTTTCTAATTTTCATACAAATGTTTGTACTGCGTCTGGGTGTTTCTATGTATTATAAGTATGTATTCTCAAAAGAAAAGTATAGTATATGTATTCTATCCGTATTCTGGTACCCATAACACAAGCATAATAAGCTTAGCTTGGGACCAGAGGACGTTGTGTGAAATGTCCACGAATAATTAGTTGATCCTGAAAATCGTAATATTCTTATTAAATTATTGTAATGTCATCGGTCCTTGATGTGTGTGCAATATTTCAGTTCAAAATCACTTAATATTTCAATTACATAGATTATTTTTACAGATAGATACGAAGCTAATAATAGCGTTCTAAAATATCAAACGTAGGTGTGTCTAGTAATCCTTAAGGCCATGTTCAGATGACAACATTTTGACGCGCGTTTTCAAATCGCGCGACTAGACATCGTAGTATTTACATACAACCGATCACATGAGCGCGCGTTAACGCGCGTTAGCGAGCGTTGACGCGGCGCTCAGAGAAAAATTCTCTAGACGCAGGCAATCGCGCGTTGACGCGCGCTTTGACATCTGTGTAACATCTGTTGACTGTTCAGTGTTTAGTTGAGCGCGCGCTTACATCGCAATGGCACGTTTTTTTTTGACTTGCTTTTGTATTTAGTTCAAAATGAGTGAATTAGATATTGGCATCGACTTACTAATTGACGAAGTCAGGAAAATGCCAGCGATTTGGGATATAGCTTCAGAATTATAATTTTAAAACGACCAACCCAATGTGTGCGTTTTCTTTTACCATTTTTTTTTAATAATATAACCACAAAATAATAGCATCTTCCACGTCCATTTTCTAAGCTCTATCGATACAGACTGACGAGCTACTTGCAACGCGCGTTAGCGCTTGTTATCTCAACTCTTTAAAAATTTGATCGCGCGTTGAGCTGCGTTAACGCGCGTTACATGTGAACTTAGCCTAAAAGTAAAAATCTACGAACTCTCGAATTAAAGATTTTCTGTGGCAGGGTAATTGGTTAAACGTAAAGAAAATCTTGATCTTATAATATAGAATGAGTATTAGATTAAGTAAGGCCTTCAATTTGCTATCAACAACAAGTACTTATAGCCACCTTTCCTCGACCCTATTACCCCAATTGTATTAGGGTTATATTATTGAGTTAATATTAAGGCGGTCGAAATACTTTCCACGGCAAATCTGTGGAGTTAGGTTAACTGATTACATTTATAACGAAAAATATATTTCTCTTTACGAGAATACATATACTTTATCTCTATACTTTTTTACTGTCCAATGTTGGGAATAGGCCAAGAATACATCTCCATCATTCATAATCAAATTAAAAAAGTCCTTGTAGCTGAAATTATAGAATTAAGAAATACTGTAACAGTGTCATGATTTTTAATGTGTGTGCAATACACGTCTTCAATTAGGCGAAGCAACGTGGGTTGCTCCTTATGAAAATATATATAGGAACTATAAAATATTTATAGTATCTAGCTATTGCCTGCAACTTCATACGCGTGGAATTCAGATAAAAAGCCAACCTAATGCAACCACTCTTTTAAAAATACCGCTTTAAAATTCGTTGCTTAGTAATGAAGATATAAGCTCACATAGGGAAATTCATGCAGAAATAAAGACTTTATTGTATAGTAAGCAAAGATTTGTGCCCTTAAATTACGAGAAATATACAAGTGTCTTTGTATTACGTACCCCAATCTGCGATGAGACTATGAATGTACGTTTTCGTCGACGCACGGCGAGAGCTAGCAGAAGAACCAAGGCAATCGATGACAGTGCTGATACCAGAAGTGGTAATAGTAGGTTGTCTCCGGGAGAGTAACCCTAGATAGTATAAACAATTGTTTAAATCAGTGTGGTGATAGTAGATAGTAGAAAAATACAATGTATAAGAACCATTTCAACATAAAATAATAATAACAAAAAAAATCCAAAAAATATTAAAAATAATAACCCATAACACAAGCAAGATTAGAACAAGCTTAGCTTGGGACCAGAGGACCATGTGTGAAATGTCCGTGAATATTTATTTTTATTTATTTATTTTAACTACAAATAATTTGACGGCCTTTGCTTATTTTGTAGTCACTGGTAGTGATGCTACGCACAAGTTCGTAGGTTCGATGCTCCAATAGAACATTTATTTCTGTAACGAAGTGAGGATGAGATGAATCGTAATTTAGTTTTTAAAGAGTAAAATTGTTATATCTGTGATCTCGGTTCTGTTATATACGCAGTAGTACCAACAGATAGCTTACTTAACATATTTACTCAGATATGATATCAACGATCTTTTCGTAGTGGTCTATCCTGGCAAATGCACGATTTAGATCACGACTATTATTTTGAAGCTTTAAATTGCGTATTAATTTTAAATGGAGTCGAAAGATGTTCATTGAAGTTGCTAAAGCTGAGCTCTATTTACATAAATTCATTTTCTTTCTTTTTAGATATTAAATTGAATTAAAGATGTTTTATATCATTCTTAATAGAATCTAACGTGATATTAAATATGAAATCCATAGACGATAGTAGAAATTATTTTATTGCGTTGTAAGATGCGTTGTTTATGCATCTAGTATTAAAAGAAAATACTGATTATTAAGTTTAACGTAAAAGTTATAGCTTGATTATAAACATAATTATGCTCTATATATTTATTTAATCAATTACATACAAATTAATACAATAAAAAGTTAAAAATAGGTACGACTCTACATCGATGAGCCCTAGACAGACTTTGGATAAAATATATTGTCGGTAATGAATATTGTATTATAATATTATTTATATCAATTGGCAATAGATTTCATAAATGATTTAGGTTTTCAACATCCACTTTCATTGCGTTGTGGGTTACCCAGCTGTTACAGAAGAAATGCTACGATTAGTTATGTAGAGCACGCATTGGTGTTATGGTTAAGTAAACCTATTATAATATAAACATTATGTAACTTTATTAGTAATAAAATACGTACAGTCCATTGGAAATAAGATGACGTGTCCACAAATGGCCACCGCGCACCGTACCATCCGCCTTCGCCTGTCTTAGACACCGTTACTTCATCTGAATCAGTGCCTGGTGATGCATAATCTGGTTTCAAAGGTGGCAAAGAAAATTCATCATCTACTTCTAATGCTTCCTTAAACTCAATATCATCATCCACTGAAAGCATCACATCCTTCAAACTTTTTAATTTATCTTTATCACTAGTCATTGTGAAATCTGTTGCCACAACGTTTTTGCTTGTAGTAGTAGGTTTTGTGGTAATTAGAACGTCATCAAACGCTTTTGTGTTAGCTGCTATAGCTTTCTCTGAAGGAATATATGATCGGGAATAGTATTTTAATATATTTCGAAGAGTGATAGTTTCTGGAGTGACAGTCGCTCGAATAATTGTGTCTTTCTCCCAAGATTTCACAGATAAATCATCCCTTAAATGATCATTATTAGAGCTGCCAATAAAGAAATCTTCGTTAAGTTTTGCTGGCGGCGGTGGAACAGTAGCAGACGTAGAGCCTTTCCAAGAACGCAATGCTGGCATTGCCCAAGGAGGTGTAGTGGTTTTTTCTCGTGTTACTGTTGACGGTGGTAAAGAAGTAGTGGTAGGTATTGTTACGGTGGTGCTAATTTCAGTCTTCTGACCTAGAGTTAAAACCACTTCCGGTAACATTTTTAATTCCTTTTTTCTGGATTTTGCCATTTCCCGCACAGCTGATGATGCCAATGGTGCAGTGGTAATTACTTCATTTCGGTTTTGTAAATTTCTACGAGCTAGCAGTGCTCCATTCATAACATAAAGTGGTACTGCAGCTAATGCAAGAGCTATTATTATACCAAATAAAACGAGCAACACATATTTCACTGTTGATTTCCTACGTGATCGACGCACATGAATTGAAGGGCTGTAATCCCGTCCTTTTCCTTTTAAGCCACTGTTGCTTAACACTTCCTCCGTTTGTGGCAGGATAGTGTACTGTAGACTATTCTCGCCGTGACGCACTGTCTTGTACATTTTATTAACGCTGCTATTTAGATATCACAAAAGGAAACACTACTATTAACTTCGTATCCACACTAAATCTTATCACATACTCGTATTTTCAATTTTGTTAGAGAAGTCCGTTGCGCGTTAGTGCCACGGTTCTGTTAGTCTTCAGCGCAAGGAAGAATTGGTGCGAGACATCGCGGATACTCGTGCTTTGTGCAACGATGTCGCCTCGGTGGTGAGCAGGGCCATACAGCGCACGCGTGACAACATTGAGCGGCTGCGCGCTCCCCCATAGCTCAGCGGCTTCACGGCCCCAAGCTTTTGAGGTTATACAACTCGGAAGCCGGCTTCTATTTTACATCACGCCGCACGACAATAACAATAACATCACTGTCTCTCTACGAAGCTTTCTAGCACTTCACATTAATGAATAACGACATCAGTAATTTGGAGATGGAAGCGATATAGCTACATAATAAAATTCGTATAACATGCTCTCATTTTGTCTCAAAGGAAATTGAATCTATTTTCCATCTACATTACTAATTACATTCTGATTCCATACTATATTTATAACAATACTAGCTGTCCCGGCAAACGTTGTTTTGCCATACTAAAAAAAAAACAAAAAGGTTTGAAAAATAGATGTTGGCCGATTCTCAGACCTACTGAATATGTATGTAAAATTTGAGAAGAATCGGTCAAGCCGTTTCGGAGGAGTACGGTAACTAACACTGTGACACGTGAATTTTATATATTAGATAAAGCACTTTTAAAAGTTGACCCATAAGTACCTAGAAGACTTTCGGTTAGAGAAAATTAACCTAAGTCACAAAGACCTTGTGAAGATTTTTCGTCATAGATATCCTCACGCGAACTGGCTATCTTACGATATCGATCCAGACTACCGAACAGGAGGGAAGTCTAAGCATAAACTATGTTCAGTAAATAAAGTCTAACTAGAAATCTAGACTTCTTTTACTTGGGACTCCACATATGTGACAACTTTATGCACACTCCCTTTATGAAGAGCGCACGGCTCCCCTTACAGGACTCATAAAAATATTGTAACTTTATGTTATGATAACGCGATTTGCAATTGTGTTGAGCCACTACTTTGATTCATGTAGGCTAACTTTTTAATATTACTAGCTGTTGTCGTACGCGTGAAATTTAGTTACCAAACTAACAAATTATAGATTGTAGCCAGAAGTTTACTATACGCCTCGATAGATGGCGTGATACTGCTTAGCTTCAGTTATCAAACTATAGAGCACATAGTTTAATGACTACCGACAAGCTTGATAAAATATTGGATTCGTACGAGCAATCATTCAGGTTCATAATTATAAATATAGGGATTGCATTAAATTAAAAAAGATAAATAATTGCAATTATTTATCTTTTTTAAAATAAAACTTTTATTACGTAACTAGCTGTGCCCACGACTCCGTCCGCGTGGGTCGATATTTTTTCGATCGACCCAATCAAATTTTTGATTCTTTTTTAGCCACTAGATGGCGTTGCTAGTAATCAAAATAAGAAATTTCGTATTATACATAATATAAATATCTCTTGATTGAGTGGACCGATTGCGATGAAACAAAGACCAAGTAATACCTTCAGTTATGTACAATTTATTCGTATAACGTTTATATTTAAATAAGTGTTGTACATTTTACGTGATGCGAGCGCAGACAAACAAACAAAAATTTCAATAATGCTGGAAATGGATTCTGATGGTTGTTCTTTAACCATCTGACAATTTTTTTTGAATATATTATATTCAATGTACAAAAAAAATTTCTACAGATTTATTATTTGTATAGATTTGTGTTATAAATCGCATCAAGCCAACCGGCTGCCACCAAGTCTAATTAAAGTTTTGAAAAAAGTTCACAACGAGTATATTAACATGTTTTTTGCGATCGGTCAAACAGCGAACACTCCATAGGAATACTAATTCACTTGTCCTTGAACAGAATCACGTTTCCTTTCGAAATTGGTTCGTGAATGCTATATTTTTACAATAAAAATAAAAAGAGAACGACGAAACATAATAAAAGGGTTGGTCGGACGGATCGCCTCGCTTTTTTGTTATTCAACCATCTTTTTCTGTTTTTCTACTTGAACTTTATAAGAGACGACTTAGATAAAGGTACCCCATGTTCGTTCCAAGCTTTTATAACGATGTTCTCTGAAGTATTATTATATCTTGTTGATTTACAAAAGTCATCACTGCTTGTAATTTGTACTATTATTAAATAAGTCGGTGTGATATGATGATTCTCTGTGTTTTTTATATTTAGCTTTGTCGAACTATTTTTAATTTCTATGTAATTAAATTAAGTAACAAATCACCTATCATATTATTATTGTTTATATTATATACAGTACATTTGTATATTATGTTAATTAAAGATATAGCTATAATAATACAAGCATACATATTCGTAGTAGTAGCGGGCTGGATCACATAAAGTCACCACTGTATTGCTTTCCGTGGATGCTTTAACAGTAAGTCAAGTTTGAGCGGTACTAAATCTAATCTATGAAGTCGTTTAAAAATTGGGCGACTTGATACCAGTTTGCATGGACGTATAAAAAAAGATTATCTAATATATAAAATTCACGTGTCACAGTGTTAGTTACCGTACTCCTCCGAAACGGCTAGGCCGATCTTTATGAAATTTTACATACATACTCAGTAGGTCTGGGAATCGGTTAACATCTATTTTTTGGAAACTTTTTTTTTACTATGGCAAAACAACGTTTGCCGGGTCAGCTAGTAATAGATAAAAGAAGATATATATGATTATCTTTATTTATACGTCCATGCCAGTTTGCATAAATTTTGCTGTGTGAAAGACTAAAGATAGATCATTTTAAATAACTTGAACTTTTTAACGTTTATTAGCAAATAATAGTTATTATAATTCAAATATTTTATTCCTTTAATAAATTTAAACTAATATAATTACACGATTATGTGATTGATTTGACAAGATTTTAAATAATTAAATTTATAAATTAAATAAAAGAAATAGCATTAATGAATATGTGTATTATGTATGGTGAACCCTAGCGGGTGTGCATTAGGGCATCGTTTGCTCTAGTACAATGACATCGACAGTACAGCTATTTTGGTATATCTCTGGAACATAGCCAGCTCTGTGGGGCATCGCGTAAATAAACGTACATGACAAACGCATGCTGCGCTATCTACGGAACACAACATACTAATTTAGTATTGCCCTGTGGCTATAGGAAGCTGTATGAAATATTTATCAATTTAATCCAACTCTGTGTAATGCTAAAATAGTCTCGCTTGCGATTTTTATTATTGGAATTAATTAGGAAACTGTGACTCTGTAGTTGTAAATGTATGAATATTGAATACACAAGTAATCGCTATGATTCTTAAACGCTGTAAGAGACAAACAAGACAAGGAAGTTTCTTTCTATTCAGACTTCTGGTAGTTCTACTCAAACACAACAGTAATTCCTTGAGAACCCAACAGTAATTGTACCCTTTAGCATGTTTTAGTAAACCTATTTTTCTCTAATTATGAAGGTTCTTAGCGCAGAATAGGTGCCACGTATATGACACAAGAAAGGAAGAAGATGAAAAAAGTCATATGTGACCCATTATAGAAAACAAATATTTTCCAGTTTTTGCTAAAACCTATTACTGGTATACTAATTACTAATAACACGACTGATAACTGCAATATGTTCATATGTGTACATTGTTTTTGTACAGAATGCATATACATATATGAAAAAGATTCCCACTAGCAATCATTGCCAATACTGTACAATAAATACAGATGATACCTAAAGTTAAACTACATTGACCACCTACTTTCCTATTTCTGAGATACTTACCCGTCTATTACTCGAGCTCAATGTTGATTTGCATAGGATTTGAAGAGTATAGTCGTGGCAGTTACCGCTAAAAATAAAAGCAGTTTCGAGTTGATAGCGCAGTAATTATTTCAAAATACGAAAGATTTGTGATTTAACAAAATAATAAATCAACAGTTTAATTAGCAATATTTCACAAAAGCACCACATTTAGTAATAATGTAGATATTTTAAATAACCTACACAACCTTGAGGGTTCAAAGCACATCCTGTCAGCGTGTTTTACGAGGTTCGCCTAAATAAACATTTTTACAAACACGTGTTTGGTCGCTAATGTTTAGTACTCGACCGCTGCAGCTCGCCCGACGTGGTTTCTTTGTCGTAAAAACGCTATTTATTGCCACACGAATATTATTCCTTCGTCCACTTACAAAACAATTTTTCTTGGGGAGAAACTATAAGCCACTCTACTACCTGCTGCGTTGTAAACGGCACCAAAATTTTTTATTACACTTTTTTGTTAACGCTTTCTAAATATGATTTCGTCTTTCAATCCCTAAGGACTTACGATAAGTCCTCTCTGCCTTATCTTATCGTGAAAGAGGTGTGTGTCGAGATATAGACACAATCTTGCATAAAAACGTTTTTAATTTTGGTTAAGATGTTAGAAGTGATATTTATCTACGAGAGTACTTTAAAGTTTTAATTATCATCATACTCGTAAAAGGGTTTCTGTGATTAACTTTTTTTTTTTTGCTTTCGAGAAGAGTTTGTTTAGTGAGCGGAACGGACAGGTTGTTGTGCGTTCGTGTTGCAATTGAGATCGATTGTCTCAGCGGTTATATTGAGTGATGTGTTTGGTTCGTCAGCGTGACGGAGAGTGCATCGTCCGCTCCTGACCCTGGCTGGCCCAATGCCACGATATATTCGCCGTAAACCACGCACCCGCGCAGTGGCACCACGCCAACTCATGGACCCTTCCGCATCGTTAGCAAATCATCATTCTGCACGAACTGTACATTCTGCTATTTTCAGGAACTGCTTACTGATTCCAGAAAAAGCTGATTCATTAATTCATAATACATCTCACGTAGATACTGCAAGTCATTATAACTTGACTCAAGATCTTTGTTAGACTAACATTTACGTTCATTATTAGTATTTCAATTTGGCGTAGGTACTTAATAAGTAAGTACGTATTGTACTATCGATATTGTTTTGTCGAAACTAATGAGGCTGAGGTGCTGCTATTAATACATTTATAAAACTCAACAATTTTGATAAAACTATCTGCATGACTTAAGTATCGCATTTGAGAACTGTTTGTAACTACTTGAAAATTAATATGCTTTACGAAATCCTTTAACGTGTTGGTATTAATTTAATATTGAATATTTGCTACATAGCTATGTATTTTTTTATTAGGGAGTTGATAGTGTTGATAAAGCATAGCAAGAGCTAATGCTACTCTAGCTACTAGGTTATAGGTTTCTGTTTATGCACAATCTGCGGAGTTAGGGCCGACCGCAGAGCATGCTAAGGATTCCAGTTCGTGCTAAACAAGTATGATACAGCTTTATAAGAGCAGTAGGTATCTATAATGCTCACAACACTTTAACAGCGAAGCAGTAAAACTGTTACCGCTTAGTTATCGTAGTGTGGACAATTAATTAACTGGACGTTTATTGGCAGACAGGAGTGCCGGCATTGGCATACATAAAGTTCATTCACCCTAGATATGTGATGTACCGTACCTACGAGTGATTGAAAGTGCAAGTGCATTGTCCATCTCAGCGTGGGACTCGCTGTATATAATCAAGAATTGTGCGGGTCAGTACTAGATTAAGTAACCATTACGAGTGAGACAAGATATTTTGGAATCCTATTCTCTATTAACATTTAGCAGTGTTATGAAAAACATCATAATTATTGGCAAATTTACTGTTTAATATAATATTGTTTAACTCAATGTCAATTTTCTGTAGCACAGGCACAGCATCGTCTATCTATGTAGTTTGTGGTTCAGGGCTTCTCATGAACTGTCAAAATAAATGCGCTTCAAGGTACATAACCAATGTAAATCCGTGACAGGTAGGTACGTTGAGAATAAACTATGTTTTGGGCGTTTCATGACGTCACTCGATTATAGCATGGTAAAATCGTGTTCGATAGAGGAAGAAGGGGCCTTTTTTGGCGCATCATCTAGTGAGTCCCGTGAAGCGTCTCTGCGGGATACTAACTGTCTCCTAAGCAAGAAAGAAATCTATTCACAACACAAGTACCTACTATTTTCAAAACGTTTTGCTCATGGTATCGTCATAGTGGATCTGCGCTTTAACAAAACTTTTTGTATATGTATTTACAAAGGAAAAAGCTGAAAAGATAGTTACTTTATAACTTAAAGTTTAAAAAAATTAAGGTTTATGTGGAAGAATCGCTAGTATTTTAAATATAATAATAATAAATATTCATGGACATTTCACACAACGTCCTCTGGTCCCAAGCTAAGCTTATATGCTTGTGTTATGAGTACCAGAATACGGATAGAATAAATATACTACTTTTTTTTGTAAATACATACTTATAATACATAAAAACACCCAGACGCAGTACAAACATCTGTATGACAATTAGAAAAATCACACAAATGATTGTCCCGAGCGGGAATCGAACCCGCGACCTCTTGATCGGCAGTCCATTATATGAACCACTCAACCACGAGGTTCGTCAATCATATAATAATTAAATATAATTCACATCAATTCAATATAACATCAAACATCAATCAAATGTAATTCACATCTGTGAATATTTGGTTTATTTCGAATGAAAAAATTAGTTTTAGCGTATGTTAAATAGGTTAATTAATGGTATGATGTGGATAGCATATGACAAAGTAATCCTAAATGACGCAGCATTGCCACCTTATTAATATCTGTATAGAGCGTTCTTTGTTTCGTATTGATGTTTAGACTAGCTCAATTTGACCTCTCAAATTGAGCTAGTGTAAACATCAATACGAAACAAGACTAGAATAGGAGCTAGACTTGCTAAAGGTTCTTTACGCGTCGTCACGCGTAAAGAACATTTAGCAAGTCTAGCTTAGTCCTATCAGTGTTATCTTAGATCGTTATTCATTATGTTTAAAAGTAGTTGTTCTGGGTTTAGGGGATTTACAACTAACTAGTGTTTTTATAACAAATCAGAAATGTACACAAATGTTGAGTTGTGAAAATGTTGTGTAAATATAATCGCATCAACATGATGATACGCTATGTCCTTTATTGTCTCATTGATGTTATTTTTATTATCGTAAGTAAGTTAATTTTTCTATACATATTACTTAATTACGTGTACGCGTCAGTGGAAATGGAACACGATATTAAAATCCTTTAGCGTACCCCAAGGGTCCCATTCTGGGCCACTATGTTGTGATTTAAATAAAGTAATAAACTCGAATGTATATTATAAGGAAACTTACTATCTAGTCACCTATTCAGTAGTTGGGAGATCATTCTGTAAAATCTTTTTTTTAATACTGCCATTCGCCAGATTCTGGGGTTATGACAATTTTGACTGAATGACAATATTAGAACATACAATCGTTAATTATCTCTTGAATATTAGTAAGTTCCACATAGTTTTTGGATATTGGCCAGGCTGTGATGATCGAAATACTCTTCCTTGAACTTGACATGGCATAATGACGTCATGGCCAGGTGCCAGACGAACTTGGAACACAGACACTCTGTCACTTCCTAAATGAAATTTACCTCGAAATCATCGGAGATAATTGACAGCAACATATATTTAATGTAATTTAATTTTTACTTTCGTCATAAGAATTGCGTAATGATCCTGATGAAACACGAATAAATTTACAAGTTTCCTTCCTTTTAGCTTTTTTTTTACCGTTTTTGATGTATTTTGTAACGAATCTGAAATATTTTACTAAATACATATATGAATCACAAATATCTTAAAAGCATGTTATGTAACGATAAAGAACGTAGAAAATAGAAAGACATCGTAGAGCTACTGAGTTTTGTAGAGTCTATTAGGATTTACATCACTTTTAGTAGTAGTTCCAGGAACTGAAAAGACTTCAAAAACATACTATTAAATCTATATTCATACAATTAATTTATCCTATCCAGATTTCGTATCAGAGTTTCACGTTCACAAAAAATACCAATAACACTTTCATAACCGATTCTATACCTTAATTTAAACTTTTTGAATTGTTTACAAACGGTTTAAACGGTTTACTAATGACCACTGTTGGGTCTAACGAGATTTGTGTATTTTATCTTGTAAATTTAAAGTGTTTCATGATGAGGTCGGCATAGATCGTGTTAACTAAACGTTTTTATTATTATAAACGTCACATAATATGCATGGTGTGAGATAAAGCTGCGGTCCATATGTGCGACGTTCCCACGCTTCCCCACTTCATGTGTCTCACCCCCGTAAACATCATGTGTTCTTAACCATTGAAATCTGAACCGTACTTTTATAACAAAAGCATAAGTGACGTATTATATTATGAGAAGACAGAGGTCATGATAACCTGGTTATATTATACCTCCCGGGTTCTATATGTTCACGCCTAGGGTTTCAGGAGTGACGGTTTAGCGCTAATTGATAGATGGATAATTGATTAATGAAATATAAAAGTGACTATGTGCATAATGCATCTTGCCGGTTCCTAATATCAACCGATCACATGTGCTTTTTTTTATGGCAATGTTGTCACCGGACGTCGGACATTGAGAAAATGTGTTAATCACACATTTTTTTTAATTTTACCCCAACTGCGAGAGGTTTTACATTAATGATGCTGCAGAAACTAATATAGGGGTGTGTGCAAGCGTATTATAATGGTCTTATTCATAATGACTTATCGGAGGTTTAAAATTTCGCTGAAATCGTTTCTCGAAAATTGTCAAAACTTGTTATTCGTAATAGTCTTTCTACGCTAAAACATTTATTATCTCTCCGATAAAATCTCCGTTTAAACTTCCGATAAGTCATTATGAATAAGACCATAAGAGTTTAACAACAGATTTGAACTTTTGTCTCTCTGCTTTTGTATGTACCATGCATTTGAATGCTGTTTTCAACGAGGTACAGTTACACTACACGTTTAACTTAAACCTATAGTCCCATTTAACAATGGAAAATTATTTAAAGGTTGAAAAGTTATTACGTGCACAAAACGATGGCCAAAACTAGTTTTGATTTTTTACTAAATAAACTGTGTAATTAGTACGTTTGTATTAGTAAGGTATATGTGGTAACATTTTACTTTTTTACATGTTTTATGTACCATGCTTAGCAACGGCGCGTACAGCAACAAACAAGTAAAAAAACTGACCTAAAAACTTCTAATTTAGGTGAATACCTCCATTTTTTACACTTATTAATTGCATGCATACAGACTATATACATATTTATACAGACTAATTAATGAATTATGTATGATTCACTATAATTTTAATCTTACAAAGTAATTGAGGTACATCCTTACATTACATCCTTATCGTCAGAGATTTGGCACATGATTAGTATGAAATTGTAGAGTCACTTGAGTCAGTTCTTGTAAGGTTTCACGAAACTTTGACTTGTTATATTATATTTTTTCATTAGATTTCCTCTTCATTTTAATACATGCATCCATAAGCCTTTTTTTGTTAATCTTTAGATCTCTTCTAAAGAATGCTATATCACTCAGTCTTGCCTCGCTCGTCTCCTCGCGACTAATCACTACTTCTTCGAGTAAAGCCATTTATCATTCTTCAATGGTAGCTATGAACCGGATGATGCAACTTTTTTGTGATTGCAAATCAAAAACTTTTCAATTCAATTCATTAAGAGAACATTTGTTTCCCAATCCAATATTATTATAGTAGCTATTGCCACACTTCAGAGAGCATTTTAATCCATTTCTTTTTAATATAAAACAACGAAACTAAAGTTCCTACTATTACTTAGTTTATAACTTTTTAAAAAAGATTACGACTACAGATTTATGATTTGGCATCATTTTAAAATTCTTTGGAAACTACTAACGATTTCTTCGAGGGCCTTTCCAAGAAATTCATTATCTATTTTAGTTTTAACATGTCAGCAACTCGTAGAGTACATGACGTTCATTCATTATTTTTATTTATTTATACATAACTAATAATTACCTTGGCTAGTACTAAAAAATAAAAGGTTTTAATGTTTAAGTTAAATGCGTACAAACTATGAATAGTAGGCAATCATAAAGACCCTTTGTAGATTAGATTATGTCCAATAGTAATAAATATCATGCTCTGTTAGGCGTGATATGATTTTATTATATAATACTAAAATATATATAAAACCTGAGTAGTAATAATGAAATAAAAAGATATGTGTGAAAACATGAAAACTCATCATATTATTTGGTTAAGTTATAAAGGGGCACACAGCACTCTACATAATAATGTTATTAACAAGATTTTCTGAAAGAGTTGGTTCAATTCATGTATCAGTCTTATTGCATCCACTGTTGACATATGCCTCTCCAAAGTGAGACATAATACTAGCTTATGCTGTATATGTATATTGCTATCCAATCTCCGGTTGACCGTCATAAAATCTGATTGTTTATTGCATAGTGTAAGAAACCTTTTGCAATTCTAACTAGTAAATATAATAAAGCTTTACTTACTTTAGTAAAATCACTTAAAAAGTTCTAAACAAAACCAGTAACATTTCTAAAACAAAAAAAAACTTAAACCAAATAAAGAGTAATTTGTATGGGTGTTTGTTTCTCTCAGGTCGTCATATGCACGTGCAGTGAAGTGTGTCACCTGACCTAACCCAACCATGCACTTGTGAGTTTGACTCCCGTCGACAGACTTACTAGTGACGAGATAGGACTGTCGATAAATATATATTCATCGATATTTACGCTTCGGTAGAAAAGAAAACTTAAGTGATTAAGCACCGATTCAGGTTTAATAAGAGATAATTGAGTATTTACTTAACGGTATAGTGTAAGTGTACTGCAAGTTTTGCTTATTTACGAACTGTTGCTAATCAAAATGAATAATAATAACAATTCATAAATTGTTATATAACTCTGAATATAAGGTACATCAATTTACATCTGTAGAAACAAATATCTATTTATATTTGAAACGAAGTAATATGTATAAACAAATGTTTTAGGCTTATGTGGCTTGTCGGGAAGACTGAAAGAACTATTTAAACAATGCTTAAATGCAAAGCCTTACAATATTTTATAGTTATATAACACAATCCAGTATATAACTATTATAAAACTTTTGAGAATAATTTGTCGATACATTTTTATGACGGGACAACACTAAATTGTTTTGTTTTCAATTTGAGTGGGGTTGACGGGTGCAACAAAAAATACAGCTTCGCTATGGTGACAACGGAAAATTTTCTACGACCCTTTTAAGATCGTTTGAAGATTTTGCTTATTAAGTTTCTTGCCCTTAAAAACACATTGGTTTTAGGGGTGATGGATTGTAAATACAGCCCTTATCATGCTGTTAATGATAAATGAATATTTGACTTAGTTAACACTTGTAACTACGTATTGTATATGTTTTTTTTTGGAATTGCCATTGCAATTTTAATATCCTTACAGCTTTAAGAGACAGTTACTAAAGTTATGAACTGTAATTAATGCTTTGTGAGTAAAAAATTTTTGAAATCTTTTTAAATGAGTTGTTTTTATATTCTTCTTTTTTCTACTTTCTTTTTAATCAAGACTGTTAGTTGCTCTTTGAAAACTGTAACTTGAAACCGCTGCACACTTATAAGTAATTTATCATTGTATTCAAAGTAAGATATTGTGCCTGTTATATGGTGTATAGAAACCCATATTGTAACAAATTAATAAAAAAATATTTTTTTATAAATCGCGTGTGTATTGTCGCGTTCACTACCGAATCTCTTGTATTATGTTACGAGTTGGGTACTCGCCAATTTACCTGAGAAATATTTCCTTATCTGTGAATAAATGTTTGTTGGAACGATGTAAAAATATTCAATATGAAAGTTAGTATTATATAAATGTTACGTATGCCTGGTACGTATTAATTACTTCACTTTTCATTTTATTACTTGCGCGGGGTCGACATATTTGATTGCACGCAAGGCGCATCGACGAGGCGCCAGTGGGAAAATATTGTACGGCCTATAAAATTAAATATGCTAATTGAATTATGTAAATACTGCGTGAAAAAAGAATTTGTTTATAATAACAAAATTGCGATAGGTTATGATTTACACGCAATTGTGATAGCTGTTACATTGATTGCGATTACAACTACGGCTGGCTATCGAAAGTATAGTTTATTTAGTTGACTTTTCTCTTGAAGTCCACTAAATCAAATATTAGTAATTCCTTCGCAGCTTATTAACGTCCCAATGTTGGGCACGGGCCTCCTGTACTTCAGGAGGGTTTGTGGTAAATGATGCCGCGTTGACCAGGCATGTTGACATAGGGTTTAATTTCGAGTTTTCAATATACATATTCTCAACCCTCACCGTACGGATGGTACGGACAAAAATGCTCCAACTCAATTTTTGAAAAAAAAAAAACATGATTTAGAATAAAGTAAACATAAATAAACAAAAATATTGTATGAATTAAAACGTTGTTTTCTTACTAAATGCACTCACGTATATATACGGATCTCTTCGACTACAATTTGTACGTGGTTTGGTTTTCTTAAGAAATGAATCGATCATTTTAAACTGTAGGAAAAAGAATTTGGCAAAAGTTTCATTATAAGGATGTCGATTATCGGTTCCACATCCATACGGTACGATACCAAATTATGCTCCATACAAAAGTATGGGTATCGCACTTCCGTTTTTTCTTCGCGAATGTTAAACCGATTTTAATAGTTTTTGTGTTATTTTATAGATAAAGAGTATATTATGCTTCTATTACTATAACATTCGCGAAAAAAAAACGGAAGTACGAAACGTCTTTTTACAAAGAATTTGTAGGTAAAATCCGCTTCATCTATATTTGTCCCTTTCAGCGCGGCGCTCGGAAATAGGGATAGCAATACCTAAGGCAAATACCTAAATGAGGAGTACAGTACATATACAAATATCTAAATGAGGAGTACACTATCAATGTATTTAATCTATCTAACGGAATCTTTGAAAGTGATTTTCACGCACAGTAATCGGATTGATCTGAAATTTTGCACACATATTAAGGACCGATGACAATGCAATAATATAAAAAATTAAAAATATTCACGATTTTCAAGCGTGTTTTTTAGTTTTTAAACTGAGTAGATTATTATTTGTATCTACAGCTACACGTAACTCGTTCGGACTTATGATTATTGCAACCATTTATGTACATATGAGAGGTGTAAATCTTATTGATTGCAAAACTATCAAGTAACCGTGTGAAATCATTAAAACGCATTTTTATAGCACGCAATAAAATATTAACAGTATTTATTTTACCAGTACTAATTATTTTTGTATCATCATAGCATCATAATGAACATATGGAAATGTTAATATTTAGACAACATTGCAATTAAAATATTAATTAAGTACATACATCAATCATTTATACAAATCAAATTTTTGTTGCTAAATTCCATAAAAAAAGCGTTAAATGCTTATTCTATGCTAGTTGCCTTCTAGAAGATAGTAATGCGCGATGCAATTAGCGTAGCGCGCAAACCTGTGACGCATACACAACGCCTACGAACTTATAGATAATAAAAAAATGTACATTAGTTAGTTCACCTCTACCTATTCGTTTGTGGATAGATAAATGTGATGTTTGTATAACATTAATCTTAGATTTAAATGCTATTTTTGCTAGATGTCTAATAAAATATGAACTACTTTTTACAACAGATTATTCCAATTTCAACAAGCACGAAGTCCAGGGGGAGCTAGTTTTAATACAATTTTGTACTTTTATCGTCAAAACGTTTAATACAAACTATGTTATACGATATCACAGTGATCAATATCACACCGCTTACATTTAACGGTATTCTACTAATGTATTTTTAATTCCCATATCAATAAGGTACACTTAGAATTTTATCTTAATCTCAGAGTCGAACTTGGATCTGACAGACCGACTGTCACCACTGCGTCTTTACGTCATTTATTAAAAGATAATGAGGAAATATTATTATGATCCTCAATAACATTATCGTTTCAAAAATCTTTCAAAGATAATTAATTTTAGGTTTATCAATAATTAATTATGAGTATCCGTCTACTGACATGTTATTTTACCCGCATGAACACAAAGAATACTTTAACCTATTTCCTTATTGTGCTATTGAAGTACAAATTAATGTTTTGATGTACTTACCTAGATGATTATCTTGAAACGCATTCAAGATAATCATCTAGGTAAGTAAGGTAATACTTGTCTATTTTAATGTTCATATAACTTATCACCACGTACACATTTAAACATTACTAAAATAATTTACTTACTTTGTAAACTCAAACACACGCTTGAAAATGCTGAATAATTTTTAAATTTTTTATTGCATTGTCACCGGTCCTATGCAGACATATTTGTCTGCATAATTTCAGGTCAATCCAACTACTGCAAGTGGGTAAAAATCAAAGTCAAAGTCAAATTTTTTTATTTCACGTTGGCATGTTTTACAAGCTCTTTTGAAACGTCAGAAACTAGCTGGTGTCTGTTCCAAACGCGAATCCTATGGAGAAGAACAGACAAGAAACTCCATTGATTTTTTTTTAATTTCAGTTCATTTCTTTTTATTTCAATAATATTATACATAGTTGTATCAAGTTGTATCAGTTTCAAAGATGCCGTTATATAGATTAATACATTGATAGATACGTACCGAGCTAATAAAAGCGTATTAAAGAAGCGTCTTGTATAATAAATAGAAACAGATAAAAGCTTTGTAAATTTTTCTATTCCTAATGGTCTTATTCAAAATGACTTAAGAGGTTTAAACGCAGATTTTATCGGAGAGATAATAAACGTTTTAGCGTAAACAGACTATTATGAATAACAGTTTTTGACAACTTTCGCGAACCGATTTTAGCGAACTTTTAAACCTCCGATAAGTCATTATGAATAAGACCATTAATATTTAATCTATCGATACCAAAATTTTAAAGAGCTCTCAAAGGTTTTTTTTTATAAAACAACAAGGCAACATTTTTTGTCTCATATAGAGTTGAACCCATTTCTAAATAATGACACGAAACTTCAAGACATTCATCTATTAAGGACACTTAAAATGAGGTCCTCACGCAATATATTTACATAACATAAGTACATAATATAACGCGTGTATGTAAATATTGTATGCTATAGTTAACTAGTTCGAAGGTTTTTAAAAGTTCAAAGTAATGTCGCCATTCGACATCCATTTTAGTATGATTTTATCTAACGCGTGTTGGAAGTACAAGAATATGCTTATTTGTTAAGACATATTTTGTAATTCTACGATGAAACTGGGACAGATACTCATTGTGCTTACTCTGATAACTAAGCTTAAAATGTGTTCTTTGTTTTATTCAGACAATTTTTTTGGAAAAATTTAAAACTTGTATTTGCTTTTTTTCTACCTAATCAACATAGAAATTTAATTATATAAATAAGATGTATTTGTTTTATCTTATAATAGTTTTATTATTTTTGTGTTTATTGTATAAAAAGGCATACTTATTTGAATTTTAGTTAATACTTTATTACTTAATAATATACTCGCCATCGGCAGCGAGTTCATTGTCACACCCTTGAACCGTTACCATCCCGTACTGTACGGTTCGAGCGCCACTTTATCCCACGTACGATCAGGTTGTGGAATGAACTCCCTGCCATGGTTTTCCCACAGGACTACAGCATGGGGCTCTTCAAAAAGGGCCGGGTGGTACCTCTGGTGTTGCAAGCGTCCATAGGCTACGGTAATCGCTTACCATCAGGCGAGCCGTATGCTTGTTTGTCACCATAGTAGTATAAAAAAAAAAAAAACTTAAAATGTGTCATCTTCCTAAAGGCATATAGAGTCGTAATAGAGTGGCTTTACTGATTAACCTAACAGCAATATCCTAAGAATTTATTGTGCCCGATTTGGGGATTGAACCTGAGACCTGTACGTTGCAAGGTTGGCATTCACCACTGTGGCTCAGGCTAGGTCTATCCAGTTTAAGTTTAAATTTAATGATTGTGACTTTTATGAATGGTCTCTCTTGTTCCTTTGTTTTCTACGTCTGAA
Source organism: Orgyia antiqua (assembly GCA_916999025.1). Taxonomy (NCBI): domain Eukaryota; kingdom Metazoa; phylum Arthropoda; class Insecta; order Lepidoptera; family Erebidae; genus Orgyia; species Orgyia antiqua. The sequence continues at coordinate 8,268,282 of OU779869.1, forward strand.
ATAATATACGCGCAATGAACCTTCACAATTCATATAATAAGTAGCTAAACAAAATAACAAAGACAATTGCATACGAACAATAGTAAACAGTAGTAATTCTATTTCAGTATTTATTGTTTAGTTATTCAGAGTTCAAGTAAACATTTACCTAACATTTGTTTGTTCATATTGATATTAAAACAGCTTATAACAAATAACTATGTAGTTACAACTTGTATTTAAATATGTTCAGATGACGTAGTATGATTTCCAAGAGGTGTACAATGCACTTTTATAGTATGCCAGCCGCGTGGAGCACACCGCAATAGTGTTAGACTCAAATTGAAAATCAATCTATCGATAATTTAGTTCTAGAGCGAGATCAATCTAATTATTTATATTACGATTAAAATTCACGTGTCACAGTGTTAGTTACCGTACTCCTCCGAAACGTCTTGACTGATTCTTCTCAAATTTTACATACATATTCAGTAGGTCTGAGAATCGGCCAACATCTATTTTTCAAACTTTTTTTTTTAGTATGGCAAAACAACGTTTGCCGGGTCAGCTAGTAACTATATAAATAACTTTTTTTTGTTTAACTTTCATAGCTCCATGAAAAAGTACCTATAACTTTACGTTCGAAAATGTCGTTATCACGTCGTGTTACAATGTATACAAGGCAGAACGTTTAATTATTAGTTTTTTTTGCTAAGAAAGCGGGTACATGTGTATTTATCTTATTATCTTTTAAAATGTCGCAATGTTTAAATTAAAATGAAAATCGAATTACTTGTAAAGCTCATGACGGATTTCATATTTTACAGCAAGTTGTTAGAGTATCTAAACAGTAATACAGTATGGCTAACTGAAAACAATGTACATTTTTCTTTGTTTTAGATTTAGAACAAATGTAAAAATCTAAATTTTTATATAATGACCACTTGTTTTGCAGTGAATAAAAAACCTATATTCTCTATAACACTAAAGCTATCATTGAGTTAGTTTATTCGCTGAAATAACACTACATATTTAGTTGCTATAATATTGACTTATTTTACAAGTATCGCTATCGACAGTACTAGGTCCCATCACTGTTGTCAACCGCAAGTTGTAAGTCTGGTCACGCACTTCCCTAAACGCGTCCCGTCGCATTGTCCTCCAGACATTACTGAACGTATACTTATATTCGTTGCTTTTAAAAAGCTATTCAAAAACAACCATAATGATTTTACACGCGTAGTCAAGGGTAAGATATATACATGAATAATGAATATATTCATAAACTTACATAAAAGTTACTTACTCTTTGAATGTGAAACTGCATGTTCTTCGGTAAAGTTAGTATTATATATTTTCAGTTTAAAAAATTTTAATTGTTGTGAAATTAACATTGGATATATTATTGCAAACCTGCCGTCGAATTGTACTCGTATAGCATTTAATTGATAGGCTTTCATTCTTCTTTCATCTTAGTGTTAGCATTTAGGCTCCTTAAAGCCTAGTTTATGTAGATTATCTGGTATCCTACTTAATTTGTTAAAAGTATCTTGTTTGGAGTACTTACTTTACTTTTCCTAGAGTCATTTTAGAGAAGTATACTCTTGGGTCCTGTATTAGTGATAGTATAGTGCCTACTTAGCGTAATATAACCTGCTAACGAGACAGGGGAAATAGTGTAAAGTTTTATTTTATTCTCTTGTATAACGTTGAAGAAATGTTTTCATATCTATTCCCCTATGTACGGAAATGAAAAGCTGTATAAATAAGTAGTGTATTAGAAATGAAATAGTTCAAAGCTGTACAAACTAAAACAATTACAGCATTGTTTTTAATAATTTCGAAAATTTTGCCCAGACATGAATCATCAGTGAAATGCTGGTACATAATTGAATGAATTAATTCGTTAACCACGATTTGGCAATGCACAAAACGCTACTAGACGATTGCTCGCCTATTGATTCATGTGCATAAACGATGATATGAATAAAGATTGCAAATTATGCAAATAATATGTGACTGGTCTGTCGCTGAAAGCATTAAGTGGTGACTTCCGTAGATACATTTGCGTCTTGGGTGGGAACAAACCGACTCATGTTCATTAGTCAATTTGTTCTTCAAACAAGAAAATAAAACACCACATCATAAGTTTTTATCTGCTCACTTATTCAACAATACTTGCAATATTTCATGGGATTAACATCTTTTTAAGGGGAACACCCTAAAATTCCGATAAACGTTATTCCGAATTTCGAAATGCCTTATTTACAAAAGTCCGAATTTCAAAATACCGAAAAATTGTAATGTCTATCATTCAAAATCACGAAAAACATATTACCGAAAGTCATAAATCCGATTTGTTACTTTTCCGATTTTCGTTTGTCCGAAGAGTCAAATGCTCGAAGGGTTATTAGTCCGAAAAACGAGATTCCGATGTTCAATACGTCGAATAGACTAAAGTTCAACATGTTGTGCCACAAAATTTTGAGTCTGAAACGAATCGCAGCAAAACCGACTTCACGTAGTCTTGTTTGCCCTACACTAGAGTGCAATTTAAGCCCGCGTAGGCACGGAGGGCCGGGGCGGCCCGCGGGCTGAGGAGCAAGTGGTTTGAAGGTCCGCTGCCGAAACTGAGGCTGGCCGGCTTAGCCGGCCAACACGCCGAAGCAGCAGCGGTGAGCCTTCGTTGACATTAGCTCGCGTGGGCCCGCCCAAAGCCCGTAGCGCCGGAGCCGTAACAGAAACAATGCTTGCTGCTTGCTTGCAAGGTGTATGCCTGCTTGAATGTTGCGTGCTTGCTTGCGTATTGCAAGCTTGTTTGCATGCTGGAAATCCTCTGTATTATTGATGAATCGCTTCGGTCAGGTTAAAGGAAACAAAATATTTTTATTCGAAACAAAAAATTTCATTGATGTTTCCAATTATCAATAATTCGGATTTTTTATTATTCGGCCTTTTGAAGTTCGGAATTTTGAGAATAGTAATTATAATCGTTAGGAATATTGAAGTTTCGGAATTATGAAAATCGGAGTAATGATACATCGGAGTTGTTATATTCGGAGTTTTGAACCATTCGGAATTATGAAAATCGGTATTATGAAATTCGTGTTTGTGACTTTCGGAATAAAGTTTTTCGTCTTTTTGTACTGTACCCCTTTTTAAGTAACAAACCGTCCGTGTGGTGTCTTTTAAAAAACATTAGATTTCTCAGAATTCAATTGCCATTGATATATGATTGACGGCTTTACCATATCTGAAGTTTATACTAATACGGTGAAACTTGGTTAAGTGGGATCTGAATAAGTTGGAAAGCTCTATAAGTGGAATAGAAGTAACACTTATGTACTATATTTTGTTAAGAGAAATAAATTTTTTATTTATTATTATTAAAATTCTTGCTTAAATTCCCTACACCATGGGACTTACTTACTGTAAGAGGGACGATAAAACGTTTATACCTAAATGGGGTTTCTTTTTTCGATTTTGTTTCCTAGTTACCTGTATAACTTAGACATTTCGCTTTATATAGATTTACTAGCTGACCCGGCAAACGTTGTTTTGCCATACTAAAAAAAAAAAGTTTGAAAAATAGATGTTGGCCGATTCTCAGACCTACTGAATATGTATGCAAAATTTGAGAAGAATCGGTCAAGCCGTTTCGGAGGAGTACGGTAACTAACACTGTGACACGTGAATTTTATATATTAGAATATTATTATTAGACTTTGGTGACTATGGTGACTGCAAAGTCTCCGAAACATCGGGCCAAAAAAATTTAAAACAAATATACGCGTCTAAATCCGTAAAAAGTATTTTTATTTGACAGCTGAGTCGCGCAAGTGTTAGAAAAAAAAAACTATGATATTGATTCGAAATACATATTTAGGATTATTATAAGACATTTCTTCAATGTTACGCAATATTTAACAAGCTATAACTTTTATGGTACCTACTATGATAGTAGCCATATATATGCTCATAATAAACGGTTTATGCGCGATGTTTTATACATACACTAAAATGTCAAGGTAATAATTTCCATCGATTCTGTATAATGCTGCAACGTTCTCAGTTTGCAAATATGTTTTATTTTTGGATATGTTTTTGTAACGTTTAAAATATATCACATTCACGTTTTATGATTCCTCGACTCATTCAGGGATATTGATGTACAATAATTTTAGAAACTTTTATTTTATTAAAAACATATTACCTTTTTGAATTTGCCATAAATTGCAAAAGTAAATAATGTATTAATTATTGAATTTTAAATATTATTTAGAAAAGAATATAAGAGACGAATACCCTAAACAATTTTAGCCTAAGTCGAAGATTACTCTTCGATTGGCTCAAATGATTTACAGCTTTGAATATCTATTTTTGATTGTCATTATTATACAAGTACAGACTGAAGACGATTCTTTTGAAAAAAGTGTAGAAAAAATAATAATGCCAAGAAGAAATCTATTGTAAAGCGAAGAGAATAGTAAATGAAAGAAAACGTAGCTTACAGCTTAATACTTTTAAGCCCAAAACGCATTTTATTCTCAGTTTCCTGGTCCATAGGTACAAATCCCATGGAATGTTTTTTAATAAATAGTGATTATACATAATTATTTTCTATCATTATTTAAATATGTTATATACGTATGTTAACCGGGAAATTAGGATGCTGAAAGAATTTGATAGACAGGTTCAGTAATTTTAGAGACTACTGAATTCAAACAAACAAACAATCAAATATTTTTTTTATAATATGATGATAAGAAGCACAATCAAATATTACTAATTCGATGTAGGAAACTGTATACATAAATATAAAGATCAAAATGTTCTCTCGTATGTCCATATAGGAAGCTGATGGTTCTAGTTCCTGCATTTTATTGTTTTGTCGTTTGCATAAACATACGGAACTAGGACGTTGACGACATATCTAAATATACTTAAGTACTATATGTATATTGTTGTTTGTTAAATTAACACGCTTTAAATAACTTCGTACTATGGGATCCTGGAGCTGGCCGTCCTAACTATTTGCTTAGCATTTAATGCCTAAGATGAGATGGCTGACAAGACTATAAATACAACGTACGTATTTGTTACTAAACTCCTTCGAATTGAATATACTGGTTTTTATGAAATTTTGTATGCATAGCAGAAAGGTCTGAGAATCGGTCAATATCTGTTTTTATACCACTAAGTTCTAGGACATTAGAGGGCAGGGTTCCAGTAAGTATGCAAGTCAAAAACTAGGGACACAGCTTTACGATTTTTATATTTCTTTTTTTCCTCCTTAGTATAAAGTCGAATTCAAAATCATATAATAAAATTTTTCTACCCATTTTTCAATGTTAATTAATTGAGCATGTATAATATGCAAATAAAATATTCTGCCTTTTGTATACAAATAATTTAAATAAAATAATGTTTGGATGCACAAGACTTGTTCAAGTATTTCTAGTTAAGCATAATATTACCTACCTATTTTTTATACAGAAGCCTTCTGCGGTATACAAACGAAGGAGGGCCTAAAAACTGGTCCTACAGCTTGCGGCGTTCTTTGATAAAGTCAGAGAATGTACGCTCGCACGATAACCGCCAGTTTCATTTAGTTAATCAGTTTTGCAATTTTGTTATTTTCTTTGTATGTTGCGTTATCTTTTAGTAAATATACGCAACGAATAAAAAGCTAAAATTGATTTCTACGCATAATGATAGTTGTTATTATTACAAAATATCTAGCAAAATTACATATAGACATTTTGACCGAGTCCAACATTATCAGATTAACTGAAATAGCTGAGACGTGCCAAATTTTCGCAAGAAACAAAGAGTTGCTTGTTTCACGTTCCCGTCAGAGAAGTTAATTGGTGCCATGACCGACAAATACCAAGAATTTTGTTCATCTATAGAAACAAAATGTAGCGATAATCTGCGCGTGTATTTCGAAAGAAGCAGAGGGGCGTTCGTTATACCTCTAATATGGACATGCCGTCATTTCATTTACAAAACGTTAACGCGCACAAAATAGTTATACTAATACATTCTGGCTGTTGGCATTTATTGCATAGTTATAAAAAAACATTTATCGCACACGTAATTTGTTTCTCAGAACTCAACGCATATTTCAATTTCTATCATATCAATTTTCGTGCGGCAACATAGACTTGGGTGGTACGAACTTTGACTTGTTAATAGTCTGTTTTTTATAGATGCATATTCCTATATACTTATTATTTGGCAAACTTAATTGCCAGATCATGCAGGATATACTAGTGGTATGTATGCGAGCATGCGACACAAAGGGGCCTTGTTCGTGAACCATCGAAGGCCATCCAGCTCTGTGACAACAAGTTTCTTTCCTGCACTAGCAATGTACCCGTACATAATTTATTTTGAAGTTCATGGCTACTTTTATTTTTAAATGAGATAAACTCGCATCACGAAGGTCAAGGACTTTATATTTGGCGGATGCCGTGGTCTGGTGTTGCCAACGACCTGCTTTTAAGCTTTCAGTTGTTTATCTTTTTAGAGCGATGTTTTTGTGATGGTATTAATGGATTTATACTACGTAGTAGAAGAAGAATATAAACGCGTTCCATTAATGAAAAATCTAAGCTATTTGGACTCGTTAGACAATCTAGATCACTCGAATCAAGGTGATGTGCCTTGAACTAAACGATCTAGATGTTCACTGGGATGTGTATCCATTTGTAGGTATAGCATACCTATTAGGTAGGTACATATGTTTAAGAAGTGTATAGATGAATAAGCTTGGTTTCAAGCTTTTAACCATTTCATAATTAGACACAAATATTTCAACAAATATTCCACTAGATATAAAATTAAAACTTAATTTCACACAAATATACGTATATATTGTGTGGAAGATAAAAAAAATCTACAGCAAAATGGTGGGGTATTTTATGATAATTTCTTTTAAGAAGTTAAATATTTTAAAATACTTATGTACAGCTTGGCCATTTTGAGATGATTTCTTTACTTCTTGAGTTTTAATGGACACTTTCTGAAGTAATTTATAGTTAGCAATTTAAGTAAGAATGAAATTACTCATTAATCTGATAGGCTAGATTGTAATGTCTGTGAATAATCCAGGATATCCTCCTGGATTATTCAAAATAATTAAAAAACTTCTTGATTTTGCCCAATTACAGATTTTAATATTTTTTGTATTTAATATGACGTAATTTACGCAGGTTTCTATTTATATAAGATTAAGTAAATATAGTTTAGTAACTAAACCCGTAGTAGTAAACTAGTTTAATTGATCTCCATTAATGTCCAAATAATTAACGTGAGTAATTGACTGTCATTGTGTACATATAAAGTGTCTACCATGTTTATCTTGAGAATTTTGCTATGACAGTCTCGTAGTTTGTCGGTATGGTAGTTTTTTAAGCACGCATATGGTATTCACTGTAGCAAACGTATTAGCATTTCGTTCGCGATTCACCGGGCGACGAGCCGACTGTCCTTGAAATAAGGATGTGGCAAATGGGTGTTTTATCTAACCATTTCAACTGTTAGTAGGCTTGAAATATAAATTAAACTAAAAGCGGCTTCAGTATTATTATAATGTACTATTTGGCACGTACTTATTCCGTTTGCTATTGTTCCTGATTATTGTATTGGTAGGCTTCGCTTTATTCAACTCGTGATTATTGATTAGATCTAATACGTGAGATGAGTTAGTCCTCCCTTTCTTAGTAGTCCGTTGCGGTCTTTTATGTTTTAAAGTTAGTTATGTTTAAAATCATGTATGCTAACGACATGGGTATTCAAAGTTGTCCAATACGCATTACATAGTTGCAAACCTGTACCAATTCATGGTCGACAATTGGATATTTTGAATACAAATGATCGATATTACAATTTATATTTAACAGAAAAGATGATTTTAGATAATTTGAGTGGTTGATGGTAAAAGTTAATGTTTTGTTACATTACCATTCAACATTGTCTAGCATTGTGGAATGCCCTGCAGACAAATAAAACTATACATATATTGATCATGATTTGCATATGGCTCGAAAAGTTTTCTAGATGATCTATTTTTATTACTAACTAGCTGATGCCCGTTACTCCGTACGCGTGGATTTTTTATCTCCCTATATTTTGTCACAGTTTAAGTCTTTCCTGGACTTTCACGGATATTTCAAGACCAAAATCACCAAAATCGGGTCAGCCTTTCGCGAATTTTAGCGAGACTAACGAACAGCAATGATTTTTATATATATGAGATTATAATATATTGTTCTACTTTGAGTTTTTAACGCGTTCTATTCTGTTGGTATTCTAAGAAGAATGGAATCCTAGGCTACAAGTAACACAATGCGGCAAAAAGTTAGAATAACAAAATTCCTTCTAGGCCTTTAAATTCATTGCTTGTTTTGGTGGCGTTTGAAATAAAATGTATATTTAATCTTAATAATAAGAACGGATTGCTTGGTTTTTCTTTGCATATTATACTAACACTAGTTGGTGCCCGTTGCTTCGTAAGCGTGGAATAAAAAAAAAATCCCCGTTTTTGCAACATTTTTCACTGATATTTCATTACTATTGGTCGCAGCGTGATGTTATTTAGCCCTAAAGCCTTTGTCTATAATTCGACAATCCAATATGAGTAGAGTTTTTCAATTTCAACCAGTAGTTCCTGAGATTAGCGCGTTGAAACAAACAAACTCTACAAACAAACAATATTAGTATAGATATTTAATAAATAAACAACAGAGCCAAACATATTGACGTAGATAAAATGGTACCGTGACGCAGCCGTGACGTGATCATTACATTAGTGTTGGGCAGAACTCGACTAGGGCACGACCAGTACCCGGAGCCGACTTTGCCTGACGTATTGATACGGGTCTTTACAGGTACAAGTGCCTCGCTGGTTGACCCGTATCCCACGCACCCCTAAATGCGTTTAGAGGAAACTTCCACAACTGTTGAAATGAAAGATCATTCCTTGGTAGAGGTGGCAGTCTTGAAAGATCAATCTTTTGTGCGACTTTTATTCCCTTTTGTTCTATCCTTTCTATTCCTTAGAGCTCGTAGAGTTCGTAGTTGAGTTCAATAATAAATCAAAGCAAGAGCCCTGCTTAGGTGGCTCGGCCCTTTACCTTGTCGACGGCCTTCTAATTTTGACCCTTTTGTTTTCCAATTTTTACTTGATTGATCTCTTAAGATTCCTTCCCTTTCTTTTATTATTAATAATTTCTATATAAATCTTATGTTGTTAGATACATCTTACCTTACTATAATATGTTGTATAACAAAAAACCTTATTAGTCTAGAATATAAAAACTTTCTAGAACATTAACATAGAAAAATATTGTAAAAATCACAAAGAATAAACTTAAAACTATCATAGTTTCATTAATAATAAGTCAATCTACATGATTTAAACGTCATTACCTTCTCTAAGCTCTACCCATTACCATGAAACCCAAAAGTGATCATTTATTTAACAATGAGGGATCACATCCTCAAAATTCAAAATTTACATAGTCCAAGTTCTTATTACTAAGTAAAACCTTATAAATTACAACTTATTATAGCTCTGCCACACAATACCTTTTAACATTACATCAATTTATATAATATCAATCACATAACATTAATTATATAACTCCAATTGTTATAATCAATACCAAAATCTAGCAATTTTACAAATCAATCATAAGTTTCCGTGGCGCATAACTGTGTCGCCGACATTCTCCCCCTCGTGCTCTGCACCATCCCACTGGCTCGGCGATGCTTCCGGCACCAACAACACAACTCTTGAACTGGGTCTTCTGAGCACCGCTCCTCGCACCTCAATGTCGACGATCCGGATCCGTCCATCTGGTCCTGGATATACTTGCTGTATTCTGCCGCGTGGCCAGGTGCATCTTGGTAAGCTGTGATCGACGACTAACACGATGTCTCCCACACGCAGGTCCGTGGCGCTGGTTCTTCCCGCAGACTTTCGTGGCAGTAGGGTAGGCAGGTATTCTCGCAGCCAACGTTGCCAGAAGTGGTCGGCAAGTCGCTGCGTGGCCTTCCAAGTGTGCCTCCCGATGAGTTCGTTGTCCTCGAAGCTGCCGATCCTTGCTGCGCCGCATGACCGCCCGATGAGGAAGTGGTTTGGTGTGAGTGCTTCCTCTTCAAGGCACTCGGAGAGATGAGTGAGGGGCCGAGAGTTGACTATATGCTCGGCCTCCAGGAGAAGGGTGTGTAGCACCTCCTCACGTGGATGCTTCTCGTTGAGTGTGGCGTCTAGTGCGATTTTGATTGATCGCACCATTCGCTCCCAGGCACCACCCATGTTTGGTGCTCCAGGTGGTATGAATTTCCACTGCACGCCGATCTTGTCTGCCTCTGAAATGAGATCCTTTTGGTCCATGGCATCTATAGCTTCTTTTAATTCCTTCTTTGCTCCGACGAAGTTCGTGCCGTTATCGGTGTAAATTATCTTTGGCATTCCTCTTCTTGCGGCGAATCTCCGTAGCGCCATGATCATACTATCGGTTGAGAGTGAAGGTGTGATCTCGATATGCACAGCTCTTGTAGTCAAGCATGTGAACAAGGCGCCCCATCTCTTCTCGTGTCTTCTTGCTACGGTGATTGTCATTGGGCCGAAGTAGTCGATACCAGTGCATGTGAATGGTGGGTTGCTATGCATCAACCTTTCTGCAGGTAAGTTGCCCGTCGGTAGTTGTTGTGGGTTTCCTTTTCTTGTTTTACACCACTGACATTGATGCTGGACCGTTTTGATTGCTGATCGTAGTCCTAGCACCCAGAAGCGTTGCCTTACTTCGTTGATTACCGTTGCGTGATTACCATGATTGAAACGGCAGTGAAAATCTTCTATTATAAGTCTCGTTATTATATCCTTGCTGTCGAGCACGACGGGTCGCTTGTATTCTCTTGTGACGCCCTGTATCGCGTCGATCCTTCCTTTCAAGCGTAGTAAACTTTCTTCCATTGTGACGTCGAGTCTCTTCAATTTGCTGCTGCCTTCTACCTGCTTTCCTTGCTGCAGACGTCTGATGTCCTCTTTGAAGCTTCTTTCTTGGCTTCCTTTTAGCAGTAGATTTTCAGCTTGCTTCAGTAGATCTGTGTCCAATGGTATGTAGTTCCTTTCTACTTTGGAAGACTGTCGTCGTTTTTCTACCACTTTAGTCTTCTTTCCTTTCGTTCTTTTCCAGGTGGGATCTTTTTCCTTTCCGACACTAACCCTTTCTTTAGCTCTGCAGAGTTGTATGAACTGCAGAACTCTTGCTGTGGCTCGTAGAAGTCTTTTCCATGACGAAAACTTCTTCGGATCTGGTGATGGATGGGTGATGCTAGCTGCTGTGGCGACGTCTACTGCCCTTTCCTCACCGGTGGGTTCCTTCTTAAAAGTTCTTGCCGCTGGCCAATGAACTTCATCCTTACTGAGAAAACTCGGTCCGGTGAACCATCGGTGATTGCAGTCGAAGTGTTCTGGTACGTCACGCGTTGCATCATCAGCTGGATTCTGCGTTGTCGGCACCCATCTCCAATCTTGTGGTTTCGTGAGATCTTCAATTTCCGCTAAGCGATGTGCCACGAATGTTTTGAATGTTCTGGGGTCGGTCTTGATCCAAGAGAGTACGATGCTAGAGTCTGTCCAAAATGTTTTCTTGAGCACTTTCAGATCCATATCTTCTTCCACCGAGTGTGCCAGTCTGCTTCCTAGGAGGGCTGCTTGTAGCTCGAGTCTCGGTATCGATATCGGTCTTAACGGAGTGACTCTTACTTTTGCTGCTATCAAGATAGCACAGTAAGTTCCGTTCGGTTCTTCTGACCTCCAATATACCGCTGCTCCATATGCAGTCTCACTGGCGTCCGAGAATGTGTGCAACTCCCCCTCGGTGCGATGTGGCGCCATGCATCTTGGAATCTGTAGGTTTTGCAACAGTTTTATCTTCTCTAGGTAGTTTATCCATGTCTCGTACTCCTTGTCTTCTATTTCTTCATCCCAACCAACGCCGCTTCTCCATACGCTCTGAAGCAGCTTCTTGCCTTGAACGAGAACTGGTGATGCTAGCCCTAATGGGTCGAAAGTTGACATCACGGCGCTGGTGACTTCTCGCTTCGTTGGCACCTTTAGCCCCCGAGTTATTTCTTCTGGTGTGTTCCGAAGGTTCGCTCTGAAGCCGATGGAGTCCCTTACTGTAGACCAGCGCAGTCCTAGTGTCTTTTCTTCTTTCTCGCCAAGGTTCACTTCTGTCTTCTCAATTGCCTCGGTCTTTACATCTTGCAGCAGCTCAGGTTGATTTGATGCCCATCCCCTGAGTTCGAAGCCCGCCTTCTTGTGTATGGAGTCTACCTGTTTTGTTACTTTTCTGAAGTCTTCTTCTGATTGGAAGCTGTGCAGGTAGTCGTCCATGTAATGGTTTCGCTCGACTGCTCTGGCCGCTTCAGGAAACTGCTCCTTGTAGTCCGCTGCGTTCCGGTTCTTAACGTAGATCGCTGTGCTTGGAGATGATGATGCGCCGAAGATGACTGATGACATCCTGTATACCTTTGGCGGCACGTTGCGATGATCTCCTCGCCACAGGAACCTCTGGCTGTTTCTGTCTTCTTCTCGTATGCGAATCTGCAGGAACATTTCCTTTATGTCGGCCGCTACTGCTAATGGTCCTTGACGGAATCGCAATAGTACCCCGAAGAGTGACTGCAGTAGATCAGGTCCCGGCAGCAGAGCATCGTTGAGACTTCTTCCGTTTGACTTGGCTGCAGCGTCGAAGACAATCCTTATTTTCTTCTTCAACGGATGTACCACTGAGAAGTGAGGGAGGTACCAGGTTTTCTTGTAATCTTCTTGATTACGAGGCGCTTCTTCTGCGTACTCGCTGTCGATTAAGTGCTGGATCTGCTTGTTATATTCTGATTTCAGCTGAGGATCTTTATCTATCTTCTTTTCGATGTTAATTAAACGATTCTTAGCAGACGTGTAGCTCTCTGGCATCTGTTCGTTTTCATTCTTCCACAGCAGTCCAGTTTCAAATCGACCATCTTCCAATCTTTTGCTAGTCTTCTCTAGAATGGCAAGTGCTCTTCCTTCTGAATCCGTAGTAGGTCTTCTTGGTTGCACGCCGAGTGCTTCGATCGCAAAGTGATCTTTGATGGCTTGATGCATCTCTTCTTCTGGCGTACTGATTTGAAAACACGTATTTACGAAGTGCACTGGTTTGGCCACTCTAGTATCTGACCCGTGGAGTGTCCACCCAAGCTCTGTTCGCGAAGCTACTGGTTCTCCTGGTTTTCCTTTTCTTATTTCTTGAGTCACGATCAGCTCCCAGTTGTCTTGACCGATGAGCAGCTGTGGCGACTCCCCTTCGTAATACAGAGAGTCGGCGATCTTCCTCAGGTGTTGGCAAGCTTGTATTCTCTTTTTATCTACGAACTGCGGTGTCATCTTCAGTTCGTCGATGGTCCGGACTCTCCTGAGGATTTTCTTGGTTCCTTCATGTGACCCCTTCACAGTAAGGTCCAATGTCTGAGAATCCTTTTTCCTTATTATCCTGCCGCCGACCGTCTCGATGACAAGTTCTTCCTTGCATCCTTGAGCGCCGATCTCTTCTGCCACCTTCTGATCCAAGAGTGACACTGTTGACCCTTCATCCAAAAGTGCCAATATATTCTTAGATCTTTGCGTCCCGTAGACTTCCATTGGAATTATCTTTAGGTACGCCCTTGCGTGATTAACTGGGTTAGTAGATGCCGTAACACTCATAATTTCTTGTGGTTTTTCCTTATCCTTTTCTTCCGATATCCTTTCTTCTGGTACCACATGCAGCATATGATGATGCCATCTTTTGCATTCCTTGCACGGCGGTCTTCTGCAGGACTCCTTCCGGTGAGTTCCCTGGAGACACTTAAAACAGACGCGGCTCTTCTTGACTGCTGCCCACCGCTCCTGGACTGACGCCTTCTTGAACTTCTGACAATCTAGCAAGAAATGCTCGCCTTCACACATAGGGCAAGTCTTCACATATCTTCTTGCATCCTTTTCTTTGAAGTCCCTTTCGTTTATAATATGCGTCGCCTGTCGTGGACTTCGCTTGAACACGCTTCTGTCTTCCAATGTCGCGAAGGCCCCACATTTGTCCGCTTCGCTGTTCAGGAACTTGCTTATCTTTCCCAAGTCGGAAAAATCGCAGTCGCCTGACGCTGCCGTGAAGTCGTACCATCGGAACTTGAGAACCGTCGGCATCTTCTCAATTATCTGCTTCATTATCTCGGGTGAATGCAGATACTGTGGTTTCTTCAACCCCTTTATGGCTGCTACGCTGTTGTTGATCTGGCTCGCGAAGACGCAGATGTCCCTTGGGTTTTCTGAAATCTTCTGTAGAGTCTTGATCTTCTCCAATTCTGCCAGCACCAGCGCATCAGAACTTCCATACCTTCTCTTGAGGGCTTCCATTACTTCCTTCGGAGAGGCTTCGGAGTACAGCAGACTCTTGATAGCTTCTCTCGCGTTGCCCTTAACTGCTCTTCTTAAACGCGCCATATTCTGCACGTCACTGAACATCGGTGCCGTATCTTCGTAGACCACCTTGAAGGCCAGCCACTCGCCGCTGTTGCCGTCGAAGTAGGGTAGCTCGTGGATGTAGCTTGGCTGCGCTGCTTGTCCTCCCTTCGCAGAAAAGGCTTCCTTCAATGCCGTTGTCAATGCCTGAATCTCGACCGTAGCTCCCTTTGATGTGGAGTTGTTTTCAGGTTTGACCTTCTGCTGCTCTTCTGGAGGGGGTAGACCTCGCTGCTCTGGTTGCTCCCTGGTGCTGCCTTCCCGTAGTGATGTCTCGATCCAGTTCTGCACCTGTGCTGTTCGATCTTCCAGGTCTTCATCCACGGAGTCGTCGTCTTCACGCTGCGTCATCTCCAACCGGACGCGTGCCAGCTTCGACGCTGCCTCCGCTTGCTTCAGCTCCAGGCGTGCCAATTCTTCTCTGGCTTCCAGCTCACGTCGCCTGGCGGATGAACTCGTTGTCTTCGTAGACCTGGCTTGACGACTGACCCCCGTCGGCTTGCTTGTCGCAGCTGAGCTGCGGACGCGCCTTGCCGGTGCCTGTTCTGGGGTCTTCTCCGTCGTCTTCTTTTCTGCGGCATCTTCTTTCTTCTTTGATGCCGCCGTCGTCGCAGTCGTGACTGTTGAGGTTGTTTCCGACGATATTGTACCTAAAGAGCTGTTGTCCCATATTGTTGCTGATGACCCTGACGCTGACGCAGACGTGACCCCTTCTAACCCTGACGGTTCCTCAGCCCTATCCGTTACCACGGGACGGGACGATGGACGTGAGGGGGCATCCTTCTGTGACCTGGTTACTGGCATCTTGCAAACTTCTGGACTTCTTAGGGATCCGGCTTCTCGAAGGACCAACTGTTGGGCAGAACTCGACTAGGGCACGACCAGTACCCGGAGCCGACTTTGCCTGACGTATTGATACGGGTCTTTACAGGTACAAGTGCCTCGCTGGTTGACCCGTATCCCACGCACCCCTAAATGCGTTTAGAGGAAACTTCCACAACTGTTGAAATGAAAGATCATTCCTTGGTAGAGGTGGCAGTCTTGAAAGATCAATCTTTTGTGCGACTTTTATTCCCTTTTGTTCTATCCTTTCTATTCCTTAGAGCTCGTAGAGTTCGTAGTTGAGTTCAATAATAAATCAAAGCAAGAGCCCTGCTTAGGTGGCTCGGCCCTTTACCTTGTCGACGGCCTTCTAATTTTGACCCTTTTGTTTTCCAATTTTTACTTGATTGATCTCTTAAGATTCCTTCCCTTTCTTTTATTATTAATAATTTCTATATAAATCTTATGTTGTTAGATACATCTTACCTTACTATAATATGTTGTATAACAAAAAACCTTATTAGTCTAGAATATAAAAACTTTCTAGAACATTAACATAGAAAAATATTGTAAAAATCACAAAGAATAAACTTAAAACTATCATAGTTTCATTAATAATAAGTCAATCTACATGATTTAAACGTCATTACCTTCTCTAAGCTCTACCCATTACCATGAAACCCAAAAGTGATCATTTATTTAACAATGAGGGATCACATCCTCAAAATTCAAAATTTACATAGTCCAAGTTCTTATTACTAATTAAAACCTTATAAATTACAACTTATTATAGCTCTGCCACACAATACCTTTTAACATTACATCAATTTATATAATATCAATCACATAACATTAATTATATAACTCCAATTGTTATAATCAATACCAAAATCTAGCAATTTTACAAATCAATCATAAGTTTCCGTGGCGCATAACTGTGTCGCCGACAATTAGGGAAGTAAAATAAGGAAGAGGTCTTTATTTTGAAGTGGGATAATGAATTTTCTTGGAATCGTAACGTAATGATGTTGGATGTCACCTGATTATTTCATCATCAACATATTTGTGAATAAATTAAAATACATTTATTGCGGATAAATTATAAATATGTACTTATAAAATCCGCTTTGAACTAAGATTTTTTAACTTATAATAATGTTGTAATAAGTTGCTAATTATGAACTTCTTCTCCAGTCCTTTAGAGTCTTACTGTTGGGCACGAGCCTTCTCCACATTGGGATGGATTGTGGTCTACTGTGCTGCACTAGTCAGGCGTGTTGGCACATGGTTTATTTTTGAGTTTTCCGTACATACGATGTTATCCGTGTACATTATCCCTTAGCAGGCTTTTACAGTATCCTGGGGAGCAAACAGGGTGGTGACACTTGTATGCTTAATCTGGGATCACACGGAAAACGACATGTCCACAAAATAAATCTTTAAGGAATTTACAAGCAGTAACTTCTTAATAATATTTATATTAATAAATGTTGTTCAGAGTTCATTGTACTGATCGAGTTTTTGGCGTGATATCGATGTGGAGGTAATTCTCCAAAAATAACTGGTAAATATTTATATACGTCACAAAAGCAGACCTTCTGTGAATAAATATGACGTGTTTGGCCACATTTGTGTAACAAGGTACGAGAAAACGAGGCTAGTTTTTGCGTTGTTGGAGCTAAGTGCATCCCGTACTGTTGACATCTGTTCGTTATTAAATAAAACAAAACGTTTATTGACGTTCGAAGAACTTAACTGTAATAAGCTATATATGAGAAATTTATTAAACCAGTCAAGTGCGAATCTAAATTATGTATGAATGACTTTGAATGTATTCGTATGAATCCTTTCCATCTGTCTCAATCAAAAATCTTTGAATCTATCATAGATTAAACATGTAATTGTATTCGTGCCTTTTTCGGACTCAGCTTATAATTATTCTGATTTCATGTAGGTACTACTATTCACGGAATACTGTCTGGTCAACGATGTCTGGTAGACGAAATACCCTCCCATTATCTGATGCCTTTCAGTGGGATGTTTATAGATTACAAGCTAATGCCCGCCGTTTCACCCACGTTTTATGTAAGCCTCTCCTCCAATATGCACCACAAAACCCTAACAAATTACGCAAAAAAGTTCTATTAAAAAAACTGCATCAAAATCCTTTGCGTAGTTTCGAAGATTTAAGTTCTCATAGGGACATAGATACAAAAATCACGACTTTGTTTTATAATAAGCTAAGAAACAGAAGAAGAATCATTCATTATGTATGTATACAGAATCGGTGTAAATTAAAATTTATATTTGGTGATTTTTTACTTAGCCTATTTATCATAACATAACACTCCATTGATTAGATATGGAAATTAAGTATCTAACATATAAATTTAGACTTTGACACTTATGTATTCAGTTTTGTCACTATTCACGCAATATTATTGAAATATTTTGTTAGTATTGGGGCATTGTTCGACCATCACTGACATGTTACACAAGTATTTACTGGTATTACACAATATTTTGACCTAAAGGCACTTTGCTAATAGTATCTCTAAATATTTCACAACTATGCCATAAAAGGTATAAAAACGTCTCATATGTTTTATGCTTTTTATATTGTTATTTGATATTAATGTTAATTTACAGCGATGCAATAAATACATGTATGTGTTTTGCATATTAATGGTCGAATGTAGTTATAATAAAAGAGCTGTAAGGGAATCAGACCTTTGCGTATAAGGTAAAATTTTGATTTGATTGTCTGATAGCGCAGACGTAGAAGCTTGATTTCTTTTTGTGACAAAGAAGAGCATATACATATTACTCTTTATTCCAAATACTCGTATGTTTTATCTGTAATAACTATAAATGTGAAAGTTAATCGTTAACAGACAAAAAAATGCACAGTGAGGTGATGCTTTGTCTGTCTGTCATTCTGGTTTTGTACGGAAACCTAGCTAAATATGAAACTAAACTCGTAAAAATCAATGGATATTTTTAAAGCAGGCTTTTGTTCGGTTTGGCAGGTAGGTGCGAAACCTTTAGAGTTAAAGTTTACTTTGCTCTGGACTAACAATTTCTTAAGAAATTATAATACTGAAAACCAGTGAAGACGATAATGACAATAAATATTTGGTAAAATGGGCGAAGCGCAACCTTAAAATATTTTGAGATACACCCGCGAAATCTTTGGATATTCGTGTGATTTATAAATAGATGATAGGGTAATTTTTCAATGAAAAGTCTATGGGTATTTGAGACGGAACATGAACCGGCCTCGTCGGGAGCTGCGTCTAAGGAAGCTTGTCGCTTCCGAGCGGAAATCGATGCAGACGGAAGACTTGCGTCACTTCCGAACGACCTCAACATGATGCCTTATGTGCATAGAGGAAGTATATACTCTGTTTAACTAGAGAAAGGACTGTATATAAAATTTTGAGCACCCATGAGTAAATGACATGATGGAGGATACTACCTCTTTAATTCTTTGCGTGGCGGAGAAGACTTGAGAAGAATCTTGAAATGAAAGGGATAACGAACTGACAGTCGTCTCTCCCATTCACTTATGTTTTATGTAAAATTTTAGGGAATAGTAAGGTATCATATTTTTAATCAAATTGTAAGAAAAAAGAGAAAGACCTGAACTGTTAAAGAGTATAATATTAATACATAGTTAAACATTAACAAGAGTATGTACAAAATCCTTCCTTATTCGTTGGTGCCACTGGGATCTGGTTTTCCGCATTAGTTTATACGGGTTAGTTACTCTTTTGTTACGTTATAAATACTTATGCAAATAAACCGGAAAGAATTTAGAAATATAAACAGGTCTCTTATCTCGACCGATAATGCAGTGCTAGAGAGATAAGGTATAGATTATAGAATTAAATAAATAGTAACTAAGTATGTCTATAGACAACAAAACATTTGTCAGAAAATATTCTCTCTCGTTCTTACACACACCACACAAAGAATTTAGTGGCGTACATAGAACAGAACCTTCCTGTAGTGATTTGAAGTGAAGGAGGCCCGTGTCCAACAGTTGGACACTATGGTGATGGTGTGATAAAATTTGCTAAGTATACCTACTGTTCAAAAGTTTCAAGGACACAAAATCCGAAGCAATTCAAGCGAAATTCCAACGAAGGAATAACCTAAATACTAAATATATTGCGTATCCCATGTCATGTTTCATACAATTTGCAATATAATAAGGCAACCATGTCTAGGCCTGACAGCCTGCCACCAAGTATTTAATTATAAATGTTATATCTTCAACTTACGAGTTATAAGATGTGATGGTTATTAATTATATCTGTCAGCATCTGTCCCATTTCATGATGATGAGATATGTAAGAGCTTTTAGACTGAAAGTGAAAATGTAATGTAATTTATAAATAAAATTATATAATTTACTAGCTGGCCCGGCAAACGTTGTTTTGCCATACCAAAAAAAAAGTAAAAACAAAAAAAAAAGGAACTATAAACCTCACGGAGCCCGAGACCTTTCCAACGAATGCAAAACCGTGGAAATCGATTCGTGCGTTCTGGAGTTATAGCGTCAGGAAGGAACATCCGACTTATTTTGATATAGTAGAAGATTGTAATATAATTTAAGAAACACTTTATCAAACTACAACTATAAGACAATGGGCAGGTACACTTAATTAGGACGAACCAAAAATATTTTTGTAGTGTAGGTACTTATTTGATTTAACAATTCCAAGTGAGAACTACTTCACATGTAATAATTTTAATATTAACTAATATTTTACTATCCGATCATATTATTTAGATAGGTAAAGAATAAGTTATTATAATTTTAAACATAAATTCGTATTACAAACTGTTTATACTGTCGTAACTTTTGTACTAAAGTGAAATTTAAGGTGAGGACCACCTTATATTTCACTTTAGTACAAAAGTTACGCGCTAGGCGTTTCAAGGAAAAATACTGTCGGATGCAAATAAATAAATAATAATAAATAAATATTCATGGACATTTCACACAACGTCTAGGGACCAGAGTCCCAAGCTAAGCTTATTATGCTTTCGTTATGGGTACTAGAATACGAATAGAATACATAAACTACTTTTCTTTTGTAAATACATACTTATAATACATAGAAACACCCAGACGCAGTACAAACATTTGTATGACAATTAGAAAAATCACACAAATGATTGTCCCGAGCGGGAATCGAACCCGCGACCTCTTGATCGACAGTCCGTTACATAAACCACTCAACTACGAGGCTCGTCAGTTTGGTAACTAACAGAATTATTATTACAAATACAGCTACAAGCTAAATATTCATGCCAGTTTTCATTGCTGTAAATGTACGTTGTTTCTTAATTGAATTACCTACAAATACTTCAATGTATGCGGTGTATTATGATTTAGCTGTTAAATTGAGGTATGACTTGATACTGGGGTTTAACGCGTTCAATGCTGAATAATTTGCGAATTTATAGCCAATGCTAAAAAAAGAGTCATTCGCCCAGTGCTGAAAACGCGTATGTGCGTTCAAAAAATTTTTCGCGTAGTGCTAAGAACGCTTATATGCGTTCAAAGAAAACTCGCGTAGTGCGGCTGGACGCTATAGCGCGTTGTCTTTTACCTTCCCGCAGTGCGGCCGACGCTTATGTGCGTTCGGTAACTTTCGAGTTTTATGACTGTCATATAACAATTACGGGTCATATAAAGGTGTTGGATGGATAAAGGTGCTTCTACACTAGTGTTTATTTGTAAGAGATTTTGTGATGTTTACGCCATAATATATCTTCGTTCGGTTTTGTTAAAATAGTAAGTTATACCTTAATAAAACAGTAATAGTAAAGGTACATTCTCCCGAAAGCCCTTTTATTCTTAATTTTTTTTAATTTACGACTTTTCGCCCGCCTCGTAATCGACACCATTTATAAATAGACTAAAACTACCTATTAGTTTAGTTAAAAGAGCGAGTCATAATAAAATTATTTCAATAATCTATTGTACTAAATTAGGTTATTGTTGTCGTCGCCGCCGCCGTCCCCCCCCCCCTGCAAGATTCGTAGCAGAAACCTGACTAGTGTGTAGTCTCCTTTACAATTCCACATTTTACGACCGCTTCGAAACAATAAACACCCAGAATACACGCTATAAACGCACAGGTGCGGCGCACCCCGCTTGCCTACAGATTTTTTTTTTGTATGGACGCGTATACGCGTCGGCCCGCACTTGGTGAAGATCAAAAAAACGCGCATAAGCGTTAGCCGCACTGAACGTATTAAGTTAGGTAAAGCTTGCGTGGGCCTGACGAACGAGTGCGACCGGTCCCCAGGTGTCAACTCCATGCACAGACTCGAACTTCG
Source organism: Orgyia antiqua (assembly GCA_916999025.1). NCBI lineage: Eukaryota > Metazoa > Arthropoda > Insecta > Lepidoptera > Erebidae > Orgyia > Orgyia antiqua. The sequence goes on from OU779869.1 coordinate 8,290,000, forward strand.
CAACATTAAAACCATATTAAAGTATAAACAGTTAGCATTTTAATGCCAGGGTGCATGACACTGTCAGCAAAATTATACACAATTAAGGTTTGCTGGTATGATAAGGAAAAATTACCATTCTGAACAGCGGGGTATTTGTTAGATTTAATCTATACATATCATTTGTAATTACATGCATATTAATATCCTTACGTTAAAAATATAAGCAAAGAAAACAGGGTTGCGAATGTTTGTACATAATCACATAATTAGGATCGTTTTAGGATTTCTGTGTGTCTTGGCTAATACCACTGAAGCCCACACCAAACTATGAATATAAGTGAATGATTTAATATTTCTGGGAAACTGCTAGTCTTATTCGGAGATAATGACTAAATCAAATATATGAATAGCCTCAAGTAGTACGATCTCCAGACCTAATACCGTATTAAAAACTTGCATGTAAGTACATGGGTCAGTTCTGCCGGTTCTGTGTATGTCAATAACTAAATACGGATATGCTAAGCCTATAGCAAGCTAAGTCTAAGTCAATAGGTCTTTTGCGTAAACACTTTGTGAGTTACGAGTTCATACATGTTTGTAACTTACTTCTTAAACTAATTACTCTAGTCAGGAAATATTGATTCACTGTGTAGCTTAAGTTAATAATATACAAGTGGCATGAGTTTGTGTTGGCGAAGAATTTTATTACAGCATTTCTTAAGTAAAACTAAGTCCTGAGTACTTACCTTTTTGTAATCCTAAGTCCATCGAAAACTATTAACAAACAATCATATAATTTATATCCTCCCTCTCCAGCCCATTTACGTCCCACTATTGGGCACGAGCTTTCTCCACTTTGGAGGGAGTATGGTCTACTGTACCGCGCTGACCAAGCGTGTTGGCACAGGGTTTATTTTCGAGTTTTCCGTCTCACATAGATGTATGCAATATCCCTTAGCTAACTTTTACACCACCCTGGGAGGAGATGGTGACACTTGTATTCTTAATCCGATTAAGAATGTTTATCCACTACTAAGATATTTGATAAATTCACTAAGTTATGACTTAATTTAATTGCTGCAAAGTTATCGTATTAATCTAGCAGGAACGATTAGTTTGTATGTCACATCGCAAATAATAGCTTGCCTACTTAGATATAATATAGATACAACAAATTTTAGATTAGCCTATGTAGATATGAAGTAGCATTTTAATGTATAAAAAGTAATTGGCATATGTTTTTAATTTATATTTCTGTTATACATAATGTCCGATAGCATCATTCTTTGTTGATTTCAGATATATGTAACAAATATATTTCCTCAGTCATTTATTAGTTTTTGCAGTGGACTTGATATTGCTTACATTTTATTGAAATCCCTATGTTTGTGTTCAACCCACGAATTTTTGTACTGTATAGAATCTGAGACTTTGTGAATTACAGCCTGATATACGCAAGGAACGTTATACACAACGAACCACGAGCATATTCACGAGTATCCGTTGAGGAAGCCTGGTCGATGGTTCAAATGTTTTACTAAAATTATGAACAGTCTTAAAGACAAAGTCATATGAACGATTAGCTTGTGTTAAAGTCTTCGTAATTACGTCACACAGCCTGACACTGAATGACACTATTGTAATGGAAGCTATAATCATACACATTTGTCCTTATCTAAGTAGCGTAACTACTATCTCTACAATCTGTATTTAATCCGTTCCTTTTTCGATAACGTATGTGACACAATTCCCAATCTATATCTATACTATAAATAAAGAAATACACTTTGTAATATATGTAGAGTGTAATCTCTAAAAGCAATGATCTGATCCTATAATCTTTTGCAGTAATAGGCCGCTACAGTCTTCGAAATGCCATATTGGCTTTTAATTTTACCTGGCCTAGGTAATTTAACCAAATTTGCATGTAACTAACAGATAAGTCCTACTTAGCCTATTTAAACCAAATCCAAATCGGTTCATCCGTTTAAAAACCTTCTTGCGACGATGAACTATAAATCATGTATTTGATCATAAAAATTCACTTAACATTTCCTCTTGACACCGAAAACAATGATTTATTTTTTGTGGTTTTAGCCAATAACTTTTGAGATATTTCGTATTATTGCCAAATTTATTATCTTTTTCACTGTCATAGTTTTAAGTTCAACATTTCCTGATCCCAATTAGAAACTGTTTCTTTGAGATTTTTTAAAGTTTTATAAAGAATTGAAATCGGAAAAATGTTATTCTTTCATTGTATATGTGGTTTCTAAGAAACTATAATATATAAACATTAACTAGGTACATTGTCAGCGAATTATAATACATCAAATTAATCTGTGTGGGCTGGCTCTATCAAAATGAAACGATAACATAATAATAATTTCATAAAACTTGCTACGCCAATGTCTAGACAAGGGTCAGTAGAATGGATACAATATAGGTCTGTTGTTACCGTTTAGAAATATTTCTACTTCTATTTATTATTGATATGCGAGGGTAGGCAGCTTTTTAAAACGCATATATTAGTTCGGTATGTATCTATCAATGTATTAATCTATGTAATGGAATTTTTTAAAGTGATTTTCACCCACCTGCAGTAGTCGGATTGATCTGAAATTTTGACAATGCAATAAATAAAAAAAATTCAGTATTTTCAAGCGTGTTTTTCAGTTTTTGAACTAAGCATATCATTAATCATTCAAGTCATATTCAAGTCATATTCAAGTCTGTAACAATTAAGATTCTTAATTCTCAAACGAAAATTTTTATTTATCTCTTCAGACACACAGCGATAGCAAAAGTTCTTTATTTCTTATTTATCCCCCAGTACTTAGCATATAACAAGTGGGTGTACTGCGTAAAAAAAAATATGCTGTCACTGTTTTACACCTACTTTAAATTTAAGGTCAAGTTCAAGGTTTATTTAAATTAAATTAACATGTAAATAAAATTCTAATTATATTTTGGTGGATATCTATCCAGAAAAAAAGATGATAACGAATCTGTTATCCGCCCACAACGTTTTAAAATTGTTAATTTCTTTACTCGAATAACGTTAAGACGATACCAAAATAGCTTCGTGCATTTTTCTACGTACGAAGTTTTCATTGTTTCTTTAGATTGAATGGCTAGAGCTCTAATTTTCAAGTATATGTTTTTTCAATATATAATCTAGGATCGCATAAACTCAGAAACACGATTGAAAAAAGTTTTCTCGATAGAAAATCTTAAGCGAAACAACCTCTCAAATTTTTTATTTTTTTTCATTTGTCGGTCTAATATCGCGTATTAACTAATGAAATAACTTTAAAAACATAAGTAACTATTATATATAGAAACACGTAAATCAGAATTAAAATATATTTAGTAGATTTTGAGTAAATAGGAAAAGTATCCCTAATTCTTCATTTTCTGTGTCTACTGGCTGTGTTAATATGTACGTGTCTATAAACCTATAACCTACTATAAACCTCACGGAGCCCGAGACCTTTCCAATGAATGCAAAACCGTGGAAATTGGTTCCGTGCGTTCTGGAGTTATAGCGTCAGGAAGGATAACCCGACTTATTTTTATATAGTAGACTAGCTGGCCCGGCAAACGTTGTTTTGCCATACCAAAAAAGAGTTAAAAAAAAAATTTAAAAAAAATTAACTATAAACCTCACGGAGCCCGAGACCTTTCCAACGAATGCAAAACCGTGGAAATCGGTTCGTGCGTTCTGGAGTTATAGCGTCAGGAAGGAAAATCCGACTTATTTTTATATAGTAGATTATAATATTTATATCTTTTTTACACATTATGCAAGAGTGTAAAAATTGTATTGATGTAGGTATAACGAAGCAATTAGACTGATATTAAAATACAAGGAAGGAAACTGAGACATTTTCAGACGTAGTTCTATTACGTATTATAAGGAAAATTTATCTTATGGAATATTTATGAATAATCTTCTATTAGGATGATGATCATCTTTCAATAGATTAATTTAATAAGATTTTTTTTTACTTAGTAACATTATCGTGTGTTCTTTGCTCGTATATTTTGTGTTGCAGGTAAAATTATTTTTTAGAGTGCCACCTTAGAGTATTAAACCATCAGGAGCAGCTACAGACGATGTTTTTGAGTACAAACATACCTACTCCCAAGTTGGCAGGGTACTGAGAGGAAGTGCACCAACTCTATAACATAATTTCATTGGTCGCTACGCTCGACCCGGCCAAAATTACCTCGCGCACGCTAAGAGGCGACAGTGTACGGACACAATGAGTAAGATCGTTATTCTCGTGCCTACTTTTTTTAGCGGGAGTCGCCTAATAATGTCACCTCCTGGTAAATTATTGCTCTAATAGTGCCACTGATTGAATATATACCTAATCCACATTCAATCCTACGTTGCATTTCATATTACAGCGATTATACTGATGCATTATCCTAATTATTCATTGGAGTATAATTATATAAGGTACTAGAACATTCACTTGGAAGTTCAATAATGGTTTAGTGATTTTTAATCCCACAGTCTTAGGAGAATATTCGGTTTAAAGCAATTTGGTGACTATGAAATCACAGCAATAATTAAGATTATGTAAAAGATAAAAATCTTAAAATAAACAGACACCTTTTGTGTTTTTTGTCGTTAAATGGTAAATTTGATGAGGAAAAATTACACTAAACAAATGCAGTCACACTGCGCATCATCGATCTTGAATATTAGATTGATTAAGGGCCTACATCAATATTATCGTCGACATGTATCTATTTACACAGCTAGTAGGTATAGAAAATGAAGAATTAGGGATATTTTTTTGTTTACTCAAAATCTACTAAATATATTTTAATTCCGGTTTACGTGTTTCTATATATAATAGTTACTTATGTTCTGAAAGTTATATCATTAGTGATGCGATATTAGACCGACAAATGAAAAAAATAAAAAATGAGAGAGGTTGTTTCGCTGATATTTTCCATCGAGAAAACTTTTTTCAATCGCGTTTCTGAGTTTATGCGATCCTAGATTATATATTGAAAAAACATATACTTAAAAAAAAACTAAAAAACACGCTTTATTTAATCGAATTATTGCATTGTCATCGGTCTTTGACAGGTGTGCAAAATTTGAATAGAATCTGACCGTTTAAAGTGGGTCAAAATAGCGTCCAAGGGAGTCGGTTACAAACATACAAACATACAAACATACAAACAAACAAACATACAAACAAACATACAAGTGAAGCTAATATAAAGCGTGTAATTAGAGCTCTAGCCATTCAATCTAAAGAAAAAAATAAAACTTCGTACGTAGAAAAATGCACGAAGCTATTTTGGTATCCTCTTAATGGTAAGAGCAAAAAATCATTGCTTGAGTCGAATTGAGCAAAAAATAACGCTACATTTTTATAATCTAAGGGCCAAAATTTAATCAATATGGTTATCAATATGCAAACATATCATAACAGTTACATTGAAAAATTTATTTTAGAGTTTGCAAAAATGTTGCGACATTAAATTACAATATAAGGTACAAGCTGCTCCTTAAGGGAACCTAATAAAAATATTACGATTAATTAAGCGCTTGAAAAATATTATTTAGAGAAAAGTTAAAACTGCCTATAAGGCTATAAAGATTCACGTTTCAAGTCCTAGCTACGATTTATTTTTATCTTTATTTTTAATTGTAACTTTTTAAAATTTTAGTACGGCTTTACCTTATTTTTTTTAGATAGGTAAACGTATGGCTTTAAATGAAGTATAGTCGGTAGATGATTTCATAAAGTTATTTCACAGTATTTGTTTAGTTGTTAACATTTAGCTTTAGTTCCTTGCTAAACAGTAGGTAAGTATTTTATTGATATGTATATTTTCAAGTGGGTTTTGTATTTTTTGTGCGACATCTTTTGTTTGGGCGGGGCAGACTCGCGGGCGTTACGGACAAGGAACCAGTTTGTTGGGAATCAGACGGCTAAACCTGTATGTATGGTTTACACCAAACATCTAGAAAGGTCTAACAGAGTTGTTGTTGTATTGTGAGTTGCGAATACGCAATGGAAAATTATCGGATGGCTGCAAGCAGTATTTATTTGTATAGAATTAAAAATGTTGGTAGTGTGTAGTGATATTTTTTCGATTTTCCTAGCTGAAGGCTTTTCTAATGGCAAGTACCAATTATGCCATGTATATATTGAACATCAAAATAATTTTGTAGTATGGGACTTTTTTAAGATAAATAATGATAAAAAAACACTAAAGAACGTTTTTGATTTGCTAACGTAGAGATTTGCTTTTACTAGTATACTGTTATTTCATTTGTATTTCAAATAATGAATCTCAAAAAATGTATCCAACTTTTTATTTTACACTTTTTATTTTCTTTTCGACTGAGTTCAATAGATTTTTTGTTTGAATGCATCTTACAAGCTCGCGTAATAATCCCCACTGCTGAAAGACCTATTGAAATAACCTATTGTATCTTGACTATAGATATTGCAGAAGCAGATTTGCAAACGTCCGTCAATCACGCTTTTTATATGATGGAGAAAGCAGAGCTTAAGTCAGAGGTGTGTAATTCTACCTGAGACATGAATAGCAATTATGTCACGCAATAGTACACAACAGTGAACTGTCAGCAGATACTTATTGCATACTGCAATGTTATGTAACATACAACCAATAGTATTTTACATAAATGCAGTCGACCTAACTAGTAGAACAACAAAATCATGTTTATTTTTCACCATTTAAATATTTTTTGTTTGAGAGCATTATTATGGTTGCAAAAGTCTGTATTTACTTATCAGGGATATGCTTAAAACTAAAGAAAAGCTATTGATTTCTTTAATTATCGTATTATTTTATTAGTTGGTGTTTAATATCAGGTGAAAATACTCAAAAATGAGCTGGATTAACAAACATGTTCTGCAGGAAAATACTCGAAATTAAACCGCTTCATTTCTGGTCAGCGTGGTAAGTATACCCGTCCATAAATGGTTCCAAATATGGACGGGTATACTTACCACGCTGTGCCAAAAGTCTATTAATATTGATATTCTGTGACATAGTTCGAGAGGTAGAGAACTTTAGCAATAATTTACACATTTTATACTCTGATTTAAAGCATCCTATAACAGGAGAAGAGGAAAATTGAAAATCTTCAATTTCCGCTTTTAAAATGAATGGAAATTTATTTGCAAAGATTTCTTTTCCAATAGAAAGGGCTAAAGGTTAAAAACTTCATTCGCAATTTACTTTTCCATTTCGTAACCTTTTTCTAAACGCTTTCAATTTCGTTGATAAAACTCAACGATCCGTGAAACGAAATCCTAATTTCTGTTCCGTACATTGATTCGATACTTACCGATTGCATTGTACGCAATGTTGTAAGGAAATTTATTGAAAGTGAAACGGAGCTATATCGGCTTTAATATTTGTGTTACTGAGTTAAGATTCTTTGATCTTTACTTACGGTTTTATTACAGAATTTTGGTAACAAGAATTGCTTTTGTTAGTATTATCATTATCAGATATACAATTTAGTATATCGACATATACAAAGTCGTTACTTTTGTATGTATATATGTATGAGTTCTATTTAATATATAGAGTGCTTTAAGAAGAAGACTTTTTTGTATAATTTGTTAAGAATTGGTGTATATCTGGGGAGGGGGCTCAATAAATATAAACGCGGTTGATATCGCGGGCAGTAGCTTACTCTACTTAAGTTTTAATTATGAAAATCTTTTAGAATATTTCCAAAGAATCGCCTAACTATTTTTTAACAGAGAAGCCACGATCTGTTGATATTCTGCTGTCAAATAGTAGGAATAAGTATAAACAACACTATATTATAACATATAGCAATTTTTGTACCTTAAAATTGTATGACGAATGTAATTGTGCTTGCAAATTCTATCAATAGTTATGAGTGTAATGTCTAATAAGCATAGTACGTTATGCAACTTTGCAAGATGCTCGTTAAACCCTGTACTTTATGAACTGTTGCGATCGTATGGCATGACCGATTTATAACCACAGCCTGGTTCATAGGTGATTGATCCAACATACAATGTTAGATAATTTTATGCTCTATCTGTTTGAATATTGCGTAAGAAAATTACATATTACGGTATTAGGTAGGTACTTATACCAATAGAATTGGTTAACAATTTACTGTGAATGATATAGCTTAGTAGTGTGTTTAGGTTTTAATTTGTAATTCCTTTTCACAATGCCCCAGCCATTGCTAATAGTTTACATATTAATTACATGCATGTATTACTTAATACACTTATTTAATACTAGCTGTTGCCCGCGACTCCGTCCGCGCGGAATTTAGAAAACTTTTCCCGTTTCTGTTACATTATTCACTACTGCTTCGCTTCTACTGGTCGTAGCGTGATGTTAGCAATAGACAATAGACAATATCTCGGAGAACTTAACACCTTGTGCAATGAAGTTTGTTATACTTACTAGCAATTTTAAGTTGCAAAGCTTGACGGGCCTCGTGGTCTAGTGGTCAGGTGACGCATTGCCTTTCACGAAGATTCGTTCGATTCCGCACGAGAATTAGTTAAATATTAATAATATAGTTGTCTTACAAGTGTTTGTAATAAAAGCCCCCCTTTTAATTACATAACTAATAGTAGGCTACTTTGAAACTTAGGTATTAAAAATGTCTACATTGGGGGGTCATCATTGTTGCCAAACTTATGAAATTGCATTTGTCACTAATAGTTCCCGGAGATTACCTTGCTAGTTCATTTACTCAACATTTTGCTTATAAGTGTTAATTAAATTCTAGTCTCGTCTAATAAATTAAATAAATCAATCACGAGGTAATCTGAACTGTTAGCGAGGTGGGAAAATCACTATTTCGTCGAGGTAATTGAACTATGTTACTATTTGACACCTATAAAAAGTTAACACTTATTCAGAAAGGTTGATTGTTGATTTGTTTATGAATTAAACAAATAGCGGTAATTGAATTTCATTCATACATTGTCAAAATTTAAATGATTTATTTGCTGTTAAATGTTAAGGGCCTACATCTATATTATCGTCGACATGTACCAATTAACACAGCTAGTAGGTATAGAAAATGAAGAATTAGGGATATTTTTTTGTTTACTCAAAATCTACTAAATATATTTTAATTCCGGTTTACGTGTTTCTATATATAATACTTACTTATGTTTTGAAAGTTATTTCATTAGTTAATACGCGATAATAGACCAACAAATGAAAAAAATAAAAAATAAGAGAGGTTGTTTCGCTAAGATTTTCTATCGAGAAAACTTTTTTCAATCGCGTTTCTGAGTTTATGCGATCCTAGGTTATATATTGAAAAAACATATACTTAAAAATTAGAGCTCTAGCCATTCAATCTAAAGAAAAAATGAAAACTTCGTACATAGAAAAATGCACGAAGCTATTTTGGTATCCTCTTAAACAAATCTTAAATCGAAGGTGCTATTGTTCTTTATTTTTTGTATTATTAATAGATGTTTTATTTTTCTTATTACTTAAAACAAATTATAAGTAATAATGTTAAACAAAATTTATGTCTATAATGTTTTAACACTATTAGATTTTAAATTAGCTAATGTTTATAACTATTCCTATTACTGTGGCTACATAATGTTTTTAGGGTTCCGTACCCAAAGGGTAAAAACGGGACCCTATTACTGAGACTTCGCTGTCCGTCCGTCCGTACGTCCGTCCGTCCGTACGTCCGTCCGTCCGTCCGTCTGTCACCAGGCTGTATCTCAAGAACGGTGATAGCTAGACAGCTGAAATTTTCACAGATGATGTATTTCTATTGCCGCTATAACAACAAACGCTATAAAAACAAAAAGTAGTTTATGTATTATATCCGTATTCTGGTACCCATAACACAAGCATATAAGCTTAGCTTGGGACCAGAGGACGTTGTGTGAAATGTCCATAAAAAAAAATACTAAAAGTAAAATAAAATAAAGATTTAAGGGGGGCTCTCATACAACAAACATTTTTTTACCGTTTCTTGCTCGATACTAATAACGTTGCCTTATGTTGCATAGATAATGGTACGGAACCCTTCGTGCACGAGTCCGACTCGCACTTGATCAATTTTTTTTTTATATTTATATAGAAAGCGTTTTATAGCCAAAGGCAATGTACCTTTATTGTATAACACAATTTTCTCATATACAAGATTTTATTTCTTTCATAAAGTTGTGGTTGTGCTGCTAATAAAAAAATATTAGTTTTTATATATTCGTTGGTTTTTGCAATAAGGGGCAGGTCAATCAGATAAAAAAGTTTATATGAGATTAGATACATATCTACAACAAACATCATTATTAGGTACATATGTGCTCTCTCTCTCCAGCCCGTTAAGGTCCCACGAACCATAGTAGACTAAAAACCCTTCCGTAGTGGAGGACCACTACGGAAGGGTTTTTAGTCTACTATGCCGCGCTGCCAGGCGTTTTGGCATAGGGTTTAGTTTCGAGTTTTCCCGCCTCTCACAGTAAATGTTAACAACTTATAATATCTCGAATTATCGTGGCTTTATATCCCCTATGTCGTGAAATAGTTGCATGAGACATGCTACTCTCAATAAGGTTGCGAATATGTAAAAGGGATGGTGTGTTGTTGTAAATAGCCTTGTCTTTACTTATGTAAATGTCGTCATTGCTGTTGCAATTGAAATGTATAATTAGCTGCTTTGAACCGCAAAATTTTACGATTTCTTTGTTACAATTATTATTATAATTTATCTATCAGCTGAAAGTTGGAATTAGTGTTAAGTCCAATACAATCCACTGGCCGTCTATTTCATCATGGAAGCTAATGGTGTCGAAATCGTCGATGATGTTCGAAATTTTATGAAAATTAACTGTTTCTTCGATTTTAGTATAAAATGTTTAACAAAAGTGTGACGTAAGTCAAATGTGTTTGATCGGAAACGAAAAAAAATATCTAATACAATTAAAATATCTTAATATTGCAAATATCCTAATTTGAATGACAAAGGTGAATAAAATGTGGAAGCGTAAAATCTATCATAAATTCATCATAACCCGGATATTCGATGACTATTAAATGTCCATCCATCCAGTTATGCAAAAAATTATAACTAGGAAGTAACGATGTAGCTAATGATTTTATCGTTTTTCAAGGATTCACGTCTTAGTCATTCATAAAATTTTTTGTGATCCACTAATTTTATTATATCAAGTTATCTATGTTGAGTATAAAATTTTATTCAAATAGGTTATGTTATGGTTAATTTATGGGAAACAAAACGAGTTCTGAATTGCTTAAACGTTATTTTATTTTCTTTGTTTTGCTTCTTTGCAATTTTTGTGTTAGCGTTTTGTGTTTTACATATAAATATTAAAAACATGCTACCTGATATGTTTTATGCTTAATATTATATTCGCATGTTCATGTGCAAAATTGTTTTGTACAAATTTTGTGTACTATGCTCATTTTTGTCACACGTATCTACTTGAGTTGTGCTGCGTTTGTTGTTTTCTATTTTGACGGGCCTCGTGGTGTAGTGGTTCTGGTAACGGACTGCCGATCAAGAGGTCGCGGGTTCGATTCCCGCTCGGGACAATCATTTGTGTGATTTTTCTAATTATCATACAAATGTTTGTACTGCGTCTGGGTGTTCCTATGTATTATAAGTATGTATTTACAAAAAAAAAAGTAGTATATGTATTCTATCCGTATTCTGGTACCCATAACACAAGCATATAAGCTTAGCTTGGGACCAGAGGACGTTGTGTGAAATGTCCATGAATATTTATTTATTTATTTATTTACGAGTATTCTGAGTATGTATTTATCGAAGACCAACTCTCTCTCCGGTCCATTAACGTCCTACTGTGGGGCACGGGCCTTCTCCACTTTGGGAGGGATTAAGGTCTACTATGCCGCGCTGACCAGGCGTGTTGGCATAGGGTTTATTTTCGAGTTTTCCGTCTCTCACCGAGGATGTTATCTGTGTAATATTCCTAACCTGACTCTTACAGCACCCTGGGAAGGAAATGGGATGGTGACACTTGTATTTTTAATACGGATTAAGAATACAAGTGTCACCATCCCATCACAGACAATAGTTGGTCTTCGTCCGTGTGGTGACTTCACCACACGGACGAAGACCAACTATTGTCTGTTGTATCTGGTACCCATTATAGGCTGACTAGGGACTTTTTTCTCTGTGTGTAATGTCAATGGGATTACAGACGTACATATTCTCCTGGACATACATAATATATTCATAGAAAAATTATATAAGGACAGTGGAAAGCTTTTGTTGACATTGTTTAAATTACGCAAATTCGTATAACATTTTTGTCCAATACAGAATTCAAACCCAAATGTTTTATTAAGACGGTAGTTACACATGACATGTTATTCATGCAGGAAGTCTTTAAAAACATGTCGAGACCTAATAATAGACGAAACAAATTTTGAAATGCTTTGAATTAATTGTTCTAATTAGGAGGTTGAAATAATTACAGTTTATCACGCACCTGTATTCTCATGATCTACATTGTATGATACGCAGTGGAATACGAACTTTAGATTAAGGGCCTACATCAATATTATCGTCGACATGTACATATTAACACAGCTAGTAGGTATAGAAAATGAAGAATTAGGGATATTTTTTTTGTTTACTCAAAATCTATTAAATATATTTTAATTCTGATAAATAACCGCGATAATAAACCGACAAATGAAAAAAATAAAAAATGAGAGAGGTTGTTTCGCTAAGATTTTCTATCGAGAAAACTTTTTTCAGTCGCGTTTCTGAGTTTATGCGATCCTAGATCATATGTTGAAAAAACATATACTTAAAAATTAGAGCGTACGTAGAAAAATGCGCGAAGCTATTTTGGTATCCTCTAAAGATCTACCAAATAAAATTTATAGAACATTTTATTCCAATTAAATTTTTTGAACAACTTCTTGTAATATATAGTATTTGTTTGCTAGGATAGACAAGGCCTCTTATTTAGAACAACACTGGAAACCGTTAGGGATGAAAAATATTCTTAAGTTCAGTTGGACGACCCCAAACAGCTACAAGCTGACGATCAGCATTGCGGGAAATCATTAAAAGTGCATGCACAAAAACAAGCATTGTAGATTTGCCTATGTTCATTAGTGGATGGAGAAGATTGAGGGTTAGATGGAGGAATATTCAAAAAGAAGAAAAATAAAGAAATATTCAACAGTTATTTTTTTCTTATAATTATTTAAACGTTGTTGTAGGAAATCCAACGTCAATGGAACAACATTCTAATTAGATTGTTATAAGGGGATCTAAATTATTTATGAGGTATCAGATTGTGTTTGTAATTACACTATATATAATTAAGACTAACGTTATATAATTAATTTAATGATCACGTTGTCAAGGAAATATAATTGTAGCCATTGTCCATGTTTAATTGACATTGAATAATATCTGTAGCGTGTGCCGTCGTCTAAATAAATATAAATAAATAAATATAAATATTCACAGACATTTCACACAACGTCCTCTGGTCCCAAGCTAAGCTTATTATGCTTGTGTTATGGGTACCAGAATACGGATAGAATACATATACTACTTTTCTTTTGTAAATACATACTTATAATACATAGAAACACCCAGACGCAGGACAAACATTTTGTATGACATTTATAAACATCACACAAATGATTGCCCGAGGCGGGAATCGAACCCGCGACCTCGTGATCGGCAGTCCGCAATATAAATCACTACACCACGAAGCCCGTCAAAATGAAAACGAAATTAGATAAGCTTGAAAAATCATTATAGTTTTTATCTGGATTTATGATGCAGTTGGTACAGTATACACGTTTACAACCTTTAAATCAATACTAGGATTATAAAGCCGAAAAGTTTGTATGTTTAAATGGGCTACTCTCAAGAAACTCAGGTCCGATTTGGAAGAATCTTTCGGTGTTATCCAACACTTTCTAGTGTCCCGCCTCCCACAGAGGAATGAGGATGTTACCTGAATAATATCTCTTAGCTGGCTCTTACAGCACCCTGGGAAGAAAAGGGGTGTTGACACTTGTATTCTCAATCCGTCACCATACGGACAAATTCTCTTAGTCGAATAGTACTTAATGAACAGAAGAGATGTAATGTCAGAAGTCTTTATATAGACGTCTTCAACTAGACCACATTTCCCTTGCAGACGAACATGTATGTGGGATTCTGCATTTCCGTCTGTCATGGCCATGTTGATCAAAATCTCACACAAACAAAACCTTATCACGTATAGTGTACTGAATCCAATATCTATAGGCCTTTGATCAATCAAATTGTAACCTTGATAGGTATGGGTAATATAGATGTTACTTTGTTTTCAATTACCAATTTAAATGTTATCAGCTATACATATACAGTACACGTTTCGCGTAATTTGTATATGTTACTGTAAAAGTGCGAACTTTGGCAAATGCGTGAAATGCAATATTTTGCTTGTTATGAAAGTATTTTTGGTGTTTTGCCATGATTCTACAGACGCAAAATTTAAAATAGATAAATATAAAATTCCATCGTGAATGAGCATATATTTTTAAATTATGATAGATGCTCATCTTTCTCCAGCCCATTTATGTCCCACTGTTGGGCACGGGCCTCCTCTACTTTGGAGGGATTATGGTCTACTGTGCCGCGCTGACCAGCTGTGTTGGCAGGGTTTATTTTCGAGTTTTCTATCTTTTACAGAGGATGTTATATGTGTGCAATATCCCTTAGCTGACTTTTACAGCACCCTTGGGAGGAGATGGGGTGGTGACACTTGTATTCTTAATCCGTCACCACACGGAGTATCCATCACCACACGGAGTTAGATGCATACAACTGAGCTTGTGATCGATAGTTGTACAATTACTGTTTTATCAAAGCTTTGACTTTTTTTGTAGAGTTACTATTTAGTTGACAATGGTATTGATTCTACGCGCACAACTAAACTTAACTAAAAAATTAAAATTGATAATGTCAATTCGACAATGTTAGCAGAACTTTTTTATCAGAAAATCTGTATGTTATAGAATAACGATTTCTATTAATAAAAATGTGCACAGCGAGATAGCTAATTAATTAAAATACGCCATAGTTGTTTTAATTTTTTTGTTAAGTTTAGATGTGCACGTAGAATTGGTACTAATATGCGCTTGTTTCTTTTGCAATATAGTTCTTTAATCGTTTTAATCACAAAAATATTGTATGTAAACAGTAGCCCTTATAAAAAGCTGGTACATTTTAGATTTTATTACAGTTCATAGTTTTACCATAACACATACAATACAACTAATATTGAATGCGAATAGCACTATATACATTTATTTCTCACATTTCAATCGTCGATCATTGATGGTTTGCTAATAACCGGTTATATGTCACCTGCACATAATGTTAAGATGACTAGATTATTGGAATGCTTAGTGATCATAGCAGATTGATTTTTTAGTGTTACGAAGATCACGATCTAATAAGACATATCTTCTTTTCCTGTATACAAGATACTAGTTGTTGCCCATAACTTCGTTCGCGTGGAATTTAGAAATCAAACCTTAACAAAATATACAGAAAAACTATCTTCATGAACCACTCTATCTATTAAAGAAAACCGCATCACAATCTGTTACATAGTTTTGAAGATATAAGCTCACATAGTGACATATATAAAAAAATAACGACAACACGCGTAGTCATCGCGGCATAGTAAAACATAATCAATTTGTAAAAGATATTCTAGATTTTTGGGTTCTAAATCGGACCCCGTACTTCAGAACAATCTTGCTCTGATTCGTTTCTTCTCTTCTTCTCCAGCCAATTTACGTCCCACTTTTGGGCACGGGCGTCCTCCACTTTGGGAGGTATTATGGTCCACTGTGCCGCGCTGACCAAGCGTGTTGGCACAGGGTTTATTTTCGAGTTTTCCGTCTCTCACAGAAGATGTTATCCATGTGCAATATCCCTTAGCTGACTTTACCCAGTACCCTTGGGAGGAGATGGGGTGGTGACATCTGTATTTAAGAATACAGATGTCAATCAAAGCTGTCCGTGTGGTGACGGATTAAGATCCGTCACCACACGGACAGCTTTGATTCGTTTACTGCGGCAAAAAATTAAAACGAAAAGCTGCAGTAATGTACAGTCGTAACGTAAAGAAAGTGTTTATTTATAATTTAATTAACCCTCACACCCAGAAACAAAGACGGGACTACACCCAAAGTTATTTTCGCGTGAGTTTGTTTTGAGCAAACATCCGCTAGCTAACCTACACCTTGTTTCAGCGCACAGATCTTAGAGCATTAAGCAAACAGGAGTTGTTACAAACGTTGTTTTCTAGAACGAGTAAAGAAGAGAATTCCTATTCTTATATTAAGAGAATTAAAAAGAGAAGAAAGAGAATAATCAATCAGAATAAGAAAGGGTAGCAAGTTGATGGAATGCCGAAGTAACGCACACAAACATTATAACGCTACGCACGTCCATTCAAAACTTCACGCGCGCCCAGAGACGACAGTGTCATGTCCCAATGAGTTTGATCAATGCTCTCGTACCATTTTCACTTGATAATGCCAACTCCTGTGGTATAAATGCTCTAAGGCACAGATGTATCTACAATGTATTAATGTGTTGAAACCTTTTGTTTGTAGCACTTATGTCGAGGGAACCCTGTTCTTCATAATTAAGGGTTATGGGCTTTCAAAATGTCGCCACACGCGCCTTGGTTATAAACAGTTGCATGAATAAGCAAACTGAAATACTACAGCTGAGCTTAAGATTATTTCACACGTTTTACAGGACTTTGTTTGGAATTTAATAACGCATAATAAGAAAAAATCTTAGACAGGAGACAAAAACTAAACTAAATGTCGAATACTCTTTAAATGAGTTCTTACAAATAAATGATTATGAAAATAGAGATGATGTTTTAAATTACATATATTAAACGTATTTACAAACATTTAGGTATAACTTTTTAAATTTAATTGGTGTAAAAGCCAGCCCAGGATGCTGTAAAAGCCAGCTCATGGATATTGTACACAGATACCATCCTCTGCGAGAGACGGAAAACTCTTAAATATACCCTATGCCAACAGACCTGGTCAGTGCAGCACTGTAGACCATAATCCCTTTTAAAATTGAAGAGGTCCATGCCCAAAAGTGGGAGAGGGAGATGAATAGACTGGAGAGAGAGTTAGAGAGATAATAAATAAATTACGAATACTCTTTAACGAAGTTCGTACAAAGAAATAGTTACAAACAGAGATGACCTATAAAATTATTTTGAACATAATCTTATTATATAAAAATCAATTGCTGTTCGTTAGTCCCGCTAAAACTCGAGAACGGCTGGGCGGATTTTGGTGATTCAGGTCTTAAAATATTCATAAAAGCCCAGGGAAGGTTTAAACGGTGACAAAATATATGGGGATCTAAAATTCCACGCGTACGGAGTAGCGGGCATCAGCTAGTTACAAATATATATAACACGTTATAATATTTAATTGATTTGTACAATTGTTACGTGAACAATTTGACATTCGATTTTTTGTGAAGGTCACATTACTGAAATTACAAAAATGTATTTATAACAATAATGTTATTTTTATAATAAGGAAATATGTATCTAACGAATGATATTTGGCATCGTTAGATACGGAAAAGCACCAAAATACTAACAAATTGTGCTCACAAAGTTAATATATTACAATATATTACAATACATAACATTATCGCAGAACTGCAATAGTATAATGGGTCAAAGATTCAGTTGCATAAGATCATAAGATACACAAATGCAAATTCAAACCGGCATTCAGAAGAAATATTGGCCTCTTGAAACGCATTACAATAAAGATTTTATACGTCTTGTAATCCGTTTCTTGTTTTATGTAGCTACTAGGTGTTCCCCGCGACTTCGTTCTTTTGAATATTGATGTTCAATATTTAATTCTCTTAAGTACACAGAAGGAATGTAATTTCTAATACTGAAAAAAATAATATTGGTCTGATACTTTTGGAGATTACTCTCTATGTACAAATCACAAACTTTATCTCTTTATAATATTAGTTTATAGCTGATGTCCGCTACTCCGTACGTGTGGAATTAGAAACCAAATCTTAACAAATTATACAAAAAGACAATCCTCTTGAACCACTCTATTTATTAAAAAAAAACGCATCGTCCTCCGTGTGATGTTTTGAAGATATAAGCTCACATAGGGACATTACATAAAAAATATCGACCCGATGTAGTACAGATGTCATTATCATC
Organism: Orgyia antiqua; assembly: GCA_916999025.1. Lineage (NCBI taxonomy): Eukaryota > Metazoa > Arthropoda > Insecta > Lepidoptera > Erebidae > Orgyia > Orgyia antiqua. The sequence continues at coordinate 8,308,293 of OU779869.1, forward strand.
ATCATACTATCACCATAACTATCACGACTTCCCCATGGAGGTAGACACAGACTATAGAGCCTGATGCTCTATAGTCTGTGTCTACCTCCTGCTGCGATTTTGATGCTATCTAAATGCATCAAAATGCATGCTGAGTACCCAATACACATATTTGTAAATCTGTAAATAATACTACAGATATGTGAATTATATATCATCCTCCTGCCCTTATCCCATTATTTGGGGTCAGCGCAACATGTCTTTTTCTTCCATAGTCTTCTATCAGCCGTCATGTCTGTGTCAACTCCTCTTTCTTTCATGTAGATTATGTGAATTATATATTTTATGGAAACAAGCTTGATCTCTTGGTACCTTTTACATTCTCTCCTACTTTTGGGAATTGATTTGACGCAGGCAAAACTAACAAGTTGGCTCTAATACCATAGAAATAAACGTAGTACATATAATATTTCAGAATATGATTTATTTACCTAAATAACGATTGTGAGTACAAGTAGCATTATATTCCTACAATAACACTGCACAAGCTTTTTATTCATATTTACTAAACGTAAATTTTAATCACAATTATTTACAGTTGAAACTAGCATGAAGACTATAACGTACATATTACATACAGTTAGTCGTATACCTTCTCTATTTTCACATAATGAGCTAAAAATTACATACTGCCGTTCCCACACAACCAATGAGCAATGCTGATTCGACAGAAGTAATCAGAAGCTCTAGAAATATAATTCCATGTTTAAAACAATGCTTTGTTTTATATAACTGCTAATGATTAGTAATAGGAGCCAGGCGCGCTCTTTGTTCCTGTAGTTTATCGCGTATTGGACAATATGACACCAAGTGTCAGCCTTGAATTTCATTGTAAAACTGATAAACAGTAACAATAGTACAACGCATTGTGTTAATTTAATTTTATAGAAGAATTCCAACGGAATCCGCGTTTTTACGGAATTAGACGCGTATATTCGTTTCAATTCTTTTTGGCCCGCTGTTTCGGAGATTTTTATGTCACCATGGTCACGGATGGGACATGAATTTTTACTAATTATAAAACAAAGTCCCTATTTTTGTATTTATGTACGTAGTTAGGTGAGTTTTTATCTTCGAAACTAAGCAATCGATTTTGATGTTGATTAAATTTCAATGCGTACGAAGTTGTGGGAAACAGTAGTAGTATTATTATAGGAGAATTACAATTTATTAGTTTTTTTACTAGATACGTTCCTGACTTTTCTAAGTTGTAGGTGTTTTTGTTCATAGTTCTGGCACTTTATATATTAATTGCCCCCGACTCCGTACGCGTGAAATTTAGAAAACTTTCCCCGTTTTTGCAACATTTTTCACTACTGCTTCGCTCCTATTAGTCGCAGCGTAATATTATATAGCCTATAGCCTTCCCTGTTAAATGTGCTGTCCGACACTGAAAGAATTTTCAAAATCGGACCAGTGGGTCCCGAGATTAGCGCGTTCAAACAAACAAACTTTTCAGCTTTATAATATTAGCATAGATGTATTTGCGTATTGAGTAATTTGTTATTCATGAATGACGTATGTAACCGCTTTGTTTCCTCCTGTGAAAAGTGACCTACGAATTACTCTAAGGTAGCAAAAGTCCACTTTTAAAGAGGCTTCTCGGGAAAACTGATCATACTTATTCAATCAGATAAAAAAACACATACCTACTATTATATTATTGTGTAATATTCTTTTTTATTTTGTCGCTCCATCAAATAGTTTATTTTCAAAAAAAAAATCCGTCATTAAAAAGTGCAAGAACTTCTATTCTATGCAAAAAATATCTGCGAGAGACAAAAAACCCTATCCAGGTATCTATTCAGCGTGATGTACTGTACTGTTTTAAAAGACCAAATATATAGTACAAATCTATACATACCTGGTGAATATAATTATACATAATTATATAATACTACTAGCTGACCCGGCAAACGTTGTTTTGCCATACTAAAAAAAACCCAAAAAGGTTTGAAAAATAGATGTTGGCCGATTCTCAGACCTACTGAATATGTATGTAAAATTTGAGAAGAATCGGTCAAGCCGTTTCGGAGGAGTACGGTAACTAACACTGTGACACGTGAATTTTATATATTAGATGAATAGAATTATTGAATGTATTCATTACAAACTAAGTATATTGACTCGATCGAGTTTACTCAGCTGTGAAAAATAAAGTAAATATAAAGTAGGAAGCTATATGCATTCCAGAACAACTAACATATTTTGTGTAGACGTGTTTATTTATTATTATTAAATACTAGCTGTTGCCCGCGACTTCGTATGCGTAGAATTTAGAAAATGTTCCCCGTATCTGTAACATTTTTCACTACTGTTTCTCTTCTCTCTAGTCGCAGCGTGATGTTATATTGCCTATAGCCTTCCTCGCTAAATGGACTATGAAAGAATTTTTCAAATCGGACCAAATGTTCCTGAAATTAGTGCGTTTGAACAAACAAACAAACAAACAAACTCTTCAGCTTTATAATATTAAGTATAGATATTATACTAGTTATAGTCAGTGACTTTGTACGCGTGGAATTTAAAAATAAAACCAAATTATACAAAAAAATGTATATTCTTGAACCACTCTATCTATTAAAAAAAACTGCTTGTAAAACCGTTGCGTAATTTTGAAGATAGTTCACATAGGGACATACATACAAAAATTACGACTTTGTTTTATAATAAGTAAGGATAAGTATACTAATTATTTCTCGCGTCTTTGTACGCCCATATTCAGGTTTTCATAATAACAGCTTATTTCGCTCATGAAAAATGTAGAGATTGCACCCTACGTATAATAAACTATACATCTTTATAACATTCTTCTCCTCCAGCCCATTTACGTCCCACTGTTGAGCACGGGCCTCCTCTACTTTGGGAGGGATTATGGTCTTTTGTGCCGCGGTGACCAGGCGTGTTGGCACAGGGTTTATTTTCGAGTTTTCCGTCTCTCACAGATGATGTTATCTGTGTGCAATATCCCTTAGCTTACTTTTACAGCACCCGAAAACGGCTTTAAAGGCACATTTATAAATGTTATTTATTGTGGTGACGGATTAAAAATAAAAGTGTCACCACCCGTTTACCATCCTAGTGTGCTGTAAAAGCCAGCTAAAGGATATTGTACGCAAATTACATGCTCTGTGAGAGACGGAACACTCGAAAATGAACCCTGTGCCAACACGCCTGGTCAGTACAGTCACAGTAGACCATAATCCTTCCCAAAGTGGAGGAGGCCCGTGCCCATCAGGCGGGCCGTTAATGGGCTAGAGAGAGAGAGAGAGAGAGAAGTGATATAAATATAATAAACAAGCTGTTACCTGCGCCTTCGTACGCGTAAAATTAAGAAAAAAATCCTAACATTTTTCACTAATGCTTCGCTCCTTTTAATCGCAGTGTGATGTTATATAATAGTTGCTTAGATTAGTGTGAACGAACATTTGTTAGTTATTCTTTTATTGTAGACTAGCTGTTGCCCACAACTCCGTACGCATGGAATTTCGAAAATTTTCCTAGTTTTTGATACATTTCCACTACTACTTCGCTCCTATTGACCGGAGCGTGATATTATATAACCTAAAGCCTTCTTTGATAAATGTACTATCCAACACTGAAAGAATTTTTCAAATCGGACCAATGGTTTCTGAGATTAGCGCATTCAAATAAACAAACCCTTCAATTTTATAATATTGGTATTGATATCTTGCAGTATGGTTATACATATTGAAGACAAATTGGTATTACAATGCTAAGTTAGCTAACATTAGTTAGTATCTAGTTAGGTGGATATCCCGAGGAGACATAACATTACATTAGCGTGCCCAACTCACTAGGTCAGCGAATTTGTAATCGCAGTATTAGCAGATATGCAGTTGGTGTCTATTATGCAATATTGTTATGTAACCTCCTATCACTTGTTACAAAACCTACAGGAAGTGTACTATAGTGATCTATGGATTGCTAACACTAAAACTTAACTACGATAATAATTATTGAAAGATTTTTTTTTATTACACAACGTTTTTTTATCCCAAGCTTATTTGCTTGTGTTATGGGTATCAGAATACGGGATTTTTGTAAATACTTATAATCTTAGAGAATCAAGCCATTTAATGCTATAGGTAAAAACACCCAGACGTGGTACAATATTAGTAATATACTGTCATAAGCTTTTCCCATTAGTGTAGGCAGAGACTCGCCAGCTGCTACGATCTACTTACAAATTACAAATTATCACATACTTTATTAAACATATATATCTATTATCCTATTCGGGAATCAAATTCGCGATCTCGTGAACGGCAGTCCGTTACATAAACCGCTAGACCACGTTACTCGTCAAATATAATATTAATATACTAACAGTTACTAAGGTCATGTTACGAAGTTTGTTACTCAATCAAAGTTAACTTAATCATTAACTAAATGTCAAGTAACAACCAATTACCTTGCTCCATCATGCTATGGATAGTTTTCTTTATGTATACAATGGTAGCAATTCTACGTGCACAACTAAACTTAACTAATAATTGTGTATTAAAAAAAAAAAGTTCAGCCGACTTCATGTGTCTTTGAAATTTGAGGGTTTTCCTCGATTTCTCGGGAGATAGCCATCAGGTCCTGACCTGGTGTCAATGGAATCATGCGGGAACCACCAGCTTTCAAATAAAAGAAGAATAATTAAAATCGCTTCGCCCAGTTAAAAGTTATGAGGTAACAAACATAAATAAGAACATACCGACGAATTGAGAACCTCCTTCTTAATTTCAAGTCGGATAAATATCAAAAAAACTATAGCGTATTTTGATTAATTGGCTATTTTATTGTGCACATTTTATTAATTAAAATCGTTAGTCTATAATAAACAGATTATCTAATAAAAAAGTACCTACTTTAGTTAAGTTTAGTTATACACGTAGAATCGGTACGACTAAATATATATGGTAATAATTATATGGATGGATGTCTAAAATTAGAGCCAGTTCAAAGTTACGCTAGTCATTGAAAAGTGAGAGCACTGAGAGGTCATCATAATATCGAAATATGATACAAACTATGTCCATATAGCTCTTTGAAAAGTTAGGGCCTAGTATTGCATTTGTTGAAGGATGCAACTTTATTTTTGGAACATATTAGGGGGGTCTCTCCCATTTTGCGGGGATGCCGCCCTTGCTCCCCGGGTACAAACACCTTTTTCGCTGTAACCCAGCAACTATGAGTTTTACAAAAATATGTAGACCCTATCTTTAATATAATTAAAGTAAGTTATATAAACATGGATAAAAAGTGCAGTCAAATTATACATATTATGATATGCAAATAGTGTTACGCAAAACGGTTTCGACCAAAGGATAATTTAAAGAAACAAATGTAATTATATTACAACAAGGTCTAATATATTGCACACAGCAATCATATCAACTGTTGGGTTTATTAGAATGTTATTAATCGTCATATTAACATGATATAACTATATTACAATTGATTTATAACCGATATTTATATTAACTAATAGGAAACATTAATATTAAAAACATGTATCTATTATATAGATATACGATCAACAAGCCGTAATAAGTTATTTTTAGGGTTCCGTACCCAAAGGGTAAAAACGGGACCCTATTACTGAGACTTCGCTGTCCGTCCGTCCGTCCGTCCGTCCGTCACCAGGCTGTATCTCAAGAACGGTGATAGCTAGACAGTTGAAATTTTCACAGATGATGTATTTCTATTGCCGCTATAACAACAAATACTAAAAATAAAATAAAATAAAGATTTAAGGGGGGCTCCCATACAACAAACATGATTTTTTTACCGTTTCTTGCTCGATACTAATAACGTTGCCTTATGTTGCATAGATAATGGTACGGAACCCTTCGTGCGCGAGTCCGACTCGCACTCGACCAATTATTTTAAATTAACTAAGTACTTGCTTATTATAAATTAACATGATTGCTTTACATATCTACTTATATGCCGGACGCTCTATAGCTTGGAACCTATCGGCTAGTTTCGGTTTCAATCCACATAACTTTTTTATTATTCACAGTACATCTATCTTGTCTTCTAAGCAAATAGCTGTGAAAACATAGGTATTAAATAGAATATATATTATATTCATGGACATTTCATACAACGGCCTCTGGCCCGAAGCTAAGCTTATAGGCTTGCGTTATGAGTACCAGAATAGTGAATACGGATAGACATAATTGACATACATTAACTACTTTTCTTCCAGAATACGGATTGACTACTTTAACTACTTTTCTTTTGTAAATACATACATATAATAAATGGTAAAAACCCAAACGCAGTACAGACATATGTATGTCAATTATAAATATCATGCAAATGATTGTACTGTGCGCCAGTGGTAGCTACTTTTTCTGCCCTATTTAATTTGATGTACCTAATACCAAAAAAGCAGTGCACTCATAGCTGAAGTATGATTCATTGATCAGGGAAAATAATTCGTATGTTATGAGTTAATGACGTGGAAATATTGATGTAAAGGTGTTTGGTTGTGCGAAGTGCGAATGTGACGTGTTGTAATCCGGAGCCTAATTCTAGTGAGAGGCTGTTGCCCAAGCGAGTTGCCAACTAGGAAGTGATGGTTGATGCGTGGAGCAACTGACCTTGTACGTGCGCTCGCAGTTTGCTTACTAATGTTTGACTACCAATCTATCTGTTGTACTTAGTTCTTGCTAACTAATTAGTTCTACGTACAATGGAAATATAGTAAAAACTGATAATGGTAGCAATTAAACGCAAATAAACTAAATTTAACTAAAAATGAATTTTTTTAGTGTCTGGTATCAATCTCGGTATGTTAATTGAACTTTTTTAATATTAATAAAGATCTTAATTAATATAAACTAGCTGTTACCTGCAATATCGTCCGCGTGGAATTTGGAAAGCAAACCTTAACAAATTATGTATATAAAAAAACCTTATAAAAAAACCTCTTGAATCACTCTATCATTAAAAAAACCCACATCAAATTCCGTTGCATCGTTTTAAAGATATAAGCTCACATAGTGACATACATACAAAAATAGTGATTTTTTTTATCTATACTAATATTATAAAGCTGAAGAGTTTGTTTGTTTGTTTAAACGCGCTAATCTCAGGAACTTCTGGTCCGATTTGAAAAATTCTTTCAGTGTTAGATAGTCCATTTATCGAGGAAGGCTATATAACATCACGCTGCGACTAATAGCAGAGATGCAGTAGTGAAAAATGTTACAAAAACGGGGAACATTTTATAAATTCTACGAGTACGAAGCCGCGGGCAACAGCTAGTAATAAATAAAGATGTGCACAATGAAATAGCTAATTCATCTAAATACACAAATAGTTGTTTCCATTTTTTAGTTAAGTTTAGTTGTGCACGTAGAATTGGAACCAATCTTTATCAAAATTTATTTATTTATTTATTTAACAATTTTACACACAGGAATAGTAGAATACAATATGGATAGGATAATTCGTGTAGGGGTCTACGGGCAGAAATTGCTATAAGAAATCTTATAGCAATTTCTGCCCGTTCACTAGGTTAGTAGCGCATTTCCTAAGGAAACATAGTAGATAATATCTTATTTATAAACAGGGATAACAATCTATCCATAATTGTAGATTGGTTATTAAATCGGCCGTAGGTCAGCAATAACGAAGCGAAGTAAGCGCAACGTAAAGTGGTTCAGATATGATCTCAGTTTAATATGGCTCAAAATCTAGTAGTTTTGCAATACGCTTCTACTCTATAAAATGAATGTAATACGGTCGTTGATAATTTAAAATTTAGAACAGACAATACTATTGCGTTGTTGAATGTTTTTCAACTGTCATTTGTTAATGTCTGATTTGATTTTCATATAAAATCGTGTTTGCTAACATTTTCTGATGACTCTACAGCATTCTGTTTGATTTCTTTTTAAGCCTAATTACGTCATACTGTCAAGCACTGGAAAGCGTTAAAGAAGCTAGTTAGTTTATGATTAATATAACTTTTATAGAGCACTTGGGACCATGACTGAAGATATACTGGTGCTATGTTCATGCTTAATCGATGGCTATAGTGAGTTGTTTGTTCCTTTTGATACTTAAAAAATATGAAAGACGTATAGCTCAAAACGTAAAATAGCTGTAACATTATAGTAAATTTGAAGTAACAATATTCTAATTTATATTAGCTTAGAGAATTTAACGAATGAATAACTACAATGAAGCCCATCTTTGGTTTGTTCTTTTATACGTTACTAGCTGTTGCCCGCGACTCCATTCGCGTATAATTTAGAAAATTAATTTTTTTTCGCAATAAATGTCCTATGTCCTTTCTCAGGGTCTAAAGATTGTCTGTGCCAAATTTCATCAAAATCGGTTAAGAGGTTTAAGCGGGAAATCGTAACAGACAGACAGATAGAGTTACTTTCGCATTTATAATATTATAGTAGGGATTCCGATATTTAGGAATATGTATAATACCTAAGTCAAGAATTAAAATCTCTTTTCACAGAAGTTTATAAAATAACAATGCTGAAAAAAAATTTGCAGCGTCAGGGAAAGGAGTATTATAATAGCCGTTTTTTTTTCCAATCTAAAATAGGATTCAACGCAATTTTGTAAAAATCTTATGCTGTAGACAGAACAAGGTCATTCCATAACATACTACGCATTATTCGAAAACATATTTACTTATAGAAGCATTTGAAGGACTTTAGATTCACCATTTTGCATCACATCAAATTTTCATGTAGATATTGTGTAAATCTATTTGAAATTCTAGAAACTAGCTTACACGTTCCGAAAGATTGATCTAGTAAAAATGGTAAACTAATGGCTTATCTAGTCCGAGGTCTCTTTAACTATGTGTTTTGTTTGTCTCTGAATTAATGACTGGCCACTGAAATAAACACATAAAGTCATCTTTTATTACAAATTCAAAATTATGTGTCTATATTTTTCCAAACTTTTGTAGAAAATTAAATAAAATAAAAATACAAAACGTTCCAAAACTGCTTGTATTCTTAATCTTTATTTTAATTTTAATTTACACAAATTGTAATTAACCTTTAGTGCACTTGGTACAAACATGTTAGTCAATTAAATACTACTTGCTATTTTACAAGAAAACGTATGTATGTATTTGTTAACTTAAAACTAAAATATGCTAATATAAGTATTATTTATATACTGTAATTAATTTTACATACAAGATGCATCTACTTGTTTTTTTTTTTTGCGTATTTTTGACCGAATTTCAAAATTCAATATTATGTGCTTTTTGCCGTTGCATTGCAGCGTTCCATAACAACTTTACTCATTGTAACAACGTCGTTATTTTTGCATGTCCATATATGTATTATATCTTTAAAACTAAAAAACGGATTTCGATACGCGTTTTTAATAGAGTGGTTTAAGAGGAAGGCTTATGTGTATAATTTGTTAATGTTTGGTTTAATTTTATTCCACGTGTACAGTAAACAGCTATTCTATACTTACTAATATTATAAAGCTGAAGAGTTTGTTTGTTTGTTTTAACGCTCTAATCTCAGGAACCACGAGTCCGATTTGAAAAATTCTTTCAGTGTTGTACATTTATCGGGGATGATCAATATAACATCACGCTACGACCAATAGGAGCTAAGCATTAGTGAAAAATGTTACAAAAATGAAGATTTTTTTTCTAAATTTCACGCGTACGAAGTCGCAAGCTACAACTTGTTTTAAGATAAAATAATGCATTATATTCATGTAATTTTATGTTTCACGTAAATATAATCGAAGTATGAACCCTGACATATATTTTGGATATTTTTGTAAAGAATTGCGGTGAACATAATTCAAATCCCTGTGGTTATGTAGCCACAGTCGATGAGTAGGTATATTACCACAAGTACCTATAATGTATATGACAACGTAAACATTATTGCGTATAAATATGTAATAATATGTAAGTACGTACATGTTTTTGTACCATAATATGCTAAACAGAGGTCCTAGTCACCTTGATATATTTTATAAAAAACCTATTCTTCGCATTATCATATATTACATTTACAACAGCTAGCATTGTTGATATGCGTACTTTATATGTGAGCGGAAAATCTTTGTTATTTGGTTTTCGTACCTAGAACACAAAATTGACATTAAATCAGCCTATTGCCACTGCTGGACAAAAGCCTCTTCCAATACGCTCAAGTTAATATACTCAAATAAGTAATATTTATATAGGTGGTAATTGGGAATATATGTTAGATTTTACTCGTAATTATTGCCTAACATTTTATTATTGGTTGTGTGGGGATTTATTAGGGTTTGGGTCTTTGAGTAATATTATATTCTGTTATAAAAAATTTTCATGTCTACTTCACAGGAGGTATACAGACGTGACGATGTGATTTGCTGTACCTAAAAAGAGAATTCTGAGGTACCTTTATCTACAATAATAGTAATCTATTTAGGAATTTAGATACAATATTGAATATGATACTGACTAAGATAGAATGATAAATGAATTCACCTATTACTTGTTAGCAAAGTGTATTTATCTTTAGTTTTATATTTAATGAATTTACTTTATTACTACTTCCCAGACAGACATTTTACAGACAAGCCCATATCAATTCTAAAGATTATAATTAACAGCAGCGGGTATATTTTTTTTTATTCACGTGAAACATTTTTATGGGCGTTATAAGTTAGTTTTTTTGCTTACAAAACGTGATCTTTATTTATATATTTTGTAACAAAAAAGGGGCTACGTAATATACAGCATTGGCTCAATTTTATAGGGTCTACGAGAAACACGTATTAACGATAATTATGTAATATTTCAGTCAAGGCAAAATCATATTGCGTCAGAACTCTATCGGTTTGTGTTGTAGCATATAGCATGATTACGTACGCATACGAACAAAAATGTGATAGCAGCGATCGTTAATAGGTCCGATATTAACTTATGACATTTAAAACAACTACACATTTGACCTACGGTGACTCAGCATGAGCAAAACTGGTATAATGTTGATGATGAGATGATGATAAAGGGTAGAAAGAGCAAACAATATTGGTGTAAAAGAGACAGATATAAACTTCATTCTTCCTCCTCTTAAGAGGGAAGTGAGGACGGTACGGCTAAAATGAAAGTAAAAGGAATTGCTTGTTAAAGGATTGATATAATGTTATTATAAGTAATACCTGTTTTCTTGAACTACAGTTTTTACTAATACGGTATAAGGGTCTGAGATTCGATTCCCGGATCATGAAAATTTAGGTTAGGAATAAAATATCTTTACTTAATAAATCAATTAATGCAAAATTACATAAAATATATCAATTCAATGCATGTCAATTACAAAATAAATAAATTACTTTAGTAATTTCTTTACTTGTTGTAAAACGAAGTCGTTATTTTGTATGCATGTCCATAAGTGAGCTTATATCTTCAAAACCATGCAGTGGATTTTGAAGCGGTTTTTTTAATGATAGCGTGGTTTACGAGAATGGTTCTTTTGTATAATCGGTTAGGGTTTGGTGTATATTGAGGGGGCTTAATAACTATAAACACGGGTGAAATCTCGGGCATTAGCTAGTACCTAATACATAAAATTCAATTACTATTTACTAACTTTAAATAAAACACCATTATGTAATTATATTTGACAATAATCTATAATATTTATAGTACTGAATAATAAAGTCAGAGTACCGGATGTAGTTAACGAAGTACACGAATAACATATTTGTTACGAAATAGTACTAATTAATTTAATACCTAATTGGCAAATGCCAAATGTTATCGCGTACGATGATTGTATACAGTAGTTGTGGCGGACTCGACTAGGGCACGACCAGTACCCGGAGCCGACTTTGCCTGACGTAATGATTCGGGCCTTTACAGGTACAAGTGCCTCGCTGGTTGACCCGTATCCCACGCACCCCTAAATGCGTAAAGAGGAAACTTCCACGACTGTTTAAATGAAAGACCAATCCTTGGTAAGAGGTGGCAGTCTTGAAAGATCAATCTTATTCTGCGATTTTTATTCCCTTTTGTTCTATCCTTTCTTGTTCATTTGAATTCCTTAGAGTTCGTAGTAAAGTTCGTAATTGAGTTCGTTCGTTGAGTTCGTAATTAATCAAAGGAAGAGCCCTGCTTAGGTGGCTCGACCCTTTACCGTATCAACGGCCTTGTAATTCTGACCCTTTTGTCTTTCAATTTTTACTTGATTGATCTTTTAAGATTCCTTCCCTCTCTTTTATTATTATCAATTTCTATATAAACCTTATGTCTTTAGATACGTCTTACCTTACTATATTATGTAGTATAACAAAAAACTTATTAGTCTAGAATATAAAAACTTTCTAGAACATTAACATAAAAAAATATTGTAAAAATCACAAAGAACAAACTTAAAACTATCATAGTTTCATTAATACTAAGTCCATCTACATGATTTAAATGTTATTACCTTCTCTAAACCCTACCCATCACCATGAAACCCAAAGGTGATCATTTATTATTTATTTATATATTTATTATTTATTTATTATAGCCCTGCCACACAATACCTTTTAACATTACATTAATTATATAACATTAATTATTTGACAATATATATTAACATTAATTTTTATAATCAATACTCAAGTTTAGTAATTTTAGAAATCAAATACATAAGTTTTCGTGGCGCATAACTGTGTCGCCGAAAGTAGTCGAGTTTCCATCCCTCGCAGTAGCTGCTTATATTGTTACAGATAATATAAAAAAACTGTGTAAAAAATATATAAATCTTTTGTTTAGTTAATGCCTTGTTCAGTACCCCATGCCTCTAAACAAGACTCCGTAATAAAAAACAATTGCAAAGCCGTTACAAGGTTATCCAAGTCATAAATATACTTCCTAAATGTGTTGTATATGTATATGATCATATATGATCATTTTTGTGATCCTGATTATGCTAACCTGGGCTCTAAAGCAAATAAAAGTCTAAAACGAGTTAATGATAATTATATAATTATGTTAAACCTAACGTTCTCTTTATGCCTACTCAATACACTAGTTTTATTTAAATTATATGTAATTTATTAAAGGTATTACAAAAACAAGATTCGCGAAGCGTACATACTCGTACATGTACGGAGCTTCACAAGTCTTAGTAATTTCACAATTCCGCTAGGTAAGCCTGTTCTGTCTTAAGATAAGCGGAAAAATACTGTTTAGCGTAACGTCTCATCAAGTAATACACGATTATGTAAAGTAAACAGCCTGTAATGTAGGATCTTGTGCATCATGCTGTATAACTCGTGTCCATTATCGCAGAACCAGTTGTTGTACAAGCATTGCGTTTAAGAATACATTACTTTTCTCAGTGCAAATAGTCGCATGAATGTTTTTTTTTGTTCTTTTATCTACTCAAAGTTAGTAGCATACGCATTACGGCATAGATAGTGCAAAAATACATGAATAATTTGATAAGCAACACGTAATATGTAGTAATCCTGCTGTTGCATATCGAAAATAAAAAAATATTTTTCATTAAATTGTAAATTATTATTTATTTATTTTGTTTATTTCAAATTATTTTTTATAGACCAGATAAACTGCTTTAAGAAAAATAACACCGAATCTCTAAATAAAACGTAAATAAAAACAGTAAAAACATCTTGATATAAAATCGTAATTCAAAGAATTAATTACTTCTTTCTTTAGGACATGACCGTCTAAATAGGTTATTATAAGTCTCTGCTTGAACTTACATCCTTCTACCATTACATCTAACATTTTTATGTAGTTATTTTGCATCTTTCCCCTAAAGGAGCCAACCTTTCGATGGAGTTAATAATTAAAGCATACAATATTGATAGTTCCAAATGCATAATCTTATGAATTAAAGTCCATTTAGTAAAATTAACCAATACCAAGTTATGGAATACGCATTTTAGGTCCATCTAATTTACATAAAACAAAATGCAAAAAGCATTTGATTGTATCGGAGTTTTCGAAAATTTCATAGCCCTTGGCTCAATACAGAGGAGGGTCATTAAATAATTTTGATGTACAGAACCTAGTCTTTGCAGTCGTGACTTAAAAAACGCATCGGAGAATTCAAGAGTGACGTCATTGAGCGGATAACCGGTTCTAAAGTTGTATAACAAGCTTGATAACCGGACGGGAGTGAACAATTCACTCCCACTTTTGTAAATGCTGTTAACATCAAACTTATACATGACTAACTATGGTACCCAGCGTTGCCTATAATTTTATCTTGAAGTTTACCTAGAGCTAAACCTCGCTTACAAAAAAATAAATATTTTACAGATGATTGACAAATTATGTTGTCAATATCTTCTGAAGACTTGGATTTTGATTCACAATAATGATAATAATATTGGAATCCAGAGATACGTATAAAGGATAATGATGCCTGACTCATGAACGCACTGCCGATTCTACTGATGATTAGACTTGAAAGTTTGGATGCTTGTTCTTTTTACATAGTAGGAAAGGAAGTTCTGATATTATACCTATTAGGACCCGGTCCTTTTAGTAAAGCAGAGTAGAAGTTTGTGTGAGACGTAGACTTTTTGGCATTTTAGCTGTTAAAAATAACATATATTTTCCGTAATTTTTACATAAAAAGGGGTATTTATTTCACAGGGTGCTGTAAGAACCAGCGAAAGGACAATAAATAAAAGCAGTTAACGTCTATTGTGAGAGACGGAAATTTCGAAACTGAACCCTGTGCCAACACGCCTGGTCAGCGTGGCATGGCAGATCGTAATCCGTCCTAAACAAACAGGAGGAGGCCCGTGCCCAGCAGTGGAACATTAATTGGCTAGCTAGAGAGGAAAAGTTTGTTTGTATCCTTACAAATTTATATTTATAAATGCAAAAAGCGGAATGAAAACTTAAAATTTTGACAAGCTTATGTGTTAATGCGTGTAACCAAACCATAGTGCGATTTAAAAAAACTGTACAACGCCGTCTATTGAGTGGTAGTAGTAAACTTCTGTTTGTTAAGGTTTGATTTCTAAATTTGACGCGTACGAAGATGCGGGCAACAGCTAGTAAAATATAATTTTTGAATGTAGAGCTATGAAAATCGAGATTAGGCGTACAATATAGTTTGTAGTTTGAACAAATAAATATAATGTTTAGAAATTCAAACATATTCAATATCAATAAATAAATATCAGTAAATGTTCATCAAAATCTTGCATATCGTATGTTTGTCATTTGAACAGTCATCTATCGTTGGCAGTTTATCAGCAGATAACCTCGACCTCTTCCCCTGATTTTCAACACCCAAATTGAAAATGAATTATGCTATTATAACCTTTATTTTTAAGCTAATAAATATTATGTGTGTAGTAAATAAAGTTTGGGAATATTGTACCCCTATCCTGTTTGTATGTTTCCATATCAATCGTCAAAGATTTATAAAAAGAATATGGATATGATAGTTAGGCCATGTCATAATAAATTTATTTGTGTACGTTAAGGTGTCTGGACCACTTTTTATCATTTTCTTTATATCTATCTAGCTACTATCAATGTGAAATTAGATACCAAAAGGTCAAAATATCAGCGGTTATTTGCTCATATTTTAGATACTTTTCGATAGGCATTTCGCACAGCAATAGAAAATTCGATAAGCTTTCTTATATAGGTATCATCTGGTTATCAGTACTATGAACGTCGATGTTACTCCGACGCTCTACCTATTAGTTATAGATGTACCTATTAATTATATCAGGTTATATAAATGAAATTGTAATTTATATCACGTGAACAAGTCACACGATAACTTTAAGGATATGTATGTATAATGAAATGTGTTTCAAATAAATTACGATAAAAAGTGATAAAACCGGTTTATTATTCATTAATTAAAATAAAATTTAAAACAAATATACGCGTCTAAATCCGTAAAAAGTAGTGTTATTTAAGCAAATGAGTCGCGCAAGTGTTAGAAAATACTAGCATCACATGTTAAATTTGACCTTGATCTTATAAATTCAATTATAGTACTTACATATTGTCGGATTGAAAGATTTCGTATTCGATTCCTGTGCTGTTTAGAACTATTATTGACTTATAAGCATTAAATATATTCGGAACATAATATGTTTAGCAAATTTCTCGAACAAAAGTCCACGAAAGATCCACTACTCTCTTTATTAGGTACTAGCTGTTTGCTCGCAACGTTGTACACGTGGAATTCGGAAATTAAACCCTAACCAATTATACAAAAAAGCCACCTTCTTGAACTACTCGATCTAGTAAAATAAACTTTACAAAATTCCGTTGCGTAGTTTTAAAGATAATATTAAGATAATAGGACATACATACAAAAATAACGACTTTCTTTTAAAATAAGTAAGAACTAAGGTAGGTACTAGTATTATTGCAACGGTTCCCAAGGTAGTTTAAAGTTACAGTAGTATCATATTATTATAAAAAGTATAAAATTCTTTGAAACTTAACATAAGCATAATAAATTATAAAATAATATAAACTGTGTAGGAAGATTCCTATTACATTTCTCACTACGCGACATTCTGCATATTTCGCTGAAAAGTAGTAATTTTACCTGTTGTTAGATATACGCTGTTTTCTTAGACTAATAGTGCGCTATGGTTATGTTCACGTTAAATTGTTATTATTACATATTATAAAAAACTTGTTATTTTTGTATGTATATCTATGTGAGCTTATATTTTCAAAAAAACGCAACGGAATGGCTACACAAGAGGATTTTTTTACGTGGGCTATGCATTTACACACTACGCTTTTACGGTTGCGGGGGCAACCTTCGGGCTTCGTGTGGGACTCCCGTTTTCTCGTTCTATCTGTTTTGCATTTTTTTATTTGTTTTTTTTTATTACACCACCCGAGTACACCGTTTTGTTTTCTGTTCTATGAATTTAAACAATTTTTTGCTTACCATAAGAGACACATCACGATATTATGATATAATGTCATGGATTTATATTAATGGTAAATAAATAGTAATTAAATTAATAAAATTAAAAAATAAACAAAACATAAAGCATGCTGTATATCTAGATACATAATTACACTTATTATATTTCACACCTAACTATAAGATTACTTAACAAATTATAATGAAACATTACAGTAACATTACCACATCTATTTCGTAAATATAATCAATGCTCCACGTCATATGACGAACTCTATCATATCGCACTGCCTACACAAACAGACAGACAGCCGGCTACAAATATTTACTAATATGATGTGGCTCGTCAAGGACTGATTTGAGAACTGCATTTTTAGGATTCCGTATTTTAGATGTGATAAATAATTCAAAAAATAAAGAGTAAAACATATTGTTTCCTTTTGGGTATTGCCTAATGCAATTGGGTGCAAGCTGCACAAGACCGCGCGTTGTGGTGTTCTATGGGGGAGGCCTATGTCCAACAGTGGACAAAGAAAGGCCGATGGATGGATCGCCTAATAAAGGATTGAAGCGTAGCCCACTAATTTCTTAGCATGGATGGCTATAGTCATCTCCAGAATAATCTAGCTAATTTCTTGTCAACGTGATAAAGAAGATTTAATACTCTTAATTCTCGACAAAGCCTGTGTCCAACAGTGGGGACATGTATAGGCTGTGAAGGAAAAGATAGCGGCGGATATTCGATTGCTATTTTATATTAAACTAGCTGTCCCAGCAAACGTAGTTTTGCCATACCAAAGAAAAATGGTTTGAAAAATAGATATTGGCCGATTCTCAGACCTAGAGATTATGTACACAAAATTTCATGAAAATCGGTCGAGCCGTTTCGGAGGAGTACGGTAACTAACACTGTGACACGTGAATTTTATATATTAGAAGACTAGCTGACCCGGCAAACGTTGTTTTGCCATACAAATTTAATGTCAGTGGGGGGGAGGCGTTTGAAAAATAGATGTTGTCCGATTCTTAGACCTTACTGAATACGCATGTAAAATTTCATAAAAATCGGTCAAGCCGTTTCGGAGGAGTACGGTAACTAACACTGTGACACGTGAATTTTATATATAAGATAAGAATAAGATAAGATAAGATATCAAAGTTTGACTGTTCCTTAATACTATATTGTTTACAAGTTTAAGACAAAAGTCTTCTTCGCGATTTGAACAAAATTTATGGTACGATATCTGTACCTCAAAACAAATATCAAGTATCGTACCTGAAAATTAATACCGTGAAGAAGTCCCCGTCTTAGTGTAATGTATATACAAGCCGTTAGAGTTTAATAGCGTTGATTGTACTCTGTCCTGAATAATACTAGTTAACATAAAAATGTTATCGTGCAAATGCAAATATACGGATCTCACACAAATCTGGCTCACACTTGACCATCCAATTATTTACATACGGCTATATCGGCAATATTATTTACTTAATATGTATATATTTTTTAGTTTATCAGCCTTTGATAGTGTCATTTTATATAACCGTATCATTACGTAATCACATGTGCTAATTCTGTGTTAAATAAACAATGACATTTCATGTTTTAGACCGTAGCAGATAGTGGATGGATAGATTCATAGTCTCTGCCTACTCACAGTTATCTTATAACACAGCACCATGAATAACCACAGAGTTATCAAATCAAGGCAAAATTATAGCCTTGACCTGATAATTTATTTATTATGTCCTGTTAAATATTAAACATTGTCCGTGTGATGAAGAATTCAGAATACAATTGTAATTACCCCTTTTCCTACCCAAAGAGCTGTAAAAGCCAGTTAAGGAATATTATACATGGATAACATCTTCTGTCAGAGATAGAAAACTCGAAAATAAAACATGTGCTAACACACTTGGTCAGCGCAGCTCAGTCCACTATAATACCAAAGTGAAGGAGTTAATGGGCTGGTGGAGAGGAGAAATATAAAAGAAAAGAATATAATAAATAATAATAATAAATATTCATGGACATTTCACACAACGTCCTCTGGTCCCAAGCTAAGCTTATACGCTTGTGTTATGGGTACCAGAATACGGATAGAATACATATACTACTTTTCTTTTGTAAATACATACTTATAATACATAGAAACACCCAGACGCAGTACAAACATTTGTATGACAATTAGAAAAATCACACAAATGATTGTCCCGAGCGGGAATCGAACCCGCGACCTCTTGATCGGCAGTCCGTTACCAGAACCACTAGACCACGAAGCCCGTCAATATCTTTATATATCTTTATATATATCTTTCTTTTCTTTATATATATCTTTCTTTTCTTTTATATATATCTTTATATATCTTTATAAATTATTGCATTCCGTCCTTAATAAGCATGCAAAATTTCAGATCAAACCGACTACTGCAAGTGGGTGAAAATCACTTTCAAAGATTACAAAGATATCATATAGATACATTACATAGATTAATACATTGATAGATATCTACCGAACTAATATAAGCATGTTAAAAAGTTATAAATTCAAAACCGAGCATGATGTAGTGAATTTGGGATCAGAGAACGTTGTGTGAAATGTTGACGAATATTTATTCATTGTAAGTGAATTTGCCATCACTATCTTTACAAAAGCAATGCTTAACAGACAATTTCAGGAATTAAAATGTATTCAAAATCTATCTAGTCTCTGAATTATTGCGGGACTGATAGCATGTCAACGACAGGAAACGATATAAAAGCTAAAGTTTAATCATTTTCAGTGAAGTTCTAAATATGCTGCGAGTGTATTCTAAGAAAGCGCAGTAGCCGATGTAAGCACAGCCCACCGGTCTCTTTGTTTTTAAACGTGACTTGCTTTTTAAATGCACGCAAATTATTATTCTTGTATTAGCTCATAATATGTTATAAATGTATATTGTTGCTATAAATATAATGGTTACAAAAATATATTATTATTATCATTTATTTATTTTCTTTAAGGTTTCGTTAAAAAAAAGAACTCTATGATAATTCCGCAGACGAAAATGATCAAAATAAGACCGTTTTTGCCTAATGCGTAATCAAGAAATTATTAGAAATGGACATACGGGGTCTTTCTTTAAATAATTCTACTGCTTAGACTCGAACACTATTTATTTTCCCAAACAATTACAACCAAAATGGCTCCTCTCTTCATATATCCTTGCGCTACTGTCATTCTCACTCTCGCGCATTCGCATTCAGTCAAAACCATTCCCATATTCATTAATCAATTACAATTTTAAAGTTATCGATTTTGATAGTATTAATTATATAATATAATTATTTTAAAATTCACATAGCATTAAATTTAAACTTATATTTAAACAATATTGGACAGGACTTGATTAGTATCTATATATAATATCGGTATCGGTTCCGATTTTCTTCCCCCAATACGTATTTGCTAATAAAATAATATTACGGAAAAGTATTTTTGTGATCAGAAAGTCATTTACACAGCAGTAAAAAGGTAACGTTTTCAACTACAAAATTAAGTTTGTCATTTAAGTTGACCTTTACATTCCAGTTTTTATTTTTAAACCCTTTTCACGATAAAACTGATCGTTAATTTAGTATTACAAATTAAAATGAATGTTTAAGAGTTTGTTTGAAATTAAACTGTTAATGTATTTCAGTGGGAGAACGACACCCTCAAGTTTTAAATGAAGGGGGAATGCAGCTAGGTAGATTGGCGTACGTACTGCTAATAACACTTATGCGGGTACTGCGTGAACCTCCCCACATAAATATATCGTTTTTATACAATGACCGTTGGATCGCTCATTTACAATTACCATAATAATATTGATTTTGCTAAGATAACGACAAAGGATGATTCACATGTGACGGGGCGACACGCGTCTAAGGACGGGAAAAAATATTGATATCGGTATCAATTTTACGTGCACAACTAAACTAGTATGTATCTATCAATGTATTAATCTATGTAACGGAATCTTTGAAAGTGATATTCACCCATTGATCTGAAATTAGTTGGATTGATCTGAAATTTTGCACATAATATATCAAGGTCTGATGATAATGCAATAATAAAAAAAATTCAGGATTTTCAAGCGTGTTTTTTAGTTTTTGAATTAAGTAGATTTTATTTTCTGTTAATCAGGTTTTTTGATGCGTATACGTTTTTAGATACTCATTTATGTGCTCACGCACTGTTTGGTTTTAATGTGACTCATCCTTTAAGCGCATTATAATATTATAACATTAAATTACTTTTAATTGCCTCACTTGTAAGTAAAATCCTCATATTTCACGAACACTATCTAAATGTCTAAAAGTAAATTGAATGGTGGTCTTGAAGTATAAAAGCCAATAACCTCTCAGTACATATTTTAATTGTTTTAACGCAAGTTTGTTAAAATGGGGAGTTGATAACTATTTATTTATTGCTAGTTGAAGGTTTATTGTATCATGGAATACGAATTTTCTAAGAAATAGCTTTAGCTATCTATTGTATAAGGTTCATAGGCGGTTAATAAAATAGACATTCAATCCCATAACAATTTGTATGCTACGCAAACACCAATAACATACAAATAAGTGTACATCGTGAGATCCTGTATTTTCCTGCAGCAGTCTTAGGTTTGGCTGTAACTTTGTTTGACTAGGAATCAAACAAAACTGCTATACCTACTTAGACATTTTTTATATTTGTCTGTGAGTTGTGAATACCTATCAGTTTTGTTTTGAAAATATTAATTGGGTACCTACGATGTTAATATTTAAATCGTAATAGTATTTATACTATGAATAAAAACTGTATATATTAAAATAATTCACTTAATTCAAAAACAAAAAAATAAGTTTAAAAGTCTTCACTTTATTTTTAAATTATTGAGTTGTCTTTAATTTATATGCAAAATTTCAGATCAATTGGACTACTGTGAGGGAGTGAAAATTCCGTTACATAGATTAATACATTGTAGATATGTACCGAAGTAATAAAATAATGTTAAAAATAATTGTTATAAAACAAGGACTTCTGTCGATATATTTAAGGATTTATGTCGTGCTAATATTTAGCGACTCTCAGTAGAAATATTCACACAAAATGTGGCAGTCACTTTTATTTATTAATAGAACCACGTTATGTCAGTTTTACCCTGTGATTAGTTGATACTTATATCACCCTCAAATGAACTGTATTTAATCTGATAGGGAAACAAAATGATGCGGGCGCTTTAAATGGGACCAGTATATGTTTTTTAATAAACGTTAACGTTTCTTTTGTAATTATATACTCTATAAGAATAAAAATAGGGTTATATATTGATTATACTAACAGTAAATTTAGCAATCTGTTATAAACAGAGAAATCAAAACATGGATTATTTATACCATGGGAACTTGATGTCTAGTTTTTATAAGTATATATTGTTTGAGCTGTCGATAGATTGAAAAGTATTATTTTTTTACTTTTCACACAACGTCAACGTCCTAAGTTAAGCTTATATGCTTGTGTTATGGATACCAGAATACACATATATTACATAAACTACTTTTCTTTTGTTAATACATACTTATAATACATAGAAACGCCTAGACGCAGTACAAACATTTGTATGACAATTATAAATATTACACAAATGATTGTTCCGAACGAGAATCGAACCCGCAACCTTGTGAACGGAAGTCCGTTACATGAACCACTAGACCACGACGCCCGTCTATGTATTCTAAAAGTAGACTTTCCTAAATTACATTTTAGAATTATATTTTTCTTCTTCCCCATTTTGAGCTAAAAAGATTAGGTACAACGCTGAATAACAGTTCTCTTATGTTTTCGGTTTAGATTTTTTCCTCAGCTATAATTATAGCACCTATGGCAGAAATTTGTGTAGAGAACTAGCGATGTGTGTATATTCGTAATCCATGACTACGATAATTTGGTTTGAATATTCATAATAATCAGTATTCCCAATCAGAAAATGAGGTTTTCTCGGGTCAAGTTGTCTCGTTAACCAAACATTTACTTCCTCTAAAAACTTAACTTGCAAATTATGTCTTTGTATTATAAATGCTCGGAAATGCATGCTTCATTCTAGAATAAAATCGATTAAATATGATATTCACATCACGCTATAGGAACAAATCCAATAGAAATGCAATTTCTTGAGAATGCACTTCTTGCAATTAAATATCTGAGTTGCAGCTTCGAATTAGACTTTAGTTTTTATAAAAATACATTATCAACACAATGTGAACCTGTACGACTCGTAGGGTTGACTCATAAATTAATAAAATTCGGAACTCGAATCTTTAAAGTGATTTAAAATGATATAGACTTAAATGAATAACTGAGTGTACACAGAAACCCATTTTTTCTGAACATTGCTTATAAAGTGCAATACTTGTTTAACTTTTAAAATCTAATCTTGTATTCGTATACATTATTTTAGATTAGGCGAAGTTCACAATTAATTCAGAGCATTTATCTATTATATTTTACGTAAATAACACATATAAAAAATGTAACAAAAGGTTAAACGAGTTCTTAAGGTTCTTAAATGTAATTTATATTATTTGCCAGCCCTAATTATTGCAATACACATTACGGAAGCAATTTAAAATGAAACGAAACTTATTACGCTGATAGTGGTATCAGACCGACACGTACCTACTAGTACGTAAGTTCACGTGTAATCACACGAAGGCTGCGGCAATTGTTGTTTACGTCATTTAACATGATATTTATCAGGGCTATCACACATTTGTTACTGTCACCATTTGAATATAATTGTTGGCCATGTCTATTGTTAGCATACAGTATATTAACACGCAAAATCCCTTATTTACATAGCCATTGCCAACCGATGGTTAATTGGCGAGTTGATTTTGCGTCATAAAATAGAATTGATTTATTACATTTATAAATTTATTAATATTTTGGTAACAATCTATCCTTTGATGCTATGGTTAAATATTTGGCAGATCAAACAAGCAGAGAAAATTGAGTACCATGAGTAACCTTGAGCAAACTTTGTTTAGAAACACAGAATATATCTGTGTCTAGAAATTATAGTTCTATTTTCGATTGAAATATCTTCGTACATGATATGAATAAAGAGTTCAGATGAATATATACTTAAATAGCAAGCACGTATGTCTGGAAATCGGTTACTATTATTAAATCAGAAATCATTAATAAACATTATTGTTTTAAAAAAATTTAACGTATTTTTAATAAACAAAAGATTTTGAATTCGAGCCACTGATTATTCCTTGTTATATTTGATTATAAGAAAATATTTGAAATTTAACAAAATATTACATTTAAGTGTGTTTTTGACACCAGTTTAACTCATTATTAACTTTATACATCTGCCGGCGTTTTATGAACTTTTTAAAATCATTCAAGTTCCAGGCAGGCCGTAAACTGCATGGCTAAATTAGGTATTGTGGCAGAAAGAAATAAAACTTTTAGTTGAAAATTTTTAGTTAGTACTTTAACTTTTAGTTGTACCTTCTCCTTAAACATATTAATGTATGACTGGTTTAGCGAACTGACTGACTAAGAATTTTGTTCATAATACGAATTTGCCAGACAGTTCAATTCACGGCGTAAACTGCCTGTAAATAAAAGCTCATAATACGGCCGCAGGGGATTGATGATACACTCAAATACAGACGACTTTGTGTTATTATAGCAGTGATATTTTTTGGTTTAGTTTTAATTCGATTTAGGCAACCCTGACATTTATAATATTACGTTGATTACAGTAAGTTCGTGTTTCGTGTGATACATGAAATGCAAAGAGTTACTAGTGGCGTGTTGTTATTTGATAGTTGTGTAAATATTGTAACAGAACGATTAGACAATCACTATTTTATGCAACTAACTGCAATTGAACTTCGGACTGAAATAAGTCCTCTACTCAGAGACATTTACAACACTTGAAAAGAAATACATTACTTTATAGTAGTGTTGAGCATTTTTTGGTACGAGAAAACCTTATGGGTTCATGTCACTGACATGCTTATGACTGCATACGCGAAGCATAAATATAAGTCACTTTTTTGCCAAGTTATAGGTTTTCTCCTCTTTTTTATCCTTATATGTAGAGATAGTTTTCATTAGATGATCTGAAAAGAAAATTGCAATACGGAATAGATTCTCTTCATATGTTTTTCTTCCTAAAACAATGAATACGTGGTCTTTGCAGAAAGAAATCTGGTAGCTGACCATTGTTATTTATTTTCAGAGTGATAAAATGTATAGGATGTACGTCGACTACGATACAAGTATTTTCGTCGGTTATTTCTGGGTTGCAGTTACTAAAATAACTAAAAACACTCGTAACTAAAACTTAACTAAACTTTAGAGAAGTTTTCTAAAACACGCCTATGTTTTAGAAAACTTCTCTAAAGATATCAAATCAAATCAAATCATTTATTTGTCAGAATATGGGTACAAAGGTGTATAGGTACATTAATCAGAGTCCGAGACCATAATCTGCCAGTATCTGGCGTACAAATATTCGAGTGTTATAATATTAAGGTAGGGTAATAATGAATCTTTCAGTAATTTAATAAACATTCGTTTTTCTACGTCACCCTAAAACAATACCGTTCTGATTACAAAATAACCTCTTTTGGTTAATAATACTGTTTTTATTTATTAGCGATGTGTTATACATGTAAGGGTTATCGTAACGGTCATTCTCTCACCCCCTAAGTGGCCCTAACTAGGGGACAAAGGTTAATGCATTCACTTATCTATTATTTGCTCGAAAAGAAAGTGATCAAATTAATAGCAAATAATGTAATGGAATAATTGTTCTCCACAGTTAAACAAAACGCTTTAAAATAACTTGTGTTACGTATAAAATTCTCGTATCACAGTATTTGTCGCTGTTCGCCTCCGAAGAGCATGACCGATTTAAAAAAAAAATTGTGTGCATATCAAGTAGACCTAGATTCTATATCTCTAACAGGCACGCAAGTCACACTGCAGGGGGTCAAGTCCGCTAATACAATGTTGTTACAATGACAGTTCAATGACACCATTATGGCACCATAGTGGCATCATTTTTGACAAAAAATCAAGATTTGTAAATTCGATTTGGTCGAAATTTTATCAAATTTTGTAGTCTACTATTAATTTTTTGTAATAATTACCCCATTATGGCACCATAATGGCGTCAATGACTGACCATTATAACAACATTGTAATATGATTGTATAGCAGAATTAGCAGACTTGACCCCCAGGGCACTGCTAGTCTTGTCTATAAAAGGCTCGTTTCACAAGGTTTGTCACAAATTTTCTCTGTAACAGCGTTACCGATTTATAGGAATTTTTGGTGTTTATTTATTTAGTAGACCTAAATGTATGTAAACTAAGTACAGTAAGACCTATTAGTAAGATGTCTTCTTTATGATGTTATCTTTATCTATAGTTTTTTTTTTGTAAAAGGAACCACTGCTGCACTGTTCCGATTTGAAAAATTCTCGGTTTTGGTCATTTATCGGGAAAGGCTATAGGCTATATAACACAACGCTGCGACCAATAGAGGCACAGCAATAATGAAAAATGTTGCAAAAACAGGAAAAAAATTCAAAATTCTACGTGAATGAAGTCGCGGGCAACAGCTAATATATTATATAAAGGCTTGAGTATATAAATTACTTTTAATAGGATTAGGTATATGCCTAACATAGTACTTTTTTAGATTAATTAGTGTAATTTAATTTTATTGTTAATTAGAAGGTTAAATATACATTATTTTATTAAAGTTTTATGTAAATTAAATGTAATTTTTATACTTAAAAGAAATAAAAATATTTTGATACAGAATTAAATAATAGGTGTCTAAAATTTTATTGTATTTAAAAAAAAAGGTTTAGAAAATTAAACTAAAGTACTGCTCAGTTACTTATGGAACAAATAATTTAGTTCTTTATAGTTAACGAATAGGGTCGATCGGTTGGAACGTTCGTGGCAGGTCAAGATCTTTTAAGCTTAGTGCGTCATTTTAAATCAACTAATATGTGGATCGTACATAATGATAATTATAAATGTTTAGACAATAACAAAATATGTTTTTGCTTACTGCTTATTTATTTCTTGCATGAACGTCTCAAACGAGACTCGTGATTCAATTTTTTTTTGTAGTTACTTAATTAAAAGGTTTCTAATTGCCCAATTTTAAGATTGTAGGATTCTTCATATCTAAGTACTTAATCTTCCAGATGATATTAGACACCTGTATGTTTTCATCCTAGTACAATAAAATAGGGACTATCCCTATTTAATACGTAAGTCATCTACGACGAATATAATTGATATTGATATACTTGTATCACAGCTTCGTGCATAGATTATATTATAACACAAGTGAGAACTACACATTTAGTTGTTAGGATGTCGTTATTCTCATTCAGTTAATTAATACATATGCAGACGGAATTAAGTGTTATTGGTCTTCATAATGTTCGTTTTTAAGCGTTCTTAAGTCATAAATCTAGTAAGTAGTAACTATAAAAGTCAAATACAATTTCATCAGAGTAATTAAGACGAAGACAATACTTTTTATTATTTGTGTGTATACAGTGATGCGCAAATTTTGAAGTAACAAAAATAACGATAATTTGTTTATAATACATTTTCTTATAACATACAAAACACAAATCCGGTTTAAAATATCAACCAGTGTGCTATTGGTAATATATAGCAACTTTATTATGCAAATAAAGCTATTTACGTTCATGAGCCTTGATCTTTTTCACCTTCCTTGTGAGCCCACCCC
This sequence comes from Orgyia antiqua, assembly GCA_916999025.1. Taxonomy (NCBI): domain Eukaryota; kingdom Metazoa; phylum Arthropoda; class Insecta; order Lepidoptera; family Erebidae; genus Orgyia; species Orgyia antiqua. The sequence goes on from OU779869.1 coordinate 8,336,062, forward strand.
TTCAAAATAACATAAACACTTCCTTTAATACAAAACATATACAATTTGTATGCAATTATTTTATAAGTACATGCTTTAGCTAGTGGTTTAAGAAACGGACTGCCGTTTACCAGGTCGCGGTTACCATTTTTGGATAGGACAATGATTTGTGTGATATTATAAAATGTCATACAAAAATACAAATGTTTGTTCTGCGTCTGGGGGTTTCTATGTATTATAAGTATGTATTTACAAAAGAAAAGTAGTTTATGTAGTATGTTCGTATTCTAGTACCCTAGTAGTAATAACACAAGCATATAAGCTTAGCTTGAGACCTGAGGACGCTTCGTGAAATGTCCATTAATATTTGTATATTTTATTTATTAACTTTGTCAGATGTAAAACTAAGACTAGCAGAATGGTAACTTTTTAGTTGACATAACTAATCTCTGTTATTCTTTCTTTCTCTCTAAAAGCATGAAAATTAATATTATCAAACATCGGTCCTCGTAACGTTAGTGGTTACAAATTCCATTCAGAAAAATAATTCTTGGCTTTTAATGTCAGCTGTCGCTTATGTTAAGTAGAAAATACGTACAGACGAATTGAGAACGAGAGAGATGTCGGTTAAACAGTGTATTCATATACTGTATAATTATGTCTACTCGTAAGAAGGTATGCTATTAGCTAACTTTATGGTGATGGTCTTTGGTGACGCTGTGCATTTGCATCTTAAACATTTTACTCTGATCATTTTTCTCCAACGCGCAAAAACATGTAAAACTTCAAAAACTTCTCAAAGCATTTGCCTTTTTATTACCCATGAAGTCCTTGCTCAATATTCGGGCGTATAAGTATAGAGAAAAAATATTTTATCATTAATAAAGAAAGGTACATATTTTAAATCGTAAATACAAAAAAATACAAAGAACTCATCACAATAATATTGTGTGAAGAGTCAACTTGAAGTTTTTATGATGTCTAAATTTGCGTGTTATATGGGACACGAGCTCAGCACGCGATCCGCATATAACAGCCGTAGGGTGAGTCTGTGGGAATTATTATTTGCGAATACTAATTCCAACCATTCGTTGTGCAGTAAAATGTCTGAGGTACAACTATAAATTCATGTACCTTCGTGGTTCTTTTATGGGTATATTTTATAATACCTTTCAAGTGTGGAACCATGTACCCCGCTTCTTTTAAGTAACATTTTGTGATATGGGATCTAAAAATACTATGTCCTGATAAAAGCATATTTTAGACCACAGAACTAATCAACTAGTTATTAAATAAACATATAAACGAATAGACAATTTCTTTCTTTTGAAGAAGATTAAAGTTAATAATGAAATTATCAATAACAAGCTAATTTATTGTGGAAAAATTTCAAAGAAAATATTTGATAATTATAATAGATTGTTATCATAATTCTATATCCACTATTAACATTTTTAAAATTGATTATTAGAATATCAGGTAAAGCTTTTGCATATAAAAAAGATATTAAAAATATTGTATGAACAATTCAGATATATCTGCCGTTTTAAAAATACTTAATTGAAACAATTGCACTCACAGCCCTGCAGAGAATATGCTTAATAGAGTCTTTAATACGTTGATCTAAAATTAGACACAGAGTCTACGACATAATAAAGAAACACTTCTCATGATTCACAAGTCAACGTCCAGATAAAGGCTTGTCTCCAATTGTTTGTGTTGTAATTACGTATCATGATTACCCTGTTTCTTCACTTGTTAACAGATAATATAAATTCGATAAACTCTCACTGAAGTTTTATCGTCCGATGACCCTGCCCGGACCACTAGCTTCCAATCAAACCGACGGCTATCAATAACATACTAGGTATAAATGAATTTAAAATATAAAACAGACATTTAAACTTCACTTTATATTCATAAACTGTTTAACACATGGATACCTTGATTCACTATTATTGTACCAGTAAGATGATAAATATTAATGGTTTCTCGTAAGCCCCGACCAATCCCGCTGTTGAAACTTTTTGCGCAGAACAATATTGTGGAAAATTTTTAACAAGAAAACTGGAACATGTCTTTTGAAAATCAGAACAACTGTATTATCATCGCCAAATATTCTTGCTTAATACTGTATACTTATATTATGATAAAGAAAGAATTTCAGATTCTGGATGTGGTTTCTAGATCTGTAATAAAATAGCATTCAAAACACGAATTTCACAATTTTCCTCAAGGTATTCGTCGTGTTAGTTTTCGTAAATCGTATACACAGCAACGTACATTTGTTCAATTAACATTAGGTTAATTTTCAGATATATTTCGGTGTAATTGCAGATTAATTGCAATGGATTTAATTGCTTTTGTATTGCCAATGAATATTAAATTTTATAAATGGTTCGTCATTTATTTCCTACAAGTTTTAGGTTGCGTAACTATTGCATAGGCAAGGTATGGTGGCCGGTATTTTAAATTGAAAATCTCTGCGTGATGTCATTAAGGGAATGCAAGTTAACTAATAATTTTTCCGCTTAACCGCTCAAACTAATTAAATGTCTTATTGAAGATTAGATAAGCGACAAGGTTCCCTAGCGAAGCTTGATTGAATTTTATGCGGTATTTCAACGAGATACTTAACATATAAATGAACGTGTACATATTCTAAAACATTTTTATATCGCTTTTGTATATTTAAAACATTATAAATAGATTGTTTACAACAGTGTGCAATTATATTTTCTTTCGTAGTGATAAAGGATTTTTCTCCAATTTGTAATTACGTGTGTCTTCTGTTTTTTTTTTTTTTTTTATGGCAAGGGTTAGGCAAATGACTACAATCCACCTGATGTTAAGTGAAGTGGAATCCAAATGTGAGGACGGCTAATACGGTGTGAAAGCACTAGCCACCCTCACCTTGCCGGCCCGCAAGGTGCCTCTTCACGCCTCGCTTGAAAGACCCCATGTTATAAGAAGAAGGGAACACGTGCGCAGGAAGCGAATTCCATTTTTGGGAAGTTCTGCAAATAAAGGACTCGCTGAATTTCTTTGTCCGACAAGAAATGTTGGCCACAGTAAATTGATGGCATCTTAAGCCAGCGCGCGTGGTACGATTAAGAAAGGGAGAAGCAGGGATTTAACAGAAAAGTTCTGTTCCCTCTGTGTCACGTACGTATTACATCATTTCGTCATCTATATTTTGTTTTTACGGAGCATTTTAAGGATTATCAGATATCTCAAGATTGCAAGTCAATCTTTTTATATTCTAGTTGTAGCTTGTTTTAGTAAATTTCGGGTACATATTCTAATAGCTAAAAGGAATGTGGTTTTATGAATTAAAAACGTATCATATGTTTTTGCAGCTACATAATAAAAGAATAAAATTAATAGCTCAGTGTCACTCGTGCGAAGCCGAGGTAAATTGTTTAAAGATATTGTACACATAAATTACCTCGAAAACTATTGACACTTAATGCAGTGCAGTAGCCGAATTATTGCTACTATTAATGTAAGTTCCTTATGATAGCTATTAAGATTGATATTTTATCACAGTCCTTAAATAGTATTTAAGGATTATAAAGTGGTATATATATATTTTATTTACACCCGGCTGACGTCGGACAGAAGAGCACGGAAAAAAGCATATTACGGTAACTCCAAATAACGGCGTAAGGTCAGAATAATGATGTTATATTTTTATCTACCTATTTATCCTTTATTGTACGCCATACAAATACAGACTTATATATACTATGAAATCAAATACAAAGGAGGATAAGGCCGCCTACCGCTAAAAGCAATTTACTCCAGACGACTTTTTATTTATTTATTTAAAAACTTTCAGCATAGGCGGACTTAATGCTAAACGCATTTATCTCTAGACCATAACCTACCATATATTCTTCCTTTTTAATTTTTAAATAACCTTTTTTAAGTTTTTAAATCGGGACTTTTTATTTTTACTAAGTGCTAATGAAATAATATGGATCTTAACGATATGAGATAACAATTTTAAATGTTTTCACACGAATACAAGTAGGTATAAAGTTTTCCAACAACATAGCAATGTGAGTATATGAATCGCCAAAACATAATTAAATGGCCAACTAAAAGATCAAGGTTATTTTTCCGTAGATAAAAGTTTTTGTTGTTATTCGTGACCAAACTTGAATAATGGCAAAAAATACCGTGTAATTGCAAATAGGCCCCACAACTAAAACTGGCATAGCGACATCTATCTCAATAGTACTAGAACTAACCTAATAAATATAGAAAGGGTAAGTGATCAAGATAACAAAATTACAAATCACTTGCTAATTAATGAAGTGTAGGAAACGTTAAATAAATATTAGCTAGTCGTACTATTTCCTGATTATTTTGCTCAATTCAATTAGGCTATAAGGTTATTTCTTCCGTTTCATTAACATTATATTAATATTGATGACATTAAAAGCCATATAGATTAAAATATAAAAAATTTGTTATACTAGCTGTTGCCCGGGACTCCGTTCGCGTAGAATTTAGAAAATTTTCTCCGTTTTTGCAACATTTTTCACTACTGCTTTTCTTCTACTGGTCGTAGCGTGATGTTATATAGCCTAAAGCCTTCCTCGATAAATGCTCTATCTAACGGTGAAAGAATTTTTCAAATCGGCCCTGTGGTTCCTGAGATTAGCGCGTCCAAACAAACAAACAAACTCTTCAGCTTTATAATATTCTACTATATGTAGATGCGACAAAAAAATACCAGCCAAGTACGAGTTGTACTCGCATACGAAGGAGTTCGTACCGTTACTTTCATAACACATAATATATGTGTCATAAATTCGACTCCATATAACGGGATAAGGAAAGGAAAATAATGATGGTGACAATTTGTTGTTATAGCATCAAGTGATATACATAAGCTGTGACATATTCACCGCTTTAGCTACCACCGTTTCAGAGGTACTACCTGATGAAAGACAGACAGAGGGACTGACTGCGAAGTCTCAGCAATACAGTTCCATTTAACCTTTTGGTACGGAACCCGAAAAAACTAAAAAAAAAATTTACTCAACTAAAATTCTAAAGAAGGCCTTGAATTAATTTCGAGTAGTTAAAATTAAATAAATTATATTACTAACTAGCTGTTCCCCGCGAGTTCGTACGCCTGGAATTTAGAAAAATTTTCACTACCCCGTTTTTGCAATATTTTTCACTACTGCCTCGTTCCTATTGGTCGTAGCGTGATTTTATAAAGCCAATAGCCTTCCTCAATAAATGTACTATTCAACACTTAAAGAATTTTCCAAATCGGGCCAGTAGTTCCTGAGATTAGCGCGTTTAAACCAACAAACAAACAAACTCTTCCGCTTTATAATATTTAATATTTTTTACTAATAACTAAAGTTTGCTGATAAAAAGTAAATAAACTATACTAGAAAGCTACTAGCAATACATGAAATGAAAATCTGCTCCTTGCTCTCTGTCTCCTGTAATCACAGCCAGTATCACTCAGGCGTAACATTAAAAAAGGTTTAGATGCTGGAACTTAACCACAGAGTTATTTTTTAAGGTGTGGTACAGCACTAGGCACAGATATGATTATAGAGATTTTTATATTGACACAGATATTCCAACATTACGTCATTTTATAAACGAGTAAAAGAAATACCTGACTTTACTCCGGTTGTAATTATGTCATTACTCTTTTATATCACAGACAACATTTGCAATATTTAGACCAACAGATAAATGCCAATTAATTGATTCCTTATAGCTCATAAACGTATCCGTTTTGGAAGTTAGTCTCATTCACAAATTAATTTATTATTATTAGACCATTTGCGGCACAAATAATATACTGGTAACCAAAATTTTAATTTAAAGCATTTGTGTTTCTGACATAGAAACGTTAGAACGTTGAAGTGAATATAGGGAAAGCTACAACGTTATGCGTTTAAAACCACTGAGAAAAAGATTATGAACTGGACTAAGAAGTTGGATTCCGTAGCAGGACTAAACCTTGACTTGATCATCGCCATGGATAGCTGTCGAATGCAGAATGTAGTAACCATTTTAAAATTGAATATGGGAAATCAGCCTGGAGCTACGATTTGAGTCTAAACTCTTATGGTCTAATGGTCTTATTCATAATCACTTATCGGAGATTTAAAAGTTCGCTAATATTGGTTCGCGAAAATTGTTAAAAACTGTTATATAAAATAGTATTTTTACGCTAAAACGTTTATTAACTCTCCGATAAAATCTCCTTTTAAACCTCCGATAAATCATTATGAATAAGGTCATAAGTCTCTATATCTACATATATTTTTCTGTATATATTATTATTTTAATACAAATATACATATCACCAACCCAATTAGCCCCAACTCTGCATCCTAATAGCTAAGATATTACTTCAGTGACGTAAAGATTGAAATCGAAATTAAATATTATTACATTGCTCTAAATGCTTTAATCTTTTACGTTGCTTCAATCTGGCAGCGCGTGTTACCTTTCTCCACACAATCATGTGAATACCAGTAAGCTGCGGTCCAATTCCCCCACTTCTGACAACACTAAGAAAAAGTGGGGGAATCAGCTTAAGAGGGCCGAAAAGTTGCAAATTATTTTGTTCACTTCCGAAACAATTATGAGAGCTCCTCTACAAATCCAAAACAACTGCTTTACAAGGCATATGTCATACTAGTTATTGTTAGGTATATATTAAAATTACATTTTTAAAACTAATTCCTAAAGTATAAATATAAATAGGTACAAGCTTTTAAAACTAGATTGTAAACATGCAAAACATATCCCTGAATTTTAAATAGCTATAGAGCTGTTGTTATTGTAACTCTTATTTAGGTTAGTAGGTTTAATTCTGTAGGTTTCTTGTAATAGATAAAACAAAATTAACATAATAACCAGGATGGTCCCGGAAGCCCACAGCAGTTACAATTAAGGTTAACGAGGCACTAAAACAATATAGAGTATATCAAAAATACCTATACCATTAAAATATCAGGTTTAGTTCTAGATATAATACGTATAAAAAGGTTTTTATACAGTCAGTATTCAAAGTTAAAAACCTTTTAATATGTATATATACGATATAAAACATGTAATGTATAACGTAAATAGGTTATTTTTAAACTTAAATGAGTTCTACCACGATATTAAACCTATCAAAACGTTCATTGAGATATGGAACACCAAGTGCGGTATAAAATTACAGAACGACTCTGTGAAGGCCACCAAAATGCGGATATACTAAACTTAATATTCATTCGCTTATTTGGACAACATACACACGTACTGTTTGAGGTTAATAATTATAAAACGGTTAAAGCATTTCGGTTGTGCTATAGAACTGTATAATATTTAATGTAATAAACTTATTTATATTACTAGTGATTTTCGGCAACTTGTACACGTGAAATTTAGAAATCAAACTTTAACAAATTATACATAAAAACTATTAAAAAACCGTTGCATGGTTTTATAGATTCAAGCTTACTTATGGACTTACAGAAAAAACTACTGTTTAATATGAAGTAAAAATTTTAATAATCTGTAGTCTGTAGATTGTGCGAAGATTAAAAATAACACGGAAATAGAGGGTATTTGTAATTTCAATTAATAAACCTTTTGCTTATTTTTAACAGGTAGGTTATTATGTCAAAGTAGTCGATAAGGATTTGATTATGGGTAATGATGATTTATGGATAGGATAATAAAATGTATGTAATATATTTATTTATTATGTAAAACTTAAGCTTCGCTTTAGTTTTAAGAATAGATCTAGATCCTACAATAAATTAAGTTTTATACAAAGTTTCTGTAATTGACTTGATATAACAAAATTATTTCACTAAATTATTTTTCTATAAACATTAGTTCAATGCTTATACTTAATATATTATCTAATAAAAAGTATAACATATCAAGTTGTTCAATGTGACCGAGAAATGCTATTAGGTACAACAAGTAGTGATTTACATTAAAAACCAATTTTACGTAATATCAAACTGGTATGGAACTAGTATTAGTCTAATTAAAATGATCATCACCGCTTTTAATAAGTAAATTTATGATTGGGAACGCGGCGAAAGGGATAAAATGTAGCGTGGTAGAGTTGCTTAAAGAGAGACAGCAATTGAAAGCTTTTCGTTAAAATTAATATTCTGGCCGGAGGCAGATAATGCCTATGTAACTATATCATAATGTAGAGCAATATTATCTAGGAACATTTTTCTTTCAGTATATTATAACATAGTACAATTATTTGTGTGATATTTATAAATGTCATACAAATGTTTGTACAGTGTCTGGGTGTTTCTATGTATTTTATGCGAGTATTTACAAAAGAAAAGTAGTATATGTATTCTATCCGTATTCTGGTAACCATAACACAAGTATATAAGCTTAGCTTGGGACCAGAGGACGTTGTGTGAAATGTCCATGAATATTTATTATTTATCCATTATTATAAGCTGTGATACATTTAACCTTTTACTTACCTATTAGACATATTGCATTATCTGACAACTGCATTATCCGAAATTGAAGAAATGTTGCATGCCAATAGATATAAAAAAACGAGCAAATCTAAGTTAAATTATTATGTAATATCTTGTACTTACACCTATTTTTTATAAAGATTCATTCACTCAGTTAAGAATATTTGAAATTCACTTGTATTTAGCATTTTGAAAAATATGTCAAATAAATAATATAGGTTTATTATCAAATATATAAATGACTAAATAGCTCTTTAGCTCCGTAAAATAAGTTTAAAAGGTGTTGAAAAACAATTTGTAGTTGTCTAAAAAGGCCAATACTTTTTCACGGTTCGCAAAGACTATAATAGGTTTCTCGTTTTGCTGAGTTAATCTGCTGTAGACCATCTCTAGACAATGAAAGCTATATTTATGACGATATTACATAAGAGATGACGCTGAATGCAATACTCTGATCTATATGTAGTTAGTAAACATTTTATGTGCACACATATGTTCTATGCACAGGACATATATATTTAAACTTTGTATAGTATGATTGATAGACAGAACAACGCAATCCACTGTGCTTTATGTTCCTATAGTAGATAGTATAATAATATAAGTATTTTTACTTATTATAAAACCAAGTGGTTAATTTTGTATCTATGTCCCTATGTGAACATACATCTTCAAAATTACGCATCGGATTTTTTATTCGAGAGGTTCAAAAGGTTGTTTTTTTTTTGTATAATTTGTCAGGATTCGGTTCATAAATTCCACACATACAAAGTTGCGGGCAACATCTAGTTTATTGTATTCTGATAAATCTCTTCGTCTTTAGTCGCTGTACAATTTACAACATTGTTTTTGAACTGTCCTAATCTGTGATAGTAATCAGCAATACTACGATAAAGATGTTTTATGTAGGAGAGTTAATAATGTTCAAACCATCACATGTTATTTTGAATATACTCTGATGATTAAGCACAGTTTTTATATGTATCTAATAGCCGTTTTAAAAACCTGTAATCTGTTTTGATAGTTTAAACAAAAAAGCGCGCAGATTCACACGAAGTTATCATAGTTATGTATTATAGAACAAAGTTCCGCTACATCAATTAGCGGGATAAATTGCTCTTAACGCCTCACGCTATATCCTAAAATACATGTGCTTTTTTGTACAGCCACTAATTGGATTGTTGCAACTACCTTGGTCACGTATAACAAGATAAACTGTAGCCATGAACTTAATGAACGCTTCAATGAATGAATATATATGAATATCGACCACGATATGTACCTAGTACCTACCAGTCATACAGTAGGTTCAACTTGTAATTATAATGTATAACTCTTTAGTTTTAAAAGTTCTACGAACTCACAAAGTTATGAAGCACTTCCTTAATTAGATAATTAATAATTACCGTCGAATTACATCACGATTTTTATCGAAATTTATCTCTCTATAAGTAAATGTTATCTCTCTATTATTGAATAATACAAAATTAAATATTAATTATTATTATCGACAATCAATAAATGTCTCGTTACGTACGTACTGCACAAAAGTTCGTTTGACATTTTGTGTACTAAAATGTACGTCGACAATGTGTAGTTATGAATGTATTGTAGAAGAAGTTCGTATTGTGTTTGTAAGTGTGTAAGTAAGGCAGTGGCGTAGTGTTAAGGTATTATCTAACAGTGAAAGTGTGAGTGTGTGCGCGGCGAAGCGATGACGTAACGAAAGCCGGTGCGCAGGCGCCGAGCCACTCTCACTACTGACGATCGATGCTGATATTCAAGTAAACAACTAGGAAGTTCCAGGTGAACTGGATATTTATTAATTCCGTATTAAGCTTAAAGGTTGCTTTATAAGGAAATGCGTGAAATAATTACTTTTGATTATGGTAGATGATGTTTAGATAAGCGCGTTGAAGTCTTTTGAATGCAGACGCCATGTTTGTTCTTATGTAACATTATTCTGCATTATTTACATAATAACTGCGCCAAGATCTATTCGGGTACATGTATATCTTGATTGTTTATATTTATTAACAATTATTTCATTTCTTGTGATTGTCAGTATTAATAACTATTAATATTTATAGTTTCGCTTTTGTCTATCCTTCCATTCATTAATAACATAAAATATTATAGAATTTTGCATAACATAAATATGTAACATGTACGATAAATATTAATTCAAATTGTAGATGTATGTTTACTGATTGTAATCTTAAATAAGATTACAATAAACATACATCTTTGACGAGATTTGACGACAGAAATGTATTTATAGTTTTAGAAGTGTTACAGCAAGATTGCGTTGGCGCTCGGATGAGGGTAGGCGATGACTGCGCAGGCTCCGGCGCACTGGACTGAATCACGACCACGCACAGCCCAATTTAAACGGATACGCTCCAGTGCCCTCAGCTATTTTCAGTTTTAAACTTTTTGCTTAAAACCCAACTCACTTTAAATGTAAACACCAGGATGACTACACGGTATACATATTCATCTCTATAATATTTCCTTAATTTCAGACTTTATACATCAAAAAATATTATATTGCTGTGTTAATATAAAAAAAATGCAATTTAGATGTTTTAAGACGATATGTATGTAATAATCTTGTCAATTCATCTCTGTAATACTTCAATCTATCTTAGTCTGTGTTATAATGTTATGACCGCAGGCCAACAAGAAATCTGTGAATCGTGACGTCACTAGCCAGTGGATTATTTAACGTAATATTAACGTTCCCCATTCCCTTATTATATAAGATTTTTAGTGATCGTCATAGACTTCATTATGTTTTAAGTGGCATTATTAACGATTTCATAGAATTTGTGTTACATGTTTTTGAAAGTATGCATTTTGAAACAATATAGTATTTCACAAGTGTGTTTTAGCATAACAGCAATAATGTAAAATTGTAGTATATGTTATCCATGTGGTAACGGATTAAGTAATGTCACCATAGTACGAGTAATAAGAATCATAAAAATTGGATTTCCTTTAGACGCGTAAACACAAAAAATTATTTAGCTTTTGGCCTATTTTTCGATAGTTAAAATGAAAATAAGAACGACTTTTTCATTAAAGAGTTCTAAATCTTCATTGGAGATAACTTAAATTGATTTGGTGACAATATATAACTACGTTATCATTTCTTTCTCATATAGACAAGTATTAAGTTTATTTTGAACTAGTCTTGACTCCGCGACATCATTTGCTTAATAGGATACCAAAATAGCTTCGTGCATTTTTCTATGTACGAAGTTTTCATTGTTTCTTTAGATTGAATGGCTAGAGCTCTAATTTTTAAGTATATGTTTTTTCAATATATGATCTAGGATCGCATAAACTCAGAAACGCGATTGAAAGAAGTTTTCTCGATAGAAAATCTTAGCGAAACAACCTCTCTCATTTTTTATTTTTTTCATTTGTCGGTCTATTATCGCGTATTAACTAATGAAATAACTTTAAAAACATAGGTAACTATTATATATAGAAACACGTAAATCAGAATTAAAATATATTTAGTAGATTTTGAGTAAACAAAAAAAATATCCCTAATTCTTCATTTTCTATACCTACTAGCTGTTAATATGTACATGTCGACGATAATATTGATGTAGGCCCTTAAACTCTTAAGCTTCAAAGACATTGTAGCTTTTTATTAGTTCACAATTTTGGGATCGCACCATTAGTCATTAGAGCTCTTTGTAATACAATTCTGAATTTTTAAACATATTTGAGGTTAGTTTAAAGAGGTTCCATTCATGTGTTTCCATATGTCAATAAATATATGCCTATTTCTATCAATATTTGTAGACTTTTGTGGTTATAAAGTATAATAAATTTCTTCTTTAAATATTTATGGACTTATAGTTGTATTATGGGTACCAGAATACGGATAGAATACACACACAATTTTCTTTTGTATGTACATACTGATATACATACTTATAATACATAGAAAACACCCAGACGCCTGACAAACGTTAATAACGTTATAATTGTCATACAAACATTTGTATAAAAATTATAAATATCACGTAAATGATAGTCCTGAACGATAGATACATGAACCACTCTACCACGAGCCCCTTCGAAATTTAAATTGAAACCCATCAGTAAAAATGTTGATAAAATTTGCGTTTTCATAGAGTCATGATAGGTTAGCTAACGTCTTTATAAATGTCTCCTAGACTATTATATGTTGTATAAGTTTGGAAAACTCAGTATTATTGTCAGCCCACACTTATAGCCGCTCGTTTGTCGACATTTGAAATGTCACATAAACGCAAGCGCACGCGATGACCTCAGATGTTACGTCTTGACATTTAAAAAGGTGCTTACTATACCTACTTGGGCGGAAAATCACGTACTATTTATTTTATAAATATATTAAAATAAATAGGCATGGACCTTTTACATTACGACCCAAATTACTTATTACAAATTATTATTATTAATATTAGTCCCAAACTACTAAGCTAAATTTCGTGTTGTGGGTACCAGAATAAACAACAAACCGTTTTTTTGTAATGCCTAGAAGCAGCCAGAAATAGCAGAAATATTTGAGTGACAAGTATAAATATCACACAAATAACTGTCCTGTGGGATCAAACCTGCCACCTCGTGAACGGCAGTCCGTAACTTGAACCACTTGATTAGTGTATTATTTATTTCATAAAACTCGAAATTTTAAAATGCAATGAAGTTTTTACTAAACTGCCTCATTGTTTCGACAGAGTTTATTCTTTGTCTTTGTCTTAGAAACTACTCTACTATCCTTAATTGCATTCCTGCGTGCATAAATGACAGTAAAATGTTGTATTTTACACAAATGACCGCGCAGGTAACACATTAGTTCTAGTTTTTAATTTTCTATAACAGATATAAAGCCATTTTGCATAAAAACAAAGAAAAGCTAATGTTTTATCATTATATGAATATTTTTTTCATTTATTATTCGAAGAAGACATTAAAATATACCATAACATTGCTATAATTAACGATATTCTACATTGTTTTAATTATGACAAGTAAAATAGCTTCGAACAAAGCAAAGTCGTAAACGCTACCGAGCTGAACATAACGATGTTAAAAATACCTATAGACCATTAAGTAGAACATCAAATAAATTAAAAATGCTAAGGTCAATTTACGTATAATCTGACTAGTTATAATTTCGTCAATCATTTATAAGTATACCGGAAGATATGCAATGGGAAACTCCAATATAATCCAAACAAACATAATAATATCTAAGTGATGCAATATGTTGTCATGTGTAGTTGACGCAACGCTTGTTTTCGTGGGTCGTGGTAAGTATGCCGCGATCATTTCGGTCAGCCGGTGGCCCACTGAGCCTCGGCTATGACATAACAGAGCTTCCGCCACCATTCGCTCAGTGAAAGGTAAGTTAACTCACATAAACTAAAACGAACACGCTTCTCGCACTTACAACAATTTTATACTAACTTAAACAGTCAACAATCAACCCTCTTAAGGGCCTACATCAATATCATCACCGACACGTACATATTAACACAGCCAGTAGGCACAGAAAATGAAGAATTAGGGATACTTTTCCTATTTACTCAAAATCTACTAAATATATTTTAATTCTGATCCACGTGTTTCTATACATAATAGTTACCTATGTTTTTAAAGTTATTTCATTAGTTAATACGCGATAATAGACCGATAAAAGAAAAAAATAAAAAATTAGAGAGGTTGTTTCGCCAAGATTTTCTATCGAGAAAACTTTTTTCAATCGCGTTTCTGAGTTCATGCGATCCTAGATCATATATTGAAAAAACATATACTTAAAAATTAGAGCTCTAGCCATTCAATCTAAAGAAACAATGAAAACTTCGTACATAGAAAAATGCACGAAGCTATTTTGGTATCCTCTTAATACTCTAACGATATGTCAACAAAGAATTAAAGGGTCTTAAAAGGTTATGGAGTTACGGCTGTACAATTATTACCTCGTTTTGGTGATTAAATGATATAATCTTTAGGTGGCAAGTAAATACTGTTTATAAAATATGTTGGATTAATAAATAGAAACAAGTTTTCGCATTGTAATGTAGTGTCGCAACATCTAGAACTTGTGTAGACTAGTTGTTGGTCGCCTACTGGACACTTATCACAGAAAACTTGCCTTATAATTTGTAACGGGTCTAACATTATCATTTATAATTATAAATTGAAAGCAAATTCTGATTTAATTCTGAATTCTAAACACTACCGATCCAATTACCTTGAAATGAAGTAAAGTTAGACAGTAAAAATCTGTTAAAATTACATTTTACTGCGTTATATAAAAATTAATTTCCAAATTACTTTAGGTAAATTGAATTTGATACACAAGTAGTAATTTTCCGGTGTTGAACAAATATTGGGTAATAGCCAACTGTAAAGAAAGCCTAACAATTGATGAGTTACAATCTTCGAGAGATAGTTTTATGGAATATCATCGCCAAAAAATACAAAATCATGTATTGCGTTTCAATATTTAGAAAGGCAAGATTTACGAACATGTGATGTAAACACAAACAGTTTTATATTCTGTAACATGCTTTTGTTTAATCATATTGTTTGAGGACCTCAACTTAGAGGTAACTGATCAGTCAATAAATACTGTCGCAATAAAAAGATTGCAAAAAAATAATCCTGAGGAGCATAAAAATGTTGTAAGTGGAGCGTTATTCCAATTACGTATTGACTTCGTCTTCTTGGACTAAGTTTCTGTTAACAATTGAGATTCTCTGCTGGTATTTGTGAACCATATATTCTTCAGAAATAACTAAATAACTCCTTCTCTGCAATCTCTACATTTATTCGATTCTTATCTATAATACTTACCATTTTATACTAAACTGGTTAATGCACATGAATTCGTGCACCTGGTATCCGGAATCCCCTTATTTGCATTAAAAAATTACCTTCGTCCTTGCCCGGGCTTTAATCAGTTCAGTAATTTGGCGTGAAAGAGTGACCTACAGATAGATTCCTTTCGTATTAATAACACTAGTAAGGATCAGCCACAATAATAATTTTAGATATTCTATATTCCTTATTGCAAATTAATTCCATTCTCAAACTAAAATCGTTGACATTGACGTGTTTTCTATTATTAGCTTGTTTAAACAGAATTTGAAATGAGTCTCCGATAGCAATAATTAACAGCATGGTGCAATGACTTCGGTGTTACGATGGAATACCAAACACTGATTGATTGACAATGAGCAATAGGTTTTTGTGACATGCATCACAATGTTTTACAATGTAAGACCTTAATAGTACATGCGAGATGTAGTAAAGTATATAAATAAAGTATCCTGCGAGTTATCTGTATATGTTAATGAAATAAGTCGTTTATTTTTTTCTACCGCCCGTAAATGTCGCTGCAACTACGTGGCTCTGTTACAAGTAAGTAGGTATCACCTGTATTACAATAAAATTTGTAAGATGTCAAGCTCAACAAGAGGTGTTGTCGTCTCTACGTGCTTAGTGCTATATATTTTCGTTATTGTAATCATTTGTAAGCACAGGAATGGAGTACATTGCTAATGTACTACTTACGCAACCAGCAAGCAGCTGCTAGGGAACAATTTTTACCTCTCTCAAAAGAGCTGAAGAGTTTCTTGCTTTACACCTGCAGAATTCACAAAAGGAAATAATTTATTACACTACCTATCCATATTACAATAGGACTTTCTACGCAATTGCGTATTATTTATCTAATTCAAACTTGCCTATGTCCCACCTTAGTTAAGCTGTACCAATACAACAGAATGTTGTAAGTACTACCTAGTAGGTACAAGTTTCTTAGACTAGCCCTATTGCTGTCAAATTAGAGCGGGCATGTCCTTGCTAGTTGTTCATTTAACATCAACAAATCTTAATTTATTGTGTACAAGCACTGAGTTATTTGTTCCCGTCTGTTTAGGTAGGTAACTAATTCATTGTCTGTTTTATACTTATAGTATAAAACACATAAAATATTGTATACCTCCTTTTCAGTCCATTAATGAAATACTATGGGGCCCACGCTTCCCCTACTTTGAGAGGGTTCTAGTTCACTTATACCACGCCGACCAGACGTGTTGGCAAAACGTTTAGTGGCACAAACTATTGTTTACTGATCACTTTATCCCGTGGCTGGCTCGACCTCTTCGGGATTAAAATGTGGCGATGATGATTATAATTATAAAATATTTTAATTCCGTCACCACACAAAGTTTTATATCTTAATCTATTTATAAATAAACCAAATTGTATTCTTTCCAACACTTTCTAAACACCAACTTTTCTATAACTTGAATAGTTTTAGGTAAGATTTACATTTTTTACAGTTCTACAAACTTTACTAAGACTGTTTCAAGACATTTTAACTAAACATATTGTAAGTATTATAAACGACTTGAAAAACATATAGACATATGTACTTATTTGTTATGTGTTCCGCAAAATGTCACAAAGTTCATACTATTTATAATGTAATATTTGCATTAACTTCGCAATGTGACAATAAGGTTTATTGATTCATATTATTTATTTTCCTTTATGTAGAACAAGTGATGTAGCTTGTAGAAAAAACACATTGTACATTAGTCATTAAGCATTTGCACAATTGGGCTTTGTTTGTCATTTCCATAATTATGTTTAACAAAGCAGGTAAATGGCAGAATATAATGTTTTGTTGTTTACACGACACTTTGGTCGAACATCGACCGGTCAGATTAACCAGTAAATGAGTTACGTTAATTTTATTACAATACACACAGTTATGACGAAATAATCTCAAACGATAAAACCAGACATAAATTTAATAAGCGCCGTAACAGAAATTTTTTTATTTTGACATAGTATTTGATCCATGATCCATTTGGTTACAAAAGCCATAACACTATCGACGCATTTATATTTAAAAATAGACGAACAGATTAACTATAGACTAAAATAATTGTAGAGTCTAATTTTATCTTTTGGTTTAAAAGATCGTATGTCGACCATCATAACAAGTTTAATTTTACTAAAGTGCTTTTAGCATTTGAGCTTGAATTGAAATAATTTCCGAGAAGAAATTCTATCGGTCCAGACTGCAGATGGAAGTTGATTGTTTGTCTCTTGTTTCATTGTGCCCAATCTAGTTCCATTAAACGATCAATGGGTACTGATACATTGTAGTGCGATTTATTACAGCTAGTTTAGTGCAGTGTTTCTTAAAATTACGTAGTTAGGAAATAGGCCCTAATATTTTATAATGTTTGTCTATTATCAGATACTTATGCATAGATAATATTAACATTTTATTACAAACAAAATGTACCAAGGGATTCTCTTAATAAATTAAAAATAGACAATCGTACTATAGCTGACACTCAAGAACTAACACAAATATTCAATGATTACATTATTGACCAAATCAAGCCCATTACTCAATCGGAGAGTCAAGTAAATCACGATATACCAACGAATAGGGATTCTATGTTTATGTATCCAAGTTCACCAGATGATGTTCTTAAATTAATAAACTCGCTAAAAAATACGCCTAGTGTAGGGCACGATGGCATTTGTACTAAAGTTGTAAAAGACGTGGGTGATATTGTATGTAATCATCTGAGCTATATAATAAACCTATGTATTAGTACCGGTACCTTTCCAGAAAAGCTAAAAGTCTCTATAGTGAAACCAGTATTTAAAAAAGGCAGTAAAGATGACATAAATTGCTATAGACCAATATCATTAATACCTATATTCTCCAAAATAATAGAAAAATATTTTTATAATCAAATTTATAACTACCTTGAAAAATACAATATTCTGCTTGGAAACCAAAAGGGATTCAGAAAAGGAAAAAATATCAATACGGCAATTTATGAATTTCTCTATCATGTTATGGTCAAAATCGATTTAAAAATACCAGTATGTGCCATCTACTGCGATATTACGAAAGCATTCAATTATGTCGATCATAGCATTCTTCTAAAAAAATTAAATGCATGCGGAATACGAGGCATTGTTTTGCAACTAATTGAGTCGTATCTAAGGGATAGGCCACAAAGTACTAACATTACAAAAATTGATATTAATACAAAACAAGAGCGACTATTTTCATCAAACCTTCGTAACAACTTATATGGAGTACCACAAGGCAGCGTATTAGGGCCCTTATTGTTCCTAATCTATATTAATGACCTTCCTTTAGCAACTAAGTACCCGATGTCACTTTTCGCGGACGACAGTACCGTAATAATTGATTGCAGAGATAAGCTAACATATGAAGACGAAATAAACGAAGCTATTAAATCGATTGTGGTATTTCTTGAGGAAAATAACCTCAAAATTAATCTAAACAAAACTAAAATCATGCATTTCAGCCAACGTATATCAGCTCCAAAGTTAGATATAAACTATGAAAATAATTCATTAGTCACGGTAGATTCAACCAAGTTTTTGGGTTTGGTTATTGACAGGAATTTAAACTGGAAAGATCATACAGAGCAACTTATCAAAAGAATTAGTTCCTCGGCATATGCCTTATATAAATTAAGACCAGTTCTTAGTAAAAAAGGTCTACTCATAGCCTACTATGGTATTGCTGAATCTCTGCTAAGATATGGAGTTATCTTCTGGGGTAACTCCACAAACAGGGACCTTGTGTTTAAGTCACAAAAAAGATGCTTAAGAGCGATGTTCGGCCTACGGGTGATGGATAGTTGTCGACCACACTTTATTGATAATGACATATTAACCCTCCCTTGCTTATATATTCTGGAAATGGCAATTTTTGTTAAAACGAACGCTAACCATTTTAAAAAGCTAAGCGATGTAGCTGTTCGAAATAGACGGGACAATGACCGATTGTGTGCTCAGAAGGCAAAAACGTCTCTAATGAATAAAAGTATATTTTGTATGGCACCAATGGTATACAATAAACTACCAAATTCATTAAAACAATTAAATACTATAGCATTTAAAAAATCTCTAAAAAAGTATCTACTAAGAAAATGCTATTACAGCATTCAAGAATTTTTTAATGACAAGTCACCCTGATTATGACATGCCTCTTATTCTTATTAATTCTAGATTAAGTTGACACAAGCAATTTAGACATTTATTTATAATTCGAGTTTAGTACATGTTTGAAGTTGTCTAAAATTATATTACTGCTAACGACTATAACCTATAAATGTGATTTATTCTTTTATAGCTTATTATTTGTGACAAAATTAAATGAAAAGTGAACAATATGATGAAATGTAATTGAATGAAATTTGTACGCCGCATGGCAAAATATAATGGGACACTTTTTAAACTATGTAACATCGTAACATGTATAATTACCTTATATTTTACAAATAAACGTTTTGATTTGATTTGATTTGATTTATTTAGCTGAACAATAAAATATAGCTTTATTTATTACTAGCTAATAGCCACTTTTCCACCTGCGTTTATATTTTAGAGCCCACCCTCCGTTAAAATACACGAAATCATAACAAATTATACTAAAAACCATCCTCTTGAACCACTCTGTCTATTAAAGAAAACGGCATCAAAATCCGTTACTTTGTGTTGAGGATAGGACATATAGGGACATACATACAAAAATAACGACTTTGTTTTGTAATAAGTAAAGAAAAGAGGCTTCATAACAACTAAGAAATGTTTTGATTCCAGCAGTCATTGCTTTCTAGTCTCTCCCAATTCTGATACATAAAAACAGTAGCATTATAACGACAAACAACTCGACATATTAATTATAACTAACCATAGGGTACAAACCTACATAGCGTTTGATTACAGTGTTTCATGAATGCTGATTGTATTAAAGACTGTATTATATTACAGCCTAATTGTCTGACTGTGCATATTTTTTGTATCAACAAGACCAAGTATTGTACTATATAGCTGTTGTCTGCAACTTACTATACGTAAAATTGAGAAAATAAAAAAAACTTAACAAATTATTTAAAAAAACAACATCTAATAAAAAAACCATCAACATCAGTTTTGAAGATATAAGTTCGCCTACGAACATACGTAACAAAAATAAAGACTTTGTTTTATAAAAAGTAAAGAAGTAAGAGAGTTACTTGAGTGTGCCAATCACGTATTTTATTTCAGCATTTACAAGCAATCACTTATCACATTTAATAGTGATTTCAACGGCAGATATTGGCAAATAATGTAAAAACCGAAAACTCGTCATCTTAACATACTTATTAACGAATTTATAAATCCTTCCTTGGAGAGTTAGAAAAAAAATCGTGTGGCGTTAATCCAACAACACAATTTGGGATAAAGGCAGAAAGAAGATGAAATATTTTTACTACACAAGATTTATTTTAATACTGATACTCAAAGGTTACGTAAATAACATTCGGAGTGACTACATTTTAAATTTAAAAAAAACGGCCAAGAACGTGTTTTACTCGAACACGATCAGTTTCGTACCTCTATTATCATAATATATACTCAGATAATATACTCTGACCCCAAATTGCGGGATAAGGGCAGGAGAGTGATGATGATAAGTATTTGTCGTTGTAGCATCAACTTACTGATATACACAAATGACAGATGGACAGCGAAGTCTCAGTAATAAGGTTTACCATAACTTGAAAAGTTTTTCATTTTTATCGACTTCCTAAAAAGGAGGAGGTTCTATGTTCGACTGTATGTTTTTAACGGTTAAGAAAGTAATTAACAACTAGTTTAAATCCATTACATTTTGAGACTTTAGTCCCAATCAAGAGTGTCGGACAACATAATAATCGTCTAGTTTGCACAACGCATGCCAGTAAGTCATTAAAAGAAAAATGCGTGTTGCCATAGGGTTTATTTTCGAGGTCTCCGTCTCTCACAGAGGATGTTATCTGTGTACAATATGTCTCCGTAGACCCTCGGGAGAAGATGGAGTGGTGGCACTTGTATTTTCAATCCGTCACCACATATACACGCCTAGATTAAATTAATCGATGTCAATACCAAAACAGCTTTACATACCTAGTATTGGATGACAAGTAGGTAATAAATAAAATGCAAAGATTGATCACGCTAAAGCACGATGATCTGTATCAAGGCCATGGGTATCACATGACGTAGTAGCCACATTGTCTCAACATGTCTGAGGTCAATTGGTATCTAATTGTAGACTCTGCGTTACTGACCAAGTCGATGGCCCCTCCTTACTGTGACTTTAGTTGCATCTCTCATCTACAAATCAATGAGCAGGGATAGTTTTTGTTACACAGTTTTTAATCATTAATCACGTAGCTTTGTTTTGATAATAGAAAGAAGACTTTATTTGCAAACAAAACATTCAATAAATAAATTTCTCTTATTAATTGCAATTAAATTAAACTGTAGGTGTATTGGGCGGTGTTATCGCTAAATGCAATGTCTTACAAACAACTTTAATTTGTATATTTACCTTGTAATGTTGTTTAAAACTAATTATAAGAGCATTATTTGTAATGATGTTTTAAACATTTTGTTAATATGTATATATTTTATCACTCTTATCATTGCAAAGGTATGTATAAAAAAAAACTCTCTTGAAGTGGAGGAGGCCAGTTTACAACTGTGAGCTGTTAACGAGCTCGCAGGATCTATTTTGCTAGTAATGGAACTAAATTATGAGGATATACATACGGTATATACCGCTGATTCCGCTATATGTCTAGAAACGGACCAGATAACCTATAAACTGCTATTTTGAATAGAATGCAATATACCTACTTTATTATCCACTAGACAATTTTTCAGAACTTAAATAAAAGATAACAGTTGTAAAAGGAAAGTATGAACAGTTTTCATTCGACCTTTAGTACCTGGGACCTCAACATAACAAAGCTGTCAATATAACTTATCTATTATTTGCATTTACGTCAATAATCCTATTAATTTAGATTTAGATATGGCATTGTTTTGGCAAGGTCAATAACCTGTTGTGACCGATTATGCTATCATTACTGAAATATTACGATTCAGATTCTAAGTGCAATAACCTGCTATTGATAGCGGATTCAACAAAAATATTAATATTTAGTACGTCATTATTAATAACAACAACAAAACATGTAAACGGTTTTGTTTTCTCTGACTTAGATTACTCAAGAGCTAATGTATTTTAACATTTACAAAATACGGCATGAATTAAACAGCTGAGCTAGGGAATATAATTATGTATTTGCTTTGTGCTGAGAAACTTCTGGGGGCCGTATTGTCTTCTAAATTTATTGTTTTGAAGAAGATAATTGTAACAATACAATATTTTATTTAAAACAGGTTTCTGTTTGTAAAACTATGGTAGGGGAGCCCACGATGCTAAATGGGGATTTACTCGAGCGTCGTAGAGACCTATTGGGATGCAAAGCTTAGATGATAAGAATAAAAAAATGTTATATGATATATACCTTTACATCGGTGGGGGAAGCGGCTATAGATTTTTAAATATGTAAAAAAAAACTGTTGCATGGACATCCTCGAGCGCGTCAGATATTGATAGCATCAATGCCCTACGTATTTTTAATAATGTACGTATGTTAATCTGATCGTTTGCATGATGCGGGTGGTTGTATTTAAGGGTTGAAAATGAAAAAAAAAAATTTTTTTCGAGCGCGTCAGATTTTCTAAGGGAGTGTTAAGTGCACCAAAAAAAAGCTCTCATTCACTAATCTGACGATTTCGATGGGACGCAAACTCACGGCCAGTTACATAATGTGCAAAAAAAATTCGCCATTTTGAAATACTCAAGCGCGTCAGATTAAGATATATATTGTTCATCTTTATGTTCTAAACGTACTGTCTTATAATCTGACGATTATCTAGAGGGATTCGCCTAATCTGACAAAAAAAAAATTCGAAAAACGGTTCACCTTAAAGGCCATCCCTGCAACTTAAAATTGTACTTTGAACTATATTTTGAACTCAGCGGGTCATTCCCAGTCCTCCACACCCCGTCGTCCACAGTGTGGAGGTATGGGAATAGTGTGGACGAATGGGAATAAAAAGGGTGTGGAGGGAAGGGTGCCGTTTATTCCCAGTCCTCCACACTATAGTGCAGGAGCCGACACTAGAAAAAGATGAGTTGGACTTCTAAATGTTTAATTAGGACTGTTTATGAGATAACAATAGATTTTAAGGACAATAGAGTCGTAAAATCTCATCTCCATTGAATCATAGCTAGACAAGAAGCACAATTAAAAAGCTCTTAGGAATATTTACGAGTATGTTTTAAAGAATGTGAATTACCATTACCTTCAGTCGATAAATTATGTCGAAGCAAAGTGGTAAAGTGGTACACCAAGTGGCTCGACTGAAAAGTCAACCTTGTCCTATATCGAAAGGAGACATGGGACTGTCTTACTACATGGTGGTCGACAATATTATAAAAGAAGATTCCATAAAAGTGGATTATTTGTTTGGGCTTGTAGCCAAAATAAATTAAAAGGTGGTGTAAAGTGCAGTGGAGTGTTGAGAATTAAAGTAAGTAGTTTATACTCATTTTAGATATATTATTATTAATACATTAGTGGTATTCTTTATTTAAACTCATTATAAAATTATATTTTTAAATATAAAATTACAAAATAAAAATACATTATATTACATTTTTTTACATTATTTATTTTTATTTATTACATTATTAATGTGACTTACATATTATGTTATTTGCTTCAGGATGATCGGATTATAGAATAAACGCTTCATAAATGTTTTCCAGATTTTGAGAAAAATAAAATTGAAGCGACTATATTCAATACTAAAAGAAAGTTAGTAACTTCAACGTTTCCTTGTGTACCAAATACTTACACCTCAAAAGTAAATAGTTTGAAGAACGAAAACATTAACGAAAGTATTTACAGTTTCAAATTATTGTCCATTATGTGACACTGTACTATTCTGTGATACAAATTATCTTAGATCATAATATTTACTTTCTTTTTAATTGTTGTAAATTATAAATGATCACGCTGTAATAGAAATAATATTTTATACTTGTCTAAAAATTTGTATGATTTATCTTTACAACATACTCATAAATATTCCTAAGAGCTTTTTAATTGTGCTTCTTGTCTAGCTATGATTCAATGGAGATGAGATTTTACGACTCTATTGTCCTTAAAATCTATTGTTATCTCTTATCGGCGACTCTGGTTGGCTAGACACAGAGCAGCTGGTAAATCTAACAATTTAAAAGCCGACAGTGTAACTTTGCAACTTTTTTTACGATATATTTTGATGGCTTAGTATCTCATAAACAGTCCTAATTAAACATTTAGAAGTCCAACTCATATTTTTAAAATTTAACTTTTTCTAGTGTCGGCTCCTGCACTATAGTGTGGAGGACTGGGAATAAACGGCACCTTTCCCTCCACACCCTTTTTATTCCCATTCGTCCACACTATTCCCATACCTCCACACTGTGGACGACGGGGTGTGGAGGACTGGGAATGACCCAAATGTAGGTATCACGCAGCTGCACGCATTTAACTTTATCGACGAATTTTTGTTATTTCGGCTTGCGAAAATTGTCAGATTATATATTTTTCATTATTCTTGAATTATTACCTTCAAAATAAAAAAAAATTTAGCTACGCTCGAGAATGTCGAGATGACGTTTTTTTTTACAACTTTGTTGCCCTCCCCTTTTTTTACGTCACTCTCAAATTGTCAGATTAGTGGAATATACACTTTTTAGGATGTAATTAACTCACCCTACCTTAATCTGACTCGCTCGAGAATTTCTGATGGTCAATTTTTTTTTACTAATCTGATCCTGTATCCTTCACGGGCGGCCTTATATATGGGTCTCATGTTTTGTGGAGGTACTTAACCGGGTACAAGGTATCCTCCTGTATATTAATCTGACGCGCTTTAGTAAATCCCGAAATCCCCTCTTGGGCTCCCCTACTATAACAAAATTTGGGAATTCTAAACGCTTTGAGAATTTCAAAGCAATTAATCCTCTTTTGATAATACGAGTATTTAAGAGATGATACTTTTAAATGTTAAAAAAAGAAAAAGTGAAATAATATGCTGCTTTACAGTTTCCGTAAACTACTTTATGGATCCTATAGCATTATGGACTATAGCATACGCATGACATTTCAAGTTTCATTAGATATCCATCGACATAAATTGTAACCAGCTGGTTTCTTAACTAAATTTTAATTATAAACGTACTTTTAAATCCCCGTCGGAGACATAGGTATTTGATGATGTAAAAAAGTAATAATCTACTTTAGTATAGCAACAATGCATGTTGGCTAGGTAGTAGGCCGATACCCACGTACAGCGGGGTCGACGAGCCTTGATAAGCGCGTATCAGACCGGCCTCGATCCACGTCTCTCACACCATATATTTCAATAAAATTATTAACTTCAATGATAATGTTAAATTTTAAATCGAACCTCATTTATATTATTGTGTTGTTAAATTATTGTTATATCCGTTCTAATAGCAATAATTTATCGAACTCTATTTTCAATACTCAATACAATGTTTTTTTTTTATATTATCAACTTGTATTAAAATTAGAAGGAATCCATCAAGATATTTTTTGGACTGTTAAGTGAGCAACCTTTTTACCTTATAGAGAATGGTATAATTAATAACCTAATGTAAAATATATGCATACAACTATGGTAAGATACCTCAATTTAGAGCAGTTTTATTTGAAGTTTACCTTCTACAGTCGTTGTAATTGGTTCCGCAGTGCAATACTGCAATAATAAAGTATTTACTTGATTTCCGTGCTCAGAGGACTATTAAAAGACTGTCTATCATCATCATCATAACATCACGCCTTTTTCCCATGGGGGTAGGCAGTGTCTAATAATTATAATAAGATTTATGCCCACTGGACCAAATGTGCCAAGAAGCGGCGTTAAGGGCCTACATCAATATTATCGTATATCATCGCCGACACGTACATATTAACACAGCCAGTAGGCACAGAAAATGAAGAATTAGGGATACTTTTCCTATTTACTCAAAATCTACTAAATATATTTTAATTCTGATTTACGTGTTTCTATATATAATAGTTACTTAAGTTTTTAAAGTTATTTCATTAGTTAATACGCGATAATAGACCGACAAATGAAAAAAATAAAAAATTCGAGAGGTTGTTTCGCTAAGATTTTCTATCGAGAAAACTTTTTTCAATCGCGTTTCTGAGTTTATGCGATCCTAGATCATATATTGAAAAAACATATACTTAAAAATTAGAGCTCTAGCCATTCAATCTAAAGAAACAATGAAAACTTCGTACGTAGAAAAATGCACGAAGCTATTTTGGTATCCTCTTAATACTGCTGATCTTTACAAACCTACTTACGACAAAGAAAGAACAATAAAGTAAAATAGAAAATAAAATAGGCAACCAAATAAATTAAAATAATTCGAAATACAGCGGCCGTAGCTACCGTCACTCTTCTTAATACATATAATATATATTATGTACGCTATCCTCTCTTAAATGGCTGGGTCATTAAATACATAAAATACCAAGTGAAACAAATATAATACTGACTGCTGTCACTATCAACATAAAGTTTAATTTTATTATGTGTAAATTATAGTTCAGGGACTTTTATTTCTATTAAATATATTTCTACATTAAGTCACTGAAACCAACCAATTTTTTGATATTCTTTCCTAAAACATACTCAAAAGATGGCAAAGAGCAATGATCTATATTGATGTATATTGTGAAGATGTAAACAAAAATGTATAACACATTAGCTACGTAACTGCAGCCCAAATATTGATTCTCCTGCTTCATGAATTCGTAATTTGAGTCAATACAGGCGCATAGAATAGAATATCTGGTGAAAATTCTAAATATCACTTAAACATAAAATTGAAAGACGATATGCTACCCAGGGATATTTTAAATTGAATCCTGTATGAGCTTTTTTAAATGAAATAAATGTTATCATTTGTTACTTACCATCCATTTAGGTATCAACAACGTTTCGTTAAATTTTATGTCAGGACTACAGCATGGGGCCCTCCAAAAAGCTGGACAATAAGAAACCTAGGCAGGTTAACATAATATTTTCTAACACTTGCGCGACTCATTTGCATAAATAAAACTACTTTTTACCCGTGACCATGGTGACTGCAAAGTCTCCGAAACGTGGGGCTAAAATTAAAACAAATATACGCGTCTAAATCCGTAAAAAGTAACCTAGGCAGGTCTTCCCGAAGGAATTAGATAATACTCCGGGACAAATTTGTAACTTATACTTTATACCAGTTGCCCGCAACTTCGTATGCGTGGAATTTAGTAATAAAAAAAACCGCATCAAAATTCGATATGTTGTTCTGAAGATTTAAGCTCACATAGGTTTTATAATAAGTAAAGATGTTACATCTCTACCAACATATCAATGAAAACGGTATTCAGTTCCATGCCGTTGTTCTTGCGTGATGCGCGTACAAACAAACATACAGACAGCCAGAGAAAAATTCTACTAATAATATGATTCAAAGCATAAATTTTGTTGTGTACAAAAACTAATTTATATGTGTTTATTAATTAAATCACTGTCAGAATTAGTTCATTAAGTGCTGAGAAAAATATCAATAAAATTGATAAGTAAAAAGCTTCTGATGCAACAGTGTTGCTTATCATTATTAATATGTAGTTAAGATATATACTAGTGCGCCTATCAGCGCCATTTGGGTGGTCAATACCTATAATAAACCTGTATGAACTGGATATTTGGTTTTACATATAGATATACTGCTTAGAGTTCCGTAATGAAATTAAAACGCCAATCCGCGTCTGTCACCTGGCTGTATCTCATAAACCGTCATAACTAGAGAATTAAAATTTTCATAGCCGTTTTTTTTTATCGCTGTAGCAACATATACTATAAAATAAAATAAATAATTAAGGGGGTCCCATAAAACAAAAGTTTGAGTGTACATTGACGGGATGCTTGTGGCGCTCTATAGTCTCTGCCTACCCTCATGGGAAAAAGGCGTGATGTGTGGTCTAGTATTCCCGTAAAATTTCTTGCGCATACGTTGAAACGATGTTAAGAAAACAGTATTTCATAAACAGATAGATTTTTTGAGATACCGAATCTTAAAAGTTTGTTGCATAAAAATAAATATTACCTAATACATTATGAAAAATATAATGATTGTATAACGTAACATATTGTAACCAATACTAAAAATACTGTCTGTCTTTAGTGATATCGTAATGATCTAAATTAACTAAACTCGTTTTAAATTGTTTGAGTATTTGTTGGTACATTAGTCGCTGGTTTATCTAAGCAAGTTAAAAACGGTAATGACCAACTGTGGTTTTTTAATCTTTTAAATGTGAGAATATAGACCATAATAGGTATGTATATACATAACTAAAACATTAGGAATATTACTAACAACTGTTTTGTATTTTTATTAACTTCTTGCTTCTCTCTGACTCAGGTACCTACTCTTTTTCCCATAAGCTGTGACCAAAACAGCTTTACAATACCTATGAAAATGTCAGTTTCAGTTTTATTTACTGCGTTCTATAATGAATAATGGTTGATTAAATAAAACTACTTTTTACGGATTTAGACGCGTATATTTGTTTTAAATTTTGGCCCGACGTTTCGGAGACTTTGCAGTCACCATGGTCACGGGGAGACTGTGTGAGACGGTGTGACCATGGTGACTGCAAAGTCTCCGAAACGTTGCATGCAAAATTTATTTTTATTTATAACCCATAAACTTCTTACTGCGTACCTACGGCGTCTTCCACACAGAAGGGGGCTTTGTCTACTTACACTTACCGGGCGTTGGTCGTTTTCTGTCTGAAAAGTTTTATTCGCTTAGATTTTTACAGGAGGAAAGGTAACCTTAAATATATTTGAGGTTCTTACCCCACGTTAAAAGTTAGAATTTTATCAAAGGTATTAAATGCGCGGGTGTCTCTTATAGGGATCAATTGCCTTATTTAATTGATAAGCTGGTTGATTTATACGATGGAATGTTTCCAAACGAAATTGCAAGTACATATTAATGACAAATAAAGTGAGCCGTTTCATTTGGTACTTACTATACCTATAACGTATTTAAATATTTAACAGTGGCCATATTTTAGCACTCGTCGTGGACGATGTTTCCGGTATGACGCACATGTGTGAACTAATCCGATAACCTAGTATTTAGTTTATTATCTATAAGATATTGCGATACCTTTACTATCACATTTCGGTTTTAAAAAATACTAATACAGAATGCGATTAGTATGTCAAACGATAAATTATATGTATATTAAAATATCAAAACTAATATGAAATAAATATATGCGTCTAAATTCGTAAAAATGATTTTATTTGATATTTGAAACTTTAAAAATATAAAAGATAGACGCAAAATTTTTCACATGATTATTTTTTATTTTGAAGTAGGTATAAACCATAAGTATTTCTGTCTAGTAGGTATTTAAATCATTGAATGTGTGATTACCAAATAAATCTAGGAATATGCACTTCATAGTAAGAAAACCCTTGACTTCAAGTTTGTTGACAATGCCCGAGTACCAAAACAATGTTCGCAAAATTTAATCGTACATGTATAATGACTTGTAAAGGCATAATCAAGACAAAATAACAAACAACAATTGTGGACGGAAATAAGAATTAATAATACCCAAGTACTGGAGACCAAAGCGTAACCCACTTAATGTTGATAAGCGCAATGTTAATTAATGGTGTCGACGATAAACTTTGTAGTAATAATATTATTTATCAGTACGAAAGCGAAAATAATCCGTTTAATATAGACCTAAGATAAACTTGTTTATAAAAAGACGCTGCCAACTGTTTCCTGGGCCTTACATATTTAATATGTAATATATAAAATAAGTCTAATTAAATTTATAACAATCTGTTTATAACAGTAAGCTAGAATGGGCATTGTTCATATTTTTTTAAAACTCTTAATTCGAAAACCATTTCGGGGAATAGAGTTTCTGATCATGATCCATTAGTTTTTTTCGGAAAATTTGCTATATTAACGATTATTTTTCCAAAAAAGCAAATGATATTTGCCCTTGAAATGAAGGACTTAAAATATTAAGACGTTTTTAGGCATAATACTACCTACTCTGAAGTGGAGTTGAAATTGGTCTATTATATCAACTTGTCAATTTGGAAAAGATAAAGTGCAATCTGTATTAAGTCTAACAAGAAAAGTCTATACACAGATTGCGTAAAACGATGACGTCACAACATTTAAAGTAATATCTTCAAGAATTTTTTAAAAATTCTGTATAGTAAATATTTCAATAATATTGAAATTAGTTGCTTAAAATAGTCTATATTTTCTGAAAAGAATATAAAAACAGTAGGTCAAAAATAATGAACAATCTCCATTGTCTGAATATTACCTTTGTGATGTCTAGAGTAGCTACGTAGAGCTGGTAGAGCCCTCCTCGATACATGTATAACATGTACTGTATTTTACAAATAATAATGACGATGGAGATGACAATACCAGTATGACAATTTACTCTTTAGAAACAAATACATATGTACATTAATTTACTATTTTTTGCAATTGAATTGACATGCTTTTTACTTAATAAACCAAATTGTAGTGGCAAAAATTATTATCATATTTAGCAGTGATCATGTGCTGGTCCCATGGTAGCTTAGTTGGGAGAGCAACGGAACGGTATTCCGAGGTCGTGGGTTCAAGTACCGCTCATGGTGACCATTTTTCCACTACATTTTGATTTATTAAACAAATGTGTATTTAAAACGTATAAATAATTAGAAAGAAAGAAAGAAAATAAATTTTATTTTTAACATGAAATTAAGACTAAAACAATGTGATATAAATATGAGCGAAGCTACATGCCAATTGAGCTTATTGCGGTCGTGCTAACAGTAACCAATTAGACCACCACAATTGTCACTCGATTGAGTCTACATCGCATTTTGATGTACAACGCCACCTATCGAGAATATTCTTTACAGAATACAACTGAGCTGAAAATAATGACGCGACTTTTATTACTAAAGTAATTTAATAAATCAAATTATGGTGGAAAAAGTGATCACCGCAAGCGGGACTTGAATCTACAACCTCGGAATACCGTTTCGTAGCCCTGCCAACTGAGCTTATTGCGGTCGTGCTAACAGTAACCAATTACCACCACAATTGTCACTCGATTGAGTCTATATCGCATTTTGACGAATTGATGAATTGAATGATGAATTTGAAGTCCTGCTTGCGGTGATCACCTTGTCCACTACAATTTGATTTATTAAGTAAAAGCATAGCAAGTCAATTGCAAAATTAATAAATTACTTTAGCGAAGCTACATGTTAAAAATCGGTCCCTGGTCAGCTAACGCTGGTAGAAAACCAGCACTGATACCGAACCGCTGGGCCGTGTAAGTGACATTAGACATTACATTTATAGAATAAAACAGTGCACAACATATAACTAAACAAGTTTAAACAACTAGCCAAATACTAATAAAAAATAACACAAAAGACAACAATAATGATAAAAGTAAAAGAGTAGGACAAATACAATTATGGATAATTTATGTTGAATTATGTTATTGAATTGTCAGTTTTTATTTTATTTCGTATAAAAGCACTTGCTGTATCCCGCAACTAAATACGCATGGATTTTATAAAATAAAAACCTAAAAAATTATAGAAATAAACCATCTCTTTGAACCACTCTTTCTATTCATATCAAAATTCGTTGCACAGTTTTTAAAACATAAGCTCACTTAGGTATTCAAATATAACGACTTTGTTTTATAATAAGTAAAGATTCTCATGTATATTGTCCTACTTACGCGAAAGCTTACGAGATAAATACATTCGTGTTATTTTATTCAATATAAAAATTCAATCATCGAACAACATCCGAAAGCTATTAAATATATTAAAAAATATAGTAATTGATATGTAATATCTAGCTAGACTTGGTATAATTGATATCCACTGCGATATTAGCTACTACATATATTATATAGTAGATACGTCGTGACCACTTAATATGTCATATATGTTTCTATGACTTCCTACACACATTATACTCAGTTAGCTAAGTAATAATCTTAACACCACATTATGCTAATCGAATAAATTGAGTCAGGATTGGACACAGACAAGCTGAACACGAATAAGCAATACCGGTTTGGATTTATTTGAAACACGCACAAAGCTGGTCGATAGAAGTCAGTCGGGCGCTGTACGTGGTATCGAAATACCGAACGATCTTATGTAATATTCCGCTAGTGAATCGACTATTTCGTTGACAAAAAAACATAAACAGCTTCCCTCATTGTTTTCGTCCGCACAACCACGATTTATGTGGCAGTTTAAATAGCAGTCCCACTTTGGATTGTACCTAAAAACATAACTTGGCAAATGCTTGCTTTGTTCTCGACCCAACTCTGCGGGATTCGCATTTTTTTCCTAGACCTTTTTGTTCTTAAAATTATGTAACTTAAAACCTTAAATATGTCTATGTCTCATAATGCGTAACGTATGGTAAGTATCTAATATGAGCAAAATGTTAAACAGTTTAATGAATCGTAAATATTAAAATGATTTTAAGTCGTTTCGGATTTCATTACTTTTTAAATTTGATGCTCAATTCAAGATACTGGCAAAGTTTTTAGTGCTGATGTTTATGGACCAGCATCCCTCGATCGTAAAATAACGCTTGCCCAGGCTTGGCGTAGTCGCGTGATCAAACCGGTTGTATGGGTAACATTGTTCATTATTCAAATTAGTGCATGCTGTTATAATTCCAGGCGAAACATTCGCAGCGATTAGGTTCTTGAGACCTTCTAGATTGGTGGTTACACAGACAAGGCATAATTTTACAGAAGGGCGTTGGTCTAAATTACAATTTGAATATTAAATCACGATAGGAAAGAGTTGACTAGGTATAGATACTCAAATCTATTAGCGTACAAACTTATATCTATAAATTTAATACTTTAGGTATTAATACGGTAGCATTATCATAATTCGTATAAACATGTTTGTCGACCGTCACAAAAATAAAGTAAGGAACCGAGATGTTTCCGTATGAACGATAAGTTTATGATAAACGTTGCAATAATCGCGTCATACGTGTATCAATACTTCCTAGTTGTAGTGTCAGTTGAAGGGGGTATTATAATAAATGGCATGTGTGTATTACTGGCGACACACCGTCGGTTGAGCTGCAGAACCGGTTCTGAACTTCCTCGTGAACGATTCATGTTATTGGAACTATTGGCAAGTCGTTTATTCAACGCCCTTATAGCTTGTCTGATTCAATGATCTTTACTTTCAATACACTCAAGTTATACAATAGTCGTACTTATATCATTTTAGAAAATAATTCGTAAGTATATATTAAGTAACCTTATATATAACACACCTTTAATATTGTAAGTCAAAAGGGTTTTAATGAACTATGGTAAAGGAGTATTTTATAATTAAACTGTTTCGGATTAAAAATATTTAGATTTTGTATTTTATATCGTGTGATACCTAACCCAAAATTATGTCCCGTTGACCTGTAATATAAAAGGATATAAGGTCTATAAATAAAACAGCAACCGGTTACTGCGTCTGCTCCTACAACCAAACTATCAACTCTTTAGTTTGTCTTTTTTCTTAAAAGCATCACCGGTTCGGCACTATAGAATAATTCCCGTATCGGAGTGGACTTGAGAGGACCTAACAAATAAAAACAAATAAAAACAAATAAATGGTAACATCCGTTTTTCTCAAAGATTTACTAAATCAAGAAAGACTGGCGATGTGACAATCTAACTCGATATTAAATCTATAGGATATTTGTAAGGAGTTGTAATCCTTGTGTAGGTAATCGTATTAGGTGTATTCATAATATTTTTTTTACAGAATAAACGCAGTTTACTATGTTAGATGGTTTTTAGGTTATCATCAATAATATGATGTACTAAATAGAATGCCTAAATATCTACAGTTTACTAAATTTGCCAATTATCTACGTCGTATTTGTGCACTCACTGACTTGTTGTCATATTGATAAATAGACGAAATCGTTACGATTTAGATAAGTAAAATAAACATGATGCTAATATTGATATTGATATTGATGCTAATATGATGCTAATATTCCAAATGTGAGGAGACTATGTCCGACAGCGTACGGAAAAGTGTAATGAAATTCTGGTTAGTTATAAGCCCTGAGTACTTTATAAACCTAAAATACATGTTTTTAATTTGACATTTTGTGTTCAACCTATATGCCTTTGAGAGTGCCTTGCATACTATTTTGATAAAACTCAAGGAATTTTAGAGGTTAATTTTGTTTATCTTACTAAAGAGGAATAAATTTGTTTTATATTACTATTATCGTTGATACACATCCTTTACGTTGTGTAAGCCTTCTTAATGTAAGTCAAAGGCCTAAGTCGTATTCATTGTGATGAAAAATACATACAACCTCCTTATATTTGCTATTTATACTGGTTTCCATAAATTACCTATAAAATGTTTACTTATATTAAAGCAACACTAAGACTGAGTACGTTCTTATTATCATTCTCCTGCCTGTATCCCATTACTTGGGGTACTTTTTCTTCCATACTCTTTCTATCCATACTTTTCTCGGTGTTTATGTATGTATCAACTAAATGATGATGATAGTTTACTACAAAATCACAGCTTTTAGGCAGTCTGTCATACTATTTAGCATGATTTTTCAGGACATCCATTGTGTCAGGAACTTATTTCGAATGTAAGCCAAGTTTTGGTCTTGAAAATAAGAATATTATGCTGTAGTAATTCAATGTCATTCTCTTCTTCTTCTCCAGCCCATTTACGTCCCACTGTTGGGCACGGGCCTCCTCCACTTTGGGAGGGATTATGGTCTACTGTGCCGCGCTAACCAGGCGTGTTGGCACAGGGTATATTGTCGAATTTTCCGTCTCTCACTGATGATGTTATCTGAGTGCAATATCCCTTAGCTAGCTTTTACAGCACCCTTGGGAGGAGAAGGAGTGGTGACACTTGTATTCTTAATTCGTCACCACACGGAGGTCAATGTCATACGAATACATAATTACATTGTGACCCATATAAGTCCTGAACCATGATACTATTCAATATTCAAATAAAATGCAATGAGACCACACTGGCTAGATGCCAGAATCATCACGTATAGATCAGTGGACAGTACCATTTTTTCTGTATTTTATCCCTTTTTCTCTCAGACCATTAAAGTCCCACTGTTGGACATGAACCTCCTCCCTCTCGGGAGGGTATCTGCTCTAATAAGTGTACGCTGACCAGGCGTGTAGGCAAGGGGTATAATTTTGAGATTTCCGTCTCATACAGAAGCTGCTATATACTTAGAACATGCTAAGGCATGTTGCGCTGTAAGAGCTAAGGCTCTTACAGCGCCCTAAGAGAGAAATGAACTGACAACTTTGATCTGAAATCCGTTACGACATAAGAACCCTCATTCACTATATATTTATACTTATTCTAAGTTCTATCGATAATTAACTGATTTCATCACAAATGAAATAGCCGCGAATAGATTTACACATTAATAGAAGCATCATAGTCACAACAATTAAAGGATCGTTAGTATTCAATTTATTTATTCGTTCGAAGCCATTATGTTCAGATTACAATATATTTATTAGTCCTTACATTGTTTATATACGTATTTTCCCTCGGAGCCTAGTAAATTTAAGTTCGATTTTTTGAAGTATTTCGTAATGGTGGTCATAGAAATTGCGGAAAAGTGTACCACAGAATCCAGCAACAGTTGATGATACTGCCGGGATAACGTTATGATGATGATGATGAATTTCACATTGGCGTTGTCAATTGCAGCTGGATAAAAATTAAACGAAGTTATTGTAAATAGTCATAATTTTTTTCTAATAGTAACTGAAATTTAGTTTAAATATAGCGAAAAGCAATAACATCGGATATATCTAAGCTCGTTTCGTGAACCGATAAGAGTCTGCGACATATCGATATATACCGTCCAATTAGTTGGTACTACAACAATCGAATGTGAGCTAATTATATATTGATAGTGTACCATTAAAATGGGCAAACAAGACCATAATCAACTGTTTACTTAGTTAAGGAAAACCACGGCTATTAATAACCTCTACGTAATAAAAATGTTTCCTGACTGCAACTAAGTGTTTACTTGCTAATAATATAATTAGGAATTATTCATGAGGTGTTATACACCAATGCGTTATACAACAAATAACTGGCTGGAGCATAATACACCAATAATTTTGTTCTCAGTTGATACTTATAAGACTTACTCGTATTAAAGAAGATCATAGAATTACCTTTTTTCTCATCAAATCTTATCTTTGTACCAAGTTTCATTTAAAAATTTTGCGTAGTTTCAACAGACAGACAGTGTTACTTTAGCATTTATAATATTATAGCTTTTGCCCGCAAATTTGTACGCATGGATATTAGAAACCAAACCAAAACCATCCTCTTGAATCACCCTATCTTTTAAAATAAACCGCATCAAAATCCGTTTCGTAGTTTTAAAGATATAAGCTCACATAGGTACATACATACATACAAAAATAACGACTTATTATAAAAATTAGTAAAGATAAAGAAGTAAGGATTAGAGTTTTTAAGAGTTTTGTGTACATGCATCTAAAAAGAAATAAAAAAATCACCTTCTAACTTCCTGTATATTTTTTTCATCGTAATGCAAGCAATATCTGTTTATAGGAAGGATTGCAACAACTCATTTGTTTTCTGGTGGGTTTCCCCTATCTATTTCTTTTCAGAATGAGAATATATGCAAACAAAATTGGCGGTACAAGAGACTAAGATAATTTATCAAACCATGCGCCAACACGCCTG
The DNA here is from genome assembly GCA_916999025.1 of Orgyia antiqua. NCBI lineage: Eukaryota > Metazoa > Arthropoda > Insecta > Lepidoptera > Erebidae > Orgyia > Orgyia antiqua. The sequence continues at coordinate 8,373,459 of OU779869.1, forward strand.
GTCAGCGCGGCATAGAAGACCTTAATCCCTCCCAAAGTGGAAAAAATTGAGAAGACTGTGCTGCAGAGAGACAGAGAGAGGGAAAATCGTAGAATGGTACTGAAAACGACCACAAGATAAAATTAAAAATGTTTATGGTGAATTGATATGAACAGTAAATATAATAAGGGTGTTGTCTATGTATATTTAGTAGATTATGTATTAACGAACGATAATTAGTTTATGTATTATATCCATATTCTGGTACCCAGAGGATGTTGTGTGAAATGTCCATGAATATTTATTTATTTTAATATATTATTATGTATATTTTATAATATATTTTATTTTAAATTAATACTTTGTAATACACCATGGATTTTAACAATTCGTTGTCGTCCTCTCACGGTAATTCGTTTTGTAATTGCGCAGGAAAAATATTTTTATTTGCAGTACAGCTAAGCGTAAAATAAAATATACATACCTACTAATTATACAAATATGGTACAGTAGTTTATTATTTTTAATTTACTTATAGTCATGTACTCTATATTAATAAATAACTAGCTAATGGACGTGATTTCACACGCGTTTATAGTTACCACCCGCTCCTTAGATATTAGCGTGATGTTATATATCTCTACTATCTCCTTTAATTTTCCACAGTTGGGCATAGGCTACCTTGGCTGTGATAGTGATTATGGTGTCCTGTGCTGCGCTGACCAGGCGTAATGGCATATAATTTATTTTAGAGTTTTCCGCATCTCACAGAAAATGTTATCTGCGTATAATAATCCCTTAGTACATAACCCTGGGGTGTACTATAAGGTTTAACATTGAACTGTAGTACGTAGTACATATTAACTCAACGCTGATTAAGAATAAAAGTGTCACCACCCCGCGGCGGTAACATAATCAGTCACCACTCACCATACGGAGGTTTTTGTAACTCCACTCAACAAAGCGAAGCCTGTAAATTACAAAATGAATTAACATTGAAACTACAATGAAGTATCGAACAATTAAATACTTTAAATAACCTTTCCCATGTGCTACATATTGTTAAATGTTTGTTTGCATTCCCACAAAACTGCGGGTCCGATCAATACTTAACCTAGAATTACTTAATTCCAAGCCTAACCTAAGCAGACTGGAAACTTCACATTTTATCTTTTGCACACTGTTGATAAAAAAAAGTTGTAATAATGAAGTTAAATTTACTTGCACAACTTATTTAAACTGTAAAATGATTAGTATACCTAATTCGGCCAGGACCTACGACATTTGGATTTTTGTTAAGATCTTCTACAGGTATTTTATTCTGTTTTCTTCTCATTTTTGGATACAGGGCCCCTAAAAGCAATCTACGCTACTCGCTAATATGAAACAATGTAATATGGCCTTACATAACAAATGTTGACTAGCTTATGTGTGACGAAACGATTACGATTACCCACACGGGACTAATGGCAAAGGATCACGATAACTTTGTGTTTTTTTGCACTAGATTGCTTTGTGTGCGAGAAGCAAATGCACGATTATAGGTATAGCAAAACAAAACAACAGTCATGTTTTACTTTTGATATTATTACACAATGTTTTTTAATTGTGTGAATATCGTACTAATTAATCAATTGTAGTTAAAGATTAAGTTGTCTCGGAAAAGCGGATTAATACTAAGAAAAAGTCTGATTCACCATCGTTTGTTTGTCATATGAAATACATAATATACAATAAATACATTTCTATCAGTATCGTATAGATTATTAAGAGTATTTTGGAAAAAAATGCTGAACCGACTTCATGTGCCTTTGAAATTTAAGAGTTTTCCTCGATTTCTCAGGATATAAATATCTGATCCTGACTTGGTTCCAATGGAAACAAACAGGAACCACCAGCTTTCAAACTAATACTAACTCCAACCTTTTTACGTTCACTATAGGGCAGAGGTCTCGAAAAAATTCTACATCATGCATGATGCGGTGCATGGATGGCGGCGGATGGGTGCCTAATCAAATCACAGCCACCGCTTCAAACATAAAGACTGCATCTTCGCATCACCTACTAAGAAACTGCTCTACACTATGGCACCGCGCTAACATTGACTCCCAAACCATAATAGTAAATTAAGCAACACTAAAACATTTTTATGAAATAATAAAATAAAATATGGTCTCGTTAAAGAACTAACTAGTTCAATGTTTAACTACTGAAAGTGGGGGCACTAGAGCGTACAGCTTTATGGACCATATCTTAAAAACGTTATTCGATAGCTCTAACACTGGTTACATATTATTACGTAAAGTTAAAAAGCTTTATTATTTTGTTTTCTATTTTACGGAAAATGAAAGTGTATGATTATCTTAAAGTAGATACTGTTGACAGCAATCTGGTGTTCTTAAAAACTATTCTCATTAGGGATTATAGAATAATGATCAGGCTATATTTTAGGCAGCACTATTCGTTTTCTATCCTCTCAGAATCCTCTCTGCAACATGAAAATATTGATTCTAGTATTCTGTAACAAGAGACCATATCAGTCAAAGATTTCTTCTTTATTTTACCTTAGGAAGTTCTAAATTGATTTAGAAATACGCAAAGTATAAGATTTAAAACGTTTAGTGAAACAAATTACTTGAAAAGAAGATACTACTTCAAATATGAAGTGCACAATCTGCGCCCGCGCATATTTAAATTAAACTATGATTTAATCAAAGCGTCAATGATTGTTCATTCGACTATATTGTTAAACATCAGGAAACAGAGAAACGCGCTTCCTGATCAACCAAATACGTATACAAGCACCTATTGAAAGTATGGCCTCAGTTGGCCTTTCATCTTTTTTATTATTAATCCATTATGAACGTGTACAGGCAATGAGAACCCGGCAGTAATCAGGAGGTCACTAGCGTCGTCGAGAGGTAATCGGTTAGGTGCCCTTTAAAAGTTGTCGATATACCATAAAAGGAGTGGCCCTATGTGTAGGGCTATACTTTGTATAGATATTACAGCAATACTTTTGAAGGCCTTAAGATAGTCGTGTTTTGGCCGCGTTCATGCAAAATCTTTGTCCGTGTGTATTAGGTACCTGTCCATTTCCTCCCCGAAGTGCAATAAAAACCATGAACTGTCGATGATGGAAAACTAGAAACTAAAGGCTATACCAACACGCTTGGTCAGCGTGATATAGGTAGAAATAAATAACGTAAATATACTACCGAAATAGAAAAAGTTATTAGGACATTAATAGGATAAGAAAAAAGGTAATCTTTAAACATGGAAATTGCTGGTAATAAGTCTCAAATTGCTTAGTAGAACTAGAATCTAGATATTTATGATTTAATTTACATATTAATTGGTAGTAAGAAGCTGCTATTATTTTAAAACATGTTGGGGCCTGACTACATTCTTCCAGGCAATCTTTAATCTACAGCCTTAAAAGTAAAGAGAATCTATACCAGGAGTGGCCAACAAGTGCTCGACAAATTTTTGTCGAGCACTCGCAAGCTCCATGAGGAGACTCATTCAATGCCAAATGTTTCTAGTACTTGATACAGGAATGAACATGTACCCAGCTCATGCTTCGAGTTAGGGAGATGTTCGTTTTAGTAGTTTTCTACTATTTTCAAAGTGTACGGCGGTTTATAAGCACATTGCATAAACGTCCCCCTTCTTACCTACGAAATAGGTCGATCGCGACTCAATTTTGAAATAAAAAGTCGATCTAATTTCAACAAATGTGTCGCGCAATTGTTGGAAAACTACTTATTATGACTTGTTTAAGTCATTTTTTTAAATTCTATGTTTTTTTTTTTTTTTTCTTTATTTATTTGGGATTTTTTCTTTATTCTATGTTAATTTTGTATTAAAAATATTATGTGGTGCTGCGTAAAAATATTTATTATTTTAATGAGTGTGTAATTCAGTGCATTCGAACTATGACTAAATAGTTAGTATGCAATGTTTACAATTCACAACATTGTGTGTAACGCATGCGGGCAATACATTCGTTATCATACGAAACATTGCAGTCTGCAATTCGGAGCGATACCCGATAGTAATTTACGTAGCATTTATGTAAGCCTAACATAATGTCATCACATCTATACACCGAAAAGTTAAACTGTTTTGTAATAGTATTTACGTGATTTAAATTAGAGGCGGCTTAATTAAAATAGAACATCCAGTTGGTAAAGCGAGTCAACAGCAGCCACTTGAGCGTTATTATACCATTCGAGGTCTGTAGCAATTTCATGGGACTCCAAGCCAATATAAAGAAGTTAAGAGGATACCAAAATAGCTTCGTGCATTTTTCTACGTACGAAGTTTTCATTGTTGCTTTAGATTGAATGGCTAGAGCCCTAATTTTTAAGTATAAGTATGTTTTTTCAATATATGATCTAGGATCGCATAAACTCAGAAACGCGATTGAAAAAAGTTTTCTCGATAGAAAACCTTAGCGAAACAACTTCTCTCATTTTTTATTTTCTTCATTTGTCGGTCTATTATCGCGTATTAACTAATGAAATAACTTTAAAAACATAAGTAACTATTATATAGTTAGTAACTATTATATCGATCAGTTAGCGTTCTTTACAGAACACAATTGGGCCGAAGTAATGTAGAAATACATGTTCAGCCATTACTTCGGTCCAATTGTGTTCTGTAAAGAACGCTAACTGATCGATTGATGGAGTTGGTGCAAACTGCTCAATAGATGGCGTTGTACGAAAAAACATCGCACGATGTTAAAACTCGCATTGAGATGATTGTAGTGGAAAATTTGGTAAACATTTGCGTGGACCATAATAGCTCAGTTGGGAGAGCGACGGAACGGCATTCCGAGTTCAAGTCCCGCTTATGGTTATCATTTTTTCCATTATAATTTAGTTTGTTTAGATTATGTATGATGTCTGGGTGTGTATGAATTGCTGTTGGAAAAAACGTAAGTAATCAATAATAATAAAATTTTTCAACTACATGGGGAAAGATTAATTTAGATTCTGACAAAAGTTCAGTGCATTAATAGGTGCGGCATGATATTCCTATGATAGGTTAAAAAGTCCCAAATCTATAAATTTGCCTATTGCATACCTAATTAGTTCAAAAAAAGAATTTCTCCAACACACTTAAAAACCACACAAATGTTACATGTCACATACTGCTGGATAGGTGACAAATGCATGAACAAATCAGATATGCATATAATTTAATTGCTTAGACTTCGTCACTGTACCGAATCCCATTATAAGCACGTTGCAATATTTTATCTAATTGACCTCATTATTTTTTGTTTTTCAGTGCATTTATCACGCCTGAAGAGAGTAGTAACATTTCTACTTACTTTTATTTCACAAATAATAGTTATGTACAATTGACATAGTCTCGTCACAAATACGTTGTATTAAAAGATACAGTGCAACCTCTATATGACGAATCCGAAAGGCACTCGTAAATATTCGTTATATAACGGAATTAAGTGAGGTTTGTTATATAGAGGTAAAGAAATAGCCAGACTGAATCACAAAATAGAGGTTGACGAAAAACGTTAATTAAAGGTTATGAGTTAACAAAATTCGTTAATTGGAGGTATTTACACTTTTTTGATAGTTGAAAATTCGTTATAAAGAGGATGTTCAGTAAAAGGATTCGTAATGTAAGGGTACTTTTTGTACTGTATCATATTAATCATAAGGATTACAAAAAAAATTTTACATCGAGGAATTCGTTAAATTGAGGTTAGATAAATTCACGTTGCACTGTATAGCTACATACTTATTACGTTTTACTTAGATTACAATCCTACCTCTAGGAAATATTGATAATAGTACCAACCTAAATCTTTTATTCAGAAAAAATAAGGAGAACCCGAGAGCCCGGTTTTATAAGACAAGTGCTTAACCATTGTACCTACTATTGAAATAAGTTCTTCCAAGCAAATAGGTAATCCTTATTAACAAATTATTTTTACATTGACAATTGAATACCCTTAGATTTTGAAGTTGTAAGTAAATTGCGAATTCGACTTAGGATTAGGAACCGGCTGTTTACTATGTAAACTAAAATAAAATTCAAATGTGTTTACAATGGTCAAATAACAGCTTTTACATAAACTTATATCTATACTTGTATTAAAAAGAACAAAAGATTTGATTGTTTGTTCGTTTAAAATTAGTAGGCTTTGAAACTACTCTACTGATTCAGAAAATTATTGGTCGCTGTCGGTTAGTTTTACTATCCCTGTTGAAAATTGGTTATGTTTTATTATTAAAAAAGAATAGGGACCATTGTCTAAAAAGGAGCAATGCAATCCAATGTAGGAAAATTGGATAAATGTATCCAGAATTTCCAGATCGATTTTTCCGTGACTTTCATACATAAGTTGCTGATGGTTAACTTAGCGAATATGAAGATAACAACACCTTTTCGTTCAAGTTTACGCGGAAGACATTATTAAAAAAGTTAGTCGGCTCTTAGTACCTTTAATTACTACGTTAAGAGGATACCAAAATAGCTTCGTGCATTTTTCTACGTACGAAGTTTTCATTGTTTCTTTAGATTGAATGGCTAGAGCTCTAATTTTTAAGTATAGGTTTTTTCAATATATGATCTAGGATCGCATAAACTCAGAAACGCGATTGAAAAAAGTTTTCTCGATAGAAAATCTTAGCGAAACAACCTCTCTAATTTTTTATTTTTTTCATTTGTCGGTCTATTATCGTGTATTAACTAATGAAATAACTTTAAAAACATAAGTAACTATTATATATAGAAACACGTAAATCAGAATTAAAATATATTTAGTAGATTTTGAGTAAACAAAAAAAAAATACCTAATTCTTCATTTTCTATAAGTACCTAGCTGTGTTAATAGGTACATGTCGACGATAATATTGATGTAGGCCCTTAAGGAAAATGTTATTAACTTGACAGCAAAGAGACGTAAGACGTATAAAAGACCGCCTAATAATAACGTGTATCATACGATCATCTTTTAGGCCATATTAAATCAATATTATTATACATCATTAATTTGGCGCCATCAGCTAAATATTTGTGAATAATAATCATCGCACACATTAATTTGAATTCTGATCACAAATAAAGATCGTTTTTTACTTTTTTTACATGGCCTTGAATAGTTTTACGAGCATTGATATTCTGCATATTTTGGTTTTTCTCTTATATAATGTGTTGTCAATCCGGCATAGTAACATAGATAAATGTATGTTAGTGGCCTTATGAAAGAATATGTTGATTTATAGCAATAATTTGTGGTAAATTTGCATAAACTTGATTCATTTTGTTACATATTGATTTCGTCTGTCGACATACATTTGATATTCGTGAATTTTGAAATGAAAGTTATTGATTACGATATGTTTGTTTTCAAGAAAATTTTGCGTAAAACAAATCTGTTTTTCGCAGTTATTATTAGTACTGAAATACAAAGTCGAAGATATGTACTTTTATTCCATAATAATGTAACAAAGTTTTTTTTATAGTCGGGTGAGATGATTTTTATTATTTAGTTCTTTCAAAACGAAATAGGTAGGTATCTACTATAATAAATGTTGAAAGTTTACTACAATTACGACAAAAAAACAACAAGTTTAAAAGCTTATTGTTTACAATCCTGAATATTCAAACAATCACTTCCTCTAACTATATACTAAAACTAATAACATTACAACTTGTAAAAGAAACCCAGCAAATGACCCAACAATACAAATTTCCTTTGACCCAAAAGTGAGTTTCGTAATAATTTAACATAAACAAGGGAATATTTTGAACAATGCTGAGTAACTTTATGTGCGTCTAACAAAAGAAAACAGCCTAAATGCCTTTTGTTTACAGAAAAAAAAGAAAGAACGAAGCTGACAAAGCCATAATAAATTAGCTTAAAACTATTTTTAATAGCAGAAGATAATTTTATTGTGTTTATTTAAATAGGAGACGAGAATGGATGTTACATGATTAAGACGATACCAAAATAGCTTCGTGCATTTTTCTATGTACGAAGTTTTCATTGTTTCTTTAGTTTGAATGGCTAGAGCTCTAATTTTTAAGTATATGTTTTTTCAATATATGATCTAGGATCGCATCAACTCATAAACGCGATTGAAAAAAGTTTTCTCGATAGAAAATCTTGGCGAAACAACCTCTCAAATTTTTTATTTTTTTCATTTGTCGGTCTATTATCGCGTATTAACTAATGAAATAACTTTAAAAACATAAGTAACTATTATATATAGAAACACGTAAATCAGAATTAAAATATATTTAGTAGATTTTGAGTAAATAGGAAAAGTATCCCTAATTCTTCATTTTCTGTGCCTACTGGCTGTGTTAATATGTACGTGTCGGCGATGATATACGATAATATTGATGTAGGCCCTTAACGAAAAGACACCGCGGAAGTAAGCGAAAAAGCAGCGATAGAAAGACATATTATGTCTTTCTGGGATGCCCTCTCCCTGTCTTTCAGCTCTTTTGGGGGATATCAGCATATTATGTCCTACAACAAATCTGATTACGTAAACTTGTCACTTGTGCATTTACAACAGTCATGCACGTGTGACCAGATTTTTGAGTGTAGATGAAGCTAAATAAGTGTGTTTAGACCATAGCCGAGTAGCTTATGGCGCTCTATAGTCTCTGTCTACACCTAAGGGAATAGCGTTTGATAGTATGATTATGATTGTTTAATATCTGTCCCTTACTACTTTAGGATACAAGTACGTATTTTAAGTATGCGAGTTACGTTCGTGAATAGCTTAGCTTTAGTTAAAAGCTTTTACATTTAAAAATCGAATCTGAAGTCTCGATATTTGATTAATTATTATAATTATGAACATTATGTAATCTACAAAACTACAAGATTTTCTTTTAACATTTTAAACAATAAAGTTGAGAGAGCCGGTTGCGATATTTTAAAAATAATATCTTTTGACTACAAGTGTATTTAAGTATACAAGATATTATAATAGTACCAACCATTTAGTTGGTTTATTGATAACTATAACTGTTTATTGTTTTTTACACCTAAATATATATAAAAATGATTATTGACAATATTGTGTTTGCTTTAGGCTGTATGTCCTTTTCGAATGATTTAACATATAGTTGTGAATGTATACTTAGTTATTATACCAATGTGTTCAAAAATCATTTGGTTGTCATGCATGTGTATAATTGCAGCACAAACTATGTCGCAGTATTGAAGATAAGAAGTAGTCACTTTGTAAATTTTATGTCTTTATTTTATTGTAATGATTTTTTAACAGCGTACTAAAATTTGTGACGTTAGAAATTAGAAATGGTTGACTATGTATTGATTATCGTAATTATTACTACCGTCATTATTCCTCTGTGCTTAACCCATTATATGGGGTCGGCGCAACAAGTCAAGTCAAACAAAAGAAGTTATTATTCAAATAAAACTACTTTTTACGGATTTAGACGCGTATATTTGTTTTAAATTTTGGCCCGACGTTTCGGAGACTTTGCAGTCACCATGGTCACGGGTGAGACTGAGCTGTAATGTGTCTTCTACGATCAGTTATTACAGGGTTTACCCACATTCGATTTTAATTTTACATTGACCATAAAGATAGACTTTTACTATAAACTATATCATATTACATTGTGCTCAGACTACATAAAATCAATAACATTATATTAATAATAATAACGTCGGGCCAAAATTTAAAACAAATATACGCGTCTAAATCCGTAAAAAGTAGTTTTATTTAAACAGATGAGTCGCGCAAGTGTTGGAAAATATTAAGTTATTATTCAGTCAAACGCCATATCTGTATTTACTTTTGGTTTTATATACTCTTTTACACAATCCATACACCTTTTCTTTTGCCTTCTTCTACTTTTACACAATCCATCCACCTTTTCTTTTGCCTTCTTCTACTTTTGATTCCTTCTACAATCATTTTAAGAACTAATACCAAGAATTTTTTAAATCGGACCAGTAGTTCCTGAGAATAGCGCGTTCAAACAAACAAACAAACTCTTCAGTTTTATAACATGTATTAATATAGATACCAATGCTGAGTAATGGCATATCTCATATAAGTATACCATGATTTTCGGTCTTAGAAATTTTGCAATTATGATAAACTGACAAGTTCGTATTCTTCTATACTTTTTTTAATAAAAATAGTAACGAAAATAAGTATTAAACAAATAGGGATTATACAATTCGATGCAGTAGTTCAGAAGTTTTGTGCGTACATACATTATAGCGATTAATTTTTTATTAGATATACATAAACACCTTCTTATTGAACATAGATTATTTCTACATCTCCCTTTTTTGAAAAATCAATTGAAAACGAAATTTGCTATACGTATATGGAAAGAATGGAAAACGTGATTAGGCTTAAACAGAAAAGAATGTGTCAGCAGGCGCAGATTTAGAGGCATTAGTTTAGTACATTGCTTTAATTAAACTATCCATTATGACAATTAATATCAATACAATACATATTCAAATGAACTAATAACATTATTAATTTGCTTAAATACGTTATTACTTATTACAGTGATAATTAATAAATAAATAATAAATAAATATTCATAGACATTTCACACAACGTCCTCTGGTCCCAAGCTAAGCTTATAAAGCTTGTGTTATGGGTACCAGAATACGGATATAATACATAAACTACTTTTCTTTTGTAAATACATACTTATAATACATAGAAAACACCCAGACGTAGTACAAACATTTGTATGATATTTATGAATATCACACAAATGATTGTCCCAAGCGGGAATCGAACCCGCGACCTTGTGAACGGCAGTCCAGTACATGAACCACTACGCCACGAAGCCCGTCATTTTATAAACAATAAAAAAAATATAAATGTTTAAGTTTAATATTAATTTTTAAAACTATTAAATTACTAATTACATCATTAGTGTTCTCAAATTAGTTATTTAGAGCTTGTGATTAATCTTAATATGGATAAAATAATAAAGATCTTAATTATAAAAATCTATTCTAGAAAAAAAAGGTACTAGATTTTGAACAATATAAATAGTTTGGTAATGAGAAGAGAGGTCAATAATGTCTTCAGGGGGGTTCTACAAAGGAATGTGGAAGACTTTAAGTATTTAGAAAGACAGAAGACTAGGTAAATATGGTTGGAAAAGTAAGAGGATATAAAAGATAAAGAAGTGAACAGACGTCTAAGAGAAGAGTATGACAGAAAAAGACATGTTTGCGCCGACTCTCAGTTGATAATGATATTGGCATATTAAGGTCTGTAAAAAATGTAATACATTTTGCCGACTTTATCCATCTATCTGTCTTTATCTATCATTTTTAACTAGAAAACGAATAGCTTAAAAAATTAAGATAAAATATACGCACATTTTTTACAATGCAGTGTAAGACAACACAGATAGATACATAAATCATTATGAGTGAAAATCAATCCCACCGCTTTATGTATAAAAGTCAGTTTTCATGTATAGAAGTAGCACAGACTATTCTACGACCAGTCTTTAGAGAGACCCTGTTATAAAACATGTCGAGAAGCAAAAAAGAAAGGATTTTTTTTATAAATACTTGCATACTTTCGGGATCTCTCTAGCCTGAAGCCCCATAGCATTGATCTAGTTATTAAGACGGTAGCTATGTACATTATGCCCTTGGCTCATAAATTCTATATAGTAGTATGTCTTTTTCGCAGCTTTTGCCTAATAATTATAGTTTTCGCAAATTGAAACCGTTGAGCAGAAATGGATATAATTAACATAATTCAGACAGAACATGAAATTATAATGCATTAGAATAATTTCTTATACAAATGAGGAGATTGTGCCATTGATTGAATTCAAGGTTCCGTATGTAATAATAACAGAGTGCTGATTCAGTAATTGCGTAGGGCGTAGGTAACGTCAGCTTTGTAAACATAATACGCCAGCTAGCTGTTGCACATACACAATGTATTGTATTACCAAGCGCCATAAGTTTAGATGTAAGCACTACGTGACCGTCACTTGACACTGACCCATTCTATATTAAGGTGGTCGAACACAAACAATGTTTTAGCACTTGGTTCCGTGAATAAATTAACCAAATATTTTTAAACACATAATTTTATGTAATTCAAATACTTGTTTATACATACGAGTACATACTTACGACCACACATATTATTTGCGTACTATACCATCCTTACAAATAATTAAGCAGTGGAGCTATAGATATATCTCTATGTTTTTCACTATTTCTGAATTAATGTTCGTAGTAAATTACCATTAAGTAACAATGAGGTCTAATCTAATATATAAAATTCCCGTGTCACAGTGTTAGTTACCGTACTCCTCCGAAACGGCTCGACCGATTTTCCCGAAATTTTGTGTACATATCCTCTAGGTTTGAGAATCGGCCAACATCTATTTTTGAAATCTTTTTTTTTTTGGTATGGCAAAACTACGTTTGCCGGGTCAGCTAGTCTTATATATAAAATTCACGTGTCACAGTGTTAGTTACCGTACTCCTCCGAAACGGCTTGACCGATTCTTCTCAAATTTTACATACATAATCAGTAGGTCTGAGAATCGGCCAACATCTATTTTTCAACCTTTTTTTTTTAGTATGGCAAAACAACGTTTGCCGGGACAGCTAGTCTAATTCTTATATATAAAATTCACGTGTCACAGTGTTAGTTACCGTACTCCTCCGAAACGGCTCGACCGATTTTCCTGAAATTTTGTGTACATATCCTCTAGGTCTGAGAATCGGCCAACATCTATTTTTCAAACCTTTTTTTTAGTATGGCAAAACAACGTTTGCCGGGTCAGCTAGAGTAATGTTCTAAGCCTTTCTTTAAATGTGATTTTTTCGAATTTAGAATAAACGGAGATAACATACCTACTGACTAAAAATGTTCACTATCTAGTATTTTATTTCCGTCAGTATTTCTACTTGTGCTAATAACACCTTGTGTTTAACATCTTATACATAGCTGCTGTGAGAGTCAGCAAAGAGATATGGTTCAGCTTATTTTTTTTTTATGTAATGCTTTGCCTGATTGCTTGACATAGTGCTTATTTTGAAAATTCTGTCTCAGGAGTCGAACCTCTCTATATTGCCAATAATACGCAGACAAAAATCAACCACATTATTGTCAGCTTTTTAAACAAATGTTTGATTCTGTAACAGTAAGGAACCCTAAAGATATCGCCACAGTTTATATTTCAGCTCGTATTTCAAAATATTTCCCATGAGACTCTTGGGTAATACTACCCACCACCTACATAATTTTGCTGACTATAAGAAAATGGTTTTTGCATGCCAAAACAAACCTTTTTGGCCTATAGTTCACAGAATAACGGTCTGGGAGCGATAATTAATTCATTACAGGAAGTTAGTCGGTCTTTGTGGTCATATTTAATAATGTAGATTAAAGTTAAAACTAGTTAGTAAGAGCCACACTTCCTGCGATAAGCACCGTTCATTTTGTTCACAAGTAAAATAATGTTTCCTTTTTTAATTTTTACCTAAGCATCGGTGCTTTTTGAGGTCATTAATTTCAAACAAAGGACATGAACCTCAACCTCAATATTAAGTACCTACCTAAAATTATTTATACATAATTTAAAAGAAATATTAATATCTAACTCTTCATAGGCGAAAGAATCTTTTATTTTTATCACTGTTCTAAAGCGTTCTTTATCAGATTTAGAAAATTCTAGATTAATACAATTCCAAAATGTTTGGTTACTTTTAAATTGGAGAATTGGATTCTGCATGATCCTGAAAATACAAATACAAATTGGCTTTCATGACACCAAATCACAAGCTTTGAGGTGATTATAAGATGCAGGTGTAAGACAAAACACGCAAAGTCATTATATATTTTTGCATGACGCACGCAATGACTTATTATAAGTTATACCACACATTACTAAATAGGTTAAGCTATTATTTAGGAAAGTCGTCTAATTACGGCATACAGTATATTCATTTGCTATATAATAGCTTTCATTAACAAATTCACTACAAGACACTCATTTTTAAATTGCTTTCTTTAAAGGTCTCACGATTGAACTCCGAAAAGTATGTTCAAATAGCGAAAATAAATAACGAGTATGAAATGAAATAAATTCTTTTTCCGAGCTTAGTAGTACCATGCGCCAATCAAATGAAAAACCCATAAAGTAATTATTTTATTGATTTAAAACTAAAATCAGAACAGTAACAAATGCGGTATTCGGTGATATGGAGCTCCTAGGCCACATTATTTCTTCTTCTTCACCGAGCACATGACCAGTGTCCACGATTTAATAATGGCCCCGTAATCCTTAAACTCAGCCTGGGAGCTCCTAGGCTAGTAGGAACGCTAAACGTAAAAAAGCTTCTATTTGTATATTTATAACTTTTAGTACTTGGTGGACTTAATACTTTAAGGGCCATATCATCGCCGACACGTACATATTAACACAGCCATAGGCACAGAAAATAAAGAATTAGGGATACTTTTCCTATTTACTCAAAATCTACTGAATATATTTTAATTCTGATCCACGTGTTTCTATACATAATAGTTACCTATGTTTTTAAAGCTATTTCATTAGTTAATACGCGATAATAGACCGACAAATGAAAAAAATAAAAAAATAGAGAGGTTGTTTCGCCAAGATTTTCTATCGAGAAAACTTTTTTCAATCGCGTTTCTGAGTTTATGCGATCCTAGATCATATATTGAAAAAACATATACTTAAAAATTAGAGCTCTAGCCATTCAATCTAAAGAAACAATGAAAACTTTGTACATAGAAAAATGCACGAAGCTATTTTGGTATCCTCTTAAGAATTATCTAACAGTCAACCTAGGCTGATGCAGAGATCCGAGTTTTATTCTGTGGTTATAGGTAACTCAATGTTCCATTTTTGGGGTTTCGTACAAACCCTTATAGGATCACTTCGGTGTCTGTCTGTCTGTCTGTCAAACTTTTTTTACTCAGCAACGGCTGAAGGTATCAACTTGAAACTCATACGATATGTAGATCTATGCGGTCCCTTGCTGCAAAAAATACAGTCAACCTTTCACCTCTACGCATTTAAAAGATATAACTGAATTACGACCATTTTTAAGAATTTTTCGACTTATGCTAGTGAATCAAAATACACAGGTTACTTCCCGTTGCCCTAGAGCTTTGAAATTTGGCATAGATCAAGTCTATATAGTGCTGATATAGGGAAAAATCCAAAAACTTATAATTTATCATCACATCACAAGTAAAAAAGTTTTTATACTAATACCAACTTATGAAGTAGCTGAAATGTAGGCGATTCCCTATATTTGAACTACAAAATTAAGTTGGTGAGTTGTTTTGAGTTTAATTAAATGATTATTTGAATGCGGTTACATAAGTTTATATGTCTAGTAGGTACGAAACCCTAAGTGTGCGAGTTTACCTCGCTCTTGACAGGTTTTTTTTTGGAATCCAACTTTTGGTATCGGGCGCACGCAAGCTACGCTACAGTCTACAATAGCGAATCAACAGGTTCCGGGCTTAATTCCGATTCCGTGAGCTGTGCGTGTGCAACATAGTGCATAAAACTAAAACCGTCAAACGAGTTTGCAGCCAATGGATTCCATAATAAAAAGTTGTTCAAGACATGGCCGTTTAGGGGGCTTCACCAAGGAACATGAGCGAGATGAGGGGTTTAATACGAGTTTTTAAATGACATCTACCATTTAATTGTGTGGACATTTTGTTGAAGATTAAATGGGACTTTGGAGATGTAGGTGGTAGGTGTGTTTTTGTATATGTTTGAGTGTTTGACTAAATATTGTGAAGACACAACCTTATGGGTATTATCATATTATGATATTATTAAGATTTTAATAAAAAAATTAGGGTTTCGTACCAACAGCAGGGTTTCGTTAAATCTATATTATTTTACTCTTTGATTTGGTCTTAAGACTAGCTAGCTATACTCAGCTTCTGACTTTAACACTGACTGAAGTACATTAAAATAACAAATTTAACCTTTTTTGTGCTTTTTTCGTATTGAAATTTTCGTGAGTTTGAGTCATATTAGAAATATTATATTACCGGCTAACACTCACTGTTTTGGAATCGATGATGTCGACCCAGGTTTTGAACATTTTTTGTGCTTCTTAGCTAAATGCGATACGATGTCAACGTCATACAATATTACGATTACGTATACTATATTCTACAAATCAAATAACGTTTCATTAGGTATTTAATTTCTACATATAAAACAATAAGTAGGTATTATTGTTAGCTAGATTCATCGCATAATGAAATGAGGAATTTCTAAGATCTCGTCTAGCGCATGACATAATACAACTCTATATATTTTACTTTATATGAAAAGTATATATTTACACTTGTTTTAGGGCTAGACTAAAACAAGCGTACCTAAATATATAGGTACCTAGTGCCTGTAAAATGTGTACCAGCTTACGGAAGAAACAAAAATGGCCTTGAATTCACGACCTTTTGCATGCATGGACGTTGTCCATTGTTATAAATAAATAAATAAATATTCACGGACATTTCACACAACGTCCTCTGGACCCAAGCTAAGCTTATTATGCTTGTGTTATGGGTACCAGAATACGGATATAATACATAAACTACTTTTCTTTTGTAAATACATACCTACTTATAATACATAGAAACACCCAGACGGAGGATTATCACTACGTATCACGCTAGGTGTTTGTCTGACTACATAATATGTACGTATCTCGTAATACATAGGTTTTAGAGGATAGGAATTACTATAGTATTAATTTCAGATAGGTACCTCAATCAATTCAAAAGATTTCTGAAGAAATGCTGAAGTTGGAATATTGTGATGCTCGCAGCAACAACAAAACATACAGCCGAATAATACCGAACCTACCCGAGTGGAAAACGAATCTCGTTCCAAAACGTGATCGTGCTGTTTGATTTGAAAACAAAATTCACCCGCCCGCTGCCGGCGTTTCACGGGCGAAGGCGAACTACACAAGCACAACATTCAACAAGCTCAGTGCGCGAGCAAGCGTGATACGGAATGTACGTGTGGTGCGTCTTGCGCGGACGTTAACTCTGCGATTTAATTTTTTTATCTTGCGATTTTTACGGCCAGAATTTAAAAGTTTTGGAGTATATAGTCGATAATCAAAAAAGAGTTTTTATTAGTAAAGTTGACTTCGAGGCAGTTCGCGCAGAATTTTGACCAAACTGTGAATTTCCGTATAGACGCGAAAAAGTGAAGGAGACATTTTCGAAACAAAGGATTGTTTTGTACATTTTCGCAACGATTGCGAAATTGTGTTCAAAAATATACTGATCTGGCTCAATTATAGAGGGCGTATAAAAAAATAACCGCCCCGGCCAACTAGTTCGGACACAATCTGTGGTCACCGAACAACAAACAAAAACGCAACGATTTTCCTAGATTACTACAAGGACTATTTATTTAGAAACGTTTATAAAATTCTCGTTTTAAATTTACGTGAACTTTTCATCAGCTAACCTAAAAATTACAGTGAGTTCGTCGACCTTAAAATTCGTGCTTCAGTGGATCAGTTAGTTTGCAGATTTTTGATACGAGAAATACCTGAAAAAAGAAAAACCTGGATTGATTGTCGAGTTGGTTTGCATGATGTCTACTGCCATAATGCATCAGTCTGCGCTGTACGACTTTGGTGAATTGTTCTTGAAGGTACGTGTAAATATTATTTTCTAGTATTAGTTACCCTGGCTTATTTACATTGTTATTTATTTACCTTTCTATAATCAATTTTCAAAATTTTGTGTATAATCTTCCACCTACTTGCATTATTTTTTTATACTGTCTTTGGACTAAGTAAATATTTATTACGAAGTCGCTCATTATGTAAATTCTAGTTCCTATAAATTTTTATTTAAAGTTTGGCCTGTAAAATCTGATTGCTAGAAACTAAAAAGGTTACATGTCATTTAAACCGTAGAATGAGAACGATTTCTAGCAATAAAAATAGATATAAAAAATAAAAAATAGATATACCTAAATAGTTAGGTATGTACCAATTAAAATAATAGCAATTCATATCTGTAACTGGTGACAATGGCCACGGAATAATTCAGTAATTACAATAATCGTTGTAAATCCCCAATAATAATGACTTAATTACCCAACAAAATAAAATAAAATTTGTGGTTATTAGGTTACCTTATGTATTAATAATATCTTTAATACAATTAATTGTAGTTATCTATCTATTTTTATTCTATGTATATAATAAAAAGGAGTTTAATTTGCAATGAGTACTTAGGTGGCACACACTAATTTTATAATGCCTGTTTGATAAAAAAAAATACCCACTCATAAATTTCTGTCTTGTTAAAAAAAAAATTGTAAATCGAGTGTATTCTGAATCAATGAAAGAATATTTTTTGCCTTATTAAAATAACTAATAAGGAAAAAAGGGAATCTAATTCGGTTAAGTTTTCTACCAAAATAAATCAACCACGTGGTCGAGAAATAGATGTAGATGTTAAGAAATTAACTAACTGTTATCTTACTAAGTATTTAGTTTAGATCGTAACTTGTAAACTTTAAGCAAATTAATAGGCAAAATTCGTTTCTAGATAAGTAACTAGTCCATTTAGAATTGACAGCAAACGACTTAGTTTTCTTTTAAGAGGGTACTGTACTCCTCATTTAGGTATTTGCCTCAGGTATTGCTATCCCTATTTCCGAGCGCCGCGCTGAAAGGGACAAATATAGATGAAGCGGATTTTACCTACAAATTCTTTGAAAAAAAAGACGTTTCGTACTTCCGTTTTTTTTTCGCGAAAGTTAAACAGATTTTAATAGTTTTTGCGTTATATTATAGATAAAGAGTATATCTATGCTTCTATCACTTTCTTTTGTAGTAAAACTTTACCAAATTTGTGTGATATACGCTGCAACTTTATCTAAAGAAAACCGAAAAAAGTGGGTTTTTCGGATCGTCATATTTCTTTTAGTTATTATATTTTAAAAAAAGATAGTTATAGAAGCATAGATATACTCTTTATCTATAATATAACGCAAAAACTATTAAAATCGGTTTAACTTTCGCGAAGAAAAAACGGAAGTACGATACCCATACTTTTGTATGGAGCATAATTTGGTATCGTACCGTCTTAAGCAGAACACACCGCACATGTTTTTGACTGTGACAAACTTTCACAGCTTCTGTATTGTTGTCACAATGAAAAAGATTACAAAATAAGTGTTCTCTGGATGTATTGTATTTATAAGAAACATAAAGAATATTTCTATATGTAGTAACTCACTATAATATTATCGCCTATGATCGTGACGTGATGTTTTACCTTGTCTTCAAAAACTACAACCTCAAACAAAAAGAAGATGGTGAATAACTATTACAGTATAAATTTAACAAAGAAAACTTTTATAAATAAATATAAAAATAACATCACTTTGACCAAGAATCGACGTAATCGATGCCAACAGGCGGTGCCAATGGGACCAAACGGGAACCCCTTTCTTTAAAAAAAAAAACATTAAAATCGCCGCGCCCAGTTAAATGTTAGGAGGTAACAAATATAAAAAAAACATGCAGACGAATTTAGAACCTCCATCTTTTTTTGAAGTGGATTCAAAAATACTCGTGTCATGTTTGCCGCCATTCTCCTCCGCAACCGATTATTATGAGATTTTGTGATAATCAGTAGATTTGAGAATATCACGTAAAATATTTTAATAATCACCCCTAGGTAATAAAAGCGAGCTCATAACAAGTGAAACTGCAGGGAACAGCTAACTAGTAAAACTATAACAACGCTAATACTTATCGCTACATATATTATAGACGTTCTAGAAACTTTATTTTATATCACAATCTGTTGTCGCTATTAAACTTATTTCCTTAAGATAACCGTCTCTTTAAATATTTAATAGTACATATTTAGTTTGTAGATTGGTACTTAATTTCCCGTATAAGTCAATGTTCTTAGTACGGTGATTACACTATACGGAAAATATAAGTAAGAAAACCAGTCTTGTCTTGCGTGCACCCGCATGTTTGTATTAAAGTTGCAAGATGGGGGCTTATTCTTGAAACCGATAAATGCATTTGATTAACCGTCTCGCAATCATAAGTTGCGATACGCATGAAAGAAGTTATAAAGAAACTTAAACTTAACCAACCAGGTTACAAGTTACCACTAACTAATTTAATTTTGTATCCCTGAATAACTTTTAACATAATTTTGAAAATATGTAATAATAATTTTCTAATAAATAACTAAGACGATTAAGTATTTCAACAAATCACATTCACAGCAAATTGTTATCAAGAACAGAGTTACAGAACAAAGTATTAAAAATTAGGAACATAACATTAAATAACAAAATAAAGTAATCTATTCGTTATCGAAAAGTAATTAGTTAAAACTAAAACCGTATATAAACCTATTTATTACATTTAAATAGAAATAGTTTCTATAAGAAAGTAAAAGTATTTTAAGGTTGGTTACGTTCGATTACAGCATAAGAACCGTTGCCTATAAACCCGCCAACCATAAGTAACTAACATTTTTTTAACATCAAATAACTTTGGTATACAAATAGTTAATTAATTGATTGCTTGAGAAATGAGTGTGTGCGATTTTCTTATAAAATACAAATTGTTTTACGTTTAAGGGCCTACATCAATATCATCGCCGACACGTAGATATTAACACAGCCAGCAGGCACAGGAAATGAAGAATTAGGGATACTTTTCCTATTTACTCAAAATCTACTAAATATATTTTAATTCTGATCCACGTGTTTCTATACATAATAGTTACCTATGTGTTTAAAGTTATTTCATTAGTTAATACGCGATAATAGACCGACAAATGAAAAAAATAAAAAAATTGAGAGGTTGTTTCGCCAAGATTTTCTATCGAGAAAACTTTTTTCAATCGCGTTTCTGAGTTTATGCGATCCTAGATCATATATTGAAAAAACATATACTTAATAATTAGAGCTCTAGCCATTCAATCTAAAGAAACAATGAAAACTTCGTACATAGAAAAATGCACGAAGCTATTTTGGTATCCTCTTAAGCTCACTTTAGTTAGGTTTTCTATAATTTTCACTTGCAAAACAACATTAAGAATTTAGAATAATGTATTGATTGAACTTGGAGGTATTGAGTGAGGAAAATAGTTATTTTGCTAATACAATCAGCGTTCTCCTGTCCTTATACTTATATTATTTGAGGTGGGCGCAACGTGTCTTCGTGCTGCTGTTAATTTTTCCGTCCGACCTCCTACCTGAAGTCATTCCTCCTAGGCTTTCTGCTAATACAATGTGGATCATAAATAAATAAGTATTCGAACTAAATGGCCAAGTCGTTATTCACACGAAATTGTGTTAATTAATTTGCAATGTTATTGTTGGGTGTTTCTATGTATTATAAGTATGTATTTACAAAAGAAAAGTAGTTTATGTATTATATCCGTATTCTGGTACCCATAACACAAGCATATAAGCTTAGCTTGGGACCAGAGGACGTTGTGTGAAATGTCTGTGAATATTTATTTATTTATTTTTACATAATAACTTTAGTTCAATCGTTTGATGCTGATTAGCACATAGCCGGTTTCTTATCGACTGCATTCTTTTGTACGTTTTCATGTTACATTGATTGAACCATATGAAATACTTAAGAATAATGACCAAAATACTTTAGAATAATAATACAATGGAGAAGTATGAAATTTAGTGAGAGATAACTTTTTACATAGCTAGTTACTTCCTGGCATGGTTAATCTTGTCTTATATATAAAATTCACGTGTCACAGTGTTAGTTACCGTACTCCTCCGAAACGGCTTGACCGATTCTTATGAAATTTTGTATGCACATTCAGTAGGTCTGAGAATCGGCTAACATCTATTTTTCAAACTTTTTTTTTGTATGGCAAAACAACGTTTGCCGGGTCAGCTAGTTATATCTAAAAATGTATAAATATGTTATGGTTAATAATATCAAAAAATGTATAATGTGGTTAGTTATTGCAAAGACAAACTGACGAAGGAAGGTATCTCATTTGAAACGTTTAACTACATAACTATAAGAAATATAAATGTTTCTTTCCAATTAACTACCAAGTTACATTACTTTGTCTTATAAACTAAGTCTGAAAACTAGAATATTATATTATCCTATACTATGAACTAGAACATAATACCTACCAATCTTGTTAGTAGAACTAAAGATTGTTTTAAACTACTAGTTATAAAACGTTAAAATACAAGACCAATTTAATATTCTCCAAAATATTTTAGGACGATACAATTTTAGAAGTTACTACCCAACACAGTTTCCTAATAGAACTTACCAGTAAGCAGTAAGAATTTTATTTTAGGTTCGAGAATATTCGACGCTCATTATTTTTGTGTTGGGTATGGGAATTATTATTATAGTTACTTATATATATTTCTCGGTGATAATTTGATCTCCCCATTTCCATAAAACACGCTTTTTATTCTAATTTGCTCGGTCGGTGAGTATAATTACCTAATTACCCAAAAAGTAAATTAGTAAACTGCAGGTGTAACGGGCGTAATTTAACGCTAAGTAAATGTATGAAGCCAAGGTCAAGATTCTATAATTCAACTTGGTATGTTACAAGAATTTTATCATTATTAGACGTGTGTATATAGCAAGTACATATGTTTTAAATTAATGCGTGATCCGTTTTAAATCTCGGCAGGGGTGAGTTGAGATACCCAAGTGGGGAGGTACTTGTTAAGGCAGCTATGCTTGTATCGATAAAGGTTAAAATTGACTGACGAAGCATGTTATGTAACTGCTAGCAATCACGAAATAAAAGACAAACTTATTCCTTACAAAGTAAAGTTATTAATCGTTTGAGGTTACTAAACGTTACCTGCTTCGAGATTTTTTGTTATTTTCTTTTGCATAAAAGACACTTGTTGCTTGGGGATAATGTGTTGTGTTGGGCTTTAAAGAGACAGTTTGTTAGTCGAGAATATTATGTATGAGGGAAGTTTGAGAGGTAAATAAGTGATTCTGGTCAAACAACTCCACGTAATGTTATTCTGTAAGAGCTTTTTCAGAAACTAGTTAGTATTTATTAAATCAAAGAATTAAAGCAAGATTTGCACACATATAAATATGTCTTATCTAGCTAATTAAACCATAAATTGCATCTCCTGGCTTTGCACGTTTGATTGATTTTTATTGATTACTTCACTGACTCTCTTTTAGCCTTTCACAAATTTAAAATTAGTATCCCGCTGCCTTGTCTCTTCCAAAACTTCAGCCTTCTTATCAGGCTTTGGTAGTTTAATATCGTATTTTTTCGAGATATTAACGAACCGATAAATTCTAGCGTATAGAATTGCGGTGGGAATTTTGAAAGGTGCATCTTGAACAATTTTTTCTGCTGATTTTGGATTCAAAAATCTTTATAAACCGTTGAATACACCTACAACCGTCTTCTACCTGCTATGTATTTACAAATACAACCGCTGACTTTTTTGTGCCACTTCGAATTTCAGATAAAGAGCTTTTTGTTTCGTGCCTCCCCTTGTAAACTACAGAAAGTAGTGGTGCTAAAACCTTTTTAGTTGTAAGAGGGAGAATATTGTCGAAATCTTTGAATGTTATTATTATTATTAATTATAAGTAATTAAAATTTTGTTTTAAAAGGTGCCCTTTGTTAATTAATTTTGCTGTTCTAAGAAATTACGTATAATGTTCTTCATAAATATGTGGTTATGTTTCTGAGTAATCTTTACGTTTTATCATTGTTCGTGATTTTATTGTTATTTAGAATATATTTAATATTTTATTTATGATACTAATTAACTAGTTTTATATTGACCTAACAGACATTTTGGCATATTTTGTAGTTTTGTTTATAAAAAATGTACCTGGTACGAATGTTAGTTGGTCAGTAAGGCATACGTAATCACGTGGAGCGACGAAGCGTGTGTTCACGCTTGCACGCCATTCCTAGATTGTTCTTAAAAGATCAACTATTATATCATTTATTTCAAACATTCGTGTTTTTCTGGAGATGTTTAATAGTAACTAATCAAAAACTCACTCCGTAGCGCATGGTCTGAAATCTTTCTAATATTGTGAGAATATTGCAACAAACCCCAGCTATTTTTGGAACATCACGCAAAAAATACAGAACATTTTCGTTCATACAGAAGAAAACCTCAGTAAATGTAGTAGTTAGTTATTGCACAGCAAAGTCGTCACACGACTCGATTAGCTTTCCACGTGTAATGATAAAGGTTGATTGTGTAGCAGTATTGCGGTGTAACCAAAATATTGTCTGACGTCATGTGAAAACTTCCACAAATCTCATAGACTGGTTGACAATCGATATTTCGATTCGACCACCATTCAGATTCTAAGACATTTTGAACGAACAATATTTGAACTTTAATCTAATCTTTAGACACGCGTTGCTAGATGATTTCTGTATAATTATTTGCAAGTAAATTCAAACTTTCCACACTTTTCGCAATCTAACCTGAAAGGTTTCTCAAACAGCCGGTTTTAAACTCAAAGTCGACACCTCCGCTGTCGTTTCTCAACACCTAGGCGTTGCAGAAATCTTTGAGTGCAGCGCAAACAATAAGTGTCGATCGTGAGAGCAGAGTGGTGCTTGCAAAGCAATTATTTGTTCACAAGAAATATTCTAAGTTACTTACTTGGAATATTTCTTGGGGGTATCCTGGTTTCCTGGTCTCTTGGCGTAATATGAATATAAGCGTAGTTCCTATACTTACTGAATTTATTTGACAAAGGCCCATAAAATGCACTGCTCGTGAATAAAAATATTCCATGTACAGATTTTACTTTATTAATTAACTAGCAGCTACTACTAATTAACTATGTCTGTGTTTACGTTAGATATATTTAGCAACACATTCTGCACAATTGGCACTTGGATTTATGTTGTACAATGTGTTGAGATAACTCGGTTTACGTTAGATCCAGCCAGACTATAAGACGCGATCTGCGTAGGCCAGGTCCAACGGCCGCAAACATAACCGCCAGCGTACTATTTTTAGCTCAACTCCTTTCTCCGACAACTGGGGCCCGGACGTGAGTCAACCCTTTGTTCCCTCGAAGCGCAACGGCCTCAAACTGAGGACGCTTAGCCAGTTTACTTCGCTAATGCCCTTCTTATGTGGTCAAAGAGTTGCCAAGGTTTCACTTTCCAAACGTACATCAATATAGTATTTGGTCTTTAATATGTGGCTTGCCTTGGATATTCGATTGGCTAATATGTAGATGTCATTATGCTGTGGTACTCATATAGACAGAAGATTATAATTTAACGTAAAGATTTCACACTTCAGCGAAGACATTGCAACAATAGATTTGCTACCCACACAAGCAATTTTATACGTTTTAAAGCATGCATAATTCTGAACTCGTACCATAACATTCGTCTCATTATTTATATGTATTAACTATTTCATAATGTTTAATATTATGTCTTACACAGTTTTTGTTGAGTGTAGAACTGTGGCCTCGTAGCAATAGTTAATTTCAGATAGAACATTCCGTGTCTGCAGTGACTTCACTCCGCCATAATCTTGAGAATAACGTAGTAAACTCCCCTTCGCAATCAATTGTCTAAACAAGGAAAAGTGAATGCTTCTACATAATACTTCACACGACACATCTATTCAACTTGAAGCACAAGACAATACGTGTAAAAGTATTTGAATCTCAAAGAATAACTAAACGTAAATGCGGAAGTTCTGCCACGATTATGGATTGATGGGGTGTGTATATAAGCATTGCCATATATATATGTTAATCCAAGTCCAAAGTTGAGCAACATAGACTAGGCACTGCTTCTCCGTGTAACCTATCTAGGCCGCTATTTTGAAATGGATGTTTTGTAACAATGTCAATGCATAGAGCAAGGTAAACAATCATATAAAGAGGTCACACATACAATTAACATCAAAACTATTAAGATTTAAGTGTTTGAATGTTTTAAACCAGTTTTTTTTATATTGATGAGTCCATTGCCAACACCGGTTGCTTGATAAGTTACATCATATATTAATAACATTCAGTTAATGGTACTTTCCTAATGTTTTGGAAAATTATTCATATTATCTCCTTTATAGTTCGTTATTTCTATTTGCCCTCAGTATTGTCTAAATTAAAATTTACCTTACTGGTATCCAATGTCATCAAGACGAATACCTACTGTGTAAATAGACTCGTTAGATTAGCGACGTCTCGCTAATTGTTTCGGCAGAGCAAATGTGAGGGTTCATTGTCGGACAAAAGACATTGCCGTATGTCTGCCCATGGTTATTGCTGTTACCATGTTGACTTAGAATATTTAGGTACATATGAATTAAAAACTATTGCTAAATTAGTTAACTAGTAGTTTTTACGTAATGTTACTTGATTAGAAACTTCTTAGTCAAACTAACAACTTAAAAAACGCACGTTTCTTTACACCTAAGTTAGTGAAAATCAGTAGTGAATTTATTAGTACATAGTATGTAGTTATTAATATAGTTACTGTAAGTTTTCTAGTCAGACAAACCAATAGACGAACATAATGAGTAAGCAAATGACTAGTTACCATACTTACATAGATAATGCATTATCTAAGGTCTTGTTTGAGTGCAGTGTATAAACAAAGGGGTACTGTACTGTATCTTATCATAGCGACTGATAAGCAGCTGGAAATATTATATTATTAGTGTGGTAGTGAGAAACATTGTGGTTATTACGAAATAACGCTTTCACTGTTTAACCCTATTAGCAATTTACTCTGTTTTCATTATGTAGTTAGTTATTGTTATGGCTGTTATTCAATTATTATCGCGCTTTATAGTTACCTAGTTGGTATTGTATCGGCTGAATTCAATAAAATGTCTGTAACTAATTATTTAAGCAACTATCTCTATTTGGAGTTTAAATGATAATTAATAGAGGACATGTTGCTGAAATAACTAACTATTACATGTTTCAACTGAGAATAGGATTGGCAATGACCTTTAGTTGTCAAAAGTGATTAGAAAAGTACTGTCAGCAACGTAACTTTATTTGCGTATCAATAATATTTTTTTTCTTTTACCTAAACTCAGTAATTTGAAGCGAAAAACGTCTTAAATTATTTAATAATAATAGTTATAATATTATTAAAAAAGAAATAAGTACTGTTTTCTTTCAATAATTTCGTTGTTGGATACTATGATATTAAGTTGAATTGCCAACCGCCATTTTGTTGTTGTTGGTGTGCCTTGTCGAGTATATGAATTTTATGGCGTTTTATTTTAAGTTTGTTAATTTTTTTTTTAACGGGAAACATGTACATAAGTAGTTATTTCCCGTTAAAAAAATAATTTGTTGTTATTTCTCATTGTTTTTGTTTATTAGTGTTGTTTTTTTTTAACTTTTCGTTATTTGTTATTGTTTTTAATTGTATTTGTGTCGCTAATTGCTCGAAAATTAGCAAACGATAACGACAAAGTGATAGATAAATTATATTATAAAAATGTCTTTTTTTGGTGATCCTACCAAAATTGTTGTCTATGACGTCACAACATGACGCGGGGTCAATCCTATATTCTCATTTGAACGGCATAGTAATTATATGTATATTAATTAATTATATATTATTTATTATATATTCTGGTACCCATAACACAAGCATATAAGCTTAGCTTGGGACCAGAGGACGTTGTGTGAAATGTCCATGAATATTTATTATTATTATAGTAGGTACTTACGCTCGCAGTTGGGAGACCAATCTACGGTCACCTACTGCAGGCAAAGTGACTATAGAAGCAGTAAGACCATGGTTAACCAACTGGCTGAAGCGTCGTCATGGCGAAATGACCTACCGACTGACACAGGTGCTTACCGGGCACGGCTGCTTTGGTAAGTACCTGTACCAAGTCGCTAAGAAGCGACCAACCCCTGCCTGCCTGTCATGCGGAGCTCTAGAAGATACAGACCGCGCGCCATACACTGGAACTATGCCCAGCCTTTCAGTCACAGCGCTGCGAACTGGCCGCTGTAATTGGCCAGGACCTGTCACTGACTACAGTCGTCAAAGCGATGGTAGACAGTGACAGGGGCTGGCAAGCAGTAGCTGACTACAGCGAAGCCGTTATGCTATTGAAGGAGGCCGCGGAAATGCAGCGTGAGGCAAATACGCTCACTGAGTCATCCCGCCGAGGCAGACCTGGGAGGAGGAGGCGTCGCTACGCCCAACTCCTTTCCGGCCACGTTGGCCTGCGCGGGGTCGCTGGAGAGAGTTCGGAACGGAGATCCTCTGGTGCCCCATAACAACCGGGAAGTAAGACGTCGTAGTCGGTTTTTAGTGGGTATTCCTATGCCCACGGCATGGGCGAGTCCCACATACCCTTCGATCGTCTTCACCTATGGTCAAAGGGATGCGTAAAAAGCATTTTCCGACTGCGTCAATAAAAAAAAAGGTACTTACGTAGTTTTTGTAATGTGTGCTTTAGTTATCTAGTTGTGTTTCTATGTATTATAAGTATGTATTTATAAAAGAAAGGTAGTTTATGTATTCTATCCGTATTCTGGTACCCATAACACAAGCATAATAAGCTTAGCTTGGGACCTGAGGACGTTGTGTGAAATGTCTGTGAATATTTATTTATTTATTTATTTATTTAACTACTCATCTTTGCTGTGCTGGTTACCAAAATCTGAATAAGTGATGTTCGCTTCTAAATTGTAGTTTTGTTTATAATATTATAATCGAAATATTATCTATGTTAAGAAATAAGTAACTAGTTCATTTAATAGGGTTTTAACGGAGACTTCATTAGCGAAATAGTATTCACGGTAGCTTGATCTGGGAGCACGGCAGTGCATTCGCCCAGATCAAACAATGCAACTGCATTGTGCCGTTTAACATTTTATATTGCAAACGTAAATATACACCGAAAGCAATAGCAATCCAGATTGTATTTTGGGTAAAACTGTGGTTGAATTTGGTGGTAAAATATAGGAGATACAACTGCACTTTTGGCATACATTCGTAGAACAGTTGCGTCAGAACTCGCGCGGAATCGAGTACACCGCGTAACACTTTTACCATTACAGTCGAGGTGCAACCTCTCGCCTACCTACTTACGCTCCACGCGATCCACTGCTTTACATAATTTACTTGAATAGAACTCAGTTATGCAATACCAAACATTTTGATATTCTCTTTTGAGGGTCAGAGCTTCTGAGTTGCTCTTATTTTAACCATAATTATGTTTACATTTACATTAATAAAATAAACTTAAACTGTTATTACTTAAATAACTACAGTGTATTAAAAGTAGACCAATCCACATTTTTATGTTTAGAACGTTTTTGTATTTTTATTTATTAAAACATGTTTCGGTGTTAGTTAAATATCACTTATATGGCTACGTTATTACAAAGTAAATATCTAACTAACTTGTAACATAATATGTATAGTTGTCTTGATGAATTTTAATCATGCATCCTACGAGCCAATTTTAACTAATGGCAATTAACTATTAAGTAGGAATTTCCAATACCATTTTGCTTTGATTAAAAAATATAGGTAGGTACTGTCAGTTACGTTAGAAGTAGTGAAGTGAGGGCACAACATAGCATAAGGCTCCATTGCATCGCTGGCTGCACGAGACTGGAGCTACATTCTCTTAATCGAAACTAACTTTCTTATCTTGTTTCGTAATAACACGGCTGAACGGAGAGTAGGTGTTACGGCCCAGCGTCGTTCTGGCGTCACTCGCAAGAAACCAACTGCAGCTGATTTAGACTGACATTACAACTACAGCCGCATTACGAGTTGACGCAATCACTGCTTCTGCTTGAGTTAATTCTCGTCAACATTCATTAAACAGCCTAAAAGTAAAAACTATATTTTATCAAACTTCAATAATAATTTCGTTATTTCCAGTTTTATGACACGTTTTCATTTGATAGCTTTTCTTTTAGTCGAAAAATATAAATCAAAGTGAGGTGAAGTGGCGATCTCTTATGACCTACGATAGTTAGTTGCAGGAACATGGTGAAGATTAAGATATAGTCAGTGGTTAGCGTTGTTTAATAAAAACATCTACCTCTTTGAATACTTATACTATGCATGTGCAAAACAAAAAATCGTTCATAAGTACATTCTCATAAATTAGGACTACTATAATTTAACGGAGGAAAATAATATCAGAATAATAAGAACAGAATACTCAACCGATGGCCTTCGCAAAGAAAATTATATTGTTGTTAAAGGAAGCTTGTGTCATCGCTGAAAAGGAAAATTGTATAACTATTCAATAAATAGGGCACTAGCTAGCCAAAGCGTTTGACACGATCTCGCATGATGTTATTTGGGAAGCGCTCTATAAATGCAACATAAACGAAACATATATAAAAGTACTAAAGAACATCTACGAGAGTAGCGTAAGCCAGGTCAAACTGGAGACACGAGGTCCCGATATACCAATCTATAGAGGAGTGAGACAAGGAGATCCCCTCTCACCCAAGCTATTCATAATGGTACTGCAACACATTTTTGAGAATCTCAACTGGAAGTCGGAAGGGATCAGAATTAACCAAGATCGGCTTACACACCTCAGATTCGCGGACGATATTGTTTTATTCTCTGAAACAAGTTGCAGGTTACAAAAAATGATAAGTACGTTAAATGAAGACAGCGAAAAAGTAGGGCTTAAAATGAATGAGGATAAAACTAAAATATTGACAAACGGTCACACAAACGTCGTATACCTAAATAACAAACCACTCGAATACGTGAATAACTACATATATCTCGGAAAGCAACTATCATTTCATGACAAAAATGAAGAACAAGAAGTAGAACGGCGTATCAACATGAGCTGGAAAAAGTTTTGGTCTTTGAAAGAAATTTTGAAAGGCGATTTTCCCCTTCACCTAAAGAAAATTGTCCTGGACACTTGCATCTTACCTACGCTTACATACGGCTGCCAAACCTGGACCTATAATACAAAAATAAAAAATAAACTAGTAACATGCCAAAGGGCGATGGAGAGAAGTATACTGAAAATAAGAAGAATACAAAAAATTAACAGTAGAAAAATAAGACAAACAACAAAAGTTATAGACTCCTTACAACATGCTTTAAAACAAAAATGGAAGTGGGCAGGACATATTGCAAGATGCACGGATAAAAGATGGACATTAAAGACAATTGTATGGAAAGGACCAGGAGGAAAGAGGAAAAGAGGGCGCCCTAAAAAAAGATGGATAGAGGACATAACATCAATAGTAGGAAACGAATGGAGAGAGAAGGCTATGGATAGAGAGGCCTGGAAACAGCTGGAGGAGGCCTTTACCCGAGAAGGGGTTCCGATCAACGGTACTGAAGAAACTTACGATAGCGAATAAAAGGAAAATAAATAAATTTATATATACTAACTATATCGCATGTAATAACTACTTTGTAAATTGGAAATAAACAGGCTTTATTATTATTATTATTATTATAAATAGGGCACTAACTATCTAGCTATAATTGTTAAAAAGATATATATAATTATATAAATATGTAAAAGAAAAATATTATTAGTCATGTAAAATTGTTCCTATTAAACTGCAACAGATCCGAGCTGAAGCGACTTTTTTGTGTGCGTTAACTGTCCGACAACTGATAACTACGCGTATGCTGCAGTGCTTCATCATGAATTACAATGTCAAAAAGAGCACATTACCCATGCGATTTTTATTTTGTGATGTCAAAATAGGATCAATTGATTAGGTATCCTTAATTCTTTGTATTTAAAGGAATACGTCCTAGTTATTGCTTTATATAGTGTAAACTTTGTGTGAGTCATCAATACATATTGTGTTAATTTAATTTATTTATGTATATATGTGGCCGGGTTCCACTGCCCTTACCTCGCTAAACGTTTAGTCATTCTAGAGGTACATTTAATTGTTACCACAATTCTGTTTCAGTAATTAATCATTAAAACATTAACCACTTGTATTATAATACTTAATGCTGTTTGTTGAATAGTATTTGACCTTACTTCAGATATTTATTCACATTGATAAAGAAATACGAAGTGATTGTAGTAACAACCATGTAATTTATAAGAGTAATAAATAGTGTTTGTATCCGCTATCGTGTAGATAAGTGATGGATAAAGTTAGATTGTTTTTAATCATTGTCGCTGTTCGTGTACAGGTATCTAGTATTTTCTATCGAAAAGAACTTGTAACAAAAACTTACTTGAAGATGTCGTTGCTATATTATGTCCTGCTCTTTATTTTTGCTTTCCTATCAGAGAGGCTAAGAGAGTTTTGGTTTGAAGCATTATACAATTAAATTGGCAGATTAGTGGAACACATTATATTACTAGTTAGTTGACCTTACATTTTAATATCTACTACACTATATAAAAATAATTTGTTCATGTAAATTAATCGCATCTGAAAACACATGTAAAAACTTTAATTAGGTCATGATCATTCGAATCGCGTCTAAAATTTTCTCTGGTTAAATATCTACTTACATATTACAAGACATTCGATCTCATGTAGGTACTAATTTATATCATGTTGGAATATTGCTGCGTATCAACAGCCTACCATAAGGGAAATTCTCTACGCGTGTTACGGCTGCGAAATGTCTACATCAGATTTCCTTTGTGAATCTATCTTTCGCAATGCGCCGAGTATTAAATAGGGCACTTCTTACCTAGAAATAGCGACGTCGTCCAACTGTAAAAAATTATACCTACACTAAAACTTTTCTTACTTATTTTCTTAACTCTTCTCATTTTCTTTCTATAACTAACTATGTATGTATCACACTATGTATACATGACATATACTTTCGTGATCCCCTTCTAATTTTCTTCATTTTGATACTCTACCTACTGGACAGATTTACACGTAAGTATATTGACATGCATAGATATCACCTTGTGTCAAACGCTGCAGCACGCATTCATGCTGCAAGGCACGTCGTTTATAATTGCCGTGTAATATTATGCAACAGTTGAAGACCGCCTACAAGCAGACCAACCAACGTTGGATTGCGAAATATTTAGTACACCACACCACTTAATTTTTATGAGTTTTACTACATTAAGACTAACCAGGACTAGTTAATTTGTATTTAGCTAAATAGACCACTCTCTAGGCCATATACGTGTCACTGTTAAGCACGGACCACCTCCTCTGATAGACCAATAGTGTAGTATATTTTAAGAAAAATTATTAGTCATGTTCTTGGATGCTGACGTGAAAGTGTATAAAGTTTTATTAGTAGTTATTATGTGTAGGTAAACTAGAAACTCGGTTTTATTTCAACTAGTTATAGGTACAGATTGGACAATATACTTAATAGTTTCAACCTTCTAAGCCAACTAACATCCTACTATTGTAAACGGTTATAGGATATCAAAATCTGCTTCTTCTAAAATTACTATCAAGATGTTGTAAATAAAATAACATTTGATGACAAAATTTACGTCGAGTACGCAAGTTAACTTACTTTTTTTTACTAGAAACTGACCTATGTCACGAAATCTTCATGTGTTAGCATAGACATTCGTTACATCATTGTTAAATACATAATTCATATATAATTTTAATATTAATATGTTCTATTTCATAAATAAATTAAAAGAAGACTCAGACATTTACCTACAAACATAGTTACATATTAAATAGTCTTTTTGGATTACACGATAACTAATGCAATATGTATTTATAAATACTGAGATGACATTATGTGTTGTACAGTTTTTTTAGCGTCTTTACTAAACAAGAGCACCTGCTATGACCTGGGGGTAAAAAGTAGTTTAGGTTACATCTTATTCGCAAATCTAGTTACTGAGTTTCTTGAATATAGATCGTGCCGTTTTAGAGGAGAATGGCGACAAACTCTGTGAAACGAGAGTTTTGTATAATATAAGTATACAGGTATACTATCACGTTGTTCAGCTTAACAACATATAGTTGTGGTTGTCCGTTTATAGATAGTGTGTCAATAATGAAAGGAAAGTGGCGCGCCAGGCCATCGTTGGTAGGTCAGTGTCGGTCCATTCGCGTTTACGTAACCTCTGTCATACAGAACATAATTTTGAGCACATCTATCGTGCCAATAACTGACTTAACAATTCGTCACGATTCGATCAATTGGTTTTATTCCGGAATAGTTACAACAATAACTATTGAAGCATAGTCATCACTTACATAAGTTTGTTGAAACTTGAGTTAACTAGAAATCTTCTCTTTTAGCTTTTTGGTAAGGTTCGAGGGTAAAGGTGCTTCATCTGTTCTTTCTTCTTTTCTTCCTTTATCTTTTTAAATCGGGAAATTAATCAAAAAATTTGGCACTTTAGATAGACAACTAAAACTTAAAACTACTCTCATTCATTTAACTGTTATCTTGTGGTTTAGCTTATTTCTGGTTTGAATATTTTGATATTAGTAAACAGTTAAAACAGCTCTATAAACAGATACGCTTATTGGATTGAAAGATGTTAGAATAAAATGTAATCAAACTTTGTAAATATTTACTGAGTCATTATTTATTATCATACTACATATACCTATCGTTTAAAAACACGTGAAACGCCTATCACCGGCCGATGACACGCTGCCGCTGCTTTAGTAATTTTAGTATTGAGGCAATACAATTTCCTTTAAATAGCGTACCTAAGCAATAAAAATAAAAGTTGACTCATTGAGAAGTAGTTTATATGTATTATAAGTATGTATTTACACAAAAAAGTAGTATATGTATTCTATCCGTATTCTGGTACCCATAACACAAGCATATAAGCTTAGCTTGGGACCAGAGGACGTTGTGTGAAATGTCCATGAATATTTATTATTATTATTTATTATTATTGAGAAGTGTAGTTTTTTCAAAATGGCGAAGCCTATTTTGAAACAAATTTTAGAAACTGACTACTGTTGGACCCCGTACATACGTATTGCATACTTTTACCTCTACGTAATAGTTAATACATAACATATAGATAGGGTAAACTCTTGCATTTTGAATTGCAATTTACTCTTCGTTGTGCAAGTCTCCATATCCTGTTAAATCTTTGAGTCACACTTTTTACTTGCACAATACAGATACGGGAATCTCAAATATAAGATTGCAACACCCGTCGAGGTCATAGGATGGTTTTCTCTTAGCGGAAATAATATAAATCGTCTCGGCTGAAAGTCTGTTACCTACTTCTAGTCATCGACAACGGCGTTGAACTTTGCAAGGTCTTCCACTTAACTTCCTACTATGTACACAAACCGTAACGTCTACTTAAGTTTTATATACACTTTATTCTATAATTTTATTTTACTCTTACTAAAATTATAAAGACAATTTAAATGAGTTACACCTTCAAAAACTATGAACAAAAAACGTCGAGTTAAATACGTCAGATTTTACATCCCGATGATGTAAACAAATGCAATTAATTAATACATATTACCAAATTAAGAAATCCACACCTAAGTATAAATCTCCTCAACCATTCGCAACGATGACTACATTTGTTAATCCAAGTCGTAAGCGAATTACCGTTGCTGCCAAAGAACAAACGAACAAGTTTTTAACACGAATAAATACATACTTGTTACTTTTGTAAATATTTAAAACAAATATAGCAAGTACCTACTCCGCATAAAGATCTAAACTGACAAAAGGCACGCATGACTTAATCCTCGTCCGATAGTTGATACAAAAAAGCTCTACAAAACCTAGTTACGTAATTGTTGCTATGAGAATCTAGAGATGCTTACAAACGATAGAACTTGTATGCGGTAATACAAGCTTAATATTATTTCATTTGGCTCGTGGACTAGCTGTCATGCGTGACTATCAATCATGGACTGACCGGTAATTGATTATATGTATTATTCAACCTTTACATATGAACCTTTTTTAGTTAAAATGATAATTATTACAGTCTCGTTCACTCCTTAGCATAAATATGTATTCGATTCTCGGATTGAATAAAACATAATGGGGTTGTCTAGTCTTTTGATACAGATGAAAGGTTAATTTATTAACGTCGGCCTCAAGAAATTATTGAGATTGTATGCATAATTGGTACATATGTATTTGTATCTGTAGTGCGAACTCTAATACATCTTTGTAGATACGTTATTGTACACAAAAATATATTAGTGTTGTACTATAAATCAACAACACTGTAATTTAAATAAATTATCACATTGATCATCGTTATGTTGGTAGTGACTTTGACCGTATTTTTCGACCTTACAATTAAAAAAATGTAGACGCTAAAATGCGAGTCTAATAAAAATATTATATTCCTTCATACAACATTTTAAGAATGATATAATTAATTACACTTAATTAAATACAATTATTAAAGTCTTAAATATGTTTTGTATATTTTAATATTAATGTATTATTCATTGGGTATAAGTTAAATAGTGCAATGAGCGTAATGTTTTAAAAAACAGGTTTGAACAGGTGGATCTTGCCCTAACTGCATTCTATGCAACAATACTGTGCATTATCAAATCGGTGTTCCGTGCATCGGTGATCACCACATGTGGAACGTACCTGCGTGCGCAAGGGCCCATGAAATGCGCGCTACCTGCACTAATAACTACCGTCTAAGGAAATATACCCAATAACTATTATAATTAGGTCATTATTCATTCAATCTCTTAATTTTACCACCCCCTTTTAATTTTGTTTCACAAGGTCGTCTGGAATATTACGTAAGGTGTAATTTGTGGCGATACATGTAGATTATTAAAAACTTACAGTATTTTGAGGTAACGTAATGAGAGGCTAGGGTAACGTAGTTGTAAATAAATGCGAGTTCATTTGCGAAGAAGTCTAACCTCTTCGGCAATGAACTTCGCGAGTGGTTAAATTGGTCTTTAAATCAAAAAAATTGGTCAAGTGCGAGTCGGACTCGCGCACGAAGGGTTCCGTACCATTATCTATGCAACATAAGGCAACGTTATTAGTATCGAGCAAGAAACGGTAAAAAAATCATGTTTGTTGTATGGGAGTAACCTTAAATATTTATTTTATTTTTAGTATTTGTTGTTATAGCGGCAATAGAAATACATCATCTGTGAAAATTTCAACTCTCTAGCTATCACCGTTCTTGAGATACAGCCTGGTGACAGACGGACGGACGGACGGACGGACAGCGAAGTCTCAGTAATAGGGTCCCGTTTTTACCCTTTGGGTACGGAACCCTAAAAAGACTAATTTATTATCATATATTAGTACCTTATTTTAACATCATAAAAACTAGTTATTATTAATTTTGAATATTATTATATTTTGAAGTTTTTAGGATTATTAATTGCTCACAGTTATGATGTTTTAAAATTAATACTCATTCTTTCAATGAATAGAAAGCAACGAGCCATTTTAATTTTCTTTTTTTCTAATGTTTACTAGTGGCTGTTGTCTAATTTATTATGTACTTAATGTGTTGGAAATTTTTATTGCTTTCAGTCTACATTAGAATACATAACTTCTATTATGTTAGTTCTATTTTAATAAATAGTAGTTATCTAGCACAATTAGGAACTTTTGCAAAGTAAATAACGTAAAAGAATAATATTTGATATTTTGGTAAATTTTCTACTTACATATTTTGTAATAGTTTTTGGATTGGCTGAAAAGATCGACAATATTCATGTTTTATCCTTGTCAAATCGTACAAATTACACAAAATGACATTAAATTCTGAGAATTACATAGAGGATACATTAGTCATTATTCCATCAGAAAATTCGATTCACAATTATTAGCTGAGCAATCCTCAAAAAGGATAAATGTTAGTTTTAGTACAGTACAGCAACAATATGATATAACTAGAGTAGTTACATGATGTAGTGCCAAGCAAAACTAAATTCTAATTTCCGTAATATCTTTTCTTGTTTTCAAACATCAGCACTAAATGCAAACCCTATCTTTATCCTCGTATTATCACTTGTTTGTTAATATTTAGCAGTTTGTTATAAAAATGTAATAACAAAATGCAAAACATATCGCATGATTTTAAAAATAAAACTTAAGTATTTTAAATGTTATTCATCTGTTTATATCTAGATTTATAAACATCTATTAATTAAAATGCAAATAGCAAAACTAGTTTAATAGAAACTGGTTTAGTAATATAATTCTATTCAACACCAAACGTTGATTATGTCGATTTTTATTTAGTTTCGTAACTTATACGATGTTGCACACTACAAGTAGAAATAGGAGTCATCACCGTGACAAATGGGGTGGTCTTTGCCATGACGTGGAAAGCTATGCTTCGATGAACGGCCACCGTGGAAAATACTGGCGATAACGAATATGAGTTTCATGTAATTGTAACTGACTTTCCATAACCGTTTGCAGCCAATACTTATGTAACATTCTTAACAACAACAAGCCATAACATAACACTTATATAGGGTGTATTATTATATAGTTATATCTGTTAAAGCCCATGGATTGGCTAATGAAAGTCACGGTTACGAACAATATATTATATGTAAATAAATAAAAAAATACTCCCTTGTATATTCTGTCTCGAAAGATACTCCAAATTCTAGTTCGTAGCAAAACTAACAATGGCTTAGTCCTACAAAAAACATCTGTATTAACTACATAGTTACGAATAAATAGGTTTTTGACATAGGGCGTCATTGGTTTATATAAGTTCTTGACAGGTTGGGTTGGTTTGGGTGTACATAGAACTTTTTCTGACAATGGAAGAGTTAGAGGTTAGTTCTAACTTACTATGACGTAAATTGATAATATATCCAAATCTAGTACACAAGTTCAGAAGTTATCATTATTTTACCCCGAGGCCTGATAACGTTACCTCGAGGTCTTGTTTTATGACAGTTTGTTCAACTTGAATTAGGTACTTTACATTGCACTGTTTTTGTTTACCAAAGTATTTTTACAATCATAATATTTTTAGTTCATAGGCCATATTCATAATTCTTGAGGTACAGGAGTTGATATTGGTTAGAAAGAGAATTAATCTGACGCATATTAGAATGCTTGGGCGGTTTGTTGGAAAAAGTATTTGGCTGGGACAGATGTGCCATTTGAAGGTAGAAGGGTAAAAACCAATACAGCAAGTATAGCAGTAAAACCACTAAGGATAAATGTAAAGTTAGCGCAGAGGAAGCGAAAGTTGTATATTTAATAAATCTTGAAACTTATCTAAACAGAATTCTGTTTGATATGATATTTACTTACGAATGTAACACATACAGCAATATTCGTTTTTATCATTTTTATTAACAAGTTACTTGACTTCATTTTGTTAATTGGGCTGTATATATTTACGCGTATTAAATAAGATGCTACAAGTGTATGTATATACATATATATATATGAGCCCTCTTGTTGTTCATACATAGGTCATACATCTAAAACAACACAAGCCTTTAATAAACTGTAATCAATGCTCCATATAAAACAGAATGTTACAATAGCCGCCATCTTGAATTAACCGCCATAAATAATTTGATTTAAATACACACAGAAACTACGTAGGAAACTACATTGCCAGCTGTATGATTTAACACCAACGATCATTGAACTACGCTGTTACTCATATTTCTCAAAAGGCATTATCGTAGTTTCTAATATGTAGTACATAAGCAGAGGATTAGTCAAATAAATTTTGCACCAGCAAAAAAGCATGTTGGGAACGGATGTCGCACATCTGTTTTGGTAGCATCATAATAACAAGTAATTAGCAAAGGAAGACGTCCAGTGAAGACGGTCCATGTTCGCACAATGTGTCCCACACGTTGGTCCGTTTCCGTCGCTCCATGTAACATCTTGCACCCCTCCGCTTACCCTAAATGAACTCAATTACTCTTAGTTATTCAAGGCAACGCACCACTTGATGAATATGATTGGTTAAATGAATATTAACCGAGCATGTATTAACTATAAAAAGAATGAACTGTTTATAACCCAAACACTATGCATCAATTATCATTAAAAAAACCACACAACCAATTTCATATGTTTAAATTATTCATAAAAAAATACAATAAAAACAGAACGTATCGCCTCACATTTATACACGTTCACATAAAAATGGTATTAATTAAAGCCATTTTAAAGCGTATAGAGTGGTAGAACGCTGTTGATGAGCCCGTCGCTTGCTCCTCAAGCGAAGGTCAGCCACTCGCACACCTACTTACCTTACCACGACCGACTCGAGCGTTGATTGTATTAAAAACTTACGTTATTGTTGCTGATTGCGACATTATTAAGTATAATTAAACTTTGTAACTTAATTATGTCTAAATAAGTGTGCCGAAATAAAATAATATAAATTATCTCAATAATGACGTATTTGTTATGAAGCTAATAATGAATGTTTGTTCGTTAATGTTTCAGCGTGTGTTATATCGTATCGTTGTTTTTGTACAATATGTTGTTGTTAATCAACTTTATCTGGTCATACTGTGTTAGTGTATATAATTTATTGTAAGAGTTAATTAAGACAATTTTATTTAACAATTGATTATAATATTGTTTATAATCTGTTTTTACGAGTTCAGCCGCATGAAGACGGATTATGTTTATCTTTATTATACATATTATAACTAAGTAGTGGATATAGCGAAAAGTACAGAATAAGTTTTTTTTTCAAAATTTTATATCAGCAAGTTGACGACGTAGTGGGTGTTTCGACTGCATGGTCAATGTGGTTAATCCACTATTTCAGTCAATTGTGAAAACATTGCCTAACAACGGCGGCGCGGCGGTTGCCAACTAGGCACGTACTGCTTGACTACTAAACTGTTAACATTTGCCGAAACTCGCTTGCCACCCACCACCATTGCGTGGTTAGACAACCTTCGATTTCTCCTGTTTTAACACAATATAACGTTTGTACGTCAAAACCAATTTTGATGACATGCATCTCATAAAATTTAGCAAAACTTAACTTCCAACATAATAATATTAGGTAATCGCTAACTTAAAGTCTGCAATGGTCAGTTACTTAAGTGTTCTACATTTTGTTGACCGCGTTTAACTTTGTATTAGTATTTAAATTGCTATACGAGACTCAACTTCACTCGTAATGCATTGCTCGGCTTTTTATTTATCTTTGGGAACTAAACATTACATGGAATACAGAAATCTCTGTTTCAAGCCTCGTACTGTTTGCTAAGGTGTGAATTAATTATACGTGTTGTCCCATGATAAATTCAGTTCCGAATAACTAGTGCAGAAATTACTTACTGTGACGACTCTACACACATAAGTTTTCCCAAACTAGCTTGCGCCCATCATTTTTTGGCATTACTGCAGAATTCAGACCAAGTTTATACAGAGTCCAAATGCATATTAAACGTAACTAGTAAAGCAATTTTTATAATATGTTTAAGTATACCCATTATTACGTTTTACGTGACACGTGTATTACAGTTACAAAACATTGTATCATAATTATGGAAAGAGAACGTCTCGTCACAGTCGCAGACCAAGGCTTCGTTTACTAACAAAGCTGCAGAAGATACATTCGTTAATGTAATCTAAATTGTCCTCGCTTAGTCCGTGTATGGAAACAAAGTAATTTTGGGTGATTATGTCAGCTGTTCCAAAGAATGCGTCGGCGTAAGAGCGCTTGTGGAACGCGTATTGTTTTATAGAGTATACGTAATGCACGTGGGCTTTGGATCTGCACTGGAGAAAGTGGCACAGCCGGCGGCAAGGTCGTTCGTCTCGTCCCGACCTTCGTCGTTACACTTCCGACATACGAAAGTTGATTTTGGTTCTAATGATTAAAATAGTTTCTTTTTACCGTTCATATCCTTTGGAAAACAGTTACTTATCCTGTCTTTGTCGTGAATTATTTTGATTTTTACTGTTATCAATAACTTTCCTTTTTATAGTCCTTTTATTATATCCTACTATTGGACTTTTACAAAGAGAAGGTAATGCGTTGGTCGATAAAAATAGGGTTTAAAAATCCTTGGTAGTAAATAAAACTCTGAGCGTAACTGCTAGCCTTATACTCAAACGACAATAGCCCTCATAGATCAATTTATTGTTACCTTCTATTGAATTAAAATATTACCTTGGTTTAAATTGACATAGTAATCATAGATGACTTGAAAGGTTCGCTGTCGGCAAGCCCTTATCCGCCTGTACCTTTACGCCAACGGCAATAGTTTCACAAGTCTTTAATTACAAATGAAATCGAATAACCATCACGTAATGTTAATTATACTCGTCTTTCTAATGGCTTTCGACCTCTACGTGAATAACACACAATCACTATGAATATTTTATTAAACATAATATTTAATATATTCATAATTCAGTTTATTATACTTATTTGGCTCTACCAAACAAGTACCAAATAAGTGATTCTGCCGTCGTATTATGAGCTTTTTAAAATCATTCAAGTTCCAGGCAGGCCGTAAACTGCATGGCTAAATTAGGTATTATGGCAGAAATAAAACTTTTAGTTGAACATTTTTAGTTAGTACTTTAAATTTTAGTTGTACTTTCTCCTTAATCATATTCACTTCAAAATCTTTACGACGACTACGACTCTACGTGAATATAGAGACTATATAGACGTATTTGTAAATATTGTTCGCGTGACAATCACTTACATCTTCTGAGTGCATCATGAAGTTGCGTGTTTACGTTATATTAACCGTACCGTAGATCCGCATGGTCTAATGTCAATATTATCAACATGACAATTGATGAAATACTAATAACAGCCCAGATTTATTCAATGAAATTATTGGTTATTTTTAGGGTTCCGTACCCAAAGGGTAAAAACGGGACCCTATTACTGAGACTTCGCTGTCCGTCAATCCGTCCAGCCGTCCGTCTGTCACCAGGCTGTATCTCAAGAACGGTGATAGGTAGACAGTTGAAATTTTCACAGATGATGTATTTCTATTGCCGCTATAACAACAAATACTAAAAATAAAATAAATATTTAAGGGGGGCTCCCATACAACAAACATGATTTTTTTACCGTTTCTTGCTCGATACTAATAACGTTGCCTTATGTTGCATAGATAATGGTACGGAACCCTTCGTGCGCGAGTCCGACTCGCAATTGACCAATTTTTCTTTGTTATATGTGGTTATAGAAATGACTAGTTGTGTCGATTTGAAGCTTGCAAAAGCAATTTGATGACTAGTAGCCGTAATTGTAAACCTTGCAAATGCAATTTGTTAATGACTGACTAGTTGTAATTGTGAATCTCGCAAAAGCAATTTCATGCTGACGTTGTTGTCACTCAAGAATCTTGCGAAAACAATTTGTTGCGATAAATTGGAATTTTTGCAGTTTTATGTCGGACTGCTCTGATTGAGAATCCTGGAAGAACGAATGACTGGCACACATATGTGTAGTCATTATCGTTTTATAGACACTAGAATTGCCTCAACTCGGTCTTGTTGAGTGGAGAATCGGCACGCAAGCCACAGACCTGTCAAACGAGTTATGTTATAAATAATTAATTAATATTTGGCCGGCGAACTCTTTACAGATTCAAGGTCGTGGCAGCTGATCAGTATTTATTGATTCGCTTGAATTTTCCATTAAACAATCATAGAATTTTGTATAAATATCAATCGATAATTCCGTTTAAAAAGTAGCAACTGATTTAATTGTAATTTAATTTGATTTTCGGTAGGCATGCTAATGATTTTAGTCATCAAGTTTAAAGATCATTATTTTAAGAGATCATTAAGATTTAAATATCAAATCTAA
Source organism: Orgyia antiqua (assembly GCA_916999025.1). Classification (NCBI taxonomy): domain Eukaryota; kingdom Metazoa; phylum Arthropoda; class Insecta; order Lepidoptera; family Erebidae; genus Orgyia; species Orgyia antiqua. The sequence continues at coordinate 8,417,253 of OU779869.1, forward strand.
ACTAAATTATAGTAGGCAATATGTCCATTAAGCATGTTATTTTATTATTGTTATGTTATTTGACGGGCCTCGTGGTCTAGTGGTTCATATAACGGACTGCCGTTCACGAGGTCTCGGGTTCGATTCCCGGTCAGGACAACCATTTGTGTGATGTTTTTAATTGTCATACAAATGTTTGTACTGCGTCTGGGTGTTTACTATGTATTATAAGTATGTATTTACAAAAGAAAAGTAGTATATGTATTATATCCGTATTCTGGTACCCATAACACAAGCATATAAAGCTTAGCTTGGGACCAGAGGAGGTTGTGTGAAATGTCCGTAAATATTTATTATTATTTATTTATTTATTTTATTGAAGCGGTTACTAAATTGCTAACTAAATGAATGACAGCATTTATTGAGAAATAATGTATGCATTATTTTATTATTGAAGTTGATATTAGTTTTTGTGTTACCTCAGCGAGATTATTATTTTCAAGTTTTGAGTCTTCTAGTATGTTACACGGTCTATAAATTTTAATAGCTATTATTTCTTACCTACTCTCTTATTAATAAATTTTGATATGTAAATAAATGTACAATTACGAAATTAAGAAGTAATGGCATGCATATTTATATGTTTTTTTTCTCTTGTAATTTACATAAATAAACTTGAAATAAACATTGTTAAATAAACTAAATTATAGTGGAAAAAATGATAACCATGAGCGGGACTTGAACCCACGACCTCGGAATACCGTTCCGTTGCTCTCCCATCTGAGCTATCATGGTTCCCGCACATGTTTACCAAATCTTCCACTACAACCTTCTCAATGTGAGTTAAACATCGTGCGATGTTTTGTGTACAACGCCATCTATGATGGGAACCATGATAGCTCAGATGGGAGAGCAACGGAACGGTATTCCGAGGTCGTGGGTTCAAGTCCCGCTCATGGTTATCATTTTTTCCACTATAATTTAGTTTATTTAGTAAAAGCATAGCAAGTCAATTGCAAAAATTCATAAATTAATGTATAAACATTGTTGTTATCAATGTGTAATGAATTTTACTTCGGTATTGCCACAATTATTTTCTATACAAACTTGTTGAAGTTATATACAAATCGTTAAGGGCCTACATCAATATTATCGTATATCATCGCCGACACGTACATATTAACACAGCCAGTAGGCACAGAAAATGAAGAATTAGGGATACTTTTCCTATTTACTCAAAATCTACTAAATATATTTTAATTCTGATTTACGTGTTTCTATACATAATAGTTACCTATGTTTTTAAAGTTATTTCATTAGTTAATACGCGATAATAGACCGACAAATGAAAAAAATAAAAAATTAGAGAGGTTGTTTCGCCAAGATTTTCTATCGAGAAAAGTTTTTTCAATCGCGTTTCTGAGTTTATACAATCCTAGATCATATATTGAAAAAACATATACTTAAAAATTAGAGCTCTAGCCATTCAATCTAAAGAAACAATGAAAACTTCGTACATAGAAAAATGCACGAAGCTATTTTGGTTTCCTCTTAATGATCATCAATTTATTAATGTCGCCTGGTTGGCTAGTACGTTGTCGAAGGCCGCTCTATCTCAAAAATCATTATGATTGATTTGATGTGTACAATAATCGTTTAGGAAAGTTTGTTAATATGTGTCAATTTATGAACAGGTTTACCAATATCTTACATATATGTATAGTTAGTAATGGAAGCATAATTTGTAATTTCAAAGCTGTCACCTTAAGGTGGTAGAATTTGAGAATTAATGATTTTTAGGGATTGATTTCTTGTTACGGGAAGAAAATAAGCTAAGTTGTTTTTTAAAAGGTAATTTTTATAAAATTCTATAAGATACTTATACTTACAAATATAAAACGTCCTTAATATACTGAATACATACACATATAACATTTATATTGACAATTGTCTGTATTTAGTTTTCCATGTAAGATGCAAAGCAGAAACTACAATTTTTATTTAGTGGTAATGTAAACAGTAGCGCTTACGCCAGCTGAATTAATGTCCCCAATTCAATTGATGTGTTTCATTAGCACAAGTGGCCGCGATTGCTTCGTTGATAGAGTCGGGCGATCGTCGCAAAACGGAGGCGCCATGAATACTTGTTCTCACTACATGTACCATACCCATGACACATTTTAAACACAAGTACATGTAATAAGGAAATGTGAGTGAACAAATTGTTTGAACAGATAAATAATAATAAATTAAACAGGTTATTAAATTATGTTACTTAATGATCAGACACCCGGATATTAGTTGTCCACTTACATATTATTATTCAATTTAATAATAAGTAACTTTCTGAACATAATATGCCTTAGGGTTTAAATTCCGCCATCAACTTAGTGCCGGCCTATATTAGGCAGAATATTCAAGTTACTTCTTCACTCTATAATCTATTTAGAATAGAAATGTTTGTAAGTTGAGTTCAATTAAGTTTTTATTGACACAATCCAGCTAACGACAAGCACAGAGTCAATGAGATTGTGTTGCCGAGTTCGTGATACGCAACAGGCCTTCGCGCACTGCCGGGTTCAATTAGATTATCCAGTTGCGTTAAAAACGAAGTCTCCTATTACTAAGTCAGGTCGTGACATAGCATGTCTAAACTTGGTGGTGTAATATCACTATTGTTGTGGGTAATTTTCACGTGCAACTAACTTTGCAGTTAATTGCAATGGAATGAATATAGTGGCATGTAACTATGTACTGTTGTAACTAGAAGCGTAAAATGTGGGCATTAGCGCTGTATCTCTACGTGTGTGTGCGTGTGAAGGACATCTGCTAACAAAATATAGTGTTACTATCGAATTTTCGTTGTATTTGACTGATTAGCTGTGCAATTAAGACCATTATATATATGTCAGAAATAATTGTAAGCCTCAAAATGATACAGAGTTCAATTAGACCTATAAAAAATAAAAGAAACTAACGAACTATGGAGTAATTAAATGAATATAAGTTACTACCTAGATAGCTACTTCGATTTCCGTTTTTATCTCGTTAAATACGAGTAAGTTAAATATAAGTGTGTATGTATATCCTAATTTATTGTGTATCAGATAGTGTCTCTATAAGAAACTAACTAGTAAATAATTCTAATGAAGTCAATGCATTTTTGTGTCAAGTAACCTAAAAATGTGTGGCTCAGCGGAATTACTTCATAACTGCTTTACAAGATCTTGCATAATAATATGTCTTAATAACCACGAAGTGTAGTCAGTTGCAATAAAAACAACATAAAACGCACATAAATTTGTAATTGCTGTAATAGCTTAATAATTATTGTCAATTATAAGCATTACATTGGCGAATAACAATTTACTGTATATCTAATATCATCTAATATCGTACGCGTAATCCGTTCGCGTCTTGTACAAGTTTTCCGGGCGAATAGCGGACTACGTTAGAGCTACATTTTACTTTCTCATAGGAAGTGCTATCGCTTTCAATGGAGACCGGTTAGAAATATCTATGCTTTGATATTATATTCACTCATTGTATACGCTTACATTGTAAACAAATATTGTTGCTATAATGTAATTAGATTATGTAACAGTTTTATTACACTTTAGTTACAAAGCTCTAGTGAGGATAAAACTTCTTTGATGTACATGTTATTAAGGTTAGAGAAACTTTACTCATACAAGTCTACGACCAATTGTGGTAAAAAATTTACTACATATCTTTTATTTGGATTAATATAATAATTCTCACGATTACCTATGTATCTTTATCTATGAATATAATAGAGGGATTTCTTATAACGTTCATTGTTCGTGCTATTTGGACTATTTACACAATACATACACTATCTATGAAAAAACATCATATTTTTGTAGGTTGAGGTTTCAGTTTTGTTTCTATCTAGTTTGGAAATGAATGCAGTATGCATTATTAGGCTTAAATATTAGTTTTATATTTTTTAAGTCTTAATAAAATACACAAAATATAATCAATGTCTGTCTATCCCGTCTCGTATTTATTTATAGGCGTAATAATGAGTACCTATGAGTACCTAGTATTATAACGAGAGCGATTTCTTAGATACCTCTATATAGTACCGACTATTCGTTTATTTTATTACTTGTTATTAAAACTGTTTCTTTTTATAGATAGTTGAACTTGAATAAGGTTTACACAACAACGGATGCCTGAATTATTATTTTGAAATGTACTTCAAGATCAGCCATTAGTAGCAATTTTTGCAATTACGAAAATTATTAATAATACATAGCGTATTGCTGCGACTATTTTTAAAGCAACAATAATAGCCATAAGTGGCGTACTATTGTAGTGGTAAAAACGAATTTACATTTACTTTGATTAAATCTATATATGTTAAATAATCATAATCATCCATGCATACTCTCATTGTATCCATTTATTTACTTTGTTTTTCTGTTTTTGCAGGTGAGTCCTGAATCCCTGTTAGAGCAAGCCATACAAATCGTGAGTTCAGTAGTATTGTACCTAACAGTTACTAAGTATATAACACTTGGAGGATTAATGAAGCAGAAAAACTACTGGCTTGTCCTTTATTCTAAAACACCGAGAACCACCAGTGATGTATCATAATCAATACAAAACATTTAGGAACTTACGCATAAACGTTAAAGGTAGCTCTTAGTAGGAAGTGAACTAGTTATTACTTAATAAAGATTTATTATCCGATCTCACTCGCCATCATGGTTGGCAATTATTCTCAAGAAATGACTCAAAAGGGCCGAAATTTATGTATATATTAGTCACAGTCATTTTCTATCGTTTAACTTCTCCGTGAGTCATAATATGTCGGAACAATTTACGGGGAAAGTATAACCCGGTAGTGTGACGCAACTATTAAAATTACACGGACAAAGGAATTGTTACAAGTAGACACTGCGTTGACGTAAGGGCCAGTTTGTCACTAATGGCAGCCATACGATGATCTGTTGTCATGACGTCCAAGATTACATGCGCCATAAATTGTAAACATAATACTTACGGTACTAATGATATGTCGCATTACATTTTATTCTTAGCTCAAGCGCGCACCGTTTGTACATAAACGAATATATCTACCTGTTGATTTGCAAATCAGCCCCAATGCAGTGATGTCTTTTTGCTTCTATAAATAAGGAGGTGCTAAAAGCGGCCCGACCGGGGGACGTGCTTCCTTCGCTTTGAGCGGCCGGGGGTAAACATAGTCGTGTTGAACGAAGCCCTTTGTTGACATTTGCTTTACGGCCGCTCTACCTCGAGTCGCAAGCTTTATGGCGCGAGCGCAATAAACAGAGCACCCGAAGCGTCGCCAGAACGTGCAATGCTCACGTTGAGCACGTCTGTAGAGGTGAACGTCTGAGCTTGCCATACCACAGCCCACACGCCAACAGTTATAGTTGTGACTAAAATTATATAACCTCCAATCTCTAACAAGAAATAAAATAACCATTACAATGATAAACGTAATTTATACCTGGCTGGAGAATGGACCCGGACACCTCTACCAGTCAGATATTCAAGATTTTCTTTGTATTTACTTTCTGCCATTTTTTTAGCAACAATTAAACGTCAGAAAATCCTCATTCCCATATTGAGACTGATACTCTTTCGTATATTACTAATGTGGTCAGCCGTTGGTACATAATTTCACAGAAAGGCATTATGATGAATTCTCGAAACATGTATTGTCCTACGTGATTTCCTTTTTGCTATGTTAACGATTACCTACCTACTTGTTCAAATACATTTCCATTGTTTCGTCTAATATAATAAAGGATTGGACAATCGTTTGGTAGGTGTCCGTAATATAAATAAAGAGCTGTTGACATGTGATGGCATTTATACCTTAGTAGGAGTGTTCTCGTATTGCAATCACGGCGTTTGGTGTGCCCATCTGCATGCGTGCGGTACGCCGAGCGTCCGGTCTTACTCATCTAACAGTCGCTATGTGTCTTGTGTATACCATGCTCGTATTAGTCGTATTACATAAAACTATATTTTGTTTAGATTATATCCATATCTTGTTTTATTATATCTTGTTACCCTTGCAATAATTTGTTTTCATAATGATTGTCTCATCTCACTGTCATTTGTGCCGGTAACAATCTCAAGAATTTAAAAATGTATCTAAAAATTTCGAACGTTTTTGATAAAGGCTACATTTACAATCAAATAACAAAAGGCACTATTAGTATTATTTCCGAAACATTTTTCACATTTTTCTTACTGATATATACCTATTAAGGTTAAAAATAAGTAATTAAACGCATAAATTGAAAATATGACGAGATATAAAAAAAAACTAGAGACATTTATACTTATCTCATGGCCTGCAATAAATACATATAAGTATCTGACACAATTATCATAAAAATAATAAACAGATAACTCTATGTAACAAAGTTCCTATTATAAATGTTGAGCGACATAATTATCTCGTTATATTAAAATGTATATTACACATACAGGGTGTCCCAGAACTCAACGTCAAGCCGAAACGGGGTGACAGGATAGATCATAACCATCACGAGAAAAATCAGAAAAAAAATCTATCCCATGCAGTTTGGAAATTATGGGCATTTTAAGAAAAACCTAGAAATTTGGTCTAACTGTACCATTTTTCGGTTATTGTGGTTAATTTTTATTATTTTTGGTCATTTAAACTTTGGAACCGTAACCCTAAATAACATCTCGAGAATCACAGTCTAAAATAATGACACAATTACCCCAAGTTTCCTAGAATTTAGACTATTTGTTAAACTATGAATTTAAAATTTTCAAACTTTGTCGACTTTGAAACACCCTCCTTTAAAAAAAATGTACTAGAGTGCCTTGGCAAGTGCCATTAAGAGTTGGCGCATTTAATCAGGATTGTAAAATGGTACAATACTTGTAAGTTTCGTACTAAAAAAAACGAGTAAAAAATAAAAACCTCAAGTAACCCGATTTTTGCTAACCCATTTTACTCAGTTAAAATGTTTTTTATTCGCACAAGCCCTTGGTAGGTTCTTTATTTTACGGTAAAATGATGAGAGATATGGATAGTGGACATGTTTGCCATGAGCGAGCGAGACAGATAGTGACGCCACTTTTACCAAAGCAACAAAATACTAATAAAATAATGAAAAATGTTGACCTTGTTTTGTTTAGGTTTATTGGAATAAAAGTCAGATTTGAAAATAACATTTTTTATTAAAACAAATGTTCAAATTGTTTACCATCAGCTTCAACACACGCCCTACATCTTCTTAAAAAAGATCTACTTATTAGCCGGGCATATCCTCGAGAGTTGATGTCCTCAGCAGCTTGAGAAATTCGTTCACGCAGCTCGGCTACGCTCTCAATGGGCTTAGAATAAACTTTTTCTTTGAGAACGCCCCAATAAAAAAAATCCAGGGGATTTAAATCTGGGGAACGGGCTGGCCACGAGATAGTGCCTGAACGTCCAATCCACCTTCCCGGATATTCTTGGTCAAGGAAATCTCTTACTTGCACTGCGTAATGCGCTGGGCAGCCATCTTGTTGATACCACATGTGGCAACGATCTGTTAGTGGTACGTCCTCTAACAAACTTGGTAAATTTTCTCGTAAAAAATTTAGGTAATTCGTGCCATTCAAATTCTCAGGCAGCTCAAAAGGCCCAACTATTTTGCCGTTTAAAATTCCTGTCCACAGGTTAACTTTAAAGCGATATTGGGATCGGTCTTCTCGCATTAAATGTGGATTCTCCACATGCCACTCATGAAAATTGTGTAAGTTTATGTAGCCATCTTTTTTAAATGTAGATTCATCTGACCAGAGAATTTTTTGGATGAATTGGGGATTTTCATTATGCCTCTGTAGCATTGTTCTACAAAATGAAATCCTTTCAGGATAATCTCGAGGGAGAAGACTTTGAACTCGTTGTACGTGAAATGGATGCATTTCAGCTCTTTGTAAAATACGATGTGCTGTGCTTTTGGGTATTCCCGTTCTTTCTTCAATTCCACGAACGGAAATACTTGGGTCATCTGCGACCTCTTCCAACACTTCTTCTTCGTAAGGAAAGCGAGGTCTACCTCCAGCCCGTATTTGATTCGGGAAATGGCCGTCCTCTGTGAGTGAATGGTGCACATTAACAAACACGCGGTGATCCGGATAGCGCTCTAAATTTGGATATCTTTCACGATAAAGTCTAGCGGCGGCACTTGCGTTGCATCTGCATTCCCCATAAATGAGATGCATGTTCGCATATTCTTGTGAAGTGTAGCGCGTAGGCATAGTGATGAGAAGGATGTCAACACAAAAGTCCAATTCCAAAAGAGAGAAGCCAAAGTTGCCGGTATGTAATCAACAAGTCCAATTCACAAAAATCCAAGTCCAAAAAGAAAAGCCAAAGTTGTCAGTACTAAATTAACACAAGCGAATACGGAAAGGTGCGCAGTAGACGAATGAGCGAAATGTACTAACTGGTGTCAGACTGGCAGCGTAGCTATTTGCTTGGTATGGCGTCTGTATCTGTTTCATTCGCACTCGTTTAAACGATGCATCTCCGTCTCACTGCGTGGCGTCACTATCTGTCTCGCTCGCTCATGGCAAACATGTCCACTATCCATCTCTCTCATCATTTTGCCGTAAAATAAAGAACCTACCAAGGGCTTGTGCGAATAAAAAACATTTTTCCTGAGTAAAATGGGTTAGCAAAAATCGGGTTACTTGAGGTTTTTATTTTTTACTCGTTTTTTTTAGTACGAAACTTACAAGTATTGTACCATTTTACAATCCTGATTAAATGCGCCAACTCTTAATGGCACTTGCCAAGGCACTCTAGTACATTTTTTTTAAAGGAGGGTGTTTCAAAGTCGACAAAGTTTGAAAATTTTAAATTCATAGTTTAACAAATAGTCTAAATTCTAGGAAACTTGGGGTAATTGTGTCATTATTTTAGACTGTGATTCTCGAGATGTTATTTAGGGTTACGGTTCCAAAGTTTAAATGACCAAAAATAATAAAAATTAACCACAATAACCGAAAAATGGTACAGTTAGACCAAATTTCTAGGTTTTTCTTAAAATGCCCATAATTTTCAAACTGCATGGGATAGATTTTTTTTCTGATTTTTTCGTGATGGTTATGATCTATCCTGTCACCCCGTTTCGGCTTGACGTTGAGTTCTGGGACACCCTGTATATAGTTAGCTATTTCAAACGGATGTCTGCACCATGTGGGAGAGCAATGAATCGCTTTATTTATTGCAGCGCTATTTTCATAACAGTATCAACGTTGCGTATGGTTAATTAAACTGTTAGTGTAATTGTAGTAAAATGTGTCACAAAATAACCATAAGTGGTAAAGATATACCACCAACTACGCAGTGTCTTTGTGTGAATCACATTCTGTTATATGCATTGTTCACTAACTTGGGTTATAACATACAGCGGTTTAATATAATATTTTGTCCTTCCCAGTTTGACTTGTGCTTAATGACACTGGTGTTTTTTGTTAGGTGTGCTTTTATAGCATAGAATAATCTTTGTGTACCTATAAGTTTTCATTCGTTCTAGAAAATAACTACCTAAATATTTTTTGTTGGAAGAAGTGGATTCAGACACCATAATATACATATTTGTAGCCCTGTTGACTGAAATATCTCCGAATCGATAGAATTCGTACAAAGTTGTTTCTATAGAAATACATTCATCTTCTATTTCCACTATTATACAAATACCTAAATACGTTAAACGTTAAAAAAAGCCTATTTTGCTGATATTAAAATGAAAGTTTTGGATTTTATTACAGGATTGTATATAGATGTCATTCCTGCTTTGAATTATAATAGAAAGTTCTTTTGGCCTTTAAAAGTCACAACAATGATGTACAAACTCAACTCATTTAGCTTATTCTTCCTGCCACTATTTGGATAGTTCTATGGATATTATATTTCTATGAGACGATTGTCGGAAAAGAAATCTTTTTAGAAATAGATAGTCGGATATTGCAAACCTATTCTAACTTACAACTACATATAACAGCTTGCCTTCATTTATTTTAAAGAAATATTTGTAAATTGTAGAGTAAGTTATGAAAACCTAGATGTAATGACTTAAAGACAGACACGCGAAGGAAAAAAATCAAAGCTATTAAAACATCTAAGCCAATTGGGATTTTTCATTATTTTTGACCTACTGTTTTTATATTCTTTTCAGAAAATATAGACTATTTTAAGCAACTAATTTCAATATTATTGAAATATTCACTATACTGAATTTTTAAAAAATTCTTGAAGATATTATTTTAAATGTTGCGACGTCATCGTTTTACGCAATCTGTGTATAGACTTTTCTTGATAGACTTAATACAGATTGCACTTTCTTTATCTTTTCAAAATTGACAAGTTCATATAGGTAATAGACCAATTTCAACTCCACTTCAGAGTAGTATATCCCTAAAAACGTTTTAATATTTTAAGTCCTTCATTTCAAGGGCAAATAGAGATCATTTGCTTTTTTGGAAAAATAATCGTTAATATAGCAAATTTTCCGAAAAAAACTAATGGATCATGATCAGAAACTCTATTCCCCGAAATGGTTTTCGAATTAAGAGTTTAAAAAAAATATGAACAATGCCCATTGAATTTCAGATTGATATTGCTTTACGTATTCGCATATAGATAGAAATAAGTAGGTATCTGTGCGAATGTCCGAGAACATGAGACAATGTCCAGATATGAAAGGTTAATGACTACTCTTGGTTATGCATTATTGGGAGATTGTTGTTACTTCTGTCAGAGGGGACGGTAACATCTCGAATCATGATCGTTTTCGCGCAATCATTCAATAAACGTGATGGGATCAATCGCTAAGACCCTCCGTCGACTCCTCACAGAAATGAACCAATTCTAACGGAACATCGCACACTTATTTATATGACGTTATCTTGTTTTCACTTCCAGAGTTATAATAAGAAATAGGATTTTAATATTTATTCTATATTCGGCCGGTGCTTTTATTTAAATTGTTAACGTTTCAGAACATTGGAGGAATTTGATTAACACTAAAATATTTTTTGATTAATCGTGCTCTTGTTGAAGCTTTAAATATGTATCTCGTAGCAAATACTAGTAGTCGTTCTCTGAATATTCGGACATTAAGAAAATACTTTTGTATTTAATGAAGGAAGTAATAAAACCTTTTGTCTCCCGGATGTCAGTTTTAAACTTGCATTCTATTTAGTTGTCATATTCATTTATTTATTAACATTTTGCACGCTTGTTAACAACAATAGGGGACAGTAATTTAAATTGTTAAGTTTGTATTCTTTAAGTTTGTAACCCAAATTCACGTTCTTTGTTGCCCAGTGCCGTTGCCCCCAGAGGTTATCTGGTAAGAGAATATATTTAGCGAGACCTTCGTGCTCAAAAACCAGCGGCTGTACAGTGGAGGTGTAAATTTTCAGTGATTGCCAACGTAAATACGCGAGCACCATTAGTACGTTGGAGAGTTCGATGAACTTATTAAACGCAGATTTTTTAACGTATGTGAATATTCTTAATTACAGTCATTGAATGTGTTAAACTGAACTCTGAGTTTATAATATGTAATAGAACAGATTTAATTATGCCATTTGAACCCTTTATGGCATGGTTAACTTTGAAGGTCGCCAGGTTAGGTTATTAGGTACTCTTTGAAAAAATAATAAGATCCAACCGATAAGTGATGTCGTAATATGACGACGTGGGTGACATTTGATTACTAATAAATTTATACCAATTTGAATACCTAATAGGTATTTGCAAGTTTAATTCTAGATATCATTTTGAAATTAGTTAAACGCAAAGTCCTGTAGTAACAGATTCACCAAAACTAAATAAATTATGACCATTTTTGTTCTTTAAAATACGCATTTTGTGAGGTCAATGTGTTAAAGTTAGTAGTAGGTACCCAGGTACCCAGTAACCTACCCAGCTTCATACTTTAATACAGAAAAAAATCACCAAAAGAACTTGAGAGGCAGTTCCAATCAGTATGTATAAAATGTATACAAAATATTTATGTTCAATACTACCATCAAACACAATATTCGCTTGTTTGCAAGTCATTGCCCCCCACATCGCTGACGTAGGTATTAACATTTGAATATACCACGCCACTAATGTTTACTTCTTAAATATGTTTTGACTATGAATGATAATGATTTCATTGCTTAGCAACTATTATTCATTTCGCATGGATTTTATCATACATATATTATAGGTACTATTTTAAGGCTCCGGAAAAACATGTGCATCAGAGTAGTTTTAACTAGAAATAACTACAGCACAGAGCATTATGCAAACTCCAGGTACCATAATAACGAGCGATCGGCGTGTTTGTCACGTTGACAACATTACTTGCTAACGAAAACATCATACATGAACAGCATCGGACGCAACCTACTGCCCATCCACACCTTTTAAAACCACACCACCTTTTACAAAACTTTATTTACTAAACAAATAACTTGCTGTGATATAAATTAGTTTGTTGCTCCGAAATGTAATGTACAAACTATTGACGATGTCTCAAACATGGTTGTCTGTTTTACCCAACTGCGCAGCATCAAGGCCAGATGTATTTAAAGTGTCTATGTGGAATATTGTATGGTATATAAACATATAAAATCAAAACTACTGAATAAATTTGATTATTAGAGCCTTTTTTGCCTAGTTAGCATATAATATAGTTAGCCAAACGATTTGCATCTTCTTATATTAGGTTTTTGATCCTGATTTTGGCCTAAAATCTCAATGTTAGTTATTATATATGACTGGCCCTAACCATCGAACGAAATAGCCGCGACTATATGAAATCGACAGTGATTACAATTTTCCCTGGAGCTCGGTTGCGCGAGCGCAACGTCCGATGGAAAGCAGTGTTTAACCAATGTTCCGCTCTGATAACTCTCTAATTACATTTCGACCGTTTTCCGTCGACACTTGGCCACCACCAACTTAACCCCTGGCTTTTCACTGCAACATTTCACCCGTGATTGTATTGTTATGGTCATTTGTATGATTCACTTTCGCGTTTAACGCCGTTGCGGTAGCATTGTTTCGTTACACACAAAATGTATCGCAGACTATAGATTTCTTGGCCTTATTGGCAGTTCTAGAGCAGAAGAACATTCTTTTGTCTGTTATCTGTAATAGATAGCAATATTCAGGTTAAGTCTCTAACACAAAAGGTACTGATATGGATCGTATTCTATAAATGCCGCTTCTTTCGCGGAAGGAAAAGATTTTCTACTTTTATCTAACTTTTATTATCTATAATAACTACCTAGCAGGCTATGTATGAAGGCTTTCAATATTTATTTCATGTCAGTGTTTCCTAAACAGTTGTTTGAGTTAGTTGAGAGCTTCGATTCGTTGACTGCACCTTGTGAATCTTCATCAACTATAGTTACCAATAAAATTACTATCACTATGCGTTCTATAGACGGAGGATGATCGGTAAAATCTTTGTTTATTTGCGTTATATTTACTAGAGTAGGTATAGATTTCGTGACGATCACAAAATTATATCTTGGAGCTGCAATATAAGAGAACAGCGATGTCTGCTTATCTAACAATAGACATTGGTCACACACCACTAAAAGCATTTGTGTGTAATTGTTTACCTACCGTTGATTTTAACTGTATGAATACTGTTTGGAGGGTTATAAACTTGGACAGAGATTAAACAATTATTTGTAACATACAAGAATCTTCCAACATAGCAGAAAGATATGAAATACATATAATAATTCATCTGTCAATTGGCATTGTTCATATCTTTTTTAAACTCTTAATTCGAAAACCATATCGGAGATTAGAGTTTCTGATCATGATCCATTAGTCTTTTTCGGGAAATTTGCTATATTGACGCTTATTTTTCCAAAAAAGCAAATGATCTCTAATTGCCTTTGAAATGGAAGACTTATTGGTCTATAATATCAACTTGGCAACTTTTAAAAGATTTATTGCAATCTGTCTTAAGTCTATCAGGAAAAGGAAATATATAGTCACAACATCTAAAATATTTGCGTTCTGTTTTACCCTACATTCGAATTTACTAATATCACCAGAAAATTTGAGCGTTGATCTAGTTGCATCATAAAAATTAAATGCAGTCAGCCTTTCGTTGTGCCAATAGGTATGTAATACGTAATGAATAGATCGGTACAGGAGTACTGTTATCTAAGACGACACGCGCCGACCGAACATTGCCCCTGCTGGCGGCGGCGCGGTGTCGTCGAATAGCTTGTCGACAATTATTCCTCTTAAGTGACAACGCGACTACGATGGCTGAACAATAGTGCACAATCACAGCGATTGTGCCTTTGCGCCAGTGTCGACCTGTCCCTCGCGTGAACGCAAACATTGTTATGGTGATGCTTCGTAACTTGACGTTTAACATTCTCTAAAAACAATAAATAGAAATTAGGCAATTTGAGATATAAATTATTCATGACAGGAATGGGCCGACCGCTCATTTATTATCGTGCATTAAAATTCAACACACCCTGAGGCTTCAAATGCACCATTTTGGATTTGGGTTAATTGGTTATATTATCCTTTTCAATACGGAACCCATTTGTGAAAACGAAATAAATCCGAGCAGGTAGATGACAAAACCAGCCTGTAGGGTGGATTTTTTGTTCACTTGAGCAGGTACCCCGACCCTTACAGGCAGTATATTTTTTACCAAGGATTTTTTCAATGTACGAGAGTATTATATGTGTATGTGTGTATACATACAATTAAAGTCTTTTATATTTATTTTTCATTTCTACGTGCTGGTTCAGTTACATAAAATTTACTGCGTGCAGTGACAGGACGTGTCACTATATTATATTATAATGTACAAGTAGAAAAAACTACTCGTAATCTCACAAGTATGAATCCGGAAAATTTAGAGATGAATCGCATTTAAAAAATGTTAACCATACATTTTTCTTAGTACAAAATTTCGCAGTTGCTTTCGTAATTGGGCGCAAATGTATCTATCACGTTAATAGCAGTAACGTGAAACTGTTAAACTTTTGGTGTCCTATCACGTAACAGAACAACAATGTCAAAGTAATTATCTTTGCACCTTCAGGCAGGCGTATTTAGAAAAACTCGTAATATACCCTTCAACGTGCATATTACGAGTTTATAATGGAATTAAATAACGAACAAATCTTTTCTTTACTTTTCAGAACCAAACTCGGCCAGTGCAGACTATAAACGGCACATTGGCTCCAGTAGGCACTGGAGGTGTGTCGAGCGGCGTCAGTTGGGAACAGCATCCAGTGCTAGCCCGTGCCGCTTCCGTCCCCGCACATCGAGCCCTCGCTGGCCTGCTCGACAGATTAGGACATCGTCGGCTCGAACGCACCACAAGTGAACCTGCACCTCCTCCCCCAGCCACCAGTAGATACAAGACCGAACTATGTAGGCCGTATGAAGAAGCTGGCGTCTGCAAATATGGCGACAAGTGCCAGTTCGCTCATGGAATGCGGGAGCTGCGAAACCTTCAACGTCATCCCAAGTACAAGACGGAACTTTGTCGTACGTTCCATTCCGTAGGCTTCTGTCCATATGGACCTCGATGCCACTTCGTACATAATGCGGAAGAAGCACGACGTCGTGAACCAACTTCACCTGGTGGATCCTTGGCGTCGCTTTCATCTGGTGGGTCTATGGCTTCGTACATGAGCGATGGATCGCGATCCCCACGATCTCCCCATTCGCCACACGCACCGACTTCTCCCGTAGCTCCACACTCACCTCCAGCGATGTCTCCCCCTGCACACACCACGGCCTTCGCTTTCCGTCGCGCGCAATCTCCTGACCTAGAAGAAGAGCGACTTCCCGTGTTCAACCGTCTTTCGTCTGCGTTTGGGGACCTCGTCATCGCCTAAGGCAGTGGGTTCGCCTAGTCCTTTAAGTTAATTTATACGAAACTTAGCTTAAGGATCGTCCGTCACCGTAGTGCCTACTCGACGTCTTCCAGCCATCGGCCGAGTGTCGTCCCGCTCGCGCACAACACACCCGCTCAACGAATGATCTCCAGAATGCTATTCTGCAACTTCGCCTTGTAATTTATAAAGTTAACGAAACGAAGTTATCACAGGCGTCTCGAAAGTTTGCGGTGTGAAGTATAGTGGTTTTGTACCTACATGTTTAGTTATTGGCACGCACTTGTAAATGGCACCTTATAATATTAGATATTTATTGTGTAGCTCGCGGATGTCTTCCCGATGATCTTCCGCCGAGCGGTGGTCTCTGTGTAAAGTTAGCTTATAGAACATTTTATTTATTTTGTACTGCCTTACCCGCGCTCGGTCCTGTACCGCGAGAAGGCGCTCGTGATCTATTTTTAAGGATTTAAGATAATAATTTATTATTTATTTTGAGTCTCTGTAACTGTAATAATTATTTTATTTTGTAGCTAGCAGCTGCGATGCCGCACCGCATACGGACGAGGCTAGCGTCGACGGGACGTGGCTCGTTTTAAACCCTAAACTCGACTGATTATGTACCTGAAGTTAAACCCGACCCATTAAATATAATTGTTATTATGTACTTGTTTCGCGCAACGTACAAAATCAGTCGATTAAACTCAGGAGTCTGATGGGATTGTAGAACAAAACATTTTATTCTCTCATAATCTCGAATATTATAAAAATGAGCTCCCAGATAAAAACCGAAAGTGCTCATTTGTTGGGCAGCGTAGCGTGCGATAATCGCAGGCTAGCGACCACCGCTAGCGATCTCATCCGACTACGCGGCATTATCTGAGAACTATCGCTTGCACGACCATCACTCTGTCTGCGAAGGATATTTCTTTTTGCCTCGTGCGAGGAGGACGACTCGTCCCGTAACCGGTTTTTAAGTTTTGGTGATTATTTTTAGTGGTCGTGCCGCTCTCGGCATTTCTAGTGTTGCCAGACCTGTGTGTTAATCTCATTTCAGATTTTAACCATCTTGTTATAAAAGTGGTAATTTTTGTTTCATGATACATATAAAGATTAAATTTTGGCTAAATAGTTGTCAGAGTACTTTGCCAAAGATGTATACGTCTTCCTAAATTCCTAAGTTTTAAATTATATTAAATAAATAACTCAAATATTTTTGGGTGCGTATTCTGATACTACTGTCGGTTGCAAGCTAGTGAAACATGCCTCAAGTAACGTCAAAACATTTTGACGCACTATAGTTACATAATAAGAATATCAAAAACCTTAAACTAAAATCCACCAGGGTGATTCTGGCAACACTACATTTTGTTACGCTGGCATCCGCCTCGCAAAAACACTCGCCCTTCAGACTCCTGAGCTCGTACACGGTACATGTTCACCAATATAGGTACCTGTACCTTAAAAGATATTAAAAACTATAATATATAAAGCATGTTTTTACAATTGTTAAGGCGATCAGTCGTCGCGGGAACCTGTCGGTAGTACCGACCGCAGGCCCGCATTCCGCTAAACGTGTGCCTTTTATAAACGAAATAAATCGATTTATTTAATTTTTAGTTAACGAGATAGATTATTGTTTATTTATTGTCTCCTTTTGAATATAATATTCAAATTGACACAGTTATTACTTTAGTCCTACTTTTGACAGAGCTAAGTGGTTAGCTTCCAAGTAGCTTAGTTTTCTTTTGAATTTAAAGTGTGATATTTTATAATATTTATATAAAACAAAGTTTAAACTTTTAAATAAGGGACCAATGTACGTGACTAGGAGAAATTCTGATAGAACCATTGTTTACTATCGTATTCTTATCCAGAGACTGGAACTGTGGCTCCATGTTAGTTTCAAGAATATTTTTGTTACAAATCTATAGTTATAATAATAAAACAACATTTGACCGACAATGGTTTTGTGTTTAATTATCAGCTTTATAGAACCGAGATGGTATTTTATTTTGTTTTTATATTTTTATTATTTTTATTTCAGTTTTTCTCCAATCTTTGCGATGCGTTGCATGGTGACCAGATAATAATTTTGTACCTAATGTTAAGGATGTTTTAGTTATAAGCGTTCATAAAGATCACGATTATTATTTATTATCAGTTCATTACAAATTATAAACCATTTAACTGATTTATTTAATTTTTTTTTTGTATTTAAACCGACATTTAAGTACGATTGCTTGTTGTAACTTAATGTTAGTAATAGATATATCATGAGTCATATAATATAACAGCTTAGTTTAGTAACTACGACACTTGTAAGTTAAGTATTTAATTTTTTTATTTAATTCCATTATTAAGTTAATCTTCCAAATATGACTACTAAGTACGTATTCTCATTTCGTGGACAAACAAATTAAGTGTAAACCTTAATTATGACATTTTTCTTGTAAGTTTTCTTTTCCATCTGCATTTTTATTGAATTATAGTCAAAATAATGTTTATATATTTTTGTTTTTATTTTTGTTTTCTATCCCTTTTCCTTTACTTATCAGTTTTTTCTTTTTACTATGAAAATATCTGAAATTCAGAACTATTTTTAGATACATTCATTCGCTTTAAGTTAAGCTGATCTGAGATTATTTAATGCAGTTAATGAAATCAAATTATTTATTTTTCCCAGTTTACCATAGAATGTAATATTAAGTTTTTTGTCGTGTTGCTCACTTTTCAAATATTCACTGAATTTTGATTTTTATTTATAAACTATATAAAATATGATTCCGCTTTTAAATATGTAGCCTGGGCATCCCCTTTGAATAGAAAACTATACTTAAGTTAGTACGAAGAACCTTTCTGGTTCCGAGAGACTACGGGATAAAACAATATACAACGCATTTTAAAGTAAAAGATTCTACAATTTTGAGTAAGTATAAAATATTGTAACTTTCTGGTCATAAATCGTAGGAGAGTTCTGAGTATAAATGTGGAAAAAAAGTCTAGAAGAATACCTAAGAAAAGATGGATGAACTGTGTGAAAGAGGACATGAAAGAAAGAGGAGTTGACACAGACATGACGGCTAATAGAAGACTATGGAAGAAAAAGACATGTTGCGCCGATCCCAAATAATGGGATAAGGGCAGGAGGATGATGAAATCGTAAGTATTTTCTGCCTGCGCTGTATGCTACTGGTAATAAAGAATCTTGAAAATAGAATGGCGAGGATATCGACGATAGTATAATGGTAGGTATATAAAGTGACATTTAAACTATTTGAACGAAAGGAAAGCTAGTAGATTAGCTGGTCTGAATAAAAAAACTGCCTCGTGAATAAAACGAGTAACATACAAATGAAACAAAGATAAAATAATAATTATAATAGGCACGGATCATACACTAAATAAACGTAATTATATACACAGATGTGATAAATGTATGTGTTTAATGATATTTCTAAGTATAAAAAAGTATTACACAAACAATTAACTCTATATAGATATATATCTATAAGTATTATCTGGTACAGTAACATCCGTGCCTAGCAAATAATAATATATCAATTTATATTCGTGGACCTCATACATATCCTCATAGATATTGTAACATTTCTGTAGTATTTCTTGAACGGTGTAACTAACCCTCTAAGCGGGGATTACAAAGTATAATTATTATTTAACTAGGTAGGCTTTGGGTTGGTTGAGTTTTGGTGTTGCTAAAACTATGAGAAATCGCCATCACGTGAAGCTTGCTCTGCTCTCGCAGTAAGACTGCGAGAGGTGTAGATCTTATTCCAAATTTCTGACAAGCTTCGACGATAATCATTATTTTGGAATAGAAAATTGGTGAGAAATTGCAAAATGAAATGGCTGTAAAGTATGTAGTATCTGTGTTAGAAAGTTATTTAGGTTTGATATGAATACGTTAGGTTAGATATTGGTAGGTTTGATACTATGGGTAGTTAGTAGTAGTTAGTTATGGTAGCAAAAAATATTAGATTCGTCCATCCCTTCAGGAAGCACATAGGTATCTTAAGGGCCTACATCAATATTATCGTATATCATCGCCGCCACGTACATATTAACACAGCCAGTAGGCACAGAAAATGAAGAATTAGGGATACTTTTCCTATTTACTCAAAATCTACTAAATATATTTTAATTCTGATTTACGTGTTTCTATATATAATAGTTACTTATGTTTTTAAAGTTATTTCATTAGTTAATACGCGATAATAGACCGACAAATGAAAAAAATAAATACATTGAGAGGTTGTTTCGCCAAGATTTTCTATCGAGAAAACTTTTTTCAATCGCGTTTCTGAGTTGATGCGATCCTAGATCATATATTGAAAAAACATATACTTAAAAATTAGAGCTCTAGCCATTCAATCTAAAGAAACAATGAAAACTTCGTACATAGAAAAATGCACGAAGCTATTTTGGTATCGTCTTAACATACGAATTCTCTAATAATTTGGCATTTGCTAAGTCATTGCTTATCTATTAGTTTGACTGTACCTTCCGGCCCCTCTTTTTAACTTGCACTGTTTGGATATGATAAGGGTTTTAGTTTAATAAATACACAGAAGGTATGATAGATACTAGCCAGAGGCGCTTACTGGTATATTGTGAAATATTAGCATAGTGATTTGCTGGTAATCGTTATGTCAAACATATAATATATCTATAGAAATCATTACATAAATTCTACAGTTAGATAAATATCGCAACTTTACGTGGAAACCAAATGGTTACAAAGAAGAAAAGTTATTGAACGTAAAAAAATGCAGCATAGTATTCTTAAGAAAAATAATGAATGAAGAATACAAGACAAGTGTCAACCCCCTTTTTGTTTCCAGGGTACTGTAAAAACCAGCTAAGGAAAACATCCACTATGAGAGACGAAAAACTCGAAATTAAACCCCGTAAAACGCTTGGTCAGGCCGGTACAATAGACCAGAGTCCCGAGACCAGACCAGACGGGCCTCCTCCACTTTAAGAGGAACTCTGGAGTCTGGACAACACCTTAGTGAGCTGTAGAGAGAGAGAGAGTGATAAAACAGAATCGTCTCTGATTTTTTTATTTCAATTTTCCACCAACAAAATGATTGTACTTATACTCGTACATTTCGTTACCAAACTTAGGAGATTACTGGCAGCAGTTGAACACTGAACACCATAGCCAGGGTTCGACTTGCAGTCTTCTCTGCCACTAAATTTGTAATGGTTCATCCAAGTGTTACTGATACTTTCCAAAATATTATGATTTCATAACCGCCTAAATTTCTAAATAAAACTACTTTTTACGGATTTAGACAAGATTTTATTTGTTTTAAATTTTGGCTCGACGTTTCGGAGACTTTGCAGTCACCATGGTCACGGGTGAGACTGGTGATGGTGACTGCAAAATATACGCGTCTAAATCCGTAAAAAGTAGTTTTATTTTAACAAATGAGTCGCGCAAGTGTAAGAAAATATTACGTCCAAATTTTTGTTAGGGGTAACTCTTTAGACTCTAAAATAAGCGTTCAAGTTGTCAATATTCTTCGACCTCTGCCTATGTCTTGGTGTACATAAAAGCGTTATACATATACAAGTTGTAATCACAGTCCAAATACGGGAAACATATCAAACGCCACAAAGCAAATTTAAGTAGACCCGTACAAATCGTTTATCAAATGACATTATCGTGTCTAAGAAAGTAAATACTCAACGCTACGTTGGTTTAGCGATAATAATAATTACTGCTGGATGTGTGAGGGCATCCATTATCTAATATTTGAACAGAGCTTAGATAAGATAACAAAAAATAAATGTATAAATAGTATGAGTTACTAAGCCGATTCGATAGGTGACGACTTTATAGCATACTTTATTGACAAGGAAGTAATCCCTAAATTGCCTGGCATGGAAAATATCTAGACATAGACTGTCTGAAAATCTAAATAGCGGCAATTCAGTTTTATTTCTCAAGCAATTCATTTGGTTTTTGCTGCTTTAGCTGTTGTGACTGTTTCTAAGTGCTCAAACACGTTAACTCGCAGGCGCGGTGGCGGGCGCGGTCGCGAAATAAAATCAAAAATCATTTATTCACGTAGGCATATTCTCTTTTTGCCAAAAAAAATAAGCTCCTATGATATGTCCAAAAATTTTTTTCCCTAGCACCGGTTCAGTACTTTCAATCCGCTGAGAAGAACCGGCGTAAGAAACTCAGCAGATATCGTTATCTTTTGTCATATTAATCTTTTTTTTTTAAATAATCATTACAATGGTTCTTACAATTTATATAAATTACAATTATAATAATATGTGTTGCTCTGGAACAATTTACTCCCAAGCTTTATTGTCATTAACATAGTCTGAAATTTTATAATACGCCTTTTTACATAGTTTAGATTTTACAAATTTTTTAAACTTAGATTTATTTAATTCTTTCACATCATTAGGGAGTTTGTTATAAAAACGTATACCATGCCCCATGAAAGAGTTACTTATTTTGTGGAGACAAGTAACATGCATTACAAGATTGTGCTTAATTCTCGTGTTAACATTATGGTAGTCGCTTTTCTTTTTAAAGTGCTGAATATTGTTATGAATGTACAATAAATTTTCATATATATATTGTGAAGCGACTGTTAACATATTTATGTCCTTGAATTTCTCCCTTAGGGAATCCCGAGGGCCTCGGCCTAGGTTATATACAGGGCTGGGCAAAATACATGCTTTGTTGTAATTGAAATACAAATTACAAAATACTGCGTTTGCAAGTAATTGAAATACAAAATACTAATTACTTTTGAGTGGAGTAATTGAAATACAAATTACAAAATACAGTATTTTTTCTGTTTGTAATTGAAATACAAAATACAAATTACAAAATACATTTATACTAATATTTTTACCCAACTTTAAAAAACAGGAGGTTATTTTAATGTTTCTTCACGAATAACTTTGTCGTTTATCGATTTTAATGCATCTTTTTTTGTTGGAAAGAAAATGTTTCAGAGATGGTTCTATGATAGGGAAATTAGGTTTTCGTGATTGCAGTCCAGGGGATTAGATGGCAACTTTCAAAAATTATAGGGCACTGTTTGAAGTCGGTTTTTTATTGTTAAAAGCTATGATATGAAAGAGGATAAATTTCGTAATATTAATATTTATGTAGGGATTATCTTTGAAAATATTGTCCGTGGTGACGTATTAAGAATACAAGCGACAGCACCCCCATCTTCCGCGAGCATGCGGCTCGCCAAGGCGGTCCGCCTAGTCCTCGGGAGTGGGTCGAGGCGAGGCAACCACGGAGGGTCTGACGTACCACCTCACTCAGTTCCTCACAGGTTATCGCCAAGGTCTGTTTCGCCAAGTACCCATGGGAGCTGGTTGGTATTGGTTGGTTGGTATTGGCGGAGTATACCCTCGCCGTGTGCACGGCCTGTCGTGCCAGCGTGTTGACCTCGTCGACGTGCTGGGCACGGATTTGTCACCCTCAATGAACAATGTTGGGCTGCCGTCGCCTCCTTCGTCAGGGAGGTGATAGCGGCAAAGAGGGAGTCCTTGCGGGAGCGCGAACGTACTGGCGAATCCTTGCCACCCCGCAGGGTCCCAGGCAGAGGTCGTCGGCGCTCAATAGCCGGCAGCTTCCCCCGACGAGGTGATAAAACTGATTCGCCGCGGCAAATGTGGCTGTCGGCCACGATAACACGACGGGGGGAACTAATATTACCGCCGTAGGGTCGGGACCCGATTAGCGGGGCTACCTCTCGCCGGGTCATGGTAAAGCTCAAGGCATCATCATGGCACGGCAGGGCAGAAAGTGGTTATAAAAAGTAAACAAAACAAAGACTACTCCTCTATCGGAGATGAGAGACGGAAAACTCGAAAATAAACCTTGCGCCAACACGTCAGGTCAGCGCTGCACAGTATACCAAAAGTCTACCATAGTGGAAGGGGCCCGTGCTCAAAAGTATGCCGTCCATGGGCTGGAGAGAGATAGAGAGGGGACTTATTTCTAAAGGTATTGATCCAATCCTGATATTTTCTGCACTAATTTAGTGGAATTTTTTTTTTAAATAAAAAAATGTTGAAAGAGAAACGGATTTGATCAATACTTTTAGAGATAACCCCTCCCTCTAATAGATCGAGATGGTATGATAGTACATACAATGTACTATCATTGCAAATATACCCGCCACTCTGTCTCGTCGGCCATTCTTCATCAGGTATTAGATGCTAGTCTAGTAAAAATAGCGATAAAATATAAATTTAAAAAATTATAACTCTCTCCAGCCCATTTACGTCCCACTGTTGGGCACGGGCCTCCTCCACTTTGGGAGGAATTATGGTCTACTGTGCCGTGCTGACCAGATAAACCCGCGCGCCGCCCCAGCCCTCCTTGCATACGCGGGCTTAAAGTGCACGCTAGTGTAGGGCAAACAAGACTACGTGAAGTCGGTTTTGCAGCGATTCGTTTTAGTCGCAAAATTATATAAAATATCGAAAATCGGAATGTCGTTTTACGGAACGAGAACTCTCCGAGCATTTGACTCTTCGGAAAAATGAAAATCGAAAAAGTAATAAATCGGATTTATGACTTTCGGTAAAATATATTTCGTGATTTTTAATAATAGACATTACAATTTTTCGCTATTACGAGTATGATATTCGGACTTTTAAAAATCGGAATTACATAATTCGGAATAAAGTTTTTCGGAATATTTGGGTGTTCCCGGGGTGGTGACATTTGTATTCTTAATCCGTCACCACATAGTGAACCAGCATAAAAAACCACCGTCCGTAAATATTACTAGCCTTTAGCAGCATTACCTTCCACCAGTCAGTACTTTCGTCAAAAGCTACAATGGTTCCAAAACATTTTTTTAACTTGTTTAGCTTACAGTAATATAGGTATTGATTTTACAATTAATTTCATATCTGTATATCAATTTACTGTAGTTACCCCAAACAGCGCAAAAATATAAGCCCCTATGAGATTATCGTATTTGTGGCAAACGATCTTTTTTGGCACCGACTTCAAACTAATGTTGGTGAAGTAAAATTTTATGGGCCGCCGTTACCTCATTGACAAATTGCGTTTTGTTAACCAGTTTTGGCGTATAGCTTATTTAACGGGTACAGTGTTGCAGACTCCAATAGCTACTTTGGCTACATAAAGTGACGGTTGTAAATGTATTTTAAAAATGTATTTTGAAGCCTCAAGTAATTGAAATACTAATTACAAATTACTTCGACGTCTGGTAATTGAAATACAAATTACAAATTACATTTTGAGGCAGTAATTGAAATACAATTACAAAATACGTAATTGTATTTCAATTACGTATTTCAATTACATGTAATTGAAATACTGCCCAACCCTGGTTATATATAGCTCTAACAGCGCGTTTCTGGAGCACAAATATCCGATTAACGTCCGCACAGCTTCCCGAAAGAAGAATTCCATAACACATTACACTATGAAAATAACTAAAGTAAACTATTCTAGCCCTATCTACATCTGTAAGTCGTTTAATTGTTTTTACCGCATATGCCGCAAAAAATATCAAACATATAGCGACATATGCAAGTGTTCACATACAAAACGCACGTGCGGTCTAAGTAGCGGGCTAGCTAGCGGCTGCTATCTAAAAGTGACAAGTTCAACAGAATCCATTCAATAGAAGCTGCTACATCGTTACTTATAATAAATTGTTTTGGTTTAGGTATAAACTATTAGCTACATATTAACGATGGGTGATGAATTGGAGGTGTTTGAATTTTTAGAGAGCGACGATGATGAACAAAACACTAGTCGAATGCGAAATAAGATAAATAAAAATAATGATATTATTATTGAATCCAATATGTAATCAAAACAGTCATTCTGTTATATTCAAAAAATCTTTAAGGATGTTCTCTCAAATTACTATATAAAGTATGAAATTCACCATACCGTTCTCTTTCTATATTAATTTCGTGCACACCAATTCTAATTTTTATCATCTCCCACTTTAGATATGAATATTCGGATAAAAATAAAAGATCGTCGTCCATGTTTACAATCTCTGACAACACGTAAAATCGCGCAAACGCCTAGCGGTCAATGTGAACACTAAAACGCCACGTCTCCGCGCCCGCACCCGCCACCGCGCCCGCGCTTTTCAACGTGAACAAGTACTAAGATTTCGGAGGATCGGAATATTACGATCATATTAATTTCATGAGGCTTACTTATAAATCACATTTTCTAGCGCTTTGTCAAAGCTTATCTATTTCAAGAAATTTATTTTCAAAAAATGTAATTAGAACCCAACGTATTTGCATTAGATAAAGATATAATAGCTAAGAAGTATACTTCAACCTACTGTCTAATCTGTACTATCTGAAGGTAACTACTTACTACAGCTGTTTGGTACTGAGGAAAATCATAATATGCCACGTTAAAGTTAAACTTCTCATCTCAATATCTCTCTCCAGCCTATTAACGTCCCATTGTTGGGCACGGGCCTCCTCCACTATGGGAGGGATTATGGTCTACTGTGCCGCGCTGACCAGGCGTGTTGGCACAGGGTTTACTTTTGAGTTTTCTGTCTCTCACAGAAGATGTCATCTGTATACAATCATCTCAATATATCCAGTCATTATTATTGAGGAGATTTAACAATTATAGCGTTGTAACTTACAAATTGTATCCACGTAACGTTAACATGCGGATTGCAATGAAAGTTATTTATATTGACTTAATAAAGATAGTGAATAAGAGAAACTAAGCGAAACACGAACACATCACGTCCGCTTCCTGGCCTGTTAATAATTCCTACCTACTCGTTTTATTTGAAAAGTCACGTTTTCAAGGGTAGTTTTAAAAAAAGGAAAACTTACAATTTGCATTCAGTACCGATGTGTGGTCGTTCCGTGTTTATTTATGGGATTAACAAGAGCAAGGCGGACGTGATAACAAGATATTTTGGAATGTTCGTATCCTCCTCGGCTCTTCGTAAGGCTTAAGTGAAGGCGACTGATAACCTAAGTAAACGGCCCAGACATTGATAAGCCGATGTATTGGTCCGATTTTTGTTTGAATATAGAATTGGACGATGGTATACGTATATGCCTTACCAAAGATACAAGATGTATAAACGGTAGACAGCTTGGTTTATTCTTATAGTGAGGGAACCGTGATAGTTTCCTTACAATGACGAATACACTTACCAAACCATTTGCTCTCACGGATGTACTTGGGAAAAGTCTTAGTGGATAATAGCTGTGAGAGACACAAAACTCGAAACTGTACTAAATACATTATAAACTAAATACATTCCCGTTGCGGAGTAGGGCTCAGCTGCCCAATGCTGCAATGGTGAGACGAATATTTTGGGAGATATATACCGCAAATGAGAGGCAAATTTTTACTGTACATAACTAAAGAATAATTAATAATACGAAGTCGTAACTAATAAATTTATGCAATGTAAATAATGAATATACATGTGCAAGTGTTTAATAATAATAATAATAATTGAATTAAATAAATAATAAATAATAAATTAATAAATTAATGCGGTCTTTTGACTGCGTATCGAATGCATCATCCGCGTTCATCAGTAATGAGGTTGTATATCCCTCGAAAATGTGGAGGCCGAGGCTTTTTGAATGCTAAGACCTTACATAATCGGGAGATATGCAACCTTAGGGAATATTTTATCCACGCTGGTACGGAGATGCATCGAGACGTAGTGGCAGTGGACCTCGGGCTCACTCCGCTCACCTTGGCTAAAGAAAACTGGCGTATGCCTGTGGTACTTAGCACTAAGGACCGCCTGGAGGTATGGCAGAGCAAGGAGCTACACGGAAGATTTTATCGGGCCTTACACGGGCCTGATGTTGACTTGTTATCTTCCGTGACCTGGCTGCGATTCGGTGACCTTTTTGGGGAAACTGAAGGTTTTGTCTGTGCAATTGCTGACGAAGTTATCATGACGAACAACTACCGGAAATATATTCTGAAGGACGGCACTGTTGACATTTGTCGTGCTTGTCACCTACCAGGTGAGTCCCTCAGACATATTGTTTCCGGCTGTTCGCGTCTAGCTAACGGCGAGTACTTGCACAGACATAACCTAGTAGCCAGGATTATCCATCAGCAGCTTGCTCTGCGATACGGCCTTGTGGAAACTGTGGTGCCGTACTACAGGTATACACCTGAGCCGGTAATTGTCAATGGTCGTATCACATTGTATTGGGATCGATCTATCATCACGGACAGGACTATTGTAGCTAATAGACCTGATATCGTGGTGGTAGATCGATCAGCGCGCCGCGCAATGATAATCGATGTCACCATTCCTCATGACGAGAATCTCGTGAAAGCTGAGAAAGACAAACAAATGAAATATCTAGACTTAGCGCACGAGATTGTCGACATGTGGGATGTGGACTCGGCGATCATTGTGCCGATAGTCATCTCAGTCAATGGACTAATAGCCAAGAGCCTCGATCAACATCTAGAGAGGCTCGCGTTAGGCAGTTGGGTCAAGGGTCTGATGCAGAAGGCAGTCGTCCTCGATACGGCTCGCATAGTGAGGAGGTTCCTGTCTTTGGATCCCTGACCACCGACAGTTTGGTCCCTGTACTCGATGCCGGTGGTGCACTATTTTTTATATATTTTTTAATTAGATTATAAATGTGTGAGTGTGTTTTTAATTAGTGTATTTATTGTGTGTTTCTTTTTTATTTTTATACAGTATGAATGTCTTATTTTTATAATCTTTTTAAAAAATATATGTTAAATATGAAAATAAAGGAATGCGGAAATAATAATAATAATAATTCTTTATTGATTTAAGATACACATACCACATTTTATGGACACCCTAGCACCCGCGCTAGTCAAAACTGTGTTGCAGGTGCTAGTTCATCCCCTCATTATTTGACAGTATCAATTAAGAAACAAAAAAGTAAAAGAAATAGAATTTGTAAATAAAACAAAAATTCAAAACAGAACAGAAGTAGTAATAGCTATTCACTCGAATGGTCAAGTGAGCAGCTATCACTACAAATTATACAAAAAAAAAAGGCACTCCCCTGAACTCAGTCCTGAAACGAAACGAAAAACCCGCATCAAAATCCAGTGTAGTCTTTTTTTTTTTTTTTTTTTTTTAAAAAAAAAAAAAAGCTTAGCTCACATAAGTACACACACACAGAAACAACGACGTTGTTTTACAATAAGTAAAAAACAAATACTTGCTTCTCATGTTTCTCACATTATAGAAAATGATTAGTTTGTTTTTAATTGCAGACAAATTTTCAAGAACTTCGATGATTTTATTTCGTTCTAAAACTGATTATAAACGTGACATGTCCCAATAAATAAGCAATGGACATTTCATGTTATCAAGACAAAGCGCCTCATTTAGAAAAGTGATGAAAATATATATATATATATATTTTTTTGCCTCAGTTTTAGTACCAATGAAGAAGAGACAAACTCAAAACAAATCCTATGTAGCTATCTAATTAAACAGATATAACACATGTTATTATTCCATTTTTTAAACTTATATAAAAATGACAGTTCCTCTCTCCATACAAACTAGGTCTCCTAAATGCCCGTTGGTGTATGGGTCATCAAATCCATCAAAGCAAATAGCATACATGTGGTATGACTCAATACAGTGCCCACCGCTTCCAACTCATGTAGCAACGCTAGGTCGCTGCGTCAGTGTACATCCATCATCCCAGGGACAAAAGTCCCTCAACAATGTCATAACTCATCGTAGCCAATAGGGAGATAACAGTCCGCTTAAATTTTGCGTTTATGTATGTATTAAATTTATCTGAGCACAAATTATGATAACGTTCATTCAAAAACGTTAGTGAATGCTGAAATAGCTTACAGAATAGTTTTTGTTGTTAGTAGAACAAGAAAATTAAAGTTTCCTTTTCAGTTTTCTGGTACCCATTCATAACACAAGCATATAAGTTCTGTTTGGGACCATAGGACGTTGTGTAAAATGTCCATGGATATGAATATTTTTTACAACATTTCTTACTCTAATACATAGAAAACACATAATAATTGTGTAATCTTAAGCTGAAGTACTAGTCCTGCGGGATCGGTCCCGATTAGCGGTGCCACCCCTCGCCGGATCATGGTAAAGCTCAAGGCACCATCATGGCCCGGCAGGGCAATACGGCGAAAACAAAAAAAAAGGTGAAGTACTAGTATTTACATAAGACCGCTGCCGCTATTGTCGTCTTGTGCCTCCAAATGTAGTATCCGTGATACATAACAGAAAATAGCTACAATACATACAATATCTCCAGTGGATTTAAAGAACATTTAGCCTTATAAATAAGAAACAAACTGTTAATAAATGTCGTTATATAATATCTGTGTATAATATTTACGGAACAGTGGAAGCGGAAGAGTAATCTTGCATTGCGAAATGTAATCTACGGGGAAATATTTGTAGAGCGTTTTTTATGTTACAAGTTACAACATTCTTTGTTTTATGTTTAACTAGCTGTTGCCCGAGACCCCGTCGGGTGGAATTCAGAAAATTTTCCCCGTTTTTGCAACATTTTTACTATTGCTTCGCTTCTACTGGTCGTAGCGTGATGTTATATAGCCTAAAGCCTTCCTCGATAAATGCCCTATCTAACACTGAAATAATTTTTCAAATCAGCCTAGTGGTTCCTGAGATTAGCGCGTTTAAACAAACAAACAAACAAACTCTACAAAATTCACGTGTCACAGTGTTAGTTACCGTACTCCTCCGAAACGGCTTGACTGATTTTTATGAAATTTTACATGCATATTCAGTAGGTCTGAGAATCGGCCAACATCTATTTTTCAAACCTTTTTTTTTTTAGTATGGCAAAACAAACTTTGCCGGGACAGCAAGTATTAGTATAGATTAAAGTAGGTTGACAGTTCCCGGGAATAAATAAATTTGTTATTTGTATCGTTATGTAAGTAATCAGCTTGAGTTGACTCGATAATTCTATTATGATGACCTTTTAAAAATCTCACGTTCATAGGCACCTATTTAAGATAGGGTGGTATATTTATAACTTCCAATAAAAAATTCATTCATTTATCAGACTTTCTCTGTCCAGTGCTGGGCATGCGGCATCCCCAAACAATGCCACATTAGGCGGTCTTGGGCGTGATTATGTGCCTAAGCTATTTGAACAAAAGCTAGTGTTGTAAGCTTTGAAATTTTACAAATGTTTAATAGCATAAATAAAAGACCAAAACACAACAAATATAGTACCTAACAGTTTCTTACTTAGGTTTGATGGACTACGAAAATCTACGAATAAATCAAAACTGCGCTACATTTATTTTAGCGAACCGCGCGTCAGTGCCTAATAGACTGTTGGTCTTGGTAAAACAAAGTGTAGTGTTTGATGTCCTTTTTCAGTATAGAAACGCCTGTATATCAGTTCAAGGTTCTACTAAATCCCACGACATTCTAACGATACTACGAGTAATATAAGAAAAGATAAAAGCTCATGTGCATATTATTATAGTAGTAGCCAATGCCCGTGATTTCGCTCGCGTTCATCGTTATTGATTCCCCTCCCTGCCAATACACGCCAAAATTTTACACATTATCCAAAAAAGCCGTCCTCTTGAACCGTTTAAAATGTTGAACTGTTTAAAATATCCACGAATATTTTGTTATTTAATAATTAGGCTTATTAAGATGTTTTCATTCCATAATAATTTATCTAAAGTACTTTCACTTCACATATTGGAGTCTATGACTAACTCTACTAGTTCGTTGGAAGGTTTAATGTTAATAATTATATTTATAATCAGTACTTAGCCCTAAGCTTCCCTTAAATGGTCTAAGTAATGTAGTTTAATTGTATAACAATAAGTGTTGCAGCACCAGAAGGCTGTGTGCTGTGTCAACTCTTAGGCACGTTGACAAGTGACCTGCTACCGGGTAAACGCATATAAATTTTACTGTTGAATGCTCGTACAGGTAAGTACACAAGTGTTATACATGCTTCTCTGTATTGTAAAAATATTGATTTGCGTCAAAATATAAATGGATAAAACTGGGTAAAGGCGAATTTTTGCTGAAAGCAGGTTCTCTGGTTGTGTTTGCCTGATGTATGACGAAAATCCGTACAGATCTATACAAGTTGAGGGGTTAATACCTGAAATGTCATAAAATAGAAACGAAATAGTCGCATGACTCTATGAAGTGAAGACCATTGTTGAAGAGAACTGGGAAAATTACAATCACACCGACTTGTTAGGCACAAGCCACGTTTACGCCTAGTTTCGATCGTTGAAGGCGGAATTGTAAATCTCCTTATCCACGTAGAGAGAATAGAGTTAGACAGCTTGGGACTAATCTAATCTATAGTCTTAATTTTAACTTCTGACAAGCGAGAGTAGCGAAGCTTATCTACGTAGACTATAGTGATACTCTTGCTACAGTCCAGTAGGGTAGTCTAGCTAAATGTGATGCACGTCCTAGATGGCCCTATGAGACGCGCTCTCCGTTTTTTTCAATCCGTCGTGGCTGAGGCTATCTACTAAGAGAAAACAATTAGATGGATAATTTTTATCCTTATTTGATTATGAAATCATCAAGTTTCACAGACCGTTTCCTCGTCAAAACAACTAAAGATATAAATTCCTTTATTTTGATGATTATATTTAAAAATTTCTTACAAAGAACAACATTGTTGTTATCGGTTGTGACCCCAGGCTAAAGATTGGCCATTATTACTTTGATATGAATGTCATTCTGACGTCACAAAAGATAAGTATAATTTATTGTATTATTTATTTCCTGTAATCTGGCGGTTATTAATGAATTTAGCAGCTGTAGTTGTATTTGATAAAATTATATTTAGAAATTCATCAAAAATCTCTTAAGAATATTGATACTGTACTGTAAGAAACATTGGTACTACTATATTAGTGATCGAAGGTACTACTCCATAAACCAAATTACTCAATCTGGCTCAAGAATCGAGATAAATTTTGACTCTTGCTTCTTAACATTTATACGTCACAGAAGGGGTAGGTAGAGATGTACTTAAATGATTTACCTACATTTACCATTTTCATAAAATTATTTTTTTGTCCAAGCGGGCCAGATTTGGAAATTGATCCTGACATCTACTGCGATTTTCTCTCTTGAACATTGCACGGTTTTGTATTCATTATTACAGTATTTATACCTACACCATATTGAGAAGCGTAGCGTGATGTTTTTAGCTCATATTTAATGAGTATACATAAAACCGTATACAGTATTTATGAGATTAACACATTCAAACAAACAAAGATAGTCTCAAGCTTTGTTATACGTATAACTAAGGAATTTAAATAAATGTTAGAAATTTTCCGCGAGTTACAGTTTTGTATTTGTATGTACGCGAGCAGTACGGTTGGCAGCTATCGAGACAAAGGCTCGTAAAGATATGCGACGTATCGCTCGCTTTACGTAACTCAGGCACACACCTTGGTGTTAGGTTTACCATGAATCTAGATCAGTTTTCGTTTTTGTCCTTTATATACTTTCCTTATATATTTCTAAAGATTTCTGTATCTCAGTGGTGTAGGCAGATGTTTTAAACCTTTGGCAGTCATTTGCTAGATTAAATTAGCGCGGGACCTGTAGCAAACTCCATGACATGGCCCCTAGATTGCTTTATTAACCTTTGCCTTGCCCTTGTATGTAAGGAGTAATACAATTTTGGAGCGCGGGGCCCTTAAAGTACTTCAAGTTCAACATAATCTCGTTCAAATGGAATAAAACCTTAAAATAACAATTGTAAATTCCAAAAACTCTTTAAAATTCTTCAGTTATATCTATATCATAATTATCATCACTTCAAAATAATTTGTAGCCTATAAAATATCTCGATGTTTATGAATGCAATGGCCACCCTACTTTTAGTCCGACCACTTGCACTTACGCTACACAAATATAATATTTGTTTTTTAATGTCTTTTGTGCTTTATTATTTTCTGTGGCATTTGTGAAGTCATCATGCTTCGTGGGATTAATTAGGTTTTTTGCACTTTTGTTTTTTAGTAATGGGCGTTGCCAGGGGATTCAGGATTTTATGGGTTCGCGCCGTTTTGTAGGTTTTGGCAGTTTTTAAGACTTATCGTACTTCACAAGGTACAATGGTGGCATTTTCTACCAGTCAACCAACATTGCTGCAGAGATAATTTAGAACCTTTAACACACTTTTATTAGCTTAGCTATCTAATACCCACTTGCAATAGTTAGACAGGTTTAACATTTTACACATGTATTATGGACTGATGACAGTGAAATAATAAAAATGACACAGTATATTAAAAAGTTTTTTTTAGTTTGTATGTAAGCTAAGTAAATTATTTGTCTCAAAATAAAATGAAGTGAACAATTGTAAACTCTCTAAAACCCAATCTTGGCTGCGCTTATGCAAACATTTTTCATCCATTGACTTACGAGTATGTTTGTTATTATGATTCCTATCCTACCTCACTATCTAAGTGGGTCACATAATAAACAATTTATTCAATATCAACATGTATAAGGTGCGAGATGTAAATTATATTGCTATGATAAATCAAGAAATCGTTTAAATCAAAGAATAGAGGTTTAGTTAGATGTATTTATATACCTTTTTATTACTAGGGAACTACAAGAAAATAAAAAGAATATTTCTTCTATATTTTGTCTATTAATCTCGATAAATTAATATCTACGTTACAACTCCCAATGTTTTCTATCAGTTTTTGTTTATCTTTGGACATTTATAGGCCTCTACCCGTAGAATAAATATATAATATAATAAATAAATAAATATTTTGGACATTTCACACAGCGTCCTCTGGTCCCAAAGTAAGCTATATTTCTATGCTTGTGTTATGGGTACCAGATTCGGATATACTACATATACTATTTTTATTTTGTAAATACATACTTATAATACATAGAAAACACCCAGACGCAGAACAAACATTTGTATGACAAGTATAAACATCATACAAATGATTGTCCCTAGCGGGAATCGAACCCGCGACCTTGTGAACGGCAGTCCAGTACATGAACCACTACGCCACAAAGCCCGTCTAAAGAATACAGAATAAACACAGATATATAAATATGTATAACAAATACAGTATAAAGTATTCTTGAGCCTCTACCAAGTAAGCGAACTTGCAGTTTTGCGCTGCCTACATCTAACAAATTCTCGAATCTATACTTCTATACTAATATTATAAAGCTGAAGAGTTTGTTTGTTTGTTTGAACGCGATAATCTCAAGATCCGCTGGTCCCATTTGAAAACTTCTTTCAGTGTTGGATAGTACATTTATCAAGGAAGGCTATAGGCTATGAAGAGTTTGTTTGTTTGTTTGAACGCGATAATCTCAAGATCCGCTGCTCCGATTTGAAAACTTCTTTCAGTGTTGGATAGAACATTTATCAAGGAAGGCTATAGGCTATATATCACGCTGCGATCAATAGGAGCGAAGCATCAGTGAAAAATTTTGTAAAAATGGGGATAATAGTCACGAGCGCGTGCTTAAAATCGAAAACGCTGCAGGGATTATAATATATTAGCTGCAGGTCTTCTTAAAAGTCCGCAAGAGCATATATTATGTCTATCTTTTAAAGAAAACCCGCTGTACCCATAATAATGTCTAAAAAAATATCTAATTCAATAGGATGTTTTCAAAAGCTGTTTAAGTCTATAGTAATAATTATTATCAAATTAAATACATAGCTTACACATTTCATATACAATGTAGAAAAAATTTGGCATGTTTCCATTTAATTTTGTGTAGTCGCAGTCATTTTGCTATGCTTAGGATTGACCGCAAACGTGAAATTATTTGATTGTGTGTGTTTATTAATTTTGCGATTGACTTGCTTAGTTAATTGAGAAATGAACAGAACGTTCAACGTTATTCCGAGGTTGTCGGTTCAAGTCCCGTTTATGGTAATCATTATTTCGACAGAAATTTCATTTGTAATCAAGGATCAAACATTTTTCTTGACGGCTTTGACTGGTACAAGGAAAAAAATACATAATTATCATCTTTTCCAGGATTGTTGTAAGTTTACTACCTCGAATTAACTTATTAAATGTAGTGATTTCAAATTCCACGAGAAAGAAGCCGCATTCAACAGCTTGAAATGCGAAAGTAATTCTGTCTGTCTCTGTCTGCAACTCTTTCACGATTAAATGCTCAACCGATTTAAATGAAAGCTGATACACATACACAAATTTACATAGATAATCTAGTGCGTAAGAAGAGACATATAATACTACTAATTAATGCAAAAAAGAATGTGTAGGTTTTCAAATTCCACGATTACCTATGAAGTCGTGGGAAATTTAAAAAAAAAATAGTTAAGCACTTAGATATTATTTACTAAAATGGCATTGGGGCCATGTGTGTTACTTCTTTACAATTGTGCAAGTAAACCAAACTGACGATTTATTATTTAGCTTTAAAATGGCGTTGCTGTTAGTTCATTTAATTTTTTTTGCAAATTCCACGCGTACGAAGCCGCGGGCACTGCTATTCTTCTAGACTTCTATTCTAATAGAGACCGTTCAACGCATTGTCTTGCAATAATTAGAGGACTCGAGCAAAGCATTTTGTTCCTCATTCCTCTGTTGAGTATGGAAAACTTTTTTTTTACATTGTTTATAACTGTTCCTGTAGTGTTTCCTTACCAGCCCAGTAACGTTCAATTACGGGGGCGGACCATTTCGGAAAGATATTTGGTCCTGAATGTCCTGATGCCTGCCCGATGCCTGAGGTATTAGACTTGGGCTCACAGGTG
This sequence comes from Orgyia antiqua, assembly GCA_916999025.1. NCBI lineage: Eukaryota > Metazoa > Arthropoda > Insecta > Lepidoptera > Erebidae > Orgyia > Orgyia antiqua. The sequence goes on from OU779869.1 coordinate 8,453,994, forward strand.
ATGCTATTTGCTAAAATTGAGCTGCTAAAAGAAAGAAGCCTCTTGCTGAGGAAAGGGGGCGGTAATACCTGGTAACACTATTCTACCCACATTTGTATCTAATCTGTTACCACACAGATGTCCGTCACTACACAATACATATATTATTAATAATATCCAGGCTCGAATGATTTTACTAAATCGTTATTATGGTCAATGTTGACATGCCTGCAATAAAACGGCTTGCAATCACCACATCGTTATAAATAATTGTGTTATGATGTAATTATGCGAAGTGGGAGTGGTACGTCAATGTACTAACAGTAAAGGTCAAATTAGTATTGAGAGGCATCTTCGTGAGTATTGCTAACTTGTATATAAATCAGTATGTGTGGGCAGTATTACTTAAGAGGGCACGATACCAAATTATGCTCCATATGGTCAACAATTTTAAATTCACTAACACACAGTCATATAAATTCTATACCCACTTGTAATTGACACGATGAAACAGAGAATCTGTGATTTACTCATCCAGAAACTAAACATATGGCTACAATTACGATTGCATTCAAATTATCGCTTTTCCGATCCATTAATGCCGCCTTGATATGTTGGCATCGTACGATAAATAAGATAAAAAAACGTTTAAAGTACGATACGAAGTAACCGATAAACATTTTCATTCGAAGATAACAGAGGTCGGCGCAGCGATATGTTACAGAAATATTCATGAACATGCCGAGTATATTTATATTGAAGTAGAACACGCCTTTATGTTTTAGGAAAAATATTTGTCTAGAAGTTCTTTCAGAAGCGACATTAACATTAACCGACTTTAAAAAAAGGAGGATGTTCTCAATTCGTTTGTAAGTTTTTTTTATGTTTGACTAGCTGTTGCCCGCGACTCCGTGTGATTGAAGTTGTCTCGTTTATGCTACCGGACTTCTTTTCCTTAAACACAAGTCTTCTTATTGGCAAGTATTGGTTAATTATACCATGTTGATCAGATCACGCACTGGTAAAATATTTATATTACAATTTTCCATCTCTCAGATGATGTTGTTGGCTTAAATCCCTGTTTTTTATGTAGCAAAGGGTCAAGAATATACTTGACAGCAGCATTTTTTCACATGAGTGCTGTAAGAGTCTGATAACTTAAATTGTACCTACTCTTCTACCTCTTTTACGACGTTAGCCGTCATCCACCGTCATCAAACAGATATTTTTAAGTAATTGCCTCTTACTATTGTGATATACTTCTGGAAGATTTTAATTTAAATGCACGGAAATTAAAAAAGAACACTTTACAGTGTGGCGTCACACGAATGGATAAACTAAGAAATTAAAATATTAGAGCAAGTCTGAAAGTGATGATTGTGACGAAAAAATGGTGGAATGAGCAGCTGTCCTGATACGGTCATGTAATAAGTCGAGAGGAAAGTAATATAGTAAGGAGAATTCTGCGAATGAATGTGGAAAGAAAAAGTTGAGAGGAAGACCTATGACTATATAAAAAAAGATAGCACAGATAATGACGTCTGACATATGGAAGAAAAGATAATATGTTGCGCCAACCACAAATGATAAGAGTGGGAGAATAGTGAAAATGATGATATCGATTATATTCGTTTTTTGGTTAACCGCGCATCAAATTTCTCTGTTCAAATGACAGTTTAGCAAACATCAGAATTGGCGCGCATGTAAACTGAATTTTTACGTAACCTAAAAAATTGCTTTATTTGGCAGATAACAGTAATTTGTAAACTTTTAACGTATTCATTGAAAACTTTCTTTTTGGCCTGGTTAAAACCACAGGATCATACAAAGATGACAGGTGTTTAAAAAATCGAAGGTTTTATGTTGTTTAAGTACCTATAATTGTTTCATTTTCTATAAATTACTTACCTCGAAATAAAAAGTACAGTCAGCGAAAAATTACAAGTAACGGTAAAATTTAATCTTGATTTATGACTAAGGAATTAAAACATTTGGTCTTAGAAGACCTATCAAATCAGTTATTATTGAAATATAAAATAATTTTATTAATTAACATCTACGCAATAAATCGTCAATTACCATTATGTGAGGTTTGTTGACGTGCCATCACGCCTGATCAATGCATGCAAAGGCTCTCGCCCTCGAGGATGTTAATTGGCTAGAGAACGAGAGGGAGAGTAAGCTAATACTACGTTTGTCTGTCTTAGGTGGCTAATATTATTAAAAAAAACGGACACTAATTAAAATTACATTTATTTATGAAGTGATTGTTATTTCATACTTGTATGTTCTTAGATAAGAGGATACCAAAATAGCTTCGTGCATTTTTCTACGTACGAAGTTTTAATTTTTTCTTTAGATTGAATGGCTAGAGCTCTAATTTTTAAGTATATGTTTTTTCAACATATGATCTAGGATCGCATAAATTCAGAAACGCGATTGAAAAAAGTTTACTCGATAGAAAATCTAAGCGAAACAACCTCTCTCATTTTTTATTTTTTTCATTTGTCGGTCTATTATCGCGTATTAACTAATGAAATAACTTTAAAAACATAAGTAACTATTATATATAGCAACACGTAAATCAGAATTAAAATATATTTAGTAGATTTTGAGTAAACAAAAGAAATATCCCTAATTCTTCAATTTCTATACCTACTAGCTGTGTTAATATGTACATGTCGACGATAATATTGATGTAGGCCCTTAAATAAATATGTTGTCATTATATACATAATAAATACCAATATCAAACTAAATTAAAAGATTTAGTTTTAATTGAAAAAAATTAGGTCATCTTGAATAATATTATTAGTCGCAGATAACATTCGTTTTTATCTTAAGTCTGTATTTATTATACAGTAACTGTGTTCAGTATCAAATTATTGTAACGAAACCGATCATTTATCTTTTTTATTGCTATAAGTAGCTACATAATATATGTTTTATATTGACCTACATTACTATCGTTAGGTATTAAAATTAGATTTAAATACATATTTTGTATTTCAAAGTGTTTATTTGAGTAAATGGTAGATTAAAAATGCATTGGTTATAAATGTCATGGATACCGTATCATCTTCAAGGTAAATCAATTAATGAGTTATGCAATGTATTATTAACATGCTTTTATAAGCTCTATCGTATGCTTAGAGTATTAAACCAACAGGAGTAGCTACACAATTATGATGTTGTCTATGACACATAGGTATACCTACTGCCACGTCGGTGGGGTGCTTAGGCAACGCACACAAACTTTATAACGTAATTTCATTGATCGCTGCGCACGCTCCGCACAAAATCGCCTCACGCTCACTGAGACGACAACGACCGCACACAAAGAGTCTGATCATTGTTCTCGTACCTTTTTCAGCGGGGGGTCGTCTTATAATGTTAACTGTTGGATTAATGCTCTATGGTCGTATTTATCTATCAATCTATATATGTATGAATCTATGTTACGGGATCTTTGAAAGTGGTAACTGGTGGTTCACTTACTTAAAATTACTATTTTAAGTAAGTGAACCACCAGTTACCACTTTCAAAGATTTGATTTCAGAGAATTGGTCTGAAATTTTACACATATTTACGACTGATGCAATAAATTAAAAAATCTTGGATAGATTTACAAAGTTATTCTTTAGTTTTTAAAATAAGTAAATTATTTATATTATCAGAATCCAGCTTTTAAACGGATAACCGTAAGATAACCACATGGATCCAACATAGCTCAGAGGCCTAGGGCTTAGCACGCTGAAGTGACAGTGGCTTGCACAGCCACATCGATATGACAACTGAAAACCTGTAAACAAAATAATAATATCTCGAGTGGGAGCCACAAACAAATTAACGAAATGTGCAATAACTATGTTATATGTATATGTTACGCTTCTGTAATTTCGTATCTGAACACTACGGTAGTCTTTTAGAATCCAGGATTACCAGTAATTAAATTAGTATGCTTTTTAATAAATATAGTCTATTTTAACCAGGCGGTAATTGTAAGCAACATGTCAAGATTGTTTATGACTCTATACTCATTTGTTTTAAATATAGAATTTAATAATTTTGCACTATTTCATAAACATAAATTAATTTATACCAGTCCTTGTTAAGTCTAATTAAATAAATAACATTTTAATAAATAAAATAAATATTTGTGCAACAGAATTTGTAAGTGGCAATAGGTCTATGACTTGTGAAGGTTATAGGTTGCAACATATTGATAACTATTCTTATAGATTATAGTAACAATCGATTGAGATAATAGGAGGCTATGTGTTCAGATATAGATACTTATAGATATGCCAGATTCATGCCCTTCTAGAAGAAATACGAAATAGCAAATTGTCTTATGCTTCTACTAAATGTTTATATGTAATCGCTTGTCATTTTCCAAGGGTTTCTATACTTCTATAATACAATGAAGAGGAAAGATTTGTATTTTTGTATGTAAAGAATAAACTCAAAACATACTGTGCGATATCTAAAATTCTTTCACCATTGGAAAGCTATTTTAACCCATAGTAACTTAGGCTATAAAAATAATCTTATGTCCCTCCGTGCGAAGCCAGACCGGCGGCTATTATATAATATATAAAATTCTCCTGTCACGGTGTTTGTAATTATACTCCTCCGAAATGGCTCGATCGATTTTCGTTTCGTTTTCGATTTCGTGAAATTTTGTTTACATATCCGTTAGGTCTGAGAATCGGACAACATCATATCTATTTTTCATCCCCCTAAGTGATAAGGATTGACCCCCCCCCCCTGAAATTTGCATGGCAAAACAACGTTTGCCGGGTCAGCTAGTCTATATACTATAAATACAGTATACATATATATATAGTAATAACTTGGATAAAGCAGTAAGAGATAATTTAAAATTTTACGTCACAGATTTTGTCATAAAATTTGTATAAGCAAATTTTTGTAAGTCAAGATCAATGGGGACTTTTTTTACTAGACTAGAAACATATACAATGATGTTCCGAAAATTCGTACCCATTTTCAGCTCAGTCAGCAACGAATTAAGGCATACCTACCGAAATATTTTTCTTGACTGGACCAAACTGTAATAAACGTGGCAATTTAAACGGGTTGTTAATATTAATCTTTTCAACATTAATTCTTCAACGCTATACTTTTTTTCTGACCGTATGTTTTGAGGAGGTTTTTTACTTCAACAAATATTATTCTCATGATCATTTACAGCCTATTCATCACATCTGTTATAAGAATGAAAATTGGCATTTAACATATAACTAGCTTACTTATAATTTTCCTGTTTACCACGATTACTGTATGTACTTACCATGAATAATAATTTACTGTGTTAAGTTAATTATTATAGAATTATAATATCATTGCATCTGTGTAATGAAGGATTATATAGATATCAACAATCGTTATAAAGATATTGTCTTGCAAATCACGCGGTGACTGTAGTGAACTATCGTACATGTCACCATACTATTTTCTTCCATGGGTGCTACAATAGGCATTGTAATTTTTTTTTAAACTCTTATTTCGAAAACCATTTCGGGGAATAGAGTTTCTGATAATGATACATTAGTTTTTTTCGGATGCTATGCTAACGATTATTTTTCAAAAAAAGCAATTGACATCTTTTTGCCCTTGAAATGAAGGACTTAAAATATTAAGGCATTCTTAGCGATTTACTACTCTGTGGTCGAGTTGAAATTGTCTATTATATCAACTTGGTAACTTTAAAAAGATGTATTGCAATCTGTCTTAAGTTTATCAGGAAAAGGCAATGCACAGAATGCGTAAAACGATGTCGTCACAACATTTAAAATAATAACTTTAAAAATTCTATATCGTTAATATTTCAATAATATTGAAATTAGGTGCTTAAAATAGTCTATATTTTCTAAAAAAAATAAAGAACTTAACTTAAAAATATAATTTCCTTTTAAAATTGGCAGCTGTGATGTCAGAATTTAAAACTTAAAACAAAATATCAATGATTTGCAAATACGTATATAATCAAATATGACGTTTGTTTTGTTGAACGATTATCTTAGTGAATCATTGTGTTAACTAAATTAATATCTTGTTTTTTTATTTTATCTGATAATTTAACATTCGATTAAAATGCATATGGTCCGATTTGTTACGAATAACTAGCTTTAATTTTCTCTCTTTTAAAATCTAGAAAGAGTCTGCTTTGGAAGTTTTTAAAAGTCTGAAATATACGAACTATAGAAAGGCGTTAACCTATTTTTTTAAAAAGGATGTATAATTTTTACTATTTATTTATTACTCATTTATCAAATCTATTTTACTTTAACTCTACTAAAGTTGCTCTACCCCACTTAATATCGAATTGAATATACCATTGAACATCACTTAACCAGTCAAAACTCCTTTTTACTTCGCGATAAGATAAACTTCTATAAAGTTTTCAATAGTATTTATTACAGAAAAATGCCTTACACCACCAAGTCGCGAAGTACTCGTAGGTCAGAATGAAATACGAATATAAACGGGTTACAACAATTCTCGAATATAAATAAGAATTAAAATACATTAAGCGTCATTAAAAGCCATTTAATTTCTTTACAACTACTATATCTGTCTATCCAAAGAAAGTCGAACTAATAAACAAAATTAATTTCGTCTGTATTATTTTTTCTCATCGCTTGACGATCTCGATGTTTGTCAATCTTGAACAACAATTTTAACTGCATAAAAAGGCTATCATATTATTTCTAACACTTGCGCGACTCATTCGTTCAAATAAAACCAACATTACACCAAACCAAAATTTAAACAAATATACGCGTCTAAATCCGTAAAACGTGGTTTTATTTGAAGGCTATCATATTATATAATTGACATCAAATTAAATTAATAACTATATAAATTAACTATTATCACAGTTTGAGGCCCGTGTCCAACAGTGGGTAGTTAATAGACTGGAGAAAGATAGAGACAGTTTTTGTCTAATCTAGGATTCTAATCGCAGATAGCTACCTCATATTAGTACCTACTGCATCATCTTCATATCGTCACGCCTTTTTCCCTTGGGTGTAGGCAGAGACTATAGAGCGCCATCTGCTGCGATTGAAACAGCTGACGCAATAAATTACATTTTAAATTTGAAATTACATGTGTGATTCAGTGTTTTATTAAATCCAACGTGTCCTTAGGTAATCTAAAGGACGTGTCTATACGACGTATGTTTACATGTACTTCATTTAATAATGATAATGACAAACATATACTTAAACGCATAAAAGATTCTTACTGAACCTTGATGAGAAGAGCTGTCAAGTGTATCAGCAAATACTTCTATTTTAAGAATTACCGCCTTGTCGAGAGTCGGTCGTTAACTTGGATTCGTCAGTGAAGCCAAGGTAATAATAACATTTGTCATGACTTTATTAAGCATAAACAGAGAAGAATATACTTAAAGGTAACATTGCAATATGTTTGTGTGAGTGTGTCAACATGCTAAATACGATAATCTTTTTAGTCGGTATTTATTCACTTCCAGGTTAATTAAGTAGGTATTTTGAGTATTAATTTCTAAAATCGATAGTTGAATTGGGCTAAGATATTAAAAAAGTCTGATGTCTTACCAAGTTTCCTTACTAAATAAATGTGTGACAAAATACCTATTTGCTGAAAACACTGGGTTTTTTTTTATAAACCAGTACGTGTATTGTGAAGAGTACAAAATTTTAACAAGTATGCTTTAACGATGATATTGTTAAATTTGTGGTTTTATAAAATCAAAACATTACTCATCTCCTTACATCTGAGTCACTTCATTACACTATTCCCACTGTACACAACTTCTACTTGAACGAACTTACTATTTCTCGACTTTTATTTCCGTCATAAAACTTATTAAAGTTATTAGTCATATAAAAGAATATAAATGTGAAGTTGTAACGATAATTCCTGAGGCGTATAGTATTTTAATTTCTTTTGTAGCTATTTGTCATCAGACATTATGACTGTAATTGTCATCATTTCTGCTATTTTGGTATCCTCTTAAACTTCTATTCTAAAATTGGGTGTACATTATAAAATTAAATTAACGAAATACAATTTTGCTCCTATTAAACGATAAATTGTTTCACTTGCCACCAGGAGAGTTAAGAAGAGGCAATCAACTAAGAAGAACCGGCGAGGCATTTTGATTTGAACTCAGTTGTTCAAGTTCTTTACTGTCTTTGAATCTAAACGGCTACGCCTTACCAGCGTTTGCCAGATTTTTCTGTACCTAGATTATTGCTAAGAAGGAGATCATATAAGATCTCCACCTAGCTGTCAAATACGTAGTCTCATAGGTTACTTAAAAAGGATAAATGTATAAATGTGGGTGCTTTCATGAATTAATACTTCATTAAGGGCCTACATCAATATTATCGTCGACATGTACCAATTAACACAGTTAATAGGTATAGAAAATGAAGAATTAGGGATATTTTTTTGTTTACTCAAAATCTACTAAATATATTTTAATTCTGATTTACGTGTTTCTTTATATAATAGTTACTTATATTTTTAAAGTTATTTCATTAGTTAATACGCGATAATAGACCGACATATGAAAAAAATAAAAAATGAGAGAGGTTGTTTCACTAAGATTTTCTATCGAGAAAACTTTTTTCAATCGCGTTTCTGAGTTTATGCGATCCTAGATCATATATTGAAAAAACATATACTTAAAAATTAGAGCTCTAGCCATTCAATCTAAAGAAACAATGAAAACTTCGTACGTAGAAAAATGCACGAAGCTATTTTGGTATCCTCTTAAAAAGACAATTCCATTTAATTATTATAAACATAAATGTCCATTAGTCATTGGGATATTACAAAATATAATTTGACTAAAATACACATTAATATACTTATTCTAAAGCGTGTCACCTCGTCATTAATTTATGCTTGACCAAATATCTGTAACACGAGTGTGATGCAAATTGTAAAAAAAAATTCTGAATATTCCGTCTGATACATATTGAGTCATACAATTTTGTATTATAATCAGAAATTTCTTAAATTCATTATCATGTAAATTGTTTTGTGATTCATATTTTGACGCATAGTTAATTAGTCGTGTTTAAAATATTTCATTTTTTAACTTAATATGTATTTTCAGGAATGGAAGGATAAGCGTTTCCTTGTTGATTAATGATAGTTTTATGTGTCTAGTCAGGCAGGCTACCGTTCGTAAAAATTTGCTAAAACCCACTGCAGTTGTAGCTGGTATTGAGCTTACAAACTGGCATACGACATAGGATCCTTTTGACTTAATCTAGCTATGTAAGTGCTAAACATTCTCTACTCAAGTAGTAGATGAATACTATATTCTAGAGTCATGTTGCGCCGACCTCAAATGATGGGATATGGGCAGGAAAATTCTGATGATATTTTACATATCTTTTCTATATCGAATTGGCATTGTTCATATTTTTTTTTAACTTTTAATTCATAAACCATTTTGGGGAATAGAGTTTCTGATCATGATCCATTAGTTTTTTTCGGAAAATTTGCTATATTAACGATTATTTTTCCAAAAAAGCTAATTATCTCTATTGGCCTTGAAATGAAGGACTTAAAACATTAAGGCGTTCTGAGGGATATACTACTCTGTGGTGAAGTTGAAATTGGTCTATTATATCAAGTTGGCCACTTTGGAATGATGTATTGCAATCTGTCAAGTCTATCAGCAATCAGGAAAAGTCAATACACAGATTGCGTACAACGAAAACAACGATGACGTCACAACATTTAAAATAATATCTTTAAGTATTTAAAAAAAAATCTATATAGTGAATATTTCAATAATATTGAAATTAGTTGCAAAATATAGTCTATATTTTCTAAAAAAAATATATAAACAGCAGGTCAAAAATTATGAACAATGCCAATTGTTTATTTAACTACAAAAGTCCTTAATGTTCAATTAATTTAATATGATTTTTTTTTGTTATCACAATAATATTTATTATGTAATGAACTCTAAATAACTCTTCCATAAAGGGTAATTTAGGACACAGGCCTTTTATTCTATACATTTATTATATTCATAATATATCGCGTTATAAATAATGTCTGTCCTAATGTATTAGGTATTAGGTATTATCTGTAGTATGATGGTTTATCGTAAACACCAGTAACCCACATATAGTGTTATCTGATATTTTTTGTTAAAAACAATGTGCGACTAACACATTTAGGTATTAATAATTCCTATCTTATTTATTCTATTTTATATTAGACGATTATAAATAATACTTATTTACTTGATTATCATCACGCAAGACTGTTTTGGTGGTAATTAGACAACAGAGAGCCAAGAGGTATTCATGGACATTTCACACAACGTCTTTTGGTTCCAAGCTAAGTCCCTATAATCCTTTTTTTTTTTTTTTTTTTTAATAATTATAATAATAGTTTATTTATTTCACCACTACATACAATCAATCATTTTCAGTACGTTTAATTCTAGGATACATATTATGAGAGTGTTTGTATGACAAATAGTAATGGGTTTGATAACATATCAGTAGCATGTAGTGGTGACTAGTGTCCTTTCTAAGTTATTGTGAGATAACTTGTATTAAAGACACTAGGCCCCACAAGCTATCGGGTGGTATACAATACAATACATCATGAGCGAGGCTACACGATCATACATGAATCATCGTGGTAAAGATATAACACGCCATGAATAACATAGAAGATACAGGTTTAAATGTAGTTATTACTAAATAGTCGAGATTTTAAGGTTTTGCATCAATCAACAATCCTTGTGTTATGGGCACCAGTAAACTGATATATTACATAAACTACTTTTCTTTTTCAAATACACACAGACGCAGTACAAGTTTTTGTACGACAATTATAAATATCACATAAATTATTGTACCCACAGATACCAGATGTAGTGTCTATGGCTACAACCCTCAGCCGGCTTAAGGGCCTACATCAATATTATCGTATATCATCGCCGACACGTACATATTAACACAGCCAGTAGGCACAGAAAATGAAGAATTAGGGATACTTTTCCTATTTACTCAAAATCTACTAAATATATTTTAATTCTGATTTACATGTTTCTATATATAATAGTTACCTATGTTTTTAAAGTTATTTCATTAGTTAATACGCAATAATAGACCGACAAATGAAAAAAATAAAAAATTTGAGAGGTTGTTTCGCCAAGATTTTCTATCGAGAAAACTTTTTTCAATCGCGTTTCTGAGTTTATGCGATCCTAGATCATATATTGAAAAAACATATACTTAAAAATTAGAGCTCTAGCCATTCAATCTAAAGAAACAATGAAAACTTCGTACATAGAAAAATGCACGAAGCTATTTTGGTATTCTCTTAAAGCCATTTACATAATATCTGTGTTTGTGAAAATGTGTCTATATGTGTTTATGATACAGGCTATACGTCATATGAAACGTCATTATTCTATGAAGTACGATTTAGCCAAGCTAAAGTTACGTGTCCTTAATTATAAACGTCAACCCACCATCTGATATATCTGTGATTGTACTGTGCGGGAATCGAACCTGCGATCTTGTGACCGGCAGTCCGTTACATGAACCATTAGACCACAAAGCCCATCAATTAAACCTGTAACGCGGTAATATCAATTATCCACTGGGTTATTGCATATTTATACTATAAAAATTATCAACAGCAATTTAGACTGGCTATACCTAAATAAACTAAATTATAGTGGAAAAAATGATAACCATGAGCGGGACTTAAACCCACGAGATCGGAATACCGTTCCGTTGCTCTCCCATCTGAGCTATTATGGTTCCCGTATATGTTTACCAAATCTTCCACTACATTCTTCTCAATGTGAGTTAAACATCGTGCGATGTTTTGTGTACAACGTGTATTCCGAGGTCGTGGGTTCAAGTCCCGCTCATGGTTATCATTTTTTCCACTATAATTTAGTTTATTTAGTAAAAGCATAGCAAGTCTATTGCAAAAATTAATAAATTAAAGTGGCTATACATAGTTATCCAATATATATAATTCACGTGTCACAGTGTTAGTTACCGTACTCCTCCGAAACGGCTTGACCGATTCTTCTCAATTTTTGCATACATATTCAGTAGGTCTGAGAATCGGCCAACATCTATTTTTCAAACTTTTTTTTTTTTAGTATGGCAAAACAACGTTTGCCGGGTCAGCTAGTATTTCTATAAAAATGGGTGTTTGGAAACATTATTACTTACTACTATTTATATTGTTTAATATTGTAATCTGAAGATACTTAAACATTAATAATGTAATCCTTAATCGTGATATCGCAGATAGACACGTCCTAAAAGTGGATTTTACGCTACCTTACAATAAAACGCATGTATAATAATATACTCATAAAGTACTAATTATAAAATTATACTTAGATTCTTATGTTTGATTTTTAATCGCAACAATCATTGGTGTGAAATATATAATCACATATTATATTGAAATGTGTCTCTGAAAATAAAAAGAAATGCCAATTCGTCCGGGATTGCATATAACAGTACCTATGTAAATATTGACTCTACCTGATTGTGTTAAGTCGGTACCAACTCTCAATTTCAGTTAAATCTTATCTAAGACTGGAGCAACAACATCCTTTTTTCTTCCACACTCTTCTGTCAGACGTTATTTCTGTATTTACACCTCTTCCTGACATACACATTCCATCCATCGTTTCTTCGGCCTTCCTCTACTTTTGATTCCCTATTTTTTCGAAGAATCTTTTTGTATTTCTATTGTGTTGCCATCTGTACATAAAAAATAATTAGCAGATTAATATTATCACTATCAGATCAGATAAATTTTATCTCTTTGGAACAATCGAAGACACTATTCTTCCAATCACTTCTTATAATGTTGTAATAAGCTCTAGTTCTCTATATTTATATTACCTAATGGTTATTACGTATTTTTTTTTAGTATTACAGAAATGTTTACTATCTATTTAATTGGTTGAGAATAACATTTCAAAAAATATCATCTAGGTATAATATCTATACTTACTAATAGTATAAAGCTGAAGAGTTTGTTTGTTTGTTTGCACGCGCTAAGCTCAGGAACCACAAGGCCGATTTTAAAAATTCTTTCAGTGTTCGATAGGGCATTTATCGAGGAAGGCTTTAGGCTATATAACATCACGCTACGACCAGTAGAAGCGAACCAGTAGTGAGAAATGTTGCAAAAACGGGGAAAATTTTCTAAATTCCACGCGGACGGAGTCGCGGGCAACAGCTGGTTAATAATAATATTTTACAGTTAATATTCGAGTAAGGTGACAAAGACTATTAATTTATGGTGGTATTTTTCTTTTCAAAGATTCCATCTAGATTGATTTGATATTCTAAAATTAATCTCCTCCAACACCTGCTGCATACAATATTTCATGAAAATCAATGGAGAAGTTCCCGAGATTTGAATTATATTTAAACGATAATGTTTGATTGAAATAGAATAGAATAGAATAGAATACACTTTATTGTACACCATAAATTACATGTCACTTAAAACTAATGTAACAATAAAACATGTACAATTGGCGGTCTTATCGCATATTGCGATCTCTTCCAGACAACCTTTAGATGGACTCAGTTTATTTGGAAAGGGGTATTAGTGGTGTACTTGCATACATATGTATAAATTCCAAGTAAGAAGAAAAATCTTATATTACGCATAATCAATACATACTACAGATATACACATATAGAGATATAGATCCATAAACGTACATAAACCTATACATAATTCTAAATAGAATAGAATACTTAAATATATACATAAACATAATGATGAGAAGTTTGGATTGAATTTTACGTGGTTTGTAGCAGTAGATAATGTTCATTGATACGTTTATTAAACGAAACAAAAGATTGCGCATTTTTAATGGATTTGAAATATATAAATTAGAGAATTTTTGACAACCCTATGCGAAATCAAAATACCTTGTTTAGGTGTATACACGCAACAGATTATGTATATTTATATCAACCACGCAACAAGTGCATATTACATTAGTTTCGTGTAACTATAATGTAACTGTTTACACAATGTTATGAAATTCAACTATTTATCAATAATTTCAGTGTTGTTACGTTATCAGTTACAATATCATCGACTCATATGATATTTATTACTAATAATATAACTAATATCTCATAGATTGGTATGACCATGACAACATTTTGGCCTTTTAGGGAAATTGCACAAAAATATAATTAATCCAGTGTTTATAGCATTGAATTAATTGTGGCAATATTTTTGTGTAAGGCGGATACTTACGATTTTAGTAGCAAAACTAGTTTGTTGTGTGTCTACACTTTGTGGAAATTCTATTGAGTAATATAAGAAATGCAAAACTATGAAGTGGTCTAAACGCTATGAATTGCGCCAATAACAACATAGAATAACATGAGAACAACATCCAAGTTATTCGCCAAAATTACTTTTTTCTTTTGATTAAATAGATGTATTTCTATCTATATATAAGGCAGTATGTAATTACATGAGCCCACCATTGCCTAAACGTGTCCTTTACTCTAAAAACGACACGTTTAGGCAATTATTCTTTATTATTTATTCATTATTCTTTATTTTTAGTGGACTAAACCACAGAATAAACAAAATCGAACCTTCAACCTTCAATGTGAAAGACAACGACTACCAACTATGCCAAAAACCCGCCAAATAATAGTACTTATAAGATCTTATCTGAATCATACGAGAATGTTGATAACTTATTTTAGTTTCGTCTCGGAACTAGGTCTATAAATACATACCTGGATTATTTTAAACTTACAACGAATAGAATTCTTGAGTGCAATTTAATCCATAGTTGACACAATTTAGATGCAAGTACGGTCGACACCAAGATACCAGGATGACATAATAAAATACGAATGTTTGCATCAAACAAACATAACACTAGGAATGCACTGTTTAAATAGAACTAACACCTGTGTAACTTAATTTCTTAAGATAAATACGAAAGTCTTTTAATTAAACCAAATAAGTAGAAAGAATTGTGGCAGTGGTGGTCTGGTAAAATTTTGAACAGCTGAATAGACTGTCATTTAGTCATTATAATGTACGGTAGAGTCATTAGGAATATTGTGTGGGTTGGGAATTTAGGTAAGTAAATTTGGTAGACTCGAATTGAGAATACACATGTCACCGCTTTTTTTCTTGTTGGTACAGTAAATAAATCTTACAATAGGAGAGAATTCATGGATCAATAGGAGAGAATTCAATTCATTACTGAATACACGAATTGATTATTGCTAAAGATATATTCGTTGCATGTAGAGAGTTTCCATCCATCCATCAGCCTTTCTCCGTCCACTGCTGGACCTGGCGTTTTATAGGGGAGACCTATGTCTCCCCTATAAAACGCCACAACTCGCGGTCCTGCGCTAAGTGCATCCAGAGATTTGCGAGAAAGAAAATATTAAGAAAATCTCGGTTTAATAATAACATCACCACAGGCTGTAAGTATTACATTTTTTTTTTTTATTAAACTACGAAATACGAGTATTACCGTAATCTTTTTCTATTGAATGCAATATATTATGTTTTCAGTTAGGCAAGTAATATAATGAGGACAATACGGATATTTACTCAAGTGTTTAACCACATTTGTTCGTATACTTCTGTATTTACTTAATAATGAATAATGTGTATCAAAAATAAAGGACCTATCACAGAAAGTCACGTTACGCTTTACGAATGATCAATATTTTTTTGCTTTTGGGAATACTGTGAGACAGACGGATACACAACAAAACATTTTTATCTTTACATATTATAAATATACGAGTACATACAAAGTTACACATACAAACTAACAATTACGTTATTTTTGTAAGTTTGTATGTCCCCATGTGAGCTAAACTATTTTCCAAAGTATGCAACGGATTTTGATGCGGTATTTTTTAATGTATGATTTGTTAGTATAAGTAGCTAAAATACAGACGTACTTGTCTTTATTGGGGGGTTTGAAATGATAATTTCCCATGCGTTATAATTTATATTTTTCATAAAATATCTCGTTCTAGCAATACGAATAGGGGTGAAATCTGGGGTCACCTCTGATATCGCGTCGTAAAGATTATTCGATTTAGTAATCTATACGATTGCTACATATTATGTTTGCACGGCATTATATACTATACTAGCAGTGCCCGCGACTTCGTACGTGTGGAATTTAGAAACGAAAAATTAAATGAACTAACAATAACGCGATTTTACAGCTAATTAATAAATCGTCCGTTTGGTTTTCTTTTTTTGCACAATTCCAAAGAACGCACACATGGCTCCAATGTCATTTTAGTAAATGATATCTCAAAGTTTAGACGACGCCTATAAAAACCAACTCAACACCGATACGTCGGGATTTGAGCAGCGTAACGACCATGCGCCGACGCCGACGCCGATGCCAATGGCGACGCCGACGCCTATAAACACCCGCTTAGCATCGATACGTACGGCGGGATTTGAGCAGCGTAACGACCATACGCCGACGCCGATGCCGACGCCGACGCCTATAAACACCCACTCAGCACCGATACGTAAGTCGGGATTTTAACAGAGTAACGACCATACGCCGACGCCGATGCCGATGCCAACGCCGACGCCGACGCCTATAAACACCCACTTAGCACCGATACGTCGGGATTTGAGCAGCGTAACGACCATACGCCGACGACGACGCCGATGCCGATGCCAACGCCGACGCCGACGCCTATAAATACCCACTCAGCACCGATACGTACGTCGGGATTTGAGCAGCATAACGACCATACGCCGACGCCGACGCCGATGCCGACGCCGACGCCTATAAAAACCAACTCAGCACCGATACGTCGGGATTTGAGCAGCGTAACGACCATACGCCGACGCCGACGCTTATAAAAACCAACTCAGCACCGATACGTCGGGATTTGAGCAGTGTAACGATCATACCCCGACGACGACGCCGACGCCTATAAATACCAACTCAACACCGATATGTCGGGGATTGCACAGCGTAACGACCTGTACGCTATATTATTGGAAAGGTTCATGAAAATCCATCCAGCAGTCTTTACGTGAAAGAACCACAAACATCCTTACATTCATACATCCAACATAAACCAAACATCAAAACATTGGAGTATGGATAGAAGACCGAGGAAACGTTCGCGTTGCTCAGCCAACAGTTTAAGTATTTTATTTTACCGCGCGTAATTCTTTTTTCGTCATATCTCATATGATATTCATTTAAATTGTACGCTGTAAAAAGCAGTTGTGATCTAAATGCGTAAGCTAACTAAGGTATTTAATTTGATAAAAAATGTTACCAAATACACATAAATAGCTCTTAAAAACACCCTATTGAATTTGATAATTTTTTTGACGTTCTTATGGGTACAGCAGGTTTTCCTTAAGAGATAGACATATGGCCTCGGGACTTTTTTAAAGATCTATAGGTAACAAACAATTTCTCTATACATTACTTTGTTGTAGCTCACATGGATAAGGCAACGTTTTCATTTAAAACTCGCGCGCGTGACTGTTTTCCCTGTTTCTTGCAACATTTTACACTGATGCTTCGCTTCTATACGTTGCAGCGTGATGTTATATAGGCTATAGCCTTCCTCGATAAATGTAGTATCCAACACTGAAAGAATTTTTCAAATTGGACAAGCGGATCCTGAGATTACCGCGTTTAAACAAACAAACAAACAAATACTTTCGCTTTATAATATTAGTATAGATTTGGAAAATTAAAAAAAAGGCTACAAAACGCATTCTGAAAAACGATTGCTAAAATCTTTTTACGAAAATTTCGTAGGCGGTGGCGAATGATATTCCCACAACAATGAATTTTATGTAGAATAGGAGTGTAGTATTCATGAAAGTCTTGAAATCATACTCGATCGAGTAGTTTGGGAGCTACAATGCCATAGATATAGACACAAAAAGATAAGTTAAACATTATCTTACATACTTGATATGTCGGATATAGTCAAATATTTATGACAATCAAGGTTTTCTTGAGTTTCCTTGTTCAGAATTTAAACATAATGAATTTTTAATAAACGAAATAATACACTAGATTAAAAATTTCCCAATTTTTACCATTAACTTTAGACTAGACTATACTGTAGACTATAATTTTGCTTTTTCAAGGAATCGCAGCAATTCGAATTATCTTGTAGAACAGCCCTTGTATAAATGTATAACACTGTGTTTCTTTACTTAGTCCCATATATCATTACCAAATACACATTAGTCATAAACCTTCGTGTACCTATAGGCATTGGGGAATTTTAAGAGGATACCTAAATAGCTTCGTGCATTTTTCTATGTACAAAGTTCAGTTTCATTGTTTCTTTAGATTGAATGGCTAGAGCTCTAATTTTTAAGTATATGTTTTTTCAATATATGATCTAGGATCGCATGAACTCAGAAACGCGATTGAAAAAAGTTTTCTCGATAAAAAATCTTGGCGAAACAACCTCTCTAATTTTTATTTTTTTCATTTGTCGGTCTAAGATCGCGTATTAACTAATGAAATAACTTTAAAAACATAGGTAACTATTATGTATAGAAACACGTGGATCAGAATTAAAATATATTTAGTAGATTTTGAGTAAATAGGAAAAGTATCCCTAATTCTTCATTTTCTGTGCCTACTGGCTGTGTTAATATGTACGTGTCGGCGATGATATTGATGTAGGCCCTTAATAGGAAGATTTCCCTAACCCCTTCCTCTTAAACAGTAAACACCGACCTCAAAAGTACACTGTCATTATTTATTACTTCACTACAGTTCACTGTAATAAAGTTGTCAATACTTTACTTATAATTATTTGAGGTTAGTTTTTGATAACTTTTAATGGCTTTCGTTAGACTGTGTGTATACTATTTAATATGTGGCTGAAAAATACAAAACGTGGTTAGTGTAGTTGATTGTCATTCTCTGGCTATTGTATTATAGTGCGTGTACGTTCGATAAACTTTGTTTATAACTAAATGAGCGATACAGCGTGCGTTGACCTAGCCCAGCTGAAACAGAAAACGTACGTTTAGATTATGCATTGATATCATACGTTTGTGTGCATCAATTACCTGATTGTAATATAGGATAAGCGTAACATTTATGTACATTTTTACTTTTTAATCTATAGGAAGTATGTAATACTAGTACATAGATAATATACGTCTACGTAATTTGTAGATCAAGTGTCTTCCTGTATGTTGATATAAAATTTTTAATAGAAGAATAACGATTCTTCTATTAAAAATTTTATCTTACATTACCTTAAATGTTACCTTATTAACAACGGTTAATAAGGTAACATTATATATATCTGAAAACAAATTAACCATCCGTGGTGACAGAATTAGAATGCACTTTTCTTTACATGGATAATAAAGAGTCAATTATAATAATCTAAACGGTAAACACCGACTGCGTTAAACAGAAAAGTCTTATTCATAATGACTTATCGGAGGTTTAAAAGTTCGCTAAAATGAGTTCGCGAAAGTTGACAAAACTTGTTATTCATAATAGTCTTTTTACGCTAAAACGTTAATTATGTCTCCGATAAAATCTCCGTTTAAACCCCCGATAAGTCATTATGAATAAGACCGTTAATCAATGCAACTAGCTAGCGTTGTGTAGAGTGTAGGTATAGTGGACTATATGACTTCTCGTTTTGAAAGAGTTCAAAGCCCAGGAGCAGGATCGCGCTGGGCTTGGAATATTTAAGATACTGATTAGACAGACGACCTAGACAAGGAATACGCGAATTGGAATCGATCTTAAAACCTATCCATTTCATTCCAATTATCACTTCAGCCAACTATCTCAGTTCTCTCAATTTAAATACTGTGAATAAACAAACAACACTTGCTTTGTATTCACATGGTCATATCAACGTTATCAAAGTTCATTGCATCTTTAGATAACATATTATTATCTTATGACGAAAGTGTTTAGTAATAACACGCGTGTCGTATCATGAACGAGTAAACACATCATCATTATTCATTCCTGTCTTTGGATAAAAAGGTGTATGCGAAATAGACTATGACCTAGTCTGTTGATATCCAGTGGCGTAGCTTGATATAACATAGTGGGCTACAGGTATTCTCTGATTGAAAAGTAGGCCGTTTCTGTTTCGGGCTCAAGGCACTATACTATGGTATGTAAGGCCGAGGAGGATCACCACCAAGTTATGTATTTTAAAAAAAAAGTAGTATATTTTTATTTTATTTTATTTATTTTTATTTTATTTAGGAAAACAAACAACTACATAATAAGTATTACAACAAGTAAATTTTATACATTTACACTTAAATAATTACGTAATCAACACCGTTTTCCGCAAATTACTTAAAATAAAGTTAGTAGCCATAAACATAAAGAAATAGAATATAAAATAAATATGGTAAAAGATTAAACTATATACGAGAAAAGAAAAAACTAATTTCTACAATAACAAAAGAGCACAAAGAAAACAGAAAGTAGTTTTTTTTTTGTATGGCAAAACAACGTTTGCCGGGTCAGCTAGTAATATATATACGTATTCATCCGTATTGTGGCACCTATAACACAAGTACACAAGCTTTGCTTGGGACTAGTTGGGACCAGAGGACGTCATGTGAAATGTCCATGAATATTTATTATTTTCTTCTCAATTTTTGACAACTTTTATATGCCAAGTAACTAAAAGAGTAAATTAAGTCACTTTAAAAATTTTTGTATGCTAGGTTTATTTCCCGAAATACCAAACGCACGTAAAGAGTGATATGTCCTGCACATCTCACATGCTTAATACAATAAATAATACAATTGTCGAATTATGTTCTACATGTGATATTCTGAATTGTAATGCTAGTGTTTTGGTTTTACTGTAAGCTTGCATGTAATTAAATAAATAAATAAATAAAAGAGCATTCCGAAATGTCATTTTTTAAATAATAAGAAAGGCAAATAATATCACGCAATGATGACATAAGGTAATCGATACTTTTCGATGCAAATTCCATGAAAATAAATGTTATTATAAACAACTGAAAATGTTTAACAAATTTTAATGTTTATCGCAATAATTACTTTCGCAAAACAATAATTGCCTTATCGAGATGTATTAATGTATACTTTATAGTAAGTTATAATTATCTATAATAATTTATATTTACAAGTCTTTTTCAATAAATACATAATGTTCAATATAATTTACATTTAAGTAGGTACATAATAAGGTTTTGCAATCCCTACTAATATTATAAATGCGAAAGTAACTCTGTCTGTCTGTTTGTTACGCTTTCCCGCTTAAACCTCTCAACCGATTTTGATGAAATTTGGCACAGACAATCTTTAGACCCTGAGAAAGAACATAGGCTACCTTTTATTGCGAAAAAAAATTCCAAATTCCACGCGGACGGAGTCGCGGGCAACAGCTAGTGATACTATAATTTCGGTAATGTTTGCTATAAACGAAATTAGGAACTATCTAAATTAAAGGAAGTGCGTCTTGGTATGGACCTTCTTCCTTCCTCCTTCCGTGGCTTTTACAGTGCCCTAGAAAGGAAATGGGTTGGTGATATATGTTTATATATTATTATATACTTAATCTTTCAATGACCACACGAATAATTACAATATTCACCATAAATTAAAACAATAATATGGCTGTTAATGCTTTAGATTTCACTAACTCTAAAATCTTTATTTAATATGATATACAGCCTATTACCGGTAAAGTAAATTGCAATAACATCTCTCATATGGCAAAACACAAAACCATCCGTATTTGTGTATGACTTCACCAATGTTAATTTTCAAGGAGAGTTTACTGAACTATAGTGACAAGAACTATTATGACTCAGAGAAAGATATTCGTGTTTTCTGACGACTGATACTGAAATAAAATTGATTTTAAATTAACTTGCAGGAAATTACACGACGAGTTTTACAAAACAATGTTTATTAATTTGTAGATTTAGAGGGTTTGTAGGGTTTACAGGCTTAAATTATTACATTATACCTACTTATTCAGACTGAACTATCAGATAGGACAATTGGTAGTAGTAAAGGTGGACTACCAGTTTCCATTTTTCTTGTTTATGCTCTAGTTATCGCTAACAGTTTATTTGGCTCAAAGTACGAGCATCAGCAATATTCATGAAAAGTCGTCTTTAAAAATTAGCAAAATAAATCGAGGAATACTTGGGTTGTTTAATGTTTATTATCTTGCATACGATCTCATTCAAGTCCTCAGTCAATCCTCCTCGATCCAAGTAGAACTATTTAAGTATTTCATAGATAAGTAAGATACTAAATACATATAAAATTCTCGTACCACAGTGTTAGTTACCGTATTCCGCCGAAACGGCTTGACCGATTTTTATGAAATTTTACATGCATATTCAGTAGGTCTGAGAATCGGACAACATCTATTTTTCAAACATATCCCCCACACTGATTTTTGTATAGCAAAACAACGTTTGCCGGGTCAGCTAGTATGATATAAATTGCATATTTCGTTTCGGTTGTTTTGTAATACAAATCTGTCGATTCATTACCGCGGGAAAGCGAAAGAATAAAGAACGTTTTTGGTTTATTTGAGTAGATTTTGGGCCGTGCTTTGATTTTCAAATAAGAAATTACTTTGTAGATTTAAAAATAGATGTTATTTCTCAAACAAACGTTTTATGTCGACCACACGTTGTTATAGAATTGTTTGATAGTTTGTGCGTTAGGTCGCTTTAACAACGAATTTTCTTTTATCTTTAAAACGATAATTTGGATATATTGGTACCAATTCTGTGTACACAACTAAACTTAACTTAACTAAAAAATGAAAATTGGTAGTGTCAATATAGCTATTACCTGCTATTTCGTTGTACACGTTTATATTAATTAAATCGTTAGTCTATAATACACAATTTTAATAATAAGAAACTTCAGTAAACATTGCCGAATTGTGATAATGACGCTATCACTTTTAATTTTTTAGTTAAGTTAAGTTTAGTTGTGCGCTCAGAATCGGCACAATTGTTACTCAAATCTTGAGCGCCAATACAACTCAGCTTTGTAGTGAATAAAATAGAGTTATAATAACTGACTGTTAAATAAGTAAGTAGAGTAAAATATAACGCGCTTAGAAGTTTCAGAAAAAAAAGAATCTGTCTATCTAGTTACTTATCTTACATATATTGTTTTCTGTTTTGAATTGTTTATCGGTAGGGTCAAATTTGTAGCACTTATAAACCGTCGTACATGTATGATCCAATGTATGAGGTGTCTTCGGATCTAACTAGTACCATCTGGCGGGCGCTCTCTCTTCTAAGCGTATCCCCATGGGAAAAAGACGTGACATTATGATATTGAAGACGATGCTTGAACAATATAGAATTGAATTGAACAAAATAAAATTATTTTTAAATCACGTAATTATAAGTAGGTAGTAATATTGTCAAGTGTACCTAAGTCATTCGTTATGGTAGACGTCTCGGTGGAGTGCATGACCGATAGCCTCGAGTTCGTTGATCCTTTTATCAAACTTACACATAATCATTGTTATTCATTCTAATGGAAAATGCAACCATCCTATTTTTGGGTTAATGTGGATTCGATACACCAACATTTCATGTAGGCAGGTACTTAAGCATGTTAATTGTATTTCTTACAATAAATAGAAATATTTGTGGAATATCAATGAAGTTGAAAAAGGGTTTATAATTACCATCACGCCATTTTTCCATGGGGTTAGGCAGATACTTTAGAGCGCTGTCTGCTATGATCCAAACACGTTTCCTTGGCTTGATTTTCCTTGGCTTGGAATTATAATTTCATCGCAAAAATAAACTTTTGGAGACGTCCTTGACAAAAACCACGTTTTTCCAAAATGTGGTAAATCGCCGTGTCTGTCCAGTGTTGATAGTTAAATTATGTCAGCCCTACCTTAAGTGTTTATTCCATATTCTGAAACAATGTTGATCTATTCCATCTCGAAGGCCTATTTATTTCCTGGACAAACTACGCAGGAATAAAGTTGTTTTTCTACTTTTTTCATGAAATATTTATGATATTCATGTGTCTATTCCATTATAGATCGATTTAGTTGATAATCTGAAACAAATTGATTTTCATATGAATATAAACATTTTGATACGTACCTATAAAATAGCTTTTTAGTACTTTTATACATATACTTAGACGTTTAAGTTTGTTGTGAAAATCTTAACTAAAATGAAAATTTTGCTTTTGTACGCTTGCGAAGTCATTTAATTAAATGAATTAACACAATCAATAGCCTGACCAATATGGCACTGTAGATATACTTCTAGAGGCTCATTAGACCCAATCGTGGCACAGGTCACATTATGATTTATCACAATGTTTGTGACATGTGACGTACACAAGGTCTATAGGTAAAATTTAAAATTGAGCGAGCCACAAATACCGTTATCTATTTTCTTTTGAGGGCCGAGCAATAACTACAAAGGGAAAATTTGTTCTCAAAAAAGTTCAATTTCATATCGAATATAATAGTACATAGACCCCTAAATTGAACATCATTATAGCAAATGCTATTTAAAAAATATGCTCTACATATATTTGTAGGCGTTGACTGTTTAAACTCACTAAATTAACTCAATACGTTTCTTTTATTTCAATTGTTTTTCATGATAGTTAAAAATATAGTTCTTATAACAATTTTCTATCAAGTGTTACCTATATTTATGCTCAAAGTGTAACCAAGATTACGTAGGTACCCATTATTTTACTAATTAAAACGAATGGCTGGTGCATTTGCTCGGCGCGTGATGTAA
This sequence comes from Orgyia antiqua, assembly GCA_916999025.1. Classification (NCBI taxonomy): domain Eukaryota; kingdom Metazoa; phylum Arthropoda; class Insecta; order Lepidoptera; family Erebidae; genus Orgyia; species Orgyia antiqua. The sequence continues at coordinate 8,478,843 of OU779869.1, forward strand.
TAGATATTAGTATGACACCGTGTAAAATTTTTTTGAAATAAATTAGGTATTTATGTAAAAGTAAAAAATAAATACAAATGTTAGCATCCCATTTCCTCTCTTAGGGACGGTAACAGCCAGATAAGGGATACTTTAAGCAGGAAACATCGACTGTGAGAGACGGAAATCTCGAAATTAAATCCTATGCCAACTCGCCAAGTCAGCACAGCTTAATGCTGAATACCCTGCCGAAATAGAAGAGGCCCATGCCCAACAGTAGAGGTTAATAAAATAAAATAAAATCTAAATTAGGTGGCCTGACCACCTAATTTAGAAATCTATCTGTTGATATATACAATTGTAGATAAATATGTATTATGAAGGAGATAACTCAACTTATCTGTAGATAATAATAATAATATGTTGCCCGTATATTACAAATGCCGCTAACTTACAGTAGAGCCACTATGTAGCTGTTTGATCAAGTGTTGGCTTAACGAAACAGTGGTATATTCTGTTCCCTTCAACGGAGTCTTTGTAACCCTAACAACCCCACCGGATGCGAACGTCTTTCTAGAATGACAAACAGTACGCTTTAACAGTATCATCTTTTTTAAAAAATATTGTCAATGTTATGTGATCAATATATACTTCTTATCTTGTTTAGTAAACAATCTAGATTTTTATACTTACACTGTACTTCGCGGTAAGGTTTTCGTCTTGTAACGAAACTTTTTACACAAACAACTAAAATGTTACGTAGGTACTACAAGTTCAATAATTTAGAAGGTAATCTGTAGTGTAAGTGTAAGTTTAAAACAAACTTATATAACTTCAAAAGGTACTAAACTTGTATGTATTTTTCTCAGATTTTTCTATCTACTAAATTACATAATTTGTCACAAACTAACTTAAGCACATCAATGTTGGTATACATATTTAAATACTGGATGACTGCCTCTCAGCTTATATGCGTGCAAATTAAAATATTTTTCAGAAATAGGTTGATTCCAGATTGGTTTATTGTTTTAGAATAAATGCCGTGAATACAACGAAACGCAGCTTTCGTCATCTGTCATGTCAAATTCAAATGTAATTTGTCATATTTTTGTCAAAGTTGTCATTAATGTCACTAATGTCAGATGTCGTGATGATTAAATTTAATAATTTCTCAAAGTTTTAGTGTGGTTTTTTATTAGTATAACTATTTAATATTTGTTTCTTTTGATAAGTCCGTTTTAGCCACATTCTTGCCATCGTAATAATTTATTTTCGATTTCTGTAGTATCAGCAGATTATCAATAATGTTGTTTGAGTGCTGAGCTGTATAAGTGTACGAGTTAAATACGTATTCAAGTTTATCAATTCAAGGTCGCTATATTTCCATTCTATTATAATCAGTTGGCTTTGCTCTTTATACTCGACAGCCGCTCATTGACTTGAGCTCATATAATTTTATAAAACAGCTAAATAATAGCCATGGCTTCTACAATGCTGAAGTTATTGAAAACCGAAGTAAGTCTTAACTATAGACCGCATCGTAGAATTTTTAACTAATATATAAATAAAGAATACATGCCCAACGGTATATATACGTAAAATTGCGTTCCTATAAATTTTGTTAATAATATTTTTACAAAGGATTCTTTATAATAACTATTCTGCATTATTAAATAATAGTATTCTCATTTGTACACATCATAACTAACGTAAAATGGCCTTACTTTAGAACATATTGCTATTTCAGCGTTTAGGTTATAGTTATAGCTGGCATACCTAGTTTTAATTTAATTTACTTGTTACGCACGGTGATCATAGGATCAGTTTATTTTCTAAGAAATATGCAATAAGAATAACGTTATTGAGCAAAATTTAACAAAAACAACTGACATATGAACATTAGCATCTGTACTAATTATAATAATGTAAATAATTAATATGTAACTGTGCTTACTTATTAGAAATTATGAGTTTATTTTGTATCTACATTTATAATAAATAGAGGAAAGATTTGTATTTTTGTATGTCACGAATAAACTCTAAAAGTACTGGACCGATTTTAATAATTCTTTTTTCATTAGAAAGCTACATTGTCACTGAGTAATATAGGCTATATTTACCCGAGCGAAGCCAGGACGGGCCACTAGTTTTTTAAATTTATTTCATTATTATACATACTTAGCTACTAGTTAGAGTACATATTCATATAAATATAAAGTTCCTATCAGAGGGTAAACTGTCGGAATAGCTAGCATAACTTTCATCATTATCAAGTTCAGTAAATAAGAATAGTATCAAATCATGTTGTTGATAATAATTTTTAAAAAAAGTAATTGCCAATTTTCTATCTTACTGTTATGTATATTGCGCTCATATCTAAGAATTTTTTAAAACAGTCTAAATAATAAGGAATAAGTACTGCTCACTTCTTGGGAAATGTATAAAAAAAAAGTAAATTAACAATGTATGTTCTTGAGTTTAACTTTCCTTGTCTGCGGCAATGATTTGCCACTTGGTGGGCAAACAAAGAGAATTTATACATTCACCTAATTTGTTATTTAAAGAGGTTACTGTTTACATTATTTGTAACTGACAGATATAGGCTGTGGTAGTCTGTTGTTGTGGTAACAGATTCTACATATTGTTTATTCAATGCAAAAGAACTAGCTTTGTAGGTCTGACTAGTATGCTAATAAGTCCTTAATGTGTAATATTATTTAATACCTTTTGTTATAATAAAAGTTTTTGATAATGCTTTTTGGGACATGAAAATCGATTTTTGTCATAAATACATTATTGTGGATATAATGGCAGCAAGAATATTTTTTGAATAGACAAAATATTGTAGTGGCTTTCAAAAACAATACAATAAAAAAAACTAACTGTTATCAATATGCAATGTGTAGGTACATAGCAATGAATATATGGCCATTGTCAGACACATAAATGTCATAATATTTTCTAACACTTGCGTCATTTGTTTAAATAAAACTAAAATTTTGCAAAAATTTAAAACAAATACACACATTTAAATCCATAAAATGTGGTTTTATTTAAACATAAATATCTTTTTATATAAACCGGAACACTGAATTTGCATACAGTACTTATATACCTTTAATAGAAAACAAAGTAACGTTTTGAAAGAAACTACTAAAGGCACCTAACCCTGTATATAGTAAAATTATTAGTGTTTACTTTTGTAAATTGTCATTGACATTGTTACGCAGTCTCAACAATTACTCCGAAGAGGTTACAGCAGTGCCGCTCCAACCACAAAGCTCTACATTGATGGACAGCATGTAGAATCAAAGACCAGCAAATGGATTGAACTTACAAACCCAGCCACAAATGAAGTTATTGGAAGGTAAGTAGGTTAAATATTCATAACGATTTCCATAGCTCATCTATGCTGTTACAGTTTATTTCACGCATCTATCTATCTATCTAGACTGGAACTTGGTACGAAAGACTAAGAACCGTGATTTCCCACGTGAATTGGGAGACGCCGCTGTTCAGCTGTGGACTACAATAGGTCGATAGGATGTCCATCCATTAGAATGTTTCTATTCACTGTTAGAAATGGCTCTACTCCAAAGAACGCTCCAACTCGATCCGTTTTTATCCAGAGATTCCCAGTGCCGTTATTCTCTGACGACTGGATGCGTTCTGGCGAATTGGGCAATAGTTTATTGTCACGTTATTCCTGTACTTCGTAACGTCCAGCAACTATGGCTGGAAAATCATTTTTTCCCAACACTTGATGGTTCTTTGGGCGAGTGGAATCTTTTGGCTATTTCCATTTCAGAATGCGAAATTTCAGGCTATACTTAATACATCTTTATTCTCGCAGTTAATTGGGCTTCGTTAAGTGCCTATTCTATTTATTCGTAATGGCTCTTAAGTGACGGCTTCCTTAACTATGAAGAACGCTATATGCCATATTTCAGTTCTTATGTCATCACCAGACAATGCTCTAACTGTGATTGTGTTTACATCACTTTCTTTACATTAGTACTAAGTAAGTTGTAACATCAAAACTATAAATTAATAACAGAATTATAATTATCAAGTAATGCCACTCCCTAATCAAAGTTTCTCAGTCGTTATCACATTCGTTGAATCTGGCCTCACATAGGTTGATTACGGATTTACTTAATGACGTTTTGATGTCATAAAGTATATTTTCCTCTGCACCCGAGCATCTTATCGTATAAATTATGTAAGATATAAAACACAACATGTGTTATTGATATCAAGGTCAATACAATTGTTATTAAATTTAGGTTGCTGGGGGCTTTTCACGTTCCCTTTCGTAACACACGTTTGTATACATTTTGAGACCTCTGTCGATTTCCTTTGGCAATTTCCATTAGCTTTACGTTCCATAGTTTCCTCCAGGTTTTCAGGATACGAATTCGATTTGCGTTACTGCTATTTGATATTTTTCCTAACTCTAAGTCCGTAATATTTCTACAATAGATGACCGTTATGTGTTGAAAATGCTGCGGTTTCCAAATCATAATTTGCCATAATTAATATGCCATATTCTTGATTGTTGTCATTTTAAAGAAGCTCAAGAGCAATGCGTAGTATTTCCTTGCGAAACATTCCGAACTCTAGCAGACAATAGTTTCCAACCAAAGTTCTTCCACACTTCGATTCGAAGAATAGAAAGTGTAAAGGAACTACAAAACATTGAAGGATGTTATCGAAAGGCAACCACGAATTTTTCATCGAAGTATTAGGCAGTCCTATTATATGGAGTAAAAATTCAAGACGAGAGATTGGTTGAATATAAGCAAATAAGCAGCCAGCAAACCAGTTTCTTTAATAAAGGTATGGCCTGAAAAATATATTTTTTATAAATTACGATGTCTTGAAAAATTATTAGAGTGCGACTCCGCGAAATATTTATTTGATTACTTATTCAATTTTGTAGCTCTGTTGCGACATATACCTACTGTAGTGAATACATTACGATAATAATAAATTGTAAGTAAACATAAATGTTACATACTGAAACAGTATAGAATAGATAAATGGCAAAAAACTCTGCAGTTATACAATTTATCATCCTATAGCTTTGGGTCACTTGCAAGCATTTTCTGGTTGAGAGATTCGTTAAGATTTTCTTGAGAGATTTCTGACTAGGACTCGGTTTCTGAAAAACTGGTTATCGTAGAAATTCACTAACTAATCAAATATGATGGCTTCATGTATAAAAGCCTGGATAGCTACAGTACAAGGCAAGGCCCGTAAAAGAAAAATATTGACGCGCGGAATACATTTTTGTTACAGAGTACCAGAAGCAACGCAAGACGAAATGAAATCGGCTTTAGATTCAGCAAAGAAAGCATACAAATCATGGAGTCAGAGCACAATAATGACTAGACAACAGTTGCTGTTCAAGTGAGTAGTTATCTGCTTCTCGATAATAATGTTCCATTTTCAGGCCTGGATCTGTTTCCAAAACGGGAAGGTTATAACGCAGATACCTTTTCACTGTGGTAAAGTGATCCGTCTGTACTTTTTTGTTATTTGATAACTTGCCAACGTAAATGCTTTACCTCATTTATGAACTACCATAGTTTCACGACAGGTAACAATGGCAGAATACGATACTGTTTTGCCCATTAGCATTGGATTGTGTTTAAACTAGAATCCGTGCAAAATATACATGTTTATTTAGGAACAATGTGGTTTTGTCATAGATTCGCTCGTTTATTGAGAGAAAACAGTAGCAAACTAGCTGCCAAGATCACAGAAGAACAGGGCAAGACTATTGCCGATGCCGAGGGCGATGTTCTTCGTGGTATTCGTAAGTATATATAATATTTACGACGGGCCTCGTGGTCTAGTGGTTCAGATAACGGACTGCCGTTCACGAGGTCGCGGGTTCGATTCCCGCTCGGGACAATCATTTGTGTGATATTTATAATTTTCATACAAATGTTTGTCCTGCGTCTGGGTGTTTACTATGTATTATAAGTATGTATTTACAAAAGAAAAGTAGTTTATGTATTATATCCGTATTCTGGTACCCATAACACAAGCATAATAAGCTTAGCTTGGGACCAGAGGACGTTGTGTGAAATGTTCATGAATATTTATTTATTATTTATTTATTTATTTCGTTCTGTATATTATGCATTACTGTTTTATAAAAAAAAACTTAATTGGATTGATCTTCATGTTCTCATTTCTGTAATTTGGAATCGACGAAACGCATTTTTCTTCTATAATACTCTATCGTCCAGCCATATAATTCCTTTTTGTTACATTTTATTCCTCATACAGTCCATGCGTCTTCTTTTTGGTCCTTTTCTTTCTCCCGACTTCTTTAATATTTATTACGGACATGAGTACACATATTCTTTTTAAACAGTTGTTACGGGACACACCCACATTTTATTTTCTTGTGTTTTATTATATCTATTTATACAGTTTTTTATATCGAAGTAGATAGATAGATATATTAACTCTTTATTGTACACATTTACAAGAAACAGAAAACAGAAATTAAGCCCGGTTTCCACTGCGAAAGGGTAATGTGCGGAAAATGGTTAGGCGGAACGGACTCCTTTTTAATTAAATAGGTTTGAGTTTCCACCAACGAAGAGTTGGTGCTCCCTAGAACTTAGCGAGCTCATTTCTACTCTTTCTACACGCTCGGCTCTTTCCGTCCGACTATTTGTTGGTGGAAATACAAGTATGCAGTTTGCGTTTGCGAGTTTAACGAAGTCATTAATGGGTCCGTTCCGCTCGCGGTGGAAACCGGGCTTTAAGCTTATAACTAGGTACAAATGGCGGCCTTATCACATAAAGTGATCTCTTCCAGGCAACCATGGGATGGAAAGAAAAGTTAGTTAGTTAGTTTCAAAGTATTGCGAAAGATACCTAATATAATGATAACAACTTTATCTTGTTGTAACGAACGCTTATCTAAGATATGCCAATGAAAAGTGGCCACAATAATCTTATTTAAATGCATATTGCTATGCCGCTATACTGATTAATTTTATCACAATTTTAATTAATAATAATAATCATAAAACAAAGTCGTGATTTTTGTATGTGTTTCCCTATGTGAGCTTGTATCTTCAAAACTATGCAACAAATATAGATACTTTTTTATTAGATAGGGGTTCAAGAGGATGGTTTTTCTTTTGTATAATTTATTAAGGATTTTTGTAGTTTCTAAATTCGAAGCGTTTATTAGTTATTGTGTATTAGTTATTAATTAAGACGATACCAAAATAGCTTCGTGCATTTTTCTATGTACGAAGTTTTCATTGTTTCTTTAGATTGAATGGCTAGAGCTCTTATTTTTAAGTATATGTTTTTTCAATATATGATCTAGGATCGCATCAATTCAGAAACACGATTGAAAAAAGTTTTCTCGATAGAAAATCTTGGCGAAACAACCTCTCAAATTTTTTATTTTTTTCATTTGTCGGTCTATTATCGCGTATTAACTAATGAAATAACTTTAAAAACATAAGTAACTGTTATATATAGAAACACGTAAATCAGAATTAAAATATATTTAGTAGATTTTGAGTAAATAGGAAAAGTATCCCTAATTCTTCATTTTCTGTGCCTACTGGCTGTGTTAATATGTACGTGTCGGCGATGATATACGATAATATTGATGTAGGCCCTTAAAACACAGGAGTTGTTTGCGAAATCGAACTTGACTTTCTTACTACACACTCGTATCTCGAGTGTGTCGATGTGTCTCAAGGATTAATGGGACAGAGAGTTAATCCAAAACTTAAAATTTGCCCTTAATATCGCATTATAAAATATTTATTTTATCGATTGCCGAACATAACGGTAGCACACATACTGCCACATTATAACCTTGGTCAAGGGCCTTGTTAATATATCAAACGCATTTAAATTTTGTGATTAATACAGAAAAATATGTGGAGATATTTCCGCATTTTATGTCACAACCTTTGCTCTCAACTTTTTTCGTCTGAATACCATTTTCATAAGAATATGAACTGTAAAATGAACTTTGGTAGAAACTGTCACTTTTTCTTAAACGTATAACTACTAATAACTAGTATCCGACCGAAACTGGTTTTCCCGCCGAAACCGAAACCGAATGTTCGGCTGTGGCTTCAGTTTCCGCCGAAACCGAAACCGAAATTCACGTGATCAAGTATATAATCTCTTAAAATACTGAAATTTGGTGCAAATTACCTATTATTTTGCATTAATTAGGGTATGAAATGGAGACACAGTATATTAAGTTCGTTGGAATCATTTATTTAATATAATTTAAAAAAATATTAGTAACATTTTTATTATTATTTTAAATTACGTTCTCATAATTCCTGAACAGGGCGGTCAAAGCGTTGCTGTGGAAAACGAAGTTAGGCCAGCATGGGTGTGCGTGAACTGCGACACTAGCTTCGGTATCGGCAAATGTTTCGGCCGATTTTGGCCGAAACCAAAACTGCCGCCGAAACTTGATTTTTGGCCGAAACTTTCGGCCAACCGAAACCGATACCGAACTTTCGGTCGGACACTACTTATAACGCGTTAGAGAAAAATGAAAAGAGCAGTTTTTCACAACGATTTATGCTCTACTCCTTTTGATCGTAGCGGGATGTTACATAACCTATTATGTATATATTTCGTTAACTAATCTATATAAAACAAAAATAATTTTTCAATTCAAACCAATAGTTCTTGAGATTAACGCGAATAAATAGTACGGGATCCGTAGTACATTTTTTTCACTTGATTACTATCAAGCTGATTTTCCATGAGTAGCTTTATTATGACGAGACGCCCAATAATTTTCTATCCCAAAATCTCGATTGTGGTAGCTAACAGAGATAGCAAGGATAAAACATCGTACTACCCGTAAAAAAAGACGTAAGTGAACTTGCGTCAAAAAATTCAAACAAAAAATTTAAAAAAAATTACTTACTGCTTTTTTCCAGTAATAGTACGATATTTTATCCTTGTTACCTCTGTTAGGTAGTTAGTTCAATCGAGATTTTGGAATAGAAAATTATTGGGCGTCTCGTCATAATAAAGCTACTCACGGAAAATCAGCTTGATAGTAATCAAGTGAAAAAAATGTACTACGGATCCCGTACTAAAACATTTGTTAGTTTCAGTTTTTATGTGTGTATAGAATATGTATATTTACTTATTATTATATTGTTTATGCGCAGAGTCGGTGGAACATTGCTGTAGCATCACAACCCTGCAGTTGGGTGACAGCATCCAGAATATTGCTAAAGATATGGACACACATTGCTACAAAGTACCTATCGGTGTGGTTGGTGGTAAGTTGGATATTTTAATGTCATTTTATTATTAATAAAATTAATATTATGGCCCAAGAGTCCACGACGGCGAGATATTCCTCATTTTATAAAAGTTGACATTTTCTCTGTACATGTCTCCTATACAGGTAAGAACGACCAGCGACTATAGATTTTGTGTTGTGGTTACTTTGGCAGATAATAGGCAGTAAAGATGTTTAAAGAAGTACTTCAAATTCCTCATAGTATAAAACTGGCTCTTGCTCTATTATTACGTCGTGGGCTCTTGCTCTATTATTACTTCCTATATAACATTTAACAGGCTAGTTAGCATAATTATTCACCGGCTTTATGTATACGTAATTAAGATGATCTTTATTTACGCACAATTTTCGGTCCTCAGACCCCAAATTGTTGACGAGTCAGACCACCCCTGATGTCCTTGTAAGTGAAAAAGTATTTCTAGGTTCTGTACCAAAAGGTGAAACAGGACCCTATTACTGAGACCCAGTTGTCCGTACGTCCGTCTGTCACCAGTCTGTTTCTCTGGAACGACGATAGCTAGAGAGTTATTGGGGGTCGGAAATATGATGAATGTATTATTATCAAGCTAACGATACGGGGCCTTTCATGTGCGAGTCCTACTAACACTTGACCGGTTTTTGGGCACGGGTCTTCCCAATTTCGGGAGGGATCTGCACTGGTTATGCCACGCCGATCAGACGTGCTAGAAAGGATTTCGCTTCTAGTTTTCCTTATCTTACAGAATTTGTTTGCTGCATAAATTGTTATTTAACTAGGTCTTACCTGGAAAGGAAATGGGCGTGGCGACAATTGTATTCTTTATCACTCACCACTAGGATGGCTGTGTAACTTCGAAAGCCAAGGATTGTTGCAGTAACTATAAACGCTGGTGAAACGATTGGATTAACTAATTAAAATTATTATGTTAAACAGGTGTATCAGCCTTCAACTTCCCAGTGATGATTCCACTATGGATGTTCCCTCCAGCGATAGCTACAGGCAACACTTGCATCATTAAGCCTTCAGAACAGGACCCTGGTGCGACCTTATTGACTATGGATCTTTTAGCTGAAGCTGGTGCTCCACCTGGACTTGTTAATGTAAGTTAAAATCTGTTATGATAGGCCTTGTTGCGGTAGTAAAGTGGTGTAAAGATTTGAACTCTCTCTCTCTCTCTCTCTCTCTCTCTTCAGCCCATTAACGTCCAACTGTTGGTAACAACCCACTTCCAGTTTGAGAGGGGTTATGGTCTACCGTGCTGCGCTAACCAGGCGTGTTAGCACAGGGTTTATTTAAGAGTTTTACATCTCTCAAAGAGGATGTTATCTGTGTACAATATCCCTTAGCTGGCTTTTACAGCACCCTTTTATAATTCTTAACACGCGAGTTATTTAAATTATTGTATTTATTTAGAAGATTTAAATTATATATGGTACCTTTTACAATCTACATATTTGGCAATGGCCCCAGTGTTGTGCAAGGTCATGGAACGGATCCTCAATAACCAACTGATCCGTTACCTAGAAGATCACTGTCTCATCAACGATCGTCAGTACGGGTTTCGACCGAAACGATCGACAGGTGATCTTCTAGCGTACGTAACGCACCTCTGGGGTGAAGCGATTGACAAGCGCGGCGAATCGTTGGCCATAAGCTTAGACATCGCGAAGGCCTTCGACAGGGTCTGGCACAAAAGTCTTCTCTCCAAGCTTCCGGCATACGGTCTGCCTGTTCAGTTTTGCACCTGGATAGCCAGCTTCCTGCACGAGCGCAAAATCCGGGTATATTCGGATGGATGCGCTTCGGAGTATCACACAGTAAACGCTGGGGTGCCCCAGGGATCTGTGTTGTCTCCAACACTCTTTCTTCTGCATATCAATGACATGCTTCCACTCGGAGGCATTCATTGCTATGCAGATGACAGTACGGTTCACGCAGGATACCTGGGGCACGCTACCGCTGGACCGGCCGAAACTGTGGAAAAACGAGAGCATCTTGTAGCTGAGCTCAACCAGGTATTGGATCTCATCTCTCAGTGGGGCACCTCTAACCTGGTTGAGTTCAACGCCAAGAAGACACAGGTGTGCGTCTTTTCCACCAAGAAGTCACCATTCTCTCCCCTACCCTCCCTCAATAACATCCCACTAACGACACAGAACAGCATCACCATGTTAGGAATAGAGGTGCGTTGTGACCTTAATCCCAAGAGCCATATAGAAACTGTGATCAAATCAGCATCACGCAGACTCGGTGTCCTAAACAGGTTGCGGCGGTTCTTCACGCCACAACAACTGTGCCTACTGTACAAATGTCAGGTCCGGCCATGCGTTGAATATTGCTCGCACCTCTGGGATGGCTCCGCACAGTACTTGCTCGATGCTCTGGACAGGTTACAACGTCGCGCCATCCGCATCATCGACGACGCTGAGGTCTCGAAATCCATCGAGTCTCTCCAACTGCGCAGAGATGTTGCGGCACTTAGCGCATTCTACAGGATCTACCATGGTGAATGTTCTGAGGAGCTTTTTTCCCTTATCCCTCCCTCTCCTTTCCTAAATCGTACTACACGCGCAGGTTTGAGATGTCACCCTTACACCATAGACACTATACCATCTCGCACCAAGAAATTTGGCAACTCATTTCTTTGTCACACCGCCAAGGTTTGGAATTCACTCCCTGCTCATGTGTTTCCTGATTCCTACGACATGGGGTCTTTCAAGCGAGGCGTGAAAAAGCATCTTGTGAGCCGGCAAGGTGAGGGTGGCTAGTGCATTGACACTGCACTAGCCGTCCTAACATTTGGATTGCACCCCACTTATCATCAGGTGGAGTGTAGTCATTTGTCTACTCCAGCTATAAAAAAAAAAAAAAATCATGTTTCCGAAATAAAATTTCATCTGAAATAATAATATAGAGTATAATCCCTACTTATATTATAAATGCGGAAGTAACTCTGTCTGTCTGTCTGTTACGCTTTCCCGCTTAAACCTCTCAACCGATTTTGATGAAATTTGGCACAGACAATCTTTAGACACTGAGAAAGGACATAGGCTACCTTTTATTGCGAAAAATCCTTAATATTCAAATTAAAAGTAGGCAGACGAAGTCGCGGGTACCAGCTAGTAATATATAGTTTTGATATTACTAGTGGTAGTTTTAGGATAGAAAACAAGATTCGTCATCAAATTAAAATAGAGTCCAATTTACTGTGAGAGTATAGCTATGTTTATCATACAGTGCCAATATTCGCTAGCAATGTAATTATATTGCCAAGTATTAAGTACTTATTTAGAAGCGATATTCAAGGCGGATATTTTAAGTCGCAAATTATGTTGTTTTTCTCAGCATCATATTTTCACGTCTTCTTACCATCGGGGTAGATACAATATAGAATGCAATGCCATCTATTACGATTTTAAATTACTTCTTTGACTAAATCTCATAATAGTGGCAACTGCGCAAACCGCGCGAGCCAATATTATAAAAATAAAAAAAATCTCATAATAACTGTGGTAAAACCTTTGAACGTTAAACCAACGGGACTAGTTAATTAAAGTTATATGATGCTGATTTTTTTTGTCTAATATATTGTCACGTCATCGGATGTAGAGGTAACGCACACAAACACTAATGTAATTCCATTGGTCACTTTACAGTTGCCGTACAAAATATTCAAACCCAAACGACACTGTACGTTATGAGTATGAGCATTGCTCTTGTACCTTTTTCAGCGGCAGTCACTGGACAATGCCAATGTGCTTAACAGTGGGATTTCAATGAGCTGGAAATAAAAGATACAAAAATTAGTAACTCGATCCCTTAATATAATTAACATTACATTTAGTTTTTAGACCAGAGGGACTACCAATAGAGTGTTTTTGTTCTCATTTTTTGTCGTTTCTTATTAAACTTACAGGTGATCCACGGTACTTATGATGCAGTGAATTTCATCTGTGACGAGCCCGACATCAAAGCTGTATCGTTCGTGGGTGGAGACGCGGCTGGAAAACATATTTACTCTAGAGCATCAGCTGCTGGTAATTTAATTTGTATTTTAAATATACTTAGTACTTCCGTGTGGTGATGGATTAAGAATACAAGTGTCACCACCCCATCTCTTTCCAAGGGTGCTGTAAAAGTCAGCTCAGGGATATCGTATACCGATAACATCCTCCGTGAGATACGGAAAACTCGAAAATAAACCCTGTGCCAACATGTTTGGTTATCGCGGCACAGTAGGCCATAATCCCTCCAAAGTGGAGAAGGCCCGTGCCCAACAGTGGGACGTAAATGGGCTGGAGAGAGTACCAGCGGATTCTTTGGCGTTTTTAGGCATCTTCTTACCCTGTCTTCTATACTTGTCCACGTATTTTGGTGGTGGACACAAGTCCTACCGGGCCTTCCATTAACAGCATTAAAGTGTGAAATAAATAAATAAATAAAATAATAAGTATATTGTATAATGTATGTATTTCTCTTGCAGGCAAACGTGTCCAAAGCAACATGGGCGCTAAGAACCACGGTGTGATAATGCCAGATGCTAACAAAGAACATACTTTGAACCAACTTGCTGGTGCCGCATTCGGAGCCGCCGGACAAAGATGTATGGCGCTTAGCACCGCTGTATTTGTTGGTAAGATTTTATTTATACTAGCTGTGCCTTGTAGTTTTACTTAGGTAATAACTGAAGAGATGTAGGACCTCATCCTATTCAGATTTAGCGACTATAGGTAGAAACTTTTATAAGACTCGGTCTAACCGTTTAGGAATTGGATGGCGACAAATATTGTGACATAAGAATTATGCATAATATTTTTGAATATTTTTTTTATCTACTTAATTACAAAAAGTTAAATAAAAATTTAATTAATAAACTAAATTATGGTGGAAAAAGTGATTGCTGCAAGCGGGACTTGAACCCACGACCTCGGAATACCGTTCCGAAGCTCTTTCCAACTGAGCTTATTGCGGTCGTGCTTGTAGCATTCAAATTTACCACCACAATCGTCACTCGATTGAGTTTATATCATATTTCTACGTTGCAAAGCAATCTTGATAGATGGCGTTGTTGTTGTAAATTTGAATGCTACAAGCACGACCGCAATAAGCTCAGTTGGAAAGAGCTTCGGAACGGTATTCCGAGGTCGTGGGTTCAAGTCCCGCTTGCGGCAATCACTTTTTCCACCATAATTTAGCATGTCAACTGCAAAATCAATAAATTACTTTAAAAATTTAATATTTTTTTATTTACTTTACACAGGTGAGGCAAAGGAATGGATTCCAGACCTGGTCGCCCGCGCTCAAGCTTTAAAAGTAAATGCTGGTCATGTCCCCGCTACCGATGTTGGACCTGTCATCTCTGTTAACGCCAAGAACAGGATTCTCAGACTAGTTGAGTCTGGTAAGTAAAAAATAATATTTTGTTCCTTTCTAAGCCTGCATCGAAAAAAGAGATGTTTTTATATGATAAGGCCGCCGAGAGCTCACAATTCTTCATTTCGTTTAAGACAAAAATGGATTAAATTTGTAGATATACATCGTCCTCCTTAACCCTTTAATATTGGGCACGGGCCTTTTCCACTTTATGAAGGTGTTTAGTCTATTTACGTCGCTACCTACCTAGTTCTGCGAGGTCACTAGTGTTTTTGACAAAACCCTGTATATCTATGTACCAGAACCTTTGAAAAGTGATTTTCACCCACTTGTAATAGTTTTTTTAATCTAAAATTTGCACAAATTATAAAGAACAATGACATTTATTACTTATTAAAAATCAAAGTCGTTATTTTTGTATGTATGTCCCTATGTGAGCTTATATCTTCAGTACGACACAACGGATTTCGATGCCAATTTTTTTAATAGATAGAGTGTTTCAAGAGGATGACTTTTTTCTATAATTTGGCAAGGTTCAGTTTCTAAATTACACACGTATGGAGTTGCGCACAACAGCTTTTATTGTAAACGAAAACACTGGATTTTCAAGCGTAACTAAGGAAATTATTTATTTTAACAGTAAAATGTTAAAAGTTGTATAACTTGACGGGCTTCGTGGTCTAGTGGTTCATGTAACGGACTGCCGTTCACGAGGTCTGGGGTTCGATTGCCGCTCGGGACAATCATTTGTGTGATTTTTCTAATTGTCATACAAGTGTTTGTACTGCGTCTGGGTGTTTAATAATAATAATAATAAATATTCATGGACATTTCACACAACGTCCTCTGGTCCCAAGCTAAGCTTATATGCTTGTGTTATGGGTACCAGAATACGGATATAATACATAAACTACTTTTCTTTTGTAAATACATACATATAATACATAGTAAACACCCAGACGCAGTACAAACATTTGTATGACATTTATGGATATCACACAAATGATTGTCCCAACCGGGAATCGAACCCGAGACCTCGTGATCGGCAGTCCATTACATAAACCACTCCACCACGAAGCCCGTCAAATGTATTATAAGTATGTATTTACAAAAGAAAAGTAGTATATGTATTCTATCCGTATTCTGGTACCCATAACACAAGCATTATAATTATAAGCTTAGCTTGGGATCAGAGGACGTTGTGTAAAATGTCCATCAATATTTATTTATTTATAACTTAAAATATTTTAAATTTCACAGGTGTCAAAGAAGGTGCTAAACTTGCACTCGATGGCCGTGCTGTTAAAGTACCTGGATTTGAAAAAGGCAATTTTGTAGGACCTACTATTCTCACCGATGTTAAACCTAATATGGAATGTTATAGAGAAGAAATCTTTGGCCCGGTTCTCGTATGCTTATTTGTGGACACATTAGACGAAGCTATACAAATGATTAATTCCAATCCTTATGGTAATGGAACAGCTATTTTCACCACGAATGGAGCAACTGCGAGAAAGTTCTCGAACGAAATTGATGTAGGACAAATAGGTGTTAATGTTCCAATTCCAGTACCTCTATCCATGTTTTCTTTCTCTGGTTCCAGAGGTAGTTTCTTAGGTACTAATCATTTCTGTGGTAAACAAGGTGTTGATTTCTTTACTGAATTAAAAACTGTAGTTTCGTTTTGGAGACAAAGCGATGTATCTCATACAAAAGCGGCCGTATCAATGCCCACTCAACAATAAAATGTAGGTAGTAATATATTTATTTTTGTATTATAAGTGAAAATGTTATAAGCATTTATTTTTATATCCATGGCGTATAATATCAATGTCTTCCATATATTTATGTAAAAATTTGTTACTCAATGTATTAAATGTATTATATTTTTGATATTTTTGTTTTTCTTTTATTGAGCTGCATGTATACGAGTATATCCTTGAATTTTATTAATTATATTTGCATTATCATTTATTTGCTGTCGTCAACACTATCCCATTTACATAACCACATTCCTCGTCCGCATTTTCTGTTTGACGTCTCTGTCTACCATTCTATCGCTCATTTTAGTGATATTGGAATTAATAGTGGTAATCATAAATTATTTGCTTAGTTTTGAGACTAAGAAAACACGATTCCTACTGAATTTACACTCAAAATTTCATAAAAATAGATTGAGCCTTTTTTGTGACACGAGAAGTGTGCTTAAAATATAACACAATAACTCATGATTGATAAGTACGCGTGTCCGTGTGGTGACGGATTAAGAATACAAATATCACCACCCCTTTTCCTCCCGTGGGTGCTATAAGAGCCAACTAAGGGATATAGTTACTACTATATACACAACTAGCTGGCCCGGCAAACGTTGTTTTGCCATACCAAAAAAAAGTAAAAATGTAAATAAAAAAAAGTGAACCATAAACCTCACGGAGCCCGAGACCTTTCCAACGAATGCAAAACCGTGGAAATCGGTCCGTGCGTTCTGGAGTTATAGCGTCAGGAAGGAAAACCCGACTTATTTTTATATAGTAGATAGATATACAGTTACTAATAGATACATAGATAACATCCTCGGTAAGAGACGGGAAAACTCGAAAAGAAACCCTGTGCCAACACGCCTGGTCAGCGCGGCACAGTAGACCATAATCTCAAGGTGGAGGAGGCCCGTGCCCAACAGTGGGACGTTTATGGGCTGAAGAAAGAAAGAAGAAAAGATAATCACGCTGAAAACTAAGGAGTAGAAATTATCTAAAAAAGGTCGTGAAATAACGGGCATTTGCAATTTAGTAATCACACCGCATCCATTATACAATTCGGTTAAAAAACATAGGGTGGAATTAGACACATAATTATATTTAACGAATGCGAAGAAATACGACTTATGAAAACTAGGCCACTAGGGCTGCCAATGTTGTCTATCACCTGAAATGCTAATAAAGGAAAAGTTATTTTTTTCAAAACGATAACATAAGTGTCCATGTTTCTCCCAGACAATTTAAAAACCCGTACCGAACAGCCCCAGGACACCCTTCAAATTAGGACAGGTTCGGGGCAACCCGGAGTCCCGGACGGATGGCAGCCCTAATCAAACCCTCGAACCAAACATTGATATCATCAATAAACACATGTTATACCGGTTTTTGTCCCTCTATAACTCTTAGTAACACAGCCATAAGCATGATTTCATAGTATATTATCTGTAATATTATTGTGGTATCCACATTCCTTTGTGTGCTGTTAGTTTGAATGCAGTTTGTAATCGTATGAAATCACTGTTCGCAACGGCTATCATCGCACGCGTTTTGTAAGGGAAATAATTGGGAATGTTGTCTAAATAAATCTATTGTTGATATAATTATGACGTCATAGCTATTGACATCCGTGATTGACATCATGTATAAAGAAGCAACATAAACTTCCTGGGTTTCCTTTCCTGTTACTTAGCGTTGTTCGTCCGGAGTGTATGTTTAAAAATGTTTTATTTTAAAGCGTTTTTAGTGTTTTTAGTATTTGTGAATGATAGTACAGGAATGACACCTCAATGTAGGAATGAAAAAGGAGAACCTGTTGATTGGTAAGTATTTTTTTATTATTTATTAATAATTTTTTCTTTAATACTTTTTTAAGTTTAATTGTAACTCCTTTTGTGCTTTTTTTTGTAGTATCGTTTTAGCGTTGTGCTAACAAACTCCGTTTTTTTTTATGTATTATTTATTAAAAATACAATCAACTTAATATAAATCTATGGCGTTATTTTTGTATGTATCTCGCTATGTGAGCTTGAATCTGCAAAACTGCAAAGAATTTTGCTGCGGTCTTTTTAACTGAAAGAGTGGTTCAAGAGTATTGTTTTTTTTTGTATAATTTGGTTTATATTTCAAATTTTATGCGTACGAAGCCGTAGGCAACAGCTAATATATAAATATTACTATTAAAAATATGTGCATAGAAAAATTAAGTATCTTATACTATGGAAACAGAAATCTGAATCTTGAACTATTATATCTTTAGATACATAAACAAAGGTCTTTTTAAAATAAAAACGTTACGTTAGTCATAATTTTATGTTAACCGCATACACATATCACATAGATTAGAACTGCGTAGGTTATGTAGAACCGCAACAATAACAAACTAAACGTTTTTATTTCTTTGTTTGTACAATAGTAGGTAATAATTGCAACGTTTTTTAGTATTTTAGTCTTTTTGGTGTTTTTCTATTACATTGTAATGAATACTTATGGTAAAGGTGATATATACATACATTAAAGTTGTCCCATAAATGTATAATATGACGCCTTTTATAATCGCCATAGGTGTAGACAGAGGTCTTGTAGCTATTACACAATGACATATTTAATTAGGCACCCTAAATTATCATTTCACATATTTATAATATTTTAAATTTCGAACTGGTCGAACACACTTAAGCCTTATATACCTACTTGTCTGTACGTTTGTCTATCTCTTAGTTAAGGTTTTGAAGTGAAATATTTCTAAGATAATCTCATAAAAATACTTTTTAGGTTTTATGTCTATAAACTGCCGAGAGAAAAGAATCATTTGAATCCTCTAGTACGCCGAGGGGTTGCGTATATGCATCTCACACCTTCAAAACTGAGAGGAGGATGGATTATGTCGGATCTGGCTATTAGCGATCCGCGGTCTATGGTTGGGAAGACGTTATCACCATTGTATCAGGTAAATATACCCAGGACAACAATCTGTCCTGGGATGCCCAATTGCAGGAGATTAGTCGTAAGCTCTTTGCCTCAGTAGGGTCCTTGCGGAGACTACAAAATTTCTTGCCTGTCACTATTCGAACTACTCTTGCTCAATCTCTCCTCTTACCCATACTTGATTACGCCGATACCAGCTATCTCAATCTCACCGAAGCACAACTTGATAAACTTGAGCGACTTCAGAATGTCTGTATTAGGTTCGTATTTGGGCTTCGCAAATACGACCATGTCTCCGCCTTTCGTGAAAAGCTCAAGTGGCTTCCAATTCGCCTTCGCCGGAATACTCATGTCCTTTCATTACTTTACAATGTATTATTTAATCCCAAATCCCCCAGTTATCTTAAAAAACGTTTTGTTTTTGTTCATGACACACACCTGAGACCTCAAAGGTCATCCGAATATCTGAAACTGAGCGTGCCCAGACACTCAACGGATTTTTATGCAAAATCATTTACAGTTGAAGCCGTACGCCTCTGGAATGCTTTGCCTGTAGAAATTAGAAGAGCGCAGTCCTTAACAAATTTTAAATCGAAACTTACTCATTATTACACATCACTTCAGACATAATATAAGTAGTAATATTATATATTTAAGTAGTATATATTTATGTATATGTGTATTTGAATTTGTTTACGTTTATTTATATTCGTGTATGTGTATTTATATTCGTATGTTCGATTTTATGTATTTGTAAACTTATGTAACACTTTCAACTACTATATTTCAATTATTTGTCCATCCTAAGGTTGCCTGTAAGAGATTGCATTTCGCGATAAGGCCGCCCTTTGTGCATTTGTCATTGTAATCTAATTTTTATGAAATGTAAATCATTAATGTGCAAATAAAGTGTTATCTATCTATCTATCTATCTAAATATGTTTTCTGCGGCTATAATCACTGTCCCGCTTCAGGCTCCTTAGCCTTTCGTATGATGTTAAACTTGTATTTACCCTACATGATCGTGATCACGAAACATTCGAAACTTCGGGAAGGTACTGTACCTTAACAATAATAAGATAATATGATAGGTTATTTCATAAAATGAGATTTCAAATCCCGTACCGGTAAGAAATTAATACATACTACGATTACTTACTCAGATAACATACCTACTATATTCAGGCTTAAGTCTTTAGTTAAAAATATATTCTATACAAATATGTATTTATATGACATTATAATATTACATATTTCAGGAAAAGAATATAATATCTTTGATATACAACGACCAACCACCCGCGGGAGAGAACCAGCCAGACTTATTACAGTCGGTTGCCGATATGTACTCAAAAAGTAAAAGAGGTAGGTACGTACATTTAAATTACCTACCTATCTATATTTTGATCTGTTATTAATTTCGAATTATGCGAACGTGCTATAAGCCCTATAGCACATTCTATAAAGGAACCTCTGGACTAGCTTATCGGCGATTGTCTTGCCCTTGATTAATCTTCCTCTCTACAGCCCACTGTTGAGCAGGAGGCCCGCGCTTGTGCCCGTAGGGATTATGATCGAATGTGCCGCGCTGACCGGACGTGTTGGCACAAGGTTAACTTTAAAGTTTTCCGTCTCTGGTGTGGATTTTATAGCACCCTAGGGCGGAAATGTGGTGCTAACACTTGTATTATTATCCGTCACCGTACGGAAAATTCTCCTACAATTATGCTATTCTCACGCATTTAAATTAATTTCAAATATTACAGGACAAACAAAACAAGCGGGTATAAAAAAATACAAAAAGATTAAACTTGGTGATAAATATTACGATGATTATGACTTAGCTGAGATGTGTAAAATGCACTCCAAGTTTATGAAGACGAGAGTTGAAAGTGGACACACTAAAGGAGTTATACTTGGAGATAAGTTTACTTCGTTGTGGCTGGTTCATTCTGTGCCTAGATTTCCGCCTTTACCTGATAGTAAGTACCCGAAACTAAACTACATTTATAATTAGAGAGACGCAGATTTAAGTGGTATGTCTTCCATTTGCACAATAAGATTTTATTCTCATTGAACGCAGTCACCTTGTAGAATAAACACTGATTTTGAATCTTTGATGACTTGGGTTCCAATCTTGTTGAGATTTCGTTCATTTGTTACTATTCCGTACAATTTTAATATCAAAAGCCGTTATCAGTAGTGGAGCAGACTTTCAGATGATTTTATTTTTTTTAACTATTTCAAGGTCGTAGATGTAAAGTAGTATTATTAGTAAGTTTGAGTAATATTATTTTATAGATATGAATGGCCTCAACGTATCAGGATATGATTATCCATCGTCTGGAATGAAATATGGTCAATCATTTCTCTGTGTATCTGTACAAACCTCAACATTGAACCAAATAGCAACACAACTGAAATACAACGAACCTTTAATTGTGTACCAACATATACCGCAAGAATATGAAGCTGAGATACCTAATTTAGTTGATGTGATAAGGAATAAAACTATAGAGACGTCACCATGGTAAGAATTTTTGCTATATGATACTGTTATTAGAAATCTACTCAAACCAGTTATAGGCAAAGGTTTTTCCCACTTCAGAAAGGGTAATTTGGTCTACTTATGCCACGCTAACAAAGCCTGTTAGCATAGAGTTTTAGTTTTGAGGTTTCCATTTTGCAGAAAGTGGTATCAGCCTATAAAATCCCTCAGTAGAAAGGGAATAAGTTTACGTAATAAAATATGTTTTTCATAAACATATAATGTGAAACTTTATACAAAATTGGCCATATTATAAAAATACTAGGTATAACAAAAGATTATAAACATGTTTTTGTATCAAAGTTAAATATTAATTGTTTCTACATTGGTTTGTATCGAAATTAATTGTTTATAAAACAAAATCACAATTTGGTTGTTATTATTTGTCATTTTATTGATGTGCAGGATATATATTTGATCATTTATTTGTGTGGGTATAGTCTAAAAGAATAATTTGAGACCTTAGGACTTTAAGATACCTATACATATTATTGTACATTTCGAGGTTTTGTTACTTTTTGTTTAAATAAAATGTTCTTTCAGGTATCACATAGAAAGTTTCGAAACATTAGTTGGTCGCAAGTTTCTCTCATTTGCTAAAAGCGCGATGTTCAATGACGATTTGTATAGTGGTTTAGTCGCTGAAGTACTACAGTCTGATCTTTTGGTGGAATCATGGACTAACGGACCTGGTACGTTAGATTCAGAGTGCAGCCGAAATTTCCAGTAAGTATTATTAACGAAATATAAAAATTCTGACTTCCATAAAATTACTCAGAGTACCAAAAATATATTTTATGCAATTTTAATAGGCTTCTTAACTTTAGCTTTATATGATATAGATATTGTAAATTAGACAATATGACGATATTATAATCTCTAGGATAATGTTAGGTATTTAAGTTATCATTGGGTAATTAAAAATACTATAAAGTGGCCCTAATGTGTTCCCTTGAAGGACTCTATAATAACTAATTCAATTATTAGAGTAGTTTAGTGTCTAGAGTTAGAGAGAGATATTATTTTTACTATTTATATTATTGTTTAGTTATAGTAATTCATTGTATGCATTCGCAATTGCACTAAGTATCATTTGTTTAAGCAGAGTCCAATGTCTCAAATGGCTTTGTTTGTTCAAAAATATAAAATCACGGTATTTTTATATACAGTTTAACATTAATACGGTAATGGAAAAGCTATCCATTCGTATAAATAAGTATAAAATATCATTTTAAATAATATGTTTTCGTTTTTCTTTCAGAGTTAGAAACATAGAACGATTAAAGTTTCCAATAGCAAAAATGTCATTTACATCACACAATGATCATTCAAAGTGGGCGGTGGCTGTCGCTCACAAAATGCATAACAGCCAGGATACGAAAGTGGCTGACTATTGGGTCTGTGTTGGAGACATTAACAGAGCGGTAAGTTTATAATACTTTATAATCAAAGTTAAAAATAGTTTATCAGCTTTTGCAGACTTTGAAATATAAGTGGCTCCAGAATTTGGGATATCTAATAACACCCTAGTTCCCGCAGTATCATCGTCTCCATCCGTACGTTGTGGACATACCACCTGTCCGTACTAAACTTTTTGGATCGTCATTCATGACGATCCAAAATCCAAGGACTGGAATAATTTACCGATGTCTGTGTTCCCCGAAAGTTACAATGTAGACACGTTCAAAAAAAGGGTAAATAGGCTTCCTACATAGTTGGTACGCTTTACCACCAAAGATTCCATTGTCGATTACCATCAGGAGGCATGGGATCAAGTGCCAACATGTTATATGTAAAAAAAAAAACGCCATAGTACATATATTGGATCTGTTATCTATAAAAGGTTATATATCGATTGTATTACTTTTTCTCGTACATTTAACTAAAATGTATTTGTATGTTATGACTCGGAAATATATTCATATTAGGGTTACCACCAATTGTGAGACAACAAGTAAATGAGATTTGCGTTTAAAATGTTTGAGTTATGTTTATAATGTATGAGTTGTGCTTGAAATGGATGAGTTGTGATGAAAATGTATGAGTCATGCTTAAAATGAATTATGCATAAAAATATAATGTTATTATTTCTTTTTTCTAGTTACCACAGGAATCTCGAGGTGGTGGTACAGTATGCACATCTGGTCCCATATTGTGGGGTAATTTTGCCCATCTTATTGAGTCTGTGCAAACGTGTAATTAATTTTTATGTTAATAATAATATACTGTAGTAGAATTATAAAAATTTTTATAATGCCATTATTAATGAATGAGTTTTTAATATTAAATATTTTTATTTTACGTTTAGTTTTTAAGATAATTCTTTGAATTTAAATTACATTAAAAAAATGTACTATTTTGTGCCAAATATACGTTACCTACTTGTAAAAAAATGTGAAGTTGTGTAGAAAGAAGAAACATTTTTTTGTAATATCTGACCTTAATTAAAACATTTCGCCTTATGTACCTACTACATTTGCATTAATTTTTATTAAATAGATACCTACTTAAAATTTATTTTCTTTGTATTGTAAGACTTTAATATTTTAGTGCAAACATTCCTTTACATTAACTTTTAAAATGTTTTAAAAACAGCATAGTTTTAGTACAAAATAATAATATTTATGATCTGTGATCATAGTATTGGATAAGTTTAATTTAACATTAATAAAATTATTTGCTACAAGTAATAATTATTGTTTATTTTCTTTTTAATTACTTTACACAATAAAATTACTGATCAGTATACTTTTTTATATAATACTTGCTGTTGCCCGCGACTTCGTACGCGTGGAATAGAGAAAATTTTCCCCGTTTTTGCAACAATTTTCACTGATGGTTCACTCCTATTAGTCGCACCGCGATGTTATATAACCAATAGCCTTCCTTGTTTCTCGTTCTTAGTTCTTTCAAAGTCAAAGTCAAAGATTTATATTGCCAAAACTGTGTACAAAGATGAGATAAAAGAAACATTGGTATCAACAGCATTACCCGTTCAGGCGTAGCAATTTACAACTTATACAATAAATAAATAAATATTCATGGACATTTCACACAACGTCCTCTGGTCCCAAGCTAAGCTTATATGCTTGTGTTATGGGTACCAGAATACGGATAGAATACATATACTACTTTTCTTATGTAAATACATACTTATTATACATAGAAACACCCAGACGCAGTACAAACATTAGGATGATAATTGGAAAAATCACACAATCATTTGTGATTTTGCGGGTTCGATTCCCGCTCGGGACAATCATATTTTTCGGCAGTCCGTTACATAAACCACTCAACCACGAGGCTCGTCAAATATAACAATATATACATTTTATTATTATTTATTTACTTATGAACTACTAACTGCTATTATTATTAAAGAATTCTTTTAAATTATAAAAAATCATTATCAATTAACTAATTTCTCAATGTTGTTTTGAACTTCTTACCAACTAGTTTTTTTATATCTATCGGCAATTGGTTATATACTCTAATTGCAGTTACATACATACTTTTATAAAAAATCATATTATTTCAATCAACCACAGGCGTTGAAAATGTTTTTGGAGTAGCACCTTTAAAATTCGAATATCACAAACATAAAATATTTACAATTCTATAAAATACAATTCAGAACTGGACAATAAAATTGTATACCAATTTCAATATAATCTCAAATATGTACGACAAACATGGTGTATACACATTTAATATTTATTTTAATAATAATTGTACAAAATCGTTGTAATACTGACCAAGACTTTTTGTATAATTCTTTGAATTTAGAATGTGTTGATAATGATAATCTGCCTGTGGACTGGTAATAAACACCATAAGCATAATGCATATATTTTTCTAATAGATTGTGTCTTACTCCTATGAAAGTTTCGGGCATAATTTTACTCCTTTTGCGTTATTTGTAATTATTACTAATAACTATTTCCAAATAAAACCATGGTCACGGATGAGACAGAGAGTCCCATCCGTGATCATGCTGTCTGGAAACTCTCCGAAACGTCGAGCTAAAATCTAAAACAAATATAATTTTACGCGTCTTTAAATCCGTTTTTGTAACTAGTAAGTACGTTCATTATATACGTTATTGATGCTTCGCTCCTATTGGTCTCAGCGTGATATTTTACAAAGCCTTCGTTTAAGAATTTTTCAAATCGGACCAGCGGTCCTGAGATTCGCGCGTTCAAATAAACTAATTCTGCATCTTAATAATATTAGTATGGATTTATAGTCTCTTTATCTCTTTAAGGTGGTATATCTATAAACCACCAACTAATACCGGGCCTTACTTCGAAACTGGTGCTAATTTTACATACATAACGTCACGCTCGTCAGGACGTTGGGAAGCATCTGAAAGAATTATTACCTATAATTCTATGTTACAACTTACATTAACACCTTTGATAGAGGTAAGATTATTTGTGATTTTCAATCCTATTGAAATATCGAATTAATACATCTTATTAGAGAATTGCAAAAGCCCGTTAAGCAGTTAATAATAATATGAATTGTGAGAAACATAAAATAAATAATAATAATAAATAAATAGACGGACATTTCACACAACGTCCTCTGGTCACATGCTAAGCTTATATGCTTGTGTTATGGGTACCAGAATACGGATAGAATACATATAATACTTTTCTTTTGTAAATACATACTTATAATACATAGAAAACACCCAGACGCAGTACAACAAACATTTGTATGACATTTATAAAAATCACACAAATGATTGTCCCGAGCGGGAATCGAAACCACGACCTCGTGAACGGCAGTCCGGTACATAAACCACTTGACCACTGTCAAAAAACTTAAGACTAAACCCTATTCCATCGAGCCTGGTCAGGACCGAAAATCTTCTCCAATTGGAGGATGCTCGATGCTCGTGCCCAACAATGATTTAAGTCGATTTTTGTTAAACTTTCTGTCAAACTGGTGCTCAAGTCCACTATTTTGGAACAATTGTCATACCGGCACAATACCGGCACGATACCGTTGCAATTGAAGTCAAATATCCGTAGTCTGCTATATGCCGTCATAACGGTCTTTCAATGGTAATAGAATTGTCGATCTCTTTTATCTATGCATTGAATTTTCGGTCTCTTTTATCTATGGATTGTGTTAGAATGGTATGTATGTGTTGCCGTTTTTAAAAAATGCGTTAGTTGAAGTGATTTTCGAAAAACTACTAATAAATTTAAACATTTAATCATGCTAGACTTCGTTTAAATATATTTGTACATACTATTTATTAGTATACAAAGCAATGTGAAGTTTAGGAGATTAGTAAATTGCAATAAATTACAAAGAACAATTTCTAATATTTCTATCTATCTATTTTTTATTTATGGCAATCTGTCGACACAGGACAATTTAAAAATATTACTGTCAAATTCAAAATAGCAGACTACCGAAACATTTCAGTCATTGAATTGCAATTGTGAAGCAGTTGTGTACGAGACTAGCAATTTATGTCACTTTGACAATTGTAAGACAATGATGAAGTCGTTATGACGACACATTAATAGTAGACTACCAAAAACTTTACTATTGCACCATAATGGTGCAATAATGGTACAGTTGTGAGACCGTTGAAATACCCGACTCAGGGCCCTGTTTCTGTGTTTTGGCAATCCAGTATATTTTATATTTGTACATATTATAGAATATCAACGAAAAAAATATTGCTGTGTTATCATATGGAGATCAAAATGTAGATATAACTGAAATCGATCTCCTAAAATCTACATCTTATGGAATCGTCTTCGGCAATGAGAAGGGCGGTGTTTGGATCAGTCATACCGTACCTGATTTTCCAGCTTTCATCAGTTAGTAAGATTTATATTTTACCCATACAATAAATAACTATATTCTCAAGTTTCTCAACCCATTAATATTTTC
Organism: Orgyia antiqua; assembly: GCA_916999025.1. Taxonomy (NCBI): domain Eukaryota; kingdom Metazoa; phylum Arthropoda; class Insecta; order Lepidoptera; family Erebidae; genus Orgyia; species Orgyia antiqua. The sequence goes on from OU779869.1 coordinate 8,506,661, forward strand.
ATATCTGTGGACGGGACTTTTTCCCTTATACAGTATCCGACGTTACTTTAGTGCTATTAAAGTATTGCCCTATTAGGTTGACTATGGGTGTTTCTGGATTTCTATCTCCCACAGAAGAGGTATTATTTTTTTTTAAAATAAATATTCATGGACATTTCAAACAACGTCCTCTGGCCCCAAGCTAAGCTAACCAGAATACGGATAGAATACATATACTACTTTTCTTTTGTAAATACATACTTATAATACATAGAAACACCCAGACGCAGTACAAACATTTGTATTACAATTAGAAAAATCACACAGTTATTTATTGTTTTGTCTCGATTTAGTACATATTTAATAATTATGTACATAGAAAATTACAGAAACTTATTATATACTTACCATACTTTTACATTTAAGAGGATACCAAAATAGCTTCGTGCATTTTTCTACGTACGAAGTTTTCATTGTTTCTTTAGATTGAATGGTTAGAGCTCTAATTTTTAAGTATATGTTTTTTCAATATATGATCTAGGATCGCATAAACTCAGAAACGCGATTGAAAAAAGTTTTCTCGATAGAAAATCTTAGCGAAACAACCTCTCCAATTTTTTATTTTTTTTATTTGTCGGTCCATTATCGCGTATTAACTAATGAAATAACTTTAAAAACATAAGTAACTATTATATATAGAAACACGTAAATCAGAATTAAAATATATTTAGTAGATTTTGAGTAACTAGGAAAAAATAATTAAATTCTTCATTTTCTGTGCCTACTGGCTGTGTTAATATGTACGTGTCGGCGATGATATACGATAATATTGATGTAGGCCCTTAAGTGGTAATTTATAGTTTATTACCCTTATATTGTAGGAAATAAACCTATGTTTCCAAGTGATGAAATCTATGACGGGCATATGATAGTGTGCTTCACAGTAAAACTAGCTGATATGGATGTTATTGGCGGCGCAGTGAAAAACACCCAACCAAATATTAAAATGTTTAGTCTTCCAGAATATTTGGCACCCTTTTTACCGCATTGGCAATTTATAACTTCTAATGCAAGTAAGATGGGTAATGATCAGTAAGTACAGTGGCGTTCTCTAGTGTTTTCTTTTTAATATTCATAGTTATTACTAATAAGTGTCTGAATAACCAACATCGTTCATAAATTTAGGAACAGACTACAATTTTGCCACTTCAGTTATGTATGCCCAGTTGAGGGATTTCGATGCGCCTCGTGGCGTATATCAAAACTTGCAACTGGCCATCTGTTCCATTGCGGTGTTCCTTGAAAATAGAAACCAATTACTTAAGTTTCGAGCTAAATATCAATATGTACCTCTATTTTACAGGAAAAAAATAAAACTAGCAAATTTTCTAACTCAAACGAAATCTTTGTGGGGTGTAATACTTGCTAGAGAGCCCGGTGACACACGATGTCTTTACACGAGGTTTGCGAGACTTAGACGATGTGTCCTCGATGTCTACAGTAGTGAATTATATCATGTACCTGTTATATGTGAAACAGAATACAGGTAAATATTTTTGGTTTATTTACTCCGAACAATTTTTGGCGTAGACCGTTTAAAATGTCGTTAAACTGGTACATAATGTATGGCTATAACAATGAACAAACAAAAATTCCTGTTCTATTTATTGTCGTTCAATTTATTAAATCAATGATATCTTTTGCAGCATACGTCATATCGACGCGATATCACTAAAATTCCCAGACCAAATTGTTTATTATATAAACAACAAAACTGACAGGATGAGTTTTGGTGTCAGTACAGCTGCAACGTGGCAAAGACGTAGTTTGGGCACTGTCCAACACTGGACTTGTACTGGAAATACAGACTCCGCAGAATCGCTTGCTATTAAAGGTGCTCTTATCATTTGTGTCAATAATTATGAAATTTGGTCAGCATTTGACAACTTAAAAACGAAGGAACCATCATGTCAGTAAGTCTACAATAAAACTAAATTTTGTGAATTTGAAGGCGTATAAATTGAATTTATTTTTTATCCTGGCACTTCCAAACCATAGTCACGGGTAGGGGTATAGGGGCAATGTTACCGAGTTGATAAGGTATCCTTTTTAATTCGTGTCGTTGTCACTTTTATGGATATGGGAAGTGTTTCACATTTTTGTATAAAAAATAAACCTTTTATTTAAAAACTTGTAAGTTTGAAAGTAAATAAAAGTCATTTTTATTTATACACATAGGTATTGTTTATTATACAACATCAAAATTATTTACACGATTTCGATTCATACAGTTTACAATAAAAATTACGAAACAAAGCAAAAAGTCATATGAACAGTAGATATATTTAAAAGCATTACTAGAACTATATATCTTTACAGTGTTTTGGTACATTATCTACAATTACACATAAAATGTTTATTGGCACCAAATTAGTTGGGTAATGATTCCCATTTAAATTACTATAACGTAGATTATGTTATATTTAAAGCAAAGATTTACAATCACCGTATTAGTGAAGGCATTATCCATGATATAAATGGATTATTATATTCTTATAAATCGTCCTATAGCACCAATAAGCGCTTTACATCCGTCCTTCTTAAATTCGATGTAATATCACGAAGAAACGGGTCGTTTAACTTAGTCTAAAAAATATACTAAGGTACATAAAAATGAGTATATTCGTAAAATCAGCATTAAAGCTTAATGTAAAAATTTAATATTAGTTTTTATTTGATAATTTGGACCCTACACCAGACTACTTGTTGGTAATAGTAATATGACAAGAAAAGTATCATAATTAGGAACGAATCCTTAACTGAAATAAAAAAATCTTTTATAGAAAGTTAAATTAAAGAATAAAGCTCCCATTCTGACGAGCGTCTTTTTAAACGCGCAGTCAAAGCATTCAAATAGAACAAAATGCACTCTTACACACGCCCGCTTTTAACAGCAACTATGCACATTGTTGTATTTTAGTACTCGGTGTGTGGAGTTAAAAGGAATAGACTATATTAATATGACAGACAAGTTTGGAGCGACTTTTAACCGACTTCGAACGAAAAAAGATCAGGTTGTAATTATGTTGTTTTATTTATTTTTAACGTCGAATACGAACGACTGAAGAGAGAATGAAGAGCGCAAACGCGGGCGTTTTACTGCGACGCTTTTAATAGCGCTCGTGCGAATGAAGGCTAACTAATGTGATATTGTTTAGATAAGCATTAGTTTAAACTAAAACATCAGATGTGACAATAATGCGACATAATATGTCGACATATCACTCTTTGTATAACTCAATGCGCGGATCTTAAAGAAGGCATTCGGGTGAACCATGAATCTTGCTTTACTTTTAAGTAGTAGGCTTCTTTTGGTGATGGAGTTATGAGGGCTTCTTCTAAGGTCTTCAGTGCACTGGATGGGAGAATCTTGGCGCTGTATTCTGCTGCTTCACCCGGCATTGTAACTGCGCAGGTTGCTGTGCTCGAACTTACTCCAGAGCTTGGTGTTTCAGGACGACTAGAAAATAATAAAGTTATAATATTTTACATAAATTATGTAACGCCGGTATAGTGATTGATTACCTATATTAAACCTGTTAGCTCCACTGAATTCTATAAAAGTCACGTAAAAAGCAGATATGCTCTTCTGAAAGACCGCAAACTCTAAACTATACCTACACCAACAAGTCGTGTTGGCACAGGGTTTATTTTCGACTTACAGAGGATGTTATCTGTGTGCAGTATCCCTTAGCTGACTTTTACAGCACCCTTGGGAGAAGATGGGGTGGCGACACTTGTGTTCTTAATCCGTCACCACACGGAGACTAATATGCGTGGTAGATAGGTATACTTAGTAGCCGACAATTAAATAACCTTTTACAAGGAAGGCTATTTACTTATAACCTGTACCAAAAAAGATGACAATGTTATTTTAGGTCTCTATTTTGGATGTATAATGGAAAGTAAAACATCAAATATACAGTGAAGTCATAAGATATTAGATTACCTGGAGGGTAAACTGGGTGGTTGCAACAGCGAAGGTGGTGAATATATCTCATTGGCAGCAAGATCAGGGGCGTGTAACAAAATAACATGAAGCCTCTTGGCTTTCAGACCGGCTCTTAGAGCATGCGCAGCTCCCCAAACACCCCAACGAGTTGCTGCTGTTCCTGCGCACATCTCACCGCTCTCACCCTCTTCTAAACGAGATAGACTGTCGCAGGCTGTGTCTGCAGTTAAACCTGTAATGATAAATATAGTTTTAATTTTCCCACTTTAAACGAACAAATAGTACCGTAAGTCAATGTAATGCTTGCTACACTCGTCATCATGGGAGGTGTATGGAGACTGTAAGAACGATTGATTAAAACTACGTTATAATAAAAGTATAACTACTTACTCATAAGTAATCATAAGAGTACCATGTCGGCAGTGACGTATTTCGAGAATTTTAGCGATTTCCCGCCCCTTAAATATTGTAGAAAAAAATCATACCTACTCCTCCCCAGGGAGATATAGTAGACCATATAAACTCAAATACTACAGATATAGTGTGGTCTTATTTAAATGATCAGAAGAATGAATAAATAATATAACTAACCAATATAAAACAGCCTGCCAGCGCTAGGATGATCTGCAGCGGCTGCTGCCAGCATTGGTGAGAAAGTGCGCGCTACCCTCAGGGCTCCTAATACATTGCCTCTAAGTGCACTCTCCCAGCATGACGCACCACCGCGGGCACTGCTACCAGCTGTGTTTATCACTGCCCAAATACCTTGAAAGAAACAAACATGTAGATTATTTTACTAAAAAACTAAATAAAAAAATACACGGAATAAATCCTCATCAAGTAGGTCAATTTTATAAATGGCGCCATCTATCACGTTTTAATATAACTATCAATATATTAAAGTAAGTAGCTTACCCAAGCATGCAACCATATGAGTATTTACTATATGTTCTACTAGATGGCGTTACCGTGAAATTTTTGACTATAACTTAAAGCTACAGCTAGCATTGTATGAAAATAAAATATGTGGTAACAATCTATTAGCTTATTTACGGTCCAAATAATTATATTATCTTACTTAGTTACAAATTTATAAAAGTTTTAGATAATTGAAGTTTTATTTCGCAAACACACGTCAGGCACTGCTGGTGTAGTGGTATCATGCAAGATTCCCATTCTTGCGACCCGGGTTCGATTCCCGGGCAGTGCACTTTCTTTTGTACTTGTATTAAAATTATTGTTTTTTTTTTTTAATTACCCCCTTTAACTGGAGTATTACGTCATGGAAGTTAGTATTAGGAGGGCCATTTATTATTGTTATATGATATGAATGACGCTAATTCGCCTTTGTGCTGATGTAAGTAGGTAATGTAACATATTAAATTTCATGATTGCTGTTCCGGCCCAATGCCTGCTATTTAGTTTTTAGGGAAAACATTAATCCATTGTTAATATAACTTTTTCACTAGGCGCTCTCGCCAATTACCTAATATTGTAAATTGACCTGTCATTCTAACCTACGTCTCAGCACCATCAAGACGCACATACTAAATTGTATTTTTGCTAGATATTATAGCCTAAATAGTAACAAATATTGAGTTTTATTGGCTCCATTGTGTCAAGCGAAGACATAAATTGGTGGCCCATGAGGGGAACAGCAAAATAACAAAATTCTACGAAGAAAAGTTACAAGGCGTCGGTGCAGAGAAGATTACAAAATATCACGACAAGGGGAAGAAACTGGTACAGGCGCGATTGCAGACATCTGTCCTGGGCAGTGGAGCATCTAAAGCTGCGCACCGTCGGCGGATTTCATGAGATAAGTGCCCCATTTCATCCTTTGTTCCTACACCAACCCTAACAAAAACCCTTGAAATTCTATTTCTATTGCCAAAATTTGTTGCAAACTATCGTTTTATTTATAGGTTTCACCTAATAAACTTAATTAAACGTGATTTATTGCCAATAAATATAAAATTTCAACAAATTAAGATTGCATCATATGTGAAAAAAAAATCTTACCCACATCTTAAAAAAAATATATTATTTTTTCTTTCTATTCTACATTGAATTGGTTTATTTTCGTATCATTTCGGATATTTCGATTATACTTATAATACAAAGTATATTATATTTATAATATAATACAAAGTACTTGGCATATCGTGATTTGTATAAATATTAGTAAAAATTGCGCCAAGTTGGTGGCCCGTGTATACCCACAAACAAAATATATCGCACCAGTTGTTATCAAAATTTTCACATTGTGTACGCCGAACCATTTCAGGGTTCCCGAAGCTGCTCACTGGTTCCATCCTGCTTACGCCTACTGCGGCTACGCTGATTGCAGTGGCTGTGGCGCGTGTATGCCGACGAAACGAGGAGCGTGAGAGTTTATAATTAATTATTTACCAAGTCATTTCTGACATTTTTCATTGTTGCCTACTGGTTTATCTTGCTTAAATTATTATTTGAATAGTTTATTTTATTACTATCATGACTACCTTTGCAGATACAGACAAAATGTATCCAAAGGAGCTAAAGGATTTAAATATAAAACGCAGCTCAATCAAGGGCCAAATAACAAAATTTAAGAACTATTTAACTAATTTAAGCCAGAAAGGGGATATGACGGGTGTCGATTTGGCAGAGTTAAAACTTAAGCTTGGCAAATTTGAAGCTTTGTCTTTGAGATATGATGAATTGCAGAATCAGATAGAGGTTTTGAATTCCGAAAATTTATCTAGGGAACTTGATGAACGCGATAGTATCGAAAGTGATTTTGTCGTAAATATTGCAGCAGCAAAAAAAATAATTGATGATTATAACAATGCTGAAAGTTTGCAGCGGCGTGAATCAATATTTCATGATATGAGTGCTCTGTGCTCACATGAGTGCAAAGATAATAATAATATGGGTTTTAAATTACCACAAATACAAATTTCTAAATTTGACGGCACTTACTTTCGCTGGTTGGAATTTCATGACACATTTGATAGTTTGATTCATAAAAACTGCAAAATTTCTGACGTTCATAAATTTCATTATTTAGTTTCTTATCTTGAAGGCGAAGCGGCTAGAATAATAAGTAATCTTGAAGTGTCATCAAAGAATTACGCGGAGGCATGGAAACTTCTGTGTGATCGCTACAATAATAAACGGGTTCTCACTAATCATCATTTTAAGTGTTTATTAAATATTCAACCAATAATGCGCGAGTCAGAGAGGTCTCTTAGATTCATGGTAGATCACATGACAAAAAATTTACGTGCTTTAGCTACCCTTGGTCAGCCTACAGACAAATGGGACATGTTGTTAATTTATATATTCTCTTTAAAATTAGATAATCAAACACTCATTAAATGGGAAGAGTACCGAAATACCCTTGATGACGTACCTACATTAGCTATATTTCACAAATTCTTGACGGATCGTGCAGATGTCATAGAATCCATAAGTAGAAATAATAATTCCAAAGTCTTACCAACAACGGTGCGCAATAATAATATACAAAATAATATTCATAGCAAGTCTTTACATACTAAAACATTCACAGTAGTTAACACACCAAAGACCACTAGTTTTTTATGCATCATTTGTGAGGACACTCACAGAATTTATGATTGCTCAGTGTTCAAATCAAAGAGCATACAAGAGAGATTAAATGATGTTAAAAAATATAAATTATGTTCAAATTGCCTTCGTCAGGGACATCAACTAAACGAGTGTCGTATGGGACCATGTCGAGAGTGTAAAAGGCGACACAACACCTTACTCCATACACCTGTCACTGCGTTACCCAGTACCTCAACTAGTGAAGGCGAGTTTAATACAATTGCTAATTATTCTACACAAAATCAACAAGTACTTTTATCAACAGCTATTATTGAAGTTTGCAATCCAAGCACAAACAAAAGAATAAAGGTCCGTGCGTTGTTAGATAGCGGTAGCCAATCTACTTTTATCACAAAATCGCTACAAAATACACTAGCATTAAAATCAAATCGTTTCGACAATTTAGAGGTTATAGGTATAGGCAACACTCGTTCGAATCAAGTAGTAGAAACCTGCACGGCTCAAATAAATTCTTTAAATAATCCATTCACTGTACAATTATCATGTCTCGTATTAACTGAGCTAACATCGGAAATACCTAAAGTTCCTATTAGCATTCAAAATCTAAAGTTACCTAAAAATATCACACTGGCCGATCCTACCTTCCATCAACCTGCTAAAATTGATGTTTTGATCGGGGCAGATTTATTTTGGGACATATTAGGGAATGAGCAACGTTCCTTAGGTCCCCAGTTACCAAAATTGCTTAATTCCAAATTAGGCTGGCTAATATCTGGCCCTATATACGCGAATAAATTAAATTCGAAATCAATACAATGTAATCATATATCTTTGTCAAAAAATTCTAACAATGAAGTAGACGAAATGCTTCCTATGTTTTGGAATCTCGAGGAGGTTCCCCAAAGGCCTATTTTAAGTCAAAAGGACAAATATTGCGAACAACATTTTATAACAAATACAATAAGATTAGACAATGGTAGGTTTCGTGTGAAACTGCCCTTAATAGATTCACCTGATTGCCTGGGTGACACCTATTCAATTGCTAAAAAACGATTTTTGAATTTAGAAAAACGTTTTAAACGAAATCCAACTCTAAAGGCCGAGTATTCTGCATTTATAGAAGAGTACAAGCGGTTAGGTCATCTTACCGAGGTCCAGGTGAAGCCTGATCCCTCCTATTTTTTATGCCATCATGCTGTACTAAAAGAGTCTAGTGAATCCACAAAATTAAGAGTGGTTTTTGACGGCTCTGCAGCGTCATCTTCTGGATATTCGCTAAATGACATATTACTGTCAGGTCCCAATATACAAGACTCATTATTTTCCATACTGATTAGAGCTAGGCAGTATAAGTATCTCCTGACAGCAGACATCGAGAAGATGTACCGTCAGGTAGAAGTTACGGACGCTGACCGCAATTTACAGCTTATATTATGGAGAAGTCATGAATCACAACCAATAAAAATACTTAAGCTAAATACCTTAACATATGGTACAACCAGTGCCAGCTATTTAAGCACCCGTTGTATTTATCAACTGGGTGAAGAATGCGAAGATGAAACGATAAAGGATATAATTCAACACGATTTTTATGTAGATGATTTGATTACAAGCATTCCTAATCATGAACAATTACAGTATATACAAAATTCTGTCACTAAAATATTAAATTCTGCATGTTTTAATTTAAGAAAATTTAAAAGTAATTTACCGATTTTTTCTGAAGGTTCGCATGTTAAGAACAATAATGCAGGCCTATTGTTCAGTGAGTCGTCAAGCACGCTAGGTCTCGGGTGGAACCCATCAACTGATCATTTACATTTTCCTATCAAAAATAATCTAGATAATATAAATGTCACAAAAAGATCAATATTATCACAGTCTTTCAAAATATTTGATCCCTTAGGACTTCTAAGCCCAGTCGTTATACAGCCCAAAATATTATTACAAAAATTATGGCTTCTAAAAATAAATTGGGACCAACCTGTCCCTAAAGACATAGAAAATAGTTGGAAATTATTTCAGAACAATTTAGAATCTATCAAAAATCTCGAAATACCAAGATTGGTATTGTGTGCCGATCCTATATGTATAGAATTGCATACATTCAGTGATGCTTCGCAGCATGCCTACGGCGCGTGTGTTTATATGCGCTCGGTAGACGCATATAATAACATTAGTGTCAAGCTGTTGTGCGCTAAGTCTAAGGTTGCGCCGGTCAAATCCACTACAATACCGCGGCTCGAGTTATGCGCCGCGCTGCTCGCTGCTCGACTGTGAAAATCAGTCACAGATGCTCTGAGGTGCCAACCCTCACGTATTTATCATTGGTGTGACTCAAGTATTGTTTTGGCTTGGTTACATAATGATTCAAAAAAACTAAAGGCCTTTGTAGCAAATAGAATATTAGAAATCTCTGAAATGACAAATACACAATCGTGGCGTTATGTACCTACCTCATTAAATCCGGCAGATTTAATTTCACGTGGTGTTAATGCCAATCAATTAGTGCCTATGAAGCTGTGGTGGTACGGTCCTGATTTCCTATCGAAAGATCGTTCTGAATGGCCTACTTTAAATAAAATTAATTTGGACGTAGTGCCAGAAATAAAATGCAATACAGTTACAACTTTAGAATCGATAATTAATTTTAATAATTATTCAAAATTTAACAGGCTATTAAGGACAATATGTTATGTGAGGCGTTTCATTCATAATTTAAAATATCCTTACAATAAAATCCTAACAGATTTAACTGTAGACGAATTAAATACTGCATTTTATGTACTATGCTCTATTGCGCAACGTCACTCGTTCCCACTTGAATATAATCAATTAATTAATAATAAGCCATTAAGTGTAAAATCTAAAATTATTTCACTGTCTCCGTTCTTTGATAAAACTTTTAATGTAATACGTGTAGGCGGTAGAATTTCTGCTTCTGACTGTGCGTATGAAAAGAAACATCCTGTGTTGCTACACGCAGCTCACAGGCTTACTGAGCTATTATTTGAACGAGAACATATTCATAACATGCATGCTGGTTCGCAGCAATTATTATATTCTATTAGACAGACTGTATGGCCAATAAATGGCAGGAGGCTTGCCAGGCGCGTGGTAAATCGTTGTGTGTGTTGTAGAAAATTAGCAGCAAAAACATTAAATCCCAAAATGGGCAATCTTCCTTCTCAAAGAATTACTCCTGACTACCCCTTTATGTCTGTAGGTGTAGACTATGCCGGACCATTCAACATTATTAATCGTAAAGGTCGTGGTAGCCGTTTAATCAAATGCTATCTTTGCTTATTTATTTGTTTACGTTACAAATGCGTTCATTTGGAAGCAGTCAGTGATCTGTCAAAAGATGCTTTTTTGATGACACTTCGAAGATTTATCGCGCGCAGAGGAAAACCAGTCGAAATATTCTCTGATAATGGTCGAAACTTCGTAGCCGCCTCAAAGGAGATAGGCAATTTTTTGAAACATAATTCGAAATCTCTGTGTGATTATGCTAATCAAAATAACATTAAATTTAATTTTATTCCTACATACGCTCCTCACTTCGGCGGTATATGGGAGGCCGGGATTAAGTCCGCGAAATTTCATATTAAACGAGTAGTAGGGAATAGCCACTTAACATTCGAAGAGATGTTAACGTTGTTTGCACAAGTGGAGGCAATATTAAATAGTCGTCCTATGTATTCTCTCTCTTCCTCTCCTAACGACTTCCTTCCTCTTTCACCAGGGCACTTCCTCATTGGAAGACCAATGACTGCGCTGCCATCACCGGACCTGCTACGCACCAAGGCAATCAATCTCAAGCGCTATGAACGTCTTGAGAGGCTCCGCCAGCACTTTTGGAGCAGGTGGCAAAAAGAGTATATAATAGAATTACAACAGAGAACAAAATGGAAAACTGACACCTCTAAGTTGAATATTGGAGACATGGTGATCATTCGCGACGATAACTTGCCACCGCTAAACTGGAGATTGGGGCGAGTTAGCCGATTATTTTATGGTCCAGATGGAGTTTCACGTGTGGCAGATATCAACACTATAAGAGGATGCATCAGAAGACCACTCGTTCGTCTTTGTCCTCTGCCAAATGAAGATTTCACCGGTTGAAGTCATACTTTCAACGAGGCGGGAGGATGTTCCGGCCCAATGTCTGCTATTTAGTTTTTAGGGAAAACATTAATCCATTGTTAATATAACTTTTTCACTAGGCGCTCTCGCCAATTACCTAATATTGTAAATTGACCTGTCATTCTAACCTACGTCTCAGCACCATCAAGACGCACATACTAAATTGTATTTTTGCTAGATATTATAGCCTAAATAGTAACAAATATTGAGTTTTATTGGCTCCATTGTGTCAAGCGAAGACAATTGCATTGTTAAAATGATATTAACTATTTGATTAACGTTATTACGTCAACGACCGACATTATTTTAAAAAGTTAGTTATGATAAGAATAATAAAGTTTCTGTATTAATCTAAAACGGGTTCCCGAACTCATTTCGTCTACTGGCCACTTTGAGAATAAATCATGCGCCTGCATTTTTGCGCCTACTTAAAAACACTATAACCCCATGTTTTTCCTAAGTTTATTTCCGGCCTCCGTTTGGCGTGCAGTGCCCACAAGGGGGCGTTATCCCCACTTTGTGAACACCAAAACGGATTTAGATTGTTGCTTCTTTAAAATCGTTCGTTTATCTTGTTTCAGGATTTGGATTGACTTTTAAAACTTCTTTTTAAGTAAAGCATATCACTATAAGCTTACCATGTTCTCCGGCTGGCAGATGTTGCGCAGTAGTCCGAGCAGCTTCTTCTAACAGATCTTCTCTCGCCACATCTAGCTCTAAGGTTACCAGTCTAGGTTGAGGTTGGTCTTCAGGTGTGGTTGCGATATGCGCTTGTAACCATGAGTCAGCCAGGCGAGCACCAAGCCCACCGGTACGACAGCCAGCGATCACACGCCATCCACGACTGCTCAGGTATGTAGCTATCTGTTGGAAGTTATTAGCAGGTTTTGAGCTAAATTTTCGCAGACAATTCTTCCATTTTTAAGAAGCCATTTCAATAAATATTCCACAAACGTTCCCTGTTCCCAAGCTAAGCTTGTTTGCTGTTCTGATACCTGACTACACATTCTATTTTCTTTTATGTAAAGACATACTCTATGTTACACAGAAAACACCCAATACAAACACTTGTATGTCAAATATAAATATCATATAAATGATTCTCCTTTGCGGGAATCGAACCTACGACCTCTTAAGTGATAGTCCGTTACATGAAGCAGTAGACTCGAACCGACTACGAAGAACGTTATTTGATTTTGATTTTTTAATGAATTAAAGTGGTTTTATGGGAACGGGCCAGCAAACCAATAATACATTTTTAAAGTAGGGCTCCTTAGTTTAATAGTCATGTATGAGTGGTTAAGCTTACTTGTAATCCAAGTGCGGTATCAACAGATGTGACAAGCACAGTCTTGGCACTGTCCACAGGCAGTACTTCCGCAACCCTCACTTTACGGAGCAGATACAGCAGCAGAGCACCCACTATGGAGCACAATGCCGCAAACTGGAGACCGAGTGACAGCCACGTGAGCGCATCCATTGCTGGTTTAGCACGCGAACATTATTCAGTATGTGATCTGAAACAAGAAATAGAATGTCTATGAAAGAATTCATAAAAAATGTTCAAATTTGGAATTTTTTTATAATATGTATAATGTATACCATGAAGCGAACACGCATACGGCCCGGCTGATGATAAACGGTCACCGAAGCCTATAGGCGTCTGCAACAACATTTGAAAATGTCGAATGTCAAAGATAAATAATGAAGGATATACGATTCTTACTGATATTTTTGACATTATGACAACTCCTGAAGGAGGAAAGAGGAGTTCAGTCTGCCTACCTTCTAAGGAATCTGTGGCTATGTAGTTAATTTAGATGATTGCGATAGGCAGATACAGCAAGATACGAGTATGTGGACCCATTTATATAGTCTTACAAATAAAACTGTGTGCCTCTGAGAGTGCCAATTATAACATAACACAATAAACATATTTTCAGATTTAACGACGACAAACAATAAAAAAAATTCTGAACAAAATAGTGATGAGAATGTTGACATAGTGTCTTTCACTTCATTGAATGTCATAATTTATTTATAGTTAGTAAGAAATGCAGCGGATGTTGGGATTATAAACACAATTGATCAATACAAGACAGAGTTTGTTTATTTATTTTTAGCATAATGTCGCTGCCATTGCTTTCTAGCTATGACATGTTGAAATATCATTATAAATATTAACTTTCTAGTCGTTCAATTTAATTCTTTAGCTTCTAGAACAAGAAAATTGTTTTAATTTTTATTAATTGCTAAAGCTCAGTAGCGCATGAAGGTTTTCTGTTAGATAGTGATATTAATATATATTATACATATTTATAACTTATTGTAAGGATGTTTAGAGTAGGTACCTATAAAATTGGATATACAAAATATCCGATATGCAAAAAAATTACTTAGTTCAAAAACTAAAAAACACGCTTGAAAATCCTGATATTTTTTTTAAAATTCTTGCATTGTGATCGGTGCTTAATATATGTGTGAAATTTCACAGCAATCCGACTACTATAAGTAGGTGAAAATAACTTTAAAAGATTCCGTTACATAGATTAATACCAACATTGATTTAATACGTTCCGAACTAATTTATGCGTCTTAAAAATCCAGCTTTGAACAATTTATGCTATGTTAAATACGCTTTTATTAGCTCAGTGCGTATTTATCAAGCACAGTTATCAAGGTACTAATCTATATAACAGAATCTCGGAAAGTGATTTTCAGTCACATGCAGTAGGTATTCGGATTGACCTGAAATTTCGCACACATGTTAAGAACCGATGACTTTAGCAATTAACTTGCTATAATTGTTGATCGATGACTTATGAAATTTTTCAGGATTTTCAAGCTTGTTTTCTAGTTTTTAAAGTATAAAGATATATAAAATAAATTAAAATTACAACATAAATAATAGGTAGTAAAAATTCGAAAGTAGATTGTTTTCGGAAAATATTCCTTTGACAGAAAACATGTAAATGTACGACCGCGATTATAATTCATGAAGTGAATGGTTGAGTGATAAAACACACAAAAAGTAATAACTGTTGCCCAACCGCTTTGATATTGAAAGGTGAATGTAAACTACATTTGACTTGAAAACCATACTAACATTATAAAGCTGAAGAGTTTGTTTGTTTGAACGCGGTAATCTCAGGAACCACTGGTTCGATTTGAAAAAATCTTTCAGTGTTGTATAGTACGATTATTGAGGAAAGCTATAGGCTATATAACATCACGCTGTGACCAATAGGAACGAAGCAGTAATGAAAAATATTCAGGATTTTTAAGCGTGATTAATATACCTAACTAGAAATCCGCCCCAGCTACACACGGGTAACATTATTGATCTAGTATCAATAATGTGTATAGCTGGGGACGGATTTCTTCAGAATTTGTTGCTTATTTTTTACAATTTTGTTACCTTGGGTTACATTATTCCTATTTAGGCAACGATCTCCATTCTTTTTTTAAACAAAATGTAGCCTTTGTTCACCGGGCATAGTGTAGTTATCAGACGGTGAAAGGATTTTCTTAAGACGATACCAAAATAGCTTCGTGCACTTTTCTACGTACGAAGTTTTCATTGTTTCTTTAGATTAAAGGGCTAGAGCTCTAATTTTTAAGTATATGTTTTTTCAATATATGATCTAGGATCGCATAAACTCAGAAACACGATTGAAAAAAGTTTTCTCGATAGAAAATCTTAGCGAAACAACCTCTCTATTTTTTTATTTTTTTCATTTGTCGGTCTATTATCGCGTATTAACTAATGAAATAACTTTAAAAACATAAGTAACTATTATATATAGAAACACGTAAATCAGAATTAAAATATATTTAGTAGATTTTGAGTAAATAGGAAAAGTATCCCTAATTCTTCATTTTCTGTGCCTACTGGCTGTGTTAATATGTACGTGTCGGCGATGATATACGATAATATTGATGTAGGCCCTTAATCCGTCCAGTAGTTTTAAAGCTTATTCATTTGAAACAAACAATCAAATCATTTCTCGCTTATAACATTGGTATAAATAATCACTTTATACAGTAGGTAACTATCTGACAGCAAAAGTTAATTACATACAATGAAAAGAAAAGATAGTATCGCTACTTTGTCTATCTTTATAAAATAAACGATAAATATCAACTCACAACACGAGCCACGAACCATTACAATCGATCATTTTGTAGTTTCTCTCGTAATCGAGCCTTATTAGATGAAAGTCCTTTTCTATTTAGTTTTATGTTCCGCATCAGTTATTAACTTATCTGACTTAATGTAGTAGACTAACTTACGTATGAAGTAGGGATTTGTAGCAACTCTACATACAAAAATAAACTTAAACTAAAAAATTAAAACAATTATAGTTTATTATGGTTAATTGGCTATTTTGATTTGCACATTAATATTATTCAAAATCGTTAGTCTATAATACACAGAAATATATAACAAGAAAGTTCAATTAACGTTGCCGAATTGTGTCATGGACACTATCAAAGTTTATTTTTTAGTTAAGTTTAGTTTAGTTCTGCACGTAGAATTGGTACTATTGAGTGATGTTGATTACAGTTTGATGTTGATTGTAGTTTATAGGATATCATAGCCATTTATTGCACGGAAAAAATATGTGTGCATTAGAAAGAAATCCGAGGTTTTGAGAATACTTTTTGTGGCTAATAAATTGACAGGTTTTGCACCTGTTTCTTCTGAGCTCTATATTCCACATTTGCTTAAATTTCAAAATAATTTTGAGATAGTCGGTACCTAATTAGTGTTGCTGCATGTTCGTCGCTTATAATTATGTAATGGGTATGATTATTATTAAAATTTTAATTTGAATGTTGTAAGAAAGTTAAAGTAAAGGAAATGTATGAACATTATGAACATGAACATTCCGTTAACGTTCTTATAGTTTTCAAGTAAGTAGTTTGATATTAAATTATTATGACCTTGAATATTCTAGTCTCTTTTTCTCTTCTAATAGTTTAAAATATATAAACTTAATTGTAAGAATAAAGCATCTAACCACGTTACGCTTGAAATACCGAACTTGTGATAAAAACGTGTGAATATTTTTGTCTGTCTTTGTTCACAAAGCTATTATAAAAATTTGGTAATTGTTAAAAGCTACAAAGTTAAACAAGTAACTACTATGATCAAAGATTACGATCACATCACGTAATGCAGTAAATATGAGACAAACTTATAAAATCGTGTGAAGCACATTGTATAATTGTTTTTTATGTAAACGTCAAGATCAAGGTTGAATTTTACTAAGGCCATGTTCAGATGACAACATTATGACGCGCGTTTTCAAATCGCGCGACTAGACATCGTAGTATTTACATACAACCGATCACATGAGCGCGCGTTAGCGAGCGTTGACGCGGCGCTCAGAGAAAAATTCTCTAGACGCAACGAGACGCAGGCGATTGCGCTTTGACATCTGTGTAACATCTGTTGACTGTTCAGTTCAGTTGAGCGCGCGCTTACATCGCAATAGCACGTTTTTTTGTGACTTGCTTTTGTATTTAATTCAAAATGAGTGAATTAGATATTGGCATCGACTTACTAATTGACGAAGTCAGGAAAATGCCAGCGATTTGGGATATAGCTTCAGAATCCTATAAAAATAAAATTTTCAAACCACCAACCCAATGTGTGCGTTTTCTTTTACCATATTTTTTTTATAATATAACCACAAAATAATAGCATCTTCCACGTCCATTTTCTAAGCTCTATCGATACAGACTGACGAGCTCCTCGAAACGCGCGTTAGCGCTTGTTATCTGAACTCTGTAAAAATTTGATCGCGCGTTGACCTGCGTTAACGCGCGTTACATCTGAACTTAGCCTAAATGTTATTGATACGTGTTCTTGTGTCATCAGTTTAAAGCATAAGTAAACACTTTTTGGAATATTGCAAACTAATTGAATATGTTAAAAAAATAATACTGTCTCTGTCTGCAGCCCATCCACGTCCCACTGTTGGGCATGGGCCTCCACCACTTTGTGAGGGATTATGGTCTACAGTTCCGTGCTGACCAGGCGTGCCAACAGGGTTTATTCTCGAGTTTTCCGTCTCTCACAGATGATGTTATCTGTGTGTAATATCCCTTAGCTGATTTTTACAGCACCCTTGGGAGGAGATGGGGTGGTGACACTTGTATTCTTAATCCGTCACCACACGAAGAAGAAAAAATAATACAATAGTCAGTTATTCTAAGTTGATGAGTCTTATGGTGCAGTGGTTATTGTAACAGACTTCTGCTTACGTTGACTTGTTTGATTCGTAATAAAAATTGAAACAAATAGGTAGTAATTTTAAGTAGATAGATAACTTCCAGCCGCAGTACAAATATCTGTGCGACAAACTATAATATAAATGTTACTAACTGTCAAATAATTGTCCTGTGTGGGAATCAAATCTGCGACCTCGCGAAAGGCAGTCCGCTACGCTAACCACTGTAACATGGAGCCCGTCATATTTGTCTTTTGTTTTTGTAGAATAGAAGTAAAAGACATATTTGTCGAAATATAATTCCATTGCATTCTGCTTACTCCTTATATCTGGTATGATAAAGATATACATATAACGATTATTTAGTAGGTGTTAATATTTATGTTATCTACTGAATAAATCACATAATAATGTTATTAGTATCCTAATCGTGTACCTATATAGTGATGAACAAGTAGTTTAATTAGGTCATTATACCGACCTAGTTATTAAGAAAACATACAAGTTTACACCTGTAAGCAAGTTGTTGATTATTTTATATGGGAAAAACGTGACTTTAAACAACAACATTGAACTATTTATAAAGTGTACTGTGTTTATTTGCTTTGGTAAGTTACGGCAATATAAAAAGTTATGCAATAATGTATGTCAGTGATTAGTAGGTATGAATTGCCCTATATTGCAATACTAATTACTAAGACTAATTGGTTAATCTTTGTCGGACTAAAAAGAGCTAATGCTAATATATATTATGTATATGTATTTAGCCAGTCAGTGCGGTGACGGATTGAGTGATCACCGTTACATTTCTTTATCAGAGTGCTGTCAGAGCTAAGCATAACATAAGCACGTAACATCGTCAGTGAGAAAATCTCGATACTAAACCCTTGGTTGGCGCGGCATAGTAGAGGGTTGTGCCCGAGAGTAGAACGTTAATAGGCAAGAAAGAGTAGGTATTTTGCAAATTTAAAGCATTTGTTTGTTTGTTTTATAAAAAATTCAAGGCTGCTCGTATATTCTTGAAGTTTTAATGAAATATTTTGCGGTCTATTAATTTCGTCTGTAATTGGAATGGTTCTAATGAATGAATCAAATTTGTGTTGATGCGGTATGCAATTTTTTTTTATTCTTACAAAATTGAACCGTTACTTTGTCTAAAATATATAAGCAGTTACAATGAGCACTAATATATTTTTTTAAAAGTGGAACCGACTTCATATGCCTTTGAAATTTGAGGGCTTTTCTCAATTTATTAGAAGATAACTATCAGATCCTGACCTGGTGCCAATAGCAAAAAAAAGCAAAAAAAAAAGCATCATTGAAATCGCTTCGCCCAGTTAAAAGTTATTAGGTAAAAAACATAAAAAAAACATACAGACGAACTGAGAACCTCCTCCTTTCTTTGAAGTTGGTTAATAATAATTCTTATGGTTTATTCATAAGCTCCGGCCTCATAACAAAACTGAGAGTCGCGCAGCGTGCTGTGGAGAGGGCTATGCTCGGTGTTTCCCTACGTGATAAGATCCGGAATACGGAGGTCCGTAGAAGGACTGGTGTGTACGACATAGCTCGAAGAGTTAGCACGCTGAAGTGGCAATGGGTAGGCCACATCGCTCGACGATCTGATGACCGTTGGGGACGGAAGGTCCTCGAGTAGCGACCACGATCCGGACAACGCAGCGTGGGGCGGCCCCCAACAAGGTGGACCGACGATATCGTCAAATACGCCGGGGGCCGCTGGATGTAGTTAGCGCAAGACCGCGCGTTGTGGCGTTCTATGGGGGAGGCCTATGTCCAGCAGTGGACGGAGAATGGTTTATGGATGGATTCATAAGCTCTACTTGGGTTTCTTATCGTCAGATAAGTAAGTTAGTTTGAATTTTTAGAGCATTTGTCATAAAATGGTACTACATTGATGCTGACATTATAATGTACATACAATACATACAATGTTATTCTCAATTTATACCTAACCTAGACCTGATTTAAAAAAAAAGAAAACACTATACTACTCCAGTGTGTACCTACTCACTTCTTTTTACTCAAAGATACATGACTGTAGCAAAATATGTCCGAGAGGTACGTGAAAATACTTGAACTGGAGAGTCATTGGCGTAATAGACAACTCTCGACACATACTCAGTAGAGACACTTATACGTAATTATTTAGAAACTAAGGGATGTAAGTCATATTTAACTACAGTTAATTAGTTAGCTACACGTCAACAGTTAACGTTAGTCAAGCGTTTCATTTTGACAGACAGTTTAGTTTGTTAACATTGCGGTTATGGTGTATGTAACAATATTACTACTCTGTGCAATTTATATTAAGCTTAGATAGCGCAAAATTCTTGTAAAATTTTGATGATATTTTAGGTTGACAATGATTAAATTCTATAGTAGCATTGTAGAGAAGCTAAAAATTCAAATAGGTTTTTACGTCTTCATCATTCAGCCAAGATTCGTTTAATAAACTCCAATTGTCCTATTTAAATGACCTTCCACTTTAAGAGGGATGACAAACAATAATTATTCTGATTTATTCATCCATCTATCAGCCCTTATCCGTCCACTATTAGACACAGACCTCCCCCGTAGAACGTCAATACGCATGGTCCTGGGCTATCTTCATCCAGTGACTTTTGACGATTGTTCAGGACAGTCTCATGTTGCCGTTTGATTAATAAAATTGTCGCTGATAAGTTGTATGACAAGCCTTGTCACCAAATATAATTTCTTGTTGGCAACCTTCAAAATTACTTGTATTATTTCTTTCAAGACTGGTCTACGGGTAATTACTTATTAAAATTCAGCTAGTGCAATATCTGCCCACGTAATATATGATACCATGTGCATAATTGAGGCATGTGTCGCAATTGAAACTCGATTGTTGAATGCCTGCAGATATTTCGGAAGGCAGTACACCTTGCTAAGGTAGATTTAATAGAGGTTACATGTAGCAAAAATGTCGGCAATATTATGAAACAGAATTAATTATTGGGTGTTTAACGTAATCATTATATTCATTACACTAATTAAAAACTAGTATAAATAATTTATTTACTAGAATGTCAGTGGGGCGCTAAAAGCAATCACACACATTTAGTGAAGATATAGATACAGATCGTATTTAAATAAAATGGCCAAATAGGAGTTGAACTCGCACATGAAGGGTTTTTTTTTCTTTTCTGCGCCTTGCCCTGCCGGGCCATGATGGTGCCTTGAGCTTTACCATGACCCGGCGAGGGGCACATGAAGGGTTCCTTACCTACTATTTTTATGATAAATTATATTTGTCATACCGACTTTAATCATGTCGTCTATGAACTGAAAACGTATATTTATTGTATTCCAGTTTTTTTTTGCATTAACATAACACATACTACATACTTACATCATCTGTTAAAATTTAGCTCTCTAGCTACCACAGTTCCTGAGATGGCTTGGTGACAGATGGACGGACAGACAAGGAAGTCTCAATAATAGGATCCCGTTTTACCTCTTTGTTCCTGTGATTAGCGCGTTCAAACAAACAAATAAACTCTTTAGCTTTATACTATTAGTACCTATAGATTATATACGAGTAGGTAGATAATCTTGGAAAAACTAGTTACTTTTGTAACAGCATAATGTATCTCCATTTACTTACATATACATATAAAACCAGTCCAGCAGCTCTCGCTAAATGGACAAACAGGCAAACAAAAATAATAATTTAAACTTTATATTACATATTTATGTTGAAAAGACTAGTTTCTTTTCTTGTAACACCGTAATGTAATTAATTTACATTTTTAAATATTGCCTAAGTTGTTTTGATTAAAGGAGCGAAATCTTTTAAACTGGATATCGGATTATGTATTTAATTACATGGAGGTAGAAGCTGACTTCATGAATGACCGAATGACCATTGTATCAATGCACAGCCAGAAACTACAGGAGATACTCGTAGGGCCTAGAAAGTAGGAAGCTGGTTCGTAGTAGCAAGGATTTTTCGTAATCAAATCATTGTTGTGTCTAGAGAGACGAAAATTTTAATTAAAATTTGTCATTTATTAAATAATTATAGTTACTTAAATCGGTGTGTAGATGGACAATGTAGCGAGCAAAAGGCATGTATAAATTCACGTGTTGGAAAAACAGGTTATTTTTCAATTGACAGCAAGTTAGTTATCTAATAAGTAAGATATTTCTTCGTATGCGTAACCGACCGCCTCTCTATTGTTTAGTTTCACTTTTGGCTACAAAATATACAAAAACGCGACGTCAAGCGCATCAGAACTAAAATGTTGCTGTTTAATTTGTATTATTTAACTAGCAGTAGCACGCAACTTTATACGCGTGGAATTTAAAGACCAAATCTTGAGAAACAAACCAACAAACCTTCCACTAGTACAACTCTATCAATTTAAAAAAACGAGTCAAGTTTCTTTCTTCTTTAAAATTCTTAGTCGCCATAAAACCACGGCTAAAATTAAGCCATTTCAGCGGTGATTTGATTTGATTTATTAAGTACCTAAATATTTACTTAGTTTACTAAAAAAATACGCTTAAAATATACGCTTTTTAAATTTCCTTTCGTAAATACATAGATACGAACTAGGGACATAACTACTTTTTATTAACAAGTGTGTTAATTAAAATATCTTACATGTATGCGCCATTTTAAGAACACTAGTTAGCAAATTATTCAATTACTTAATGTGTGAGTAAACACATCAACTGCACTAACCGTGACGGTAAATAAATATTACTATTACTGCCAAATTACGTCTGTCTGCACTTGTGTCTGCCTACGACTTTTTTCGCTTAATTACCCATTACCTTAGCGTTAATTTTTTAAATGCTGATGTACGCTCTCTTTTACACTTTTACCTAACAAGTTTAATTATTTTATGTTGAAAAGAGTTTTTGTTAAAAATTGGCAAAATCTTATATATAAAATTAACGCGTCACAGTGTTAGTTACCGTACTCCTCCGAAACGGCTTGACCGATTTTTATTAAATTTTACATGCGTATTCAGTAGGTCTGAGAATCGGCCTACATCTATTTTTAAAACCTTTTTTTTGTATGGCAAAACAACGTTTGCCGGGACAGCTAGTTTCATATAAATTTTCATGAAACCTGTTTTCAAAATGTACTTTTTTAGCATACAGTATTAAAATACCTAGGAAGCAAACTTTGAGATTCTTAACGCTAGTCAGTTATTTCTTTCAAATCTATGCTAATACTATAAAGCTGAAGAGTTTGTTTGTTTGTTTGCGCTAATCTCAGAAACACTGGTCTGATTAGAAAAATTCTTTCAGTGTCGGATAGTAGGCAGATATAACATAACGCTGCGACAAATAGGAGCGAAGCAGTAGTGAAAATATTGCTGTGAAGTTGCGAGCAACAGCTAGTTCTTTTATATATAGATAGATACTAATGGAACATACTAAGTAAAAGTGAAATTACATACGAAAGTATGAAAATCTAGCGTAGACTGAACAAGTCGGTATGATTTCATTAAAACTATAATTACTCATTTATGTAGAATAGTTGCTACATACTCGTAACTTGGGTAATAGTTCTACATTGAAAATATTTTTTGTAAGCAGTTTATAAGTTAGGTGTTACGAAAACTTAATTTCAATTTGTAGACAAGAGTTTAATTAATTTATTAATTAAATACATGCTAGTTAAAATACTAGATACTAGCTGACCCGTTAAACGTTGTTTTGCCATACTAAAAAAAAGTTTTAAAAATAAATGTTGGTCGATTCTCAGACCTACTGAATATGCATGTAACATTTCATAAAAATCGGTCGAGCCGTTTCGGAGGAGTACGGTAACTAACACTGTGACACGTGAATTTTATATATAAGACTAGCTGTCCCGGCAAACGTTGTTTTGCCATACTAAAAAAAAAGGTTTGAAAAATAGATGTTGACCGATTCTCAGACCTACTGAATGTGCATGTAAAATTTCATAAAAATCGGTCTAGCCGTTTCGGAGGAGTACGGTAACTAACACTGTGACACGTGAATTTTATATATTAGAAGATTTATCTAGGTTATTTATGGAAATAAGTATTAGATGTAAAAATTTTTTAACCGATTTCAAAAAAAGGCAGATGTTCCCAATTCGTCTGTATGTTTTTTTATGTTTGTTACCTCATAACTTTTAACCGGGCGAAGCGATATTAATTATTCTTTTTTATTTGAAAGCTTGTAGTTCCCATGTTGTACCAATGGTACCAGGTCAGGATTTGATGGTTACCTCCTAAGAAATTGAGGAAGACCCTCAAATTTCAAGGCACATGAAATCAGTTCAACTTTTTAAACAATACCCATTTATTTGATACTTAGACTGCGTTAAACTGCAAGAAGGATTTGAACTTAGGAGCAATGTAATAAAAAGTGTTTACTATCGTGTCTCCTCGGTAGTGTAAACACAGTTCACGAATTCACGATTTTGATTCTCGCAAAGGACAAATTATTCGTGTGAAAAAACAAATATTTGTAATGAGGTTTCATAATACATACATAGTATCTATTCTACCTATGTATGTATTTAAATAAAAAGTAGACACCAATTATTAATAGGGTACCTATGTGTTTTGAATGTAGTCTGATACCTATGTATATCGTATTTGCTTAAGTTATTCACATAAAGGTACTTACTGGACCACAATACAAAGAATTTTGTTTTTTACATAATTACGGAAAACAATAAATCTCTTTAGGTACCAAACAAAATATTGTAAAAAAATAATAAAAGGTAATTAGAGTAAAACAAAGTATTATTTTTCTAATTACTAACATTTTAACCTTGTACTAAATAATATATTCACAATTCTACATCCTACAAACAGTTTCCTACCACTTATTGTACATGAAATAGATAAATATTAGGTACACAAGTAATTTCAATTACCATTTGTGAAATCCATTGTTTTTGCAATAAAGATTTCAGATAACATCTCATCATTGTCCATCTATAAATCGCTTTTTAATTATATAATTGTTTACTTAGACTTACTAATAGAACAATGCATTAGATATGTTACGTATCCCTTTAATAGAGGGTACATATCCCTTTAATACGGGTATGTATTTGTTATTAAGATTCTATAATAGCGAATAACGTATACTTAAATAGTACCATGTGGAATACATTACCATAAAGTACTACAACATAAGGCGATACCGATGTAGGGCACTGCTTTGAAAGCCGCCAGAATTTGTTCCGACGAGATAAGCAGCAGCCAACAGCTGACCTGAGAGTTAGTGTATCTTCTTCTTCCTGGTCGCACACTTCAATATTAAAGGTTGTGCCTATATAAATGTTTTCAACTTTTCCGAGAACTGGGCAGTCTAGCTTATTACTAGCTTAGCTCATTACTAGCTTATTGTTAGAGAAACCAGTAGTCTATACATCATTGTCCAGCAAGACTACTTTTAGCTTTTATGTTGTTATTATTGTCTCGCCCTTTTTTGTTATTGTCAGTGTGTGTACAAATAAGTGAAAGTTGGAAGTGAAGGACCCGCGACTTTTCTAATTGACAATGAAACGTGATTATTATATCTTTCATTACTCATTTGACGCTATGATTAATGTATTATCATTCATTGAAACAACAGGTATTTAGATTGACATGTTACTGTCTGAGATAATTTATCAATTGCATTAATAACGCAGTAATTGAGCTGTTTGTTTTGCTATTATGAAAATCCGTAGTAAGATTATCTTGTCATGCTCTGTCTCAAAGACATACTCAATACGTAGGTTTTTTTTTTCGCCTCAGAGAGAGAGTACAGACAAGACAAAACTAGTTATATCCAACAGCCTTAGTTTATCCTAGCATATAACGAATGCAAAGAGTATCAGGCTTTTTACAACTATGAAAACTAGACAGATTTTATGTTATGTAAATTCTAGGGTGTAGCGCGGATGTATGGAAAAATTTTTTTTTCGTAATTCAGAGTTCTAATAGTGCGGGTTCGGTGCCTTATATAAAATTAATAGTTCATGTAATTTTTCATCTTATTTGATAAACATCTGCGGAGGCTGAAGATATTAAAATTTAAAAAAATAGTAAAAAAGTGTAAAGTTTTCAAGTCGCAAAATTGTGCTTTAATTTCTGATAATTGGATATGAAATAATAAAAAACTATAATTTTGATGTTTATTAAAGTATTCAAATATAAAATAAAACATACAAATTCATAACTTTATTATTATTAGTTTGCTTTAGAATCTCTTTTTGTTTAATATTTAGGCATAACGTTCATTGCTTCCAACTAGGCTTTTATTGTACCTGACCGAGTCTTTTCTGTCCACTGTAAAATAGAAGCCTGTGTCATAGTCTTAACAGGTCTTTCAACAGCTTGAGTGTAGCAGATAAGCCCTTAAAATATTAGTTTGGTGAACCGGTACCGCCACAATCAATTAACATAATACATTATTACGATCGTATGAAATTTCTTACGTGAATGGATCCCGGTTCTCAAATCAGTGAAATATGTTCCTTAGCCTTTGTAATCTTATAGCATTTACCACTTTTTTAACAATCTTCAAAGTTTTATCTTTCCTGTCATCAAAATTTAAAGACAAGAGCTCTGTAAGAGCGAGCTAGAGCTAGCTGTGAGATATTTTCCATAATTTTTTCTCTATTTTTAGTTCTCTCCCTGAGTGACTTGTGTCTATCGATAGCCTCAATATTAGATCCAATGTCAAACAAAACCATTAATGCTATAACTACTGCTGCTCTGTCTGATACCTGATACCTATCACAGCTCTTCGATAACGTAGGGAAATAGAAGAGATATTTTCTTTTTATTTCTGAAATTCGACGGATCATGATGCATTCGGCTTCTCTGTAGCTGATGATGCTGCGGAAGAAGTACTAACATATAAATCAGGTAACAATGAAGTATATAAGGACGGCGATTTGGGCAATTTCCTCGTTATTGCTTCCGTTTTAAAGTTTTCCATCTTCTTTGTAGCAATTACGTCAATACCGCTTATTTTCGTAATCCGCGACGTTTTAGATCTCTTAGAAAAGCTTGCTCTTGTTTAGGTACTTTTTCTTCCTTATGACAAGACAAGTACACTGGCCAAATTATTTGCACTTGCATGCTGAAATATTGAAATGCATTTAACTGCTTTACCGAAAACTTTGTAACTTTGTCTGAGTATTTTCATAAACTTAAGTAAGTTTTAGATTAAAATGATATGCTTAGTACATTTAAGTGATTCTTGTTCGAGTTAGTGTCAGAATAAATACAGTTTGCCACATGTTTGCGATCCTAGATGTCACTGTATCTGCTATTTCTGCGGAAGTTGGTTCTTTTGCAGTTTCAATTGACGTCTCGTCCATTCGTATGTAGAATGATTCCTATTAACTTCCTAATAGTACTATGGGTTGTCTGCATGCAGCGAAAGAAAACTGAAGAAGAGCTAGAATAATAGAGCACAAAAGCAACGCGCGCGCAACAAGGTCATTGTGACAAATTGGCCGTTTCAGAGTCCCCTCACTCCCCTTATTTTTATTTTTATACTAAGTCGAACTTGTTTGTGGGGAAAATATAATATAGCAATAATCGTGAAAATAGTCTGGTTACTTTAATACCTTACATTAACATGGCGTCTTAGCAGAATCTAAAACCAACATTTTTCATACTTTCAATGCCGTTGCGGAGGCAGTTACTCTAAACCAAATTAAATAATATTTTGCATAACTTAATTTAATCCTATAAGGCACCGAATTTTGACTATTACGCTACCGTTATATGAAAAAAGTTTTTTCGCTCCACCCTAGTAAATGCAAACAAATTATATTTTAACCAAAACATTATACCAAATGACGTATTCAGCTTTCACCAAAGACATGAATGGAATTGATGACACGATCCGTTAGAAAGTTATGCCCAAATACTTATGCCAACAAGTCAACAATACTAACATGGAATAGTGATGTCAATAGCGTTTATGTTTCTCTTATTCACATTATAAAGTGATAACAATTACCCTATTTCAACAATATAGGTTTGCCTAGAAAGAATAGCGACCCGTGCTCAGTCTTTTCTTCTATACAGTAATAGTGGTATTTTACACATTTGGTATATTGATGGCGTCTGGAATGCTGTTTAATCTATTTTTGTGCACCTCAATTACAATAACAAAACATCAACAATCATTTTAAACCTTCAACTGTCTGTACCCTTAAATGTACTAACATACAATAGCAATTACGCAAATACCAAAGACGTTGCAATTGAAAAATTGCAAATATCAATAATAGCATATCGTCACACATAGCGTCGTAACCAAATAACCGTATCTGTCCTTCCTACTAGAGAGTGTAGAGCATTGACCCTCGCTGAGGTAATCGTCCCCAATCTTCGAGTGGGCGAGCCTCCGATGAATGGAGGGAAATGGAGCACAAATAATATTAATATGGTAATTGAATTAAGATGTTTTGTCAAGTAAATTAGGTGTCATACAATACAACTTCTTAACATCTTCTAATACCTAGATGAGTAAAGAAACAGATCTTAAAATATCTATAAGATGAAAACGTAAAATATCTTAAGGCGGCAATTTCCAGAGCTAATTGATTAATTTACCGTAATAATGTTAAATAGTTTTGTCTAATTCTAATAAAGTGCGTATGTATTAAGTAAAATATTTCAAGTCTTAATTTTTCAGTCATTAGTAGATAACATCATCTGTCATTCAAAAATGTTTACAGATGGATTTTGAAATATTTGAAAATTCATAATTTCACAAATTTATTGCACTTTATCCTGACGTTTTGTAGACATTTTTCTCGTTTCGTAATGTTTTCATGGATGCAAATTAACGTGCTAACATCAATAATTAATAGTTTTATTTAAACAAATGGGTGCTGCAAATATTTAGAGATGTTATTGCTCTCTGTTAGAAAAATAAAGCGCTCAGCATATTTAGCTGATTACTCAAACAAAAAACGCTGTTTATATACCCTTAATAGCACGAATTACGATGCCAGTCGTGTCCTCCATTTTATATTTAGAATAATGCTGGTAATGTCATTATGATTGCAGCAATGCATGTAAATTTATTTAACACATTATTCTTGTAATAAAATAATGTTATGTATGTAGATAATAAATGTTAGTTTTTTGTTCCTAATGGCATACAGAGCCAGAAACTATGTAATACTTTTCAATAATAAATAAATAAATTAACAATTAATGTAAATACAAATAGTCTTTGAGATAAATTCTATAATAAATAAATATTCATGGACATTTCACACAACGTCCTCTGGTCCCAAGCTAAGCTTATATGCTTGTGTTATGGGTACCAGAATACGGATATATTATGTATTTATTTATATATCTAATATATTATGTATCTAATTTTCTTTTGTAAATACATACATATAATACATAGTAAACACCCAGACGCAGTACAAACATTTGTATGACATTTATGGATATTACACAAATGATTGTCCCAACCGGGAATCGAACCCGAGACCTCGTGATCGGCAGTCCATTACATAAACCACTCCACCACGAAGCCCGTCAAAATAATGGTGCCTATCTTTATTGGTTGATCTATAGTACTGTACTTTTTGTAAATATTAATGTTGAAATAAAGTATGTCATAGGAGACTTGATTAAAATAGTTTACTTAAGGATTTTTAGTTTTAACTTAGGTTCCAAGATTGTGAAGTGGGTCCTGAAATGGTGTCAATGGTGAGTAATTCCTTTATCTGATGAGTTTGAATGGTGACCCGTTGAATATTCATAAAAGGATCCTTCCAAACCAGTTACACGTGTCGTAAGCCACGGATCACTCTCATCGTAGTTAATAGAATGTTGTAGTTAAAGTAGTTAGCTTATTCAGTATTACAGGGTGTTTGGATTGGAGACTACCCTGGCAATAATTACAGGTGATTTCTATGATATTTTTATGATAAGTACAATTTTAAATTATAGGAATCATCCTGCCTGAAGTTACTGCTAACTCTATAAAGTAAATAAAAATTGGTCAAGTGCGAGTCGGACTCGCGCACGAAGGGTTCCGTACCATTATCTATGCAACATAAGGCAACGTTATTAGTATCGAGCAAGAAACGGTAAAAAAATCATGTTTGTTGTATGGGAGCCCCCCTTAAATCTTTATTTTATTTTATTTTTAGTATTTGTTGTTATAGCGGCAATAGAAATACATCATCTGTGAAAATTTCAACTGTCTAGCTATCACCGTTCTTGAGATACAGCCTGGTGACAGACGGACGGACGGACGGACGGACGGACGGACAGCGAAGTCTCAGTAATAGGGTCCCTTTTTTACCCTTTGGGTACGGAACCCTAAAAACAAGAACCCACAAGAACATACATAGTAATTATACATACAGTCCCGCAATTTTCTATATTAAATGATTGTTTATGAAATATATAGGTTTAAATAAGACTAGTTTTTACGAATTTAGACGCGTGTATTGATTTTAAATCCGTAAAAAGTAGTTTTATTGAAACAAATGAATCGCGCGAGTATTAGAGAAATATTTAGGTATTAAATTTTAAACTGTTAAATTAGATTCAATAAAGTTACAAATCAGTAAGATCTTGAATAGAATTTAACTGATTAACTTTTCAGAGATACGTAAACACTTTATAAGTAAATAACATATATTAAAACATTTAATCTACCAAACTTTTCAGAACTCATTTGTATGCCTATAATTATTTACTGACTAACTAACTAAAACATTCCATTTATCAGTTATAATGATTTAAAGTTACTCTAAAACATTCAAACTTCCTGAGTATCTATTTTCAAAGAGATTAATATGTGTAACTGTCTAAATATAAATATAATAAAACTATTTATTAGTTTAATAAAACTACTAAGGAAGCAGTAGCAACATGTACATGCTCGAAACTTCAAACAGTTCCAACACATTTGGATATTTAAAAACATTCTCTTTGATATGCAATGGTTACATTTATTGCTAATGTATTGAGACTTCAATCAGCTGGAGAAGTTATTAATTTTATAAAATACCAGCTGGCCCGGAAAACGTTGTTTTGCCATACAAATGTCAGGGGTGGACAACCCTTATCACTTAGGGATATGAAAAATAAATAGTAGCCGATTCTCAGACCTACTGAATATGCATATAAAATTTCATAAAAATCAGTCAAGCCGTTTCGGAGGAGTATGGGAACGAACACTGAGACACGAGAATTCTATATATTAGACAAATAGCATTTTAGTAAAGAAAAACTTGTGTTCAAAAGAGAACATGATATTTACTCCAAACAGATTACAAGCAATTAAATAGGTATCAAAAGTAGGTAAGTGTCTACTCACAAAATATCGATTAGATACCGATTATATTATACGATTATATTATAATTGGTATCGGATTGATAGGTGTAATCGAATCAAATAGAATGTAAATTAAATTGTACCTTGGAAGATTGAACAGCGATACACCATAGAGTTTATTTATGGATTAAGTTACTGCTCTTCTGTCTTCTTCTTTCTGTTTCTTTGAAGGCACTCGTTTTGAGCTTTGAGGCCATTATTAGGCATTATTATTATTATTATGCACAGAATGTATTAATCAGATCACATGTTCTCGATTTCAGTTCCGCACTATTGAAAAAATCCCTAAACTCTTACAGCAATTTTTTTGAGTTTAATTCGTGAGCGGAGGATTTTATTTCAAAGAACTATGAGTATCTATTTCTTTTTCTACAGCCAATGAGGAATTGTATGTATATAAATTTCTTTATTACCTTGTATTTGACTAATGAAGACAGATCTTTACAATTAAGCCATTAATAGAATTGTCTTAATCGCCCGAGTGTTCTAACAAAGGAATTTTCAGAGCGCAATAGTAACTTGTAAGAAAAAATTTACTACAACTTATCGAGAGTAATATCAAAATGAAGGAAACTAATATGGGATCTTGAAGCCATACATATATAAGTTACATGTTTCAGTTAAATTAGAAATAATTTTAGGTCATTATTACTTCCCGTCGCATTCTAATATTTTTAAATATATAATTTTGTCGTTTTATTTATTTCCTAGGCAATGCACCTACCGCTTGCTGTTGTAGACTGTAGTTGAAACTCAGTGTAATTATTATCGGTAACAGAGTGTAACAGCTTACGCTCTCCAGTTTGGATACATGACATAACACAGATTGCGGTTTGTTTTCTTTTTAACGAGTTTTGTAACACTTTAGTTGAAAATAAAGAACCAACCTATGTATGTGCTTGACCTAGTTTAATGTTATACATTCAATATTCAGTTTGTTGCGTTTAACTGTTTAATGTCTGCTTCATGGTGTCGGTTTAAAGATGTTCACAAGTATCTTAAAATATACTTTCATCCTTTTCTCTAAACGCCAAAGAAGTAAGAGTTCATAGATATGAAGGCTGTCATACTAGAAAACTATTATTTAAAACAAATACACGCCTCTAAATCCGTAAAAGTGGTTTTATTTTAACGAATGAGTCAGGCAAGTGTTAGAGAATATTATAGCCCATTTTGATGAACAGGCAACATTTTATGGTACAATAAAAAAAAATACGCCTAAGAATAAACATTTCATTGCTCAAAACAAGCACATATTGAAACGAACATTAGAAAAATCTTAGTAATAAAAGAGCACGCAGTTAGAAATAGAAAAACTAATTACTTAAATGACAATTTCAAAAGTAATGTTGTTGTTGTTCTTGTTTCCGTTTAAAATATCTTAAAGTATTAATTAAATAAACTTTACAAAATTCTGTATGCTTAAAACAGTTCAAAAATCTAAGAATTATTCTCAATTAATAAAATAAATGTCAACAAAAAAACTTTCTTTGACTGTGATCCGAGAATTCACCGTAATTATAGAACTTATTTACGGTGAATTCTATATTATATAATGTTGAAGTTGATATAACTATTTCAAATTTAACAAAATTCATCTATAAAATCTTGAAATCGCGTGCAAGCTACCAGTTACTGTAGCATTACAAATATAATAACAAACAACGCTTATTCGATTCACATTCTCGCTTACTGATGAGCATCTAGTCTGAAAGCGTGTACTATAAATAAAAACATAAACATAATTTATGTAACTTTCACATTAGTTTTAAATAATAAATTTAATAATATAACGGAGCAAATTACCGTTCTTGTTAGATATTTAAATATATAATAATAATAACTTTATAACAATTTGAGTAAAATAATTATCATAATTTTATTAAGATGTAATTTAGGTGGGAAATAATAATAAGTAGTACCATTTATATTCTTAGAGATTTCTTGTCTGTATTTTTAACAATTATTTTGCACTTTTTAAAATGCAATTCTCTGTAAATCCAAGTTTGCAACCTCATACAATGTATTTGCAAAGGATAATAGAAATACATGTCATATTTTTCCTCAGCCTCAGCTCAGTTTTATAGATTAAACCTAGTAGTATTTAGACGATTTGGAACCAGCGTTACTACTCGCCCTAATAATTCAGCAAATCGGCTCTTTTGATTCAAACAACAAACTTACAAACATAAATATCGTATCTGTAGTTAATAGATTTTAATAGCAATGTCAACCAGATAGAATCAGGTTTGGTAAGGTTATTAGGACTTCAATTTATGTGAAATATTTAGGCAACGCAACCTATTTGACATTTAAACTTGTGGCATTTGGCCATAATATGTGATCACAGATACTAACACCAACGAAGTACTTAGAAACAGGTATGGTGTACCTAACTTATTGACAAGGATATCTTGTTTTATAATATTATTTTTTAATTTTTTCGTTCAGATTTATTTACAGGCTCTGGCCCACAGTTTACGTATGGACAATGGCTGGATAATCCCATCCTTAAAATCTAGAGGTAGTAAAATCACGGGTAGGTGCGGAGCCAGGAAGTTAGGTAAGAAAATCTAAGTACGTCACTATTATCTATTAGGGCTCAAGTAAAGGATCAGCAGGTGTGATCGCATTAAATGCGTGATTAAAGTAATCCATAAAAAATCCTCACCAAGAATGAACTGTAATATTATATATATATACTAGCTGACCCGGCAAACGTTGTTTTGCCATACCTACTAAAAAAAAAAAGTTTGAAAAATAGATGTTGGCCGATTCTCAGACCTACTGAATATGCATGTAAAATTTCGTAAAAATCGGTCAAGTCGTTTCGGAGGAGTACGGTAACTAACACTGTGACACGTAAATTTTATATATAAGACTAGCTGACCCGGCAAACGTTGTTTTGCCATACTAAAAAAAAAGTTTGAAAAATAGATGTTGGCCGATTCTCAGACCTACTGAATATGTATGCAAAATTTGAGAAGAATCGGTCAAGCCGTTTCGGAGGTAACTAACACTGTGACACGTTAATTTTATATATTAGATCTAATATATAAAATTCACGTATCACAGTGTTAGTTACCGTACTCCTCCGAAACGGCTTGACCGATTCTTCTCAAATTTTGCATACATATTCAGCAGGTCTGAGAATCGGCCAACATCTATTTTTCAAACTTTTTTTTTTTAGTATGGCAAAACAACGTTTGCCGGGTCAGCTAGTATATATATAATATTTAATATTACTATATTCGACCAAATTTGTTTTTAGTAATGAAATGTTAATAGACTTTAGGCGGTTGTTTAATATCTCTATTAAAATTCTTTTCTAAAACTAATATTAAAACTTCAACGTTGTTATGTTAGTTTTAGCACATAACTTTCTCTAGCTTCGTTTTCCTACAATTATTACTAGCAATACGGTGTTTATATGAAATGCCTCAAGGGGATATGGAACGGCACACGAGAGAGCAATCAACAGATTATAATGAGATGTTACGGAGGAAGTAACGGTACAGGTAGAAAATACCTATAGTGATTAGTTACGTTACGAGCATTGAACATTTTATCAATAATTTATTGAAATAAATTCACTTTTGTACAGATTTAGAGGCAATTGATATTTGTTTTAAATTTAGCCTCTCACAGTGGCTAAAAAGTCTTCAAAACGTCGTTGAAGACTTTTTAGCCACTGTGATTACGAGTGAGATTAAGCTTTTATTACAAGACTTAGAAAAACATCTACCACTATCAGAATTTTATCTCACGTTATAGTAAGGTTGTGGATTCATTCCTATAGTATGTGATACGTGTAGGTAACCGCTTACCATCGGGCGGGACGTAAGCTTATTTGCCACTTTGCCAACTTAGTTGTATAACAAAAACATTGAGGGGAACGATTCCTCGTCGGATGGAAGGAAATATTTGGCTCTCTAACAACATATGTTGACAAACTAATATTATAATGCTGAAGAGTTTGTTTGTCTGTTTTAACGCGCTAATCTCAAGAAATACTAGTTCGAATTGAAAAAATATTCTTGCTATTTAACATCACGCTGCGACGGAGTGGCGTTTAACAGCTAGTAATGTTGACATAAGGGGCTATAATGTTTTTAACAGAGGCCGTTCTGTTCAGGTTATGTAATCATTGCTTAAAAATATTTCAAGTGCTCAATTATATTATCAAGATAACCAGTAATGATTAGCTAAAATGTTTAATTTATGTAGAGTGTAATAGTAACATATCTTGTAACATTTATGTTTATGGCAGTACGTTATGAATTATAATTATTTATGATTCTATCAGCGTAGCAGTGAAATAGCTAGTGGGACATTGTTACGACATTGTATTTATAATATATGGAGCCAAGGCCTTCGTAATGACATCGTCTTCGTTACACCACGTCTTATAACGTCCTTAAATATTGTTGAAACACTATGATGGAATAAGACCAAACAGACGTTATATCTGTGTTAACTCAACTATCTGTCTCTCTACTGTGTTCTCTTTGTTTCATATCCTCATTCACACAGTCCATCTATCTTTTCTTAGGTCTTCTTCTAGACTTTTTTCTTCCAAATTTATTCCTAGAACTCTTTAAACAATTTTACTTTCCTCTCGTCTCATTATACGTTTATATGTATATTATTCTTATTTTATCCAGTCACGCGTCAACATTCGCGTCTCCGCAACGTGGTTGCACTAGAGCACTATAATATCTATATCACTCACGCACGTGTTTTCGTCACAAGCACTAATTATATCTCGATAGCAATGAATACATTGCTTGCTTGCATTGTTTAATAAAACGT
Source organism: Orgyia antiqua (assembly GCA_916999025.1). Taxonomy (NCBI): domain Eukaryota; kingdom Metazoa; phylum Arthropoda; class Insecta; order Lepidoptera; family Erebidae; genus Orgyia; species Orgyia antiqua. Next base: position 8,542,796 of record OU779869.1, read on the forward strand.
AGACGCTAAAATGGAATAATAGGTAAGATAATCACTGTCGCACTTACAATATTGTCCAGCCAAAAATTTTTAACTTACAAAGTATGTAACATACAAAAGTAGAGCCGTATATTAACCACAGATAAAACCAATGGCTATAAATAGCTATTCAATAAATAATTTATCAACAAATCGTATATAGGTTCAGTTGAGTACAATAGCTTCTGTTTTTAGCTACTGCATTGTTTGATTACAATAGCTTTTTTAACGTACAGTTGTGTGGTAAAGTTTGATTATTGACATTTGTACAGGTGAGAACAGTTTTCAATTACAGTTTTTGTTTAATTAAATGTGTCTAGTAGTACAAGCGAGAAAATTGTTTCATGATAGGATGAAAACGAAGTAAGATTTTAGTATTAGATGGATTTTATCTTAGTGTAAACAAATGGTGGATAGATCCATATTATCTGATGTAAATTACACTTTCTCAACCATTACATCTTAGGACTAATCAGAATAATTTAAAAGTATGGCAAGCCGTGTTAGGTTAGTTAATTTTTCATAACTGTCACGCCCCCACATTATTTGAGTTCTGTCGGGTCAGATCTATATACAATGGTACCGATTCTACGTGAACAACTAAAGTTAACTAAAAAATGAAAATTGATAGTGTCAATAACACAATTCGGCAATGTTAACTTTTTTATTATAAAATCTGTTTATTATAGACTAACGATTTTAATTAATAAAAATGTGCACAATAAAATAGCCAATTAATCAAAATTTAAATATTCAGAATGTTCAAGCGTGTTTTTTAGTTTTTGAACTAAGTAGATTTTATTTAGTTATGTTTGGTTGTGCTGCTGCTAATATTGCATAATATATTTTGGTGACAAAACAGGGAAATATTGTTCTCGGAAACGAACAATAAACGTCCGCATACTTATAAAAATATTCTGTTAGTATACATGTTTCAGTAATATGGTATGATAAACACTTTTTGCTATCAATATTGTAACGTTGACACGCAATCAAATTTTTGTCACTGTTCAATTTGTGGTGAGAAAAATACTGCCAAATCACATTGGTATCGAAATCTGTTTAAATTGATTTACAATAGTAAGCTATTTTATTTGGCAGGTTATTGGTAATCGAAATAGTTCTCGACGTGATGTAAGGTGCCTTGATTGCTGTTATTGGTATCGAAATATAATACTGTAAGTGACTTTTCCTTGTACAAAAACTTTACTTTTAGGTTTAATTTAAGTGTAAGAACTAGTGCTTAGCAATATCAACTTATGAAATCGTCAGCCCCTTGTTTGAGAGTTCGAAATAAGTACCTTAGTATCGCTAGAAACTTTTGACAATTAATGCAAAATATTTAAATCAAAAACTAGTATTAGGGCTATAAAAACCTGTTTCTAATTTAAAAATACTTATATTGCTTAACAAGCGCTAAAGCAGAATGTTTTGATCATAAATTCCGATTGCACGCGCCTGTCGTCGATGCCAGTATTATGAAATGACTTACGATTAGAAGTTGGAGTCCAATTAAATTAGCTGTATTGGTACATTGAGAGTGATTTGATAAATGCCTGTTATATATATTATTTTTTAATTTCAAACCATTTCTACATACAGAATGACGGTACAGTAGCATTTGAATTTACAATTGTTGAATTCTGATGTTAGGGTAAAATATTTCATTCCAAACACTTATTTACACACACTTTTAAAAAGAGAAAGACGGCAATCGAATGGTGCCATAATTATGTGATAAAGTGAAGATTTTCAAAAATCGAATATCATTGTGATACTGTTTATAGTATTACCTAAGTAATAGAAACTCAAATACATTACCTATTCAACGTACATACGAGGCCATCTTCAGACCATCGCATAGTAAGGTTGTTTGCCTATCAATTCATAGGTATAAAGGATAAATAGATGAGTGCTTAAAATCAACATCAATTTAATTTCATAAATATTTAATCTACTTTCATTGTTAATTTATTATTGCTACACAAATTTTAGAATATTCTAATAATCTTAAAGCATTAGTCAAAGATAAGTTAGTACGAATAAAAACACGATCAAAGGGCTTTCGCCGTATCAGTTGTACCTATCAATGATACAGGAACCCTAGCCTAAATGGCACCAAGAAGTATTTAAAAAGTTTGAAAAATCTCTTTCATATTGACTCTTAAGTTTTTACATATATTGATACAAGCTATGCCACTGTACTCGACCTATGTACATAACTAGGTCAGTTTTGTAATTAATGGACAGAGAAAACCCATCTCATAGCGTAATGGTATAATAACAGCATTCACGATGTGTTAATTGGATTTTACTATTAAACCTGATAATTTAATATTGTGTGTTGATTTTTGTTATGAAACTATGAATTACTAAAGAGGATACCAAAATAGCTTCGTGCATTTTTCTATGTACGAAGTTTTCATTTTTTCGTTAGATTGAATGGCTAGAGCTCTAATTTTTAAGTATATGTTTTTGAATTAACATATATTTAGTAGATTTTGATTAAACAAAAAAAATATCCCTAATTCTTCATTTTCTATACCTACTAGCTGTGTTAATAGGTACATGTCGACGTTAATATTGATGTAGGCCCTTAATACATGTCTTCATGTCTTGCAATAGTTATTGATAAAACTTTTATATAAACACGTATACTTAAATTGTTAGATACAGGTTTATCAGTTCTGTCTTATGCTATAAACCTATATTTAATATTGTTATTCAAAATTTTTAGCTTTCGAAAATTACATGATAAATGGAGCTTCTACAATATTTTCATTATACAGGGTGTGGCGTAATTAATGGATAAGCCTGTGCCTGTGGATAAGCCTCCTACTGCGCTATACGAATATGTATATTTTTAATTAATCCTATGTATGGTCTTGTAAAAAATGGCATAAGTCATGTTTTTCATAAAATGACTACTTTCACTAACCAATTCTGCTACTGTTGCCACAATTTTCAAAAGTTTTGCTTTCTGTTTTTTTTATAATACAGCTTAAGAGTTGAATTATTGCAAGCAATAAAGAATTCCCTATTCGTAATACAAATTTTTTGAAAATTATGCATGAAATATCAAAAAAGGGTTATTGATTATTCAATTTGTTGACTTTGTACATCGTCTAGCTTAAAAAATCTTTATGGGAGTTGATTTGCCCAATATCTTAAAAACATGCTTGTTTTATGCAGTTTCCGAAATGGTATAATACTTATTATAATACTTATTAAGTTTGATGTGATATTAAAGAACCAAATGACACTCGTAAAAAAATGTTCTTATTGTGATTTAATTAATCAAATTAATACTGTTAACTTAAACAAACTGTCAGTGGTATTTTAACTTATCTGTCTGAGTTTACCAGTGGGAATGTTAGTCGTTGAAAAAAAATAACAACTTATTTTATTTTTTTTATTCTAAAGATGCAAACACTACATAAATTTTATTTTACAAAAAATGTTCGAAATGGCGGCCACCTGCGGCTATGCAGGCCCTGCATCGACGGATAAATGACCGCTTTAGGCGTCGGATGAAGCCGGAGCTCTTGATTTCATCAGCGGCTTCAAAAATCAGGGCCTTTAGTTGTTCCAGGGATGCTATTTCTTTTTTATACACTTTTTCTTTTAAACACCCCCAGTAAAAAAAGTCTAGAGGGTTCAAATCAGGGGACCTTGGTGGCCACAAAATGGGACCCAAACGACCTATCCACCTCTCATTGTACTCATCATTGAGGTAGTTCCGTACAATTCGTGCGTAGTGAGCGGGACAACCATCATTTTGTAACCAGTAGTTTTCTGGCACATTTAAACTTTGTAATAGTTCCGGCAACGTATTTTGCAGAAAATTTAAATAATTGGGACCTGTTAGTGTCTCGGATAGTTCGACGGGCCCAACTATTTGTCCATTTAAAATTCCTGTCCAAAGGTTCACTTTAAACTGGACTTGAGCTCGGTCTTGCCTTATGTTTCTCGGATTGGTTGCCTGCCAACTATGAAGATTGTGCATGTTGACGTAGCCATTTCTTTTACATGATGACTCATCGCTCCACAGTATTTTGTCAAAAAACGCCGAATCTTCGCGTATTTTTCGCAACATGACGCGACAAAATTGGACTCTAGGCTCATAGTCTCGTGTCATTAGTGTTTGCACCCTTTGATAGTGATACGGGTGAAGCTCATGCCTGTGCAGAATTCTGCCCACAGTACGCGTATCTACACCGGTTCCTCTACTTAACTCACGAATTGATAACTCTGGATTAGCACGCACAGCTTCTAGAACTTCGTCATCACGATGTCGTCGAGGTCTGCCTTCCGAAGCACCACCAACACCGGTACCAGGCATTCGCCCTTCGCTAAAAGCGATGTGCACACGTGTAAACACCCGGTAGTCTGGGTGTCGCAAATCGGGGTATCTTCGACGATATTCGCGTGCAGCTTCATTTGCATTGCAGTTACACAGGCCGTAAATAAGATGCATATTTGCATACTCTTGAGGAGTGTACGTATGACGCGGCATGATCAGTAGTCCAGGGATATGTAGAAGTCGTCGATAATATCACAATTGTCCAATTCGTATAGCAAAAACAGAGTCCGTAGTACATAAGCCAAATTCACGTCACAATAACAAACACGATAGAGCAAACGATATGTGCGCAAGAGACGATAGTCAAAAGAGCACTAACTTTGTTAAACAAGTTCAAAAGCTGTTTTGTTGTTTGTGAGAATAATAAAAATCTATCTCTGTCGCACAACTGTTATTTACCTGACATCAAAATGCTTTATCTCTGTCTTATGATAAGACTAACCGTCTGGATTTGCCGTGCGATAAACAACCACAAGTAGTTGACTTAGAGTCGTTATCTGCTTACCCTATTCATGGTGGACTCCCGAGCACCCAAAAAAGGGTCCACTGTGAATGACTATTTGCTCCGGAGCACACAAAAAAGGGTCCATTCAAACTGTTTACAAAGACATGTTTAAGATAAATTAATAATTCTGTTAAAGAAAATTAGGGTATTTTTTTACAACTGTCGTTTTTTTTAAAACCTCGTGAAATGTAATAAGTATTATACCATTTCGGAAACTGCATAAAACAAGCATGTTTTTAAGATATTGGGCAAATCAACTCCCATAAAGATTTTTTAAGCTAGACGATGTACAAAGTCAACAAATTGAATAATCAATAACACTTTTTTGATATCTCATGTATTTTTTCCCAAAATTTGTATTACGAATAGGGAATTATTTATTGCTTTCAATAGCTCACCTCTTAAGCTGTTTTATAAAAAAAACAGAATGCAAAATTTTTGAAAATTGTGGCAACAGTAGCATAATTGGTTAGTGAAAGTAGTCATTTTATGAAAAACATGACTTATGCCATTTTTTTCAAGACCATACATAGGATTAATTAAAAATATACATATTCGTATAGCGCAGTAGGAGGCTTATCCACAGGCACAGGCTTATCCATTAATTACGCCACACCCTGTATTTATTTATTTATTGTTTAGGTTTATTTTTTCCATACAAATAATCATAAATAAATAAATATTCTTGGACATTTCACACAACGTCCTCTGGTCCCAAGCTAAGCTTATATGCTTGTGTTGTGGGTACCAGAATACGGATATAATACATAAACTACTTTTCTTTTGTAAATACATACATAAAATACATAGTAAACACCCAGACGCAGTACAAACATTTGTATGACAATTAAAAACATCACACAAATGATTGTCCTGACCGGGAATCGAACCCGAGACGTGAAGGGCAGTCCGTTATATGAACCACGGCCACGAGGCCCGCAAAATGTGATTTATTTACTTATTATTTAGTAATTTTATTAGCTACGTCTATTATACTAAGCTAATTAGAAAAAAATATTGTAAAAGAATTTCAAATAGCTTGGTTAACGTATTTAATTTAATTACTCAATAAAACGCATTTTAAATGATATCATGAGCAATGAGATTCAAATCACATCCGTATAATAAATGACTTAATTAAGTATTAAAATAAATTTATAACGCATATCAGCACACTTCATTACACGAGGGAAAAACTTATAATGATCAAATAAGAAACTATTTTAGAAATCACGATGTTGTTGATAGAATTGTTACAATGTTAATGGAGATTTCCTTTAGAATACGATATAAATTGTGAGTAGAAACTAAAATGGGATAATGTACGACTTCAAGGAAATATGTAACTCAAGCGTGAAAATGTACGTAAGCAACGTTTTTTTTACGCATGCGGTTTTTGAAGGCCTTTAGCGGAATGGTATAGCTGGAGACAACATGCAATATGGAAGTCGTGGGCTCGAAGTTTTGAGGGACCATGATGATAGAAATTCACGTAAAATTAAAATACACTTTAATGTAAGACCACGGTAGTATAACAACATGATAAAGTTTCTTTTCCTGAAAAAAATCTGTACATGAATACCCAATTCTTGAACTGGCTGTTCATATTATTTTTACGTATTAATATCAATTATAATTTTCTTCCCACTTTAGTTATTATTATTTATAATCTAGACTATGTATCGAATGAGAACTATGTAATAAATGAGAATTTTTTTAGTTAAAGTTAAAAAATACGAATGTAGTAAACATTCGTATTTTTTCTAATAAACAAATACAACACCAAATAAAGTTGCCTAATAATATTATGTAGGCATACAAACAATATCCACAAAGTATTCTATTGTTAGTGTTCGTGTTTTTATGTACAATAATATTAGTTACGATACTTATACATAAGTATATAATGTATAATACGGTGAGATAATCAAAGGAAATAATACACCGTTGTCGGTTTGTTTTATTTCGAAACATTTTAACAACACGCGATTTGTTTTAGTAAGTAGTATTTTAGTAAGTAGTACTGCGTTTATTTTAGCTACTTAGGTAAGGACTTTAGGTACGTATAGATAGAGCAGGTACCTACATATATAAACAAGTAAAGTATATTTCATTAATTAGAAGTTTGTATGTCTAATAAAGCCTTTATATGTATAGGATCGTAGCTCATAAGCTTCTAGAATTGTTTGACACAGAGTTAAAGTTTTAGAGATTCGAAATTGTAATGTAAATATTTATTTAAAACTAGCTGTGCCCACGGCTCCGTCGTGTGGATCGATGGTTATTCGACCAAATAAATTTTTGGTTCCTTTTTTAGCCGCTAGATGGCGTTGCAAGGAACCAAATTGATTCATATTATGTACATATCTCTTGATTGAGTGGACCGATTTCGATGAAACAAAAACTAAGTAATACCTTGAGTTGTGTACAATCTTTACGTATAATATTTATATTTATAATCTTGTACATTTTACGTGATGCGTGCAAAGACAAACATCTAAACAGACAAACAGACAAAAATTTCAGAAATGCAGGAACTGGGTTTTGTTGGTTGTCCTTTAACCATCTGACTATTTTTTTTGAAAATGTATTCAATGTACAAAATTTTTTTTCTGCAGATTTATTAAATGTATAGATTATCATAACTCAACGCACAAGGCTATTAAAGAATAGTGTGCGCTTATGTTTTCACGTAAGAAGTTTTGACTTGGTGGATAGCTGTGAGCGAACGCATCGTAAAAAGTACTCTTTATTAGGTATTTTTCTCACGCGGAATGAGAAATAAACCTCCAAAAATATTAACAAACATAGCGATAATAAGAAAGATACAACTTACATTGCTGATACTGTCACTACTGTATTAACAAATTTACCGAATTATCAGAATCTAAGTAAAAACTATCAACTTGTAATCAGGAAGGTGCAGATCAATTTACAAACAAATTAACTCAAATGTAAACTAATTGCTGTTAGTATTATGCACAAGAATGTCGACAAATTGTTCACTCGACCTCACGAGCGTAACTGTACAGTCAAGGCCATCGTTCATACCTGATGAGGTCATGACAAACTGTAGTATATATCTGATGTATTGATTACAGTGATCTACTGTTTGTTTATTGATGGTAATTTAGATTGAGAGTCCAGAGATCCAATACTTTTATCTCAGCCTTTGCAGAAGCTATACGAAGCTTCTTAGTTAAAGAAAGGAAGACATGTATATATCTATCAAGTCTATTCTAACAAACTATTAAACTATCCTCGGTCACTTTTAGACTATTTATTTTTAGTAACACATGTTGGTTCACAAGTCCATTTTTGTACTTACATATTAATTACATAGACATCAGAAAAGGCTTCAAAAGTTCAACTTACCTGGAAAGAAAAATAAGATAATTAATAGGTGATAAAGACAAAACGAATTACTGAATAGACATAACTGTACACTACTTATCTATATAAATTTACTAGCTGTTGTCCGCGACTTCGTACGCGTGAAATTTAGAAATTAAACCTCAACAAACAGAAGTTTACTATGACAGTCGATAGATGGCGTTTTACCGTTTTTTTTTAAATCGCGCTATAGTTTCGTTCCACACATTAACACTTAAGCTTGTCAAAATTTCTACAGTGTCATCAGCTCATTTTCACATTTATAAATTAGTTACGATTACGATTTTTATTGATATATTATTTTCTATAATACGTTTTTTCATTATTTATTTACACGAATTTTTGAAAAAAAGATACAGAGGCACTTTAAGTAATGATTACATCTTTGACTTTTCCTAAAAGAATATACTGTAAGAGGTAGTTGATGGAAACACTAAGCTGAAAACCTCTCCTTTAAGAGGTATACAAATATGAAATATAATAGACCAAATTCTTTTTTCGCTGTCGAAATGGCCCGTGTCCAAAACACAAGATTTTAAAGGATGCCGTTGCTGTACAGCAAACCCTTATCCTTACTAATTTATAAGTGCGAAATCCGGATAATGACACAGTAATAATTTTGACGAGCATAAGTGTTAATGTGTGGAACGAAACGATAGCGCGATTTAAAATACGTACAACGCCATCTATTGAGCAGAAGAGTAAACTTCTGTTTGTTAAGGATTGATTTCTAAATTTTACGCGTACGAAGTCGCGGGCAATAGCTAGTATCTTTATAAAAACTTTTTAGGAACCCCAAAAATAGCGTAATATAAATCTCAAGTATATAAACAGGCTTATAAAAGCCCGAAGGGATACTTTAAACAGTCAGAATACGTGACTAAAGAATGGTCGACCCAAGTTTGAATAATGTTGAATAACTAACAAGTCTTTTATGTACTCGGCTTCCTCTTTCCCTTTCCGAGACTTTATGCTTGCATAATCAATTTGGCATAGCATATCTGAGCAGCGGTTTTCAAAGATTTTGTAGTCTCAATTTTAGGAAATTAAATAATTGACAGCATCTTATAAAATGTATCAAAAAGGCAAATGTGAAGGTTCGTTATATTCTTCTTACAGTCTTTTTTATTCAAGTTTTTTGACAACGGTCTTTAGACCCATAGCACACGGCGTATTTTAAACGCGCAGACGACGCGCGTATACGTGGTTTAAACGAGATTTGATCGCAACCTTGTAACCTAAGCACACGGGGCGATTGTGAAACGCGCCTCTACTGCGCGTATACGCGCAGGTACAGCTGTACAGACGCGCTGTAGTCACGCGTAGCTTTTGCGTTTGAAGAGAGTAGGGTAGGTAAAAGTGAATAAAACGACAATTTATATTACCCTAAAAGTAGTAGACAGCAGACAAACAATAAACTTAAAAAAAAATTACCATTAGCAAACAAAAAAATCTATGAATTTTGCTACTTTCAGAGTCATCATCAATTTATTTAAAATATTCAATTTTTATTATCATTTTCAATGTAGCTTTCTTTTTTTAGTAAGAGTCACATTCTGCTCTTCCTCACTGTCACTGCTTATTTCCATAATTGAATTTAATTAAATTGAGCAGGAAGTTGAAAAATATCGAAATTAAACAACTCCTTCGAAGTCTTAGTTTGAAATATTTTTTTTAGGTTAAGAGGATACCAAAATAGCTTCGTGCATTTTTCTATGTACGAAGTTTTCATTGTTTCTTTAGATTGAATGGCTAGAGCTCTATTTTTTAAGTATATGTTTTTTCAATATATGATCTAGGATCGCATGAACTCAGAAACGCGATTGAAAAAAGTTTTCTCGATAGAAAATCTTGGCGAAACAACCTCTCTAATTTTTTATTTTTTTCATTTGTCGATCTATTATCGCGTATTAACTAATGAAATAACTTTAAAAACATAGGTAACTATTATTTATAGAAACACGTGGATCAGAATTAAAATATATTTAGTAGATTTTGAGTAAATAGGAAAAGTATCCCTAATTCTTCATTTTCTGTGCCTACTGGCTGTGTAATATGTACGTGTCGGCGATGATATTGATGTAGGCCCTTAAGATTCACTTTTACGGCAAGACGTTTCATTTTACACAGTCACATGACTCATGTGACATGAGTCACAGTTCTATAGAATGGACACTTTGTTTTTAAAATGAATGGCGCGACGTGTTGAGTGGCGAGGCGAGTGTGTGTTAGTATGAAACGGAACATTTATTAACTTTTTTTAGCGAAAGTAAAGGAAATTATGTCAATTCAGTCTATTTTGCAAATTTGAACAATTTTGATAGAAAATACGTAGATTCTAAGATTAAAGTTCGTAGGTTTGCAGGAAAGGCTTAAAATACGTAGATCTACGTAAAAAGACGTAGAGTTGGCAACCCTGATCCCAGCCCCCCTCTGCCCGTACCCCGCTCCTTTGTACGCGCGTTTGTTTCGCTTCAAATGCGCGTATACGCGCTTCATGCGCGCGTTTCTATTATCAATGCAAACGCAACAATCAGCGTTTACGGCGCCGAAGACGCGCGTTCCTGAAACGCGCGTTTAAAATACGCCGTGTGCTATGGGCCTTATTATTTCATAAATAAATCGAAGAACAACATCTTGTCAAAGTATTATAATCATTTGATGTTGTAACGTACATTTTTATAAATTTTGATATTATAAAGTTTGATACAAATATATACTAACATTAGGTATTGCAGCAAGCTCTATAATTAATTGTCATACAAATACGTATACCTATAATCGCGGCTGTATCAATCCAAAAATTTAAAACAATGTTAATTGCAATTGCTTTGTCAATACTTATTTACATAATTGCTGTCAAATATGCAGAACGATTGCAACGATAGCGGTCGGTATCTCTATTTGTTTAAAGTTATTGAGATGAGGTCTTGTGAACCAACGTAAAGCAAACTTTGAGTATCGCTGTTTGCGTATTATATTCCAGAGATGGGTTATTCAATCTGTCAAGTACTTATGACAAAACAACAAAAGATTTTTTTATGCAATTATATGACTCAATCCTAATAAAGCTACTTCCAATGTTTAGATCATCGCTACGTTACTTTCTCATAGTTAACAAGTTGACAGGCCATAGTTGACGGGCCTCGTGGTCGAGTGGTTTATGTAACGGACAGCCGTTCACGAGGTCGCGGGCTCGATTCCCGCTCGGGACAATCATTTGTGTGATCTTTATAATTGACATAGAAATGTTTGTACTGCGTCTGGGTGCTTCTAAGTATTATAAGTAAGTATTTACAAAAGAAAAGTAGTATATCCGTATTTTGGTACCCATAACGCGAGCATATAAGCTTAGCTTGGGACCAAAGAACGTTCCATGAATAAAAAAAAGTTAGAGTTGAATATAGTTAGAAACATAACTTTTTTCCAAACGAAAAAACGTCAGGCCAAAATTTAAAACAAATATACGCGTCTGAATCCGTAAAAAGTAGTTTTATTTATAACTTTTTTCCCTTGTACCTTGGCACTTACTGCTATTTATTTAATAAGTGTGAAAGTACAGAAATTCGGTATCTACCTGATTATTAATCTTTATTGTTTAATCTTATTGTTTTTGGAGAACAGCCCATAGCATTTTCTTTATTAACATAAATATGATCGATTTAAAAATAAATACACAAAACATTATTGGCCTGTGAGTCTTAATCATATAATTATGCATTTGGTTTATGTACAGAAATGTACCTATGAATCTTAAAATGCTAATAGAGTAAGTACTTACTTGTATACTCGTATATTATGTTGTACCTACATATACGATACATAATAAGTAAGGAAGTATAAAATGTAATTCTTTGTTATAAACGAATATGTCAGGATATCCTTATAAAATAAGTTGAATAACCTAACTAAAAATATAAAACCACAGAGTCACACACAAAACCACATAAGACAAGCAATTCAATAAAATTTCATAACAGTCAATAAAACTAATACTCTCCAGAAACATTTATGCAAAATTTTAATTAAAACAACAAGGTTTAGAATTTGTGTAAAACAAGGTAAAGGCCTTTACAATTATTTCATCAATAACAATTTAGTAAGGAAATTAATGTCGCACGCAATGTCAAATATATAAATTGATTACTCGCTACTTATTATAAATCTAAATAACTAAATCTGATTCTTGATTTTTTTCTAACACAATACTTATAGATAGATAGATAGATTAACTCCTTATTGTACACATTTACAAGAAACAGAAAACAGAAATTAAGCTTAAAACTAGGTACAAATGGCGGCCTTATCATATAAAGTGATCTCTTCCAGGCAACCATGGGATGGAAAGAAAAGTTAGGCACTAAAATAAAGTGGGGCTGCAGTGTACAAGTAGATTAATGTAAGGGAAGAGAAAAATAAATAAATAAATATATTATACTATAATATATAATAAGCTTAGGAGTAAAATTTAATTGTTCCAAAGCCTAACTACAGTAATTTTGACAAACTAGTGCCTACAGTAATTTTGAACGCGTGTACGCGGGTATAGATATGCGGCTGAAACCCCGTTTATATTTACCCCTGATCCCTCAATGTACACTAAACCTTACCAAATTATACAAAAAAAAACCATAATATTATGGAACGGAGTTTTGGTTGAATCGGATGAGAAACGGTTTGGAGATTTATGCACACAATATAGAACATACACATCACATATATACACTTATAGAAGGCTCTCTCTCTCCAGCCCATTTACGTCCCACTGTTGGGCACGGGCCTCCTCCACTTTGGGAGGGATTATGGTCTACTGTGCCGCGCTGACCAGGCGTGTTAGCACAGGGTTTATTTTCGAGTTTTCCATCTCTCACAGAGGATGTTATCTGTGTACAATGTCCCTTAGCTGACTTTTACAGCACCCTTGGGAGGAAATGTGACACTTTTATTCTTACTCCGTCACCACACGAAGAATATAGAAGGCTGATTAATCAAAATTGTAGCATGTATAAATAAATGCTACAATAAAGTTCATATTATGCTGGTTTAATCATATTACTAATTACTACCGATTGGCCTATAACTCAACTTCAAGAGAATTAATTATGTTTTTTCACCTCTTTTAAAACAACCTAGTCCGGTTTTGATGGACTATTATAGTTAAATCTATACTTATAATAAATCTGTAGAGAGGTCAATTCTGTACATGAAATATATTTTCAAAATAACTATCAGGGGATGATTAGTGATCGGTACTGATGCCAAAAATGCAATCAGTAAAATTTTTGTCTGTCTGTCTGTCTGTCTGTCTGTCTGTCTGTCTGTCTGTCTGTCTGTCCGTCTGTATGTTCCTTATAGAAACAAAAACTACTCGACGGATTTTAACGAAACTTGGTACAATTATTCTTCATACTCCTGTGCAGGTTATAGTATACTTTTCATCACGCTACAATCAATAGGAGCAGAGTAGTGAAGGGAAATGTTGGGAAAACGGGAGAAGTTACTCCATTTTTTAAGCTTCCGTCGCGTGTGCAGCCTTAATGGTTAAAGTTACAAAGAAATCATGTATGACGGAAATATTCTACATAAAATTGTCTAAAAAATATCCCGCAACAGCATAGGTATATCTATATTTTATGGTTGACTCACAATAACACGTGTAACTCCTGATAGCTTAGCAGTTCGTTCATTCTGATTATATTTGTTTACTCTTACGTTTATAATACTCTCACTCAAGCAGTAGTTAAAAATGTTGCAAAAACGGGGAAAATTTCCTAAATTTTACGCGGACGGAGTCGAGGGCAACAGCTAGTACATAATAAAATAATAATTGACCATAATCTGTACTCAGAAAACATTAAGATACGTGTGAATCTTAAGAATGCTTATCACATGTGAACATCTAATTACCTGCATTAGTCGTAAAATGATCTAACTCACTGCTGCGTCACTATAATTGAAAAATTATAATTAACGAAATCAGTAATACATATAAAGTTTCTTTGAAAGATGAAATTATTTCAGATTAGTCATTGCTTCTAAATGGTATTATACTATTGTTTGTGTTATAATAAACAATTGATTCAATTGAGTCATACAAACACACCTGTGATATCACACGTTCTTTCTTACTGCCCCATTCCGTGGCTTTCAGAGTTGGAATATAGGCTACATAAATGTTACTCCGATGTACTACAATGAAGAATGAGACAGACTGAAGAATGGATAAACAGCTAAGGGTAGAGGAAGACTGAAGACAGACAGAAATACAGAGTGAAAGAGTAGTAAACGACAACATATTGAAGGATACATAGTTATATCGATATATAGTCGAGACTAGAATGAGAACAGGGAAATGATGCTGAATCAAAATTAAAACACATTATCATGTGTTTTAATACATATTTTCATTTATTCGAAAAAGCCTAATTAAAACGATTTTTTTTTGAGTAGATACTAGGCGCCTGATAACCAGGCGCCTAGTATCAATGCTACTAGATTGATCTATTGTGATAGCCAATTTCACAGTACTCGATCGAAACCTGCTGCCATAAAGAACTCCAGGTTCTTTTTGGCTCCGAGAAGTTTGGTGTCTTCTGGGTACATGGCCCATATATGCCCAAAGAGGAGCATCGCACATGCATCACTGAAGGGCAATTAGTGAGAATTTGAATAGTGTTTCTTCCGCAAATTGTCAGAGTCTACACATCCACTGTCCGTTAGGCTTACTAGAAAATTAGTAAAGTATGTTACTTAAATATTTCTAGAAGCTATAATAACACTATCATCTCTAAAAGCAAATTGATCAACATCACATGTTGACATCACCAAAACTAAAAACAATATAAATCAAAACAACATTAAAAGCTGTAATTGTTGTTAAATACATTTCCTCGGTTCTTTCCACAACCCAACAATTTTAATTAATGTTTTAACTATTTATAGTAGGAAAACGTTAGATTAAATCGTTTACAAAGGCCGCATTTTCGTGAATAGGTAATATTCCATTACTACATATATAACCATTTATTTGATTTAGGTATAATTAAATGAATGAAGTGGTATCATTAACATAACATAATATATTAACATCTCACTCATACACACACAAAAGCATTTTTGTGTGTGTGTGTGTGTGTGTGAGTGTGTTAGTGAGATTGAAATATCATGTTAACTGCTTTGAGTTTAAATTTAAGACTTCATAGGAACTTAATTTCGAGATTATTCGAGATAGATTTGTCGTAAGACATCGGATGCCTAGACGTTCGACTTAACGACTTAAGTTAATCTTATAATAAATAAGTTAATCCTTAAATTAAATTCGGCAATCATATTAGTCTACTGTTAGATCAGTCATTGCAACAAAACTCACTTACTAGCGTTTACACCATTTTTAAAGTAATTTCAGTAGTCTTAAAATTTCGGGAAGCAATAACAATCGCCATGAAAGTATATTAGATTTAATTGTTTCTTAAACGGTAAAGACACCACCTATTCGGTAGCAACCAAACAAATTTGTTACCTAATTTGTTCGCCGTAGTGCCCATGTTGTGTAATCATATTTTACGCTTTAATTGGACTCATTAAAATTCTATAACGCTCTGATAAAGATAATGATGTTATTTATAAAAGGCCATAACGCTACATAGCTCCTAGTTTCATAATATAATCACTTGAATTAATTTTTATGATTCTGATATGATCTTTTAGTAAACCTTCCTCAGGAGGTATGTACGTATATCTTAGAAGTCTTGTTTCTATAGATAGTGTTTACAAAGTTTGTAGAAAGCTCAATTTGTGGTGCTTTAATATAATTCATTAATTAATTTATGCACGAGTATAACAAGGAGCTCATAACTATTAAGCGGAAAGATTGTTGAGAAAACATTCGATCATCTCTTCGTGCCAGATTAATTCGGTAGTTAGTACTTAGCAACTTCTATGAATCGCTACGTTATGACGGCACGATAACAAATTATGCTCCATACAAAAATATGGGCATCGTACTTCCCTTTTTTCTTCGCGAAAGTTAAACCGATTTTAATGGTTTTTACGTTATCTTATAGATGAAGAGTATATCTATGCTTCTATCACTTTCTTTTTTTCAAAACATAATAACTAAAAGAATTATAATCATCTGAAAATCCCCTTTCGGTTTCTTTAGATAAAGTTGCAGCGTCTATCACAGAAATTTGGTAGAGTTTTACCAAAAAAGAATATATAGAGTAAAAACTATGAAAATCGGTTTAACTTTCGCGAAGAAAAAAGGGGCGTACGAAACGTCTTTTTTTCAAAGAATTTGTAGGTAACATCTGCTTCAGCTATATTTGTCCCTTTCAGCGCGGTGCTCGGAAATAGGGATGGCTATACCTAAGGCAAATACCTAAATGAGGAGTACAGTACCCTTTTAAGGGGGCCTTTTTGAGCACAGCGATTACGTAAGGAGAATTTTATAGAAAAAACATTAGGCTCGCGAGAAGAGTTATTATTAGGGAACCAATGTTATAATATCAACTAGCTGTTGCCTGCACCTTTGTAGGCGTTAATTCTAGAATATTTCTAGTAGTTAAAAAAATTTTGATGTGACTATTTCCTTTGGAGATTACCCCCCTGCTCCCTACACACGTGTTACAAATTTTACCTCTTTATTATTTATAGATACTTAACACTAAAGAAATAGATAAGAGCTAATGATCCAGTAGCAAATTTTCAATATCATGCAATGAAGCTAAATGACAAATATAATCCACCCTTCTGTCAAGGGACCAAATAATACAGGGCTACCCCATTTATTTGCTCGTGGGAAATCTGTTAGGGTCTGATGTTCTGATTTATTTAGATGTAAGGGTCATGTTATTTGTATTTAGCTATTCGACTTATCACAGTTATTATTTATATACACAAACAAGTTAATTATTTCGTAACCAAATAAAAAAAAGTATTTAGAACTAAGTATGTTATCTACTGTGAGTTAATTTGTTTCCTTTATACTTTTTAAGGGAAATATAGAAAAGAATACTTTCAGTATTTATCATGCGGCAGCAGATAAATTAATTTCAAAGATTCAAAAATCTTTCAGAATATTAACTCAAAATGAAAAACAAAAATTTACAATTGCGAGAATAAAGATCGATGTATTCTGGCAGAAAATAATAATAAATGATACATTTCTTCTATTGTTACGAATTGAGAATAAAATTCGAGTATATTTTTAAAATTTAAGAATTTTACAGTTAGATATAGTAACTGTAGTTATATAGTGCAGTAGTATAACATGATCCAACGGTATTATATAATTAAGTGTTAATGTAATATTTATTTATTTGTATTAATTTCATAATTATGTTTGTTATACACATGTATGAGATTTGGCTATTATCTACGAGTAAGTATGTATGCACATATTCACGGGTAGAGATTTTTCTAACAAAAGTAACCAAAACAGTTATTAATACACAGATAAACTGCAAGTTCTTGTAAAATATATGAGATTTCTGTACAATTCTTGACCTATTGCAAATGGTTTGAACCCTTAAAATCCTCAACCCTGTTCGCATCAAACTTATTTTACGAAGCAGTACCAACTACTAATATACTTTATGCGTAAATACTTACAATGCATCAGTCAACATTCTTCATCATAAATAAGTTTTCTTTTTAAGCACGTGCCTGCCTAACTTGTCGTAAGTAAGATAATGATTAAGTTTTCTGTTGTCATAAACATAACAGATAACATAATATTTAAAAACAACCGTGAGTTAAAATTTGGTGACAGAATACAAAACGTCTAAACAAAACTCTTATTGTTAATTTCTTCAATATAATGATATCATTCTCATGCGAAAATGACTTCAGTGATTATCTCATAAAAATTATATTGACATATAAATAAATAGAGTTTTATCAAATAGAATAATCAACGTAGTAATGTTTTGTTTAGTTAAAACAGTATAGGTTTTTCCATCAGCATAAATTTTTACTGTTTAGTTATGGAAAGTCTCAATTTCGATTTAAGTTTTATATAATATTATTAACTGTTGCCTGCAATTTTGTACGCTTAGAATTTAGAATATAAACCCTAACAAATTATACAAAAAAACCATCCTCTTGACCCAAACTATCTATTAAAAAAACCTCGGTAAAATTCTTTGCGTAGTTTTAAAGTTCACATAGGGACATACATACAAAAATAGCGACTTTGTTTTATTATAAGTAAAGATAAAGATTATTTTCCTCATTTTCTGCTAATAATAATTCTTAGTAGTTTGTGTTTGATTTGTTTATTGCGTGCAGAATTTAACAGTTAAGAGGATACCAAAATAGCTTCGTGCATTTTTCTATGTACGAAGTTTTCATTGTTTCTTTAGATTGAATGGCTAGAGCTCTAATATTTAAGTATATGTTTTTTCAATATATGATCTAGGATCGCATAAACTCAGAAACGCGATTGAAAAAAGTTTTCTCGATAGAAAATCTTAGCGAAACAACCTCTCTAATTTTTTATTTTTTTCATTTGTCGGTCTATTATCGCGTATTAACTAATGAAATAACTTTCAAAACATAAGTAACTATTATATATAGAAACACGTAAATCAGAATTAAAATATATTTAGTAGATTTTGAGTAAATAGGAAAAGTATCCCTAATTCTTCATTTTCTGTGCCTACTGGCTGTGTTAATATGTACGTGTCGGCGATGATATACGATAATATTGATGTAGGCCCTTAAGGTAAACTTCTCAAGTAAACTCAGGTTACGAAATTTGCGGACATAATATTACAGAAAATGATTACAGATAATGGTTATACGTGTTGGCGATCTGAATGAAGTCACGTTTGATACGGCCATCGAACTTTATTGAATCTTACAAGAAAAGAAAACGGCCAAGTACGAGTATGAGTTAGACTGGCGTACGAGGTTTCCGTACTCATTGTCATCTCAATAGATTCTTATCATATCACGCTGCAGCAATCTGTCGTGATCAGGCTCAAGGCACATACTACTACACACGGCTCAGTTTCAGCGAGGAGGAAAAGAAGGCGTAATAGTTGCATCGTCTTAAGCATATAACAAAGATAGGTAGGCAAAAAAATGTTAATTGTATGGAAGCTCATTTAAATATTGTTTCTTGTTGTTTATCTTGTCATAGTCGCAAAAGTTATTATTTGTGAAAATTAAAAGTATCTATCTATCACAGTTCTATTAATTACAGACAGATAGCGGAGTCACAGTAAAAGGCTCCCGTTACCCTTTGGTACGGTACCCTAAAAGGTACATGTATTGTTACAATCTAAGTGATAAAAAACTGAACAATATTAATAGTTTGGTGGCCTTCCTGTTGCGTACAATTTACAAAGCTGTTACATGTCTTAAACTAACATAGAGTTAGGGTCTATCATAATATTGTTCGAGGGAGCCAAAAATTTTGTCAACCGTCGTAGATTAAGGACCTTTTAGCAAACAGCATTTAGTACAAACAATTTGCGCGATTCATAAATAAATGAGTCACGCAAGTGTTAGAGAATATATGTAAATTTTATCTAAAGGGATATCTCCGAAAGTTATGGTCTGCAATCTAATACGTTTCGAAAAGGGTTTAAGCGAACGAAGTCACGGGCAAAAGGCTAGGCTGTCACGACAAACATTTCTCTCTCAACTATGTAAATCTATTAAAATTGCATTAAAATACATAAACATTATGCGGACTTTGAAGTATAGCTGAAATCTCAATAAAGTTAATTTATATTCACATTCTTTAGTAAAAATACGAAAGTAATTTCGTAAGCAGCTCTACTATTTCGCAACCACGCTGTGTAGAAACGTTTACCGTTTACACAGATTCAAACGAATAAATATTGTAGTCTTTGAAAATGTTTGCTTACCCGAAAGTAACTGTTTTAACGTTGCAATAACTCTGTCAGATTTGATCCGTTTCTGTACCTTAGTAAAACAGCTGTCAGCTATCATATTTGTTATCTCTATTTAATATTTATTACTTGATCCTTACCAACGAACTTAGTAATTTTTCTTGTAGACTTTAAGATATAAACTGATTCCCGCTTAGTAATAGATTGAACCACCTCCTTGTGGTGACGGATTCAGAATACAAGTGTCGCCACCCCATCTCCTCCCAAGGGTGCTGTAAAAGTCAGCTGAGGGATATTGCACACAGATAACATCCTCTGTGAGAGGCGGAAAACTCTGAAATAAACCCTGTGCCAACACGCCTGGTCAGCGCGACAAAGTAGACCATAATCCCTCTAAATTGGAGGAGGCCCGTGCCCAACAGTGGGACGTAAATGGGCTGGAGAGGAGAGGAATAGATCAAATATAAAAGCGATTATTATTAGTCAGGAGTAAAATAAATTACTGTTAGTTTTTAGATGAAATATGATTGATTATTATAAAACGAAGACTATTTCAAAATAAACAACAGAACAACGTTAATTGCGCGATTAGCTCTGAAACTTGTCAATTAAATCAAACAACTGAACTCACATTTTAATTTCATAAGTACTTGACTGCTTATCAAATACCCTAAGCACACGCTTATTACTCTGATTTTGTAGGTATTTAACTGATTAGGCATCATCTGGAATATTGCAACATCATAATGACATAAATTATTATAAATCAAATCACCACATAACTATTAACACAATAAACAAGAAGGCCTAATAACCTAAATATCGTTTACCCTCGGGAGCTCTGATCTATGTAGGTAAGTCAACGTCACGTAATACATCGCAATCACCTCACGTTCCACGACCCGTAGCTACTTGCGAGACCTTTCCACTTTCTTCGATAACAGCTTTTTTAAATCAACTGTTAAAGTGATTGGTGAAAGTATTATATTGCTTTTTGATGTTTTACATTTTTACGTAGAATATCAAACAAATAGGACTTACGTTGTTTTCTTTGACTGATACTGCCGCGTCGCCGGGGTGTCGAGGTAAATCAACACACTAACGCTTAAAGTAATTTCATTGGTCGCTAGGTACGCCTTCAAAATCGCCTCACGTACACTGAGAGACGACAGTGTCCATGCACTATGAGTATGAGCATTGCTCTCATACCGTTTTCAAAGGGGGTCCAATATAATGTCAACACCTGTTTGATTATTCCCAGCCTACCCTAGTCCTAGCTTAGCACAGTTCTCGGATTACTTGACAATCGCCTATTGATAATTTATTTCGTGTACAGTTTTCACAATGCCCTTTGGATCCTAACTTGGTTTTAATTTCTTCTATCATGGGTATCAAAATTTAAGGAAATACCGGAACCCTAAGCATAATTTTGACGAAGATAATGATTGCTAAACCAAAAAAATATATTACTTATCGAATGCAACACCACCTGTTCAGGCACAATTAATTAACGATAGGTCTTGATCCTCTAAGGCCGTAATAAAATCTTGGATTTCCTTGAATTTCTAATTAACCAAAATGAACGTCTGCTGTGCTTACGGACAATTCGATATAGCAGGTGTATCAGTTTATAAGAGCAACTTGCATCCATTTTTTGCGATATTATGTTTGCGAGTTTATGTAAGTATTTTAGGTTTACTTTGCGAGAGATTCGCACGACAATATCGTAGAAAGTTTTCAACGTTCTTACTTAGAAATCAATTTCTAACTCAAGTCTCTAGTCAATATAATTATGACATAGGTATAGGATATAGGTAATTATATATTCCTACTAATATTGAGGTTTCAACGTCGTTCCTTAGCAATGTTTTTTTGTAAATATTTACAATTTAGTATAACTATTAACCTATTTACATGGTGTTTGTAATTATAACTAACCAACTGTATTATTCTAACACATATACGAGTACGCGTGTTAACAGTGTTCTGCTCTCAGTGGAGATTTAAAATATCACACTTTACTCAATTGTGTGTGCACGTTCAATATAATTGTTTCCGATATACTCAACTAAGTCCAATGGTGTATAATAGAATCAACAAAATTCTGAAGATACATCCATTAACTTCATTCAAATGTAAGAAAATATTGACTGAATGGCTGCTCGGCCTGTCTTACGATGAGACTGAGAATATTATTATAGCCAATCGATTTTGACGTTATATATATCATGACATTGCGCTATACCTTAAAATCCCTCGATGAATAAAATATTTAACAACTCGAACATTTTATCAATTACAGTTTTAGCATATCTTTTCAATCATCCAACTTTAGGTATATAATCATTCCCTATTCCCACACCTTAAAGGATACATTCTAACTAACCGTCTCGCAGTACTCAACCACGGTGCAAAACAATTAATATGTAAACATTCTAGTGCCTATCTCCAATTATTTCGCATAACACTTACACCACACATTCACAATTTATTTATTTATTTATTACATATAATTAATAATAATATAATAGACATATAATATAATTAATAATAATATATTTACACACATGCACTATACTTACACACATACACACACTCACACACGATTTTTTATTGCTTAGTTATCACACTAATCATTTACCTATTAGTTAAATATAAGCATGTCTCTCTTTTATAAAATTTATTGTCATCACATTTTTGTTACTATAAAGGAGGTAGATAATAGCTGCGCCACAGTGTATACACTGTCAAATAAAAATAAATAAACACATTGGTACCCGTATTTTTGTTTTATATCAGACTATACAAAAGCCTACACCTGCCCTTATAATAAAAAGCTCAAATCAAGTTCGATAATCTTTTAAAGCCCCAAATAAGGCAGGTTTTGTACAAAAACAACCTGACCTTGCTGTTTATCTCACAACTGATCTCTTTCGCACGCCTGCACGATCTTACCGCCCGACATCTTTAGTTCATTCACATTTTCAAATGCGCTTTTGTTATAATATCTTATGAACTTTTGACCTTCCTTGTACGTTGACATTTGAAGTTGTACATACTATTGTTATTAAATTCTCACGGTTTTAAAATTATTTTATTAGTTAATTAAGTATATAGTTTTATAATTGTGTTATAAAACACAGCCTCGTTATAGATATGAGTGTCAATGTGCCATTTTAAATAAAACTAACACAATTTTATGACGAGAAAAATTCATAAGCTTTATGCAACTAACTCATTTATAGTTAAGAACATTGTCTATCAAGTCATTTATAAAAGATTATTTATGCGTAATAGTCGTATTAACTATGTCCTAAATATTGGTACCTACAGCACCGACTTCCTCTCAGGCCCAGGGCTTCAATATTAATAGCGTCGATAGGGACGGGACACCCTTATCCTAAAGTGTCGAAGGACTCCTATGCAAACTCGGTCTGAGATATCAATTTAACAGCATCTAGACTACGTTTGGCACGGACGGTATGCAATACTTAGCGGCAAACTTAATGAAATGTATATGTCAATTTAAAAAATAATACCTGGACATAATCATGAAATAATAGTGTTATTCTCCATAATGAAAAATAATGATCAAATTCCGCCTAAGGCCGTAATTTTAATGCAACCTGTATTTATACTCTATGTTGTAATGAGAGATTTTGACCTCGAAGAAATAGTAAAAGGTACGGTACGTTAAACATCGTATGTAGTTACAAAAAACCGTAAATAAATATTAATGACCACAATTAAAAGGTGAATGGACTAACTAACACTAACTCTGGTTAACTCCGTTAATAACTGCAATGTCCGAGAACTAACTTGTAATAATGTATTAAGTATAACTAATGCAGTTATGGTTGAGTCTTATTATGAAACATTATAGGTACACATAGTAGATCAAAAACCCAACAGTTAGAGGAGGCCTTTGCCCACCAGTGGGATGTTGAGGTGCTGAGAAAAAGAAGATATTTGTACAAATTCATTATTTATTAACATTTTGCATTTATTTATTTACATTATAAAATTCATTTATATAAATTCATCTACTTTTTAGAGGTAATAATAATAATAATAATAATAATAATAAAGCCTCATTTATTTCCTTAAATACATTTTTTTTTTCATACGTCAAATACATTTCATTTTTTTTTTTAAAATCAAATACATTTCTTTTTTTTTTCTTTAAAATCGTCATATTTATGTTATTATATTAATTTGTATTATTAAGGACCTCTCTACGAGTAAAGGCCTCCTCCAGTTGTCTCCATGTGTCCCTCTCTTCTGCCTTTTCTGTCCAATTTGTTCCTGCGACTTTTATTATTTCGTCCTTCCATCTCTCCACTGGTCTTCCTCTGCCTCTCTTCCCAAGTGGTCCGCTCCACATAGTAACGTTTCTTGTCCATTTGTCGTTGCTCATACGAGCAACATGACCCGCCCACTTCCATTTTAGTTTTTTGCAGTGGTGCAGGGCATCAATGGTTTGCGTGGTGTTCCTTATGTCTTTATTTCTTATCCTGTCTTTCCTTTTTATACTTAGCATACTTCGTTCCATCGACCGCTGGCTAGTTTGTATTTTATTTTGGGTGTACCTATTGAATACCCAGGTTTGCGATCCGTAGCTTAGGCATGGTAGAATGCAAGAGTCAAAAACTTTTTTCTTGAGATTAATAGGTAAATTTGATTTAAGTATATCTTTGTAGCTCCAAAATTTATTCCAAGTTATATTTACTCTTCTGTTTAGTTCATCACGGTGTCTGGAATGCTTGAACGAGACTTGCTTTCCCAAGTATATATATTCTGGTACATATTCTATAAGAGTGTTGTTTAAGTGGATGGGTTTCATTACACTGTTTGTCATTATTTTTGTTTTTGTTTTATTCATGTCTAGGCCTATTTTGTGACTAGTAAGGTGCAGCTCGTTTATCATTTTTTCCATTTGTGTGGCACTTTCTGAGAAGAGCACAATGTCATCAGCAAATCTCAGATTGCTCAGGTACTGACCATTTATATTTATTCCTCTTTTTCTCCAATCTAGATGTTTCATTATATTTTGGAGAACAGCGATAAAAATTCTTGGTGACAGAGGATCTCCCTGTTTAACACCTCTACATATTTGTATTTCTGTACTGTATTTGTCAAGTTTAATTCTACTTACACTTTTCTTGTAAATATCTTCAACTAGTTTTATTGTTTCTAGTGGTATCCCACACTCATACATACTCATATTTACATTATAAAATTCATTTATATAAATTCATCTACTTTTTAGAGGTATTCTTCTTAATTTAAAATTATTTTTCATCATTCCGAGGCCGAAAGTTTGAATTTCTTCTTTTGTTTGCGGGAAGAAAGATGCATATTTCAGACTGGTCACAATTAGTGACAGTTTAAAATTTAGTCTATTTTTGTTTTAATTTTCTTCCCGTTATCCATTTGAAATAACTCATTACCATGGTAACCGTGCAGTTGTTATTTCAAACCCATATTATTATACACGCCGCATTAACTTATCATTTAATAATAATAAAATAAAATAATATTGATCGCTACGCTTGATCGATACGCTTTTGTCACAATATCGCGCGGGTTGAAATGTCCTACTTTCCTCCCTTGGCACGTAATGTACTATTTCTGCTGGACACCTGAGCAAGTAAGAGAGATTATTTGTTTCAAGATTTCCTTCTCCTTCAGTACATGCCTTTCTGTTCGCCTTAAATTTATCATTAGCTGGGCAGCATACAATTGTATTAGGATATTTACATGTATATTTCTGATCTATGTATATACACGGTTGTCTTTAAGATTATAATTAAAAAAATCTGCCTGTAGAAAGTAATTCAGCAGTTCGTAATACCTAAAAAAAATTATAACACTATTTTCTTTGACCCAATATCTTACGTTAGCTTTTTTTGCTACTAAAGGCAGCAAAAATACTTACGTATGTAATAATATTACAAACCGCATAAACCAAGTCGATCAAAATATCAACACGAACCGAATTCCCTTAGTAATTCCGACACACTAAAACCAAACCAAACTAACAAACTAAGGTATTGAATCACAAATCACTTCTATACAATAGGAAATATAGTCAAATAGGAATCTAATCCGGTTTGTGATTCTAAACACGTGCAAGTCAACGACACAATTCACGTTAAGCTATACAATACAATTAAGGGATTTAAACGCGCGAACAACTTGGTGAAATCGAGCCACAAGTACAGGAGGTACTTAGCAGCGACTTACGTGTACTTATTGTTAACCGATGCACGACTAATAGCCGGACAGAAACATTTGACACGCGGTTTCTCGGATCAGTACAAGTTATACGCGAATCGATACATAGTTTCTATTTTCTACTGTTCTTAGAAAAGAAAAATCTGTAATAACTATTTGATTTTAACAGATAAATATTTGTCATATAGAGTAAAACAGGTACATAATCTCTTCTAACATAGACTTGTCTCTCCAGCCTATTAACGTGCCACTGTTGGGCATGGAAACCAGAGATGTTTCAGTAGATTTCCAGAAAGGTTTTCTGGATACAAATAGCACAAGACCGCGCGTTGTGCTGTTCCAGTTTGGGAGGGATTATGGTCTACTGTACCAAGTACCGTATTGTGATTAGTCTATTTTAAATGTTCAGCGTATACTGATAAAAATTTATGAGGAATTCTTTTCAACCGACTTAAAACAAAAAAACATCGAGATTCTTGTAGCATTATATTTTTTTGTAAAAGAAATACCATAGCATTAAATATTCATTACAAAGAGATTATAAAGATATTAAATAAAAAATATGTAATGGATATCATGGAACTAAAAAACAGGCCTAAGGCCACTTCATGTTATTGTCGGCAGATAGAAGCGAAACAATCATGCCAATTCGTAGTAAATTATACTACGTAGATAAATCATAGGTGTTTTAACAATACTAAGTTTCTGTAGCATTGTTATTAATAAGAATTTTTTAATTTACATCTACTCATGCCACGTTGACCTGACGTGTTGGCACGTTGTTTAGTTTTGAGTTTTCCGTCTCTCACAGAGGATAATAAATAAATAAATATTCATGGACATTTCACACAACGTCCTCTGGTCCCAAGCTAAGCTTTTTAAGCTTGTGTTATGGGTACCAGAATACGGATATAATACATAAATTTTTTGTATGATATTTATGAATATCACACAAATGATTGTCCCAAGCGGGAATCGAACCCGCGACCTTGTGAACGGCAGTCCAGTACATGAACCACTACGCCACGAAGCCCGTCATGGATGTAATCTGCTTATTATTAATTTTGAGCCTTCTTAAAGAACCTGAGAGGAAATGAATGAATCTTGTATACTTAATCCTAATCCACACGGATTTTAGTTAAAATTTAATTTACAAGTAGGCAATAGTTTTTTATTTCAAATTTTATTTCAGAAGTATTTACTTTTATTTACGTAGCTACTTTCTAATGCGTTTGACTACGACTGCCAATGATGCCAGGATAGATGTGAACTATAATAATCGTTGCAGGATCCATAAGCATAGATCTACTTATATTAATGTGATATCATTAGATATAATTTTTTGAAAAAAAAAAAATACTCCGATATCATCGCCGGGATACCCCAAAAGGGGCAAGTGCGTAGCACTTACAACCGTCGGGCAGGTATGACCAGATGTATGAAAGTGGATGAAGCCAAGGAAGTATGCTTCGATCGTAGCAGATGGCGCTCTATAGTCTCTGCCTACCCCCATGGGAATAAGGCGTGATGTTATGATGATGATGATAATTTTTTGACTTTACACAACCAACCACTAAAAGAATTATATGTCATGAAGTCGAGCCATTTTGTCGTAAATCTTTTAAAAATACAATATTTAGTGATCGCTACTATCTTGTAACTTTTAAACGTTTCCGGACAATACTTAAA
Organism: Orgyia antiqua; assembly: GCA_916999025.1. NCBI lineage: Eukaryota > Metazoa > Arthropoda > Insecta > Lepidoptera > Erebidae > Orgyia > Orgyia antiqua. The sequence goes on from OU779869.1 coordinate 8,570,865, forward strand.
TGGTGTCACCGCACTCGTAGTTGTCTAAAGACAAGTTACGTGCTCTTTAGCTAGAGTAGCTACTCATTGTGTATAGAGACGATAATACTAAAACACAGCATTGTTTATTTATACCACGGATGGAAATATAGGTAGCAGCTTTTTAGCGTTACTTTACGCTTGCTAATTGGTTGAAAAAAAAAAAACACTAAAGGAAGACTTTTGTACTGTAAAAGGTATTTCATCACATTATATAAAACTGACACCACCCTATTTCCCTTTCCCAGGGCGTTGAAGAAAAAATTTGTCCGTGTGGTGACGGATTATCGGACAAGTTCTATCATCCTATTTTCGCCTTCGTATTACTGAAAAGTAACAGATAACTCCTCCGCGAGATCGAAAAATCGACACTAAACTCTATGCTAACACGCTTGGTTGGTACACAAATAATTGAACAATAAACATGACAGGCACAGATTTAATGACAATTCCAAGTACCATAAAAATGTTTCTGTGTACTAAATATGTATTCTTGCACTTTAAAATGGTTTTAATGACCTCACAGATTAACATAACTATAGTGAGATAATGGATGCTAAACATTATACAAAACCGTTATACTTAAAAGCTTTGTAATAACCAAAACTATGACGTGTACAGCGTACTCATAAGTGGAAAATATCGCACGCCATTACGAATCTTGTTGCTTAAAACTTTAAAACAATGCACTCATCATTTCGTAAAAGTATGTTGTGTATTATCAGTTATTTTGAAAGATTTTTTACTAATAATACGTGACTAAATAATAGATCTAATTATGTTGTAAAATACCTATAGGTTGTTGACTAAAAATATTAAATCATAGTGCGAGCATAGCCAAGGGTGATTTTTGCTCTACACAAAACGGGTAGCGTGTAGATAGAGTAAAGTCGTCAAGCCATTCCGTCGTAAAACTTTAGAAAAATACTAATAACTAATAAATAAAAAAATAAAAAAAATAAATACTTATTCATAATGACTTATCGGAGGTTTAAACGGAGATTTTATCGGAGAGATAATAAACGTTTTATCGTAAAAAGACTATTATGAATAACAAGATTTGACAATTTTCACGAACCCATTTTAGCGAACTTTGAAACCCCCGATAAGTCATTATGAATAAGACCATAAGTAGTTACAATATTTTTGTGATTTCTTCATTCTTGTAACTTTGAAGATAAAGTAAAAATTATTATTTTTAAAAGTTAGTTTCATTTTTGATTTTTTTACTTAATTTCTCAGAATAAAAGAAAGAAAGAATAAGAAATAAAGAGGTAGGTATAAAGTAGTATTGCTGGGAACTGTTAATTTCGTTTGCCTATTGTAGAATCCAGCTTATAATATAACCAAATACCAAATACCAAGATGGGCTTCGTGGTGGAGTGGTTTATGTAATGGACTACGGATCGCGAGGTCTCGGGTTCGATTCCCGGTCAGGACAATCATTTGTGTGATATCCATAAATGTCATACAAATGTTTGTACTGCGTCTGGGTGTTTACTATGTATTATAAGTATGTATTTACAAAAGAAAAGTAGTTTATGTATTATATCCGTATTCTGGTACCCATAACACAAGCATATAAGCTGAGCTTGGGACCAGAGGACGTTGTGTGAAATGTCCATGAATATTTATTTATTATTTATTTATTAAATACCAATTTTAGCACGACAGCTTTTCTACAGATTTAATAAATTTATAGGTGCTATTTTGTAAAAAACTTATCATAAAGATGGTTAATCTATTTCCTTTTTCTCTCTCCAGCTCATTAAAGTCCCACTGTTGGGCATATGGTTCCCACACTTTTGGAGGATACTTGGTCTACTAAAGCTACAAAAATGGCATGCTATATTAGTGCCGCCTTATCTATTAACACTTTCAGAAAGCGATATTCTTGTGTATAATAAAACATTTCAAATTCCATGATGCATCGAATATATTCACGCTTTTACGTTCCGCATAACTTCATGTGAAAACTGGATATCAAAACATACCGTTTGATCTACACCTGGCAAACTTTATGATGATAATTGACGAGCTAATTAGAGCGGATATTTATATCATAAAATGTAATAACATTTGAAGCATTAATTAATTACTTAAATCTTTTAATTTTTTTATTGCCTTGTACGAATTATCTTTGTAAAAACATGACGGAATTTAAATGTAAATTTCGCTCACTAGAAATCTAAATTGTTTTGAAATATACAACCATACTCATTCTTTCTTCGAGATAAAAATAATAATTTTAAAGGAACTATTATTTAATTAGGGTTTAACTATTATTTAATTAGGGTTTTTACCCTTTGGGTACGAATACCCAAAGGGTAAAAACGGGACCCTATTACTGAGACTTCGCTGTCCGTCCGTCCGTCCGTCCGTCCGTCTGTCACCAGGCTGTATCTCAAGAACGGTGATAGCTAGAGAGTTGAAATTTTCACAGATGATGTATTTCTATTGCCGCTATAACAACAAATACTAAAAATAAAATAAAATAAATATTTAAGGGGGGCTCGCATACAACAAACATGATTTTTTTACCGTTTCTTGCTCGATACTAATAACGTTGCCTTATGTTGCATAGATAATGGTACGGAACCCTTCGTGCGCGAGTCCGACTCGCACTTGACCAGTTTTTTTTTTAATAGTCAAATTCGAACTGGTCCAAAAATACACACGCACGCACACGTACGCACGTACAACACTTAAATAAGCATATAATAAAACTAAATTATCAAATCGTAAACTTAATCAATAAAAACAATATAATTAGTAAAGGAATCAGTAAAGACTTTTATATAAATCAACATTTGTGAGCTGAATGGCATAGCGTCGTTTTGAGATATGTTCACTTGTAAAAGTTCTCTGCTTATTTAATACTGGTTGATGCCGGCGACTTCATACGCGTGGAATTTAGAAAATTTCCCATCGTTTTTGTAACATTTTTACTGATTCAATATATTATCCCACTTATTATAATATATCCCGCTTGCGGTATTCACTTATTCCATCGTAATTTAATTTGTTAAGTAAAAGAATAGCATGTCAATTGCAAAATTAATAAATTACTTTATAAATTACTTTATTTTTACTGATGCTTCGCTTGTATTAGTCTATTAGTCATAACGTGATGTTATATAGTCTTCCTCAATAAATGTGTCATCCAACAGTAAAAGATTTTTTTCAAATCGGACCAGTGGTTCCTGAGATTAGCGAGTTCAAACAAATTTTTCTTACTTTTTCCTTCTCAAAAGCTTTATAATATTGGGAAAAGTATAGATTTTGAGTGTATTTTACAACGACATATCCATCATTGCCTTCCCATAAAGGCGTTATTTATTTTTAGTTCGTTTACTTAAGACATCTCTATAGAGATAGGATAGATTTAATCTTAATGTCTACTTAACTATGCCAGTTACAGCTGACCTAGCTGACACTATATTGTAATTATATTTTATCATGAAAATTACTCACTTAATTGCTCAGAGTAATGACTTAACACCATAAAACTGTGATAATTACAGCTGCATGCATTTCTAAACGAAAGATATAACTTTAGATTTTCCTCATTGAAAAGTTTAGTTTGAAGGCCCAACAAAAAAAAATTGGTCAAGTGCGAGTCGGACTCGCGCACGATGGGTTCCGTACCATTATCTATGCAACATAAGGCAACGTTATTAGTATCGAGCAAGAAACGGTAAAAAAATCATGTTTGTTGTATGGGAGCCCCCCTTAAATATTTATTTTATTTTATTTTTAGTATTTGTTGTTATAGCGGCAATAGAAATACATCATCTGTGAAAATTTCAACTCTCTAGCTATCACCGTTCTTGAGATACAGCCTGGTGACAGACGGACGGACGGACGGACGGACGGACGGACGGACGGACAGCGAAGTCTCAGTAATAGGGTACCGTTTTTACCCTTTGGGTACGGAACCCTAAAAACAAGGCGTTTTTCTATGACGAGAAACGGTACTTTCGACCATTATAATGTAGGACACGAGATTAACTGACATTCATAAGCCCACGTCGTGTGATTTACGAGATATTTTCTATACTAATATCCTGTGTATCATTTATATTTGATACTCCGTTAACTGTGACGATTACTTTGTATTTAAAATCCTAATAGAAATAGAGTTATAGTTAACATAGAGATAGATACTAGGCGTTAATAGGCATCATTTTAATGAAAAAATATTTGGTAGGTCCAGCGCAGTAAGGTTCCTTGCTATCCATTATCTATACTTATAATAAATCTGTAGAGAGGTCAATTCTGTACATGAAATATATTTTCAAAATAACTATCAGGGGGCGATTAGTGATCGATACTGATGCCAAAAATGCAATCAGTAAAATTTTTATCTGTCTGTCTGTCTGTCTGCCCGTCTGTATGTTCCTTATGGAAACAAAAACTACTCGATGGATTTTACCGAAACTTGGTACAATTATTCTTCATACTCTTGGGCAGGTTATAGTATACTTTTCATCACGCTACAATCAATAGGAGCAGAGTAGTGTAAGGAAATGTTGGGAAAACGGGAAAAGGTGCTCCATTTTTTAAGCTTCCGTCGCGTGTGCAGCCTTAATGGTTAGCCTTAGTTGTTTAAAGTTACATAGAAATCATGTATGACGGAAATATTCTACATAAAATTGTCTAATAAAAATCCCGGAACAGCACATATCTATATTTTTATGGTTGACTCACAATAACACGTGTAACTCCTGATAGCTTAGCACTTCGTTCATTCTGATTATATTTGTTTACTCTTACGTTTATAATACTCTCACTCAAGCAGTAGTTAAAAATGTTGCAAAAACGGGGAAAATTTCCTAAATACTACGCGGACGGAGTCGAGGGCAACAGCTAGTATTGGATAAAATCGATTCTTGGATAACTATGTTTGCTAGATATTTCGTCTGCCTTTGGAATTTTTTTAAGTATTACCACATACTATAGTAATGGAAGTATAAGACTAAAAAAGTAAAAGTACATATGTGTATAGTAGACTTAAGTAGAGGCTATACAGTGAGGCAGGGTAGGCGGAGGCCAACCCCCATGGTAAAAAGGCGTAACGATTAAATGAGGATGATGTTGGTGGTTAGGTATATAGAGGGTATACGAAAATGTTGAAACGGTAAATATTACCTTGAATATCCCATAAATTGAATAACCTACTCAATTTATCAATAGATACACCGAAGTCAGTTGATTTATATCTTAAAAAACAAATGATTGATTTCGAGAAACACTTCTTTGCAATTTAGTTGCAATTTACCTATTGCAAATTGTTGTCAGTTAATAATAATAATAATAAACCCCTCTGGGCCAGTCGTTACCTCACCATGAGGCTAACGCAAAACCTGGAGGCAGATTATAGGCTTTCGAAAATCTTGTGGTATAAACAAAAAATGTATCACAGGACCTAGGGAAAGCCTACAGACCGCAGGGCAGCTTGTGGCGAGCTGAATGTGAGTGGCGACACTGCGGTCCCGAGTGCCCCTGAGAGTCGGTCGTGGCCTCGCCTTCGGCTTGCCTTTGTTGGCTGGCCGAACTGGAAACCGAGAGTGACTGGACTCTCGCCTCTGTCTTGCCTTCACCGGCTGGACAAAGTGGGGTCGCCAGAGCTATATGCTCGGGGGTGGAAGAGTCAATGTCAAGGGCGTAATTACGGGGAAACCCACTGCGGGTCTTGACCCGCGATGGTGAAACCGGTGCCGCACCGCTCTACACCCCAAGCCGCTCACACCGGTGTTGCTCCCTGCTGCCTTGTCTGGCGGCTGTATGGGGGCCCATCTAGTGAGTCGGCGAGTCACCGTCTGCCACGGTTCAAGAAGTTTAGTAGTATTGAAGGCAGGCGACCGTTTTTAATTCAATAGTGTACGATTAACCGGTTCAATTAACACACCAACCCCATAAACTGAGTAATTATAATTTGCCATTCATTTACAATAGATTTACACCTACCACTGGCACTCCATGACTACTTCTATGGTACAGGTATGGAGTGTCGTTGGTAGACGTCCCATTACATTTTATTCTTTCATTAAAAATCTCAAAGGGCGTCTGCATGCCAACATGCAGAGGCCCTTTGAGATTTTTAATGAAATAACCGGGTAATTCTTTAATAGAAATAGCCCGTGACTCGGTAAATGAGAAACAAAATAATAATAATAATAATAAATATTCATAGACATTTTACACAACGTCCTCCGGTCCCAAGCTAAGCTTATTATGCTAGTGTTATGGGTACCATAATACGGATATAATACATAAACTACTTTTATTTTGTAAATACATACTTATAATACATAGTAAACACCCAGACGCAGTGCAAATTTTATGCACTTATTTTAAAATATAGACAAGAAAACCCCATAATTAATGAATGTAATGTTTTATTGATAAGAGTAATGAAATGTAAAGTGTTTTTCTATGCTTATCCGGTAATATATATCTTAATGTCACGTATCTTATACATATCTTGGCGGTGAAATTAAGAAAGTTTCTATGTGATTTTCTTTTCATGCTTAATTTTTGATAGTATTTTAATACTACCAAAAATTAATCATGTAAATCGTATAAAACTTTTTTAATATTTTTAAACTATGTAAGATTATTTAAATAAAACTACTTTTTACGGATTTAGACGCGTATATTTGTTTTAAACTTTTACGACGTTTCGACAGTCTCACCCGTGACCCATGGTGACTGCAAAGTCTCCGAAACGTCGGGCCAAAATTTAAAACGATGAGTCGCGCAAGTGTTAGAAAATATTATGTAAGATTATGTTTTGCCAACTTTCGGTATTTTCTCGGAATCAGCAGAAGTTCTCTATTTTAATTATAATTAAATTTTTACTAACGGCCCTCAAAATAATCGTTCTAATTTCTTTTATATTTTAAATGTAGCAGATATAATATTCTCTAACACTAGCGCGACTCATTTGATTACGTAAAACTCCTTTTTACGACGTGTATTTGTTTTAAATTTTGACCCGACGTTCGGAGACTTTGCAGTCACCATGGTCACGGGTGAGATGGGTCAGTCAAAACAAATACACGTCTCTAAATCCATAAAAAATAGTTTTATATAGCAGTTATTTTAAGCTGATCCAGCTTAAAATAACTGCTATATAAAACTATTTTTTTAAACTATAAAATAAAGCATTGGTATAGCTTACAGATGGGAATAATGATTAAAAATATAACCATTAAATAAATAATTGTTAAGTAATGTTTATTGGTCTTCTATGTCTAACTTGCAGCCATATGGTGTTTAATTATATTAATGTACTTGTATACCATGACCTCCTATATCGGTGTTGTTTAAACTAATTACTGCTTATGTAACTTTGAAAAAACATTTGATTAGTGATTTCATTTGTATTTTATTTTGTATTTTGACTCCTTATTTCTAATAAGTTTAAATTATTTTGACTTGATTTTCAATAAATTGTAAAAAGTATGGGCGTCCTTATTTACATGTGCATATATAATTGAAGAATATTCTACTATTTATTTCAGGTTCCCGTTAACAGATTCTTTATTTAAACCAAATTTCTTTATGAATATTTTTTGGGAGTCGTTTAAAATTCTGTTAATATTTATATTTCACTTAATTACTAAAAATTAAAGATTATTTTAGTGCATATTTCAGCATGCAGAAATGGCAACAATTTTAAAAATTTAGTAATGCTCAGCAGTGGTATTCAGTAAGAAAAAGTGAAGTGAATTTTCGTTGAATCTTAATCACGTGACAGCGCTCCTCAAATAAAAATAGAGGCGCTCTGTCACGTGATCAAGATTCACCGAAAACTCCCTTCACTTTTTCTTACTGAATACCACTGCAGGTTTGTTTTTATTTACCAGAGGACGTTATGTGAAATGTCCAAAAATATTTATTTATTTATTTATTCAAAGAAATAAATATCGGATAGCTAAGGGCTGAATATTATAATTAGATTTAACAATTACTATCAACGGCTAAGGAAAGAAAGAAAGGAAGGTTATATAAAGGATTTAATACATCTGCTACTAGCATATGATACAGGCACTTAGTATGAAATAAACTTCATTTGGTACAAGTTAATGTGCAGAATGTAACTAATCTATAAAACATTTGAAAACTATAGTCTTTATATCAAATTGTCAAATCACGGTTGTAATTGATATTACAGGTTGCGATGTAATTGATTTTCTTTGGTGTTATAAAACTGTATTTCACGGTTAAACATTTCTTAAAAGGTGAATTTAAGTAACAAAATTAACAGCTATGCTAGCTTTGACAAATTAAAGCAATCTTTACTTATTATAATCGTAATTTTTGCATGTAGGTATGTCTTTATATGAGCTTCTTCATCTTTAAAACTACGCAACGGATTTTGATGCAGTTATCTTCAATAGACAGAGTGGTTCAAGAGGTTGGCTTTTTTGTATAATTTGTTAGGGTTTAGTTTTTAAATTCCACACATACAATGTTTCGGGCAACAGCTAGTTACGTAAAAGGTGAAAATGTTATTGACAATCTCTAGACGGAATCCTCTCCAGCCCATTTACGTCGCACTGTTGGGCACAGGCCTCCTTTACTTTGAAGGGATTATAGTCTACTGTGTCACGCTGACCAGGCGTGTTGGCACAGGGTTTATTTTCGAGTTTTCCGTCTCTCATAGAGGATGTTATCTGTGTGCAATATCCCTTAGCTGGGTTTTACAGCAGCCTTGGGAGGAGATGGGGTGGTGACACTTGTATTTTTAATACGGATTAAGAATACAATCAAATACTTGTATTCTTAATACGGATTAAGAATACAAGTGTCACCACCCCATATCTGATTATACTGATTGTCTATCCGTGTGGTGACGGCACCACACGGATAGACAATCAGTATAATCAGCTAGACGGAATATAGTCTCTTAAATTAGTAGAGCATGTTTAATACTTGATAGAAATATCTTATCCTGTCCATTTAAAAAGAAGTGCGTTTAGTGTCTTTATATACAAGTAAAAAGTTTTATTTTGTTTATCCTATTATTGAGACTTCGTTGTCCGTGCGTCTGTCACCAGGCTGTATAATGTATATATTTGGAACGCTTATAGCTAGAAAGCTGAAATTTTCCATTTTGTGTGTATATCAGTTGATACTTCAGCAAGAAATACTCACCGTCATCATTCTGCCCTTATCCTAATATTTGGGGGCGGTATAACGAATATATTAACGGTAATTACTTCAACGAGTTGGTTTTCTAAAGGTTGAAGAAAAAAGGAGTAACAACTTTTGAAAGAACGGACTTTATGATAGTTTTGAAGAACTAACATCCTTACATATATTTATCTATATATTTCTACAAAATTTCGCGTCTATAATATTATACTCGTATTGCTAAAATAAGTAGGATACAATATACAGCATATAAACTCTTTAAAATTAGACCGTTTCACATGTCATTTTGTTTTTAGCACTTGCGTATGTAAACCGCATGTAGGAATAATGTAGGACGATCGGTATCCGCAGTCTCCGCGTGAAATCGACTCGACAAACATTCGATTCCAATGCAAATCGACTAGTGAAGCAGTGAAAATATCTGACATCACCATTTGAATAAATCTTTCCTATGTTTAGAATTACGAGTGAAATCAATCGATGAATCTATTTGATCGAATGTTTATGGTTATTACTTTTTAGCCACTTTTGCTTTTATTCTATAGGATTTTTCTATGATGTGTTTTTTTACGAAAAAAATTTACTATATCAGAATACTTTTAACGACACTGTAGAACTGCATTGATAAAGCTTAAGATAAGTAGGATACAATATACAACGTAGAAACTCTTTAAAATTAGATCGTTTATTGTCACCAGGGAGATACAGATCTCTAGAACGATGATAGCTATAGAGCTGACATTTTCAGTTTGTGTATATTAGTTGATAAAGTGTGTGTATATTAGTTGACAATAATATCGTCTTATAAATAAACTACCTGTCCCGGCAAACGTTGTTTTGCCATACAAAAAAAAAAGTTTGAAAAATAGATCTTGGACGATTCTCAGACCTACAGAATATGTATGTAAAATTTGAGAAGTATCGGTCAAGCCGTTTCGGAGGAGTACGGTAACTAACAATGTGACACGTGAATTTTATATATTAGATAATCATGGACATTTCACACAACGTCCGATCCCAAGTTAGGCATTTTTGCTTTTATTGTAACAAAATAAAAATTTATTACATTATACTATTTGTTTTCGTAAATACAACTTATATACATGATGGATAGAAAACATTAGGACGTAGTACATATATTTGTTTTACAAATAGCACGTCTTTGAAATATCACACAAATAATTGTCCTGTGCAGGAATCGAAGGAGCGACTTTGTGAATTCGCCACGCTAGTTACTCGTCACGGGAAGCGACTTATTAAACTTAATGGAATAAAAAAGTAAATATACATTTGTTTTATGCATTTGTTCATATTTTCAATATAATAATACACCAACAACCTCCGCAATGTTTATTGTAGATTCTATCCACTATACGGTTGCCTGGAAGGAATCACATTAGTGATAAGGCCGCCCTTTGTACAATAGCTTTTAAGACTGTATTTTTAAAATTCTGTGAAAAATTGGTGTTTGTGCAAATAAAAAATTATCTATCTATCTATATACTTTAAGAAAGACTATCAATTATCAGAGGATTTTCCTAATGTATAAGTGTCTGTAATGTATGATTAAATATAATGTATGACAGCTTCTAACCGCACAGTCAATAAAGCCATGAAATAAATGAAAGTTGCCAAACACAAATTAGGGATTTTATTTTCTAAAAACTATTATTATAATTAGACAATAAAATTACTGGCCGTTTTGAAATAGATATATGCATCCTTCCGCAATAATAGTTTGTTCATTGAAAAAATAAAAATATTAATTAATATAGTGAAGTAATATTAAATTATATTTATTTCACATATTTATATTACAACTAGCACGTAGAAGGTCTTTGTGCAATGTTATAAAATATAAAAAATTTTCAGTCTTTATAATAATATGAGTAACTTAAACCAACTGAGAAAAGGGAAATTATTCCAGCAAAATTCAATAATAAATTTGAAAAGTTATGTTTGTTCTAGGCAATTTATTTTATTTTTATATTTTTTATAATATCGCAGAACATCTTCTGATACCATATTAAGCTATATTGTCTATTTATATTTCGTTGCTCTTATAATGGGTACCTTTTCTTAGATATACTATCAACATAATAATATAGTTAGATACCTGTTACATACTTATGTTAATACTTACTTCTTTCTTATATTTAAAACGCATTGAAAACACACGGACGCAGCACAAACATTTGCATCATCACACAAATAATTCTCCTGCTCGGGGATCGAACCCGCCGCTTTGTCAACGGCAGTTTGTTATAGTGTCGCTTCACCGTAAAGTTATAATCATATTGTTTTAAAAAGTATTAGGTAGCTTCATTAAGTAATAAATAATAAAACTAATCGAATCCTTAACTTTGCGTCTATGGTAATAAAATAACGGCAGAAAGCCAAATTCAGGTTTCACTAAAAGTTAATAATCACATAAAAATATTTTGTACATAAACATAATTAACAAAATTCACCCTTTACTTTAATTACTAATGTAATAATATATTTCGTAAGTACTCACAAAATAAACAGTCCAAAAAGTTTGTAGAGTAGGTAATTAGAATCCAAAGCGATGCGGTTACACAAACCGATATCAATCCAATTAATTAAACACAACACTGGCCACAAAGAAAAAGAAAAAATGAAAATAAAATACTAATTTGAATTTAGAATTCCACTGTATTCCGTGCGCGTTAATGCGTTTGTTTCGACGTGAAGGCGTCTACACTACTAAGTGTCTACTTTCGAACTGAGCTGAGCTGAGACTTGCTTGAGACAGCGAGTTGGTTCTGCCTGGTTTGTGACTTCGGGCGATTACTTGCTGAGGAATGCTGTGCAGCAAGTCAGATGTTTTTCTTCACTTAAAGAACTTGATGCTGACATGCTAACGTATACTGATTTGCTGCCAGCGTCTTAGATATTTTATATAAGTGCATGTTACGATGTTTTCAAGGTTTTTACTGGATAACAAGAGTAAATGATTTAAAGTTATTACAAAATAAAATGTTAGGTTTCTAGAATTTGCCCCAAACACTTCTTTCAAAATTATTTCAAGTAAGAAATAATTGTTGCTGAATAATATATACCTAATTAATCCTATGATACAATGTCATTCCTAAATTGATTTACTATATTTGCTATGACATAAATAACCACATATTTTAATAGAAAACATAATACAAGTTATATGAAAATTTTAATTTCTAGTATTATTGCAGCTCTACTTCGACCGGGGTAAAGAATTGTCTTGCAAGATTTGACTCTTTTTATAAGTAATCTATCTTTACTAATATTATAAACTTGAAGGGTTTGTTTATTTGTTAGAACGTGTATCGAGTAAATGTCTTATTCATAATGACTTATCGGAGGTTAAAAAGTTCGCTAAAATCGGTTCGCGAAAATTGTCAAAAACTGTTATTTATAACAGTCTTTTTACGCCGAAACGTTTATTATCTCTGCGATAAAATCTCTGTTTTAACGTCCTATAAGTCATTATAAATAAGACCGCTACACAACATCAAGTTGCGACTAATAGGAGAGGAGCATTAGTGAAAAATGTTTCTAAAACGTGAAAAAAATTCTTAATACCACGCGTACGGAGTCGCGGGCTAGAGCTATATAAGATAAACCTTTAAAAATCTGTGTAACTAAACCTCTGAAACGTGGTAACTACATAAGGTGCTTAATTTAAAACCGTCAATCTGGCTTGTGTCCCTTAATGGAAAGAAATAGCGGGATTTTTCCTGCTCACTACGGGATTGTAGTATCGACACAGGTATTGGTATGCGGCAGTACCAATATTGCGCTAAATTGCCCATTCACTCCTTGTTTGTCTGAGCGTTTGTAAAGCTATGTTTTCTTTAAGTGGTGTAGAAATTTCTAGAAATGTTATTTGCTTTATGTTATTTGTTTTAGACTAACCATCCAGATAAGTAGTTTATTAGTAGGGTATTACTGTTAGACTTATTATATATGACTTTTTTTGTGACTGTGACACTTATATGTGACTTGTTTTTTAATTTTCCTTCTAGTCCTTTTCCGGGCCATGGTGTAATGGTTTAATACAAATCATAATAGAACAACCACAAATTGAAATGCCAAAATATTGACGAAATTTTTTTAATTAAATAAATTAAATATAGCTCAATAGCTAGAGAGAGAGACACCTGTTTATGACAAGATCACGGATAAAGACATTTTTTACATAAAAAACTTTTCACATTGTAAAAGTTCTTACATGAATATTAAAATAACGTTTTATTACAAATTGAATATTTGGATTAGTACTTCTAATTCGAAAATCAATTACGTGCTAAGATTATTAGGAGTTTAAATTTATCAAAACTTACTCTTCAATTTAATATACTACAATTTTGTTACTTTAATGTCGTTTCATAGTTAATTAAAGTCATAATTGTTAACTTTAGTAGCACGCACAGTACTGTCAATAAGCAATATTGATGTTATTTTAACTTTAATCACTTGTATTGTAAATGTAAGTTAAATTTACATTTCTTTACATTATTGCAAAGTTAGTCAGCCCCTTTAATATTGTTTATAGAAATCCTAGACTACGATAGACTCATAATTAATACGATGACTATACAATATCGGTGCTAATTCTGTAATTTTAAAACTAAATTAAACTAAAACCAAGTTTAGTAAATTATGCCAGAAAATTAATGCTGTTTATGCATAAATTTTATTTTAGTTAATAACTAATTAGTAATTTTACGCTTTCTCTAGAAATGTAAGTTAAAAACTTCTGTTGTGACGCTACTGTAATCAATATTTTGACGATGCTGACGCTGACCACTCCGACACAATTTATGCATAAGCATAATTTGTGTTGGAGTTGAAATCACATTAATGATAATTATAACATTTGTTTCAAAACTTTATATTTTCTAAGTCTCAATAGAGATCCTAACTAATTAATATTTTTCTTTATTTGGGATGTAATGTGAAATATTTCCGACTTTTTTTTGTATTATTAATAATTTAGTTTAGATTAGTTTTTCATGCAGGATTGATACCATTACGTCTATACCGTTCAATCTGTGGAGTGTAGGTCTAATCACTAAGGCCATTCACCTTTTAGAATGTTTGCCATTTCAACTCGAACATTATTTTATTATACAGCAGCTGTTACATAACAATGTAGGTACTATACATTATTTAATATTTTCAATATATTGTTATGTAAGATACGATGAAGATTTGGCAAACCTTTCTAAAGAAACCTCCAGTAGGTACCTACATATTTTACTCAGATCAAAGTTTGATTGTTTTATATATAACGTTGTTATAAAGTTGCTATTTTTTCCTATTTCAAAATATAATTCTAGATTCTACGTATCTGACATAGCCTAAAAATTGACACGCTGAAGTGGCAATGGCCAGGCTACATAGCTCGTAGCACTGATGATCGTTGGGGAAGAAAATATCTAGAGTGGTGATCACGTACCGGACGATGCACCGTTGAGCGGCCCCCGACAAGGTGGAGCGACGATATCTTCAAAGTCGCGGGAGTTATTGGATGCAAGCGCCGCAAGACCACGCGTTGTGGCGTTCTATGGAGGAGGTCAAAGTCCAACAGTGGATGGAGAGAGGTTGATGGATAGATGGATAATATTGTGATGTAATATTGTGATGACAAAGAGTTAGGCTTCACATTCTTTATTATATTACGTACAATAATGCTCACTGACAACGTAATATTTACAGACTTACAATAAACAATTACGCGTTCAATTGTTATCTAATTTTACAATTATGTGGATAGAATTATTTTTCGTACGCGTGAAATTTAGAGACCAAACCTTAATAAATTATACAAAAACGCCATCCTCTTGAACCATTCTATCTATTTAAAGAAATCGCATCAAAATCCGTCGCGTAGTTTTAAAGATATAAGCTCACATAGGGACATTCATACAATAATAACGACTTTGTTTTATGATAATTATATAATAAACTGGTAATTATTATTGCAATATATAAAAGTCCAAGTATTATTATTACAAGGAAAGCAAGCGTGCTTAAATATTGTGATATAATAATCAAACCGTAGCTAGTATACATATTATGTGTTAAGTGAATTATGGTTTATGACACACGCGATGTTTGCGGTGAAATATGATTGGCGTGAAGAAATTTATATACATTTTACACAAAATTGTATGTATTAGTTTATATAACTACTATAGCAATATTTAGCTTTCATTGTGTTAATGTATTATTGCTAGCTACTTACAGTGGTGTACTACTTACGCGTGGTGAAGATAATAAAGAAAGGAACGGCGGTAAACCACGGCAAGAAAATGGTAGCGACTTCTAATTTGACGCCAGCGTCATCTAGGCGTACGAACTAAAACAGCTTTTGAGTAATTTTTATTTATATAAAGTAAAAAACAATCACTAGTTAAAAAACAAAAAATAAGTTTATAGTAACTCTATTAGGAGAAATACGAAGTAAAGATTTCGTTTTTGATAAGTAAAGTTGCACAGTGTTACAGTTCAAAGTAAACTACAAGCTTAAGAGGATACCAAAATAGCTTCGTGCATTTTTCTATGTACGAAGTTTTCATTGTTTCTTTAGATTGAATGGCTAGAGCTCTAATTTTTAAGTATATGTTTTTTCAATATATTATCTAGGATCGCATAAACTCAGAAACGCGATTGAAAAAAGTTTTCTCGATAGAAAATCTTGGCGAAATAACCTCTCAAATTTTTAATTTTTTTCATTTGTCGGTCTATTATCGCGTATTAACTAATGAAATAACTTTAAAAACATAAGTAACTATCATATATAGAAACACGTAAATCAGAATTAAAATATATTTAGTAGATTTTGAGTAAATAGGAAAAGTATCCCTAATTCTTCATTTTCTGTGCCTACTGGCTGTGTTAATATGTACGTGTCGGCGATGATATACGATAATATTGATGTAGGCCCTTAACGACTGTAATTAAGTGAGCAATATTTCATAATAGTGAATAACAATTGTATATAAAAACTCTAAATTTATTTCGGCCACGGTTTTCTTATAACTACCACGTTCAATGTCAAATATTATAACATGCGTGTTTAAAACTAAGTCAGAAGATTTACTATTATTATTATTATCATACATAATCATTATCATAGTGTAGGTAATAATTCCGTGTGATGTACCTACTAATGGTCTTATTCATAATGACTTATCGGGAGTTTAAAAGTTCGCTAAAATCGGTTCGCGAAACTTGTTATTCATAATAGTCTTTTAAGGGCACAGAAAATGAGGAATTAGGGATACTTTTCCTATTTACTCAAAATCTACTAAATATATTTTAATTCTGATTTACGTGTTTCTATATATAATAGTTACTTATGTTTTTAAAGTTATTTCATTAGTTAATACGCGGTAATAGACAGACAAATGAAAAAAATAAAAAATTAGAGAGGTTGTTTCGCTAAGATTTTCTATCGAGAAAACTTTTTTCAATCGTGTTTCTGAGTTCATGCGATCCTAGATCATATATTGAAAAAACATATACTTAAAAATTAGAGCTCTAGCCATTCAATCTAAAGAAACAATGAAAACTTCGTACGTAGAAAAATGCACGAAGCTATTTTGGTATCGTCTTAACGCTAAAACGTTTATTATATCTCCGATAATTATCTCCGTTTAAACCTCCGATAAGTCATTATGAATAAGACCATAATTAATTAATTCCATGTGGTGACGGAAGAGGATTATAAGAAGTGTCACCACCCCTTTTCTTAGGGCATACAGATAACATCCTCTGTGAGAGATTGAAAACTCAAAAAGAAACCCTGTCTCAACGTGCCAGGTTGAATATTAATTTAAGGCGCAATTTTTTTCATAGAGACCTAATAAAACTAATTAAACTAATTCAAAGAGTAGGTGAGATTCAGCTCTCTAACAAACTTATATATGTACCTACTAGCCACACGTAATAACATAAATTAAAAATCAAATATTAGCCAGACCAAGAATATTTTTAAGTAGATATGTAATACATATAAAAGCTTAGCCGATAATTGGTAAAGACTAATGATTTATCGGAGGTTTAAAAGGAGATTTTATCGGAGAGATAATAAACGTTTTAGCGTAAAAAGACTATTATGAATAAAAGTTTTTGTCAATTTTCGCGAACCGATTTTAGCGAACTTTTAAACCTCCGATAAGTCATTATGAATATGACCATATGTATTTCTGAAATTCACAATTGCAAACGTTGACTTTTAATATTTTCTTTTGACTTTTTACAATAATCTAGTTATACTAATATTACAAAGCTTAAACGTTTGTTTGTTTGTTTGAACGGATCTCAGGAACTACTGGTGCAAATTGAGAAGTTTTCTTTGTGTTAGATAGTCACGCTGCGACCAATAGGAGCGAAGAATCAGTGAAAAATGTTGCAAAAACGGGGTCAATTTTCTAATTTCCACGCCTACGAAGTCACGGGCAACTGCTAGTTAATTAATTGTTTTTCAAACATTAGCCCCATTATTTTAAGCCCCTTTTTAAAAACTTAAGACTTGAAAAAGGACTATCCAATTTCAACTCAATTTACCCAATGATTTTCTACTTGAAAAACAATACACCGTAGATACATACAATTATCTTGATTAGCCAAGACAATTTCTGTCGTAATATTTTATTAAGTTCTTGAGTTTAAATAATAAAAAGCGTGTAATTTAACACTTGGTGTTATGTGACACGGTGGATAACTATCGTGCACTAATTTCTTTACATTTAATTTCAATGCCTCCTAAGACGAAAATAATTATTTCAAATTTTTTTCAATAGTTTAAATTTAATTAGTAGATTTTTTTTTATAAAATAATTTCTGTGACTATTTTGAAAAGTAGCTGTAGTGGAGTTGCTATTCATTATTTTGATACCTACTTACAGCAAAACATGAAACTCTAGTTTGTAAGTGTTTAAAGCAAGGAAACAATTTAGTTTCCATGAAAAAATAAGTAAACGGCTGAGCAATTTTACTGATGTTACGCGAACGAAGTTGGAGGATAAACATAGCATATTATTTAAGGTTCGCCATGAGTTTTATTATAATTTAGCTCCCGTTATGGCGGTGGCTTCTGTGACCATGCAAATTGCCTAACGATAATGTGGCAAATGAAGCGTGAATCATGACGCTTGGCCCAAGTTTTCCGCATAAGTATATGCATTGTTATAAAATAAAAGAGTTTGAAAGTATCTTGGTTATCGCATTATTGTTATTTCATAACAATAATGCGATTCTCCCGTTAGAAAAGTTTTGGTCTTTACTATAGGGCATTACTTATTAAAAAACTTATTTTCAGTTATTTTTTATTCAGATATAAGAGAGTTAAATTTAATATTTATGTAATGATGTTTATAAAAATGGGTTACGTGCGATTTTTCCACTTTTACGCTATTACTTAATCAGTGCTATTGCTCAAAGAACCAAATCTTAATTAAACGCAATGGCACTCTATTTATAAATAATCTACTTAGTTTAATAACTAAAAAACACGCTTATTTATATCCTGAATATTTTTTAAATGATTTCATTGTCATCAATACTCAATTCAATGCTACCTTCTTACAAAACGTTGACAGTTTATGTTGTCAGAGACATGTCAGAGACATAAGTTTCTGTTGTCACATGTTATCACAATCGCACACAATCGTAGTAAACACAAGTTAGGTGACAAAGATAACTAAACAATTATGATATTTTTACCTGATTCTATAAACAAAGCGTTTTTATGTGAAATTATCTGATTGTATATGAAAGGCATACAAAGAAACACAATAATCTTGGTGAGTCTACTCATAAACAATTAAACTATTACGTGTATAATTAAAAATACAAGTGTGGTCATAGTGATACTTCAATATGCTATTCTAGTAATTCTGATCAAGGAATTGGGATTATTGTTTAAAATTATTGCATTGTCATCGGTCCTTGTTAGGTGTGCAAAATTTCAGATCAATCCGTCTACTGCAAGTGGCTGAAAATCGCTTTCAAAGATTCCGTTACACAGATTAATACATTGATAGATACATACCAAACTTATAAAAGCGTGTTAATATAAGCTTTCTTTCCGCTACTGCTTATGACTTGTAAATTTAGCATTACCAGTAGTAAATCAAGACGTGCGCGAGCGCATAGGCTGCTTTCCATTCTAATATTCCTTGGTGTTTTTTCAACACAACGTTATTAGCGAAAGGCGAGTTCTTGTACTTTTTTTATAACAATACAATACAGCAAATGGCATGAATTGTTATATACATTTGATATGGACGTTAATTTCACGCTTCTTACAGCCATTTATTTATTAAAAACATTTGTTTTAAACATTTCGATTTTTTATCGTAAAACAAATTAATGACCTAGATTTTTGTGGGAGACTTAATTGTCAGTTTAAACATAACTTTCAAGGTCTTGGGAAGTTATTTAGGTGCCTTTGTTAGGTACTGTGTTAACTGCTCTGACATGAAACTTGTTCAAAGCCTGGTTATTGCTAAAATAAACAGATGTATTTGGGTATTCATTCATCGAAGCGGACACAATAAACTGAAAACATTTGCAAGTTACCCAGAATTTAATAGGACTATCTGATTCTAGTAAATTATACAATTGAAAGACTAGGCCGGTGATTGTTAGTAAGATAAAAGGCACAATTTACGATTCAATTTAGCTTTGGTGTGATGTGCTGGGTTATACTATTACCTTACCATGTCTTCCAGTGGGTGTCTCAAAAGACAACTAAGAGATAAACAACGGACAGCAATCTTCTCCAAAAAAATATTCTCCTGAATAGCACTCGCCTTAGCCTCCCATGAAAAAAGAGGCCTCTGACCAGAAGTAGTGGTAGAATGGATGGAATACGAATAAACATTATTATGTCTAAAATGTATTTATGTATCATTTAAATGACGGGCTTCGTAGTTTAGTGGTTCATGTAACGGACTGCGGTTCACGAGGTCTGGGGTTCGATTTATTTGTGCGATATTTATAAATGTCATACAAATGTTTGTGCTACGTCTGGGTGTTTTCTATGTATTATAAGAATGTATTTACAAAAGAAAAGTAGTATATGTAGTATATCCATATCTGGTAGGTACTCATAATACAAGCATAGAAATATAGCTTACTTTGGGACCAGAGGACGTTGTGTGAAATAACTGAAATATCCTGAATATTTATTAAAAAAATAAATTAAAGCAAGTAACGCACCTACTACAAATATCTCTGCATCACTCTGGGTTGACTGGTAGATAATGTTTTTAGCATTAAGTCCGCCTAATGTACAATATCGTGCTGAAAGTTTTTAAATAAATAAATAAACATTTTCAGTAAGCCCATCAGTACACAGTAACAGAGACTTCAGAGTTTCATAGACACACATGGAATTACTTAAAAAGTCTAGTAAACTAATAAGTGATCGTTTCATAATATATTGAGTTGTTCAGAGAGTCATTTTGTATTTTCCCGACAGAGGATTTAATTTGTATTTAGATTTATTTACGGGTTACGTAAATATGATCACGTTTCCATTGAACTGTATTACTAACTAATACATATTAACTCAATGCACGTTTCCGAGTTCTGAATTAAACTCAAGTGGTTACCCATTCACCTTCGACGGAATACTCACTTACTCACTCTTCTTTTCAATTTTCTTTTTAAACATACTTCCCCTTCATATTTAAAATATCGGTTTCAGTTTCTTCGTCTAACCCCCACTAAACATCTGAGATCTTCGGAAAATACAACATTAGATATACCAGCGCACTCCACGAAGTT
The DNA here is from genome assembly GCA_916999025.1 of Orgyia antiqua. Lineage (NCBI taxonomy): Eukaryota > Metazoa > Arthropoda > Insecta > Lepidoptera > Erebidae > Orgyia > Orgyia antiqua. The sequence continues at coordinate 8,591,856 of OU779869.1, forward strand.
CTATGGGAAGTCCTTTACAGTCGAGGCAGCTCGCCTTTGGAATGCGCTGCCGGAAACTGTTAGAAGTGCTCAGAAAATAGCAGTTTTAAAAAAACGTGTTAAGAGGATACCAAAATAGCTCCGTGCATTTTTCTATGTACGAAGTTTTCATTGTTTCTTTAGATTGAATGGCTAGAGCTCTAATTTTTAAGTATATGTTTTTTCAATATATGATCTAGGATCGCATGAACTCAGAAACGCGATTGAAAAAAGTTTTCTCGATAGAAAATCTTGGCGAAACAACCTCTCTAATTTTTTATTTTTTTCATTTGTCGGTCTATTATCGCGTATTAACTAATGAAATAACTTTAAAAACATAGGTAACTATTATGAATAGAAACACGTGGATCAGAATTAAAATATATTTAGTAGATTTTGAGTAAATAGGAAAAGTATCCCTAATTCTTCATTTTCTGTGCCTACTGGCTGTGTTAATATGTACGTGTCGGCGATGATATACGATAATATTGATGTAGGCCCTTAAGGAACACTATCTATCAATCAAATAAATATCATACTGTTTGATACGCTGTGCCAATTATTATTATGTTTTACTCTATCGTTCTATTATATTTGTAGTTATGTATATATGTATGTGTCAATCTTATGTATAAGTTTAAGTATTCATTTATATTATTATAGTAACTTATGTAGTTTTTCATACTATTAGTACACCACTTATAACTAATCTTTAATCTTAAAATTCCATCCCAAGGTTGTCTGTAAGAGATCACAAATAGTGATAAGACCGCCTTTTGTACCATAAAAAACTGTTAACACTGTTAATCTTTTGTAAATTTTTGGTGTACAATAAAGAGTATTGATTTGATTTGATTTGAAATATCTTTCCGAATAACCTATTAGAACGAAGATTTCAAACGGCACTAATTTTGTAAAGAAATTTACGCAACACATAAACACAAGCAAGGTTTACAACTTTATACCAGTATGATGATGTATTTTACGCAATTATAACAATTACGTACGTTTGCAACGGTTGTTAAACTTGTAGGCATTTTGACGCGTTCAAATTGTAGTATAAAATACAAAATAATCGATAATTAGCAATCATGCTGGTAATTATTTTACAGTAATTACATACTTATTGCAATAATTATGCTATTTTGATGTAAATAATACGTAATTAGCATTGCATGGAAGTACAATAAGTTCGAGAAATATTTCAGATCGATTGACGTTTAAGGGCCTACATCAATATTATCGTCGACATGTACATATTAACACAGCTAGTAGGTATAGAAAATGAAGAATTAGGGATATTTTCTTTGTTTACTCAAAATCTACTAAATATATTTGAATTCTGATTTACGTGTTTCTATATATAATAGTTACTTATGTTTTTAAAGTTATTTCATTAGTTAATACGCGATAATAGACCGACAAATGAAAAAAATAAAAAATGAGAGAGGTTGTTTCGTTAAGATTTTCTATCGAGAAAACTTTTTTCAATCGCGTTTCTGAGTTTATGCGATCCTAGATCATATATTGAAAAAACATATACTTAAAAATTAGAGCAATCTAAAGAAACAATGAAAAATTCGTACGTAGAAAAATGCAAGAAGCTATTTTGGTATCCTCTTAAATATAGTGGTACAAATTCTACGCGTAGGTACAACTAAACCTAACTGAAAAATGAAAACAACTATAGGTTTAGTTTTATTAACTGACTGCTTTGTTGTGTACACTTATATTAATTAAAATCTTTAGTCATACACAGTATTTATAGCAAGAAAGTTCCGTTAACATTGCAAAATTGTGTCATCGACACTATCATAATTCGTTTTTCGTTAAGTTTAGTTCTGCACATAGAATTGTTACTATTATATAGTAGTGTTTCTATTTAGTAAGTCGTAATTATTAAAGAGAACCATAGAAACCTCTGAAAAACCTGAAAATTTGTGAGGCCCTTCTGAAGCTAAGCGCTCGTGAAAATATATTAATTAACTTTAGAACTACATATTAACAAGTTAGAATCATATAGAAGAGTATAACAATTTAAGCACGTGATCAAATTAATGTTATCTGTTTAGTAGTTGTTAATTTGAAGACGTAACTAAAGCATTTCCAGTACATTGGAATTGTTAAGAACCCATTGTAAACAACCTAAAGTTAAGAGGATACCAAAATTCTTCGTGGATTTTTCTACGTACGAAGTTTTCATTGTTTCTTTAGATTGAATGGCTAGAGCTCTAATTTTTAAGTATATGTTTTTTCAATATATAATCTAGGATCTCATAAACTCAGAAACGATAGAAAATCTTGGCGAAACAACCTCTCAAAATTTTTTATTTTTTTCATTTGTCGGTCTATTATCGCGTATTAACTAATGAAATAACTTTAAAAACATAAGTAACTATTATATATAGAAACACGTAAATCAGAATCAAAATATATTTAGTAGATTTTGAGTAAATAGGAAAAGTGTCCCTAATTCTTCATTTTCTGTGCCTACTGGCTGTGTTAATATGTACGTTTCGGCGATGATATACGATAATATTGATGTAGGCCCTTAAATGATATTTTAAAATTTTGGTTTTGATGAAACGTTGGTACCATTTCCACTTGAACAACTAAACTTAACTGAACTTAAACATGAATATTGATAGGTCATTACTACACTCTCAGATTTTTCTTATTAAAAATGTGCAAAACAGTATAGCATTAGCCACTAATATTAAACAAAGTAGAATAACCAAAGAACCAAAATACACCACAGTTTTATACCAGTTAAGTTTAGTTAAGTCAGTGACGTGTTACAATTAAGGCTACTATGAACATTCCCATACTAACACAAGTTACCCACGCTATATTAATGTCATTGTGGTGACTGCTAATAACGTCACCCTCACATTATCACATATCCCGAGGGCGCAGTAAGAGTTAATAACTAAGGGAGTGAAGTAAGCTCGCCATATCACTGTAGACCTATTTGACCAGGGTTGAATAAGGTTACCCTTGTTTAATTCACGGTGAAGGCATTTGTGGACAATGATTATCTTAATAATTAAATCATGAGCGTTTGTGCATTATTTTGGCGCTCGTAAGTAGAATATAAGTTGCTAGCTCTTGCTCGCGACGTCATACGCATGGGACATAGAAAATTTTCCCCGTTTTTGCAACTTTTTTACTAATTCCTTTGCTCCTATAGGCTGCAGCGTGAGGTTTCATAGTCTTCCTCGATACTACGGTACTATCCAAGACAAAAATAATTTTTCAATGCGAACTAGAAGTTTCTGAGATTGGCGCATTCATACAAACAAATCTTCAGCGTTATAATATAAGTAAATATAGTATAGATAGTGTAGTGTCCGCGTGGTGACGGATTAAGAATACAAGTGCCACCACATTATTAATTTACCTCTTAGAGTGCTGTTGGGCAAGAGTCTTCTCCACTTTTGGAGGGTTTTTTGTCTACTCTTCCACGCTGACCAGGCGTGTCGTATCCATAGCGCTTATGTACTTTCAAGTATTTTTTTCACTCACAGAAGATATTGTGTTCTGCTTATTAAAATCATTCTTAGACCTCATTAAGTGTGGTCTCGTGAATTGGGATAGTGACTTTTGTATTCTTGAAAAAATAAACTCTAGTAGGAACTGTACACAGTTTCCTAGTTCTAAAATCTTTTGACATCCAATAAAGAGATGAATGATACCTAGATTTATATTACGTTTACTTCCGTACTGACTTATTTATTATCTACTATATAAAAATAAGTCGGGTTTTCCTTCCTGACGCTATAACTCCAAAACGCACGAGCCGATTTCCACGGTTTTGCATTCGTTGGAAAGGTCTCGGGCTCCGTGAGGTTTATAGTTTTTTTTTTAATTTTTTTTTAACCTTTTTTTCTGTATGGCAAAACAACGTTTGCCGGGCCAGCTAGTCAGTAATAAAAATATACTTCCATTTTACAAACGTGATTAATTTATCACTTAATTTCGTGATTTGACAGTGATGATAGCGAATGGACAATCGTTATCTGATAACATTCAGATAAGGAAATATTCTCATCAGCATAACATTTATTTTGGAGCTTGTGACGTTTCGAGGTATAAAGAAAAATGCCGACATCAAAGAGGAATGTAATTAACACTTAGGTATGCGATATGCGATGAGTTAAAAAACGTCTTTAATAATTAATATATTATTTATTAATATATTATTTATTAATATACTAGCTGATGCTCGCTACTCCGTACGCGTGGAATTTTAGAACCCTAAATATTTTGTCACGGTTTAAACCTTCCCTGGACTTTCACGAACATTTTAAGACCAAAATCACCAAAATCGGCCCGGCCGTTCTCGAGTTTTAGCGAGACTAACGAACAGCAATTGATTTTTATATATAAGATTTATTAATATATTCGTCTTTAATAAGTTTCGTGCAAGCAACCGCCATACACATTACATACACATACCAACTATGAATTAAGAGCAACGATTATTTGTTTTAAAATACGAGAAAACTTTTTTATATGATGTATTTACAAAAAAATAATAATGTAATAATTTTGTTTAACATACCTGTACATAATTTATGTTCACTTTTGAAGATACTATGGCAAAATAAAAACTACATATTATTAAGAATCTATTTAGGATTATTGATTTTAAACTTACGCGATTTGAACTCATAATTTGTTAATTTATGATTTCTAGATTCTATTTATGATTTCCAGATTCCAAAGAGTTTTTTTTAACTATTTTCGTGTGATCATTTTGTTTCACACTTTTATTCTTATAGGCTAAAAAGTGTATAAGTTAATTACTCTAATATATGATCTTTTCTTACACTTGGCTGGTTTAATAAGTATCTACAGTTTGTTATTAGCGATTATGTGGAGTGAAACTAAATGCCCTAATAAACATAACGGTAAAAATATATGATATTGGAAGTATTATGCGTAGGTACTGTTGTATATTAAAAGATGTAACAGAAAGCAATTTATAAAAAAAAATCAACAATAAAACATCGTTGACTGCCATTTTCCTATGATTTATAGGAATATGGCATAACTGTATGTATGTTTAGTTAACGAATGAATTATAAAATGAAAGATCATGAAAACTGCTGTTAAAAGCTCTACCAACTAGATCTCATAAAACAGGGCTTACGCAAAAGATATTATTATCAAGCGTTTTTTCGTTGCCCGAGACTTCGTACGCGTAGAATTTAGAAAATGTTCCTCGTTTTTGTAACATTTTTCACTACTGCTTCTCTCCTTTTAGTCGCAGCGTGATGTTATATAGCCTATAGCCTCCCTCGTTAAATGGACTATCAAACACTGAAAGAATTTTTAAAATCGAATAAGAGGTTCCTGAGATTAGCGCGTTTAAACAAACAAACAAACAAACTCTTCAGCTTTATAATATTAGTATAGACTAGCTGCCCCGGCAAACGTTGTTTTGCTATATAATTCTGTGTAAAATAAAATTTCATCTAAATCAATCAATCCAGCCAATTGTGAATCTAAAACATCCTCAAACCTCCTTGAATACACACAACAAATTTCATCAAAATCGGTCCAGCCGTTTAGGAGGCGTTCAATTACAAACACACGTAGAGAAGATTTATATAAAGATTTGCATAAAATTATCCTAATGCCTTATTTATTTCAAATTTATCTTAATGCTTTATTAATTACGTCGACAAACATTGTGTTTTTATGGCTTCATACTATTAAATTAAACAAATTATTTAACCATTATATCGCCGGAATCCAGGATGTCATTTAAAATCACACAAAAAATAATACATTTCAAATATTTGTCAAAAGGCTCCCAGTGTAATGACCTCATCGGATTTAATGACAAAACTCGCAGTTAATTCTAATTTAGCATTGGCATATTGCCAATGAGCACTTCTGTGGTCATATTACTCTGGCAATTTGGAGAAAGTATCTATTGAATTGATATCGTTAGATATCATGAAGATATACAATGGATATTGTTTGTATAAATTGACTTTCATTGCTTGCCAAGTAAATTCTAAATCGAGTACTTAACCAGTTTAAAATAATCTGGAAGCTAACGTTTCTTCTCGTTTTAATGTATGGACTATAATGAAATCTATCTATAATTATACCGGGTGCTTCAAAAAAATGTATACACACTTTGAACTTCCATAGAAAATTTATTTACCGTTCTACAAAGTTAAATTTCAGGAAAATAGAAAGCTGAAAGTCCAATGTAAATGAAACATAAATAACAAATGTTAATACTGTTCAAATTGGTGACCTGCAGCATCAATACAATTCTGAGTACGAGTCACCACTGATTCTGTACATCGTATCAAAACGTCCAATGAGATTTCTCTACACTCTGCTTGAATCTCATTCCAAAGAATGTCTAGGTTACGTGGTTTACGTTTGTACACCTCATCTTTTACTGTGCCCCACAAGAAAAGGCCAGTGGATAGGACGCAGGGGGCCAATCGAGTTTCCAGCACGCTCTCCAGACCTTACACCGCTGGATTTCTTCTTGTGGGGCACAGTAAAAGATGAGGTGTACAAACGTAAACCACGTAACCTAGACATTCTTTGGTATGAGATTCAAGCAGTGTGTAGAGAAATCTCATTGGACGTTTTGATACGATGTACAGAATCAGTGGTGACTCCTACTCAGAATTGTATTGATGTTGCAGGTCACCAATTTGAACAGTATTAACATTTGTTATTTATGTTTCATTTACATTGGACTTTCAGCTTTCTATTTTCCTGAAATTTAACTTTGTAGAACGGTAAATAAATTTTCTATGGAAGTTCAAAGTGTGTATACATTTTTTTGAAGCACCCTGTACATCTTTTGTTAATATTACCGCGACTATAATCACGTTAATAACTGTTAAAAAGGCACAATATCTCTGCTCCCGACGCGACGTTTCAACCGAGTTGCATCGATCGTGGCCACGGGTCGATTGAGGTCTGTGTTGATCCGTGACCACGATCGATGCAACTCGGTTGAAACGTCGGTCGGGAGCAGAGGTATTGTGCCTTTTTAACAGTTATTAACGTGATTATAGTCCTGGTAATACTAACAAATTATGATTTCAAATCGCGTAAGTTTAAAATCAATAATTATATACTTTTATAGAAACTGTAACTTGCATAATAATGTTCGCGCAAATCTCAGGAACAACTGCTTGGAATTAAAATTACTTTCTTATTATAGAGGAAGTTTACAGTCTATAATAATAATAATAATAATCTTTATTAAAACTTCATTTTTAAATATAAATTTTTATATTACATGCTTAATTATATTTTATAAAATGCACAAAAATTTAGTTTAGTCTCTGGCAACCATACTAAGATTAAACTTGTATTATGGCTGCCAGGGCTCTCTCTTGATAGATTTATCTATATGTTATAAAATATGTCTTCTTCTTATATTACAAGTCCTACTAAAGCCTCTTAACCTAAAACATGCATGTGTGTGGTGTGTAGTGTATTTGTGTGTATGTGGTTCTGAAACCGTTTGTCATTATAAGTTACAGTTATAAATTTATTACAAGTAACTGCTCTGTCTCCTCATAAGTCAATGTAGATATCCATTCAGTCACAGTCCTTTTGCATTGATATTTATTAAATTTATATATATTGCACTTTTTATTTACTTTATTGTACAAATAACAGCCGCGAACCTCAAAATGTCTTTCAGCCAGTTTTGATTTTTTCAGTGTTTATTTAATGTGCAGATATTTGTTAATCTTCGCTTTGTTTGATTTTCATACTCCAGATTGGAGTGCTTGCGCATTACGATATAAAGAACAAAGAGCTGTCTCACTGTCAGGATCCGACAGTCCTGATACAATTGTGCCGTGCTATATCTGTAATGTTTAAAAGTCATGACTTTAAGAACAGCTCTCTGTGCCCGCTCCAGTTGTAGCATCGTGCTTTTAGAAGCACCACCCCATAGAATCCGAATTGATTGTCGGCCAACAGCTTATTAGCCTCTAAAAAGTTGACAAGCTTATTATTTATTATTATTTTTTTCGACAACTTTTGACAGCGCTGGTAAGACAGACACCGGCCTATAGTTACCGACACTTTCTCTGTCCCCTCCCTTCATAGATAGGAGTTACAATTGCTCTTTTCCAAACTTTTAGAAAAATTCCTTTTGAGAAACACAGTCCACATATATGTGTCATAAGAGGAGACAGGATCTTTCGAGTTGACTTTATCATTTTAACAGTAATTCCATCCCAGCCCGGGGCTGATTCGGAGCGAAGATTCATAATTACACTTTCAACTTCAAGCGGATCTGGAGATAGAAGTACAAGTGTATTTGGTTGAATTTTGTCTTGAAGATAGTCGACATGTGTTTTATTTATTTTAGTATTCTTGTCTGCGAGGCATTTACCCACGTTTGCAAAAAAGTCATTCACAAAATTTAAAGAAGATTTCCTGTCTGAAGATGAAAGCAGCTCGGTAGAAGAACATCTAGGTTTTTGTCTGTTTGTTATACTATTTATCACCCGCCAGGTTTGTTTATGCCAGTCTATGTAGCATTAGGCTTTAGTCTAATAAGAGCATAGCATAAATTTAATGATACACAAAGTAATTTTTCAATTTGAACAATTCCACGGTTATGACTAGGGTCATAATAAAAATACGTATATACGTGTTTACATTATTTTCGATTTTCTCTCTTTCCAGTCATTAATGTCCCACTGTTGGGCACAGGCCTCCTCCACTTTTGGAGGGATTATGGTCTACTGTACCGCGCTGACCAGGCGTGTTGGTTTATTTTCGAGTTTTCCGTCTCTCACAGAGGATGTTATCTGTTTACAATATCCCTTAGCTGGCTCTTACAGCACCCCCGGGAGGAGAAGGGGTGGTGACACTTGTATTCCTAATCCGTCACCACATGGACAATTTTTTTTTTTTCGACATTTTACTTCTTGTAATCTAGGAGGATAAATATCCTAATTCTATGCTGGAAATTTGCGTAAAGACAGGAATTAATGAAACAGAACAATCAGCCTTTTTCATACAAAAATTACACAATAATGATTCACGTGTAAGGAATAAGTAACACAAGTACGGCCCCCACTAAATATAGCATTCTTTAACCGATTTTTAGGGTTCCGTACCCAAAGGGTAAAAACGGAAACCCTATTACTGAGACTTCGCTGTCCGTCCGTCCGTCCGTCCGTCCGTCCGTCTGTCACCAGGCTGTATCTCAAGAACGGTGATAGCTAGACAGTTGAAATTTTCACAGATGATGTATTTCTATTGCCGCTATAACAACAAATACTAAAAATAAAATAAAATAAATATTTAAGGGGGGCTCCCATACAAAAAACTGATTTTTTTTTACCGTTTCTTGCTCGATACTAATAACGTTGCCTTATGTTGCATAGATAATGGTACGGAACCCTTCGTGCGCGAGTCCCACTCGCAAGTGACCAATTTTTCGAATATGCCGCGAGCATTAAATATATTTGCCATAAAAACATACGCTTGATGAGATCTTTTCTTATCTGTATTTAATCAACGCAGATAATTATCGCCTGATTACTATCTCTGCTGTTGTCAAGTCACGATAGCTTGTCAAATGTATCACGTTTTGTAAATTTATTGAAATCTAACTAATGTCCGCGATTTCCTCCGCGTTTATAGTTTTTGAAATCCTCCTCTCCCAATATACCTACACTAAACCTTAATAAATTATACAAAAAAGCCATCCTCTTGAACTACTCTATCTATTAAAAAAACCGCACCAAAATTTGTTGCGTAGTTTGGAAGATAAAAGATCACACAGGCACATACATACAAAAATAACGACTTTGTTTTATAATAAGTAATGTTAAGAGTAAAGATACCTTACAGTTCTCTACTACTTAAAAATTATAATGTTTCGCCAAGGATCGATACATGTGATCTACATTAGTAGTTTCTAGATGTTTATTAGTGCTATGAGTTAATAGTATGAGGTACAAACTGTATTAGTATTTTATTACGCAAATTTTACATACATAGTGTATAATATTTTCTAACACTTGTGCAACTCATTTGTTTAAATAAAACTACGTTTTACGGATTAAAAAGTAGTTTTATTTGTACATAGAGTATCTATTAATCTTGTTTTTAATGCAGATACTATTAATTTTTTATGTTTTGTAAGTAAGTAAGTGTAAGTAAGTATATTTTGTTTAAAAACTGTAAATACTTAAAAGTATATCTTATATTAAGGCTGCTTTCTAATAAAACTGTATAATTTACAATATGTAATCATATTTCTTTGTCCTACTCTGTGTACATCTCAGTAAATTTAAAAACTTTACCAAAGTTTTTCTAGTACAAACGAGCATAGAATAAAATATGTTTTATTCCATATTAGAATGAATACATCTGAAAAAGAAAGCTAAAGAAATATGTGTAGGATACATATTTGGCAACGAATACTGTTTAAAATGTCGTAAACATAGTTAACATTGTATTACGCAACTGCTTATTTACATTATCATTGCTATGTTAATATTTCTGCCAGTTGTATGCGGATGAGTTTCTTAACTATTTCATTCGCTGACTTTTTCGCTCTAGTGTTATATACTAGTGTTCGCCTATATGTTAAATTAATAAGAAATATATTTTTAACATTTTGGAATTATAACTGACACAAAAAGAATACTACTAATACTATAAAGCTAAAAAGTTTGTTTGTTTGTTTGAACGCGCTAAACTCAGGAACCGCTAGCCCAATAAAAATTCTTTTAATGTGGAATAGTACATTTATCGAGAAAGGCTATATGCTATATAACATCACGCTGCGACTAATAAGTGCGAGGCATCAGTGAAAAGTGTTGCAAAAACGGGAAAATTTTTACAAATTCCACGCGTAGGAAGTCGCGGGCAATAGCTAGTGATGGATTAGAATACACGTTAGTTACAAATACAAAAAAAAATGCTTCAAAATTATTTCTGTCTTTGAATGACAGATGCCTTCGCTAGTACAGCTACTGAAAGCTCGTATTTAATTAATTAATTTGTTAAATAAATGGTAGTAAACATTATAAATAATTGTACGCAAATATTCTATCCACGTTACTTTTTAAGATCAAATTATTGTACTGACTAGCTTGCCCGCGATCCCGGCGCGTGGAATTTAGAAAACCTTCCCCGTTTTTGCAACATTTTTAACTACTGCCTCGCTTCTACAGGCTGTAACGTGATGTTATATAGCCTAAAGCCTTCCTCGATATATGTCCTATCTAACACTGAAAGAATTTTTCAAATCGGCCCCGTGGTTCCTGAGATTAGCGCGTTTAAACAAACAAACTCTTCTGCTTTATAATATACTGCGTTAAATTATATAAATTAAATATTGTTTAATCTATATCTAAAACGCGCTAAATTTATTATGAAGGAAAGGAAGGCTAGCTTTATAATTTTTACCGTTTGCAAATTATGTCGAGATGACTCTACATTTCTCTTCCTAATACTGATAGGAATATTATTCATGACAGAAATAAGTTATATTTTTATGCCTGTATGTTTAATTTAGCTAATGTACCAAAGATTTTTTTTAACATACACATCGTGTGAACTACCGAAATAATAAGGCAAATATTATTTGTTTCTCAATTGTACTTTCCTTATTTTTTATTGAGTTATTTAGAGATTTATGATAGTATGAATATGAAGTTATGAGAAAATTATTATAGTCTTCTTTTCCAAGGATTACTTGCAACACAAATATTTTCTACTATATAATTATTATTTTTTTACTATTGTTTTATTATGATTATTAGTTTTATAATATTTTGAAAGAAGTCAAGAACATATTATGTGCGGTAGAGTTTTGAGTACAATATTGACATCACTTTTAAAAGGCTTAGACTGTGCGACGACCACATCGACCTTAATGACTGAACTCGCAATCACATCTAAATTAGCATTGGCTTATTGCCAATCAACACTTCTGTGGGCATAGTGTGACATTGTGGGTAAAATATAAAGTATCCCATTAGTATTGATAAGAATTATAAGTAGGTCAGGAAAATTAGCGTCCAGTCTTTGAGACTTGACATTGTGCTGAAATGGGACCTATTGTTGCTGACTGGGCAGTAACAGCATTTATATCACAAATAAGCTATATATATATTTAAATAAAAATACTTTTTACGGATTTGGACGCGTATATTTGTTTTAAATTTTGGCCCGATGTTTCGGAGACTTTGCAGTCACCATGGTCACGGGTGAGACGTCCAAATCCGTAAAAAGTAGTTTTATTTAAACAAATGAGTCGCGCAAGTGTTAGAAAATATTATAAACCTATTTGTTAATTCTTTACCTTTTTAAGTGTTGTTATATACAATACTTAAAAGGTAAAGAATTATTTGGTTGCAGCAATAAATGTTTCGTTCTTTCTTTCAAATATTTTTTGATTCTAGTAATCTTTATATACCTATCAGTCCGACATAATCTCCGTTCTAGGTGACCCCTTTGATTGAACTTACACTGGTAAGGAGCTTTTGGGATATTGTAAATCATCAAAGTAAATTGAAAATTTAATTGTGTTTAATAATTAATCAGACAGAAACTTAAACATAATCTTGCCAATTATTAGATAGTCCTCTTTAATAGGGGATATTAAGTAGCATTAATACAATGAATACATTCAGATACAATAAAATATAAATTCAACAAATACAATTCTATCAATCAACTCTCTCATTTAAATATGGTAGGTATACGTCTCTATATTTATAAGTGTTCAGTCGCAAAAGCATTTGTATCCTCTTAGACTTTGAAGAAAATTTAAGCTACTAAAGTCCTACTTAAATTAAGGTGGATCTATTTTTATACAGGTAGCAGGAAAAAATATTTGATGAGAAAAATAAGAAACAGGAATAGGGAGACAGTTTAAAAAATTTCTACCGCTCTTGTCAATAGCAAAATAAATTAATAAATTAAAACTACATATGTTTTAAAAAAGCAATTAGTTCGCTGTGACATTAACGGAGATAATAATTCTGATAAGACTTATAACTCCGAAATTATTATGAGCATAATATCATAATACCTAAGTTTTAGTTAAAATCGGTAACGATTAAATTTCTACAACAGTAATAAATTGAGCCGGTTGAAGCGCTTCTATTACATAAACCCTGCGAATACAATACAAAGCGTGCCGTTTAATAATACCTCCTACATAAACATGAATATTGATATTAAACGTGATTGTATACATACTATCATGATCTTGTCAGCGCTATCTGGTGGTTAACAGGCATACTAATACCTAAACTAACTTCGGCATTTTATAATCAGAATGAGTTTACTCACTAATCGTGACTTAATTCAATGAAATAATATTTTTCTATGCTTAATATCAACTTTATCACTGGCTCTACAAATAATCAATACTCTATATCGTTGATTCATTGTAAAATAACACAAAATACGGGTTTTTAATTGAGTGAAGTATATGAGTTAACAATTTTGTTCCAAGGTTTGCCGCTAGATGCTTCACTGTGCGGCAAGCCGGCGATGTAGTGTGATTCAATATGGCCGCGCCATTCGCCTCTGGAACAGGGCGGGGAGTACAGTTGCCGAATCGACTCTACGTTATCTACGCGTATTTTTGTCGAAATCGTCGGCTTCGTGACTTGAACGCGAGTGATATTGCAAAATAATCTAGTGTTTCTGTGTTCAGTTATGCTGTTTGTGTTATCATAAGTGTGTAATGGTGGTTTTGTGGTGAAAAACGTGAAAGGACTTTAGGGTAACAATGTCTAGCAGTTGACATGTTTATCTGTGTCGTGTGTGAAGATTTTCCCTTCGCGTGAGGAGGTGCAGTGCGCGAGTGTGCGCTCTAGCGCCCTTGTGTGTGTGTGTGCCGTGGCTGTGGATACGCGAACTTCCAATGATGGATTGCATTTCCATGGATGTGTAGGTAAAAATCACCCGCAACTTTTGATCACGATTACGAGCGCATTGTTCTACTGTGCACTTTGCTTTTAACAAAAATGCATGAGGATTGGTTTGTTTTAAGACCATATAATAAAAGTGTAATTTACTGCAAGGATACTTTGAATCGATAGCGCAATCTCGGGATCACAGAGTGATTAAAACTCTATGCTTTCAGTTTTAGATTTCCTTGTCACAATAAAAAGTTAAAAGGACCTTGAATTGCAGTTAATCTTTCGAAATGTTTTCCTCATCAGTCCATTGTGTAATTTGAGTTATAGAGTCATTGTAAATGGATATTTTATGTATTTTTAATTTCAGCCGTAAACCAATTAGAATTTAGAACCAATATAATATTCTAATAAGTTTCCCATTCGCCATAAAAACTGAAACAATATACAACTGCTATAAATCTTACACAAATTACCAACACAGCGAGCTTTTATGATAAAAGTGATTCACACTCACGCACAGTTTTACTTGTATACCATTGAATTTTAATTCATTACATTCATGTAGAGTCGCGCGAGAATATGGTTCCCCTCGCTCTGTTCGCTGCCTCTGGTTATCAGCTTACAAAATGTCTGATGTTGTCTTACTCTGACAAACAGCTAATACTCATATCACTGTCTCTTTTTGGCGCATATTGCGCGTTTTTCTTCTTTTGCCGCGTCATATCCCAGTGTAGAAGCATAATAGTTTGGATTGTTTAAAAAGCGTAGTCGATAAACAAATGCATTTTAGTGACGATTATATTTCGCATAATGTGAAATTATTGGTTAGACCCTAATTGATTTGAATTCCTTTGTTTAGGAGGTCGGTGGTTATTAATAAGAGGGTATCTGTGTTAAGGGTAACCGCGCAGCGACTCCGCGCAGTTACATATTGGTATCCCGACCGAGCCGCACGTGGTTTCGCGTCAATTTGCCGGGAACCTATTGTTACTGTTAAGTGCTTAATACCGTGGAAAATAAGATTTTATCATTCATGGAACACCTGGTAATAATTAATCTTTTAACCAATTAAGTACAATTAAGATACCGTAACACTTAAGCACTTATTCGGCTTTGCAAATTTACTGATAAGGATATATAAATGTACATAAAACATCTAGTTATAGTATATGGCGCCTTTGTAATTTCTAAAAGGTCTTTTAATTTTATTGGCAACGTTACAATACCTAGTAGGTATTATAGAAGTATTCATGTAATACATATTTTATTTTGTACGTAGGATAATATATAATTTCTGCCTTTTATGTTCGAAATCACTTTTCAATATTCGTGCAGCATTAATATTTGTGTAATGTACACAAATATTTATAAAATCGAAACTATTTTTATAGAATTAAGTAGATAACTAACTACTTAATATTATATACCCACGTAGTCCTCAATATAAACTTACACTAAACGCTTAATTTCGGACTAAATCACAAACATATTGTACAAAAAGTACATAAGTTAAGTTCATTCTGAATACTTCTAATATTATTGAAATATAATCTACAATTTGACTAAATTGACAAATTGTAAATTGCATATTGATATTTCACAGATTGCTATAACTCACATTTGTGATAAGAGCTATTAACTCTTAAAGATAACGAATTGTAAATTTACCATATTTAATAGTCATTCACTATCTGTGCTAAATCTTCATTGGGTAGTAACAGGTAGTAAGATTTTTATAAGAGATATTGCGCAAGCTATTTACAAATCTCTGTTTCCGATACTAGCACTAACTAATGTACTTATATTAATAAAAAAAAACCGTTTGTGTGGTGAAGGATTAACAGTACAAGTGTAACGACCCCTTTTCCTCCACAAAGTGCTGTAAGAGTTAGTTATGAGATTATTATACACAGATAACATTTTCTGTGAAAGATGGAAAAGGTTTGAAAATAAACGCCTGGTCAGCGTGGCACAGTAGACTCTAATCCCTCCCTAAGTGGAGGAGGTCTGTGCCCAACAGTAATACATAATTGGGCTGTAGAGAAAATAGAAAAAAAACTTTACGAATCTTATCTCTCACTATCTATCACTTAAAATATAGCACAATATCTCTGTAACAAATTTTAAATCATTAATTAAAAATTGGTCAAAAGCGAGTCGGACTCGCGCACGAACGGTTCGGTACCATTATCTATGCAACATAAGGCATCGTTATTAGTATCGAGCAAGAAACGGTAAAAAAATCATGTTTGTTGTATGGGAGCCCCCCTTAAATCTTTATTTTATTTTATTTTTAGTATTTGTTGTTATTGCGGCAATAGAAATACATCATCTGTGAAAATTTCAACTCTCTAGCTATCACCGTTCTTGAGATACAGCCTGGTGACAGACGGACGGACGGACGGACGGACAGCGAAGTCTCAGTAATAGGGTCCCGTTTTTACCCTTTGGGTACGGAACCCTAAAAAGCGTATGAAGTAATTTTCTTCTATTTGCTTGTAATTAATTTTGTAATCACATCAACTATAAATTAAAATATTCTATCAATCTTAATTATTTCTAAGTCAACAGCAATTAACCAACATTATTAAAATCACACGTAAATTGACTATTTTTCAAATCAAAATATAGCATAATTAAACATCTTTACTGATTACCATCAAAATATTATAATTCATTAATTACAAGCACATCAAGTAACCTTAAACAATTTGTTTGTAATTACAAGTATGAACCATTTAATAAATACGATGGAGCGTTTATTAGTTCGTGAAATTTGTGTAATTTTAAGAACAAAAATTCAACACTGAAGTCCAAATTTATCCATATTAACCATATAATATTTAACCAAATATATTATAACCCATATAATATTCAATAAGGGTAGGAGAATGATGAAATGGTGGTAAGCATATTTTAATTGAACTAGCTGCTGCCCGCGACATCGTACGCGTGGAATTTAGAAAATCTTTCCCGTTTTTGCAACATTTTTCACTACTGCTTCGCTCCTATCGGCTAAAGCGTAATGTTCAATAGCCTATAGCCTTCCTTGATAAATTTACTATCCAATACTGAAAGTATTTTTCAAATCGGACCAGTGGTTCCTGAGATTAGCGCGTTCAAACAAACATATTCTTCAGCTTTTTAATATTAGTATAGATATTATAAAGCTGAAGAGTTTATTTGTTTGTTAGTTTGAACGCGCTAATGTCAGCCACCACTGGTCCAATTTTAAAAATTCTTTCAGTGTTGGATAGTACATTTAACGAGGAAGGCTATAAGCTATTATCACGCAGCGACAAATAAGAGCGAAGCATCAGTGAAATAAGTTACAAAAACGGGGAAAATTTTACAAATTCCACGCGTACGAAGTCGCCGGTAACAGCTAGTGATTGGTAAAAAAACACGTCAGTTACGAAAACAGAAAAATATGCTTCAAAATTACTTTAGTCTTTGAATGACAGATACCTTCGCTAGTACAGGTTTTGTAAGCTCTTATTATCCATCTCTCTTTTTGTACAATAAAACATTATTACGTAAGCCAAGCTTTATTCAGAAGCTTATATGCGATTATTATTCTCACGTCGAGAAATCTACACGGGATTTTTTGTATGTTTATAACCTGGCTATTTGTTAGCCAGGATAAACTCCGATAGCCCAATTTTAACGAGACTTTCACTGGCAGTTTCTATAACTGTTAGTGAAAGTTTTATGTTAGCGAAATATTATTTGGCTACTTTCATATTTTTTTATATTGCGTCCTTCATAAGTAATTAGTTGGATGTGTGAAAAATACAAGTGTCACCAATCCAGTTGAGGAATATTATAAGTACATAGATAACCTTTATGAGAGATGAAAACTTGAACTACGACAATGCGCTTGGTCAACGTGGCACAGTAAATAAAAAATCGACATAAAGGGGGCTCTTGCCCAACAATTGGAGGTTAATGGGCTGGGAATAATTAATCAGAAATCACATTCTCTTCATATAACGTTTGTAATACTAGAATATTACTTTCGGTATAATAAACTTAAATAAAATACGAGTTTGTCAATAAACTCGTATTTTATTTACATACATCACACAGTATATTTGTATTTCTACACGCCTGTCTGTCTTAGTTAAATCTGCTTATTCAAATTCAGATCATCTTAGTGAAAACACAGATACAAGCCTTACGTTAAAAGGTTTTTGTACTTTGCGATAAAAGTGCCATAAATATTACAATATTACAAAAATATGCAAAGCGATTGCAAAAACTTGGTTTCGAAACTTGCACCAATTCAATTTTTACTTAATTCAAATTTTAATTCCAAACTGAGTCATTATAGTTAGTTAGGTAATTAATTTAATAAAATAAACCAATTCAGTATTTCGCTAAACAAAAAAAACAAAAAGAAAACCAAAACAATGTTACAAATATCTGATGAATTAAAAATATCCACTTTCAAATCGAATCTAAGACCTCAAGCAAAAAGATTAGCATTACGACAATCATTAACTTATTATCCTATACATTCGTTAACTACATTACCATATTATAGATAGTAAGTATGTAATATTCCATAGAATTAAATACAAATGAAAATTCTGCTGCATATTTTAGTACAAATGTATATATTATCAGTAATATGAATGAATGCTCTGGCTAGAACTCGTTATGCAAAGTAAAATACGGAATTATGCAAATAATAACAATAATGTCTCTTGAAATTTTACTACATCTTCCAGTAATGTCTTCTGTGTTAGCTTAGTCGTCTGATTTATGATCTTATGCACTTTACAACATAGAAATATCGTAATAAAATATCTATATAGTGACTAATATTGTTTTTTCAACAACCGTTTATGATTCTTTTTTCTAGATACTGACTCCATGGTTTTTATAGTTCGAATAAGTTAATCGTTAGACTCGTAAGTTTTCAATTAAGTAGTTGTTATAATAACCTATAGTATGATATTCTATAAAGCAAACAACATTTTAATATTTAACAAGATTCCCTAATAAATACATAAAATACTTGTATTCTTTGCGCATTAAATGTCTGAATAAACAATATGAATAACCTGAATATTTTAAATATATCATTTTTGTTAACAAAGGTTTTTCGCTTCGATGAACTTTCATTTGGCCCTTTTATACTTTGTATTGAGTTTCTATACATTCTCTTCACTTGTACGTAATTCCTATACATAATAGAATGTAAGTACTTCATAGTAACTGCTTGTTTGGAACAGAATAACAACATCATCAAATGGTTTTAAATTTTCTTCTTTATAGTACATTAACTTTTCACTTTTGGGCATAAATGTACTCGTTTCCCTGATCCATATTGTTATTTATATTATTTTTGCAGAAAAATACACACACCTGAGCAAATAACTTCACTCTATTGACATCTATAAACTGTCCACCAATAAAATTTCATAATTCTTTGGATTTTCCTTTTTCTACCGATATGCGCTGATGTCAACCTATTTAATGGCACCACAAACGGCATATTACGATATATTCGGATATATTAATATAGCGAGAAAGAGACAGAGTCTCTTTCTCGCCTCGCCTATTTAGGGTTTCGTACAAACTCTAGTCTCAATACGGTGTCCGTGTGTCTGTCTGTCCGTCCATAAAACTTTTTAACTTAGTAACGGCTGAAGGTATCAACTTGAAACTTATACTAAATATAGATATATGCGGTCCCTTGCTGCAAAAAATACAATAAATATTTTAGACCTACGCTTTCAGCAGATATTTAATAACCAAATTACTATTTGAGTATTTTCGACTTACGCTAGGGAATCAAAATCTACAGGTTACTTCCCATTGCCCTAGAGACTTGAAATTTGGCATGGACCAAGCATATATAGTGCTGATATAGGGAAAAATCCAAAAACTTGTAATTTGTTATCACATCACACGAAAGAATTGTTTAAACTAATACCAACCTATGAAGTAGCTGAAATGTAGGCGATTCTTTACAATGCAACTACAGAGTTATGTTTGTGAATGGCTTTATGCGTAATGAACTGTTTATTTATGTTTAGTTATTTATGTTTTCCGGTTGAGTAGGTACGGAACCATTAGTGTGCGAGTTTACCTCGCTCTTAATAGGTTTTTTTTTTATATGCATCTGTCTCTTTTTCACTACATCAATATATCGTATGTGGCGCCCTTTAATCTTGTTACTCTATTCTACATTTATGTGCATATTTTCTACATTTATTTAAAATATGTTCTAACAGAATATTGTAAGAAAATGTAATAAAACCTTGATACAAGAGTTTAATCCCGGAAGTAAATTACATTCCAAAGAGATTTGACTATAAACATTCTTGTGTCAGCGCAGAATCTTTAAATCAATTGAACTTACATATAAAATCAAATATTCAATTTACTTCGACATCGAATTCAGAACGTCTCGAATGAATTTCCAATATCTAACGTTCATTGAAATATGTTTCTGATGCTATGAAAAGGCTTACTGAACATTTTAAAATATTGAAAACACATTCGTTGTTAGCAATCATTCGCTCGATACGGCTAAAAACCATAATATTTATAGGTAGTCTTATTTATTTGTTCATTTATTTTTGGTACAAGGATCTTTTACAAGATCCAGCAGTGGTCAATACAATCAATCATTACAAGCGACGGTGACAATCAAGCGCATAATTTGTTTAAGCGTTGTATCATGTATTGTGTCTTGCCGAACCTCGATGTGTAGTGGTATTGTATCAAACCACAATTCACGGGGTCCCGTGTTCGATTGTTTGTCATACAAATATTCGTATTACGTCTGTATGTTTTCTATCTTTTATGAGTACGTACATATTTACAAAATATATCTACATTGTGGTGCTCCTACACAAGCATAAAAATATAGCTTAATTTCAGGCTAGAAGACGTTGTGTGAAAATCACATAGTTACAAAACAATAAAGTGTAATATTTTGTCGATTCATTCGTTGAAATATTTTATAAAAGCTTAATCGGCTTAACTGTCTCTAGTTCTTTTATTTTAATTTCCAATAAGATAATAATATTTGAAGTATCTCTTGTTATGAAAAATAATACTCTTAACGGAGGATTTATTTTCTGTCTAAAACAATTTGATATTTCTTGCAAATATAATATCACGCTGACCAGGCGGGTTGGCATAGGGCTTAATTTTAAGTTATCCGTCTTTCACAAAAGATTTATATGCTTAAATTATCCCTCAACTAACTTCTACAGACTACATAAGAAAAATAAAATGGTGACATTTTATTATCAAAATCCGTCACCACGCCAGAAAGATGTTAATTACCAAAAATTACCAAACTGTACCAAATCGTATCAATAAATTTAGTAGGCGTTTGGCGTAAAACAGTGACAGATAGAGCCACTTTCGCATTTACAACATTACTAAAGATTGATAGTATCGACGTTAATATTAATTTAAAAGTGTGTACCGTAGTGTAGCGGCCGCAAAAATACTAAAGAACAACATTAATATTTATACGCGCATATATTACAAGAAAATAAAGCAAACTGATTGGTCAAATAAACATGGCTGGAAGTGAAACATGCAATAACTCACTTTTTTTGTTTCTTAACGAATGTTATAAACTTAGCTAACAGATACTTACCTAAGTCTATTATACTCATTCATTTTATATCTGTGGTAAATTTTTTGAAGTTTTATTGTAGCTACTTACCGCACAATACGAAGACGCGACGTAAAATGTTTGTTTTTTCCATCTCTATAAAATTATAGGTTTGGTTTATAAGCTCTACATTCTGCAATGATTGGTGATAGTTATGTATTTTTAGAATATATTTTATCATTATTATCATACCGTCACGCTCTTTTCCCGTAGAGGTAGTTAGATATCTACTATACCTCTCTACGGGATCTTATCTTAATCTTATATTATATACTATAGAGCTAGACTGTAGAAAATGGATTTTAGTAACCAAATTTTGTTTATTAATTTCTAATCCAAGACTAAATAATGATACGGATCTCTTCACATGCAAATCCAATCCATACTTGCCCGGTTTTTATTTATTTATTAGTATGGAAAACAAACAGTCATTTCAATTTAATATCAAAAGAAAAAGTAATACCGATAGACTTGTAGTTCCACAATCAACATAAATGATGAAAAATAAAAGTGTCTTGCATTTGTTATATAAAATAAAAATTTGACCCTTATGTTACATAAAATTTATTAACAATTATATTTTAATTTCTTTTTTTTTTATTACAAACAACTTCATACAAATCATAAAATAAACAATTTACGTCATAAAATATCCAATTCAATAACGTGTTTATTTATGAAGTTATGTAGCAGGTTTGTAAATAAAACAATGGAGGGTGAATACAAAATAAGCCTCAGATAATTATTAGATACATACTTTAATAAATTAATTTATGTTGATTTATTCATGTTACATTGACTTGTCAACAACTTAAATAAAATTAGTTATTTTTCGCTTTTCGGATTCCCTATAGGGCAGAGGTAAATATATAATAAATTAGTTATGTGTTTATTATTCTCTAACAATTTATTGACTCATTTTAATAAATAAATATTCGGGTCTAAATCTACAGAAGGTAGTTTTATCTATGCGTATACTTATTTGGTTTTGTGGATAAGGTTTAAAAGTTTTTTTATTTGGAAAGGGGTTTTATCACATAGAGTGATAATTTCACCCCCGTAAATGAAACAATTCTATGTTAGCAATATGACTTACATGTAAACTAGATTTAGGGTTTTAAGTTAGTTGATTGTAATAATTTAGTTGATTGTATTTACATGCGTATTGAAAATAATAATTGCTTAAAAATAAGGCCATTTTATGATTTTTTACAACAATTTGGCCGTTAGATTAGTTTATTTTCAAAGTCAAGTTAGTGCACATTTTTAAACTCTATTTTATGGTGCTTATTTTTTACAAAATAGTTAACTACCACTCAGTTCGAGAGAAGGACACATACAGAGGCACAATGAGATATTTACAGTAACTACGTAACATTAAATTGTGTAAAACATACACCCGGCATTATTATATTATATATGATATATCTAATATATAAAATTCCCGTGTCACAGTGTTAGTTACCGTACTCCTCCGAAACGGCTTGACCGATTCTTCTCAAATTTTGCATACATATTCAGTAGGTCTGAGAATCGGCCAACATCTATTTTTCAAACTTTTTTTTTAGTATGACAAAACAACGTTTGCCGGGTCAGCTAGTATTATATATAATAATATTTTTGTGATAGACCCAGCACTCATGGTCGTCCCACAAATTTCTTATTTAAGCTGTAAGTGTCTATAAGCTTAGAACATATTCTAAATCTATAAAAAGTCCGAGTCTCATGAGTGAAATATAAATGTGCTGTCGGACCACCGTTAATGTTAGGTATTATGCTTCTTAATTACTTATTTGCTTTCTTTGTGTGAGGGGAGCGATAATTTACGATTGTTTACTTTTTCTGTGTGACCTTTTGTCTACTTACTAATTATATGACAACCATAAGCACTATTTATGTATTTTATAACTTAAAGCTATAAACAAGTTTTAAAACATACCAGATGCGTTTCAAAACATTTATCTTTTTAAGTAAATAAAAATATCGTATTGAGAAAGCTTCTAAGTTTTATTCTAAGTTCACAGTGGAATACTTGACTTAAGACTTTCATGAAATAAAATGAAATGATCACTATCAGACAATTTACTTGTAAGAATGTTATAATGATACAGGACTTTCTCAGCCTTTAAGTCCGAGTTTATAATTAGTTTTGTATGTAGATACATACAAAACTAATACCTAAGACGAAAATACCTTGTTTAAGATTAAACGTGGTATTTTCGTCTAAATAACTCGTACAGTGATAAACTGATAACACTCTAACAACCAAATCGATTGTAATATTAAAAAGCGAAAGAGTTTGTTTGTTTTAACGCGGTTATCTCAGGAACCACTCTGGTCCGATTTAAAAATTATTTCAGTGTTGGATTGTACATTTATTGAGGAAGGCGATATATAACATCACGCTGCTACTAATAGAAACGAAGCATCAGTAGAAAATGTGGCAAAAACGGGTAAAAATTTCTATATTCCACCGTAAACAATATCAGGAGCTCACAAGGCAGTGAGGAATAAACTCAAAATGTGGGTCTCTAAATAAGTAAATGATCAATTTCTATACCAATAGCTGTAAAAAGTGCGTTACTTTTTCTGTGATAAAATTGCTACTGCAGTAGTGAGTTAAATCTGTTAGTATATACTCGTATGTATATGAAACACTCAATTTTTATTTAAACCAGTTTCGTACTCGAAGCTGTAATAATAATAAAAGTGAACAATCTTGTTAGTATGTCAGTAATCTTCGTATCGATAGTAGTTTCTGTGAATGGGCTTATAACGATAAGCTTCTAACAACCACTCGTCAAGTTCTCGCTTGAGAGTTCAATAAGCACTTTGTGATATAGCGTGCAAAGGTTTTTCATTTCTCGAACTCACATTATTGTTATTCTATTTATTTGTGTAGTGAATCTATTGGCTATTCATTTCACTGTTATAAAATATACCAGTGCTCACCTTTATCAAACAAAGCTCTTGCATTGTTTTTAAAATCAAATTCTTCATTCATTTCACCAGTCAAAAATTGAGTGGTAGCAAATGCTTTTGCCATTAACCTGTCTTTGTACATAATTATTTTGTACATTAAGTATTAAATAAATAATTTAAATTTCTAGATAGTTTATGGAGTTGAAGTAACTGTGAATAGTTTACACAATATTCTGTCCAATAGTTTGAAACTATGCAAAAAAGTTGAGGTAGAGGTACCATAATTACTGATATAAGCAATAATCCATCTTTTAATTGAATTTTTTAATACTCCGATGGTATAATTTATTACAATACGTAAAAAACAAGGACAACGAGATGCAATACAAAATATCTTTCTTTATCAAACATTAACTATTTCTTCTGAATGGAAATTGTTGATATTAACATAGCAACTGTATTGGTCGCAGCATGACGTCATATAAATATGATACTTTATGCATAAACGGTTATTCATCTGACACCGGAACAAAGTTAGTGAATTTACAGGACGTGTTGATGCATAAAATACTTCCCACGCTAAGTCATTTTCTTATTATTAACCTGTCCATCCATCCATCAGTCTTTCTCCGTCCACTGCTGGACGTAAGCCTCCCCCATATAACTCCACAGAACAACAACTCCAGAGAATTATAAGCATTATTATTACTGCATTGACAAATTTAAAAAAAAAGGCTGCCTGCCCTGCCTGCTATACAGATGACCTGAAGAAGGTCGCGGGGAGGGACTGGATGCGGAAGGCGGAGGACCGTGTATTGTGGCGTGAATTGGGAGAGACCTATGTACAGCAGTGTACTGCAATAGGTTGAAATGATGATGATGATTGTTAATTTTATGTTAAACCAACTGGTCTTTAACTATGACTGCGTCACATAAAACGCTTATTATTATTTATTAGGCTAGAAGCTTCTTGATATCACTACGCCAGATCTAGACGATACTTGAGTGCGAATGAGAGAGCATTTACGGCGGACCTACATCTCCTTCATATATCATTTATGAGCCTCTGCCTTCCGATAAACATCCTAAAGCCGCGCGCATTGCTTGATGTCCCTGTAAAGGATTCAAGCTCCTCACAATACATCGTCCTCGGAACATGAGTATTAAAATAAACCTTTTTTAAAAGAGCAGGTTAGTGACTGATCCCATTCATCCTAAATGCAAGCAGCAATGAAATCTTTGATGGTAAGGCGCAACAATTGACTAGGTTTTATAGAAAATGAAACAAAGAAAATACCTTTTCTATGATTTTGTGAAACATTTTGCCCTGATACTCTAGTCCTATTGACCGTAGCGTAACATAAAGATATTATGAACGCCAACTGAATAGCCCAAAGGCTTTTTAATTAAATAACTTCGTATGATAACTTCTTAAGCCAGAGAGTTAACTAAATAAACTTTACCTTTCTTAATAAAACAAGGATCGTTCGTAAATACGATTACTAACTTTATATCTAGATATTAATAAAATTATTCTGATATTTGTTAAACATGAGTAACTATATATTAAACTGGTTATTATAACTTGCTCTAGTCCAAGCTTTTGCTTGTGTTATTGGTACCAGAATAAAGATACTTAATACTGGTCCTGCGCCAACATGCTTGGTCAGCGGTTTCCAGTCACTAGACCGTTATCCCCCCTAGGTAGAGAAGCTCGTGTAGTGGGACTAAAACGGCCTGGAGAGAGAGAGAGTACTTGTAATAGAAAGAAAAACCAGTATGAAAAGTCTGCAAATATTTATTTATTTTATTTAAATAATTAACCCGTCAATATCAGTTTGAATTTATTTCATTGCAATTTTAATATCAATAAATATAAAGTTCAGTAAAATATGAATAAAATAAATAAATAAATGATTTTTTTCTCACAATGTAGACACAGTAACTTAAAGAGGATTAACAAAAGAACAAAATTTCACAAAAGGAATCAACATTGTAAAATAGTAGTAGTAAAATATGAAGTCAATTACAGTTAATATTTAAATTGATAAGTTGAATAAGCCCTGAATAAATGTTTACTGAAGTCGAGAGCTATTAAATAAACCGCACGGAGAGACACAGGTTCAATAATATGAAATTAATTTTGTATAATCAGTTGTGTTGGTATTATAAGTAGCTATACAAAATAAATAAAATAACAGTGTCTGTTTGTAATGTCCAAATGACCGTGTTTTATTAAAAATACTTATCTTTAAATGGTCTTATTCATAATGACTTATCGGAGGTTTAAACAATAAAATAATGTAACTTTATCGGAGAGATAATAACTAAACGTTTTAGCGTAAAAAGACCATTATGAATAACAATTTTTGACGATTTTAGTCATAGAAGAATAGTCATTATGAATAAGACCAAAAATGTTTACGAGAACACAATATAATGCAATCAAAAAATGATTGTGTCTGTGTGTTTGAGGGAATCTCTACATCTGATGGTTGGATTGGGCCAGACGTAAAACCGGCAAAGTCCTAATTTCTAAACGGCTAATTTAATAAAGGCTAATTTGATTATACCAAAGGGTTTCTTGTCAAAATTAAAATCCTTTTATACAACGAGTTAATTGCTTGTTTTATTCAAACAGCTTTACTGATCTTTATTTTATCAGACGAAGTCACAGGGTGTAGCTAGTATAGAGCATACGATTATTTTATTATAAGTGGACCCTCAGGTCTTTTGAGATTCACTGCAATGCGGTTACTTAATTAGGTCATTCTGTACACAGATATTAGTCTAATTCACTTATCTCCACCCATTTATACAAACAAATAAGATTTAAATGTCTTTGATAGCCAAGCCATATTGGCAGAACCGTGCAACGGTATAAATAAATTATTCAAGTACACTTGACTCAACGTCAGCAGAACCCAAGTTAAGCGTATTAATTATTATGTAAAATCTTTTTTCTGTTTTCACAAACTAGGGCTCCTTTTATTTAGTTACCTTACAAGCTTTAGTTTTACAGTTATTATCCCTATCATGATACTCAAATCCCGCAATCAGAAAAAATAAGCACATAACCCTTATATGTATATACATAACCTTGTATATTATACTGATAGTTATCATACTAAGAAAGTAATGCTCAAGGTTTTTTAGAAATTCTAATTAGATATTTTTGGGATTAAATCTTTTATAAGGTACCTACTATTTATTCATGGTTAATGTCAATTCTTCAATCGTATTAAACAGAGTCTCAGTAAAAGGGTAATCCGTTTTACCTTTTTGCACGGGACCCTAATAATTAGTGCTGAGGTCGTTAGATCTTTATCTCTAAAGTGATTTCGTCGCTAATTAATGCAAAGAAAACGCACGTTTTGGACGACCGCTTCACGTTAGTATTTCTGACCACGCCTCTAACAAATTAGCCAATAGCGCGCCTCGTTCCAACGTCAGCACGTATTAGAAAGCCTGGGAAAATAAAGAGTTCTATTAGAATCTATTTTGTTTTATAAAATTGGTACATAATGCAATGCAAAATTGATGTTAGCTACTTTATATTTTAATTATGTATCCATTGTAATTATGTATCCATTGTAATTATGTATCCATTGTAATCTTTCTTCTAATATATAAAATTCACGCGTCACAGTGTTAGTTACCGTACTCCTCCGAAGCGGCTTGACCGATTTTTATTAAATTTTACATGCATATTCAGTAGGTCTGGGAATCGGCCAACATCTATTTTACAAACCTTTTTTTTTAGTATGGCAAAACAACGTTTGCCGGGACAGCTAGTAGATATACATATATGATGACCATTTCCTATTTTTATTTTATCTATCCACAAATGTTGCAAGTTTTGGTATTAAAAATAGAAAAATAAAAAAATTATCTTTAGGTACTTGTTTTTTAATAAGCTAACTACAGACGGATGCATTATATTGAAACTTGCATAATTATATTGCATGAAAAAAAAGAAACAAATCAAACTAATAAACGGTGAAAATATTTATTTCTAGTAGCAGACTACATACAAACAATACAATAAACATTGTATAAATGGGCGTATTCAATGTTTACCAGTGTCTGCTCTTCACTTTTCGCACTATCTACGAATTCTACGATGAAAAAAATCGTCTTCATTTTTTCGTGCATTTTTCCAACGCTTATAAAATTACTCAGATTTCTAATTTCTACTTAATTAGAAATATTGAAAGTTTTCAATCGCTTTGCTTGGTGGCGTACTAACTAAGTTCGCCACCAACCAAAGCGATTGAAACGTTACTATCCAATGCTGAAGCAAAGGACCACTGGCATCTAAGAGAAGGGTAGCTAGATTTTTTATTTAATAGATTCTGACTAACAAGAATATTTGAAGAAATAGGTAGTGATTACTAAAGCAATTAATATTCATACTCAGAGTTCCGCGAAACTTGATTTTCACTTGAAAATAGTTTCAAACAGTCGAAGAAAGTTAAGAAGTGGTTTATTGAACCTGAAAATATTGTAATCTATCATCATTATAAGATCTTGTTTTCATGAATTAGCTAAAAACTTAATTGAAATGTCTACAATACTGTACTACTATTGTAGTTATTTCAGTTATGATTTGCCCTAAATAGATAAATATACATACTTAGGGCTGCCAACCGTACGAGTTTCCCCGGATTTCCCTGAACTGAACGGAGCTTATTTTTTTGGCATAAAGATATGCCTACATGAATAAATGATTTTTGATTTTGATTTGCTCTATTACGAAGGGCTTCCGTGAGCCTTCCGATTTGGGGTTGTTAAAAGTGTCTGCAGAATGAACAAACACATTTGCTGGTTAAAGAAAAAATAATAATACGATGTCATTATTTGTCGATTATTTTCAGAGTGGTCCGGAATCCATTTGCACTGAAATATTCAGGATTTTTATCGCGTTTAGCCAATTTAGGCAATCTAGGTGACAGCAACTCTAAATATATACAATACTGAAATCTAGTCTAGTATCTCTGGTCTAGTCAGTGAAATCTAGTCTAGTATTTAGTCTAGTCTAATAGTGAAAATTACACACCTACGAAAATTATTTTCAATGACTTTCTTACATAAACTTAACAAGATAAAATAAAATTTACATTAACATTGATCTAAAAGGAATGATTAATTTATTACTCTTTTTACTTATTAAATCAAATTATGGTGGAAAAAGTGAAAAATGCCGCAAGTGGGACTTGAACCCACGACCTCGGAATACCGTTCCGAAGCTCTTCCAACTGAGCTTATTGCACTTTTTCCACCATAATTTGATTTATTAAGTAAAAGGCATAGCATGTCAAATGCAAAAATTAATAAATTATTACTCTTTTACTTATAAGATATAAGAAGAAGACGGGCTTTATAAATAAAATATGTGTAACATGTTACAATGTTGCAACGATAATTTACTTGTAATAACATTGTGATGTTTTATGTATTTTTTGTGCTTACAAAATACAATAAGCTTTAATGAGTAGGTAGTGAATTTATTGCAACTCTACTTTGAATTTTCAATTTAAATAATGCTTCTTTAGAAGTAGGTAGTTCATGTTCATAAATTAGATATCGCAAGTATTAAAATAATAAAGAAATTTGTTAAAAAATAACATTCCTATGTGATGTTTGGAAATTACAGGGTCTACAGGCACCATATTTGCTCAAAGGAATAAGCTTCTTAAATCATCATCATCATAACAACATCGTCATAGGGTTAGACAGAGACTAGCGCCATCTGCTACGATCCAAAAACACTTCCTTGGCTTCATCCACACTTATACATCTACGGTCGTGCCGTACACGCCCGGCGCCGGCGGTTGCAAATGCCTGTGTGTGTGGCAGTGTTCTGTGTTATAAGCACGTGACCTTTTTTTTTACACGCTTTATATTAGCTTCACTTGTATGTTTGTTTGTATGTTTGTTTGTATGTTTGTATGTTTGTAACCGACTCCTTTGGACGCTATTTTGACCCACTTTAAACGGTCAGATTCTATTCAAATTTTGTACACCTGTCAAAGACCGATGACAATGCAATAATTCGATTAAATAAAGCGTGTTTTTTAGTTTTTTTAAACTAGGTATTTTTTTATTTAAAGAAAACTTTAAATCCCGGTAATATTCAGAATTATGAATTCTTGATTTTTATTAGTTATTTATAGTTACAGAAAAGTAAGCGAAAATATCATAAAATCCTATGTTCTATAATGGCCCAGTCATTTAAGCTTATATGAGGTAAAAATATTCACCGTATAAAAAAATTTAAATAAAAAATTTGTAGAGAATTTTGGATACTACAATATTGATAATGAATACAAATAGCAAAACGCCCATAGAAAACGAGATTTTTGCGACCTTAGATCTTGAAATTTAATAGTTGCGTAACTTGCGTACACCCTACCATATGTAGGTTTTGAGACAAATTTATGGGTATCGGTATATAAGTATAATACAGATTTAAAGCTGGATATCTCGAATTCCGAGGTGATATTCCTATAATGGCTGGACTATAAATGATACGACTTCATTAACTTGTAACGCGGATCGTGCATACTAAGCACAGAGCTGACCTAAATTAACTTGTAAATTTCTTTGAATTATAGCTATATTTTTCACTACAGTTAACGCAGGTGGATCCGTAATATAATAGACATTCAAATACTCGTAAAACTCTAATATGCTTTTAAAGAAATAGCTCTAAACAAAAACGGGGTTGACCACTGACACAAAAAAGTATGTTGTCTTATTACTAAGAATTTGGAGATAAGCGTCGAAACACTTAACTCTGTGTTTTATTTCTTTACTCCAAAATACTTCAAGTGTGAGTAAATCTACAAGCACGTTCATAAACTAGTGTTATCTTTCACTTTGTTGGAGTCACGCAATACTTATATTTGAGTCAGCTTAACACAGAATTATACTACAAAGTCTCCTAAAAATATAATGTAAACAATACGTTCTTACTTTCTTCTACAATCGTGTGAATACATAGTTGGTATATAAGTTATTATTTAGAATAAGATATCATTCACAATCCTGATTTATTTATGACATTCTTTTCTTATTTTTGTAATATATGCAAAACGTTTATTACGTCTTTGCTGTAATTCGTGTAATATAATACTGAGTTAAGTGGTTTTGACTAATTTACTATTAATCTATTTTAACAATGCAACTAACTACGAAGAAATGTAATAATTTATAATTCACGGAGAAGTCGTTGAACATACATAGAAAAAAATATGCAAGCAAACATAAAACCTCCTCCTTTTTCATGAAGCCGGTTAAAAATCAAAAGGCTGTATACAGCGTGTGATATCACACGAATGTAAAGTAGGAAATTACAAACTTGTTAAAACTATAGAAACATGTCGGTGCTGATCTATAAATATATTAGCTGTTACCCGCAACTTCGTACGCGTGGAAATTAGAAACCAAACCTTAACAAATTATACAAAAAAATCATCCTCTTGAACCACTCTATCTATTAAAAAAAACTGCTTCAAAATCAGTAGCGCAATTATGACGATATAAGCTCACATAGGGACATACATACAAAAATAACGACTCTGTTTTATAATTAGTAAGATATTTCAGTACTAAGACTACTGCTTTCTATTAATAACAAACAAAACCAGAAAAAGCATCGCATACTCTGTCTTTTCATCGTGTAATTATAGCTTTGAAATTGAACTGCTTCTAGGAAGATTGTTATTTTTTATTAGGGTTCCGTACCCAAAGGGTAAAAACGGGACCCTATTACTGAGACTTCGCTGTCCGTCCGTCCGTCTGTCACCAGGCTGTATCTCAAGAACGGTGATAGCTAGAGAGTTGAAATTTTCACAGATGATGTATTTCTATTGCCGCTATAACAACAAATACTAAAAATAAAATAAAATAAATATTTAAGGGGGGCTCCCATACAACAAACATGATTTTTTTACCGTTTCTTGCTCGATACTAATAACGTTGCCTTATGTTGCATAGATAATGGTACGGAACCCTTCGTGCGGGAGTCCGACTCGCACTTGACCAATTTTTAAATAGAATTTTGTACCAAAATGGGTCGCGTCAATGAAAATGGCAATAACAATGTTCTGTATCTAAGAAAGCTATACAACTATATACTATAGTATATCGAATTCTCAATATTTTGTTTTAGATTTTATCGCATAATAGCAAAACTCGTCTGCCATTAGCCAAAACCTCACATGTCTGAATTTCCTTTGAATATCAGTGGAATAATCTAAATTTAACGGGGAAAGGAAATCTGTTTTATTTCATCTT
The DNA here is from genome assembly GCA_916999025.1 of Orgyia antiqua. Classification (NCBI taxonomy): domain Eukaryota; kingdom Metazoa; phylum Arthropoda; class Insecta; order Lepidoptera; family Erebidae; genus Orgyia; species Orgyia antiqua. The sequence goes on from OU779869.1 coordinate 8,624,655, forward strand.
CTTTGAAGCGACATATGTGAAGTGAAATCAACCCACCTTGTTATTATAATGTTACTTTGCTGGCAATATTATTATTTATTATTATATGTATATTTATTGATAAGATCTTGTGTAAAAATAAATAACTTTTCCGAATATTATTGCTTGTTAAATATAGCACTTATTTCAAAGCCTAAAAGACTTTTTATTGAATACTAGGTGTTGCGCGCAACTTGCTACGCGTGGAATTTAAAAGCCCAACGATAACAAATTACGAGTATACAAAAAATCCATCCTCTTGAACTACTCGATTTATTAAAAAACCGCATCATAATTTGTAGTTTTGAAGATAGAAGCTCTCATAGGGACATACATACAAAAATAACGACTATGTTTTATAATAAGTAAAGATTGGTAAGGGTTAGAGAGACTATTCCGTTTATTTCTTACCAATTGTACTGCTACCGTATTTTATGAGATTTTATTAGTCTAGTTTATCTTAATATAGCTGTTGCCCGCAACTTCGTACGCGTGGAATTTAGAAACTAAACCTTGACAAATTAAACGAAAAAGCCATCCTCTTAAACCACTCTATCTATTAAAAGAAACCGCATCAAAATCCGTTGTATAGTTCTGAAGATATAAGGTCACATAGGGACATACATAGAAAATAACGACTTTGTTTTATGATAAGTAAAGATTAAAACAAAGATAATAAAATCACAATTCAAATAAAGAATCAAAATCAAACTGACCATGTTGTGATAGTAAAATGTAGTAACAGTTGGAACGATATTCCTATAATTAACAATTTCTGCTCCGCGATAAAATGACGTCCATTTCGTAGTGCGTTTAATATCCCGTTCTCGATTCCAGTTTAAATCGATATTGACGTTACAGCACAAATAATTCGGTTAGCGAGTCACCGCATTGCATAGTAGCTTCTTGTAGTTAAAGTCATAACTGTGACGGTAGAATTTAACTGCTGTAGTTTAAATGTTACCTGTGAAATAGATCGAGCTCACCCCTCGCTATTTTGGACAAATAATCAGAATAGTTCAGATCTATTTGTTTAGTATCGACCACAGATCACAAAAGATCTCTATGGTATCGACCCTTGTGTAGTATGAAGCGTATCGGAGTAACTTGATACATAATTTGTATAATCATGTTTATTTCAACAGTTTTTACAAACTTATTTCACTTTACACATAAGAAATTTGTCGATTTTAAGGGATCCGTGCCAAAGGGTAAAACAGGACATGTTACTGAGACCCCGTCCGTCCATCCATCTGTCACAATTTGTATTATTTTGTGAAGGGTGATATCTAGATAGTGAAATATACTTAGTTAATTGTTGCGTCTATGACCACAAAAACTAAAAACCAAAAGACGATAAATATTGTATGGCTGAAATAAACATTATTTTGCTTATTTTATGAAATATGGAATTATTTCGACATGATGATGTGATGACGAATATAATAATCATAATGAATTTCATCATCTGCAAATCCAATTCATACTTTTCAGTTTTTATTTAAGTCAATATTCAAAGCGAAAAATGTATCTTATTTACTTTATTCTCGCGTTCAATATCTGAAAGATGAGATTGTTTTGAAATTTGAACATTCTCTTTGTTATTGGTTATTTGTTGAGGAAACAAGCTCATATAACATGCCGATTCGTTTACTTTTGTGAACATTGTTCATAGTTTGTATTATTGATACTGTTATTCTATTAATTGGAACAACTTTAGTATGTTTTCAGTTGTTTAAAGAGTTTGATTAAATTTTCTGCATAATATAGTTAAAAAGCGTATAACCGTAAAATAACATGTACTTTGATTGTTTAGACTTTAGAGCAAACTATGTGAGCCCTAGTACTACGACTATTGTACAATCTGAGCAGTTCTGTGGAACAGAAGGCACGTCTTTTTGCTAGTTGGTACCTGCTGCTGTGGGGGGCCTTAGAAGTATAGGACTTCTAAGGCCCCCCGCGCACTAGGCAGCCATGGCTGCGCAGCCAGGCTGCGGCAGCCAGAATATTTGCTCAGCCAGTAATTTTTTTTTTTTTTTCTCTATTTCTTTCTATCTGCACTCAGCTTTAGGTAGCTTTAATCAGATTGGCTAGACTTTATATTGGCTTCTGAGATAATGCATTTAGCAATGCAATATCTCTCATGAAAGGAATCTGCTCGTCAACAGATTCTAGCTAATTGAGTTCTCTTCAAACGGACCAAATAGTCTTCTTGATTGAGTAAAGCAGTAGCTAGGATGTTTTTATGTTTTTCCAAGCGTTTTTTGTAATTATTACATGAGTAAGTAATCTGTTCCTTTACAGTTGGTATGGCTAAGTACTGATGCAATTCAGAATTCTTTATGAACCATGGGGCATTACATATGGTCTTCAGTATATGATTCTGAGAACGTTGCAAAATTTCAACATTGGAATGGCTTGCGGATCCCCACAGTTCGATGCCATAGGTCCATATTGGCTTAATGACTGCTCTATACACTAGAACTTTATTTTCCAGGCTTAATGAAGACTGTCTACCAATTAACCAGTACCAATCTCGCAATTTTTTATTTATTTGGTCCCTTTTGGCCCTTATATGGTCTCTCCAATTAAGTTTCCTATCTAAGTACATGCCCAGATATTTGACACTTGTAACTGTTGGGAGGACTGACCCATCCAGTGTAACAGAAGGACAACAGTCTCGTCTTAGAGTAAAACATATATGTACCGATTTTGATGTACTAGCACGTATTCTCCACTTTTTCAGCCATGTGTTTATGTTGTTTAAGTGTTCTTGTAGATTTTGTGTTGCTATTGTGGGATCTTTATTGCAGGAAAGGACTGCAGTGTCATCTGCATATGTTGCCGTGGTGACCTCCCCTGAGGTAGGCAGGTCAGCAGTGAATACTGTATAGAGCACAGGTCCCAGCACGGATCCCTGAGGGACACCAGCTCTAATTTCATGCATGGCAGAAAAGCTGTCTTCTGTCTTTACAATAAACATTCTCTCATGGAGATAAGTCTTCAGAAGCATATAAGCAGTGTTAGGCAGATTTAATTTGAGCTTGTATAACAGGCCTGTGTGCCACACTCTGTCAAACGCCTGCTCTACATCAAGAAAGGCCGCCGAGCAGTATTCTTTGTTCTCCAGAGCTTGTCGAATTGTATGAGCGACACGATGTACTTGCTCCGTAGTTCCGTGCTGAGACCTGAACCCAAACTGATGGTTAGGTATAACTTTCTGCGCTTCAAGCATTGGCAAGATTCGGACTAGAATTAGTTTTTCAAGTAGCTTCGACAACACCGGTAGTAAGCTAATTGGCCTGTATGAAGGAGGCTCTGTAGGAGGTTTACCTGGTTTTACTATCATGTTGACAATGGAGACCTTCCACACAAGCGGAAAGTATTGCAGACGTACGATAGCATTAAAGAGAATTGTTATCAGAATAATTCCTTTTTTCGGCAATTGCTTCAAAACCTCTGCGGTTATCAAGTCAAACCCTGGCGACTTCCTAAGTTTGAGGTCATTAATTGTTTTTTGAACTTCTTTCGGTGTCACGTGTTGTAATGGTAGTGACATTTGCTGGTCACTGTTCACAATCCTATCAATTTCCTCTTCTGGATGAGCAGGGTCAGGGTTATTAGGTTGGAATATATTTTGAAGGTGTTCGGAAAATAGTTTTGCCTTTTCTATCGGATTTTTTGCCCAGGTTCCGTTTGTATGTTTCAGTGCAGATATATGGTCTTTAGGTCTCTTAGCCTCATTCTTTAACATTTTCCATAGTGAGTAGTCTTCTGTTCTGTATGGGGAAAGTGTTTTCAGTTTAGCTTGCAGTGTACTATTTTCATTTTCTATTAGCATTTGTTTCAACTCTTTTTGTACTTTATTTAGAGTCAGCAGCCAGTTATAACAGCCAACCAACGACTAGATCCTACTGTCGAGCAATATGGACGTGGAAGAACTTATAATTATTGCTTACCTATCTCGTAAAAAACGCAAAACCAAGAAAAGACACTGGATTCATCCTCTTTTTCTAGAAAGAGACTCAAAAGGCTTATTCCAAACCTATTTCAAAGATATTCGCGCATTCCCAGACGGGTTTTTAAACTACACGAGGATGCCAGTGCAATCGTTTGATAACCTTTTGGAAAAAATACGAAATTCAATCAATGCTTGTATGTCTGGCTGCTACAAACTAGTGTGCGGAGACTGATCGCAGCCACATACATTCGCCTACACACGTTCTGGCTGCGCGCAGCCAGCTGGCTGCCGTGCAAACAGGCGCATTTCATTGGCTGCCGCAGCCGAGATTTCGTGGCTGCTTAGTGCGCGGGCTCCCATACAACGTCATATGTTTGACTGGCTGCCGCAGCCTGGCTGCGCAGCCATGGCCGCCTAGTGCGCGGGGGCCCTTAGTGATTATGTGTACTTAAGTACCTGATTATCTAATTATACTGAACACATATAATATTGTCAAAAAACTTTTCTTATACTGTATTTTACAACAGAATTATTTAAACTAAATTAGTTACAATGCAATTTTGTCTTGTAAACACTTTTTACATTTTAAACACACTCGATATTGAAGCAAGTAAACAAAATATGTTGAACAAAGTATGATTTCAACTCGTTTGCATTTTACATTTTTAAGCGAAAAATATTGTAATATTAAAATATGCAGTAGGGGTGCATTATAAAATTCATGCTAGCCCACTCGCGCATAATGAGAAGTTAACTTGGAAACTTAATAGTGCCCTCGACACGTTTTATTCATGAACATAAAGCCTTTAAGTATAATTCTTGAGGTTTCGTCCAAAATTAACGAGGTGTCATTGGAAAAGTTAAGTCGTACATCAAACTTACGCTCCGGCCTATTTTGAGATAATCTCGCTGAGATATCGGTGTTTAATATTCAACTGGATATAAAGAGGAACCTTAAGTTACTTTAATACTTTTCTTTATAGGGTTCCGTGCCACTATGTGAAACCTATTACTGTATATATTTTGATTTTGTATATTTTAATGTTCTCGAACACTTGCGCGACTCATTTGTTTAAATAAAACTACTTTTTACGGATTTAGACGTGTGTATTTGTTTTAAATGGCCCGACGTTTCGGAGACTTTGCAGTCACCATGGTCACGGGTGAGACGGAGCTATAAAGTGCCCTCTACGATCAGTTAAAACAAATACACACGTCTAAATCCGTAAAAAGTAGTTTTATTTGTATATTTTGTTCTATTTGTAAACGTTTGTGAGAGAAAATAAATAAATATTATGGAGACTTCGCTGTCCGTCCATCATCAGCCCAATAGTCTAACACCAGGGCGTATTTCATGAACGGTGATAGCTAGGGAGATGCAATTTTTGCAGATGATCGGGGTTTTCGGAAATTTCGGGTCCGACATGATAATTATAACGACTTATTATGTTGATAATCGTAAAAAATCGTTTATGTGCGCGTTCAACTTGTACTTTTCTGGTTTTATTTTTAATGTAAAATTTAACATTATTTCATTATGAATTTTCGTTTTTTAAAGTGCCGTATAGGCTGATGTGTGTCGAAACGAGTCATTAACTTGGTAATAATTAGGTCATTAACACACTCAATCGCTATTTAATAACTCTGAAATGAGTAAACTGGGTATTGAACCTATAATAGTTTTTATGACATAGCGTATAAATTACGCTTTTTGAAGATTTACTTATTATAAAATGGTAAAAATAATGAGAGAATATTATTACACTCACAAAAAATCGACACCATCAAGTTAGTTACAATCGTAGAATAACGTGTGATAGACTGAAGAACATATATATATATATATATATATATACAAAGAAGTAATGTCCATGTTTGTATAGGCTACTTAGATATATTTTCTAAGGTTCTAATTTTCTGAAAAGTACTTGTTAAACATACCTACCCCAATATAAGACCATGTAGAGTTTTACTGTTCGTGTGGTGACGGATTAAGAATACACGTGTCGCCAGCATTGTCTGTGAGAGACGGAAATCTCAAAAATAAACCCTGTGCCAACACGCCTGGTCAGCGCGGTATTGTAGACCATAATCCATCCCAAAGTGAAGCTCGTGCCCAAAAGTGAGACGTTAACGGGCTGGAGAGATAGGGTATTACTTTTAGAAAATGCATCCTACTATATTTCCCAATCATTCGTAATCACAACAATGACCATTATCCAGCTGTCTATATTCTGTCATTGCTAAAGACAAATAAGAACTATAAATCTACTCACGTCTGTCTGGTATCATGATAATTTTACTCTCAAATAAGACCTGAGGCTCGAATTTACATATTTATACCGGGTTGCTGCATACTATATTTTAAAATATCTGACTTAAATAAATGGGAATTTGTAGCATAATTTTGTTGCGTTTTGTTTTTGTGAGTTCAGATTGCGTTAAGGTTCCTTAGAAATTTTCTTGTCTATCACAAAACTATGTAAAAACATCATGACAATTCCATACTACCTAATTAAAAACAGAATCGTCTGTTTTTAATTAGGTAGTATGGAATTGTCATGATGTTTTTAAGCTATCTTGCTGTTTAAAGCTTAACGTATCGACGTTAAGCTTTAAACAGCAAGATAGCCATTTCTCAATAATTGCTTTCCATTTATTTAAACCGCCAGAGCATAAAGTTGATAAAGTAATCGACAATAAACTTGAAATATATTTAAAGTCAACTGAATAACTTCAGTGAACAAGTGGCAACTAATCTTCTAAAGCTTGTGTAGTAAACCACCTGCAAACATCTCGTTTGTCACTTGGGGAATCGCTCGCTGGACTCGTTGCTTCGAGCAAATTTATCGCCACATTATTCTGCACTTTGTCAGTTCCACTCAATTCTGTTGACTATTCAGATCGATTAGGTGACAACAACCACGTTTTATTGTTTAGAAAACGGTATACGGCTCCAATAACACATATGTCGTTAATATCATTCTCTCCCGCTACGTTGAAATGTCAACCGAGCGTAATAAATGTCTCAATAACTCAACTCGGTGACAGATCGCTCGGGCTATCATTAAGGCGTAAGTAAATTAATTCGTTCGTTAAACAGTCGACAAATAGCTGAGTTTCCTCGTCGACGAATTCGCAGTGTCCCTGGAGTCCCAATCAAAAGACTACAACTGTACTTAGAGACTTTTCATTAGAAATGAGAGTGTAACGTTTCATCTGAGAAGTGTAGAATCTAATTTCTTAATATTTAAATTTGATACGACATAGAACTGTTTACGTGGTAATTAATATCTTTACTTATTAGTGACCTTTTATCTGAAAACTATGCAACGGATTTTGATGCGGTTTTTTTAAATACATAGAATGGTTCAAGAGGATGGTTTCTTTTTGTATAATTTGTTAATGTTAACGGCTACATCTAGTATTGTTTGCGATGTTTTCGGTTAAGAAAAGGAATCATGATCTCTCCTCCAAGAACGTTAAACTGAATAAACTAAATTATAATGGAAAAAATGATAACCATAAGCGGGACTTGAACCCGCGACCTCGGAATGCCGTTCCGTCGCTCTCCCAACTGAGCTATTATGGTCCACGCAAATGTTTACCAAATTTTTCACTACAATCATCTCAATGCGAGTTTTAACCACGTATTTCCACCATGTATTTCTACATTAATTTATTAATATTTCGCGAAAATATTAATAAATTAATGTAGAAATACATGTACAGCCATTACTTCGGTCCAATTGTGTTCTGTAAAGAACGCTAACTGATCGATTGATGGAGTTGGTGCAAACCGCTCAATAGATGGCGTTGTAAGAAAAAACATCGCACGATGTTAAAACTCGCATTGAGATGATTGTAGTGGAAAATTTAGTAAACATTTGCGTGGACCATAATAGCTCAGTTGGGAGAGCGACGGAACGGCATTCCGAGGTCGCGGGTTCAAGTCCCGCTTATTGTTATCATTTTTTCCATTATAATTTAGTTTATTTAGTAAAAAAGCATAGCGAGTCAATCGCAAAATATTAATAAATTAATAAATTAACGTTAAACTGCTTAGAGGATACCAAAATAGCTTCGTGCATTTTTCTACGTACGAAGTTTTCATTGTTTCTTTAGATTGAATGGCTAGAGCTCTAATTTTTAAGTATATGTTTTTTCAATATATGATCTAGGATCGCATAATCTCAGAAACGCGATTGAAAAAAGTTTTCTCGATAGAAAATCTTAGCGAAACAACCTCTCTAATTTTTTATTTTTTTCATTTGTCGGTCTATTATCGCGTATTAACTAATGAAATAACTTTAAAAACATAAGTATATAGAAACACGTAAATCAGAATTAAAATATATTTAGTAGATTTTGAGTAAACAAAAAAAATATCCCTAATTCTTCATTTTCTATACCTACTAGCTGTGTTAATATGTACCTACATGTCGACGATAATATTGATGTAGGCCCTTAAGAGCTTAAAACGTCGCCGCGTCGTAATAAATACTTGGCATACGTTTGTGATTGTAATAAATCAAGAAATAAAATGGCTAATGATACCATTGGAATATTGGTATGATGTGTTTAGGGTTAATATCCTTCAAAGATTTAACTTTTAGTTTTATTTGTAACCTCAACCCGTTGCTGCGTTTGTGATAATTGCTATGTTTTATGATTGCTTCTCGGTCCAAACAAAAACATTTTGAAATAAACTGCCATAATGACGCGAAAGGAAAAAATTCCGAGTAAATAAAAAGAAAATAAATGTATGACAATTGTTAAAAGGCTCTGCCTTTTAAAATTGTCGACTCTTTCATAAAACTAGTACTGCACATTTTCACATGCGACTTAATGAAACATGTTTAAAAGTTAACTCTTTGAAATATTAGCTTGTGGATATAACTAAGTATGTTAAGGTTGTTTTTTAAGATATTTTGTTAAGGTATAATTTCCTATGGATTTAAATTCAACTTTTTTATCTTAATAATTACTAGTAATAAAATAGTAATTCGTAAGAGTAAACTTATTTTATCATTGCTTCTTAATTAATGAGATCTACTCTTCAACGAATACTGTTTTAATAAAAGGTGCATTATATTAATATAGTATCCCAGTATACAATATTAAAACCTATGTATGTTACATCAAATATGTTACTAATGACCAACTGTTGCCCGCGACTTGTGCTACTTATATATCTACTAAATATAAGTAAGAAAGTACGTAGCTTCCGATTATTGAAAAAAAAAAATGATGGGCCTACTACTTTAGGATATTAAAGCCATACAAACAACCAAAATTTACCTCACACAAACGTTACCTCTACCTATAAAATTTTTATGTATACATACATAATATTATTATATGATTGTAAACACAAAACATGTCTAAGAATATAATCGTTTTTAAATTATATCGACTAGACATACGTTTTGTTGTAATGTATAGATAAAGCGAACGTTAGTCTGTCGTAAGGCCAAGACCGATTTGTGTCCGTTATCGCGTTATTTTTAGTGACAGCTACGATTACAGTCGCCATCTGTCGGGGTTTTCTCGGATAACACAATCATTTTTTAACCTTTTAGTAGTTGCGATGTTTATATTGATTTATTTGAAAAGGAGCATACAATGCGTAAAGTAGGTAATCACTAATCACAGAAGAAGAAGAAGAAGAAGAATAATACACAGAAGGACCTAATCTATTTTAATAACATACCTAACTATTAAAATTTCATTATTTTGTTAAATATCATTCTTAAATCACAATATATCTATATATATATAAATCTCGTGTCACAATGTTTGTCCTCAATGGACTCCTAAACCACTTAACCGATTATAATAAAATTCACACACCATGTGCAGTTCGATCCAACTTGAGAGATAGGATAGTTTAAATTTGGCTGGACCGATTTTGATGAAATTTTTTGTTGTTGATTTTTACACAGAGTTGTATGGCAAAACAACGTTTGCCGGGGCAGCTAGTATCTATATATATACACAGATTTGCGACTAAAGAATAATAAATAGTTAACTTTAAACTTTCAGTCTTATTTAATTAATTATAATAAATTAATTTTAGTTTCTTTTATTTAATTTCTGATAGTCTATTTTCAGCGAACGTTCACACATTCGTTTACTCATTATGAATAAGATATGTCTATTAAATTGTACCTATTCCGGAGGGGACGGTCTAAATATTATAAAAAGAAAACTAACTACGTAGGTATTTGCATAAACTATTTAAATATGGAAGTTATTATCTTCATAATACTCTATTGACCAATGTTGTAACCCAATATCAAAATAATTTTAAAAATAGTCGCTAGCGTCAAAATTCCTTTTAAATAATAAAAAAATCTAAATGAGATATGAAATATGTAGTAAAATAATTATCTGTCTAGATCATAATTATCTTGTAACATACCCTTGGTCACCCTATCTCCGCGTTGTTCTCAACACGTGTTTGAATGCAGATACGGCTATCAGCCTATTAGTGGATAAAAATAATCTCGCGTCTCTGTTAATGAAACGTTATGTGTACGTCTTTAACAACGGAATGGAATTCACTTTTGAATAATAGCTGTTTATATTTATTTTAAATACTAGCTTTTGCCGTGACTTCGTACGCGTCTAATTTAGAAAATTTCCCGTATATTCGCAACGTTTTTCACTGATGCTTCGCTCCTATTAGTCACAGTGTGATGTTATATATTTAAATAGCCTTCATAATAGCGTTCCTCGATAAATGTACTATATTCAAGTCGGACCACAGGTTTAGCGGGCAGCGAGATTACCGCGTTTAAACAAACAAACAAACTCTTCAGATTTATAATAATATTAGTATGGATTATTTATATAAAACAGCTAGATATTGTCCGCGACATTATACGCCTGGAATATCGATTTCGAATCACTAGTTAAATATACCATTCTATATATAACACTTGCCTTTATTCAAATTACTCATTTATTCAAATAAAACCACTCGACCACCATGGTTATTGAAACGTTACAACTAACGTTTACGAAAACGTCGAGCTAAAATTTAAAACAAATAACGCGTCTAAAACTGTAAAAGTGGTTTTATTTCACTACTTAAATACCTCAAAAAAGGTTAAGGTTTAAAAGTTCGCTAAAATAGGTTCGCGAAAATTGTCAAAACTTGTTATTCATAATAGGTTTTTTACGCTAAAACGTTTATTATCTCTTCGATAAAATCTCCGTTTAAACCTCCGTTATGTCATTAATAGTCATTATGAATAAGCCCGTTAGTATTTTTCTTTTAGTCTCTACTCTTGGATAGGTACTTTAATTTCCTATTAGTAAAAAAGTTGTAAAGTCAGACTATTACTTTCAGATAACCCCCCAAGAAACATAATATTACAAACTTTATATTATTAGTAAGTATAGTCATCACGTTTTTAATTAATTACAAATCTTTATAGATTTGGTTATGACGTGCTGGTCCTATGGTAGCTCAGTTGGGAGAGCAACGGAACGGTATTCCGAGGTCGTGAGATCAAGTCCCGCTCATCGTGATCATTTTTCCACTATAATTTGATTTATTAAGTAAAATCCCTACTAATCCCTACTAAATATTATAAATGCGAAAGTAACTCTGTCTGTCTGTCTGTTATGCTTTCCCGCTTAAACCTTTCAACCGATTTTGATGAAATTTGGCACAGACAATCTTTAGACTCTGAGAAAGGACATAGGCTACCTTTGAAATAAGGGATGAAAAGTTTTCTTAATTTCACGCGGACTGAGTCGCGGGCAACAGCTAGTATTTTATAAAAACAAAAGCAACTGAAACAATTCAAGTTGAGAGTTATATAACTACTGCCGATTCCGGTATGAAACCATTTATAATTATAAATTGGACCGCTGAAGTGGCAATAGGCAGGCCACAATGCTCGTAGGACGGACTGATGATCGTTGGGGAAGAAAAGTCCTAGAGTAGCGACCACGTACGCAGCATTGGGCGGCCCCCGACAAGGTGGAGGGACGATATCGTCAAGGTCGCGGGGAGACATTGGATGCAGGCGGAACAGCACCGCGCGTTGTGGCGTTCTATGGGGGAGGCCTAATGTCCAAAAGTGGACGGAGAGAGGCTGATGGATGGATGGATGGAAATTGGAACTGATACGTAGAAAATGTGTATACTCATATTATAATATTGAAGTTTACTGCTCTTTACGAATAATATCCGTTTATTCAATAAAATTTTTCAAATTAATTAAAATAAAGCTGTAACGTAAAAAATCACTTTAAAAAAATAACATGGAATTACAAATCTGTAAAAGAACTAGCTAAATGAAAGAATTTAGAAAAATAGAGTTTATTTCGCTCTACACAATAAAAGTACATGTTATTTTACGGTTTTAGTTACGTTTTTTAACTGTAATATGCAGAAAGTTTAATCAAACTCTTTGTACAACTGAAAACATACAAAATCTGTTCCAATTAATATAATAACAGTATCAATAATAAAAACTGTAAACAATGTTCGCAAAAGTAAATGTATCGGTATGTTATATGAGAATGTTTCCTCAACAAATAACCAATAACAAAGAGAATGTTCAAGTTTCAAAACAATCTTATCTTTTAGATGTCGATTGTGAGTATAAACTAAACAAGCTACATTTTTCGCTTTGAATATTGATTTACTAGTGACTTCGTACGACGTGAAATTTAGACAATTTTTCTCGTTTTGGCAACTTTTTTCACTGATGCTTCACCCCTATTTGTCGCAGCGTGATGTTATATAGCCTACCTCGATAAATGCACTATCGAACACTGATAGATTTTTCAAATCGGACCGGTGTTTCCTGAGATAAGCGCGTTCAAGGAAACAAACTCTTCAGCTTTATATTATGAGAATAGATTAGTAAAGATTAATTTTATTGTATTGTACAAATATCACAACACTGAGGTAATGTTAAACTCTAATATAAAAAATTCTCGTGTCACAATGTTAGTTACCATATTCCTCCGAAACGGCTTGACCGATTTTTATACCCCTAAGTGATAAGGGTTGTACACCCCTAACATTTATATAGCAAAACAACGTTGTCCGGGTCAGCTATTACTTATATTATTATCTATATTACAAACTTTGACGGGCCTCGTGTCGAGTGGTTCAGACAACGGAGTGCCGTTCAAGGGGTCGCGGATTCGATACCCGCTTGGGTCAATCATTTGTGTGATATTTATAATTGTCATACAAATGTTTGTACTGCGTCTGGGTGTTTCTATGTATTATAAGTATATGTTTACAAAAGAAAAGTAGTTTATTTATGTATTCTCTCCGTATTCTGGTACTCATAACACAAGCATATAAGCTTAGCTGGGGACCAAAGGACGTTGTGTGAAAAAAATACTAGAGATATTGATTTACTAAACAAATTACATTAGATTTTTTATGTTATTGTATGAATAAGCCGTTATAAGCCAACATTACCTGTTCAATAATTACTGACATACTCTTAATGCATACCGAGACCGACATGTTGTGCATTACAAATTGTTCAATGATGATTAATTCTATATTATGTATTAACATGGCACAACAAAGCCACCTGCAAAGACGAGGTAAAAATGTTAAGAAAAATGTGACTCACTTTTATTGATATTGTTTCGTATATCTAACCTTCCTGTATTGTTTAATTACAGTGAACCAAACCAATTTTAACTATTGAGAATTGTTTTAAAAACATTTAGCTGTTGTCCGCGACTTCTGACGCGTAAATTTTTTAAACTAAATCTTAACAAACAGAAGTTTACTATACTGCTCAACAGATGGCGTTGTACTGCTTTTCTGAATCGCACTATGATTTCGTTACACGCACTAACATAATTATAAGCTTGTCGTTTTGGAAAGAGATCATGATAATATCTGAGTGACTACCGTGGGGTTTAGTGGGTAAGTGCGCAAAGGTATTCCCCACGTTAAAAAAAATCTAAAAGCAACTCATCAATATTTTTTTTTCACGAATATTGAGTTTTTTATAACAGTTCTGTCATGATATCGTAAGAAAGCCTATGCCTATGATACCATATTTATTTATCAATTTAAAGACTATGAGTCATACTATAGGTATAACACATACACTATATTTGAAAAACTCGACTTCTGCAGTATCAGTTTTAGATATTAACCCTGTTATATACTACTATGAAAGAGTAGGTGCGTCATTAATAAAGTTATTTACATATTGCAAAAATTATTACCTCAAGTACTGTAATATTTCTCGAGTAAACGAAGTCGGTGCAATACAATTTATGAGACAATCTTCCTATTACGTTGCGCATATCGTCTTTTACGTAATCTTTTTGCAACTTAATACTTTTAACCTTTGCGATAAAGGTGAGTTTCTCTCAAGTGGATTGTATTAAAACCTTTATCCGTTCTTGAGACAACAAAGCTTATACTAATGTCGTAATAACTTTGATCTTCAAAAGCACGGATATTCGAAACAGACGATTGTAAATTTGAGTACGTTATACTGCTAGACACTAGAGGCTAAGCGTTCCTAATATTCTTTGCCTTACTCAACTTTGACTTTAAAAGGAACATTATTTAAGTTGTCGCTGTAGTCTACACAGAAATACAGAATGAAAGAATCAAGTTACTTTACTGCCATTTATAGATAATGCAATACTCATCTTCTATTTAACACAAGATTGAATAACGGATAGTTATGTTTGTAACAAGCTAACAAAGAACTAACCAAAATTCAAGGAGATAAAAAAACGACAAAATACAATAAAATAAACTGTCTGAAATTTCTTTATCTTTAAAAAATGAATGAATGTGTTATGGCATAGAATATTTACATAGATAAATGGAATAACTATTTATTGCAAGCTATAATGCTAAAAAGTAGTTTTGAGATATACATTTATTCAGATATTTAAATCATTCGCAATCTGTTCATTTAAATTCAAATTATCAGCCTTTAATTAGCAATCTAATTTACGAAAATAAATGTAAAAACACATAGAAAATAAAATGACATAGTTCATCCGATCGAACAACGAATACAGAGGAACAATAAAACGCAGAAGTTACGTGCATACAACATCATGTATTTAGGTAACCTTGATAACGTCCTCTTTTAAATATAAGGCCAACATTTGTTTTACACTTACATCATCAACTAGCTTCTTACTTCAATATTATGCATCAATGATTGCGTCTTGTTGCACTAAACTGTACTATATTATTTACTTATTAAGTAAAATATGAACTGCAAGTAACCAGTAGGGTTGCAACTTGTTAACAATTTGACAGAGCTAATGGTCCGGTGGTTTGTGTAACGGACTACGATTCATGAAGTCGCGGGTTGGATCTATGAACAGGACAAGTATTTACGAACTATTTGTATTTGTCACACAAATGAATGTCCGTATAGTGTCGATTTTAATTATTTTGTTTTATTTTTTTTTGCTCCAAATATATTTACTTACAATAAGAACACAAACAAAATCACGGTTAAGATAAACGATATAATTAGCCTTGAATATATTATTTTTTGTATGTAAATTAATTATGCTTTAATGTTTTAGTTCAAGTGAGTCTACTATTAAATATAATTTTATTTTAATAATTACTATTTTAGAACATTTTTGTTAAATTTTAATCGTGAAGTCCTGTTTAACCTTTTGGTATGGAACCCTAAAACAACGAAATCAGTGTACCTATGAACTCTTATCTGCATTAAGAAATTAGTTTTATTTAGTTAAATTTATCTTCTTTCTTCTAATATATAAAATTTCCATGTCACAATGTTAGTTACCGTACTCCTCCGAAACGACTTTACCGATTTTTACCAAATTTTGTATGCGTATTCAGTAGATCTGAGAATCGGCTACTATCTATTTTTCAAACAACTCCACCCCTCCTTGACATTTGTATGGCAAAACAACGTTTGCCAGGTCAGCCAGTCTAATATATAAAATTCTCGTGTCACAATGTTCGTTCCCATACTCCTCCGAAACGGCTTGACCGATTTTTATGAAATTTTATATACATATTCAGTAGGTCTGAGAATCGGCTACTATCTATTTTTCATACCCTTAAGTGATAAGGATTGTCCACCCCTTACATTTGTATGGCAAAACTACGTTTGCCGGGTCCGCTTATTTTATTATTGATTTATATTTTAAAGATAGAATTATTAGAAAGTAGTGGTAGTATTCATTCTGTGCTTGGTCTAATGTGGAAATACTTTAATTTGTCTCATTGACATCATTTTTAAACTTTTAGTTTTAAACTTAATTTTTTCAGATGGTTGTTTAAAATGTAAAAATCCTTAGATATTAAAGCGACTGCACACTGATTATCTTATACAATATAATTAATGTAATAATAGTAATTTGACTGTAGTTTAAAGCACAAAGCGGTAAATTAAGATGTTTTTAATGTAAATATTTGTTAGTAACTACAATAATCATGTATATCACATGATTATTGTACATAATTATTCATATCAATTCTTGGAAACAAGTTCTTTCTTAGAACTGATGTTTTATTTTAATCTTCAAAATTAAGTTTATAAGATATGTTGTAAAAATTTTATTTAAAAGAAATTCTTTAACTTATTATCTCTTTATTTTTTTATATTCCTATCTATTAAGTTTTTAAAAGATTACTGAAACATACGAACTTTATTATTATTATGACTGGCAATAGTGGCAATCCATTCCTAACAGGTAACACTATTGATGAAAATTACTCTTTGTTCGAATTGTGATTTTATTCGCTTTACTATGGCTTTACTGTCATTCTAACTATTGCCCACACATTCATACGCGTGGAATTTAGAAAATAACAAAAATCTTAACATATTATACAAAAAATAAACTTCCTCGTGAACTACGCTATCTATAACTATCTATACGTTATGTAGATTTGAAGATATAAGCTCACATACAAAAATAACAACTTTGTTTTATAATAAGTAAAAATTATTTGTGTGATGTTTTTAATTGTCATACAAATGTTTGCACTGCGTCTGGGTGTTTACTATGTATTTTAAGTATGTATTTACAAAAGAAAAGTAGTTTATGTATTATATCCGTATTCTGGTACCCATAACACAAGCATATAAGCTTAGCTTGGGACCAGAGGACATTGTGTGAAATGTCCATGAATATATTTTTTAATTTTTATTTTTTTATTTAAAGAATTTTCAATATTAACAAAATGACAAACGTAATTAAATACGAAGATATTTTAATTTGTGACAATTAGTCAAGGCTGGGAACCGGATATATGGCTTTTAATTTTGTACTGAGATCATGTTTATTGACATTAAACCGATGAATGAATATCGGTATAGCGGTTAATCTCAGGGTCTTCGACATTCTATCGTCTCGTAACGTCAAGAGTAAGGCCTCGTCTCGTTTCAATTCGTAATACATACAAGGTTGAACGCATTTATCTACTCTTACAGACATCGTGTTATGTACAAACAAAAATGTGTTACCATAATAAATTGGAATTTATTTTGCGCTATAGTAAATAAATAAATAAATAGTCATGGACATTTCACACAATGTCCTCCGGTCCCAAGCTAAGCTCATGTGCTTGTGTTATGGGTACCAGAATATGGATAAAATACATAATATATAACTTTTTTTTTATACTTCTAAGTTGGCGAACAAGCGTACGGCCCACCTGATGGGAAGCGGTTACCGTAGCCTATAAACGTCTGCAACACCAGAGGTATCACTCGCGCGTCGCCGACCCTGTAGGAATTGTTTGACACCTTTTTTGAAGAACCCCATACTGTAGTCCAATGGGAAAACCTCGGCAGGTAGTTCATTCCACAACTTTATTGTACGTGGTAAAAAATTCCGATGGAATCGTACTGTGCGCGATGGTATAGCTTCTAGAGTGTGAGGATGAACTCCCTGCCGGTGACGAGAGGTGCGATGGTAAAAAGAGGCCGTTGGCACCATTTCAAACAATTCGTCGGAACACAGCCCATTCATTATACAGGCGGTAGAACACACACAAGGAACATACATACTTATAATACATAGAAACGTCCAGACGCAGTAGAAACATTTGTATGACAATTAGAAAAATCACACAAATGATTGTCCCCAGCGGGAATCGAACCCGAGACCTCTTGATCGTCAGTCCGTTACATAAACCACTCAACCACGAGGCTCGTCATGTCTCAATAGTGTTTGACATATTTAATTATTGTGCCATCTTTTAGATCTGCAAGATGGCTTAGATAGGCAAATTACGTGATCTAAATTATTTCGCCACTTTTTTGTTATCCTGAATTCTTATAGGTAATATTCTGAGGTTACGCAAGTCTAAGTTACGCGATAACTTTCGATCTTTTGTAGGTTGTTGGTAACTGTTCTTTTTTATAAGGCTGATTTTTATTGATATTTTAAAGACTAACTTTGATGCCTTTCTTTAGAACTTCGCGCAACTAATACAAAACGTATCTAATAATAAATTTTTCGGACATTGTAGGCACTAGGTATACTTAATGAACTATTATTGATAAATGTATGACTTTAAAGACAATAAATTTAGCTAGACTTATATCAGACAGATAATTAGCGTCAACTTTTTATGTAAAATTTTATGAAGACGATAACCAAGCCTGTTCTGAGTCGACCATATACAACATGGAAAGAAAGATTATTATCACTTGCAGACCTAAAAATATCGCCTTAAAATACATACTTTATTAAAACTATTTTGAATGAAATAATTATAAAGTACTAGCTGCCCCGGCAAACGTTGTTTTGCCATACAATTCTGTATAAAATAAAATTTCATCAAAATCGGTCCAGCCAATTTGTAGCCTATGTGTTATTCTGATGTATAAGCTATATTGTGGTAAAATTTCATTCAAATCCATTCAGTAGTTTTTACGTGAAAGAGTAACAAACATCCATACATACATCCATACTTACAAACTTTCGCCTTTATAATAGTAGTAGGATAACAAATTGCAAACCCACGAAATACTTTTAATTAGCTATCTTTAAGTTACAATTACCATTACGAAAAAAAAAATTATCACATTTAAAACAGTTAATGTAAGTAGGTACATTTCTTTACTAAACACATTCAAACACGTTGTTGCAAATGTATATTGATATAGGTTGTGTATTACTTGAACGAGGTCAGGTTGCTAATCACGACCTTCCAAGTTGTTGCCGGTACCCAATTTGGCGGCCCATTATCAGCCTTCATTGCCTTTTAAAAACACGTATACATCTTTCTATACCGTTAACTATCAACAATATTTTTACTATTGTAGAATAGTAGAAATATTCATGATCATTTTCATTGATATTAAAATTTTTTGTGAAATTAGTTTATACTTTGTACATTATTCACATGTAAATTATTAACTACGTAAATTGTTGCGCAAACTACATTCTCCAGAAATGGCGCATTTCTGAGAAAGAGAAATAAATTCGAATTTTACAAGTTTCCAACAAATTAATTTTAAAGGGAGCATATATTCGTGGTTTAGTTAATAAATTAGTGATTATTCATAACAATGATTGACTTTATATGTAAGAAATATACTAATCGAACCACAATTCCAATTTATCCAACATGTATTGTAAAAATGATCTATTAAGGCTGTAATGTGAGCATACATTAATTATTTCACGAGAAGGAAAACTTACTTACTTAGTCTACTTGCGATTAGATGACATAAGAACGTTTAGAACCTACTGCATAAAAAAGGACGATTTGTATTCAAATGTGTATTGAGTATGCTCTCCAATTAAGGAATATTTCGCAAATAATATACCTAAACTTAATTGAAAGAGTCTCTATCAATTTCGTCGTATTTGACATGAACCAGAAGGGAACTAGAAAATGAGAGCCGTTGAAATATCACTTGGTACAATAAATAAATATTCAATATTCATAGACATTTCACACAACATCTTCAGGTCCCAAGCTAAGCTAATTTATTTATTTACTAGCTGACCCGGCAAACGTTGTTTTGCCATACTAAAAAAAAAAGTTCGAAGAATAGATGTTGGCCTATTCTCAGACCTACTGAATATGTATGCAAAATTTGAGAAGAATCGGTCTAGCCGTTTCGGAGGAGTACGGTAACTAACACTGTGACACGTGAATTTTATATATTAGATTATTATTTATTAGAACTACATGCTTTATTCAAAACCACTTCTATAACTTGTTCTATAAATAAAAAAATAAGCTCTCTAAAATACCAGCAATATGAATCGTAACGACTACCGAGTACCAACATCATTGCCGCCACGTATAAGTTTGAATTTGTTTTCAACAAAGTTGACTTTGATCTGGATTACAGCATAGTACGATGCACAAAGGCGAAGTTAATGATAGATTCAGCTGTTCAATATGATAACAGATACAGTATAAAGTATACTATGATACAGTAAATTTAATAAATGAGATATAAAAAAAAAAATTAAGAATTTGGTAACGCGGATCGTTACACATTTTCCGAGACTTATCAATAAGATACTAAAAATTATTAACAGTAAGAAGTTACTAATTAATTTCTAATACTATCTAGCCAAGATTTATCAGCATACTAGCTATTGCCAGCAGCTTCGTACGCATTTTATTTCGAACCCAAACTATAACAAATTATACAATAAAGCCATCCAGCCAACATTTTAACGAAAGCGCATCAAAATCCGTTGCGTAGTTTTAAAGGTATAAGCTCACATAGGGACATACATACATGTAAAATAGCGTTTGTTTTATGTAAAGATGTGAGTGCATATATCGAAAATAATTCTTAAAACTATATTGAAACATTCCGAAATAAATACATTAAACAAATATTTTCTTAGATATTTCAAGTTTGGCAACACATATTTTTTGTTCGATTGAGCTATAAATCGTCAATATAGTAGGTGGTCGAGACATAACTCAAATGTGTGTTGCCATTTGATTAATGTATCCGGCAATATGACACCTGTGACTCCCGTCTCCAGTTAAGGATACCATCATGTCATGTCCACTTATGGTTGCGACATCCTCCCGGCTAGGGATGTCGCAACTGAAAAAATATATCGATATATCGATGTCTTTAAAAATGTCAATATGAGCGATAGATATCCAATATAAAGTATATCAACGGAAAAATATGAATTTGTCGACAAATATTTAACGGACTTAGAAAAGCAGGAAGTCGTCACTTTTTTGTTAAGACGCTTTTTAGCTCAGTATGTATATCAATGTATTAATATTGTATGTAACAGAATCTTTGAAAGTAATTTTCCCTTACTTGCCATGGTCAGATTGATCTGAAATTTTGCACACCTTAATAGGTTTGCAAAATATGTGCGTTGTCATGGGTCACGCAATAATAAAAAAAATATTTTGCGTTTTTTAGTTTTTGAACCAAGCAAATTATTACAGACATAAAATATATAGTTTTTGATACAACTTCGATAGTTTGTATCGCTTTTAAATATATCGAAAGAAAAATCGATATATCGACATGTCTACTACCGTCTCCCGATTTTTATGCCAAATAGCTATTGTTCAATAAACACATTCATTTCACTAATTGGACAGTTTTGTTAATATTTTCAACAAAAAATGTCAACACAAAAACTGTTATCGCTTTATGAATGACGAGACGACATTATCATGAACGGTACTGACGAATAAAATAAAAGTTGAACTTTTACTGGTTTGGCTCTTTTTGTATATTTGTTTGTTACGTTTTGACGCATAACCATTTCGTTAATGTAGATTAAAAATAAGTTTTGGCTACATTAAGATTTAAGTATTATTTTCGTTTAGAATAGGAAACTATTGAAACTTCCAAACTCTAGGTACTTGGCTACATCCATTATTACTGCTATTTAGATCCCTGTATATTAACACTATATCAATACGAAAAAACCAAGTGGAAAGGTGGCAAGTTTCTAAATTTATATTACGAGTCTCAAGGATGTGCGCTCTAGCAAGAAGTTTATCTACAACTTCTAAAAATAATTACCACAAGTTTTTTACCTACGATATGAGGCTAACAGCCCGATAAAAATGTATTTAAGGTTGTATTAAACTTGAGTTATTAGTAGATTTCCTAGTTTAAGATATCTACATCAGAACGTTGACTAAATTTAATTTAAACACGTATTCATACTATTTTCTGTAGTACCGCGATTGCTTGTTATTACTTACAATGCATAGAGATTTTTACTTCAATGTAACAAATGTGGTTAAAATATAAAGATGCTAGGACGTCGAAAGAAAATTTACTCCATGACATTGTGTGTTCTTTTAAATAAAATCTATTAACGTATGTACTTTTGCCAGCCGCTGCCAAAAGTGCAAAGTTATTCAAACATATAATTCAGTTTTCACTTTAAGTGTTAAACCACAGCACCTCTTGCCTTTTTTACCCAGGAGCTTTTTTTAGAAAAAAATATAATAACAAAATGCTAAAACTTATAGTGTACAGGGCCCTGAGTCGGGTATTTCAACGGTGTCACAACTGTACCATTATTGTACCATTATGGTGCAATAGTAAAGTTTTTGGTAGTCTACTAATAATGTGTCGTCATAACGACTTCATCATTGTCTTACAATTGTCAAAGTGACATAAATTGCTAGTCTCGTACACAACTGCTTCACAATTGCAATTCAATGACTGAAATGTTTCGGTAGTCTGCTATTTTGAATTTGACAGTAATATTTTTAAATTGTCCTGTGTCGACAGATTGCCATAAATAAAAAATAGATAGATAGAAATATTAGAAATTGTTCTTTGTAATTTATTGCAATTTACTAATCTCCTAAACTTCACATTGCTTTTTATACTAATAAATAGTATGTACAAATATATTTAAACGAAGTCTAGCATGATTAAATGTTTAAATTTATTAGTAGTTTTTCGAAAATCACTTCAACTAACGCATTTTTTAAAAACGGCAACACATACATACCATTCTAACACAATCCATAGATAAAAGAGACCGAAAATTCAATGCATAGATAAAAGAGATCGACAATTCTATTACCATTGAAAGACCGTTATGACGGCATATAGCAGACTACGGATATTTGACTTCAATTGCAACGGTATCGTGCCGGTATTGTGCCGGTATGACAATTGTTCCAAAATAGTGGACTTGAGCACCAGACAGTAATATCTATGACTAGAACCATTTTTTACGGATTTAGACGCGTTGTGTTCTTAATTGTCAAACAAAGGAATCGCGCAGCTGTAAGAGAATATTATCTCTGAGTAGAGTTAGAATAAGCTTTAATTTTGTGCCTACGTAGAGATGCGATGTAATTACGTCAGTGTGTTTGTGTGCGTGGCCTTAGCAGTATGTTTTACAAAAAAGAGCGTGTGCAACTACTCTTGTTTGTTTGATAATCAAAAACTTTCCACAACAGTATTGGTTTCAGTATAAATTGCATTTCAAAACCAAGTCTGTTAGCAGCTCTGTAATATGTATATATAGGAGGTATAACAAGCTCCAATACTGCTGAACGAGCGCTCGTACAACAGTAATTAACTGTAAAGCCGGCTAGTTTAAACATGTTTCGAACCGCCCTTCGATTACCAACATAACTACTGCTGACTGCGACTAATTGTGCAATGTGTCGTAAGATAATTAACTGGACATTTATCAGTTTATGTAAACAACCCATAAAATTACAAGAATTAGTTATTGTAAAATATAAAACAGACGTCAATAATAGTTTTAATTTGTAAATACTGCCTTTCTATGAGCCATAATTATATCATAGATACAAGTGTTATACTTGGATCAATGATTTCATACTGTAGTATATATGTAGTAACTATATGTACATAACAACACATGTACAAGAGTATGAAATGAAATTTATGAATATAGGTAGCTACTGTTTGTAGTATTGTACCCATTGTTAATATTTGAAAATAGTTTCTATCGACAAAATTCGCTAGATATCTAGCTTAAAACCTTAAAATATAACATACGCGAAATTATAATGCAATAAAATATATAACCATATAGACAAATTTTGTGTTTATCATTATGCATTTATCAGAAGAAAAGTATTTTATTTCATACTAGCTGTTGCCTGCAGATTCTTCGCATGGAAGTTAGAAATTAAACCTTGGCAAATTATTGTACCAAAAAGCCATTTTCTTGATTCTATCTATTAAAAAAAACCGCATCAAAATCCGTTGCGTTGTTATGAAGATATAAGCTCACATAGAGACATACGCACAAAAATAACCACTCGTTTTTATAATATGAAAAGATAACAACATTGCGAAAAAGCGTATTCATTTTATCTACAGCATAGCAACATACAACTCTAAAACCAAATTAAAGAAATCATTCGCAATATCAATCTTTGACATGAGCATTTCAACTATTGAAAAGGATATGTTATATATGTTACCGGCCAAACCCGATTTCAGGATAAACTAGTTTTGCCTAGGCTAAACTAATTCTTCCTACATGCGATAGGATAAACTGATATAGCCTAGGCTAAACTAGTTCATCCTATGCCTGATAGGAAGAATTAGTTTGGCCTAGGCTATATCAGTTTATCCTCATGGAAATGCATACACTCTCAGGATAAACTGGTTTGGCCTAGTCTAAACTAATTTAGCCTAGTCGAAAGTAATTGAGCTGACTTGTCAGGACTTGTACATGCGGGGAATTCCCTGATTGCGTCCCGAGCGCCCCGCGCCGCTCTTCGCTTCTCATTTTGCATCTAGTTGCCAGCCGTGCGGTCCTGTTTAAAGTGTTAAATTAATGAGTGCAGTTTAAAGTTAGAAGTTTTCGTATAATATTACATTACAAGTTTTTTTTTATTATGGATGAACCTACGTCAAGTCGACAAGCCGATCAAAAACAATGGAGGGAAAAGTTCTTGGCGGAAATTTTACAATCTGAAAATAAAAAGTCTTCTCATTATAATGTGTTATCTTCGGAGCAATATTTAGAACTCGTTAAACAAGTTGAAGATGCAGAAAAATCTGAAAAAAGGACACCATTACAACAAAGAAGATTCAAACGATTTGCCGTGCTAAAAATAGGAGATGTGAAAAAACTGATTGCACGGAGTGAAGGTAATATAAAATACTATCTTTCATCAGATGAACTTTATGATGTGATTGACGCAGCTCATGTGGCTGTCGGCCACGGTGGTCGTGACAGGATGTTGGCTGAGACATCAAAAAAATATGCCAATATTACGAAAGAAATGATAAGCCTTTATTTATCTATGTGTAGTGTCTGTCATGAAAAGAAAACAAAGAAGAAAAGAGGATTAGTTTCTAAGCCCATTCTTCATTCGGAAATGAATAGTCGGTGCCAAGTGGATCTGATTGATTTTCAGACACAACCAGATGGAAATTTTAAATTTATAATGGTTTACCAAGACCATCTAACAAAATTTGTTCTGCTACGCGCGTTACAGTCTAAGAGAGCGACAGAGGTAGCCTACCATTTGAATGATATATTTCTAACTATAGGTGCACCGTGCATTCTTCAATCTGACAACGGTAGGGAATTTGTCAATCATGTCATAAGTGAACTTGTTAGTCTTTGGCCAGAACTTAAAATTGTGCACGGTAAGCCCAGGCACAGTCAAAGTCAGGGCTCCGTTGAACGAGCCAATCAAGACATTGAGAACATGATAGGTTCATGGATGAAGGACAACGATTCAACGAAATGGTCAGAAGGCTTGAGATTTGTGTAATTTATGAAAAACCGTGCCTACCATTCGGGGATAAAACAATCGCCATACAAGGCATTGTTTGGAATGGAACCCAGAGTAGGACTTTCAACTTCTTCTTTGCCGCAAGAAATCATAAATGATATTCAGGATGAAGATGACTTAAGGCAGGCAATCGATGATGATTGCGTTATTAACCTGACAGAACACAGGGATGATAACGATAAAGAAGTTAGCAATCAAGATAACCAAGATGAAGTTCTTTCATGTGAAAATGACATTCAAAAGGCTAGAAAAACTGCAGCGGAAAGTCTTGTCAAGCAAGCAAAGAAGATGAAAGCTACTTCTGACAGGTCTCATCCACCTGTTAACATCGGAGATAATGTAACTATACCGATTCCAGGTATTGATAAAGGCAAAGGTGATCTCAGAAACATCATTGGAGTTATTATTCAGACAAATGACGAAGGTTTTTACAAAATTGGCACCAAGCATGGTGTACTTCAGAAACTATATTGCAGGTATTATTTTCTTACTTAATTATTTATTGGTCCTTCTAGAGCATTAACGATATTCTAAAGTTTTTTTTTTCAGATCAGAATTCGACGTTTGTGATCAGAAATTTTTAGAGGTAGCAGATGTAAACCAAGGCAGTGAAATATCATTAAGAACTGCAGCTATGAAACATTCAGTTGGATCAGGCCAAGGTTTTGTAAGATGCAGCTGCAACAAAAACTGTTCTACAAACAGATGCAAGTGCAAGAAACAAATGATACTCTGCAATTCTAAGTGCCACCAAAGCACACCATGCAAAAATAAATAATGATTTTAAAAATTACTTCAATTATATTAATAATTACATATTTATAATGCTTGTTTGGTTTAAAAATACTTTATTTCTTTGTGCAAGTGTTCGTGTTAACAATTAACCAATAGTTTTGAAGACGAATCATTATATTATTAATAAAAAATATTGATTTTGATAAAATAATGTTTTATTCAATTTTAGCTATTTATTTTGTCTTTCTAGGTACTTTATAATGTTTAGCGTAGGCCAGACCAGTTTATCCTGAAAGAGTGTATTTCTATCAGGATAACCTCGTTTGGCCTAGGCTAAACTAATTCTTCCTACATGCGATAGGATGAACTAGTTTAGCCTAGGCTATATCAGTTTATCCTATCGCATGTAGGAAGAATTAGTTTAGCCTAGGCAAAACTAGTTTATCCTGAAATCGGGTTTGGCCGGTAACATATACATGTTTAACGAGTTCGTGGCAATACAAATATGTCTATTTATATCAAAATAGGTTAGTAGGTGAATCAAGCCTGTTGTTTCACTACATGTAAACTAGGCATCCGATGACGTTATTGTGCAGGTGCAAATACGCATAAGCAATCATAGTTGTGATGAATTTTAACTCGGATCTGGTATGTGAATTACTATTACAATGTCTGTTGTACAATATTTGTGTTTACTTATCGTATTGTAGGGGTTTTTCACTCGAATATATGTAAATAGCTGTTGCCCGCAATTTCATACGCGTGAAGTTTACAAAACTTTTACAAATCGTACAAAAAATTCATCCTCTTGAACCACCTATCTTTTAAAAAGAAACCGCATCAAAATTCGTTGCGTAGTTTTAAGAAAATAAGCTCGCATAGGAACAAGCATACAAACTTTCTTTTATAATAAGTAAAGATTAGTTAGTTGTGTAGTAAGTTTATTTTTTATTTCAACTAACTAATTAGTTAGTTAAACTAAAAAATAAACAACTTTCTACTGAACATCGTGCTGGCAGAATTTTTATTCTGTAATGCATTTTTTTACTATTTTTAAGTACTTAATTAACTATATATATAAGAAAACTAGCTGTCCCGGCAAACGTTGTTTTGCCATACTAAAAAAAAAAAAGTTTGGAATAAGATGT
This sequence comes from Orgyia antiqua, assembly GCA_916999025.1. Taxonomy (NCBI): domain Eukaryota; kingdom Metazoa; phylum Arthropoda; class Insecta; order Lepidoptera; family Erebidae; genus Orgyia; species Orgyia antiqua. The sequence goes on from OU779869.1 coordinate 8,652,265, forward strand.
TGGCCGATTCTCAGATCTGCTGAATATGCATGTAAAATTTCATAAAGATGGGTCAAGCCGTTTCGGAGGAGTACGGTAACTAACACTGTGACACGTGAATTTTATATTATTAGATAAGATTATTTATTTAACATGTTAAATAAAATTGCAATTATTTTATAGTTAATTAACCCGATATTATGTACATACTACGATTTATAAGTAGCAATCGAAACTATAATTCGTTCTAGTGATTTTTTAACATTTATGAACATTTCACACAACGCCTTCTGGTTCCAAGCTGACATTATTTGGTTGTGTTATGGGTACCGAATTGCACTGCATACTAGGCACAGGCATTCTGTGTTAAACAAAATTCGTAAGGCCCGTGTATCATGACGCTTATCATGTTTTGGTTTGGAGAAAAATAAATATTCTGCATGAATGTTTTCTTGATAAAATCATAATTGATAATGGTCTTTTTGTGTAACTTATAATCATTGTGTCTCTGTCTTTATCTTATTAGATACTTGGTATTAGTTGTCCGTGTAATGACGGATTAAAAATACAAGTATCATGACCTCTTTTCCTTGGGTGCTGTAGACGCCAGCTAAGGAATATTGTATATGTACTCAGATAACATCCCCTGTGAGAGAACAGAGGAAAACTCGAAAATTCCCTGTGCAAACTCGCATAATCAGCGCGACACAGTAGATGAGTAGATCATAATCCCTCCCAAAGTGGAGGAGGCTGAGCTGTGGGACATTAATAGGCTGGAGAGAGAGAGTTGAGATCGGCTCAATTTATGTCATTTATTTCAATTATTTTCTATCATACTTATTTACTTCTGTCTCATTCATAGCCTCTTTCACACAAATAACTATGTCAATTTTATAAATCACCTTTTGTTATTCGTGTCTTATTTACTCTTCTAAATGGTATGCTTAAATTGTATATGCTACGTAAAAGGTCAGAAATGTCACGTTAAAATTCGCTTCCCACGATACGTAGTATTACGTACTACGACCATGAGAAGTCAACTTTAGCACGTCACAATCAAGTTTGCACCGGCACCTTAGAGCGTTAAGCTAACAGGAGTAGGCATAGTTAGACTACCCTGGCTAAAAATGGGTGAGTGCCAACGGCCCCGGTGAACCGCCCCGGTACCGGGGCCGTTGGGAAAAAAAAGTTGCATCGGCCCCGGTGAAGCCGGGCCCGTCGTTCACCGGGGCCGTTGGCACAAATCATTGGGTGAGTGCCAACGGCCCCGGTGAACCGCCCCGGTACCGGGGCCGTTGGGAAAAAAAAGTTGCATCGGCCCCGGTGAAGCCGGGCCCGTCGTTCACCGGGGCCGTTGGCACAAATCATTTCCCAACGGCCCCGGTGCGTTTCTAGCTTGACTGTTTTCTGTAATGAGCTTGTTTAACTGCTGTTATGGCACCATTCAGGCGGAGCGCATTCAAACACGGGTCGTACTAGTCGTTCGAGGCGAAGTTTGTAGCTTGTTGCGGATGGGACAAAGCAAGTCCTCAAAGACTCCGCTGTGTGTTTAGCTTGACTGTATTCTATAATAGACACGTTAACGTCGTATTCTGACATCACCATAGCTAAATAGTCAAGTTCACACCGGACGATCGTTATATAACGCAGGGATCTCGTGCGGCAAGAGCGTAACCCTATTGTACAGGGCGCCGCAATACACCGAACGGTGTGGACTAGGCTATCCAGGCACGTCTTCTTTTCGTAGGTGTCTTCTTTGTTATTATGTAAACAAATTATTAATATAATGTTAAAGTATTTATGACATTACGTTTTATAGAATAAAAGAGTAAAAAACGTGCAACTGTTTTATTAACATACAGATTAATAATAAAAAGACTTACCAAGTCAAAAATAACCCGCCAGCAAGTTGCGCTTTGCGCTGCTCTACCATACCTGCCCCAAGAACAGTTTGTAAACGGCTGGTTTTACATCGCCGACCAAAGCCTTGACGACAAAATAAGCAAGCTTTTTCGAAAATACATATATGCTTACACAATGGATTCGCGATGATTTTATTCCCATATGGTGCCAGCATGGGGAACGTCATAAAACTACTAATTTTCTAGAATCTTGGCACCATAAACTTAACAAAATGGTCAAAACAAAAAATCCAAATATTGTTGAATTGCTCAAGAATCTTCAAAAGGAGGCTTCTTTTTATGAAGTGATGATACAGAAGTTAGAAGTTGAACCGCATGGAGCCCATCAAAATCGTTCACAAAATTCTATAGATTGGGACCACTTCATAAAAGAAAACACTGATGATCTTATGAATGGCCTAATTACAACGGGTCATTTCCTGGAAATACTTCGATAAGATAGACCAACACGTAATCATGATGATGATGATCGCAACATGTCTTTTTATTTCATGCTTGTCATTTCGAAATTATATATAATGTGTATTTATTTTATTGGTTTTTGGTCACCGGCATAATTTTAAGACATTTTAACACACTCTTTCTTATTTTAAATATTCGCATAATATCATCATCATCTTATATATAAAATTCACGTGTCACAGTGTTAGTTACCGTACTCCTCCGAAACGGCTTGATCGATTCTTCTCAAATTTTACATACATATTCAGTAGGTCTGAGAATCGGCCAACATCTATTTTTCAAACTTTTTTTTTTGTATGGCAAAACAACGTTTGCCGGGTCAGCTAGTATTTTATATTTACCTCCTCATTCACATCTGCGCTACGTGTTATTATCATTCACATTATCGAAGTATTTTCAGGTATTGATAGACTATTCTATCAATACCATAATGTGTAGCATACTTCGATAATGTGTAGTGTCTATATACTAGTGGAGCTCTGACATTAAATCTCACTACCCCATTTCCTTCCCAGGGAGCTGTAAGAACTACCTAAGGGACAATGTCATCATCAGCAGAATTTAAACCCATTACCAACACGCCTTCTCAACGTGGTATAAGTAAGGCCAGACCCCTTCCGAAGTGAAGGCTTATGCTCAATACTGGGACATTAATGGACTGAGTGAGACGCAAGTCTGTGATGGAAATAGCAATCGAATTTCATTTTTATCGAAATTGTATCGGCAACTGGAATTAATAAAACTAAAATTTAAATTATTTGAAATGTCCGTGTGGTGACATTTTATTTAATTCAAATCTTAGTTGTTTGTCTTCTCTCAGGGTGCTGTAAGAATCAAATCGGGATATCAATTTAAACAGATAACATTTTCTTTTATGTATGGAAACCTCGAAATTAAACCCTATGCCAACACGTAACGTCATCAAACGAGAAACGATTTATATTAAATATAGGCTCATGCATAAAAATAAATTAATACTTGATAATTCCTTACTGCCAGGCACATTGTTTAACCTAGAACTGTTTATTATTTTCTACTTATTTGAAATATATTCTTCTAACATTATATATTTAAGACTGAAATGCATAACAATATATATAAATTTTTGCTGTCCATGAATGGCTTAAGGCCGTAAGGAGCGTGGGTATTTCCCTTTGTTTAAGAATAAGTTTGTAGTGTTTGCGTGAAGATGTTGTGATGTTGTGTATTTTGGATTATTTATATACGTATCTATTTTACAAATTCTCAGATACATAGTTTTATATTTTATTATTAATCAGTATGTTAATAAAACAGTTGCACGTTTTTTACTCTTTTATTCTATAAAACGTAATGTCATAAATAATTTAACATTATATTAATAATTTGTTTGAACATAATTTATAAAGATAAGGAAGTATGTTTACATAATAACAAAGAAGACACCTACGAAAAGAAGACGTGCCTGGATAGCCTAGTCCACACCGTTCGGTGTATTGCGGCGCCCTGTACAATAGGGTTACGCTCTTGCCGCACGAGATCCCTGCGTTATATAACGATCGTCCGGTGTGAACTTGACTATTTAGCTATGGTGATGTCAGAATACGACGTTAACGTGTCTATTATAGAATACAGTCAAGCTAAACACACAGCGGAGCCTTTGAGGACTTGCTTTGTCCCATCCGCAACAAGCTACAAACTTCGCCTCGAACGGCTAGTACGACCCGTGTTTGAATGCTCTCCGCCTGAATGGTGCCATAACAGCAGTTAAACAAGCTCATTACAGAAAACAGTCAAGCTAGAAACGCACCGGGGCCGTTGGGAAATGATTTGTGCCAACGGTCCCGGTGAACGACGGGCCCGGCTTCACCGGGGCCGTTGCAACTTTTTTTTCCCAACGGCCCCGGTACCGGGGCGGTTCACCGGGGCCGTTGGGAGTTACCCCTAAAAATGTTACGAAGCGTTGCTCATACTTGTAGTGTATGGACAATGGCCTCAATTCCTCGTGCACAACTAAACTTAACTAAAAAATAAATAACTGTTATAATTAACTGGATATTTTTGTGCACATTTATATTAATTATAATTTTTAGTCCATAATGCATTGTTCAAATCAAATCAAATCAATACTCTTTATTGTACACCAAAATTTTACAAAAGATTAACAGTGCTAACAGTTTCATATGGTACAAAAGGCGGTCTTATCACTATTTGTAATCTCTTACAGACAACCTTGGGGTGGAATTTCAACACTGTTGTTATAATAATAAAATTCGTTAGCGTTGCCGAATTGTTATATTAGCACTATAAATTATAATCTTTTAGTTAAGTCACATAGAATTGTAGATAGAATAGTAATAGAATTGTGTACATAGAATTGTTACTAGTGTCATCTTTTCGCGGGTATATGCGAATTCATGTTAGGTGTCCGTAGCGATCAAAGAAATTCATTATAGTGTTTGTGTGCGTTACTTCAGCACTCTATTGACCTGATGGTATATTAAACAAAGAAAACAGCGTGTGTAACAACTCCTGACGATTTTATACTCTAAAACCTTCACACAACCATTGCGCACGGGCGAGCTTTCAACTATTCGCTTCGTAGAAACTGACCGTCACACTACACCAATTGCATGCCTTGAGCATCTTAGGTACTTCACTAGTTTTATTAAAAGTTTCGTGCTTTTAAAATAAACAGTAGTGATGTACCGTATCGTTTAAAATGTATATCCACTTATGATACGAATACGGATAAACGATACAAAAGACAGACACACATGTTTATTATATTAATATATAATACCTAATTGTGATCGTTAACATAGCATTTAATACTAGTCAAATAAAGATAGGATACTTAAAAATAAACTTGGAAAATACACAATACAAATCATTGAGATTTATAATAAATCATTGACGCAAATACAATACTTTTACTTAATCTCTCTCTTTCTCTCTCTCTCTCTCTCTTCAGCTCATAAGCATCCCACTGTTGTACACTGGCCGCTTCACCTTAGGAGGGATTAGGTATGGTCTACTATGCCACGATCTCCAGGCGTGTTGGCATAGGGTTTATTTTCTAGTATTTCGTAACTACTAAATAACCCTTAGTTGAATTCTACAGCGCCCCAGGAAAAGGGGTGGTGACACTTGTATTCTTAATCCGTCACCATACGGACAAAATTTAACTTAATATTTAACTTAAAATCGCTTAAAATATTTACCGTTTGTACATAATTACAAATGATGTAGGTACTTAAGATTGTTGTCTTTGAAAGAGATTATTTCAACCGGCTACATTCAATTAACAACTCTAAAGCATTTAATAATTACGTTTCTGATTTATTAAGTCATTGGCACAGAGTCGACGTTTAACTGATTTACGTGCCACAAACAATGGTAAATTACATTAATTTTGTTTAATCCTAATTGAATATGTTATTGTAATTTATACTGTTATATTATTATAGGGTGTGTTTATTACATATCTTTTTACGTAAAGCTAAACGTTTTACCCCTTTTTAACCGACTTCAAAAAAAGAGGAGGTTCTCAATTCGTCTGTATGTCTTTTTTATATTTGTTACCTTATAACTTTTAACTGGGCGAAGGGATTTTGATGATTCTTGGGATTGCTGTGCCGCGCTGACCCAACGTGTTGACACAGGGTTTATTTTTGAGTTTTCCGTATCTCACAGAGGATGTTATCTGTGTGCAATATCCCTTTGCTTACTTTTACAGCACCCTTGGTAGGAGATGGGTGACACTTGTATTCTTAATCCGTCACCACACGGAGTATATAGATCTAATGGTTACCTCCTGACAAATCGAGGAAAACCCTCAAACAAAGGCAAATGAAGTCGGTTCAACTTTTAAAAAAAATACTCATTAGGTTTCCGTACCTAAAGGTTAAGGTAAAAAACGGGACTCTAGTACTAAGACTTCAAGGTCCGTCTGTCCCTCCGTCACCCGGTTTTCGAAATGGTGATAGCTAGGAGCTGAAAATTACACAGTTTATGTAAATCAGTTGATGCTAAATGTTACATGGGTTCGAGAGTATGACAAATATATTATTTTTATTTTATTTTATATATGGAACTATAAACAGCATCATTATATTATCTATTTACATAACAATGTGGTTCTTAAAGTAGTAACAATAATGAAGCCCACAGCAATGTTCCTATATTAGGCAAAAGAGATGGAAAATGTGTAATGTATTATATAATGTATTGTGTATTATAATAACGATACAAAACCTTTCGTGTGCCAGTCTCCGAAAGTGCAAATAAATTTTTTTACCAAAATAATTCATATCAATACACTTAACCTATAAATAATATTTATTTATTTATGTATGGGCTAAAAAGCTTTAAATAATATATTCAACAGAAAGCAAAGGTACAAAGAAAACCTTTTAAATCGTCTTCAACCGTTACGTTCTTGTTTTAAATTTTTAACACGCTGATAATAACAAGAAAGAGTTTGACAATACATATTAATATGTTTAAAACGAAACAAAACGTTAATTTGAAACAAGTATTTACTGTAACAATTTATCATTGGTAACCAATTAGGTACTTAGTTATTGCCCCATTGCATAGCACGGGCCTGCGACGACGTACAGTGAAGGGGTCACTAGGTTATCAATGTTTTATTATTACTGTTTACACTGGCTACATGCATATCTCTATGTGTATTTCAAAAGCTTTAGTGGAGCCTCTCTCTTCTCCAGCCAATTAACGTCCCACTGTTGGGCACGGGCCTTCTCCAGTTTGGGAGGGATTATGGTCTACTGTGCCGCGCTGACCAGGCACAGGATTTCTTTTCGAATTTTCCGTCTCTAACAGAAGATGTTATCTGTGTGCGATATCCCTTGTCTATGTATCCCTTATAACTTGCAGAATTATATTTATAGACTTGTTTGATCATGATTATGATTATGATATACAGCATACAGACATCGGTTATTGTATCCAAATCGATGCGAATCTTTTAATCGAGTATTTTTGATAAACCAATACACTTTGAAGTGAAGGTACCTTGCGCCCCTTTTACCGTAGGCCCTTTTTTAGATATCGATTATTTCAATTGCTATACAAAACGCAACCGTAAAACTTGCGTGAGTACGTCTTACAATTATAATATATTGTATATCTTATACGGTGATGATCAGAGAGCTGAAAAATTCACAGTTTATGTATATCAGTTGAGGCCATAATTCATTCTCTTGTCTTTACCCCGTTATTTAGGGTCGGAAATATGACGAATATGTTATGATAATAACAGCACCTTTAGTGTGCGAGTCCAACTTGTACTTGACCAGGTTTTTATAAAATTACTAGCTGACCCGGCAAACGTTGTTTTGCCATACTAAAAAAAAAAGGTTTGAATAATAGATGCTGGCCGATTCTCAGACCTACTGAATATGCATGTAAAATTTCATAAAAATCGGTCAAGCCGTTTCGGAGGAGTACGGTAAATAACACTGTGACACGTGAATTTTATATATTAGATAAGAGATTACATTAACCCAAAATTACATTAAAGATCTTATTAAATATCAAGTTATGAATTGGGAAACAAATTGGTCTTCTTATCAAAACAATATCGTTTTTTATTACTTATTTTAAATAAAAGTCGTTATTTTTGTATGTATGTCTCTATGTGAGCTTATATCTGCAAACTACTTGAAACGGTTTTTTATAATAGATACAGTGGTTCAAGAGGATGGCTTTTTTGTATAATTTGTTAAGGTGGTTTTTAAATTCCACGTGAGTTGCTGACAACAGCTAAGAAAGAATTATGGTCTTATTCATAATGACTTATCGGAGGTTTAAAAGTTCGCTAAAATCGGTTCGCGAAAATTGTCAAAACTTGTTATTCATAATTGTCTTTTTACGCTAAAACGTTTATTATCTCTCTGATAAAATCTCCGTTTAAACCTCCGATAAGTCATTATGAATAAAACCATAAGTCAAAGAAAATCAAACGTAATATCATAAGTGAATCGTTTGGTTCCTACAATTAATACATTTTAATTGTTAACTGTTACGTGTCGTAATTAATGGTATTATAAACTGTTCCTTTAACGACGTTAATATACGTTTATTATTTAAGAAGACGTGTTCGCACGATGCTAATAAAATAAAGGATTTATTATTTGTGTATTACTGTTTCTCTTGTTTAATACGGCTTACGTATTTGTTTATAGTAATTACTTATTTTAATGATTATATTATTAACCCTTGCAATGTTTTTTGTTGTATTAACGCTCCCAAGGTGCCGTAAAAGTGAGGGGTTATAAACAGATAAACATCTTCTGTGAGAGACGGAAATCTCGGAACAAAGCCCTAAGCCACCACAGCTAGACCAAATAGACTTCTGTTCAAATTCTACCTATCCTGCTTTTCGTAGTAATATATATAAAAATCTGAGCTAAAATAAATAACCACCGGTTGGCAACACACTAAATAAGAAATTATTAGTTAAACATGCTATAACGCAGTTCAATAAACTCGCGAGCTTATTCAATACGGTTTTTGTTTACTAATTGGCTAGTTTTTACCGCTATTAAATTACCAATTATATTCAAACTAGCTGTTGCCCGCAACTTCGTACGCGTGGAATTCCGAAACCAAATCAAATTATACAAAAAAAAACCATCCTCTTGAGCCATACTATCTATTAAAGAAAACCGCATCAAAATCTGTTACGTAGTTTTGAAGATATAAACTCACATAGGGCCATACATAAAAAATAATGAATTGGTTAAAAAATTAAGGATATCTTCTTCTTTTTCATGTTCGCCGGCTTAGTTACGTCCCACTGCTGGGCACGGGCCTCCTCCACATTCGGAGGGATTATGGTCGACTGTGCTGCGCTGACCAGGCGTGTTAGCATAGGGTTTATTTTCGAGATTTCCTCTCACAGAAGATGTTATCTGTGTGCAATATCCCTTAGCTGACTTTTACACCACCCTTGGGAGGAGATGGGGTGGTGACACTTGTATTCTTAATCCGTCACCACACGGAGGTATTATAAGGATATCTCCTTTTCCAGCCCATTTATGTCCCACTGTTGGGCACGGACCTCCTCCACTTTAGGAGGGTTTATGGTCTACTGTGCCGGGCTGACCAGACGTGTTGGCACTGGGTTTATTTTCGAGTTTTCAGTCTCTTACAATTCTGTGACATAATACATCTGTGATAACATATTCATGCTATCTGTGTGAAATATCCCTTAGCTGACTTTTACAGTACCCTTGGGAGGAGATGGGATGGTGACACTTGTATTCTTAATCCCTCACCACACGGATAAGGATATCTACTAGTCATCAACATATGCAAAAATATTGAACAAAGCACAAATAAATCGCCACAGAGAATTACATAAAAAGATTATGATGTCTTGCAGACAACCTTCGGATAAATTAGAATTGTGTTATTAATTCCACAGCAAATCTGCTGCTTTTAAAATTATTACAATAATACATAAACAATATTATTTCCAGTAATAAAATAATGCGCTTGTTGCATCACCACAAATAGACGAGTTAAAAGCGCATATTTCTAAACATTGTAACAGCTTGTTCGAGCAAAATATGTAGAGAAATGTAGTGCAGCGGAATACGTAGATATTTCCATAACATATTTTGCTACGAATTGTAACATTGACTATCAAAGTACCATATACCGGAATTTGTGTAGAAACAGAATTTACTGAATCAATTTGTATAAACAATGTTTATAAGTAGTATGGGTACTTTTTCTACTAGATTTTAATAAGTACTAGCAAAACGCTGAGCCTTGTTGGGCTCGCATTTATATGTAATTTCTTTTTTAAATTCACGAAATATATTGTTTTAAATATGCATGTAGGTAAAAAGGTCCTGAAGACGGAAGCAACCTAGAGAAGCTAATCGTTACTGGCAAAGTAGATGGGATGAACTCGACAGTTCACAACGCCTTAGGTACACGGCGCTCGAGATAGGAACAGGCGGAGGAATATCATAAGAGCAAAGGTATTGCGTCACAATCCTCAATCATGGATCAGGAACACGACGCGAGAAGAAGAAGAAACCTGCAGGCTTGATAGTTTTTCCGTAAAGTGTAGTTACTACAAAACTACTCAGAATGTGGGATAGAACTACCTACTATCCTATAATCCCATTAAAAGAACCCTAGAAATTACACATTGAAACATCTATTCCAGAAGGTTTACGGATTGTCATTAGTACAAGATAGTACTGTGTGCGTTCAAACGGAAAAATTCCTACTACTGAATATAGACAGACTTTAATGTATTTTTTAATATTCTCTAACAGTTGCACGACTCATTTGTTTAAATAAAACTTTTTTTTACGGATTTAGACGCGTGTATTTTTTTTTCTTCATCTGCAGGAGTTATAATGACAATGAGGACTTTAGAAACTCTATAATAAAAATGCCGTTAGATTTATAGCTCAACTTGATATTAAAAGCTACATATTGAGTGAAACTTTTATTGGACGGTTCAAAGACCTAATCCTTTTATTCGTTTATTTTCGTATAATATCGTTGGATAATGTGCGGCGCGTGGGTGGCGTTACAGTATTGTGAGAACTGCCTCAAAAATCGAGACCAATGTTCTACAGGTTTTTTCATGTTGGGATACTTTCCAAATAACCACCAATATAATAAATGACACTGTAGTCAAAAATGTGGATAAGTCTATAACTAACTTTATCATGCCGATTTCTACTAGGTATAGCATTAAATAACCATAGTCACAGAAATGTTAAATAAATTTGCTATTTAAACAACATTCACAACACGAAGTCTTTCAATAATAAAACATTTCATAACAAGCTTTTATAAAGAAAAGACGTTTATCCAGAGAAAACATCTGACATCGACATTTTAATAGGTACCTATTACTTTTTTATTTAGAAGATTCTCGGCGCGTTCTCGCGTGCTCGCCTCTCGACAACCCCATTGTTTTCGCGTATAACTTTGACATTCTTCCATAAAACGGGGCATAAAACTGTTAAAGAGCTGACGGATCTGACGTCAAACGACGAACTGCCATATCTGGCTGACATGAACATCTTGTGTCGATATTTAATCCTTATGGACTTGACAACGTAATTGTCCCTCCATTTTGGCAATGCGTCAACTCAACAGACGATTTACCACGGTGAATTTTAAATGAATGCGTCAATATGTGCTCGGCTGTCGCTCCCTTTTTGAGGGGAAAGTTGTCAAAGCTGGTAGGTACCTACTTGACTTGTTATATTGCATTATGTTACGTGAACATTCACCTAGTCGATTAGATGTATTCACTAGAGTGAATTAAAGCACAATTTGGATAGGAGTAGGGTAGATAGGTTTGTGCAAATTGGGAATGCCTTTAGTTAATTTTCTATTTGCAGCTTATCTCTTATGTGAGATCGTTCCCAGCTGAGAGATGAAGCTAACTGAAAATGAGTTTTGTTACTTTGATATCACCACATAAGTATTTTAGCACTAAGTCCCATAACATTAACAAACAGCGTTAGCAGATGAACTAAGTAAATGTTCAGTATAGTAACTTAAGACTCCAATTGGATAGAAAAGAATTATTAGTACTGATTCATTTTGTGACTTTTAACGCAATTCACTTAAAAAAACTCTATCTGAGTAATTGACTAAACCATTTAAAATCTCTTTCCACTCACTGACATTTAACAACCGCTTACATAACATTATCACAATAGAAACAAACACAATACTTAGAATTATTCAAGGAAGTTATTTACGATTTATATTTATCTTCACATATTTACACGTAATGAAGAAATACAAACATCCCAAAGAAACATAGGAAAACCACTAAATTAGTGACATTTATCCAGGTATCAAGGGTCTTGGGAACTTCGGTAATAAATAAAACAGGGTGCGAGAACCGTATAAAGCTTTCTTTTTAACTGAACGCATTTGTTTTCTTTCACAAACTTTTATTTGATAACCAATTCGGCGAACCATCTCCGAACGGGATAAACTTTCGTAATAAACTTGTTAAATTTGTTTTAAAATTTTTACTCAAAGAAGATGTTCGTACACAAGTAAGTAGAGGATTCGTAATTCAAATTGATGAAGCAAAATTTTGCGTATATTCACGCTAAAGAAGCTGGTGGGTTCTTATCGTTGTACGAAAATTTATTCAGCCATTTACGAATGGGTAACAATTGATAAATACATTTAAGTTGTAAAAAGTAGGTAAGTGTTATCGCTAAAAAGCAAAAAACACACTTGAAAATCCTAAATATCATTTTACATTATTCCGACTGCTGCAAACGGATGAAAATCAATATCAATGATTCCGTTACATAGATTAATACATTGACAGATACGTACCGAGCTAATAAAAACGTGTTAATAATAAGGGCTAGTACGTCTCGTTGTAACTGTTACGTATTTTGAAATCATTAGAATAATTTTCCTATTATTGCAAGTATTTCAATTAGTCATAGGGTCATTAGTCTGCAAATCAGTAATCTTTTTGTGACATTTGCTAATTTGTAAGGACTGGATTTCAGTTTGGGATAATATGCAAACTAGCTGTTGCCCGAGACTTCGTACACGTGGAGTTTAGAAAATTTTCCCCGATTTTGTAACATTTTTTATTGCTGCTTGCTCCTATTGGTCGCACCGTGATGTTATATACCCTATAGCCTTCCTCGATAAATGTACTATCCAACACTGAAAGAATTTTTCAAATCGGACCAGTGGTTCCAGAGATTAGCGCGTTCAAACAAACAAACAAACAAACAAACTCTTTAGCTTTATATTATTAGTATAGTATAGATGTTAAGCCACATTAATGTTACATAACTTACACCTTCTGTGGATTATTAGGTATATATTAAATTATTAAGCGTCCAAATACAACTTCCTATTATTAACCCTATTTTTATATTGATTTCGACCTCATTAACTTGTCAATACTGTAAAGGTTGTGATCATTGAATATAACCTATACAATGATACAGGCCACTTAAGTTTTATTTTTAAAAAAGGAATAAAAAATTTAAAATTTGAAAATGAAAAAAAAAGAATTGGGGAGATAGCAAAAGGACATGAAGTGAGGATGTTGAAAAATGATTGTAAAATAGATTTTCTTTATTATAAAAAATATAACAAATTAATTAAATGTGTTTTAAATTATTATTATAAATTAATGTAAAGATGAAGCTTTACAATACAGTCTATTCGTGAGTTTTAAGAGGGCACGATGAGAAGCCATGCTCCATACAAAAAAAATATATGGACTTCATGCTCCGCTTATTTTCTTCGTGGATATTTATTGCCTAGAAACCAATTTTTCTCACAGTATCTAGGTAATATTCGTACGAGTACATATGCATCAAAAATATTATTTATTACTTATCAAATCGTTCCCATGATAAATAAGACATTTCCCTAACACAAAATAATTATTGCTTTACTGAAAAGCAAATAAATAAAGGAGTCTATTGTAACATGTCGTCATAACACCGTACCGTAGTCATGAATAAATCGTGAAAGAATATTGTGAAATCGCCGTCTAAACTGAACGGATATATTGACCGAGCTGAGCCGAATTGACGTAAAAGTGATTCTGTTTCGGGAAACATCACAACCGATTTCATTTTCGTGGACCTTTACAATAGACGGAAATAGAAATTTGTCGCAACACCGGTTGTCGGTCGTAATCTTGAATTTAACAAATCATACGGGCTTCTGAAATGTAAATAGCTATTTTGGTATCCCTTTCCCTTTTTTCACTTATTATCCATGTTTTCTGTTGTAAAAAATTACTAACTTATTTGCACGTAAATCAAGTTTTTAATGCCTCTGTGGTATGAAAATAATATGTAGTTTTTTTTTTTTTTTTTATAAATGTTCATGGACATTTCACACAATGTCCTCTGGTCCCAAGCTAAGCTTATATGCTTGTGTTATGGGTACCAGAATACGGATAAAATACATATACTACTTTTTTTTTTGTAAATACATACTTATAATACATAGAAACACCCAGACGCAGTACAAACATTCGTATGACATTTAGAAAAATCACACAAATTATTGTCCCGAGCGGGAATCGAACCCGCGACCTCTTGATCGGCAGTCCGTTACATGAACCACTACACCACGAGGCCCGTCAGTTTAACCGTAGTTTAACCTATTGAGTTGCATTCAGTTATGACAACAGTATCCATTTAATATTAACACTCACACCCTATCAACTTCACTGCCACACGCTTATAATAAAACCTAGTTCTACACAGTTTTAATAGTATAAAAATACCAGTTTATCCATGCCTATGTTCCTTGGTCAACGTAAATCTCAAAATTTTCCAACTTGAATTATTTTTTAAGTTCTAAAATTGAACATTCACCATACAGTCAAACAAGAAACCTGAATTAGTTTCTAAAAGATTCATATTCTGTGTTATAGCTATCTTAGATAAAAATAACAATTACATATTTAATGCTCTACCAAGGACATTGTCAGGCCTTTGTAAGTAAATATAACGGTCCATAAATTTATGTAGGTTAATGTAAGCAGTGTATAAACAATAAAAGCAGAAACAGGAATTAATTCAATTATCCTTATTTGAATACAATAATCACTGAATAAATTTTAGTAACAACATACTTATGTTATCTGTGCTTGCTAATATTTTAAAGAGAAGATTTGATTGTTTGTTTTAATAAAATATACTCAGAAATTACTAGACCTTTTTAAAACGTTTACTGTTGAGAAGCTACACTGTGTCCGGTTCATATAAACTCTACTTATTTTAATGACTCATTTTAAAAAACTTTACCGAATTAATAGACTTTACTTGTTATAAAACAAAGTCGTATTTTTATATGTGTCTATGTGGGCTTATATCTTCTAAATTACCGAACGGATTTTGATGCGTTTTTTTTTATTGCATAGAGTAGTTCGAGAAGATAGTTTTTCTATAGAATTTGTTATAGTTTGATTTTTTTATTCTATGTGTACGAAGTTGTAGGTAACAACGAGTAAAGTATAAAGTAAGAAAGAGTACAGAATAAAAACTTGAATCTGATATACCCTAGCCTAGAGACTGAAGCAGAAAACATCTTGAACAAATTGAAACACAAACTAACACAAAGTATATTTACGTCTAAATAAGAAAATAGTGTTCTTTAACACAAGTTTTCGGGTTAGTATGATTTATTATAAAAATAAGCTTTGAAATATTCTGAGGTTTCTTACCTACGTGTAATGTTACTATTAGTAAATAATCAATAGCTATGACCCAAATCTGTTTAATCTCTTCTTTACGATGCATGACTCATAACTTAATACTGAACGGAATTCATAAAACTGGCTGAAAAATATACTTACTTAAGGAGCTATAAGCAGTTAAACATCAACTGTGAGAAACGGAAAACCCAAAACTAAAACCTATGCCAACATGCCTGGTCTGCGTGGTGTAGTAGTCCAAAAGGTAAACCCGCACATTGATGATTTCGTACCTACCAGAACAAGGAGCAGAAGTAACTGAGTCAAAGCACTTAAGTCTTTTTTGTAGGAAACTGTAAAAAGCTCTAGTATCAACGCTCAGATAAAATAATCAAGCAAACTTTTTTCACATTGTGAGCACAACTCGTAAATCAGATAATTGACAGATTGATATAAAACAACGATCATTGTCATCCTTTCTGTGGGTGCAGGTTACTGAGCCGGCCTTTAGTTGGGGCGAAAACGAATGAGAACGATGTGACGTCATTACCCGCCACCCCATTGAAAGATACACGTCACTGTCCGCCTATTTGCGCTGATATATTTGATGACAAACACAAAACGAATAAGGGAAATAGGGTTGGTCCTGTTTATTTGAAAACACTCAATATGATTTATTTTTAACACGCTTCTATTAGCTTTATGAAATCTTTAAATGTATTTTTATTTCCTTTCAAATATCGGATTGATCTGAAGATTTGGACCCTTAATTTTTAACGTTCTAAAAAGCATGTACGATCTAGTGAGGCCAAATCCATGTACATGAGGCATGTCATTGTACTAATTAATATTAATGTGTCTATATACAAAGTTGATATATACTTAGCCTAATTAAGCGTACAGAAGCAATGTCGGAAAAGTTTTACGATAAAAACACGTCTTACTTATTTAATTATTTTTATATTTCTTCATAAAAGTTTCGTTAAAAGCGCCATCTGTTTGGATCATAGCAGATGGCAATCTATAGTCTCTGACTACCCCCATGGAATAAAGCGTGATAGTATGATCATGATGAAGATTCGTTAAAAGTTTTAATTTACATGTCGCTATTTTTAAGTATACATTTTAAGCTCTCTAGGTGTGCACCAATGCTTCCATAATATTGCAAATAAATCACAGTTCATAGGACATCGTTGTTTCAGACAGTATGATAATATGATCCATACTCAGATTACTTATAAAATCTTTTATGAAAATGGCGATATTACATATATTCACGTAACGAATCCAAAATAATAAGGATAATCAAAACTACACAATTCGACCACAGAAATAACTTGGTTAATTTATATCATTGTGAGCTCATATGTAATGAAAACAACATGTTTATTTACTTACTAAACAGATTACTGTCAAATGAATGAGTGTATTACAGCTATTTTATAGCTAAAGTATATTTTATCTGTACTCCATGTAATCGTAAGTTTAGTCTACGGAATAAATACATGTACATTTATAGATTTAGTTAGTTCCAGAGGCGTATTTACTCTAGGGCCATAGAGGCCATGGCCCGGGGTGGTTAGCCTGAGGAGAGCGGCGAAAGCCTTCAAGTTAAAAAATTTTGCTATATCTCTATCAATTTATAGAGCGGCTTATTAAATTAGCCAGGGGTGTCAAATCAAACGGCCCGGGGCGCTAATTTCCAAAATATGCCTCTGGTTAGTTTGTAATGTAAATCTTGATAAAGATTTTATATCCGACTGATAAATGATATTGACATTGACTTAATACATGTGTGTCTATTTCTTTTACACGTAGTTATTACATGGTAAGTTATCTTAAACACCTAAAGCTTTTTTTTTAAAGGCAAAGTAAAGATTAATAAACAGTGCATACAATCAGTTAGTTATTAATATAAATTAATATCAATTACTCTATGGGCTATGGGCAGACATTATTATTTAGTCTAAGTTTGACCGCGTCTCCCCGCTGCCTTGACGATGTCGTTGCTTCACCTTGTCGGGGGCCGCCCTAACGTAGCGTATGTTACTTGTAGTTAATTAATAGATCAAATTATGGTGGAAAAAGTGAAATGCCGCAAGTTTGTAGTTAATTATTTAAATACCTACTTTTGTAGCAGCGTTATAATTCTAAAGCTCATCTAACTCGATAACTAACTAGTATGGCACATAAAAGCTAACAACAATGTATACGGTAATTAAAATTTCCTACCAACTAATTGTATATTAAGTTAATCGGATAATAGCGGGTAACAGGCGTTTCAACGGATAATTGCCTGCCGTGGGGTTCCGCAGTTAGTCTCCGTCTGAAAATTGTTTCCCGTAAACTTGCCATAAATGTGTCCGTAAGCTTACCACAGTTATGTGTTTCTTAATTGTTATAAAACTATTAGTTATTATAGTTTGTGAACAACTTCACTTATTTAGTGAAGTCCAATGTTTTTATCATTTTCTTATATAACGCGATCTTTTCTTGAAGAGTTCTCTACCTTGTAAAAAGGCGTATATGTACAGACCTCGAAAAATTTCTAGTGTTTTGGCCTGTAAACATATTTATGCGACAGTTTATAGCTATTATGTACCTAATGACAACATAAGTATTAAAATATTACGACTGTAATAAGAACTTTGAAAGGGCTGAAGTTGGAACTATTACGTTATATCTACACACATAAATGTAATTCCAAGATTGTATTAATTATAATATTTACGTGCCTAGAGCATTAGTCAAACAGAAGTTGATATTATAAGGCGACCCGCACTGAAAAAGGTACGAGAGCAATGCTCATACTTATTGTATAAGGAAACTGTCATCTCTTACTGTTTGCGAGGTGATTTTGGGCGGCGCGTGCGTAGCGACGAATGAAATATCGTAATAGTGTTTGTGTGCGTTACTTCGGCACCCCGTCGACATGGCAGTAGAAAGCAGCAAGTGTAACAGCTTATATTGTTCAATACTCTAAGTTAACCTCTGCCATGTTGATGCTGTTTATTTATGTAATAGCTTTATTGTCTAAGTTCCTATAGAATTTAAGTATACCTACTCGTATTGTTTGAATTTTCGAAATAAATATATCTTTCTCTACTTTCTGGCCACGTAAGACCAATGAAGTTTGATTATCTTTTAAAAATGTTAACTTACATATTCCAGAAAAATGATATTTCATGTGCAGCTGCAGTGTGCCTATAGAAAGTTTTATTTATAGTTTACTACTTTGTCACGCGCTGTCACGCAAATTGAATCTTACTATAAATACCGCGTCATCGGCTCCAACACTTATAAGAAATATTATTTGTTATGACTAAATAAAATGTGACAAAATAAATAGTATATTGTTGAACTTTTCTACCTGCGCTAGTTAATACGACAGGAAGCGCTTTCTAAGTGGTTACAGAAGCTACGATAATTTAATTAGCTTAAACGATCTCGGATCAAAGGATTTAAATCGAATTCCATTGCGGTTTAACTGCCAACCCATATTTATCAAAGGAATTGTTTGCCAACTAAAACAGCAATAAAAAAAAAACAACGTTTTTATTTCAAATGAACTTTCAATAGGTTTAATTGAGTCGGCCTGTCGGATTAGTTTTCTTTATTTTTAGTTGAACGAGAGATATATTGGATTGGAACTGTGGAAAACACTGTTATTTTTTGTTTGTTTGTTGCTTTTTGTGTATTTATTTGTCTTTCTAGGACTTTGTGTGCCCCGAAGTTTCACTTGGGTTTTTACTAGAATCGCCTTACGAACTAGGGTTTTCAAAAATAGGCGTTTAAAAAATAATTGGTATTTGTTTCTAGTTTTTAAAATAAAGAAATTATTTTTAAATTGGTCCAGTAAGTTCCGAGCCTATTCGTTTCAAACTAATAATAAAATCTTAGTATAAAAGTAATATTATGCTACAGTTCAATCGTAGCGTTATTCGCTCTTGATGTTTCACGATCGCATGTTTTAATCAAGTTTAAAGTAATAACTGGCAATATTATATTTTATGGTATAAGATCAATATATTTATTGTTTGCTGATGCTGAATAAATTTTATTTTATTATGTACTTGTTACATGAAATATTGAGTCTTTAAATCTTTAAATATAGAATCTTTAATATTATTTTTTATCAGAGATACTATCGTGGGTATTTAACTACTGCTCGAAACTATTCTGTCTTGAATCTGTAATGAAGATTGAGAATAATCCTTTTATGACTTCCCTATTACGGATTAAGACACGCTTGTTTTAAATTCGAACCCGACTTTTAAAATCTAAAACCAATATACGCGTCTAAATCCGTAAAAGTGGTTTTAATTGAGTAACTGTCTCGCAAGTAATAGATAATATTTATTTTAGTAATAAATCAAATTATGGTGGAGAAAGTGATTACCGCAAGCGGGCCTTGAACCCACGACCTCGGAATACCGTTCCGAAGCTCTTCCAACTGAGCTTATTGTGGTCGTCCCACTTGCGGTAATCACTTTTTCCACCACAAATTTATTTATTAAGTAAAAGCATAGCTGACATGCTATACTTTTACTTCATGCTATGCAAAATTAATAAATTAATTTATTAGAAGTGTCTATTAATACGATTATCGGATAATTAATTATTTTTTATTAATCCGACAATCGTGGATGTGACTATTTGTACGGCTTTTTTTTTTGAATGAGTATATTCATACGGATATTATTATTTTTTTATTATTATATTTATTACTAAGAATTTTTTTCGTGAAATAAGTGTAAGTCTTTTTCGACAATGTCCACGGAGCAGAAGATTAACTAAGGAGCGAAAGGAAAAATTAATTAGAACGGAGTTACGAGTATTAGATCTCGAAGCTAACCGAGTGAAGGTTAGGTTAGGGTTTTCTTTTTTTTTTCGAAAACCTTATTTTATTTAATTTCTAAAGTTATATGAAACGCAATTAGTACAAATAATAAAGTAGTCGTATAAATAATATTTTTTTATTCATACGATTGTCGTGCGATTATCAACAGCCTAATTTATTTTAGTAGTATATACTACAATAAGATAAATCGTTTGAAAACCGATTAGCAGTTTAATAGCTATTCCAACAAACAAATATTTTCTTTTCTCTGTTACTATAGATAACAAATAAAATCTATTCATATAATGTTATTTGTGGTTATTATATAAAAATAGCTTTTATGACCTTCATACATAAAATATGACGTCTTATACATAATCATAATATTGAATACACAAACAGGCATTACCTTAAAACCTCATAAAGAACTTTTTATGAGGGTTTTTTTATCGGGTCCTGTTATAATAGGCAACAATTGTAATTATATCAATTATTTAGCCATTTTTACATTGTAATACAGTTAGTAGTCATTACTACCCCCAACATTATCCAATGTTACGACACATGACTAAATTACTAACAAATAACCAATTACACTAATTACAGGGCGACAATTATCGTTCCCTTTTAACTTTCTAAATTTAGTTGTGTTTATAGATGTTTACATTTCTTATTTACAACTTGAATTTATAATTGTTTTACCGATATGACCAGGGGCGCATTTACCCTAGGGCCGTAAGGGCCATGGCCCGGGGCGGCCAGACTAAGAAAGGCAGCGAAAGCCGCTAAGTTTAAAATTTTGCTCTATCTCTATTCATTTTTATGGCGGCTATTTTAATTGGCCCAAGGCGCTAATTTTCAATATACACCTCTGGTTATGATGCAATAGAATTGAATGAATAATTAATTAATCAATACATATATTTAAAGAAATTAGGTAGAATATACATACAACTAGCTGATGCCCGCGTCTTAGCACGTGTGGTATTTAGAAAAATTCCCTGCTTTTGCAACTTTTTTCACTGATGTTTCACTCCCGTTGGTCGCAGGTCACGTTATGCAGCCTAAAGGCTTCCTCGATATATGGACTATACTGAACCAAGGAGCTCCTGAGATAAGCGCGTTCAAACAAATGTAGAAACAAACTCTTCAGCTTTTTAATAATTAGTATAGCTTTGTAGATGTATAACATATAGATCAGAATAACACAATCACAGAATTGTCAGAACGCTATAAGCGAGGGAGTAAGCAGAAACTGTGATGTTTTCTCTCTATTTTCTTATTTATTTGGTCCACATAACAATACTGAATAAAGAAACCAAATGATAAAATTACAAAGCACCAGAATGAAAAACGCATGTTTTTTATTATATCAATCGCTATTCATATTCACTTGAACGTTCTTTTTAGGGTTCCGTACCCAAAGGGTAAAAACGGGACCCTATTACTGAGACTTCGCTGTCCGTCCGTCCGTCCGTCCGTCCGTCCGTCCGTCCGTCCGTCCGTCTGTCACCAGGCTGTATCTCAAGAACGGTGATAGCTAGAGAGTTGAAATTTTCACAGATGATGTATTTCTATTGCCGCTATAACAACAAATACTAAAAATAAAATAAAATAAATATTTAAGGGGGGCTCCCATACAACAAACATGATTTTTTTACCGTTTCTTGCTCGATACTAATAACGTTGCCTTATGTTGCATAGATAATGGTACGGAACCCTTCGTGCGCAAGTCCGACTCGCACTTGACCAATTTTTATTTACAATTCTCCCTTTTGTTAATATATTCGTAAGTAGGCGTGGAGGGTTCACGAGATATGAAAAGAAGTCCTATGGGACTCAATGAACATACATTTTTGTAGGCATTGTGAGGTGACGGATTAAGAATACAATTGTAACCACCCCATTTCTTCCCTCTGCTGTAGGTATTATAAGATAATATAATTTATGCATTAAGATAAGATACCTATTAGATGTGATTTAAGCAGTTAACATCCTCTGTGTGAGACGAAAAACTCGAAAATAAACCTTGTGCTAACACATTTGGTCAGTGCGGCACAGTAGACCATAATTCAGCACAAAATGGAGGAGACCCGTGTCCAACAGTGGGACGTTAAAAGGTCTGAAAAAGAGAGAGAGAGAGAAAGATAGGATTTCTTGATTTTTGTCTAAAGGGCTCCGATCAGGACCCGAAAGAATCTTATACGATTACGATATCGTAATAAATTGATGATTAATAACCACATTTTGAGCAGTATTAATAAATCTCTCTCTCTCCAGCCCATTTACGTCCCACTGTTGGGCACGGGCCTCCTCCACTTTGGGAGGGATTATGGTCTACTGTACCGCGCTGACCAGGCGTATTGGCACAGGGTTTATATTCGAGGTTTCCGTCTCTCACAGAGGATGTTATCTGTGTGCAATATCCCTTAGCCGACTTTTACAGCACCCTTGGGAGGAGATGGGCTGGTGACACTTGTATTCTTAATCCGTCACCACACGGAGAATATAAAATAAATAAATAAACCTAAATATTTAAATAAACCTTTGTTAACGTAATTTCATTGGTGGTAAAATCACTTCACGCAGACTTTTTACAGCGCTTGATGTTGTCAACTCCTGTTTGATTAATGCTTTCAGACTACAAATAAAGAATACAAATCTGGTTGACCGACGCAGTTAATTTCATTGAAAGACAGATTCAAATAAAACGGCATGTTTTGTTCATTGCTGTTTTAGTTGGCAAACAAATGCCTTGTTAAATATAGGTTGGTAGTTATAGCGCAATGGAATTTCATCAAAGCTCTTTAATCTTTAGTCGTTTGTGCTTGAGCTAATTGAATAACCGCTAGTTTCTGTAACCACTTACAAAGTGCTGTGGGTTGTAATAACTAGCAAAGTCAGAACATTTTAGCATAATAATAACTGTATTACTACAGATTGTTTTACGTTCCATCTTATCTTTACTTGTTATAAAACAAAGTCGTTATTTTTGTATGTCTCTATGTGAGTATAAATCTTTTAGACTACGCAACAGATTTTAATGTATTTTTAAATAGACAGACTTATTCCAGAGGAAGGTGTATTTCTAAATATTTTTAGATTAGGATTCTTGTACTAAGTCGCTGGCAACATCTAGTCTATTCTATAGTCTAAGAGAAGTTTTTAATATGTAGGTATGTATGAGGCAGACTTCAAAAATAATGTCTCGTTTCTAGAAAGCTTCAACCAACGGCAGAAAAATTGTATAGTCATAATTTATTATGTCTGTAGTTAGCGATTCGGAATTCCAGGTCTACGAAGTCACAGGAAACAGCTAAGTTGTACAAAATTCCCGTATCACATTCAGTTATCCTGAAGGACCTTGGCACAATGCTCAATGACCTCAGCAGTGTTTCCCAACGGGTTGGTTTAAGGATGAACATGAATAAAACCAAGGTTATGTTCAATGTCCATGTCACTCGGGCAGCGTCTGTTGGAATGCGATTCTCGAAGTTGTAGACCACTACGTCTACATAGGACAAACAGTCCAGTTAGGCAAATCCAACTTCGAGAAAGAGGTCAACCGACGAATCCAACTCGGCTGGTCAGCGTTCGGGAAGCTTAGGCATATCTTCTCGTCCAATATTACGCAGTTCCTGAAGACGAAGGTCTATGACCAGTGTGTGTTGCCAGCGATGACATACGGAACAGAGACGTGGTCTTTAAATGTCGGTCTCGTGAATAAGCTCAAAGTTGCACAGCGTGCTATGGACAGGGCTATGCTCGGTATTTAATTACGGGATAAAATCCGAAATACGGAGATCTGTAGGAGAACTGGAGAGTGGAAGGTTAGCACGCTGAAGTGACAATGGGCAGGCCACATTGCTCGTAGGACTGATGATCGTTGCGGAAGAAAGTCCTAGAGTGGCGCCTCGTACCGGACGACGCAGCGTTGGGCGGCCCCCAACAAGGTGGAGCGACGATATCGTCAAGGTCGCGGGGAGACATTGGATGCAGGCGGCACAGGACCGCGCGTTGTGGCGTTCTATGGGGGAGGCCTATGTCCAACAGTGGACGAAAAGAGGCTGATGGATGGATGGATTCAGTTATCAAACACGACTAAACACTATCTTATTTCAGAAAAATTTATGTACGTTTTTTAATCAATGACGGGCTTCGTGGCGTAGTGGTTCATGTAATGGACTGCCGTTCACAAGGTCGCGGGTTCGATTCCCGCTTGGGACAGTCATTTGTGTGATATCCATAAATGTCATACAAATGTTTGTACTACGTCTGGGTGTTTCTATGTATTAAAAGTATGTATTTACGAAAGAAAAGTAGTTTATGTATTATATCCGTATTCTGGTACCCATAACACAAGCATAATAAGCTTAGCTTGGGACCAGAGGACGTTGTGTGAAATGTCCGTGAATATTTATTAAAAAAAGAAATCAATATCTAGCGATAATTTTTTTTTATACTTAATACAAATTGTGTTTCATAATTATTCTTCAACAGAAAGCACAAATTAAGCCCTAAATTAAACTATGACGCTTGATAATTTACAACAAAGCGTGTAATAATCTCTTATCGCCCACGAAACAAACCAGATATGTATAACACAAATCTACAACACTGTCACTATTTGGCTTATATCTCAATCTAAATACAATTTATACGAGATTAATTCTCTTTCACAACTAAGGCGGCACGTGCCTATTCCATTATTACTAATAAAATTATATTTTAGTTGTGATTGTTCATGACAAAACCTTTCTATAGCTTATCAATATTAAAGTAACTGACGTACAAGTGGCGTAAAAGTGAATCTCAGGAATCTCGGATGTTGTCGCTAGTTCGTGGGCCAGATCGATACTTCCCCCTGTTCACCTCTTCTCACGTTTTTGCTTCTAAAGCAACTAAGGTTTCTCGAAAGCTTTTGAATACACTATTTGTTACAGATTTATATGGAACGTGAGCTGTGATATTTCAATGTGACGTATATGATATGGGTGTTTAGGTTTCGAGTTGTTGCTTTTTATTCAGATTTAAGTATATAAAATATCATTAATAAAATCTTTTATTGAAATACAGACCGTTTAAACAGGGTTTTCTTTTAATTATTTGTTACGGTGAGTTAGAATATCTTTACTGAAGTTAAAACTCAGTATCTAATTATGGAAAATATTTGTATTTTTAATCGGCTTCTAATGAAGGAGACTATCTATTCGTCTGTATGTTTTTTTTAGATATTTGTTAGGTACCTAATTTTTCTGTCATTAGTAAACAATAAAAAAAAATTTCTTTTATCTAAGTGTCAAGATTCTTTGTTTTCGTCAATATTACATTTATCTATGAATCTAGCTTAAGTTATTCAGCTTAGGTTTGATAAAACTGTAATCATTGGTACTTAAGTCATTATCGTAATTGTGGATAATGATTGCGGTAACAGCTTGAGTTTATTGTAAACAAACAAACTCGGATAAAGAGAAGACGGTTTAATATAACAAATTTTATATGTTTCCTCAGTCAGTGTTTCCTTTGTTATTCGGTTATAGCAATATCTACAATTGGGTGCAGCCAACGATTTCATACATGTGGTATTTAGAAAATTTTCCCCGTTTTTGCAACAGTTTTCACTAATGCTTTGCTCCTTCTGGTTACAGCGTGGAGTGATAAGTGAACTATCCAACACAATAATACCTAGTTTAAAAAAACTAAAATACACGCTTTATTTAATCGAATTATTGCATTGTCATCGGTCTTTGACAGGTGTGCAAAATTTGAATAGAATCTGACCGTTTAAAGTGGGTCAAAATAGCGTCCAAAGGAGTCGGTTACAAACATACAAACAAACATATAAACAAACATACAAACAAACATACAAGTGAAGCTAATATAAAGCGTGTAAAAATATAGTAGTTCCTGAGATTAGCGTGTTCAAACAAACATACTCTTCAGATTTGTAATATTAGTATAGATTATGTGCCCTTTCATATAAAATTTAATTCCTTTTTAATATTTACGTTAATCCTATTTATATTAAGCGCGAATATTGAAAAACAAAAATTATAAATGGATGTAAGGATGATTATTGTTCTTTCACGCACTATTACTGAACTTACTGGGATTTTAATTAAACATAACGAGTCGTAATGTTACTAGAATGAGCATGACTCGTTATTTTGAGCGCTGTATTTTATTTTTGTCGTCGTCTAAGAAACTTAAGTTGAGTGTCTGTTTCAAGTGTTTGTGACTGTCAATAGAGTTACAATACCTGTAAACGATACTCAGTAGTTTAAAGAGTTTATTTAAGTTTCTTTACACGTTTAAGAATTGTAGAGCAACTAAAGTTTTATTTTATAGAGTGTTTTCAGACGCGCTTTTAGTTAAGTAAGTACTAGATAATACCCACAGTTTTTCTTGACTTTATTCCTCCCCATTTCTTGCTTGTAGTCGTAATTTACGACTACAAGCAAGAAACAACGTGTAAAGAAACTTAAATAAACTCTTTAAACTACTGAGTATCCTTTATAGGTATTGTAACTCTATTGACAGTCACAAACACTTGAAACAGACACTCTTAGACTTAAGTTTCTTAGACGACGACAAAAATAAAATACAGCGCTTAAAATAACGAGTCATGCTCATTCTAGTAAGCTCTTTTGTAGACTATTATTTGGGTTGACTATTTGTAAACTAGCAATACGCACTGGTTTCGTACGGGTAACATTGTTGATAAATGTTACTATATGTTGAACACATGATATTATTAGAAAACAATGAATGAAAAAGTGATAGCTCTTTTTGTAAAAGAATACCACAAAAGTTTTGAATTCATTACATTCCACAACGGAGGCGTCAAAACAATTTGTAAACAATAGTCGCCCTACGAAATACATTATAGGGCTGTCAACCGTCCAGTTTTATCCGGATTTGTTCTAGATTTAGGGATATCTGAAAACACACCAGGTGCTTCCGTTGATAGTAAAAAGTGTCCAGGTAAAACCCAGACACACTGTCAGGTGACAAAATTAAAAATATTAAAATAGTACTGATGTTTTTAATTTTAACCAAAAATACTTATTTGTCGGAAATCTCCCGAAAAAAGCAAAATTTCTCACTTATATATAGATAAGGAATTAAAGTAATACTTACCAAAAAATAAAAGCTATGGTATATGTCGAAGTATTTTAACTTCCTTTCCAAAATATATGCCTTTTGTCTATAAACTCCCCTAAAACTTCCAGATTTTTTCCGTTTTATCTAGCGTCGACAATTTAGTTGATGACAGCCCTAAGTCTGTTTAATTCTGAGCTATACTATTATAAAATTACGTAGATGATGACTAATCTTTATTATTAGTTGTTATCTTAATGATGTCTTGCATTAACAAGGACTAAATTATATTTGTTTAGTTGGATGACTCTATTTAGAGCATCATGTTTGGCAAGTGTTCGTGAAATAATTTATTGTGTTAAATGTGTAGGTATATTAGTATATGTACCTACCAATGTAAGACGCTTATCATATTATCGCTTATAATAAATAAATAAATATTCATGGACATTTCACACAACGTCCTCTGGTTCCAAGCTAATTCTTCTATCAACTCGATATTAGGTAACTATTTGTCTACAGACCACGTTTTAATAGATAAATCTATTAAAACGTGGTCTTATCAATAGCTTTTTAAAAAGCAAGTATAAGTATGGACAAATATTGATATACCTATGTCTGTACCTATTTGGTAGCTTCAATTATTCATAGACAAAATACCAAAAAAAATGGTCAATTACGAGGTGGACACGAAGGGTAGGGTACAGTAATTATCATAACATATTCGTTATATTCGTGACCCCAAATAACGCGAGAAGGGCGGGAAAATGATGATGAGTTTTTGTTGTTATTGCATCTGAAAGTGTGAAATTTTTAGCTCCCCAGCTTTCACCGTTCCAGAGATACAAATTGGTGTCAGGTGGACGGGCGGACGGACAGACGAACAGGAAAATCTCAGTAACAGGGTCCCGTTTATCTTTTTGGTATGGAAGTCTAAAAACACCCGTAAGGGTAACAACACTTCATTATTCATACATTATACTTATAAGAACAAAAATATGAAAATTATGTAAACTTAGTACCGACATTTTCTAAGCCGTCTAGGGAGTAAATCAATATAAGTACCAAGATACAAAGTAAACTCAATTTATCTCGTGTTACCGCAAAAACAGCGGTTTGTTTACTCCTATTTTTCCATAAGTCAAAGGTCAGATACGCTTAGGGGTGGGTCTCATAACAAGATTGATGTCATACCGGCGTACTGATTGCTTTTGACCTTCGTGAAGAAAGGTCTTGTCCTAGGTAATATATTCAATTTGTTTAGCATACACTAACGTTGTTAAACAGCGTAGATTTGAACACATATTCAGCTTAAAAATATTGTTATTTAAATTCTGACTTGTCCCTCGACTGTTAGACTAAAGAAAAAACTATTTACTTATATTAAATAGATTCAATAGTATATTTCGGGACTTGTCGACTGCTGTATCTGTTTCTGAGCTTTACTTATTATAAAACAAAGTCGTTATTTTTGTTTCTATGACTCTATGTGAGCTTATATCTTCAAAACTACGCAACACATTTTTGAAAATTGATAGCGTCAATAACACAATTCGGCATGATAACTCATTTTTATTGTGAAAATTACAAAGACGAAACGATTTTAAATAATTTAAATATGTACAATGAAATATCCAAATAATCAAAATACACCATAGTTGTTTTCATCAGTATTGGCCTCAATGATAAGCTGTTTATAAAATTATTAAATTTTATATTAAGCATAATATATTTATATAAAACATAACTTACACAAATGAAACATTAAAGACAACAAATCATAATAAATGTTAAAGATATTAAATAAATTATATAAAATACGTTTACTTTTCTTATTAAACTTAAACATAAATATTTAGTCAAAGTTCTAAGAAAAGGAAATTTCCCGTCCGGCGCAATTTGTTCAAATTAATTTTCTTATTCGCCGTGAATAATAAAATTAATGCGTCAATCTCCATTAAAGCCATGCAACATTTTTTCACAAAAATACCATCAAAATTTTAGCGCAGGAAAAGTAGAAAATGATATTAGAATGGAGACGGCTTTATGAAGGTTTTCCTTATTGTAAACCACAACTCCTTGTCATAACGTGGGCTTAAGTTACAAAAGAAATGTTTTAAAAACACTCTTGTTCGTGTTTATGATAGATTTTAATAACAATAGTTTATGCTAGTACAGACATGTTTCTGGATGCATTCTATTTCAAACCTTTATAAAGATGGCGTTAGAATTCAAAAAGTTGTCTTTAACACTAAATAAATACTCTCTCTCACTCTCTCTCTCTTTTTCCAGCCCACTAGCGGCTCACTGTTGAGCACGAGCCTCTTCAGATTTGGGGGGGAGGGGATTATAGTCCAGTGTGCCGCGGTGACCAAGCGTATTGGCACAGGTTTTATTTTTGACTTTTCTGTCTCTTACAAAAGATTTTATCTGTGTACCTACAGTATTCCTTAGCTGGCTTTTACAGCACCCTGGGATGAAAAAGGCGTTGTGACACTTGTATTTTAATTCGTAAACACACGTATAAAATAAATACTCTCTCTCTCTCTCCAGCCCATTTACGTCCGACTGTTGGGCACGGGCCTCCTCCACTTTGGAGGGATTATGGTCTAGTGGGCTTCGCTGACCAGGCGTGTTGGCTCAGGGTTTATTTTCGAGTTTTCCGTCTCTCACAGAGGATGTTATCTGTGTGCAATATCCCTTAGCTGACTTTTATTTATTTATTTATTTATTTCATAAGAATAACAACAGCATGTTACAATACATTATAAAAGTCAGTGTTACAAATATATAAGCCAATAACAGTTATTCATGTCTTAAGCATTTACATTAAATAAACCCACTTAAAAAAAACTATCGGACGGTGGAACTAGCACTAGAGCAATATTACAATACACATATACGTACATACACATACATATTATGTACACATGATACCTAAACATAGAATACACATCAAGCGGATACAAAAATAGATACAAATATACCATATACATATATAAATAGAAGCATATACATACATAGAACTAAAACAACATACTCACACATCCATCCAGATCTAGATCTAGCAAAATTTTAAGATTTAAGTTGAGGTTAAAAGAAGTGACTTCTTACATTTTTAAGAAATAAGAAGTCACTTCTTTTAAAAATAAGAAATAAGAAGTCACTTTTTTTACAGCACCCTTGGGAGGAGATGGGGTGGTGACACTTGTATTCTTAATCCGTCACCACGCGGAATAAATAAATACCTACTACAAAATTAATACTATATTGTAATCTAACTTGGTACAGTCCTTTAAGAGTAAGCGAATATGTTGAAAAATTTTATAAGTAAGTCATTTCGGAGGAAAATGTCATAGGCTGTACGTACATAACTATACGCGAATTTTATTATTTGGCATTATTTTCAAATAGTTCCCAATGTCAACGTTTATGCCGGAACTGTGATACATTTTATGGGACATTAAATATTCACATCGATGTGTTAAAATATAAACACCAGAAAATATTAATGGTTGAAGTGACGACCATTCAGAAATTTTTATTGAAATAGTTCGGCCACACGCCGCCATTCCGCCAAGCTTTCGTTCATGGACGTTTGACCTCAATGAATGTAAGTCTGTAACTGATTGTTTAGTTTTTATTTATTTCTGTAGTAAACTATAATCCTCGGTAATCGCATTTTAACTTTTTTTAAAGGGCTTTATAATACGAGAAGGTTCTATGTACGACTAGGTATGTCCTTTCTAAAACAATTCTTGGTACTCACATGTAAATTAGAAGCTCTAAACTATTATAGCGTAGACAATTTATTGAGCTTAATAGTTAAACTGATAAAGATAAAAGGATTTGGCGGTCGAAAATTTATTTGTATCGTTATTCAAATGAAACCACTTTTTTATGGATTAAGACGCGTAAAAAGTGTTTTTATTTGATTTAAATAATTGAATCACACTAGATTTGGAGAATATTACGTATCGTTCTTCTTTATTTTCAGCATATATTAGATAACGGCACCAAATATTTAGTATTTTCAATTAATCATTACTCTTGGATACTCGTTGTTCATAACAGTTAAATTTTAATTTCAAAAATATGTACCTAATACAATCTTTTTTTTAATTATGACGGGCTTCGATATGATATTATGACGGGCTTCGTGGTGGAGTGGTTTATGTAATGGACTGCCGATCACGAGATCGCGGGTTCGATTCCCGCTTGGGACAATCATTTGTGTCATCAAATCAAATCAAATGTCATACAAATGTTTGTACTGCGTCTGGGTGTTTTCTATGTATTATAAGGATGTATTTACAAAAGAAAAGTAGTTTATGTATTATATCCGTATTCTAGTACCCATAACACAAGCTTAATAAGCTTAGCTTGGGACCAGAGGACGTTGTGTGAAATGTCCTGAAATTCTATTCTATTCTATAAAAAAAATATAAAACTTAACTTTTAACTAACTAGCCACAAAAACAACTGTTTAGTTAATGTATAATTAAATAATGTATATCGGAGAAACATCGTAGACATCACCTGTACTCACAGCCAGAGCAGTCATCCATCTAAACACATTGTAATACTGGACAAACTAACTACGTTAACTACAACATTCTATTAACTACGATGAGATTGACCCGTGGCTTACGACACGTGTAACTGGTTTGGAAGGATCCTTTTATGAAATTTCAACGGGTCACCATTCAGTCTCACCAACTACAGTAAATAAACGAATTACTTACCATTGACACCATTTGAGGACCCACTTCACAATTTTGGAACCTAAGTTAAAACTAAAAATCCATAAGTAAACTATTTTAATCAAGTCTCCTACGACATGTATAGTAAAATAAGTAAAAAATATGAATATACAAACATTATTGGTTTTTGAATAAATGTAGACATGTAGCTTGACTGTTTTTCTTGTCAGTTAAGATGAACAACATCTTAACTGACAACGTGACAACACACCCTTCTTTTTTATATTCTGTTGGCTCAAGGTGGCGAGCATATTATCCTTTTTTTACCACTCACTAACGATGGCACGTGCTTGCAGGGTACAAAGTTCGGTTAGTTAATAATTTTATTCTCTTTTTTATAAAAGGTACCATGAGATATCTTTTTTACATAAACTAAATATTATTAACTTGACTTATTTAGTTTATATAAATTAAAGTTGCATTGAGTTTCAGTTTTTGTTTTATGATATACCAGCTGTTGCCCGCGACATCGTACGCGTGAAATTTAGAAATTAATCCTTAACAAACAGACGTTTACTCTTCTGCTTAATAGATGGCGTTGTCCGTTTTTTAAATCAGGCTATTGTTTCATTCCACACATTAACACTTAAAAAATGTATTATTGTGTAATCAAACGGATTTCGCACTTATAAATTAGTAAGGATTATACCTATTAACATCCCATTTTAAGATACGAGCCTCCTCCACTTTGAGAGAGATTATAGTCTTCAATGCCACGCTGCACACTCTGCACAGGCGTGTTGTAAGTACTTCAAATGTAGGTCGGCAAATTTTAGGCTGAGCTGCATCAAATTTTTTTAAGTTTGTTTGTGTTTGACTAGATAGATAGATATTGTCCGTGTGGTGACGGACTAAGAATACAAGTGTCACCACCCCATCTCCTCCCCTGTAAAAGCCAGTTAAGGGATATTTTAAACACATGACATCCTCTTGTTCTAGAGGACTAGTTTGGTAGTAGCATAATAGTATAAATAAATGGCAGCAGTAATTCATTACAGAAATCCTTAGAAAAAGTATAGTCGCAATTAAAAGCTTTACGTATACAACAAAATCCATATTTTTTACATCAATCCACACCACTTACTACCTCTGATACCGTTATTCAAAAGAAAACCAAG
Organism: Orgyia antiqua; assembly: GCA_916999025.1. NCBI lineage: Eukaryota > Metazoa > Arthropoda > Insecta > Lepidoptera > Erebidae > Orgyia > Orgyia antiqua. Next base: position 8,685,651 of record OU779869.1, read on the forward strand.
CGGAACAATAACGGCCATCTGTCGTGGGGCAAAGCTTACAACAAAAGATTTTTTGCTCTACTGAGAACGGCTGCAGTACATGATAGTTTAAAACGGGTTGGAGCCGGCTAAACTTTAATTGTACCCTACAGTATATTATTATAATGCTTTCTTAGATATTTTATTAGACATTTAAATAAACTTTATCTTTTTCTTTGTTTCAGAATGTGATTGAGGGAATCACTTCATCAATGACGGTAACTTTAATTTGACCAACGCGGACAATGCGGTCTCCGGCTTCTAAACCCTTACCAAAGAAAGGGGATTTAACTAAAACTAACTTAAAAAGCTCAACTAGTAATCAAGCTGCTAAGAAAATAATATCCTCCAAAAAAGTTAAAAATTTAATTGGCAAAAATCTTATTAAAGGCTGTAAAAAGAAATCCAACAAGGATAGCTCCTTTAAGGCTAAAAGTGAAGTCGAAAATGCTGTCAGCGAAAAATCTGATACTTTTACCATATCCGAAACTTCTAAACCTGGCCCATCAAAATTACCAACCCCGCGAAGTGACTCCCCTTCTAAAAAAGCTAAGGTCAAAAAAGATTCAAAAGAACAAAAAGATGCGGTAAAATCCACTCAAGATGTCAGTTCTAAGAAAATTTCTCCAAAGAAAGCAACAAAATCGAGCAAAAATACAAAATCCACTAAGATTCCCGTGCAAAAAAGTGGTAATGCTACTAAGTACAAAATTAATAAGGATGTAGTTAAAAAACATACATCAAAATTTTCTAAAGCAAAAACAATAGTAAAAAGAAGTACCATCAATGTCGAAAAAAAGAAATCTGCAGTTAATTCCAAAGTTGAGAAGGAGAATTTTGATAAAGAAATGACTACATCCGAGTCAAGTGAGAAAAAAGATAACATTGATGTCAATACTGACACAAAAGCCGCTACAACTGAAAAATTAAACGAAAACAAAAAATTTGACGGTGAGACTAAAAATGTAGACGAAGAAAAAAGTGACAACAGTAGTGATAACCTTGAAATCAGTTTGACCGGACCAAAAACATGTCTAAAAATGGATTCGCAGAAACAATCGGATACCCTTAGAATAGAATCCGAAAGACCACCTAAATTTTTTACGTCAAGTAGGTCTCCAAGGATGGTAGATATTGACGTTAAGTGTTGCAAAAACTCTAAAGGAAATTTAAGCGTATCTGAACGATTCTTACCAATGAAATGTGAAACAAAAACTGAAGATACTGGTAAAGAAAAATGTACATCTAATAATTTAGTCTCACAAGGACCAGAAATTGATGTGTACACTTTCACAGAAAAAGTTGATTCTCCAAAAAGTATATTATCTGATTTTCGAAGTCCTGTCAGCAAAAATATTGGTCGTGTTAGGCCTATAGCCAGAGTGAAAGGTACAATCATAGATAAGAAAACAGAATCAGAAAAGAAAAAATATTCGCCCCATCGACCTATTGAAGAAGTGGTTAAACAATTAAAGGCTAATAAACGATCAGATGATATAAATACGAATCAAAAAGTTTGTACGGTAACAAACGTAGAATCTAGTATACCTAGTAATGAAAAAGAAGAAGACAAACCGAAACCAATAATAAGTAAATCTTATAAAATGGTTGCTAGAAAATCTAGCATAACTGGAAAACCTTTCAGCCCTCAATTTCTTGACCAGGATCAAAATTCTTCAGCTAAAACTGATAAATCTGTCAAACCAAGTCCCACCAAAAAGGTAGTTTCGAAGCCTAAAAAGGTGGTGAAGAAGGATAGTCTTTCCGATCAAGAGTTTGATAACTCAAAATTTGCACTTAATAGGAAAAGTTTTCATTATACTTCATCTGAAGAAAGCGTTAACGAGTCCAATGACGACAATGACTCCAAAGATTCTTCTGAATCTGACATACCAAAAACAAAGAAAACTAAAAACAAAAAATACAAGAGAATAACAGATAGCTTAAAAAAGAAATCATCAAAAGAACTTAAAGAATTATCAAAAGACTCTTTAGTTGATCTGAAAGACAGTTCTTCGTTATTGGGTCATGAAAAACCTAGTAAGAGACGTCTTAAACTTTTATCCATGTGGTCAGGGCCTAAAAAACACAGAATGGCTTCTTTGAACGCTATTGCAAAAGTGCATTGCTTGTATGAAAATGAAAGTCGCACTCATATGGAATTAGGTTTAATGAAAACTATAGAAAGGCAACCATTGCCAAGTACTTCAAAGAGTTCGCCTGTAAAGAAAAAGGAACCTAAAAATAAAGAAATTGAAAAACAAGATACAACCTCAGAATCTGAATACGAAACTAAAAAAGAAAAGAAAAATGAAAGCTCGGAAAGTTCTGACGATACTCCCCCACAAAGAACATTGCGAGGTGATCCAGGTATAAGGAGTGCCGGTAAGTACTGGGATCCAAAATCTTGTACATCTTCCAGCGAGGAAAGTGAAATAGACACCAAGAAGAAAGCTACTACTACAGAAAAAAAGAAGACTACTAAAACTTCAACAAATAAATCGGATTCTGATAAACCACCAGCTAAGATGAAAAAGACAGCTGGCGTTCCGGTTAAGAAAAAACGTAACAGAAATGAAGTAGTTATGGATTTAAAAGACATGGTAGTACAAAAACGAATGGCAAGTTTGAATGCTACTGCCATTCTCGCAGCTAGTTATGAGAAGCGTTCTCCAAAATCTAGCAAAGATGAGAGTACAACTGACTCGGGTAGTGACGAATGTTTTTCTCAAAAGTCAAAAAACGGCCAAGGTTCCGGCTTTAAGTCGGAATTAAAATGTGAATTTGAGCCTAAAACTGAAGTAGACGAAGCCACAGTAGCAGATAGAAACCAAAAAGTAGAAGTAATAGTGAATCAGGACACTGATGTGACAATTACTGGTGTGTATTCAACTCATCACCACGAAGGATTCTGCACTGTATCTGGAATGCAGTACCGCATCTCTTCAACAAGTCACACCCAAACTACAGCAACGGCAAATTGTGAACAGGTAAGAAAATTTCGTAGATACGTCATACGCGTTTCATTTCAAATATAAACAATTAAATAAATCACACCTTTAAACTTGCCGAGTTAATCAGTGACTTTCCCTTTCTACGCTCAAAAGTTAGCAAATTGATGCCTGTATTAGCTATCTATACGCAATAAAGACTATACACCCACTGGCGCTTCACTTCTCATTAATATACGGTAATGAAGTAAGTTCTATGTAAACATGCCTTGGGACCTCATCCACACATAATCCTTTTTCGCTATACATCTGGAAAATCTACAAAGAAGAATCGGCTCTTTGTATTTGAAGTGAATGATGATTTTCGTTTGTGTGCTCGATATCAATTGGGACGTGAACAATTTACGCGTGAAAGGAGTAACCATCCCGTTACCCTTGACGCAGATTATATCTTTTGATGCGGTAAATCTTGTTAATGTTATATTAAATTCTTATGCGCATCAGGACCCTTTTTAAAGAAATGTTTATTATCGGCAAGGACGTAAGTCCGTTATTTAAAGGTCATCTAACTTTAATTTGTCATTGGTATTAGATTAAATAATAAATAAATAAATATTCATGGACATTTCACACAACGTCCTCTGGTCCCAAGCTAAGCTTATTATGCTTGTGTTATGGGTACCAGAATACGGATATAATACATAAACTACTTTTCTTTTGTAAATACATACTTATAATACATAGAAAACTCCCAAAACCCTAATCATAATCTAAACGTATTTCCATTTCCGTGTAGATTTTTGTTACAAAAATCTTTACCTTATCGAATGCCCGATATCTCTATTTCTTACTCGGGATTAGCTTTTCATTGTGTTATGATTTTCGCAGGAGGGCTGTTCTCGAGATGAAGGAGCCCGTTATACTCCTCTCTCTGCGCTATCATCTATGCAACCACCACCTGCAGAACATTCTCATTCTCACCCACATCCAGGTAAGACATTAATTTCCTACGCACCTATTATTAATAAATGCCACTTACTGCCGCACTCAGAGACATTTAATGGTTACTTAAGGAGCTCTTTAGTATTGATTTAAAAAAGTAAAAGTTAAGTTAAAACTTTTTTAAATCAATACTAAAGAGCTCCTTAAGTAACCATTAAATGTCTCTGAGTGCGGCAGATAAATTAAAAGTTTATATTGCATTAATTTTACAATCATTAATTTCGTAATTTATTCTGTTTTCTGTCTCCAATATTTAAATAAAACTATTTTTTACGGTTGTAGACACTTATGTTAAGGTTTAAATCTATGCCGATTACAGTCCAATCATGTACGTGATTATGGTAGTTGATAGATAAAACAAGTAAACTAATTCGAAGAACTAAGGATCTAGCAGTGTTAATTCATATTAAATTACACGTTATGTAACCAAGTTTGTTTCTATATTATGCTAGTCTAAACATGTCTATAAACCTTGACATCCTGTATACAAGTATTTACGTACTCTACTTTTAAATCCCTTTATTTTGAATAATTTTAGTGCCTTAATGGAGGATCTGAAAAATCATAACTTTATTACTGCATAATTGTATTAATACAACTACTTTTTACGGATTTAGACGCGTATATCCGTAAAAAGTAGTTTTATTTAAACAGATGAGTCGCGCAAGTGTTAGAAAATATTATGTATTAATACACATAAATATGTACCATAAATCTTCAATGACGCCAATTAAAGTCCAATAAAGGACGTTTAGATAACATTTTGATACACTCCCGTACAATTTACTGTCATCCCTTTCTCGTATATTCTCAAGGAAACCCAATAATAAGGATAAACCATTAAACATATTTCAGTACAATCGCTTACAAATAGGTATTTTATGTATTTTCATATATGAGAGAATGTTTCTGATAGATTTTCCTTAAGGTAATAAACGTTTTTATTAGCAAATGAGACTATTGACTTAACTTTGATGATATTCTTCCGGATTCTTGGTGATTTTCTTCCGTTTATTATTCTGTTCAGACTTTAAAAATGTTTTGCAAAATTTTGCCCAAACTCAATATTTCTGTTTCTACAATGCATTAATAAATACGATTACTGGGACTGTCATTTTCACCATCAGTTAAACACATTTTTTAACATCAATGTCCTATTAAAGCGTGTGTTTTTTTCTTTCTGAACAAATTAGGTGGATGTTATTTAAAACAATTTCAAATATTTGTGCAAAATAAAGAAGTTAAATAAGCTAATATCTGGATTCCAGTGTATTTTATATCGTGACCGGTTGCCTCATATTGCACGTTAATAGGTCAATGTTTTTATACGCGCGCCGACCTCGTATCGGCGCAAGCGCAGCCAATGTGTTGCGTCTCACGCTATCTATTTTTTATCCAATTCATTCTGGCCACCGCTGTTCATGTTTTGGTTATTAATTTTCTTGCGTGACACGTAATAGCTTATTTCATTCATATTTATTAAAATATGAATGAATTTTGTTTCAACATCGTTTTTATTTGTTACATCGGCATTATTGTTACATTCAGCCATAAAATGTTCATTTTTTTGGGTTTTTAATTTTCTATTCCCATTAGATCAGTGGTCCTCAGTAATTCAAACAGTCACTTAAATGAGTTTCCTAGTAGTTAAAATTTTCTGCAACCTTTCGCTCTATTTTGTTGACTGTATAACTTCTCAACTTTGTGAAGTTACTAAATATGTATACTTAAATTAAGTTTAAAATAAATACAATTATTAACCGGCTTATTTTCCTATTTATACACATTTTATATAACGATCACAAAGTAAGCAAACAAGTTGTATAAGAATCGGTCTCAGTGTTCTAGAAAACCAATAAATTTTATTATCCATATTTTTAGACCAATATTTTGTAACTACGTTACATTTTTATGTCTGTAATTTTATTTATTTGATAAAGAATACGTCTTCGAATAATAAAATGTCCTTAGATTAAATAAATAAATAACAAATAAACTTGTTATAAACAGATAACTTAAAATGTAAAGTTAATGTAAAGTTAAAATAAACCTGTAATGTAAAGTTAATGTATGTTCTAGCAAAATTTTATTATATAATCATATTTCAAATGTTTGAAAACATTAAATAAACAGGCTGTCCGGATTTCTCCTAATCTCTGAAATTAATTCAGCAAGTATTAGAGAATATTATTAATCATGTAATTTCAGTATTTAAAAAATAGAAATGATATTGTAAATATTTTGTAAATAGGTCGACAAAATCCCACAATACTTTGTTTTACTCAAACGAATTGGCTAGGTAGCGTTTTTGTTAGAAGCTCAAACTCCACCACTTCTTCTACACAATAGTCAAGATAAAATATTTTTGTTATGTGATTCAAATGTATTTTAATTTGGCATAACATTTTCAACACAAAAGGTAATATTATCCTTTTAACTAAGAAATGGTTACGTCTTTCAGAGGTTTTATGGTAGTGGGACACTACATAATACTTAAAAGGTTTAATATTTACTTTACGTTGACAAATATTGAATCTGTTTTACAATATTTAAGGTTGTATTATGAAATTGGATGGTTAATTATTAAAGCACTGATCACCTCCACCAGATAGAGCGATACGACGTTTAAGTTAAGGACCAAATCGACCAACATTGGAGGAAGTCACGGGTTGCGTGAATTATGCATTTTAATTGGTCATATTAAAATAACACGCTTCACTTTTCATACATTACAAATGCATTCGGTGAGCGTTGATCCCCTTGCTTGCGGAATCTATTGTGAGTGATCTGTGTATGAAAGCTATAAAGTATGATAAAAAGGTTCATTTAAAGATTTGCGGTTTGTATGGTTAGTATTTAAAAGATATTTTATTCATTGTGTAAAGGTTTTAATAGTACTCGTACCACCAAGTAGGTATATTAGGTAAGTATATTAATTTTTTTTAAACTCACGATTTAAAATAAAATACATATAACTGCGCTTCTTGGCTTATAGTGATAATATAATCAGTTTCTCTGTCTGTCAATCTATATACAATATATTTTCTTAGCTGATTTTTACTGTACCCTAGGAAGGAAAGGCATGGTGACACTACTATTCTTAATCTGTCACCACGCACACCAAACAGTTCACGAAACAGTTTACCAATATTTTCACGAAACAGTTTAACATTAAATACAATAGCTAAATATAAACAATATAAAAATAAAGCTATAATATCATCGATATAATGAATGGTAAACATTAAAAATCTATTCTAATCACTCAATCGAAAGCATAATACGACGAATAAACCCCAAGAGACATTGTACGTTATTAGTTTCAAAATGACATTTAAACATCAGAGATTATGTTAATAAGTGTTATAATATATTCTCGGAAGAGCTTATGAGACAAAGATTCGACTTTGACATCTAGAGACTTGGCTCTAAGCCAAACTAGTTATGTTATACTCAGTTTTGTTATGTACAAGTTTGTTTAAGTATGGTTACAAAACAGTTATGTGCGGTGGGACGTATATTATATTAGGAAATTATATAATTTAGTATGATTTTAATGCGTAGATATGATATTTTATTTAAAGTGGTGGAGATATTGGAATGGATGAAACCAAGGAAGTGTTTTTGGACCATAGCAGATGGCGCAAATGGCGATGATATTTGGCTTAACAGTTTTCCTTTGGTACGCTTAAAATTTAGAATTCAAACCTTAACTAATTATACATAGAATAATGATATTCCTCTTAAACCAGTCTGTCTATTAAAAAAACGCTTATAAATTCGTTGAGTTAGATTAAAGCTCGCATAGGAACATAAAGAAATGATGATGTTGTTTTATAATAGGAATAGATAAATTTGTCAGGATTAGGTATACCTACATTAAGAGGATACCAAAATAGCTTCGTGCATTTTTCTATGTACGAAATTTTCATTGTTTCTTTAGATTGAATGGCTAGAGCTCTAATTTTAAAGTATATGTTTTTTCAATATATGATCGCATGAACTCAGAAACGCGATTGAAAAAAGTTTTCTCTCTCCCTCTACCTCTCAAATTTTTTATTTTTTTCATTTGTCGGTCTATTATCGCGTATTAACTAATGAAATAATTTTAAAAATATAGGTAACTATTATGTATAGAAACACGTGGATCAGAATTAAAATATATTTAGTAGATTTTGAGTAAATAGGAAAAGTATCCCTAATTCTTCATTTTCTGTGCCTACTGGCTGTGTTAATATGTACGTGTCGGCGATGATATACGATAATATTAATGTAGGCCCTTAATGAAAACTTGCCATACTAATATTTCATACTTACTATTTTGTAGAACCTCGTATTTTCGAGCTAAAACAGTTCTTTTGTAATTATTTTCTCTCAGCCACTCTATCCTGCTAAATATTACGACTATCTTCTATGAGCGCCATATCTATTACCACAATGATTCCAGCAACGTGTTACTATATATTTTTCTTATGTTTTTTCTCTTCTTCATATTTTGTTACACGGTAATTAGTATAGTACTGTAGACAGACAAGTTAATAGCGTTTTATTTTATGTTTCAACTGTATTGTCAACATGGGATAGCCCATTCGTTGCTTGTAACAATACCTTAGGGATAGATTAATGTTGTAATAATGTGTAATCTGTGACCGTTACATAAATATGTTCTTCCTTTTCAAAATTAAAAAAGTAGATATGATTTGTTATTAAATTCTATAAAGTAGGTAATTGTTTGATATATTTTTTAAGTTTTACTTCTTTACTTATTAAAACAAAGTCGTTATTTTTGTATGTACGTCGCTTTGTGAGCTTATGTCTTCAAAAATACGCAACAGATTTTGATGCGGTTTTTTTATTACATAGAATGGTTCAAGAGGATGTCTTTTTGTATCATTTGTTAAGATTTGGTTACTAAATTCCACGCGTACGAAGTTGGGAGCAACAGGTAGTTAAAAATATAATACCGAAAAATTATGAACGCACAACACCGTCCCAAAAAATCAGACGATGTGAGGTTAGTTACAAAAAAAGAAGATAGTTATTACTAGGACAACTGCACAACTCGAAGGATTAACTAAGAAGTACAAGTTGTTACGTGCGTAAACACTTTCTGTTTTCTATTCTAAAATTTCAGGATTTACATAGTAGAAATTTCAAGAACATTTATTTTCTGGACTTGATACTTATAGACAGTACATCATTGAGCTATTAGAGATTGACGAGCTTCGTGGTTGAGTGGTTCGTGTAACGGACTGCCGATCATGAGGTCGTGGTTCGATTCCCGCTCGGAACAATCATTTTGTGTAATATTTATAAATAATTGTCATACAAATGTTTGTACTGCGTCTGGGTGTTTCTATGTATTATAAGTATGTATTTACAAAAGAAAAGTAGTATATGTATTCTATCCGTATTCTGGTACCCATAACACAAGCATATAAGCTTAGCTTGGGACCAGAGGACGTTGGGTGTAATGTCCTCTCTCTCTCTCCCGAGCATTAAGCCCACATGATGGTGGGGTCTGCCTTCCTTATTTTATTCTTCCACCTTTGCCGATGAGACGTGTCGTCATTGGATACACCTCAAATCATCATATCCTGGGCTATGAGCTTCGTTCATCGCAACTTCCGTCTTTCCCTGTTCCTGGGTTCTGGCAGGGTCAAGTCCATTGCCGCCTTTGCAGTGTGGCACGATGGTCTCCTTTTTATGTGTCCATACCATCTCAACCTGCTCTCCTGCAGCTTATCGGCAATATTCCTGACGCCAAGGCTACCGCGAATATATTCGTTGTGTATTTTGTCAAGCCTAGTTACTCCACACATCCAACGGAGCATCTTCATCTCTGCCACCTGAATAGAGTTGACGTGACGCTGCGTCATAGTCCAGGTTTCACTCTCATATGTAAGCACAGGTCTAATCATGCTTTTGTAGATGAGGCCTTTGAGTTTCACGGTTGTGTGTAATGTCCATGAATAATTATTTTTAATATTTCTATAAATATAAAAAATAAATATTCATTGTCATACAAATGTTTGTACTGCGTCTGGGTGTTTACTATGTATTATAAGTATGTATTTACAAAAGAAAAGTAGTATATGTATTATATCCGTATTCTGGTACCCATAACACAAGCAATATAAGCTTAGCTTGGGACCAGAGGACGTTGTGTGAAATGTCCATGAATATTTATTATTATTATTATTATTGGCACTCAATAAATTATATATTTATTGAGTGTATTTTCAAGCTTAATGTTTGGGTAACTAAATCCATTTTTCACTTTTAGTAATCTACTATATACTCATTATAAAAACGATTCCCTAAACATAAATAATTTATCAATCTCGATAGCATAAAACTAAGTAATTGGATTTTTTATTTCCAAATTTAAGTTATTACCATTCGTAAACGATAGTGGTTCGATATGGCATACTGCCAAACCTCTATCAGCCTGATATTAAATAGCCAACTCTTATCTAAGCACCCGCTCACCGGCCAAACTCCAGATCAGCACTGTCTAAAATGTTTGATATTCAATTTAATTTTGTTAGCACATTGATCTAAGTGCATAGTATGTATACCTAATGTAGAACACTTTAATTTCCATAATATTTTAGCATAATTAAGTTGCAATAACATATTTATGAGGCCCAAACGATAACACAACTACTGTCCCAACCACCATGCGTACTTAATTGATATGTCTTGGAGACCGTAATACTTAACACTCACCATATATTAATTTATTGATTTTTGCATTTGACATGCTATGCCTTTTACTTAATAAATCAAATTATGGTGGAAAAGTCCCACTTGCGGCACATTCACTTTTCCACCATAATTTGATTTATTAACTCACCATATATTTCACGCAGTCACATAAAACCCAAAGATCGGTTATTTTTTCAACAGATTCAAATTGCGCATTGTATATTTATAAGCTGTTACAAAAACCGCAAAGCTCAGAGTAAAAATCCAAATGCCAAAAGTTCAAAACAATTCATAGTCACACCGTGAACTTCGGTCCAATAGAGAAAAGTTCGCAACGATTAAACCTTAAATTACAGGGCGTGTTGAATTTATTTAAATTTCATCTCGGGATAATTCGTATTTGAGAGCAGAGCATTTAATTTTCATAGCTTAACGAAATCCCAAGTCGGTGAAATCCGATTAAGATCTAAGCAGCCTACAGCGGCCTATTTGTTATGTGGCTAATATTTTTGGAAGTGAAAACGTAACGGTGAGAGGAAAGCTGAATAGTAAAGTTAATCTTACTTACAATAGGAAGCGTAATATTTGAATAAATCGTACTAGTGGTTGTGCACTTGCTTTTGCCTTTTGTAGAAGATTTTTAATATTTTTAGGTTATTACTCCTACTCATCCATCCTTCTGTCCTTACGTCCGTCTGTCAGATATCTCATCAACCGTGATAGCTAGAGATTACTAATTTTCACAGTCTGTATTACGGGACAATCATTTGTGTGATGTTTATAAATGTCATACAAATGTTTGTTCTGCGTCTGGGTGTTTACTATGTATTATAACTATGTATTCACAAAAGAAAAGTAGTATATTTATTCTATCCGTATTCTGGTACACATAACACAAGCATATAAGCTTAGCTTGGGACCAGAGGACGTTGTGTGAAATGACTGTGTTTATTTATTTTTATTTTTTATTGCTCCCCAAACAGCAAATACTAAAAACCAGAATACAATAAATATTTAAGGGGGTTTCCATACAACAAATTCAACAAGAACAACGGATCAACGAGATACGCAATCTTGTTGATTCGTATGGCTATAACGATGACTAATATAATTATGGTGATTATGATAGGAAATGGACTACGTACCTGTCTGATTTTTATTCTCTATTAAATTAATATGTTCCTATTTTATTGTGCAGTACCGGAGCTCGGCGGTCTATCTCGTCGGCCTGGTTGTTCCAGCGCTTTTTCCGCACCTTCGTCTACTTCGCATCATGAACCAGGTGAGCTATTCGCATAGCATAGAGCCTTGGTTTGGGGCTAACCAGGCTACAATATCTTGTGTTAAAAACACGCGCCACCCTAGCGCGCAACTTAACAGCGTTCTATCCATTCGATGTAGCATGATGCGATACATTTAAAATGGCATCACGTGGTCAGGACACGGTCAGATCTAAAGCATAAACCATGTCCCAGCTAGGGTGAGCATAACAATAAAAATCTTTTTGAAATTTAGACATAAACGTACACACTCGTAAGATAACGTCAATGATAAGATGAAGAAAAATAGTTAATGGCCTACATCAATATTATCGTGGACATGTACCTATTAACACAGCTAGTAGGTATAGAAAATGGAGAATTAGGTATATTTTTTTTGTTTACTCAAAATCTACTAAATATATTTTAATTCTGATTTACGTGTTTCTATATATAATAGTTACTTATGTTTTTAAAGTTATTTCCAATGACCAATGAAAAAAATAAAAAATGAGAGAGGTTGTTGCGCTAAGATTTTCTATCGAGAAAACTTTTTTCAATCGCGTTTCTGAGTTTATGCGATCCTAGATTATATATTGAAAAAACATAAACTTAAAAATTAGAGCTCTAGCCATTCAATCTAAAGAAAAAATGAAAACTTCGTACGTAGAAAAATGCACGAAGCTATTTTGGTATCCTCTTAACGAAATATTAATTCTTACATGGCTAAAGTACACATACACTTATATTTACGTATAATTTTGATTAAATTTACAAATAAAGTTAATCCATAATCAAAATAGATAATCTGATATATTCCCAATAAGATCACATTAATATTTATGTGAATTCAATTTTAAATTATAACCACTACCATACATTAAATTATATTTGAGACTAATAATATTATAATAATAATCGAACAAACTGGTTAACGTGTAATTCAACGCCGCATTAATGTAATTCGCCGACAAGAAGTCTATCTATTGATTATGAATAGTTGAAGTGATTTCAATCGACATTTCAATAATCTATTTGAATATTTTGATTACCTGTTTTTAGTAAAAATATTTATAACTTTAAAGTGAATTACAAACAAGTAACTACATATGTACATTGTACATATAGATTGTCCTGTATCTGTTTTTATCGATCACATAATCTAGTCTCTCGTCCTAGCCCATTGACATCTCACTGTTAGGCACGGGCCTCTTTTACTTTAGGAGGATTTTTGATCCAGGTGCCATGCTGCGCTGACCAGGCGTGTTGGCATAGGATTTAGTTTTGAGTTTTCTGTCTCTGTCAATTAGGAACTTATCTCCCTGTTTTATACCTACCTCTTACTAATATCCTAAGTCCGTCACCACACGGACAATCTTACAATCTTGTATTTACATACAGTTTTACTAGAAAAGATGAACATAACATAAAACTATTAAAAAAAATACATTTCGATAATTAAAATAATTGAATCTTTATTTTAGGTTTATTACCTCATATTCAAATTGTGACTTATCTAAATAGAGGTTAGAGGAACCTTTCAATATAGTTTCAATTTAACTAATAATGAAAATAAAGTTAATATGTTGTTGTATACAAAGTCATATCGAATAGTGAAAGTTTCACAAACTTAAAGCATTTGTTATTTCAAAATATGTGTTAGATAAAATCTCAACTAACATAATTCTAATATTTAAAATGCTCACCTAATTATTCTTCATTCGAATGCCAAGCATTAACTACATTACAGAAATCTAGTTTTTTGTTCACAAATACTTACAAAGTTATCTTCTAGAAACTTTTTAATGAAGCTATTCGGTTTTAATGAGTGCAATAAAATTGCAGTGGGTAGATTAATGCAGGTCAAGAATGAACACTGATGGATTGATGTTGATAAATGATAGTAATGTGTAAAAACCGGCCATGTACGAGTTGTACACGAAAGGTTCCGTACCGATATTCGTCACACCGTGGCACCGCGATCATTATCATCATTAAATTACACTGAAAATTTTTGTTTTAGAGAAGCCCCCTTAAATAAATAAATAAATAAATATTCAGGACATTTCTCACAACGTCCTCTGGTCCCAAAGTAAGCTATATTTCTATGCTTATATTATGGGTACCAGAATACGGATAGACTACATATACTACTTTTTTTTTGTAAATACATACTTATAATACATAGAAAACACCCAGACGCATTACAAACATTTGTATGACATTTATGGATATCACACAAATGATTGTCCCAAGCGGGAATCGAACCCGCGACCTCGTGATCGGCAGTCCATTACATAAACCACTCCACCACGAAGCCCGTCTAAAAATATTTAATTTAAAAAAAATAAGTTTATGCAACATTTTATACTTTTTACTGTTGATTCGCTGCTATTGGTCGCGTGATGTTATATAGCCTAAAGCATTTCTCGACAAATGTACTATAAAACACTGAAAGAATTTTTCGATTTTTTTTTTATTGAGCGCTTCCTCAGATTAGCGCTTTCTAACAAACAAACAAACTCTTATAATAAACAAACAAAGCTCGGTAATATTAGTTATGGTTTTAGGTATTTGTTGTTATAGCATCAACAGATATATACATCATCATCATCAAATATTTAGCTATCACTATTCCTGACATACAGTCCGATGACAAACAGACAGCGAAGTCTCAGTAATAGGGTCTTACCTTTTTGTGCGGAACCCCAAACGATGCCGTATTCTATATAAGGTGTGGAATACATATTTAACAGGTGTACTTGTAACTATGTTACCACCCTAATAGCTTGAAGTATTTTAATGATGTGCCGACAAAAAAGTATCGAAGCAACCGTATGTTATTTTGTAAGAACCTCATAAATACACGCTTTAACTTAACGCTTATTAAGTACAAATATATCTGCTTCTTTGATATTGTTTTTGTAATATGTCGATATATTGTATAACGGGATGTGTTCTAAAGAATTATTTGAAATGGTGTCCCATCCCGTACTGTACCTACGGTTTCAGCGTAACTTTATCCCACGTACAATCAGGTTGTAGAATGAGCTTCCTGCCGTGGTTTTCCCACAGGACTATAGCATGGGGCTCATCAAAAAGGGCGTTAAAAGTTTCCTACACGGTCATCAACGCGCGAGTGATACCTCTGGTGTTGCAAACTTCCATAGGCTACGGTAATCGCTTACCTCCAGGCGAGCAGTAAGCTTGTTTGTCACCCTTGTAGCATAAAAATACAACTTTTTTCACCGGTACCTATGTGAAAACGAAAGTTTAGGGGAAGTTGATATTAGTGGAGGTGACAATTTAATTATTGAACTAGCTGTGCCCACGACTTCGTCCGCGTGTATCGATTTTTTTTTCGATAGACCTAATAAATGTTTTGATTCTTTTTTTAGCCGATTATGAAAATATCTCTGGATTGAGTGGACCGATTGAGATGAAACAAAGACTAAGTAATACCTTGAGTTGTGTTCAACTTTTACGTATAACATTTATATATAAAAGTATTGTACATTTTACGTGATGCGTGCACAGACAAACATCTAAACAGACAAACAGACAAAAATTTCAAAAATGGTGGAAATTGATTCTGTTGGTTATCCTTTAACCATCTGACTGTATTTTTGCATATAATAAATAAATAATAATAAATAAATATTCATGGACATTTCACACAACGTCCTCTGGTACTGGTGGATATGCTTGTGTTATATATAGGTACCAGAATATGGATAGAATACATATACATACTACTTTTCTTTTGTAAATACATAGTTATAATACATAGAAACACCCAGACGCAGTACAAACATTTGTATGACAATTAGAAAAATCACACAAATGATTGTCCCGAGCGGGAATCGAACCCGCGACCTCTTGATCGGCTTTCCGTTACATAAACCACTCAACCACGAGGCTCGTAAATATACGTTCAATGTAAAAAAAAAAAATTTCTACAGATTTATATTTGTGTAGATATAGATAAGTCTTATATATATATATATATACGAGTATATACGCTAATTCTTTTTTTTTTTACGTGCGTATATTTTCTTTTAAGACTCATATCATCCCAATAAGCTGTAAGAGCAAATAAACTAGTAAGGGTAATGTAATCAGAAGACATCTTCTGTAAGAGAAAGAAAACTCGCAACTAAACCCATCGTCAACATGTCTACTATTGTCTACTCAGAGTGGCATAAGTAGGACAGATACCCTCATAAAAGGCGGCAGCCTGTGCCCAACAGTGGGATTTTAATGGGCTGAGAAGAAGATTCAGGCCGCATTAATAGTAATATAATATAACTACAGAGATTGATTACATAATAACAAATTATTACTGTTAGTAAGCAATGTGGCAACTGTACGCATAATTAAATAGACTAGCAAATTAAAATACACGCAGTTGACGTCAAAAGGTAAAGTAGCCAGTCTCGAGTTTCCCGCGCGAGTCAGCCATAATTCTCGGCGAGTTCTTTCTCGGTTAAGTAATTAATTATTTTGCCGTTCTCTTTAAATAAATCATTTTGTAGCAAACTTTAAAGTTTCGGTCTAATTTTGCGTAGCGTTTGTATTTTATTAAATGTCCTGATAGTCATGTAATTATGTTTTGAATTACGTTGTTTTATTTTAAATACTGTACATTGTTATAAAAAGACAAGCACTGCGTGCAACTTTAATTATTTTTCTCTCTTTTCTCTTTTAGTCTCAAGAGCGCGAAGACTCTATACTAATATTAAAAAGCTGAAGAATTTGTTTGTTTGTTTGAACGCGCAAATCTCCACAAGCACTAGTCCAATTACGCTTAACTTTTGTGGTCAATTTCTGTGTTGTGTTGTAACTTAGATTTTAGTGTTATGTCTTACCTATGTGTAATAACTAATATTGTAGTTTTAAATGAACTCATCATCTAAAAACTACAGTTTTATTCCACCACTGACATAGAATATTGCTTTTTACGGATTTAGACGCGTGTATTTAGGTTAATAATCGGTTTTATTTGTATAAATAAGTCGTGCAAGTATTAGAGAATATTATCTATGTTTCTAATGGTTAAACTTTATCACAAAAAGTAACTGTTAAAATATTGACTGCGCCTAAATAAATATACATATTCTACTAGAGTTACCTTAAGTTAAAAATGATGTCAGCTTTCAAACATAAAATGTGAATTAACCTTGTTTATTAATTAAATATTGAAGTTTCTATTTGATGCATGGTGTCCGTTATAGTCGGAATATAAGTTATAGTTATAACACCTTGCACACTATAAATTGCGCAGACGCATAAATTATGTCTTTGACAAGTTTTACGTTTCAATCAGTTGCGAAGTAACCATCTGCGCAGACGCACTTTAAACTTTAATTTTGTGATACGCAAACATTATTACCACCCTATTTAAATTTTTTTAATCCAGTACATGCTAAATTTAACCGAGAAGGAGGTAATAACTATACTTTTTTGTGACTTTTATAACAAAGTTATTTGTTTATTCCTTCTATCTGTAGCATGTTGTAGCGATGATACATTTACGAAAACTTAATAAAATATAAAAAAATAATGTTTTGTTTTTAATTTAAATTTGTAAAAACATATTTATATTTACACAATACTAATATATACAAATAAGACTCTTTCAGTTAAAACGAATGTTACTGTTACGTAAGTTTATGGACGTCTGATTTGGTTTCTCCTCACATATTTCTTTTACGATCACTATAAAACACATATGCGGAGTTTATTTTAGAAACGTATCGTCAAATATATATACTGCTTCATAGAAAAGCCAAATAAATAATGTTCAAACGCCTGTTTATTTATACATTTAGTTTAAGTGTACATTTTCTTAAGATACAAACAATATCCATCAAGAAAATAAAATAATAACGAAGGGGTGGGGCTTAAGTCGGTGGGAGGCGATACACACTACATGAAATCCCCGCTTAGTTGAGCTCTTCTACTTTACTGAGCTCCTATTTGCAATAAACACGTCCCGTGTGGTCCCACGACTGAGAGCAAGTTTCTCAGACTTGTTTGCGCTTAGAAATGTTAAAACTGCAACTTTAGTGCATAAACTGCTTGAATATCTTTCGTTTCTTTTAAACTTTGAATTACTCGTGGTTGGTATTAATTTTTCAAGAAAAGAACTAAAGATAAGAAATTACAGTCTCTTATAAAACTAAGCCACGTTTAGTCAAATAAAAAATCTTATTTATTTAGTCTTGGTTATTTAGTTTTAGTCTTACGTTACCGCCGATGTTTTAGACGCAGATAACATTTTTAATTTATACTATGACTAGCTGTTGCCCGCGACTCCGTACGCGTGGAATTTAGAAAAATTTCCCGTTTTGTGCAACATTTTTCACTACTGCTTCGCTCCTATTGGTCGCAGCGCGATGTTATATAGCCTATAACCTTCCTCGATAAATGCACTATCCAACACTGAAAGAATTTTTCAAATCGGCCCAGCGGATCCTGAGATTACTGCGTTTAAACAAACAAACAAACAAACAAACTCTTTCGCTTTATAATATTAGTATAGATGTAGTAGTATTTATATCTGTATTAACTCCTCTTTCTTTCGTATCCTCATTCACACAGTCCATCCATCTTTCTTTAGGTCTTCCTCTAGATTTTTTCCCTCTACCTGTATACAAAGAACTCTCCTAATGATATTACTTTCCTCTCTTCGCATTACATGACCATACCAGGACAGCCGCTCATTATTCAATTTTTCATTCTGCCATTACTTTCAGACTTCCAATAATATCATTTCTTATTTAATGCATTATTATTATTATTTATTTCGCCTGACGCCACGTATCCAATTTACCTTCATTAAAATTATTACTAACAGTAAAACAAAATAACACATAGAAATCTCCAAAATCAATTCAATTTATTACATATTGACGATTCCAGACTTAATCTCGCCCTATTAAAATATCTACAGCTCATGAACATTATTAACGAACTACCACAAAACGTTGAACATTTGAATGCTGATCTAAGAATTCCGTCAACTAATCAATAGTAATTACGTAGTTAAATATCCAATAAACGCGAGTGTTTTGGCTAAAAATAAAAAGAAGCGAGGACGAGGCTTGAATAAAAATGTTAAGACATTTAGAAAAGGCTTATTATGAAGGCAATATTATGTTACGAGACCAGAATTTATTCTCAACCACCAAACATCAGATCCCTGTAATTTGTTGTCAAGTAAATTAGGGTTGTCTTAAACTAGTTAATATTCTTTTATTGACTAATTATTTCTTAAATGAGGATTAATTAAAGTCAAAAACAGTTAAATTCATCCCTAAATAATTCCAGAAACTTGACAAATTATTATATTTATTGAATAAACAATCCGTTTTATCAATAATGCTGAGAAACAATGAGAACTTAAGCGGGTTTTTGTGATAAGTCGGATTTTGAAGGGTATTGTGTCGGTTATAGGAGTTTAACTTACTTACATAAAATTTAATTTTTGTATAACTCATTATATAAATTTTCACAATAAGTTAATCAAAAAATAGTACGATTAATATATTTTTAAATAACAAACGCACGAGTCACGAGCACGCGGTAGCGTGTCAAGCCAAGCTCAAGTAACAGAAACGTTTGCAGCGACTTCTGATCCCCTTATACATGAAAACTACCTAATCATACTAATTACATTATTACAAAGCTTCTTTTCTACGCAATGTCATCATTTCCTTATTCCAATTACAAGGGTCCAAGTGGGGCCGAGACACATTTTTTTATTTTCCTTTTTATTTGTGTCATGCGTGTCTATACTGTTTTAACCCTTAAACATCTTTTACTATTCAGCTTTATTTTTTGTGTAGGTATATATATTTTCTTTTATTTTTGTGAAGTTCTGATAATGACTTGCTCAAATAAATAAATAAATAAATAAATATTTTGGACATTTCACACAACGTCCTCTGGTCCCAAAGTAAGCTATATTTCTATGCTTGTGTTATGGGTACCAGATACGGATATACTACATAAACTACTTTTCTTTTGTAAATACATACTTATAATACATAGAAAACACCCAGACGCAGAACAAACATTTGTATGACTAGTATAAACAAAGCATGATAATTAAGCGAGTTTCGTAATGATGTCTATAAAATACGTTTTAATATTCGAATAAAACCACTTTTAACGGATTTAGACGTATGTGTTGGTTATAAAATGTAGAATTTCAGAGATTTACAGTCACTATGTTTACGGGAGGAACTTCCATTCATGGCCCTGAAAACTAAAAAGTCTAAATCGGTAAAATGTGGTTTTATTTTAATAAATGAGTCGCGCAATTAGAGAATAATACGTTTTAGTATTATCTTTTTTAGAAGAAATAAACTAAAAACATACATTTTAGTTATTCAGACGCTCGAAAGTCGTAAGTTGTAAAAAGTAAATTCTTTAAAACCCACTTGGGTGTGAAGTTGCAAGTGTCAGTCGTGAGTTGTTATTTTGTTGTTAAAATGTTTCATGAAGTAGCCGCGTATAATGTGTTTCCGAGTCATTGCGAGGCATTTGCTGTACACGGTTTCCAACACTCACATATAAATATTTGATAAAACAACTTTATAACAGTTCGTGGTTTAGAAAGTTAAACATGTTTTCGAGTTTCGGATTAACTTATTTATGTATTGGGTAAAACAAACACTTACTTTTGTAACTTATATTTAGGGTTATATACTAACTCGTATCTATTAATCTGTATTTCGGTTCTTTGATTTAATTCTTAGTAAAACTTTTGCGCCGGACATAGTTTTATAGTATGTGCATTGAATTACGGTAGTTGATTTGCTATAGGGCAAATGAATAACAATAATAAATACGACTGTTAGAAAAGTAAGTTAGTTTTAAAATTCGTCTTTAAAACTCAAAAATGACTATACAGTGTGAATAATATTTTCTAACACTTGCGCGACTCATCTGTTTAAAATAAAACTACTTTTTACGGATTTAGACGCGTATATTTCTTTTAAATTTTGGCCCGACGTTTCGGAGACTTTGCAGTCACCATGGTCACGGGTGAGACTGCCGCGTCGGGCCAACATTTAAAACAAATATACGCGTCTAAATCCGTAAAAAGTAGTTTTATTTTAAACAGTGTGAATAAATTGAAATGAAATTGGGTAAATGAATGAATGAATAATAAATATTCATAAATAAATATTCATGGAAATTTCACACAACGTCCTCTGGTCCCAAGCTAAGCTTTATATGCTTGTGTTATGGGTACCAGAATACGGATATAATACATATACTTACTACTTTTCTTTTGTAAATACATACTTATAATACATAGTAAACACCCAGACGCAGTACAAACATTTGTGTGACAATTAAAAACATCACGTCCTTTGTCCTGACCGGGAATCGAACCCGAGACCTCGTGATCGGCAGTCCGTTATATGAACCACTAGACCACGAGGCCCGTCAAAATTATAAAATAAATTAAATATTAAATATAAAGACCATCAAATTATGGTGGAAAAGTGAATGTGCCGCAAGTGGGACTTTAAAAGTCCCACTTGCGGCACATTCACTTTTCCACCATAATTTGATTTATTAAGCAAAAGGCATAGCATGTCAAATGCAAAAATCAATAAATTATAAAGACCATTTTAGACAAGTTCGAATTTGACTTTAGACAAGTTTGAATTCAAATGACAAGCTAACGATAGGGTAATTGGTCTAATATACTAAGGTAAGAATACCGCAATAAGTTATGATCCTTATCCTTTATACACATTATAGTTATATTGTCATCGTTCCCTGCCGAGGATCCAGTGACCCTTGACCCAGTCCCGGAGCAGACACCCTACTCACTCTACTTTTGTTCCTCCCAAAACCCCAACTACATTTTCATAAACAAAATCTCGGGTTCGTTATATTATTATGTACGAGGTTTGTGACTTTTTGTGAGTATACTTAGTACTTAAATAACATAGTAGAAGTTTGTTTTAACAATGTTTGTTTTGTATTTACACGCTATATGTAGATATATTAATCTATAATATACCCACATACTTTAATACTTATTGTATTCCCAAGATGATAAATAAATGATAGATTTTTTTACGAATATAATTATGATAGTTTTTTCTTAGGTATAGGTATCAATAGTGGTATTTACAAATTCATTGCACGTAATGTTAACAGATCCTTAAGTATATAGGTACATATATTATTCAATCAATTAATTTATTTATATTTATTGCAATATCCCTTCGAAAAATATTATTAATATTTTTATACCAGTTCGAAAATTACTCAGTTTTTCATACAGCAGGCGGATTGGATGCGCTCCTGGTGTTGCTACGTCCATAAACAACGTTTATTTTTTAATAAGTAGGCCGCAAACTATTCTGTTGTCTTAGCCAATAAAAGAACGTAGACAAGAAGATTAAAATAATCTAAATGTTTGGAGGAGATAATACATTATGATGGCGTTTACAACATAAGTGTGTCGAGTCGTCTTTAATTTTAAAAGTTATGACGTACTTATTATGGCGTGATAAGGAAAATGATGATAGAAACACTTTTTACGAAGCGCCCCCTCACCGACTCCTCGATGTTAGTGTTACAAATCTTTACATAATATAAAACAAAGTTAATATTTTCTGACATAATATTTATTTAAATAAAACAAAGTTGTTATTTTTGTATGTGTGTTCCTATGTGAGCTTATATCTACCAAACTACGGAACGGATTTTGATGCATTTCTTTTTAATAGATAGATAAGTTCAAAAGGATGGCTTTTTAGTGTATAATTTGTTAAGATTTAGTGTATATGTGGGACCAGGGGACATGAATTTATAAGTTTTATTTTAAACTTTTAACTGATTTTATTAACCTGATGTCTTTAATAGGAAATTATTATTTCAATTTAACCATCAATCAGTAACATAAATAAGTTATTTAATTTTTAATCTCGTGTTAGTGTGACCGCATAATATATGTACATACTCGTATAAACAAATATTCGCGCGGACAATTCGCATACCCATAGTTAAAACCATAATGGTTTCCGTCTTAAATCATCAAAACAAAGTGAGTTTTAACAAAAAACATATCGTGATTGACTACAAAAACTTACTAACCGTGTAAATTTAATAAAAAAAAACTGGACTTCTTAACACGCAAGCTAACAAGATGTTAATCAAAATCAGATTAGATATACTCTCAACGATACGAGTTCAAATAGTGGGGAATTGGGGATTAATGATTTCAATGTTGACATCCTAGCTAATTTATAAATGTGAAAAAGAGTTGATGACACAATAGAAATTTTGACAGCGCGATTTAAAAAACGGTACAGCGCCATCTAACGACTGTCATAGTAAACTTCTGTTTGTTAAGGTTTAATTTCTAAATTTCACGCGTACGAAGTCCCGGGCAGCAGCCAGCTATCATATAAAAGAATCAGGTGGATTTAATCCTAACAACATTAAAAACAAGAGAATTATATATTTTTTTTTTTTATTTAACACGCTTTTATTAGCTCAGTCCATATCTATCAATGTATTAATCTATGTTACGAAATCTTTGAGTGATTTTCACCCACTTTCAGCAATCGGATTAATCTGAACTTTTTCACAGGGACCAATGACAATACAAAAATTTAAAAAATATTCAGGATCATCAAACGTGTTTTTAGTTTCTGAATTAAGCAAATTATATCATTAGCATTTTTATAAAACTGGTGATTGAATGACGTCATAAAAGGGTTTATTTTACTTATACTTACTACTATTATTGTACTGCGTCTGGGTGTTTTCTATGTATTATAAGTATGTATTTACTAAAGAAAAGTAGTTTATAGTAGTTTAAGTTTATGTATCTGCTATCTACAACAAAAGCATATAAGCTTGGCTTGGGACCAAGGTACGTTCTGTGAAATGGCCATGAATATTTATTTATTTATTATAAACCTGTGCTTAAACGTTTATAATAATAGGATAATAAGGATCGATGTAAGAATGTATGTTGTTCCTTTACGCAAAATCTTCCGAATGTTTTCAATGAAACTTTACAAATGTGTGGCTAATAAATCAGGTACCTAAAAAATATTTATTAAATATTTATTCTGAATACCTAAATAAATATTATTTATACAGATTTAGAAATGTCGTCTATAACAGTCATAAATCTTTAGGTGTAGCATAGCCATATTCGCTAATTACCGTAACATTAATTTGGTCTATAATATAACTTTAAAAATTTGTCTTTCGTTATCTTATAGTACAAATGGACTAAAAAATAACATAAGTTTTATGAAAAATTTATTTAGGTGAGTAAAAGAATAATAAATAAATAGTAACCTGGCAGACGTTTATACAGCTGTTTATTAAGAAGGATTATTCGACGGAATTACGGCTTTGAGCTCGTTTAGCCCATTTTGTGGTCACCCTTACAATAGTAGAAAAGGTACTGTTTTGTCCATTACGATAATATGGTTACACTAGTTCAGTCGAGTCAAGATCGGATATTTGTATTAGGGTATTGTTTATTTACTTTTGATGTGTACTTGTAACCTTTTGATACCCTTCCAATTATAATTAATTGACTCGATACTATGTTGATCTAGCTCTATGTGTCTATGTGAGATTCTTCTTCTTCTTCTCCAGCCCATTTACGTCCCACTTTTGGGCACGGGCCTCCTTCACTTTGGGAGGGATTATGGTCTACTGTGCCGCGGTGACGAGGCGTGTTGGCACAGGGTTTATTTTCGAGTTTTCCGTCTCTCACAGAAGATGTTATATGTGTGCAATATCCCTTAGCTGATTTTTACAGCACCCTTGGGTGATGGGGTGGTGACACTTGTGTTCTTAATCCACCACACGGAGATGTAGAGTCTATGTGAGATTATATCTTCAAAAATACGCAACAGATTTTGGTGCGGTTTTTTTAATAGATAGAGTGGTTCAAGATATTTTTTTGTAGATTTTTTTAGGCAATAGGTACCTAAATTTCACGCCCATAAAGTAGCGGGCAACAGCTGTTGCCCGCTACTTTATGGGCGTGAAATTTTTTATACATAGACTAGCCCGTCTATGTATAAAAAACTTGAGTCACAGCGTTGATGGTCATTCTCTTTCAAAATAGTCGGTTTGAGATTCAATTGATTAAATCTTTATGTATGCGTATTTCATACAAATTAGCCTTTACGAGAATTACGTGCACGTAAAACTGCGGGTAGGTACAGCTAATATAACTACAATAATCTCATAGTAATTATTGAAGTGATTAAACAGCATTCTCTCAACGGAGGCTATAATAATAAGCATGATTTTACTGAGCATGTTTAAATTAATACACAATTAGTTAACATAATATATTGCTTCTATATTCCGATACAATGGCGCAATTCTGTGGCCAATGTGAATGGTCAAGCGCTCACTGTATTTATTCTTTCACAACTTTTAATATGTTTTCACAATCCCTGTAACAAATAAAGGAAAACTTTAATTCAGTTTTCGGAATTAACTAGAGTAGTTCTTTACAACATGAACTGACCACCGCGAAAATAGAATTGAAAACTAAAATTGCCAATTAAAAATATTTTTAGTATTTCTTTTGTTGACAGAGGTAGAGAGAGAGTTATAAACTATTTATTTTTGTATCCAGGCTTTGCTGTTAAAAACAATTATAAAGTTTAGATGTTGCTGGCGTACAAATTAGCCATATCGTGACGTGTACGATGAGCCTCGTGGCGTAGTGGTTCATGTATCGGACTGCCGGTCAAGAGGTCGTAAGTTCGATTCCCGCTCGGGACAATCATTTATGTGATTTTTCTAATTGTCATACAAATGTTTGTACTGCGTCTGGGTGTTTCTATGTATTATAAGTATGTATTTACAAAAGAAAAATAGTAAGTATATGTATTTTATCCGTATTCTGGTACCCATAACACAAGCATATAAGCTTAGCCTGTGACCAGAGGACGTTGTCTGATATGTCCATGAATATTATTATACATATTATTATTATATCCCGCCTATCCATGACTATTTTGGCTGATAAAGTCGCCGAAACTGATCTATTATAAATTTTAAACTAAATGCAATGACCGTCCGTGATGTATTTTATTCTGAAGTTAGCTTTTAAAACTTTCACGATTGGTCGCGCAAGTATTAAAAGCAAGTTTTAAAAGGTGATTACTATAAACAAATCACGCAAGTTTTCCAAGTGATTACAGAAGCTTGCTATTTAATCAGTAGATAATTTCCATTTACAGCAATGTAGCAAGAGAATTCAATATTCATCTAATCCTTCATCATGATCGAGTAAGATTATCTTGAAATATTAATGAAACATTACGAAATAAATGGATTATTGCCAACGAATTAATAATTTATCTTTGAGTTGCCGAATATACTTGTTATTACAACTACTAATATACTGGAGTTAGAAAAATTGGTCAAGTGCGAGTGGGACTCGCGCACGAAGGGTTCCGTACCATTATCTATGCAACATAAGGCAACGTTATTAGTATCGAGCAAGAAACGGTAAAAAAATCATGTTTGTTGTATGGGAGCCCCCCTTAAATATTTATTTTATTTTATTTTTAGTATTTGTTGTTATAGCGGCAATAGAAATACATCATCTGTGAAAATTTCAACTGTCTAGCTATCACCGTTCTTGAGATACAGCCTGGTGACAGACGGACGGACGGACGGACGGACGGACGGACAGCGAAGTCTCAGTAATAGGGTTTCCGTTTTTACCCTTTGGGTACGGAACCCTAAAAATGGTTGGGATTAGAATTTAACCAAGCTGGAATATAAAAATAGAGAAATACCTTCCCATAGAATTTTTATTTGCATAAATATGGCATGTGTAATTCCGAAACAAAACTTGCATTTACGTAAACATTATGCTTAACGTATATAAGGACAAAAGTGAGATAAATTTTCAGCAAATTTTCTTATACAGGTGACTTCTTTGGAAGAACAAACAAAATTTTTACCACCAACTAAGTGTGGAACGCACATTTGTTATCTGCGGAAAGTAATCTCCAACACTTTGTACGGAAACCTGTATGAGAAAACTTTGCAAAAACAAAATTCACGTTCTAAATTTTATTAACAAAGACATCGTTGACACTGTTTCCCGCATCGTTGTTTAAGCTATGCAGCACCCTCTGTCGGATAATATTCATTATTATTCATAGAACTTAATGCTTGGAGTATTCTGTTTTTCTAAACTAATTTAGCACTAAAGCTGAGCTTAATAAATTATATTCTAAATGTTAAAAACATGATTTTAGAACTTTTACAGCACCTTGGGGAGAAAATGGAGCGGTGACACTTCTATTCTTAACCTGTTAGCAGACATAAAAATGATAATTGCTATTAAAGAAAAGTAACATGCTATTGTTGTGTTTTTTCTTTGCTACAACACAAAAATTAGCCTGTAAATAGAATGTGAAAAATGTAAAACAAAAATTTATGCCAGATAAATTCTCGTTAAAGCAATTTTTCTGAATATTATACGGTTTCTTTTCTTTTCAACATTTAATTTTATATTCATTTTGTGGTCTTTGTAACAACAAAGTAATTATAAAATAATTTTGTGATGAGCTTTTAAAGCTCTTCTAGTATTCTTGAGCCCTGGTACTCTCTCTTTTCTTAGTTAATTGGTCTTCATTATTAATTTTTCCCGTCTTGTTTTCGCCGTCTCTTCACTATGAGCGACCAAATGAAATGCTTTCTAGTCTGTTATTAATTGTTAACGTGCAT
The DNA here is from genome assembly GCA_916999025.1 of Orgyia antiqua. Taxonomy (NCBI): domain Eukaryota; kingdom Metazoa; phylum Arthropoda; class Insecta; order Lepidoptera; family Erebidae; genus Orgyia; species Orgyia antiqua. Next base: position 8,713,363 of record OU779869.1, read on the forward strand.
TATCACTTCGTACTGCACATAATAAGTTTAGTAAAAGATTTTTCATTTAGTTTTCCAACCCTAGTTACGGTTTTTATTCATTTAAACTTTTACGACTTAAATAAAACTACTTTTTACGGATTTAGACGCGTATGTTTGTTTTAAATTTTGGCCCGACGTTTCAACCCGCCGAGAAAAAAAAAAAAATTTTATGACTTAGTTTTTATGACTACATATTTATTATTATGAAACAAAATCGTTACTTTTGTATTTATTTTACTATGTGAACTTATACCTTCGAAACTACGCAACAGATTTTGATGCGGTTTTTTGTTTAAGTTTGAAATGTATTTTGGGCTCAATAACTAATAACCGCGGGTAAAAGCGCGGGCAATAGTTAGTATTAAATAATTACAGTGCAATACAGGTCAAAAATCTTAAAAAATTTGGTTGCATGATGAATCTCAGTAAATTTTATCGTATTTTAAGCAGATAAAATAAAAAACAATTTACTGGAGTAGCATTTGACATTTGTTGAATTTATTATAATACTAAACAAATACTAGATCTAGTGAATATAAAATTAGATTCTAGTTATTCTTGTGCATCGTAAAAGTGTAACTTATTACCATAAATTGATAGCAATGTCTCTGTCTGACGACTTTGATTTCAAAGATAGGTAGGTTGCTATCTACTATTAAAATTATGTATTAAATAAGTGTATTACAAAGAACAACTTTTTAACACGCTCTTATTAGTTTGGTATGTATCTTCTCCAGCCCATTCACGTCCCACTATTGGGCACGGGCCTCCTCCACTTTGGGAGGGATATTAGTCTACTGTGCCGCGCTGACCAGGCGTGTTGGCACAGGGTTTATTTTCGAGTTTTCCGTCTCTCACAGAGGGTGTTATCTGTGTGCAATATCCCTTAGCTGACTTTTACAGCATCCTTGGGAGGAGATGGTGTGGTGACACTTGTATTCTTAATCCATCACCACACGGAGGTATGTATCTATCAATGTATCTTTAATAAATCTTTGAAAGAGATTAAATTGACAAAAAGAATTATTTAGATCAATAGATTCTAAGGTATTTCTCTCAAACGTTAAAACCCGTTCAATTACGACTATTATAATTATATTTGATTATAATTTTCATACGATTCCCGACGCCTTATTTTTTCTACTATTATAGGTTTAATTAGAATATTTTAAGGATAATTAAATAAAGAACACAAAAGAAAATATATAAATGAACTAGGTATATAATATTATACTCATTTGTATGATTTAAATTTGCTCACAGTTTCAGAATAAATTATAAACACGCTTCGTAGTCGTAAATTCACGTTGTTTTATTTTAACTTCACGGTGAAGTAAGTGATGATTAAGTAAACACCTAATTATTATAACTATTGAGGATCTTTTTAGGGTTCCGTATCCAAAGGGTAAAAACGGGACCCTATTACTGAGACTTCGCTGTCCGTCCGTCCGTCCGTCCGTCTGTCACCAGGCTGTATCTCAAGAACGGTGATAGCTAGAGAGTTGAAATTTTCACAGATGATGTATTTCTATTGCCGCTATAACAACAAATACTAAAAATAAAATAAAATAAATATTTAAGGGGGGCTCCCATACAACAAACATGATTTTTTTTTTTTAAGTATTGTGTGTGTTGTTTGCTCATTTATTAATAACGTGCCTTATGTTGCATAGATAATGGTACGGAACCCTTCGTGCGCGAGTCTGACTCGCACTTGACCAATTTATTTTAATTTCTGTAGGTATTTTATTTTTAAAGTAGCATTTTATTAACTGTGATTGTAATAATTTCATTAGTTTATATTAAACATAGTACGTGCCATGAAGACGTAGCAGGACTTATAGCAGCAGCAGGAAATTATACTAGTAGGTTTAAGAATACCAGTTTCACCACCCTATTTCTTTCTTTGGAAGAAGTAGGTAAAACAGCTAAGAAATAATATTATCATAAAACGTCTTCTGTAAGACACGGAAAACTGGGGCAAAAGATCAAATACCCTCCCGAAGCGGCGAAGGCTCGTGCCCAACAGTACGGCGTAATTGGGCTGGAGAGCGAGAGAGAGAATATTTATATTCAAATACGAGACAGACTCGCATAGGTACTACGCTGCCTCTACATATTTCTATGATAAAAAAAATACATTGCCAATATTCGGCAATAATAAACGTGTTCCGATTTTAAAAAACAGACGGTTTCAAATAACATTTGTCAGCTATACAAACTTTTAGCGCATTGAAAACTCCAATCAACAATAGTGTTTCAAAAGCAATTTAAAATATACCTACAGCATAAATGCCAGCTCAATGAAAGCTAATCAATTTTTTTAATAAATATTGCTTTTAACGTGGCTATCCAATAAACCAACATAGTGTACACGTGGGCAATTTACTTTTATGAATAAATCGCAAGCTACGGCCCGATGCCGACAATTTGTGCCAACGGGCCGACCCTTCCAGCTTTATTATTTCATCACTTCATAATATTTCGGGTGTTTATTAATGATTTTGTAATTGTCGGGCTGTCGCTCGCGTTCATATTAACATGCTCTACCTGACAACCGCAATGAGTTGTCAACTTATTTCAATTTAATCAAGTTTTGTTTACATTTAAAATGATTAAAACAGTCATATATCTTGTTAAATCTCTTATTACCAATTCTGAACTTTGCAATGTATTTGTATAATTTAGATACAGGCAGAAATGAGTAGTTCTTCATGATGTAATACTAAGAAAAAAGTGACTGAATATGACAAACAAAAGCTTCTGGACGCACTTTTAGCTTGGTTATTTCTTTCCGACCGCAGCAGATTTTCAGTGATGTCAAGAATGATTTCCCGAATCAGCCGAAAGAGAAGGAATGACGCTGTTTTTAAAGAACTATAATTTCATTTAACTTAATACGAGCTAGAATAAAGTAATAAAGTGCTAACGTTAGTAATTAACTTTTCAATATCACTGTTTGTTTTATCAAATAAAGTTACTTATTAGTTTCTTGCTATTTCAGTTCTCAGATAACTTACAACGGAACTGGCCAATAGATGCGCTAGTTTCAATTACTCGCATTATTTTATTTGCCATCCAAAACAAATTGCATTTCCAATATTTTTTGTGTTTTAGCCCAAAACACCAAAGTAAGACTTTGTTTTTAAGCTAGCATAGCAGCTGCATAGCTTCTATCGCGGGCCTTAAGCGTGGAGACTGAATCCAGAAATTCCGTAACGGAAATAATGTAATGAAAAAATCCTTACATTATCGACGCTACTGCGCATGCGTAATCCCCTCTTCGCTCCGCAATTTATTTCATCCTGTTAATACCAAGGGTAAGCGCCTTCCTCAAATTAAACAGCGTATTAAAATAAGGATTTTGAATTGACAACATTTAACCTAAATGTTCAGATAACAGCGTATTTTAGATTTTAATAATGTAAAATAATGTTTGTTTTATTTTGTTGACATTTGATTGACAATCGCTATTTTATCATAATTACCATAAACAATGGACAGATGTAAGCATCAGTAAATAAGGATTATTAATCTTATTTTAGTTTATGGTATATATTTAGATTCTTGCATAAATAAAATAAATAAATAATTATAATTGCAGAAGTTGATAAAAAATGCTACGCAATAGCTTTACCGCGGCAGTACCCGAGTGCCACACGTCTTTTTTTTTACCCACGCTATTTGTGATTGTATCTTCGGTTGCAATTATATACAAACGTTAACCTTTAAGGCTAATAAAAGTTTTAATTCATAATAATTTCATATATTTAATATGTTTACATAATTTCCTTGTACTTAACATATTCAGCTACCGGAACGCGTGGCTATGACTGGTTAGCTTCTGTGTTCACACTTAAGACACTCATTAAAACAAAATCGTTTAAGTACATAATTACATTATATTAACTGTTTTATTACTTTTACCAGCTGTGTAGGTATATACATTTGAAATTATAATACATCTGCATAAAATCTAAAATCTTTCACAACTCGACTAAATGTACAGAATGGCGAATAAACATGAGATTATCTAACTATTTCAAATAGGCGCTATCGAATTTAAGAAAAGTCTATTATTTAATGACAGTAGAGTAGTTAGTTTGTCCATAGATTTTCAATCAGTTATTGTTAAAAGACATTCAAGGATATCCATAACATGAAACTATTACAATAGTGGTTGGTAATCTGAATAACGGTTTAAGTTTTACGAGACAAGCCTCGCCCTATACAAACATCAGCAATATTTGGATCACACTTTCAGCTTTATGGACTCGACTTTTGTACTACAAATACAAATTTCTACATTCATAAGAGTCATATGAACTGAAATACTTCTTAAACATCAAAAATATTTTAGAACAGTATGCCTAATATTATACACTAGTTTTTTCCCGAAACTTTGCACGCGTTGAATTTAAAAACTAAACCCTAAAAATAATAAAAAAAAGCCATCCTATCAGGGGCGTAGCTACCGCCGTATCAGCCGTATCAATTATACGGGACCCCCGGTACACGGGGGCCCCCAACATGCGAAAGCAAAAATAAATAAATGCCTTCCAAATTTTGTAAGAAATCTTTACCCTTCATAAGGGCCCCCATATACATTTTTATACGTGGCCCCACCAAATCACGCTACGCCACTGCATCCTATTAAACCACTTCATCTATTAAAAAGACCGCATCAAAATCATTTGCGTAGTATAGAAGATATAAGCTCACATAGGGACATACATACAAAAAGAACGACTTTGTTTTATAATAAATAAGGATGCGAAAATAATTCTTGTCGTCGCTCTTTCACACCTAAAATACTGAACAGATTTAAATGCAATTTACTGTAAATAATATTGGTCTAAGTCCCGAAAAAGGACGTTAACTACTCTTAATGCGCATAATGTTGATTCCAAACCCCACGTGTACCGGACAACAGCATAAATAATCTATACAAATATAAAGCTGAAGAGCTTGTTTGTTAGTTTGTTTATTTTTTGTTTGAACATAGTTTTCTCAGGGACTACTGGTGAGAATTGACAAATTCTATTAGTGTTGCATAGTCCATTTATCGAGGAAGGCTATAGGCTATATAACATCACGCTGTGACCAATAGAAGCGAAGCATTAGTGAAAAACGTTGTAAAAACGGGGAAATTATTTGAAATTCTAGGCGTACGGAGTCGCAGGCAACAGTTAGTTGTTATATTTTGCACGCTAGTTGGTTTGTGATTAATAAAATGTTACATGAACAAAGTTACTATTAAAGTAATTTATTAATTTTGCAATTGACCATCATAATTTGATTTATTAAGTAAAAAGCATAGCATCTTTTTACTTAATAAATCAAATTATGGTGGAAAAAGTGACTGCCGCAAGCGGGACTTGAATCCACGACCTCGGAATACCGTTGTACGTAAAAATATATAAACTCAATCGAGTGACAAATGTGGTGGTTAATTTGAATGTTGCAGGCACGACCGCAATAAGCTCAGTTGGAAGAGCTTCGGAACGGTATACCGAGGTCGTGGGTTCAAGTCCCGCTTGCGGCAGTCACCTTTTCGACCATAATTTGATTTATAAAGTTACTATTTTTATAGACACGATTGAGTAAACAAATTACATAACAAAATATTGAAGTGTACCTCATAATCAAAAGTAACTGCTTGTCGATGCTCAGTGGTTGGTAAACTGTTTTAACCTACATAAATAAGCCGGCTAATACTGCTGACGTCATTTGTAGATAATTTCCTCAATCTAGGTCACTTATCATTTGATTTTTATAATAACAAATCATAGCACTTTGCAGACGAATCACCAGTGTAATCTATACAAATACAAGCTGACCCGGCAAACGTTGTTATGCCATACAAAATAAAATTGAAAAATAGATGTTGGCCGATTCTCAGACCTACTGAATATGCATGTAAAATTTCATAAAAATCGGTCAAGCCGTTTCGGAGGAGTACGGTAACTAACACTGTGACACGTGAATTTTATATATAAGACTAGCTGACCCGGCAAACGTTGTTTTGCCATACTAAAAAAAAAGGTTTGAAAAATTGATGTTGGCCGATTCACAGACCTGCTGAATATGCATGTAAAATTTCATAAAAATCGGTCAAGACGTTTCGGAGGAGTACGGTAACTAACACTGTGACGCGTGAATTTAAATTCGCGCTAATCTGTTTATGTAAGTATGTAAAGCTAATCTTTGTAGGTTAGAGTACACCACATAAAGCTCTCTCTTTGACTAAACGTAGTCCATCCAAAGGTTGTCTGGAAGAGATCGCAGCATGTGATTAGACCGCCTATTGTACTATATTATTGTTAACATAGACTAAGCTACTGTAATGTAAAATGGTGCACAATAAAGAATAATCTATCTATCTAATCTCAAGAACCACTGCACTAGTTCGATTTAAATAACAATATTTCAGTTTTGGATAGATAGTAGATAGATTTAGATATAACATCACGCTGCGACCAATAGGAACGAAGCATTAGTATAAAATGTTGGAGAAACAGGGAAAATTTTATAAATTCGACACGTACAAAATCGCGGGCAACAGCTAGTATAAATATAAAAGAGTGTTGCACTCGGTATTAGATAACAATTTCAATAAGATTATTTCAGCAACGTATAAATGTAGAGTCACTTTGTAATGCGATAGGTTTTACGTGAAGTCATCAAGACACTATAAATTTTCATTTTTAAGCTATTGCATAGCTTCTATCGTGGCGTTGAGCGTGGGGACTAAATGCACAGAATTCGAAATTTAAATTCCGTAACAAAGATAGCGTAACAAAAAAATACTACACACGGCGCTACGGACGCTACACGTTCGCGCTGGTGACTCATGTCAGTTTTGGCGTTAGTTTTTATTTTATTGACATTTGATTGACAATCACTATTTTATCATAATTACCATAAACAATGGACAGATGTAAGCATCAGTAAATAAGGATTATTAATTTTATTTTAGTTTATGGTATTTAGATTCTTGCATAAATAAAATAAATAAATAATTATAATTGCATAAGTTGATAAAAAATACTAGCTTTACCGCGGCAGTCCCCGAGTGACACACTTTTTTTTTAAGTTTTGTTGTGCATGTAGAATTGGTACCGATTAGCTGACTGGCTCCTGTAACACAGGGTCTTACCTAGCACAGGAGTCAAAGTCCCAAGAGATGTTTAACGTACTTCTGTGTGTTTAACTATAATTTTTTCGTGCTGTCGACCCCAAATAACATCGAATAACGGGACCCCGAAACAATGGGATAAGGGCACGAAAATTATGATACATAGACAGATAGACAAATTCACTTTCACAAATATATTATTAGTAAAGCCAATATAATAAAAATATCGCAGACAGAACAATAAAATAAAAATATCAATGTATCACCTTCAATCACAAAACAATACGACGATTCTGTTTCATACGCAACTGACATATTTGTTTCCTTTCAGCTTTTATTTCCCGCCAATAAAAAAGATTTACACAATGTCCATAGATAACACTGAAAACAAAAATAGATTGAAAACTGCAACCATTTTTTCAATTAAACGTTTTGCTTCTTCTCCAAATATTACCGTAACATTCATGGATTGTGATCTATCTATGGATTTTGAAAAATGTTTTACTTATAAACAACCATAGATTTTATGTGAATATTCATTTACATAATATTTTCTAGCTCTTGCGTGACTCATTTCATCAAAACCACTTTTTACGGATCTCATTTACAGTTCGATATCTTCATAACTGTAACTTTATTTAAATGTAATATTTTAATTCGTTACAGGTAAGATGCCGATCTTTCTGTCTTCGATAATTTGTAGTACGTGGTCTCAACAGCAAGGTCAGTGGCACAGAAGTACCAGAAGGTGGGTTGGCGTTTAAAATTGAGGACAAGTATAGTTAGCCTGGGCTAACTTGAATTCATGGTCTAAAATGATATGGAACTATATAATTTAAGTGACATACCGTGATGACAGTAATTTTTGCCTTGTTTTTACAATCTGCAAACGTCACTTTTGAACACACTGATACAAGTATGGCATTTAAAATCAAGATCTGTTTTAATACACCATATTTATTTGACACCATTGTCAGTTTGTAGTGTGAACGCCGCGACGAACAAAAAAAAGCAATTTGACGAAATGCGCCTCTTTGGGTGTTCTAGTGTATCAGAATAATTAAAAAATGCCACAACATAGCATTTCACCAGTAATTTTAACTCAAATAACTCATTTTCACATAAAAACACAATTTATCAATTAAATGACAATCATGTTTTGACGGACGTCAATAATGTTGCCCCAGGCAACCGGGCAACTTCACGTTGTACTTCACACACACATAAATATTTTTTTAACCTCAAGCCTGGTCATTGTTTTTTACCCGTAGACGCACTGTCTTGTATGTCTATGGTCAGTGGTTTATAAATACAATCATTAATATAAATTATTCAAGCTATTCCAGTCAATCTCTCTCTCCCTCACCCATTTACGTACCACTGTTGGGCACTGGCCTCCTCCACTTTAGGAGGGATTATGGTCAACTGTGCCGCGCTCACCAAGCTTGTTGGCACAGGGTTTAATTTAGAATTTTCCGTTTCTCACAAAGGATGTCATCGGTGCACAATATTAGGTACTGAGGTAGATTTTAAAGCACCCTGGGACGAAAAAAGTATAATGGTGACACTTGTATTCTTAATTCGTTACCACACGGACAGTCCATTACAGCACAGGCCTAGTACATTTCGAGAGGGTCTCACTTTATTTATTGGTCTACTGCTACTCGTTTGAGATTAAGATATGTCACATAAATAGAATTATAAACACAATAAAGAATTTTATATTGATAATAATTTTCTTATCGTAGATATTGTATACTCATCGTAAACACGATTTAAACCGTCGCTTAAACTGGACAATAGACACTTTCGACCGCTCGGCCCTAAATAAGGTCCCGGCGATTTTATCACACGTCCACGCAAATTATCTCCATGGTCACAGCGCTCAATGCCTCGTAAAACATCCACTACACTTATATTAGGGTAATATCAGTGATCTCGGTCATGTAAAACGACCTTCAAGATTCAAGACATCATCTAAAGGAGATTGTGAAAAACTGCCCTCGCTTATCCTTTGTAATAAAGACATTATCGTGAGATCTTATCCTTTCGTAATTGTTGTACGTCCTGTTTTGTTGTCACTAAGTTTATCTATTATATATATCGGAGAAAATCACCGTAGACATCGCCTGTAACTATTGCCAGGGTAGTCTCCAATCAAACACCCTGTAATACTGAATAAGCTAACTACGATAATTACAACATTCTATTAACTACGATGAGATTGATCCGTGGCTTACGACACGTGTAGCTGGTTTGGAAGGATCCTTTTATGAAATTTCAACGGGTCACCATTCAGTCTCACCAACTACAGTAAATAAACGAATTACTCACCATTTACACCATTTAAGGACCCACATCACAATCTTGGAACCTAAGTTAAAACTAAAAATCCTTAAGTAAACTATTTTAATCAAGTCTCCTACGACACGGCCATTCTGGGAATACACGCGTCCCCGTGTGTAAATCTGCAATAGAACTAAGTTTTTCCGCTCGGCTAATTCTGACCCAATATAAAGTCGCAAAATAAAGAAATCCACAACTAAGATTTTTCCATACACTCGGTCAGTTACAACAATTTCCACAATAATTCAACATTCACACTCGGTCAGTTACATTAATTCCGCATTATCGTTACTTTGCACGTTCTCACAAATACACACTAAGCAATAACACTTTGGAGGATATTCTAATTGTTTAAGTTATAGAACTGGGCAGCGTAACGACCTGTATAATACTGACTGCTCTAGTTGTCAGGTTTTTCGCATTTTTGCTAATGAACTTTAAGTTGTAGTGGGTTCGTATCGACTTATCGAGCCAAATATAATTGTAGCATTCAATAGATGGTTTCTAATCATCAAATCCACTACACATTAAAATTGTGTTTTCATAAAGACAACCACTCGGCTGTAATTTGATAACGAATTATTTAGAATTTAGCTAATTAATCGTAAACTACTCAGAAAAAGATTTTTAGCTACGTTGGCAAATACATTAAAAAAAAATTTTTTTTTTCTTTTTCTTTCTTTCTTTTTTTTCTTTCTTTTCTTTTCCTTTCTTTACTTTGTTTTCTTTTTCTTAACTGTCACACGGCCATTCTGCAAAGGCACACGTCCTCGTGTGTTCCCTATCTACTTGAAACAAAATAGAAGGGTTTCCGTTTGGCCTATCCTGCTGATCTAGACGGATTCAACAGTAAAGGAATGATTTTCTAATTTAGTTTAAATGCTAATGATTAAACTATCAGTGAATAAAAAGTTGAATTTAGAATTTTCGTACTGGCATACGAATAAACACTGTTACTTTACCTCCTACTTGTAGCTCAAGTAGAAGTTAAGCCTACATAACTCTTTTAGCTGTTGCTACTAAACACCTAAATCGTGAATAGTAACCGTTGGTGCATAGTATCGTAACGTGGTATATTTATGCGTATAGCGTCTTAAGGATAGAAAGGATTAAGGATTTAGGAAGGATAAAGGGTTTGGGAAGGATAGGTAAGGGAAAGGTCGACGTTGCCGCGTAGGCAAGGGCCCTAGGAATAAAAGGATAGGTTGATGCTGTGCCATAGGCGGTCCTGTTCGCCGTCGTACACAGGGGACCATTATTCTTTCAGGATAGGATAATTATAGTGGCTTATATTGGTCGGCTCCACACGCCAATATAGCATCTTTTATTTATTGATTTATTTTCATTTTTTTTTTTGGCTTATTGGTCGGCTCCACACGCCAATAGCATCTTTTATTTTTGGCTTACTGTAACGCTCCACGCGCCAACAGCTCTTTTAATAATAATAATTAGTTTACTCGTGGATACACCACGGTAAACTGCGTTGTTAATACTATAAATAGTTCACTGAACGTCTCTGTACACCAAAAACGCTCGGAAATTAAAATTTAAGAGGTAGATAATTTGTTACGGTATGTAGATCTGCTATAGTCAATCCACTACAACAGATTCTTGTTCAAGTAAATAAGGTCAAAAGTTATGCTCGTGAATACTCAGAGGTGATCTCCTGTCGCCTCGATAATTTGTAATAAGGGTCGTATGCGCGAATAAACGGAAAGTAATAAAGTTAAAAACAAACGGTAGACTTCATTTACAATGAGAACCACGCGAAACAGTTGCAGATTGCTAGTGATTATTTTTTTCAGCCTGGATAGACCAATAATATTAGTCGCATACATTTAAATCAAAATACAACTGAAGTATTGTATGGGCATTAAAGGCATTTTGGAATTAAATATTTGTAATAAGATGAACCTGCTATACTGGACATCTCTATGAAAATTTTAGAAACATGTTATTGGTAAACCACAATAAAACGTGTGGTTAATGTTATTAATAGTTTACAAGACGTCTCTGCGTTATCAAAATCATATTTGTAAGTAAATGTTTTAAAAAGAAGATTTCACGAACTGATTATAAGTAAGCCACAATAAAGCGTGTGGTTAATATTATTACTGCCTCACTAGACGTCTCACACGTCAGTAAGTTAAAGATTTCAAAAACTCATTATACACCACAAAAAGTGATGTTAATAATTATTAATGGTTGCTAGACGTCTCCATACGTCAATAGCACCGTCAGGTTCGTATTTGTAGCTAGATATTTTAGAAAGGACGAATTTAACCGCATATTATAGGTACACTACAATAAGTTGCGTTGGCAATATTATTAACGACTTACAGGACGTCTGCATACGTCAATAGCACAGTCGAGATCATAATGGTAAATAGATTTTTCGAAACAGTAATTCTGAAACGACTGGCACGTATATAGATTTCTTAAACTTTCTTTCGCTGTCTAAGGATTTAAAATTTTAAACGCATATTTTGTCAATCTCTTTTTATCACAACTCTATCTTCTACATGTAACTACATGTTGGTCTAATCTTGAGTATTTAGTTAACCATGATTTAGATTTTCTCACTACCTCTCATCTAGGTGAAAGTTTGTTGCGATATTATTTGCCAGTCACAAATAACAAACTTTAATAACGCGTTAGAATATGTAAAAACACATTATTACACGGCGGAGACTAAATCTTTGTTTTTCTTTAAAACTTTTATTTTTAGTTATCAAGTACGCTTATAAATAAATAAGCGAAAATCATGTACCAACTTTATAAAAAGGGAACCGAACACTTTAAAACGAAGTGTTGAATGTTCATAAAGCCACACTATATTTCTGTTCGCAATCAAGTAAAACGATTTTACTATTACTTATTGATTGATACACGAGATAAATTTAGCAAGTGAACACTGTAGATTTATTAAATTACTAACAAATCATTTTCATTTAATTTATGTTACGTAGTTACAATGTTTTAGGGTAATTAACTAATTACCTATAACTTGTTATTATCAGTCTTGGGTTGTTAATGTAATCAGAGCAATTTTTTACCAAAAAGAAACTTTGCGAAATCTTTAAATTTTTACTAAAACGCCGGTTACGTTTAATTTTACTGTTCTAGTTTTTTTTTATTTTTTTTTATTTCAAAACAAAATCGAATAACGACTATTCGATCCCACTTCTGATATCGGAGAAAATCACCGTAGACATCGCCTGTAACTATTGCCAGGGTAGTCTCCAATCAAACACCCTGTAATACTGAATAAGCTAACTACGATAATTACAACATTCTATTAACTACGATGAGATTGATCCGTGGCTTACGACACGTGTAGCTGGTTTGGAAGGATCCTTTTATGAAATTTCAACGGGTCACCATTCAGTCTCACCAACTACAGTAAATAAACGAATTACTCACCATTTACACCATTTAAGGACCCACATCACAATCTTGGAACCTAAGTTAAAACTAAAAATCCTTAAGTAAACTATTTTAATCAAGTCTCCTACGACATATATTATATTCTAAGTTTATTTATTATTTATTCTTACTTAATTTTCTTTTTCTTTTTGATTTAACAAGGTAAATAGAATAACACGGTGTAGTCGTAAAAATAAATTTGTTATTTTTAGGACTACACCGTGTTATTCTATTTACCTTGTTTCCAGTTGGATCCCACTCACATACCTCTAATTAATGGATATCTCCCTTCCGATTACCAATTGATAACTCTTAATAATCTTTTTATTTATCATCAGCCTTTCCCGTCCACTGCTGTACACTGTTGCACCTTATGCAAAGAACACTACAATGGTCTAGTGCCTTTTGCATCCAACTACTCCCCGCGATGTTAATAAAATCGGTGCCTCCGTCCCACCGTCATCATTAAGTTACTAATTTGTTTTAATTACAATGTAAAGTAATAAATTATTGTGGGTTTAACAAATAACATTTAAACTTTGCAAACAAGTTAATAATAATGAAGCTGAGTTTGTTAGTAAAGGAATCGGGTAGGGGATCAAGACGCCATCCTTGACCTAATGTCCTAGTTAAGTGGTTTCACGGCAACGGCTACAATCTCGACGTCATCACAATTTCTCAATTAATTGGTAACTTTCAAGCATTTTCAATTGGAATATTACCTACTTTTGTAATTCATATTGATTATATAGAAATAAATTGTTTACTAGCAATACTGGAAGTTATTAAAATAATAACATTACATTGATTTTAACAAAGTGTTTTTTTAAATAAGGGGTTAAATATATTGTGGATAGCTCTAGTGCTTCAGTCACGTTTAAAATAAAAGCAAACTATGCTTCAAATCTTACGTATTTGACTGCTTAAGTAACTATTTTGTTAAACCATAAATATACATGTTTTAATAAAATATATTATAGTGATCTGCGCCACTACAGATGACATGGGTACCTACCTCAAGATCAGGTTTTCTTAAAATCAGACCAGCAGATTGGTTATCAAAACTCACATAATCCGGTAGACGAACCATTGAAACAATACAACGCAATAATATAAAATAAAGTAGGTATAGGTTCTGTTGTTTCTTGATATCAAAAAGTAAATAAACGATTCCAAATTATATTGTAATTGAATCGCGTCAGTTATACGCCACGTAAATTCAGCCTTACGTAACAATTTTCAATTATGGTCTTATCATAAGGATAAGTACGCTCTAGAAAAATTACCTCGTAAACAAATTTTATAAGGTATTTTGACATTTTGGAACATTTTCTAAGAGATTTATCATAGTAAGTGTGACCCAAATTAAGAAGAATGAAATATGCATTTCCGTAACCTTTGGCTGAAAAATGATGAATTGGTCTTGAAGCTAACCAGCTATCTTCCGTTCTTGATGCAAGTCGCTAAGACACATAATCCCTAAATTAGGTATAGGTACCTATGGGTGGAAAATTGTTTTACCCTAATTCAAAAATTTTTCACGCTAAGGTATTTCGTAGATGTCCAGACACAGTAATTCACATGTTTCGTAGATACATATTATCAGACCAGAATCGAATTTATGCGAATAAATGTTAGTTATTATTATCAATTGACTTTAAAGGTAAAGGATTTCGCATTTCTCTATGACGCGCATATTTGCGGAAATATATTCTAGAAGGTGCTTCCCGCGTTTCAGTTGGCGCATGCGTGGTGGATGTCCCATTCGTCTCTAACAAATTGCGCGCCAGTCGTAACTGCGCGTCGCGGCATAACGCCACGCGATACTTTCGCTCGACATAAAAACAAATCCTTTGGTAAAATGATCGCTGATCTGCCGCCGCTGCATTCGGCGGGACAAAGCTATCTGCAATGCATCGCTGACGAGTCACTAATTCGAGCCCGCACAGCACCGCCCACAACAAATGGTACAACACTATTTGTTTTTGCGTATGCAAGCTTGCGATATGACGTAGTAAGCGCAAGCTGTATACTATACCTTATAACTTATACTGTTACTTTACTGTGTATCAGCAATAAATATCTACAGTATATCTTATTATAATTTCGTAATTCGAATGGTATAGGTCGGCATTAGCAAATAGTGGAAAGCTTTTAAACTCCACGCGATAATTTGGTTATAATGCATTAAATTATGTACAACTATCATAGGGATAAGGATCTAGATTGCATCATAAATGTGAAAGGGCGCCTGAAGCAGTCCGGGAGCTATCGAACACAACCCGCTTGACTTGTTGCTTTACGTTGTTTACTGCATAGCCCCCATACTTCGGTGTCAATTTACATTGAGAGAAGTATTTCACATGTATGAATAGCAACAGATTACTCAAATAACAAGCTTACATAAAATGATGGAGCGTCTATAGCGACGAAAAGTAATTGTTTATTGTTTTCTTCACAAATTTGCTAATTGATATGAAGGCGTTTTGTTCTTCTAAGATTGTTTTATTTACTAACATTAAACGCTTTTGTCAAATTGTTTCAAAGTTTCCTGAATGGAATACTTTTGGCATTGTAAAGATTTTTTTGCAACTGTTGTTTAATTTTATAGTGAGTTTTGTAGCGAATATGGTAGCCGTTGTAATTACTGATTCATGTTTGTTTACCATCAGTGGTACATTTTCTAACACTTGCGCGACTCATTTATTAAAATAAAACCATTTATATGTTACGGTTTTTAGATCGATGCATACATTACGTTAACCTCGACGACAAGATCTGACTGCCATAATTTAACTAAGAAACTTAACGTGTTACTAATAAACATTACATTTCATATAATTTATTTGCAAATGTCAATTTTATCAATTAACTATTAACTAGGAACTAGTAACCCAGTTCAAGAACAAGATAAAAGCCACAGATAATCTCAATACGCCCTTGTATATCTCTTAGGGAGGAGTTAAGTGGGGCCAAACATCTGTCAAGTTGGCTGTAATTATAGTTTCCTTCACATGCGATCGAATAAATAAATGTAAAATATTCGCTCACACCTGCCTTTTTCTACACATTATAATACTTGCTATAATTAATCGCTGTATTGATGTCTGTTACCACGATATTATCACTTAACCTACTGCAAATGATGTGTGATAACATTGAACATGTCATTTATGTTCAATTCTGTCACACACGCACACATAGATAGCTTTAATGTTATATTTTAAAGTTTATATTTAGAAAAATAGTTACTACTCTATACACACTACTTAACTCTCCTAATGCTCCCAACTACTTATCATGTTATTTTCGTAATCGGTCCTCTCTCCATCTTCGACATCTTCGTTCTTCAAACGACCTTCTTCTCTCTTGCCCTCCTCATAGCTCCAGTCTTGTACACTCTTCTTTCATCATACAATCTATTCTTTTATGGAACTCTCTTCCTCGTGAGATCAGGTTAGCATCGAGCCGAAATATTTTCAAACGCAGAGTTCGTCAATTTTACACTAATATTTCACTGCAATCGTCATAGTGTCTCTTACTGAACATTTATACGAAATATAAGTTTATGTATTATTAGTATGTATGTTTATGTATGTGTTTGTGTATGTATGTGTAAGTATATATGGTCACATGTTTATATGTTCGTAAGTATATAAATATAATTATTATGTTTATATCCTGGTATTTAATTTTATGTAGCTATATCCATTGAATATATCATTTGTTATATGTCTATTAATTTTTAGGTGAAAATATTTTAATTTGGTTAGTGATTGGTAATGCGCCTACCTGTTCCGTTTTCCACACTGCCCAATGGTTGACTGGTAGAGAATGCTTTTAGCATTAAGTCCGCCATTGTACTATGTATTTTGTGCAAAAAGTTAAAAAAAAAATTATTTCATGTATTGACCATAACGCAAACTCAACTTATTAATAGGCATTGGGCTCCTTCGCAATGAGAGCTTTATGATAGAAGACAGTTATTGGAAAGATATAAGCCGTCGCTACGTGATCCTAATACATAATTAAACATCATAGTCATTAAAGTTCTAATATCATCAAATAGCTTCTTATTAACAGATGTTGTTGTAAGTGGGTGTTTTCTATATTTCAATTGTATTTTAGTGGAAGTCTTCTATATTTCAATTGTATTTTGATGGGAGTTTTCTGTATTAACAGCATATAAAATCAATTCAATTACCCGTTTGTTTTAACAAAAACGAATCATATTGTTTCCAAGATTATAAGAAAAACGTATGTGATCGCTACAAGCCTTCTGGCTATAGTAAACGAAAGCCTGCAATATAATGTCAATACTAGCTTGAACACAATTGGGTTTGGCGTCATATCAATAATTCATTTGCCAGTTCACTCGTCAATAACAGATGAATGATTTAGGTTCGAGTAGTGAACGTAATCGTTAATTAGTCACGATCTTTACTTATTATAAAACAAAACCTTTTTTTGTATGTTCTTCTCTCTAGCCCAATAACGTTCCTCCATCGGGCACTGGCCTCTTCCACTTTGGGAGGAGTTTTGATCTACCTACTGTGCCGCGCTAACCAGACGTGTTAGTACAAGGTTTATTTTTGAGTATTAAATAAAATAATAAATATTCATGGACATTTCACACAACGTCCTCTGGGCCCAAGCTAAGCTTTATGCGCTTGTGTTATGGGTACCAGAATACGGATAGAATACATAAACTATTTTTCTGTTGTAAATACATACTTATAAAACATAATATGTGTTGGATGTTTCTATGTTGACACTCAGAACTCTTTCAGAAATCTCGAAATAAAATGTCATCCGCTAATACACTTGGATGGCAGTTTAATTCTCACAATAGCCCATAGAAATGAAAAAAATATTACGCTATGTTACTAAAATATGATTTCAAGAAATATCCTCCTTCATATAAATAAGTAATTATAAAGAAAATAGTCAGCCATATTGTCCGTGTGATGCGGGATTAAGAATACTTTTTTGATTTTTTTTGACTTTTCCTTCCCAAGGTGCTGTAAAATCCAGCTAAGGGAGCTGTGTATAACGCAGATAACATCCCCGGTAAGACGCAGAAAATTCAAAAATATGAAATATATCCTGAGCCAATAACCATGTTTCCTGCTAAATTGACCTTTCGATCTGGAGAGAGCGAGATTCGCCATGTTTGTTTAAATAAGCTTGTTAAATGTTTAGGTACATATTAATGATAAAATATAAAGCACTGTATATTTAAATCCCTACTTTTATAAATGTTATAAATGAATAAGTCTATACGTTTGACGTTGTAGATTGAGGGTCAGACAGGGCGAGCGTACGTCCTCTAACCGCCCTCTTTTAATAACAGATACTGCGCATTATTTCAACGTGAAAACAAAGTTTACTTCATGATTTTATTGAATGTCAAAGGTTATTTCTTTCTACGTTTGACTTATAAAATAGGAAGATAAAATTGTGTCCTAATTGACCTTTTCAAATGAATTTATCACTGTGGGATAATAAAAGGAAGATTAATAAATTAGATATTATGATGAAATTTTAAAAAGGAAACTAGTTGTCTGTTAATATATACCTACAAATATTATAAAGCTGAAGAGTTTGTTTTTTTTTTGTTTGTTTGAACGCGCTAATCTCAGGAACTACTGGTTCGAATTAAAAATTATTTTTGTGTTGGGTAGTCTATTTATAGAGGAAAGCAATACCTACCTAAGCTAACATTACGCTGTGAACAATAGGAGCGAAGTGAAAAATGTTGCCAAAACGGGCAAATCTTTCTGTATTCTACGCGTACGGAATCTAGTAGTAGAATAATTTATTAATTTTGCAATTGACATGCTTGGCTTCAAGTCAGGTCGTGGGTTCAAGTCCCGCTTGCGGTGATCAACTTTTTGCACAACAATTTGATTTAATAGTAGTAGAATATTAATGAACTGAAAAAAAACAGAAATTATTACGTTAATTCATAAAACAGTAAGTTACTTATTACTAGTTATTACTTTAGCGAAGCAAATATAATAACAAACGCATAAAAAAGAAGCGTTATCATCTCATAACTATTTAAATATTTTAACTAAAAGCTAAATAACATTCTTTGGAAATTAATTAGCTATTCTTAAAAACATACCTATTATCCAGCTATTTTAAATATGTCTGAGCTGAAAATTTCATTCATGTTTAAAACAACGTCTGTGGTTTTACAAATTTCTACTGAAATTATTTATAACGCGTTATTGTACAACCATTGTTCAAAATTTGTATTTTAAAATTTGAGATGTATTTTGGTGGCATTGTGTTTAAGATAATATTTTAATTTGTAATTACTTAGTTATTTCTGAAATTATTCTTTGTTTTTTTTTAATTTACTGGTCTTCGGTTCGGTGATATACGAATATATTTTTACATGACATAAAAGCATGATATACTCATAAACGTGGATCTTTAAAACACTAGATTTAGAAAATATATTTAATATTATGTTACCGGCTAAGTTACTATTATGGTCATCAGCGCTCCGATAACTGTGAGCGTTAGTCGTTTATACATATATTTTCTAAGATGACGTTTACTATGTTATTTTCTAAGATGATCAAACTTACGAAAATATCAATACTAAAACTTTTTAGATTCTATTTAAAATCATTAACGAAGGCCCTGTGCCTATAATTACGATAAATATGGAATGATAATTTCACTCTGTATTTGGAAAGGTCAATTAATCGCTGGAAGCAATCAAAAACAAACAAAAGCAACATGATTAAAACGAGATGTATCAATTAACACGAACCGAAATTAACATTCCGAGAACAGCTATTCTATGAAACAATAGCGAAACTATCGTATTCGTACAACATACACCCACTTGCGAACATTTTTATACCTAACAAGAATTAAAATCTACTATTCACCGTCCTGCCTGCAATCCATCCTAGCCATTACTCACTACAATAATAAATATTGCCAGCCATTGGGCATGGGCCTCCTCCATTTTGGAAGGGATTACGGTCTACTGTGCCGCGCTGACCGGCATGTTGGCACAGGGTCCAGTTTTCCGTCTCTCACAAATAATGTTACCTGTATTTCCCTTAGCAGGCTTTTACAGCACCCTAGGCAGGAGAAGGGATGGTAAAACTTGTACTAACTGACACGTGCTTTGTTGTGAACCTAGGTACATGAAGTTCATTTTGATAGCAAATTGTTATAGGCTTTTTCATTAACCTTGCAATCCTTCCGTGAATGGTAGATTTAACACCCACTACGCTAGAAGGTCAAAGGTAAAGGAAACCACTATATAAAGGGCACATAGACGGGGTAAGCTTCGGTTATTTATATCTGTACTGTTTATTTAATTAGTATTTAAACAATTAAGTTTTGATTAAGGATAAAGACAGCTGCTCGACACGATAATCTAATCTGTTATTTAATAATGTGCCTAACGATGATACTTGATCAGTATGTTCCTTAAGGAATTTTCCTATTTTTACCCTAGGTACGGCGCTTAGAGTACTTAACTAACTACAAAACTACAAATTTTTGCTTCATCCATTTTTTTGTTTCCTAATTATCCCTAAAAGCAAAGCTCTCCCGCAGTTCGAGTAATAATAATAATATGAATAAACAAATAATATATTCAAAAAGTAATAAAAATCTAATCTTTACCAACCAGTTTGAAAAAAACCGTCACTTTTCCACATTTATCAAACTACATAATAGCAGCAAAATCAACCAATAACATCGGTTTTCTAACATTTACATTAGCATATTAAATACATTTACTTTTAATTTTTATGATAACAGATTATACTTACCCGTAATATATATTAAACCAGTTTAAAAAGCTTTTAAATAGGAATTTAGGTAATAAGCACTCTTAGATTTTGACCAAAAACTTAGAAGTTGCGCTGTTGAACACTGTAACCTATAACTAACTCATCACCTCTTCTGAATTTGGCTAATGTTCTCCACACCCTTAATAAGTTTTGAAAGAATTCGCACATACACTCCACAACTTCTTTCTCAAAATTTCGGACTAATCCGTCTTATATACGGGAGTGAAAATCGCATTTCGAGATGTCTATACATAGATACGAAAGTAATAAAAGCTTACTAAGTATAAAAATAAACCTGTTATAAGACCGGTGGGCGGTTAGTGTTCGCCCACGATGCTTCATCCGCCCACTCTTAACAGAAACCGATGACGTGTGATTATTGAACGTCATCAACATGTAATGAAGAATAATCATTATGTTAACAATTTTAAAATAAAACAACCTATTAAGCTATTGCATGGCTTCTATCGCAGGCCTTGAGCGTGGAGACCGAATCCAAAAATTCCGTAAGGAAAGTAACTTAACACCCCCACTCCGACCGACACAGCGGTGATACCTTTTAGTTTTGCCATCTATCGATGAATAGCAGAACTTTTAATGACTTTTTTGAAATATCACGCTTGTCTTTTTAGTTCAGCAACTCGTCTCTTGGTGGCATAGGTTGTATCGGAGTAATTAAAATAAATAAATAATTATAATTGCGTAAGATGGTAAAAAATGCTATGCAATAGCTTTACCGCGGCAGTCCCCGAGTGCCACACGTCTTTTTAGGGTTCCGTACCCAAAGGGTAAAAACGGGACCCTATTACTGAGACTTCGCTGTCCGTGCGTCCGTCCGTCCGTCTGTCACCAGGCTGTATCTCAAGAACGGTGATAGCTAGAGAGTTGAAATTTTCACAGATGATGTATTTCTATTGCCGCTATAACAACAAATACTAAAAATAAAATAAAATAAATATTTAAGGGGGGCTCCCATACAACAAACATGATTTTTTTACCGTTTCTTGCTCGATACTAATAACGTTGCCTTATGTTGCATAGATAATGGTACGGAACCCTTCGTGCGCGAGTCCGACTCGCACTTGACCAATTTTTTCGTTAATACATTATACTCAAAGTATTGTAATAACAAGATACTAGTTATAAATAATAAATTAAAATTCACACAACGTCCTCTGGTCCCAAGCTAAGCTTATATGCTTGTGTTATGGGTACCAGAATACGGATATACTACATATTATACTACTTTTCTTTTTCCAAATTCTACCAAATTCTTTAAAAAACAGGCATTTCGTAGTCCCCTTTTTCTTCGCGAAAGTTAAACCGATTTTGACTGTTTTTACGCTATATTATATATGAAGAGTATATATTATTATATGCTTCTATCACTTTCATTTTTGGTAAAACCTTACGAAATATGTGTGATCGACGCTGCAGCTTTATCTAACTTGTATATGTAGTATATCCATATTATATAAAATCGGTTTAATCTTCGCGAAGAAAAAAGGGGATTACGATACCCATATTTTTGTATGGAACATGGTATCGTGCCCTCTTAATAGTGATGTGTAGTGCAGTGTGTAAGTGCTACTTATAAAGAACACATAAACAAATAGTCTTCTCCTTAATCTCTAATAGCCGGCTAGATGGATAAATATCTCTTGATTGAGTGGACCGATTGCGATGAAACAAAGACTAATGGTCTTATTCATAATGACTTATCGGTGGTTTAAAAGTTCTCTAAAATTGTCAATAATTGTTATTCATAATAGTCTTTTTACACTAAAATGTTTCTTATCTCTACGATAAAGTAACATTATTTAATTTTATTTTTTTGCAGATTGATTATATATTATGTATAGATATAAGCCGGTCGTAATGAAGACTTTTCTATATTTAGTTACTATTCGTACAGCACCTTTCAAAGTCATTTAATTTAAATTTTATTCTTTTCAATTTATTCATAATTTTTGTTATAATCGATTACAATAATGTATTTTTAATGCGTTTAAAATTATGATCACTGATCACATAAAAATGTTTATTAGTCTCAAATTATGCAGTACAAACAAAAAAAAATATTTTGTAACTTAGAGGTAGGTACACAGATTCTTTTAAAAAAAAACTTACAGTATCTGATTTCCAAACTAAGCAAAAGCCTGTATTTTGGAAGTCAGTGCTCAATCGTAAAAACATTTTGTAACATTACAAATACAATATTGGTAAGTAACAAACATTTTAGATTTTGTTTTTAGGATAAATTTTTAGAAGTTAGGATCGTTAAGAAAGAATTAACTTACAATTAATAATACATTTATTAGTTAGTATTTTTTATAAGTTTAAATGGAACTACTTAATAATATAATTTGATTTTAAGATTCTAATGTTTAAGCTTTTTCGGTTGCATAGAATTAATAAAGACAAATTTTATTTTATTGACTACTTGTGGTATATGTGATGTGTAGTGTGAATGTGTGAGTGTAAATGAATGAATAAGATTGTTTTATAGCTACTACGAGTAATTATTCTAAAAAATTTAGAAGCGCTGCAGTGGTGTCGTAGTTTAGTTGTAGTAACCAGTTTCTTGCTATTATTTTAACTCTGTATCTATTTAATGTTGAAATATTATGTTGAATATTTAAGGTATTATAAAATTTCGAACCTAGGCTATTGTATTGATTTCTTGCGAAGCTAGTGTTACAGCGAACAACTGGACAAATATTTTGTTTGCTACGTTTCTTGGGAGCCAACACAGGTATAGTATAATGTATTCTTAGAATGGATTTGAGCACAAAGAGCTGTCTCACAGTAAGCACATTAAAATCAGATTAAAGTTGAACAGTAGGAAATCGAAAAGGTTTTTTAGCGATAACTTTTAATACAGCTCTTTGTGCCCTCTCCAAAGAAAGCATATACTTTTTTGCGCAACCACCCCAAACAGGAATACAATACTGAACGACAGACTGACACAAAGCGAAATATACTGTCTTACTAGTTTTTCAAAAGGGGCAACATCGCGAAGAGTTCTGAACAGCGGCATGAGCCTTCGTGTTCTAGTTTTAATTGCATCAACTTGATCTGACCAACTAAGAGAACTATCGATTTTGACACCGAGATATTTAACATTAGGTACTCGCTTAAGGTTTGGACAGGTACAGATGGAGCTCGATAAGCATGTGTGTGCTTTTATTGAAAAGTCATTTGATGGAGTGTTAATTTTTGACAAGGAAAAGGGAATATAAACAGTTTTAATTAGGTTTATTGTCAGAAAGTTTCTAGTGAGCCATAACATTATTTGTCTTAGAGAAAATTCAGCCCTTTGTCTGACCGACTCCCAGTTAGGTCCTTCAACAACGATTGCGGTATCATCTGCATATGTGAAAATATTTGTGTGGGGAAGTGACATTGTGCAAAGGTCGTTAACATACAGCTGAAAAAGAGTGGGGCCGAGAATACTGCCCTGTGGGACTCCGTAGGAGACTGTAAACTCGTCACTTAGAAGACTACCAATTTTTACTCTTTGCTTTCTATTAGATAAATAATCTTTAAAAAGAGCAAGAGTGTCTCCTCGTATGCCTAGTTTTTCCATTTTATCTAATAAGATAGGGACAGAGACTGTGTCGAAAGCTTTTGACAGATCCAAAAATATACATAAACATCTACTATTACTGTCTAAATTCTTAACAACACAACTAACAAGATCAACCACCGCATCTTCAGTTGATATGCCCTTTCGAAAACCGTATTGATTTTTCGTTAAAATGTTATATTTATCAATGAATTGTCTTAAGGACTTATTTATGATTTTTTCCATAATTTTTGATAATGTAGATAGAACTGAGATGGGGCGATAATTATTGACACAATCTCTGTCACCATTCTTATAGATTGGGTGAATGAAAGCATTTTTAAATGCGTTGGGAAACACACCTGAAGCTATGGCTCGATTACAGATATGAGTTATAACAGAGAGAACATTTGCACTGGACTGTCTTAAAATACAGCCGTATTTTAAGGCTTGATATGCCATCCCATCCCGTGGCGCAGTCAGCACGTAAGTCTCTCAATATAGCTCCAACATCATCATCAGTAACTTCTAACAGGACCATGGAGTTCGAAAGCCTATTTAAGGTTAAATTTGTAGAAGCTGAAGGTAGATCATGGCTACCATTTACGAGGGTTAGTTTATCAGCTAAGTTTTTCCCTATATTGGTAAAAAAATCGCATATATAGTTAAGGGACTCTTTAGGATGAGAACGACTAGATAAAAGTTCAATTGAGACATGATTTGCTTTTGTAGTAGAAGTTATATCTTTTACTGCCCTCCACAATCTTTATTCATTATCTTCTTCCCAGCATATTAACGTCCCACTGTTGGGCTCGGATCTCCTCCACTTCGGTAGAATGGTTTTACTGTAGGTCCCGCGCAGACTGGCGTATTGGGTTTTATTTTAAAATATTCCGTCTCTCACTCGAGTCGATGTCAAATTCTTATTTTAGTTTCCTTATCTGGTTCTTACAGCACCCTAGGAAAGAAAATGTGTGATATCACTTGTATTTCTAATCCGTAATAAAGTATTTTTTGATTTGATTGTCATTATCCTATATCCTTATTTTTCCTGTGAAATAGGTAGAGACTAGAGTCTCATCTGCTATTCACACTTCCTTGGCTTCATTTACACTCGTACTACCCGACTGTTGTTAGTGCTTTTGCACTTAACCCTCTTAAAAGACATCGGGATGATATTCTATGGAATATAGCTATCATAAAGTGGTGATATCTATAGTTATTGTATTAACCATTTTCTCCTGTTTTTTATCTCTTTATATCGGAAATATTGCTATTAATTATTGAAGGGGCCCTCTTTTGATGGATTCTTAACAATAGAGCTAATATTATTTCATCAATATAAATTACTAGGAAAATTATTACACCATAAAAGTATTATAATAGAACAAAGTACATAAAATGTTAAATAGCTTCGACCGAGGAAGTCCAATAAAATAAAGAATTCTTAGAACAGATAATAAAACAAGGCGTGGACTTGCGCCAAATATAACGGAATAATGCATACATATCGTATACAACGCGTTCATGTGAATTATTGTATTTGTACGTGGTTCTATGAAATAAGCCATTCTTTATAATTTTGTAGTAAACCTAAAAAGATTTTATTCTCGTATTATAACTTTTGTGTAAGTAAAATGTAGGGTAATATCTCTATAGCATTAACTAACAAATAGTCTCAGACTGTGTGGATAATGTTGCGAATATTTAATAAAAATCTTTATTAAATATTTAAGTAAATAATGTGTTTTCGTAATGGCTCTGCGGCTGCGGCTGTCAATACTCAAATTACTATGCGAGTACTTGATACTGCAAAATATGCTTTTATATTAGTTCAACAATTACTAATCTTTTATGGAAATATTAAACGCTTGTCTCTTTAAGACATCTCTTAAAAGCAACTATTTACAAACCAATGTACTGCTTGATGCCTCTTAAAAAATTAAAGAACACGTAAATATTTTTTTCAAGTTTTGTTCGTTTTGGCGGAAAGTCATTACAAAACCACCTACACCATTAATTTAAATAAAAACGTAGGAAATCACGAAGAATAAATAAAGAAGTATAACTTATTACGCACGTACATAGATACACACAAGCATTTGGGTTTTTTTCTTTTTCAAATCGAACTTTTAGTACTTTAAGGTGCCTAATTAAATAAAAATCTGTAGGTAAAAATTTATAGAGTATCCAATAGATCTATGGTACAGTAAATTGCTTATGAAGAATATAGTAGATAATAACATTATCGTGTGTCGCTGTCGAGCGGAACGCATCCATACATAATTCATACATTTCACTCGCTCATTCCCAGAGCATTAATCCAACAGGGCTAGATATCATCAGACGAGACCCACTGAAAAACATTGAATAGCAATTTTCCTACTCCTAGTATACGAATATTGTAGTTTTATTACTTGTCTCGTTATCGATAGTTTTAGTTGTTTTGTTGAGCTTGATAGAGCAATTAACACTTTCTTTGTTAGTCAAAGTGTGTCAATTTAGTTCGTTGTGTGTGTAGCAACCTATGGAATAACGTTAAACCATTTGTGTGCGTTACCTCGGCACTACCGACCTCTATATTTGACAAAAAAAAACAGCGTGTGTAACAAACAATGGTATAGTGAATCTAAATTAAACTTAGCTAAGAAATGAAAAACAACTACGGTGTATTTTGATTGATTGGTTATTTCAGAGTACGTATTTTTATTAATTAAAATCGTTAGTCTGTAATACACCGTTTTTAGGGTTCCGTACCCAAAGGGTAAAAACGGGACCCTATTACTGAGACTTCGCTGTCCGTCCGTCCGTCCGTCCGTCTGTCACCAGGCTGTATCTCAAGAACGGTGATAGCTAGAGAGTTGAAATTTTCACAGATAATGTATTTCTATTGCCGCTATAACAACAAATACTAAAAATAAAATAAAACAAATATTTAAGGGGGGCTCCCATACAACAAACATGATATTTTTACCGTTTCTTGCTCTCATACAGTAAACGTGATTAATTAAGTATTGTGTGTGTTGTTTGCTCATTTATTAATAACGTGCCTTATGTTGCATAGATAATGGTACGGAACCCTTCGTGCGCGAGTCCGACTTGCACTTGACCAAATTTTTTATTCTAAATTAAGAAACTTTGATTAACATTGCCAGATTGTGTTATTGACAGCATCAATTTTCATTTTTAGTTAAATTTAGTTTAGTTGTGCACTTAGAATTGGTACCATTATTTATTTTTACTACATAAAGTTGATCTAAACTGTTTTTGACTATTGTATTAGGTCAATCCTGTATATATAATAATAGTTGTACCGTGATAATAAATAAGTAAACTCCTGTTTGTTTAATACTCTAAGCTCAAACTCCAGTTATATGCGTCAGTTACGCGCTTTTGTACACCTTTATTGAATAATATTTGTTCTTATGTACATTGCGATATGGATACGATATAGATTTTTTTGGGCTCGGATCTCGATGAAGAGATTGCGGAATGTGACGATTGTTATTGCTTATGTTTCAATATAATATTGAGGAGAAAGGAATCTATCTTTCAACGTAATAAAAAGTTTTATACATGGTTTATTTACAAACACATATTAAATGTGATTGTTTATATATCTTTTGAATGAAATGTCTTAACAAATGTATGACGTGTATGTATGGTATTAAAAATCCTTTACACAGTCAGAGAGTCTATAACGATAATATTTTTTTTAAACATTCGAGTTAATTTGTGTTCTAATTTTTTACCACTGGACAACCGTTAGTGATTTTTATTTTTATTATAGATGCATAGAATATCTATACTTATATTGAAATGAAATGAAATGAAATTAAGCAAAAGTGCTACATAGTACTGCCAAATTAAGTAGCATTTAGAATATTTAGATTTATAACTAATATATCATACATTTAAGATAATCCCTATCACTTAAACTTATATTAAAAGAGGCGTTATTTTTGTATGTATGAGTGTTGTGAGCTTTAATCTTTAAAACTACGCAACGGAATTTGACCCGGTTTTTTTAATAGATAGAGTGGTTCAAGAGGATGGTTAATATGGTTATGTTTTTGTATAATTTAGAGATGTGTAACTCAGGAGTGATTGGAAAAAAAGATTTACATCTGTAGAAAAGATTTAATAACTCAGTAACTCACTTCATTTCAAAACACATCTTTAACTCACTTCATTTCAAAACACATCTTTAACTCCCTGAGTTATGATTCAATTTAGATTTGAACCAAGAAGATGTGTATACTGAAATGAATGAAATAGATGCTACAAATTGAGTGAATTGGAAAGAGATAGAATGATGTAGGCGATGCGATGCACAACGTTGATCGTATTGAGTTACGCATACGGAATATACCGAGTGAGGGAATCATGAGTTGCAGACGTCAATATATTTATATAATAACTAGCTGACCCGGCAAACGTTGTTTAGCCATACTTACTAAAAAAAAAGGTTTGAAAAATAGATGTTGGCCGATTCTCAGACCTACTGAATACGCATGTAAAATTTCATAAAAATTGGTCAAGTGCGAGTCGGACTCGCGCACGAAGGGTTCCGTACTATTATCTATGCAACATAAGGCAACGTTATTAGTATCGAGCAAGAAACGGTAAAAAAATCATGTTTGTTGTATGGGAGCCCCCCTTAAATATTTATTTTATTTTATTTTTAGTATTTGTTGTTATAGCGGCAATAGAAATACATCATCTGTGAAAATTTCAACTCTCTAGCTATCACCGTTCTTGAGATACAGCCTGGTGACAGACGGACGGACGGACGCACGGACAGCGAAGTCTCAGTAATAGGGTCCCGTTTTTACCCTTTGGGTACGGAACCCTAAAAATCGGTCAAATCGTTTCGGAGGAGTACGGTAACTAACACTGTGACACGTGAATTTTATTTATAAGAAGATTAACTCGTTGCCATTGGCATAACGTTTATTTACTTTTGGAAGTAATTGCACTTAAATACAATATGTAGATAAATAAAATAGCGAGCGATGCCAGAGGCATAAGTAATGTACCTATTTTAATTTATCGAAATAATGGTAGTACTGATCACCTATATTATGTATCGATGGAATAATAGATTAATGCAACATCTGGCGTTATCGTATCGTTATGAATATCAAAAATTGCCTATCAATCTATTAAAGGTAACCCTCAAAGGGTAAAATCGGGACCCTATTACTATGACTATACATATATATATATATTATATACCTACAATGTATTAATAGGGATATTTTTAGGATTCCGTACCTATGTCACGGAACCCTAAAAATATTCGTACGTAACTACGTAATACGACGAGTACTTAAATAATAGTATTAACCCGACGCTATCACAACTTTGATTTACTTATTTACATTATTATAAATCACACGGTACTATTTCGTATCAGATTTATGAATAACTGATGATTTAAAAATTTCAAAAGATTTAATTACGATACAGTCGTTATAAATCATCGGCTCAAAATCAATCTTGAATCTATTTTGTATAGAAGAGGCAAAAGATTTGGTTGCGATTTTCTGATTTAAAGATTTAAAAGAGTGATTTAAATCTTTTCAAGCAAAAGATTTAAAGATTTAGTTTCACACAAAAGATTTATTTTGCGCATTACTAGTATAATTTGATTGGGTTTGATATCTAATTTCTACGCATATGAAGTTGAGGGCAACAACTGGTCCTTACTAATTTATAAATGCGAAATAGAGTTGTGGTCACTATAAAAATTTTGACGAACTTAAGTGTTAATGTACGAACGAACGAAACTATAGCGCGATATAAAAAACGGTACAACGCCATCTATCGATTGTCATAGTAATTGTTAAGGTTTAATTTCTAAATTTGACGCGTATGAAGTCGCGGGCAACAGCTAGTAATTTTTAAATCAACCGTATCTAAAACGTTTTCCAGTCAACCTCGTACAAACTAAATAAATACATTGTACCTGACAGTAAGCGGGGGTGATAGAACTAAATCATAGAACACAATATTGCATGAACTTAGTTTGTTAGTCTACTATTGTTAGAACTAACCACGCTAATCAAATTCTACAGTTTCATTACAAAACTGGTCAAGTACGAGCTGTACTCGTTCACAAAAGGTTCCTTACCGTTATTATCATAATACATTCATTATGTCATCCTTACTCCTTACTATTAAGATATAATATTATATAAAAAAATATATATAAAAATCTTGACGAGCTTATGTGTAAATGTAAATGTGTAAGCAAACCATAGTGCGATTTAAAAAAAACTACACAACGCCATCTATCGAGTGATATAGTAAACTTCTGTTTGTTAAGTTTTAATTTATCAATTTCACGCGTACGAAGTCGCGGGCTACAGCTAGTATTGACATAAACCTAAAAATATAAAGAAACTATTTTTCTTCATACCACTAGTACCATATCAATGTTCTTAATATTCCACGTACGTTTAGCTCGTAAATATCATAAATTGTGTCACGCATTGCTTTTGTAATTATTTTTAGCTTTACAAATAGCTCAAATTATTTTTGTATTACTGAAAATACAGCGATAAAAACTGCTAACATCCGATTTTTAACTAGAATTTATAATGTTCGTAGTTTATACAACGAAAAAGTTTAAATATCGCTCTTGAACGCGTGCCAACTTTTGAAACTTTTATATGACAACTGTATTAGTTTATGAGACGCAATTAATCATTACCTTCGTGACTTCTTGTTTATGTACAAATTGGTATAATTTCTATTTCGATTAGGACGGTTTAATTTGCCAGACAAATAAAACTCATTAGTTGAACTTCAGACACAGTTATGTGTATTATTTTTGCCTACATTATTGTAACTTTCTGAGTACATTGTACTCTGAAAGTTACAATGTAGAGACACGTTCCAAAAAGGGTAAATAGGCTTCTTACATAGTTGGTAGGTACGCTTTACCATCCTAGATTCTAGTGTCGCTTACCATCAGGTGGCATGGGATGTAGGGCCAACATGATTTATTAAAAAAAATTGGTCAAGTGCGAGTGGGACTCGCGCACGAAGGGTTCCGTACCATTATCTATGCAACATAAGGCAACGTTATTAGTATCGAGCAAGAAACGGTAAAAAAAATCAGTTTTTTGTATGGGAGCCCCCCTTAAATATTTATTTTATTTTATTTTTAGTATTTGTTGTTATAGCGGCAATAGAAATACATCATCTGTGAAAATTTCAACTGTCTAGCTATCACCGTTCTTGAGATACAGCCTGGTGACAGACGGACGGACGGACGGACGGACGGACGGACAGCGAAGTCTCAGTAATAGGGTTTCCGTTTTTACCCTTTGGGTACGGAACCCTAAAAACTAACTGTTATTGTTATTTTTAATGCATTATGATCATTATAATTTATTCTTTTTATCGAAATATTATAGTCATCATAGGCAATTTTATTATAAGGCACTACTGTAAGCATCTGTAAGTAAGTTAGACGTTGTTATAACATTTCTCGGCAGCATCTGTATAGTTTAATAAAGCCTTTAGATTTGACAAAGTACTATATAATATAATGACTATACATTCCGAATTTTCCTTCTGAATGAAATATTACCGAGATTCTGTAATATTTATCGTATGGACCGTTAATATATCAAATCGGCTGATTTAATCACACATTATTATTGTGCAGATCATTGTACCAAAAGCTTTCTAGGTCAATCTATGTAGTAATTTATTTAGAGAGAGCCGGCATGAACTCGATACAACAAAATACAGACGACACTCTTTCCACGGACCATTACACCGCCAACCCGACTATGTGTACAAAATCGCTTTTTATACACCGACAATCCTGTAAACGTTCTGTTTCCTGTTTTTGCCGTTTCATATTGTTTGGATGAGGGTGGTTTAGCGTTTCAGGAATTTGTCGCTGCCGTTGAATTACATTTTGTTATAATATTCTGTAAGGTGAATATGTAAATGCTGATAATTTGTTGCCTGAACATTTTTATAACATTTTTTCACCTCTGACGCAAGGTAAATTTGTAATTTCGACTGCAAAATTAGGTGGATGTGTCTGTCTGTTTCATTATCTATGGCATTATAACTCGTCAAGAGCTTGAGAGGGATTTGGAAATGAAGTCCTTTTTTTTTAAATATTTTTAAAATATTGCATTGCATTCTGAAGTAGCATCTTGTAGCGGATCGTTCACACGACCACTTTTTCCATACGTGACTTGTATAACACATTTACCGTAGCCTATCGACGTTTGCAACACAAGGAGTGTCGCTCTCGCACCGCCGAACCTGGAAGAACCTTGCTACGCCCTTTTTTAATTTAGCCTGTTTTAAAATTTTGTTTTTGCGTGTTGACACCTATGTTAAAAAAATTTGGCGGAATATTGCGAAACATATTGTCTAATCTCAGTATAGTGTCTTTTACATAATAAACAATTGAATCTTCACCATCTGCAATCGTGACTCCAATCTATGGGATCTACATTTATATTCACATTGTGTTTCTTTTAAGGATAATTGCGCCTCCTAACGGATGTTAATGTTCCCATCCCTACTAGCAAATCCAATTACTACTATAAGGAAAGAAAGTGCACTGTGTATAATTGTAGGTATATAGATGGAACGTAATGATTATATAGCGATGAAAAAAGTCTAATAACTATTAACTAAATGATAGCGGTAGTTCAAAGTTATGTTATAGTCATAATTTTGTATTTTTATTTATTAATAAAATACGTTTTTATAACAAAAATAGTAATCGCAAGCTAAAGCTATATAAAGTATAAAGAAGTTTGACCACTCTTTATAGTTATTCGGAAGAAAATGTTAATATTACATTAATCTATAAATTTTTGCAATTGACTTGCTATGTTTTTACTTAAAAAACTAAATTATAGTAAAAAAAATGGTCCCGTGCATGGTTATCATTTTTTCCGCTATAATTTAGTTTATTAAGTTAATATTAACCCATATTATATTGTTAAAATAATTATAAACATTCAAAATAAATAATATATTTCATAAAGCTGTTCTATTTTCCTCTACAGAATAGTTAATCTAACTCCGAATAAGGTTACTTGAGTAATTACAAGCGAGAATGGTCGAGTTGGAAGGTTCAATCG
Source organism: Orgyia antiqua (assembly GCA_916999025.1). NCBI lineage: Eukaryota > Metazoa > Arthropoda > Insecta > Lepidoptera > Erebidae > Orgyia > Orgyia antiqua. Next base: position 8,746,825 of record OU779869.1, read on the forward strand.
GATGTCTGTCTTTGCTTGCGGATAACTCTCATGGTATGTACAATATATTAATTTGATATAACTGGGAAGTAAATTTCTATTTTTTTTTCTTAAGACGATTTTTAGATTGGTGAAATAATCATATTTATAATAAACCTTTAGATTTGTTTTCTTACACGTTACTTTCTAACGCATTTTTTAACTTTTTTCAGATGCGTATCGATGAATCTGTCAATCTGCCTATTAGAAGCGGCTAAAAATCCGATTTGTTTTTTAATTTGTCAATACGTTTCGCAATATTCCGCCAATTTTTTTAACATAGGGGCCAACTAACGAAAATAAAATTTAAAAACAGGCTAAATTCAAAAAGGGCATAAAAAAGTTCTTCCAAGACCGACCGCAATAATTACAAAAATATTCTGAATTTTCAAGCGTATTTTTAGTTTTATAAAAACTAATTTACTTACTATCAAATTGATATTTTATATAACTGGTACAAGTTCTGTGTGGGCTATTAAACTTATCACTTAACTAAATCTAAAAGATAACTTTAGTATATTATTCAATATTAAATTAATAGCTCTATTACTACAAACATAGTTGAAAATCCGATGAATTAAGTTACTCAATGCCAAGCACCTAATAGTTCTCTCGTAGGCTTGACAGCCCAATGCTATTTGTAATACGATTTTCCAGTACCGATACGTCAATGATACGAGATAAAAGCTGCTCTATATCACGAACTATTTACTTGATTTTTATTTCATTAGCTTTTCAGTTACCAGGAATAACATTACTCTTTTAATTAAAAAAGAAATTTGTGGAACATAAAATGTGACTATAATATGCATTTGAATAAAAAGAGTACAACACAAAAGTAACGTTTATAGTTATTAATCATTAATAACTATAACTTACTATATTATGTATAAGTTACTGTTACTTTTGCGTCGTAATTTTTTCGGAATTATCAAACTCGTAACTCTATTTTAAGGAAACTAGTCATCATTCACCACATCATATTCATCACTTTCCGTGAGGTGACGGATTTAGAATACAAGTGTCATCACCCCATCTCCGCCCAAAGGTGCTTTTAAAGTCAGCTAAGGGATATTGCACACAGATAACATCCTCTGTGAGAGTCGGAAAACTCGAAAATAAACCCTGTGCCAAGACGCCTGGTCAGCGCGGCACGTTAGACCAAAATCCCTCCAAAGTGGAAGAGGCCCGTGCCTAACAGTGGGACGTAAATGGGCCGTAGAGAGAGACAGTCATCATTCTCTTGCCCTAATCCTATTACATAATGCTAGTGCAACATGGTGTATTGAAAGCATAGCTACCAATGATAGCTACTGTGAGAGCTTAATTGAAGTAACAAATATGTATAACAACTTATTTCAAAACATAGTTTTAAAGTTACTAATCGCTCTACCATTCTGCTATTGAATTAACTAAAACATTACAATCAAGTTAGTACTAGATGTTTATCAACCTAGGGATGCTTCCTATCAAAATATAAATATGTCGTAGGACACTTGATTAAAATAGTTTACCTAAGGATTTTTAGTTTTAACTTAGGTTCCAAGATTGTGAAGTGGGTCCTCAAATGGTGTCAATGGTGAGTAATTCGTTTATAAGATGAGAATGAATGGTGACCCGTTGAATATTCATAAAAGGATCCTTCCAAACCAGTTACGCGTGTCGTAAGCCACGGATCAATCTCATCGTAGTTAATAGAATTTTGTAGTTAACGTAGTTAGTTTGTCCAGTTTTACAAGGTCTTTAGATAGATGACTGCTCTGGCTGTAATTACAGGTAATGTCTACGATGTTTCTCCGATTATATACCTAATTTAACTTGAAATCACTGATCGTACCCAGAAAAATATTATTCGCTTCTCTTCTAAAGACATCAGAAGTTATTAGGAAGTATAAAAAGAGTGAAAAACTATTTTAATGTCATTCTGATGAATGTAAAGATTCAGAGCAATCAGAAACAGTGAAAACGTTTACTGGACCCATATTTGTAAACAACAAAGCATTGAAAACCACAAATGGAGCGTGAGAACAAGCTAACAGTTGTTCCTGCTGACCGATAGCGTGAACGCACAACCCTACTGGTATTTGCTTCAGTAGAAATGAACCTTATTGTAGCAATAATTAGGTTGTCAGATGTAGGGTTGACGCATGTTAGGATAGACTCTTGTCTCGTCACGTCTCAATTAATAGCAAATGAACGTGAATCATGGGCATTGTGCAGCCCGTATTCACAATGTTGGTGTATGTGTGTTTACTAGTGTATCCTTATTGAATTTGTATATTATGGATGAGTCTATAATCTATACTAATATTATAAAGCGAAAGAGTTTGTTTGTTTGTTTGTTTGTTTAAACGCGGTAATCTCAGGATCCGCTGGTCCGATTTGAAAAATTCTTTCAGTGTTGGATAGTACATTTATCGAGGAAGGCTATAGGCTATATAACATCACGCTGCAACGAATAGAAGCGAAGCATCAGTGTAAAATGTTGGAAGAAACGGGGAAAATAGTCACACGCGCGAGCTTTAAATCAAAACGCTGCCTTATCCATGTGAGTTACAACAAAGTAATGTATGGAGAAATCGTTTGTTACCTATAGATCTTTAAAAAAGTCTGCGAGGCCATATGTCTATCTCTTAAGGAAAACCTGCTGTACCCATAAGAACGTCAAAAAAATTATCTAATTCAATAGGGTGTTTTTAAAAGCTATTTATGTGTATTTGGTAATATTTTTTATCAAATTAAATACCTTAGTTAGCTTACGCATTTAATATAAATTACATCTGCTTTTTACAGCATACAATTTAAATGAATATCTTAGGAGATATGACGAAAAAAGATTTAACGAAGATATTGTACGAAGCCCTAAAAAAGTAAAACTCTGAGATATGATTTACTAAAATGACATTGGGGCCATGTGTGTTACTTCTTTATAATTGTGCAAAATAAGAAAACCAAACGAACGATTTATTAATTAGCTGTAAAATGGCGTTATTGTTAGTTCATTTAATTTTTCGTTTCTAAATTCCACGCGTACGAAGTCGCGGGCACTGCTAGTAATATAATAAAGCTTTATTTGTTTGTTCGTTTAAATGCGATAATCTAAGGAACCACAGGTCCCATTTGAAAAATTCTTTCAGGGTTGGATAGTACATTTATCCAGGAACGCTATATGCTATATAACATCACGCTGCGACTAAGAGGAACAAACCATCAGAGAAAAATGTTACAAAAACGGGGACATTGTTTAAAATAGATTGAATTTTGAAAATTTTCCCCGTTTTTGTACGCGGGCAACACCTAATTGTATTTATGAAGATGTTTAAGGACAAGGTAAATTGTCTACATTTGCGTCGTGGATATAGGATAACTTAGATTTAATTCTAAATCCTATTTAATTTTAATCGAATATTATTATTTAGTTATGTTGCTATTAATATTTAAAAATAGGCTTTTTCCAGTTATTTAATATTTTATGTTAATAGTTGGGCTGTTACCTTTTAGAATAAAAAATAAAATAAAAAAAAATAAAAAATACTCTAGGCTTTAAGGTATAGTCGGCAACTTTTAAAAAATAATTTGTGTATTATCCTTGCAGTTATTGCAGGTATTTATGATGGACAATGAGGTATTTCTGTCAATTCTTCCGGCATTATTTAATTGCAGTAATAAAAACATAATAATTATATTCTAGTCTTTTGATAACACAAAACTATTTATTACCTATTCTATGTAACCAAACTTAAACTGACCGACAGATTTTAATGTTAACGTCTAAGTGGGTTCAATAACTGTATTGAAACGAATTATGAACTCGACTATTTGTGTCTAATCATTAGCCTACATAATAATATTCTATGGGCTTGCATTGTGTATAATCTGTAACGCGTAAAAACTAAGTGAAAGTTGTACCACACAATGAACTAAAATTTTTAGTAACATTTTTATTTTCTCCCTCTCTCTCTTTCTCTCTCTCTCTCTCTCTCTCTCTCTCTCTCTTTCTCTCCAGCCTACTAACGTCCAGTTAGGCGTTAGGCACGGGCCTCCTCCACTTCAGAAGGGATTTTGGTTTACTATGCCGCGCTGACCAAGCATGTTAGCACAGGGTTTATTTTAGAGCTTTCCGTCTCTCATTGAGGATGTTATCTAATATATAAAATTCACGTGTCACAGTGTTAGTTACCGTACTCCTCCGAAACGGCTTGACCGATTCTTCTCAAATTTTACATACATATTCAGTAGGTCTGAGAATCGGCCAACATCTATTTTGCAAATCTTTTTTTTTCTTTTTTTTAGTATGGCAAAACAACGTTTGCCGGGTCAGCTAGTATGTTTATAATATTCTTCGACTGGCTTTTACAGCATCCTGGGAGGAATAGCGGCAGTGACACTTGTATTCTTTATCCGTCAGCAGACGTACATTTACATTTTTAACAGAATTGAATTATAATAAATTTTACATTAAACGTGATGATACACTATACACCAAGACTCTTTCTTAAAAAGGTCTTGACGTCATTTGCCTACAATGTGACGCTTTAACTTTGACGTCATTACGTAACCATGACGCGAATATATAACTCAGTAAACGGTTGAATCTGGTATTATATTAACTCGTACTTGCCTTTTACACCATATTTGTTTAAGCTTACTTATGAGCATAACCAGTGACGTGAAAATCTCTCGGGAAAACTTTACCGGGTAACTTTTACGAAAATTCATTGCAAAGAAGCGCTTGATAACCATTTTGTTTTATGAAAATCGTTGTGCTAATTTAAAGAAAGTTTAGTAACTACCTAGTTATTATGTCTAGTTAAAAATATAGAAATAATATTTCATCTACGATTTTTCTCTAGGGTTTATTTCAACTAATTTTAAGTAGTGAAATTTTTGCAAAATACTAGCCCGCGACTTCGTACGCGTGGAATTAAAAAAAGTTTCCCCGTTTTTTGCAACATTTTTCACTGATGCTTCGCCCCTGTTAGCCGCAGCGTGATGTTATAGATATAGCCTTCTTCAATAAATTTACTATCCAACAGAATTTTTCTAATCGAACCAGCCGTTCGCACGTAGTATTGGTACCAATATCTATAAACATAGGGAAACAAAACAAAAAGGTTTATAAAACATATTCCCAATCACATTTCCCATACATTATGAAAACAAGTTGCCGAAACATGTATTACATAAACATGATCAGTTTCTTTACGAGTTGATGAACGCGAATCCATTAAGTGATTTGTAACAAATCTAATCGCATTATCGACCATTGCCATTCAATTGGCAACTGGCGTTGACAAAGTATTTCATTGTCAAATCCAGTAAATTTGCTGAATAATGAAATGTCTGAGTACTTTGGTATATTGAAAATGTTAATGAAATGTTACTCATTATAAAAATAAAGTCGTTATTTTTATATGTATGTCCCTATGTGAGCTTAAATCTTCAAAAGTACGCAAGGGATTGTAATGCGGTTGTTTTAATAGATAGAGTGGTTCAAGAGAATGGCTTTTTCGTATAATTTGTTGTGATCTGATTTTTAAATGGCACACGAACAAAGTTGCGGGCAATACCTAGTATATATCTATAATAAATCTGTAGAAAAAAAAATTTTGTACATTGAATATACATATTAACAAAAAAATAGTCAGATTGTTAAAGGACCATCAAGAGAACTCATTTCCAGCATTTTTGAAATTTTTGTCTGTTTGTCTGTTTAGATGTTTAGATGTTTGTCTGTGCACGCATCACGTAAAATTTACAACAGTTGTAAATGTAAATATTATACATAAAAATTGTAGACAACTCAAGGTATTACTTAGTTTTGTTTCATCCCAATCGGTCCACTCGATCAAGAGATATTTATTTAATACGAAATTTCTCAATTTGGTTACGTGCAACGCCATCTTGCGGCTAGAAAAAAGAATCAAAAAATATATTGGGTCGATCGAAAAAAAAATCGATCCACGTGGACGGAGTCGTGGGCACAGCTAGTTATACATAAAGTATCGCTGCAATGGTTTTTTTAAATGTTTTTTAACCAATCGGCAATTGTTTTTTAACCAGCTGGCAATCAACCCGCCCTAGATAAGTAGTTATGAATATCGTAACTATCAATAAATAATCCGTAACTTTTAATTATCGCCATATCTACCAATATTTATTCCTTGCTTCTCTACATTTTTCAGTGCTTTCAAAGTAAATATACCAACTTAACATTTGGAGTGGAAAATCGTTTATTTTTATGTAACGATGACATTTTTATAACCAGTACGATGTCTTGTGAAATACAGCGGTTGTTGCGTTCGAAGTGAAATCCATAAAACAGATAATTATCTTACTAATGTTGTTTATGGGAAAGTTTAGAAACATTTTAATATTAAAATATTTATGTTTATTTGTTACTTAATCATTTCAAACCATCATCGTTTGCGTTTTTACTAAATGACATATGATCTAATATTGCCTTTTTCTTTCAACATATCACCAAAATCACTATCGTAATTTGCATCATAAGGTTGCTTGACAAAAATTACTTTTTTCGGCAACGTTGCGTTATAGAACGCTTTATTGCTGTAATTTTCTGTATTTTATATTTAAATAAATAATAATAAATAAATAAGAAATAAATAAATATCCATGGACATTTCACACAACGTCCTCTGGTCCCAAGCTAAGCTTATATGCTTGTGTTACGGGTACCAGAATACGGATATAATACATAAACTACTTTTCTTTTGTAAATACATACTTATAATACATAGAAAACACCCAGACGCAGAACAAACATTTGTATAACATATATAAACATCACACAAATGTTGGTCCCGAGCGGGAATCGAACCCGCGACCTCGTGAACGGCAGTCCGTTACATGAACCACTAGACTACGAAGCTCGTCGGTATAAATAAATTGATATATACCTAATGAAAGAAGAAAAGTCCGAACTAATATCTATGAATGTCACGTCACGAGCCTTTCGTACCTTTTAATTAGAACCTTTCTTCTAACATATCACCATACGAACCACTTTTATTTTATGAAGCAGCAAAATGATTAGCATTACTTTAGAGAGCTTGGAGTATTCTGCTTATTTGTGGCCATGGTCAATCACTAAATAACTTGAAATCATAAAAGGGATCTATTACCAACGTATTTCCAAAACCACGGACACACATTGAATTGGAAATACGTTTATTTTCACAAAAGACTACGCAGTTACCATAAATAATTTACAAAGATTCGCAAAAGCTTTTTTATACTACGTTTCGATGTTCGCCTTTCATTCTTATTGACTAGTATTTGATGTGCGAGTAGATCACTCAAAAGCTTTACTCGTCTAAATTGACAATACAATATCACGAGAGAGAAACTTCATTCAGAATTCAAAACATTGTGATATCGACGCCAGATTAGCTTCATATTTCATGCAAATACATTTTGTTTTAGATATATTTTTATTTTTGATACCATATGACAACACAATGTTATCCATAATAGACAAGCCGTAAACTGCTGAAACTTTATTTACTATTTTAAAAGTTTAACATACAACGGTCTTATTCATAATGACTTTTTTTTTGAGTTGTGGCTAATCAGGCTCTATCCGCCTAGTATCACTGCGACCAGATTGATCTATTGTGATCGCCACTATCTATAGTTCTTGGTCCAAGCCCGTTGCCATGAAGAACTTCAGGATTGTTTTGGCTCCAAGAAGTTTGATCTCTTCCGGGTGCATGACATGCTTTCCCAGAAGGGAGCAGCGTGTGCGCATCACTGCGGGGCAGTCAGTGAGAATGTGAATAGGTGTTTCCTCCTCCGTTTGGCAGAGTCTGCACATCCCATTGTCACTCAGCCCCACTGTCCACGCATGCATGTTTAAACAACAGTGTCCAGTAAGTATTCTTACTAGCATTCGCAGATTATTCCTGCTTAATGCCAGGGCTTCTGAAGCAGCCTTTAAGTTAAAGGGTTTTATAAGAGCCTTGGAGTGTCTCAATCCGGAGTACTGTCTCCAGAGTTGAATAGTTGAGCGAAGGCAGTCTGCTTTAAGGGTCAGCCTGACCAGACTTTTGGGTATTCCACAAAAGGGTTCAAGACCAAACTGTACGCTTTTAGCTCCTGCCCGTGCTAGTTCGTCGGCTTTTTCATTGCCTTCGATCCCAGCATGTCCTGGGACCCATCGTAAAATTACTCTGTTTTTTTTTTGCACCCAGAGTATTTAATAGTTGCATACGTTTAAACGGAGTTACAGTTTAAACGGAGATTTTATCGGAGAGATAATAAACGTTTTAGCGTAAAAAGACTGAATATCAAGTTTTCACAATTTTCGCGAACCTATTTTAACGAACTTTTAAACCTCCGATAAGTCATTATGAAAAAGACCATTAGTGTCTACGTCTCGGCATCCTATATCATCAAAGGTATTACTACTAGTTAGCTGCAGCTCGCGACCCTGTCCGCATTATTATAAGCCTCAAGAATACTTTGCGGTTTTTGTTACCAAACTCCTCTGAAATGGCTCTACCAATTTTTATGAAATCTTGTGTATCGTATCGTCTGAGAATCGGTAATGATCTATTTTTATAATTACCCGTAGATCATTTGAGTCTTGTAGTAAGTCCCTACGCAAATAAACCTTAGGGGCACAGCTAGTCTTATTATTATATTTGACATACCTCTCTATATTGAATGGAAAATATTACGGAAGAATTCACGCGTAAGTTTGCCAAATCACTTTGATAACTTTGGAGGCCAAACTCGACGGATCACATCCAACTTTCTTGGATTTCTGCCGAATCACAGACGCTAACATAACTTTATTTACCCATATCCAACTTATTCAAAGCATCAGTGTTTAGTTTGCATAAAGAATATTACTTAAATGCATTAATAAAGTAAGATTTAAGGCGATCTCATAGTTTTGTTTTTAGTTTTCAAAACTGAAGTAGAACTCTTAAAGTATCTTTTATAACACGTCACTGTAAAAATACATCACTTTTATTTATATTATACTAGCTGCGCCCCGCGGTGTTACCCGCGGTAAAAAGGATAGAAAATAAGTTCATTTTCTATTCCATTTTTCATTGGAAAGTTTTATGAAAATCCATCCAGTAGTCTTTACGTGAAAGCACAATAAACATCCTTACATATCAAAACATTGGAGTACGGATAGAAGACCGAGCAAACGTTCGCGGTATTTTATTTTATAGCGCGTAATTCTTTTTTCGTCATATCTCCTAAGATATTCATTTAAATTGCATGCCGTAAAGAGCACTTATAATCTATATTAATTGCGTAAGCTAACTAAGCTAATTAATTTGATAAAAAATATTACTATAAACACATAAAAAGCTTTTGAAAACACCCTATTGAATTTGATAATTTTTTTGACAATATTATGGTTACAACGGGTTTCCTTTAAAATATAGACATATCCCTTCGCGGACTTTTTTGAAGAACTATAGGTAACAAACAATTCCTCCATACATTAAATTGTTGTGCCACACATAGATAAGGCAGCGTTTTCATTTATAGCTCGCGTGCGTCCGAATTTATCGGCAAATTTAATCATATCTTATCCAATATACAGTAAACCCCAATAAATTATGCGAAAAAAGCCATCCTCTTGAACCATTCTATCTATTAAAAAAAACCGCATCAAGCTCCGTTGCGGATTTCTGAAGATATAAGCTCACATAGGGACATACAAACAAAAATTACGACTTTGTTTTATAAGAAGTAAAGATAAAGATTTAAGAACAATCAATAAATACATCTTAAGCTGATACAAATTATCTATTAGCAAATATTCCGTTAAATTAATTTTGAGAATTTAAAAATGGAACTATTCTTTTCAAATGGATAGAAATCGTTTTATTGCCAGCAATTAAAAACTGTCTAATACATTCCTTCCATAGCTCGTTAATTGATAAATGAGAATCTCTTTCATCACTTTATTTACATTTGTTCGTGGCGCGGCTTCTCACTGGTACCAATCCTAAGTGCACAACTAAACTAAAAAATGTTAATTAATAGTGTCAATAACACATTTCGGCTATGTTAACTGAACTTTCTTATTATTAAAACTGCGTATTAAAGATCAACGATTGTAATCAATAAACATATGACACAAATTAGACAAATATTTAAAATACAATAGGTACAGATGTTTCTAATATAGTAAAGTTAGGTTAAGGTTTTGACCCGCCAGAATAGGTCTCACTGTCTGTATCTTTCTTATCTTGTCCAAAAACAAAATATTTTAAGAGGTCCACAGATAACTAAACTATTCGATTATCTATACAAGTTATCACGACTGTTGTATTTTAGACTTTATTGATATTAAAACTAAGTTAAACTAAACAGAAATAATCATGACACCATATTAAATTCTTAGAAGAGTAAATGTTGTGAAAATTGTTTTAAAGATAATCTAATGCAGACAGATACAAAACTCTTAGAAATTACTACTGTACATGTTTGAAGTGCTTTTTGTTTGCGTGTGTGAAATGTCCATAAATATTTATTTATTCATTTATTTTTATATGATATTTGTCGCGTCTTTAGATATTTATCTTACGAATATATGAATATGTATTATAATTTAGACCTATTTAATTACCTGTCTTTGTAAGTTTTTGAGGATTTTCAAAGCCTAAACTTGGTTCGAAAGATTTTCACAGTTTTTATTCACTACACAAAACTCCTAATGCAAAGTTTCTATCACTTCCTACCTCTCTCTCTCTCTCTCTCTCTCTCTCTCTCTCTCTCTCTCTCTCTCTCTCTCTCTCTCTCCAGCGCATTAACGCCCCGCTGTTGGGCACGTGCCTTCTCCACTTTGGGAGTGATTATGGTCCACTGGGCCGAATTGACCAAGCTTGTTGCCCAATTTGTTGCCAGATTTCCTTACACTTAGCTGGCTTTATCAGCACCCCGGGAAAGAAATGGGGCGGTGACACTTATATGCTTAATCCGTCACCACACGCACAAATCGTCCATAGTAACCCGCTATTTAGCACCTCGAGTACTTACACATGAATTTAAATATTAAACAGCTGTACACGTAAATACAATAAGTTAATTGCCCAAATCAATTAATTTAGTCGCTCTAACTCACTGTTAACATACAATAAATTTACACGTCACAACATAGCAGCGATCCTATGTAGTTTTAATTAAGATTTCCATAAAATACCAATGTAATAGCTTGGACTCCGTCACGTACACCGTTGGGGTTCCGTAAACAAGCAATTAACGACATACTAAAGGTCCGATTTTAATATTTTCTGTACACTCAAGGGTGTTAATTGGTAATTATTTCTTAATTCTAACTATAATATATATTTAGGGGGAATGTTCCAGAATTTACAGGAAATAATTTGTATTTTAGAGATATCTATCGATGAGCGTAGATAATTATAAACCTAACATAACACTATGATCGAGTATAGTTCAAAATGATTATAGGAAAATAATATTTTATTACGTGAATGCAAAAACAATATGTAGCTAAATGAAAGATTGACGTATAGCGTTGTTTTGCGGTAAATTCTGCGGTTTTTAGTACAAATGCGGTCTGAACTGAAAGATAAAATAATGCAGAAATGAAACAATAATACGTATAATGACTTCAACAATATTGACTTTTATAGTTATACTAGCTCTTTTGCCATACAAATGTCAGGAAGGGGGGGGGGGGGCTTAGTTTGAAAAATAGATGTCCGATTCTCAGACCTAACGGATATGTACACAAAATTTCAGGAATATCGGTCGAGCCGTTTCGGAGGAGTATGGTAACTAACATTGTGACACGAGATTTTCTCAGTATGAAAGTGTATTCTTAATCACCTAACAACTGTAATTAAAAACATTTCTGGGAGGTTGCGAGATCTATCTATACAGCAAAGTGCAAGTGTAAGCTCAAAAACACTAATAAATAATTAATGAACTGAAAAGCAAACTGATTTATATTATAGTATTTTGTGCAATACCTACCTCCATCGATAGCCGACAAGAGTCTTGCTCGATCCTTCGTTTCATTGGCAGCACTCGATCTAGTTCCGATTGGTAGCGTAAATCTTAAAAAAATTTACTCTATACATAGTCATCCTGGTATCCATTTAAGAAACTCTAAAGCGCTGTAAGCTTCAGAATCTCTTCATAGAGAGCGACTAAACGTTTTCTTCGCTGTCCCATATCAAAATACCAAGCGACATTTCAATTAAAAGGAATAAAACTGTGACAAACGTTAAAATGTAACCAGATATCTATTTCCACAAGGGCTATCAGGGGCTATCCCTAACAATCAACTCTTAAAGCAAAATGGCGACAACACACCAAACCTTTTGTTTATCCATCGTGTTCAATTGTTTGTTCAAAGAGCGGTTCGTTTGCAAAAAGCAAACATTAAGTGAGATGAGAGTTTTGAGCCTCTTTACTACGATCGGTACGGCCGGCTGCTTTTTAATTTACCTTTGCCTGGATAATTAAAAGCTGCGGTGGCTTTCCTGCCAGTTTTTGAATGCTAACAATAGGTTTTTTCTTACTTTTGTAAGATACAAGTAATTTTAGCTCGAATCAACTACAAGTCAATGTTATCGCAATGGAATTGTTTTTTAAATGTTTGTTTCTTATTTGCATTTTCTTTTTAAGATCGACTTGATTTCTTTTTTTTTTTAATTTTATTTACTGTATTGGTTTGAGTTACGACTAATATTGACAAAAATAAATATTAAGCTTCCTGGAAGAGTGTCTTCTCGATTATTTCACCAACTGATGCATAAATGTATTTATTTAATTTTTACCGACTTAGTGAAACTGTACCTGTTACTATTTTATAACACTTGCGCGACTCATTTGTTTAAATAAAACTACTTTTTACGGATTTAGACGCGTATATTTGTTTTAAATTTTGGCCCGATGACGTTTGACGTCAGTCTCACCCGTGACCAATACCATGGTGACTGCAAAGTTTCCGAAACGTCGGACCAAAATTTAAACCAAAATATACGCGTCTAAATCCGTAAAAAGTAGTTTTATTTATACCTGCTACTTTTTGTAAAATGAAAATAGTACCCGTAAAATTTATGTATAAATATTTGGTACCACTACCACGAACCCATAAAAAACATAAACAAAAACTATAAACCGCAAATCACATTACCACTAGCAAGAATTTATAAAATAATTTGTCACTGACTTCCTTACAAGAAAATCCATTTGGTAACGTTGTATCCTTATAATCCAATAAAAATGTCCCTAAGTAAAGCAACAGCGTTATCGAGCGTAGACCTTTCAACCTTTCCAATAGATCTCCATTGTTTTGACTACGTTAGATCCATGTCTGAGAACAATCCGTCTCATGAACTGTTGACCTTTATTACAGAGCTTTTTATTCCCTTTTTGCTTTATTTATTTAGTTAGTAAATTTACTGTTAGAATTTTACTGCTATTTTTACAGATATTTTAACCTATGTGTAGATTTAAAAATAATGTTAAATTAGTGTGGAATACTCATTTGATACCGCATAAATGCGTAACTATAATAGTTGTAAGTTCTTAAATTTAGGTATAGTTAAACTTAAATATTAAGTTACTAGCTGATGCCCGCTACTCCGTACGCGTGGAATTTTAGATTCCCATATATTTTGTCACCGTTTAAACCTTCCCTGGACTTTCGCGAATATTTCAAGACCAAAATCAGCGAAATCGGCCCAGCCGTTCTCGAGTTTTAGCGAGACTAACGAACAGCAACTGATTTTTATATATAAGATAACTAGCTGATGCCCGCTACTCCGTACGCGTGGAATTTTAGATACCTACCTATATATTTTGTTTAAACCTTTTAAACCTTCCCTGGACTTTCACGAATATTTCAAGACCAAAATCACCAAAATCGGCCCAGCCTTTCTCGAGTTTTAGCGAGACTAACGAACAGCAATTGATTTTTATATATAAGATAGAGACTTATAAAGATATAAAGTTGTGTTGTCATGTAGGTATAGGTTTTACTAAGAGATAATTTTCTAAGAGAATACTTACAACATGTTAATTTTTTTAACTAATTCACCAACAAGTGCTTGCTTGCTTGCTTAAATTTATAAATGTGTACAATTAATTAATTATATTATTTAATATCTTTCATCATTTTTACACGGCTGTTTGTTTTGAAAAATATTCTTATTCATAACAACTTATCGGAGGTTTAAACGGAGATTTTATCGGAGAGATAATAAACGTTTTAGCGTAAAAAGACTATTATAAATAACAAGTTTAGACAATGTACGCGAACCAATTTTAGCGAACTATTAAACCTCCGATAAGTCATTATGAATAAGACCAAAAATGTTTACAATATACTTATTCTTAATTTAAAACAAAGTAGTTGTCTAAATAAAACTACTTTTTACGGATTTAGACGCGTATATTTGTTTTAAATTTTGGCCCGACGTTTCGGAGACTTTGCAGTCACCATGGTCACGGGTGAGACTGACGACGAACGTCATCGGGCCAAAATTTAAAACAAATATACGCGTCTAAATCCGTAAAAAGTAGTTTTATTTAAACAAATGAGTCGCGCAAGTGTTAGAAAATACAAAGTAGTTGTTTTTGTATGTATGTTAAAACGTTGCGTAATTTTGAACATTATTGGGCTTATTCATAATGACTTATCGGAGAGGTTTAAGAGTTCGCTAAAATAGGTTCGCGAAAATTGTCAAAACTCGTTATACATAATAGTCTTTTTACGCTAACACGTTTATTATCTCTCCGATAAAATCTCCGCTTAAACCTCCGATAAGTGATTATGAATAAGACCGTATATGTATGGATTTTACGGTTTTTTAATAGATAGTTAGATTGGTTCAAGAGGGTGGCTTTTGGTATAATTTATTAAGGATTGGTTTCCAAATTCAATAAATAAAAATAAAATAAATTACGCTTTAACATCAAACAGTAACTATTTACGGTACCATACGAAACAAACTAAAAGAAATTCTAAAGTTGTAAACTTTAGAATGTCTCTTTGCTTTGACAACTTTCTACTTGGTTATGTATTTATATAATAAAATTATTTGATCGTCTAACTTAGCTAATGGAAAATGAATTTTGTACTATATTCGTTTTGCCCATTTTATATCAAAAGGGTTCGTTTATGACGTTTACCAGTGTCGTTGCCCCGATAGTGTGTTGAATTTTACCGCCAATACGTTTCAAATATATATAATACTTGGGATAAAGAGAAAATAGTGAACCACTATATCCAAATATCTTTACTTATTTTATCACAAAGTCGTTATTTTTGTGTGTATGTCGCTATGTGAGCTTAGATTATATTCTGTGGCTTAGATCTACAAAACTACGCCACGGATTTTGATGCGGTTTCTTTTTATAGATAGAGGGATTCAAATGAGTAAAATATTTAAGAGAATTATTGTTCGTGTATAAATTTTTTTACAATATCTTGTATTTTAAAGCTACTAGTCAGGGGCGTATTTAGAAAATTTTGCACCCCGGGCCATATAGTTTTGCCGCCCCCATAAAAAAGTAGAGATTGAGCAAAGTACTCCACCAGATGTCTATCTTTGTCTGTATGTCTGTTCTTGATAAACTTAAAAACTACTGAATGAATCTTCTACCAGTTTTAAGTTGTAAAAGAGTTTTAAGTTGAAAGTGAGTTTTAAGTTAAGTTATTCTCAGGGTGGTGACGGATTAAGAATACAAGTGTCATCACCCCATCTCCTCCCAAGGGTGCGGTAAAAGTATGCTAAGGGATATTACACACAGATAACAACATCTTCTGTGAGAGATGGAAATCTCGAAAATAAACCCTGTGCCAACACGCCTGGTCAGCGCGGCACAGTAGACCATAATCCCTCCCTAAGTGGAGGAGGCCAGTGCCCGTGGGCTGGAGAAGAGTTTTAAGTTGAAAGAGAGTTTTAAGTTGTAAGTGTGGCTTGCGCCGCCCCTAGCAAACTGGCCACCCTTGACATGCCCCCCTTTGCCCTAGGGAAAATACGCCTCTGCTACTAGTGTAAAATAAGGTAGTCTGACCAAAACAGCAGCTTCAATGTAAAAGTAAGACATAAATAGACTATTAAGCAACCGTAGTTTTATTGTAAATTTTGTCCAATCAAGGTTAATATCTAACAAGTCTATAAAACGTTTAATGGAAGCGATGTCTCAACCGGTAAAAGCAGTCCAAACTCATCACAACATCATTGCAAGTGGAACTAGATAATTAATAATAGGTTTATGGCAAGAGAAAGTTAAGCTCGACAAACATGGAGTTTCGTTATTCCACTATTGTGATGAACAATAGCTTAACCGCACGCTGTCATCTTGTCCCTGCCATGAATACAATAAGGACACGCCTAGTGAAAGTGTTGATGTTATCAGCCGTTCTAAATTAAGAATAGCCTTACATTAATAATATACTATAATTGATTTGGGTTAAACCAATAAATCGCTTATAAATTAATAACTAGACTTTAAACTTGAAATAAATATTATAATATATGGTCAATAAGGTCATAAAATTGATACTTTTCAATAGTTAGGGTTTCGTACAAACCCTTATAGGATCACTCCGGTGTCTGTCTGTCCGTCTGTCAAACTTTTTTTACTCAGCAACGGCTGAAGGTATCAACATATGAAACTCATACGATATGTAAATCTATGCGGTCCCTTGCTGCAAAAAATAGAGTCAACCTTTCACCTCTACGCATTTAAAAGATATAACCGAATTACGACCATTTTTAATTTTTCGATTTATGCTAGGGAATCAAAATTCACAGGTTACTTCCCGTTGCCCTAGAGCCTTGAAATTTGGCATAGATAAAGTGTATATAGTGCTGATATAGGGAAAAATCCAAAAACATATAATTTGTCATCACATCACAAGTAAAAAAGTGTTTATACTAATACCAACTTATGAAGTAGCTGAAATGTAGGCAATTCCCTATATTTCAACTACAAAATTAAGTTGGTGAGTTGTTTTGAGTTTAATTCAATGATAATATGAATGCAGTTACTTATGTTTATATGTCTAGTAGGTACGAAATCCTAAGTGTGCGAGTTTACCTCGCTCTTGACAGGTTTTTGGACTTTACTCTGGCAACTTAAAAATGTAGGCATAGTTTATCCAAAGAAGTTCTTTACAATTAGAATTCAAAAATACTATTATTTAACAACAAGATTAAGTTTTCTATTTAATAGTAAACAAGCTATAACAAATTCTTTAACAAGCGTTCCCTATAATTATGGCCTTGAATTTACGTAGCGCGTCGCGAGCCGTCATTACTGATCTGGAAAACTAAATTGGCGACCATTAAATCAAAATATACTACACCAACTTTTGTTAATCACGCTTTTATTTTCTTGAATTAGTTAGCAAATGTTCTCAATGTATATAAACATATTAATATTATTATTCCGTTCCTAGTTTATTTTACTTATCCTAGTTATCCAGTATCCTACTAAATGCCATCGATGACCAATCTCTCTACGTATGTATATATGTAATTGGTATAAAAGATTAGAATATATGTCTTTTTTAGGGTTCCATACCAAAAGACAAAAAGGGGCACTGAGCTTCGGACATCTCATTCATCATCATCATTCTCTTGACTTATCTCGCTTTTTGGGGTCAAGAATATGACGAATATATTATGACAACAACGTTAAAGAACCCTTCATGTGTAAGTCCAACACGTACTTGACCGGTTTTGTGTAATAATTGTAATCAATGAAAAGCAATACCATCCGAAATAACGCACAAACACGAACATATTCTCACAAAAGTTTGTCTATTACAGAAGCTACTAAATGAATATCCAATAAAAGCAAGTAAGAGAGAAAAGTAACTTCAGTGGACTAAAGAAAATTCGAGCCGTGGAAACATTAAATACCTTAATAAGAAACAAGTTCAAAGTGTGTTAATTTTGTCTAGCGGCATCAATTATACGGACCCTATCGTTTTGAAAATTACCAGAAACAAAAATATAAATTGCCGAAAATCGCATAAACATTGCTTTAATAAATTCAGTTTATTTTTAAAGGGGTCTCAATCTGATAAATTAAACAGCAACCTGTTAAATTAAATTGGATGTAATTTAAATTATTAAGGAGATTCATTCATATTCCGAGTGGTGACGGATTAAGAATACAATTGCCACACCCCAATTTCCTCCCAAGTGTGCTGTAGCCAGCTAAGGGATAATTTAAGATGATAACATCCTCTGTTATAGATGGTAAACTTGAAACTAACTCTATGCCAAAACGTGTCCGGTCGTGGCCCAGTGGAAGATGCCCATGTCTACCAGTGGGATGTTATGGGTTAGGGAGAGAAGGAGATTTAAAACAGACGTTTAAAATAGACATAATTGTAGCTTCAACTATGCATATATTTGATATTGAGGCGGTAACTAGACAACGGTAAGCCCTACTCTTCTCTCTCTCCTCTCCAGCCCATTCACACACTCTGTTGGGCACGGCCCTCCTCCACTTTGGAAGGAATTATGGTCTACTATAGGTATCACACTGCCCATGCGTGTTGGCATAGAGTTTATTTCAGTTTCTCACCGAGAATGTTATCGGTGTACAATCAATCAATCAATCACCTTGGGAATAAAAAGGAGTGGTGACACACACTTATAATATTCCTAATCTGTCACCACAAAAAAAAACTGAAATCCCTACTTGTTAAGGGCCTACATCAATATTATCGTATATCATCGCCGACACGTACATATTAACACAGCCAGTAGGCACAGAAAATGAAGAATTAGGGATACTTTTTCTATTTACTCAAAATCTACTAAATATATTTTAATTCTGATTTACGTGTTTCTATATATAATAGTTACTTATGTTTTTAAAGTTATTTCATTAGTTAATACGCGATAATAGACCGACAAATGAAAAAAATAAAAAATTAGAGAGGTTGTTTCGCTAAGATTTTCTATCGAGAAAACTTTTTTCAATCGTGTTTCTGAGTTTATGCGATCCTAGATCATATATTGAAAAAACATATACTTAAAAATTAGAGCTCTAGCCATTCAATCTAAAGAAACAATAAAAACTTCGTACGTAGAAAAATGCACGAAGCTATTTTGGTATCCTCTTAACTAGCTATATGTATATAAAAGCTGACATATCAACAAGGAATTATTTAAAATCAGTGCGATTGCCAGCTTGTTATAATATTATTGATATTAAATCATATCTATATATAGTTGTGCTCTCACCGATTCCCGTTAATTTATAATACCTTTGTTTGGTTTGTTGGGTTTTTCAATGATGTCATTAACCACCGATAGTTTTGTTTGAAATGTAAAATTAATACTTTCATACATCGTTTTTAGGGTTCCGTACCCAAAGGGTAAAAACGGGACCCTATTACTGAGACTTCGCTGTCCGTCCGTCCGTCCGTCCGTCTGTCACCAGGCTGTATCTCAAGAACGGTGATAGCTAGAGAGTTGAAATTTTCACAGATGATGTATTTCTATTGCCGCTATAACAACAAATACTAAAAATAAATTAAAATAAATATTTAAGGGGGGCTCCCATACAACAAACATGATTTTTTTACCGTTTCTTGCTCTCATACAACAAACGTGATTAATTAAGTATTGTTTCTGTTGTTTGCTCATTTATTAATAACGTGCCTTATGTTGCATAGATAATGATACGGAACCCTTCGTGCGCGAGTCCGACTCGCACTTGACCAGTTTTTTTTTTAATAGTCTAATTCGAACTGGAATTCCAAAAATACACACGCACGCACACGTACGCACGTACAACACTTAAATAAGCATATAATAAAACTAAATTATCAAATCGTAAACTTAATCAATAAAAACAATATAATTAGTAAAGGAATCAATAAAGACTTATAAATAAATCAACATTTGTGAGCTAATAAATTGAAACTTTGATAAAGAGATTAATTAGGTGTCTCGTCTATTTGCCCCAAAACTTTTATAGATTAGGTTAAAAACAGATATCGAAATGTTAGCTATAAATTAAATATATAACTGGTTGTGTCTTTAAAATCGTGTCAAGTTAATGACCAAAGAATAATATAATAATAATACTTTACTAATAGTATGTAGCAATCAATTTCTAAGCTGATTTTAATTAATTATGTTTGTTAACTAATCTGGTACAATTCTTATAAATTTTAGATTGTTATTCTATAAAATAATAATAAATTGAATCGGCAATTTGTCAGTACAGCACTGTTTCCAGCCTTACGATCATGGTTATACAAATATTACAACATAAATTAATTAAATCTGACGATTATCACCCCTATCTTAGTGTGAAATTATTCCAAATCTTTAATTTTTAACCCAAAACTACAGAATACGATTGCATAAAATAGTAATAATATTATTTTCTAAATGAATTACCAGACACATAAAGCGTTAACAAACTGTCTAACAGATTCACATTTAATATTAATATTTAGTATCTTATTTATATATTTAGTGTATATATATGCGCTCTATACATCATAAGAAGGATTTATTTCAAAGAAACAAAGCGACGTAAAAGCTCAAGTATCTATTGAAAATGAGCAAGCTACGAGTGCAGAGTAAAGTAAGTTATATCCAACGACCGGCAGCTTTTCATTTATAACACAAGTCACTTACTAAGCATTTATCTGCTACGGGCCGGGCGCGGATTAACAATCAACTTATTTGTTAAAATATATTTTATTGCAGGGTTATTTATTATAGCCACTCTGATATATACGAGTATAATCTATGTCTGTCTGTCTATAATACGTAACTTACGTTGCGGTTTCAGAGAGTCCGAAATTTACTAAAATTCGATTAAACTGTTGTGGTATGGAAGTGAAGGTGCGTGTTTTAATATAACTCCACATGATAATTCTTAAGAGGATACCAAAATAGCTTCGTGCATTTTTCTATGTACGAAGTTTTCATTGTTTCTTTAGATTGAATGGCTAGAGCTCTAATTTTTAAGTACATATATGTTTTTTCAATATATGATCTAGGATCGCATAAACTCAGTAACGCGATTGAAAAAAGTTTTCTCGATAGAAAATCTTGGCGAAACAACCTCTCTAATTTTTAATTTTTTTCATTTGTCGGTCTATTATCGCGTATTAACTAATGAAATAACTTTAAAAACATAGGTAACTATTATATATAGAAACACGTGGATCAGAATTAAAATATATTTAGTAGATTTTGAGTAAATAGGAAAAGTATCCCTAATTCTTCATTTTCTGTGCCTACTGGCTGTGTTAATATGTACGTGTCGGCGATGATATTGATGTAGGCCCTTAAGATAGAGATCGGTACTGGAGTGTGGCTACAGTAGTATAGTTCACTTCAACTTTTTCGTTACGATGCATTCAATATAACCATCTTGAAAAATAATTCAGTTCGTTTCTTCTACAATCATTATTCAAAATTCCAAAATAATTTATATCCATGCCATTGCCCATTGTGCCAAAAAGAAGTAGCTTATATCAAATATCAAACGCTCGTTGTTGAAGGACTACCGTTTTTACATTGCGAATATCATTTTATCGTTTTGTTTTCATCTAGTTCCAATAAAAACGATGCATGACCGATATTTCATATTTTGAACCATTTTATAATAAGGTTTCAAAAGAAGAATATGTATGTAAAATAACATGACGTGTTGTCATTAGACCAGAATTGTGCACTGCTCTGCATAATTTGTGTAGTGCATGTTTTGTATACTTACTAAAGCTGCTTACTAAACTGGTCTGCAATACCTCACGTTGTATTCGATGGTATCAATATTTCTTACAGCGACGTTGTGAAAAACTTAGGAATATATATAGATAAGGAACTATCCAGCAGTGGTATTCAGTAAGAAAAAGTGAAGTGAATTTTCGGTGAATCTTGATCACGTGACAGCGCTCCTCTATTTTTATTGTCACGTGATCAAGATTCACCGAAAATTCACTTCACTTTTTCTTACTTAATACCACTGCTGGAGTGCTCAATTGCAGGAAACCAGCCACAAACTGTTTGCTTCTGTGGGGTCCCTGCGAAGGTTACGCAATCTTCTTCCTCTCACTACGAAAACTGCACTTGCAGAATCCCTTCTTCTACTCATTCTTGATTATGCCGACGTCAGCTATCTTAATCTTACCGAGGACCAATTAAATAAACTTGAGCGTCTCCAAAATGTTTGCATTAGGTTCATATTTGGATTACGCAAATATGATCACGTCTCAGAATTTCGAAATAAGCTCAAGTGGCTACCTATACGCCTTCGCCGGCATGCTCACGTTCTCTCTTTGTTAAACAATACACTATTTATCCCGAATTCTCCTTTCTATCTTATAGACCGTTTTGACTTCTTATACAATTCCAACCCAAGGTCTCTACGATCGTCAGAGAATCTTATGTTAAAAATACCGAGGCATTCTACTACATTTATGTCCAAGTCGTTCTCCGTGCAGGCTGTCCGACTGTGGAACCAACTGCTGCAGTTTATCAGATGTGCTAAAACATCAAAATCTTTTAAAAACCTTGTAAAAGAGCTCTATCTATCCATTAGCCGATAAATATAGCTACTCTTCATATTTTATATACTAATTTTATTTATTGTGTATTTACTATGCATTTGTAGGTATATATGAAATTACACAATAATTTGTTCTTGAATGACTATCTATGTAATTGTATTATTTATTTTCTTCTTTCACTAACTGTACACTGCAACCCCATCTTATTTTATTTACTTTCCATCCTATGGTTGCATGGAAGAGATCACTTTATGTGATAAGGCCGCCATTTGTACCTAGTTTTAAGAATCTTGTCTTTATTTCAATGTCTGTAAAGTGTACAATAAAGAATTATCTATCTATCTAAAGCTTTTATTTTTCTTCGACCATGCTTCATATTTTTAAGTAAATAATTGGTCAAGTGCGAGTCGGACTCGCGCACGAAGGGTTCCGTACCATTATCTATGCAACATAAGGCAACGTTATTAGTATCGAGCAAGAAACGGTAAAAAAATCATGTTTGTTGTATGGGAGCCCCCCTTAAATATTTATTTTATTTTATTTTTAGTAATTGTTGTTATAGCGGCAATAGAAATACATCATCTGTGAAAATTTCAACTGTCTAGCTATCACCGTTCTTGAGATACTGCGTACGGAACCCTAAAAATCATGTTTGTTGTATGGGAGCCCCCCTTAAATATTTATTTTATTTTATTTTTAGTATTTGTTGTTATAGCGGCAATAGAAATACATCATCTGTGAAAATTTCAACTGTCTAGCTATCACCGTTCTTGAGATACTGGGTACGGAACCCTAAAAATCATGTTTGTTGTATGGGAGCCCCCCTTAAATATTTATTTTATTTTATTTTTAGTATTTGTTGTTATAGCGGCAATAGAAATACATCATCTGTGAAAATTTCAACTCTCTAGCTATCACCGTTCTTGAGATACAGCCTGGTGACAGACGGACGGACGGACGGACGGACGGACGGACGGACGGACGGACAGCGAAGTCTCAGTAATAGGGTCCCGTTTTTACCCTTTGGGTACGGAACCCTAAAAAGTAAAAACTGCATAAAATAAGCACTTAATAAATTACTGTAGGTATTTAATTTAAATTTAAACCATATTTATTTTTAGATGACGACTTCAATTTCTTTAAGACCGGCCACTACTAACAGATTTCCCACTATCTTAAATATAAACATCTTAAGACCGTACGATACCAAATTATGCTCCATACAAAAATATGGGTATCGTACTTCCGTTTTTTCTTCGCGAAAGTTAAACCGATTTTAATATTTTTGCGTTATATTATATATATAGATTGCGTTATATATATAGATAAAGAGTATATCTATGCTTCTATAACTTTCTTTTTTTCAAAACATAATAAATAAAAGAAATATGACGATCCGAAAAACCTACTTTTTTCGGTTTTCTTTAGATAAAGTTGCAGCGTCTATCACACAAATTTGGTAAAGTTTTACCACAAAAGAAAGTGATAGAAGCATAGATATATTCTTTATCTATAATATAACGCAAAAACTATTAAAATCGGTTTAACTTTCGCGAAAAGAAAACGGAAGTACGAAACGTCCTTTTTCAAAGAATTTGTAGGTGGGGGGAAACGCAGTAGGGGGAGCGTTAGGTATTTATCATACGTTGGGTTTGCTAATAAATAATATGAGCGTAATTCGGAACCTGCCAAACAAGAAAGTTATAAGAGCTAATTATTTGTGAATAACTAGAGCATGAACAAGACTGTTTTGGTGGACTGCGAAAGAAATACAGATTTTTCTGCCGTCTCACAGAACGTCTCAGTTATTTATAGCCGTTCTATTTCGAAGTTTTCGTATACAATTTGCAATCTTTTATCTTGATCTTTTCGTCTATTCACTAGTATAAATATAAATAAATAATAATAAATAAATAAATATTCATGGACATTTCACACAACGTCCTCTGGTCCCAAGCTAAGCTTATATGCTTGTGTTATGGGTACCAGAATACGGATAGAATACATATACTACTTTTTTTTTGTAAATACATACTTCTAATACATAGAAACACCCAGACGCAGTACAAACATTTGTATGACAATTAGAAAAATCACACAAATGATTGTCCCGAGCGGGAATCGAACCCGCGACCTCTTGATCGGCAGTCCGTTACCAGAACCACTACACCACGAGGCCCGTCAAATGCTCAAGTCTAATCTATAACATTATTAACTTTATCTTAAAACATTTATTAATACTTGTTACCAATTTAGTCACGTATTTTCCGACGTAAATTTTATTATTTTTCCTTGTAGATAAAACATATATTTGCTTAAACAAATTTTTGATATTATACTTATTGATGTTTTTAATAATAATATCTTAAATATGCCTTTGATATTATCTATACTAATATTATAAAGCGGAAGATTGTTTGAACGCGATAGAATCCCTTTTATTTTCTTATTCATATTCTCTTCATTTTGTTTGATAGCCAATATGTCAGACATACCACTCTTCATTGATTTCCACTATTATATCATTTAATGTTTCAATGGTTTGGGTATACCAACAATGACGGACGTCGCGTCACGACAACCCATTTAGCAAATTTTATTGCGTGTTCAACTAACTGAGTACCATTTACGGATATAAGTGACTTCCTACTGCCATTTTAATCTAATATTAGGAATGCTCTGATTTTACTATTAAATACTGTTTATTATAATTTAACACTCACCTAATTATATTGGGAATTACGTTTACTATTATTGGAATACCTTCGCTTAAGATATTACAATCAAGTTGCACAGATCGTGGTCACGGGTCATTATGATGCAACTCATTCGATCGATGAATACGGTTGCTGGCCAAGGTAAAATTTTGCTGGTAAAAATAACACTCGAAACTAAAACCTATAGATTGGGGGACGACTTCTCTATGAGGTTTATTTTTAACATAGGGAATGCATTTACACACTACGCCATTACGGGCGGCTTGACTTGCGTCTCCCGGCCTATAAAGAACCGGACTACCCAGTCCCACTAAACACCATCGCGGTCCTCCTATTCGCCCTAACCGGATTATAGTAGCTGTCATGAAGATCTATGAAATACAATGCAGTATACCAAATACGTTTCCGTTGAGGAAGAGGTTCGTTTCCGCTGAAATACAAGTTTAGAAATCTAAAAATATCTGTTAATATTTACTCTCTAATCGGAATACAAATAAGAATATAATATTGCACAGCTCAAACAAACGCTTGTTTAAATATTTTCCTGGATATTATCAAACATAAATTTCAAAATATGTAGATAGATGGTACGTTCAATAGACAAAACAAATCAGATTCAATATGGTCCCGACCGCGACGTCGTTACATCTCTTCGCTTGCTGCCTCGATTGCTATAGACTTTGTTTATAGTTTATTTCCTGATGTGACGTTTTTAGAGTTGTTCCCTTTCTTAGAAAAATCGGTAAGGTGAAGCAATCATTTTATTTTATAAACAACAATGAATAACCGAAGTGTACCTATGTAAGTGTACCTTTTTTTTCGTGCGCTAATGGTTAATTTTATTTTAGTTCATTCCTTAATGCCAAGACAAAGTTTGTATAAAAGGAAATTAAAAGAAAAATAGATTTTTACTAAATTGAAGTAGTATTAGAAGCAGTAAGTTACAAAAAAAAAGGTTAGATTGTAATAAATAATGTAGAAAAACAGAATTTGTTTGCTACAGTTAAATGACAAATTTTATAGCATGATGTTTGTTTTAAAAAAATAAGAACTTATTATGAAACGTGACTAATGCGTTAAACAGTGAGAAGCCTATCTTTAAATCATTAAATTTAATAAATCCTTGTTTTAGATTTTCCATGATTTTGGTTATTTTATGTTACGAAACGAGTTAACAATTATTTTTGGTCTAAGTATTTCAAACTATTGATTGTTGCAACTTAACACATTCAACTTGTAATAGAAACGATCTAAACAAACTAAAGCGCAATAATGATAACCCTCGAATGCTATTTGAAATCCCAAAAGTGTTTACTTGACACTAAAGCCACACACATAAGCAAATGATTAATACTAACTGCATTGAGTCGGGCCCGACCGCGCGATAAGGCACGTGCCCCTTCGCCCAATAGCCACTCGCCTTTTTATGCTTTCTGCAATTTTACAGGTGTAACTTAAAATTTAATAATGCAAATATATTATACAACTTTTTAATAGAACATTAAATTTTAGATATTTCTGTAATTATTTAATAACTTTTATTAGGTATGCAAATATTTTTTTAGCATTTTATATACCTACTAGGCTGTTGCCCGTGACTTCGTACGCCTAGAATTTAGAACCACCACATACGTAGATATATTATATTATGTATAATCTATAGCACTCTCGGAAATGGTAGCTTCTTATTAGAAAAAAAAAATTAGAATCGGTGCATTACTTTCGGAGATTTTCATCTTTTTTATCATTATTATCTTTTTGGGTCGGTAACGCGCGAGTGATAGCTCTGGTGTTGCAAACGTCCATATGCTATGCTATGGTAATCGCTTACTATCAGGCAAGCCGTTTGCTTGTTTGTCATCCTATAAGAGTAAAAAAATAAAATGTTATTCCTACATGCCTACTACATACTCTACCTATTTATTAATAGTACAGAAGTTTACATGTTATTAAGATCGTACACATGTTGTATTTTTCATCCACGATTATCCTTTAACTCATTCGTCTGACTTCCAATAGAATTCCTTAATTATCTGTAAGCTCCACCCACTGCTTGATGTGATTGGCTGTCGGATTGGCAACGGTCGGATCGTGGAGTCTTCTATATTCAAAGCCTAACCCGTAGAAAAGATTAACAACAGAACAAGTAGTAGAATTAGAACTTAGAATACAGAAATAGTTCACATAAAATAACTAGCATAGATAGTTCTGAACTTTTTCTTAGAGTCATGAAAAATGGAAACGAGTAATATTAAATTTATATTAACTCTAAAGATGTTCATACATAAAATACATCATAATCAAGATTCTAAAAAAAATATTGCACAACAAAGCGTTAAACAATATAAAGATTACATATAACAACTTAAAGATATTATTATGATCCACTTTGAAATATATTCAGAGGAATTTATAAGCAAATACATACTCAAATATAACGGCCATAAAAATTGTGTGACGTCATCTCCGGCCGTGGCGCGCACGCGTAATTATCGCTCACGTTTCAGTGGACTAGTTTCAAGGACTACACTCAATATTGCTTGCATTTTCTATCTTTTATGTTTATGTTTTCAAATATTTATGATACCTAAGATCATTTTGATTGATTTAATTTATTAGTTACCTAGCTATTGCCTGCAAAAACCTTATCAAATATTATCTATTTTATTACCTTATACAATTATCTATACATAAATACCTTTTTCTTGAACGGTTCTAACTTTAAAAAACCTTCAATAAGGTCCGTTGCTTGTTTTTAAAGGTTTAAGCTTACATAAAGACATACAGAAAAATCAACTTTGTTTTATAAAACGTTAAGATATGTCATACCTTTATGTCATAAAATTACTTTTAATTATCATAATAATATACTCATATTTATGTTAGATCTGTTTATTTGATTCTTTGTTGTGCACTTTTTAAGTAGTATAAGTTTCCGACTTCCATTATACACAATATTTTATATTACGTATAGTGCTTATGTAAAATGTTCCCAAAATATTTAGTAGTTACGTTAGTATACCAAATTTCATAATATCAATCTGCGATATGTGCTTTTCAGAAGTACTACTAATAATAACAATTACAATGCTCGCCACCCTAGAATATTAGCTCTATATAATTATTACAATGTACGCGGTACACTCCGTACATGTAACTCTATAGTATATTACATGAACATGTATGAATTAGTGTGAAACTATTAAACTCAAATAGATTTTCCTGTAACCACGCGGCCCTGATGCCACGGTCACTTCTATCGGCGTTTTCACCATCCAACTATGAACAAACTATTGACAGAAATAGTTATACGTCAAAGTGATGAAGTGAGTAAAGTCTGGAAATATAATATAATTATTACAACTATAGTAGGTACTATTTGTTACCTAATTTGTAATAATAGACTTAAACAATGGAATATTGAAAACACAACTTTAATCATATAGTAATAAACAGTTCCCGTAATAAGTACTACATATATACAAAGCGCCTTGGCTTGAAAAACTGGTAACTATTGTGCTTATAGGAACTTTTTATATGTACATATTTAACCCAGAACTGTGCTTAAAATTTAGGGTTGAGTTCTGCTAAATATAAATTTACAGAACAGTTGAACAGTTTTCGTTATTTGTTTTTTTTTTTAGGGTTTCGTATTAACCCCTTATAGTCTCACTACAGTGTCCGTTTGTCTGTCTGTTCGTCCGTCAAACTTTTTTTACTCCGCAATGGCTGAAGGTATCAACATGAAACTCATACTAAATCTAGATCTATACGGTCTCTTGCTGCAAAAAATACAATCAATATTTTAGATCTACGCATTCAGAAGACAGAACCGAATTACGGCCATTTTTAAGCATTTTCGACTTACGCTAGGGAATCAAAATTTACAGGTTACTTCCCAATGCCCTAGAGACTTGAAATTTGGCATAGACCAACCCTATATAGTGCTGATTTGGGAAAAATCCAAAACTTGTAATTTGTTATTACATCTTACGAACGAATTGTTTAAACTAAAACTAACTTATGAAGTAGCTGAAATGTAGGCGATTCTCTATAGTGCAACTACAAAGCTAAATTGGTGAGTTGCTTTAAGCCTAATAAAATTAACTGTTTATTTGTATTTAGTTATTTATGTTTTTCGGTCGAATAGGAAGTGAAACTGCGGGGCTCATATAGTATTTAATAAAAATTACATGAAAACTAGGTACTATTTTGATTTAAAATTTCTTTGGTAGCTCTAATAAGTAAATAGCCTCCTCCAATGTTCTTAGGAGTAGTCGATATACGAACAATTTAAAAAAAATTTAAACGCCGAGTTTTAAAAGCGCGGTAAATAGGAAATTATAAAACAATAGTTTTTATATCATGGCTGTTAATTAAATAGTAGTTTGTTACGCGTACTGAACAGAATAAATAAATAATAAAACGTAACTTCAAACGGGCCGCCTATATCGAAATACCTCCGTGAAGTAATAATGGTGTTTTATCGGTGCAAAGTGACTCATTGGCCGCGTTTAGCCAGGGACAAAGCTCACATTATGGTGCTAATTGATACCATGCTTACGGTACAATTTGTGATTGGTTCCAGTTAAATATGCGTTGGATAAATAAACATAATACCGTGATTTGTAAGTCAACAATTGGCCTATGTTATCGTTAAATCAATTTTCTGAAGTCAACGTCAAGCTGTGGTTTCTTTTGTTTACTGTGTCGTCAAACTGTCTGTGATACTAAATTAGTAATAGAATAAACATTCATATTAAAAATAAAATACAATACAGTTGATTAGAGGGCAATTAACTATAGCAAGTAATTTTAGGCCGTTCGTTACGCACGTGTTTAGAAAAGATACAATTATTTAATTCTGAGAAAGTGCTCACTAACCTGCTCTGGGAATTTGTCGTTGTGTCCTCTATACTTTCTATATTGCAAGTTGGTACTAGGTTTTGCTTTTTCAATCTTACATTGTGGTTGCTTGGTATATCTTGCGTTAGTACAAAATCAACACTTGACATATGGAATTACTCCCGCAAATGTTATAAAGCTGCTCCGAAGCGAAGCTTTACAGTTGCCACGGATGTGGTAAGATCTTATTTTATAACGTTGACGTTGGGATAGTTAAATTACTTATGGTTGGTCCCTGTGGAAGTACACAAAAGTGTTAGAACAGTATTAAAGAATCCAACTTTAACTTGACTCAGCGTTGTTCTCGGTATATCAATTACATACTTAATAAAATTAAAAGTAATTTGTGATTTTCCAAATACATAAAAAGATTTCTGCAGGGTCGGCGACGCGCGCGCATTTCCTGTGGTGTTGCAGACTTCTTTAAGCTACGGTGACCGCTTACCATCAGGTCTGCAGTATGCTTGATTAACATCTTAGTTTTTTGGGTAACAAGAAAAAAAAACACACACTTAATCAAAAAGTACCAATCTATATACATGTCAAGTTTGACCCTTCGCTACGAGTCCCATGACACATTGTTAAATTTAACGTAAATTGTAACATTTCACAACATTTCATAATGATTTCATTTATTAGTTACCCATTTTCTAGTATTTTAGTTGATATTCTCCTTCTTTACCTTTATATTTTATCCATACTTCGATCACTTCTGCATCACTTTATTCATATTTGCTAGGTTTTATTATCCTTTAACAAGATGAATACGAAAACAGAATTTTAATCTTACTTGACATCTGGCGACTTCATTCTATGTAAATATGCTACGGACAGATACGTTTCAATACATCAACATTGAGACAGGTTTATTTTGGTTGTATGTATGTAAAACAACAGAGAAATGCAATTGGTTATATTTTTTTTTATTTTACCTAAAGATACTTCTAGCTAATATTTGCTTTATAATTTATACGTATACTGGCTGTTTGCACGTGTGGACGGAATTTAGAAAACAAATGTTAATATCTACATATAAACCACTAACACAGCACACGCAACAAAAACTCTCAAACATGTGTAATTTTCCCTATTGTTACAACATTTTTCACTGATGCTTCGCTCGTATTAGTTGCCGCGTGATGTTAGATATCTAAAAGCCTTACCTACTCGATAAATGGACTATCAAACACAAAAAGAATTTTTCAATTGCAACCAGTAGTCCCTGTTATTAGTGCGTTCAAACAAACAAACAAAGTCTTTAGCCGAACAGATTGTTATAATTTTAGTAGTATCGATAATATTTTTTACTTATTTAGCAATTATTTTGTTATGGTTTTATTCATAATGACTTATCGGAGGTTTAAAAGTTCGCTAAATTAGGTTCGCGAAAATTGTCACAAATTGTTCTTCATAATAGTCTTTTTACGATGAAACGTTTATTATCTCTCCGATGAAATCTCCGTTTAAACCTCTGGTAAGTCATTATGAATAAGACTATTAATCTATCTATACTTAATATTATAAAGCGGAAGAGTTTGTTTCTTTAAACGCGCTAATCTCAGGAACTACTGGTCCGATTTGAAAAATTCTTTTTTTGTTGGATAGTCCATTTATAGGGGAAGGCTTTAGGCTATACAACATACTGCTGCGACCAATAAGAGCGAAGCATCAGTGAAAAATGTTGCAAAAACGGGTAAAAGTTTTGTAAATTCCACGCGTACGGAGTCGCGGGCAGCAGCTAGTAATATTATATACGGTAATACATTCTTTATTCTTTCTTATTTCTACACTGAAGGTTTTTGTTGTATAAGAGTATTCTGGTTTTTAGTATTTGTTGTTGTAGCATCTACAATAATACATAATCTGTGAAAATTTCATCATAACATCTTCTATGAGAGACGTAAATAAACCCTGTACTAACACGCCTGGCCAGCGCGGCACAGTAGACCATAATCCCTCCCAAATTAGAGGAGGGCCGTGCCCAACAGTGGGACGTAAATGGGCTGGAGAAGAAGGAGAAGAAGAGAAAATTTCAAGCCACGAAATATCACCATTCTTGATATAAATAGTCCGGTGATAAACGGACGGACGGACAGCGAAGTCTCTCTCATCAGTCTCATCTCATAGTATCCCGTTTTTACCTGTTGCTATCGTAAAATTGATCTTTCAACACACAGCAATGTAATTCAGAGCATTACAAGTCTTAATTTACAAATTCTATAGATAATATTTTACATTTTAGTATTGAAATTTTCGTGAGTTTGAGTCATCTTAAATATATATATATATGTTACCAGCTAGCATTCACTTTTATAGGATCGATGTTGTCGACCCAGGTTTCGAGCATATCCGATGCTCATCATCAGGACGAGCACGCAGCGGTGTCCGTGACCTTCCGACGCGTACTGCAGTCCATGGCGCGTGTTCTTGCGGTGTTGGGGGGATTTTTGTAACACTGGTGTTCACGGACTCAGATGGAGAGGGGTCGGTGTCACGTGGTAATGTTGTATTGCTGTCGTCAATCGCATCGTCCTGTTTCGCGAGAGCACTATTGCACACACTGCTCACTGTGTCACTCTCTAGTCTAACCACTTGTAGTTTCGAGGTAGCATTAAGAGCTGGTATCCAAGCGGATGGCAGTGTCCACCCAACATCTACATATCATCATCCGTCAGGTCGACATTATCGATCCTATAAAAGTGAGTGTTACCCGGTAACATATTTTTAAGATATTTAAGATAATATTTTATATTTTTACTTCTTTAAAATACTTTTCTACTTGTTGATTCCGGTTATACCCTATTTAAATCACAATACGTTAATGCGGTCGCAATGTTTGTATGAATCACTCAATACATGCGTCAGTCGAACACAACTCTTTGGAATTAGCACTCCTGTTTATGTTTTTATTTGTTAAATGTTTTAAGTAGTAGATACTGAAGTAATTATCAGAGCTTTGGTTAAAAACTTTTAGTCTTTCAAATGGACGGGATATAAAGAGCGAATACTAGTTTAAAAAACATTAAAGGCTTCTAAGTAAGGTAAGTGCTGCAATCTAATATTTTAATTTTTTTACTTTTTTCATAGGTGTTTTAAATTTTGTTATCTAATTCTAGCAAATATAGAAAAAATTAAAAGATATCTATTATTTGAATTGTGGTGTTTGTAAATATTTATGTATTTTGGTTTTTAGTACTTATTGTTATAGCTACAATGTGTAGGTACCTAACGGTAATACGTGATCTGAAAATGTCAAGCCCCTAACTATCGCCGTTCCTGAGATACTACCTGATGTCGACGGACAGTAAAATCTATATATACTATTATAATAATATATATAGACTATATATAGTATGGGTTCTGTCTTCTTCATCATCTCCATGTATGGACCCCTCTCGGGTAAAAGTTATATTTTAAATGACCAAAAGCAATGAAACTATTTGACATTTTTAAATTTATATTTGACATGATATGTATGGAATTCAATAAAGCTTTTTTATTTTTATTTATTTTATTTATATATAGTATAGGGTCCTGTTTTAAGTTTTGGTAGGTACGGAATCTTGAAACGTAACAAATTGAAATAAAAATATCTACTTGATTTGATTTGCTGGGTACGGAAGACACGTTTGTGACGCAAAGACCAAAATCCAAGGTCATAGTGATAAATGGTGACATCCCTAAATATAAACCAACAACTTATTCTCTATAAATAAAAATGGATCACAATGCATGCGCATAACTTCTGAAAGACTGCACCAGATTGGATAATTCCTTTTTTGCTGTGTTCTATAATGTCAGGACAAAATTTTTTTAATTAGCTACTACATATCGAATTGTTATCTCGTGGTGAGCTAGTTAACAAATAAAATAGCAGGCTCTTTTTCTAATATATCTTTGGTAGAATATTATATGATTTTGCAACTGGAGAAAACCTAATTAAGGAGATAAATATCTATAGGTATTTGGAGACTGGTTACTTGACCTGCAATAAAATACGTCATTTCGTCAATATTAAATCTACTTAATATTTCATTTTATTTTCTTTAATTAGGTACCTATACTTCACTATGTCTTAAGATGTAACAAATAAAAAAAATACA
This sequence comes from Orgyia antiqua, assembly GCA_916999025.1. NCBI lineage: Eukaryota > Metazoa > Arthropoda > Insecta > Lepidoptera > Erebidae > Orgyia > Orgyia antiqua. Next base: position 8,781,105 of record OU779869.1, read on the forward strand.
TGCAATCATAGATTTGACAGCAATTATTTTAGCTACACGAAATCGGGAGAGAAAATATTTCTAGATATAGTTTATCATCTAATATCAAAGTTTTAACAACACTTACAAACTTAATATAGAGAACCTTACACAAAACACATCTCAACTTCATACTAGTTGTTTCAAAGTGTTGACAAAAAGCTACACAACGCGTTTGTTCAAGTAATCTTTTAACCCGAAATAAATACTCTAAAAAAACAATTTCAACACCTTTTATTATTAAAAAAGAAAATCTCTCCCGGGCCCATTATCGACCCACTGTTGCGCATGGGCCTACTCCACTTTTTGAGGGATTCTATTCTAATATGACGCGCTAAACTGGCGTAGTAGCGTATCGTATATTTTCGAGCTTTCCGCCTCTCACATAAGATGTGTGATCCCTGTAAAATGCTTTAGTTGACTTTAACAAGGAAAGGGAATGGGGTGGTGCCCGTGATAGTTTTAACCCGTAAACATGGACAAAATAATAAAAAAAATTAAATCCATAAAAAGTGGTTCTATTTGAATAAATAATACTTGTACGTGTATTTGACAATATTGTATGTACCTACCTACTAAGTTAGTAACTATAGATTAAAATATCCTCAATTAGTAATTTATACGCCCCGGCTTTGCACGGAATAGCCTATAGCCTATTTTCACCGGGGATAGTGTAGCTACCCGATGCTGAAAGATAAATCGGGTCAGTAGTTTCAGAGCCTATTCATGCAAACAAAGAAACAAATCTTTTCTCTTTATAATAAAGATAATAATAACAAAACCATATAACTAATTAAAACTCCTTTCAAATGTACGGCTTTTTATTTATGTGAGTACCATGAGGCCTATTAACTGGATCTGTTGAGTGATTGATTCCCCTCTTTGTGTACAGTATTCGAAGAGATTGTGTTTTATTAGCATGGCACGTCATTGTTTTACTCTATATGAATTCGCGAAGCTTTAAAAGTCGCTGAAAAAGCGCCATCATTGTTGTAATATTAGTATTTTTTTTTTTATCTTTGCTTTACGGTTCTCCGCAGTTAGGATTTGAACTGCTAGTTCTACACAACAATTTTTGGATGGCTCTAAACCTTTTGCTGCGTTTGCTGTAAGGATGGATTATTAACAGCAATGAATTCCTTTTACCCGCTTTCAATACGATCTAAGTTCATCCAAAGATTTTTATCCCTGTTTATTAGTAGGTACGCTTTTTAAATAGGAAATGCAATTATTAAAAAGCAAAAAATTAGTCTTATCTGTCTATAGTACCAGTGTCGTGGATAGATTATTTTGAAAGCAGCCGTTAGTCTGCATCAAAAGTTGAAAAGAGGGAGATATTGGTGCGGTATTAACACTTGAGGGTATCCTATTTCCATTAAATTTATGTCAATCAATAACCTTTTCCAAACAACAAGAACTAAAAAGATTTCTATCGAGAACCTTCTCTAATGTTGCCTGTAAGAGATTGCATTTCGCGTTAAGGCCGCCCTTAGTACATTTATCGCTGTAATTAATTAATTCTTATGAAATGTAAATCATTAATGTGCAAATAGAGTGTTATCTATCTATCTATCTTCTCTATTTCTGAAGTCGGTTAAAATAAAAGCGCTATTCGTTTGATATCACAACGTGTCGCATTCGATTTACGTCATGAAGGTATAATAACGTTACTAATATAGCGCTGTATAAAGGGCAAGTTTTACATGTTTCAGTCGACGCTATCATCTCGGGGAATTCCATGAATAGCTTTATCCCGACACAAGGCAAATCGATTGTACTTGCTTTAAATATGCCTACATACAATAGCTATTTACTCGCCGACAGCAATATTGTTTTAAATTTTTGCGTATTACACGGATTTTTGAAAGAGTCGGATGTTTGGACCATTTTAGAAGAAATTACTGTAGTACTTTTGTAGTCGTTTTATAGGCGTCAGGTAGTCGGTTACATACCGGGTTTCCCGTCATTCAGTTTTGTAATAAAGGCGCCAACATCTTCGAGAACAATTTTTTTTTTCATTTTTTTCTTTTGACTAGCCCGTGTATTGTTAAGTTATTTTTACTCAATTTTATAAGATTTATCTACTGATTTGAGTAGTTTTTTTTGTCAGCTCATGCCGAAGGGAATGTAGCCACCTACATTTAGATGTGGGTGGATTACTACTAACTTTTAATGACGTCCTATTTACGGAACACGTGTACAATTTATCATTCACATAATTAACACGGTATATTTTATTTTATAATAATAACTATTTTTTTTATTGGTTTTAGAAATTCAATTAAGCGTTATATTCAAGCGCTATCGATCGGTGCCCTTTGAACTAGATATAACTTCTATGTAACTGTAGTTCTAGGTACTAACTCATGCCACGAGCATCACGCTTAACTCAGGAGCATATGACTTTATGTGAAATGTTCGTAATAATTTATTTGTATTCTTTCATTAACCAATAACATCCTCGTCGCATCTGTCTGTCTGCGGTAAACGCTTTTTATGTTATTGCCAAGAGATAGATAGTGGTTCCTAAGGTATAATAATACATATTGTTAGTTAGTTGATAATGTGACAATCGTAGATGTTACAAAAAAACATCCGAAGCGCTAATTATTTTGATACAAAATTCGTTTATATATTAGTTAATTTATGTTTAACTATTTTATCAATTTATTAGAGGAAATTTCAATGCCATTGTACGACGAAAAACTCCTAAAATAATCATATGACTCATCGGCTAGTTTAGTCCCACACATTACCGATACTCTATATAACCACCGACAAACATCATACTGCCTGTTTTCGATTTTATGTTCTTATTTCTATAAAAAACTACGTAATATGGACGAAATCGTGTCTAGTTTTACATAATCTGTGAGTAATAAAATATTTTATTTGGAACATTTTGCGCCCGCTACAGTTAAATAAGTTTCCACGAAATGTACTCACAAAAACTATTAACAACGCGTCCTAAATATTGTAACTAAATACCAATATAACACTAAAGTTGTAGTATCTATTAGTGAAATGGACTGTTTACCAAATGGCTACCTGCCCGAAGTAAAAGAAGCCCGTGCCCAATGAGACGTGATGGGTTGTGAACAACCTATAAATTATTAGGTAAAAACAATGTCATAATTTCCTGGTTTTAGGCATCCAATATTTGTTCTATTGTTGTATTAATTGTCTTCCGTGTGGTGAGGGATTAAGAATACAAGTGTCACCACCCCATCTCCTCCCAAGGGTGCGGTAAAAGCCAGCTTAGGGATATTGCACACAGATAACATCCTTTGTGAGAGACGGAAACCTCGAAAATAAACCCTGTGCCAACACGCCTGGTCAGCGCGGCACAGTAGACCATAATCCCTCCCAAAGTGGAGGAGGCCCGTGCCCAACAGTGGGACGTTAATGAGCTGGAGAGAGAGAGAGAGAGGCATCCAATCGCCCTTCCACGTCCACTGCTGAAGTAGATCTCCCGAAAAGAAACTATTGACAATAAGCCAGTAGGTATTATTACGTAAATAAATAGATATTATTTCAAACTAGCTGTTGCACACAACTTCACACTCGTGAAATTTAGGAAATATTCTCCGTATTCGCAACATTGGTTTAAGTAACGGACTGCCAATCAAGAGGTCGCGGGTTCGATTCCCGCTCGGGACAATCATATGTGTGATTTTTCTAATTTTCATACAAATGTTTGTACTGCGTCTGGGTGTTTCTATGTATTATAAGTATGTATTTACAAAAGAAAAGTAGTATAATGTATTCTATCCGTATTCTGGTACCCTTAACACAAGCATAATAAGCTTAGCTTGGGACCAGAGGACGTTGTGTGAAATGTCCCTGAATATTATTATTATTTTTCAATGATGTTCACTCCTATTGATTGTAGCGTTATGTTATATGTATAGCCTATAGCCGTCCTCGATAAGTGTAACTATCCAACACTGAAAGAATTTTTCAAATCGGACCAGTGGTTCCTGAGATTAGCGCTGAACGCGCTAACAAACAAACTTTTCTGCTTTTTAATCTATACTTCTATACTATAATAATATTATAAAGCTAAAGAGTTTGTTTGTTTGTTTGAACGCGCAAATCTCAGGAATGACTGGGCCAATTTAAAAAATTCTCTCAGTGTTAGAGATTTATCAAGGAAGGCTTTAGACATTTAATATTACGCCAGTAGAAGCAAAGCAGTAGGGAATTTTTTTTTTAATTCCACGCGAACGGAGTCGCAGTCATCAGCTAATATTAGTATATAGATAATTATCAAATTACTCATAGTGTAATCCTTGTTTCAGGTAAGATCTACAATCGATATCTAAACGTTTAAGTAAGTGATTTAACACTTCAAATAAAGGTAAGTAATGTTGTGTATTTTATTAACTAATGTCTATGAATGGGTCAGTCCAGTAACTCGATTAAGATTCGGTAAAGCTTTTTGTTGTTGATTTTTCTATCCGTTATACTTAGTCGTAATTTTATTACTAGCTGTGCCCACGACTCCGTCCTCGTGAATCGTTTTTTTTTTCGATCGACCTAGACATATTTTTATTCTTTTTTTTGCCGCTAGATGGCGTTGCAAGTAACCAAGTTGAGAAATTTCGTATTATGTAAATACATATGTATCTCTTGATTGAGTGGACCGATTGCGATGAAACAAATACTAAGTAATACCTTGTGTTTTGTAAAATTTTTACGTAGAACCTTTTTATTTATAAGTCTTGTACATTTTACGTGATGCTTGCAGAAACAAATATCTACGCAGACAAACAGACAAAAATTTCAAAAATGCTGGAAGTGGGTTCTGTTGGTTGTCCTTTAACCATATGACTATTTTTTTGAAAATACATATATCAATGTACAAATATTTATTTTCTACAGATTTATTATATGTACATATTAAGTATATACAATTTATAGAAGATAATAAAATTCTATCATGGACAGCATAACGAAGAGATACATGTAATAATCTAATTCTTCTCTTTTGTCACTCATAATTCTTCTGCCTTTATCCCGTTATTCATGACTACTTATTTACGTTGCAATGGGATTCGGCAGATTTTATACTGACTTTCCTTGTTGGTATCATGCGATGTGGTTCTCTCGGTCTATTCTTACGACCCCGCAGACAGACACTAATATTCTACTGCTTCTTTAACTTAATTTTACGCAAAATTTAACTCAGAAAATAAGATTATATACTGAAATAATACGCGAATTAATAAACAGCTTATAAAAAATGTAATAACACCCGAAATAGCGAGTGTCTACATCCGTTATCCGCAAAAAAATTATTTTCATCGCGGCCGGCTTTGAAGAGCGTTCGGAAATCCGCTCCGACTTTATGCCGTCGTGATGTTCGACGGAACCCGCTTTAAAGTAATATACGCTATGTTAGGGATGTCAGTAATTACTATTAAGTACACAGATCATGAGGAAACATGCACTTGGTGCAGTGATCTACAATTAGACAGATTTATACAATTTACTGCGAAATAAACTGTATAGGTTTGAGTGGATGAATAAATGAATGGATGAATTTATTATTATTAAATAAATAAATAAAATATTCTTTAATGCACACCACAATGATTTACAAATCTAACTAACTAGACTTATCATGTACAAAGGGCGATTTTAACGTACAAATTTGTAATATTAGAATAGATTACTATAAGTATAACCAAAGTATCGATGTCTGTGTAAAGCATATTTGTTGGTCTTTCATGCAAAAACTATTCAATGGAACTACTTAACTTATAAGTTTGTTGTTGCTTATAAATCGGAAAATACATTGGCATTTGAATGCCAAGGAGCGGAGCGATCACTATAAACGTGGATAAACCGCTGGCATTGGCTAGCATGTCTATGATTTCAATGTTAGATTTTCGAGTAGCATTGATGACTAGAGAAGCATAGCATCATAAACTAAAATATAAATTGAAATTTAACATAAAAAGGATAGAGTATCCAGTCCACACTATGCACTCACAATTGTCCTGTCTCCCATAATACAGATCACTCTAGTTTGGGAGACAGAAGATTACTTACTTGTTTCTGACGACATAATGTTTGTATAAAAATATTGTAAAATTTATGATTGTTGTTTAATAAACTTTATTATTATTATTATAATTCATGTTCACAGTTACTCAAAAAGTGACGACTCACAAACAGTTTTCCAGAAATAAAACAATTTTGTTCATAGTTATGGCAACCCTAGGTTAGTGAGTGCTCGATTGTTGGTCCTCTTTGTGGGGACACAATCAGGAATAAAAACATCCCTCATTGTCCCGCCCGGCCGAGCTATCCCGAGATGGACGTAACAATCCACTCAGAGCTGTACGATATTATTATAGGTACGTAAATCTATTTTGTTATCATAATATCTTTATTTACACGTAAGGTATAATTACAATGTGATGAACTGTCCGACCGATTTCAACAGCTACGGGACCTCTTTTTGGTAAAGGTATCGTCATCAAATTTGTAGTGTTAAGAACCTACTTAACCCAAAGTTAAGTAATTTGAAAATTGTAACGTACCTACTTAGTTTAGATCACAAAAACTGACTTTAAAAGTTTGAAACAGGCAGTTAAATCTTTTGATAACTACTATAAAATACAAAAACATCCGGTAAACTACTTTTTGCTTCGGAGTTCAAGCACTATTCAACATAATTATATTTAAATAAAATACCGCGTTTATGCGCGTAAACGTAAAAAAATTATATGCGAAACAAAATTATTTTCGTCAGTCACATAATAATCAGCGTTGACGAGTAATCTGATATTGGTACCAACTCTACGCGCACGACTAAACTCAACTTAACTAAAAAATGAAAATTGATAGTGTCAATAACACAATTCGTCAATGTAAACAGAACTATTTTATTAGAAAATCTGTATATTTTAAAGTAACGATTTTAATTAATAAAAATGTACACAACGAAATAGACAATCAATCAAAATACGCCATAGTTGTTTTCATTTTTTTGTTCAGATATATTTAGTTGTGCATGTAGAATTTGTACCATTGTATTTAATTAGTGCTTACATTAACAAACGCCCGTAAATATAGTAATAAACTGTATTTGATTACTTTTTTAAGAATATAAATAACTTTATAAATATTTGCTATACTTTATTCATTGCAAATTCTAGAGAGCTTTACACAAATATAACTTTATTCGAATGCGAATTACATAAAAGGTAAAAAGCGCTCTTCAACACTACATTTGAAATAGGTTAAACTGTGACTATATAAATAAATTTGAACATATTCACGGACATTTCACACAACGTTCTGTCGTCACAAGCTAAGCTTATTGCTTGTATTATGGATACCAGAATACTGATATGAACTTATACAACTTCATTGTAAATACATACGAGTACACATACTTATGCATCTTTAAAGCACTATAATACCGAATTTAGGTATGTTGAACATTTCTGTTTTCTTGCGTATTTATTGTTGTAATATTGTGTATTTTACCATATGCATACAAGAATACCTACTAGTATCATCGTAGATTATAAAAGGGTATATTAGATGCATATATTAGTTCCATAAACCTATATTAGATCTAATTACTAATTAATTTATATATCAAAATTTGGAGACCAAAACTCTCTGAAGACTCGTGTAATTACTTATGAACCTGTTGCTCTCTAAGCCTAATGCCAGACTTCATGCTGTTAAGAGGATACCAAAATAGCTTCGTGCATTTTTCTACGTACGAAGTTTTCATTGTTTCTTTAGATTGAATGGCTAGAGCTCTAATTTTTAAGTATATGTTTTTTCAATATATGATCTAGGATCGCATAAACTCAGAAACGCGATTGAAAAAAGTTTTCTCGATAGAAAATCTTAGCGAAACAACCTCTCTAATTTTTTATTTTTTTCTTTAATAGAAATAATAAATAACTTTAAAAACATAAGTAACTATTATATATAGAAACACGTAAATCAGAATTAAAATATATTTAGTAGATTTTGAGTAAATAGGAAAAGTATCCCTAATTCTTCATTTTCTGTGCCTACTGGCTGTGTTAATATGTACGTGTCGGCGATGATATACGATAATATTGATGTAGGCCCTTAATAAGAGTTTCGTTCAGTTCATGTCGCTTCACGATATAACTTACGATATATATCTACTTATCCCACAATTCCGACCATAGACGGATAAACTATGTAGCGTATGTGAAGTACCGAGTAGCATATGCTACGGATTCGCGCTCAGAAATCTTAGTACACCTTTCCTGGCGAGCAATGGCATGTCCTGGATAGCCAGGCAAAGACTAAAAAAGCAGTGAAAATGCCTTCATAGATCTGACAGTGATATCGACTTAGCAGTCAGGTGTCCATCCCATTTCCTCCCCAGGGTGCTGTAAAAGCTAGCTAAGGAAACGGATAACATTTTCTGTGAGATATGGAAAATTAAAAAAAAATCCCTATGCCAACACGCCTGGTCAGCGGGCCACAGTAGACCACAATCCCTCCCGAAGTTAAGGAGGCCTGTGCCCAGCAGTGGCACGTGAATGTAACGTAGGTGTAACTTAACCAATTAAGTTGTTTTGTAGCCGCTGTCCAATCCAAACTGAAATTTGAACTTAGGTTGTGTCGCTCACGGCTGCAATTATATGTCGGAAAATTTTATTTCATAAACATCACGTAGGCGACAAGGTTTCGTAGGCGTTTCGTGGGCTGCAAATATTCTAAACAATTATTATAATCTATACTAATATTATAAAACTGAAGAGTTTGTTTGTTTGTTTTTGAACGTGCTAATCTCAAGAATCACTAGTCTGATTTGAAAAATTCCTTTAGTGTTGGATAGTACATTTATCGAGGAAGGCTATAGGTTATATAACATCATTCCGCAACCAATAGAAGCGAAGCATTAGTGAAAAATGATGCAAAAACGCGCCCAAATAGGTATTCAATTTGTTTTTTTTTTTGTATGAATGATATTATTACTTTATGTTGATATATCAAAATAGGTTATAATCAAAGTTTTGTTGATTTATTTTTATTGAGATTAAATCAAAGGAGTGTTATTGAGGTAAACTTAGAATAGTATAAAATGTTTAAAATACCAGAATTACCTTGCCTTATTCTTCACGTTTCCTTATATAATTGAATTTAATTCTAAACATCAGTCGTTGTGTACAAAATCAGTAAGTACTCGTAGTACTAAGATAAAGTAGACAGCAATTCGGAAACCTAAAACAATAAATGAAAGAAAGTTTATATTCTCTCGACGAAATAAACCGTTACAAATCAAAACCGAAATCATTGTTATCCGTTCTATTTTCAAATATAATTTGTCTCGTCTAATTATAAAGGTGTATATCTGTCTAAGTCAACTCCGCGAAGTGTGGGGCGGAACTAACAAGCCAAATGAAACGCGCTGGGATCAACAGGCTTACGCAGATGGGATATGTCGTAACGAGCTTTAGTTATTAGCGCTAGGTTAACTTGTTTTGTTATTTCATGCTCATATTAGGATTTCGCATCGGGAATAGGTGTTGTATAAAGTATTTACTTCAAGAATGAGAAAAATATTTAAATAATGCTTGTGTATTTTATAGGTGTTAATAAAGACTGATACTACCAAGATATTCGAAAAAAATCATATAAGAAAACAGATTATTAATTTCTATTATATAATAACTTCTTTTTAACTATTTTTTTTATTAATTTAGTAGATTTACGATATTTTTACGCCAATAAATAAGGTAATATTTGTGGAAATTTCACACAACGTCTTCTAGTCTTAAATTAAGCTATATTTTTTACAAAGATTAAGAAGATAATTGAGTATTTAAAAAAAAGTTAACCGATTTCATATGCCTTTGAAATTTGACGATTTTCCTCGATTTCTCAGGATATCTCCTCCACATCATTCATCATCACCGTCAGATCCTGACCTGGTGCCAATGGGACCACACGGGAACTACCAGCTTTCAAATAAAAGAAGAATCAATAAAATCGCTTCCCCCTGTTATAAGTTAGGAGGTAACAAACATAAATAAAATAAAAAAAACATACTATGCCGTTCAAATGAGAATAGGATTGACCCCACGTCATGTTGTGACGTTATAGTTGTCAATTTGAACTATTTTGGTAAGATCACCAAAAAAAGACATTTTATATTATAATTTATCTATCACTTTGTCGTTATCGTTTGCTAATTTTAGAGCAATTAGCGAGACAAATACAATTAAAAACAATAACAAATAACGACAAGTTTAAAATAATAACCACACTAATAAACAAAAACAATGAGAAATAACAACAAATATATTTTTTTTAACAACTACATAACTAACAGAATTTAAAATAAAAAGCCATAAAATTCATATACTCGACAAGGCACACCAACAACAACAAAATGGCGGTTGGCAATTCAACTTAATATCATAGTATCCAACAACGAAATTATTAAAAGAAAATAGTAATTTCTTTTTTAATAATATTATAACTATTATTACTAAATAATTTAAGACGTTTTTCGCTTCAAATTACTGAGTTTAGGTTAAAGAAAAAAAATATTATTGATACGCAACGTTGCTGACAGTACTTTTCTAATCACTTTTGACAACTAAAGGTCATTGGCAATCCTATTCTCAATTGAAACGTGTAATACAGATGAATTGAGAACATTCTTCTTTTTATGAATTCTTTTGAAAAGTCTTTTAAAAATAGAATGAAGAAAGCATTCAACTTTTTATTTTTCTTCCATATTTATTAATACCCGATACTCTTTCATACCAGATAACAAGCTAGCCTACTTACACTAAAGTGCATCTAATAATAAAATTGTCTGCATGGATTGCACTTTGATTGTACTCGACAGATATAAAGATGCGCTCCTTATTGTAGTTGCTACCTATTGAATCGGAAAAAGTCCTTAATAAATAAATACCAATAAGTACCAATAAATCGATATAAGATATTTATTCTGCAGCAATTCTGCATGCATTATATAAACTAAATGATTGATAGTATTAAACCTATAATTTAGCGCCGGAAATATATTTTTAGGATAGAACATATCTTTATCTTTACTTATTATAAAACATGGTCGTTATTTTTGTATGTATGTCCCTATCTGAGCTTATAAGAATATCTTCCAAACTAGGCAACGGATTTTGATGCGATTTTTTTTATAGGTAGAGTGGTTCAAGATGATAGTTTCTTTGTATAATTTACTAGCTGTTGCCCGCGACTTCGTAAGCGTGAAATATAGAAATGGAACCTTAACAAACAGAAGTTTACTGTAACACTCGATAGATGGCGTTGTACCGTTTTTTAAATCGCGCTATAGTTTCGTTACACACATTAACACATAAGCTCTTCAAAATTCTGATTGTATCATCATCCAGATTTCGCATTTCTATATTAGTAAGGATTAAGATTTGCTTTCTGAATTCAACGCGTACGTACGAAGTTGCGGACAGCAGGTAGTTTTGTCATCACGAATGTAATTTTTTCTCATAATTTTAAATATTCAAATGATTACGTTCGTTATAAAATCACGTACAGTACGTACACTTACTTAGCCTTAACAAGCAGCAAGCTTACTAAGTAGCTTAAGACATCCGTTACGAAAACTTGTGAAGATAAGATAAAAGAAACTCCTTACCAAGCCTCTGTTAAGTTGTTGTGATAAACGTAATGAGGATATCGTCATGTTGTTAATGAATATCTTTATTTTATTCCAAGCTTATATAATATATGTATTAAATAAAACTACTTTTTACGGATTTAGACGCGTATATTTGTTTTAAATTTTGGCCCGACGTTTCGGAGACTTTGCAGTCACCATGGTCACGGGTGAGATATTATTTAAACAGATGAGTCGCGCAAGTGTTAGAAAACTTATATGTATATGTATTTTTCGTATAAAATATTTTGTGTACCAAATACTAATCTTTGTAGAAGTGTAGTAATCTATAGTGGATTTAAAATACAAATGTTTTACATTTCATCACCATATAATCGTTATTAGGATGCAATTCTAAATAGCAGACACAATCAAGGTTATAACATTTAAGTTATAGTTTATGCAAGGTTTGATATTGAATAATAAATATTCATGGACATTTCACACTACGTCCTCTGGTCCCAAGCTAAGCTATATAAGCTTAGCTTGGGACCAGAGGACGTTGTGTTCACGTTGCTTGCAAATAATTCCATATAACAAAAGCAATCCAGGATTTCCGAAGAGGATTAGAATGTTTAAACGTGTTTTTAAAATATTAAGAAAATAAAACATTAACCCAGCAAACGCACCGAGTAGGGCCCCAGTTTATACTTTCAATTACCGTTGTAAGACTATTACTTGAATTTAATCAGACAACAAACTCCCATGGCCATTTTTAACCACACGTTATTATTTTATTAATAAGTTAATTATCATAGTAATGATTATACGTGATAATAATATGTATTCACTTAAACACATAAATAATAACATACTTACAATTATTTATAACGCTTGACACTCATATTAAGTAGTACATGTGAAATATACAACGAACGTTTTATTAAGAGGAATTAATTACATTCTAATCCATACTATAATATTATAAAGCTGAGGATTTTGTTTGTTTGTTTGTTTGCTTAAACGCGCTAATCTCAGGAATCACAGGGCCGATTAGAAAAATTCTTTCAGTGTTAGATAGGGCATTTATCGAGGAAGGCTTTAGGCTATATAACATCACGTTCCAGTAGAAGCGAAGCAGTAGTGAAAAATGTTGCAAAAACGGGGAAAATTTTCTAAATTCCACTTGGACGGAGTCGCGGGCAACAGCTAGTACTTTAATAAGTAGTGGAATAAAAGGTGTAAACCTTTTGTAGTTTACTTAGTTTGAAAACTAAACAATACGCTTAAAATTCTGGATATTTTTATTAAAATTAATGCATTATGATTGATCCTTAAGTCTACAAAATTTGTGATCAATCCGACTACGAATATTTCTAATCGGGTGAAATCGCTTTCAAATATTCCGTTACGCACAGATAAATAGATACTATCAAAGCTAACAAAGATGTTTTAATAATAAACACTGCCAAATGACTTCTGACAACGTCAAAACACCATAATTTGTTTGCTTGTCCAATAGTGGGCTGAGGCTGTACACGAGCTTCCTTGTGGTCTACCTGTGGTCTGTGGACCGAGCGCATATGCATGACTGACATTTGGAATAGAGTTTGCTTTCGCATCATCCATCTCTCCCAGAGTATGTTAGCTACTGAACCCTAAGCTGGCTCTTACGGCACCACTCCCACCATATAAAATTATGCTGAAAGAAGATGTTACAAGTTTTAATATCTCAGGAAAAAAACATTAGAAAAGATAATGTTTTTCTTTCCTCTTCTTCTTTCTTTCTTTAGTTGCCTTCTTTCTTTCTTAGTTTCTTTTCGAAAACACACTAAACAATATTATGTAGGTATGTATATAAATCGCTCTCGAAACTTTTGATGCGACAAAGAATGATTTTGCAGTTAACGGTGTGTCGTGTGACCGTTAAACTGGTTTTGTACAGTACTCTGTGGTATTGCCATTTATACCCACTCAGTTTAGAACCCCTTAGGGGATTTGTTTGTCAGGTATTTTCGTATACATTCGGTTTTAAAAAATTGTGTATTAATCTTTCATATTACGTATATTATATGTTCCTATTTATCGAGAAGGGATTATCTGTGTTATGACAGATTATGTTAAGAATATGTCATAACCCCACTTCCTCCCCAGGAAACTTTAGGACCAGCTACGAGATGCAGAAATCATCTTTGAAAGAAGGAAAGCTTCAAATTAAACCCTATGTCAACCCGCCTGGTTAATGCGGTGTAGTTGATCAAATACCCTCTCGAAATAGAGTAGGCCCGTGCCCAATTGTGGATCATTAATAGCCCAGCCTATTCATATGCCCAGCCTAGTAATGAAAAAGAAACTAATGCCCGTGACTCCGTACAGTCCGTACGCGTAGAATAATAGAGCCCTAGTAGTTTTACAATATATTAATATAGCGAAATATATCTAAACTTAGAACGCCAACGACAGATATATCTGTCTCTTTTCACCTCGTCTTTTTTCTATATACATCTGTCTCTTTGTCGCTATATTATGTGACGCCCTTAAAAAGTATAACGTAATGTTTTAATGTACATCAATATTCTTTTCTGAATATTATATATTAGTTACTAAATTACCCACTTCATACCTGAAATAACTTACTAATAAATATAATAAATATGTACAAGTAGGGCACATCAATTTATCATTACGTCTATTGTTAAAGATAACGGCGTGGATCGTATTATCTTAGCACTTACCGTGATGATTTGATGGCCTGTGTTAGGTCGACGAGGGCTGCTCATAAATTATAACTTCTTCTTGAATGACTATTAAATTAATTTGTCTTTGTTGATTTAACTGACGTATCTCTCTCTCACTCTCTCTCTCCAGCCTATTAACGTTCACGTTTGGGCACGTACTTCCTCCACTTAATGACGTCATAACTATGTTCCTATTGCCTGTTGCCCTCGACGGCACCCGTGGAAATTAAAAACTGCATAACCGTTTTAACACGTTTTTATTAATTCGGATTTTAAAAATATTCGTGTTTTGAACTAAGCAAATTATTTCTTATTAGAACTATCTGTGGACCAAATTTCATTTAAATCAAATCAATAGTTTTGGCATTAAACAATATCTTAAAAGTAGACAGAAAGAGTTAGTTACATTCGTATTAAAAATAGGGATTTGCTGTTTAAAATGTTTCATGTTTGGTTTGATTCTATAGCTTACAGATCACATTAACTCAAGGCTAAATCAATTTAAACATGAACTGTCACACTAAAAGCCAAAGATCTGGGCGGTAACTAAAAATGCGGGTGAAACTGAGGCATTAACTATTACTGTAATAATACAATTGCGTATTATCGCAGAAAAACATATTAAATTCGTTTTTATTATCAAACGTAACGAGCTCGTGCGTCACTTCACCTCCTGTATTATATTGAGGCAAGAACCAATTACGAAAAAAGACTAGTTACATTTCATCCACGAAAATATGTTTGTGATTGTAGGAGCTTGTTAAAAAAGATTCTTTAGCCGATTAGGTATTCTCTCTACGTTAGATTATAGTAATCAGTAATCTATTGTTTTAAAAACAAACACTTTTATTTAATGTTTTCTATCAAATATAGCAGTCAGTTTAATTAATTAGCTTTTCGTATCAACCACAACACTTGACTGTCATTTTGGACCAGTCTGTTCAAGTCTATTAGTGAAGCTCCCTGCTACACGTAGTATTTTAAAGTTAGTAGTAATGTTTCCTGTTTATCCTGCAACGCGTGATGTTGCGTATTCGATTCTCACTAGAACATTTATTTGTCTTATAATCACAGATTTGTAGGTACTACGACTACGTAACTTAGTACCTAATGTTTGCTTTTTAGGGTTCCGTACCCAAAGGGTAAAAACGGGACCCTATTACTGAGACTTCGCTGTCCGTCCGTCCGTCCGTCTGTCACCAGGCTGTATCTCAAGAACGGTGATAGCTAGACAGTTGAAATTTTCACAGATGATGTATTTCTATTGCCGCTATAACAACAAATACTAAAAATAAAATAAAATAAATATTTAAGGGGGGCTCCCATACAACAAACATGATTTTTTACCGTTTCTTGCTCGATACTAATAACGTTGCCTTATGTTGCATAGATAATGGTACGGAACCCTTCGTACGCGAGTCCAACTCGCACTTGACCACTTTTTACTATCTATTTTCTATCTATCTATCTTATAACTGTGGAGTAAATAATTATTTAAATTTGGGAACCAAAGTTGTAATGTGAATTCCCGAATTTTCGTACAAAATTACGTTACGACACATCATAAAAATATAGATCTAAACATCGTCATTTATTACTATTTAATATAAACAACATACTAGTATAAGTATTATAAATACAAAGTGAAGTTGACAGCTCAGTGCTATTGATAACTTAAAGCGGAAGTCAATATACAATTTAATAGCTGATCTTCGTAATAACCTTAGTGGTCTTCCTCTTCCTTAAGTCATGTAACATTCTTATTTCGATTCCCGTAGTGACGTCTAGTGTATTATAGTGACATAGTCAGATAAAATTTGGCCTTAACCTCGTCTCATATCAGTCAGTGATAAAATAAAGTGATTACATAGTTACAGGGTTGTCACACATTGTGATAACCGATTCGTTTTGTTCACAAGTATTCAAGTAATAAATAAACTTTCTTTCTTTTACTAAAGTAATTTATTAAATTTGCAATTGACATGCTATGCTTTTACTTAATAAATTAAATTATGGTGGAAAAAGTGATTACCGCAAGCGGGACTTGAACCCACGACCTCGAAATACCGTTCCGTAGCTCTGCCAACTGAACTTATTGCGGTCGTGCTTGTAGTAATCAAATTAGTAGAATGCAAAGCATTCTTGATAGATGGCGTTGTACGTAAAAATACGATATAAACTCAATCGAGTGACGATTATGGTGGCCTAATTTTCTTTCTTTTATTTATTTTCTCTTCTATTTCGAATCGGATCTGTTAGTCACTATTATTAGAGTACCTACATTAGTTACTAATAACAGATTTGAGTCTTAGGCAGGTCAATTTTAAAATAAAAGCTAAATTATGTCACATCTAATTGATAATGATAATAAAAAGCATATAAATTTCTATCTTTATACATTTAAAGAAAGCGTAAATACAATTTTAAAGCAACTAAGAATAGAATTGTTTATTTGAATAATTTAATTAAATGAACATGATTTTCGAAATGAAAACACAATAAAAACATCTGACAATTTAATTTCCAATGACTACCCAATACATAAGTAAAGTGGGTACATCACTAAGCAATCGATGCTCAATAAGGAAATAGAAATAGTTCATTGATTTGTATAAAGTTTATTAGAATTAGTTAGTGAAAATTCAAAACTTATTATGATATTAGCCGTTGCCCGCGACTTCGTATTCCTACTTACTTGACACTTATCATCACAATTTGGACAATTCACATAATGTGTGACGGGCTTCGTAGTGGAGTGGTTTATGTAATGGACTGCTGATCACGAGGTCGCGGGTTCGATTCCCGCTTGGGACAATCATTTGTATATCCATAAATGCCATACAAATGTTTGTACTGCTTCTGGGTGTTTTCTATGTATTATAAGTATGTATTTACAAAAGAAAAGTGGTATATGTAGTCTATCCGTATCTGGTACCCATAATACTAGCATAGAAATATAGCTTACTTTGGGACCAGAGGACGTTGTGTGAAATGTCCTGAATATTTATTATTATTATTTATTAATATCTATAAAAAATGGAGCCTATATGTTATTCTGATGTATAAGCTAAATTATTGTAAAGTTTCATTAAAATATTCAGTAGTTTTTGCGTGAAAGAGTAACAAACATCCAAACATCCATACTCAAAAACTTTCACGTTTATAATATTAGAAGGATTTATCACTGTCTTTATTTGGCAAAATTGATTGGAGATATTTATTAACAGGGGCTAAAAATATAATTGTGATGAAAAGTGGTAGATCTCGATCTTGAAAGTTTAAATTTTATGGAGATGAAACACGTAAAAACCTGAATTACTTTCAGCCTTCAATTAATGTTGCACATTATAATAATTCGGATAATACTTTTAGTACGAAACATAAAACAGGTTGCTCAAATACTTTACTCTAACAGATAATAGAAATAAATATATAATAAATTTATGTAGATGATAGAAATAAAACTACTTTTTACGGATTTAGACGCGTATATTTATTTTAATTTTTTTTTTAATTTTTTTTTTTTTTTTTTGGCCCGACGTTTCGGAGACTTTGCAGTCACCATGGTCACGGGTGAGACTGAGCTGTAATGTGTCTTGTACGATCAGTTATTACAGGGTTTACCCACATTCGATTTTAATTTTACATTGACCATAAAGATAGACTTTTACCATAAACTATATCATATTACATTGTGCTTAGACTACATAAAATCAATAACTTTTTTTTTTATGTAGTCTGAGCACAATGTAATATGATATAGTTTATGGTAAAAGTCTATCTTTATGGTCAATGTAAAATTAAAATCGAATGTGGGTAAACCCTGTAATAACTGATCGTACAAGACACATTACAGCTCAGTCTCACCCGTGACCATGGTGACTGCAAAGTCTCCGAAACGTCGGGCCAAAATTTAAAACAAATATACGCGTCTAAATCCGTAAAAAGTAGTTTTATTTAAACAGATGAGTCGCGCAAGTGTTAGAAAATATTAGATGATAGAAACTTAAAACAAAAGGGCCTTGTTGAGTCCTTTGCCAACAACATTGATGAATTTGACTGTTACATTAAAGTTTAGTCTTTACAATACTTAAATAGTTATGTCAGATTAGGCTCTAGATTTTATAGAAAAATTTCAATAATCGCTGCAATTTGGGTAAGTTCAAGATTCGCCTTGCCCATCAAGCAGGTACACTTACCCAGACTATAAAAAAGCTGCGCAAGATTAATTGACATAAAGAAATAAATATAAACTGCACACATCACATTGTTCCGCATAGTTACTACATGCATTGCACGGTGTATCGCTTAAATTGCATACTTAATAATTTTTAACCTTACCCTTTAAAACGGGTTGAACTTTTTTTAGTTTGTTTGCCATGTACCAGGAGAGTACATCCCTAGATTGGTACGTGATAACCCGGTGACTTTTAAATAACTATGCTATCAGTGAGAGTGACATCTTAAAGATAACTTAATAAAAGCATTATGAAGTATAATAATAATATGATGATTGACACAAAACAAACTCCTGAAAAAGGCACTAAAGCAAATCGATGTAACGATCTGTTTTAAATTAGTCTCCTAACTAATTCTGAGGAAGGCGATGCTATGGTTTATTCAAACTTTGTTAAATAACGTTAAACCAATTCGTTCATAAGCATAACCGCTCGAGTGACGATTAACTATAAATGTTCCACAATTAGTAGCGGTTGCAAATTTTATTTTACGAGCTCAGCGTCAACCAATTGTGTCATAACAATGACAATTTATTGACAAGCGGCCACCCTTTGTCACAGGCGCCCCAGGACCCGTTTACACCCAAATAAAAATGTACCTACACTACAACAAAATGCAGCACTTTGTGACAGAGTGCCGTTATAATATAAACGGAACTACTAATTGTGGTCATCCTGCTCTCCCACGAGAGATCGACGATGGATAAATAAGGGATAGATATACGAAGTCGTGATCAATGGATGCAAAAAGTTGTAGTGACGTCGACAGGATGCTCAAGCGCAGCTGGCTGTAACTTTTGTACCTTTTTTCTTTTCTTTAACGACAGACAAAAAGAAGTTCGTTTCGCGTGACTTAATATCTTACAACCCAAGTCGCGCCTGTTTCCGTAATGGGAAAGTAAAATGTTAATGCGTATTAATTTAAGTGGCTCCCTACCGTCATGAATCTGTTAATTGATAAAATTATATGTTTTTTTATATACAGGATTAATTAGCTTAAATATCAAATTGGAAACGACCCCATATCGATTCAATTATGGATTCCCTCGTGTAATTTAACAAACGATTAAAGTAAATGCCGGCAATTGATGATGTATTTGGCTCGAGGCGACGAGGAACACCCTCGCGCTTAGATTGTTTTACAAGCTTAGTCATAAAACCAATTAAAATCAATCAGACGGAACATCCCTCATATTTCCTCTTGTTATTAACAGATGCTCGGCAGCTAGAATGTTATCGTAGACGATTTTATGCCGTGATAAAAACAATAGAACAGGTCTACAGCATAGAACAATATTTTACTTCATACTGAAATATCTCCTTATTGCTTTAACGTTTAGAGTCTAGAGTATTTTAGAGCATTTCGCGAAGACACTATTTAGTTTAAAGTATAGGTATTATGTATATTATAACCAAAATGCAGACTTTATACTTATGAATCAGTCAATGTTGGTTATTATAAGTTCAACCAAAGTAACTTAGAAACTAACCTAAGATCCAATAAAGACAAGAAACGCAGTCGCATCTCGTCTTATTTTCTTAGTTAACAGTATAAAAGTTATCACGTCTAGTTGTATTTGATGCTAAAACATGTTGACCCAGTTTTGTCGACAGTTTTATTCAACTTTATTGAACTTAAAAAGTATATTCGTTTGCATAGAGCCGCTGTGGTTGGAAATCGCTTAACTTACACAAATATAAAACTTATTGCGTCATTATCAGTTATTTGATATGCAACGGCATTGAACATGTTATTTAGTTTGCTGTTATCTATATATTGACTGGAATGTATGTCTTTAATTTCATTACAGAGTAGGTACTCTTTATTGTTGCTAATTGGCAATCTTTACTCTAAAAATCGGCTAAGTATGTGTTGTACTCGTGCTCGAAAGGTTCCGATTAAAGGTATCATGACATATTCGTCATACATGTCATGTAAAAGTGTCATCAAGTTACACTGAAAACGTTTGTTGTATGGGAGCTATTGTAAATATTTATTGTATTCTGATTTTTAGTATTTGTTGTTATAGGCTCAAAATATACACGTCCTCATACAAATCATCTGTGAAGTTTTCAGCTCTCTCGCTATCACCGTTAATGATATATAGCCTGGTGACAGACAGACGGAAGGACTGAAAGCGAAATCTCAGTAATAGGGTTCCGTGTTAGCTTTTGGTACAGAACTCTAATTAAAATAACTTATTAATTTCTAAACACTGTGATTTCTGTGTGATATAGTTTTTAATTGTAGTTATTTTAAAAAATATTGACGAAATCAAATGCTCTTCTAAATTTCTTACGTCGCGTCGGGTTTTCTCAGCACATTGTATCTCTTGTACCGATGCACGATGGTAGGAAAAAAATTTTTGCCGTTGTCATAATTAAGTACCTACCTAAATAATTTTCGGAAAAATTTTGTCTACGTGATTAAATGACGGTCATTTCATTTCACTTCATTTGATCGATGCTAGAGACTACATACAAATACATTTTAGTCTGTGATAAAAATATTGAAAGGAAATCTAATAAACAATCTAAATACGTTTTATTCAAATGTATGCTTATTAAATCAATGAAGAATGTATAATATCTAGTTCTTCATTCAAAGTAATAATATAGTTGTGTTATCTGTATTAATTCTATATTTATGTTTAGAGTTTTTTATATTGAATTATGTAACTACGATAAAGGCTCGTTTTTTTTTAATTAAGATGAATAAAATGGCGATTATGACATACAAGTAGGTACCTATGTTTTATATAACTGGCTCTTACGTACTTAAAATATAACCTTATGAACTTATAGAAATACTTCTTTATTAAATAATATAGTTTACTATCATATTTCAGTATTCAAATACTTTTTAGTCCTCGCCAAAACTGTGAAATTATTTTTGTAATATAACTATTGAGCTTGGCAAAGTTAACTTTGTAAATACAGAAAAACGTCAAAAAAGTGCCAAACTGAGGAAATTTCGCGCGCGAAGTCGTGTTCTTCGAATTCGAGGTTGCGGACAACAGCTAGTCTGATTAAAAATATGTAATACCATACAGTCTCGTAAGCACTATGTCAGTTCATAAAAATGCGGAAGCATATGACGATGTCTAATTAAAATATATGTAGGTACCTATTTTATATCCTTTTATTTTAAGCAACGATTTACGTCATTGGTATCTGTTACTTACCGCTAAAATCATTCAATTTGGCTACAAAATATGTATATTGATTGTGATAAAACAATTTAATCTTACTTTTAATTTTTTATTAGAAATTACCTAATTTAGAAACCATGAGTGAGTTTGTCTCACGTATGGTTAGAACATACAAAGTACTACATACAATGCAGTCCTACTTATAACATATCATCATCCTCCTGCCCTTATCCCATTATTTGGGGTCGGCGCAACGTGTCTTTTTCTTCCACAGTCCTACTTATAACAGTGATATGTAATATGTAATGACATAGCGTAACTTTAAAGGAGACTATTAAATTTCCAGCCCGCTGTCCATCGTGAAAGTTTACGAAGGTGAATCTTTTCTTGTGCTATGAGTTCGATCGAATGCGTAAACGACGGTTTTTCTCTGACTATGTACACTTGTACAGTCACAGAAAAATAAATCTACAAGCGGATTAATTCTAATCTAGCTACGTAGTATTCTGCTATTCAAAATTTGAATAAAGCGAAATGTTAAGGCACCGGACAACATGCTGGCTTTGACATAATTCACAATCTTAATATTTCGCCGTCCTGCCGTGAATCGTGGCTTTTAGTTTATAGTCTTCAAAAGATACTGTTAGAAAACACGTGGACGTTGTTGACCGCCCACAATCTCCACCCCCGATCCTCCCACACAAGAGGACTCTATTCTTGGAAATACTATGGCACTTATGATAAAAAGGCGTTATAAAATATTTCTTAAGAGATTAAAACTATAATTTTATTGAAGTTGCAGTTTTTAGTTGTGAATGTCGATGGCCGGAAAAAGAGAGGAGGTCAAAGAAAAGATGGATGGACTGTCTGCGAGACGAAATGAAAGAGAAGGGAGTTGATGAGAATATGACGGCTGATAAAAGAGGTTGGAAGGAAAAAACGTGCTGCGCCGACCCCAAGTGATTTGGGATAAGGGCAGGAAGAAGAAGAGGATGTTTATCCCCAAACGTATATTAAAGACAACTTCGAAATTAATAGAGCTGTTTCTGAGGTCGAATATAAAAACAAACAAAAAAAGTATTATATTTCTTATTTCTTTTATCAACAAAATAGACAACGACGCATTTAATTAACATTGAACTTGGCTTTCATTTCACATTTATGTAATCGATAAGATAAGAAATATAATAATTTCTCCAAATGAAATCATAATCATAACTTATCAATTAAATCTTAAATCATTTAATAACACTTGACATTTAATTACAAGGAACTTTAATCTTATCGTTAGATAAGACTTTTTTGTCGGGTGCTACTTACCTACGTGATATTTGTAAATATTATTATCATATGAATTAAGTAAAAATTCTAATTCACCGATATTTTCCTAAATATTGAATATTTTTAAGTGCTCCCTAATATTACAAACACGAAATTAACTGCGCGTGTGGAGACGGATTATCATCATCCTCCTCCCCTGGGCGTTATAAAAGTCAATTAGGGGTATTGTATAGTAAACACAGAAAAAATCCTCTGTAAGAGATGGAAAACTCGAAAATAAACCATGTGTCAACACGCCTCATCAGCGCGACACAGTAGACCGTAATCCCTTCTAAAGTGGAGGACGCCCGTATCAATAGTGAGACGTTAATGGGCTGGAGGGAGAGAGAGAGAGAGAAAGAAATTTGCTGTCTATCTGCCGCTCTGTCACGCCAGAACAACTGAACTAATTTAAATGAAAATTAATACACATAAAGTTTACGTCCTAAAAAAGGACTTTACTTTTTAAGAGGATACCAAAATAGCTTCGTGCATTTTTCTATGTACGAAGTTTTCATTGTTTCTTTAGATTGAATGGCTAGAGCTCTAATTTTTAAGTATATGTTTTTTCAATATATGATCTAGGATCGCATAAATTCAGAAACGCGATTGAAAAAAGTTTTCTTGATAGAAAATCTTGGCGAAACAACCTCTCTAATTTTTTATTTTTTTCATTTGTCGGTCTATTATCGCGTATTAACTAATGAAATAACTTTAAAAACATAGGTAACTATTATATATAGAAACACGTAAATCAGAATTAAAATATATTTAGTAGATTTTGAGTAAATAGGAAAAATATCCCTAATTCTTCATTTTCTGTGCCTACTGGCTGTGTTAATATGTACGTGTCGGCGATGATATACGATAATATTGATGTAGGCCCTTAAGCGAATATGGTAATTTCAAGTTCTGCGCGTATGAAGTAAAATATAGTAACAGCTAGCTATATGTAATTGATACTTAAATATTTCTTAATACTATGAAATAATTTGAAATTGTGACATTTATGGCAGAAAATATCTTAATCTCTCTACACCTCAAGGGCCTAATAAAACATGAATACGATGTCAACATAAAGTTGATCGCAATTTAAATATCATATTTATTATTTCTCAACATTATTTTGTTTTGTAAACTGTACCAGATATCTTTTGGTAAAATATATAAGTAAGAAATTTAGAATAGAATAGAATACTCTTTATTGTACATCTTAACAATATTACAGTAGGTACTTAATATTATACAATTTTAGAATATATAGATAAGTACAATAGGCGGTCTTATCGCAAAATGCAATCTCTTCCAGACAACCTTTGGATGGACTGAGAGGAAAGAAAAATTAGGCTAATTGTGATGCATACATAAATAATTAAATAACTATAAAGACACGTACATACAAAATACATTTTTTTGGCATTAGATAATTATTTCAACATATACTCGTACTTTTCATTTTGGTTCAATACTACCTTTGCCAGTATATAGTATAGTCAGGCCCAGGATAGATCCAATGTCCTGGTTACCGGAAGTACAGTATATATAGGCGGTCGTAACAGCGAAGTGTGTAAATGCATGTAAAAACGGTATAACTTTTATTACAGCCACGAACAACTGACAACGAACAGAGGTCATGGATTCAATTATTTATTCACTCACTCACTTTAGAATTGTTGTATCTTAAACACAGCTTTTTACGATATTTAACATACCTACATATTTACAAAAAAAAAATAAAGAAAACTATCAATTTGATATTCAGTAATAGGTATAACATAATATAACATATCCGTGTGGTGACGGATTAAGAATACAAGTGTCACCACCCCATCTCTTCCCAAAGGTGCTGTAAAAGTCAGCTAAGGGCTATTGCACACAGTTAACATCTTCTGTGAGAGACGGAAAACTCGAAAATAAACCCTGTGCCAACACGCCTAGTCAGCGCGGCACAGTAGACCATAATCCCTCCCAAAATGGAGGAGGCCTGTGCCCAACAGTGGGACGTAAATGGGCTGGAGAAGAAGAGAAGAATAGGTATAACAATAAATTTTAATTTATGAACATTTCAAAGAACGTATTAGGGAAATACACCATTCATTGTTTACAGAGACACTACCTACGCTGCTTTACACTTCCGAGAATCTGGATGTGTACATGTACAATGTGTACTTATTTGAAACTAATAACGTAAAGAGGTACTAATAACAGATTTACCAAATGTATAATCTGTGGCTACATCACTCACGTCGGTTTGAAGCCACTCACATATCTATGTGGGCGTGAAAATGTATCTATGTGTGTCTATGATACAGGCTATACGTTATACTCTCTCTCTCTCTCTCCAGCCGATTAACGTCCCTCTTTTGGGCACGGACCCTCTCCATTTTTGGAGGGATTATGGTCTACTGTGCCGCGCTGACCAGGCGTGTTGGCACAGGGTTTACTTTAGAGATTTCCATCTCTCACAGAGGATATCATCTGTGTAATGATATTTTAGAAGGGATATTTTAGACAGCACCCTGGGAAGGAAATGGGATGGTGACACTTTTATTCTTAATCCGTTACCACACGGACAGTTATACGAAATGTCATTATTGTATGAAGTACAATTTAGCCAGGCTTAAATTTTATCAAACATCAACTCACCATCTGGTATCTGTGGTAATAGTTACGTATGAGTAGGTACTTATTTCTTTCGAGGACGTATCTCTCTCTCTCGCTCTCCTTCTCCCTCTCCAGTAGGTACAATAATGTAGAAGCCTGGTAGAATGTAGCAACGTAGTAGCCTGGTAGAAATCGCTTTAAGCGATAAGGGCGCCCATTGTACTACATTATTTTAAGATATCAGTAATGTAAAACTAAATGGTGTACAATAAAGAATATAATAAATAAATAAATAATGTCTCACTGTTGGCCACAGGCCTCTTCCAGTGGGGAAGGGATTCTAGGCGTATTGGCATAGGGTTCACTTACGAGATTTCCAACTTTCATAGAGAATATTATCTGTGTCCCTTATTATATTATCTCTTAGCTGGCTTTTACAGCACCCTGGGGAGGAAATGGGGTGGTGACACCTTGTATTCTTAATCCGTCACTATACGGACGTTACTTATCTATAATTGTAAAATTCCACCACGAGTGAAGTCTTCTGGTCCGGTATAAAGTAAATCGAAACTTTGTTCCACTAACCGAAATATTTTCGAAGACTATAAAAATGTCTAGTTTCTGTAAGATATGTATGTAATTCAATGTACCTACTCTGAAATGAAATGAAAAATCATTTAATCAAGTAGACACAATTTTTCAGAAAAATTATGTGCTTATGACATGTCCAATTTTTTTTCCCTACCACCGGTTCAGGACGCAATCTGCTAAGAAGAACCGGCGCAAGAAACTCAGCAGAGCTTTTTTTTTTTTTTATATAGCTTGGGTAGGCAAATGACCACACTCCACCTGATGTTAAGCGAAAGTGTAATCCAGACATGAGGACGGCTAGTACGTTGTCAGAGCACTAGCCGCCCCCACCTTGCCGGCCCACAAGATGCCTTTTCACGCCTCGCTTGAAAGACCCCATATTGTAGGAGTAGGGAAAAACGTGTGCAGGGAGCGAGTTCCATTTCTTCGAGGTGTTGCAAAGAAAGGAGTTACCAAACTTTTTTGTGCGAGATGGTATGGTGTCCACAGTATAGCGGTGGCATCTCAGACCTGCGCGTGTGGTGCGATTTAAAAAAGGAGAGGGAGGAATAAGGGAGAATAACTCTTCAGAACATTCTCCGTGGTATATTCTATAGAAAGCGCCAAGTGCCGCAATATCTCTGCGCATTTGTAGAGTTTCTAATTTGTTGGAAACATCAGCATCAGCGATAATGCGGACTGCACGTCGCTGCAGCCTATCCAGGGCATCTAAAAGGTACTGGGCGGATCCATCCCAGAGGTGCGAGCAGTATTCAACGCATGGCCGGATCTGTGTTTTATACAAAAGGCATAATTGTTGAGGCGTGAAAAACCGCCGCACTCTGTTCAGGATACCGAGTTTCCGCGATGCAGTCTTGATCACAGTCTCGATGTGAGCCCTGGGATTAAGGTCACAACGAACCTCTATACCGAGCATGGTGATGCTGTTCTGAAGAGCTAGGGAAGTATTATGAAGGGAGGGAAGAGGGAGGAAGGGCGATTTTTTTGTTGAGAACGCGCACACCTGGGTTTTCTTGGCGTTGAACTCAACCAGATTGGCAGTACCCCATTTAGCAACGAGATCCAAGACCTGGTTGAGTTCAGCAACAAGACTCCTGCGTTTCTCCACGGTGTCCACGAGTCCGTCAGTAGCGTGCCCCAGGTACCCAGCGTGCACCGTACTGTCATCCGCATAACAATGAATGCCTCCTAGTGGAAGCATATCATTGATATGCAGAAGAAAAAGTGTTGGCGACAACACAGAACCCTGAGGCACGCCAGCGTTCACTATGTGAGATTGTGAAGTGCAGCCATCTGATAGTACGCGGATTTTCCTCCTATGCAGGAAGCTGGCAATCCACGTGCGAAACTGGACTGGTAGACCGTATGCCGAAAGCTTAGAGAGAAGGCCTTTGTGCCAAACCCTGTCAAAGGCCTTGGCGATGTCGAGGCTAATAGCTAACGACTCGCCCCCGCTTGTCGATCACCTCACCCCAGAGGTGCGTTACGTACGCTAGAAGATCACCGGTGGATCGCTTCGGGCGAAACCCGTACTGGCGGTCGTTTATAAGGCTGTGATCTTCTAGGTAACGGATCAGTTGGTTGTTAAGGATCCGTTCCATAACTTTGCAGAGCACTGAGGTGATGGCAATCGGCCTGTAATTTACAGGATCCGAGCGGTCTCCTCTCTTTGGAATTGGCTGGACTATAGCCTCTCGCCAAGCCTCCGGCACACAGCCCGTGTCAAAAGACAATTGGTATAGGCGCGTGAGCGTGGGTGTCAATTCAGCTGCACATTTTTTGAGAACTATCGCTGGAATGCCATCAGGTCCACTGGCTTTCCGAGCTTATAATGAAATCAATTTTTTTTAAATTAAATGTCAATTATACTTACAATGCTAATAAAACTTTATAATATAGAATATGTATTGCTCCAGAGCAACTTACTCCCAAGCTTTATCATCTTTAATATAATCAGAAATTTTATAATACGCCTTTTTATATAATTTAGTTTTAATGAATTTTTTAAATTTAGAATTATTAAATTCTCTTACATCAATAGGGAGTTTATTATAAAATCGTATACAATGACCCATGAAAGAGTTACATATTTTGTGGAGACGGGTTAGGTACATGCATTACAAGATTGTGTTTATGCCTTGTATTAACATTATGGTGGTCGCTTTTTTTTGTAAAATTATGAATATTTTTATGAACATACAATAAATTTTCATATAATTATATATTGTGAAGCGACCGTTAAAATATTTATGTCTTTGAATTTCTCCCTTAGAGAATCCCGAGGACCTAGGTTATATATAGCTCTAACAGCGCGTTTCTGGAGCACAAATATCCGACTAATGTCCGCACAGCTTCCCCAAAAAAGAATTCCATAGCACATTACACTGTGAAAATAACTAAAGTAAGTGCTCTGCGGTAAGTGTAACGTTTTTTTGTCACGTGTCGCGACCACGTGTCGTCTCCACGTGGACAATGGCGTGATGATATTTAATACGTCTCATGTACATACGTATATGTTAAACAATAAACTTAGTAATATTGGTACCGATTCTACGTACACAACTAAACTTAACTAAAAATGAAAATTGATAGTGTCAATAATATAATTCGACAATGTTACCTAACTGTTTCTCGGGTGATGTTTTCTGTGTGATGTTTTTAATTATCATACAAATGTTTGTGCTGCGTCTGGGTGTTTACTATGTATTATAAGTATGTATTTACAAAAGAAAAGTAGTTTATGTATTATATCCGTATTCTGGTACCCATAACACAACCATATAAGCTTAGCTTGGGACCAGAGGACGTTGTGTCAAATGTCCATGAATATTTATTTATTTATTTATGTTTACACAGTCTTTCTACGCAACTCTACCTGTTGCAATTTTATCTCGTAAATAGCATATCTATAAAGGATTATGTAATCCTTTACAGGTCTACTAGGTATACCTACTATGTAACTACATTGCCAAGATAGAAATTAAGCACTTGATAAAATCAAATTTGGAATTTGATTTTAAATAATAACAAAGTAATACATTTTACTCGTCGATGGTTATAGAGCTACGTTTTAGCCATTGAGTAGTTTAGTTCCAAGTGTAGTCCTCATACACTTGGAAATCTGCCTGTTATATAATGGACTGCGTTTGACATATTTCACCATTTTGTTGCTAAAATACTTTAACTTAATACATACCTAATAATCCACCGGTGTATGAAAAAAAAATTGTTGTGTAAAATTATTGGTTATGTAGAGACTGCTCTAGGTATACAAAAAAGTTATAAATAAATTAAAGACATTTTATGGTTCGCACAAACTGGTTTCCAGATGGCTTTCCTTATTTCTTCTTCTTCTTCTTCAGCCTCTGTCCGTCCACTGTTGGACATAGGCCACAACGCGCGGTCCTGTGCCGCCTGCATCCAATGTCTCCCCGCGACCTTGACGATATCGTCGCTCCACCTTTTCGGGGGCCGCCCAACGCTGCGTCGTCCGGTACGTGGTCGCCACTTTAGGACTTTTCTTCCCCAACGATCGTCAGTCCTACGAGCGATGTGGCCTGCCCATTGCCACTTCAGCGTGCTAACCTTTCGGGCTATGTCGGACACGCCAGTTCTCCTACGGATCTCCGTGTTTCGGATTTTATCCCGTAGGGAAATACCGAGCATAGCCCTCTCCATAGCACGCTGTGCAACTTTGAGCTTATTTACGAGGCCAATATTTAAGGACCATGTCTCTGTTCCGTATGTCATCGCTGGTAACACACACTGGTCATAGACCTTCGTCTTCAAGCACTGCGGAATGTTGGACGAGAAGATATGCCTAAGCTTCCCGAACGCTGCCCAGCCGAGTTGGATTCGTCGGTTGACCTCTTTCTCGAAGTTTGATTTGCCTAACTGGACTGTTTGTCCTAGATAGACGTAGTGGTCGACAACTTCGAGAATCGCATTCCCAACAGATACTGGTGCCGGAGTGACATGGGCATTGAACATAACCTTGGTTTTATCCATGTTCATCCTTAAACCGACCCGTTGGGAAACACTGCTGAGGTCATTGAGCATTGTGCCAAGGTCCTCCAGGGATTCTACCATGACCACGATATCGTCTGCAAATCGAAGGTGAGTGATGTATTCGCCGTTCCTTATTTATAAGCTTATTATGTACTCAAATACGATTTTATCAAAACTTAAATTGGCTATTTGTATAATGTCATGCTTTTCATCATGATATATCTTTGAACATAAAAGTTGCCCAAGCATTTATTCAACATGATTTCGCGTACCTACTACCAAATTTGTCGAGGCATTTACCATGTAGAATTGTGCGTATTACAGCAGATTTACAATAATAATATATTGCAGCAGACACAAAACAATTGGTATTCAATATTATTATCCACTTGTCTACATAAAATGTCTTCCTATGCGAAACGGGCACCTATACAATAATTGATTGGGATCCAATTACAATATTCATAGAGTCAGGTGTCATTTCATGAACCTTAGTCTGAATTTCAATAGGTGGGTAGAGCAATGCGCGCGCGCAGTCAGCGCATTGCTAGGGAAGCTTCCACATAAGTGTAATATGTGAGCTAAGTACAAGCTCGAGTGTGAATTGGGTGCTTGTTGTCGTATTGCATTGCATTTAATGTGCAAGCAGAAACGAGCTTACGGTCACACGGTTAGGCGCGCCTAATGAGAAAGTTTATCGAGCGTTTATTGCGTAGCAGCGGGAAGCTTCACCGCCAGAGGCAAGAGGCGCTCCGCCGCCCGCAGGTGTGCCGTGTACCCCACTTCACCGCACTTGCCTCCCTTCCCCCTACCGCGTACCGCGGCACAGCTTTCTTTCGTCCACGAACTACCGCGGCTACCGCCAGTCGACTGTCAACTACGGAAGTGAACGGTTGTCCTGTACGTTCATTCCGTAAAACGCCGCGCCAACTGTAAACACGACGCACTACCGAGGCGACGTTTTCGTTCGCGACTTTAACTGAGTTCCAGCGAAATATTTATTACCAAGTGTTGTGTTGTGCCAAACAAGTGATTGTTTTGATAGCCGAATGGATCGTGAAACGTAATTGAACTTGCAATACCTACGTAATAATGTAAATGTCACTAGTGTCGCGTGTAGTAGCGGTGTGGTATCCGTTGGCGAGTGTCGTTGATCAGATCGAGCAAAGAAATTGTCAGCATTGTGGTATTGTGCGAAACGGGTTCTAGTGGACGAGATCGCAATAGCTGCCGAATCTACATACGGCTACTGGGTGTTTCTGGCCGGCTTTCATTCAGCATATTATTATGGCCGTTATCGCACCGGCTTCTCTAAATGTACGATTTGTCGTTAAAAAGACCCACGTCATAACTGCGTATGAGCTTACCTTCGCGGAATGTTAATATCTACATAATAATTAAATACTACTTTCATTAGTAAAGCATATTGTTATGCGAAAACCGCTATCGATAAGTCCTTGGCATTGATAATGTTTTTTATATATAAAACATCAAAGCTTATCTTTCAAATATGAACGTGAAGTTGTCTTTGTATATTTGTCACTAACTATAGATAATACTAAGATAAAGTCTAATTCAGATATCTAGAGATAAAAGTTAAAAAAAGTAGTTGGCTTTCGCTGTTTCGGTTAAACTGTTATATTATTTGTTTGTAATGGTTAAAATTTTGATGAAATATCGTTATAATAATTGAGGCGTAAAAGAGAGCTAGCATCATTGTTACAACAATAGGGATGTTGAGTTGTTGACTCATGTTACAAGTTCCAAGTTCATGTAAAGTTATGTTTTATAGATTATAGACAGTATTTTGACACCTAAAATATCGTTTTATCTTGTTAAAATTAAATAAAAATAGATTTCTTCTTCTTCTCCAGCCCATTTACGTTCCACTGTTGGGCACGGGCCTCCTCCAGTTTGCGAGGGATTATGGTCTACTGTGCCACGCTGACCAGGCGTGTTGGCACTGATAAATAGATTTAAATTATGCAATTTAAATCTATTTTTATTTAATTTTAACAACAAAAAATGTCGATAGCGAGTCAATCGCAAAATATTAATAAATTAATGAACAAAAAATGTGTACAAAAATGCATAAATATTTTTATAGCTTATTATTATTGAATACTGATTGTAAAAGGAGTTAGATCTATTATTTTATGAAAGAATAAAATCTAAATCAATCGATGAAAACATCGATTTTTTTACCAAGTGGACACCCCTATTGAGGCCTGTGACGTCATTTCCGTCACTTGAAAGCTTGGAGCGTTTTAGCGGGAATTTCTAAAATATTTTTTTCTTTCGTATTTATATACTGAAAATAAATATTTAAAAAAACATTCTATTGTCATGGTGTTCAAGTAAGAGCTATCTACAAAATAAAAGCAATTCCAAAAAATAGTCAACATCCTTATTGTAATTATTGTATTTTAAATAATCGACTACCTACTTAATACATTCGAGTAATCTTGTACCTAATGGGTACATCCCTATCTGCTAGAACTGAAATCATATTACCTATATTTTTTTCTAAATCAAACGTATACGTATCTAATAATTAATTACACAGCAATAGTTATAGTAAAATTAACTGCACAGATTATATTTTTTCAAACTATGTAGTTTTTCTTAAAACCACATACCTAGTTTTAAGAAAATGATGTATTATCTATTTGACAGCTAAAAACACTGTCCGTTCTTGTTAACCATCTTATAACATGAAATCTCTAAATCTTTTTACGATATATTCTGTGGTTTTAACTATAATAATACAAAATTCATTGATTGGTAGAGCAAATTTGAGTTGAAAAATATTAATTTTTTTCGATCTCGAAAGCATTTCAAGAATGATTTATTCCTGCTCTTTCTTAACCCGCCCACTGTTGGGCACGGGCCTTCGCTGTGTGTTAATACGGGCGTGTCAACATAGGATTTTAGGCTTCGAACTTAACCCTCGGCTCTCTAAAATACCTAGGAAGGCGAATTTCTAAAAAATCCTTTTAAGAGGTGGTCCCTCTTACAAATATGCTAACTTTAAAGTTCTTTGCTTCAGTAGCTTGTTTTTGCTGTGCGTTGGTAGTTAGTTACATCATTGTCAGTGGATTCATTCCAACACATCGCTTTGGCAGTTAAATCAAATTTTTTTTTCGAGCGATATCTGGGTATATTATCTGAGTTGAAATTTTTATATAGCTTAAATACGGAATTTTCTTTGCGTCAAACCTGTGTCATATATCTTACTCGAAAAAACGAGTACTCTGTGCCCTACACAGTCTGTCAATACTATCAATTAATGCTATTGAGGTAGTGCACTAGACTAGACAAAAGGCGGCAAACGAGCTATTAGGACGGCAAAGAGGGGCAATTTGGAACGCTGTTATTGGCTCTAGTAAATCTATATTATTATATCATTACATGATGTTATTACTATGATTTAAACTTTATAGTTATTTTATAAATTTCTTAGAATAGAGTAGGTACCTGTTTTATAAAAGATAGCTGCTGTCCGCGACTCCGTCCGCGTGGAATTTTGATAATTTACCCAATTTTTGCAACATTTTTCACTACTGCTTCGCTTCTACTGGTCGTAGCGTGATGTTACATAGCCTAAAGCCTTCCTCGATAAATCTAACACTGAAAGAATTTTTCAAATCGGCCCAGTGGTTCATGAGATTAGCGCGTTCAAACAAACAAACAAACTCTTCCGCTTTATAATATTAAGTATAGAAAATACTACTATTGGGATTTATTAGATTTTTCAAGTTAGTTATTCTTGATCTACATTATTATCGCTGCACTCTGAGTTGTGCATGACACACTAAAGAATCTGGACAAATAAATATCATCTTTGAATAAACTTTAAAAAAATTAAATTTATCTTTTTTTTCTCCCTAATACAAGATACAATTGTACTTAACTACATTGTATAGATAATTTTATTTTACGTACTGTCTGTTAATTCCCACAATTTATTATTATTATTCCCATATTTCATAACTTTTTGAAATGCACCTTCTTAACTACCTATAACTAAATGTATTTTAAAAATTCGATATAAATTATAAAGTTAATACAAATTAAACACTCACATATTCGCAAATGACTGCACAATATTCCTCGAAGCATTTACTAAATTATAATTTTCTTAGTTCAAAAACTAAAAAAACACGCTTGAAAATCTTGAATATATATTTAAATAATTGCATTGTCATCGGTTCTTGATATAATATGCATGCAAAATTTCAAATCAATCGGACTATTGCAAGTGGATGAAAATCGCGTTCACAGATTCCGTTACATAGAATAACCCTTTACTGCGCATAGAGCCTATATACGGTAGTATATGGTACGGCGACTTTGTTGTTGTTTTATTTCCAAACAAATAATAACTGAGCCATTCCACATTCTTAAATCCATGTAATGGTTAACTAGCAATAATAAAAGTCAATAAGTTTGTCTAAGGTTACGTTACGTTACTTTTGTGCGGGTGGTCGGAGAAACAAATGACGAGTGCTTGAGAGACATTTTTGAGTAACTACCGAAAATAAGAACAAAACGTAAGTATTTCTAAACAAAAAAAATATATTTGTAATGTGAATATCGCCTTCTTTACCTGACAATAATTATTTTCTTGCATTTTACCAATTTCCTATTGTTTTCATCCAATTTTATGGCAATACCATATATGGGCTCAAGTGCAGTACGTCAAAAACACATTTATGGTATTGTTTGCATTCAGGCTTATATCCATCAAGAATAAAAGTTCAAGCGTTATTATTTTATTCATTTTTTTGCTTTTTTTTGGCATGAATAGATTACTTGTTTTTGTGTTAGAAGCAAAATACGCGAATCCTATTCTTAGTAATGGGTGTCTTAGTGAATATGAAGAGTTAGATTCCGATAGCGAAATACCTGTCCCAGTCAGAAGACCCATTATAATTCCTGAAACTGATGATGAAAGCCTCTCATGCCGCTAACTGCTAAGGCGGAAGAAATTGAAATTTATCCATACAATACTGTCAACGTCACCTCCGCGGGCGACGTTGAGCTAGCTTCTTTCATGCACTATGGACCTGAATGCACCAGATGAATTCTTCCAATTTTTTTTACAATTTCAAATGCCCAAAATGTGCCAAGACATTTCTTTGAACTATGTCAGAACAGTCAATATTGGACATTGACCTGCGTAGCAGTAAAAACGTCAACATTGCATAGTATGTTCTATAGATGTAAACGTACGCGTGTAACGTAGTATAATAAATGCTCAGAATGCAAAGTTTTCCTATGCTACAATGATAAAAAACAAAGAATTTTGAAAATCGGCCCCCAACTGACAGAGAAATCGGTGAACATACATAGAAAAAGTAAATATACAACCGAACATATAACTTCCTCCTTTTTTGGAAGTCTGTTCAAAAGAAACTGCCTCGTAAATTCCACGAAAAATTATAATTATTAAAAATTACTTCTGTACCATATGTGTCCCAGAATTATTTTTTCTAGGTGCATACTGGCCCATATATGTATATAAAAATTTTTTTATACAATAAATTTTATAATAATTTTTGATTTATTTTACTTAATAATATAAAAATAAAGCAATATCCACAAAGAAAATTTTTCTTTTCACCTCTTTCATAATTAATGCAGTAGAGGGTTAATACATTGATACATACCGTACTTATAAAAGCGTGTTAAAAACCCACATAGTTAACTGAGAAGTTTCATTTTAACTTTGTTCCACAAAACTATGCCAGTTTCTCGAGCCAATCCTTTAACTACCTATTGAATATGCCAACGTCTGCCTTCACTTACGTCATTTTAAATCATAAATGTAGCAATAAAATTTTAATTTACATATCACTGCAGGTAATATTAATAATTTATGTAGAGTTCTGTTGTCAATGATGTTGCCGGAAGACAAACTATATGTAGCAACTTCTTGAATTCACACTGTGTTTTCATCGATTAGATGAAACGATAAGATCTCTTGTATTTGGTTTAACGACACTGGAAATAAAACAATGTGCCATAAAACTAGTAGGTATTATTATCACGTTCATTGTAATAGATGTTTTTAAGGTATTAGTTTTTGCCTGCGACTTCGCGTGTAATTTTGATAATTTTCTCCGTTTTAGCCACATTTTTCACTGATGCTATATAATTATATAATATAGCCTATAGCCTTCCTACGGCCTATAGTCCGTGTGGTGACGGACTAAGAATACAAGTGTCACCACCCCATTTCCTCTCCAGGGTGCTGTAAAAGTCAGCTAAGAGATATTGCACACAGATAACATCCTCTGTGAGAGACGGAAAACTTAAAAGTAAACCCTGTGCTAACACGCCTGGTCAGCGCGGCACAGTAGATCATAATCCCTCCCAAAGTGGAGGAGGCCCGTGCCCAACAGTGGGACGTAAATGGGTTGGAGAGAGATAGCCTTCCTTGACAAATGTTCTATCCAACATCTTGAGATTAGCGCGTTCAAGCAAACAAACTCTTAGATAGATTAATTTTGCCTATTGTACTCTCAAAGGCTGTAGTGTGATCCAAATTTTTTTTACTTGGTTATAAGAAGATAAAAAAATTTGGGATCACACTATTAATTTCGGATATTACCTCCTACATAAATACCTAAGCTACAAAATGTAACTCTTTATTAATAGTTTGTATAATTAGATAAATCCACATGATCTTGCAATGAACATATTTTGAGACATGACTCTATGTCTATGATAGTAATATGCTGCAAAGTAGGTTCGAGTGAAAGGCTTACTTTCTCGAGCCCTCCGGCCCTCTTATAACGTAGCTCTATTGCAAAATTTCACACTCTCCTAACTCCAATAGCTATCGATTACATTGATAAATCGTTTTTGGAGCAGCATTTATAAAATATGCTATGTCCATCCATATTTATGTCCAATTTATTGCTGTTTTGAAGAAATAAAAATGGCTATTTATTATTGATATTCTAAAGCGAGAGCTTTGAAATGTTTATTTAGACGAAGCGTTGATCTATTTTAGAAACTCTTTCTGCATTATTTATGAGAATCTGTGCAAATGGGAAAAAAACTGTGTCTATCTCTCGATTAACTGGTGCAAATCTAGTGCCACGGTCTGATGACCAGCATCATTGAGAGTAGGTAGAGCCTCTATATACTTTTTTACCTAAATACACACGGTGAATGTAGTTATTCAGAAACTTCTTCATTTTGCACTAATATAAATTTCTTTAAAAAAAGAAAAACATCTATTAACAAACACTAACTAGGTAATGTCGTTATTTTAAATTGACGATTCCGTATGTAAATCTGCAAGAAATTAAGACTTTCCAATTTGTTATCATTCCTTATACCTCGGTGCCCCGAACTTCGTACGCGTGGAATTTTAGAAAATTTTACCCGTTTTTCCAACATTTTTCGCTGATGCTTCGCTCCTATTGGTCACGTGTGAAGTTATATAGCCTATAACCTTCCCCGATAATAAATGTACTATCGCCAACACTATAAGAATTTTTCAAATCGGACCAGCGATTCCTGAGATTAACGCATTCAAACAAACAAACTCTTAAGCTTTTTAATATTAGTAGGTATAGAATAACATCGGCGTTGCAAATTAAATTCTTATTATCGCGTCTAATAAGCAATAACGCGAGCTAATATAATCGATTTGTTATTCTTTGATGTAGCAACACATGAACTTAAAGCTTAACTCACGTTAGCGCTGCGCCTAAGTGTAGTTTACGCAAGTAGCCTTTACACTTATGTAACTTGTTGTGAAACAAACCAGTGCTTTCATTAGAACTGGCCCAATAGACGAATGCAAATGATTAATGAGAGCGTGATATTATTTTGTAATATACAATATCATTAATTTTGTGATATAATCAGTTCTATTCGATTAGAAATATAACAATATCGAGTTAGTTATTTATTAATAATCGTAATCGATCGAAATCATATTGCTTACTCACATTCTTTATTGTTACACACATTTATACACAAAGTTTTTAAATCTACGAGTGGCTAAGTTTTTAAACATTTTTAATAACTAGCCCGTAAGTCAATCAATATAGTATCGGGCTTAATCTAGACTCTTAAGTTAAAGAACAATGTCAACAAAGTAAAATCAATATCATTCAATCCTAAAGCTTAAACTGGAGACAATTCAATGTATTATCACTAAAAAAGGCAATAATCACTCATATTTTAATTAAAAATCAAAGATAAATAAACGAAAGTATTATCTTCATAACATTCATGGTATTATGTTATCATTCCTAACTGTCACGATAACAGTAATCGATATAGATAATTCGAACTAGATACAAGCATTTCTCACTGAATATTGTTTAAACAGATATTTTATTGTAATATTGTCGAATTTAAAGTATGTTTTGGGAACATGGTCACGATATCTAACGATATAATCGGAACAGATATGTATCATTAATGTGAAAGCTGTAGCATATACGAGTACATATGTAATTGTATTTGTATCATACTAGCTTTTGTCTCCGTCTTAGTACTACTAATAAAATAATAAAACGGGTATAATAGTAAAAAAAAAATCCATTTCTTAAATTCCATTTCTTAAATTCCATTTTTTGATGACGTTCCTTGATTCAGGGTCTTTTTACATTATTTAAGCATCATTTTATAAAATACTAGCAAAATTGTTTTGTCATAATTAAGCGGTATTAGTACCGTGGAGTATGCGTGGACTTCCACGAGGCCGCACAAAGCGCGTGCTACAGTTAATTACTACTGTTACAGCGTACTACATTTAATACATATTATTCTCACCAAGGTGCGTACCTAATCGGTACTTGAGAGCACGGGACAAGAGTCCTTAGGTCTTTAAAACTGCAGAATATATATAAATGTTAGGGGTGGACAGCCCTTATCATATCTCTAATGAAATATAGATCGAGAGAAAATAACCATTTACTAGTTACTGTAGTTGTGAGTCAGTGGTATTTTGCTATACACTATATATACTATATTTTGCTATATACTATATGCTAACACTTGTCTAAATATCATAAAATAATATTTATCTAAAGTAGAACAAGTAGCTGTTAGTGTAGTACCATAGTTGGTATTAATTGGGTTCTTGCCAACATTGATCGCCAACTGCAGCGCTCTAGGGGTTACCCTTTAATGCAATTGATTAGGTATGTGGAGTTAATCACGTTAAATTACATTACAAACACGGTGTAGAAAAATCGGTCCTGTGAAAAATATCTTCATAGTAAACAAGGTGGTTAATATATAACGAAGTTATAAACTTGACGACGAAAATTAATTCAAAATTCGAATCTTTACAGAACTGAAAAGTTCTTTATTTATATTTCGAAGAGGGCTTAGTACAAACATTAAATAACTTAGAATATTTTAAAAAATTCAATCTTAATCTAAACTACATAAGAACAAACAAGAATCTCCATCACAAATATGTTCTTATCTATTTACAGAAAGATAACAATAAAATAATTTGAAAGCACACATTAACACGTAACTATTGTTGAAATAATTAGTTAATGTCTCCTTAGATTTAGATTAATCTGATTTTAAAGTAATCCCGTTAGTTAGAGTAAAGGGATTAAAAATCACGTGCAACAATTTCGTTACATAGATACGAATGAAGGTACTAGCTACTATTAAAATGGATAACCTAATGTGTTAATATTGGTATTCTATTCAAACAGTCAAGTGTCATTTTAGATATGAGCCGATCATTTAAGTCATCTATCAAGTGTCATGGGTCCTTGCAACAAGACCTTTTAATTGTCCGTAGTGTTGGGTGTACGCCAATAAACACTGCCAAACATTTACAGCGTTGTCACTATTTGCTAATACTAGAGATAAAGTTTCAGTTTAGATTGAACTGAATATCATGATTTATTTTATTAAACGCTTTATTAAATCAACCTGCCGGTGTCTTAAGCTTATTTTTATTTTTGTAGTCTTTTTTATTAGAAAACACAAAACCGAATAAGAAATCTCCGGATGTCTTAAAATGTTTAGTTACTTAAAAATTCTCTTGAATTGTACTAATTCAAGTGAATTTTGCAAAGCTCTTTCAGAAAATGTTATCAGCTTAGACTTTTTGGGTGGCTGATGCTTACATCAACCATAAGATGGAGTTAGCGTTTTGTATTCATCTGCGTCACCTCAAAAAATAACTAATTTTAATAGATTTGTAGTTCGTCATAGCCACTGAAGGGCCAATCATTTTCAATAGTTGACTAACTAATGTAATCATTTTAAAACAGCATTTATATGTGCCAAAATTGTAGTTTGATTAGTCTTTATGTCCTGTAATTATTACTTTCAGGGTTTGGTTAATTACAGAAGTGTTGATGTTATGGTTGTTGATAACTGAAATGTGTATAATTGTATTGTTAGAATCAGGTGATGTAAGGCAGGTAGGCCGGGCGGGTGTATGCCTGCGGCGAGGGCGGCAAGGCTCTTCCGTCGACAACATCTGTCACGACAGCTGCTTACCCCACAATCGCACGTGCGACTACACCTATTATTCAAGTTATTTTTTGGGAATAAAGGGAAGTGTTACGGTTGTGATACAACTAAAATAGACGAACAACATTCGCTTTTAGATTGAAAAGAAATCAACGTGTTGATTTTTGTTAAATTATGAAACATGGTGGTAGTCTTCTGTAATCTACAATAAAAATATAGACCAGAAATATATTACCACCCACTCTGGGTAGCTTCGGTATTCTTATTTTCTGGTAGTGTAACTTTAGGAGAAATAAATTTGGATTTAAACAAAAGGTACTAACGAATATTATTCAACTGGTCTATCTATATTATCATAATTATCCATGTTAACTCATCAAACTTATTTATCAATGATACTCATTTCGTTACTCTATTATAAATGGTAATAAAGCTACACATGTGGCGTATTTCCGGCGTCCTACCACCTACTAAGATTTTTTCTATCACAAAAAAGCACTAATCCTTTTTATATCGAACGGATCCTTAGAAAAATTTCTATACTATACAGGAAGAAGATTATTTAAACATAAATGTTTATGATAAGATTTATTTCATTAACTTAACACAAGGCTACGTCTGTAATGCAGGTATATGATAGTAATCCTTCCACTCGTTAAAACTGCACGTGATATTAATACGCAGAAGACGAATGGAGCAGTTGCAAAAGATCGCAAGCGTCCATTTTTAATATGTTTCCACGGGCGCACACGTGACGTTTGTTTACCACTCAACTCAAGGTCATGTACAATACTGCGACGACGCTATTATGTGCAAATATCATAATTGAGTTTAACTCGAAAAATATAACAATTAAACTATGGGGTCTGTTGAAAGATCAACATTACTTTTTGTATTATACGCAATAGCTACACTAACGAAAATAGATTAAAAAAAATACAGACAATACAGTCTTGCTAGGGTTTCCCATAAATGTCATATAAATTTTCAAAATCAAGGTTACAAATAATTGCACAGATCTTCACCCTAACTGTTAAGAAGTCACGAAACATGCTCATGGAGACGGTTTTATAGGAAGTGCTACTAATATGGGTAAACTACCAACTACCGAAATTTTTCTGGCCGGCTCTTGCCCTGTGGCTTCTGCTTCATTTTGGTAATTATTGACAAACACTTATACTTTCTTGT
This sequence comes from Orgyia antiqua, assembly GCA_916999025.1. Classification (NCBI taxonomy): domain Eukaryota; kingdom Metazoa; phylum Arthropoda; class Insecta; order Lepidoptera; family Erebidae; genus Orgyia; species Orgyia antiqua. The sequence goes on from OU779869.1 coordinate 8,823,064, forward strand.
TAAACTTGAACCCTGAGTTCCAAACAGCTCTTAATTTGCTGTACAATATTGTTGAAATGATTTTAAATAATCCCTCATGTAGGTATTACCTGCCATTGGTCTTCGAAGACACTATTTTTCGAGCCTTCTCCATTTTGAAAGCAGTTATAGTCTACAGTGCCGCGCTGACCAGGCGTTTTGACACAGGGTTTATTTCCTAGTATTTCTCTCACAGAGGTTATTATCTGTATATAATCACCCTTGGCTGGCTTTTACTTGCTGTAAAAGCCAGAGCCTGGGAAGGAAAAGGGGTGGTGACTCGTACTCTTAATCTGTCACCAGAAGGACCATATACTGACACAAATATAACAGATCAATGATAAAACAATATAAATAAAATAAATGTTCTTATTATATTGTTCGTTACCTATATGATGTAGGTATTAAATAAATTAATGTATCGTTCCATTACTATACGGCATTGAAGCCATTGGGTCAAGACGTTGTCAAGGCTGTCTGCGAACAACAGTCAATGTGTCGACTAAACACATTAGCTATGTAGACAATAACAAAGTTGGCGTATTGATTTAATCAATCAACTTAATATAATCCAGGATTTGATAGAGCTAGACATCGTTTGCTTGCTGCTTCTAGTTAGTTGGTATAGTGCGATTACACCATTCTTGATACTTGTATTCTAGGAACCTAGCTCTATGGCTTGTTTAGAAACAATGAATTCCAGATTTTGGATTTTTTTAGGATCGGACCACTACTTTTGCAGATTAGTGCATACAATTTTACATATAGTTACTACAATTACATTATTTGATTATCCTACATAATTATAGTTACTACAATTACATTATTTGATTACAAATTCGGAATTAAAATTCTAGAAATTAATTAAAAACAAGTACAAGTGTTGACGTCTAACAGCATTGCACCTTTGACCCGACAAACCCGCAAATCCCGCAATGCAGCGCTCGTCCGCCGACACCACACCGAAACTGCGCTGCTTGTTTGTATACTAAAACCTGCATAATCGCATTGCATATCAATGAACACGTCGCTAAACTCACAAATGTACAAGCAATTTTATTTTATTTATTTTCCAACTTCGTATGACGTTAAAATTGTTATTTGCTTTTATGTAATATTCTTTACTACACTGTGCTTTAAGTTTACGAAGCAGTAATGATTACGTTGTATTTATGAGCTGCCATTCAATTTAAAGGTCAACATAAGCGAAGCGATAAGATAAAACGCGGCGAAATTATTACTTATTTAATGACAGCTTAACAGCCTTTTAGCGAAGTGTTTATAATATGTGTACATGAAATGCCATGTTATATGTAATGTAATGTTGGCGCATGTACTAACTACGATTTGTATGTTATAGTTTTAAAGACCTATACAGATGACCCCAATTCATATGATAGTATCCTCAAACCTTTGAGTTGTTGATCGTCTGAACAGGTCTTAAATCTCGTTTAAAAAGATGCAACCAAAGATTGTCTCTATTTTAAACAGATTCAATAAGTAGTTATTTCTTACAATAGGACAGGATAACAGACGAACGCTGTGATATCTTCTGTGATGTGCGAGCCAGCCCACGGATATTTTTATATGTGATTTACTAGTGCCCAGTACAAACCGAGTACAAAAAAAACGGATATTATTCATATACATAAAGATATTTTTATTAGTGTTACTATGAAACAAGAGTGTAAGATGTGTAGTGTTAGTGCTTGGGAAGGTGGTCACTGTTCTCAGACGCCGACAGATTTTTCTATATCTTCACTGATGAGACCAGCAGCGCCACATCCTCAGGTGGAGCCAAGACCTGATGGAATGTTGCTGTCTACAGTTCGGTGGTACAACTTCAAACTAGGTGACTATCCATTGTATACGCTTCATGATTACTACGCCAGCGGTGAGTATCGCGCACATAGTCGTAGATCGCACTTGCCAATTAACACTTACAACTAACAAGCAACTTTATAAAATATCTTCTCTACTACTAATAAACTAAGCTGTTTATATAACAAATGCTAATTACTTATTATGCTAATGATGGGAATTTTTCGCTACATTAAAATTTGTTATGTTTAAACATCTTACTTCGATTTCGTGAACAATATTATACCAAATAATACGCCATTTTATATGACAATGTATATTTTAGCGGAAGAATTAAAAGATATAACTATTAAGACCACATTAAAATGAAAAATAAATAAAGGAATAAAAATCCTGAAGGCAATCAAAGTTCCGTCACCACTTCTAGTGTCATGCTCAATTCTTACTACTTTGCTGCAAGTTGGAAGTCGTTTTCCAAATTTGTAGCAGTTTAATATTTTGCTAAACATTTGATAGAACTGTCTTACATTCTCCAAGCATATTTTGGGAGAGATTTTGATCCAGAGAAAAAGGATTTAACGAGATTTTCCTTAACTTACCTTATACTGTTATATGCTAATAAGATAATATAGTCCTTGTACTTATTTTAAAGAAGATATAAACAATTAATAATTTTCCTAACTTTGCGAATTCCGTCTATGATGCAATATGAAAGGCGCAATTCAATAAATAAATTGGCTGAGCTATTTTTATAAAAACACATCATGAACATTCATCATAAATATACAAGCAATATTATTATGAAATATATTGCATTTGTTGACTACTGAACTAGATTTGTTTTTGCTGCTCTCAAAGTTACTAAGAACTATAAATGTACTAAACATAGTTCATAAAATAATATAAATATAATAATGTAATCTTAGTACATTAAAAGACTTTATTGTGTTTGTTCAAATTTATTTAAAAAAACAACAAATAAAGTCAATATATTGGTCTTAATTCTAACATTACAATAATCAATAATAATATTTAAAAATTCAAATTGACATGACCTCTTTATATTTTTAATATTGTCATAAAAAATAATATGTTGGTAACCAATGAGGCCGAAACTAACTAAAGAGGGCATATATGTTCTCTTTACATCTCCCCCCCTTAGAAAACAATTGTGAGAATTGTTCAGCCATCATTAATAGGATACAACTTCGTGACGTGGTAAAAATTTGATTCTGTTTTTTGTGACCAGCGTCAACTTCATATATTGAATTAGAAATCTTTCTTAAGATTCTGTATGGTCCAATCCTCAGTTCATCCATCTTTTTCCTGTTTAATCTGTTTCCGTTTTCTATGTAGACTCTGTCTCCCACATCTAATGTACATTCCTTCCTGTGAAGGTCAAATATTTTTTTATTATATTCATGTACTTTTATTGTATTTTGTAGAGCTGTTTTCCTATCTTTTTTCAAATCTTCGTTTGTGTATTTTGTTTTTAGTTCTAGGGGCAAAATATTAACATTTTCCCCTTCCAAAAGGTATTTAGGTGTAAATTTTGTGACAGTATGTTCCGTTTCATTATATTTTTCCACACATTTTCGTGCCACTGTACTCCATGCTATTTTCTTGTCATTTTCATTTAATTTACATCTTATTTTATTTATAAGAGTTTGATTCAACCTTTCATTAAGTCCGTTTGAAAACGGCGAATCTACAGCGGTAAAAATCAATTTAATATATTCATTCTTTAAGAAATCTTTGAATTCGTTGGAATTTATGCCCGGGTATTGATCTGATAATATCGTATCAATCTTGTAGTTTTGTGTGACGTTCTTAATTAATTTAATAAAGTCACTAGAGTTTTGGGTTTTCGATGTAGAAATGTAGGCGTATCTTGTGAAGTGATCCACTAAAAGATGTAAGTATTTCTTTGTCGATCGTGATCCTCCAAAGCCTCCGATGGTATCAATAGACATTATTTCAAAAGGTCTTGTTGCTGGACCTAAATGTGACATCAAGCCATATTTTGGTTTTCTTCTTGTCTTGTTTTTAATGCAAGTTTCACAGTTATCACAAAACTTTTTAATATTCATGATTATATTCTTTGCAGTGTAAAATGGTGTTATTTTGTTCACCATTTGGGTTCTTCCAATATGACAATAATAATCATGTACATTTTTTATTAATATTAAACTCAGTTGTTCCGTCAGAACAATCTTTCTCCTTGTTTTATTCTTTTTGTAGTATATTTCATTTTCTAAAATATGTTTTCCATTTCGTAAGTCTTGATTTTGTTGTTGATCTTTCTTAATTTCTTGTAAACATTAATTAACAATTTTTAGAAAATCTTCATTATTATCATTTGGTTCTAAAACTGGATTTCTGCTTAAACAATCAGCTTCTTGATTTGATGTTCCTGGATTATAAATTATTTTAAAATTATATTGCGATAAATAATACATAAGATCTCCAAGTTCCTCGTCTGTTCTTGCTTTTATGTTCATGCTTTCTAATGGTTTGTGATCTGAATATACCAGGAATTCTTTTCCCATTAGCCAGTGTTGCCAATATTTTATAGCTTCTTTTATAGCCAGACATTCTAAATAAATCGCTTTCTTCTGTTTCTGTGTTTCAGTTAATTTCTTTGAAAAATATGCAACTGTTCTATTGTTCCCGTTTTTATCTTCTTGTTTTAATACTGCTCCTAAACCACTGACGCTAGCATCTGTGTAGATTTTTATGGGTAATTCAGGGTCATAGATGTTTAATATTAATAAAATTTAATATTGGTTTTGAACATAGTAATTCCTTTATTTTATCAAATGATTGTTGACATTCTGTCGTCCATTTAAATTTAACATCTTTTTTTAATAAATTATGCAATGGATGCAATATAATTGCACTATGTGCAATAAATTTGTGATGAAAATTTACCTTTCCTAGGAACTGTCGCACATGCTTTCTTGTCTCAGGGACAGGAAATTTTTTGACTGCTGATAAATAGTCCTTTAAAGGTCTGATTGTGTTGCTCTCTATAATATGTCCCAAATATTTTGCATATCTTTGTGCAAAAGAACATTTGGAAAATTTCAATCTAAAACCTTCTTTTAATATTGCCTCTAGTAGTTTTGATATATGTAAAATATGATCTGTAAAAGTCTTAGAAAAAATTAAAATATCATCTATGAAATTGACTGCGAATCCAGAGAGCCCATGTTTTCTTATAATATTACTTAATATTCTCTGAAAAATAGCTGGTGCAGTCTTTAATCCGAATGGAAGACATGTCCATTGGAAGTGTCCTTCTTGCGTGACAAAAGCAGTCTTGTGTCTATCTTCTAATTTCAAAGGAATAGACCAAAATGCTGAATTGATATCAAAAGTAGAGAAATACTCACAGTTTACTGTCTTGGTCATTAAATCCTCAATTAGTGGAAAAGGTTGTGATTGTGGAGTAACAATCTTGTTTAATTCTCTAAAATCTATACATAGCCTTGTTTTCTTTCCATCTTCTTTTTTATATGCTAGAGTTACTGGTGCTGCAAAAGGGCTATACGATTCTTCTATTAAATTTCTCTCCAAAAGTTTTGATATTTGTTTTTCTATTTCTTTTCGGTCTTCAGCTGTGCATCTGTACGGACGTTTGTTGCAATATTTATCAACCATTAAATCGATATGAGCTTCATAATCTCTTACGGTTCCAATATCATATTTATCTTTAGCGAAAACCTGTCTGTATTTTTCAATCAGTTTATCTATTTCTGTCTGTTGGTACAAATCTAGATGATTAACAATTTTTATGAATTCTCTTGAGTTGATATGTTCATTAAAATTAATTTCGTAAATATTCCTTTTGATGTTTTCTTGTTTTGATTCATTATTTTCAGATTCTTGGTGCGCTAAGTTTATTTTGACACCTTTATTTTCAGGCTTATTTTCTCTATCACATTGTGTGATTTTTAACTTTTCATCTTGTTTCAGTTTGAATTTTTTAATACAATCCAAACCAATCAGGAAGTCATAATTAAAATTGTTACTGTCTATGACAAAAATGTCCATAATTTGTTCAATTTCAAATATTTTAATTTTTAGTTTTATCAATCCTTTTGTTTTTTTATCACCATTAATAGTCTTCAAGTTAGCTACATGTAAATGTTTCACATTATCCGTTGAATGTATCTTCAACAACTTAGCATTTATCAATGACACATTCGATCCTGAATCATAAATACCAGAAACCTTTAAAGTATCATTTAATAGCAACTCTACTTCTATTAATGGTGGCACTACTAGTTTTTTGGATTTTCTTCGTTTAATTCAACTTCTAATTCCGAATTATTTACTGTTTTTACTATTCTTGTCTGGTTTTTAATTTTAAACCAGCAATTCTCTTCGGAATGATATCGCTTCTTATTCTCTTGTAGACATATAGTGCATGGTGTCTTGTTTTCAATCTTTCTCTGCTGACTATTAAAATAAACAGTACTTCTTCTCTTTCCTGATAAATACTCTAATTTTCCTATTTCATTACAAAGATCTTCCGTTCTTTGTAGACTTAGTCTGTCAATCTTGTCGGCAACATAATTTGGTAAGCCATCTGCTATAAGATCTATAAGCGTTCCAGTGTCAATTGATTTTCTCACCTCTAGTAATAATCTTTCTTTTTTCAATGCGTACTCTAATAAAGAACCCGCTTGATACTTAAAAGATAGGGCGTATCGTATGGATGACCATCCCTTGTTCCCAAATGTGTCACAAAAACTTTTTTGCCATTCGTTCCAAGCTGAGTCGTGCGTGAGCTTCATCATTGTACAGCTATACCAATCTATACTAGAGTGTTCCATAAAATTTTTAAGTATTTCAATTTTGTTTTTATCATCAATAATTAAAAATCGATCGCATTCTTTATTAAAATCTGCGATCCACTGGTAAGCATTACATTGTCGGCTGTTAAATTTTTCCAAAATAAAATCTTTTGAGATGTTTCCTAAACTTTCATTATCTTTAATTAACTTTTGTAAAAACTTTTCTGTCATCTGCGTTGAACGATCAACGTCAGCTCTATTATCTTCTTCTAGAATTTCTTCCAAATAAAAGTCATTAAATTGTAAATTTTGATCATCATCCAAATATGTTTTAGAGATATCATGTGTCAAGGTGATCCATATTTTCCTTGTTTGGTGTCTTTTTGTCAATGAATTTTTGATTTTAATATAATTTGAAGTATTTATGATAGCTTCATGGTAGCATGTAGGCTGATACTCTAATGGTATTTGAAATACCTTACCTTCAGGTGTAGCTATCGAAGTAATGCATAATAAGTTGGATTTTTCTTCTGCTGAAGCTTTGACAGCGAAGTCGAATCTAAGCTTTTCCATTTTATTCATATTTTAGCACTAAATTTGTTGTTTTATAATAATGTAATCTTAGTACATTAAAAGACTTTATTGTGTTTGTTCAAATTTATTTAAATAATTGGTCAAGTGCGAGTCGGACTCGCGCACGAAGGGTTCCGTACCATTATCTATGCAACATAAGGCAACGTTATTATATAGTATCGAGCAAGAAACGGTAAAAAAATCATGTTTGTTGTATGGGAGCCCCCCTTAAATATTTATTTTATTTTATTTTTAGTATTTGTTGTTATAGCGGCAATAGAAATACATCATCTGTGAAAATTTCAACTGTCTAGCTATCACCGTTCTTGAGATACTGAGTACGGAACCCTAAAAATCATGTTTGTTGTATGGGAGCCCCCCTTAAATATTTATTTTATTTTATTTTTAGTATTTGTTGTTATAGCGACAATAGAAATACATCATCTGTGAAAATTTCAACTGTCTAGCTATCACCGTTCTTGAGATACTGGGTACGGAACCCTAAAAATCATGTTTGTTGTATGGGAGCCCCCCTTAAATATTTATTTTATTTTATTTTTAGTATTTGTTGTTATAGCGGCAATAGAAATACATCATCTGTGAAAATTTCAACTCTCTAGCTATCACCGTTCTTGAGATACAGCCTGGTGACAGACGGACGGACGGACGGACGGACGGACGGACGGACGGACGGACGGACAGCGAAGTCTCAGTAATAGGGTCCCGTTTTTACCCTTTGGGTACGGAACCCTAAAAAACAACAAATAAAGTCAATATATTGGTCTTAATTCTAACATTACAATAATCAATAATAATATTTAAAAATTCAAATTGACATGACCTCTTTATATTTTTAATATTGTCATAAAAAATAATATGTTGGTAACCAATGAGGCCGAAACTAACTAAAGAGGGCATATATGTTCTCTTTACATAAATATTTCTGTTCACGTATTCAAAATAAAGTTATTGGAAAGATGTGAATACATATTTTTATATATTACTAGTTGACCCAGCAAACGTTGTTTTGCCATACAAATGATAAGGGTGGACAACCCTTACCACTTACTATGAAAAATAGATCGTAGCTAATTATCAGACTTACTGAACATGCATAAAAAATTTCAAGCCAGCAGGTCAAGCCGTTTCGGAGGAGTATGGGAACGAACATTGTGACACGAAAATTTTATATATTAGTTATTTTTTAGACCAATATATTTATTTTTATATGAAAAGGGATTTCCGAAGTGTTCATATATATGTATTTACATTTGTAGAGGGTAATTATTTTACTTTAAACTAGATACTCTCATATGTGATCCGGATCTTAATATGTATATTATTATGTTAATATTAAATTGCTACAATCGCTGATATCTAAGTTATAATTTTATATTATTATCTTTTACGTTTTAAAGAATAATTACTAACTTTAGAAGTGAAATTTATAAAAATAAAACATAAACGTCTAGTTATTTACAAATACCAACAAAATCAACATGAATTGAACTTAAAAACTGCAATGCTTTATTTTGAATCTTCCATCCCCTTACTCCAACTGACTTTAAAGTTATTTAAATATTCTATAAAATATTTTTATTAGCTTTAATTTATAATGTAATATGTAGTTAGTTAACATTTTATTTTGAAAGCCGTAGTATCTATTTGTACTGCGGTACGTTAATTGGATTCTATGAATTATTTTACAACTATTATACCTTGTAAATTATGCTTTGATTACTTGCATACTGGATGCATTTATCTAGTTTATGCCAAAGTTATCGCAAATTATACGACAGCACGATGTTAGACGACCTCGTACAGATCCGTGAGCCAATCCGGATCTAGTCACATGTATCTCGTATCTAGTAGATTTATTCATATTATTATCATAGAGAAAACTTAGTTAACTAGGAAGGACTTCATTCAACCTTTTTAAGACTTTAAGTGTGCGCGAAAGAAATAAACAACCACATTGATCTTTTACATGAAAATCTAGTTTAGAAACATTTTCCAATTTTCGTCAAACATATTTATTTGAAAGAAGAACTAAAAGTTAAGAAACTCCTACACAATCTGTTAAGACTTCAGTAACATTTCTTGGATTTTGATCAAAATTTCCGTTAACATACTATCATCACGAAGGCGGGTGCCGCGTTTTCTGGCCGTGCCGGTATCTAGGACTAATCTGCTGCAGAAAGCAGCCTGTACCAGAGCTATCTTCGTTGTGAACCAAGTTCATGACAGGATTGACATATTTTCGGCCAAATTGAGTGAACTCGCAAAAGTTTTATTATTTGAAATTATTTATTTATGTTAATTAAAGGACTGAATATATTTTAGATAGGTATGTATGTTATTGTGTTTTATATATTTTATTGATTTTGAATTTATGTTAATTTTATTTTGTTATAATGTCATAAAAAGATTGTATAGTTTAAGATTTTAGTTTAAGAGCGACACTATCGAATTAGGATATCCTGTAATGGTAGATGTTAAGATTTTAAATAAATAAATTAATCTATATTTATTTATATAGATTTAAGATGTCTTAATTTTTTTATCAAATATATCACTTGAAATACAACAAACTTATAATATTCATAGTAATATAATTAAACCAATAAGTTGGGTAATGGGTAGTTACACCAACATAGAACAACCGGTTCAGATAGAGAAAATAAAATCGTAGCTACTTTTGTTTCTTTACGTTGTAAGATATCAAGCTAACGCTCAGGAGTGCGGCAGTATGCATAAATATCACATAACATGTTTGAAACATCCGGAGTACGGTACAGCTAACTTAAAAAGAAAATAATGTTTGTTTACATTATGTAATGATCACTGTTTGTGGATGTACTTAAAATTAATGGCCTATTAAAGTTGATTCATTATTCTTAAGATCATTTCACTGGTATTTAACCTGTCGTCAAGCATTCACTACTTCCAAACACAAAGTGCCTCTTCTCAGAATCCGTAACAAACACACTGCAGTAATCGATAACGCTGGCACTGTTAAATTGGGTTTTAATGTTTACATTGAGCGATGACGTCACGGGTTCTCCCCCAGCTGTGGTGACTCATAATAATCTCACTGCATTTATTATTTTTCCTCTATCCTCCCTATATCCCTTTATTCGTAACAGTTCTGTTACGACAGAGAGCAGGACGACAAATAGTCCGTTCCAGGAAATTGTAGAGACATAATCAACTCATTGAATTAATTCACACGAATCTAGCTTCATCTGTTAAAGTGGATTGTCTCACTCGAATTCTTTTAAGCATACGTTCTATTCATTGTTTATTAAATGGCTTACCCTTCGATCTTAAGGAAATAGTAAGAAATCAGATTAAATTAAATATTTATCCTCATAAATGATTCTAGTCATGTGCAAACTTCGTGTGAACTGTTTATTACATTGCACGCACCAATCAAGTAAAGTAACGAGACGACTCAAAATTGCCGCGATTAGAATCTATAAAGTAGTACCAAACTTAAAAAAGAAATGCGTCTTCCTATTTCAAATAACAACTTATTCTATTGTTTATTATTATACTAGCTGGCCCGGCAAACGTTGTTTTGCCATACCAAAAAAAAAAAAACTGAACTATAAACCTCACGGAGCCCGAGACCTTTCCAACGAATGTAGATTAAATACTTAACAACAATATTCAGCCACCCTGCGTTTAAAAACTTGATTATTCTATGTTGATACTTTTAAGAGCAAATAAAAAAAGTTGTAAAATGTGAGGTGCCAGTGCCAGTAACTAGTTGTGCAAAGTAAAACGATGCCAAAACAGAAAAAAAAAATATAAAAAAAACTAGTTGTGCAACTTGTGAACACATCGTACATTTGATTGCTCTAGAGATCATTATTAAGCATATTTTTAATTGCTACTTTAAATTAAAATAAATTTTATTAAGTAAATAAATCAGTTTAAAGACCCTAAACGTTAATTACTATAGCTGTTTTATGTTTTGGTAGTCTTATTATTTTTATAGTTATTCATAAAACAGTAAAGTCTTAATAGTTTTGTGAGTTGTTCCGAACACATCATAATTTTTTTATGTTTTATGTAGCGTATCATATATATTTTAATTGCTACTAATTAAACAAAAAGTAGTTACGGCTAAAAACATCTTGAACATACTAAATTTAAATCCGTTATAACTGCAAATTAAAACTAGGTCTAAGCTTAGTTTTTATATCTCGGAAACAACTGTACCCCTTTGCAGTTTTTGTTGTGGGAGGCATAATTCGAATTTTTTAATGCACTTTATTTTTAAATTATATAGTTTACGCGGACGATGTCGAATACAATAGCTAGTACATAAATAATGAAGTTCTAAAAATAAAAAATATGGATATGAAAATAAAGATAATAAGATATGAAAATAAAATATGAACTTGTTTTCAAATAAAAAACAATGAATTCTCTTAGTAAATCAAATTATGGTGGAAAAAGTGAATGTGCCGCAAGTGGGACTTGAACCCCAACTTGCAAGTAGACCGCAATAAGCTCAGTTGGAAGAGCTTCGGAACGGTATTCCGAGGTCGTGGGTTCAAGTCCCACTTGCGGCACATTCACTTTTTCCACCATAATTTGATTTATTAAGTAAAAAGGCATAGCATGTCAAATTCAAAAATTAATAAATTAATAATGAATTCTCTTTTTAATTGCAACACAACACCCAGCGTTTTCCGTTTTTGCACCAAATTAAATTATTATCACTGGCGTAAACTGTTTACTACACATGTTTCAAATGCTGGAAAGAAAAGTATTAACTAAGAATTAAAAATATATATCACTTTTTTGCGATTCTCTTGGCATTTATAAGGACAAGTTAATGAATTATTTATTTGGTGTATCGAGTGCGGCGGCTTTTGCAATGTCATGATCTGAGTTATCGATGTCATATAACATAACAACCATTTATAACTAATAGCTGTCTCATGTCAAAATGTAATATAGCTCATTTGTCAGATAACACCTAAGTATTATGTTTAGACGGATCTGATATTGAGCTAATGTAGACTTGTTTTGTTACTTTGTTTATATGTCGTCGAAGATGTAGGCAGATGTCTATCCAGCCCACTCTATAACATGGAATATATTGTTACGTGTTAGGGTTCGAAGGATTTGGAGAGAAAGACCTGCTGACTCTTTTAGAAGACTTTATTCACTAGCACTAGTTACACACTAAGCGCTAGGTCCAAACACTAAGCACTAACAATGTCCTAGGTCGTAGCAAAGTCGTAGGTTTCTCTGGTATCACTCTTGATCACTTGTTTTCGCTCTCGAAGTCGCCTTCTTCATCGTAGCTCGTTGTGAACTGCCCGGGCTCGCCTCCCTGCCGCTATTTATATGCGCCGAGCCGAGTTCCAGACTATTCCAGAATGTTCCTGTGACTGTGCGCGAACGTGATCGCCCGGAACGAATGTTTCTGGAAAGTTCGGGCATGTACGGTAGTTCCTCTAACGCCATCTAGTATCTAATAGGGGTTTCACTTTGTTCGGTTATTTAATTGGTTTTACTAGTTGCTGCTAGATGGCGCTAGCTCCTTTGTGTTTTGTGTGTTCGTAACACTACTCCCGTCTTAGAGATGCTCGTCCCGAGCATCGTTGTTACTACCATGGTAACGCGCCAGACGGTCTATGTGTACCACTTTGAATGTCCCTCTTGGTTGCTTTTGAATCCTATAGGTCACATCATTCAGTCTGGTAACCACTTTGTATGGACCGTCCCACTTGTTCTGCAACTTTGGAGATTTCCCTTTCCGGCGAGTTGGGTTATGCAGCCACACCAGTGACCCTTCCTCGAAGCCGCTCGTGTTCGATTTCCGGTCGTATCTGGTTTTCATGTTCTCACTTGACTGTAACCCATTTTCCCGAACCAAGGCGTGTATATAGCGCATCTTTTCCCTTAAATCGCAGACATAGTCTTGTACAGTCTTTGGTCCTTCCGGTGACCCTCCTGTCAATAGGTCTACTGGTATTCGTAGTTCTCTACCGAAATTGACATACGCCGGGGTAGCTTTTATGCTCTCATGCTCGGCGGTTCGGTAAGACAGAAGGAAGAGTGGTATATACTTGTCCCAATCCTTTTGTTTGTCATCTACCAATTTCGCCAAATGCCTCTCAAGGGTCTGGTTAAATCTCTCAACCATTCCATCAGACTGCGGATGGTACGCGGTGGTCCTCATCTTATGCATGCCCAAAATTCTGCACACTTCCTGGAACACCTGCGATTCGAAGTTCCTGCCCTGATCAGAATGGATTTCCAGAGGCACACCAAAGCGACATATAACTTCTTCGACTAACTTAGAAGCGACTGTTGTGGCTTCTTGGTTTGGTATGGCGAACACTTCGGGCCATTTGGTGAAGTAGTCAATGACGACCATAAAATACTTGTTTCCCGAATCCGTTACAGGAAATGGCCCAGCTACGTCAACTGCAATTCGTTCCCACGGTGCACCGACGTTATACAACCGCAGGTTCCCACGGCTCCTGGTCTGTGGTCCTTTTACAGCAGCGCAAGTAGTACATTTGCGGCACCAATCCTGTACATCATCTCGACAATGCAACCAGTAGAATCGTTCTCTCACTTTTGTTAACGTCCTCTTGACACCTAGATGACCTCCTGATACGCCATCATGTATTTCACGGAGAACATCTGGTACTCTCGTTCTTGGGACAATTATCTGAAGATGGAACTCTCTGCCGTTAGTCTTCTCCCATTTCCGGTAGAGTATTCCGTTTTGGAGTATCAGACTGTCCCATTGCGCCCAGTACGCCTTAGTGACAGCGCCAGTGGGTGCAACCTCACTCCATATTGGTTTTACGTCACCCCGTTTCTTCCATGTGATGATGTGCCGAAGGTCGTCATCTTTTTCTTGAGCCTCCCTCATAGCATCATTCTCCCAGAGACTCAAAGGATTCGTTCTCGTTAGTTTTAATGTTTCTTCATTGCATTCCTGCTTAACACAATATTTGCAGTCCTCCGAACACGGCCTTCGTGAGAGTGCGTCGGCATTTCCATGTGTCTTTCCACTGCGGTGTTCCGTCTTGAAGTCATACTCCTGGAGCTGTTCAATCCATCGAGCTACTTGACCTTCTGGGTTCTTGAATTGCAGTAGCCACTTCAAGGCTGCGTGGTCAGTTCGTAGTAAAAACTGTCTGCCGATGAGATATTTGTTGAAATGTTGTAGCGTCTTTACAACAGCCAAGAGTTCTCGTCTTGTCACACAGTAGTTTCTCTCTGGCTTGGATAAAGATTTGCTGAAATATGCAATAACAACTTCTCTTTCGCCCTGTTTTTGAGATAACACCCCTCCAATGGCCGTGTTGCTTGCATCCGTGTCAACTATAAACTGACCTTCAGTTTGTGGATACCCCAGGATTGGTGTTTCACACAGATGTTTCTTCAGTTTCTGAAAAGAATCTTCACAAGTCTCATCCCAACTAAATTGTCGTTTATCTTCTGTCAGCCGATGTAATGGCTTGGCTATCTCTGCGAATCCCTTAACAAAACGCCTGTAGTATGAGCATAGGCCGAGGAATGCCCGCACTTCGGTTTTGTCCTTAGGGGTAGGCCATTTTTGAACTGCTTCCAGTTTCTCCGGGTCTGTTTGGATTCCATCACTGGAGATAATATGGCCGAGATAGTTGACCTTGCTCCTGAATAAACGACACTTTTCCGGGTTCAACTTTAACTTGGCTCCCTCTATTTTGGCGAAAACTCGCTCCAAGTTTCGCAAATGGTCCTCGAAGTCGCGTCCGACAATGATGACGTCATCCAAGTAGACTAAGCAAGCCTCTCCAACTAAGCCTGCCAGTACACATTCCATGAGTCGCTCAAATGTGGCAGGTGCGTTGCACAATCCGAAGGGCATAACGTTAAATTGCCATAAACCTTTACCGGTCGAGAAAGCTGTCTTCTCCTTGTCTTTTGGGTGAATTTCCACCTGCCAGTAGCCAGATTTCAGGTCTAGGGTCGAGAACCATTTCATGCCACTCAGGGTATCTAAAGTGTCGTCGATTCGTGGTAACGGGTAACTGTCCTTCTTAGTGACATCATTGAGACGCCTATAGTCCACACAAAATCTCGTGCTACCATCTTTCTTCTTCACTAATACAACAGGTGAGCACCACGGACTTGTAGACGGTTCAATAATCTTATTCCTTCTCATGTCCTCCAAAAGGCCTTCAACTTCTTTTTCCTTTGCAATTGGTATCCGTCTTGCTCGTTGACGAATTGGTCTCTCGCTTCCGGTATCTATCCTGTGCTGAACCATCGACGTTCTTCCAAGGTCCCCTTCTTGACTGGAGAAGATATTCGCGTAGCGCTGCAAAAACTTCTTAGCTTTCATGCTCTGCGAATAAGTCAGATTACTCTTACAGTCATCGAGTAGCTTAGTCACTAAACCGTAGTTATTGCTGTTTGCTGAGTCTGCGCCTGTTATCGAACTACACTTTTTCATCCAGACAACTTCCTCGCACTTTCCAATGACGTCACCTTTGTTCAAGCAGATCTCGCGATCACCAAGATTCAAAACCCTGACCACAGCGTTACTGCTTCCACTAACAAGGGTTCTCGCCGTCATCAGTTTTTGTGACGATGTCTTGGTAGGTGTGTCTTCGATCAACACGCATCTGTTTGACTTTTTCTTTCCAGCTGGCGGCAGTTCCACCAGTACCTGAGCTTCTGCTCGTCCAGGTATGATGACTTTCTGTACACATGCGACTTTCCCGCAGGCGCCTTCAAGAATGAAGATTTCTTCTTCACCACACTTGAAAACTCCGTCAGCGACATTAATTCTGCAGTTGTGTTTCTTCATGAAATCCAAACCCAAGATGCAATCATCCACAATCTCAGCCACGATTACGGAGTATGAGGACCCCCCTACATACATCGTAACTGACGTTTCTCCCAGGACGGGTATTGGCTGACCGGAGGCAGTAAGAAGCCGACAGTTAATTCTCCTCTTGTGTCCCGTTGCGGTTTTTACTAGACTTGGGTTCACTATTGTTCTAGAGGCTCCTGTGTCCAGAGTCATTTTGCAATCCGTCCCGTTAATAGTCCCCTGAATCGCAAGACTATTCCCGCTGCATGCCTGGGAGATAGAACAGTTATCGGGGCTCCCTCCGCGTCAGCCGGCACTCGCCCCTTAGTCCTGTTTCCCTGATCCCGGGCAAGGGACAAAGCCCCCTGCTTCTTCAGAACCTCTATTTGTTCCTCGATCCTTTTCATCCTTTCCATCTGGGTTTCCCTCTGCGGGCAGTTGAGCTGAAGATGGCCCCTCTCGCCGCACTTGTAGCACATGACTCCAGAACTTTTCTTCGTAGGGGCCTTAACCTCCTTGAATTCCTCAGAGACCTCGCGGATCTTATGGGTATGCCGTATGTCATAACGAACAGCCTTGACCTCCAAAGCATGCGCTAATGCTTCCTTTAGCGAGGTATGGTGACGAAGCCTCACTGCAGCTCTGACCTCCAGGTCTTTGATTCCGTCGACAAATGCTTGAACAATATTCGTGTCTACCATCTTGGTGTCGGCTCCTGGGTGTGCCTTTCTGACGAGTTTTTCAATTTCCAACGCCCATTGTTGTAGTCCTTCTCCTGAGCGTTGGACTCTGTCACGCAGTTGGGCACGGAACACGTGCTCCAGGTGTCGCTCCCCGTATCTGTATTCAAGTGCCTCCATCAGGTCTTGGAACCCATTTCCTGTATGTGGCAGTGCTTCCAGGACCGACAAAGCTTGCCCTCTGAGCGCAACAGTGAGAGCGGTCAAGCATTGTTCTTCCGTCCATCCGTTGGCAGTAGCAACCGTCTGGAATTGCTGACGATAAGCGTTCCAGGAAGTAGTGCCGTCGTATGGCGGAACTTTCACTCTTGGTCCTTGTGCCACTCCGATAGTTCCACTAGAGATCGCAACTCGCGTGGTTTCAAGGCGCACTACTTTCTTCTGTAGTTCAATGAGGCCGGTTTTCACATTTTCGACATCCAATCCTAACCCGGTAACTCGTTCTTCCACTACGTCGACATCTTTTCGAAGCTTAATCACCGTGTTACTGACATCATTTATAGCACAAAGCACTTTTTCTTGTGATTCTTGCAAAGCGCCGAGCTTGCGTTCTTGTGACTCTTGCAAAGCGCCGAGCTTGCGTTCTTGTGACTCGAGCTTGCGTTCTTGTGATTCTTGCAAAGCGCCGAGCTTGCGTTCTTGTGACTCGAACTTGCGTTCTTGTGACTCTTGCAAAGCGCTGAGCTTGCGTTCTTGTGACTCCTGCAAAGCGCCGAACTTGCGTTCTATCAGTTCAATTAAACTTCCTAATTGAAGTGCTACTTGAGGAACTGACGCTACGGTGCCGCTGGTGGGCGTGGCTTGTCTAGTGGGCGTGGCCTGTGTGGTGGGTGTGGCAAGGTGGGCGGATCCAGTGGGCGGAGCTTGTCTAGTGGGCGTGGCCGGTGTGGTGGGCGTGGCAAGGTGGGCGGGGCTTGTCTAGTGGGCGTGGCTGGTGTGGTGGGCGTGGCAAGGTGGGCGGAGCCAGTGGGCGTGGCTTGAGTCTGAGTAGGCGGAGCCTGGGTCTGGATGGGCGGAGCCCGATGGGCGTGGCCAGTGGGCGGGTCTAAGGGGGCGTGGTTGGTGGGCGGGGCCTGGTAGGTGGGGCCAGTGGGCGGGGCTTGGTCCACAGCGGGCGTGGCCTCCGCAGCTCGTTGTGCCCTTGTCCTGACGCCCTCGAAGTCCTCTCTCGGAGTCAATGGCATCTCCAAATCCCACTTCTGACACCAGTTGTTACGTGTTAGGGTTCGAAGGATTTGGAGAGCAAGACCTGCTGACTCTTTTAGAAGACTTTATTCACTAGCACTAGTTACACACTAAGCGCTAGGTCCAAACACTAAGCACTAGGTCCAAACACTAAGCACTAACAATGTCCTAGGTCGTAGCAAAGTCGTAGGTTTCTCTGGTATCACTCTTGATCACTTGTTTTCGCTCTCGAAGTCGCCTTCTTCATCGTAGCTCGTTGTGAACTGCCCGGGCTCGCCTCCCTGCCGCTATTTATATGCGCCGAGCCGAGTTCCAGACTATTCCAGAATGTTCCTGTGACTGTGCGCGAACGTGATCGCCCGGAACGAATGTTTCTGGAAAGTTCGGGCATGTACGGTAGTTCCTCTAACGCCATCTAGTATCTAATAGGGGTTTCACTTTGTTCGGTTATTTAATTGGTTTTACTAGTTGCTGCTAGATGGCGCTAGCTCCTTTGTGTTTTGTGTGTTCGTAACAATATTTATGGAATTAGAGAAACGCAAGCACAGCGAGAACATCGTATTGTTCTACGTAAATCAAATAATGACGAAATTACGGAATAGAGGACTTGTTTTAAGGAGTTTAATCCCCTTTCCAAGATGTTTGAAAGTGACCTATATATCGTATTTTTTTTTTATCAAACAAGTAGACAATGAATTGAAACATAAACCCCATAATTACCCTAATTGACCTAGTTATTTAAGTTTTTTATCTGGTAACCAGTGCTTAGGGACACTCATGAGTAGTATCGATAAGAAAGTATCGTACTCGTAAAAGAACCGACACAAAAGTATCGATACTTTGAGGTATCGATACTTTTGTGTCGGTTCTTTTACGAGTACTTTTGAGTACTTTTCTCAGGCAGGGGCCAGGGCCTACGCCATACGTTAAACGTTAGTTTATATTGTCTATAACTTATTGTATGTTTAACTTTATGCTTAGTATTGTATGTAACTTCATTCAGTAAGAGAAAATGAAAATATAACAAATGGTACATAAATATAAGATAAATAAAAACAACCTGTACCACCCCTACCATCAACAAACTTAATAAAATTCGCCACTAAGCAATCAGTTATTTACTGCCGCACTCAGAGACATTTAATGGTTACTTAAGGAGCTCTTTAGTATTGATTTAAAAAAGTTTTAACTTAACTTTTACTTTTTTAAATCAATACTAAAGAGCTCCCTAAGTAACCATTAAATGTCTCTGAGTGCGGCAGTTAGTGTTATTGCAAACAAATGCAATAACTGATTGCTTAGTGGCAAATTTTATCAAGTTTGGTGGTCTATTGTAAATTTTTTGAGGTTATAATGTGCCATTGAGCTACCATTGTGACACAATTCATTTACCGGACTCGGGGCCTAGCACGATTGAACAAGATGGCGTTGCTAATTTTGCCATAAATTATAAAATGAAACCTATGTAATAATTGGCAGCATTGGTGCGACCTAAACGCCATCTCATGTATTTTTTCAATAATAAAAAAATATGAAATGAAGAAATAAATAAAAATTATTCGATACGATACCTGTCAAAAAGTACCTACTTGTGCCTACAAGTAGGTACTGGTGCCTACCAACCAAAAACTACTGCGTAGAATTAATTAAAATTTTTCACACACAAGCCTCACTATATGAGCTCGCAAAGATATAATAATTATGCGATTTAAATGTGAAATTGGGTGCAAGAGAATACAATTAAATCCTCTGTCGGGAAAAAACGAAATGACTTTCCGAGCAACCTAATATCTATTACATATTAGCTATTTCGTTGTACATATTTATGTTAATTAAAATCATTAGTCTTTAATACACAGTTTTTATAATAAGAAGGTTTAGTTAAAATTGTTAAATTGTGTTATTGAAACAATTTTCATTTTTTAGTTAAGTTTAGTTTAGTTGTGCGCGTGGAATTGGCACCATTGAGTCATACAACTGCTACGAGTATTTATAACTCGGCTTTTTCCAACACTCGGAGCTATAAATTGAATAACAACTACAATGTTATTAATCAATTTATTTCATGACCATGAATATTAGTACTTCTAGCAAAAAGTTAGATTTACTATGCTTTCCAAATAACAATGTGTAAAACCTCTGTACAAATTTTAACTTAAAATTATAGAATAGATTGTACCAGGGATGTTGCGGATGCTGATTTTTTCACATCCGCGGATGCGAATGCGGATGCGGAGTTTTGAAGGCTCACATCCGCGGATGCGGATGTTTAAGATATTATGTAAATAAAGTCAATTTATGAAGAACTAGCTGCTGCCTGCGACTTCGTACGCGTGAATTTTAGAAATTAAACCTCAACTAACATAAGTTTACTATACAGCTCGATAGATTGCGTTGTACTGATTTTTTTAAATCGCACTATGATTGCGTTGCACACATTAACACAAAGCTCTTCCAAATTTTTATTACATCATCAGTTGAATTTCACAATTATAAATTAGTAAGGATTAAAACAATGATAACTTATTTATTAATATTCTTATTGAAATGAAATCTTACAATCTAAAGGATAGGTAACGATCACGTGTCGTTATTTTTCAGGGGTGCATTACTCAATGATGTCTTACCCATGTCATTAACAGCAATTAATTCATAACTAATACCACAGAATATAACTAATACCGATACAAGTGTGAGAGTAAAATGTTAGGCAAAAACAAAATGTTAAAATGTCCACCATGAGTTGATCCTTAAGTGGCTTACCTACATAAATTACGGTAATAATGTTACAAATTTATTGTAGTTTTTTTAAAATAGAGATCGTTACGTATATAAGCTATGGCAATTCATAACAAGGTACACAACTACACACAATGATCACTGTATCACAACAACATTTAAAATATTTTAAAATATCTGTTTATACGATAAATAGCCCACAACGCAAACAAACACGTAATGAATTACAAGAAACAAATAATGATGAAAACTTGTCGAATCTTGTCACCAATTTCTTTACTCCCATTGGTCATTGTCTCGTGCGACCGGCACGCGCCAATCGCCAGGCCCCACCCATTTCTTCTCGTCGTTACTTGCATGATATTCGCACCCGCATGAAAATCCGCAACCAATTAGTGCGGATGCAAATGCGGATGCCCAAATCTATGCGGAAGTTCCGCATTTGCGGATGCGGATGCGAATATTCGCAACATCCCTGGATTGTACCTACAGTTAGATTAGAAATCAAAAAGCTTTCGAAGTAATTAACTCTATTTTTTACTAATGAGACATATTTCTTTTCTCTCCAGCCTATTTACGTCCCACTGTTCGGCACGGGCCTCCTCCACTTTGGGAGGGAAAATGGTCTACTGTACCGCGATGACCAGGCGTATTGGCACAGGGTTTATTTTCGAGTTTTCCGTCTCTCACAGAGGATGTTATCTGCGTGCAATATCCCTTAGCTGACTTTTATAGGACCCTTGGGAGGAGATGGGGTGGTGACACTTGTATTCTTACTCCGTCACCACACGGAGTATTACTATTTCTTTAGGCTTAACAAATTTGACGTCACTTCACGGTACCTAAAGCGCAGGAGCATGCTTGGTTTTCTATCCCAAGATAGTTTCTAGCATAAATTGAATAAATCAAACTAGGTATATTGAAAAATTTATAAAAATCAAATATTGTAGTGGAAAATTTGGTTATCATGTGCTTATCCCATAGTAGCTCAGTTGGAAGAGCAACGGAACGGTATTCCGAGGTCGTGGGTTTAAATGTCACTTATGGTGATCATTTTTCCATTATAATTTGGTTTATTACGTAAAAGCATAACAAGTCAACTGCAAAAATTAAAAAATAATGTTCTAACATAAATGTTACACTATGACAGTATTCTTTCTTTCTTTCTATGATTCTGTTATTGATGTTTCTTTTTGTTCACGCATAATAATATAAATAAAATAAATAAATATTCATGGACATTTCACACAACGTCCTCTGGTCCCAAGCTAAGCTTATATATGCTTGTGTTATGGTTACCAGATTACGGATAGAATACATATACTCCTTTTTTTTGTAAATACATACTTATAATACATAGAAACACCCAGACGCAGTACAAACATTTGTATGACAATTAGTAAAATCACACAAATGATTGTCCCGATCGGGAATCGAACCCGCGAATAATGCTCTTCAGCACTAATAATAATTGTTGCAAATTGTTACTAAGTCCTACCTTACGAAAAGAAATCAGAAAAACATAAAGAAACTACACTCGCGAGCAAAAGTTTGGAATCACTTACTTGGAATTGATTCCGCGCGATCCTGAGTACTAAATATCTAATTTATACCAAATTCATTTAAATCACATAAGTATTTAAGGAGCTATCCCGGATTAAATGAAGGAGTTAGGAAAACAAGGAAACATGGAAAAATAATGAATGAAGAAAACAACAAAAAATTATTAAGAAAAAATTTATTTGGCCCTAAAATTACATTTCAATATTTTGTGTTTCCTCCCCTAGCCCTAATAACAGCTCGAAGGCGATTTTTCATTGACCTAATCAGCTTCTGGATTGATTCTTGCGGGATACCTTCCCACTCCTCTATTAAAGCCGTTTTCAGCTCATCCACACTTGAAGGAGCAGGATTTCTGGAACGAACCCTCCTCTTCAGTTCATCCCACACGTGCTCAATGGAATTCAAGTCCAGGCTGAGCGCTGGCCAGTCCAATGTGGCGATACCGACTTCTTCCAGGTATTCAGTCGTGGCACGGGAAGTGTGACAACGAGAGTTATCGTGCATAAGGAGGAAGTCATCACCGATATATCCCACATAGGGAACGACATGTTCCAGCAGAATATCGGAATTGTAGCGGTTTGAAGTTAGGCCGCCTCCTCGTCCCCCGCCAGGCACGAAAACAAGCTGCGTTTTACCGTCGAAAGAAATGCCGGCCCACATCATGCATGAACCGCCACCACTGTTTCAGCGAAACAGCACTGCGCAAATCGCTCCCCAGGCCGCCTGTAGTCCCGACCTCTTCGGTCGCTGCCGTACAAACACATTCGGCACTCGTCGGAGAACAAGACTCGCCTCCATTGCTCAACTTCCCAATCAAGATGGGTGCGAGCAAAATGATGGCGTGCTTGTCGGTGACCTGCCGTGAGTTTCGGGCCTGTAGCAGACCTTTTTGGAGTCAAATTCGCTTGCTTAAGTCTTCGACGAACCGTCCACTCGCTGGCAGCTACCCCACGAACATTTCTGAGCTCCTGCTGGACGTCGACACCAGTCAAATGACGATTTCGCAGAGAGGTTGACACGATAAAACGGTCATCCCTCTCCGATGTGCACCGGCGCCGTCCAGATCTTGGTCTGGGGATGAAGCCACCAGTCTCCCGAAAGCGTTTATACACTTTCGAAACACAAGACTGGCTTATGTGGAGCTGTCGTGCGACAGCACGCTGGCTGAGCCCTTCTTGCAATAAGGCGACGATTTGTGCTGCTTCTACAGGTGTAGTTTTCATTTTCGGGATCGAAAGTAGCGGAGATGCGTACAGGGCGACGTGTGAAAGCCGACTGATACACAGAATCCGATCCGATAACACGTGATTTTATAGGGGGTCAATAGGCCGCAACTCGCAACGTATCAAACAATTGAAACATGTCTTTTTTCTTATTCCTTCACTTAATCTGGGATAGCTTTTTAAATACTGATGTGATTTAAATGAATTTGGTATCAATTTAAAGTTAACAGTTGAACAATGGAAAAATGGTACCATTTTTATTATTCTATAGTAGTTACTTATTATTCAAGATCGCGCGGAATCAATTCCAAGTAAGTGATTCCAAACTTTTGCTCGCGAGTGTTTAAATAATTTGCAAACATTTATTGGTTAAAATGAAATATGGAGGGAGCTCGAGTAGGCGGAGTATATTTATAAACAAACTACAAACCGATTATAACGTGTGAATGTTATTCGACTGCATGAAATCCATTATAGCTGTAACATCTTTACATCTGACGTAAATAGACTTGTCAAACAGTTTAGTTTGTTATTTATTTATCTTTTAGAGTTATTACAATAATAATTTAAAAAAATAATATAGGTAATATATTATTATTAATGTCACGATAGATAAAAACCTTTAATCTCTAATCTCAATAAACCCAATGACGTTGTTTTACTAATGTTATGTCAAAGAGGCCAAACCTAATTATCTTTTATAAACATTACAGCAGTGGTATTCAGTAAGAAAAAGTGAAGTGAATTTTCGGTGAAACTTGATCACGTGACAGCGCTCCTCTATTACTATTGGAGGAGCGCTGTCACGTGATCAAGATTCACCGAAAATTCACTTCACTTTTTCTTACTGAATACCACTGCAGATTAATTTATTTCTATTATATTTTGCGCTTTTCAGAACTCTTTTAGTTATATCTATTTATATAAATACGAGATAAACAAGTGAATATGGGGACTTAAAAAGAAATAAAAACCGGTTTGTTGTATACAAATTACGAAACTAAGAAACAAAAAGTTGTTAAATACCTTATATATTAAGAATCTTTCTAATTTTATAACTCTTTAATAATTTAAATTATTCTCTCGCTTATTTTGGGAACTTAAACGAAAGAACAGTTTTAATGTAATTAGTAATGAATTTAAATTTTGTTTCAGGTAAGCCCGCCTGCTCCTGTAGCGTATGTGACAGTATGGCTCGGGTTCCATCGTACGGTAAGTTTTATAGTAAAATAGTTTATTATTTTTATTATATAGAATGACGATTCTAATAGCTAGAGCTTCTTCTTCCATCCCCTGATGAGTTTAGCGATAGACCAACAATTTTAACACGAACACTATGCTTATAAGCGCCGTTGAATGTTACGTTGCCAGGAGAAAAAGTCTATAACAATCGTTTTACACATATACAACACGAAGGTAATCTGAAACAATCTTCGCTCTTCAGTAAATGCCTCTCAGAAAGGTAGAGATAGATACATTATGAATACAGTATTAGCTATGTTTTGTTCAATTGAATTCTCGGTGCAGTAATCAAGTGGGTAGCAGAGTAGGTCAGGTCAGCGGACCGTTCCGACACGGCGAACGCCCGCCCGCATCGTCCCATATTCCCCGTCTCTTTCCCATATTATATACGAATATAATTCTCACGATAAACCACCTAATAAATATGTAATAACGATGGTATCATAATTGGTCGGTAGTAGTAGGAGGGTTGAATCCCCGTCTCATGAAACGTTAATGTAATGAGCAGAAATGTTTTTTATTTCTAGGGTATGTTATAGTAACTACCTATATTTTTTATAATTATTGTTGCGTTAATGAAAAAAATATCAAAAAAATTTATTGGATACAAATCATATATGTACATAGAAAGCACTTATTTACTTAGTTTAGGCTGAAAGAAATGTCTATAAAAATTCATTTAAAGTAACAGTTTTCTGAAAAATCACAAATTGGCATCACTCCATTTTACTCGAAACCTGTAAGATAAATAATATTTTGCTTTTTCATATAGAGTTATATTATTTTAAAATTACATCTTACAAACTTTCATAATATAGGTACTTAATAATGTGTAATTATTTAAGTACCTAGTTTAGTTTTTTATCTTGTAGTGACCATAGACCACGGAGGCTGAAAAATCTTCGTAACAAAATTATACACGTATACACATTATACATATGAACGGGCTAATCTTAGGAACTACTGGCTCGAATTGAAAAATCATTTTCGTGTTGTATAGTCCGTTTATTGAGGAACGCTATAGGCTATATAACATCACGCTGTGACTAATAGGAGCGAAGCGTTAGTAAAAAATATTGAAAAAAAGGGGAAAATTACACGTAGGAGCGTAGTAGGAGCGGGCAACAGCTAGTATTAGATAATATTCTGTAATTTCATTCAATGTATAGTTAAAACAAATGTTAATTATTTCTAATATTACTTAATTTTATTTATTTATAGCAAGTGAAGTTATTTTCGGTAGCAGTTCACCCTAGTGTAGCCGTCATAACTCTCGTGACCGTGACCGTATTTAACTCTAGTTTGAATTATTACAATTCTCGTTTATTTCCAGTTTCCTTGTTTATTTCTGCTTGGGATTTTCATTAGCATAATTATATTGTTAACACATTGTTTTTTTTTATATGGTCATTACTCCTACATGCATTTGAATTTAATTTAATATTGTATTTATTTTTAGTAAGTATTCTAAATTTGAATTGATTAATAAATCAATTCAAATTTAGAATACTTACTTAGTTTTTAAAACGATGCGATTTTACCCACCTTTTTTGTAGGTGGTTTTTACATAAAATCTAAATAGAATTATAATATAATAATTCTATTTAGAATATTATTATTAAGAATATTACTTTTATGAAGTAAAAGCTTTGGGATGACAATTTTTTTGAGAAAACCATTGAACTTCCGACGCAGTTACTGTTTCCAATACCTCTGTTTAAATTTAAGATCATATTAAATGATTTTTGTAGTAGTGTTTTGTAATAACGAAAAAAAACATTGCATTTATAGTAACTGCACAATTAAATATTTCTTGACTATTCTAAAAATACATGTGTATTCAAGTTTCTACACAGACAACTACACAATTTTTTATATAAGTAAAATTTTATCAATATTTTCCGATCTCCCTATACTTAATAATATTATTTTTGTTTGTGTATCTATGTCTTAATTATATTCACGTTAACAATAATATCGAATTCAGCATAAATTGCACGGTTGAACATCTTTAACGATGTAATTTCGTCGATTTAAGCCAAGGTGATACAACCCTCGTTTCTTTAAGAGGAAGTACGCACCGGTTGCTTCCCTCGGTAAACTTGATTCCTCAATATCGGGCGCAACCATCAGCCAATTCAGGTAATATTTGTAGCATTTACCATGTTTAATGTGCCTGATATTATTAACAACACATAGTAAAAATTAAAAACCCGATTACACATAGTAATTCACTAAAAGATTGAAAAAGAAAATATATTTACTATTTTTAATCACACACGAGCAGTCGCAAAAGCGAACGGTCGAGAAATTGAAACTAACCATGCCTTGATTGTCAAAATCGATCCATCCGTTTGGAAGACAAAAGTTAATAATAAAATTACACAATGACATAAAATGCATACATAATTGCATACAAATTAAACACGAAAAACATACACCTTCATTAACAGTCGAGCAAAATAAATGGGCGGGAAAACGTGCCGTGCCATCCGTGCGTCCTACCCATGTTCTATTATTTCAACTATGTACTATAATTATAGCTATTCTATTTGTGTCGCAAGCGGCACTTTCTCAATAGATCGCCGATATAATTAACCATACAGAATCTCATTACTAAACATTGATGATCCAATCACAGAAACACCCACGTGTGACCCACGTTTATATTGATTTGAATTAAATCTTGCTTACTCTCCTTTTCGGGAGTTATATTTTTCGTATTAAACTATGGATCACCGACCATAGATATAGCATTACGAGATTTTTAACGCGAATAGCGGGGTATGAAGTATTGCGTTTTCATTGGACATCGCAAAATTACACGCTGAATTATCATACATATAGTTTACTTAGATGTGTTCTATATCTGTCCAGTAGTTTTGGCATGAAAGTGTAAAAGACACCTGCAATACTTGCAACCTTATGCATACATAGTAGGAATACCAGGAATATAGAATATTTCAAGCTCTATTTATTTATAAATGTTTTTAATTAGATTTACTGTAGCCAATCACTGTATATAGTAATATTTTAATAGATTTTCAGCAATGTGAATGTAATCAAAATCAATTTAATTAGGCTAATGAAACGGCTCTCCATTGGCATTGATCTACTTTGTATGTATGACAGGTACATACGAATATGAATACCTATTCAAATTATAAAAGGAGAACAGTTAAATAAATACGGATGGATGGATGGAATAAATGCCACATGAAAGACCGGAAAATAGTTACATGTGGAAATTCAAGAATTATCTACTTAAAAGTTTTGAAGAAAATAGACTGTATCGTGTCTCTAAAATAAAGGTAGAGTTCTGAATCATCAAACAAGATCAATCACAAATGTTGAAATAGAAGAATAGAGACAATAAGTTTGTATTCTACTCAATATTGTGCCTAACACGATGAGCTGAAAAGATATAGAACTAGATGTTGCCTGCAACTTCATACCCGTGGAATTAAGAAACCATTCCTTATCAAATTATAAAAAAGCCATCCTGTCCCACCACTAAACCACTCTGTCATTAAAAAAAGCCGTGTCAAAATCCGTTGCGTAGTTTTGAAGATATAAGCTCACATAGGTACATACAAAAATAACGACTATGTTCTATAACAAGTACCTAAAGATGTAGAGAAGCGTACCTAATAATTGTAATTAAGTTTACTTAATCTATTATTTAAACTTGTGTGTTTGGTTTTACCATTCATTGTAATAAGGACATGAGTTATTACATTATTTATTCATCAGTAATAATTAATTGTTAGATTTAATTAAAACAGATATTGAAGTACCTAACGTTTTCCTCTTTTATAAATTTTATAAAACCGCTTTAAGTTACATATGTTACATTGCTACGTATGTATGAAGTGCTGAAGTATATGTATAAGGAATTATGTATTAAATTAACAGACAATCTGCGTAGTATCATCTAGGTAATCTAATAAAACTACTTTTTACGAATTAAGACGCGTATTTTTATTTTAAATCTTAGAAAATATTAATAAATATTCATGGACATTTACATTTACATTCATGCACAACGTCCTCTGGTCCCAAGCTAAGCTTATTATGCTTGTGTTGTGGGTACCAGAATACGGATATAATACATAAACTACTTTTCTTATGTAAATACATACTTATAATACATAGTAAACACCCATACGTAGTACAAACATTTGTATGACATTTATAAACATCATACAAATGATTGTACCGATCGGGAATCGAGCCCGTGACCTCGTTAACGGCAGTCCGTTACATAAACCACTAGACCACGAAGCCCGTTAATAAATATTATCTAGTATTCTAGGTAATCTCCCAAAATATTCTCATACTTAGTAGGTACGTGTGCTAGGTTATTGCCTTTTTTAATCAATTTTATACTTATTCAGACACATAACATCTATTTGACCTAGATTTTTAAATCATATTCTCTTACTGACAACGTTATTCTTTCTAGCTATAACAGACAACATTCTATAAAATTCCCTTCCTAGAATTTATCGATTGTTTTATGCAAGCTAGGCTGATTGTTTATAATATTGTACATCGTTGCAAATACTATTAGTGCTTCTATACCCGCTTATTGTACAAATTGCAACTTACTATGATGAAAGATTGAACTTCAAAGCAAAACGGACGTGATTTCCATATCACATCTAATCTTATATATAAAATTCACGTGTCACAGTGTTAGTTACCGTACTCCTCCGAAACGGCTTGACCGATTTTTATTAAATTTTACATGCGTATTCAGTAGGTATGTCTGAGAATCGGCCAACATCTATTTTTCAAACCAATCTTTTTTTTTACTATGGCAAAACAACGTTTGCCGGGACAGCTAGTACATATATAAAATATTCTTGTGTCACAGTGTTAGTTACCATTCTCCTCCGAAACGGCTTGACCGATTTTTATGAAATTTTATTTTATTTTATATGCATATTCAGTAGGTCTGAGAATCGGCTACTATCTATATTTCATGGCAAAACATATGGCAAAACAACGTTTGCCGGGTCAGCTAGAAATTTTATAAAAATATCCTCCTGCCTCAGGAAGAAAGCCAAAACGTGTGGCCCTGCAAAATAAGCATCATTTCTCTCGGCAATCTTAATGATGTCGTCACTTAACCTTGTTGGGTGCCTGCCTACCCTGCGTTATCATGTGCGTCCTATACTAAAATCTATCCATTAGAGACTATTCAAAAACAAAGCTTCTACCTAAATATTATTTTGAACTAAATAAATACAAAGTTTTCCACCTTGCGTGGGTAGAAAGTGTCCGGAAAGTTTCTGAAAACAAATCTTTCGCTTTCTCAACATTCATAATTCTCGTTGTTGAAACTTGCCGGTTTTTAAGACTTGCACATTCCCTACTTCGGAAAAGCTACTCGTAACGAAATAAAAGACGCCTACTTCAATTCGCAACAAGTGTTTTAATACAAAGAATATCAACATCGCTTTAATAATTTTGTACGACTTTTCAAATTATATATGCTTCTTATAAAAACAAATTTTAAACTTTTATTTACGTTGCCTGGAAATCTTAAACGGCAATATATCGACAAAATGTAACTTTCTATCAAGATTTTATACAACAGCTGAATGTAACTTGTTTGAAGAAACTCTTTATTATTCAATAATGAGCTGTTTATAGTTTCCAGAACTAAAACGAATTATATAATTTACTTGTCTTTAAGCTCTTAGTCTAAGGTTCGAATTTCAGGCACTTGACTTATTTGTTGACCAGGAATTTCCGGATATCTTGTAAGCTTATCTATAGTTTGAACTAAACAGTGTCATAATAAGTTATTTATCTCAACTCCTACTAGGTATGTCATATTTGTTAAATAAACCACTACATTTCAACCGCGTCATCCAGAGACCCAGAACAATTATTGTACCAATAATAACACAATTAACAACCCTACCAGATTAGTGATGGGAAAATCTCATTTGTCATGGAATCTCGTATCCAATTACGGGATAATATACATAAGCTGCTAATAATGATTACGTTAAATATAATATCAGTTAAATAAATACACTAAAGTTATTATCTATATTTTGTATTATCTATATCCGCGCTCGTCCAGATAATGCAAATAATGTACCTATGCGTTATGTAAATCACGTTAATTTTTGCACGAAGGTCACTCGGAGACCTCGCAAAAAGCAGATTCAACCTCGCGTTTATCATTGTCGTGATATCTTGATACGCGTGCAAACTGCCTTATGATAGCTTTATTTCTGGTACTTCCTATTGTCCCGGTTAGACGCATAGTTGCAGGCGCGATATCCAGTTCCAAATTTAAATTAATTTTTTTTTTTTTTGTTATGTGGAAGAAGTCTTTTATCAGTAAGTGATTTTTTTCTTTTTTTATCCTCATGTAACCGTTTTGTTTGTTGCTCGTTCAATTATCGGATTAAATTGGCCTTGAAATTATTGATCTGTGTTCACTCTGCTTTATCAAATAATAACTAATTATAATGGGTATTTATACGACTGTTATTGTACATTTTATAATATTTCGTTAAATTAAATACATAGTTTACAATATATTATTTACTTTTAGTACCTAACTTTAATTAAATTTAGTATTCCATAGTAATAAGAAGATTAAATAATAACTTATAATTTTCCTGTAAGATAAAGCTAAAGAATCTTTTATATTATTATCCATACGCTAACCAAATATTATTACGCTACATAAAATTAAATAAATCAATATTTTTCGAACAATTTACACATGTTGGAGTCTAACTAAGCTAACTAGGTTGTACTGTCGATTCGACGATCACGCTCTAATTGATTTACCTACACATTAATTTAAAAATCTACATATGCCTCACAAACTTTAAAAAGTCGATTTTCAAGATTTTAGTTTTCCTATGGAGCATTCGTTTTAATTTTCGTAAACAATTTCAACATATCATAGCGCCGCCAAGGGCCTCAATATTTTATCTGATGACTGAGATTATTTGAATGGTAGGAAAATACGAAACCAAAAGAAGAAGAGAGGAGGGCGAACCATAGAGGAAATTAAAAAATTAAGTTCTGGTAACTAATAATATGTACACAAAACTGCAAGACCCATAGAAAAATACATAAATATCAACATCACGATAATACCTGTGTGAGTGTGACTACCATGGCCCGGCTAAGAGCGAGGAATAACACCGTGGGGTTTAGTGGGTACGAAGTCCGAAGGTTGCCCCCGCAACCGGAAAGGCGAAGAGCGTAAATGCATTCCATATGTAAAAAGAAAAATAAAAAGAAACCTTCTGTATTTGTATTGACTCTAATGAGTATCTGCTTGCAACTACAACGACAAATGCTGTAACTGCAGTAGTTACATAAATAACCGTAGAACATGCGGAAATGGTTACAAAAGGAATTTACTGCTATTTTCTTACCGTAAATAAAAATTCCTTTAAATATTTATTTATTACGGTCTCACAGTGTTGGGATTAAAGATATCAATCCAATGTTACGAGTAAATATTACTCAAATTCTTTACTGAGTTGAATACCACCTCACAAATATATTTTGGGAAGTACAATGTCCATATTTTTTATAAAGCATGGCTTGCTGTCGTACGCTCTTAATTATTATTGTAGATTCTAATTAACATGAAACCTGTAAAAGTTTACTGCGCAATTAGTAAGAGTGTGAATAGTTAAGTATAAAATTAAGTTTAATTACAGACTTCGTTACCTTTTTGTATAATCAGAATAGTAGTAAAAAATATATTTTATGAATGAAATCTTTTTTATTGTTTTCACTAAGATTTTATTATGTTATAACATCTAAATTTGTAAGTTTGTAAGAAAAGCGAAAAATGAATGGTTTTTTTTACGAAATACATCCTAATTTATAAATGTGAAAACGAACTGAAGTGTTGACAGTATAAAAATTTTGACGCGCTTAAGTGTTAGTGTGGAAATGAAAATATAGTGCGATTTAAAAAACTGTACAACGCCATCGATCCAGTGGTATAGTAAACTTCTGTTTGTTAAGGTTTGATTTCAAAATTTTACACGTATGAAGTCGCGGGCAACAGCTAGTTTAAAATAAAAACCTAGAGTATTGAACGTAGCCTCTATAGAGAAGCGTAATGGACTTATATCCACAAGTAAATTATAAATGTAATTAATACAACACCAAAAATGATAAATTATTTTTAACATTTATGATTTTTCTATTGATTACTTAATTATTATTCGTAATTAGTATTCTGTTCTCACCTCCAAAACATAATAATAAGAGTCATCGCGGCGTGATGAATGTATCATTGCATAATAAAATAATTATTTCAAGCGCACACTACTAAATTATCATATAAAGTGGACAGTCTCTACATGTTTTGATTATTAAATAATATTAATAATTCTTATGAATAATAATAGTTTAAAAAAACTAAAAAACACGCTTTATTTAATCGAATTATTGCATTGTCATCGGTCTTTGACAGGTGTGCAAAATTTGAATAGAATCTGACCGTTTAAAGTGGGTCAAAATAGCGTCCAAAGGAGTCGGTTACAAACATACAAACAAACATACAAACAAACATACAAACAAACATACAAACAAACATACAAGTGAAGCTAATATAAAGCGTGTAAAAAGGGCGGGTGTAGTGTTAATCAAAATGACATAATGATTTTGAAGACTAGTTAGGGCTGTCCATACATTAAAATTTCATTATTTATTTAGCTGTTATGTCATTTTTATATTAAGGATTTAGCTTAACCCTTCGCTAGTAAAAATGTGTTGCTGTAGAAGCCAATATTGTCTATGGTCATTAGTCATATTGTTAACAAAGACATGATGCTTTTTACAAGGATTTACTCTCGCGTAACCGTTTTGCTAAAAAATAAAACGGACATAATTACTAGTAACCATGATATGTATGTCTTCAAGAAATTCTTGCATTAGGTATATTTACTGGAGTTTTGAAACACTGTATAAGCGCTTTGTAAATAAAAATGCCAGAGTTTAAAAAGCATATTTTGTCAGTGTTCAAGATATACTCGTACTATACATGTCTACCTTTCGTCATCTTGATATGCAGACCTCGTAACTCCATTAACACTAAAAGCGAGTTACGCTTAGTTTTGCTTATTTAAGTAACAATTTGTATTGTGGTTAAAAGTTTTTAATTTTGACATTATTTAACAATTGGATGCAATTTTAGAATTTTAATTACAATATCGACACAATAGCATTTAGGGAATAATCCTTCATTGACAGCCGGGCAAATAGAATAATAAGAGCTACGGAACGGTATTCCAAGGTCGTGGGTTCAAGTCCCGCTAGCGGTAATCACTTTTTCCATCATAATCTAATTTATTAAGAATAATATGATATGATAAGCATTATGTAACGTTTTTTTGGATAAATGCACTTATATTCAGTAAATAAGTGTTAGGGTTCGCACTAATGTGGATTTTGAAAATGAAAAAACATTTAACGATTACTTGTGTCTGTATAATAATAATTGGTCAAGTGCGAGTGGGACTCGCGCACGAAGGGTTCCGTACCATTATCTATGCAACATAAGGCATCGTTATTAGTATCGAGCAAGAAACGGTAAAAAAATCAGTTTTTTGTATGGGAGCCCCCCTTAAATATTTATTTTATTTTATTTTTAGTATTTGTTGTTATAGCGGCAATAGAAATACATCATCTGTGAAAATTTCAACTGTCTAGCTATCACCGTTCTTGAGATACAGCCTGGTGACAGACGGACGGACGGACGGACAGACGGACGGACGGACGGACAGCGAAGTCTCAGTAATAGGGTCCCGTTTTTACCCTTTGGGTACGGAACCCTAAAAAATTAAAGTACATAGGTCAATACAGTTAGGTGATTGCCGTAGGAATGCATAGATCGCGCATACAACCCCTCCCCGCAGTACTTCGTCCCTCATTTATTAGCCGCTACTTTGCGAGCGTTAAGAGGGTACAGCCGACGTATTATGAGCTTTTTAAAGTCATTCAAGTTCCAGGCAGGCCGTAAACTGCATGGCTAAATTAGGTATTATGACAGAAATAAAACTTTTAGTTGAAAATTTTTACTTAGTACTTTAACTTTTAGTTGTACCTTCTCTTTAAACATAATAATGTATGACTGGTTTAGCGAACTGACTGACTAAGAATTTTGTTCATAATACGAATTTGCCAGACAGTTCAATTCACGGCGTAAACTGCCTGTAAATAAAAGCTCATGATACAGCCGCTGTACTCCTCATTTAGGTATTTGCCTTAGGTATTGCTATCCCTATTTCCGAGCGCCGCGCTGAAAGGGACAAATATAGATGAAGCGGATTTTACCTACAAATTCTTTGAAAAAAGACGTTTCGTACTTCCGTTTTTTTTTAGCCAAAATTAAACCGATTTCAATATTTTTTGCGTTATATTATAGATAAAGAGTATATCTATGCTTCTATCACTTTCTTTTGTGGTAAAAGTTTACCAAATTTGTGTGATAGACGCTGCAACTTCATCTAAAGATAATCGAAAAAAGTGGGTTTTTCGGATAGTCATATTTCTTTTAGTTATTATGTTTTGAAAAAAATTATTAAAATCGGTTTAACTTACGCGAAGAAAAAACGGAAGTACGATACCCATACTTTTGTATGGAGCATAATTGGTATCGTGCCGTCTTAACAATAAGTTTAAAATGCGAAATGTCGTGTCCTATACACATTTAAAATCACTTCAACAAGCTAGTTACAACGTTTACGCGTAGACACGCAGTATTAATCTAAGACAACATTTTTACGACCATAATAAAGTTTTTCGTCGCGATCTGACATAAATTATAAAACTCACATAATGTCACTCGGGGCACATCTAACAGAATGACAAACAAAACACGACACGAATCGCACTATCAATATAACCGTGTTGTTTAAAATTCGTCCACCGTCAGAGATTTGGCACTTCGACACGGCTTTTGAATTCATAAAACTTTTTATAACTACCATCTTGATTCCGATGAATATTATGTGTTTTTACAAAATAAACTTAAAGCCAATTTTTTTCTTTTTTAGCTTTTATTAACTTCGTTTGTATAAGACCGATGACAATGCAATAATGGTACCAATTCTACGTGCTCGACTAAACTTAACTAAAAAAAGAAAACAGCTGCGGCGTACTTTGATTAATTGACTACTTCGTTGTGTACATTTTTATTAATTAAAACCTATAGCTATATAATATACAGATTTTCTTATAAAAAAGTTCTGTTAATATTGCCGAATTGCGCTATCGGCACTATCACTTTTAATTTTTTAGTTAAGGCATAGAATCGGTACCAATGTCAAAAAATATCCAAGATCTTCCAGCGTGTTTTATTTGTGTTTTAACTAAGGAAATTATAATTTTATTTAATTAATTATTTAGTTAATAACATAATTTTCTAAATGCTAAACGAAACTAAGCGTCTATAAGCTTATTTTGCAATGGTTCTAGCAGTTTGCTATCAATGATACAATTTCTTAATGGTCTTATTTATAATGACATTAATGACTTATCGGAGGTTTAGACAATATCTTTATCGGAGAGATAACAAACATTTTATCGTAAAAAGACTATTATGAATAACAATTTATGACAATTTTAGCGAACTTTTAAACCTCCGATAAGTCATTATGAATAAGACTTACTACATTACGTTACTACACTACTGAAACAGAAACAAGCAAAGTCTAGCAACCTTTAAACATGACGAAAACTTTTTAAATCAATAAAATCTCAATTCGTAAAGTTCAACAGATCTGGAGTAATTGGTTAATTAAGTTTTAATTATAATTTAAATATCTGCAAAGTAAATATTCTTGGTCCCTCTAATAAGTAACTTCCCGCTGTGTTTTATTACCGGATTTGTCTCAACAAGGGTCGTTCCGATCCAGTGATAATGTTATAAGTTCCTTATAAGGATTTCCACATTGACATTTCAAGCAATATTAATTCTATTTATTAAATAACTACTTTTATTTAGGCTTCAATTATAATATTATAGTAATTTTCTCATTAAATTGTGAATAAAAACACAAACGTCTACGTTTGTGTTTTTATTCACAATATAATAATAAAGAACTTAAGTATCTAAGTTCTGTAAAGTTATAAGCAGCTGTAAAGTTCTCGTAATTTCTGTGTGGTGATCGTAAAATTTGGTTTAATGTCATGATTGTACATTTGTACTATTTTAATTCTTCCATTAAATAAATAAATATAAATATTTATGGACATTTCACACAACGTCCTCTGGTCCCAAGCTAAGCTTATTATGCTTGTGTTATGGGTACCAGAATACGGATAGAATACATAAACTACTTTTCTTTTGTAAATACATACTTATTATACATAGTTGGTTCGATGTTTAAACTTCTATTACCTGTTTGTTACTAGTATATTAAATTTAGTTTATTCATTTATCTGTATTTATGTGTAGTGTATTCTGTTCATTTATCTGTTATTTATATTTGTGTATTTCGAATTGCTCCTCACTCGTTTCTTTATATGTCGTGGACAATTGTGTGGGTTATACTTTTATCAAAACTGTACATATTGTCATAACCATAAGTTTAAATTTTAATGTATAACTGTTTATTGTTCCAAATAAATAAAATAAAATAAAATAAAATAAACACCCAGACGCAGTACAAACATTTGTATGATATTTATAAACATCACACAAATGAATGTCCGAGGCGGGAATCGAACCCGCGACCTCGTGAACGGCAGTCCGTTATATGAACCACTAGACCACGAAGCCCGTCATTACAATATGACTAATGTATAAGATAAGGTGCAAGCAGGCCACCTGCGCCATTGTACGATTTTAGATATCATCATGGACAATTATTATCTAATTACAGTAATTTACTAATTTTGTAATTAGTTATTCTTTTTACGATCTTTAATAAGCGAGATTTGAACAAATACCTCGGTATTCCAATCCGAAGAATTTTTTCATTATTGGGTTCGGGCCTCTCGCAGTACATGTGCTCCGATTGTTCTATCCTTTACTTGTATTCTTAAGAGGATACCAAAATAGCTTCGTGCATTTTTCTACGTACGAAGTTTTCATTTTTTCTTTAGATTGAATGGCTAGAGCTCTAATTTTTAAGTATATGTTTTTTCAATATATAATCTAGGATCGCATAAACTCAGAAACACGATTGAAAAAAGTTTTCTCGATAGAAAATCTTAGCGAAACAACCTCTCTCATTTTTAGGGTTCCGTACCCAAAGGGTAAAAACGGGACCCTATTACTGAGACTTCGCTGTCCGTCCGTCCGTCCGTCCGTCCGTCCGTCTGTCCGTCTGTCACCAGGCTGTATCTCAAGAACGGTGATAG
Source organism: Orgyia antiqua (assembly GCA_916999025.1). Taxonomy (NCBI): domain Eukaryota; kingdom Metazoa; phylum Arthropoda; class Insecta; order Lepidoptera; family Erebidae; genus Orgyia; species Orgyia antiqua. The sequence continues at coordinate 8,861,189 of OU779869.1, forward strand.
CAAGAGAGTTGAAATTTTCACAGATGATGTATTTCTATTGCCGCTATAACCAAATACTAAAAATAAAATAAAATAAATATTTAAGGGGGGCTCCCATACAACAAACATGATTTTTTTACCGTTTCTTGCTCGATACTAATAACGTTGCCTTATGTTGCATAGATAATGGTACGGAACCCTTCGTGCGCGAGTCCGACTCGCACTTGACCAATTTTTATTTTTTTCATTTGTCGGTCTATTATCGCGTATTAACTAATGCAATAACTTTAAAAACATAAGTAACTATTATATATAGAAACACGTAAATCAGAATTAAAATATATTTAGTAGATTTTGAGTAAACAAAAAAAATATCCCTAATTCTTCATTTTCTATACCTACTAGCTGTGTTAATTCACAGAGTTAAGTATTATATTATAGCCTAAAACCATTCGGAATATACCTATTATACATTAGTAGGTATAAATTAAAATACAAATGCGATTAATTGTATTTTCTTCTTTCTATTACATTTGCCTTCGCGAATATGATGTATAAATATCCCAGTAACAAGATTGCAACAATGGATTTGAAGTAGGTTTCAGAGATATTAATAATTTACCGAATGAAGCCCATTCAATGTGCTGAAAATAGTATTTTACGTTGGATTATATAATGGCCATTCATGTAACTATATTTAATCTACTATTGTTACTTCGTGTAAATGGAAGTTAAATAAATTATACGGGTTATATTTAAAATTTAAAGTAACGTTTATCGAATGAAACGCTATTCTTGTTAGTAGATTTTATGAAATTAATTGAGATATCGTTTTAATACGATTGTAGGTAACTGTTACATCTATATTTATATGATATGATTATAAATAATAACGGTCTTATTCATAATGACTTATCGGAGGTTTAAAAGTTCGCTAAAATCAGTTCGCGAAAATAGTCAAAACTTGTTATGCATGATAGTCTTTTTACGCTAAAACGTTTATTATCTCTCCGGTAAAATCTCCGTTTAAACCTCCGATAAGTCATTATGAATAAGACCATAAGCTTTTTAGTACTGAAAACACTAACATACATATATTAGCTTTGTCTACTAATTTACCGCGCCGATTAAATATTCTTAGCTGTTTGCAATATAGTTAATTGAAGCCTATGTTTAGGATTACTTAAAAAGCACTCAATGTATTCGGCTTATTGCCACGTCTGTGATAATGCGGCTGTGTTAGAGTTTTTCTAATTAGGTCTAATTGCGTGACGAAGTTTATGGGATGTAAACTTGTAGGTGTGAAGAATACAAAATCTATAACTGTGCAATAATAATTAGGTAAAATTTGTAAAAACTTTGATTTTAAAAACTTTTAAGCCACTGGGAAGCTAGTCTCCGAGAGTGCTATATATAATACTAGCTGCGCCCCGCGGTGTTACCCGCGGTAAAAAGGTTAAAAAATAAGTTCATTTTCTATTTCATTTTTCATTGGAAAGTTTTATGAAAATCCATCCAGTAGTCTTTACGTGAAAGCACAATAAACATCCTTACATAACCAAACATTGGAGTAGGGATAGAAGAAAGAGGAAACGTTCGCGTAGCAAACAGTTTAAGTATTTTATTTTATAGCGCGTAATTCTTTTTTCGTCATATCTCCTAAGATATACATTTAAATTGCATGCTGTAAAGAGGAGTTATAATCTATATTAATTGCGTAAGCTAACTAAACTATTTAATTTTATAAAAAATATTACTATATACACATAAATAGCTATTGAAAACACCCTATTGAATTTGATAATTTTTTTGATATTATTATGGGTACAACGGGTTTCCCTTAAAAGATAGACATACATCGCGGACTTTTTTGAAGAACTATAGGTAACAAATAATTCCCCCATACATTAGTTTATTGTACCTCACATAGATAAGGCAGCGTTTTCATTTATAGCTCTCGCGCGTCCGAATTTCTCGGCAAATTTAATCATATCTCATCCAATATACAGTAAACCCCAACAAATTGTGCGAAAAAAGCCATCCTCTTGAACCATTCTATCTATTAAAAAAAACCGCATCAAGCTCCGTTGCGGATTTCTGAAGATATAAGCTCACATAGGGACATACATACTAAAATTACGACATTGTTTTATAAGAAGTAAAGATAAAGATATATACAGACTATCTGTACTAATATTCACATATTTTAAAGCAGACGAGTTTGTTTGTTTAAACGCGTTAATTTTAGGAACTACTGGTTCGAATTGACAAATTCTTTTTGTGTTGAATAGTCCATTTATTGAGGAAGGCTATAGGTTATATAACATCACGCTGCGACCAATAGGAGCCATGCATTAGTAAAAATTATACAAAAGCGGAGAAAATTTTCTAAATTCCACGCGGGAAACAGCTATAGTATTATGTCTTTACGTAGTGATTTAAAAGTCCACGCGCACAAAAACGCGGGAAGGGAAACAGCTACTACATAGTCCCTACTAATATTATAAATGGGAAAGTAACTCTGTCTGTCTGTCTGTTACGCTTTCCCGCTTAAACCTCTCAACCGATTTTGATGAAATTTGGCACAGACAATCTTTAGACCCTAAGAAAGGACGTAGGCTACCTTTTATTTCGAAAAAAAAAATTCCAAATTCCACGCGGACGGAGTCGCGGGCTTCAGCTAGTATAATATAAAAGGAAGTATGCGAACATAATGTACTATCAATACGCGACAGACGCGACTTATCCTTTGCGTATTTGATTATGTTTCGGCACAAATAAGCTACAGACCAATATCTCTATAATCTTGTAATATTATTAATGTGAAGGTTAGATCCAATCAGCTTTCTGTTCGGCTATATGTGTCATGTTTTATTATTATTAATATCATGTTAATATTTCAGGTTTTTGGGCATACAAGTTATTCATTTAACTTTAAAATTGCATAATTATGTTGAAATATATTCGTCTAACGATCGAATAAAGAGCTATATCTGTGGAGTAGTGAACTTGCGTAGCATTTTCATATATTTTACGCTTCTATGGACCGTAGCCTCTTGGTATTAAGCCTCGAGATATGGACTATCTATCTCAAAAAGAATTTTTCAATTACATTCAGCAATTCCTGAGATTAACTCATTCAAATAAATTAACAAACAAACTCTTCAGGTTTATATTATTAGTACTATAAATAGTACTTTAATAATGGTACATATTGTTAGTTATGGAATAAAACTGCGCTAAAGTATTGGTTTTAAGATGTGAATATTAGCTTTAGTACTAGGTAATGTTTATACTGTTTCTGCCGAGGTTTTTCCGAATCTTTATGGATCACAAATAATTAAGCAACAATATTAATCTTAAATATTTACGTATTTTATTTAGTGCTACAATGTTTTTTTTTTCTAATAGATATCTAAACTATAGTTATTTCTTACCTATTAATACTATTAAAATATTAGGTATCTATTAAAGTGATTTATACATCTCAATGTCAGATTAGTAGGAAATGTAAATTTAATGAATTACATTATGCAGTCAAGATATTTATATCATCAGATTGATCTTTAAAAAATCTTTACTTATTATAAAACAAAGTCGTTATTTTTGTATGTATGTCCTTATGTGAGCTTAAATCTTTAAAACTACGCAGCGGATTACGATGTGGGATTTTTCCATAGATACAGTGATTAAAGGGGACGGTTTTTTTGGATAATTTGTTTAGGTTTGAAGTCTATTTTAAATTACACCACAACATTGTAAGCGTAGAATTTTAGCTAGTTTATTACCAAAATAAATAAAGCAAATCTTGAAGTTAGTTAAATAAACTATACGTTATGTCATGTTAACATAGTTATACATAATATACGTAGTTTCGTAGGTATTAAGCTACTTATATTTTGTTGATAAGTAGCAAAAAATGTATTGTGCTAAAGAGATCGATAGGATCTCTTTAGCTTTCGTTCTGTCAACCACAAAATTAGAACATTTTTGTACAATAAACACAGTACTATCTACAACAGCTTTTGCTTTGTGCGATTAATACATAGATAACAACCAGTTGCAATACAAATATCGGTCAATCAAACAAATAATTTACTTGAATGGGAATCGAAGCCATGACCTTCAAGCACAGAAGTCAATATCATTGCAGACGAGGCCTGTCATTGACATTTGACATGCGTGCTTTAAAACAATACAAGAAGAGTATATGGCAAAATGTATTGTAAACATAGCAATATATTCAGAGACCGCGTAATATATTTTTCGAAGTGGCCGCCAAAAATACATTGTTCTAAAGTTTGTGATTGCAAAAGACAAAACTATTTATTTCGACATTTGACATCGTAATGAATAAATAACTTATATTTATAGGTGAAATATGTTATTATGTAAGTACTGGTTTTATCTTTCTCTGTGTCTCTCATTCTCTTTCTCTCTTGTCTGTTTTCTTCTTAATCCGTCAGCGCACGGACAGTTTACGGACGTTTTATATGAACCAGAACATTATTTCTTCTCTACCCATGATTGAGTGGGATGAGAACAAGAGACGTAAATAATGTTTGTAAGCCTTTCTTAAAAAGCTTACTCTACCAAAAATAAATTTAAAATTCTAATAACAGGCATGTTTGTATCACGTTGAACTAAATATCTTGCTTATTAAAATCACTAATATATTAGTTATGAGGTTGAGTTTGAATAAATCGAGTTTGTTATATGTTTTCGGAACTGTGCGGGACATTAAACTTCACGTTTGTGAGATAAAAATGCGTTTTCCGTTACGCTTCCGTTCTAGATTTTCGATATAAATGCTTAATACGAGAAATACTACTTGTTATAATACCAAAAATAAATATATCATTATTTTAAAATTACTCAATTAACGCAAATGAAAAAAAAAATGTTTGGTAGTAAAAATACACGTTCGGTTGGGAATCGCTAGCGTCTAAAATAGGTGATACTTGTATGTAATATACATAGTTAGATCACCAGAAAATATTACCCCTGGGTGCTAAGCCAGCTATTAGCAGTAAATACCTGCCAAGTGTGAGAGACAAAAAACTCGAAACAAAACCTTATGTCAATACGCCTCGTCAGCGCGGCATACTAGAATAAAAACCCTCCAAAAGTGGAGAAGGCCCGTGCCCAACGGTGAGACTTAAATGGGCTGGAGAAGAAGAAGAAGGTAATAGTTTAAAAGTATTTAGTTTAAATTTAATTTTCTATTTTAATGTGTTTAAACGAGTGAAAGTTTTATACATATTTAATTTGAATCTCTGAAAAGGCTGGAATGATTTTTATGTATGTAGGTTTATATTATGCAATCTTAATTTATAATTTATCTTTCCATTTAAATCACAAATTTTAAGGGACACGTCTCTCAAAAGAGCCAGAATTAGGCATACTACATATATAAAATCGTTCAACATAAATCTATAATCTATTTAGTACTAAACCAGAAGTATAGATAAAAATAATTAAATAATATTTATTGAATAAATAACCTCACATTGTTGTGTACGAATCAAATTTAAATCAATAAAGTCGCAATTTACACTTCCATGCAAAATGTAATTTTGGCATTCATTATACAGACAGACTGTTTACACAAGTGTACGTAACTCCGGCTGGCCTTGAACATATTATACTATTATTTATATTATGTACCATACAACAAAGATATGTGATTTATTTTAACGACTTTAAAAAGGAGTTTACAATTCAACTTTATTTGTTTGTATTAGGCAATACTTGGCGGAAATCCATTGTAATTTTTTCGAGAGTGCAAAACATTTGCGGAATTTTGCAAAAACATTACTAATTATCACTTTAAAATTTACTGTATTTTAAGGGTTCTATTTTTAAAGTTTGTTTTAGTTTATGTATTTGTATTTTAACAACCAATTTATTGTTTTATAGATTTGGAAGAGATAAAATTGTTATAAAATATGACGAGAATATGAATGTTATAAATAAAGAAATACATAACTATGAAAGAGGAAAAGAAGGCGTCTATATAATTTTTTAGACAACGAAGTATCGACTAATACCAAAAGTACTGAAACAAAAGCTAATTACTTTCTTTATTACTATCCGTCTTTAGAAGGTCGGCTCTGTTCATTGAACTACAAACTATTGGGGTTAAATACTAGCACCCTCGATAAATTATTGCTACCTACAAATATCTACAAGCCAAGTAATAACAAGTAAAGATACCAAAATAATTCTATTATTTATATTGCGTATAATACGACAAATAAGCTTAGACTCAATATGTCGGCAGCGACATGGCCTCTTTTGCCATGATCATTCTAACTCTGTCTACTTGTAAATTAGGGCTGCCAACCATTCTTTAGGACCCGGACAACGCCCCAAATATCATCGCGAGGTGAACGCTCGGTAAATATCCGAAAATATCTATTCGCCAAAGTCGCACTGAGCAGCAGTTTTGAAATTGGCTAATTGTATGTAGCTAATTCTTGTAATAATAAAACTTGGAATTTTGTTTATAAACACGCGAACAATTTCTATTAACGTCAAAGATAAGCAGTAAACGGATTTACCTAACAGGAAAACAGATAAGTTACAAGTTTCTAACAATATTTCATGTTGCTAATTGGTATATATTTTTAGAATACTAGCTGTTGTCCGCGACTTCGTACGCGTGAAATTTAGAAATTAAACCTTAACAAACAGAAGTTTACCATATCACTCGATAGATGGCGTTGTACAGTTCTTTTAAATCGCACTATGGTTTGGTTGCACACATTAACACTTAAGCTCGTCAAGATTTTAAGTTTTTAATTCCGATTTCCGCATTTATAAATTAAAAGGAATTTGCTCAAAATACTTACGCACAATGAGTTTTGTTTGTAATGTACTTATCACATTTAAATTACAAAATGCTATGTTGTATTTATATTTTTTTTTTGCTATTTTTTATGTTTTTCTTTTGCTACTTTTATTCCTTTTTGTACACGAAAATTTATATTAATTTATATTTAAGTATTGTTACGTATTTAGTTATGCTATTCATTGTTCATAAAATTAATTATCATTAATTAATTATCAATAAAATTAATTGGAAGTGGGACACTCCAAAACGGTTCTGTACACTTCAATAAGATTTATTAAGGTGCAGTTACCTGCATAGATTGCATTACGGTGTATTTTGCAACATCATAAATCTGAAACATGCGACGTGCATCGCAAAATACCGCAAGAAATCGCATTCCAGTGTCATTAAATGATTTGCTACTTCTTCGATACGATGTTAAAATGCACAAATGAATAACTTTTTATCTATGAAAACTGATTGATGTTTGGTATAACGCGAGTAGAAAACTAATGGACTTAGTGAATTGTAACAGCTCTCGCTAAAACAGGTATTTAAGGACTTATACGTTAAACTATACAGAACAGCTTTCTGTCTCTAGACACTGCATGATCAAAAGTGACAATTATTAACGCTGTATTTATTATGTCATCATTTCTCTTCAAAGCAAACTGAATCAACAGTTAGTTATTTAATGGATGGCAACCCTGTTGTTTATATAGGGCATTCTGTCGGCGCCCTAGGATGCTTATTTCGTGAACGTCCGCAACGCGCCAGTCAGTCGCTATTTACAAGCCTTATTGTCAATAGGTCGCCTACAGCCTAATACTTATGTATAATCTATCTATTCAGGACATTGGCACACTTTTTCCAAGCATTATATTGGGAACAGGGCGTACTCTATTTGACATACAGACTTCTTTGTTCTCGCTTAAACTAAAAAAAAATGATATGAAGCCTTTATTTTAACACACAACTCACTAACGTTTTGTTATAGATTTTACTAACAAATGCAGCACATTTTAGAACTGTTTGTAAAATAACTATTATTACCGCATTAACTAATTGATCGTACATGACAGATGACCAGATGTATGAGTGTAGATGAAGCCAAGGAAGTATGTTTGGATCGTAGCAGATAGCGCTCTATAGTCTCTGCCTACCCCCATGGGAAAAATGCGTGATGTTATGATGATGATGATCGTACATATTTCAAATTTAGTTTCAATCACATAATACAAGGTTTTACCACATAACAGTAGGAAGACAAGCGCATAACAGTATATTATGCTCTCTCTCTCCATCTCTAGCCCATTAACGCTCCACTGTTTGGTACGGGCCTGCTCCATTTTGGGAAAGATTATGGTCTACTATGTCGCGCTGACCAGGTGCTCAAGTCTACTATTTTGGAACAATTGTCATACCGGCACAATACCGGCACGATACCGTTGCAATTGAAGTCAAATATCCGTAGTCTGCTATATGCCGTCATAACGGTCGTTCAATGGTAATAGAATTGTCGATCTCTTTTATCTATGCATTGAATTTTCGGTCTCTTTTATCTATGAATTGTGTTAGAATGGTATGTATGTGTTGCCGTTTTTAAAAAATGCGTTAGTTGAAGTGATTTTCGAAAACCTACTAATAAATTTAAACATTTAATCATGCTAGACTTCGTTTAGATATATTTGTACATACTATTTATTAGTATAAAAAGCAATGTGAAGTTTAGGAGATTAGTAAATTGCAATAAATTACAAAGAACAATTTCTAATATTTCTATCTATCTATTTTTTATTTATGGCAATCTGTCGACACAGGACAATTTAAAAATATTACTGTCAAATTCAAAATAGCAGACTACCGAAACATTTCAGTCATTGAATTGCAATTGTGAAGCAGTTGTGTACGAGACTAGCAATTTATGTCACTTTGACAATTGTAAGTCAATGCTGAAGTCGTTATGACGACACAATAATAGTAGACTACCAAAAACTTTACTATTGCACCATAATGGTACAATAATGGTACAGTTGTGACACCGTTGAAATACCCGACTCAGGGCCCAGTCGTGTAGACAGAGTTTCTTTTCGAGTTTTCTGTCTCTTACACAGGATGTTATCTGAGTACAATGTCCCTTAGCTGACTGTTACAGCACCCTGGGAAGGGAATGGGTTGGTGATTCTTGTATTCTTAATCTGTCACCGCAAGGACTATGCTATGGAGCAAAATCCGCATGGATTTATAGGATGTACAGGTAAACTGTACATTCTATTTTAGATTTACTAAAAGATTTATTATAGATGTACTAAAAGATTGTCGTTTTTTAAAGATAATAAGAAACATTAGGTATTTGTTGAAATATAATCTGATGAATATTACGTAACTGATTTAAAGAATATTTAAAAAAAATAATGTTACTTTTAAACTTTTATTTCAACACTATTGTAATTTTATTCTTTAATTTTCCAGTAATGCAAAGCCTTAAATATGCAATTATGAATAGGCTAGCAACTATACCCATCTTTTTATTATCTGATAGCATTTTTAATAAAATACCTACATTTTTAATTTTCATGCACAAGTAGGTACTTCAAAAATATGCGCATTTTCAGTCCGCATGAGCATCAGGATGAGATATTTTTAAAGTAAAATAACATTTGCATGGCCAAGATTAGAATGTTAGGGCTATATAAAGACGCAAAATATCTATAACATTATCACAGGTACATACCGCAAACGAATTTTTATTAAAAAATCGAAATCAATGAGGCATTATCATATTTTTAGCCTTTTAGTCAATAATAGTGATAAAATCTATTCGTTGATCGGTGACGAGCAAAGTGCATTATAGGCGGCTACATTTATAAAACCATTAACTACACACTGTTTACTGTGCGCTGGTAACACTCGATGAATAGTATCGGTGGGGGACAACCCTACCGCATCAAGGTCACGGGGGTGAGCCCGCTGTACGTACCTACTTGTACGATTTGTTTCATTTACGTACACTAAACCACAGTTTACGATGCGAATCCCTTATTTTTGTATACCTTTTTAAATAAATAAACGTTTTAGTACCATTATTACAACACAATTTAGTACATTTTGGAGTACATTGGTATCTAAATTGATGTACCTACCTTCATACTAGTTCAGTTTATATGATAAGTACCACACCTATATTGAATTACAGTTAGGGTTATCGACACAGGTTATCGATATGAATAAGATTTGTAGTGCTGAAAATTTCGAAGGTCGAGGAAATCAGTAGAATGTACAGCGATGTTTCTTCTCAGTCCAATATTGCCTCGTCGTTCAGGCCTCCTACACAACGAGACGGCACTTGATCTACTTACAGAATTCAAAGTAGAAACGGCAGCAAAATGTCCTAATGTCATGTGTCAATATTAAAAATAAGCTGCCTCCTTCGATTTTCAAAATTGAATTAGTAACATGAATTAAAAATAATAATGAAAATAGTGCATGAACACTAAAAGAGAGAAACATACAGCGCGGCAGCGTTTCGTTTCACGCAAATACTTTTTGTTATTTTTCGTGAATTTTGTTTAAAGAATTGTTTACATTGATACGTTGGCTTGTAAATATGATGTTTAGATACGGTTAATACGTTCAGTGCGGCTAACGCTTATGCGCGTTTTTCTGATCTTCACCAAGTGCGGGCCGACGCGTATACGCGTCCATACAAAAAAAAATCTGTAGGCAAGCGGGGTGCGCCGCACCTGTGCGTTTATAGCGTGTATTCTGGGTGTCTATTGTTTCGAAGCGGTCGTAAAATGTGGAATTGTAAAGGAGACTACACGCTAGTCAGGTTTCTGCTACGAATCTTGCAGGGGGCGGCGGCGGCGACGACAACAATAACCTAATTTAGTACAATAGATTATTGAAATAATTTTATTATGACTCGCTCTTTTAACTAAAGTAATAGGTAGTTTTAGTCTATTTATAAATGGTGTCTATTACGAGGCGGGCGAAGAGTCGTAAATAAAAAAAAATTGGTCAAGTGCGAGTCGGACTCGCGCACGAAGGGTTCCGTACCATTATCTATGCAACATAAGGCAACGTTATTAGTATCGAGCAAGAAACGGTAAAAAAATCATGTTTGTTGTATGGGAGCCCCCCTTAAATATTTATTTTATTTTATTTTTAGTATTTGTTGTTATAGCGGCAACAGAAATACATCATCTGTGAAAATTTCAACTGTCTAGCTATCACCGTTCTTGAGATACTGCGTACGGAACCCTAAAAATCATGTTTGTTGTATGGGAGCCCCCCTTAAATATTTATTTTATTTTATTTTTAGTATTTGTTGTTATAGCGGCAATAGAAATACATCATCTGTGAAAATTTCAACTGTCTAGCTATCACCGTTCTTGAGATACTGGGTACGGAACCCTAAAAATCATATTTGTTGTATGGGAGCCCCCCTTAAATATTTATTTTGTTTTATTTTTAGTATTTGTTGTTATAGCGGCAATAGAAATACATCATCTGTGAAAATTTCAACTCTCTAGCTATCACCGTTCTTGAGATACAGCCTGGTGACAGACGGACGGACGGACGGACGGACGGACGGACGGACGGACGGACGGACGGACGGACGGACGGACGGACGGACGGACGGACAGCGAAGTCTCAGTAATAGGGTCCCGTTTTTACCCTTTGGGTACGGAACCCTAAAAAAAAGAATAAGTGGGCTTTCGGGAGAAGGTACCTTTACTATTACTGTTTTATTAAGGTATAACCTGGTATAACTTACTATTTTAACAAAACCGAACGAAGATATATTATGGCGTAAACTTCACAAAATCTCTTACAAATAAACACTAGTGTGGAAGCACCTTTATCCATCCAACACCTTTATATGACCCGTAATTGTTATATGACAGTCATAAAACTCGAAAGTTACCGAACGCACATAAGCGTCGGCCGCACTGCGGGAAGGTAAAAGACAACGCGCTATAGCGTCCAGCCGCACTACGCGAGTTTTTTATGAACGCATATAAGCGTTCTTAGCACTACGCGAAAAATTTTTTGAACGCACATACGCGTTTTCAGCACTGGGCGAATGACTCTTTTCTTAGCATTGGCTATAAATTCGTAAATTATTCAGCATTGAACGCGTTAAAGCTCGCGTCACGGAATGTTATTTTATCGCACTTTATACGTTACACTTACAAATTCAAACTTTATATAAATTTGTAATGTATTACGTCTATTTGTTTTCTTTTCATAAATGTATTATAAAGTGTAAATTATCTTTTCAATGAGGTTTTATTTTGTATCCGTTGTTTATATCGATATTTTGGCGTGTAAATATGATATCCGGATATCGTTTCAAAGCTCGTGTCACGATAGGGACGCCAAATATTTTATTTATATTTTCCGCGAAGTGTGATTTTTTGCTTGTTTATATTGATACGTCGCGTCGGTTTGTAAATACATACTGTAATAACGTCTAAATAAAGTCGAAACTCTTATCATGTCACGCTTTGTAATGTCATCACATAATTTTTTTTGTTATATCTATTTTTAAAGGTGATAACTAATTTTGTATGTTTTATATAAAGCTTAAATGGTTTCATGATTGCGTGCTGCAATTAGGTCTAAAGCTGATTACATTTTCAATCGTACTCTGCGATAGCTGGTGATCCGCTAATATTATTTAGGTACCTGCGATTTGTAAGAGAGAGGTTTTTCATTGTTGCTCTTTTCTTATAGGCGGTAACGGGAACTTATAGCCGTAATCAATGAGATTTCCAGCACCAAAAGTTTTTAATTTGAACTATAACTATTCAACGAACAAATTGGATATGAATAATTAGGGATATTTTAATTAATGTAAGCTCTTTAGCTTTATGATATAATTTTGATTTAGTGAGTACATTAATAAACAGTGACGTGAGTGTAACGCACGCGAAAGCGCCAAAAAATCTCTTAGTATAGTCGTGTCTAACCGATCCGAGGGCAATGACCTCGCGGATCCGTGTACCTACACACTTTTTGCTATTCCACGTTTTTGGACACACACTGACCGGACGTCAACCGCACAAACTTACCTATTTATACTTCAGATATTCATGAATTCAATTAATATCGCTGGTTGCTAAAAGTTGTTTTGTAACATATCTATTTAAATAATAAAATTTTAACCGTAAGTGTTTGTTATGTATAGATACTGAATAAATTATTTTTCTTTGTCTTTTTTACCACACAAATTATATTTATAAGTGTTCGTGTGATTTATAAGTAAGAAGTAGTAAAAACAAATACAAAACTTTTGTTAAGATGTTTTTACTGTTATTCTACTGCTCTGTGTAATTACAAAATTAATAATTTAAAATGAGAAACAAAAATTTTAATCTAATCTTCTAATATTGTATTAAATTTCCATGTCACAATGTTAGTTGTTGTTACCCTACTCATCCGAAACGGCTTTACCGATTTTTACCAATTTTATATGCGTATTCAGTAGGTCTGAGAATCGGCTACTATCTATTTTTCAAACCTGTATGTCATTTGTATAGCAAAACAACGTTTGCCGGGTCAGCTAATTGTATAGCTGCCTTTGGACAATAAACATCATGGACATTTCATACAACGTTCTCTGGTGCCAAGCTAAACTTAGCTGCTAGTGTAACGAGTATCAGAATACGAATACAACACAGTTATAATACTTAAATAACCACTCAGACGCAATACAAATATTTACAAACATCACACTAGTCCTGTACGGGAATCGAACCTGTGACCTCGTGAACGACAGTCCGTTACTCTAACCACAATATCACGTCGAAATTAAAAAAAACGTTAATTTGGATGACTAGCAAAATAATGTACCTAACTACCTACCTACATCTGAAATTTTTATTACAATTTTAATCAAATTACAAAAGAACATAAAACGCTTCGCTATATAATTCGCGTGTCTGTAACTTATAATAATTAAAAATATATTATGTGTTTAAATTATAATGATGTACGAAACTAAATATACATATGTACTTACGTATCTACATAAAATTTAAATAAAATATGGCGCTTCTTAAATGATTAGTGGCACGAAATTCCGGAATAATCTTGTTACCTTCATTTACAATTTTTAGTACATATTTTTTTATTGTTCGTTGGTGCATTAGTAACAAAATGGCCTGTGCCCAACAGTGAAACAATAATGGGCTGGAAAGAGACGTTAATTTTGAGAAATATTTCTATTTGGAATTAAAAGTACCTACTTGAAATTTTTTTCTTTTCTTTTTAACTATAGGGCTTGTTAGCTGTGCGACTATACCGCCCTAAAAATAAAAAAAATAAAAAAATATATATATAGATAACTTGTATTACCAGTGAGAATATAATTTGGCGCATGTTAAACCACGATATACAGTTCATTATTAAATATTAACCGTGATGTTTTTTCACAAAGCACATTCATTATTCTGAATCATTATACCGATTGCCGCACAATTGCTTGCGGTCATTCACATTGTGGCTTGACCCCAACAAAATGAATTCCCATCAAAATAACCGTGATTGTACCGGGCTATTCCAATACTATACAGAGTATTTACGATAGCTTTTGGTATAAAAATGATACCCAAAGTTCAAAGTACATATTTATTTGCAGTACTTACACTACATACCGCCGCGTTCGGTACTATTTATAAAAGATTGCTTAAATCTGCAAAATTTTAAAAAGTAAATAAATGCCAATAAAAAACCGGTCAAGTACGAGTTTGACTCACAGACGAGGGTTTCCATACCGTTATAATCATAATATATTAGTTATACCGACCCCAAATAACGGAACCCCAAACAATGGGATAAGGCAGGAGAATGGTGATGATGAGTATTTGAGGCTGTAGCATCAATACCGTTCCAGAGGTACAGCCTGGTGACAAACGGGTGGACGGACAGACAGTGAACTTTTGGTACGGAACCCTAAAAATGTGCTTACAATGTCATAAAATACATTTTTATATCTATAGATAAAGTCAGACTACATTGTTAATGTAATATTTCTAAAAAAAAATACGCACTAACCCGATCGGATATCGAATCTGAGTGACCTCAATTTAACGTGCATGTTTTTAGGAATAATGGGGCTGCAATATTACATATCGCTACTTCCTACGCGCCCACGGTAGTAACAATAATCACTGCTCACGTACTTATATTATGTTTATATTTAATTGAATACAGTATTATAAAAACCAACAATTTGCCAATGCTAATACATGTACATTGTAGCCTTGAAAATACAATGTAAGCAAACTGTATGATTTTTGCATAATATTATCATAGTTGTGTTATTAAGATAAGATAAAAAATATTTGCTTTATACCACCACTTTACCCGCACATTTTTTGGCAAGGAATCAGTATTGAAATTTGGATATACAAAATCGCAATCATGATTTTTAGATCAACACATTTTAGATTACACATTCTAGCTGAACTTCAGTCCAGCTTTCAGTAAAGCTATATTTTATTAAAATGCTTCAAGGATTATACCACATTATCCTTCGAAAATAAGTAACTAAAAGAAGAAGGACACTATTTTAGAATCTTTACTTTAGGCCACTTTAGGCATAACATAAAAGAAAATCATGTTAAAGTATTATTTAGATACAACAATATGGTGTCTAAATTAAAAAAGAGAAAGATGCTCGAGAGAAAGAAGAGAATCCAAAAATTGGTATGATTAATTATATCTGCGTAAAAAGAAGTATAAAGTCACAAATAATAAACAGAAATTGGTCAAGTGCGAGTCGGACTCGCGCAAGAAGGGTTCCGTACCATTATCTATGCAACCTAAGGCAACGTTATTAGTATCGAGCAAGAAACGGTAAAAAATCATGTTTGTTGTATGGGAGCCCCTCTTAAATATTTATTTTATTTTATTTTTAGTATTTGTTGTTATAGCGGCAATAGAAATACATCATCTGTGAAAATTTCAACTGTCTAGCTATCACCGTTCTTGAGATACAGCCTGGTGGCAGACGGACGGACGGACGGACAGCGAAGTCTCAGTAATAGGGTCCCGTTTTTACCCTTTGGGTACGGAACCCTAAAAATTATGTAAAACAAACCTATGTACAAGGTACCCACACAATGTGCGTAAATGCATTCCCCGCGTAAAAAAAAATGTACAAGGTACTACAATCAATAGATTGATAATATCAAATCAACCAATATTAGTTTAAAAACTCGATTTGTTCGTTTTCCATTTATATTGACTTTTATTTGCGATAATTGGTTTTTTCTAACGGTTGCCCACACTCAATTGACCCTTTGTCAATAGATACATTATTCCCACGGGCGGTGAACCGAAACTATCTAACGTCTGAAGCAATGAAACAAATACTTTAATTAAAAATACTTTTTATTATTACTTACTGCTAAATCCTCGCGTCAATTATGACGCTTCGGTAATTTAATTATCTATAGAAGTTATAGAGTCGCTTCCTTTGCCAAACGATATCCGCATACGACCATTACATACTATATGTTAAATAAATGCAGCCAAGTACGAGTTGGACTTGCGCGCGAAGGATTCCGTGCAATTATCGTGCCGTCATCATTTTATACCGTAACTAGCTGGCCCGGCAAACGTTGTTCTGCCATACCAAAAAAAAAGTTAAAAAAATTTTTTTTACAAAAATGAACTTTAAACCTCACGGAGCTCGAGACCTTTCCAACGAATGCAAAACCGTGGAAATCGGTCCGTGCGTTCTGGAGTTATAGCGTCAGGAAGGAAAACCCGACTTATTTTTATATAGTAGATAATCACATCGTCATACATACGCAAAGCATCGAGATAACCAAATACTTTGTTTGTTTGGAGCATCCGGAAATATTTATTTATTCTTACTTTTTGTATTAGTTGTTTTGTATTAGTAGCGGCAACAGAGATAATATAATATATTGTTTGTAAACAATTTCAGCTGTCTAGCTATCACCGCTCTTACTATTATTACACGAGGTGACAGACAAGTAGGTGGAAAGCGAAGTCTCAGTAATTAATAGTGTCCCGTTTTAACCCTTTACCAAAGAACCCAAAAAAAATCCTAATTAAATTTATAAAAACTTGATTTACTTAATCAAAAACTTTGATTGTATTCGATAGACTTTTTTTATACGTAGCTATTGCACCAGAACGAAATGTTAGCGATATAGATAGGTTAGATTGATTGTTTTCATTTCACGGTCGATCTGACTAGTGTGAATAAACTCCACGACATGGTTCTAAATTCAAATCATATTGAATGACCAATTCCAATAGCGTTTATTGGATTTTTTCCTGAATCAAAATCAGATATTTTTATTGATACTCGTATTTTATCGCTACACTGCTTACTTGATGGATTGGCATTTGAAACTGTTTGTTGTTATTTTTTAATAAACACCTATTTAATTACTTAGTAAAAGACAATCGTCAACAAATCGCAACAATTATTTTTGTTTCACACAGGCACAATGCGACTTTTTAATACTTGTTATATTTGTCAACCCGAAACTAGGTAGATATTCACAAAGTTGACTTAGATTTAGCTTTTATTTCCACCTAATAGACTAAGCTATATAAATATTGCATTCTAATAAACCGAAGAGAGAGTAATAAATAGTTTTGTCTTGCTTCGGGATTTCTTTTTAAAAATAATACAGCAAATAACTTGACTAAGTACAAATTTCAATTTAACGTCTAATATTTATTTTTGTATGTATGTATGTCAGCAAGCAACTTATATTAGCCTAAGCTTAACTATGATTTAGGAACCAGATTAATTCTATCCTCTTATTTCAAATGCGACGAATATCTCAACTTTTATACCATGACGTCAGGCTAGCAGACTCGCTTAGACAAATTTATTATTGTACACAAAGAGTAGATTATAGACGCATCATCGAGTCTCAAATAAAAATTGCGTAATCGACTAGGTATTACGTATATTATTTTATGTGTATGTTTCACGCAATAGTTCATTATACAATAGTATGTAACGTCGGTCATGGTGGTTTTATCCATCTATCTTGGTGGTCTTTTCTTACAGCTACTGTTTGAAATAAATTTTTAGGGTTACGTACCAAAAGGTAAAATAAGACCCTGTTACTGAGACTTCGCTGTCCGTCCGTCCGTCAATCGATCTGTATGTCTGTCACCAGGCTGTATCTTAGGAACGGTGATAGCTAAAGAATTAAAATTATCATAAATTATCTGATGTTGCTACGTATTTTAACAAACATCTATAAAAAATCAGAATACAGTAAATATTTATAGTGGCAGTGGCTCCTATAGAATAAATAGGTACGTTTTCAGTGTAACTTGATTATACTACTTACTCTTATTCGTAATAACGGTATGAAACCCTTCGTGTGCGAGTGAAAATCGTTCTTTGCTAGTTTTTACAATTTGACGTAAAGAAAATACGCTTTTTATTATAGTCACATATCATAGATTTACCATAATCCATACTAGCTTTGCTAATAGCTCCTTGGGTGTGAATCAATGCGGTGAGACTACCACGTACTTGTTTTTGTGGTTGTATGTGGATGGTCTAATTGGCCACACTGTCGCTAATTGAACGGTTAGCCGACCAACCGTGTTTGCTAAACGATTATGGAGCTTATGAAATAAGATATACTATTAGACGCAACTTATTTCATATGAGAGTTTCTTTTGATTTATAGAATTTTATATATTAAAAGAAAAAAGAAATAGATTCTAGTTAGCTTTGAAGGAGTTTATAATTGATATGTCACTGTGCATAAAATAAATATTATGGGGCAAATAAAGTACAGTAAAGTAAGTACGTAGTTATGTACTACCCATTACATGTACGTAAATAACAATTAAAGTTTAAAAAATATGCTGAAAAATCCTAGATATTATATAAATTACGGATATAGATTTGTACATAGATATCTATCTGTTTCGTCTATCAAGACTCAAAATGGATAGATAGATATGAATAAATACAACAAAAACGTGAAATAAACACTAACTTAATGATTTTAGGTAGGTATGTTTTCTTAATTTCTTATCTTTGATTTTATCTCTGACATGTAAGGCCTACATAACAAAATATTTAAAGTTAATATTTATAGCTTTCTTGGCACTTAAATAATTTAAATTTTAATCTCGTAAGAATACATAATAAATAATAACTAATAAAAATATGTAGACCGTGTTTTTAATTTAAATAAAGATAAGATAACGCGCATAGTAGTAATTTTTAGGGTTCCGTACCCAAAGGGTAAAAACGGGACCCTATTACTGAGACTTCGCTGTCCGTCCGTCCGTCCGTCTGTCACCAGGCTGTATCTCAAGAACGGTGATAGCTAGAGAGTTGAAATTTTCACAGATGATGTATTTCTATTGCCGCTATAAAAACAAATACTAAAAATAAAATAAAATAAATATTTAAGGGGGGCTCCCATACAACAAACATGATTTTTTTACCGTTTCTTGCTCGATACTAATAACGTTGCCTTATGTTGCATAGATAATGGTACGGAACCCTTCGTGCGCGAGTCCGACTCGCACTTGACCAATTTTTTTAAATCGAAATCCTGCTAGTTTTAAAATCGCAAAGTATATAAGAATGTATGGGTGTAGGATGTTTCATTCTCTATCATGAAAACACTTCTAAATGGATTTTAATGAAACTTTATAATATACATATAGATCAGAATAACACATCTTTAGTTATTATATAGAACAAATTAAGCTTAAATCTTCAAAACTACGTATAGAGTGGTTCGAGAGGGATTCTCTATATTTTTTTAACACGCTTATATTAGTTCGGAACGTATCTATCAATGTAACGGAATCTTTGAAAGTGATTTTCACCTACTTACAGTAGTCGGAGCGATCAGAAATTTTGCACACATATTGAGTACAGATTACAATGCAATAATTTTCAAAAATATTTAGAATATTCATGCGTGTTTTTTATTTTTAGAACTAAGAAGATTATTATTCAGTTTTAGTGTCTAAATACGTATTAGAAGCATAAGAAGTAGCAGGCAACAGCTAGTAGGCTGTACCTATACGATCATGCTAAAAGGCAAAAATAGTAACTACTATTTTATAAAACAAGAATTGCAGATATTTTATTCCTGTAACATCACAATGAAACCGGTAGATAAATAAGTACAAAAAAGTGGTTTCAGAAATAGTTAGCCCCTTATAAGAGTAGCAGCTGCCCTCGTACACGGCTCAAGGCAAACCACCCGCTTCTTTTAGGCCCAGTTTTGCAACGTAAATTGTTTTTTTTTTATAAAATGACTAGAGCTTACAATGGCACGGGTTACTTAGAACTCCTTAGTTTATGGACCGTAGTGTAAGTCGTTGGTCTCGCTAGTTAATTATTTTACCAAAAAGTCTTTATTTTATTATGTAAGAAAGAAAATTGATAACAAACGTTTATATTGTACCTATTAGTTAACTTTTCTTGAGTTAAACCTTAAAATGTTAACTACAAATAATAAAACCGGCCTAGTACGAGTTGGACTCGCGTACGTAGGTCCCGTAGCATAGGTAATCGTCAAAATTATATTCGACAAAATATCATACGGTAATAATCACTTCCTCATAAGTTTATCAAGTTTTTGGGCGCCCCCTGAATATATATTAAATTCTGGTTTTTAGGATTGTTTATTATATCTTTAAAAAATGTAACTGTCTAGCTATCATGGTTCTTAAAATACAACCTGTTGAAAAACAGCGGATTCAGTACTAGGATCCCTGTAGTAATACATATCAAAGAGTATAATAATATATGATACATATCCAGGTAATCCTTTGGCTCGGAACTCTAAAAACTATAAAAAAAGTGATTTTACATAAGCATTTTAAATAATTATAATAAAGATTACAGAACTTATTCTTATCTCATGCGTTTATGTTAAAATAACATGAAGATTATTTAATTTATATGTTACATATTATTGTAATTTTGTAAGAATTTGAATGGCGCTTTTGACTTATTTTAATATGGAGATATGTTTTACTTTATTTAAATGGTTTTATTGTTCATATAGAGTAATCTATTTACACAGATTAACCTGATAGTGTGGGTACACGTTCAATCTTGAAATTAAGTTTAGCCTGGAGAAATCGTACTTCATGTTTTAATAGGATGGTATTCAAGTGACATACTATTCGTAAAGGAATCATTAGATAAGGAATAAATAAATCTTTGAATGTATGTTTTTTCTAAATTCTACGTGCACGAAGTAGCGGATAAAAGCTAGACAAGGTTACTTATAATACGGTTTTGTTAAATAAAACTAAGTTTATTATAAAAATGTAAGACGAATTGAAAGCGTACATAGTGAATGCCAGCTTTAAGAACTTTACCTATGACATGTAAAGAAAATACTAGGCGTTGGCGTATATTACTTTAACATGACGTAGACAACAATGGTACCGATTCTACGCGCATAACTAAACTTAAGTTTTGGCATTGATACCAATTCTACGTGCACAACTAAACTTAACTAAAAAAGAAAATTGATAGTGTCAATAGCACACTTTTTTCAATGTTTACTGAACTTTTTTTTATAAACAGTGTGCATTATAGAATAATGATTTTAATTAATATGAATGTGTACAACGAAATAGCAAGTAATATAGGTATATATTGACACTATAAATTTTCATTTTTTAGTTAAGTTTAGTTGTGCACGTAGAATTGGTATCAATGCCGTAGATGCTAATGGTCTTATTCATAATGACTTATGGGAGGTTTAAAAGTTCGCTAAAATAGTTTCGCGAAAATTGTCAAAACTTGTTTTTCATAATAATCTTTTTACGCTAAAACGTTTGTTATCTCTCCGATAAAATCTCCGTATAAACCTCCGATAAGTCATTATGAATAAGACCGTAAGAATAAAACAACAGTTTAAACTAAAGTATAAATATCCAACTTTAGTTCGATACTTATTTAAATAGTAATTAAGTTCTTATCAGTATCAAACAGCATTGACCTAAATGAATAGCAAAAACCAGAGCATCTACTTACCTAATTTAAAACTAATGAAATAAATTAAACCTTACAGTAGGTAATTATTCAGTAGCGATACAAAATAAATGTAGGTATAATTTATCGTTGTCATAATTTACCATTGGACGCGTGGGATCGGAACACCATGCAATATCTAGAAAAATAATATTAATAAACATTTAATAGTTGGATTTAATACTTCAAACTGTGACACCAAAGCTTCTGCTATCTAGCTTTCCACGTTTAAAACAGAAAATATATACCTATAGATACTTAAAATAGCCTGAAAACGCATAATATATGTACAAATAAATGAAATTTTGCACTCTAAAGCTTACTTTTAAAGAGAATGCAATATTTAACGCCGCCTGTCGCCTCCACGCCCTCAAATCAGCTAACAGTAACGGTAGTTGATATTAGTGGCCATACGGATTACTCAGCAATTTTGCGAGGTCCATAATCTTGATCAATACGTAGGTACACACTACTTCATATATTATAAATATACTATTTTATATTATTTTTATTTTATTATTATAACTATATGAATATACGCTACTTTGTTCCGTAGTAGACCATTTATCAGGTTTCGTTGCTAATGTCTAAAAAGTGCACACTTGCGTTTTTCCATGTAAATTATGAAATAATCGACCGATAACTGTAAAAATAAGTCAAGTTATTCAGCTCTAGGATCTTATACTCTTAGGAATGTAGTTGAAACAATAAAATTGGTAAACGGTAGCCGATACACAGTAGTAACGTTGGCAGTTGAAGTTAAAATTGATGTAAGTTTACACAATCGGAAGTGGTTACGAGCGCGCACTTTATCTATGCATGTGTGAACTGTGATGTGCACGACATTAAATTGTGTGTATGTGTGTGTTACATACCACATCCGGTAAGATGCGCCCGTTGTAGACGCATTTTAATTTTATTTTTTTATTTGAAGTCATATTATTTAGTTGTTAATACGTGAAGCAAAAACTATAAATCCCTTTATACAAAAGGTGTGGACTATGAAGTATATAACACAGTTTATAGTAAAAGAGAGCTGAAAGTTAATTCTGGGTATTAATAATGCTAAAACCATACTGTAAAATATTCACAAAACCTAAACTTGGAAAATTTAAACAATTTGAGTACTATTTTGTATTCCTATATGCTTTATAGAGAAATACTATATAATAAAATAACAGCAATTTTGTGTTTATTGTACAGAAAAACTCAAAGCTCAAAATAAATCTTTACTTAATATAAAACATAGGTAGTCATTATTTTTGTATGTATGTCCATATGCGACCTTATATCTTACAAAACTACGCAGCAGATTTTGATGCGATTTTTTTAATAGATTGATCGGTACAACAAGTGGGCTTTTTAGTATAATTTGCTAAAGTTATTTTATTTTCTAAATTCCACGCATACGAAGTTGCGGGCTAAGAATCTTGTAGCAGAATAAGAGGTTATTTATTATTATCAACAGTTCAGCACACCGAAGTACCACACTTATTGAATACCAAAAATCTTGAATGGTTTTAATTGGCATGTGCAGTTATATGATAAGGATAACATAGCTTTTAAAACAGTGTTAAATAACTGTTTCACAACGTAAATAAAACTAGGTCATAGATAAGAGAGTTTAGGAATATATTTTTATAGTATTTGAGTTAAATTTTGATTTAAATTGTTTTTCAAAGGGGAGAAGTTGCCATTAACAAAAGTGAAGGATTTTTATGTAGAAACTTCATATAATATACATTTTTAGAATGATAATCATCTTTAAAGCTGTAAAAAGTCATTGTTTATAAGAACAGTGACTTTTACAGCTTTAAAGATGATTCGCTACAAACCTAAGTATGTAACGGGATATAGGAAAGAAAATAATGATATCAACCTCAATATTAAATAGGTAAAATAGGACGCAACTTTTAGGACTTTCCGTGGTGCTTTAGCATCCCTATTTATTTATTTATAACATTATAAACGTTACATGTCATATTTATATAGTAACTAGCTGACCCGGCTAACGTTGTTTTGCCATACAAATTATGTCAGGGGTAGACAAACAATTTGCAATAAAATAATATTGCGACTATAAATTGAAATGTAAGCTATCCTATCTTTCAAGTTGGGTCGAAATGCACACGGTGTACAAATCAAATTTAAAATCGGTTAAGTAGTTTAGGAATCCATCGCGGATAAACATCGTAACAGGCGATTTATATATATATATACTAGCTGACCCGGCAAACGTTGTTTCGCCATATTAAAAAAAAAAGTTTTGAAAAATAGATGTTGGCCGATTCTCAGACCTACTGAATATGCATGTAAAATTTCATAAATATCGGTCAAGCCGTTTCGGAGGAGTACGGTAACTAACACTGTGACACGTGAATTTTATATATAAGATATACTAGCTGCCCCGGCAAACGTTGTTTTGCCATACAATTCTGTGTAAAAATCAACAACAAAAAATTTCATCAAAATCGGTCCAGCCAAATTTAAACTATCCCATCTCTCAAGTTGGATCGAACTGCACATGGTGTGCAAATTTTATTATAATCGGTTAAGTGGTTTAGGAGTCCATTGAGGACAAACATTGTGACACGAGATTTATATATATTAAGACTAGCTGTCCCGGCAAACGTTGTTTTGCCATACCAAAAAAAATATTTAAAGATTTGAAAAATAGATGTTGGCCGATTCTCAGACCTACTGAATATGTATGTAAAATTTGAGAAGAATCGGTCAAGCCGTTTCGGAGGAGTACGGTAACTAACACTGTGACACGTGAATTTTATATATTAGATATAGATAATAATTGAATTAACATAGGTAATAAATTGGTGCAAACATAATAAATAAATAAATAAATATTCATGGACATTTCACACAACGTCCTCTGGTCCCAAGCTAAGATAATAATATTAAATTACAGTGTCTTGATGTAATTTCTGAATATTAATTAAGATTGGTCTATCCACAGACTAGTTACTTTGTAATTCATCGAAATCTTACACTTTAAAGCTAAGCATCCAATTATCTAACAAATGCAACCCCAACTCCTGCAAAATGAAACTTGTAGCTAGCCTATATTTTAAATCTAATTTGGTATAGTTAATACTTGCACAACAATTTATCGTATTTTCTATTGTTACAGGATACTTTCAGCCGGCTGGTCCGCTGATCAACAAAGAATCAAATGCAGATACAGAACGAGCTTTAGCAAGATACCATCCACCACCACATTACCATGCCCCTCATCCACCCGTAAGTTTATTTGTTGTCTCATTTTCATACTAGCATAATAATTGCTATTATCTAAAAGAACGATCTCTTGAATATTACACCCAAAGATTTCTAATTGGAAATGTTGTTGTATTAGTATAGTACTATCATGCCTCCTGCAGTTGCGTAAAGTACTAAGCCAGTATACCCTTAAGGGACTTTAAAAAGACAGATCTGCCTAATCACCCGATTAGTCAGGAGGTTATAGGTTCCGTAAAGAGCTTTTAACGTTTTTTTTAAAGCCCTTTTTAGCTTTTTTTTATTTGTAGCATTTTATTTTGATAACTCGTTGGATTGTTTCGTAAAAAAACATAATTTGCCAATAAATTGCACAAAAAAATATAATATTGAAATCTACATAGTCAGTCGCAGTTACGAGACGATATGAACATACATTCGTATGTATGTCCAATATGTCCATATCGTCTCACTATACTCGTGTATGGTTACATGGACAAATCCGACTTGAAACCTAAAAATAACCATTTTAATAATAATCGAATGATGCCAATATCTTTGAAGTTTTGATTTTTTTAGAATCAGAGCCATTTACAGTCACAATATTCCCTAACTTCTAATACGCCTTAACGTCTAAAGGACTTCTTTTGTTTTGTCAGGTACTTCCCCAGTACGGGCCTTATTACCCGGACCTCTGTTACAACCGTTACTACAGCAGACCGCCGGGTTCTTACCACATGCCGCCGCCACAACCAGATGGACAGGTATTAATATTTTTTTTGTATAAAAATTGCAATAAACTTCGTAGATAAATATAATATAATATACTGAGTGTTATGGTTTATTTCGGTTATTAACTTTTAATAAAAAAATTAATTGAATATAATATTTAATTAAGTATGTATTTCAGATACCTTTAAAACTTACAATCTTTACTGTTAAACTTTTATTCAACAGTAAAAGATTGTAAATTTTAAAGGTATTTATTAATTATTACGAAAAAATAAAGGTTTTTTTTTAACACATACCATCGCATTTTTTTTCAGTGTTTGTAATTCTAGCCGTAGTTGTCGGCATTTTAATTATTTCAAGCACGTTCGATTAAAAATATTTCCTGCGACATTCAAGTTAAGGGAGCGTTCAAGTATTACGTAACGCAATTTGAGGGGCGTAAAACGTTACTATGCGTTACAGGGGCAGGAGGGGGTCCTACTTACAACACGTTACGTAACATTATTTCTTTTTTATATAAAAAATTAGGGAATTAAAATTCCCAATTTGGCAACCCTTTTCGTTTACGATTTACGGGGAATCCCTCGGTTGTAAGAACATTGTGAAACTAGAGTACGGCCACAGCGCCTTGCTGCCAGAAGGGCAAGTGAGCTTCTCTGGATTGTGCGTCGTTATGAAACATCGTCTGAGGATGTTGACTGGCTCGACGAAGACGAAGTTGATGCAAGTGGCTTAACAATTCCAGAACCGTCTTCGTCTGCACTCCAGGTGCCAGTGATGAAAGAATCTGAGTGGCTAGCAAACCCGTGGACAAAGGAGCAGTAATTTCAATCGAATTGTTTTATAGACGTACATAAATACTTGGTTAATAGTTGATTATTTTTTAATTTTGTTTGAATACAATTTTATTTCGAGTAAAATGTTTAATTTCAGTTGGGTTTCTGTTTATAATTGCATTGCCAAAGGTTAAAATAAATATATTATTTTATTTGAAGACTAAAGTAAAAAAGCTAAAATACTTATGAGAATGAAGGAGAAAAACAATTGTGTGTAAAGCCAAAAATTTATAAAAAAACTAGCTGACCAGGCAAACGTTGTTTTGCCATACTAAAAAAAAAAGTTTGAAAAATAGATGTTGGCCGATTCTCAGACCTACTGAATATACATATAAAATTTCATAAAAATCGGTCTAGCCGTTTCGGAGGAGTACGGTAACTAACACTGTGACACGTGAATTTTATATATTAGAATAAAATTTCATAAAAATCGGTCTAGCCGTTTCGGAGGAGTACGGTAACTAACACTGTGACACGTGAATTTTATATATTAGATAAACAAAATACGCAGGTGTTGCGAATTAAAAATGTCTTGTTTTTTTATTACAAGGCAATTAAAACTATACCAAGGATAAAAACTATAACATAACTTTTTGCGACTTCAGGGTAAAATGATCACTTGAGTGTTACGTAACGTTTAGAGGGGTGGGGGGTACAGAAAAACGTAACGGAGCGTTACAGTGGGGGGTGTCAAAAATCTTCAAAAATTGCGTTACGTAATACTTGAACGCTCCCTAACTACTATGGTCAAATTATAAAATCCAATATCAATACTATCGGAATTACAGTGATACGTCATTTACTTCAACGTACGTTTGCAGATGGTAGGCGTCGGCAGTGAACCGTATCCACCGCCACAATATTACGGTTCACCACCTTGCTACCAGCACTCACCACAAAGAATACCATACGTTGGTAAGTTATTACTTGTATTTTTCACACGTACCTTCATTTCAACAGAGTTTTATTTCATTTTGTCTTTTTGCTTTTTTGGTAATTCTTCATTTTCTACTAGCAGACAAAACAGCTACTAATTTGAGGATTATACTATTATTACACGACGCTTCATCTTTTTTCATTGTTTATTACATAAACAAAGTGTTTACCAAAACTGCTTTCGCTTGTCTTTCTGGACATAAAAATATGGGGGTGTCTTTAAAGTGAATTCATATTAATACTATTTTCATTAAAAGTGGCATGGTCATGTAAGATTACAATACCATTTTCTATCAGATTCTGTGGAAATTTAATGTATCTTCTTTCGAACATAAATACATAGTATTACATAACTTTCCTAAGTATTTTAAAAAGAAGAGTGAAATACGAGTATTATTCTTTCATTTTCGTTGGTTTCGGCCATCTAAATGTTTTATTCATTTTCAGAATACCGCGGATGCCCGTGCCCATTAAACGCGTGTCCAAAAAACGTCCTTATTGGGCCCGTTACTGGTAAAGCCCCAACCGGTGGCGGCCCCGCAGACGTACCCTCAGCACTTGCGCCGCCCGGGGGCGCCTTCCGAGCGAAGGTGCGGGCTTGCGCTTTGGACACTGTCTCCGACACACACGGCAGCGGAAAGGTACAATAGACAGAATTACGTATTTAATACAATTTGATCAAAAATTATGTTGGCTAGATGAACGCGGATACAAACGAAATGTTATAGATATTTTTAGAGTTAAATCTGATATTAGCGAAAGACACAGACTGTACAAATACATAAATGTTTGTCAGTTGGGATCTAAAAAGATATTTCTATATAATGATGAAAAAAAGATGTTGATATGATATGATTGATGTTTTGCTATTATTGAACGAATACTTGCCTTGCAGGATCCTCCATTGGAATCGGAACCATCAGCTGCGGCAGATGCTCCACATCCCTGCAATATGCCGGCCATGGGTGGACTCTCGCCTAAACGTGAACTATATGAGTGTCGGGATAAGATCCTCATAGCTAACGACATTCCTGGACCAACTGAAGCTTTAGGACCACCATCACCAGCGCGTGGATCTGCAGGTGTTTGCGCTCCACAACCTCCACCTATTGCCCCACGGCGTGCTAGGCTTGGCAAAGCTATGGCCAGACGTTCTTTAGCAGGTGATGACACAGGATTGCTTCTAGGCATACCTCAACCTACATTAACGCTCCATAGCGATGCCGAAGATGATGTTCTCGCCATATCACCCCCAACTTGCGCACCTATAGATTTATCTTCGTCAGATGAAAGATCGACACCATTAGTAGACGTTAAAAAAGAAAACGAGGGTCCGACATACGCCACACCAAGAAAGCCAGATGCGCAGGCACTAAGAGAGCATAATAGCAGTACAATATTAGATGTCAATATTATTACTGATGGCAATAAAAGCGTTAAGCGTAGATATTCACGACCTAAACTGGAGATCGATATGAAAGACACCCAACTAGAGGATGCATGCAAGACCAATGGGATAGGTGAACATGTAAAACTTCAAAAACGAAGAAAGGTGTCGAGTGATCAGACAGATATTCAGAGAACAGAAACCGTTACGAGAGAGTGTAAAAAGAAGCAAACTCCAAATAAAAGAATGCCTAAATCACCGTCACACGGGGAGAAGAAGACTATTAAGAGAAAGTCTGAAAGTGTTTGTGGAGGCCCAAAGCCAAAGAAAATGCAGCTAGAATGCGCGGCTAGTGAAGACGTGAGGCTTAAAAACATAGCAGCTTTACCTGATGAATCTTTAACAGCTAAACCAAAAACTAAAAGCGCCCTTCTGCTTGATAACCTAATAAGAAAAAATAGCATTGACAGGCCAGATGCAAAAACTTATTCCGACGCGGAAATAAACCCTGCAGAATTGTTCCTTTCTCCTATTGAAAATTTTACGAAAAAAACTAATATAAACAATAATATTGTTGAGAGCACGGGTACTGTAAATGGCGTTCGTGCCAATACAATAGCTGCCGTGAGTCAGCTGATTGGAAAGAAAATGGCGTATAAGAATGCATGCAAATTAGATAAAGTTGACTCAAAAGTGACTCACGGACCTAAATCAGTATTAAAATCTCCCACCGTAATATCTAGTTCAAAAGATGATTGCAAATCATTAACTGACCCAGAAAGAGCTAATGATAATCTGAAGATACTTAGTGCCGCAACGCTGGAACAAGAAGTAGTAGCTCCACAAGCTGAACAGACAGAGAAATTATCAATAACTTCAGAAATTAGGGCAGCTATACCTACAACACCTAAGATTATAAAACATACAGAGGTAGATAAAGAACCTCAATGTACTATTGAAGCAAAGCCTGCTGTTATGGAACATATAAAACCGAAGGACGATGACGCAAAAGAGAAGCATGAGACTGAGAAAGACAAAATAGAAAAGTCCATAGAAAGGCCGATGGCCAAAAGATGCAAACTATCAAACGGTGATTTAAAAACCAAGTCTGTGGAGAAAGTAGTAAAATTGCTGGTTTCCAAAAGGCCTGCTATTAAAACTGATGAAGCGACGCTAGTGGTCGAAGAAGCTTGTGCATCCCCAACTCCTGTAGCAAGTATTATAAAGAAAGTTAGACGTCGTGGATCACATGCACCTCGACGAGGCCGTCGTCTTTTAGCTCCATTGACGCCTCCTACACAGGAATCCCACGTAACACCGCGATGGAGCAATGGCTGGAACTGGGATGGCGACAATTATTTATCCAAAGTCTACCTAAACGTAAGTAATAATTATAAATACATACTTACTTTGACGGTTTTTAAAATGGAATTGATAGTTAATTTAAAAATTATTTGTATAGAACGACACCCGACAAGACCGTGCAGCCCGATGCTGGTTCCGAATGACACACGCAAGTGGCGACAGTGTGTCACGGGGAGACTGCGTCTTGCTACGGGCATCAGTTGCGCGAGCGCAACCCTATGTCGCTAGGGTTGCCAGCCTCTGGGAGAATCCTGATGATGGTTAGTACACATATATTTTTTTTATACTCAAGTGTCATGATTCTTTCTCTGTTAATTCTTCTAAGTGAACAAGTGAGCAAAATCTGACGGTTCAATAACAGCTCATTAGTCAGCTCATCAGTATATGTCAGCATCACAGACTACGTTACAAAACCTTCAAAAATAGTAAATATTTTTATTTTATAGGTGAAATGATGGTATCCCTTGTATGGTACTACCGGCCCGAGCATACAGAACGTGGTCGTCAGCCAACCGACGCGCCGGACGAAGTATTTGCATCGCGACATAGGGACGCTAACTCCGTCGCTTGCATTGAAGACAAATGTTACGTGCTTACTTTCAACGAATATTGTAGGTGAGTGCACCTTGCAATAAGGATCACGTGTCATTTTCCAACCTAAACAGCCATGATCACTCAATAGACCTAATGGAATCTCCCTGTGATCACTCTCAGAAATTGGCAAAGAAACTCCCTGACATTAGGCAAAAAACGAATAGAAATAATTCTTACTGTACCTTCCGTCTGTGTATTTTTTTAATCGCCTTCAAAAGAAGGAAATATGTATATCTGAGTGTTACCACAAAAATGCGCGAGCTCACTGTTTAACTATTGTATTTCAGATATCGCAAGCGACTAAAAGCAGCTGAAGAAGGCGTGACCATAACATCGTCTATCGTTCCACCAATACCAGCGAGCGAGGTGAGTCCAGCAGTAGCGCCCAACGATTCCAAGTTGCCACCATCAGTGTCGCCGGAGCTCGTGTTATTCTGCCGCAAGATCTACGATTTTAGATCCAAGAAAATCCATGTCCCCAACAAATGAACATTACAAATTAAATATTTGGATATCGTTCGATAGATCTGCGTCGATCTGTGCTCACGTGTGCTCTGAAGAAATGTCACAATCAATTTTTATAATGTATTTTATTGAAAGTGAACACCAAAGTTTGACTGTCACCTGTCGGCGATATTTGGTGGCCTCGAGGCGCAACTCGGAGCTGTAGAGACTCAATCATTTCTTATATTGTAGTGTCTGAAAACCCTTAAAATTAGTACAAAAGTTACGCGTTCCCGGGTTCAAATAGTAGAATGTGTGACCTGTGGCCATTTTATGTGAAAGTATTTAAAAAAAAAAATCTACGTATTCGTTGTGTTTAGTAATCGCCGATTGATCATATTTTGCTTGTAAGTAATTGTGATGTCGTAGAATTTTGAGTTACTTAGACATTAAAGTGATTTGCGGTATTGATTATTATTTGGATAAATAATATTTTTTATCAAGTGATGCCTTTTATAATGTGTAAGTAGTTATAAGGAAATCATGTTAAAAGAATATGCATAATTATGTATAGCAATATATTTTTGTTTCTCGAAGTAAAATGTGAGAATGTTCTATTTATTCTCGCTCCTACATGTGTTGATGTCAACTAGGAAACTGATTCTAAAGCTGTTCGCTATACAAATAATGATACAAGTTTGTGTGACAATTAACTTCGTATTGTCCTCGTGACTAATGAAAAGGCATTTATAAATATTACAATTATGTTTAATTTACCTATTTGTTATATTGTTATCATGGTAGAGTCTATATTAAATTATTCTTTTAATATTTAAGTGCACACATTGCGTCTATGCAATGACAGAATGGTAATGATTGTGTATAATACATGAATATTCATGGTATATTGATTTCCCGTGAATGTGAAAAATGTACTATGGCCTAAAACTGCGTTAATATTTGGAGATAATTCTAAAACATACCAATAAAAATTTAAAAAAAAACGGCAATTTATGACGCAGTCTTGGGCAAAACATAAGTTTAATATTACCCGAAAATGATTTTTATTGATATATCGTTGAGCGAATTTTTAGGTATAAGTGGTAAG
Source organism: Orgyia antiqua (assembly GCA_916999025.1). Classification (NCBI taxonomy): domain Eukaryota; kingdom Metazoa; phylum Arthropoda; class Insecta; order Lepidoptera; family Erebidae; genus Orgyia; species Orgyia antiqua. The sequence continues at coordinate 8,893,682 of OU779869.1, forward strand.
GTCCCGTAGACCAATAATACAGTCGATTTGGTCACGGGTTATAAATGATTAGGATATTCATATATGAATAAAGTATACGAATTCGTTAACGTCTATCTTTTTCACATCCTATATACATCCCATTGTTACAACTTGTTATTGGAACAAACTTGTTATTTATTGGGAAGATATTACTACCTAAATATTAATTAATAATTTTGATATACAGCTAATCATTAAATTAAAATTTGGCAGCCAAGAATATATACCTTTTGAGACAAGTGACAGGAGAAACAAACGATAAGATGTACAGTCTTTCTACCGACCATACCAGTGACGAGCCTAATAGGAATCAATATTAACGACCAGCCATCTAAACGTTCACCTTAAAATGCTAATGGGGGTGATATGTTCCCTTTTATTAAATTTTATATCCTTCAATGATCTTTGGTCCAAAATTTCACACGCAAGGCAACTACATTTGAGGCATTTTCTCTAATTAAAGAGTTAGCGATAAACAGATAATATGGCACTTGTCAATTGGTATATTATATAAAAATATCTTAAAACTACTCGGTACAGGAAGATTATATCGTTTAAATAAATTGAAAATATGCCTTTTTATGGACTATTTTTCCGTATAACAATCCTCCTGGTCTGGGAGACCTTGCCACTATCCTAAAAGCTCGAAGCTAACGATATTTTATACCACGATAGTTTGATCAGTCGATGTATGTGTATGATTATATCAGTCTACGGTGCGTTCAGCGTAAGCCCATAGTTTCAAAAATAAAGGTCTGTATAACTTTATAGTCTATGTATTATTAACCTGTTAAAATATAACTTATTTTACTTTCTATTTAATGCTTGCATACAACGATATATCGTGGTTTTTACTATAGATTTGCACAGATTTAAAGATCATGTGCAAATCGTTGCAGATTTAATTATTAGATGCGTATGAAGACACTTACGATATATCGTAACATGTATAGCAAGCCTACTAAAATATACAGACTGGAAATTGTCTCAATTAATTTCCACGAATTTGCTACTATCATCAAAACTATCAGGAAAAATATAAACTTTTTAATATCAAATTTAGAAGTGATGTAGTGATGAACGTATAAGACCTGCCTTCGGAGGAATTGATTAAAATTTTACATTTCGGCCTTAAAATCATATGGGCAGTAATTATTTTAGGTAGTGGCAGGACAGAAAAGCTACAGGAAGACTGATTTTGCTAAAAATTTTATTGGCTGTTTATTTTAGTACTGATTGCAAAAAAAAATTAAAAAAAAAAAACGTTCGAGATTCACACACATCCTATATTATTTTACATTATATTCAAAATAACAAAGGGGATCAGTTATACATATAATAAATTTAGTGTAGATATAAACAAATAATTGAAACATGTGTGTATTGAGGAGATATATTGTAAGACTATAGTAGTGAAATCTCTTTATCATTAGAAACATAATTATAAGTAGTATGGACATAAAGAATATATATTTAACGTTATATTTCCCCTGTGGAAGAATAAAGGGCATTTATGAATTTCATGTGGACCTATCCAATACTTGAAACTCACTATTTCCTACAATGTATCTCTGGATTGTGTCTATTATCATTATTATTGTAAATACTTATTTTAATTTCTATATTTGCTATTTTGTCTAACCAGTGAGATGTGTAGATACAATATAGCATTCTAAAAAGCGAAATAAAAAGCCTTTTAAACATTAGTATTTTGTCAATTAAAATGAAGCTTCAATTTAGTTATGCACAAAACTATTATTAAGTTTTTTGATTTTCCAAACTCGAAACTAGATAAAACATCTATTTTCGAGTTTAGATTTGATTTGATTACGGATATTACCCAAAATCTATTAGTAATACTGTCTTTACCGTATGACGATTTTGGGTAAAATTCCTTCATTAATTAAATATCTACCCTACCGGCAATCGCGATTTTTATTTTAGAAAATGATTAGATTTTTGTTGCTATAAAATGTGTCAAAAAGTTATTTAATTGTAAATATTGTGAACACAATCTCACTGATATCTATTCCAAAGCTTGTGTTATCTATTTTCTTTGCTTGATGCCAAAAATTTAGCTGCAAAAATTCTAATTGTTCAGTAATTGATGTACCTAATATCATTCTTCTATTTAGGTTAAATAGATGCCGGGGGAATCGGCCTTAGAATGAATTACATATAATACTTACTTTCCAACACTGTACCTAAGAGTACATGAAACCATTCCTATATTAATTCCAACCTTTAAAAGTCCATATTTTTATCGTAAATATCACGGGCATGAGGGGGAGGTCATCTCGGGTGAAAGGGATTATTCAAGGGTTTAACTCAAATAATTTTTTGACGCTACTACCGACAAAAGTCAAATTTAACAAATAAATAAAAGTCCTTCCCAAAACTAAACCCTGGTAACGACCATGGTAAAGTTGTTGAAGCACAATAAGTTAGCACAAGCAAATCTTCTTATGAGTTAAATTGATAGATCTGAATCCCCCGACATCAATACTCATTATAAAATAATCATAGAATTAATGAGTAAATTCCATAATAATATATCTATGAGTAAGATTCCTTGCTTGTAGCAGCATTATGTTAATAAATGTTACCCGGGTATTTCGCAGTTGCAACCTTCTATTATAGTCAAATGATTTTAGCATTAGATCTACTGGTAAGGAAAAAAATACCTTGTTTTTATTATTTATTTTGTTTCAATGAAAATTATATAGGTATATTTTATTATTGTAACCTACATAGTTATGTTGGCTGTAATTTAATATTGATGTAATTAATATATGTATTTTTATTTCAATTCAGAGTTTTATTCATTTAACGACCTCTATCCAGTATTGCTTGCACTTGCAAATACTTAATTACTTATCAGGCTGTTATCATACATTAACTGTGACCCGTGACTTCGTGGTCGTAGAATTTACGAAATATTCCCCGGTTTTTTAATATTTTTCACTAATGCTTCGCTCCTATTAGTCGCAGCGTGATGTTTATAGCCTAGTCTTCCTTGACAAATGACCTATCCGACACAAAATGATTTTTTAATTCAAACCAAACCAGTAGTTCCCGAGATTAATGCGTTCAAACAAACAAACTGTTCAGCTTTATAATATTAATATATATCTTAGATAATATAGATATCCGTATGTGACAGGCTAAAAATACAAGTGAGTGGGAGGATAATACCCCATACCCCATCACCTCCCTTAGATGCTATAAGAGCCAACCAACCGATATTTAAAGAAGATAGCACCTGTCGAAGACGGAAAACTCTAAATTACCCTATGCCAACCTATTTGGTCAGCATGACGCAAATAGAATAAGTACTCTTTTTTCATACAACGTTCTCTGGTGCCAAACTAATCTTAATGCTTGTCGTGTTAAGGATACACGAATTCAATACAGTTTTTGTAAATACATAGGTATATAACAGATAGGAAACTCTCAGACGCAATACAAATAATTATTTGTGTAATATAAAAAAAATTCCTGTGCGGGAATGGAAGCTACGAACTCGTCAACGGCAGTCCGTTACACTAACCGCTACATAAGAGTGGGTACGATAATAAATAACCACATATCTTTAATATACATTATATTTAACATTGAATATAAAGACATTTTTATAATTTCATAACCTCCTTTAATATTTAATTAATACTTTAAGTTACATTCATATAGATTAATGGTATAGTTTATATCAATGATTAGCAGCGTAGGTCCAACTTACTTAACGTAGCTCAGAATACTTTTATAGACAGACTTTAACAGAACAATCGGGAGGATTTTTGATACAACACTCTTCAATGAAGCTATGGCATAATATCGGTAAGTAAGCCAAGTAATTTCCTTAACTAAATTACGACGATTTAACAATCTCTTACCTACCTATAAAGTCGATTAAAAACGGAACAAAACAAGCAAATCAAGACTGCTCACAGCATTCAGTCGAGAAGTCACACTTAAATAATAGGAATGTACGTTTTAATCAATTAATTATTAATGAAAACTGAGCAATTTTACAATTAAAACTACTGTTCACTAAGCAGTGCCTCATCATTATATCTTGATATTATGTATATATTTATTTGCACTGATCCAATATTATAAATAGGAATTGTCCACCACAGACAGAAGCAAGAATGATCACCATGACTTGAACCAACGACCTGAAATACCAATCCGTCTCTCTCCCAACTGAGCTATTATGCTTCCCGCACGTGTTTACCAAATCTTCCACTACAATTTTTCTCAATGTGACTTAAACATCGCATGGATATTTTTGTACAACGCCATCTATTAAGCGGATTGCGCCAACTCGATTTCGGATCTCCGTTCAAATCCCGCTCATGGTGGTCATTTTTTCCACTATCATTTAGTTTATTAAGTAAAAGCATAGCTAATCAATTGCAAAATGCAAAAATTGATAAATGAATGAGGTTGTAGTGTTCGTGTGCGTTATAAGCCACGCAAATTGGTAATGCGCTGGAACCTTGTCAAATTAACGCCCTTGTGACGTCATCAGCAAAGAAAAACGACAGCTAAATGTAATGTTCTCATCTATACGTCACTATGACGTCACCAACATGGCCGCCAGGCGCGTTACCAATTTGTGTGGCTTAAACCTCGGCACCCCGCCGACGCGGCAGTATATTTGTCAATGCAAACACTGCCTATTCAATCACATCAAGGGGTGGGTGAGATTACAGCTCATATAGGAATACTATTGGAAACCAGACTTTTTATTGAGTGTGAATGGGCTGACGTACGACCGTGGGTTTACGACTATTACAGGCTGCGATTACAAGAAAACAGCAAAACAAGTTACTTGTCCTTAACTTTGGATGTTATCCCATAATCTGGTATATCTGTGGGCAAAACTATTCGCGAAATTCTAAGAGGGATCGTATTCTACTGTCGAAAATATTTTAAATTACGGAGTAAGGATCAATATTTCCAGAATAAAAATATTTCCTGCTCAAGGTATAGAAACAAAAAGTATCGACTAAATAGAACAAATTTTAATCAATTAAATTTGGAATTTATTATAAAACATTTGTTTTATAATATTACTGAAACTTTAAATGTCCAATCATTAAAGTAAATTGTGTGTTCATTAGAGCTTGATGGTCAACAAATTTTCGAATTGTAAATTAACTGGTTTTTAGTAATAATTCTAATGTATTTAAAAGGAAAACTTGCGCAACATTATCGGACTATTATATATTAATAGAATTATTAATAGAATAAATGATATGTAAATTGAATCAATTGTGCAATTAAGATAAGGACAAATTTCTTCTTTTTTCTCCTTTTTGAATTTCTTCTTTCTTTTAATGCATTTTCTTTTATTTAATTTTTAAAATTTTTGTTCTTATAGAATATTTATCGTTACTATTTAACTCTGCATAATGTTCTGATAAAATAAAGAGAGAAAATACGAGTTCTCTTTTCATAAATTTAGAATTACAAAACTTCAGAAATGTTACTAAAATGCAAGACAGAAAAGTTTTCTAAAATGATATGGTCTGAAAAAAATTTTGTGCTGCAATAATACAATATAGATCCTGGTCAATCAACATAGGTTTTCGGTGAAACTTGTTCTAGGCACACTAATTAATAATACTTTTTTATGTTCAATACATATAATATGCAAAACTTAGGCCCTAAATATAACTAATATCAATAAAGTACAACAATGCAATAACTGAACATTTCCATCACATTATACATTTTAATAATAATATACATTTACAAGTTATATTACAAGAATTAAGCAATATTATTCTGATATTTTAGGCAGTTAACTTCAATAGTCTCAGTTACCAAGAGATTTCTATTTTTTGTTATTACTTTTCATTTTTTACGAATCAAAAATATAGCATAAGAACTGTTTATTGAATGTGAGATTTAAAACCTTGGAATATATGTGGATAACCACATTTTCAGCTTTAATTAATTTGCTAAGAATAATCCAGTTAGCTAGATTAAGTTTGAGAACTCCCTAAAACATCAGAAAATACAGTATAATAACTATCACAACACCTAATAAGATACATGGAAACTCATTAAGCAAAATAACTACACAATTAGACTATATTATTGATTATACATTGTGACTAACTTAAAAAAACTTATAAAATTAAATTAAACTAAGTAATAACATTTATCAAAAGTGGATACCATAATTACCACAATAACATTTTTCAAACTCCATTAATACCAGCATTTAATTTTTTTTTACCACATTTACTAATAGTCAAAACATTTAAATTGGAATATCTCAGAAATTACAGCAACTATTAGTTTTACGTGCTGTTTTATAAAAAACTTTGCTCTGTAAAGATAGACTTTCTGTCTTAGCAACCATGTCGTCTAATTTCTCACCTCTTTCTAATACTGCTTTAATAGTATCATGTAGAATAATTTTTGTTTCATCCAAGTCATTTTGTATTTTGGTCAATGCGTCTGCTTCTTTAGGATTCTGATATTTAGTCAAATACTGTGGTAGTAGATGAAAATCTACTGTAGTTTCATTAGCCGTAGCCCATGACGTAGGTGGTACTGTAGCAGCAAAGTCATCTAGAATTTTCGTTATCAGTGTGTGTGCCACCCTGTTTGGATACTCATGATCAGATATCAAAACACCAGCTAAATTATCATGCCGCACATACACTTGCAACATATACTCTCCTTCTTTCACAGACTGCCTTGCCGATGGCTGTGTTCTTTCCACCATTGTTTTACTAACAAAGACCATAAATTCTTGAACAGAATTTCGTTGGAATATACTGAAACTCTGTAAACTATAAGCTGCTTTGAGAAGTGAAGCACTGTTCACTCCTTTATAAAGTACTCCGAGTGCGTAGATTTTTACCATTTTGATAATGCACTGCTTTTCAGGGTATCCAAAACAACTGAAATTAACAAACATATTGTTATAATTCTAAAGTGTAAGCAAAATATTAATGGAATATTCAGTTTGATATTCTCAAACTACAATCTATACTAAAATAGTAAAACGAAGAGGAACATTTCAAAACTAAAAGAAAGTCTCACCCAATGAATATCTCTTATCGGTGCTTCACACATGTGATAAACTGCAAATGTAAAGAATAATATTCTGCGTTACTTCGTTATCTTCATAAACACACGTCAATTAAACGAATAAAACACAAAAAACATTAAATATTTCGTTTATTCAATATTCTTGCTTACGCACAGACATGTAACCACAGAGCAACTTTCATTTATTTTAGTAAACGTCAAACAAATGTCAACTGACGTCAACCACGCCATCCATAGAGTACTATTAATTTAAAATAGCTGTTGCCCGCGACTTCGTACCCGTGGAATTCCTATTTACTTGACTATCGTCAAATTTCGGACAATTCTGACAATATCTTTATAAATTGTAACCTATGTGTTATTCCGATGTATAAGCTACATTATTGTAAAGTTTCATTAAAATCTATTTATGTAGTAGTTTTTGTGAGAAAGAGTATAAAGAGTATATATCACCTCTTTGTATATTTTAGTCTATGATACTATGTAATATGTATCCATAGTTACGTTTAAAATAGTATATTGTTTGACATAAACTTCATAATTATATATATATTTTCTCGCATAATTTACTGTAAATATTATAACTAGCTGCCCCGGCAAACGTTGTTTTGCCATACAATTCTGTATAAAATAAAATTTCATCAAAATCGGTCCAGCCAATTTGTAGCCTATGTGTTATTCTGATGTATAAGCTATATTGTGGTAAAGTTTCATTCAAATCCATTCAGTAGTTTTTACGTGAAAGAGTAACAAACATCCATACTAGGGTGTCCCTTATATGGAAAAAAAAAAATTTTTTTTGAATTTCGAAACGCATACCCTCTACTTTTTTTATAAATGCTAAAATGTACTTAAATATGAAATTTCATATTTGTAGCATGATTGCAACCCGTGCCGACCGAGCCCTAAAATTTAGTAAATAATTGGTCAAGTGCGAGTCGGACTCGCGCACGAAGGGTTCCGTACCATTATCTATGCAACATAAGGCAACGTTATTAGTATCGAGCAAGAAACGGTAAAAAAATCATGTTTGTTGTATGGGAGCCCCCCTTAAATATTTATTTTATTTTATTTTTAGTATTTGTTGTTATAGCGGCAATAGAAATACATCATCTGTGAAAATTTCAACTGTCTAGCTATCACCGTTCTTGAGATACTGGGTACGGAACCCTAAAAATCATGTTTGTTGTATGGGAGCCCCCCTTAAATATTTATTTTATTTTATTTTTAGTATTTGTTGTTATAGCGGCAATAGAAATACATCATCTGTGAAAATTTCAACTGTCTAGCTATCACCGTTCTTGAGATACTGGGTATGGAACCCTAAAAATCATGTTTGTTGTATGGGAGCCCCCCTTAAATATTTATTTTATTTTATTTTTAGTATTTGTTGTTATAGCGGCAATAGAAATACATCATCTGTGAAAATTTCAACTCTCTAGCTATCACCGTTCTTGAGATACAGCCTGGTGACAGACGGACGGACGGACGGACGGACGGACGGACGGACGGACGGACGGACGGACGGACGGACGGACGGACGGACGGACGGACGGACAGCGAAGTCTCAGTAATAGGGTCCCGTTTTTACCCTTTGGGTACGGAACCCTAAAAATGGTGTTTTAGCCTGACATTTTGGTTTGATCCAAAACTAATTAAAATGCAACAAATAAAGTAAATATGAGTAAGAATAAAATAAGATCAACATAAACTTTTATTTAAATACAAATTATAATAATAATTAATTAGGGTAACTTCTCTTTAGTGTAGTTTTTTTACAGTCTGGATACAGTTTTCTGTGTTCCTGAACACAACGCAACAAAAACTGTTTTTGCTCTTCCTCAGCCGTGATAAGTCCATTAAAATCTTGCATTAATTTAACAGCTCTTTCAGCAGTGTCATTTACGACCTTCAAACGACTTATTCGTCTTCTAGCTTCCAAAAAAGTAGGATTGTCACCCCAAGAAGATACATCCTCCCGAAGAAAACTGTCGTCGATCTGCAGTCGAGATAGAAATTGTTTGCTTCTTGAGTCACAAAATCATTCAGCGTCATATCTGAAAGAAAAAAAAACAGTTTAAAAAGTAAAAACTAAGCCACGAAACTTTGAAAAAAGAAACAAGAAAATATTAAACTTACTAAAGAAATTTTGCGTAATTTCTTCCTTCGATTCAGACCAAGCGCTTCTACAACCGCATGGAGAATGTAAACTGTGTCTCTTATGCTTAATTGGCAACGATCTAAAGCTGCTACCAGTTTAGGAGTTATGAAACTTTTCGTGCCTCTTTTAGAACTTTTTTCAGGGCAAATAATCTGAGTACTAAGTTCACAGTTCGAAATCTGTTCCTCATCCGAATTCTCCAGACATTTCAAGCTATCTATCGAAGAAGTAGATGCAACAGCCAATAACTCTCTTTGTTTTACCTTTCTTTCCTCTTCTTCCAATCGTCTTTGTCTAACTCGTTCTTCTTTCTCCGCCAAATTTTTGTCAATTCCACCTAAGCATCCCGGTCGACCTGCCTCTCTCTGTTTCCTTAAAAAATCTTTGTCTTCCTATATCTTAATTCTGGCGAAGGCATCAGCATGTGCAATATCAAATAAGCTATCAAGGTCTTTTACAAAATTATTTTCACGGTTCTTGAACGTCACCTGAGTTTTCTTACAGTTTTTTTGCAGCTCCCTCCAAACATGATATAAATCAACAAGTTTCTTCACGCAGTTAGGAAATGCCTTCGTAGGAATTCTGGCTTTTTCCCAAAATATAATGCACTCTCTTACAACAAGATTCGCACTTTCACTAACAGTCAGCTTGACTTCACGTATATTGTAAAATAAAACGGTGAGAACTTGTCGATTAGATAGTAATTTTGCATCATTTATCTGGTGGCTTGGCAGTCCGATAAGGTAAATATTTTGTTTATCACTTCCTAATTCCACAGACATCTTCACATAATAAACAACAACGCACTAATAATGTTAGAAATCACGTATGAAATGACAATTGAAATTCGCAGTAACAGGTCACAGCGCTACACCCGCGCTACTTGTATGGACAAGTTAAAAACTCAAGTCGGCACGGGTTATCGTTTATAAATCGGGCTAATATTTATTTCTGTATTATATTAGGTCAATACTAAAGTTTTTAGACGGTATGCGTAAAAATATATTGACATTGAAATTTAAGGGACACCCTAATCCATACATACATCCATACTTACAAACTTTCGCCTTTATAATATTAGTAGGATAAAACACTTCCATTAGCTTTAATCAAACTCTTTATTATTGCCTTGTCAGTAGACATAAGTGATTTCACATTATAAAAGTTAACAAAGAGTAACGAACATCCAAACATCCATACTCACAAACCTTTATATTTTTTATAATAGTTGGATATCTATTTGACGGGCCTCGTGGTCTAGTGGTTCTTATAACATACTGCCGTTCACGAGGTCTCGGATTCGATTCCCGGTCAGGACAAATATTTGTGTGATGTATATGTACTTTAACCGAATTTACTCTATGGCCAAATGTCAAATGCAGGGTTGTCAACGTAGGTAAAATTTCGCAAATTAATTAAAAATTCGCAACAAAAAGCGGCGAAAATATAATAAAAATCGAAAAAAATAATTTGGTTACTCTTGTGACGAGGTTAATAAATAAACTGAATCACACAGAATTTGTTAACTAGTAATAGAGGAAACATTGCTACTACTGCTAAAAACGCCATCTAGGCTAACAGCGAATGACAGCGATAGCCTAGATGGCGTTTTTTGAAGACACAATTGCAAAATTTAGGTACAATTTGATATTGAAATGGTCATTGTATATTTACATCATACTATAGATTTCTATTGATGTAGATAAAGATCAAAATAATGACAAACGTTTGGGCTACTTTTTGGGCTCCTATTATCCACATTTCTCTTAATTGAAATTTGGCCACATTAAGTTATTTTGATGACTGAGAAACGGCGACATAAGACTGCGTGTGTCCTGTTTGTGAGTGCAAGTTTGGTGCAAGTTGGCAACACTAGGGAAGTGTCAAAATGTTATGTTGAATTGTTGTGTTTATCTTTTTACAAAATAAATTCAAGAATTTCAAACATTTTAACCAGTTAAACTTTCTGCAAGTTACTTTATCCGTTATTTGTAATATGTTCGTTATATATAAATAAAATTATATATTACGTCTCTAAAAATCCAAATATTCTGCAACCTGCTTTCATGACATTTCTTTTGAGTCAATTAATATTAAAATCTATTTCTTTTTTGTATTTTTAGTTTATTATTAAGTAAAGCTAATTATTTTTAGAAATCATGGCAGAAAATACTGAGAAATTAGAAAGTGGTGTGGACGCACGTAGACGTGTGTTAAATATTGCTGTGTCCACTGTTCTCTTAGAAACTGGCTTCGACGCCTCTGATAAAATGTCTTTAGAAACATTAACTGAGATGCTGCAATGTTGTAAGTAAATTGTTATAATACTAATATGTAGTGCAACATTTTTCAAAGTAAAACTTCTATGCATACTTGAATTGCTTGACTTGAGGAATAAGTTGATGAATGCATGAAATGATCGTTACGAAAAGGTGAACGTTTTTACTTCAGTTGTTTGATCTAAGTTCCTTTTTTATTAGCTAATATTTACAATTGACTTATTAATCCTGTAATTGGACTGTTTAAAACATTGGATAAAACATAATGGTTTATGTTGCAAGAATATTTATTTGTGTTTGTAATTTAGTTTTCACAGAAGTTGGTAACTCTGCTAAAGGGTATTGTGAATTAGCTGGAAGAGTAGAGCCAGTTCTTGGAGATGTAGTAATGGCTCTTATCAATATGGGTAAGTATTATTTAGTTAAAAAAGACAAATTATTTCAAACTCTTGCAATAAGTTAAGATCAGTTTAGTTATAAATATAATTCACAGTACCTAACTGCAAAAACTTTCAGAGTCAATATTTTCTTTAAGCTATGTACTCTTTGACATAAAAGAGCTTCATTTCATGAAACTAGAGTTGTGCGCATCCTGTGATGCGACATCTTATATGACATGCCAACTTCATATTAAAATTTTTGACTTTGAATATATAATCCTACTAGCTGTTGCCCGCGACTCTGTCCGCGTGGAATTTGGAAATTTTTTTTCGCAATAAAAGGTAGCCTATGTCCTTTCTTAGGGTCTAAAGATTGTCTGTGCCAAATTTCATTAAAATCGGTTGTGAGGTTTAAGCGGGATAGCGTAACAGACAGACAGAGTTACTTTCGCATTTATAATATTAGTAGGGATAGAAGGCTGTAGGAACCCCAAATATTTAAAGATATTTTTTTATTTTAAGTTGGCATGTTTTACAAGCTCTTTTAAAATGTCAGAAGCTAGGTGTCTTATATTAGCAAGGCTCCCTATACAGTTTGGTATAGGGCTCTTCTAGGGTAAGTTACCCTACTGTCTTTGAAGGAGGTCTATAGTCATGATAGACAGATAGTATGCGAAGGAATATAAAGACAATATTAAGTGGCTTTTATAATAATTGTTCAGGTATTAGCCTACAAGGTCTAGAGCAGTATGCAGCTAGGCCTAATAGGCATGTGATACAACCACTTCAACAAGCACCAGTTCCAAGAACACCAGCAATGCTCTCAGCAGGATCTAAAGCTAAACTAGCTCCTCACATACCATTCCATCTACCTCCATTACCTGACCCACATGCTTATATCAGAACACCAGTAAGTCAATATTACTATGTCTTATTCCTTACTAGCTTTTGCCTGCAAATTCATATGAAATTCAGAAAGTTAAAAAAGCCTTACCAAACAATTAAAAAAAAAAACCCTCCTGAAACACTCCATTAAAAAAAATCACATCAAAATATGTTGTTTAGTTTTGAAGATAAGCTCACATAAGGACTTACATACAAAAAACGACATTGTTTTATTAAAAGTAAAGATTAATTACTTACTAAATCATATTAAAGTGGAAAAAATTATCACCATGAGTGGGACTTTTGAATGTTCAAGACCCGCTCATAATTTTGTCCAGTATAATTTGATTTATAAGTAAAGATGTCATTATTTTGTTTGTACTTTAGGGCCAAGCAATTGAACAGACAGCCAGTATACAAAAAAAATTAGTAGGTCTTAACAAATAAAATTCAATATTACAGACTCATAAACAGCCAGTTACCGAATATGAAGCTATTAGAGAAAAAGCTGCATCACAGAAGAGAGATATTGAAAGGGCTTTAACTAAATTCCTTGCAAAAACAAGTGAGACACATAATCTGTTCAATACTGAAGACAATCAAGTATTTCCATGTAAGTTCAGCCTTCACAGCATTTAAACCTCTCCTAAGACGAGCCTCGTGGTTGAGTGGTTCATGTAACGGATTGCCGATCAAGAGGTCGCGGGTTCGATTCCCGCTCGGGACAATCATTTGCGTGATTTTTCTAATTGTCATACAAATGTTTGTACTGCGTCTGGGTGTTTCTATGTATTATATGTATGTATTTACAAAAAAAAAGTAGTATATGTATCCTATCTGTATTCTGGTACCCATAACACAAGCATATAATCTTAGCTTGGGACCAGAGGATGTTGTGTGAAATGTCCGTGAATATTTATTTATTAAATTGACGCCACAATAGAATCCAGTAACACCTTGCTTATTATTTTTAACCGACTTTATTTCTGTTTCAGTGATTGCATGCAAGCCTACATTTCCTGCTTACTTACCATGCCTCTTGCCAACTGACCAAGTTTTTGATTTTGATGAACTTGAATATCACTTCCAAGTCGCCAATAGAACTGAAGATTTGCCGCCAGATAAAAAGGGTATGTGTAATTGTCGTCCAACCCTCTAGACAAAAATTATGGGTGTTGTATTCTACCAGGCTTCTTCAGGCAATCTAGAAACCATTAATCACACTCCTAGTATGTAGTTTGTAAATTCCCAGCAACTAATTTTATGTACTTAGTGGTGAAAAAGATTAATAAAAAAGTTAATTACATATTTGAGACCATATATTCATAATAATAAAATAAACCATCACACCCTTTTTCCACAGGGTTTCACAAAGTTTATAGACCACATTTCCTTATTTTAGTACCTAGTTACATATTAACATAATTTTGAGTTTATAAGAATACATGTAATATTTTTTTCATTGTTTATTGCTAATTCATGCAGATTATATTTTATTTGTTTTAGGAGACCAATCGGACAATGAAGGAGACAACATGGGCGATAACGAAAACCCAAACAGTTCCCAACTTGATGGCCAAGACATTTCTATGGCGTCGAGTCCAGAAAGAAGTAAAGCTGGTGGTTAAATATAGTCTTAAGATATCTTTAAATAAATATGTATAATAAGGACAGAAATTGAAATACACATTTTAGAATATAAATTTTCTGTTTTATTTTTTTATACTGGTCCAGCAACATCAACCAACTTTCAATAGTAGTATGTCTTTTCTTAGGCTTTCGACTCTGTGACGTCTGTGTACCAAATTTCATACAAATTTGTTCAGTACTTTTGGCGTATAAGAGCGACGGAAAGAATGAGGACTGGTCCATTGTGGCATCGTCTTCGTCGCAATTTAAATATAACGCATAGCTGGTCACACGAGAGCGTTGCGTCATCACAGTGTTATTTCGTTCCGGATTCGCAGTGTCACCCCCATCCGCTTGCTTTCGGCGGCTGCAGTTCCGTTGTATGCGTTTCGTCGACGCAGTGCATCGTGAAGTCACTATGATTAGTATGGCGCTGCGACATCGCGACTTTGACGCAACGCACCGTGTAAACTGGTACCTACTTACGTTAGTAAATGATTAACTGCCATAATTCATTAATTCTTGGAGGATAAATGCTCTAAGCATAAACTGGTCAATGTAACGCTGTATGTCGCGTTCTGTAATCGCAATATAGATATCACTGCCCACAAAATATTTGCAGACGAAAATTTTGAGACTAAGTTCTGGGAACCCCCTCTGTTATGCCTTTTCAAGAAGAGTCGTGGTAACATCAAAAATGGATGAGATTATGTAGAACCAGCACTGAAACAAGCAGAGTTGTTTGTTACACTAACTACATGAATGTTACTTGACATACTTGAAATAAAAACACATTTTAATAGAAATATTACTTTATTAACATAATCACTTTAAAGATGCTGAGTTAATCACAGGCAGAATCTTGATACCATCTCTGTTAACAACAGTTACTTGGAAGTTAGGTAGACTTACAAACAATCTTTTATGGACTTCTCTAACACAATGCTTCAACACTTCATATGCTTCTTCTTCAGTTGCATCTGGAATTTTGAAATGCAATATAATAAACATTTTGCAATTCTTATAAGAATGATTGGCAATTTAATATTGCAAGATTTCTACATAATATACTTTAATCTACTGCACAGCCATAAAGTATAAGTTTATATAAGTAAAGTTAAATTTCTAACTTTGACTTGTAACTTATGTTATCAATTAATAAATGAAATAACTTTATACCAATTTATACCTTTAGCCTCTGAAGATGGATTAAGATTAGTGTCATCACCATCACCTTATTTCTTTCAACAGGGATGTTGTAAGAGCCAGTTAAAGGCTCTCATTGAGGTTGTTAAGGTATATTAACAACTTTTATGAGAGGCTGAATACATAGGATTGAACTCAATTCAAACACACCTAATCAATGTACCTTAGTATACCAAAACCCCTCTCAAGGTGGAGGATGCTTAGGCCCAAAGGGTGCAACATTAATGAACTGGAAAAAAAAAAGAATCTTACCTTTCTTATGATAACGGTCCATAATGCTTAAGCTGAGATATCCACCAAAGCCATGGGCAGCAAAAGGCACCTTCATACTGGATGCAAGGTAGTCCATAAAATACAACTCAGGACCATTTTCTTTGTCGTAACCACCCATTAGTAGGTTTACAAAATACGGCGTCTACGAACATATTTTAATGATAAATAAGATAGAATATCATACTTCATTCTAGTAGGCACGATTATTAGTCAAAAATTTTGAAGCTACATAAAAAAAATTATGAGTATACTAACTCTACTCCTCAGATATTCAGCGAGATTTCTGCGCGTGAAATTAGCAGCTGCAGTGGGTCCTAGTTCATATCCATTGCGCATTTTGTATAACTGTATGTTCTTAGCAATATATTCGGCAAATTGAGTTGTGTCACCCAAGTCACCAATTACACCCATTACCAGTTTGTCGGATATTTTATAGATCTTCTCCTCATCTACAAGAAATTAGAAACAAATAATAAAAACAAAAGTTTAAAAAAAAAAACAATAATATTTCATACGAAAACCGCAAACTCACCATCTTTCATCAGCATAATGCTGTGGCTAGTGCTTTGATCGGCTGCTATCATCACGAAATCATTACACTGTATTCCTAACAGGCATTGTAGGTTTATATTCGACATTTTAAAATAATAAAGTTATTTTAATATTTATTAATTAAAATTTCGGAAAATAACCTACAGATACAATCCGCAGAAAAGCAAACTTGGTACGCAAGTGTTGCCATTTGATTACACCAATTTACCTACTTCAGGGTATGGCATGTTTATAAATAAAAATAAACTGGGCTTTTGGATTTTAAATAAATAAAAATAATTACTCTGGGTCCTAAAATTTTAAGACTAATTGACTGATTGAAGATAATCGGTTAGTTTCAATAAAAAAATTAAGCAATAAACCGTAGGCAGTATGTTAATTAACCACAAAATTGTACTTTTCCTCAAGGATTTGGCAGCCCTATTTACTAAACTTGTCAAATCACTATAGTGTTGCTAGATGTAATCTTGTGATACCAACTATAAACTACCGTCGACTCACGTTTGGTCTCCTGATCCTTTCCTAAAATGGTCTCTTGAAAGCCTGGTCGCCTGGTTTTTATTCTTTTTATTTTGGATAGCACTGCGGGCGGATTAATTTCATCAAAAAACACTCAGTTGTCGGTATGCAATGTGTAATGGTGAATATGGCGATGTTCGTCGAATACCTACCTGTACCTACTGAAATTGTACTCATAAGTAAATAAGTATTGGAGATTTTTAATTTTGATATGAAATACTTATTTATTTTCCCGATGTTATTCGGTATATTCTGAAGAATATCGATATTTTCTACTGTCTATGTCTAGTCTATGTTTATTCAACCCTACTGACTGTCAATTTATGTTATAGGTTATGTTTACATTTTGTATATTGTTATTAAAAAAAATATTAAATAAAACATGTTTCGCAAAGTAGCTCTCGGTATATCAGGAGGTGTAGATAGTGCCGTAGCAGCACTACTTCTCAAACGTGCTGGTAAATAGCTTTAATTTAAAAGTTGGCATTTGTTGAACATTTAAAGTTACATCTTAAATCAATGGTAATATTTATAGGATTTCAAGTGGAAGGCGTTTTTATGAGAAATTGGGATAGTAATTATGAAAGCGGTTTTTGTTCAGATGAGAAAGATTTTGAAGATGCATCATTTGTGTGCCGTAAATTAGATATTCCATTACATAGAGTTTACTTTATAAAAGAGTACTGGAATGAAGTATTTACAGTTTTACTGCAGGAGTATGAAACAGGCCTGACACCAAACCCTGATATACTATGCAATAGATATATAAAATTTGATAGCTTTTTCCAACATTGCAGGAACAATTTAGAAATTGATGCTATTGCAACTGGCCATTATGCAAACACATCCTTTGGGCCATTTTTAGAGAGATATAGTGATATTGAAGGTAATTTCGCTATTTTATTCATCAGAATCCTATATGAAATTTATTGAAATTAATTAAATATTAATTATAAATACATATTAAAATCATGAAGTTTTATTTAATATGTAATTTGTTTATTATCATTCTTCTTCTTCTTCTCCAGCCCATTAACGTCCCTCTGCTGGGCACGGGCCGCCTCCACTTTGGGAGGGATTATGGTTTACTGTGCCGCACTGACCGGCATGTTGGCACAGGGTTTATTTTCAAGTTGTCCGTCTCTCACAGAGGATGTTATTTGTGTGCAATATCCCTTAGCTGACTTCTACAGCACCCTGGGTGGGAGATGGGGTGGTGACACTTGTATTCTTAATCCGTCACCACACAGACATTATTATCATTATGTATATATATCATTATGATATTTATTATCATTACAGGAGTCAAATTGCTACAACCGAAAGACACATTTAAAGACCAAACATTTTTTTTATCCCAAGTCAAGCAATTTTCATTAAGAAAATGTATGTTCCCTATAGCAAACCTATACAAGAGTGAAGTTAGAGCAATAGCAAAAAGAGAAGGCCTTTTAAATGTTGCTAATAAAAAAGACAGCACTGGAATTTGTTTTATTGGAAAAAATAACTTTCAGAAATTCATTGAAGATGTAAGTGAGTTAAGATCTGGAATATTAATATATCTGTAGTATTTTGTTGATAATAGTAACATTTCTTATATTTTTTTATTTTAGTACATTGAAACAAAAAAGGGTCTGTTTATAGACATTGATACAGGGCAGGTTGTTGGTGAACATACTGGGCTACATAAGTGGACAGTTGGACAAAGGACTCATATACCTGGTTATAGTCATGCATATTTTGTTTACAAGAAAGATTTGAACACCAACAATATTTATGTGGTGAGATAACAAACTTTCATGTAATGCTAAGGTATAGCTATGATCAATTTTAATCAGGGAATCTCAAAAACAAATATAATATACTAAAATCAAGATGACAGAGAAAGTGTATTGTTACATATTTTAGATTCATTTTAAAAAGTAACAAATAACAGAATAACCTGCTACCTAACTGATGGTGTTTTCTTTAAAAAAAAAGTTTTTTAATACTGTTTATATTATAGTTAAGTATCTGTTTAATATGGTTGCTCTTTACAATAATGAATTTCCAAACTTGTTATAATAAACTGCTATTATCTTTTCAGGTGGGTGGCACTGAACATCCTGCATTATGGAATAAAATATGTATTACTGGTATTCCTCATTGGATTAATGAAGAACCTGTAGAACTAGCAAATAATCATGTACTTAATTGTTACTTTAGATTTCAACATGTTAAGCCTCTAACTAAATGTAGAGTTGTAAAAAATCACAATGGCCTAACAATAATATTAGAAAATAATTTAAGAGCACTCACAGAAGGGCAGTACGGTGCCTTATACAGAAATAATGAGTGTCTTGGTAGTGCAAAAATCCAAAATGTTTGTCATAACTTGGTTTATTGATTTAGATTTTTGTTTAATAAATTGTTGAGTTTAAAAATAGTTTTTCATTCATTTACAATGGAATTGGCTCATCCATTTAGATATCAACTTTTTGTTTTGGACCTCTGCTTTCTCAATAATCACATTATGATTTTTTTACTTTCTACCTTGATACATTAAGCTATGCCGACTGGATTTGGTGGTTTTAAGATTTTCCAATCCCAGTTCAAAACATCAATTAAACACACCAAATAACATACTACCAGCCTTTTTCATCTCACTCTGATGTTTTGTTCTCACCACATCTCTGAAAATTGGTCCACCTAAAATATTAAAAATGATTTAAAAAAACATTTAAATGTTCATGGATATTTTACACAACATCCACAGATCCCGTGCCATACATACACTCCAGTTTTGTAGTACTCCAGTTGAATTAATGCTCCAAGACGGTTGACTTTAATGTACCTACTTGACATTAGATTAATATAAATACCCAATCAATGAATATCGTTGAAATAAAAAGGATAACGAAGTTGGGATATCGATATTTTCTTAAAAGTCTGTGACTATCATCTTGTCCTGATGTCAGTCAACGGCAGACAAGTAAGCGCGGCTTCCATTATAAAGCGGTAGCTGAATTTTTTGGTCCACAAAATTGCTGCGGGAATATCAATATTAACGGCCTTCTTCACTGCATAAGACCATCTCAGCGGCGATCTTCCTCGGCTTCTCTTGCCTTCCACGTGCCCCGCAACTATGAGCTTTTCCAAGTTGTTTGGATCTCTCCGGGCCCCGTGACCGAAGTATTTGAGGAGTCTCTGCCTAGCGATGGTGGGTAGACGGATGTTGATCTCAGAAATAATAGATGCATTTGTCCGCCGCGCCGTCCATGGAATTCTCAACATTCGGCGCCAGCACCACATCTCAAATGCATCTATTCTTGCTCGTGTGCGAGCCTTGAGTGTCCAGGTTTTTGAAGCATATAGAAATATGGAGAAGATCATGGTACGCATTAGTTTCATCTTTGTTTTTCGTTTGATGCTTCGGTTCTTCCAGATCTTCTCCAGTCCAGTATTGTAACTAGATTGCAACAAAATATATTGATACTGATACTCCTTACTTGTATATTTGTAACATCACTAAGTGAGAGTCTTTGTAGCCTCAAGTTGAATATCTATTCACAAGAAAGAAAACGTTACCTTATTTGGTAGCATTACAATTTTGTTGCATAAGTACTGTACCTGCTCAAAATAATGTTTTATCAAATATATATCCAAATACATAAGATTGAACATGTATAAGGGGTAAATGTATAATTACTATATTATTTTACTCTTTGAATGGTAGGTATACGTGCTAACTAATATCTTTATTATTATCTGTGCTAATATGTATATCTCATGTTGTGGAACATTAAAATCAGAGGTCGCTTTTTCGTGAGCCATAAAAATTACAGAAGTTGCCATTCTATTTTATATTTTAGTTTTATGGTTGTACTGGTACTCTATGCCTGCGCCCTGCTGTTTTTGACCTTTTCTTTTCAATTTCATTTCGCGAAGTTTATTCCATGCAACATGCAATTACCTATTGGTTAATCTTATTCCTTTGATTGTGACGAATATTGTATTGTAATTAAACTAGCATGGTATTAAACCTAGCTTATAAAATGTCCGCTAAGAGTAGGTAGAAAACTTAGTTTGGTAAATCGTAAGTACTTGCTCAGTATACGATGTCTGTTCCGCAAATGAACTATAGTGTTCCTCCGCCAAGAATGGATATGCCGCCACCATCGGTGTTAGCAGCCGTCCCACCACCATCTGTGCCAGCTGCAATGGCGTTACCATCCGTGCAAGCAACAATGCCACCGCTGTCTATGTCGGCAACAATGCAATGTCCACCCATGACAGCATCGGCCGTATCAACAGGAATACAGTCGTCGCAGATGTATAATGTACCACCGTATTATAACTTACCATCGACTGATCAAGCACCACCTTACGCGTCTATGTCGACCTTGCCTCCTTTAAATTTGCCTCCACCCACAATGGGTTATCCAGCAAACTTCCATTCTATGCCTCCATCATCTTCTTCCTCTTATCCTCTGCCTTCAGACCCCTCTCATTATCCACCTGTTAATTTTTCTGGTACATACATATCAGAAGAAAATTTCACAATTCCGCCTCCAAAATATAAACCTCATTTAAAAGAGGGTTATTTTTATGATAGTACTAGATCAAGATCTGCTCATTATGACAGAGAAAGACTTCATGATGGTCTTCATAGTCTGGAACGATACAGTCGAAGTCAAAGCAGTCGTAGCAGTCCTGGGCACAGATATAGAAGTCCGTCAAGCAGTGGGCATAGAAGCCATTCCCACAGTGAAAGGACTTCCCATAGCCGCAGGAGCCCCTCATATGGCAGTCGTAGAAGTCCATCTCGCAGGGACCGGAGTCCATCTTACAGGGAAAGGAGTCCATATCACAGAGGTCACAGGAGTCCATCACGCAGCTTACATAGAAGTCCATCTCGCAGAAGTCATCGTAGTCCATCCAATATGAGTCTCAAAGATAGAGATAGGTATTATGATAAGAGAGAGTATAGAAGATATGAATCTGAAAGGCGTAGTAGCCCTCCAAGTCACAGGGATATAAAAAATTATAGGCATCTGAGTAGAAGTCATGCTTATGATGACAAGAGGTCACAAAGATCTCCCAGCAGGAGTAGTCAATATTCACATAGAGATAGTAGTCGAGAAAAATCTCATCATTCACGGAGTGGACCCTCAAAACCATTGACAGACCGTGAGAAAATTTTGGAGGAGTACAGGTACTTTTTATTATTAAAAAATTGGGGGCATGACATCCATAATAAACTTCCACTTAACAACAATCCAGGGAGACTTCATATCTGACTGAACATGCGTCGCTTATTATCGGACGCGTAACGCCAGAACATACTAATGAATAGAAAAACACTTGACTATTCACACTGAACCGATGATACATTATTCGAGCATACAGCATTTATTCCATTATCGTTGGCATATTGTAGGTCCACGTAAGACACACTGTCTGTTTGGTATGACCATTCGACCAAATAGACGTATTTTACGTCAGATATGAACCTTCCCTAAATGTTGTAACATAAACACAATAAAAGGATATTTTAAATGAAAGCCTTTAAATGTGGAATCAATAATTTGGTCTTCAGATAAAATTATTTTTGATTTTTAAATTGGAGACAAAAAATAAGTCACTCTTTAAATAACTAGTTATTTGGGTGTTGCAATTTGATGATAAGTCATTTATTGATAAATAAATTATTTATTGTTTACAGAAAGAATTATTGTAAAACATCAGATGATCTTATTGAAAAGATGCAAAAATGGTCAAAAGAACATGAGCAGGAAGATGAAGAAGTATGTTTTATTTTTATGAATTTTATTTTAGTACTTAACTTTTTTTTTTACTTATTCAAATAGTTAAGTTTTGTTTAATTTGGGTATTGAAAACAGTTATTACTAACTAGTTTTTCACTGTATTAAAGAGAGTGTCGTAATTAGAAATACAGAAAATCTTGGTCATTGGGTTACTAGTACAACTAATTAGATTAATGAATTTAAATAGCAAGAATTAAAAAAATGCACAAATATATTGTTTATTAATTTCAGGCATCAAAAATGTGGTACAGAAGTTCCCCAGCAGAATTATACTACACTCCAGTTGAAAATGGAACGGGATTACAACAAAGTAACAAATTAGAACAAATATGCAAAACATTTTTTGAGAAATTAATACTAAGGGGACGCCAGGCTAGGCCTGAAGTTGACGAGTTGCCTCCATTAAATACCCCGAAAGGAAAAATGTGCAAACATCATTGTAAGTTATATGTAGTTTTATTTTAATAGTCTGAATGTAAAAAAAATTGGTCAAGTGCGAGTCGGACTCGCGCACGAAGGGTTCCGTACCATTATCTATGCAACATAAGGCAACGTTATTAGTATCGAACAAGAAACGGTAAAAAAATCATGTTTGTTGTATGGGAGCCCCCCTTAAATATTTATTTTATTTTATTTTTAGTATTTGTTGTTATAGCGGCAATAGAAATACATCATCTGTGAAAATTTCAACTGTCTAGCTATCACCGTTCTTGAGATACTGGGTACGGAACCCTAAAACTCATGTTTGTTGTATGGGAGCCCCCCTTAAATATTTATTTTATTTTATTTTTAGTATTTGTTGTTATAGCGGCAATAGAAATACATCATCTGTGAAAATTTCAACTCTCTAGCTATCACCGTTCTTGAGATACAGCCTGGTGACAGACGGACGGACGGACGGACGGACAGCGAAGTCTCAGTAATAGGGTCCCGTTTTTACCCTTTGGGTACGGAACCCTAAAAAGATGAGAGAATTAAACCAACAAGAGCAGTTACATACCTTGCTTTTATTCACAAATATACAGCCGCGTCGGTGGGGTAGTACTGAGCTAACACACAAACAGCCGTATTCACAAACGTTACTGTGAGGTCTCATAGTATGCATGGACGCACAGGGGTAGCAAAATCATTTCACAAACAATACTTAAGTGGTGAAGCGCACTATGCGTTTGTTAAACTGAACGCATAGCTAAGTTTGCTCTATGAATACAAAGGCTCAATGAACGGAACGCACTGAGAAGTGTTACCCTTTGCACAGTGCATCAACACTTAAGTACTTACATAAGTAAATATTATTTGTTAATATGAGTGTCAAACATTAATGTAATTTCATTGATCCAATTTTATCACTATTAAATTTATTTTCTTTCAATTTCAATACAATTTAATTTTTAAAATTTAATTGCCAAGTTTCAATGCATGCCCCGCCTAAAATCGCCTTACGCACACTAATAGCCTGGCCATGTGGCGTTTGCCAATGCGAATGCGATGGGCGACATTCGCGCCGATGATCACCGGCCAGTCCAAGCCAGACCGTTAGAGACGACAGCGTCCGTGCGCAATGCGGAGACGCATTGCTCTCCTACCATTTTCAACGGGGTCGCCTTATAATGTGAACTCCAGTTGGATTGATGCTGTAAGAAAAAGAAGGTTTCTTGAGCGTGAGGACGCCGATGATCATGCCGAAAACCTCAAATAATTATTGATGTTAATAATCCGTATATTTGTTTTGATTTATTATAAAGACCTATTGTTTCCTTGTTAACTTATAAAGCGGAAGACAAAAGTTCGTCATCGTCATCAGAAAGTGAAGATGATTGCCTTGATGATGAGGGCCTACAAGGTTTTACTGACAAAATTATGTTTGAGCTGCAAAGGAAGCAAAGTCACCCAAGAAGACTCCATCCAGAAACGTGGTAAGTATAATTACTACCGATAAAATATAGTAAATTGAAATTGTTGTCCAATCTTAAATGTTCATTGACAAATAAAGAACTACTGTTTTTGAAAGTACTATTTTAAAGTACTATTTTAAAGGCTATTTTTATCTGATTAGGCAACAGTTTCGAGTAAAAATCTAGTTCCATTCATCCATCCATCCCTCAGCCTCACTCCATCCACTGTTGGACATAGGCCTCCCTCATAGAAACGCCACAATGCGCGGTTTTGAGTCGTTTGCATCCAATGCGACGATATCGACGCTGCACCTTTGTTGAGGGCAGAAGCGTATTTTGAAAATTAGCGCCTGGGCCATTTGATTTCCCGCCCCGGACCAATTTATTTATCCGCCCTATGAATTGATAGAGATAGAGCAAAATTTTTAACTTAAAGGATTTCGCCGTCGCTTTGGCCCTAGGGTAAATACGCCTCTACTCGGGGGCCGCCCAACGCTGCTTCGTCCGGTACGTGGTCGCCACTCTAGAACTTTTCTACCCCAACGATCATCAGTCCTACGAGCGATGTGGCCTGCCTATAGCCACTTCAGCGTGCTAACCCTAAATCTACTTATAGTATAGTTAGATATAATCTCACTTTACATTGTACAGGTTCAATAATACGGGTGAAATGAATGGTGGGCTACTATGCCGTTGTAGTGCAAGAGCGCGTCGTCAGGGTATGCGACACGGAGTTTATGTAGGCGAAGGTTCATTCCCGAAGTGTATACCTAGTCAGAATAATATTGACAAACTTTATCACTATAGGTAAGTGATGTTTAACACAGCTTTTATTAGCATAAAAAATAAAAATACTTTTGTTTAAATAAAACTACTTTTTACGGATTTAGACGCGTATATTTGTTCTAAACTTTGGCCCGACGTTTCGGAGACTGCAGTCACCATGTTCACGGGTGAGACAACGTCACGCCAAAATTTAAAACAAATATACTCGTCTCAATCCGTAAAAAGTAGTTTTATTTAAACAGATGAGTCGCGCAAGTGTTGGAAAATATTAAAAATACTTTTTTTTTATATTTCTTGCCATGCCATGCAATAAGCCCTATTGCATGGCATGGCAAGAAATATAAAAAAAAAGTATTTTTAATATTTTCCAACACTTGCGCGACTCATCTGTTTAAATAAAACTACTTTTTACGGATTGAGACGAGTATATTTGTTTTAAATTTTGAGAGACTGAGAGAAATATTTAAAAAAGTATATTATATAATATTCTCTTTTATATTTTCAGAATTACAGTTTCACCACCAACAAATTTTCTAATAAAATCACCAACTATCATAGCTCATGATGAACATGAGTTCCTATTCTCAGGATTTTCAATGTTTTCACATTATAAATTAGGAAAGTTGCCCACATGTAAAGTAATAAGATTTAATATTGAATACACAATATTGTATGTGGAAGAACCGGTGCCTCTTAACTTTACCATCAAGGAATTAGATTTATTTGGTAAAGTAACTTTTCATGTCAATTAAGTGTATAATAAAAAAAAATCTAATTAGCAATCAGCCATTTTAGGAATAAATAAGGGTCAACCTCGGGACCCCGTCTACCGCAAAAACGGTTGATCGTATGAAATAAAAGTTAATAAGTACACAAATTGTAGAGAATTTTATACTCTACAACATATATGTTGGTGCAAATCTTATTTAGGTAATAGAAAGCGAGATATTCGCGAAAAACCAATTTTCATGCCTTTGACCTTCAATATCTTAAGACGCAAACACGATAACACTTGTGACTTTTGAGACAATATTTAGGACGACCAAACAAAGATTTATGCCAATTTACGTTTATGATCTTTTTATTCCGAGATTAAACCCCTAAAATGGCTGGTCTAAAAATCTATGTATAAATTAAGGTTGAGACAGGAAATTTTATTTTATAGACTAGCTGTTGCCCGCGACTCCGTGCGCGTGGAATTAGGAAAATTTTCCCCATTCTTGCAACATGTTTCACTACTGCTTCGCCCTATTGGTCGTAGCGTAATGTTATATGGCCTATAGCCTTCCTTAATAAATGTACTATCCAACACTGAAAGAATTTTTCAAATCGGACTCATGGTTCCTGAGATTAGCGCGTTTAAACAAACAAACTCTTCAGATTAGCTTAAATTCTAACTTTGACTATTAAATTAATTTGTTCTAATTATTGCAGAGGAATTTCTGTTCTATGAGTTATTGGAACTGGTAGATCTAGATTTGGGTAAAGCAACTGAAACATCATGTTCACAATTCCATTTTATGCCGAGATTCGTCAGATATTTGCCAGAAAGCGGATGTGAGGTGAGTATAATTACAAATCTATATATGACTGACTGGCGTATCCATCTCGTCTGTGTAGTGATGGATTAAGAATACAAATGTCACCATAACCAATCCCAGGGTTCTGTAAAAGTCAGCTAAAGTATATTGTACACAGATAACCTCCTCTGTGAGAGCTGAAAAACTTGAAAATAAACCCAGTACCAACAGGCCTTGTCAACGTGAGCGACACAATAGACCAAAATCTCTCCCAAAGTTGAGGAGGCTTGTGCCTGACTGACGTACGCATGCGTGGCTGGAATTACACAGAGGCTAGAATTATCGAAAATACGAGTATGCCTGGCACTAAGAATATTACTGTTTAAAGCGAACGAAATGAATTCAGGATAAGAAATTTTTCTCATTCTTGTAGCTTTCATATAGACTTGAGTCGTATTCAAATCACGAAATAGTAATAAAATTTTGATTTTACAGGTGTTGTCAATGTGCGAAATTTTAAAATATTTGATTCAAGAAAGTGGTTTATTAATACCACCAGAGAATTTGGAAAACGTGCATGCAATGGATCATTACACATGGCAGAAATTTGTTGATAAAATTAAAGGTAGGTTTTATTATTGATTGACGAACCTCGTGGTTAAGTGGTTCATGTAACGAACTGCCGAATAAGAGGTCGTGGGTTCGATTCCCACTCGGGACAATCATTTGTGTGATTTTTCTAATTGTCATACAAATGTTTGTACTGCGTCTGGGTGTTTGTATGTATTATGAGTATGTTTTTACAAAAGAAAACTAGTATATGTATTCTATCCGTATTCTTGTACCCATAACACAAGCATATAAAGCTTAGCTTGGGACCAGAGGACGTTGTGTGAAATGTCCATGAATATTTATTTATTATTACTTTTACCTAGCATTAAATCTGTGCTCTAGATAGAAACTTGTATTATAATTATCATTGTACCGTTAACGCGTTCAATGCTGAATAATTTGCGAATTTATAGCCAATGCTAAAAAAAGAGTCATTCGCCCAGTGCTGAGAACGCGTATGTGCGTTCAAAAAATTTTTCGCGTAGTGCTAAGAACGCTTATATGCGTTCATAGAAAACTCGCGTAGTGCGGCTGGACGCTATAGCGCGTTGTCTTTTACCTTCCCGCAGTGCGGCCGACGCTTATGTGCGTTCGGTAACTTTCGAGTTTTATGACTGTCATATAACAATTACGGGTCATATAAATGTGTTGGATGGATAAAGGTGCTTCCACACTAGTGTTTATTTGTAAGAGATTTTGTGAAGTTTACGCCATAATATATCTTCGTTCGGTTTTGTTAAAATAGTAAGTTATACCTTAATAAAACAGTAATAGTATAGGTACCTTCTCCCGAAAGCCCTTTTATTCTTAATTTTTTTTAATTTACGACTTTTCGCCCGCCTCGTAATAGACTCGCTCTTTTAACTAAACTAATAGGTAGTTTTAGTCTATTTATAAATGGATAAATAGACTAAAACTACATATTAGTTTAGTTAAAAGAGCGAGTCATAATAAAATTATTTCAATAATCTATTGTACTAAATTAGGTTATTGTTGTCGTCGCCAGCGCCCCCCCCCCTGCAATATTCGTAGCAGAAACCTGACTAGTGTGTAGTCTCCTTTACAATTCCACATTTTACGACGGTTCGAAACAATAGACACCCAGAATACACGCTATAAACGCACAGGTGCGGCGCACCCCGCTTGCCTACAGATTTTTTTTTGTATGGACGCGCATACGCGTCGGCCTGCACTTGGTGAAGATCAGAAAAACGCGCATAAGCGTTAGCCGCACTGAACGTATTAAGCCTTTTTCTCCTTGGTGCAGGCAGAGGCTATAGAATGCCATCTGCTACGAACCAAACATCTACACTTTACAATCTATAGATCAGAATAACACAAAGGCATAGACACAGTACTAATAAAGATTATCAATTCCCATACTTTGGCATGTTCGCCATAAAATGCACGCTAAATCTAGGTGGCGCTGTTCACTAGCGTAACAACTTGTATAAAACGGACGTTGCAATAAGATACGTTTAGACAGAAAAAAATTAACTTAAATTAAAAGTCTAATACATATTTAATATGTTACATTCAACGAAAAAATACAATAATAATTATTTTCCACTGATTAGTACATGCAAATAACCTCTTACGATAAAATAACCTCTTGCGATAGATGGCAGATGATTCGCTTCAATGATCGCTTTGTTATTTTTAACACAGTTTTTAACTAGATGGCATTTTAATATATTTAAATCATTGATTGGTGTTACAAAAACTATTATTATTATTTTAGGGTATTAAATATTAGTAAGTTTTAAGAACAATAATATATTTATAGTTTTATAAAAAAAACAAAAAAAGGTTGAAAAGATAAAAAGTTACAAACTAAATTATCTCATAAAAATCATCAAATTGGTTTATTAAAAAACAGGTAGTATTTATTTGGGTTCAAGGTCAAGCTTGTTAAAACAAATAGTGATGCGCCACTTGATTTCGACGTTTTTAGGGTTCCGTACCCAAAGGGTAAAAACGGGACCCTATTACTGAGACTTCGCTGTCCGTCCGTCAAACAAATTGGTCAAGTGCGAGTCGGACTCGCGCACGAAGGGTTCCGTACCATTATCTATGCAACATAAGGCAACGTTATTAGTATCGAGCAAGAAACGGTAAAAAAATCATGTTTGTTGTATGGGAGCCCCCCTTAAATATTTATTTTATTTTATTTTTAGTATTTGTTGTTATAGCGGCAATAGAAATACATCATCAATCTGTGAAAATTTCAACTCTCTAGCTATCACCGTTCTTGAGATACAGCCTGGTGACAGACGGACGGACGGACGGACGGACGGACGGACAGCGAAGTCTCAGTAATAGGGTCCCGTTTTTACCCTTTGGGTACGGAACCCTAAAAACGATGTTGCTTGTTATGACGTTCAAATAGCGAGTGTATTCTTAGAAATTACATTTGTCGTGTGTGTGTGCGTGTGTGTGTGCGTACGTGCGTGTATGTGTCTGTGTGTGCGTGTGCGCAAATAGTATATTAGCTTTGGGCGATGTATGTATGTAAAAAAATTGGTCAAGTGCGAGTCGGACTCGCCCACGAAGGGTTCCGTACCATTATCTATGCAACATTAGGCACGTTATAGAACCAAATATTCTGTGAATAGTTAAAGCGTCTACCTGTCAACGTTATTATTATTGAGCAAGAAACGGTAAAAAAATCATGTTTGTTGTATGGGAGCCCCCCTTAAATATTTATATTATTTTATTTTTAGTATTTGTTGCTAGAGCGGCAATAGAAATACATCATCTGTGAAAATTTCAACTGTCTAGCTATCACCGTTCTTGAGATACAACCTGGTGACAGACGGAGGACGGACGGACGGACGGACAGCGAAGTCTCAGTAATAGGGTCCCGTTTTTACCCTTTGGGTACGGAACCCTAATGAACTGTCTCTATCAGCACATCCTCAATGTATAGCATCCTCAATGTATAGGTCGTCATCGTACCTACTGAAAATATTTAACAAAGCCTACCGCTTTGTTAAATATTTTCAGTATCATGTAACAAGTAAGCGTAATAATTGAATGAGATATTTTGTTGTGATGAAAAGTAAAAAGGATTATTGACGTCACTCACAATATCAAAAGAAACAAAGTACTTTAATATTTATTAACAGGTTGTTATATTATGATACTAAATTTATTATAAAATAAGTTTTATTCTATTATCAGCTCGGTGAAGGTCGATTTAGGTTCGGATCTTAGACTATAAAGTATGTTGTTAAGGTTGATATATGATATCGTCGAGGCCTTTGACACAAGCCGCCTTCGCGGTGATCGGTGTTTTTGAGAATGTTAACAAACAGAATGAAAGCAACCTTATGCCTCAATAAAGAAAGTATATTTTTAAATGTTGTTGTTCCGTTCGACGTTCATAGCAAAAGCAGCTTTGCGTGTTTTATTGTTTCGTCTTCAATCGTCTTTAAGAGGGTACTGTACTCCTCATTTAGGTATTTGCCTTAGGTATTGCTATCCCTATTTCCGAGCGCCGCGCTGAAAGGGACAAATATAGATGAAGCGGATTTTACCTACAAATTCTTTGAAAAAAGACGTTTCGTACTTCCGTTTTTTTTTCGCGAAAGTTAAACCGATTTTAATAGTTTTTGCGTCATATTATAGATAAAGAATATATCTATGCTTCTATCACTTTCTTTTGTGGTAAAACTTTACCAAATTTGTGTGATAGACGCTGCAATTTTATCTAAAGAAAACCGAAAAAAAAAGTTTTCCGGATCGTCATATTTCTTTTAGTTATTATGTTTTGAAAAAAAGAAAGTGAAACGTATTTTTAGGTGTGGTACCTTGGGTATATTTAGAAGTAAGAGATATTGCGTGTTCACGTAAACACTGTTTATTCACGACTAAGACCAAACTAAGACTAACATATGTCTAATCTTACATTCTGCAGGAAAGGTAACGATCCCGTTATGTTCAAGGGACGCGCTACTTGAAGTTGTCAAACCTATGTCATTAACAGCAATAAATTCTTAACTAATATCGATACAAGTGTGAGAGCGAAATGTTAGGCAAAAACAAAATGTTAAAATGTCTACCATGAGTTGATCTATAAGTGGCTGGGCATACATAAAAATAATATATAATGGTACCAATTCTACATGCACAAGTAAACTAAACTTAACTAAAAAATAAATATTGATTATTTCAATAACACAATTCCGCAATTCGGTACTGTTAACTACACTTTCTTATTATAAAAACGGTGTATTATATAATAACAATTTAAGTTACTGTGAATGTGTATAAGAAAATAGTCAATTAATCAAAATACAGCATAGTTGCTTTTTTATTTTTGGTTAAGTTTAGTTGTGCATATAGAATTGGTACCAATATCTGCTTGACCGAGCGTAACTCTCGATGGATTTTTGTGAAATTATTCTTAATAAGGTAAGTCTCAGTAATAGGGTTCCATTTTACCTTTTGGTACGGTCAAGTACGTGTTGGACATGCACGCGAACGGTTCCGTGCGGTTATTATGATGATATATTCGTGACACCAACCACAAATAACACCATATAGCGGACCCCCAAACAATGGGATAAGGGCAGGATGATGATGATGGTGAGTCTGAGTAGGTATTGTGGTTGTAGTATCATCTGATCTAAGCAAACTGAAAATTTCAGCTCTCTAGCTAAACAGAAAATTTTCATAGTACGAAAACACCGACAAAAAGAAATTTTATAAGTATACATAAATCCAAAATCCCATTTATTTAAACACAGGTATTTAATATACGTTATACATATAAAGTAAAATCACGAAACATGTAAAATATTACAAGCCGCATAGGTATGTACGATGTATCGTGCTGTCGCTAGTCGCGATGGCGATACTACAATCAACTACAAATGTAGGTACAAGAACCTCACGATGCGATAGGCTAAGGAATTGAATGAAAAACAACGCGGTAACGTAACGCGCAACGTTGCCAGTTTGACAAACTTGGTAGGTAAGTACTTGATAAGAAGCTTAAAAAAATGAAGTTTGTAGTTTGCGAAAGATATAAATGTATTTACTAATTAACTAATATATAAATCTATATACTGTAGTAACTAAATTGCCTTTATTTATGTGTTTAAAAATACAAAAAGTGAAACCGCATTATCAAAAATCCACTTTAATTTGAACGCCAGACCTATTAACATTCGTGGCCCTGCTATATATATGCTTTACCCGATACGCCACGGCACTCTTAAAAAATCGTTCGAAATTTATATGTGTATTCTAAGCCGCAAAAGCGTATCTTTACTTTTTATGATAAAAAAATTGTAAATTCTATGATAAACATATTAAACTATTCTATGATAAACAAAATTGTGTTCATTTCAATTTTTCAGATTATCTGAGGTAAATTTAAAACTAGTTACGTAATTGATTTATCAAGATTATGAAATAGTGCCATCTGCCATTTTTTTTTAGTACTACCGCTATACAACGTGACGTAGTAAGATTATGAATGATTATTGATTACGATAAATTATGTGATTTGATACGCTTAGTGCCATCTGTAGATTCAGAGTGTAATGATAATTGAGTTTCACAATTTGTTGGGAGGTTATATGTCTTTATTATACTGTGTCTATGACAAAGGTTATGATTATGCTAAAAGCCAAGGAGCAGGGGCTGTAACTATAAACTAATGATAATGATAAAATGTAGTATTTATTTATTGGATTTCTTTTTAGGTATGATTGTGACATACCCCGGCAAGAAACCATGTTCAGTGCGAGTAGACCAATTAGACCGAAGTCCACCCACCAGTGATACAAAAGACCCAATAGAATTAAATAAATATTTCCCTGAAATTGTACATTTTGGTATTCGACCGCCGCAATTAAGTTATGCTGGCAACCCTGAGTAAGTTATTCTTTTTTTAACACAAACAAATAACCTTTGTTAAATTAGTTATTTTGTTTTTATTTTATATTGAGTTCACGCCTGTTTTCCTATAGAAAGGCAGAGAAAGTAGAAAATTTTGACAGACATATGTATGATGAAATAAATAAATAACTAAATAAACTAAATTATAGTGGAAAAAATGATAACCATGAGCGGGACTTGAACCCACGACCTCGGAATACCGTTCCGTTGCTCTCCCATCTGAGCTATCATGTTCCCGCATATGTTTACCAAATCTTCCACTACATTTTTCTCAATGTGAGTTAAACATCGTGCGATGTTTTTGTGTACAACGCCATCTATTGAGCGGTTTGCACCAACTCGATCCATCGATCACTTAGTGTTCTTTACAGAACACAATTGGACCGAAATAACTTACCATATTAATATTTGTGTATAATTTCAGGTACCAGAAAGCATGGCGTTATTACGTAAAATACCGTCATTTAATAGCTAATATGGCAAAACCATCGTTACATGAACGACAGAAGCTTGCAGCTAAAGAAGCGACATTACAAGAGATGCGTACTCAAAGTAAAATGAAAAGAGATGTCACTGTTGCTATATCGTCTGAGGGATTCCATACTACTGGACTTATGTGTGATATTGTACAGGTTTGTGATCTACTCCTCTCCAGCCCATTTACGTCCCACTGTTGGGCACGGGCCTCCTCCACTTTGGGAGGGATTATGGTCTACTGTGCCGCGCTGACCAGGCGTGTTGGCACACGATTTATTTTCGAGTTTTCCGTCTCTCACAGAGGATGTTATCTGTGTGCAAGATCCCTTAGCTGACTTTTACAGCACCTTTGGGAAGAG
This sequence comes from Orgyia antiqua, assembly GCA_916999025.1. Taxonomy (NCBI): domain Eukaryota; kingdom Metazoa; phylum Arthropoda; class Insecta; order Lepidoptera; family Erebidae; genus Orgyia; species Orgyia antiqua. The sequence continues at coordinate 8,928,030 of OU779869.1, forward strand.
ATGGGGTGGTGACACTTCTATTCTTAATCCGTCACCACACGGAGAAAACTAAAGAAAGAAAATTATTATATGTGGTATAATGCATATTCTGGTACCCATAACACAAGCAAATAAGCTTAGCTTGTAACCATATGACGTTTTGTGATATATACATAAATATTTATTTAATTAACTCTATAATTTTATTTACAGCATGCCATGTTAATTCCAGTGTTAGTAAAACATCTTCGTTTCCATAAATCGTTGGATTGTCTTGAAGAGAAAATGGACTATGTATTCAAACAGCGAGCTTTATTACAAACAGCACTAACACATCCGTCATATAGAGAGAACTTCGGTACAAACCCCGATCATGCGAGGAATAGTCTCACTAATTGTGGTATAAGACAACCGGAATATGGTGATAGAAGAATACATTATACTAGGAAGAAAGGTTAGCTTGTATTTTAGATGTTTAAAGAGATTTCTTTAAGCTTAGTTACAGGAATGTTATCAGGATTTTATATTGCGAAGGGTATTTTTTTTTCCCTCCGCCTCTTTGCCCTGCCGGGCCATGATGGTGCCTTGACCCTTATCATGACCTATATTGCGAAGGATTGCGTTTTTTGTTTAACATTTTCGAAGTGAGGGTACATTGAAAAAAATGGCTGACACATAGACGTTATTGTAAAATTTTATTTATATGCGATGTTTTGGTACTTTTTTCGACATTTCCCTGGGTCCTGTAACTTAGTTTCTTTTTATTTGTAATTATGTCAGTGGTTGTAAATCAGAATCTAAAGTGATTATCCCTGTATTTTGCGTATTCAGTTTCTTTGAACTTAAGAGTTTTTTTTTCTTAAATAATTACTTTGAAGATATAATATGTTTATAAAGAATTTTTTAAAGTAGTTCGTGTAGTGCCCGCTGCACGAGATCGCGGGTTCGTTCTCCGCACAGGGCAATAATTAGTGTGATATAACTCTCATAAAAATGTTTGTACTACGTCTGGAGGTTTTCTATGTATTATGAATATGATTGTATTTACAAAAGAAAAGTAGTTTATGTTATATTCATGTTCTGGTACCCATAAAACTAGCGTAAGCTTAGCTTGGGACCAGAGGACGTTGTGTGAAACGTCCATGAATATCTTATATATAAAACTAGCTGACCCGGCAAACGTTGTTTTGCCATACTAAAAAAAAAAAGGTTTGAAAAATAGATGTTGGCCGATTCTCAGACCTACAGAATATGTATGCAAAATTTGAGAAGAATCGGTCAAGCCGTTTCGGAGGAGTACGGTAACTAACACTGTGACACGTGAATTTTATATATTAGAAGATTCACGTGTCACAGTGTTAGTTACCGTACTCTTCCGAAACGGCTTGAACGATTTTTATTAAATTTTACATGCGTATTCAGTAGGTCTGAGAATCGGCCAACATCTATTTTTCAAACCTTTTTTTTTAGTATGGCAAACAACGTTAGCCGGGTCAGATAGTTTATTTATAAAAGGCATATATATGTTTTAGGTATTGTAACACTAATCAACATAATGTCAAGGTTTGGAAAACACAGTGAGACAGAATCAGAGATTAAACACAACGAGAGATTGGAGTTTTTGGGTGACGCGGTCGTAGAGTTTCTATCCTCTATACATTTATTCAGAATGTTCCCGGGACTTGCTGAAGGTGGATTGGCTACTTATAGAGCTTCTATTGTACAGAATCAACATTTAGCACATCTTGCCAAGGTATTTATCATAATATTTAATTAGTTTAATATTAAATGTCTTACTGTTTTTCGTCTGTCTATAATATTATATTTCATATTCTATGCACTATGGAAGCAATCATAATTAATTCTATTATGTAAAATGATTTAACTCATTCTATTCGTATTTTTTAATTGACTTCAAAAGAAGGAGGTTATAATTTTTTTTCCTATGGATGTTACCTGATTTCTTCGTCATTTGTTTCCTGTATGTTCTGCTAAATATACATTTACAAACATCACACAAATAATTATCTGAGGCGGGAATAGAAGCCGAGGTCCATTAGGACTATAGTCCTAATGGACCTCGCTCGGTCTTTTATTTCAAGAGATGTTATCTCTTAATGAAGTAGTTTGCCGTCTGAATGTGGTGTTCACATAACAAATTGGCGAGGTTGGGGTCCTCTATTTTTGTTGTTTACTCATTCATATATGTCTAAATATTTTTAAGGAGTATCTGCTCTAGTTATTACTATCTCAATGGGCTAAACTAATTGTATGAGTTGTGTAGTTATCTGATGTGTTTCGATGTTGTTATTAGCCAAGAATGGATCAACTACTTACTTTCTTCGTTCATTCAAGAAAACCGGCAATATATCAAAGCCACCGAAGGCATGCAATTGCTGATATGTTTATTGTATTCAATCTAGCATTAGTATGCCTTCAGTGTTTTGATTTTGTCTTGTAACTTCATGGACAAACAGAAGCATTGTAAGGGAACAAGATGGATTTCGTCTAGTTTTTTTTCTTTAATAGTTTGTTAGAATCCATGTAAGAAGTTGATCCCTATTATTGTTGTAAATGCTTTAACTCGTGTTAAAGACAATCGGGCTTGTGATTGGCTTAAAAATTCTTGATGCATGTTATTTACAAGCATTGTTGTATATGGCTACTAAAGCCCGGATTATTGATGTGACTATTACTTTAAACGAAAATAGATTTTCTTTTCGTTTTTTGTAATCAGAATTTCTGTAAGCTATTTTTTTTTAATTAAGCATTCAGACATGTAAGTCAATTCGCATATTAAATGAGAAATAGAATTATGTTTTATTTTTTAGAATATAGGTCTAGAACAATTTATGCTGTACGCTCATGGATCGGATCTTTGTCGAGATGTAGTGATGAGACACGCAATGGCTGATTGCTTTGAAGCCCTGATGGGCGCGTTATTCTTAGACGCGGGCCTCGAGGTCAGTGTAAGTTAAAACTTATATAATTATTTTATTTTTTCAGTGATGTGGGTATGTATAACTTAATATTTATTCAGTTTATTTTCAATTCGATTTTGATATTCTGAATGTCGGCCTCATAACAAAACTCAGAGTCGCGCAGCGTGCTATGGAGAGGGCTATGCTCGGTGTTTCCCTACGTGATAAGATCCGGAATGCGGAGATCCGTAGAAGGACTGGTCTGTACGACATAGCCCGAAGAGTTAGCACGCTGAAGTGACAATGGGTAGGCCACATCGCTCGACGATCTGATGACCGTTGGGGACGGAAGGTCCTAGAGTGGCGACCACGAACCGGACGACGCAGCGTGGGGCGGCCCCCAACAAGGTGGACCGACGATATCGTCAAATACGCCGGGGGCCGCTGGATGCAGTTAGCGCAAGACCGCGAGTTGTGGCTATGGGGGAGGCCTATGTCCAGCAGTGGACTGCGAAAGGTTGATGAATGGATGGATGATGATGATTCTGATTTTAAAGCTCCTGGTTTACGTATAGTCTTATGGTATTGCATTCGATTTGTATGACCAGTGAAGGTAAGTTGAAATCATTCAAATAAGTATCTTTGGTTATTAATTAGACTGTGCTGCAAACAGTCAAATATTTATACTATATTCATTTACAGTTTTAAATTATTTAAATCGTTAATGAAGCAATGAATGATATTTTTGATAATTTATAATTATGATGTATTTGATTGTTTAAAAATTTGTTACCAGGCTTATATAAATTTAAAAATAAATAATGTATTGTGCTACGTTATATAATCACATATTTTGCTTTGAACTTGCTATAAAGAGTGATTAATCTGTATGTTATTTGAAACCACGACCTAGAAATACCGAAAGTAAAACATAACAGACACGTTGTTTAGTACGGGTACTTAATATCTACAATAGCTCAGTTGGTCAGTTTATCACTGAAACGACATTCCGACGGCTTGAATTCTAATTTTACCCGTAGTTAGTCATTTTTTCTACTTTAATTTGAGTTGCTAAAATTAAAATATTGTAATTAAGTTGCTTTTAATCTTTGAAATTCATTTTTATTTACTTAATGTACCCACATTTTTGCTTATTTCCAATTATTTAGAGGATTTTATTTCTGTTTAGGTTGCGGACAGAGTTTTTGCACTAGCATTATGGCACAACGAGCCTGATATGTTGGAAACATGGATGAGGGAGCGATCACATCCTTTACAAGAACAAGAACCGTTGGGTGATAGACAATATATAGCTGACATTGAGTTCCTACAGAAGTTAACTAAATTTGAAGACTCTATAGGTATTATTTTAATAATATTAATAAATGGGTTATTAACTTTAGTAGTATTATGTATTACAAAGGCTGGTTTTCGAGAATTCTCTACAAAACAGGCTTAATAAAATAAAATGTCTACTATTTATTTATTAGTTATTAAAATTTCTACTATTTATTTATATATAATTTTTATATAATTTTATTATTATTATCTTTGTCTCTTTGCAATTCACGGGTTATTTCCATTTTTTTTTAACGAAATACCCGGTCCTGTATTAGGCTTGCGTGGGGACATGGGTCTAACACGTCGAGGCCCTTTGTATTATTATTATTTTTATATACTTTTTAGGGTTCCGTACCCAAAGGGTCAAAACGGGACCCTATTACTGAGACTTCGCTGTCTGTCCGTCCGTCCGTCCGTCCGTCTGTCACCAGGCTGTATCTCAAGAACGGTGATAGCTAGACAGTTGAAATTTTCACAGATGATAAATAAATAAATGATTTATTTTCTCACAATGTACAAGCATGAGTTTTAAATAGCAGACAAGATAAATGCAAACAACATCGTGAGAGCTGGTGCCTATTATGGGTTTATTTAAAAACCTGTATTACAGGTCACCAGTGCCCATTCCGTAGTAGTTACAAGTTACAAAAAAAATTGTACATATTATGTAATGTGCAGAGTGAACAAATACATTTTATTTCAGTTACATTAAAGATAGATACAATAAACTAAAGCAGAGAATAGTAATGTGGTGTGTGTAGTGTGTGCACATGACGTGTAGTTAGTGCATGTGTGTGAAAGAGTGGGAGGTGGTATGAGAGTGTGGGTGTGTTAGTGTGAGAAGTTTATGAGTGTGTGAATGTGTGTGAGTGAGTGTGCGTATGTGTATTTGAGTTTGACGGAGTGATAACAGGTAAGGGCAAGTATATTAACATGCATAAGAATGTGAATAGAATTGTTGCTATTGTTATTATTTTTACTTTATTAAAGATTTTACTACAGATTTTTTTATTTATTTTTTCCAGTTATATAATTATTTTTAGCAGCTTTTCAGTTTCGTTATAATTTAGTGTTTCAGATGATGTATTTCTATTGCCGCTATAACAACAAATACTAAAAATAAAATAAAATAAATATTTAAGGGGGGCTCCCATACAACAAACATGATTTTTTTACCGTTTCTTGCTCGATACTAATAACGTTGCCTTATGTTGCTTTTTTTTATATATATTAATAAGAATAAAATTTACTGTTACTCTGTTAAATCTATTTGATTCTTTAATCTCTATCGTCATAACCGTAAAATAAATATAATTTTATCTGCGTGTGTAAAATAATTTATTACCTTGTATCTTTTCAATGGATGCTTCGTTAAATTTTTATTTATCACTCCAGTGGTTTTTAGATATGAATATTAAAAAGGAGAGATTTTTATGAACATATACAGTGTGATTTTATAGTCACTGTCCAAATTTTTTCTAGGCATTATGTATCATACATACAACCCATTTATGAAAAAAAATAGGTAGGTAAAATTTTCACAATGAAATAATTTTTCCGAAAAATATATCAAATAATTTAAATTCAATATGGTCACTAAATCTATGAATTGCAAAAAGAAAGATGTGCGGTGCGCGGGGGGGAAATAGGTACCTAGGCTACGCTTTCACGACTGAGCGAGCCGTCGCCGCACATCAAAGGATTTAGTTACTTTGCGACGCTGTTTTTTAATATTTTAGTACTGAATGACACTGAAAGAAAAAATACGTGTTTATTTATTTTTCCTAAAGATTATAATATTAAAATTTGGCTAGTGATAAAAAAGTCAGCCTGTATATTCGTCGATCTAGATCCTTTGGAAAATTATATCAGGTACAGGTTTAGGAACAATATTAGTGCATTATTTATTGCAGTCAGGCTTTTTTTTTTTAAATTATGTCACCTTTCATTTAGTATTTGAAACTATTGCTTGCTTGATGATATGCAATTTTTATATTCTTAGGTTTACAATTCAGACATATACGTCTTCTGGCGAGAGCGTTCACAGATCGTTCAGTAGGGTTCACACATCTAACGTTGGGTTCCAATCAACGGTTAGAGTTTCTGGGTGACACAGTACTACAACTCGTGGTCTCTGATAGACTGTATCGACACTTCCCTGATCATCATGAAGGACATCTTTCTGTAAGTATAAATTTATCAGATTATACATTAGTTCATGATTTTTAGGGTTCCGTACCCAAAGGGTAAAAACGGGACCCTATTACTGAGACTTCGCTGTCCGTCCGTCCGTCACCACGCTGTATCTCAAGAATGGTGATAGCTAGATAGTTGAAATTTTTACAGATGATGTATTTCTATTGCCGCTATAACAAACTAAAAATAAAATAAAATAAATATTTAAGGGGGGCTCCCATACAACAAACATGATTTTTTTACCGTTTCTTGCTTTTTATTTTAATGTCATATGTATACGTTTTTACATATAAATACATTGCAAAAGGTTTCTCTTTATAAAATATTACAGAAGTTTTAACAAATTTTTTATAACCATATCAATAAAATCAAATTTATTTTATTGTACAAGCTGCTTGCTTTCCAAAATAAATAAATAAATATGGCATGGAGACTATGGTGTACGCCTACATCGTGAAGACATTAAGAGAAAATTTAGTTTTTGTGAATTCAACATACAGGCAGTACCAAATTAACATTGCGCCATCTAGCGCGCAACACCTAAACTAAATTTTTTGTTATTTCTCAGTTAGGTGGCGCAAAATGAAGTTGGTGAAATGTTTTAGGAATTGAAAAGTGAATTTATTTGATGAATTTTTAAATACTCTCGTGTACATCACTCTTGAATTGATGTTTTTATCTATTTCCAGCTTCTACGTTCATCACTTGTAAACAACCGCACTCAGGCTATGGTGTGTGATGACTTAAATATGGCGGAGTATGCGACATATAACAATCCTAAAGCTAAACCTACTACTAAGAAACATAAAGCTGATTTACTTGAAGCTTTCCTTGGTGCTCTATATATTGATAAGGTAACTTAAAAAATAGTCGTACTTTCTATCATATTACCATCAAAGTCACCAACCTCCTTGAAAGAATATTTAATCTACTTTATCATATTCGTACTATTTTGTATTAAAATTTCGTTTTTTAGGGTTCCGTACCCAAAGGGTAAAAACGGGACCCTATTACTGAGACTTCGCTGTCCGTCCGTCCGTCCGTCCGTCCGTCTGTCACCAGGCTGTATCTCAAGAACGGTGATAGCTAGAGAGTTGAAATTTTCACAGATGATGTATTTCTATTGCCGCTATAACAACAAATACTAAAAATAAAATAAAATAAATATTTAAGGGGGGCTCCCATACAACAAACATGATTTTTAGGGTTCCGTACCCAGTATCTCAAGAACGGTGATAGCTAGACAGTTGAAATTTTCACAGATGATGTATTTCTATTGCCGCTATAACAACAAATACTAAAAATAAAATAAAATAAATATTTAAGGGGGGCTCCCATACAACAAACATGATTTTTAGGGTTCCGTACCCAGTATCTCAAGAACGGTGATAGCTAGACAGTTGAAATTTTCACAGATGATGTATTTCTATTGCCGCTATAACAACAAATACTAAAAATAAAATAAAATAAATATTTAAGGGGGGCTCCCATACAACAAACATGATTTTTTTACCGTTTCTTGCTCGATACTAATAACGTTGCCTTATGTTGCATAGATAATGGTACGGAACCCATCGTGCGCGAGTCCGACTCGCACTTGACCAATTTTTTTATTTAAAATCAAGTCATATAGTTTTTTATTATATCAAATTATCGAAGCAAATAGCATAATGGCGGGACCAACTTTTTTTTAAGATATTAAAATTTGAATAGTCTAGATTGAATTTTGGTATTTTAAATTAAGCAATTCTAGAATCGTATTTAAATTTCAATATTTACCTTATTTATGCTAATTTTTTTTACAGAATTTAGAGTATTGTCAAGCATTTTGCAACGCGTGTTTGTTCCCGCGTTTGCAAGAGTTTATCATGAATCAAGATTGGAACGATCCTAAGTCGAAATTACAACAATGCTGTTTAACTTTAAGATCTATAGAGGGCGGTAAACCGGACATACCTGTATATAAGTAAGTTAAAACATTAGTTTTTAATAAAACTAACAGTAGGAAACTAAAATTATCTTAAAAACTCGAAATTTGCCAAGAAGCAAGCTCATTTAGAGTTAATATACCTTTACTTTTTCTATCAAAAGGAACCTAGCGTAAAATTATACACAATATTTATTTATTTATTTTCATGGACATTTCAGACAACCTCCTCTGGTCCCAAGCTAAGCTTTATATGCTTGTGTTATGGGTACCAGAATACGGAAGAATACATAAACTACTTTTCTTTTGTAAATACATACTTATAATACATAGAAACGCCCAGATGCAGTACAAACACTTGTTTGACATTTATAAACATCACATAAATGATTGTCCAGACCGGGAATCGAACCCGAGACCTCGTGAACGGCAGTCCGTTATATGAACCACTAGACCATGAGGCCCGTCAATGCGATTTTAATACATAAAAAATGCTTATTAAATAACATACCTCATAACGCAGGCGCTTTGACTGCGTTGCATAATCTAAGTTAAGTTAAGGCAGTTTAATAAATTGAATTATGGTGGAAAAAGTGATTAACGCAAGTCACTTTTTCCATCGTAATTCAATTTATTATGTAAAAGCATAGCATGTCAATTGCAAAATTAATAAATTACTTTAAGGCCAGTTGTTTATTTTTGTCTTATGCTGTATTAACATTAACGTGCAAAACTATAATTTAAATTCACATTTTCAGAGTGATTGAATGTCTTGGTCCTACAAACACTCGCGTCTATACAGTGGGTGTATATTTCCGCGGTAAACGTCTAGCGGCTGCCAGAGGGCATTCTATACAGGAAGCGGAAATGAATGCCGCAGAAGAAGCGCTCAGCTGTGCTAACGGTATGATAATTCTTTATTCTTTTTACGAATATGAAATAATTGACTACCCACATATAAAATTTGAAATTATTAGAAAATTAAGTAATATTTGACCACAGTACATACGAAAAACACTGATTATGAAGTTCTGTTCAATGTCAAAGTTTTGTAATTCACATTAATTAAAATTAATTAACATTTTGTGACACAGAACTATTCCCTCAACTGGATCATCAAAAACGAGTGATAGCCAAAAGTATGCCAAAGAAGAAAAGCAAAAAAGGAAATCGGGACAGTCCTAATCAAGAACGTATTATTGCATCGAAACGAAAACGTACAGAAGACAAAGTACCAAAAGCTTATAAACTTGAAACACAAGAAGAAAGTTCAGATGAAAGTGTTATCAATCAGTCTGATGAAGAAAATCCAGGAAGTCCTAGGAGAAAATCTGAAGATTCTGGTTTAGATAGCGATGAAGGCACAATATCTGATGATAAATTAGATAATGTTAAAGTCAGTTCACTTCTAAGTGACATGCATAGGTTAAGAGATGAGATGATATTGAAAAATGAATATGAAAAGTTGAAAGAGAAATGTAGAAGATTGGAGGCAGATGAGTAAATTACTCTTATACTTTATTAAAGTCTATTTAATACAAGCTTAAGGCGTGAACTCAGATTGTACAACTAACCATAAAACAGATCGGCTGTCCAAAACCAAAACCTAGCAAGTACATTTGAGTAAATTTTTCAGGAGAATTTTTTTCATTTTGTAATCAACAAGTACGAAGTGCACTTGCTAGGTTTATACATGTTCATATCTCTGATTCTATTTAAGATAGAAATACAGTTGCTTTTGCATTAGACACAGTAAAAAAATGGGAAATTTTGGTTTAAGAAAATGAATTTAAAAAAAAATGTCCCTTGCTAGGTTTTGGTTTTGGACAGCCGAGATATTGAGTATCAATAATGTTATTTGGTAAACTTTTTAGTAACAAAGGATTATGTAAGAGAATACATACATGGTTTAATTTAGTTTTTGACAACAGAATTGGCATCTTGTTTCCAAATTAATTTCACTTATCTGAGAATATTTGGTTATACTAGCCCTATTCTGTAACATTTAGCGTAATTATATAACAATCTTAGTTGTAATAAGCACGATGAATGAAATTATTCATATTTTTGATTGCTCATAATAAACTTTATTATCTCAATACAGACTTTCAAAACTGTATTAAAAGTTTATTCTTCCTGCCCAGCTAATTTATGTACCATTATTAGACCCTGTCTTGTCCACTTCAGGAGGGTGGGTCCTACTATTTCACGCTAGCTAGGTTTGTTGGCATATGGTCTTATTTATAATGACTTATCGGAGGTTTAAAAGTTCGCTAAAATCGGTTCGCGAAAGTTGCCAAAAACTGTTATTCACAATAGTCTTTTTACGCTAAAACGTTTATCTCCGATAAAATCTCCTTTTAAACCTCCGATAAGTCATTATGAATAAGACCAATATTGTTTAGTAGTTTCGACTTTTGTGTCTCTCACAGAAGATATATATCCATTAATAATGTCCCTTCACAGGCTTTTATGACGAAAATGATTTTATTTGTAAATATAGTTCATAGGTATGTAGCATGCATTATGTTTATAAATGAGCTATACTCTTCTCATTATTATTTCGTTATACTAAATAAGTATTGCAAATAAAGTAATTTATTAATGTTGCAATTGGCATTGTTCATAATTTTTGACCTGCTTTTTTTAGAAAATATAGACTATTTTATGCAACTAATTTCAATATTATTGAAATATTCATTATATAGAATTTTTTAAAAATATAATATTTTCTAACACTTGCGCGACTCATCTGTTTAAATAAAACTACTTTTTACGGATTATACCGGGTGCTTCAAAAAAATGTATACACACTTTGAACTTCCATAGAAAATTTATTTACCGTTCTACAAAGTTAAATTTCAGGAAAATAGAAAGCCGAAAGTCCAATGTAAATGAAACATAAATAACAAATGTTAATACTGTTCAAATTGGTGACCTGCAGCATCAATACAATTCTGAGTACGAGTCACCACTGATTCTGTACATCGTATCAAAACGTCCAATGAGATTTCTCTACACACTACTTGAATCTCATTCCAAAGAATGTCTAGGTTACGTGGTTTACGTTTGTACACCTCATCTTTTACTGTGCCCCACAAGAAGAAATCCAGCGGTGTAAGGTCTGGAGAGCGTGCTGGAAACTCGATTGGCCCCCTGCGTCCTATCCACTGGCCTTTTCTTGTGGGGCACAGTAAAAGATAAGGTGTACAAACGTAAACCACGTAACCTAGACATTCTTTGGAATGAGATTCAAGCAGTGTGTAGAGAAATCACATTGGACGTTTTGATACGATGTACAGAATCAGTGGTGACTCGTACTCAGAATTGTATTGATGCTGCAGGTCACCAATTTGAACAGTATTAACATTTGTTATTATGTTTCATTTACATTGGACTTTCAGCTTTCTATTTTCCTGAAATTTAACTTTGTAGAACGGTAAATAAATTTTCTATGGAAGTTCAAAGTGTGTATACATTTTTTTGAAGCAGCCTGTGTATATAATAATAATATTATAACTGATCGTAGAAGACACATTACAGCTCGGTCTCACCCGTGACCATGGTGACTGCAAAGTCTCCGAAACGTCGGGCCAAAATTTAAAACAAATATACGCGTCTAAATCCGTAATAAGTAGTTTTAAAAAATAATTAAAGATATTGATTTAAATATTGTGACGTCATCGTGGTACGCAATCTGTGTATTGATTTTTCCCGATAAACTTAAGACAGATTGCAATACATCTTTTCAAAGTTGCCAAGTTGTTATAATAGACCAATTTCAACTCCACCACAGAGTAGTATATCCCTCAGAACGCCTTAATATTTTAAATCCTTCATTTCAAGGGCAAATAGAGATCATTTGCTTTTTTGGAAAAATAGTCGTTAATATAGCAAATTTTCAGGAAAAATCGAATGGATCATGATCAGAAACTCTATTCCTCGAACTGGTTTATGAATTAAGAGTTTAAAAAAAATATGAACAATGCCAATTGACATGCTATGCTTTTTACTTAATAAATAAAATTATGGTGGAAAAAGTGAATCGCCACAAGCGGGACTAACCCACGACCTTGGTTCCGAAGCTCTTCCAACTGAGCTTATTGCGGTCGTGCCTGCAACATCTCAAATTAACCACCAAATTTGTCACTCGAATGAGTTTATATATTTTTACGTACAACGCCATCTGTCAAGATTGCTTTACAACATCTCGACCAACACTTTAGTATTCTTTACAGAATACGAATGGGCTAAAATAATGACGCGACGTTCATTACTAAAGTATTTTATTAATTTTGCAATTGACATGCTATGCTTTTTACTTAATAAATCAAATTATGGTGGAAAAAGTAAATTGCCGCAAGCGGGACTTGTGTAAGGTTGTGTATAGGAGACAAATGAAACGCTCAAAGTTCAATGATACACTGACTATATTTTAGAGACTACATGCTTATTATATACCTTACAACTACTACATCACACCTCCCCTGTTAATAAAAAAAATAATAATTGTACACAGTTATTATTTTGTATACCTAGTTACTTACTAAATAAAGTTTGATTACATTTGATTACATATTATTATAATACTAAACAAGATAAAATAATTGTAATAATACATATTATTATTTAAGGATCTTATTTAAGTCTACAAGACATCATAAGATGATATAATGAAAAAAAAAAAATGTTTACAAACTTAGACACTTTTATAAAGCTTAGTTCTATTCTTATGTGTAACGTATTCTTTATTATTTTTCAATATTTTTACATTACAATCTAGGTCATCAATTACTATATAAGGTCCTAAATATATTGGATCCATTTTATTATCAGAAGTATTTCTTAATAATAATAAATCACCCTTTTTAAAATACACTGGGTTTATATTGTTATCATAATCATTCTTTCTTTTAACTTTATTTTTAATTAAGTTGTCACGTGCATCTTTTTGTGCTAATTGGAGTCTATATTTTAGTTCGAGAGCATAGTTGTCGTGAACATATAAGGGATCTACGATATGACCTTCTAAATTTGCGGGCAACACACAACGTTTACCAAAAACTAATTCATGCGGTGTGTACTTGGTCTCCGTATGTACTGTATTGTTATATGAAAAACACCAATATGGCAACCAGGTACTCCACGCAGCCGTGTGATTGTTACAACTTATTCTAAGATACGCACCCATTGCTTTGTGGTTATTTTCCAGAGCTCCTATACTCTCGTGATGGTAAGCTGTAGAGGAAGTTTGAGTGATTCTTAAGATTTGGCATATTTCGTTCATAATACTTGAAATAAATTCTGACCCACGGTCTGTCGCTATTTCTCGGGGTATACCATATCTTAAGATAAAATTATCAACGAATGCTCGCGCTACACTTACCGTGTCTTTGTTGTGTAATGGATACGCCTCTGTGAATTTTGATAGCTCGCATTGCAAAGTCAATATGTATTTATAATTATATATGTCCTGTGGTAACGGTCCGACTATGTCTAAATAAACCTTCTCTAATGCTGAATTTGCAGTCGTTGTGACTTTCATAGGCTGCTTAATGTGTGTGGAATATTTCTGTTTCTTACATTGTTCACACTTCGACACAAAATCGATAACATCCTTTTCAAGACATGGCCAGAAATAATACTTTTTGATATTATTTGTCATTCGCCTAATACCTGCGTGGCCACTAGTGGGCAATAGGTGGAAATCATTTAATATTACACGCCTATTATCTAAATTATCTATTCTCTGAACATTACTCACTACACAAATACGTGGTCCGGACCACTTTTCATAACTCTTTATTTCATTTATAAGCCCACTGATAAAATCATTATTATTATCATTTCTTAATATGCATAGCTCATTTATCGATATCTTTTTACATAAATATAACAAGTCTCTCACCAATACGGCTCGCGTGATCGGAGATCGAGATATTGTTTGTATATAAATTATTGATTTACTGGGCACATATATAAAATATTTAAATTTTTCTACGCTTATTCCACTTTTTATTAAATTATTTTCCTGCCTAGGGTTTATTAACGAAAGTTCGGTAATATTCCTCGGTTTTTTAATTATTTCCACCACTTTTGGTTGATCAGGCCTCGAGTGTGTGTCTATATTATCCACCGACGGATTATTATCGCTCTTACTACTATCCATGTTTAATTGACGCAATTGCGCTCTAGTCATTACACTAATAATATGCTCATTCATTGATTTTAATTCCTCAGATGTTAGTGTTATTCGCGATAAAGCATCTGCCACTGAATTTGACTGTCCCTTTATATACTCAATTGTATAATTAAATTCTTCTAATTGCAATCTAAATTTCAATAATCTACTAGAAGGATCTCGCATGGAAAACAAATAAACTAGAGGTCGATGGTCAGTCTGTATCTTGAACCGTTTTCCGTATAAATAAGGTCGAAAATACTTAACACTCCAAACGATTGCTAAGAGTTCCTTTTCAATGGTAGGGTAATTAATTTCGGCTTTATTTAAACCACGACTAGCATAAGCTACTGGCCGTCCATCTCCATTACACAATACAGAACCTATCGCTGTACCTGATGCGTCTGTTTGTAATATAAACTCATTGTTTTCTGAAAAGTTTGGATATTGCAATACTGGCGGGTTTATCAAGGCTGATTTTAACATCTGAAACGAATGTTCGCATTCCTTTGTCCACACAAATTTAACATTTTTACAGCCTAATTTGTTCAAGGGAAATGCAAGTTTGGCAAAATTCCTAATGAATTTTCTATAATAGTTAGCGAAAGCTACAAAACGCTTCAATTGGTCCGCATTTTGTGGCTTTGGGTAATTATCTACAATTTTAATTTTTTCTGGGTCTGGTAAGATTCCTGTACCTGACACTATATGTCCTAAATAAAGAACCTCTTTTTGTAGAAATAAACACTTAGCAGGGTTTAATTTTAAATTTACTTTTCGCAACCTAGTAAAGACATCCATCAAATTTTGATTATGTATAGATAAATTTCTTCCTATTACGATCAGATCATCCTGATAAATGAGACATTTATCGTAGTTAAGACCTGACATTGCTATTGTCATCATTCTGCTAAAACTATTGGGACTAGATTTTAACCCCATCGGCATTCGAGTCATTTGATATTGATTTTTACCTGTAGTGAATGCCGTACATGGTCTACAACTTTCCTGTAATTTAATCTGAAAAAATCCTTGAAATAAGTCTAAATGAGTAAAGTACATTGCTCCCGATAATGAGTCAAGTATTTCACTAATGTTGGGAAGAGGAAATTTATCATCCTGTATACTATTGTTTAGCTTTCTATAGTCAATAACGACACGCCACTTTGCAACTCCATTTTCATCACGTTTTTTCGGAACGAGTAACAATGGACTGGACCATGCACTTTGAGATGGTTCAATTATTCCATCGTTTAACATATTTTCAATTTGGTTATCTAATTCTGGTTTTTGAGCATAAGGCAAACGATAAGATTTTGTGTAAATAGGTGTGGTATGTGGTTTCAAGTCAATGGTCTGTTCATATATGGGCGTAGTAGATAATTTATCACCTGGCAAATGAAAAATGTCGGGAAATTTAGCGCAAATGTTTTCTATCGACTTTTGTTCTTCAATGTTCAACCCTTTCAAATTTAATAAATTAAATAAGGTTTTAACCCTTTCCGAATCAATCGCAGTTTTATTAAACTGACAAATAAAATAATTATTTAAATTACTAGTGTTTACCTGAAAATAATTTAGTCTAACGTTTTCATCCCTAGTGTTTAAGATACGAATAGGTATTTTCCCGTTTATTGGTTTGTTTATACTGCTTGCCAAAAATACACCCTCACATAATTGCTGATTTGACACTACACACTCTTGTTTTGAGTTTGTTTCAATAAAATGTATTGACTCGCTACGTGCTGGTACCGTTAAATAACATGTGTTATGATTTGTAAAATAATTATCAAAGGATATAGTAACTAACTCGGACTCATCAGTAAACAATTGCAATGTATTGATTTCAAAATTTAAAATGGCTCTATAAAACGATAAAAAATCTTGACCTAATATACCGTCCGTCTTACATGGTAAATCCTTAAATACAACGAATTTATGATGGAATTTATACTCGTTATAATTGAGTGTTAAATTTACACAACCTTCTGAAAGTACATTACCACCTATTCCTTTCACACTAACTCTCTCTATATGGTAAGGAATTTGTAAACGATTCAAACATTCTAGCTTCACTCCCGATATGGATGCGCCGGTATCAATTAGCCAGCTATGATTATGATTGCAAATCTCAAGTGATACTTTGTTTAAATTGTTACACGATAAGATGACATCATTCACGAAAAAAATGATTTAGTGATTCATTAGTTGATGTCTCTGTTGCTACCTGTCTATTTCCAGTCATGAAATTCATATTTCGTTGTAACGCGATGCCTCGATTGCGGTTACCACGTGGGAATCCATTAGATTCACGAAAGTTATTGTTATAATTACCGCGAAAATATTTATTACTAAATTTATGAGGTACCTGGGGCCGATGACCTCGTTGCTGGTAACCTTGGTGCCCACTTCTTGCAGCAAAATTACGCTGTCCTCGATAACCTCGCTGGGCTCTCTTAGTCTGATAAAACGAATGTTTATACGTACCTATCATCTCTGCTGAACCGCTTGGACCAGGTGTCTCCTCATCTTGGGCCGTCTGGATAGCTTCTGTTAAAGAAGAACAGTTACGCGAGGCAATAATTGTGCTTAGGCGCCGATCTCGCAAACCATCAGCGAATCGCTTAATTGCTAACTTTTCATTCATAGGTTTTAATAATGCATACTTGGCTGAATCACTTTCGGCTTGCGATATCGTCAAATTCACAAAGAGTTCTGAAATTTCTTTGCCGTAATCTGTAACTGTTTTATTATATTGTTTACAGTTTTGCAATTTAGTTTGAATAGATATGTAGCTTTTTTGTGGCAACAATAGTTTACGCATATCCTTTATAAGCTCATCGACAGTTTCATATTTTGATGATAATAATAATTTTGCACGCTGGGATAGCCTGTTTTTCAAAACAAACTGAATAAGCTTAATTTTACATCCTGGTTTGTCTAAAACTGAATCGTAATATTCAATACTCTCAATAAGTTGCTTGGTATTGTCAGAACTATCGTCCATAACGGGCAAAAGATGTAACGCCGTTTTAATTTCGAATATGTCTGCCATGGTTTGTAACGAAAGCTCGCCCTCTCTTGTATCACTACACCAACAAATTATCTCTGAATATAGTTTATCAAATTCCTCACAAATCCTAGTAATTAATAAAATCTCCGAATTCGTAAAATGTCTTAAGTTTTCTTTATAAATTTTAACAAATTGGTTATATTTTAATAGACTACTGTTAGCCTCTTTTCTTTTAATGTCCAAAATCTTGCCGTGTCGACGGCTGGGACCTATTTTTATTAAGTAACTTCTTATTACTCTTAATTCGTTTAATATTACGTTTAAATCCTCAGCCATACCACGTTAGTGAACTAATTAACAGTGGACTTTATTTATACTACATAATTTAACTAATTAATACCCGAAGATGCACATGATACTTTTTTTTTTTTTTTTTTTAACCATATATATTATTTACTCACAACACATATAGAACCTTGGACCTATCACATCACATCACTACCGTAAGATATTTGCACTGAGCCGACACCGCTGCTTGCCCAACGTTAGAATACGCACCTCGAAGATATCATAAGCTACACGTCGATTACCTCGGCCATGCCAACCTGCAGCACAGGATCCTTGTTTGCCTGGTGTCGTCGCAGGATACTGGAATAACGCCTCAATGTGATTTCATCTATGCGACGCTGTATTATCTTTTTATGGCAACGGTTATACAGCTTGTATACAATAATCACCACCCCAAGTGTCAAAATGGTACATATAACCACGAGAATTGTGTTCGTGATTTCTTGCTGACGGGTATGGGCCGTGTTACTACCGACTCCGGCGCTCTGGGCAATCACTACTTCTTCCTTCGAACTAGAACCACCCATTTTTCTCGTAAATGTTCCTAGACGACGTAACTATAAAATACGTTTTATTGAACGGGGACCTGATCACTCTTTGTTTCATTTTAAAGTCCGTAGTAATTTTCCACCAATTGTTTTAAAATACCGTTTCCATATTAGGAGTACACGCGCGCGCGGATCGCTTAGGTTACAGGCAGGGTCGCCATGTAAGGTTGTGTATAGGAGACAAATGAAACGCTCAAAGTTCAATGATACACTGACTATATTTTAGAGACTACATGCTTATTATATACCTTACAACTACTACATCACACTTGAACCCACGTTCGTTGAGGTTGAAGCTTCGGAACGGTATTCCGAGGTCGTGGGTTCAAGTCCCGCTTGCGGCAGTTCTCTTTTTCCATCATAATTTGATTTATTAAGTATTGCAAATAAGATATAGTTAGACATAATTCACACCCTGAAAACGACAGTGACAGTGGCATCAAGTTGATTTGATTTTGATCACTATCGTTTTAAAGTTTATTAGCTTTTTTATCATTTTTATTTGCTTAAACGTTGACGGAGCATGATACCGTGTTTTTTAATGTGGCGAAATATATAACAACTATAGCTATTTTTATTTTATCTTTTGACCTTTATTTCAAGTGTTATGTAACCTTTTGATTTGTAAGTTTTATACAAGGGTTTTAAAAGAAGTTAGTTTTTATAAATTAATACACAATTTTCTGTGGATATTTTAATATATTTTAGCTATTAGCACAAAACGATACAACAGAGTGAGAAAGCAATCGGTCCTTTCAACTTGTTTGCACGTAACGTGAGCCACTGCTTTTGGTTGGGTACATACATTTCTGCGGGCATTAGTTGTTCAGGAGTGTCGTTTTCTGTAACAAATATGTTTATTGGTGATTGGAACGAGATTTTATAGGGCCAAGGGAAAGCAGTGCACAACGAACGTCGTTAACCCAGCGAACATAACTCGTGCGTGTCCACGGAAAACCGAGATTTACTATCTGAACTTATACACTCACTAGCTGTACCCCGCGACATCGTACGCGTGAAATTTAGAAATCAATCCTTAACAAACTGAAGTTTACTCTTCTACTCAATAGATGGCGTTGTACGTTTTTTAAATCGCGCTATCTTTTCGTTCCACACATTAACACTTAAGCTGTGTAAGTGTTATCATCCGGATTTCGCACTTATAAATTAGTAAGGAAGTAAGGATGTTTAAAATTGTTGTCCCCCTTGGTATCTAGCGATAAAAACCGCCCACGTTTACTAACAGTTTTATTAAATACTAGCTGTTGCCCGCGACTCCTTACGCGTAGAATTTAGAAAAATTTCCCCGTTTTTTTTTTTTTTTTTTTTGCAAAATTTTTTACTACTGCTCCGCTCCCATTGGTCCCAGCGTGTTGTTATAATTATCGCCTATAGCCTCTTTCATAAAGTTACTATCTAACACTGAAAAATTTTTGAAATCAGACCAGTGGTTCCTGAGATTAGCGCGTTCAAATAAACAAACAAACTACTTAAACTTAATATAAAATTCACGTGTCACAGTGTTAGTTACCGAACTCCTCCGAAACGGCTTGACCGATTTTTATGAAATTTTATATGCATTATCAGTAGGTCTGAGAATCGGCCAACATCTATTCAGTTTTATTTTTAGTATGGCAAAACAATGTTTGCCGGGTCAGCTAGTATTAATATAGATGTAAGTAAGATATACATACCTTCTTTACGTACTTGCTGAGCAGATTGCATAGTGGAATCTTGCATAGATATTAGGTCTCCAGGTGCATGTAATAACAATCTGCCTACACCTTCACACCGCCTGTGGAATTATATAATTTGAATGACAATGGCATTTGCTGCTGGATTTAGTAGTACGACCATCAAATCCCAATAGAATTAGAGCTAAATAGACATTAATATCCGAATCTGTCCGTGTGGTGACCGATTAAGAATACAAGTGTCACCACCCCATCTCCTCCCAAGGGTGCTGTAAAAGTCAGCTAAGGGATATTTCACACAGATGGCATCTTCTGTGTGTAAGAGACGGAAACCTCGAAAATAAAGCCTGTGCCAATACGCCTGGTCAGCGCGGCACAGTAGACCATAATCCCTCCCAAAGTGGAGGAGGCCCGTGCCCAACAGTGGGACGTAAATGGGCTGATCACTTTTTCCACTACAATTTAATTTATTAAATTAACCATGTTTGCAATGCAATATGTAAAACAATTTATTATTCTTTGTTCATATTTTGAACATTTGTAACTTTACCTTAAAACTTCATTTTGTAGCATTTGTTTTCTTGAGGCAGTGGCGAGCGTCTTACATTCATTTAACCAATTTCGCACTTCATTAAAATCTGCTAATAGCTGGGTCGCAGCATCTTTCCTACAAAAACATAGATGTATAACGTTTAATAATTATTTATTTTATTTAAAATCCAACAATTTAGAGCATTTGAATTTGTTTTTAAGAGGATACCAAAATAGCTTCGTGCATTTTTCTATGTACGAAGTTTTCATTGTTTCTTTAGATTGAATGGCGAGAGCTCTAATTTTTAAGTATATGTTTTTTCAATATATGATCTAGGATCGCATAAACTCAGAAACGCGATTGAAAAAAGTTTTCTCGATAGAAAATCTTGGCGAAACAACCTCTATAATTTTTTATTTTTTTCATTTGTCGGTCTATTATCGCGTATTAACTAATGAAATAACTTTAAAAACATAAGTAACTATTATATATAGAAACACGTAAATTAGAATTAAAATATATTTAGTAGATTTTGAGTAAATAGGAAAAGTATCCCTAATTCTTCATTTTCTGTGCCTACTGGCTGTGTTAATATGTACGTGTCGGCGATGATATACGATAATATTGATGTAGGCCCTTAACACGCTTATATAAGTTCGGTAGGTATCTATCAATGTATTAATCTATGTAACGGAATCTTTGAAAGTGATTTTCACCAACTTGCAATAGTCGGATTGATCTGAAATTTTGCATACCTAACAAGGACCGATGACAATGCAATAATTAAAAAAAAATATTCAGGATTTTCAAGCGTGTTTTTTAGTTTTTGAACTAAGTAGATTATTAAGCTTTAACGTCTTTCCTCCACGGGGATAGGCAGACTATAGAGCGCAATCTGCTAGGATTTAAACATGTTTTCTTGGCTTAACATAAACTAATATGGTCATACATATAAGACGGTTGTTTTTAGCGAATTAGGTCATTATAATTTTAAACTTATCTAATATCTAATATATAAAATTCCCATGTCACAGTGTTAGTTACCGTACTCCTCCGAAACGGCTAGACCGATTCTTCTCAAATTTTGCATACATATTCAGTAGGTCTGAGAATCGGCCAACATCTATTTTTCAAACTTTTTTTTTTAGTATGGCAAAACAACGTTTGCCGGGTCAGCTAGTATATATACATATATATATATATACGTTACAGGTCTTACAGAATTACTACAGTGAACAATCAAGAGTACTATCCGAGTAACCGTTTATTACTAAGAAAGGTGCAGTAGGTAAAAACTAGCATAAATTTAAATAGAAAATATTATACATATTATGTATAATATTTTCAAACACTTGCGCGACTCATTTTTTTAAATAAAACTACTTTTACTGATTTAGACGCGTATATTTGTTTTAAATTTTGGCCCGACGTTTCGGAGACTGCAGTCACCATGGTCACGGGTGAGACTGAGCTGTAATGTGTCTTCTACAATCAGTTATTACAGGGTTTACCCACATTCAATTTAATTTAACATTGACCATAAAGATAGACTTTTAGCATAAACTATATCATATTACATTGTGCTCAGATTACATGTAACGTCGGGCCAAAATTTAAAACAAATATACGCGTCTAAATCCGTAAAAGTAGTTTTATTTAATATGTTTACATTTAATTATCATAATTAACAAGTAAAGAACTAACATTATGTATGTACTTACGTAAATTTAACCTTAGCTGCGTATATATGATGCAGCCAAGACTCACACATAATACGAAGTACCACATTTAGAGTAGTTATATCTTGTGTCGCATATATCACCGGTAATAACATTTTATCTGAAATTATCATGGAATTATAGTCAATAATAATATTAATTAACGGGCTTCGTGGTTTAGTGGTTCATGTACTGGACTGCCGTTCACAAGGTCGCGGGGTTCGATTCCCGCTTGGGACAATCATTTGTGTGATATTCATAAATGTCATACAAATGTTTGTACTACGTCTGGGTGTTTTCTATGTATTATAAGTCTGTATTTACAAAAGAAAAGTAATGTATGTATTTTATACATATTCTGGTACCTATAACACAAGCATATACGCTTAGTTTGGGACCAGAGGACGTTGTGTAAAAGGTCCATAAAAAAAATTTTACATTACGTACCTAGGAACTCATGTACGTAAATGGAATGTACAGAATGTGGAGGTCTAGTAACTCGCCGCCATTCAGCATTGCTCGGAAATATCATAGTGAGATGTGCAAGACTTGTTGTTGTACATACTGATGATAATACTTGGATTATTTCTTCAGTAGCTTCCTATATAAAATAATTGTTGTAACTCTTACTCGAACTCTTAAACTTATGGTGATTCAACTCAAAAATACACAAGATTCAAACAGGCTCGTAAGTACAACTCGATCGAATCATTCAGTAATTGTTATAAATTAAGTTATTGATGAAGTTTTAGTTTGCCTTTAGTGATTTTATGTTTTTTTTTAATGAATCGCTGTCATTATAACTTATGATCTTTATATATATAAATCTTCTGTACGTGTGTTTGTAATTGAAATCCTCCTAAACGGCTGGACCGATTTTGATGAAATTTTATTTTACACAGAATTGTATGGCAAAACAAAGTTTGCCGGGGCAGCTAGTTTATATAAATGAAGCGAATCTTGGAATAAAACTGACCCAACTCAAAAATATACGCAGAAAGCGGTTTGTTAATTCTTTATCTTATAACCTATACCGTTGCACAGTTCAACTAGTATTAAACCTTTGGTTTATTTTTTTAGTTGGGTCACTATCATTTTAAGTTTGTGACGTATTCTTTGTGATCCAAACTATAGCAAGAATTCAGTTAATTTTTAGGGTTCCGTACCCAAAGGGTAAAAACGGGACCCTATTACTGAGACTTCGCTGTCCGTCCGTCCGTCCGTCCGTCTGTCACCAGGCTGTATCTCAAGAACGGTGATAGCTAGAGAGTTGAAATTTTCACAGATGATGTATTTCTATTGCCGCTATAACAACAAATACTAAAAATAAAATAAAATAAATATTTAAGGGGGGCTCCCATACAACAAACATGATTTTTAGGGTTACGTACCCAGTATCTCAAGAACGGTGATAGCTAGACAGTTGAAATTTTCACAGATGATGTATTTCTATTGCCGCTATAACAACAAATACTAAAAATAAAATAAAATAAATATTTAAGGGGGGCTCCCATACAACAAACATGATTTTTTTACCGTTTCTTGCTCGATACTAATAACGTTGCCTTATGTTGCATAGATAATGGTACGGAACCCTTCGTGCGCGAGTCCGACTCGCACTTGACCAATTATTTCGTTTTGTGGAAGAGTGCAGGAACATCTCTTTACTTATTATAAAATAAAGTCGCTTTTGTATGTATGTCCCTATGTGAGCTTATATCTTCAAAATTACGCAACGGATTTTGATGCAATTTATGGTACCTATTCCAAGAGGATGGCTTTTTTGTTTAATTTGTTATGTTTTGGTGTATATTCGGGGTTGGTCCATTTGTATTAACGCGATTAAAATCGCGGTCATTATTAGCTAGTAAATAATTAATTTTGTTTGTTTCATTCAAACAAAAGGTAAAGTTTTTAATATGAAGTAGTAGGTACCTTCAACTTTTGTATACTGACTTTAACCTTCGATACTAAAGTTTCTCTCATCATTGCGCATACACTTTCATGTACTCCAATTTTGCCTGAAATCAAAATTAATACCGTAATTTAACAAAGAATTGAAAAGTTTTACCTTAAGAGGGCACGATACCAAATTATGCTCCATACAAAAATATGGGCATCGTAGACCCCTTTTTTCTTCGCGAAAGTTAAAAGGATTTTAATGGTTTTTGTGTTATAATATAGATGAAGAGTATATCTATGCTTCTATCACTTTGTTTTTTTTTTAAACATAATATCTAAAAGAAATATGACCATCCTAAAATAACGGTTTTTTCGGTTTTCTTTAGATAAAGTTGCAGCGTCTATCACACAAATTTGGTAAGGTTTTACCAAAAACGAAAGTGATAGAAGCATAGATATACTCTTCATCTATAATATAGAGTAAAAACAATTGAAATCGGTTTAACTTTCGCGAAGAAAAAAAGAGGACTACGAAACGTCTTTTTTTTTAAGAATTTGTAGGTAAAATCTGCTTTAGCTATATTTGTCCCTTTCAGCGCAACGCTCGGGAATAGGGATAGCAATACCTAAGGCAAAATTAGGAGTACAGTACCCTCTTAATTTTGCAAGGAATTTTAATATTTGTTTTAGCTACAACAGAATTAATTCTGTAAAACTTTTAACTATCTATCTATCACAATCCACGAGATGTGATATGGGTAGGCTAGTGCCAGTTATCAGATAGACAGCGATTTGATTCCCGTTTTACCATTAACTACGGAACCCTAAAAAATATATATTACTAGCTGTGCCCCGTGACGTTGCCCGCGGCAAAAAGGATTAAAAAAAATCTCTTCGTATTTTATCATCCCACGGAAACATTGCATTCTTTCGGGATAATACGTAGTAGGTAGTATGTAATATAATTTATTATGGTGTATAAGCTACAATATCTGGGCGACCGAGCTTCGCTCGGGTGGTGTGGCCAAAAAAGAAAAAAAAAAGCAATAAAATGAAATTTTCTAAAAATGGTTCCTAGCTAGATCGATTTATCGCCCCCGAAACCCCCTATATACTAAATTTTATGAAAATCGTTGGAGCCGATACCGAGATTCCAATTATATATATACAAGAATTGCTCGTTTAAAGTAATAATATTGTAAAATATCATTAAAATCCAATCAGTAGTTTTTGCGTGAAAGGCTAACATACATCCATACTCACAAACTTTCACATTTATAATATAAGTATGATTTACCTGATTCAATAGTAGTCGTGTGATCGGCAAACCTCAAATTGATTAGTTGCTCCAAACATACTTGCATATCATTGTGTGCGATACGAAAGAAATGTTTCATCTCCCATACATTAGCGAGTCTACGGGTTTCTGATAAACACCATAATCTATATGTATGTATGGAATGATCTGGAACAAATGTTAGAACTAAATAAAGCAATTAGACGTGAAATAATTTAATCTCTCTCACTCTCCAGCCCATTTACGTCCCACTGTTGGGCACGGGCCTCCTCCACTTTGGGATTGATTAAGGTCTATTATGTCGCGCTGACCAGGCGTGTTGGCATATTATTTATTGTCGAGTTTTCCGTCTATCACAGACGATATCATTTGTGTAATATTCCTTAGCTGACTTTTACAGCACCCTAGGAAGGAAATGGAGTAGTGACACTTGTATTCTTAATCCGTCAACACACCAACATACACGATAATTGAATAATTCCGGCTTACTGGTGTATGTCCGTGTGGTGGCGGATTAAGAATATAAATTATGTATTTTTATATGTACGTGTGTTTATAGTTATTTAATTATGTATGTTTAAGTAGGTATGTGTGTATTTATTTTATTTATATATTATCGTTAGTAATATTATTTATTGTAAAAAAAAAATTTAAGGCTTTCTTTTCGTCGGAGTTTTCTGGAAATATTCAAAGTTAATTCAAGCTGTGTTAAAAAATAAATAAATATAAGTATGGATGAAGGTATAAACAATGACTTTTTTTATATTCCACACATATAATGTGAATACAATGTTTATTTTAGAATTATTTTTTTCAACACTGAACTTAGCGCACTCTACTGGCGCATTTTAAAACTAATTCACGTTCCAATTAAGCGTCAGCATTGTGCGGCACTGAGTCGCATTATGCTCTGCCATTGGAAAACGCGGGTAATCTGATTCTCAAAAACAAGTAAAATTATACCACATCTTACCTAATCTATGTAAAATAGGAATTTGTTCAACAATAGGTAAGTCTTCCAATGGCGCTCCCAATATATACTCCCATGTTACTTCACATTGATTGTTCAATGTTACTAATTCTTGAAGCATTAATGCGAAATATGCTCCTGATTCTGTACTCTGAAAATTAGATAATTATGTTATACATAACTAGTTCTACCCCGCAGTTTTACTTGCGCACTGACAGGTTAATAAGGAATAATAAATAAATAAATAATAAAAATTCATGGACATTTCACACAACGTCCTCTGGTCCCAAGCTAAGCTTATATGCTTGTGTTATGGGTTACCAGAATACGGATATAATACATATACTACTTTTCTTTTGTAAATACATACTTATAATACATAGTAAACACCCAGACGCAGTACAAACATTTGTATGACATTAATAAATATCACACAAATGATTGTCCCAAGCGGGAATCGAACCACTCCACCACGAAGCCCGTCTGAATGTTTTCATTTTTAACCGACTTCAAACAAGGAGCAGGTTCTCAATTCGTCTGTTTTTTTTTTAATTTTTTTTTCATGTTTGTTACCTCATAACTTTTAAGCGAAGCGACTTTAATTATTCTTTTTTTATTTGAAATCTGGTGGTTCCCGTGTGGTCCCATCGGCACCAGGTCAGGATCTGATGGTTATCTCCTAAGAAATCGAGGAAAACCCTCAAATTTCAGAGGCATATGAAGTCGGTTGAATATTTTTTCTTCATTTAGACATTCCCTGGACTATACAAACCTTTTTTTAACCTAAAGATCTACCCAGCCGTTCTTAAGTTATAGCGACTAACATTTATTACAATTGGCATTGTTCATTTTTTTTTAAACTCATAAATCGAAAACTATTTCGGGGAATAGAGTTTCTGATCATAATCCATTAGTTTATACTTCCGTCAGCGCTGTCAAACAAAAATAAAAAAGTAATCTATGTAAAACAATTCTTTATAAAATAAAAGTACTAAATAAAAGTAATTAAAAACTAGTAGATTTATATTGATAAGGATACTAAAAATAAAGCAAAAACAGACAAAAACACTAGATAAAAATAAAGCAATTCAAAATTTTCGTGACATACTTCCGCATAGACTAATAAATCAACTTGACAAGATATAGATTAATGTGTTGTAAAAGTTCATTAGGCAAAGGCAATACACAGTCTGCATACAACTATGACGTCACAACATTTGAAGAAAATATTTTCTTAAAGTATTTTTTTAAAATTCAATTTAATGAATATTTCGATAATATTGAAATTAGTTTCTTACAATAGTCTATATTTTCTAAAAAAAAATATAAAAACAGCAGGTCAAAAATTATGAACAATGCCAATTGATTTATGTATAGAACAAATTCTGGAAATTTTTGCAATACGAGTGGCCCATGGTACTCCTGTGTGAGTTTAAGCCCATAAAATCGGTTCGTCGTTCCATCTGCTTATCCAATACATAGATAAATAGAGTTAAGTGGATACAAACTAAGCTAATAAATGCTTGTTATAAAACTTTACCTCTGTGATGTATAATGATATTTCGGGATTAACTTTTAACGTGGTTGGTTTTAAATTCGTTGTTAAAGTAGCACTGAAACAAAATGAAATATTTAATATTAGATTTGGTTTTAAGAAATTTTAACTTATGTAGCTTTTCTTAACTAGAAAAAGAAAATACATACATATAAGTATTACAAGTAATGGTAGAAGACACATAATAGTGGTAAGTAGCATAATAGAGAGCTACTTACCTATAATTTATTACATTCCTTGTTTAACTTAGTTTATTTTTGTTTTATTAAAATGTTTTATTAATAATAGTAAAATAGTATCCTTTAAAAACATAACGGTAGTTTTACCTTAGAAAAATAAATAATACTCACACTTACCCAAAATTTTTATCCCAAGACGTTGAAGTGACGTGACAACCTAATGCGTCTGCCAATGTTCTTAAAGCTGCTAATACTAGTTCAGGCGTATCTAAAAAAATACAATAAAATACCTACATAATAAGGAAAACATTGGTACCGATTCTACGCTCACAACTAAATTTAACTAAAAATGAAAATTGATAGCGTCAATAGCACAATTTGGCAATGTTAACTGAACTTTCTCATTACAAAAACTATGCACTATGGACTAACGATTTTCATTTTTTAGTTAAGTTGTGAACGGAGAATTGGTACCATAATTTATAGTGTTATAATATATCTCTGTAAATATTGTTTTCAATTACAATAATTTAAAAAATTCTAAGTAAATTTACTTACTATTTACATTAAATGTTACAAATAACCACTCACGGAGTTTTTGACTTGTGTTTGGTGATCTGAAATAATACGCAGAGTAGGTTAAACCAATCGCTGTCGAAGCTTCTTCCTTTAGTAGAAGTTTCCCCGCGTAGTTGGTTTCATATTAATTATAGTTATATTTTTAACGCATCAGAATTGGCGTCAATACAAAATAATTTGCTTAGTTCAAAAACTAAAAAAAAACACGCTTGAAAATTGTGAATATTATTTGATAGGTAATTTATATAATATTTAGCTGATGACCGCTACTCCGTACGCGTGGTATTTTAGATCCCCATATATTTTGTTACCGTTTAAACCTTCCCTGGACTTTCACGAATATTTCAAGACCAAAATCATTAAAATCGGCTCAGCCGTTCTCGAGTTGTAGCGAGAATAACGAACAGCAATTGATTTTTATATATAAGATTATGTGTGCAACACGTAAAACCTTCCCCGATAAATGCCCTATCTAACACTGAAAGAATTTTTCTAATCGGCCCAGTGGTTCCTAAGATTAGCGCGTTCAAACAAACAAACGAAAGAAAGAAGAAAGAAAGTGCCAAACATATCTGTCTAAGGTATACTAAGTTATTCACCTCATAGCTAAAGGATAAGAAGACCACCATAGAATAATATGCTCCAGACAGCTGCCAACATCACCCCACAGTATATTCTGATAGTACTCGGTTACCTTATGTGCTGCTTTCTTTGTTGCTTGTATACGACCTGAAGATAAAAGTATAATATCTACTATATAAAAATAAGTCGGACTTTCCTTCCTGACGCTATAACTCCAGAACGCACCAACCGATTTCCACGGTTTTGCATTCGTTGGAAAGGTCTCGGGCTCCGTGAGGTTTATAGTTCTTTTTTTTAAATTTTTTTTTTTACTTTTTTTTTGGTATGGCAAAACAACGTTTGCCGGGCCAGCTAGTATCTTATATATGTATTATATACTTAACTAGTTGATGCCCGCTACTTCGTACGCGTGGAATTTTAGATTCCCATATATTTTGTCACCGTTTAAACCTTCCCTTATTAACGAATATTTCAAGACCAAAATCACCAAAATCGATAATAAATATTATAACATACAACTTACCATTTTTCAATTTCTTAATACCATTAGCACCTAATAAGTTTGATGACATATTGGCTACAGTATCTAGCAGAATTTCTATATACATTTCTTCACTTTGAAGTATACTGTTAATATTATCTGGAATAAAATAAATTAATATTTTTATGATAAATTTAGTAATCGCGCTCAATCCCATTAATTATGTACCCCATATAATTTTTTGCTTATTTTTTCTAAAAAAACAAAAATGTACTTCCATCCAACCATCTACCAGCCTTTCTTCGTTACCGAACATAGACCTTTTCCATAGAAAGCCGCAATGCACAGTCTCTTGGGCTGTTTGTATCCGTTGGCTAAAAGAGATCACCGAAGAAGTCAGTGTATATCCTTTTCGAGTATTTCGATGAACCGAGGTTGCTGTTGATGATTTGGGGTTTTAAAACTAAAATAGGACCAATATATTGCAGTGGGTATTTCCTACATATTCAGCGCATTTCTTGTTTCTTATAAAGAAACTCATAATATAGAGTCTGCAAGAAAAAAATAAATATAAATATTCTCATGGACATTTTACACAACGTCCTCTGGTCCCAAGCTAAGCTTATATGCTTGTTATGGGTACCAGAATATGGATATAATACATAAATTACTTTTGTAAATACATACTTATAATATATAGTAAACAAAATTCTGGCGACATCCATGGATTTGGCTTCCACTCTATTGCGCCACGTATATTTCTCTCTTTCCAGCCCATTTACTCCTGGGCCTCCTCCACTTTGGAGGGATTATGTTCTACTGTGCCGCGCAGATCAGGCGTGTTGGTACAGGCTCTATTTTCGAGTTTTCCGTTCCTCACAGAGGATGTTATCTATGTGCAATATCCCTTAGCTGACTTTTACAGCACCCTCGGGAGGAGATGGGGTGGTGACACTTGTATTCTTAATCCGTCACCACACGGAAACGCAACGTATATTTACGCCTTATTAATTATACCATTTTTGATCCTTATTAATTACTAGCTGCCCCGGCAAACGTTGTTTTGCCATACAATTCTGTATAAAATAAAATTTCATCAAAATCGGTCCAGTCAATTTGTAGCCTATGTGTTATTCTGATGTTTAAGCTATATTGTGGTAAAGTTTCATTCAAATCCATTCAGTAGTTTTTACGTGAAAGAGTAACAAACATCCATACATACATCCATACTTACAAACTTTCGCCTTTATAATATTAGTAGGATATATCAATTATACCTTTCGTTAATCGTCTATCATTCTTCCTCTCCAAATGACCACACCACTTAAGCATACTTTTTTTCTACAATACATAGTTATTTTAAAAGTTTTAAAACACATAATATTATGAAATAAAACAATTCCCTACCTTCAGCATTAAATATATTTTCTAAAGCGTACTCATTAGTCAAAAGAGACAAGTATGGTACTTCAGCGTCTGAATTTTGCGCAGTCACTAGCTCGTTAAGCTTTTTATTGTGCTCGTTTTTAATTTCAATCAGACTTTGTGCTTGTTTCATTTTTAACTTTCTGTTTATTACGAAGGCATCCCGACGTTTCGCCATCGATATATCTCGAGACACTGTCGATGTTGGTGGTGTTATATGTTTCGTTAATGTGCTAAAAGAATTTAAACATAATTATTTAGATATTCCCAAAAAACCTGAAGTGGATGACGTCCGTGCCCAACATTGGGGCATTAATGGGCTGAGATATACATATAAATTTAATATCGTATCTTCAATTTAAATAAATTATATAGTTATAGGCTATATATTATAACCTGACAAGGATTAAGACAGTACCTAAATCCATAACAAATACTGGATCTAATATTGACGATTTTTTTTTTCAAACTATGATAACGGTTATTTTAACGGAGAGATAATAAACGTTTTAGCGTTAAAAGACTATTATGAATAACAAGTTTTGACAATTTTCGCGAACCTATTTTAGCGAACTTTTAAACCTCCGATAAGTCATTATGAATAAGACTTTATTTAGCCTGTGTTTATGATACAGTACCTTACGCCCTGTCATTATATTGTTTACAAAATATTGTGCGTGTACGTACTATAGTTATAAAAAAAAATACATTATGATTCTTATTTATGATCTAAGAGTAAAAATAGTTACATGCAGCATCAGCAGCATGCAGTAAAGGACATTAGGTAATCCGGATGTGTAAAACCAATAATAATTTCTTAAATTTAAGAAAATGTTATTCCTCAAGTAAAATTATAAAAATATACTTACTGAAATATCTCTAAACTTTCTTCACTAGAAGTTGACTCATTATCCGAGTTATCTTCCGGTTTGTAAACTTGGACTAAACAGTTTATTAATCGTGGACAGTTAATTTCAGCGCGACTTTTTGATAAAATCTATAAGAATATGGAGTACTAATAACATATAAAATAATATTAAAATAATAAATATTTATGGACATTTCACACAACGTCCTCTGGTCCCAAGCTAAGCTTGTTATGCTTGTGTAAGTGTACCAGAATACGGATAGAATACATAAACTACTTTTCTTTTGTAAATACATACTTATTATACATAGTATGAATGTCCGAGGCGGGAATCGAACCCGCGACCTCGTTACGGCAATCCGCTATATGAACCACTACACCACGAAGCCAGTCTGAAAATAGATGTAAACATATAATTACAAGATAAGATAAGCATTTAAAATTGACGGATTTTTGCGTGTCGACTTGAATGCTTATTTAGCTTACCAGTGGTGATGCTACATGTTGTTTCTAAAGTCGTAGGTTCGATCCCCATACAGGGAAATTATTTAGGTATATGGTGAATGCATATATTTATATCGCATTTTAGTTTTCTTATAAATCCACGCTAGGTATAGGAATTATAAGTATAGGTCCTTACTTACCTAATAAGTTTAAAAGTTTAGAATAAAATTATACAGGTATCTACTTACCTGTACAATCTTGGTTAGCGTGATATTCTTACTTTCACTTATGATATTAGGATACGTATTACTACCGATATTGAACTTAGCTGCAAAAGTTTTGTAACTTAGCCCAATTAAATTATTGTATATTCCCACTAAACTGCAATAAATAAATAAAGTTTCAGCCGATAAGTGAAGCAACTATAAAGACAAACGGGGCTAGAAGGACTTACCTACAAGCAAGAAATTAAAAATCGACAAAATTTTTGATTGAGAAGAGAGCGAGTCATTACACTAATTCCTTCCACAAGGTAGTGTAAAGGCTAACTGAAGGATGTTATAAGCAGATAACATCCTGAGACGGAGATCTCGAACTAAACTCTATACCAACACGCCTGGTCAACGTGAACATAGTAGATCAAAAAGCCCCCCTGAAGTGGAGAAGGCTCGTACCCGAAAGAAGGACGTTAATGGGCTGTGAAGGAATATTAACAAATACCTACGTATTTCTGACCTACAGAAAATATAGGTATAAATTACATAATGGGTACTGTTGAATAATGCCGTCGGAAACTTTTATATAGACGGACATTTTCACAGTCATTAGTGGCGTCCACGTATCGGATGACGCAGCGTGGGACGGCCCCCAACAAGATGGAATAACAATATCGTCAAATGTGCAGGTAGCCGCTAGATGCGGATAGCGCAGGACTGCACGTTGTGGTGTTCTATGGGGGAGGCCTATGTCCCACATAAATAAAGTGTCTTAATAAGTCTAAAGCACTTTATATATATTGTACCATGTAACACACTTAGTATGCAATAAATATTTGAATTTGAATAAAAAAACATTTAAAATCTCACCTTAAACAAGACTCAATCATTTTTCTCGCGTCTTCTCTATGAAGACAAGTTTTCAGTATAGTTGATATAAGTCCATGTATAGATTGCAACATTACAAATCTCATGCCGCATAATTTATCAAAAATATGAACATTTTTACTCTGAATCAGACCATTGTCTTTTCTCAATCGAGCTAACTTTGGATTGAGTTTGTAAAATGATTTAACTAATTTCTTTAAATATTCTATAATTTGATCTAATACCTAGAAAAAGAGGCGTTACTTAAGTGGTAAATAATGATATCAATTCTACGTGCACAACTAAACTGAACTAAAAAATGAAAACAACTATGATGTAACTGGCTATTGTGCACATTTATAGTAAACTAGCTAATGCCCGCTACTCCGTACGCGTGGAATTTTAGATCCCGATATGTTTTGTCACAGTTTAAACCTTCCCTAGACTTTCACGATTATTTCAAGACCAAAATCACCAAAATCGGCCCAGCCGTTCTCGAGTTTTAGCGAGACTAACGAACAGCAATTGATTTTTATATATAAGACTAGCTGATGCCCGCTACTCCGTACGCGTGGAATTTTGGATCCCCATATGTTTTGTCACCGTTTAAACCTTCCCTAGACTTTCACGATTATTTCAATACCAAAATCACCAAAATCGGCCCAGCCGTTTTCGAGTTTTAGCGAGACTAACGAACAGCAATTGATTTTTATATATAAGATATAAATCTAACGATTTATATTTACTTACTTTAATACACATTTTTTTATACCAAAAAAGTTCAATTACATTTACACACCCAAATATTAATGTTACTTTTAATAAAAATAGTGTTTCTGTGTTTTGGAGGGAGCCTTGAGATTTGGCCTTAGAGTTAGAGCTTAGTACAGACTCCAGCTCTCATTATGGTTGTTATTTTGTACATGTTCTATTACGAAACAGTTTTAAAATTATTATCGGTTCATAATATAGTATTATTTACATTTGAGAATAATACGAATTTTTGGAAGGAGGTGAAAACTAATGTCGGATTCAATTACATAGATGAACGAACCTAATATAACTACGTGTATATAAAAAGCCGTCTTTTATTTAGGAGCTTAACATATATGAGATAAATAGAGGATTTAGCGTCAAATTAACGACGAATTTCTTACCTGTATATTCACTAATTCCATAATATATTTACGATTCGATAACGAATGAGTATTATCCCGCTCTAAAGAATTTCCCTTCCATTTGTTATCAGATTCCAGTATCATTTTAGTCACAGCATAACAAACCATTTCCATTTCTCGGCAATGGAAAAATAATTCCTCTTCCTCTGGCGTTTCCTCGCTTATCCATTTTTTACTAGAAACTTTACTTGTCATCATATTAAAAACCAAATTTTTACCGAAAATAAAAATAAATAAAATATTTTGGTAGTATACTAGGTAGTGTTAATCATTGTAAGCGAATGAAGAACTGAATAGTATTGTGTATAAAATCAATGTGTAGCGATGTCGGTACCAGCACGGCGGGATTCCGATTGTCTAAACCTTGCTGGAATTTGAGTATTACTATCGTTACCTTTTATTAGTGTTTAGCCTTGTTTTTATGACTGGCAAAATTGTTAATCAAAGATTTTGTGTATATAGGCTCAAGCGGCAATAAAACGTTATTTACTCAAAATAAAAAAATTGGTCAAGTGCGAGTCGGACTCGCGCACGAAGGGTTCCGTACCATTATCTATGCAACATAAGGCAACGTTATTAGTATCGAGCAAGAAACGGTAAAAAAATCATGTTTGTTGTATGGGAGCCCCCCTTAAATATTTATTTTATTTTTAGTATTTGTTGTTATAGCGGCAATAGAAATACGTCATCTGCGAAAATTTCAACTGTCTAGCTATCACCGTTCTTGAGATACAGCCTGGTGACAGACGGACGGACAGCGAAGTCTCAGTAATAGGGTCCCGTTTTTACCCTTTGGGTACGGAACCCTAAAAATACATTGGACATGACTATCCCATATTGATGATTCATAATTTGACGAAAGGCTTCTTGTGTTGTTTTACAAAAACATGAGACTAGGCTGTCACCTAGGTGTGTTTGATCCTTGTTCTAATAAATTCAGTGTAAAATAATAGATATCTTTAATACCAAAAATCTTACATTGTATTGTCACTATAATTTCCTATTTTTGATACTATGTAAATAGAAAGATCTGTTGGCGAATTTGATACCTCCCTCAGGTCAAGGAAATTTTAGCGCCAATGTGTGACCTTGACGTGCAATAGATTAGGCAAGTAGCATACAAAGTTGGCTGTTTAAATTCTTTTTGTTCAAAAAATAAATCGTATGGCATCTGCGTCTACCTATTTCTATATTTTTATATGAAATAATCTACTTAGTTTAAAAACTAAAAAACACGCTTAAAAAACCTAAATATTTTTTTAATGATTGCATTGTCATCAATACTCAATTCTATGCTACCTACTTACAAAACGTTGACAGTTTATGTTGTCAGAGACATAAGTTTCTGTTGTCACAATCGTAGTAAACACAAGTAAACAATTATGATATATTTACCTGATTCTATAAACAAAGCGTTTTTATCTGAAATTATCTGATTATATATGAAAGGCATACGTAGAAACACAATAATCTTGGTGAGTCTACTCATATACAATTAAACTATTACGTGTATAATTAAAAATACAAGAGTGGTCATAGTGATACTTAACATGCTATTCTAGTAATTCTGATCAAGGAATTGGGATTATTCTTTTAAATTATTGCATTGTCATCGGTCCTTGTTAGGTGTGCAAAATTTCAGATCAATCCGTCTACTGCAAGTGGCTGAAAATCGCTTTCAAAGATTCCGTTACACATTAATACATTGATAGATACATACCAAACTTATAAAAGCGTGTTAAAAAGAATTGGTTTAACTGGAAATTATTGCTTTATTTCTTATATACATGAGCTTTTCAAAGCAGCGGACATAATGTTAGGTCTGTCATTGAGTAGCTATGTGATCGGTAAGTTTTCGAAGGATAGCGATGCCAACACGTCTGGTCAGCCCGGCATAAGTAGAGCAGATACCTTTCCAAAGTAGAGAACCCTCGTGCCCAAAAATAAAACAACAATAATATGGAATGAGAATAACCTAAAACCACAGCCTGAAACATAAAAATAATGTACCTATCTATACTGGGCTATTGCTATTACAACTTCGGTGGTGATTGTGCAGCACAATGACACCAATTCTATTTCCTCAAAAACTGAACTAAAACGGAACCGACTGTAGTTTATCTTTGAGTAATGGCTTGCTTGGATTCGCACTATCAATATTCATACCTAGCTATTTTAGTTAAGTTGTGCGAGTTGAATTGATACCATTCACTTGGTAATAAAAAACAGTGACTGTGCGTGATAGCGCGCCGGGGGTGTCGTGTAACTATTATATTATGTGTATTTTACATGAATGGTCGTTTAACATGAAATGAGTTTGTCCAAATAATGTTTACCTGTCATAATTAGTTTATTAGAATTTCTAAATAATAGTTACACGCAATACTACATTATCTGACGACATTTTTTATGAAGTAAAATAAAATGTCTTGATATTTGGTTGTGCCTTTGGTATTAATTTGTGCTTAAAAATAAACTAAAATAATGTCACTAACACAATACAATAGTACACAGTAATGTTAACTAAATGTTATTGAAAAATGGGTAACACAATAGCATAATGATTTCAAATTTAAGTTTATTTATATTTGATTTGACTTGCTTTTAGTTTAGTTTTTGACGCAACAGCATTGTTGTCAGTGACTGCTTTTTGTAAAGGTTACAAAACTCAATTTCAACGGATTTACAACAATTAAATAAAAAACACAAGCAATAGGTATTCATAACTGAAATCCTTACTTATTATAAAACAAAGTCGTTATTTGAGATTTATGTCCCTATGTGAGCTTATATCTTTAAAACTACGCAACGGATTTTGATGAGGTTTTTTTTAGATAGAGTGTTAGTTCAAGAGGATGTTTTTTTGGGGTTTATTTTTTAATTCTACGCGTACGAAGTTGCGGGCAAGAGCTAGTAAAGAAATAAAACAAAAACAATTGAGACCAAAAATATTATTTTTCTATTATTTAATTATAACAACACTATTGGTGAAATGTTTGAACAATTGTAATAGAAAAATACAAAGCAAAGGTTTATTACATACAATGTAAAAATAATAATATCTACATATGATTTAAGAAGAAACAGTCTAGTGAAGTTTCTTTAGTTCATGTATCATAAGTATATAAAGCATATTTCTATAGAAAACTAGCTGGTATGAAAAATAGATAGTAACCGATTCTCAGACCTACTGAATATGCATAAAAAATTTCATAAGAATCGGTCAAGCTGTTTCGGAGGAGTATGGGAACGAACATTGTGATACGAGAATTTAATATATTAGATTAAGATTAGAGGATGCAGGCATAATGTAAAAAAAAAAAGTACTACAATATTTTTGTCTTTATAGCGAATTTAAAAGCGTTTATCTATCTTTCAATGGGCGTTTCTAGCCGATTCCTATCGAATGGAAAAGAGGGTAGGTTTCATAGATCTAGATGGAGCCACATGACCATACTATTACTACGAAAATGTACTCGATTTCCATAATAGGTACTTACTCGATTTTCACGTCTTGGGTTGATAGATTAGACGGGATAGGATTATTTTTATAATACATTCATTGACTAAATTAAACTGTTAAAGGTTGGAGGATGTTATAGGATCTTTATGAAGAAAGGTTTTCTAAAGAGCGAAATTTTTCAATGTTTTTAATGAACTGTGGTCTGACAGCGTTAAAAGCGGTAACTGTACTAAAAGTGGAACTACTCGACAAGAAGCAGCCAAACTTTTCTATGACATTGTGTCTTGGTCTTGTATCGTGTAATTTCACTATGGCATAGTGGGTGATCCGTGTGGTGACGGAGTAAGAATACAAGTGTCACCACCCCATTTCCTCCCAAAGTTGCTGTAAAAGTCAGCTAAGGGATATTGCACTTGCTCTGTGAGAGACGGAAACCTTGAAAATAAACCCTGTTTCCAACACGCCTGGTTAGGGCGGTACACTAGACCATAATCCCTCCAAAGTGGAGGAGACCCGTGCCCAACAGTGGGACGTAAATGGGCTGGAGAGATAGTGGGCGATACTCCATAAAAATTCACTATACTATCACTTATTGCGGTTTGACTCTAAATTATACTATGTATTATATGCAATTTTAGTGTAAATATATGAGGCGTTTAATACATTGTATAGATAAGTACAGTGTATGCTCTATTTAAGTTTTTATTGAATGTTCTTTTTAACTAATCGGGGACTCAAATATCATAGACAATTTCTTACATACCATACATTTGTTTATATAACATGGTTCCTTCAATTTTATCAAGATAAAACAACAAATGTTTTGTCGACCAATTAGAAATCAAAATATAATTATGATCTATCATAAGTTTCTAATGGTCTTATTCATAATGACTTATCAGAGGTTTAAAAGTTCGCTAAAATCGGTACGCTAAAATTGTCAAAAATTGTAATAGTGTTTTTACGCTAAAATGTTTATCATCTCTCCGATAAAGTGACATTATTTTATTGTTTGAACCTCCGTTAAGTCATAATAAATAAAGACCATAATTCTTTGCTACATATAGTATGGTCCGATAAATTTGGAAGCCTAATCGAATCTAACTACAATCGATTTAAATTTATTTTCACAATACATACATAATATCTTAAAACAATAAAAAAAATATAATAAGTATATCACATCTACTAAAAAAAGTATTATGCAAACAACTTTAATTTAGAAACTATACATTAAAAATTTTTCTAATACAGTTTAAAAGAAGGCACAACGAACCTATACAATTCATTTCTAAATAACAGTAAATTAAGCTATAGTATGCTAATTCCTATGAAGATTTAAAAAAAGATCCGCTAGGGGCAGCACTAGTACATAAATTTAATTATTTTTTCAAAACATATGTAGCCCCCGCTGGTGCTGCCCCTAGCGGATCTCTTTTTTACACTTCTCAGAAAAAAGGCTAATTAAACGCGTTGTAATTTGTATATTCTACTTATCATTTGACATTTACAGTTAACACTCGAAGCATTCACTAATCAAATTAAATACTTTGAACACAAGAAAATATCAGATAAATTAATATTCTCTTTACGATTTTATTGGATTTATTATTTACAAAATTATGGTATATGTAATATATCCGTATTTTTGTAATAATAACACAAGCAAATAGGCTTAGACTGGAACCAGAGTACACCAAATCTCCATAAATATTTATATATTCTATGATCTTGTTTCTCATAGGTAAAAAGCAAAATTTTATCAAAGCCATTTTTTTGCGTATTCGGACACGTATTAGTTCTAAATGATAGCCCGACGTTTTGTAGACTTTGCAGTTACCATGATCACGGGTGGGACTTAGCTATCAGGCGTACTTTGTGATCACTTATCAATCATCAGTTGGGAATCCGTAAAAAGTGGTTCAATTTGAATAAAAGAGCAAATTATTACATCGCGTCCGTGTTAGAGAATATTAAGAATCCCCGCTGTAAAGACTGTGTATACATAAAAATATATATACAAATATAATAGACATATTAAACAGAAACATTGCTTATGTTTGATATGATAATTATCAATTATATACATTAAATATTCTACGACAAAAATTCAACCAATCGCAGGTACTAG
Source organism: Orgyia antiqua (assembly GCA_916999025.1). NCBI lineage: Eukaryota > Metazoa > Arthropoda > Insecta > Lepidoptera > Erebidae > Orgyia > Orgyia antiqua. The sequence continues at coordinate 8,968,564 of OU779869.1, forward strand.
TATAAAAATACTTTAAACATTATCACGTTTTAAATATTGCCAGTTAATTTAAACGCTACGAAAAAATAAAATGAAAACAAAACTAAATCCATTTTGTTTAAAAATGTTATTCCACGCTGAATACTTCAACTTCTACAACGTTCTTTAATATTAAAATCCATCGTACGGTGTTTTTCAATAAACACAATAAACTTGTTACTTATTAATAATTTCATATTTAATTTACCTACCCATTTAATTTTATAAAAATAAATCGAAGAATTTAACAAGGACATAACTAAAGGAAGAAATGGGTACTTACTTTTGACAGGTTTCTAGATCTGACGTCCCAGTGCTGCCGACTAGTGGCGTTTATTTTAAAAAACCTTTTAACATTGTGGTTTTTTCTTTTCAATTAAAAAAAAAACCAAAAGACATATTTAGACTTTTTCTTCATCAAGAAAACGCAATAGAAACGTCCAGATATTTACTTTAGTGGCTGTAGAATTGATAATCGACTAAACATGAAAATAAATTTTTTTTTAGATTTAGAATTAAGTGTGGAATCTATAACCGCTATGAAGTGTTTATGTTTACATTTTATTTTATTGTATGTTATAGACTGGTTATAAGAAAACTCTTTTCTACAAAACTATTTTAAGTATATTTCCTAATTCATAGCATAAAGGCGAGTGAAGAGTGTATTCGGTAAAATAGTACTAAGGTATAATATTTTTTTACATTTGCAAAACCGTGGATAATGTTACCAATTAACAATACAATTGCTATAAGTCTTCTAACATTCTACATATTGTGAAAACGTTACCTGGGCAAATATTCTCTATCAATAACATGTTCACCTTAAACCGGACTATGGTGTGTGCCCTAAGCCTGACCATGAACCGGCAAGGGGTGACCCAATTATATGGGTCTCAACCCAGTAGGTGGGGACTTAGGACCCTATCACTAACATGCGAATAACAAGTGTATATAACAGTAATTTTACTAAAATTATAAAAACGAAAGTGACTGTTAATCTATCGGTGTTTAACGCCAAAACTACTGCACCAACTTAACTGAAATTTAGTTCACAGATAGTCTAGAGCTTGAGAAAAACATCTGCTGCTTTAAATGCGACAGGGTGTGCAATGATTTCAAATTCAACGTGTAAGAAGATGCGGGCTAGTTCTTGTATGCATGAAGAGTTTAACCGCAGAAAGAATTTTTTAGGACCAAACCATTACGGTTTGGTCCTAAAAAATTCTTTCACTAATAGTTAAAGTAAAGTTATAATCACAGGGAGTGCTGTATGCTATAAAAAATCTCTATGTCTAGTGATTTGAAATTATGGGCATAAGAAGTTCCGAACAACAGCTACTTTTTTATAACAAGACGAAAATGACGATAGAGAATAAAGAGCCATATTAATATTGATAGGTACAGGAGTAAAACTAAAAAAGAAATACTAAAACTACATACAGAAATACTAATACTAAAGTTACTTGTGAGAAGTTTTTTTTTTTTAAATTATTACCTATTTTCACTAATGATATTTAATGACAATAATAGTAGCACAATAAGCTCGGTTCTATAAAATTTAACAAATAATAATTATTAATTATTCTAATCCCTTCTATCCCTATGGTGACGGACTTAGAACACAAGTGTCACCATCCCTATTCCTCCCCAGGGTTATTGGAAAAGCCAGCTAAGGTTCAGTCAACACGGCGCATTTGCTTCTGCGTTATGCCGACATAACGCTGACGTTGCGTCTTTTACAAATATAAAATTATAGTGATCGCATGATGCGCTGGAACGTAATCTCGCTGCGATGGCCCAGCATTCGGGTGGCCAGCTATATATAATATTGCTGTCCCGGCAAACGTTGTTTTGCCATACAAATTTTAGGGGTAGACAAATAATTTGAAATAAAATATTAATGTGACTATAAATTGAAATGTAGGCTATCCTATCTTTCAAGTTGGGTCGAATTGCACACGGTGTGCAAATCAAATTTAAAATCGGTTCAGTAGTTTAGGAGTCCATCGCGGACAAACATCGTGACACGTAATTTTTATATATGTTTAAAGATGTGCCTTTTGCCACGCAACGATAGCGCAACGTGATGTGTGGACCGGTCTTAAGGAATATTATAAGTAGATAACATCTTCTGTAAACGATGGAAACCTCGAGATTACACTCTATATCAGGTCAGCGCGGCTAGACCAATTACCCTATAAAAGAGGAGGTCCGTGCCCAATAATGGGACGTTAACGGGTTCAGAATGAAGGAAGAAGGAAATATTCTAAATAGAATAACAATAAAAATTAATGTACATTGGTACCGATTCTACATGCACAACTATACTTAACTAAAAAATGAAAATTAATAGTGTCAATAACACAATTCGGCAATGTTAACAGAACTTTTTTATTAGAAGTTTTAATATTTTCTAACACATGCGCGACTCATTTGTTTAAATAAAACGACATTTTACGGATTTAGACGCGTATATTTGTATTAAATTTTGGCCCGACGTTTCGGACATTTTGCAGTCACCATGGTCACGGGCGAGACTGAGCTGTAATGTGTCTTCTACAATCAGTTATTACAGGGTTTACCCACATTCAATTTAATTTTACATTGACCATAAAGATAGACTTTTACCATAAACTATATTATATTACATTGTGTTCAGACTACATAAAATTAATAACAATACTTTAGTTTCTAAATATATAACAAAATTTTAACAATATAAAGAAAATTTAAAATTATATAAAGGTAAAACATACATAATTATATCTTAGACAAAATTTTTTTAATTTTTGTAGATGTAGTATACAATATAGCAAGCAAACTAAGTTTATATACATAAATACAATATTTTTTTCATAATAACAAGAATTTTAAGAAAAAAAGAATCTTGTTATTATGTCTTGTAATAACTGATCGTAGAAGACACATTACAGCTCAGTCTCACCCGTGACCATGGTGACTGCAAAGACTCCGAAACATCGCGCCAAAATTTAAAACAAATAGACGCGTCTAAATCCGTATTAGAAGATTTTCTAATTTAAATAGAGATTTCTATATTATAGACTAACGATTTTAATTACTAAAAAGGTGCACAACGTAATATTCAATCAATCAAAATTCGCCATAGTTGTTTTAATTTTTTAGTTAAGTTGAGTTGTGCACGTAGAATCGGTACCATTATCTAGTTTAACTTAAAACACAAAAATTGTAGCTTAGCTCTAATATCAAACTTAACAATTGATAATATTGCTTCATAATAGATTTAAATAGAAGACTGGTTTTATAATAATACTTTAGAGTACAAAAGTGTAGGGGTAAGAGTTATTATGTTGGTCATATTACCAACATAATAATGTAAAGAGGTCTTACATATAGGTGTTATGTTTTTTCCTAATATCTGACTAATTATCTTTTTATTAAGAATACTAGTGTATACTGCCTCCGGTTTTTAATTTTCGATCGAATTTATTCTCATACAGGTCCAGCTTGGAGATGATATAAAAAAAAAAATCATAATCGTCATCACACAAGGAAAAGGGCAATTACTTTTTACAAGCCAGTAACTTAAATCTAAGCTCTTAATATGTATTAAGAAATTCTCATTCATATTTCAGTGTGTTGAAGAATTTAAAAAGTACCTAATTGTTTTTACCCCATTTACTCCTCAGGGTGTTTTACAAAAAAAAAAACAATATTTGACTGGCCTGCTGGTCTAATGGTTCAAGTAACGAACTGATGTTCACTGGTTGTTCACGGTTTGATTTCCGCACAGTACAATTACTTGTGCGATATTTATATCATACAAATATTTGTACTGCAACTGGGTGTTTTAAGAATGTATTTACAAAAAAAAGTATAATGTAGTATATCTGGTATACACAAAACAAGCATAGAAATTATAGCTCACTTTGGGATCAGAGGACGTTGTGTGAAATGTCCATAAAAATCTGCACTTTTATACTCTAAATGTAACACAGATATATACAACTAGCTGTTGCCCGCAACTGCGTACGCGTAGAATTTAGAAAATGTTCCCCGTTTTTGCAACATTTACATCTACTGCTTCTCTCCTATTAGTCGCAGCGTGATGTTATATGGTATATAGCCTTCCTCGCTAAAGGGACTATCCAACACTGAAAGGATTTTTCCAATCGGACCAGAGATTCCTGAGATTAGCGCGTTTAAACAAACAAACAAACTCTTCAGCTTTATAATATTAGAATAGAAGTGAACACACCTTTTAGCACTTAAGAAGTAACACTTTAATCTGGCATATCTATACTTGTTATAGGCACTACTGGTTTCAAATATTCATTTTTCTTTTGATTCTTTTGTGATTTCTTACTTTCTTTCAATTTCTTTTGTGAATCATCATCTCTATAAGGTTCCTGGTTGATTGGCGGTTCTGCCGGTATAATATTTGCACCCCGATTTACGTTATTATTGTATGCAATATTGGCATACTCTTGAAGTAAAGGAAAGACTGATAGAAGAAATTGGCAGAAATCTTTTCTTATACCGAACCACCCTGAAATTAAAAACAATCATTATAAAATAATTCGCAGCAGTAGAATATCTATTAAGAACTGATTACAATGCAATAACTACAAAAAATATTGGGGATTTTCAAGCGATATGTTTACGAAATTTCAGATCACGCCGACAAGTGTGTGAAAGTGACTTTCGAAAATTCCGATACATTAATTAACACCTACATAATAGATTGATAGGTAGATATAATAAATAGAAGATTATTTTCTAACACTTGCGCGACCCATTCGTTCAAATAAAACCACTTTTTACGGATTTAAAACAAATACACGCGTATAATCCGTAAAAAGTGGTTATATAGAAGATTTTTGAAAATTGACGTTTGAATGTTTCATGGAACGGACAGCCATTAACGAGGTCTCGATTCCTCCACGTTACAGTCATTTGTGTGATGTTAAAATAAATGTACCTACTGCGTCTGGTTGTTTTCTATGTATTATAAGTATGTATCTACAAAAGAAAAGTAGTTTATGTATTATATCCGTATTCTGGTACCCATAACACAAGCATATAGCTCAGCTTAGTACCAGAGGACGTTGTGAGAAATGTCCATGAATATTGATTTATTTATATAAAAAATGGTGAATTCAAACTTAACTGCGTAATTTAACTATTCTATACACTTTAGTTTCTTCCTCATTGAATACAAAAATCTTAATTTAACACTTCATTATTGAAAATTTAGTAAACAAGGACCTAAGACTTTATATGGAATTGTGGCGGAATTTTTTACAATGCAATTATTGTAGCGCGGTAGACTTCACATTTGGGTATAGACACTTTTTAAGTTATTATTTTTGTCTAAAAATGTCAGAAAATTAAATGGCGCAAACACAGATTACCAGATTTAGTGTCCATGCCTACATCATTAACATTCCCGAATTGTGTTATTGACACTACCGGTTATCATTTTTAACACGCTTAAATTAGTTCGGAACGTATCTATCAATGTATTAATCTATGTAACGGAATCTTTGAAAGTGATTTTAACCCACTCGCAGTAGACGGATTCATCTGAAATTTTGCACACATTGAAGGACCGATGATAATGCAATAATTTAAAAAATCATTTAGGCTTTTCAAGCGTGTTTTTTTTCGTTTTTAAACTAAGCAAATTTTTTAGTTAATTTAAGTTAAGTTAGGCACGTAGCATTGTCTAATATCTATAGTGAGTTAAACTTACATTTATTGCCGCCTTTGGAGCTGAATGACATAATGATGAGTGTTGCATAGCTAACGTATAGAGGGCTTACAACCATCATGTAAGATATCAACTCGGGCGGCACTTCCGCATCAAGCTTGTTTGTTAATAGCACCTACACATACACAAAACAAACATGTTACTCTTAAACTTACGCAAATCATTTATTTAGACGGGCTTCGTGGTGGAGTGGTTTCCGCTTGGGACAATCATTTGTGTGATATCCATAAATGTCATACAAATGTTTGTACTGCGTCTGGGTGTTTTCTATGTATTATAAGTACGTATTTACAAAAGAAAAGTAGTTTATGTAGTATATCCGTATTCTGGTACTCGTAACACAAGCATATATGTTTAGCTTGGGACCAGAGGAAGTTGTGTGAAATGTCCGTGAATATTTATATATTTATTTATATTTAGATTAATGAATGCTAATAAACTACTAATGCATGTTAATAAACTGTACCTTTAAATAGTTAAGTGAACAGATTGTAACACTGTAACAGATCCTAACACTTGTACTATATTGCTACTATTTGGTCTAACCAACCACTGACTCCCAAAATACAGGCTTAAGTCTAGTTTGGGAATCAGTTCATTGCTATCGCACACAATATTGTGATAAATTTGTACTTTGTTTGTGACTTTATTAGTGTATTTATGTATTTTGGTTTTGTGTGAATAAATAAATAAATGAGGGCCGCAAGTCCGTAAAATGCCTTTTTTGAAAACTAGCTGTTGCACGCCACTTCGTACGCGTGGAATTTAGAAAAATTTTCCCGTTTTTGCAACATTTTTCATATTCTTCGCTCCTATTAGTTGCAGTGTGATGTTATATAGTCTATAGTCTTCGTAGATGAATGTTTACTATCCAACATTCAAAGAATTTTCCACATCGGAACAGTGGTTCCTGAGATTAGCGCGTTGAAACAAACTCTTAAGCTTTATAATATTAGTATAGATAAAACCGTATTTTACGGATTTAGAAGCGTACTTATATTTTGTTTTAGGACCAGCCCGACGTTTCGGAGAATTTTCTGCCACCTTAGTCACAGGTGGACACATAAGAGGAAATAGAATAATTTTTTTTCCGGATTTTTAACCAGTTTTTACAGTACCTTAGGCAGGAAATGACGTATTAAAACTAATCATTTTAATTTGTCACCATGGTAGAAAAAAAAAATAGACTCGCTTAGCTGGACTTGCCTGGCGACTTTCTCGTCACAAAAGTACAATTTATTGTATTTATATCTAATCTTAGTTATTAACAAAAGTAAGTGAAAAAATGAATAATAATGGAAATAACATAAAATTAAAATTAATCTGTATTTTAATTTCAATTTTTGTTTTAATTTATAATTTGTTAATATTAACGAGATGGACATACCTGAAATACCAATATAGGTACGACTGTGAATGTGTAAGCTAGAGCCGAGTAGAAACTTGTCCTACGCTGTTGTAAGTTAGCCTCAGGTGTTCGTAACAATATTCCGGCGAATATTATACTGTATAAGACCCCTAGAAAATTAAAAAAAGTAATTATTAGATATATCATGCAGAATGCTTAACTCTGAAAAGATGTAAATGGTTTAACTATAAATTTACTACAAGAAAACCGTTAGGCGTTGATTAAAATCTAACAATACATTGAATAAATGTAAAGTAATATTGTCATGCGATTTAATCATTTCGACGGGCTTCGTGGTCGAGTGGTTTATGTAACAGACAGCCGTTCATGAGGTCGCGGGTTAAACCGCCGCACAGGACAATTATTTGTGTGATATTTATAAATGTCACAGCTTCTGGGTGTTTTCTATATAGGTATGTATTTAGAAAAGAAAAGTAGTATATGTAGTATATCCGTATTCTGGTACCCATAACACAAGCATATAAGCTTAGCTTGGGACCTGAGGAAGTTGTCGTTTGAAATGTCCATTAAAAAAATCTATGCCTCAACCTCTTTTTCCACAAAGTTTTAAATATTCTATACACATATATATTTAAGTTTTCAATCAGGAGTCTACATGCCCTTTCTTCGTGAAATTCTAAGGTGTGCCGAGGTAACGCACACTAATGTAATTCTATTGCACTGTTACACACACAAACGCAAAATCGGCGCACATTAAACTAACTCTACGCACACTAAAAGACTACACTGTTCGTAAACTATGAGTTTATGCATTGCTCTCGTAAGTTTTTCGCCAGAGGCGCCTGACAAGACCAACTCCAGTTAGATTAATGCTGAATGATAATTTTTTAGACTTTTTATATGCTGTTGTTAATTTATGATAAAATCTATAATCAAGTTAATATTAACAAATTATAAAATTTGTTAATATTAACTTGATTATAGTTCTTAGACTTCTTGGTAGACTTGTCGCTTTCGATCGTCGTTTCGTCCATGGCCGAGAGCGAACAGAGTTAGGCCGCCGTCGCCGCCTTAGCTAGGGAGGTGATGGCGGCAAAGAGGGAGGCCCTGCGGGAGCGCGATCGAGCTGGCGAAACTTTGCCACCCGCAAGTCCCCGGGCAGGGGTCGCCGGCGCGCAATAGCTGGCGCCCCACCCCGAAGAGGTGGTCGCGCGCGGCGAGCTGGTACCCAGAGACCCGCCGCGCCAAACAAGATGGGGGGACCTAATGCTCCCCCCATCAGGTCGGGCCCCGATTAGCCGGGCCACCCTTCGCCGGGTCATGGTAAAGCTCAAGGCACCATCATGGCCCGGCAGGGCAAGGCGAAGAAATAAAAAAAATATCTTGATTATAGTCCCAGTAATATTAGCAAATTATGAGTTCAAATCGCGTAAATTTAAAATCAATATTTATATTTAGTTTAACCTATGTACATAAAATTAAAAGTTAGGTACATACACTCACCTACTAAACTGAGGCACATCAATATCCACAATGGGACAAATACAACTTCCCAACTCCAAGTGATGAATTTATCCAACTTTAACGCCAAGAATATAAACTGGAGAATATTTACAGCACAAAACAATTCCAACTGCAAATAAAACAAACATGATCATAACATTATTATGTTGTATAGCCTTATTCTGGCACCCATATTTATATAATATGTTCATCGCGACTAGTTTGACGTTTAGCCACGCCTATTTTTACAAATACAATAAAGGAAGGAGTCACAGTTCTGAGTCGCAGTCTTGTGTTACAAGAACGGATTGATACTGAAAATACAATAAAAACTACTTATTGTCTTATTCATAATGACTTATCCGAGGATTAAACGGAGATTTTATCGGAGAGATAATAAACGTTTTAGCGTAAAGAGACTATTATGAAAAATAAGTTTTGACAATTTTCGCGAACCTATTTTAGCGAGTTAAAGTTTTAGTAGTAAGCAGTGGAAGGCATAATGTATTGTTATGTGTATTTCTGTAAGTAATCACAAAAAAATACGAAATTAATTTAACTATGAAAAAAAAATTCAAATAACTATCTCAATTAAATTGAGAATAAATTATATCTAATCTGATAACTACGCCAGTCATTTACGAATTTAATAATAAGGTCATTGGGTTGATTTAGTACAAACAAGTCTACATAACAAGTTTTAACAAATGACTCATTTAATATTATTGTTTCGTAGCTGTGTTCACAACATCCATTGTGTGGAATAGTGACCTTGAGTTGTATTTTCATTTGTGCTCAACTCCTGTTGGTCTTAGCATGATGTTAAATAGTCTATAACCTTCCTCCATAAGTGGACTATGCAATACAAAAAGAATTTTTTTGCTCGAAGCAGTAGACATAGACATAAGCCCAAACAAACATTTGTCATTATAATTTTTATAAATATATACTATATCTTCATATGTGAAAAAATTGAAAATAGATCTAATATTGTTACTAGCGTACGGGCCAGTGATATCCTTATTGTAACATTTTAGAGAGAATAAATAATTTTTGATTGTAATTTTTTTTTAATATTACACTAACCTACCTTTTGAATCACTCTATCTATTAAAAAACACATGAAAATCTGTGGAGCAATTTTAAAGATTTAAGCTCATAGGTAAATACAGAAATAATAACTCTTTTTTAAAAATAAGATATTAAAATATACATACCTCATAACTACGGTCATGTTTTACCGACCATATACAGATTGCAATAGAAACTATGCTTATAAAAATAAGTGGTATAAAGACCAATATCCAAACATGGCGATGAGTGGTCAACTGGTCACATACAAGGAGCTCAAACATAAGAAGTATTAGATGTATGGCAAGACTTATTAGCATGGCTTTATAGTGTATGTATGCTTCACCTTCCAACCTGAAATTATGACACAAAAGTAAATACTAACCTAGTTCAATAAAGCTGCTTTGCTACTTATTAGTGATTATATTTACAGGGGTAATAATAAGTTACCACTTAAGTGGATTGCAGAAAAACACTACTATGAATTCAGTTTTGAGAGTGAATTCGATATCTAAAAACCAAATTTTAATGCCAATATATATAATTTCCATCTGATTACTGTGCTACTTGTTATAAAAAATAACATTAGGGACAATACAACCCTCTATTTGCTTATGTCAGTAGACAATCATAATAAGCATGTATAAGGATACTGAGGGACAGACATTTGCTCGACTATAAATACTATAATACAAAAAATAAAAGACAAAATTTAAAATTAGTGCTGCAGTTATATCACTTTTAAAGTGAACAAAATAACAAAACAAAACAAAAATATTTATAAACAAGCATAAAACTTACCTGAAATGCGGATATTGCCACCACACATATGTGCCAACTGTGGCACCAATAACTACAAGGAATTTCCATACCCATATTGGGGTAAATACAGCCCAATATGACCATGTTATAGAGTTATCAAGCCTTAGTGCTAATAACGCTGTAAAGATCAGCAAACAGCTGTGGACTACGAATTTGCTGAAAAGAAAACAAAACATTGTATAAATTGCTACCTCCCAGACATCAATAACAATCGCCAATTTATAAAATACCTAGGATTAAAATCCTGAAATAATGTTTGTAAATTCATTTCCATGCACATTCGTCTGCTTATATGTTGTTAACATTTCACTAAATCAGCAGGTTTAAAAATTTGTTTTACAAATACAAATCAAAATCTCACAATAGCCAGCCACTTTCCCAAACAAAAAATGACAAACTGTAATACAGAGTAGAGAAAGTAAAGCAGAACACTGAACACTATTAAAATTTTATCTACTCTGTACAAATACAAATTAACCTGTGGATACATAGGGTTGTGACAAGATTTTATCAGAAAATCAATATTGTACGATACCATGATACTTTGAGTTGAGTATTAAACCACCAGTTACGTTTACAGTTTTGTTAGTCAAATATGATTTATGATACTAGAAGGTTGGTAGGGTACTGCGGTAAAACACACAAACACTAACTTAATAATTGGATTGTACGTACCTCACCAAATCACACACACTAAGTGATGACATGAAACTGCCACATGAAGACACACTATGACTGTAAATAATCTCATACCTGACCTTCAGGGCGGTCCCTGAAACAGGTTGGCATTGTAAGGTTACAATGACAACTCTTGTTGGATTATTGCGTTATGTCGTGACATATAAGGATGCGCCTGCCAGTTGTCAAAATGTCAAATCAAATAATCAAATGTCAATGGTGCACAGCGCGTATACTGTCTTCTTTCTAGTAAAATATTTTTAATTCAATGAAAACTACTCCTAAATTGGTTATTATTATCAATCTTGTGTGAGTCGCTCTTTGTATAGCTTAGAAGTAACCGAATAAAACTGTATGATGGCATCACCCTCTCCAAAGTCTCCAGAACAAAGTGAGAAGACAAAACAGTATGACCGGCAACTTCGTTTGTGGGGAGATCACGGTCAGTCAGCGCTGGAACACGGACATATATGTCTAATAAATGCTACCGCCTTGGGTACTGAAGTATTAAAATCAATAGTATTACCTGGCGTTGGAGCAATCACTTTAATAGATGATAAAATTGTTAGTGATGAGGATATAGGTAGCAACTTTTTTTTGGAATGTTTAAGCAAAGGATTGAATAGAGGAGCAGAAACACTGCGGTTGCTGCTAGAGTTGAATCCTGCTGTGCAGGGACATGCAGTGCAAGAACCTCCTGATCAAATACTCAAAGAAAATCCCGAATTTTTCAAAACATTCAGTGTTGTGATAGCTAGTGCACTTGGAGAAAATGTTATTCAAGATCTGGCCCAGCATTTATGGGAGTTAAACATACCTTTAATTGTATGCCGGTCAGTTGGATTTTTAGGTTCTTTTAGAATCCAAATGAAAGAACATGCTGTGGTAGAAACTCATCCTGATAATGAACAAACTGATTTACGTTTGGATGCTCCATTTCAAGCATTGGGTGATTATTTTGACTCTATTGATATTGAATCTGTTGATCTAAAAGATCATGGCCATATACCTTGGATTGTAATTATTTATAAAGCTGTTCAGAAGTGGAAAACTCATAATGGTAGTAGTTGGCCTATGAGTAGGAAGGAGAAAAATGAAATTAAGACTATTATTCAAGAATTTATTAGAAAAGATGAGAATAATGTTCCTATCAATGAAGAAAATTTTGAAGAAGCCATTAGGGCTGTTAACACTGCTTTAGTGCCTACATATTTACCTGTAAAAGTTCAAGATCTTCTGTACTGCACATCTGCTACTAACTTAACAAAAGACAGTCAACCATTTTGGATAATGTGTGCTGCACTCAGAGGTTTTGTTGAGGGTGAAGGCAAAGGTAAACTTCCTGTGAAAGGTGTCTTGCCAGATATGACAGCATCTACAGATTACTATATTAAATTGCAAAATCTATACAGAACACAAGCTGCTATGGATACAGAAATAGTTTATAGAAAAGTCTTGCAAATTGTCAGTCAATTACACTGTGAAAACATCACTGAAGCTGAAGTAAAATTGTTTTGCAGACATGCTCATGATCTGCATCTTATCAGTGGGTCCAATATAACCACAGAGTATCAGTTAGGTGGGTCAGTGGCTCCTTATATTGCTAGATACTTAGAAGAGCCTGATGTTATGATGGTTCATTATATTATGTTAAGAGCAGCTGAGATGTTCCAAACTGAACATGGCCGAGCTCCAGGTGACTGGGAGCCTGAAGCTGACATAAGTAAATTAAAAACCTGTGTTACAAAACTACTAAGTGATGTATCATGTTCTCCATTCTCTAAAGATGACCACATTCACGAGATGTGTAGATATGGAGGAGCAGAGATACATACTGTGTCAGCCTTTCTTGGTGGTTGTGTGGCACATGAAGCAATAAAAATTGTTACTAAACAATATAAACCCGTTAATAACACATTCATATATGATGCTGCCTCAACCAATACTGCTACTTTTACATTTTAAATCAGTATGTCATAATAAATTATTAAATAATGTGCTATTTATTTTATATCCATTCCTATTCTGGTCTGTTATGATAACTATGGATAGTTAAAATAAAATCTAATATTGATATAATTAAAATGCTTTACTATTAATTTAAGGGTCTTATAAACTTTTACAGTATGTTAAATAGAGGTCTACTTTGTCAAGTTAGTAAAAATAAACCAATAACAAATACATTCTTAGGGTGTTGTTAAATAATCAGTGAATACAATAGAATTTGTCAAAGTTGTGTATTCAGTATGATATTAACCATTTAAAATCTTACAGTCAATATATAAAAAAAAGGATGAAATTCCATTAACAATTTAACACATAAATTAGATAAACATTATTATCACATGACTAAAAATAATTGAAACAAACTATACATTTGGCTATATCCACATGGATGGCAATAGGTTACACTATTTCAACAACAGATATCCACTTGTAAATATACTTTTAGACAGCCTCCATCATTATGCGACACAACATTGAGATTTTCTCTTTTGTTACCTACATATTTCACCTGAGCCATAATTTCAATCGCAATGCATCTACACCATTAAGATAATATCTGAATAAGCGTTTGTCTCTCACAAACCCAAGATTTTCATAGAGTTTCAACGCAGATTTATTTGTGATTTCCGTTTCTAATACTACTTCATCAGCATTATCATTGATCATTGCCTGAAACATATTAATACCATGCTATTATAATATTTTCTAACACTTGCGCGACTCATCTGTTTAAATAAAACTACTTTTTACGGATTTAGACGCCTATATTTGTTTTAAATTTTGGCCTGACGTTTCGGAGACTTTGCAGTCACCATGGTCACGGGTGAGACTCGCAAAATCCGTAAAAAGTAGTTTTATTTAAACATGCTATTAGGAATAATTAATAAACAACAATGAAACAGATGTGTATTATGTCATATGCCTCTATGAATTTCATTAAAGTAATGACTGTGAATTTAGCAGACAGCAGACAAAATGAAATTTCAGATAGGGATATCTATAGCAAAATAAGGTTTTCCAAGTTTACGAAATTGGAAAATTGTTTGTCGTTGACATACCTACAGGTAAACGATAATAAACAAATTTATTTTTGAGTTATAAAAACTTTTTTCCAAAAAAATAAAAATTTTGGGAAGCTCTCACCGTGGCACTAATTGTTTTAAAATTCTGAAACTTTGAAATTTAGTTTATTTTTGGATTTAGAAAAGGTTGCTCAGAGCATTCTGGAACATATATCAGCGAAAAAAAGAAAAAAAAGATATGGTCATCTCTTGGTCTTTAAAAAATCTAAAGGTGATATTTTTTTGATTTTGAATTTGTTAGTCAGATCGTAAGATATCCTTACTTTTAGATTTCTTTTGAAACTTTGAAGTGGGATATCAAAGCTAAAAATAATCTAAATAAAAATCTATTTAATCTCTAGAATTTTGTCTGATTAGTCTTCCGAATGTGAATTGTCATTGAACTATTTTATGGTGATTTGGTTCGTATTGACTTTTTAGGGGTTTGGTAACACCCTGGCTGTAGTCTATCTATCCCAATACCAGCCTAACATTATCTTACACTTAACACCAATATTTTGTAGTGTTTATCTTCAGTGTGTAAAAATATAATTATTGAAATGGACCATAAATACCTGGATGGCTTTCCGAACTAGCCTAGAACCAATCTTTCTCTTTCTATATTTCTCATCAACTGCTAACATTGCAATATACCCTCTTTTCACTACACTGCGATGCATATCTAACTTACAGACAATGGCACCAATATACTTCCCTTCGTAAGTTGCCAAGAAACAAAGCTTAGGCCAGTTATGTATAAAATATCTATATGTATAGATGGAGTAGGGTTCAGATAAATCTTTTTGGATAAGTCTCATAATTTCAGGCATCTGTAGCTCAGATACATATGAAATAATTTCAATTTCATCTTGAGGTTCCTTCTCTATGTTAGACTCAGCATTCTCAAGGTTTTTTAAAGCATCATCTAAGAGACATCTGTTGTTATGCTGATCAGATGTTTCTTTACATTCTTGTTTACTAGTTGTATCATTACACTGTACACTATTTACATCATTAACAACATCGCTCGGTGTGTCATCTTGTGCTCTCGACTCATCATTTAAACCTTCAAGACTTCCATTTGAATGATCACTTGTTCCATTTGTTAAATTGCTATTAATGTTATTAATACGGAGAGTTTTAACTAATTCCTCGTTTAATTTTTCTTGATTATTCGGAACTTCAGAAGGATCTTTGGCCTTTTTACTTTTGTTTTTCCCATTCGTGCTATTATGAGTGCACTTGATATTCTGAACGCTGTCGTCTGTTACTTGATTCATTTTAACGTTATGCTAACTATGAATATTTATACACTCAAAATATTATTAAGCTCATTTAAACAGCACATACGTTCTTAGGATGATACATACACAGTCTGCTGGTCGAAATTGTAGAGAATTATCACGGACATCTTGGTAAGTCTAAAAGCAATTTTAGCTTCCTTATAACTTAACTGCACAGTATTCATGTAAGTTCTTAGGATAAAATATACTTCATTAGATTGAGATATTAAAAAGAATTCTGAAAATAGCTTTCGAGAATAGTAAAAAACTATACCGTCCAATGCCTCCGCCACAATCACATTGCAAAAAAATATTGGTTGCGTTACAGTACTGTTCTAGTAAAAGAGTACATTAATGACATTAGCTCATTCAACAACATTCAAATAGTCAGACAAAGATAGACAATAGACATGCTATAAATAGTGACAAGGTAACCTCAATGACCTGTAATGGAATTTACAGTGCTGCCACTATAATAAAGCAGCGTTTCGACCACAGATTCGGATAGACAACGATGTTGCTAACATCAAAAATTCTGTAATCAAAGTTTGTTAAGGGCCTACATCAATATTATCGTCGACATGTACATAATAATAATACAGCTAGTAGGTATAGAAAATGAAGACTCGCAAGAAACTGTGGGTTGCCATATTCAAAAAAGAAGAAGGGATATTTTTTTTGCAGACTAGTAACTTTCTGTATTGTGGTGGATTATAAATTCAACTGTCAACCCAGTTTACACCCAAGAGAATGCAGTAAATTAGCTAGCTAGCAGTGCTATATGAATCAGCTACGAAGTAAGAAGAAAACATTTTGGACTTTAGACTTGGACTTTAGACGAGGTTATGATTTAGGTATAATAAGGTGCCAATTCTAGGTACACAACTAAACTTAACTTAACTAAAACATGAAAATTGGTAGTGTCAATATAGCTATTACTTGCTATTGCGTTGTACACATTTATCTTAATTAAAATCGTTAGTCTATAATACACAGTTTTAATAATAAGAAACTTCAGTAAACATTGCCGAATTGTGATAATGACGCTATCAGTTTTAATTTTTTAGTTAAGTTAAGTTTAGTTGTGCGCTCAGAATCGGCACCTCAGTCTTACAACTGAAATCTATAGACCAAAAATCCACAATCAGAAGATTTCAATGTGAGGATAACATATTATACTGTTCTCTCGCAATGAAATCTTTTAATAAACACCGCAAATTTGAATTCATAAATAACAAAGAGCATTAAATACACAGTTAGAAGTTAGTATTCATGTATTTCAGTTAACCATCAATTTACCTGTAAATTTATATAATAGGTATTAGAGTCTCAATCGTTAGTCACCCAACTACGTGCACAACTAAACTTAACTAAAAAATGATAACAACTATAGCGTATTTTGATTAATAGGCTATTTCGTTGTGCACGTTTATTTTACTTAAAAGTTATTGTCTATATTTCACTGTTTTTGTAATAAGAAAGTTCAGTCAACATTACCAAATTGTGTTATTGACACTATAAATTTTAATTTTTTAGGTAAGTTTACTTGTGCTTTTAGAATTGGTACCATTATAAAACAAAAGCGGCTTTAGGGCCAGCTAATTTTTAGGTCTTAATTAATTAATATACCTACTGTGTACGTAAAATATTACGAATAAAGAGGAATAAAGACAGGACAGAGAGTCTCCGAGAGGTCGGGCTAAATTGAAAACAAAGGTTGCCTCTACGTCGTAGGGGTAAGGAATTCTCGTACCGCAGTGTCTCGGGTTGAATTCAATTAAATCAGCAAACATTGGCAATAGGATTTTTTACTCGGGTAGACTGATGTCTCAATGTATGGATTTATTATCACTATTACTGTTATGTGGAAGATAATATCATGAAGAAGATAATATTATTATTATCATGAAGTTGTTAAAAAGTCATAGTTCTGTTGTATTCACAAATGTCATAAAATTAAAGCACCTGCTTAATTTAAGAATATACGCATGATAATAATTTGCTTAGTTCAGAAACTAAAATACACGCTTGAAAATCACTATATTTTTTTTAAATTATTGCTTAGTCATCGGCCTGTTGTATGTGCAAAATTTCAGATCAATCTAAGTTCTTCAAGGGGTGAATATCACTTAAAGATTCCGTTACATAAATTAATACATTGATGGATAGGTACCGAGTAAATAAAAGCGTGTTATAATTGTTAGTGATTATCTTAAATGTCTCAAGAAGGTATCTAACTTATGATAATATTTAAGTCTTAACTACAAAACGAAATTATGTGTTTGTTTATCTGTTCGTATATATATGTGCTTTGTGTCTATTCCGTAGTATCGTAGCACCAAAACATCAAGATATGATAATATACTGCAATCTCTATCTAATATATAAAATTCTCGTGTCACAATGTTCGTTCCCACACTCCTCCGAAACGGCTTGACCGATTCTTATGAAATTTTATATGCATATTCAGTAGGTCTGAGAATCGGCTACTATCTATTTTTCATACCCCTAAGTGATAAGGGTTGTCCACTCCCTGACATTTGTATGGCAAAACAACGTTTGCCGGGTTAGCGAGTTTTAATATAGATTTATACCTATTTTTTATTAATTTTATAACGGATTCTTATTTAAAATTGATATAATGATTACAAGGACTTAGTTTGGACAGGTTAAAGAAACAGATATGATAAAATTAGTTGCCTATTAATCACATTATTAATATTAATTTTTTCTAACATTACCGATCACCCTCTAGACAAATATACGCACCAGCGTTTGAAATAAAATACGTTTTAAAATGTAAATTTGCTAAACCTATCTCTATCAATGATTTTTGAATATATCGCAAACAATAAACATAGATACTTAAAGAGTGATGTAGCGGAGATATTCTTATATATAAAATTCACGTGTCACAGTGTTAGTTACCGTACTCCTCCGAAACGGCTTGACCGATTTTTAGGAAATTTTACAAGCATATTCAGTAGGTCTGAGAATCGGCCAACATCTATTTTACAAACCTTTTTTTTTTAGTATGGCAAAACAACGTTTGCCGGGTCAGCTAGTTATTTATATATGTAAGATGTATTAATAATACGCAGTGATGTTTATCTAAAATAAGTTATAATTTATTATAAAGTCAGAGTTGAGGATGTTCCTAGTTCGCAATAAAAGATGTTTAGCCGTTTCGAGGTTATTAGATTTTCGTTAGGAGTTTTCAAATAGGTATTTTAGCTCTACAAACGTCACGCATTACTTTACTTTGCTTGAAAGCCTACTAAACATTATAACGCGTAGAACTAACCTGCGCATAAAAATAATTAGTAGATTTTTAGATAGGAATAACGAGTACCGAACACCTTGTTGACGTCATGAAAAGAATCAACATGACTGAGTGGCTGAAAGCGCGCGCATATTGTATACTGCGTGGTACGTAAGTATTCTGTAGGTATGTGATGTGCTTTGTATGGAACGTGTACTCGACTGCGACTCGATTGACTTGATCGAGCAGTCGAGTTGAGTAGAGCCTTGAGTTCAGTACCCGGTTGACAGCCGGTGAAGCGGCGGCGTGACGTTGTGCTTGAAGCGTACATTACGCGCACGCCGCCACTGCGCGAATTCTTAATGTAAATAAATTTTATAAAAAACATATTAAACGTGAAAAATCAACCTGAACTAAAGTGTGTGCTTAATCTTTTTGAAACAATTTAAAATTTTATCTGACTGTTGTGTTATTTATATAAGTGGAACACGTAATGCAGTGTTTTTGAGACGTTAACTCTGCAAGGATATTGTTATTAATCCTGTACTTAATCATTATCAAAACATGTATATAATTTATGGCATAAAAAGTATTTGTTTTCTAAATTTTGCAGCGGTGATGTAGTGTGCTTGAAAACTTGCTCATAGATAGATGTGCGTTAGTTGCGGCCTCCATAGGATATTTATAAATAATATTGTGTTATGGAAGATTAAGTATAAATTAAGTGTTTACTTAGTGTTGATAGAAAGTCCAATTGGGATTTAATGATTTTATTATAGTCAACAATGGCGGACCGTGAACGTCCTGCGAAAACCCCCATAAGGGTGGGTTTTTATGACATCGAGAGGACCATTGGCAAGGGAAATTTTGCCGTCGTTAAGTTAGCACGACATCGAATAACGAAGACTGAGGTAAGTTAAATGCTAAATACTATATTTCAGAACGTTAGTCGAAAGTTAATTGTTAATTATGGTTTAAAGTAATTTCAACTAACTATCGAGGCTTAAATGTGTATGTATATATATGACAAGATTGAGAAGCATTCGAAAACATTGGTACATAATAAATATTTGTTATTTATAGTAATCTCATATAATATCAATGTATACGTATTAGTTATAAACAGAATAGTAAAAAACAGTTCTTAAACTGTGCCCTAATTAGGCTCTATAACAAAATTTGTGTTTAAAATTACTAATATCTTTGTAAATATAATTATTAAATTATTTGAATAATATAATAAGTTATTCTCCTTTAGCTAGGTAGAAAATGTTAACATTTTAGTTAAAAATGAATTCGGAGTACGTTAAAATCATCAAACGTTAAGAAATCTACGTTATGAAATCTATTCTAGTTTTTAATAAATTTCTGTCTTAAATGTTTTTTTAATCTTACACAAGAATGCCCGGAAATGCACACTGTATTTTGTATAGATAATTTAATACTTAAAGTGGTTTTACGATGTTATTGTGTAAATGTAATATGCAGATAGCGCAACTCTTAACTATTTTCTAAACAGGTAGTTGCTATGTATTTTTTCAGATATGGCACACACGAGATATGGGATAATCACTTGTAATATTATTATAGATAATAATATTACAAAGCTGAAAATTTTGTTTGTCTTTTTTGTGCTAATCTCAGGAACATTGATTAATTGGAATTGAAAAAATCTTTTTGTGTTGGATAGCTCATTTAACGAGGAACGTTAAAAGCTACGTATATAATATTACACTGCAACCGAAAGGTGCGAAACATCAGCGAAAAAAAAACATTGTATAAACGGAGAACATTTTCAAAACTTCACGCGTACGGAGTCACGGGAATAGCTATAATAATACATTTCCGGATGAATAAATAAATAACTATGAAAGTAAAGCGCCGCGTGTACACTCTTCCTAATATTATGTGTGTGGGTCTTAAAATAACGTTAAGGGCCTACATCAATATTATCGTATATCATCGCCGACACGTACATATTAACACAGCCAGTAGGCACAGAAAATGAAGAATTAGGGATACTTTTCCTATTTACTCAAAATCTACTAAATATATTTTAATTCTGATTTACGTGTTTCTATATATAATAGTTACTTATGTTTTTAAAGTTATTTCATTAGTTAATACGCGATAATAGACCGACAAATGAAAAAAATAAAAAAATTGAGAGGTTGTTTCGCCAAGATTTTCTATCGAGATAACTTATTTCAATCGCGTTTCTGAGTTTATGCGATCCTAGATCATATATTGAAAAAACATATACTTAAAAATTAGAGCTCTAGCCATTCAATCTAAAGAAACAATGAAAACTTCGTACATAGAAAAATGCACGAAGCTATTTTGGTATCGTCTTAAAATAACGTTAAGTTACGCAGTAAGAGAAAAATTATATTAATCTTACATTATATAACCAGTTATAAATTTATTCATAGTAAAATTCACTAAATACCTATTAATTTAATAGGATATGAGTAACAAAGATCGGGTGACTAGCGATGATAACTTTTATTGTCATAATCATATTAATGTAGGTACCTATTGTGTGTTAGTTATTTACAAATATTTATCAGATAACTCTAACACGTTACGTATAACTTGCGTCATAATCATAATTAATCAAACTATTTGTTATAAATGACTAAAAGTTTTGAGATTGTATGTTGTCTTCCATTTAGTATATTTCTCTTATCCTTTCTGTTATGGTAAGCACCTATTTAGGGTGCATTATAGAATTTATTTTAAATCAACTTTTTAACCAGAATAGAAGTATGAGAAATTTTGCTACAGACAAGACACAATTTTGCAATACAACTATCGAAATATCAATATTTACATTTGTAGCAAATTACGAATATAATACATACAGTTAGTACTTAGTTACAAAATTACTATGGTTATAATAGAGAAAAACCTAGACGTATATATTATGTATATATTATAAATAAAACTAATTTTAATTAAAACACTTCTAGTAATTTTAAGCTTAGCTCTACCTATTCAAACTTTAGATAATTAATGAAATCCTAGTAGCTGGCTATATATAAATTATATTCAGTACTTATAACGAAATCTCTTTACATTCATCCCCCAATTTATCAGATTAAGAAGACCTGTTAAACGAATGAAAAATGGGTGGCACGTTTCACATTGTGAAAATAGAATAAGTATACGTTCGAAAATGTAGCCTTTTATAGTAACTAGTCCCGTCTACGGTTGACTAAAACACTTCCGGATGAATAAATAAATAAGATACATTTAAATTGTATGTTAGTTTAAATTTAGTTTTATAATTATTAAGTTATACAAAAAAAATCTATCAATTGATTTAAAAACAGTATTTAAATTAAAATAACTTGTGTTTAAAAATGAAATATGCACAATTGTACAAGTTTTGTGTGAGTAAAACTTAAAACTATTTATAATTTGTATTTGTATCTTTCCTTCAGAATAATCAACAAAATATGAAGCCACTTATATGTTTCGTTAGTTTATTTTAAACAATTTACAATGGAAATTTTGTTTTATGCTAGAATGCAATGTATTTTATGTAAAACATTTTCATATATTTACCGATATATACACTGTTAACCGTATAGAGCGGTATAGCTTGCGGTGAAATGTAGAGACGCCATTTTTTACTTGTCTTTTAATAATATTGTCACTACTATTTACGTTCATGTATAAGTTAGCTTGTAGTCCAGTCAAATTACCGAAAGAAATAATCACTAAAATACCTAGTTTGGGAATTATGAAGGATCGATCGGGGGGTGTATTCTGAGCTTATATTCCAATTTGAGGGAATCTAGGGAGGTCAGCTCAAGGTCATTTCGATGAAAATGCGTTTAATTCGATATCTCGAGAATGGTTAGTGTTAGGCAAAAAATTGTAGAAACCTTTTCTCTTCTAAATTAAATTTACTAACTTTTTTATCCGAAACTTTTTTTTTTATCATTAATATTTTTCAATTTATTGCTTCTGATAGGCAAAAATTTTACTTTTTTCCTCCCTTTTTTTATTTTTCGCCATTTTCTCCCCAACCGTTCAATTTCATTAAATTTTACCCGAATATGAAAGTGTTGCTCTTTTAATTATGAACAACTTTATATGTAAACTTTTTTCTGTAATGCCAATACCTTCGGAGTTATATATTACTTTACCGAGAATTTCGCTGGAGTATAGTGCTGCGGTTGTTGTTGTTGAAGACGTGGATTTACTGGTTTTGCTGACTGCGACAGCCGGCGCGTGCAACAACATTTATTTGAGAAAACCTGGCCGAGGCAAATCGACGGAAGCTACATATAGCCCATACTGCCTCAAACCGATATATGGGCCGAATGCCGCAAAAAAACCTGCTATTTTTGCACGCGATTAGTGGTTGCGACACAACTTCGGCACCATTCAACGTAGGCAAGATCAAAGCAATGACCGCATTGAAAAATACTCCCGCTTTGATTTCTCTGACTGAAGTTTTTCTACAGCCTAAAGCAGATAAAATAACTCTCGCTTCAAACGGCGAACAATTCATTTTGAATTTGTATCGCAAGGCTTCAGGTGACACGAATTGTACAAATCTCAACGAGCTCCGTTATAAGGGATACAAAAAATTGGCAAGCAGTGGGAGGGTTAAATTGGAATCCCTTCCTCCTACCTCCGATGCCGCATTTTTTCACTCGTTTAGGTGTTACTACCAAATACAATACTGGCTCTAAAATTATCTGGAACCCGAGGAGTGGGGCTGGCGTTGCACCCCCCGTGGATTGGAGCCGATACTGATGTCACTGAAACCAGCTCCGGAAGATTTGCTTAGATCGATTGCGTGCAAATGCAAAACCAACTGCGGCAAAGCGTGCGGATGTAGAAAGGCCGGCCTGTTTTGCTCAGTAATTTGCACTAATTGCCAAGAGAACTATTGTTCTAATATCGCCAATGTTGTCAACGATGATATTTTTGACGCAATGGACGAGGACGATGTATGCCCCGATACCGTCAGGGCCTTTAATATTGACGATTCACTTCCATCGACCTCGCGTACTTAATTTTACCAATTTTATGACCTATTTTTTTATCAATAAATGTGTGAAACAGTTTCAATTATTCGTTTACTTCTTTTTCTAATCCTTATTCACATTATTATCCCATTGAATGGAATAAAAAATACCCAAATTGAAAAAGTACAATATTTAAATGATATTTCAATTATTACAATATTTAATATTTAAATGAAGTTCAATTTTTTAATAGTTTAATCGATTCACCTATTGATACAGGTAAGTTGGCTAATAAATGATCATGGAATACTTTAATATTTCTTTCAAATACTAAATACCCACTGATTTCGATGATATTGCGACAGTGGCACGGATTTCGCTCGGTAAAGTAATATATAACTCCGAAGGTATTGGCATTACAAAAAAAGTTAATACATATATAAAGTTGTTCATAATTAAAAGAGCAACACTTTCATATTCGGGTAAAATTTAATGAAATTGAACGGTTGGGGAGAAAATGGCGAAAAATAAAAAAAAGGGAGGAAAAAAAGTAAAATTTTTGCCTATCAGAAGCAATTAATTGAAAAATATTGATGATAAAAAAAAAGTTTCGGATAAAAAAGTTTGTAAATTTAATTTAAAAGAGAAAAGGTCTCTACAATTTTTTGCCTAACACTAACCGTTCTCGAGATATCGAATTAAACGCGTTTTCATCGAAATGACCTTGAGCTGACCTCCCTAGATTCCCTCAAATTGGAATATAAGCTCAGAATACACCCCCCGATCGATCCTTCATAATTCCCAAACTAGGTATTTTAGTGATTATTTTTCCCATTCTCAGCCGTAATTTGACTGGACTATTGATAAAATATAGGTTTTGTTAAGGGGGATTTAACAAAACTGCTCTTGATAAATTAAATTATGGTGGAAAAAGTGATTGCCGCAAGCGGGACTAATTCATTAAGTAAAGCATAGCATGTCAATTGCAAAATCAATAAATTACTTTAAAACTGCTCTTGAATTGAAATATATTAAATTTAAGTTTAAAGTTTAAGTTTAATACATAAATATGTTGTCGTTCACATTAACATGAATATTTGCGTAAAAATATACAAAAAATCAGTTTGCATTCTCTGATAAAAAAATATTTGTAAAGTAATATTTTAATAGAGCTCTAACTTTTGTAATTTTTATTTCTCTTATTGTTAAATTTGAAACGTGACTGATATTTTGATAGTGGTATGTTAAATTAAATCCATATTGTTTTTGTCTCTTCCGAAAGTCACCTCATTATTACAGAGAGAATACACTTATTTATAGTTATTTAAGATTATATTAGTTAGGATATAATCTTAAATAACACGAGAACATCGAAATATAACAGAAAATAAGGATAGAAAAATATTTACCAAACAAGAAAATTGTTAAAACCTTTTTATAGGTTACACGAAGAAGCTATAAATCGTTCAATACCTGGGACACTTTTTGGTAAGGAATTAATGGACTTTTGTTCAGAGCAGTCGTTGATATGTCTAGACGTAGAAAAGCTGAACAATGATACGTTTACTTTTGTTAGTGAGGCAAGCGGTTCATGCCGATGGTTGGACCACTGTCTTGTGACTGAAGCTGCAGCTTCTCTAGTGACGAATGTGTACGTTAATCACACAATGACAGCCTCTGATCACTTTCCTTTAATTATAGATTTTAATAGTAATACGATCAAAAATAAAACATCATGTAGTTCTAATGAAAAGTTGACAAATAAAACTAATAAATATGTTTGGGACAATAAACTAATTATGAAATACTCAAAAATATGTAACAGATCACTTAGTAATATATTAGATAAATATAAGACTGTGTTCGGTAATATGAATTGTATGTCATCAGATTTTAACTGTAATAATGAGACTCACAACAAACTTATTGACGGTTTTTATGATGAAATAATAAAGGCGCTGCAGTCTGCTGCGGATTGTATGTCTGAGAAATTGTGTAAGCGTAGAAACAATAAAATTGTTGGTTGGAATTTTCATGTCAGACGCGCCCATGCTAGGGCTAGAGAAATGTTTTTAGTCTGGATATCTCGCGGTAGGCCGCGTTCAGGTTATCATTATGAGAACATGGCCTCTTCGCGCAGGGATTACAAGGCTGCTCTGAAATATGTCGTAAAAAATCAGGACAAGATTAAAATGGAAGTACTTGCTAGACACCGTAATAAAAATAACTTTGTAGAATTTTGGAAAGAAATAAAAAAGTTAGACAATAACAGTAGTAAAATCGCGGTGAGCATAGAAGGTGAGAAAAGTAAGAAAAATATTGCAAATCTGTTTCAAAATCATTTTATTGTAAAAAGTGATGGTGTCTGTGATCGGTCAGTCAAGGTCTGTGGAGGCCCTAGGCCTGTCCGTTTATCAATAACATCGGATGATATTGAGTTGGTACTCCGGAATATGAAGAGAGGTAAGTCTCCAGGCCATGATGGGCTATCTATTGAACATTTGTTACACGCGGGACCTTCTATATGTCTGATTTTGGAGCAGCTTTTTAACCTCTGTTTGGGGCACAGTTACTTGCCAGAATTGTTGATTCGTACCTTGGTAGTACCGATTGTGAAAAATAAGACGGGTGATATTAGTAGTGTACAGAATTATAGACCAATATCTTTACCTACGATTGTGGCTAAGGTGCTTGAAAGAGTAGTTCAGTCCTACATTACCTCAACCAATATTGATGACGGACAGTTCGGTTTTTGTTCGAAGCTTTCTACGGATATGGCTATATTCTCTCTCAAAGAAGTTGTAAAGTATTATAACAAGCATAAAACGACAGTCTATGTATGTTTTCTGGACCTCAGTCGCGCTTTCGACACTATTGATCATAATTTTTTATGGAATAAAATGTATAAGTCTGTTATACCTGCGGAGATTGTTGATCTTCTTAAATATTGGTATGCCAATCAAAATAATAATGTTAGATGGGATTCTGAGCTCTCGGATGGGTATACACTTGGTTGTGGAGTGAGGCAAGGTGGTGTCACATCGCCCCACCTGTTTAATATATATATAAATGACTTGATTGTGGAACTGAGCAGCACCCCCGTGGGGCTTAGGTTGGATGGCAGGTATGTTAATAATCTGAGTTACGCGGATGATATGGTGCTGATCAGTCCCTCAATCAAGGGTTTGAGGAGGCTTCTTACAATATGTGAGAAATTTACTTATAATCATCACCTAGTCTATAACACCAAAAAGACCGAGATGATGGTGTTTCGTTCGGGCAAAGGCCCTGATGTTATTCCTGATCTGCTCCTAGGCGGGTATCCTGTGAGAATAGTTGAGAGTTTCAAGTACCTTGGCCACATTGTCACGGCGAAGTTAAATGATGACCCTGATATTGAGAGACAAAGAAGGGCTCTTTGTGTGGTGGGTAACATGATTGCCAGAAAATTTTTTAGAGCAGCGCCTGACGTGAAGATTTCTCTATTCAAATCATACTGTCAGTCTTTTTACACGTGTCAACTATGGACTCAATATACGTTAAAATCTCATAACTCTATCCGAGTAGCTTATAACAATGTCTTTAGGCACCTTATGGGTCTAAAACGATACTGTAGCGCCTCGGAAATGTTTACAGTTTGGCGTGTTGACACCTTTAACGCCATTCAACGTAAGCGGATAGCTTCATTTATGTCCAGAGTTGGCTCGTGTAAGAATTCTATTGTGAGGAGTCTAGCAGACAGACTGCTTCAGACAACCACATATAGGAAATGGATAGAATTAACAATGTAGTGTTTATATGTATTTGTAATGGATTATTTTAATGTCTATGAGCTAATTTATGCAATGTAATTTAATTTAATTTTATATAATGTCATGAAATTTTATTTTAATTTTATTCTTTTTGACCATTTTAACTTGTATTTATTATTATTCTAATTTTATTATATTAACTATAGGAACATATGGATCATGTGTCTGAAATAAAGATTATTATTATTATTTATTATTATTAATACACCCTTTTTTCGATGGCCTAAGGAAATTAGGTACTCTTTCAATAACTACCAAGAACGTAAGGTTGCTTCAATCATTTAATGTATAGTAAATCTATAAGCTCGGAATTAGGTCATTGGCCGTGTACTTATACCGACGTGAATGACTCACGTTATGAATATTTTTAAAAGTACGTAAATTTCAGGGATTCTGTTAAAAGTATATACAAATACTTTTGTTTGGTATGATGATGATGCATTACAGAAAGTGACGTACGAGGACGCAGTGTTGAATGAATGAATGAATGCACCAAAATAACAGAACCGTTGCTCTCGGCCTTCAGTTTGTTGTTAGCTATTTAATTGCATGGTTTTGTAAATGAACGAATGTTTGATATAAATAACTAATTTATATGATAGTCATAACGTAAAACATTACATTAATAATGTCTATTTAGTTGCAAATATTAATAATTCCGTAGTTGAACATGCTACGATATTGCTTATTAATTGAATATTCATAATTTATTTGTGACAAACATTTTAATAGTTACGTGTCATGCGCTTTTTAATAAAAAATAATAAAATAATACCACACTTGTTACATACTTATTTCATAATTAGTATTTTCATTAACTGAGCTTATTTAACAAATTAAAAACAAACTAGTAATTTGCTATAAATGTTGGCGAAATATCTTGTTTCGTGGAACGTTGCTATCAATCAGTGATTCAGCGGAGTCGATTGGATGAGGCTTATATGAACGTTGGCGGCAAGCTGCCGCGTCCAGAAATACCACGGCATCGACCTTGCCTCCGATGCACGCATTGCGTTGTTTTTATTATTTTCTTTTTTTTACTCAGAGCCGTTAACACCAAGGTGACGGCCAGCCGTCCTATCTATACGTACTAAAGAAGCACTTCAATTCTCAGTACAGGAAGCAATATTTTTACTTAATACAAATTAACACAGTTAATTTCTCTTTTGTCAGACTTTAATGATCTTAACAAGCTACATAATTGAATAACTACTATATGCATATCTTTTACTGAACAATACATTATTGAGAAAAATGAATAGATGATTTGTGTCTAGCAGACAGCTTGAATCGTTGCTTTACGCTTGGTAAAATATAGAAAGCGTGATCTGATCAGGTATAAGATGCGTGACGAATAGATGTAAGTCTGGCAAATGTTTTGCCAGGAAATCATATTGTATAGCACTCGTTCGGTGTACATTGCTTGAAAAATGTGCGCTTGACGCAAATGCGTTATCTATTTTGGAGCGCTGCGTCACTGGCTAGCTGTTATCTACATTTTGTAGTCTGGCAGTCGCCCTCTACATCTCCTAACTATGGCTAAAGCTAAAGCTATAACACTTATACTTTATTCTTTTTTGTTTCAGTAAAGATAATATTATTGGCATTATTTAGTACTATCAACTAGGATGCATTTATCAAGAGATAATGTAACACGATAAGACTGAGACACGCGTGTTTGTTTGCTCTGAATAATTTCTTATCTAGCATCGTGACGTCAATTGTACATTTTTAAATTTTAACTTGTCGTAATCTGGCATGTAATTGTACAAATATTGGAATTACAAGAATATAACCTGGGGATTTTTTAACTTACATTTTTGGTAACAAAATTACAGCCTAATTTTAAGTCAGAAACATTAGCATTTTCATATTAAAAAGTTTGGAAAGGAGTAACAAATTATTAGTTCTTCTGTATTATCCCTGAAAATTAGCCTGAAGCCGGGCTCGGGGTGTCGTTAAAGTAGCCTTTGAAAAGGATATAACCTACCTATATTACGGCCTCCTGTGTCAGCACAAAATTTGGCTTGACAATTTTTCTATTTACCTAATTATTTTGGTCTTTTTCAAAAACGTTTTTGCTATTTTTGTGTAATATCTAATATATTATATTAAATTTTAAATTCATTTGCATTAGGTATAGCTCAGTAGATCAACAGATCGTTGAACCTTAATAACATCTTCATTAGGGAAGAAAAATAGACGGATAGATAGATCACCATAAATGTTTTACTACATACTTAAAGTTAATATTGAATGAAATACCTATTTTTAAAGTTTATTCAGAACAATAACATAAAACATTGTTACAAATCAATTATTTACTATTCAAGTTACATGTTTTTAAATTATCTGTTACAAAACGCATTTTGTGCTGTGTTCGACCCTAAAGGATTGTTGAGGGAAAAATGGTGAGGAATATATATCCTTCTTCATCGCACGAATGCTTCTCTTTCTCTCTGATATATTGATCGTCGTCTAGACTTGTTGATTGTGGCTGAAGGGCTTAATGTCCCTGAATTCGGTCGAGGCTCGGACACATTTCTTAGTATTGCTAATGTTTATAAGTAAACGAAAACAGGACAACGTCCAATATAACGGTCTTTGTCCTGCTTAAAAATATTTATATGACAAAAACGTCTTTTCTTTAACGTTATTAATGTTTTCTTCTACTGTGTATACTGTCCAAAGCTTTACATTTTGGTAAAAAATAATGGTTACCTGATAAAGAACGTCTGATATAATAAGATCGTAATTTGCGCTTAATAAAATCTCTTAAACGTTTAACGTTAAGGGCCTACATCAATATTATCGTCGACATGTACATATTAACACAGCTAGTAGGTATAGAAAATGAAGAATTAGGGATATTTTTTTTGTTTACTCAAAATCTACTAAATATATTTTAATTCCGGTTTACGTGTTTCTATATATAATAGTTATTTATGTTTTGAAAGTTATTTCATTAGTTAATAATAATAGGCCGATAAATGAAAAAAATAATAAATAAGAGAGGTTGTTTCGCTAAGATTTTCTATCGAGAAAACTTTTATCAATCGTGTTTCTGAGTGTATGCGATCCTAGATTATATATTGAAAAAACATATACTTAAAAATTAGAGCTCTAGCCATTCAATCTAAAGAAAAAATGAAAACTTCGTACGTAGAAAAATGCACGAAGCTATTTTGGTATCCTCTTAACTAGTATTTCATTGCTCTACTTTTTATGCTAGCATAATTATTATACTTCGATGGTTTTCACATAGTTACTATATGCAAGGAGCTTATAAGAAAATATGTATATCAACACTATATAGACTTGATCCATGCCAAATTTCAAGTCTCTAGGGCAACGGGAAGTAACCTGTAGGTTTTGATGCCCTAGCGTGAGTCGAAAATTCATAATAATGGGCGTAAATTGGTCATATCTTCTGAAGGCATAGATGTAAAAGGTTGATTGTGTTTTTTACAGTAAGATACCATATATATCTACATAACATATGATTTTCAAGTGGCTACCTTTAGCTGTTGCTTAGTAAAAAAAGTTTGACGGATTGACAGACAGAGAGTCTGACACCTAAAGTAAGACTGTGACTATAAGAGTTTATTTTTTGAAAAATATATTTCTATAATAAGAAAATCAATTTCGTAGTTCGAAATGATTCTAGAAACTTCAAATTGTATACATTATCTAATGACATATCATATTTAGGTACTTGTTTTTTTTACATACGTAATTTGTTAATTGTTCATGTGATATTTATCTTTATTTATATCTATGTTTCAAAGTCATAAATGTGGCTTACAATAATCATCGAGGTTACTAATTAAGAATATAAGAACGTATACACTCCTACGAGCAATGAACATAAACGGAAACTCCAAATAAATCAATTCTATATCAAACCATCTAAATCTGCTATTATGATGATATAATATTTATGCTATTATAGTATTTTCACTTATTATTAGTACACCAAAAGTCGCAGAGATCGCAGTTCGCGATAAGACCGCCCTTTGTACCTATGACATGTCTGTTTTGTAGATCATTATGGTGTGCAATAAAGAATATTTTACTTTGCTTTACTTTAAATCCATCTAGGAAGCTACAGCTATACTTTTGCCAAGTTATTTTCAAAAAGATGATACTGATAGGAGTATCGTAACTTTATTTGAATGGTTAAAAAAGCAGAATAAGTTCAGTAACCGAAATAATGATAAAATTTACATACATATTTAGTTACTATTTACTATGCATATTTGTTGAGATAAGAAATAAGTCTTTTCATAATTGTCTTAATTGTTTTATGTCCATTATCTCATTATTTGAGCACGATTATAAACTTTACAGCATCCTAAAACGAACAACAGAAGCGCTGTGATACATTATACACGGTTGAAGTTGCGAGGGACACTTTGTTTAGATATACATATAAATAGGTATTTATTAAAGCCAATTGCTATTAAATTTATCAAAGTCACATCTGCTGTCGTCATAAGCTATATTATATATTTTGATTATATTGACGCCGTTTATCATGCAAAATGGCCAATTGTGACGCAAACTATTCCGTTTTATAAATCACCATTATCTTCTGTGATAAAAATTATTTAATTATGATAAGTTATATAAAATCGTAGGTTAAATTGATAAATCATGTTGCTTAGGAACGTGTATAATTCTTATTGAGGTGTCTGCCAGATACAAGTAATCACTATGATAAAACTTGGCTAAAAAAGCCGCTCAAGATAAGCGCGTTCTCTCACTGTGGGTTTTGTACCGCTGCTAGACCGAAAAGCATCCTTTTTTGTCAAAAACCCTAAGTAAAATGTTAGCATCACATTATGATTTCGAATTTATCATTAAAAGGAAAAAGAGGTATCTACAATTATAATGTAATGTGTCCAGCAAAACTGATTTCTTGTTGGTAATCAGTGTGTAAAACTATAGAACTAGGGAATCATTGAAATTAGATAATATATTCGTAGCACTATCTTTAATAAAGTAATTTATTAATTTTGCAATTGACATGCTATGCTTTTACTTAATAAATGAAATTATGGTGGAAAAACTGACTGCCGCAAGCGGGACTTGAACCCACGACCTCGGAATACCGTTCCGAAGCTCTTCCAACTGAGCTTATTGCGGTCGGTCTGTCGGTCGGTCACTATCTTTAACTTCGAATACAACTCGTTTCACAAAATACTCATGTGTTATTAATTTTGTTCAATTATTTTTTGGTGATGAAATATTTTTCCCAATAAATTCGTTTCAAAAAAATGTTCATTTAATTTTTGTTCTTTGTTCGTTGTCTGTTGATATAAATATTTTGTAAAGTAATATCACAGGTAAAAGCTATTGTGTTAAATCCGAGATTGAGATATCAGAAATTTCGTAGAGGTGTACCTAATAGTAGAGGTATACCTAAAGCTTTGCTTTATTTGAAACTAGGAAGGTGTCATGCAAAATATTAATAAATATTCAGTAGCGTCAGATGATTAAATCTTCATTCGTTTATTTAATGACTGGGATAAAGATAAGTCATCTACGAGTAAATCACGAATGTTTTTATTCAAAATGACAGACGTTAAGTGCGTACTAAATTAGGAAGATCGAAAATAATTTTAGCCCACGCATAAGAGTTCTTGTGGCTTATTATAACTTTTAAAAATGTTTGTAAAGCAAATAAAATAATATTTAAGTAACGTATTCTTAACCGTGATAAGCAATAATATGTTCTACAATAAAAAATGGGGACCCCGTAATTCAAGTAAACGATTCGTCGTTAAAATTCTATTTGTTTGGGAGGTGACCTCGTAAAACGAATTCTTTAGGTGTTTTTAATTCCTTATTTATCTCGAAGTTTTCTTGATTTGCGTGTAAAAGTACAAGGCAAAGGAAAAATTCCTAGAGTAACGGATACTTTAGATATTCCTTTTTCGTTTATATTATGTAAAGTAGGATTAAAGACATTTTTCAGTTTGGTTTCATTTGTGTTTTTACTAAAATACTTTATTAAGTCTAGAGTCTAGTCTAGAGTATCTAAACGCGTAGATCGTTTTGAATGTCACTAACTACAGCAACGAGCGGCATAAAAAATGCTGCTATTAGTTCTTGCTTGTGGATCGTTGACCAGAATTCGTCTGATGTCAACTTGTACTTAGCGACAAATTATGCTTCTCTTTCAAGAATACTAAGTATAGATTAGAGCTAGTTTTGTAGTATAGATGTAGTGAAATGTAGAACCCGAAATATGTATCATTCATATTATTAAGGTATTTGAATATAAGTTCAAGTCGAATGTTGGCCCTTCAAACGTTGCAATATGTGCAACATCTTACATTAGTACTCTCAATGCTACGATAAAGGCATGCGTTCCAGTGTTATATTGCGCTCTAAAACGTACATAGTTAGTCGACATGGCCCAGATAATTACTCAACTTAAGTAGGCCATCGAAGGACAGGTGCGCATAATAAGTTGCAACGAAGATACTACAATAAAACCATTATGTGGCAAAGACGAAAGAGCTGTGTAAAAGTAATTACTAAAGATGCTTGTGATTATTTTTTATAAAATTTTATGTTTATGGTAACGT
Source organism: Orgyia antiqua (assembly GCA_916999025.1). NCBI lineage: Eukaryota > Metazoa > Arthropoda > Insecta > Lepidoptera > Erebidae > Orgyia > Orgyia antiqua. Next base: position 9,002,786 of record OU779869.1, read on the forward strand.
ACCTCCAGCAGAAAGTCGTAAAAGAAATAGTATTCTCTGATAAAAATAGTAGTCACTGTTTAGCACAGTAGGTATCTCAGTAACAGAAAAGGCAATCATTTGAATGATTTATATTGCTCGTAGATAATACTTGGTGGGACTTTATTATTTACATCTAAAATTGATCAAAAAGGAACTTCTAATAATACTTTTTGAACAAGGGATCGAGTAACTCAAAGTAAGTATAAATAAATTCTTATATTATATTGAACTTACTAAATCTGCCGTTAAAGTTCGTCGACCGTTAAATGACCCTAAATTTCTTAGTCATAAATCGTCACCTTGATAAACAATTTAGAAGTATCGACTTTTTATACTCATGGGTATCTTACAAAACGTTTTCTGATCCCAAAGTAAGCGTATTACCTTTGCTATGAGCTATGGGTTTCGAGTAAGCAAAGGTGTGACGTATGCGAGCTGTCATAATGATTTATCTGCGATAGGATTTTGTTATTAGATAACGTTGGCATTATTGCTTTTGATCAAATTTGGTAACATTATTAGGAAGGTTAACAATAAGATATGACGTAGATAAAATAGAATAATTTATAAAATATCACATCTCTATTAAAGCACAATTGTACCTACTTCCGAAACGACAAGTAAATATGTGCTGAATTTTTATACTACAAATAGCTTCAATAAAGAATTGGCTCCAAAGTCCTTGCTTTAAAAAACTGTTTTTAGTTTATCACTCGACGGAAGACTTGTACTATTAGGTAATGTAGAAAATAGTACATATACACCTATAAGCCTATCGCATCGTAGCTAGAGGTGTGACCGTTGTAAACCACATCCGGAATTCACCGCGTCCTCGGTTCATTTAGTTAGAAAAGTCTTTCCGTGTTGTGAAATCGGAATTCCTTAGCGGCCACTTACCTCTAAATGTTTTCTGGGGTTATTTTACCTTTCAATCACCACACCATACATACGGCTCTCCAAGACACTCCAAGTACTAGTATATGTTAGTCAATTTTGTTGAGTATTGCTGTCATTCTTGAACATTAGAAAGAATTTCCAAAACTTAGATAAGTATGTAAATAGACTTCTTACCAGATAGCATGTATAGTATATTATTGTAAAATTAATTACGAAAATTTGGAGTGGTTTTATTCTCATAAAGTAGACTTCATTCTATTATATTATCAGTACAGGACAGAATAACAGTAATTGCCTGAATATGGAAAACTATTAGCTCTACGTAGTGTTCAAAAAACTTATTATTACTTTAGTAGTTACATTAATTAAAGTGATAAATAAGCTAACTGAAGTAGATGGTAATTTTACAATTATCTGTTTGGAGAGAAAAAAATTTAAATAATTAGCATAGTATTACAATGATTTAAGCTTAGTTTATATCGTTGCATTGGCTGGCCACAAATTTACTACGAACCTTTTGCTCGCTTCTAACTGGAAACTATAACCACCAAAAAATAAGCTACGTACCTACGAGAAGTTTCCATATCATTGTATTACAAATTCCGACAGCAACACTGGAAGATTACAATGAAATTCTTATTCATGTCCTTTTTATTAAAATGTTGCCTTGATGCCCGTTTCAAGGTGATTCGATAGCGTTCAGAAGATCTCAATGATGTTGTAATATTTCTGTCTGGTCATACATTATTACGTATATCATCTACTTTATTGGGATTTACGTCATTTTATACCTTTTTTTATACATTTGTTTATGCCATAACGAAGTTAATATAAGCTTTACGAACAACTCATAACTACGTCACTTAATCCTAAACTAATTGGATGTTGTGTTATGTTTTCTAGATACCTGATTTAAAAGTTATTTATTTATGGGAGACGCAGCAGCCGACATAAATAAAGATTAAACAACTTGATTGACATTTAATCAATTACAGGGTGTGATTGAGACCTTACACTTGCGATTTTTTATGTATCCTATCTACCAATTTATTACTCCAATAACTTCTGAAACATGGATATTCATAACCTATACAAGAGTAAGCGATTGTTGTTAAAGAGACATTAGTTATACTGTGTTAAAATTTGAGTAAATTATTACATGGTTTATACGTATTTGACACACAGAAAACGTTTTCCTGAAAGGCAATTGAACTCATAAGTTCTCTTTTGCGAGCTGACGTACATTTCCGTTTACTAAATTGTAGATGGTATTATCACTACCTATACTGTTAGTTTTATCTAGTTTTAGTTAGAGGTGCAGGCAGGTACATACGATATTTTTCAACTTGCTTCTAATTCTATTCCTGTATTTGGGTCTAGAAATCAGAATTTTATGATGTTGTTTCATGATGGCTTTTAATACAAAATAATTGACTTTTTTTACTTTAACAAATAAAACTTCCTTTGGTTTGTTAAAACACAATACTATGTTAATGTAAAAACAAAACATTATCTAAAATATTAATTATAAAATTTAATTTCTTTGCACTTACATAAATAAAAAAACATTATGTACGTAACTACCTATTTATTAATTGTGCTATCTGTTTTCTATCAGCTGTTAAATGACTTCCTCAAGTTAAAGAATAAAAAAAATACTTAAGTTATATCTATTTGTCTTTGATTAACAATATTTAGAAATTCTTTATGCAAAATAATATGTAAAAATATAAAAGAACAATGCATTCAAATTAACTTATCATTAGGTATCTATACTTTTTAACATTTACATGAAAATGTTTTAAACACAAAATATTTTAAAGGTTTAAATAAACCGACTTTTTACGGATTTATATTTGTTTTAAATTTTGGCCCGACGTTGCGGAGACTTTGCAGTCACCATTGTCACGGGTCACCCTTCTAAATCCGTAAAAAGTAGTTAGTTTTATTTAAACAAATGAGTCGCGCAAGTTTTAGAAAAAAAATAGTTATATTTAAAGGTTATTTAAAAAAAGTGCATAGAAACTGCATCCATTAGATTCAAAAGTTAATCTTATATAAAAATACTAGTTGTTGCCTGCGACTTCTAACGCTTCCGTTTTTGCAACATTTTTCACTGATGCTTCTATCGCCTATTAGTCGCAGCGTAATGTTTATTAGCCTTCCTTGATAAATGTTCTATCCAACACTGAAAAAAATTTTCAAATCGGACCAGTGGTTCTTGAGATTAGCGCTTTAAACAATCAAACTTTTCAGCTTTATAATATTAGTATACATGTTTTTATAACATATTCAAAGATTTTTATTTAAGTAAAGAACTTATATTTGAATTACTAGACGATTTAGTTACCAGCCAATGTTCATTGTATGCATAAGTACTAAATTCACTAGATTTCGCGTTTTGCCTAACAGGAAAAATTGGTTTATGAACAAGTTGTACCTACATATAAGGTTATTACCGTATAGAGTCACAGCACACCCAGAAACACTGATGATAAAATTCTCACAGCACTCATTAGTGTTTTGGGTATTTCGTATTGTGAACTCAATAATTGTAATTATTTAGGTATAACATTTAAATCAAAACATTACTGATTATTTTATTCACTATTTTAGAAGTATCTAGTCCTACATGTAGTGTGACTTCAATTAGTTTTTCTGATTAATGTGATTTGATTTGATGTGTTTTGCGTGTTCTACACAATGTTTTTTTTATATCATGTAATAAGTTTTTCACATATAATTAGATAATTATTTATTAAAGTCCCTGTCCATATTTTTCTATCACACCAAAGATCTTTATTATGTACCTACCTAAAAGTTGTAGACATCGGTAAAGTATAATTATTTTTAACCCAACTGTATTCATTTATCTATCAGCCTTGACCGTCCACGATATACCTATATGTGATGTGCTGAATATAGGCCTCCCCCATAGAACTCCTCCCTGTTCAACTTTCATTCAGCGTACAACGGCTATACCTACCTATTACCTACCTATATATGCCTAAAAACGTCTAATCTTGTATCTCACTTCGTATCGTGTAATACACTGTTAGTAGGTACTTATATATATACTTTAAGTTCCTGTTAGACCAAAATTGGCAAGTATACGCCGAAGTCTCAAGCGGCTGCTAATACAATATAAATTGGAAAATTAATAGAATATTAGCATGTAATCGATATTTCTAAGTAAGAAGGCCTTACTGACGAGGTTGCTTATTTATAAAATCAATCTTGGAGGGTGTTTCCAATCTTGAGGAGTTATGACGTCACGGCATCGTGTGCGCAATGCTGTTATCTGGATAATGGGGTCAATGTCGGAGCAGCTGACCGGTAGTAGGTACAATTATAGTACAACAATTTATTATTGTCCTGTTTACATCCTTACAATCATCGTTTACAGTCCTATATTTAATAGAATAAGAAAACAGAAAATTGACCAGAAGAATAAGGTTAAAAATATTCCGCTCAAACGTCATATCGGTGGTGCTGTATTGATGTGAGACGTGGAGGGTTACAAAAAATATAACGCACACATTCCAAGTCTTCATTAACCGCTGCTTAAGACAGATACTCGGAGTTTTCTGGCCTAATAAGATCTCTAATGAAAACTTATGGGTACTCTGTCATGAAACCGATCGATCATCAGCTCAAACGCCGAAAATGTAAGTGGATTGGACACACTCTCAGAAGAGATCCGGAACACTTCCCTAGAGAAGCGCTAGAATGGTCCCTACAAGGCAAGAAAAGACGTGGCCGCCTTAAATACACATGGATGCGCTGCGTGGCAGCGGAGTGGAAGACAATCCGATTAACATGGACCGAAACGAAACGCCCCACCTGGGGGACATAGGACATAAAGAAGAAAGAAGAATAAAATTATGACTCCCATAATTTATTTAACATTGAAATAAATATGCATTTATATGCGTGATCTGTGATGTGTGTGGTCTAGTTTGTGTAGTTTTTTTTAAATAAATTGTCATCAATCATTTATATAAAATCAAACGCCATATACCTATACGATAGGGACTCTCTAGGGGACTGGAATGCCGTAGTTTGCTCATATTTTTGATTGCGTGGACTTAAAACGATTGATGTTTTTGTGGTAAGCATAGATGTTTTTGTGGTAACCATACTCGCGGTATGAGCTACGATTTTAGGTGTTTATAAAAAAAGTTTAACAGGGAGACATCAAACAGGTAGATCTATTATGTGAACGAAATTGAAAATGACCTAACATCCATAAAGTGAAAACAGTCAGCTTAATTTAGCTTAAGAACAGTATGAAGAATGTATAATAATTTATATAAATCTTAAAGTAAAATAATACATAAGTACATATATCTCAAGAAAACACCTAAGCACATAATGTGTAAACTTCTGTGGTAATTGACATTGTTTTTGAAGTGCATATACCTAATCATTAACGTTCCCATTTATCAACGTGTTTTGCAAGGTTCTCTTTATCTTTTCAGGTGGACAATGTAGATTTAAAAAGTTAAGAAATAACATGCGTTGTTTTTTTTATACAAAAATGTAATGTACTATGCCGTAATAAGATTTAGATTCTTTATATATGTATAAGATAATGAAGTACAAATACAGTATCTAATGTGATTCAGATACAGCCCATATTTGCATCGTATTAAATTAAAACCTACGGCAATGGTACCGATTCTACATGCACAACTAAACTTAACCAAAAACTTAAAATTGATTGTGTCAATAACATAAATTGGCAATGTTAACAGAACTTTTTTATTAGAAAATCTGTATATTACACACTAACGATTTATATTAATAAAAATGTGGACAACAAAATAGGTAATAAATCAAAACACGCAATACTTGTTTTCATTTTTTAGTTAAGTTTAGTTTTGTTGTGGACGTAGAATTGGTACCATATATTTGCTATTGTAATTTTGGCAATTTCTTATGGAACAATAGAATCTGCATAAAAATTTTTATTTATGTAAACACTTGACTTGTATATTGTACATAAATGTTAGAGATATTAAACAATGGATTTCAAAATTAAATTAAAAAATAAACGAATTTTTCTTTCTGATTTAGTCTGAGAACAACTTTATTGACCTCGAATATAGACGAACAGGGGAGTTCCTCTTGGCATGAATATATTAACCCATTTTGCAAAATATATTTTTTTAAACTTATAGCATCAATTTTATAATATATGTTTTTAACATCTACATATTCTATTAAAAAATTGGTCAAGTGCGAGTCGGACTCGCGCACGAAGGGTTCCGTACCATTATCTATGCAACATAAGGCAACGTTATTAGTATCGAGCAAGAAACGGTAAAAAAATCATGTTTGTTGTATGGGAGCCCCCCTTAAATATTTATTTTATTTTATTTTTAGTATTTGTTGTTATAGCGGCAATAGAAATACATCATCTGTGAAAATTTCAACTGTCTAGCTATCACCGTTCTTGAGATACTGGGTACGGAACCCTAAAAATCATGTTTGTTGTATGGGAGCCCCCCTTAAATATTTATTTTATTTTATTTTTAGTATTTGTTGTTATAGCGGCAATAGAAATACATCATCTGTGAAAATTTCAACTGTCTAGCAATCACCGTTCTTGAGATACTGGGTACGGAACCCTAAAAATCATGTTTGTTGTATGGGAGCCCCCCTTAAATATTTATTTTATTTTATTTTTAGTATTTGTTGTTATAGCGGCAATAGAAATACATCATCTGTGAAAATTTCAACTGTCTAGCAATCACCGTTCTTGAGATACTGGGTACGGAACCCTAAAAATCATGTTTATTGTATGGGAGCCCCCCTTAAATATTTATTTTATTTTATTTTTAGTATTTGTTGTTATAGCGGCAATGGAAATACATCATCTGTGAAAATTTCAACTCTCTAGCTATCACCGTTCTTGAGATACAGCCTGGTGACAGACGGACGGACGGACGGACGGACGGACGGACGGACGGACGGACGGACGGACGGACGGACGGACAGCGAAGTCTCAGTAATAGGGTCCCGTTTTTACCCTTTGGGTACGGAACCCTAAAAACAATAACTTCTGGATGTACAGCAAGATGGACTTTACATCCAGAAGTTATTGTTTTTTTTTTAATCTGCAAGTGCTACGTAAAACATACCGCCAACATTAAGTATTTCTAAGTTAATTAAACTTAGAAACAAAGCGAGAGACTGTCATTGTGAAAACAGCGCAATAGATTCAATTTCGTGTGACTGGGAATAAACAGTTTTAAACAATATAGAAAACAAACAATGAAGTAACAATAATCGTTAATCAGTGATAATTACTTGTTAAAGTGAAAACATTTTTATCAGTAAGAAATAATAATAAATCGGGGAATGATTTTTATACGGATTATGATTATCGTCTGTGAAAGACGGAAGACTTGAAAAGTCGAAACTTAACTCGACCAACCATCGCCATTATAAAATAAGTTGTTAAATAGACCCATACCCACTAGTGGGAAGTTTGTGTGCTAACTAGCTGTTGTCCGGGACTCCGTAAGTGTGGAATTAAAAAAAAATCCCCGTTTTTGTAACATTTTTTACTACTGTTTTGCCTCTATTGATCGCAGCGTGGTGTTATATAGCCTATAGCCTTTTTCAATAAATGTACTATCTATCGGACAAGTGGGTCCAGAGATTAGCGCGTTCAAACAAACAAACAAACTCTTCAGCTTTATAATTAGTAAAGATATAGATACGAAATCAATAATAACATTAACAATTATTGTTATTATTACTTCTTTCTTACTTTTACAATAGTTAGTGTTGCGGTGCGAGTTAATACCACTGCGGTGGACGGAACGGTTACAACAATCACGTCAATTGGTTCACTCGTTTAGAATGACGCTCGTCTTGACGTCATCGTCCATTTGTGTCTGGAAACTTATGAGCCATTAACGATGCTCTACAACTATTAAAAAAAAAACTGAAATATTGTATGTATTTATTATATAAGAATAGTTCTTCCCCAAGAATTCATTGTACTAATGTAATAGATCGGTATTCATTGGCACCAATTCTAATGCATCAAAAATTAAACCAACTAAAATTAAATCAATTATGATTTTATGATGAATTTTCATTTTATGACTATTTCATTCAACACGTTAATCTATAGTGATACTAGCTGTCCCGGCAAACATTGTTTTGCCATACTAAAAAAATGGTTTGAAAAATAGATGTTGGCCGATTCTCAGACCTACTGAATATGCATGTCAAATTTCATAAAATCGGTGAAGCCGTTTCAGAGGAGTACGGTAACTAACACTGTGACACGTGAATTTTATATATACGATAATCTAGAGTAATATAATAAAGAGGAAAGGTTTGAATGTTGTATTAATTGAAATCGTTATTATTCTACATTACACAGCTTTTATAATGAAAATTTAGTTATGACAACACACATTGTTTTTTTACTAAAGTTGTGCAAGTAGAATAGGTAACTTTGTATTTCTATTATAATTATAGTATTTTTGGGTAAAACTTCATCAAAATTGTAAAATATTAATGTGTAGTTTATAGCTAAATATTTGCAACATCAGTCATAATAAATTGTCTATTTCTTGTTACAGGTAGCAATTAAGATAATAGATAAATCGCAATTAGACGCCAGTAATCTTCAAAAAGTCTACAGAGAGGTGGATATTATGAAGAGACTGGATCATCCTCATATTATTAAGCTTTATCAGGTGAGTTCTATTTTATGAATTTTAATTAAAATCAATCACGTATAACTAAAATTATGTCGTTACCCCGTACCCCAAATTATGTGATGTAGGTATTATATACAATCTTATAGATATATATATAAGCATTGGATATAATTTATTTATTTATTTATTTAATTTATTTATTTATTTAAACAGGTATCTTAGCACTAATACACTACAATATTTGTTTAATTGGCACACACGAGTAAGACTGATAATAAAAAGAAGTATGTCACGACCAGAACCCTAGCTAAGTTAAATAAATAACTTGTGTTAAGGGTGCTAAATATAATAATTAAATATAATAATATAAGAATTAAAATACTTTATAAAAATATTACTTAGGTGTTCTAGTATTATTTGGTTCCCAAAAAGCTTAGTTCAGAAGACGTTTGTAGCCCCACAGTAAAAAAATTGGTTATGTGTGTATTATGAATGAAAAATACGTAAAATAAATCCGCGCCGGTGAGAGCCTCACGCTCGACTGGGAGAAAGGAAGGCAAATATTAAATTCAGGTGAAACGTGAGAGGGCGTATGGCTATGTACCTATTAATACAGCTAGTAGGTATAGAAAATAAGGAATTAGGGATATTTTTTTTTGTTTACTCAAAATCTACTAAATATATTTTAATTCTGATTTACGTGTTTCTATATATAATAGTTACTTATGTTTTGAAAGTTATTTCATTAGTTAATACGCGTTAATAGACCGACAAATGACAAAAAATTAAAAATGAGAGAGGTTGTTTCGCTAAGATTTTCTATCTAGAAAACTTATTTCAATCGCGTTTCTGAGTTTATGCGTTCCTAGGTTATATATTGAAAAAACATATACTTAAAAATTAGACCTCTACCTATTCAATCTAAAGAAAAAATGAAAACATCGTACGTAGAAAAATGCACAAAGCTCTTTTGGTATCTTATTAAACGAATTTACGCTTCTCATTCAGATACCCGTTAGCATGATCCATGTAAAGTGACAGTAGGTGGATGAACTTTACAGCACTTATTCACCGTAGGTCAGTAACGGGAAAGAGAAACTATCAATAAACTGCATAACAGTGGAACAAATTGATAGGAATTATGAGACGCTGATGCGTATACCTTCGTATATTCATGTCTGTGCGCAGTACCTACGTAATAGACACTGGTTCGATAGAGCGTCAACCGTGTATATCACAGTTGACGCTCTATTGAACTCATGGCTATTACGCTTCGCACACGAATCGCTCTGAATAACGCAACATAATGTCATTAGCACCAAAAAAAAGGTTTTATAACTGTAAGTATGTAATGTTCAGAAAGTGCTTGTTACACTTACCGATACAATTCAAGTGAGATCGAGAGAAAGAGTCTCATAATTTGATGTTAGTCTTGCCATACACGATGCTACATCCAGACCACAGTTTTAGCAAAATAGGCTAAATAGCCTATTTTGCTAAAACTGTGGTCTGGATGTCTGGCAAATGCCTTGCAAAACTGTCGGGAATGGCGGACTTAATGTGGCGTAGTACATTACCTTGATAATAGAGATTGTAGTGCTGTATACTGTTCAGATGATAATTATAAGTAATCATGCTTAATTTAAAACAAGAATAAAAAAACGAAGAACAAAAATAAGGGGTCTTAAAATTAGGCATTAAGTGAAATCATCATCTTTTTAATTCAACAAAAAAAAGGTAATCATGTAATAATATTCCTCTTAAAACTCCATAAACGTTGCCAGGGTTTTATAGGTTCAAAGAGCCTTGGACAAACAAAAGGAAAATCCTATTGTTTTAAACAATATCGAAATATATTTCTAATTGCAATTGCCTACAACTCTACCTGCTTGAATTACTATGATAAATTCACCAACGATTTTGTTCATTATTGTTATATAAGCAGATATAAACGAATAGATATTATATATATTGTATAGATTACGGTTATCTATGACCTAATTATACATATATTCATAGTTAATTATCGGTAACATTATCTGGACGAGTTTCTAGTATCTCTCGGTAGCTTTATATACCACAATATACTGGGAATTTGATAGTACAGTTTTTACATGACTTGCGCATAAGCCCGCTATAACTTGCTAATTTCCCCGAATGGAGCTTTACACGCCATCCCAACTATGCAAATACACACTGAATATACAATGGGTTTGTTTGTTAGATAAGAATTCACCGCCCAAATACTTCAATTACTCTTTAATAGCTGTTGCCCGCGACTCCGTATACGTAGAATGTAGAAATAAAATAAACCTTAACAAATTATATAAAAAACCATCCTCTTGAAGCACTCCATGTATTAAAAAACCGTTCCAAAATCCGTTGCGTAGTTTTGAAGATATAAGCTCACATAGGGACATACATACAAAAATAACGACTTTGTTATATAAAATGTAAATTATACATAAAGAATTTTACAGTCATTATAATACAGGATAATAAAGATATTTTGACAGCTTTTTCGTATAAATTACACTTCTAAATTTCTATATTATCACTGGTAAACGTGAATTATTTAAAATATTCATTTTTTATAAGTATTCATTTCAATTATATTAAATATTAATTCTACTATAAAAAACCCGTAAATATCTATAATAGTTAATTCATATCTAGAGTCACGTCGAAGAGTGGTAGATAGTAAAAAATTTACAATTCAATATTGTGTTAAGAGGATACCAAAATAGCTTCGTGTATTTTTCTATGTACGAAGTTTTCATTGTTTCTTTAGATTGAATGGCTAGAGCTCTAATTTTTAAGTATATGTTTTTTCAATATATGATCTAGGATCGCATAAACTCAGAAACGCGATTGAAAAAAGTTTTCTCGATAGAAAATCTTGGCGAAACAACCTCTCAAATTTTTTATTTTTTTCATTTGTCGGTCTATTATCGCGTATTAACTAATGAAATAACTTTAAAAACATAGGTAACTATTATGTATAGAAACACGTAAATCAGAATTAAAATATATTTAGTAGATTTTGAGTAAATAGGAAAAGTATCCCTAATTCTTCATTTTCTGTGCCTACTGGCTGTGTTAATATGTACGTGTCGGCGATGATATACGATAATATTGATGTAGGCCCTTAACCACTTACACCGTTGCAATATCTACGACATTAGTAGGCCCCACAAAGCAATTTATTATCAAGTATGTTATTATCAATTTATGGCTTGCATCAACTATTAATACTTGAACAATATTAATAGATCTAATGAGACATTATTACACCATATATATAAAGGTTACTGTTACTATGTACATATTATGTAATCGACAAAATTTTAACATTCACCAAAAATTATAGAATTATGCGTATAGATCTGATAGAGCAACGCATTTATAATCTCACGCGTCATACTCGATAATTTGATTTGAGGCAACGACAAATACTCACATTCCAATGTTAATATATAGAGTAGAAGGATTTTACAAGGCCATCTAACTTAAAGTATATTAACAAAACCACAATAAAAGATTATGTCGCCCTGTCATTCGAATCTCGTATAGTTCTCAAAAGTTTGCAGGAGATTTGAGACCTTTTTTGAAAGCTTCTCATGCCTTACATTTTGTTACTCAATTAAAATTCAAAGAAGTTATTCAGTACTACCTCTTTGTACAAAATATTTTAATAAAAGCACACGAGTCATCTCAAAGTTAACTGTCATAAACACAGAAAAAACATTATCTCTATACATCCGAGTACAACAGAGTGTTGAGCAAATATTATATTATGTACTCGTATATGTAGATGTTAGGGTTCACTACCAAAACGTAAACCTTCGCCTGTCCGTTCGTCATCCAACCGGCATTATACATATGTCATGTGTATTGATAGGTAGATAATTAACAATTTTAAATTTCAGACATTATGTATTTACTAGCCGATGCCCGCGATTTCACCTGCATTATATTTATTGAGCCCCCCTCCCCAAATATACACCAAGTCTTAACAAATTGTACAAAAAAGCCATCTTCTTGAACCACTCCATCTATTAAAAAAGCGCATATAAATTCGTTGCATAGTTTTGAAGATATATGCTTACATAAGGATATACATACAAAATAACGACTTTAAATAAATAATAAATAAATAAATATTCATGGACATTTCACACAACGTCCTCTGGTCCCAAGCTGAGCTTATATGCTTGTGTTATGGGTACCAGAATACGGATAGAATACATAATACTACTTTTCTTTTGTAAATACATACTTATAATACATAGAAACACCCAGACGCAGTTCAAACATTTGTATGAGATTTATAAAGATCACACAAATGATTGTCCCGAGCGGGAATCGAACCCGCGACCTTGTAAACGGCAGTCCGTTACATGAACCACTAGACCACGAAGCACTTTGTTTTATAATAAGTACCTAAAGAAGATGTTGGCGCTATAACAACAAACACTAAAAACTAGAATATATTAAGCTCCCATTCAACAAAGCTTTCCAATGTAACTTGATGATACGATTAGACTACATAATTATGATGGCATGATATTATGGTGATGGATATACTATGATAATAATGATACGGGACTTTTATTGCACAAACTCAATTCGTACTTCACGAGTTTGGAACGACTATAATGAACTCACATAACCTAGTATCACATTTTGTCTTTCAAATGTACTCTACGTCAGAGAGTTAGTCAATGTGACTCGGTTTTACGTGTGCGGCAAATTACGTCAATGATCGCATGTTCACCTCTAATATTTCACGTAGAAATTCGGTAACCTTTGCATGTATAGCGGTTTTTTCTGAAGTGACTGAAATAAGGTTAACACATCTGTTAGTTGTTTTACACAAACATTACATGAAATATACGAAATTATGATGTTTTTAGTAGACTCATTGTTCACACAATATTATTTGTTCTTTATACTTATATCTAAATCACCAACGCTCTCTACTAATTTCTTTATTGCAAAAGTGTTTTTAGGTATTAAATAATCTTGTAATGCTCATAATGTGATGGTAAAGGAGAGCCAAGTTTATAAGGTCTTACAGCTAAGTAATTACTTGTACCAAATTCTTGACTAAAATTCCGTTAGCAGTAATTTATTGAAGTCAAATTAATATTTGAACATGAAACTTCTCCATTTCGTTGCCTTTCGAATAAATTTTAGCAAGTGATTTTATATTAATTACTTGATGATATTGAGTTTAGGAGACATGAAAAACTTGAAATTAACATCAGAAACTGAGAGGAATAGATTATTTTTGTTTAAGCGAGATGTGCACACCATGCAGCTTCATTTGAAAGTGGTACTGATGCCAGTACCACTTGAAGCCAGAAGTTTATAACCGGAGTTTTAGATCTTTTTTCTTTTCTTTAGGCTTCTCAAGGCATTTGGATACAGGGCCCCTCGAAGGCAAGCTTCGCCTTTGAATTTAGGTAACATTTGTCGTGATCGAATTCACGTGATGACGATGACGTAATAATTTCTGGTTGTGGTCCAAAGTTATGTTGATTACTCATCTTAGAAGGCATAGCACTGAGAATTGTGTAGGTTGTACCTAGGTGGTGTCATAGAGCCGTGTTTGTGGCGGACGATTTGTAGAAACAAAATGCCTAGCCTTGTCACACAATCGATTATTTACGTATACATCCCTCAATGCTAATTTACACTTTGAAATTATTGAAAATATCAACAATAATAAATCATCGGTGAACTATAATGAGACCACAGAAGCCTTGCCACTATTATACCATGTACCATTACTTATCCCTGAAGGTGTAGGTTGGTTATTATAATTAACATAACGTTACGTAACGCGCTGGGTATCTGATATACAAAATGTTCAGTTGCTAGAATGATATCGCTTATTATTGGCAATTAACAAGTGATTTTCGATAAAATTAGAATATTTGTTTTTATACTAACTGCTATAAATGACAATCAGTAACCACTATAGTTACGTCAGCTTAATAAATTAATGTTTTAATGTAAATACATAGTATAAAACATGTTTTATTAGAAAATAAAACATTACAATGCATAATAAATCTTTATTTACAGCTAAACATTATTTATCTAAAGATTATGATTTGCAATAAAACATAAAATTTACGTTAGTCATCAAATCTCTTAAACTATGGGTAAATGTTTTGCGTCATACTTCATAACACTTAAACAGAAGTGTTGTATGTACGTAATATTCAACTGTGCAAGTCACAAATTACCCTCTTGGGATTACCCCATTAATTATAAGTTACCTCTTTATGCAAGAGGAGTAAAGTACACCTAAGTTTTAAAGAGAAATATACGGAAAATTAGTTACGAATTCGAGAATATGTGTCAGAAAAAATTCTTGAGCCTTCACTTCGCTTGAGAAATACCTCATACATGGCATGTAAGAAATTCTGAATAGCAGAAAAAAGTGTATAGAAATTTATATATAATTATTATGTATAATTATTTACATATTCTGAAATTTAATAACTAGATGATAGGTACTTAGAGCTGACGTGTATGACAGTTTGTAGTTACTTTACTACATAGACTTATTATATCCTCCTTGCTTTACTATGAACATCTAAAATAGAAATGAAATTATTAGTACACTATTCGAGAAAGTTTATGTGGGCTGGAAGGTGAACTCAATTATGCCACTCCATGATACTTTTGCACGTGGGATGATAAAGTTATTATATTATTGCCAAACTAGAGTTACTAAAAGTTATTTTTGCTCTGTATGGATACATATTAATATCGTATATCCAACAAAAAATGCTAAACAGAGTCACTACTTACTTTAAAAGAGTGTTAGCCATGTTTTTGACATATTTGATATCTCATTATCGCCATTTTAACTTCATTTTATAGATTTTGTTACCTTATACTGTCTAAAATATTTTTTTTAAGCTCTACTGATAAATCAAATGTTCTATAGTAAATTTATTTTAAAGTGTTAATAAACAGGATACTTCTATTAAAAGTCTTAATCGTCTCCATAAATCTTATTAAATAAGACTTTCCAGAAATAAGTTAATGTTATTAGTTTTGCTAAAAAACTAGTGGTCTTATTCATAATGACTTATTGGAGGTTTAAAAGTTCGCTAAAATCGGTTTGCTAAAATTGTCAAAAAATTTTATTTAGGTATTATAGTCTTTTTACACTAAAACGTTTATTATCTCTCTGATAAAGTGACATTATTTTATTGTTTAAACCTCCGATAAGTCGTTAGATGTGTCGTAAGATATGTTGATTAGTAAAAAGCGTTACTTCTGTAAATGACCCGTGCTGTTGCAAGAAATGCAAATAACTGCAATTTATGCATGTTCAACACCCATAAGGGCCAATTCCTAACTTCCTGATCCTAAGTTTGCATCTCTTGTGACATCACGGAGTTGATTAAGTAATATTAATAATGCATGACACTATAGGTCTTATTGTTTTTGACTTTTATTGTTTTAATAAATGTAACATGAGTGTATGCTGTCTGAATAAAATAAAATAAAATAAAATAAGTCATTATAAATAAGACCATTTGTATAAAACTTTATTTCGCAATCACACGGATTTGTAATGAATGGATTGTAACTACTAACGGCCTGAATGAGTTTGTTGGTAATTGTGTACAAACATTGTCATCTGTAATGGCAATAAATGTACATTATTGTCCTTTAGTCGCAGGAAGCAACGTTTCCATCTATTGAAATGTTATGATTACACGATCAAATGCAAATATCTTGTTGTTAAGTGTGCTTACGTTGATAACACTATTGTTGCTACCATATTGACACTCTTTCCAATCAGTAACCAATTACTTATGTTTGTGTGTTTAATAGGAGGGTTTCTTAGACATTGTTTTTTGAAACGTATTTTTTTTTATTGGGTTTGTTTACTAGTACTATTTTACGATACATTTGAAACAAGCTGTTGCTGCATCTTCTTACGCATAGAATTAAAAAAGCAAACCTTAACAAATTATACAAAAAATCCATCCTTTTGTAACTTAGTTTTAGCCTTCGTTTAGAAGATATAAGCTCACAAAGGACGTACATGAAAAATAACAACTTAAGAAGATGTATTTGAAAAACTGCAATTATTTAGTTTCTCAACATCATTTAGGGGAGTAATCATAAAGAAATAGTGACAATTAATCTAGTGTAAAATATATCCTGAAAACTTGCCCTATCATTGAAGGCATCCTAGGCTACAAAGACTTACTAACATCCTCTATCCAACATAACATCCATATAATAATAACATCCTACATCTAGTTTCTAAAATATAACTAGTTTTATGTTTTGTTTAATAATATAAGAATTTATTAGCTAACCCAATGTATAACTGTTAGATGTTGAAAAGTCAATTACTGTAATTTGTAAATATTGTATAAAAAATTTCATTCATAAGTTTGCGCAAAAAGTTTTAATCGTCAAAATATGCAACTTAATTATATTAATTACCGCTAATTTTCAGTTACATTAAAATATTTCAACTGTACAGTAACAAATACAAATAACAGTTGCTACAATAGAGACGAAGGCCATTTTGAATTAAGAGTTAAATAAATTATATTAAGCAGTTGTATTTAGTAATATTATCCATGTGGTGACGGATTAAGAATACAAGTGTCACCACTCCGTCTCCTTCCAAGGGTGCTGTAAAAGTCACCTAAGGGATATTACACACAGATAAAATCCTCTGTGAGAGACAGAAAACTTGAAAATAACCCCTGTCTAACGCCTGGTCAGCGCAGCCCAGTAGACCTTAATCCTTCCAAAGTGGTGGAGGCCTGTGCCCAACAGTGAGACGTAAATGAGCTAGAAAAGGAGAGGGATCTAGTAATGTATACTCTGTGTTTATACTAAAACTATGTAGCTATTGATTTTCTGTAACAAGTATAAAATTTTGTTACTATTAACTATCATATTTTCGATATTTAGTAGATGATAACATTTGCTAGAATTTGCTCGAAAAGGATATCAATCATAAATGTTTTTTAAAAAACCAGACTTGCACTCCAGGGAGATATTTAACATGCATGGCGTTGGTACCAATTCTACGTGTACAACTAAACTAAATCAAAAAATGAAAATTGATAGTGTCAATAACACGATTCGGCAATGTTAACTGTTTTTTTCTTATTATAAAAACGATTAACGCTAACGATTTTAATTAATAAATGTGTATAAAAATATAGCAAATTAATCCAGTAATAAAAATTTCTTTTTTGTGTTGTACATTTACGTCTCACACGTTAAAACGCGAGTTCTTTCTAAAAAGCATAGGTCATCGTTCATCCAGCCAGACCACGCAAGCGTTTGGTTCGCGTGCTATGGACGCGCGTTTAGGTTAGTATGGATTTTGTTTCATGTTTCCCTTTATTTGCTGCCGTATTTCCTACTTAACACTGTTCTCTATTTTATGGTTTAGGTACCTGGAAGACAAAGAGCGGTGTTATAATAAGTTACTATTATTATAGATTCGTGTTTCGGTTTGTGGAGCATTTTTTTATATTTGAAATGGCTGATTATTTAAAGGTTTACTTGAACCTTTTTGCTGAGAAAATCATTTGATCCAGTTGAGCTGGCTCTCAAGTTTTGATGAGTCATCTTTGAAGTCTCTTATAACCAAGATTATTAACAATACATCATTGTAAACTATGAATCGAATGATGTTTTAAATAATACTTGTACCTACACTTTACATTACGGATGTTTTGAGTAGGTTGATAAAATGTTTGTCTTCCGCGTTATGCAAATATTCTTCGTTAATGGACTTTAAGATTGTTCTAATTTTAATAACTAGTTACTTAGTCAGGACACGTATCCTCATGTTGGTGTAATTAACATATATATGATAAATTTGAGGAAATAGCAGCTACCGGACTGTAACATAGTCCTTTATTATCCAGTAGTTGATAATTTCCAGTGCACTTAGCTCAGTATACAAGAATATTGTGTGTTGAAATCCAATGTCGTTGGTGACTTCGTTATCGTTCCACTTTCTCAAGTGTGTTGTTAAAGGGAGATGTGAGGTCTTGTGATATAAAATACAAAATTCTCTAAAAGGCCTAGAAACATGCAAAAGAGTTAGAAACTTCTATGCTAGGTTTTGAAAGCTCTCAAACAAAAATTACAGCATTTAAATACGAAAGAATTGTACATAACACTGTATATACGGGCTTCGTGGCGTAGTGGTTCATGTACTGGACTGCCGTTCACAAGGTCGCGGGTTCGATTCCCGCTTGGGACAAACATTTGTGTGATATTCATAAATGTCATACAAATGTTTGTACTACGTCTGGGTGTTTACTATGTATTATAAGTATGTATTTACAAAAGAAAAGTAGTTTATGTATTATATCCGTATTCTGGTACCCATAACACAAGCATAATAAGCTTAGCTTGGGACCAGAGGACTTTGTGTGAAATGTCCATGAATATTTATTTATATTTATTAATATTTATTATATATATATTTCAAATAAACATAATTATACAAATTAATCGCTCCATTACTGACGTCTATGTGAAGTATGAAGAACCCTTTTATCGGTCCTACAAACAATAAATGTTAGAAAGTAGTAATTACGTAGTTAGTTTGACTTATACTTGTGAATAATTTATTATGAGCCTAGTTATAATCACGCAATCCTAAAAATAGTAAAGCTGATTAAATAAAGCAACAAAGCTAGTTATTTAAAAATTGTACGTCATCCAACCACTCAATGTCATACAAAAATATTAAAAGATTGTTTGTTATTGTTTTGACCGCAACTTTGATGCGATACCAAGCACGTGTTCTTAGCCATTCGGCATCTTTGTTGTTTGAGATAAGCGTTATACGTCTATTTTTTTAGAGTTTCATGAAAAGTGATACGATTAGGATCATTTTGGTATCCGTCTGTCTGTCTAGGAATGAGGCGTATTTATCGTAACAGGTAGACGTCACAGGTATTTTAAGATACCAGATACTAGCTGTTGCTGCGATTAAGAAATACCTGTTATTAAAAATAACAGGCAAACACTATCAACTGTCAATACTCAACGCAGATACTCGATAACAAACTAGTAACAGAACAGCCTTGCATTTGCTGTGAAAAATTAACAGTCAAGGTTGTTCATACCAAAAATAACAGCCTGTTGTTTTATAACAGGTATTGGCAACTGGTATTTTGGCATAACAGTAACAGGAATAACAGATATCACCTTTTTGCTGTTATAACCCATCGCTATGTCTGTCTTTCAAACTTTTTTAGTCTTTATTGTACACGGAAGTACAAAATTACAGAATAATCTAACAGAGATGGCATGTACATAGTTACATAGGCATCATTTTATCTCAACAACGCTTTATTAACATAAAAGTTATACAATACTGTAGATTTATGTAGGTCCTTATTTTGTTATCGATTACGGGTCTATCAAATATGAAATATTACTAAAATATTATCACAAATTCCTTGGGTTAGTTTGCTTTCCGCTTTTGTGCACTTCCTTTTATTGCTTGTATACTCGGCATTGATGAATAATTAAAATCGATTAGACTGTCTAGTTTGCGATGCAGACGGTGGTGATGCCACCTACTCTATGTACGAGGTCACGGGTGAGATTTCGATTATCATATTTTTTATGACAAAGGCGGATTAAATAGTATTAGATCTGGATCTCCTTTATGTGTCTGTAGTATGTATTTTTACATCAAGTTTTACGCTTTATTTCTTACTGGATGACTTTTGTAGTATAATATGTCAAAAAAGGTAATATCAACAATTGCTAAAAATAGAGATGTTTAATATAAACGAGATACAAATAACGATTCAACATTTCGAAGTATTATAATATACCGATATTTTAGAAGCACATAAGAGGTTTCGCCTCCCTAACTGAAATTGCGCAGGGGACGTACCAATAAAATATTATCTTATTCATAGCAATAACAACGTGACTTATTATTCAATTGTATATGTATGTTCTCCGAATGTAAATATAGATTCTTCTTTGAATAAATATTGTGACTTATGACGGAGTAGATATCTGTATTTACTTATATTCATTAACCGTAATTAGTTTACTTTGTTCTATTATTAGTAATCTTGACTGTTCTATAGGATTTACGACGTGAGTGTCAATCCGGAGATTAAGGATAGTGAATGAGCGATGGTATCGGATCGGAATATTATGGTAGATAATGCATTCGATTTACAATAAGCTGACTGTCCGTAATGTGATATTGATTTGGAATTGTATACATTTAAATCGAGGCTTTAAAAAGATCATTCTGTTTTGTGAAAACTCTTAATATTCTAAGCATTGTATAGCTCTGTTCACTGTGAATATAGGATAAAACGAACGCTTAAATTTTACTTTTACTTCATTACTTATTTATTTGAAAGTGAATCTAAAAAACATGCTGTAGAAAATTGAAAGAAACGGAATTTGCAAACTTTTGTCTTATTTTTGTTTATTTATTTATTTATTTATTGTTAGGGATGCCAACAAATGATACACTTAACATTTCAAACAGAGTACAGTCAAGGTTACATTTCTGGTGTTCATTTCTTAAAGGCAACCACATCTTAAACATAGGTACGTCTTACACATATTAAATAACATGTCATATTTATTATAATTTGTTAGTACAGTACATATTACTATGTGTCAATCAATATAAAACAATATAAGCAACTATTTATTAACTACTCGAGAGGTGACGTATAATTTTTTTCTTGAATGAACACAACTGGTCACAGAAAATGTCAGCAAGTATATTCCGGGGAAGGCAGTTATAAGACCTAATCATTCTCGTCAGAGGTGAATTTATACTTAAATTTGTACGGTGTTTGTTTTCCCTAAATAATTTGTAGGCAGACGAACTTGGCAATCGAGAGGGCACATTTATGTATAATTTTGATAGTATTTCCGGGCAGTCTATTTTATTATTGAGAACTTTGTACAGAAACAACAAGTCCAAGTATTTTCGTCTGTTAGTAAGTGTAAGTAAATTGAAAAACTTCAACCTTTCCTCATAAGAATCCAATTTCATATTAGAGTATTTCATCCCACGTGTAAGTTTATTCGCATATTCTAGAATTTAAAATACTAAAGTGAAAGTAAATATGTTTTGTTTCCACGCTTGAATGCAACTTCCATGCCACATTAAAAACATCGTGAAATTGGCAATATTGTTAACACAGAGTTGTTGGGGCCAAAGAACCATTGTTTTTAGTTAGTGAGAACTCGTTAGTGTGGCGGTCGGATGCAACGTAGATTTGTATCCTGAGGTTCCTATACTTGTTAGAAGTAACAAAATTATAGTTCATCAAAGCTTAATAAATTACTAGCATTACAATTTAATACGTGTTAAATTCTGATGTTTGTACTGACAAATAATTTTTTGTTAAAGTATGACAACAACCACGAGTTTTTAGAAATTTTTTTTTATTTGCTTCTGGCCAAATTTCATAATTTTGAATTAGAGAACCTAAGGTGGCAAGTAGCGAAATTCTTAAGGTCTTTAAATTATGTTATGATTAAAAAATAATCAAGGTAACCTAGGTGTTATTTGTGGCTAAAATTCAACAAAAACGAGCGCTTTATTTTTTGGAAAATCTTATAAAGTATTAAACCGAAAAAAGACAATGTAACAGACAACTATTTGGTTGTCTACATTTGTATGTCATTATTATTTTCTTATTAGTATCTTCTATCTATTCTGTGTTTCCTATGTAAGGCAAATAATTCATATTTTGCGTCTTTTTGTTCTAGGTCATGGAGACGAAAAATATGATCTATATAGTATCTGAATATGCAAGTAAAGGAGAAATTTTTGGTAAGTACATATACATATAACAATTTTTATAAATTTACTACGCATTTTCTTTTATATTGATCATTTGTTTGAAGCATCTCAAATAACACATTATTTCTTGCATACATCTTGAATGAAAGTTAAAATCGGAATATGACTCGGGCAATTGCGTTTGTGTTTTTAAATTTTAGAGAGATTATACGGTACCTTTTCTCTCTAACTGCACGAGACTGTGCAAACGGGGTTTAAGAATAGCTACCTCGTACTTTGTTTTAAGAATTTAATTATGGAAAGGTACACGTGCCTTATGACTTCTTAGAAACTAAAAATAATTTAAAAGAAAAAAGGATTAGGATTATAACCATTTTTTATCGAAATTTATATACTCGTATGTATACTAGGTACTTGAGTTTAAGATCGTCTAATGTTGCGTGTTAGATATGCGTCTCTCATTAA
This sequence comes from Orgyia antiqua, assembly GCA_916999025.1. Taxonomy (NCBI): domain Eukaryota; kingdom Metazoa; phylum Arthropoda; class Insecta; order Lepidoptera; family Erebidae; genus Orgyia; species Orgyia antiqua. Next base: position 9,025,688 of record OU779869.1, read on the forward strand.
ACTTGGTGGGTTATCTAGACGTAAGAGTTAGTTTTTAAGAACTTAAAAACCTAACCCCCCGTTATTTATTGATCTTGTTGAATTCTGACTGGATTAATTGAAATATTTATGTAATACAAACAACATATTGCTTCTCATTTATGTTTAATTGGAAATAGCATAAATAAGTAAATATAAGAGTAGAATACATTGTTAATTTTTATTGGATAAAGTAAGTAAATTTTCCTTTCATACTACAACTATAATTGAAAATATAGCGTAGTAAATAACCTCGAAATCGATAAAGGCTGTTCGTTTCATAAGTTCGTGGCCGCTTTGTGTATGACGTAAGCAGGCTTGCTGTGACGTCATACACAGGGTGTCGTTGACGGCATTGGGGTAACGGGTGGAGGAAGAGAGGGAAGTAATTTCGCGCACAGCTGACTACGTTCCCCTAAAATCCAACTGATCGCTGAGTCTCGTTTTCTTTTCAGTAAATCATAATAAATATAAAGCTCATCACAGATTATTAAAATAAATTTAATACTATTGATATTTAAAAAAAAACTTCAGGTAATACTTCGTAATATTCTGTAATATGTTGAGTACGATCGACCTAAATAAGTAATTATTCAGTCATCGGCAAGGAAACGTAATAATACCCGCTAATTGGGCATTATCGCAATCATTTCTGTAATTAAATATTCTAAAACGGAAACATAATAGCAGTTACCTTATGTCCTACAGTTATATAGATATATTATATGCAATATATTGGGTTTATAATTAAGTAATCAACGCTACGAAGTATAGATAACAAACATTATTAGTAATATGCTTAGTTCAAAAACAAACAAAACACGTTAGAAAATCCTGAATATTTTTTTAAATCATTGCATTGTCATCGGTCCTTAATGTGTGTTCGAAATTTCAGATCAATCCGATTACTGTAAGTAGGTGAAAATCACTTTCCAAGATTCCGTTACATAGATTAATACATTGATAGATACACACCATATAAAAAATAATTGGTCAAGTGCGAGTCGGACTCGCGCACGAAGGGTTCCGTACCATTATCTATGCAACATAAGGCAACGTTATTAGTATCGAGCAAGAAACGGTAAAAAAATCATGTTTGTTGTATGGGAGCCCCCCTTAAATATTTATTTTATTTTATTTTTAGTATTTGTTGTTATAGCGGCAATAGAAATACATCATCTGTGAAAATTTCAACTGTCTAGCTATCACCGTTCTTGAGATACTGCGTACGGAACCCTAAAAATCATGTTTGTTGTATGGGAGCCCCCCTTAAATATTTATTTTATTTTATTTTTAGTATTTGTTGTTATAGCGGCAATAGAAATACATCATCTGTGAAAATTTCAACTGTCTAGCTATCACCGTTCTTGAGATACTGGGTACGGAACCCTAAAAATCATGTTTGTTGTATGGGAGCCCCCCTTAAATATTTATTTTATTTTATTTTTAGTATTTGTTGTTATAGCGGCAATAGAAATACATCATCTGTGAAAATTTCAACTCTCTAGCTATCACCGTTCTTGAGATACAGCCTGGTGACAGACGGACGGACGGACGGACGGACGGACGGACGGACGGACGGACGGACGGACGGACGGACGGACGGACGGACGGACGGACAGCGAAGTCTCAGTAATAGGGTCCCGTTTTTACCCTTTGGGTACGGAACCCTAAAAATGGTGCTTTATATAATTAATACTGTCAACGTGTTTAGACGAAATGAAATGATTATTATGTCGACCCAAAAGGATATCTTCATTTAGCAAACTTGGAGCTGCAGATATTATGAGCTTTAATTATCACTTAGCACGACTCTAACAGTATCCATTTTTAATCACAACACGGATCTATTTTCTTAACTCTATGATGGTATGAATCCATTCAAGAAGGATCCTATCGCCTTCGCTTATCGCGAGTCTCGTGTTGGCGCTTATCATCGTGTATATAGTGTCCACAGAACATATATACCCTAAAAAGGGAAGAATAACGACTACATACAATTGTAGTGAGGAAATTTTTTCCTTACCAACCAGCGCCATCTATCGTTTGCCCACTTAAATTAGACAGTAAAAGAAATTGGAGGGAAATTTAAATTATGCGCAGTATTTTTGTACTGCATTTTATGCGCAAGTACAGCGCGTTTCCCGATAGTTTCATAAGATGATCAATTTTTGCACAGCAATAATTGAACAAAATCACTATCGGAAAACACAGTGTACTTGTGCATAAAATGCTAACATTTATATATTATGAAGCAGTTTAATAAAACAAACAGTGATCATTTAATTATGTTTTATAATTTTACAGATAATAATCATTAACAAAATTCAAAACTAACATAATTAACTAAATGAATACTTATTATATTATGTCTTTCATAATTGAAAATACTTATTTACGTTCTAATAATAATATTAAACATAATATACATAATACATTCATAATTAGCTTATAATAAGATATAAATAAATAAATATTCACGGACATTTCACACAACGTCCTCTGGTTCCAAACTAAGCGTAATGCTTGTGATACGCATACCAGATTACGGATATAATTCATATACTACTTTTTTTTGTAAATACATACATAGAATAGATAGGTAACACCCAGACGCAGTAAAAATATCTGTGTAATACAAGGGCATACGTAGCTGCCTGTGGAGATCTACCTTGTGTAGCATGGTCTTGGAATCCCTCAAATTGATCCTCCTTCGAGTTGTACCATAAATTTTTTCTTAAGGACATTTCATCCCACAGTAAAACGAATTCTCGGTCAGATGCCCCAAAGTGTTTAATTGTGTTTTTCAACACTGTAAGAGTGGTTTTGTGTATCCCCACAGGCATCTTAAATTTGCTTTTAGTGTGCTGGGTGTTGGTAAACAAATAATTCTTCTCAATAATTTGTAGCTTGTTTGAGATCTTTTATAGAGCCTCAATGCTATTATTTTAGCCTCCAAGTTCCATCTCCGCCCAGGTTTCTTCCTTTTATAATTCTGCAGTTCCCCTTGCAGTAACAGTGCAAATGATGAACTCATTTTCGTTTCAAGAATTTTCGTCACTCTCTTATGTTGACAAATCACATTTAAAAATGCATCATTTTTTAAATGTTTCACCGTTTTTTGTAATCGGTATATTTTGTTCATACTGTTTTTCAGTTTCCTTATCAACTTTTTGTTTTTCTCATCAGCTTGTGTTGAAGTAGTTGGTTGTAGTACTGTAGAACTGGTTGGAGTCATAATGTTTGTATTATGCTCTTTGAAAGGAACTCTAGACGGACCAGCAACAGGTGTAAACAAGGCAGGTTGATCTGGCAGATAAGAAATTGTGGTATCCTGAAAATTAAAGGTTTAAAAATCATTCAAATACATGGAACAGGGTTCGAAATTATCAAGATAATTATATATTTCTTTGATAAGATTTTTTTCATGAAGATAATGATTTTTTTCAAATTTCTGACTTATTAGTAGTGTTATTATTAGTGAAATTAGCCAATCTACTGTTAACAGCCACGTCCACATTGTTAAAAACAGTCAACATTTTAAATATATTTTTCAAGTATTAATTATACTAACCTTATTGGATTGAACACCAGGTACAGCTGTTCTGAACAACTTCTTCTCAATAAAGCATGTGCTCTCAAAGTGTTTGCTGCAAAGCATCTTATGCTCTGAATGTTGTTCAGCCTGGAATTTCGCTGAAGACCAGGCTTCATTTGGAAAGCAATACTTTGCCCATAATTCACAACTGAAAAAAAAATATTCTATAACAATCATATTCTTAATTAAATTCAAAAGAGTAATACATACAATTTGGTAACTTTGAACACTTTTTTGGATTTTTTTATAACACCCGTCGAACTTATTAATAAAAAATTTCTTTAATACCATGAATGGTGTTCTAGTTTTTTTTTTCATTAAAATACCATGAATTTAGCAGAAAGTGAAGAATACTGTGTTAAAATTACAATAAAGTTCACATTCAAACTTACAATAAAGTTGACATAAGTACATACCGCAGAACATTTTTTGAGCCAGGCTTCGGAAACCGATGCAAAGTGATGCTGGGATCTTTAGAAGATGAAGATCCACACATGGTACAGGTTCTAGTATTTTCTTTCTGCGAACTCATCTTTTCACCAAAACACAGACACTGAGGAGCAAGCTCGACTCACGTTCACAATGTATGTAAAATTAAGAGAAACTGGTTTATTTATTACAAATAAACATAAGTACAAGATAAAACGGTGCAGAAACAACGGCAGACATTTTTCTTGTAACTTCAATTGTCAAAGTCAAAATTCTACAGAAAATGGCGCGTGCGTGTGTTGTCATATATTAAACACTTTTTGTTTAGTGTATGTATTGATCGATTAAATATGATATATTTCCTAACAAACATTTTCTGGCATCAGAATAATAGGAAAAGGTAATTTTATGAAGAAATTTTTTTTTAAAACCAATTAAAAAGCTTATTGTTCTGGGGAATACGAAATAGTATTTTTGGTGGCAACATTGTTAATTCATCTCTTTTACTTTAATGTTTTCGTCTCTTTCTAATTTCATAGCCCTCCTACCTCTTGTTCGTAGAATAGAGTTGACAGACCCTGATAGTGTCACAGTGACATAAGTGTATAATTGATAACTTAATAGGAAACATTGCTATGATAAAATTAGGAAATGTACTGTCTAATATAATTACACAATAGCCATTTTAGGATCTTATTATGATAACTCTCTTTCCAATCTCTCTCTCGGTTATCTTAATCGGATCCTCATTATTTTCCTGCTACTTTGAGTAAGGGCAGAAGATTATGAGAATACGATTGCGAGAGAGATTGGCACGAGAACTCAATTTAATGGATATCTAAAGAAGAATTCATTGCTTCAAAAATATTATTTATTGGTTCATGTGATTCAAACAGTACATGGAAAAAAATTGTGAGAAAATGTCATCAAAATATGTATGTCATTTAATTTCATAAATTTTCATAATAATCTCCATCATGGTAATTGTTTACTTGAAACGTGAGTCTTTATATTTTAATGTACAAAATAGCGACTGATAAGAGGCGTTGTTTGTTTTGTCACAATTTCTATCTAGACTTCTTATAGGTTTTAGTTTAGTACTAAACACTAATTTATGAAATTGCATCTATAGCAATGGGTGATCAGGTATTTACAGCGGATATCATATAGTCCTTGCACGTTGCTTTACTTACTAAAATCTGCATCAGCGTCAGGTATTTTCAATTCTTACAAGCAAATGAACTCACAAGACACATTTGTAAGAAACCCATCATAATAAACATTCAATGTTAAATAGAATGCATGATAAACTTTGACCTATATTTTAATAACAAGTACGAACGGATTTTCTCCGTACTCTGAATAACAGAAATTCCAATCTGCCAGTCTATTTAGTGCATTAAACATTCCATAAATATATTAAAGTCTAGAACTTTAATGAGATTCATTTTATCTAGAAGTACCCAGAGTTTGATGGAAATACAAAATCCCCAAAAATGGCTAGAAGTTGCATGCTAGGCAAGCATTCTAGGAATCGCTGTGTTATGAGCTTTTGAGCTTCCGTGTAAGTCAAAAATTTACAAATAAGATCATTAATTCTTAGCAAAATTAAAGTGAAATATATTTCTATTTCCTGACTGCAGAACTAGTATAACACGGAAACTTAGCACGGAACTAAACTCGTCACGAAAACTCTATCGTTAAAATTAAAATAAATAATAATCTCATACAAGTAATTTCACCTTGAATAATATCCAATTCATTGAACCTGATAAAGATAGTTAAATGATGCGCAATTTCCGAAATAAACAACTTAAAATGTAAACTATATATATTCATTAACCATCTTATTAAGATTTCTTATCTTGAAAATGGTTTATTTTTGTATATATTATGTGATAAAATGTATTAAGTAGGTATGTAGGTATCAGTTTAGTTGCTACCGTCATTTATGTACTTACATAATAGTCTTTACTATAACTGTCGCCGATACAAATTCTATAAAATTACTTACAAACGAAATTAAAGTTTCTAAAAGCATTCTTTTTTCAATATACGAAATATTATTTCTTGAAACTTTTGTTTTAGTCCAATAAGGCTTTCGTCTATATTTTTATTACGTCCACTCGCAGCTTTTCTTTCAGTTCCAAATAGAAAATTCTTTTTAGAAAAATATCAGGCACTATTGTTAGCAAAGATTTAATTCTTTTGAATGATTTAAAATATGTGTAATACATCTCCAATCACTACAAGTATTCTGATAAGCATTAAATCTGTGGGTGTATGTTGTATGAAAATAATCGAATGATTTTACAACGGAAATTCGGCCGGTGTACCCAATTCTGGTCAAGTTCGAGTTTGTAAACATCACACATTAAAAATAGGCCATGTTTTTACGATCTTGAGGATGAATCATTTTTTATATTGAGAGATAGCACATACCTAAAGCTATTATTCAGTGTTTAGGTAGTAATAATAACCTTAACTCCTAAAATAAGGTTACATCTATTATGTTATCGTTGTTACTAAATTATTTTTAATCATTTTTGGTCTAGACATTAAATCATATAAAATTTCTGTTTTCAATTGACCAGTTATCTTAATTGATGGTAATTTCTAATATTTCTATCTAATAATAGCTCTACATAAAAGATAAATTTGATGAAGAGAACTATTTATTATTGTTATATTTCAACTTTAATAATTCTGAATTAGATTATTATCTTTTTCTATTTGACCTACAAAGCTAACACCAATAGTTTATTATGTATATGTTATGTTATCTCTTGACATTCTGCTTGAGATTATCACTATAGATAAGCCTTTATGGCTACACAGGTAGTACATGTTTTTATGATTCGACCAACACGTGTTTTGATGAGATGAGACTAAGTAACAAAATTATATGTATAGAGTTGGTGTGGGTAAAAAATATGTTACGCCGATGTGGAGTTATATCAGCAAGAAAATGAGAATAAATGATGAAAAATAGCTAAATATTTGCAACAGAAGTTAAAAATTAAAAGCAACTTATAGTTTCTAAATTAGAAAATAAAACGAATAGCGTTATATTTTCTCATTTAGGCACGCGACTTTTCATACAACGAAGTGGCAACCGAACTGTAGAATCTTATGGTATTTTCGGGACAAAATCAGAGTGTGTCGCGCGACCCGGTTGCATACATCTGAAGACCACTTTTAAACAAGCTTGACATTTATTTTCCTTCTTCGCAGATTATATTGCTCGGTATGGTCGGATGGCTGAGCAAGCAGCACGTCGCAAGTTTTGGCAAATTCTCTCCGCCGTAGAATATTGCCATGAAAGGCGTATTGTTCACAGAGATCTCAAGGTACTTATGTTAATAAATGAAATTTCGTATATAAACACTGTTCTGAATTACCTTTAATATATGCATGAGACGGGCTCGAAATCTAGGTCTAATATAATTGCCAATTATGATTTGTTAAATTACACGTGAAAATAGATGTTTTAAAGTTATGCTCTAGAAAAACGAATGTTCACTTTCCGGATTAATAAGACGTCATAGAGCTATACACTCTCCGTGTGGTGACGGATTAAGAATACAGGTGTCAGCACCCCATCTCCTCCCAAGGGTGCTGTAAAAGTCAGCTAAGGGATATTTTACACAGAAAACATCCTCTGTGAGAGACGGAAAACTCGAAAATAAATCCTGTGCCAATACGTCTGGTCAGCGCGGCACAGTAGACCATAATCCCTCCCAAAGTGGAGGAGGCCCGTGCCCAGCAGTGGGACGTAAATGGGCTGGAGAGAGAGAGAGATTGTCATAATAATATATTCGTCATACCAACTCCAAATAACATTAAAAACAGGACCTCAAATAACGGGATAAGGGCGGGATTATGGTCTACTGTGCCGCGCTGACCAGGCGTATTGGCACAGGGTTTATTTTCGAGTTTTCCGTCTCTCACAGAGGGTGTTGTCTATGTGCAATATCCCTTAACTGACTTTTACAGCACCCCTGAGAGGAGATGGGGTGGTGACACTTGTATTCTTAATCCGTCACCACACGGAGGCAATAACGGTACGAAAACCTTCGTGTGCGACTCCAACTTGTACGTGACCAGTTTTTATATTAAATTGTTTTACAAAACATGTTGAAATTATGTTCTTTAAACTTAACAGCTATCTTTTTATGGTGTTATTTGAAGTGTAATATAATGTAATATTAGGAGATTGGATATATTGCAGATAATCTGACCTTGTAACCGCAATTGCTTTTATCCTATTAAGGTGGCGATAACGTCTAACCACACATTTTAATTTCCTCTTCCTCGAATGAGGTCATACGTAGTATTAGCACGCATTAAGTTTATTTTTGACGTCTAGCCTATTGGCTAAAGTTATCTATATCGCACTATCTTCTTTTTTTTCAGTCTGTTAATGTCCCACTGTTGAGCATGAGCCTCCTCCACATATAGAGAGAACCATATCTATAAATAGACCAGTTATCCTCGCAGCCACGCTAACTAAGCGTGTGGGTTTAATTTCAAGTTTTCTTTCACGGGAGATTTTTCTGCTTATATTATACCTTGAGTGGCGCTTACAGCTCCCTGCGATTGAAATAGGGTGATGATACTCGTATTCTTAACGCGTCACCACGAGAACATCGCCAGAGATACACACATGGTGTCATAACAAAAAGTCTCTCTCTACTTAGAAATGCAGTAGCATAGAGTCAAAAAGGTCCAAACATGTCTTAAACAAAATTTCTTTTTCTAGGCGGAAAATTTGTTACTGGACGCTAACATGAATATTAAGATAGCAGACTTTGGGTTCAGTAATTATTACGCAGCTGGAGAGCTGTTAGCAACCTGGTGCGGATCTCCACCTTATGCTGCCCCTGAAGTCTTTGAAGGAAAACGATATACGGGACCTGAAATTGATATATGGGTAAGTTACTTGACATCGTAACTTAGAACTCATTTGTACCTGTTTACCTGTGTACCTACAATAAGGCACAAACTTAGCGGTAATAGAAATAGACATTCTGTGAAAGCTTCAATTGTCATCATGAGATCAAACAAACAGATGAACCGATGATAATAGGGTTATTCACAATAGGGTTCCATTCTGCTACGGTAGTATATACAGATATAAACATAATTATGTATTCATCACACAAACATTTGTTCTGGTGGGATTCAATTCATGAATATGCAGTAATATGAACAATAATGCCACATTGCCATGAGTTGAAAATAAGTTTCAATGTAAATATACTATGTGCAATGTAAGTCCGCGCTACGTAACTATAACCAAAATTGTTTCGCCAAATATCATAAAAAGACTATTTTATATAATTTTTATATTATTCTATCGTTTTAAGATGTTTGTGCCGTGTTATAAAGTCACACTTGAAAGACTTCCTATGTAAACCTTACTGTTACTTCGGTTACCCATATAGACCACTGGGAAAAATATTTACCATGAGATTGCAAGAAAACTATAGGCTTTATTTTGTTTTTCTGTACATAATTGTTCATTTCAAACCCAAATCAGCTGAAAAAGTGAGATACATACATATATTTATCGCTGGATATTTTATGGTCCTGAAAGGGTTAAACTGACACCACACTGACAGAATTGTAACGGAAATAAAAAAAACCTGTCAAGAGCGAGGTAAACTCGCACACTTAGGGTTTCATACCTACTAGACATATAAGCATTTAAATAATCATTTAATTAAACTCAAAACAACTCACCAACTTAATTTTGTAGTTGAAATATAGGGAATCGCCTACATTTCAGCTACTTCATAAGTTGGTTTTAGTATAAACACTTTTTTACTTGTGATGTGATGACAAATTATAAGTTTTTGGATTTTTCCCTATACCAGCACTATATAGACTTGATCTATGCCAAATTTTAAGGCTCTAGGGCAACGGGAAGTAACCTGTGAATTTTGATTCCCTAGCATAAGTCATTGCCGCCTATTGTACCTTGCCTAAACATTGTTTATATATCTAAGTTTATATATTTAAGTTTGTAATTTTATTTTGGCGTACAATAAAGAGTATTCATTCATTCATTCATTTATTCATAAGTCGAAAAATTCTTAAAAATGGTCGCATATCGGTTATATCTTTTAAATGCGTAGAGGTGAAAGGTTGACTGTATTTTTTGCAGCAAGGGACCGCATAGATCTACATATCGTATGAGTTTCAAGTTGATACCGTCAGCCGTTGCTGAGTAAAAAAAGTTTGACAGACGGACAGACAGACAGACAGACAACGGAGTGATCCTATAAGGGTTTGTACGAAACCCTAAAAATGCAAAGCTGTTGTAGGGGAGAAGCTAATCTCGTATTTTTATCTTTTAAAATAAATTTGATCTCCGTGTTTCAGTGATATTAATATTTATATGTATTCATGTATGAGCATATATTGTGACAAGTCTCGTCAAGGTTATAGTTAATGTATTTTTTTATATCATCACGTTTTTTTTTCTGTAAAGTCTGGCGCAGAGGCATTATTATTTGTATTCCTACCAGTTAATGATGTCAATATGAACATTAGAAATATACCTAAAATAAAAGTTATATACTTGATATTATTAACGTTTATCCGTTCACTATTCTTCTCTTTCAAAGGTGATTAATTTGTTAAATACCTAACTGAAGGGTTTACTTCTCGGTCCTTCTTTTTTTACGAACATCTGTATTTGTAGCTTACATGACTAAGCTAACAATACTGTATAATATGCATAGATTAAAGGATTAATAGGTTGTTCACCTTTTTTTTTACATAAAACATGTTGGCACTTGATCCCATGCCTCCTGATGGTAAGCGACAATGGAATCTTAGATGGTAAAGCGTACCAACTATGTAGGAAACCTATTTACCCTTTTTTTGAGCGTATTTACATTGTAACTCTCGGGACATCGGTAAATGATTCCAATCCCTGGCAGTTCGTGGCAAGAATGATGATCCAAAAAGTTTAGTACAGACAGGTGGTATGTCCACAACGTACGGATGGAGATGTTCCGATTGTCTGGTAGTGCGATGTAGAAATGGTGATGCGGGAACAAGATCATGCAGCCCCTCAGAACACTCTCCGAAATGTAGTCTGTAGAATACTGTGAGACTAGCAACTCAGCGCCTATGTTCGAGGCTAACTAATTTTGCTTCTACCAGTTTAGGATCGTTGATTATCCTTTTTGCACTTATTCGTATTTACGCTTTTATTTCTGCTTACCTTTCAGGTCCAGGTATACAAATAGTCGATAAAGATAAATAAACAGTTTGAAAATAGCATAGCCTGTAAACGTATTAATGTTTTCATTTTTCACGGTGAGGGGATTTAACATAATGTTTTATATTAACTTTAATAAATTTTCTTCGCAGAGTCTAGGAGTAGTGTTATATGTGCTCGTGTGTGGTGCTCTACCTTTCGACGGCTCCACTCTGCAGTCATTAAGGGACAGAGTGCTCTCCGGGAGATTTAGGATACCATATTTTATGAGCGAAGGTAAGCGACAACAATCTCATTATGTTACCCGTTTTAAACTTATCTAGCATACTTTAATGTAATCATGCGACGTGAGCATGCCTCGGGCATTTCAGGTTTACATAGTATTATTCTGAAAACCAAGCTATGAATAAACTTAATATAATATCAGATATAAACACATTTAGATATTTTAATTACAGCCAATTACAAATTTTAAATGTAAAATATCATATATACATATATCAATTGTTAAACATAAAACCTAAATAGACAAACCTTATATTAATATAAATAATCTACTTAGTTTAAAAACTAAAAAACACGCTTAATGTCTTTGTCATCAATACTCAATTATATGCTACCTACTTACAAAACGTTGACAGTTTATATTGTCAGAGACATAAGTTTCTGTTGTCACATGTTGTCAATAGTAGTAAACACAAGTAAACAATTAATATTATTTTACCTGATTCTATAAACAAAGCGTTTTTATGTGAAATTATCTGATTGTATATGAAAGGCATACGTAGAAACACAATAATCTTGGTGAGTCTACTCATATACAATTAAACTATTACGTGTATAATTAAAAATATAAATGTGGTCATAGTCATACTTCAACATGCTATTCTAGTAATTATGATCAAGGAATTGGGATTATTCTTTTAAATTATTGCATTGTCATCGGTCCTTGTTAGGTGTGCAAAATTTCAGATCAATCCGTCTACTGCAAGTGGCTGAAAATCGCTTTCAAAGATTCCGTTACACAGATTAATACATTGATAGTTACATACCAAACTCATAAAAGCGTATTAATAAACAAACGTAAAGCAGTTTTTGTTAAAAAGAGAACATAGTAGTAGTCAACTTGCCAGAAGCATTAGGTCCGTTTTCAGTCATTGTCATCATTAATACATTAAAAAAAAAAATACGTCTTAAGCAATGATCGGAGTAGGTAGAGCTATTTAGGTTCATTGACCACAAACATTGATGTTAATATGGACATTCCATGGGATAAAACTACTTTTAACGGATTTTATCGCGGTTTATTTGGTATGATTTACTTAAAAAATGGTTTATTTACGCCAAATAAGCCAAAGAGCGCACGAGAGACGTTGTAAATTTTACACGTTGTAGTTCAAAGAATGAAGACATGAAAATAATTATTTTGAAACAGAAGATATTTGATTTTTTGATGAACATGTTTGAATTAGTTTTTACGTGTATGATGTTCTTGTACAACTGCAAAATAAAGAAAAATGTAAATGATTGTTGAGTATTGTATAAATATAAAAACTGTTACATAAAAAACATACATGGTTTATTGACTCAACTTATACTACCTTTAAACCATCCTTATACTTATCCATCGTAAAGTAAGTGTATTCTGTCGTTACTCCTTAATCCGTATTAGGTAAATAGCTTTTTATTAATTTACTACTTCAAAAGTAAATCCCGGGATTTTGGGCATATCCATATTATTGTAAAATACGACTAGTACATAAAATAGCTCTACCTATTCCGATCACTAGTCATAAGGTATATTGACATTCGACTTCACAATGTAAATTTTTAATATGACAAGGTATTCTCAAACCAAATGACATAGTAGTTTTCTTAAACTACAAACGTCACTTTCAGAAGCCACATAACAGGTATGTCACTGGAAGAGAAGACCTGTTTTATAACACTAAGCATATTCTAGCTAGAGGAATAAGATTTGAAAATCTCGAACACGCGTTAGCTTCGTTGTTGTTCGCGTTTATAAACGGGAAAAATCTCAACATTGCTCTATCATTAACTATTCAACCTCGACATTGCTTTCTTTATATAACAGCGTTCAAGGTTAGACAGATTACGTCATTGTATTGTCGGACTAACGTTCCGAAACTGTAAACTATATTACCCTTGACGTTTTACAAATGGATGACGTATTTACCCGTTGTACCTGCTATATAGTTATGAGTCTTCCTAAAGCTTTGTTTACGAGGGCACTTACATTTTCAGTATTAACTTACATCACGTATAGTTTTTGTTGGTTTCATTTAGGTGTATTAAACTTTTATTTGAAAAGAATATGTTTACCTAGAAAGATCATGTAAGAAAATATTTGGCCTGAACACTTATATTAAAATATATAAAAAATAAGAATAAATACAGAAATTTACAGATTAATTAAGGTTCTTGAGGTATCACCAATTGATTGTTCTAAATGTGAGATGAAGTCTCTACCACAGCAAAAACATGTTCTGTTCACGCCGACCAGTACCGATTTAAGATTAAGTGTAAATTTTTCCCTGTCCATAAAGTATGTTATTTATATGCTTATTTTCTACATTAATTATACCTTACAACTGTCATGGCAAGAACTGGGATGGTGTCTTGTAATACAATAATGAGATAATTTAAACCACTCCATTACAAAAAATATTTTCCTTAAATTAATTGCTTCATTTCCTAATAATTTGCAACAACCACAAATAAATCATATTAATATTTGCATGGGAAATACAATGGGCACCGTCTGATTCTCATAAGTATCGTTGTCCTTAACTACTGTGTAGATTTTATAGGAAAATTTTACTTGAGGAAAATTTTAATCTTCTTTTTTTATTTTGTCGTGTCAAGCCAAACTCTTTGTATTTGTGTATGTGTAGTTTCCGTTGTAAAAGTGTACACAATGTGATGTAACAACGAACTTTTAATTAAATATCTGACATCATTGTTAAATTGGAAATTTATGTCTGAGAATGTTTTCATTTATTTATGTTTGGTGTTTAATTATGTTGAAAGTATCAAATAGAAAGTGACGTATAATGATGTAAAACATCATTGTTATCTATTTATTCATCAATTCAAAAGAATTTCTTTACGAATTATAGAACTCTAAGTAATGAACTCAAAGGTCCTCTGAGTTACAGAAAAAGGATTTACTTTTTGTAGTTCCTTCCAACATTACATTTCAGTTATACCTAGTCTAAATCAGATGAAAGGGTCTTTTTAGTATGTTTACGTTGGTTTCAACTACCAGATAAATATTGAAACGTAAAAAGATTTCTTTGAAATGTATCTTTTAGATCAAAATAGTAACAAAATGGAAGTCTTGGAAAAATATTACATTGGCTGAAAGGTCTTAAAATAAAATTGTTTTAAATCAATAGTAAAGCAAAGCTTTTAACACTAAAAGACCATTGTTAATAAATCGTTTACACTAGCCTAGAAACTATTGTGAACATTATGATAAAATATAATGAAATCGATAAGCGCTCGAGCTATTGCGTCATTACGATATTTAATCATGCATCCCGCAAACGACCGCGAACTTCAACTAATAAATTGGAACTGCCGTCGTGTAAATATAATTGATGAGGATTTTCAGTTTTCTTTAAAATATTTGTACGACTTATCTTCTCGTAGTTTTATTGATGATTGATTATTTAAAAAAAAGTTTTACTGACTTCATGTGCCTTCGAAATATGAGGGTTTTCCTCGATTTCTACTCCCTTTCACCTAGTGCCAAGGGACCACTCGGAAATCACCAGTTTGCAAATAAAAAAGTATAATAAAAATCGCTTCGCCCAGTTAAAAGTATTACGTTTAGTAATACTTAAATACTTAAGAATTACTAATATAAAAAAAAAATTAAGTCGACTTGAGAATCTTCCTTTTTGAAGTCAGTTAAAAATAATAGTTTTACTTAATATTGTTATATACAAAATATCTACAGTTTTAAACTGTTGATAATTATCTTGAAATTAATGCGTATTGACTGTTGTTATTACGTTTTTTTATAAAGTTAATGCCATTGCTTCAAAAATATATTTTTTATTTATTATCTCTACGCAACTACACATTAATTTTCTTTTTTCTTTTGTTGTCATAGGGAATATAGAGAATCTCTTGTTCTTCTCCTTCAATGAGTATTTAATAATAATACACAATACAATTTGCGTTGCGAAATATCAAAACAAATACGATAAGATTGTAGGTAAAACGTATATAGTAAATATTAAATATTGCTATTGGCGGAATTCATAACAGTGTAGATGAAGTTTATGAAACATAATTTTACCACACATGCCATCGTCATAGTTAAAGTTACCCAAATGTTTGGAATTCTATCATAATCTTTGATATTGTTTTGAATAGAGATGATAGAGTATGCGTAGAGTATACTTGTATTGTAGATATATTATGTCTTTGTTCGGATATCATTTTACATAATGAAATATCTTTTTGCTTGCAAAAAGCGTAAGAATTTTCAAAGCAAGGATTTCTGTCGTCTTAACTGATTGGGCATTTTTGAAGAAAAAATAATATAACTCATCAGTCTGCTAGCAATACCGACACCTCTACATATGTATGTATTTCAGCATTTCTTAAGACGGGAATAAACTATTGTTCAAGTTTTCTTTTCTATCGGCACTCCCGGTGTGTCATTGTTTTTTTGTGGCCTAATTTTTGACGAATTGTGCTATAACTATGTTAATCCATCCATAATCCTATCTCCGCCTACTAATACACATGTAACTTCTTAATAGAACGCCACAACACATGGGCATGCGCTGCTTACATCTAGTTATTTGCTATGTTCTTCGCGATATTGCTTCACCATGTCGGTGCAGGTGATAAAAGTAATACGTAGACGACAGGCGTAGACGCTGTCTCCTTACCTCTTTAGAATCTTCCATACCTTATGGTAGTCGGCTCGTCGAGTGATCTGCAGTGCCCATTACCACCATGTAAATCGTATAATACAGGTGTACTTACTTGCATAATTTAGTTATGTGTGCATATTAGTAAATAAAAACCATCAATTACAATTGTTATCGTTACAAGAGCTTCTGACGTAAATAAGATTAGATAATTGGATTACAGAATAAATAATCCCTTTGTATTATTTTGCCTTGTCCTGAATAATTATTTTCATAGATAAAAAAAACAAAGTGGCTATTACAAGTTTAATAACTTAAGTTGTCTAGATGACAAATGAAAGTCGTGTCCAAAAATTGTTTGTAAGGACAATGCCTCGTCAAATATTTATGTTATTTACTTTTTAGTAAATAAAGCGCTGTGATTCTTATGACGGCTATATTCCAGAAATAGTAACGTCTGACGTTAAGCTTATGGGTACATCGATATATTTATTATTAGTATGACGCAAGAAAAATTAATGACTTTGTATTAACAACCGATAATTTAAATACTTAATATAAATTATCTTAGGCTTAACTGGTTTTATCTTTTTTCATATCAACTTTTTTATCTCTCGTTCAATTGAGATTTTGATTGAATAAAAGTAAAAATACGATGTTTTTAATTAAAAATTATTTAAAAGTATATCTTTCTAAATATTCTGAATTGATACTTATTTTCACATCTTCTCAGTAGAGTTTTGCACGTTTTCTCAGTAGCTATACATTTAAGACGTACGGTCTTGAGGAGATTCGGTCTTGTTCAGGTAATAGGTATTAGAGACTACGTGACACGAGTACAGAAAACGGAAACTCATTGTGAATTCTTTTCTTTTTAACCATTTTCGTCTAGTATTCCTTGTTATAGTTACAAATATAAAATAATAAGATAATTTATTACTATTTATAAATACGTTTTTATATCGACGTTTCGTACGTTACGAAATAAATAAAAAATACACTGATTTTGTGGTATTTACTTGATAATATACAGTTTTTTGTTAATTCTCCAGAATGGATTTGATTTTTAACGTGCAGCTGGTTCTGTTCTATCAATAATCAAAGTATTAGTTTGTGATTACGCTATGATGTTGATTTTGTTGCCAATGTAATATCTATCTATTAATGGTCTTATTCATAATGACCTGTCGGAGGTTTAAACGGAATTTTTATCGGAGAGATAATAAACGTTTTAGCGTAAAAAGACGATGAATAACAAGTTTTGACAATTTTCGTGAACCGATTTTAGCGAACTTTTAAACTTCCGATAGGTCATTATGAATAAGACCATTTAAATGTCTAAATATGTTTTATGATTTTCTAGGTAATAATGTAATCACCATTTATTTATCCGTTTTACGTACCAGATTGTTATCATTCATGTCAATTATAATAAGTTTTTACTGACCCTTAACTTTTAAGAGCCTTGTTTGAGCCCTCATCATGAAAAAGTAGTACTTCCAACGCTCTGCCGTTAGGGACGGACGTGCTTATTTTTACAAAAAAAAAATACGCCTATTTGAAATGAAAACTACAAAATAGAAAAGAAACAAAGGAGTATTGTTTTTATTTTTGTAATAGCGTCATTTTAAGGTTATTTAAAGGATATTTGACTAGAACATCGAAATTTAGTTAGTATAATAGCTACGTAAAGTGTTTTCTGTCGTGGAAATTCATTCAAGTCATGAAAATTAATGCCTTTATTTAATTGGAACACATTGGGGTCAGATCGTTTGCTTAGGACTATTAAGACCTATTCCAATCTGAATCTGCAATATTATTTTGAAAATGGAATGTCATTGAATTTATCAACATCGAGCAAATTTATTTATAAATTACACAGATTCGTAATAGAAAGTCCATGTTGTGGAAAATTTGGTTTTATATTCAGAAGTTCGTGAGTTTCATTATCAGTGGAGAACTTTACCGGAATTGAGTAGGAAATTTGTAAACCAAACAAGCTTCTTTAACCTCATCTCTGTGGTAGTTTTCAAACTGATTTACCGTGGATATAATACCATAGAATGCAAATCTAGTCTCAACCATAAGATGAAATTTTCTATAAATAGTATCATACTAAATGTTCCATTGTTTCATGGACTTTGCTAAGCAAGAGGATACTATATCACAGTGCATTTTAAATCACTTTTAATGCACTTAAATCAAATACGTATAAGATTATTTACCGCTTTTTGCTTACATTTACACATAAGATTCAATAACAAAATAAAATTAACAAAACAATTTAAACTTACTCCACCGCTTTGCTTACTGTTTATTTTATATTCATTATATTTGTTTGGGTATTTCCAAGATGTGTGTACTAAAAACGAGTTCCATCTTTTGTATGTCCGTTATGAATATTAATGAGATCCGGAATCAATCACCTGGACAAGCTTACTTTTTTATGGTACATTTGTAGATGTATGGTGGTTCTTCAGCCATTCGACATATCCGTAGCCATTTTAAGATTTGAATTTCACTAGATTATTTTTACGTTAAGCAAAGCTTTGTCGGAATCGACGAGCCTCGTGATCTAGAAATTCATGTAACGGACTGCCATTCACCAGATCACAGGTTCGATTCAATATAAATATAATTGACATGTTTTTGGTGTTTTCTATGTTTTATAAGTTTGTATATATAAAAGAAAAGTAATGTAGTATATCCACATTCTGATACCCATAACACAAGCATATAAGTTTAGCTTGAGATCAGAGGACGTTGTGTGAAATGTCTATGAATATTTGTTTAATTATAAAAAAAAATGTATGACCCATTAACAGTCGGATTCACACTCATGTTAGACAAAACCATCATTATATTAGGCTCATTGATTATACTAATGAAAAAGTGTAATAGCGCATGATTCTGTAACACAATATTCTTCTTATGTATAAATAGCCAGCAGCCACAAAACGAACATAAATAGATTGCATTAAATTGAAATGTTTTAAAACTAAATCTGCACTCCCAAAAAATCAGTCTAGCATTGTTTCGTATATTTCAAATTATAACAATTTTTAAAACGTACCAAATACAAGCAGCCAAAAAACTGGTTATTTAATACTTTGCTAAAAGCATAAATCAATCGCGAATCAATGATCATTTGTAAATCAGTATCAAATTGAAACGCGATATATTTCAGTTGCGAGCCAAATTCATATAGTTCACGTGTGATAGACATCTGGTTAGAGCTAAAGTGCGAAACATGAGTCATGTTTAGGAAAATTTCAGTTCTTTGCTGAATAAAAACGTATTATTCATTGATGTTTTGCGTTTGTATAATAGTTATTTTTGAAGAATAACATTAAAAAAGATATATATATTTAGAAATACATATTATAAAATAATTATACTATGTATTTAAAATATTACAAAAGTATTAACAATAATTTGATATCTGTTTGTACTAGTTGGTCAATTGATCAGAGAGAGCATATTATATGGGTGGTAGAGATTATTAAAGATGGTAGAGTCGGGTTCTTCAAATGATCGATACTCCATGTAATCGACAAAAATATATAAGATTTTTTTATTAAAATCCATAATATAGTATTTTTTGCGTAAAGGGCAACAAAAATCCTTACGTTATTCTTTCTAATATATAAAATTCTCGTGTCACAGTGTTAGTTACCGTACTCCTCCGAAACGGCTTGACCGATTCTTCTCAAATTTTGCATACATATTCAGTAGGTCTGAGAATCGGCCAACATCTATTTTTTAAAACTTTTTTTTTAGTATGGCAAAACAACGTTTGCCGGGTCAGCTAGTATACATATATTCTTACAAACCTTAGCGTTTATAATATTAGTAGGAAGTAGGATATGATTTACTTTTATTCAGTTAATTTGTTGTACATTCCAAAGTATTGCATGTCGACTTACCTGATTTAAACCTGTAGCTGGGTGTGTGTATAATTAACTTTTTCTCTACATGCGCATTGTTAGTGTATGTTAGCGATTTCCCTAGCATTGCAAAATAAATCAACATAGTTACACATGTTTAGAATTCTTTGTGTTAGCCAACTGTATAGGTTGGAATGGAAACTATAAGCAAAACTTGACATACAATAGTGTTATAAAAACTACTATAAAGAATCAATGATAATTAGTTATTATATGACAAGTTTCTAATATATTTTCTCACTTATTCTAACACTTACATAACATGCGTATTTTTAAAATCATATTAAGTTATGAAACTAGTAAAGTACCATCTACATCTGTATGTACGTGTCTTTATAGTTATTTAATTATGTATGTATGTATGTGTAGGTATGTGTATATGTATGCACATCACAATTAGCCTAATTTTTCTTTCCTCAGTCCATCCAAAGGTTGTCTGGAAGAGATCGCATTTCGCGATAAGACCGCCAATTGTACTTATCTATATATTCTAAAATTGTATAATATTAAGTACCTACTGTACTATTGTTAAGATGTACAATAAAGTGTATTCTATTCTACATCTGTCCACATACTTAGATCTCACGGGAAAACCTCTAATTTGTTAAAGCATAAAATCTATGTAAACTAATATTATAAATATAGAGTTTGAGTTTAAACTAATATTATAAATATTTCAGTGTTGGATAGTACATTTATCAAGGAAGGCTTTAGCTGTAACCAATAGGAGTGAAGCATCAAAGAAAAATGTTGTAAAAACAGGGAAAATTGTTTAAATTTCACGCGTCCGAAATCGCGGGCAACAGCGAGTATTTTATAATAATGTACTATAAGTCTTTAACACAGGGTTATTTGTATTCTTGTACTTCTAAATTGGCCCTTGTTAGTTGCTCCATACTAGAAAATTTTTGTGTGTCAAGGTTTTAACTACGCCATCAAACGGTGGTTGGTTTTGAAAGTCGCTCACAATACTTGTAGTTACCTCGTGCTAGGAATACCATTACAACATATTATTTAGGCAATAGTAACCAAGTAATGTTCTTTTTAAGAATTTACTCGTGTACATTATAATTTTCGTATTTTCTATAGTTTAACCAAAACATTAAATCAGAAATTAAATTAATACTTCATAGCTTGCATTATTTGGCTTAGCTCTTAGTAATATTGACTTTGGTGTACTTGCTCGTGACTTCGATTTGTACTGTACATAATTTATAAATAAACTAGCCAATGCCCGCGGTTTCACCCGCGTTTATAGTTCTTGAGCGACCCTTAAACACAAAACCTTAACATATTATACAAAAAGCCATTTTCTTGCACCACTCTATCGGCTAAAAAAACCGCTTCACAATCTGTTTTGAAGATATAAGCTCACATAGGGGCATATATCACGACTTTGTTCTACAATTAAATAAGTATATATGACGAACTAACAAAGACTAACTATAGATTTTTACAAATGATAAAATATAATTTAGCTTATAGAATTTTATTCGTAATTTAGTACCATAATGCTTCTGTTAATTACCAAACTTACCTAATGCTTGTCTTGTGCTACAGATACTAAATTAAGCCCGGTTTCCACTGCGAAAGGGTAATGAGCGGAAAATGGTTAAGCGGAACGGACTCCTTTTTAATTAAATAGGTTTGAGTTTCCACCAACGAAGAGTTGGTGCTCCCTAGAACTGAGCGAGCTCATTTCTACTCTTTCTACACGCTCGG
Source organism: Orgyia antiqua (assembly GCA_916999025.1). Lineage (NCBI taxonomy): Eukaryota > Metazoa > Arthropoda > Insecta > Lepidoptera > Erebidae > Orgyia > Orgyia antiqua. The sequence goes on from OU779869.1 coordinate 9,047,549, forward strand.
CTCTTTCCGTCCGACTATTTGTTGGTGGAAATACAAGTATGCAGTTTGCGTTTGCGAGTTTAACGAAGTCATTAATGGGTCCGTTCCGCTCGCGGTGGAAACCGGGCTTTAGCCTAGTTTAGGTTAGATATTTTTGTGTAAAAATATCCGTGAACATTTAATATTTCATTTTTAACGTACGGGTCTTCGTCACGTCTTCGCTCATAACTTGCGGACGTTATGAAAAATATGTATTTTATTTGAGATATGTCATGACGTCATATCGTGAGGCTTTCCATAATATTAGTGTTTTATGTAAATGTAAGAGATATTTTGTCCATAAATTTATATTTTAGTTTCCATTACAAAACATTGATGTACTTACAATGTATAATTTGAACAGCCATTTGCTATGCTCTGATAATTTCGCCAAGTTTATTTGAAAAAATAGTAGAATGTGAAATAGATATGCGCTCTGAAGGTTCTGACAGTAAATAATGATTCAGATAGGAACTAATGAATTTGGGATTAAGATCTTTTTGTTTGGGAATATTAAAACCTAAAATTAGATTGTAGATACAATTTATTCTATTTTTTAAGGACGTCTATATTCTTCGTGTACATTGCCGGTTTTTTCTACTGCGTCTGAGTTATTAACAGATAAGAAAGTAGGGTACTGAAGTGTTTTGTATATTCGTTAAATAGTATTCAAGCAACGAAATTTCGCTTAGTTTAGGAACAGCGGAGTGAAATGCAGTGTCTGAAATTATTAAATAAAATAGACAAAAGTTTATACTTAATGCGGTAAAACGAAACATTAATACTAAGCTAAAAAGGCTCATTAATTTTCTTTAAAGTTTTAATGTGGATGCCTTCACAGTGGAACCAAATGAAACATATTTGGATGTACGTCAACTATACGTCAACTGGCTTATGGTTTTGTTTACATGCGATTTATAGCTTGTAATTGCCGGCATTAGCAGCGACCAATGCCAGCGTGTCGGAACTCACGATGACGCGATTGGCGGCAGAAGCGGCAACTTTGGCTCATAAAATAGTACAAGTTCATGGAGATTTAACTCATTTGTCTTTAGAATACACTTGGTGTTGCCATACACTTAATATTATTTCCTGTGATTATAACCCTAATATAAATTTGATGGGATCATTAGGTATATTTTTCTTTGCTTTAGTCAATTAAGCTACTCACAAATGTAGAGAGCTGGGAGTACATTTAGGATATTGATATTCTTCGCACTTACCTTGGCTAGACTTCATTTAAAATGCTGAAATTAAGTCTAAAATACCAAACCAGAAAAACCAAAAAGTAGCAATCAAAGAAACATTATTAGACAAGACCAACCGGTTACTGAAGGGCTCCTATTGAAATACAATTACTTTTAGACTGCATTTTTTAAAACATCTCAACAAAACAAAAGCAACTGTAATCGACTACAGGATTTAAAAAGGCTCTGAATACAGTCCATTAGGTAATGCTAGAATTGGCCGACTGCAAAACCTTGCAACGTATCTGTAAGTGCTAAGGCACCGAATGACTCGCTCGTTGTGACGTAATACAAGAGCGTGGAAATATTGTAGTTGTGGAATATTTGCGTTACCCGCAATTTACAGCACAAACATTTCAAATATAATTAACATAGGAAAATAATAGTTACAATAGTTTATCTTTGAACTGTCTTCTTAACAAATCGAAGTAGTAGACATAATTGTATGTTAGGAAATTTTTATATTTGTTTGAATTTTATATTAAAAGGAGTCATTATCACATTTCCAAAAATATGAGTCTTATACCATAAAGTCTCATCGACACTTACAAAAAATAATTTAAAATAATCGATTTTTTTTCGTTATTTTACTTTATAAAAATATCGTAAATATAAAAAAAAACTGGCAACCCTATTTTTGATTCATTAAATAACCCCACACATTTTTCACTGGATTGCGTCAATGATCAAGAAAAGCACGCGATATTTGCGTCTGAGCAACTAATAATAGAATTGCCTGGCAAAAAGTCGACCAGTCATCAACTTTATTTTAGAAAGCCAAGACGAAAAGTAAATAATATAGTATCTTTAGAATTACTTTTAGTTGCTTATATGCGTGGTATGTTTTGTTAGCGAGGTTTTTATTGGGCACGATTTATTTAGATCCCGCAAGTGTACAAACGAATATTTATAATCGTATTCGTCACTAGGTTCGCAACTATGTTTAGTTTAAGCCTAAGTTAAGAGCGTGTACTGCGAATGATATAATATTTACATAAGATTATTTTCGGCACTGGATTTATTTATTTCTCGACGAGCGTCATTCACTTTCGACACATGAAAATAATTATTGATATTTTCGATTGAATGACGCATGACCTGAATGTTATAGATTTACGACAATTTCTAAATAACTTTCCTAAGACTCATAAGTAGGAAATTTTTCCAAGGGCACGTTTGTCAATTTTAACATTGATAAATAAATGCAGCAGTTTTTCTAGGATAATTAGGTTTCTATGTTATTTGCTATTTATATTTAGTTATAAATCTTTAAAAAAATACTTTTCTGAGATAGCTATTACAAGAGAAATACATTAGGGCCAAACTATTAAAAAATCTGTCTTTTATAGTTACAATATTTGGAATTACATCGTATTTTTGCATCGTATTTATTGGATTTTTGGTTATTATTTTATATTAATGTATTTTAAAGTAATATTTTTGCAGTTATACCGTGACTGTTTGACATTTTAATACGACACAATGCCCCTAGCTAAAAATAATCCAGCTTAGTATAAGCCTTTTTTGATGTCATTACTCTGTATGACGCAAAACGCAAGACAAAGCCTTTGTAAGTTAATTAGTGCTATGTTGAGCTAAGTACATATATCTACGTCTAGCTGTTAAATAGTGACACGGATCTCTACTAATGGAGAGCATTTAGTACCCACCATGTACTAATTGCTACAATGTATTGCATCTTAGCAATACTTATTGAATATTAATATTACCTTTTTGTTACCCAAGAAACGGTAATACAATTAAATTAAAAAATAATTTAATAAAAACCAAAATTTTTAACGGTTGAATATAACGGCAAGTTAATAATATCTATAGTATAGTACTTTTAGATATTATTTTTGTATAAGCTTATTAATTACTAAAAAGAAAATGTACAAATATGTAAAATTCTAAATAAAACAAATATTTTCATATTTGTTTCGTTTAAAAACATTATTTTCTTATCTTTTCAAATTATATAGACTTAATGTTAACTAAAGTAGTTAGTTTAGTATATACGTTTATAGTCCTAAGATTTTGCTATTAGCTCGACTATGACGTCACTCATGTACTTGAGTTACCCCAATTAACTCTTATGACCTTTCTGTACGCCTGTCAGCTTGCCACGTGATATAACCGATTTTCTTTATACATATTTGTTCTTTAGTGTTAACATAGATTATATGTTTATTTGGTTTATCATATACACAGATATAAATTATTGTATAGGTACTAGCTTGTCCACGCGTTGCTACTGGAGTTTATATTTCTTGCCCGTTCCTTGGGTTTTAGCGTGATGATATATCACAGCCTGTGTGTTATTCTGATCTGCAAAATTTCATCAAAATATATCCTGTAGATTTTGAATCAGATAGCAGTAAACTTACATCCAAACATACTTTCTTACAAACTTGCACGTTTACAATAATATATGTCACTGTCTATTAAGTAGGATAGAATATCCAGTATAAAAACAAGCAAGATGTTCATAAAAAAATTTGCTTAGCTCAAAAACTAAACAACACGCTTGAAAATCTGAATATCTTTTTAAATAATTGCATTGTCATCGGTCCTTGATATGTATGCAAAAATTCAAATCAATCCGACTATAGCAAGTGGGTGAAAATCGCGTTGAAAAATTCCGATACATAGATTAATACATTGATAGATACATACTAAACTTATAAAAGCGTGTTAAGAGGATACCAAAATAGCTTCGTGCATTTTTCTATGTATGAAGTTTTCATTGTTTCTTTAGATTGAATGGCTAGAGCTCGAATTTTTAAGTATATGTTTTCTCAATATATGATCTAGGATCGCATGAACTCAGAAACGCGATTGAAAAAAGTTTTCTCGATAGAAAATCTTGGCGAAACAACCTCTCAAATTTTTTATTTTTTTCATTTGTCGGTCTATTATCGCGTATTAACTAATGAAATAACTTTAAAAACATAGGTAACTATTATGTATAGAAACACGTGGATCAGAATTAAAATATATTTAGTAGATTTTGAGTAAATAGGAAAAGTATCCCTAATTCTTCATTTTCTGTGCCTACTGGCTGTGTTAATATGTACGTGTCGGCGATGATATACGATAATATTGATGTAGGCCCTTAATAAACTCTGATGTATAACGAAGCATCACATCATAACAGCTTATAAACTATCGTAATACAAGTTTATATGGTGAAATTCAAACAAACACGTTAATTGTAGGTATTTTGTTGTAATCACCAGCCCCATTAAGTCTTACTATATAGTCTGATTGTATGCTATTCAGGTTAACGACCGTTGCAGATAAAAACTTGAACTCGACTGTACGTTAATTGACAAATAGCCAAACATTCTGTTTTGTTACCGTGTGTACATCTTTGTACTAGACGTTGAACGATATAATTACACAACTACGTCATTGACGTCAAGGAAAAATACGTGTGTGATTCAACAGAATGGTATTTGTATTTTTTATAACAAGGTCCCTACAAGATTCACCATTCGATCTAAAATGTAATAACCAATTTATTTTCCTAGAGCTCAATTTCTGCTATAAGAATTCATAGAGTTAATTAACTTGAGGTTTTTGATGGTCAGGATACTGATTTAATTGACAATGTTGCTATTACCATGCTTATAGTTATGGATCACTTGAATAATAGTAAAGGTTATCAAAAGCTATTAAAGTAAAGCCAAGTAATACATATAAAAAAATCATTAGGTTTAATGAATACAAAGATTAAGTATTGCTTTATTTACGACGTCAATACATTAAGGTTTTAAGTATGCAGCTATTAATAATAAGTCTATGACGTACATTGAACTAGAGAGGCTATAAATACGTCAGACATCTTTACTAATATTATAGAAAGGAAAGATTTGCGTTATTGATTGTTTGCGTCGAATATGCTCTGAAACTACACACTACCAATTCTATAAATTCTTTCACTGATGGGTAGCTAAAGCTTTCAATCCTTGTTCCCCCACTATCTTAAAGAACGGTTTAGGTTTCTATGCGATGCTCATACGAAGTCCTTGAGATCATCAGAAAATCTGCAACTGGAGATCCCTTCACATACATCTACATTTTTTGACAAGTCCTTCACTGTACAGGCAGCGCGCCTCTGGAACCAATAATTGCCATTAACAATAAGACAGGCTAAATCACTGTCTATTTTCAAAAGAATGGTGATTGAATACTTCACCACTAGTTTGTAACTTATTTATTTTCTCTATATGATATTCTATCTAATATATAAAATTCACGTGTCACAGTGTTAGTTACCGTACTCCTCCGAAACGGCTTAACCGATTCTTCTCAAATTTTGCATACATATTCAGTAGGTCTGAGAATCGGCCAACATCTATTTTTCAAACTTTTTTTTTTAGTATGGCAAAACAACGTTTGCCGGGTCAGCTAGTATGTATATATATATTTATATTATGCTTTACACACGTTTATTAGTATGTACTATGCCGTTCAAATGAGAATAGGATTGACCCCGCGTCATGTCCTGACGTTATAGTTGTCAATTTGAACAATTTTGGTAGGATCACCAAAAAAAGACATTTTTCGACATCGTTATCGTTTGCTAATTTTCGACAAATGTAATTGACAAATGTAATTAAGAGGATACCAAAATAGCTTCGTGCATTTTTCTACGTACGAAGTTTTCATTGTTTCTTTAGATTGAATGGCTAGAGCTCTAATTTTTAAGTATATGTTTTTTCAATATATGATCTAGGATCGCATAAACTCTTGGCGAAACAACCTCTCTAATTTTTAATTTTTTTCATTCGTCGGTCTATTATCGCGTATTAACTAATGAAATAACTTTAAAAACATAAGTAACTATTATATATAGAAACACGTAAATCAGAATTAAAATATATTTAGTAGATTTTGTAAAAAAGTAAACAAAAAAATATCCCTAATTCTTAATTTTCTATACGTACTAGCTGTGTTAATATGTAGGTACATGTCGACGATAATATTGATGTAGGCCCTTAATAGACAAATGTAATTAAAAACAATAACAAATAACGAAATGTTCAAAATAACAACAATATTAAACAAAAACAATGAGAAATAACAACAAATTAATTTTTTTACCGGGAACAACTACATAACTAACAGAATTTAAAATAAAATGCCATAAAATTCATATACTCGACAAGGCACACCAATAACAACAAAATGGCGGTTGGCAATTCAACTTAATATCATAGTATCCAACAACGAAATTATTGAAAGAAAATAGTATTTCTTTTTTAATAATAGTATAACTATTATTACTAAATAATTTAAGACGTTTATCGCTTCAAATTACTGAGTTTAGGTAAAAAAAAAAATATTATTGATACGCAACGATGCTGACAGTACTTTTCTAATCACTATTGACAACTAAAGGTCATTGCCAATCCTAGTCTCAGTTGAAACGTGTAATATTTGTTTATATTTACACACCACACATATTTAAACACTGTCCAATCGACATGTCCATGCAGGTTGTCTGGAAGAGATCGCTGACAGCGATAAGACCCCCGATTGTACATTAATCGTTTGTATATAAATTGTAAAAATTTTGTATTATTGGTGTGCAATAAAGTATATTGTTTTGTATTGTATAGCCAAAATTTACGATGTTAACAATGGCTATGTACTATTTAAAAACAAATAGGGATTCTTGCTTGTTTTACATAAGTCTCTAGTATTGTTATTACAAATAAAATTTTGAAAAGAAAGGATTTATAGTACTATTTTACATAGTCTCGGTTCGTTTTTCTATTGGTGCTACGAGTATATTTATCTGTCGTAGATGCTAAATAATGTCATCTATATCTGTAAAGCTAATCGATGCTATAGACTCGAGCTTTTACTAGGTCTTTTACGTGTGAAAATTATGCTGATTCGTTTAATTTCATAACTATAAACGCGGTTGAAACGGCGGACATTAGCTAGTAATATATATTATTATGTACTTGATTACATTTAGAATATTTGTGCAAGTATTAGATTACAGTTACACATTGTAATAGAAAAGTACAGGCAGATTTTTTTGTTTTCATAGAAACTCATAAATAAACATAAATGAATGAAAACTCTTAAGTCTCTTTGATCAAGCCATAGCTACGGACAATATATTAATTGTTTGGTAGATCCATATGGCTAATACGTCTTATAATATAATTAGCTATGCCCCGCGCGCGGTAAAAAGGATAAAAATCTGTTCGTTTTTTATCATCCCACAGGAACATTGCATTTTTGCGGGTTAAAAAGTATTTATACCCTGTATTAGTACCCTATATGTTATTCCGATGTATAAGCTACAATATTGTAAAGTTTCATTAAAATCCATTCAGTAGTTTTTGCGTGAAAGAGTAACAAGCATCCAAACATACTCACAAACTTTCACTTAGAATATAGATTAGTGCGATCTATTTTACATTAGACATTAATTTAATATATCACATTATTTATATCACGTTCGTTTTTTTTTTCTTACTGGTTTTTGTTTTGAGTATTTATTTAATATCATGATTTATCAGAATTTATATCTATATTTTAGCAGAATCTTAACATTACAAGAAAGAAGCGTATATAGGTTCAGATATTAATTTTTATGACGTAGATACGCTATTATCTAGAACAATAAGACTATCTACTTATAGATAATAACTTGATAGTGATAATGACGCTCGCTATTAAAGGTGTTAAATAGGTACATTTAAAAAAAATGATTAACATTTTCACTAGCGGCTTTTTTTATTAACTTATCTATGACTATGGATAGTTACTTATCTCCTATTATCAGAAAAATCTCAGTCGAAATTTCAATAGAAAATGACATCGACCAGGTTTTGAAACGCAAATTAGGACAAAAGCCTAGTTTTGTCTGTGATTGGTAGCGTAATTATGGATAGATAAAACTGAAAACGGACGTAGATCTAATTGATTGTAATAATATTGTCTCTAATCTTAAACACTTTACGTACTAAACTTTTCTACAATCATTGGAGAATATGGTACCGCACTATATAAGATGCTCCAGGCGGGTTCCCATGGTTTGAGAAGTCTGGACTTGATAGAACCATGTTGACAACAGCATTTAGACTTCGGTCTGGACACATACTACTGAATAAATTTGCTTATCTAATGAAAAAAGTCACACCCCCACTCTGATCAGAGTATGGGATAGTAGAGGATGTCACTCATATTCTAGTGGAATGTGTCCGGACTGAAGATTTCAAAACGCTAAATGTTAACACTTATATGGATCTATTTAACGTGGGAGCATCTAATAGCAGCCTGTCTAGCCCTCTGTCATGGTCAAACTATTGTACAAGATGGTTATGATTAGTGTAAAAAGGTGCTCATAATTTAAAATTTATACTATATTTAAGAAGTTATAATGGAGCAACATAATAAAAATACTGATTAAGCTCCATAAATAAAGATAATAAAAAAAACTTTCCTACAAAGTGTTTCAATTGAAATCAAATATAAAAGATTAATTTTAAATTACAGATTGTGAGTCCCTTATTCGCAAGATGCTAGTCCTTGAACCAATGAAGAGATATACAATAGAACAAATAAAGAAACACAGATGGATGGCAACAGAACCTTATACTGTAACAACTGTTAATGCAGACCCTGCCAGAAGTCCTGCTCACACAACATTTCATCAAGAGCCTAATGACCAAGTATTGAGACTCATGCAGAGTTTAGGGATCGATCCTATTAAAACTAAAGAGGTGAGTTTACGATTCAACATTGTCTAAAATAAATAAGAGCAATACTTGTAAAACTAGTACTAACTGCGTTGTAACCACAGGTTGTGATAATTAGTGTATTATTTTCACGAAGAATAGAGTAATAATAAATAAAATAATGCGCATTGCATATTTATTATGCGCGAATGTTTAAATGTCTATAGGTTATCTTTTAAAATTGTTATCTATTACATTTAATAGATAATCAGAATAGATTTGAATAAAGAATGAAAAATAAAGGCACTAGAACTTGCTCAGACAATTGTTACGCAAAAGCTTTCTTATACCCGCTATAAATATGTTAGCAATTAAAATATGCTCTTTCTATAAACCTTAACAAATTGCTTTGGCAAAACCAAATAACGAACCTCAACATGAAAGTCTAAAATTGGTTACACTATCTAGGTACTTAATTATATATGCTAGCGTGGTTATTGGTTAAATTTCACAAGTTAATAATCTATGTAGGAGAACGATAGTAAGAAAACAAAAATTATACAATTGTTGCTAATTTTACTTCTCTAATTACAACATTACATAATAAAATAATGAGTATTATAATCTTTTCTCGGAACAATATCGACTTTGAAAATGGTAATATCGAACAAATACCGATCCTTTTGGTAGATGTGGTTTGCATAAATTATCCTCTTTATGTTTAGAAGATTCATGCCAACCGATGTAATGTTATTGAATTGCAAAGAAAAGAAATTAAATACAGAGAATAGAAATTACATATTCCTTACACACATTACAATTCATTGAATTTGATAAATATTATTGATCTGGTCACCAATTTCTATTTTTCGATTTGGAGATAATAAAAGATGTTTGTTATTTATTTACAGAGTCTTAGGTCCAACAGTTATGACCACCACGCGGCGATATATCTACTATTACTAGAGCGTTTACGAGCGCGAGCAGCTAACGGTGCTAATGTGACAAACGTGGAAGCTCGTACCAGGCCCTCACGACGTCCTTCATCAGTGGCGGACCAAGCCCTCGTTAAGGAAGCTCATGATGCTAGACGGGAACATCATAACAGGTAATTTACATACTTTTATGCAATCAGGCTATCCTAAATGAGGGTTAGATTATTCCAGACTAAAGTAATCTAAGTTCTATTTATTGGCTAACATAAAATGTATCTGTTAAACATTAAAATATCTAGTACCGTTTCATTGACGCAATAGTGACGCCAATGAGAAGTAAACAAGCCTTAGTCATTCACATCCTTTAGATAATGTTGTATATATCTATTACAGATTACTACATGCTGGTGATTCTCTGTCTCGGGAGTACAGCAGAGTTACCCCAACAGTATCGACTGCTCCAGGAGACGCCTCGTCTGCTGAGACGCAGCGGTTGTTGTCACTTGCGGGAGTCAACATGACTGAACAGCGACTGCTCCAGCGAAACTCCGACCCCTCGGATACGCACCGGAGCTTTCTAGTCAGTAATCTAGATGTTATCTCCAGCAGAAGCCACGAATCAGATTCTACTAGATTACTTTCAATGAGAAATATTGATGTTTCCCAATCTAATCAAAGGTTAGGTACTAAAGCCAACGAATCTGCTATACCTACTCACAGACTACTCACATCGACATATGAACAGCAACAAAATATCCTTAAACAATCAAGTGAAGACTGCCGAAGGCTATTGCAACAATCAACCACTGTGGGACCTGATCTTAGCAAGAATACCCTCGATGGCACGAGATTACTAACATCTTCAAGTTTTGATTCAAAATGTGCAATTGACGGTGGACGTAGTTCTTCTGCGACTGATCACAACACTATAGCAAATTTTCTTCAAAATTCAGCTTCGGCAACAAACTTTAATGTTGAAAACATGAAATTACCTAGTTCTACAACATTCTCCATGTGTTCTGAAGCAGCTAAACTTATGAACACATTACAGCAGTCCCCGCTACCTTTAAAGGGGACGGTAAACTTAAGTACTAGTCCTATACCACAACAGATAGGTGAATCAAAAATAATATGCGTTTTAGAACAACCCAAACCTTTAGAATCTACAAGACTAGTATCACAAGTGCAACAGCAAGATCTTAATCGTCTCCAAACAACTACGCCACCTTTTAAAGACTATGTGAATCCACATATACCCGCTTATTCATATTTACAGAACTCGATCTTGCCACCAATATCAGGTACAGGAGATTCCAATTTCCCTACGAATGCAGCGACTAGTGATTTATTTCCAAATACATTATATAGAAATGATAGTAAATTTTCCTTAAATAGATACACAACTAATCAAACATATTCTCAAAATTTACAAAGTGGCAACACAACAGAGGCAACAAAATTTCAACAGCAGTATTCATCGTCAACAGACGAAGGTTGCGAAACAGATATGGAAGACGTTGCGAGCGCACCAAGCGGTGTTCAAAACAGATTAAGTTCCTATGCAAGTTCTAGTTCTAGTAGTGGTGTTGTAACCTTTTTTAATAATAAAAGTCTGAGCCAAAATCTAAGTTGTGACTCATCACAAAGTAATTTTTCTACTTTTGAAAGTTTGGATTATCAGTTATCCGAATGCTCCAGTGAACTAGCCAGCAGTCTCCCAAGTTGCACATCTAATGAGGATAAAGTGGCGTATGAAAATAGTTCTCTGGTTAATACTAGCCCAATGCATCCTTGTGTCTACATATCATCCTATAACAACAAAACACCTGGTGCGGGTTTAATTGCTAGGCACAATCCGTTGAACTACCAATCAGCCAATAAAAACTGCACTCGCGCAATAACAAGAAGTCCTGTAGACTTTCGAGAAGGTCGTAGAGCGAGCGATGGTCTTGTTGCGCAACAAGCAGCTCAATCAAATGAGTCGCAGAAGAGTTCTTTAGCTTTCAATAGCCAACGTCTAAATGAAAATTGTAAAGCAAAGGGTGTATTAGAGCTTCATTTGGTCCAGAAAGAGGCACAGAAACTTAAAACTCAATATCAATCTACGATACCAGCTGAAGAAATGACACAAAGGCAGATACAACACAATCAGTTCGCTGCAAGTTTCAGTCCGCATTATTTAGAGACAAAAAATCCCACAACGAAACGTATTAGTCTTCCGGAAACATTTAATTATTCTAGTACTTCACCACCAATGCCTGCTAGTCCCAAAATGGTTGCTCAGATGCAGGAACAGACAGAGTTAGCGCATGGATCCGCGATGTCACAAGTCAGCAAGCCTCCTCTGCAACAACAATTAATGCAACATAGACTGTTTCAGCAAAAACGGCAGTTATTGCAGAAACAGATGACCCCTCCAAATATACCCGCCCATGAAATGAATATGCATACATTACAAGTAGGGCTTAGTAGACGCCAGATGTTACGGCAACAAAGTTATAAGATAGCTCAGCAACAACAAATTCTACCTCCCTTGCCATTGACTGAAACAGAGAATCGTGATTTACTAGCTTTTCAAGCGATTGTAGAAGGTCCTAATAGAACAGCGAAACACAAAGGAGAAGACGTTGCCACAGAAGATGTTGCTAAGTTTGCATATCAGGGGTCAATGGACATTAGCATAATGAATAAGGATAGGTTAGGTAACGAAAATTGGACGAATTTGCCATCGAGCTTACAGGCTGCTTGCCAGATATCTGAGCTGGCAGGACGGCGTGACACAAGAGAGACTCGAGAAGGAGATAGTGAAGGAAGTAGTCACTCGGCTGTAGACGCCCCAATATGGCCGGGACAATGGAACACCAACCTCTTCCAGCCACAATCTTGCTTCCAGGTATTCCAACAGATCAATTAAGTAGAATCGTGTAAAGTGTAGGTAGAACTGTAGATATATTAGTGTGATTGCGTCCATAGGACTCGAGTCATTGGTGTCTATGTCACGTGCGCTAGATCACAGATTGGTCTCATTATGTAAAACATTGTACTTTGAGTATTTTATTGAAACGTAGAAAGTTGTTATCACATATATATTACGCAGTACACATAGAGTGCATGACAATAACTAGTGCTTTAATCTACGTATATATTACACAAACATGTGAGTTTTAGCATTACTCATACTGCCGTTAAGTACCTTATATAAATATTAAACTCTAATAAGATAGCTCTTGTATTGTTAGTGTTATAAGAAATATACCGGTACAGTCATTATTATCGTGTGCATCATTATACATATAAATAAAAGATGCAATCCACGCTTAATACTTTTAACTTTACTGAAATATTGTTAAAATATTCATTCCTGTTGTTCATCGCATAATTATAATGTAAAAAAAAAATATCACCATAGTGATGTTTAAGTACCAAGTAGTAGCTATTCCATTTTAAAATTTTACTTGCCAGGTACATTGTATTATTTGTATTATGTAAAATTTTATTATAATAGCATTTTGTCCTCTTTTTGTAATATCACTTGAAATGTTCCTATGTATTTATTTATTCGTTAGTACTCTTCATAATACGTTTTAGTAGTTATAAGTATCTATTTATTATAAGTTAAAATGATGAGTCTGCACCTTATCTTTGTGAGAACCTGTATAGATTTTTTTGTTATTATTTGCTAATAATAAAGTAATTTATGTAAGACGTGATAGCTTTACTTAGAGGCAAGTTTTATTTAAAATACAAGTTATTGTAAATTTATAATGATGGTTTTATTTTATCACCTTATTGCTTTGTGTATTAAGCTATCAGGAGTATACGCTGTTTTCTTTGACAAATTTGTTGAAAGATGGGTGAGGTGCCGAATTAACGCACACAAAAGTAATTTCTTTACGCACGCACAGCACAAAACTGTTACACGTACACTCACGAGACGACACTGTCTGTACATAATGACTATGAGCATTGCTCTCGTTTCTTTTTCAGCGGGATTCACCTTACAATGCCATCTCCTGTTGGATTAATGCTCTAAACCTTATTATTTTTCGCTTTTTGTAGATGGTTCGGTTTCAATGCAATGCACAATTATATTTACATGCCTTATTATATCAGTTGATTTTAAATTCTTACGAAGTTATGTATAATAATTTGTAATGCATAGACATGCGTCTTTCATTAGGCTTTATTAGTTAGTGTTGAAATCAAAAAGGTCGGTTGCTTTACAATTTTGGTAAGTAGGTGTTTTGGAAAATATTTATGTAATAATCTCTTTCCCCACAATTGTCTGTGTGACGATAGATTTATGCTAACTATCCTTTACTAAAGTAATTTATTGATTTTGCAATTAACATGCTATGCCTACTTAACAAATCAAATTATGATGGAAAAAATTGAATTCCTATAAGGGTACATTGACTTCCTTTACACTTATACATTCCCGACGATTATAAGTGCTACGCATTTCACCTTATTGTAAGACATTACTAATGATATGAGTTTTTCTATAGTTGGGATAATAATGCGTTCCTATTTCAACTACAAACCAAATCACGATAATGTTAGACGTTCGCCCTCTTGATGCAGCCTCGGAAAATTCGACTCGGAAAACTCATGAAAATCAAATTATTTTCATTCTTACGCTTATACCAAGTATTTTATATGTATTGTCTTTGGAGCTGGGTTTCTAATGACTTTCTAAATCTACAAATTATTTAATTTCAGCCTGGAAACTGGCAAGGACATAGTTTACCACCGCCTGCCAGCATGCTTCCGCTTAGTGAGAGCCCCATATTGGAACTTACCGAACAAATGGAGTCTATCTGAAGAGTTACTACTACTTACTTATTAGTTTTTTTTTTCTTTTGCCCTTCTCTCAGAACAAAAGGGATGGCTTCTCGTTGGATTTACTTATTAGTTATTACTTGGAAATAAAGATGACCTCAAGAAAATTGGAGTAATAATATCGATTTATAAATTTTTGTGCTTGAAACATATTAAAGCAAACCTTTACGCTTTACAGTTCATAATAACTTAATTATGAATACAAGTTTTGAGCTAAGACGATACCAAAATAGCTTCGTGCATTTTTCTATGTACGAAGTTTTCATTGTTTCTTTAGATTGAATGGCTAGAGCTCTAATTTTTAAGTATATGCTTTTTCAATACATGATCTAGGATCGCATCAACTCAGAAACACGATTGAAAAAAGTATTCTCGATAGAAAATCTTGGCGAAACAACCTCTCAAAATTTTTATTTTTTTCATTTGTCGGTCTATTATCGCGTATTAACTAATGAAATAACTTTAAAAACATAAGTAACTATTATATATAGAAACACGTAAATTAGAATTAAAATATATTTAGTAGATTTTGAGTAAATAGGAAAAGTATCCCTAATTCTTCATTTTCTGTGCCTACTGGCTGTGTTAATATGTACGTGTCGGCGATGATATACGGTAATATTGATGTAGGCCCTTAATTTATTGTTTAACATTTCGCAAATATGTAAACAAGAATTTAGTTCAACATTTATTATAGTGTTTTGCATTTAGTTATTACGTATATCTTTGGATTTTTAAACTAATTATTCATCTAAATAAATGCTAAAGTACTTAATATCAACATAAAATAATAAAACTTGTGTACCTAGTGGTAACGTACCATCTACAAAAAATTGATAAAAGGAAGAGACAATAATTGTAAAGTCAGTTTTGGGCTTTGGATCCAAGTACATATTGCGTACCTAAGCTGTTCAACAGATTAGGTACCTACATAATAAAATTACTTTACTTATAACTAAAGATTTAATTTGTTACATAATCGCTACTAAGATTATTGTTATAATTGCCGTCTTCTAAGTTTAATTTTTGAAAAGAGACGCAATTTCCTTAATTAAGTCTTAAACCGCAATAGTTCTTTTTTATATTTTAATATGCAAATTGAACACAGTTAGTGCTTAAATATAATAATTTTAATGGTTAATTTGAATATTTTAAATTTATCTCAACAAAGAAATCTTAAATTGGTGTAAATGCTAAAGATTTCAGAATGCTTTTTCCTATCGAGGTCATCTTTTTCATTAATACCAAGGGTTACGAGTATATTGGGGTATCGTGTGTAATATTATGTCTTTGTACGTAACTATACGCAAAATTAAACGTCGTCAAAGTTACACCAAAGTAGGTAGTATGCCTAAATTCTGATATATGGTGCCAATTCTGCTGTTCCTAAGTAAATTATAATAAGATAAGTTAATTTAACTTTGTAACTAATTGCGGTCTCTCGCTCCCCGCCTGAATAGCAATTAATTTTATAACCACCGAGTAGACTACTGCTTGTCGTAAACGAGAATGTAGATCACAGAGAAATAAAATCACAGAAAAACATGACAAGATTGACAGGAATTTATAAAATAAAATCGATTTAATCAGATGACTTACACATCGAAGTGGGCTTCACATAATTTTTAGGGTTCCGTACCCAAAGGGTAAAAACGGGACCCTATTACTGAGACTTCGCTGTCCGTCCGTCCGTCCGTCTGTCACCAGGCTGTATCTCAAGAACGGTGATAGCTAGAGAGTTGAAATTTTCACAGATGATGTATTTCTATTGCCGCTATAACAACAAATACTAAAAATAAAATAAAATAAATATTTAAGGGGGGCTCCCATACAACAAACATGATTTTTTTACCGTTTCTTGCTCGATACTAATAACGTTGCCTTATGTTGCATAGATAATGGTACGGAACCCTTCGTGCGCGAGTCCGACTCGCACTTGACCAATTATTTATTTAAGCGTTATTAGCGAACTAATCAGTCGAAAAATTGGACAATAGAGTTCAACAGTAAGCACTTAATTTTGTAAGAGCACAGCTATCAACTTGGGTAGTGTTTGTTTACATAGACTAAGCTGAAAAGGTCGTGCTATAATTCGTAAATTTATGAAATTTGTTGGATTTTTCCTAAATTCTTCTATTGTTCTTTCAACGTACCGCTCCTCAACTTATTAAAATTCTTCGTATTAATTATTCTATTCTGTACCAATTTAAATTTAGTTTGTAAGCTAAGCAGATTTGGCACTATAATTATGTAGACATTAATTATTAATTTAGTGATTAAATAATGGGACAATATTATTATAAGTAAGGTAATATTATTCGTTTCCTAAGCAATAAGTACATAGCCTGATTGAAACCTCATTTTGTTTACGATGTATTTGCATAGATAAGTAGTGATCGATGTATTAAAATTTCTATTTTGTACCTAAATAATGTACCTTGTATGTGTTTGAATTAAATAACATTTTCGTACTTTGTTATTATTAAAATCTAATTAACTTAAAGGTTTTATGCAATAATTTCTTGATAATAATTAATATTTTCTGTGTATTTTTTTGTCCTTGTTGGGACGGATTACGAATAAAAATGTCATCACCCCTTCTCTTCCCTAGCGTGCTATAAGAGCCAGCAAAGCAGGGGCGTAGCTACCGCCGTATCAGCCGTATCAAATATACGGGGCCCCCTGGGCCAAGGGGGCCCCCGTCGTGCATAAACAAAAAGTAATAAATACTTTCAAAATTCTTTATTATTTCAGAAATTTTATGCGCAGATTTTTTTTTCTTTTGTGAGAAATCTTGACCCTTAATAAGGGCCCCCAAAAATTTTTTTATACGGGGCCCCACCAAGGCACGCTACGCCCCTGCAGCGAAGGGACAGATAACACCCTCTTTGAGAGACGGAAATTTCAAAAATAAACCCTGTGCTAATACGTCTGGTCAGCACAGTAGACCATAATCCCTCTCAAAATGGAAGAGTCCCGTGCCCAACTGCAGGACGTCAATGGGCTATTATTTTATACAACTTAATAATGTATATCAAGAAATTATTAATTGGATTTTACTGGTATGTCAATATTATTACATATTATATACTTTAAATATTTCTAACAATCAATATAGAAAATAACGCCATTTTTTTGTAGAAACAATAAATTCATAATATTTGTAGTCGTTAGATATAGTTATCTCATTGCATTTAAATCGTACATTTTTAACTAAATGAGTGTTGTTTTTGTACCGATTGATAAATAAGGTAAAAATATTCCTTGTAAATAAACTACCTCTAATTATCTTCGAATACAAGACTGAATTCAGTGTCAATTCAGACCAATTAATGTCACAGATACCATCCGAAAGTCGAAGGTTTTTATTTATTAATTCAAACTACGTTAATGTTTGAGAGATAAGCAAAGTCTACCAAGATGAGTGGATTACTTTTTATAACCTTAGAGCATTAATCCAACAGGAAACGTACGAGAACAATGATCATGCTCATTGTGTACGGACAGTGGACACTGGTACCAATTCTATGAGCACAACTTACTAAACTTAACTAAAAATGAAAACAACTATGGTGTATTTTAAATAATGGCTGTTTCATTGTGCACAATTTTATATATTAAAATATTAATGGCCTTACCTATTCATAAAGATTTATCGGCGGTTTAATAGAAGATTTTATCGGAGAGATAATAAACGTTTTAGTGTAAAAAGACAACAAATTATGAATAAAAAGTTTTGACAATTTTTTTTAGCGAACTTTTAAACCTCCGATAAGTCATTATGAATAAGACCATTAGTCTATAAATACACAGTTTTTATAATAAGAAAGTTCAGTAAACATTTCTGAATTGTGTTCTTGACACCGTCACTTTTTTGGTTAAGTTTAGTTGTGCGTGTAGAATTTGCACCACTGTCATGTCTTAGTGTGCGTGAGGCGATTTTGGGCGGGGCGTGTGTGTGTGTGATCAATAAAATTACGTTCGTGTTCGTTACCTTGGCACCCCGCCGACGAGGCAGTATTTTTGTGACAGCAATCAGCGTGTGTCCTGATGTTTTAATACTCTAAGTTTATAACCTAGTAAGCAAATTTTAAAGTTAGGACATATCATACCTTAGACTGAAACAAATATATTTAGTCTGAGTTACATAGTATGAATTGTAGGACTTTATCCCACAGCACGTAATAATCTTATGCTAATTACAATGACGATTGGGTAGTTGGCACCATTAATTAATAATTACAAAACCAAAGTTATTTCAAAAATACATTTTAAAAATTGAATTACTATTTAAGTTAGTTAATATTTGTTAATTAGATATTGGTAGCAATTGTACGTCCACAAATAAACTAAACTTAACAAAAATTAAAACAACTATAGCGTATTTCTAATTAATTTGCTATTTCGCGGTGTAGGATTTATATTAATTAAAATCTTTAGCCTATAATACACAATCGACGCAAATTATTTTAATATTTTAGTTAAGTTTCGTTGTGCATGTAGAATTGGTACATTTAATTTTTTTATTTTTATTTTTTATTTATTTATTGAAGGGCTTTGTCGCTATGCGACTATATCGCCCCAAATTATTAATTTATTTTACTATTTATTTAGGACATGATAATAATATTTAATTATATTTAATGAGTCTTTATGTATGGATAAGGTAATAAAATATTACTGAAAATCCTATAAAAATATTGAAATTGATTGGTGATGTGAACTACCCTTACCACCACCAATAGATACCTAACCATTAACAGATATTGTCGTTAGAGTGAATGCCATTCTTTATAGCATTACTGATTAATTAGATGAATGATGATGATACGAAATAAATTTGTCCACAAATTATTGTCATTTTCTGTTGATCACCATATATCTATTTAACAATAAACGCAGGTCTAAATTATGCTACTCGATTGATGGCTTCTAAATATATTAGAAAAGCAAATATAGTATCAAGGCTAAATGATTAAGGCAACCAAAAATCAGCGTTGAGTTAGTTTAATACCTACATAAATATTCAATCGGCCAGCGGCTCTCCTATAATTTTGTTCGTCCTCATATGTTATATTACCTGCAATCAGTATTTCTACTTTTAGCAGGTCCGCTGTGTGTTGGTGGTGCGGGAAATGATTGGCATTTGGGGCGTGATTTCAATGAATTATCAACTCCATTTGTGTATTTTTGTTTTATGTAGGTGGCCTACAATGACGTCTTTTTTTGTCTTTTTCTCTTCAGTCTCCAGTACTCCATATAGGCTTACTTAGGGACATTGGTAATAAAATTAGACTCCTATATCACGATTGGCAGGCGGATTGATGTAGAGACAGTCGCAGTGGCGGATTTGCAGTCTCGGCCGCCCTAGGCCCCAAGCCCTGAGCCGCCCTAGGCCCCAAGCCCTGAGCCGCCCTAGGCCCCAAGCCATCAACCGCCCTAGGCCCCAAGCCCTCAGCCGCCCTTTCTCAGCATCCACCATACAGACTAAATAATGAAATCACTTCATTGCCAACTTTTATCTAAATAGATTTGGAAATTTAGGAGAAAAAATCAGTTTTATTTCGCAAGAAAATTTGAAGCTTTTTTGTAAATCACCGCCCCTAAATCTGGCCGCCCTAGGCCCGGGTGTACCGGGCCTTAGGGTATTATTTATTTATTTTTTATTATTTATTAACATCATCTCATATCAGTGCTATATTGATTACTAAGAAGCTTTACAAGAACCGTAACAATAATTTAATACGTAAGATGTAGTTAATTACGTATATAATCTATAACTAGTTTCAATAAGCCATTACTTATGTAGAAATGTGTAGAATAGGGTGTTTGGATGCTTTTACACGATTAGAAAATATTGTCACTGTATTATATTCTGACATTATCGAGCAATTTAATATAACTCGCAATTATTATTAGGTTAATAGTTAAGTAGAGTTAAGTAGACAATTTTATATTAAAAATGTAGAAAACCAATTATTAATAACATGTTGTGTTTGTCTAATTAACTGTTATGGCTTAAGTGCTTCACAAGAAGTGAATAGTAGTGACGGAATTTCATTAGGTTTTTTGTTAATTATATCTTTATGGGTTGTGATACCTATTATATAATTATTATGGCTGATTGTTATTCAATATAGAACAGTCAATACCAAATTTTGGAGTTTCATTTTATAAGATTGCCCTAATAATTTCTTTTTACATAATAAATCAAGGTATAGTGGACAACATTATCAGTATCACTATGAGCGCGATGGAATCCCTCAAACCTAGGAATACTATTAAGTAAAAGCAAACATCGTCAATTGCAAAAAATAATAAATTACTGTAGAGAAACATTCAAAGCTATGATAGGTATGACTATAAAATAGTAAAGTCCGATATAACTACTAATATACATATTATAATTCTCTATAATAGGCAAAATATTCTAATTTTGGAAACCCCGCTGACATGGTCTAAACAGGGATCATATACGACAACAACATACTGCACCCGCTGGTTTTTGTAGTCAGAAAGGAATAATGTATCATTGGTCTGTATTTTTTGACCACTTACTATGAGCAAATTAATACATTTAATTGTTACATAAGTTTACGTAAAACTGTGTAATGCTAATGACTTATACTTAATTGATCAGCTCTACCAATTCTAATAATCAATATGTGTACTATACGTTTCAACTGAGAATAGGATTGGCTATGACCTTTAGTTGTCAAAAGTGATTAGAATAGTACTGTCAGCAACGAAACTTTATTTACGTATCAATAATGTTTTTTTTTCTTTTACCTAAACTCAGTAATTTGAAGCTGAAAACGTAAAATTATTTAGTAATATTAGTTATAATATTATTAAAAAGAAATTCTTTCAATAATTTCATTGTTGGATACTATGATATTAAGTTTTCGCCATTTTGTTGTTGTTGGTGTGCCTTGTTGAGTAAATAAATTATAAGGCATTTTATTTTAACTTCTGTTAGTCAAGTAGTTGCTTCCCGTTAAAAAAATAAATTTGTTGTTATTTCTCGGCGTTTTTGTTTGTTAGTGTGGTTATTTCAAACTATTCGTTATATGTTATAGTTTTTTATTGTATTTGTCTCGCTTATCGCTCGAAAATTAGTAAACGATAACGACAAAATGATAGATAAATTATATTATAAAAATGTCTTATTTTGCTGACCCTACCAAAATTGTTCAAATTGACAACGATGACGTTCCAACATGACGCAGAGACAATCCTATTCTCATTTGAACGGCATAGTTTAATAAAACGTTATCTAATTACTTCACTATTGATAAAACGCGCGATATTTTAACACGACAGTTTTTAAACTTTTACAATCATTTATATCGTTAACAAAGAAGTAATTGTTCTTTTTTTAAAATAACATATTGTTTATCGTTCTATAGAGTCCATGAGTATCAGTTAAAGTTGTGAAAAATGGTTATTCTGTGACGATGTTTGTCTTAATTGGACCCCTTTACGCAATAAGGAACCAACCCACGCATATGCCAAAATCGAAATAAATACACAGAATCTTTTAAAAATGAACCTTCTGTCGACCCTGTAAATATCATAATGATCTGACAATTTTGATAGAACAAAACATTTTTATGACAAAGTTATCAAGCAACATAACAGGATTTCTTCAATAAACTAACCGGATCCAAGCCCTGTAGTTACCTAATAATTTAGTAAAATTATTAATATTTATTTTTTAAATAAGACCCATACCACTTGGTCCCTTACATTTTTATTTATTGAACGAATAAGCAGAACCAAGTGGGTTGGTTCCTGTTTGCATATTAAAATTATCCTAGTCCTATATGTTTACAAAGACTCAGATTGGCTTGATTCCTTGTTGATATAAATTTATTTACAACATCTAAGATGTCATGTACTTTGAATCTGTGTTGTGTAATAAACTTCTTGATAAAATTATTCATCCGAGTCAGTGATACCTACATATATGAATCAAATTTTATTCATTGGTTTTTCTAAATTAAATTAATAATAAGATATGGCAACTCTTCTTAAGCTGAAGAATAGTGCTGATATTAGTTGGTAAGTGATGTTGACAGTGGCAACACTGTATCAAAAAATTGGAGCGCGCGTTCGGTACGTTGTGTGGATATAATTTGTGAATTGTATCTACGTTTACTGACTTTCCAACAATGAAGAGAGTGAACACCAGGATACAAAGTATGATTTCTAGCTGCCTCAATCATTCAGATGATAAAGAGAACGATAATCAAGGTATGTAAATAATTTTGAGGTTACAAAAAGTTTTTGTTGTTTCTTGAAACTTTTTATTTTAGTAATTGTTCTTCTGGTTGCTGCACGATTATACTGAACTTAATTATGTTGTTAACATACCAGGTCGTAACAGTTCGGGTCATTGTAATTTTTTTTAACATAGGCACATATTAAAATGTGTATATTGATTGTAGGCATAATGTGAAACTACTGTGCTTTAAAAAATGTTATTCCTTTTTCAGATTTTTATGACAACTCTCGACCAAGCAGTCCATGGCAGGTTTCTTCAGGTACCTATTATTAATGTTATTTCTGTGTGTTTTTTATTTTAAATGAGTTTTTTTGCATGCATCATACGGAAAATTGGCATAAGGCGCCGTTCAAGTATTACTTAAGCACTATAGTGGGGTCTTTGCTTTGCTTATTTTAAATGGCTTTGGGGGGTGGAGGGAGGGGTCTAGATAGTGATTGATATGGGGAGGTGGGGAGTAAATAAATATTTTGTAATAAATTTGCTTAGGTAATACTTGAATGACCCTCAACTACATATTTCAGTTCTGTGGTTTGGGCGTGTAGGCGTAAGAGACAGACATACAAAGTTACTTTCGCAAATAATATTAGAACAGCCTCTTTTTCAATCATTTTTAAATTAAATAATTTTAATTACAGAAAAGGCTTAATTTTAATTGACTTCATAGGCATGTTTAAATTAACGCATTAGTGATTAAAAGCTGGCTATTATTTTAGATTTGCTGCGCAAAAGAAGAAAAACTAGTACGCATGGTGTACTTGATAATTCGCATGAAATAACGAGTTGCAATGGGGGTGATGGTGCTATATTTGATCCTAATTTGACTGCTCAATTACTTACCGTCTCTGCTAAAGCTTCCCAGTGTTCTCTGTCTCCTCCGCTATCTTTTGCTACTAATTTGGTGGAGGAAAATAAAACAAAACTTACTTCCCTTGGTACTGAAGACATTGAAACTCCTGTTGAAAAAAGCATAGAACCCCCTCCATACTCACCACTAACCCCACGTCCAGCTAAAAGTAACGAAGCTTCTGCAGCTTTATTGGCAGATAATAATTCCTGTAATGCTTTACCTACACTAACCGAGTCTTCTGCTGAGAAAAGTATTTCACCGCTACCTTGTATGTCGCCGGAAACAGCTTCTTTGTATCATATTTTAGCCAACTCAATGGATAATAATTTTTTGAACACTGATGATGAATCTGATACGGCAATGATCACAAACTTGAGAAGCGGCAAAGCTCCATTATTTTTAGATAGCGATGATTCGGTCAAAGATCCTAACTACAGTGCTGATGCGGATTATGACTCAAGTGGCGATAGCTCCAATGAATCCATTTCTTTGATATCTGGTACTGCACATTTAGAAATCAACCAAATACCTAATGGAATGAGTGAAATTGCTAGTCATGACCCAGAACTATTAAATTTAAGACCCCATAGTGTTCAACAGGAAATATCGCAAGTCGATGATGAGATAGCTTCTGCTTTAGAGTCGGCTATAGTATCTGAAAATAGCAATGATTGGTTACGCATAGCAGCTGCTTCTGGTCACAAAACTGAAATAGAGCCTACAGGAAGGCCAAAAAAAGGTAGAAAACCAAAATATGGTGGGATATCGCGGGAAGAAAGGAAGAAACGAAAATACACAAATTTGACTTATGTTAACTCTAAGAAAAAGATTGTCAGTCCTAAAAAGTTTCTAGATTTTCAATGCTGTTGCCACAAAAAGTGCCACGACAACATTGCAACAGAGAGAAGATTAGCTCAATTTAACAAGTTTTATTCCCTAGGATCTTATGAGGCGCAAAATATGTTTTTAACTGCTTTAGTAAAAGAACAACCTGTGAAGCGTCATTACGTTGCAACTGAAAATAAAACCCAAGTTTCAAAGAAAAAGTCTTACTCACGCCAATATTTTCTTGATGGTGTATCAGTTTGTAGAGATATGTTTGTCAAAACATTACAGACGTCGGCAAAGCGAATAAATACGTCGCTTTGTAAGATGCGATCACGTAATTGCATTACAGATAATCGTGGTACAAAAGGCGGTCGCAATAGAACATCTCCTGAACACGAGGAGTTCTTGATTAACTTCATTAAAAAGTTGCCGACATATGTATCCCACTATCGCCGAGAAAAAACAGGGGATGCCAAGTTTCTAAGAACAGATATGACTTTACCAAAAATATACGAGTTATACAGCGATGAAGCGAAAACCGCTGGCATGAAAATATTGTCTGCTGCAAAAGTCAACAAATTGTTTTATACGAAATTTAATCTGCGCACCAAAGCTATTAAGAAGGATACGTGCAATAAGTGCGATTTTTTCGAAAGTCAAATACATGTGTCTTCGGAACAAAATAGGGCTGAGATGGAACAAAAACGAACAGCGCATCAAGAAATCGCAAATTTTCTACAAAACCAATTGAGAACTGACATGCAGCTAGCTAAAGATGATCCCTCTGTAGAAACTCTGACTTTTGATCTCGAAAAAACGTTACCTTTACCTCGTATACCCACAAATATCGTCTTTTACAAAAGACAACTCTGGGTATACAATTTGGGTATACATACTGGGAGTAAAGACGAAGCTCACTGTAATGTGTGGGTAGAAGGAGAGGCTGGCAGGGGAGCTCAAGAGGTTGGATCTTGTCTCATCAAACATATCACGGGAAGACTTGACGGTAACATAAAATATCTGATTCTATGGAGCGATTCGTGTGGTGGCCAAAATAGAAATATCAAATTGATATTAATGCTGAAAGCTATGTTGAATGAACATCCAACTTTAGACCAGATAAATATAAAATTCCTTGAATCAGGACATAGCTTCCTCCCCAATGATACCGATTTTGGCAAGATAGAATGTGCCTTAAAACGTCAACAGAGGCTCTATACACCGGATGATTATATTCAGGTAATGAAAACTTGTAAAAAATCGAAACCAATGCATGTACATAGGATGAAAAAGGAAGATTTCTTGTCATCGTTAAAGTTAGAAAAAAATATAATTAATAGAAAGAAAACGATAGAGGGAGAAAAAGTTTCGTGGCTTCACACTAAAGAGATAATGATCAAAAAGGACGAAATGTTCAAAATTAACATGAGAAATAACTTGAATGAAGATTTTAAGGTAGTAGACATAAAAAAAACAGTTCGCGGAAGACAATATATTATAACAAAAGCGATAATGGA
Source organism: Orgyia antiqua (assembly GCA_916999025.1). Classification (NCBI taxonomy): domain Eukaryota; kingdom Metazoa; phylum Arthropoda; class Insecta; order Lepidoptera; family Erebidae; genus Orgyia; species Orgyia antiqua. The sequence goes on from OU779869.1 coordinate 9,073,779, forward strand.
GCCCCTTTGGCCGACAGGCAAACCCGTCCCTGACGCTAAACTCAGAGATTTAAAAAGTATGCTTCACTTAATTCCCCAAGACTCACACGATTACTATGTGAAACTTGTCGGACAAGAAGGTATAGAAGACGATATAGAAGGCTTTTCAGGTCAACCTGATTTTGATTTAGAAGATGAATCCTGTTAAGCCTGAAGGTTTTTCAGATACAACTGATTTTCGATCGATATGCTCGACTTCTATACCTTCTATTCAATTTAGTGAATTTTTATTAAGAATTTTTGTAATACTTTGTTATAATTTTTTGATATTAAAGAATATTCTTAAAAGGAACATGGGAATTTTTGTTATTTTCCTAATTTATTTTGTCATAACGATAAATCAATAAAGAACCAACCCAAAAAGAGATAGTTTTGCAAAAAGGAACCAACGAGTTTTTCTTTTGTTATTATTAGAAACGTTAATGATTTTAATCAATATTATAGTTGTATACATAGAACAAATTATTAGGTACAATATTGTAAAATCAACTTTATTCAAAATAGTCTTAATTTTTTTGTTTACACAATTTATACAAAAATGACTTTTTCTCGAAACTGTCATCGTATTGGTTGGTTCCTTATTGCGTAAAGGGGTCCAATTTAACTTTATTAAATAAAACACAGTAGGTACAAGAATTCAAATAGATTTGTTTTAAGTTAAATTTAAAGTAGGTACATTAGTTTTAGTGAATATTGCGAGTGAAGGTCAACATGACTGCGATAACGGAGTTAATCAAAAACAAAGGTCAATTTAGTTACTCACTTGAAGTAACTCCCGACTTGACAGAAGATGAATTAGATAAATTGCAGATAGATCCTGTATTTTTCTCAATAACTTGGCACGCAAAATTACATCAATGTAAGGACATGAATATTCAACCTCTGAAGATAGCAAAGATGTTAACGAATAAACAAAAGCAGATACTATTTCATATATCTTGTGATATGTTGAGAAGAGACTATATAAAAGAACTACTCGTTACGTTACAAGGGATGAATATTTGTAACCTATTCTTGATATTAGGAGGTAATTTTTAAAACGATATCACTTATTATTGCTAATTATAAACAGATAAGATAATACCTTTTTAAGGAATATGGATCCATTCTGCTAGTAACCATATCGTAGTTATTTTTATAAGTGACTAGCTGGCCCGGAAAACGTTGTTTTGCCATACCAAAAAAAAAGTAAAAAAAAAAAATGAATTATAAACCTCACGCAGCCCGAGACCTTTCCAACGAATGCAAAACCGTGGAAATCGGTTCGTGCGTTCTGGAGTTATAGCGTCAGGAAGGAAAATCCGACTTATTTTTATATAGTAGGTAGATAACTGTAGACTTTACGTAGGGACTTTAGTATCATTAAAATACTAATTTCTATGTAGAGTTGACTTTGTTAATAGTTGTTTTTTTTTTAACTCCGTTTACCTACTATTCATTTTAGTACAAATTTATCTCTTAACGTGTATGTTTCCCCATATTGATTTTGAATTATAATTTTCAGAAAATTACGACCCGGTCACTTCTGATTTTGAAAATACAATTGAGTTAATCAAGTTTATTAGAAATCAGACAGGAAGCTATTTCTGTATTGGCGTGCCTGGGTTCCCTGATTGCTCTCAAACAACTATAAATCACTTGAAAGAAAAAATTTACTTTGGAGCCAACTTTATAATCACACAAGCATTCTTTGACTTTAATTTTTATATAAGCTTTCTTAAACGCTGTAAAACTAATAATATCAATGTACCATTAATACCCGGAATATTCCCCTTTGACACCCCCAAGCAGTTGATTAGCTTTACAAATTACTGTAAAATTTTAATAACAACCGATTTTATTGAAAGTATAAAAATCAAGGAAGAGTTAAACAAATCTTGTTTAGAAATAACAAAATTATTAATGCTTGATTTGAATCAAGAATGTCATGTTAATCATTTTCATTTATTTACATTAAATAAAATGCAGAGAATAAATAGCTGTGTACAAGATTACCTATCTAACTGTCGTTCATGAGTCCCTAAGTTCGTGTATCGTAATGAAAATAAAGGCAAATAAATTAAAATGAGCATTGCTTTTCATTTTTCGTCACTGTAATGATTTGAGTCATAGTCACGCAATAAGTTAACGCTACAAAAACATAATAGGTACTTACTAGACCGGTGTTTAACAGGGACGTAACAGACAGTATAACAAAACAACTAAGACTGACATTGAACTAGGTATCTACGAAAAGAGCGTTATTTCGTTTAGTGTCCACCTACTCTTAGGTTGAAGACCGTTAAGAAGGGATAGAAAACTCTAAGCTAAGTCCCACACCAATACACCTGGTCAGTGTGGTTTTCGATTTCGTTTTAAGAGGAATCGTTAATTGAAAAAATGCAAAAAGAGGAACTCCCTCCCTCAAGCCCATTAACTTCCCACTGTTGGGCACGGGCCTCCTCCACTTTGGGACGGATTATGATCTACTGCAGCGTGCTGGTCAGCCGTCTTGGTTCAGGGTTTATTTTCGAGTTTTCTATCTCCCGCCGAGGATGTATTGTTATCTGTGTACAATATTCCATAGCTGGCTTTTACAGCACCCTAGGAAGGAAAAAGGGTGGGGGGAAAGAACCGTTAACTCACAGTATCAGGTACTACTAATTAGTAGGTAATTAATTACTAACTGGAGGGCTTTCAATAAAATAAATAATAAATTAATAATGTTATAGACAAAAAACATAGGCTTACAAACGCCATCCTCACGCCTAGAATAACGCCGTCGGCCGTCAGTGTCATATTACTCTATGTTAGAAATCCAAACGTCATTATTTTAGGTTATGTTGATAATTTGGTAGTTAGTTATCTGAAAATCAGTTCTGGAGCTGTTTTAGAAGAAATTATCGGAACCTGTGAATTAAAATCGGTAAATACTCATATTTTATACGTTTTTGCAATGCAGGTAATTATTTCTGGAGTGTTCAATCGTGAGTTTCATGCTTCGATAACATAGTATTTTGTTGTAAATTTAATAAAGAAACAATATTTATATTTTAGGTTAAAAGATGTCCTTTCCGGATAAACAGCAGCGGAAAACATGTTGGGACTCCAGAGATCGTTACTGGGAATGCCTAGATAAGGAAAATATTAAGGACAGTAGCGTGAAACCTAAAGCTTGCCTAGAGTTAAGGAAAATGTTTGAAAATTCGTGTCCTACCCAGTGGGTCACTCATTTCGATAGAAAACGAGATTATAATGTTTTTAAGGACAAGATGCAGAATGAAGGATATGAACCTATTAAAGATGAATAAAAAATAGTATTTAATGATAGATTTCCACATTGTAAATAAATATTGTAGTAAATTATTTTAAAATTTATATTTTGTTTTTATTTGACTAGACATCACAATTAATGTTGTTACAAATTGAAATTGTTTCAAAAACTTTTTACTATCCATAACAGAAGCATTATTGTTTCCAATCATATATAAAAGATAACTAGTTTGTTATTTGTTTATATTTAGTAGCCAATCCTGAATAAGTTTTTACCAACCTTATTGTTATACATATTTACTTCATATTATAACATGTACCTAGTGTAACAATCTGCAAAATGCTCTGTAATGGGAGAATCAGATTGTTTCATTTCAGCTTTTTAAATTGGCAGTAGATATAATCTACTTTGTTCATTTTTAAACAAATTTTAAAGGCATAGTGGGAGTAATAGAGGTAAAAGTATTTATTGTGCTTTTTTATCATTGCTAGGTATTTTTTATTACACAACTAATTATGATTAGTAAAGCAAAATTGCTTAGATATTGAATATTTCATGAAGATTAAAACATTTTCCTTTTATAACTTTTTAAAGTAGAACAATTTAAATAATATGGCTATTCTGAAACTGTTTTGTTTATGCTATAGCTACTGTTCTATCTAACATGATATAAAGAGGTAATATTATATTTTTAACATATCTCAACAATTTGTTACCTTTTTGTTGATAATACAAAATTCTATAACAGCTATGGATAACAGTAAAATTTAAAAAAATAATGTACAAACCTTACAGATCATGGAGCAATCAAGTCATATTTTTAAGAAAATTGATGTTGCTACTAGAGAATTGAAAGTGGATGTAATACAGGTAATTGGATAAATATTATTCTTTTTTTACAGCCCTTTATTGAGATTTCAATTTATTGATGCAAAAAATATTTCTCATACTTACCAAAGTAGCTAGTAATAGCCAGTGGCGTGCACTCAATACAAGCTGATAGGCACTGCTTTACTTGCCATTCACAGATATTTTAATAAAACGTTCGTATGATTTAGATGACTTTATTCATGTATTTACTATTAATTAAACAAAATATTATAACTTAAAAACGCCTACCTATTAATTCATAAATAGCACCAATATGTGCTTGCAAATTGTTTTTTGCCAGGCGTTTGGCGAAGGAATAATATTGGTCGGACGAACGCGTCGGACAAGCTCCACGCCGCCCGCCTGCCATGAGTTCATATGTGTGTAGAAATTTTGGTGTCCGTGCACAGTTCCCAAACGCACACAGGCTTACATATCCAAGACGATTTATACTGAAAATCCTGCCGCCTGCTTTCGCGATCGGATGTTATCGCGAGTATTCGGCAATGTTCGTTCGTTACTTATAATCCGATTAAATATAGTCGGAACTCGGAAGTCTAATAAATCACGTATGCATTTTTGTTTAGTAAGGTTTTATTTATTTAAATAGCAGAAATATTTTGGTTCGACGGAGGCCATTTTATTTTTTCGTGTGATTCATTGAACTGTTTAATATTGAGTTTCTTTAATTTAATAATTGTATGGATTTTCGTTTGTTGATTTTAAAATGTTATTTGATTGTGAAATGTGTGTTGATAGTGTGTGTTTGTTAAAAATTAAAAATAACAAGTTCAACAACTAAGCCAGCAAAAAGGTAGGTAATGGTGCCTATTCTATGTGCAGAACTAAACTTAACCATTCACACGTTCAAGGATACTTTGATATTCAAAAAAAAAGGGCAATTTACGTCCAAGGTTACTTTTATATCCATAGCGACATATTTTATAAAACCGACATCTATGGACAAATTGCGTTATTTTTTGCGTCTATAAGTTGTGTAATAGATAGCTGATGAATTACTTCACAATCCATAATCACTAGATGGCAGTTTTTATCTTCAGTCCACTTTACGCTTTGTGTTTAGTAAACAAGTGGTTTTGAAGTTCCAGCGGATTGTCGTAAGTAGTTTAGTTTTATTTATGAGTTCATAGATTATTAATATTATTATACATCAAGATAAACTAGATGATTTGTGCTTTATAATTAAGTATACATATAGCATACATATCACAGTTTTAAGAGTAAAATCGAGTTATATTTTGAATTGTTATGTTTTCTCCTCTGTCCTCTTCTGTTCTCATTTTTAATACTTTAAAATAAATTTTCAGATCTTAAAAAATAGATAGATTTCATCTGTAGTCTTCTAGTAATTTTTCGTAGTATTTGTCTTCACTCTAGGTATTATAGATAAGAAGCTATAAAGGTTTTTTGTTACAACATGCGAGCGCGGTACCGATCGAATCAGCGCCACGCGTAGCTGGACGGACAACGGTATAATAGGTATTTAGGTCGGGACGTGGGAATGGTTATCTTAAGGGCCTACATCAATATTATCGTATATCATCGCCGACACGTACATATTAACACAGCCAGTAGGCACAGAAAATGAAGAATTAGGGATACTTTTCCTATTTACTCAAAATCTACTAAATATATTTTAATTCTGATTTACGTGTTTCTATATATAATAGTTACTTATGTTTCTAAAGTTATTTCATTAGTTAATACGTGATAATAGACCGACAAATGAAAAAAATAAGAAATGAGAGAGGTATTTTCGCTAAGATTTTCTATCGAGAAAACTTTTTTCAATCGCGTTTCTGAGTTTATGCGATCCTAGATCATATATTGAAAAAACATATACCTACTTAAAAATTAGAGCTCTAGCCATTCAATCTAAAGAAACAATGAAAACTTCGTACATAGAAAAATGCACGAAGCTATTTTGGTATCCTCTTAACTAAAAAATGAAAACAGCTATTGCTGTATCTTAAATGTTTCGCTATTTTTTTGCACACATTTATATGTTAAAATGTATGAAATGTTAAAAGTTATGAAACGTATGTACATACGTACATGTACGTATGTATGTACGTACGTAGTTATTGCTTAGTAATTCTAGTACAGTGTGGACTGATTCGGGATATTCAGATTTAAATTTGTTCTGTTGGCATGGTTTCCGACTTAGAGATCCGTCGCGTGGCTATGCTAAAAATCTATAAAAGAAAAAGTTTTTGTGACTGCCTACCCTACGTTAATTAGCAGTGCACGCCGCTGGTAATAGCATAGTCATAATTATTTCTTTGTCCTATAATTTATTAAGTCAGTATCAGTTACTTACATATTATGGCTTTACTAAATCTCCCCGGGACTAAGAACTCCATAACCCTCTCTGCTCTCAATTTGGAGACCTTCAAGTCTAACATGAAGAGGGTCATCATCATCATATTTATTTATTTATTTATATCATAATATCACGCCTTTTTCCCATGGGGTTAGGCAGAGACTATAGAGTGCCATCTGCTACGATCCACACTCATACATCTTGTCATAGGTACACGCCCGACGGTTGTAAGTGCTACGCACTTGCCCCTTATGGAGTATTCCGGCGATGACATCGGAGTATATTTTTCTCATACATCTGGTCATATGAAGAGGGCGTCAAAAGCTTAGCTAAGTTCCACACGACGACGCCCAGAACTGTTGCCTGTAGAATATCGTAAATACCTGCCGCACTAGTCTGAATCATATCAACTCCTTGGCTATTTGGATTTGTTAATGTACCAGTCAAAGTCGTAATTAAAAAGTTTTAGATATTAAAAACATTGGGCAAGGCCATAGGCTATTTTTTAATGCCAAAAATATTAAATATGTTAAAACCGATGCTGTGAGCCAATAGCTCTTACCTAATGGATTTTTTATTTGATTTATAGGAACTTCTGATATTAATGAAACAAAATTCAAAATCTAACTTAAGCCAAGAATTCTGGAATGAAATTTCTGAAAAACTATGGATTCATTTAATGACAGGCTTTGAAAAATTGGACGATCAGTTGCTTTGTGCTACGTGTTTTTATTCCATGCTTATTTTAACAGATAAACAGGATCTCTATCTGGATAAGTTAATGCATATTATTGGTCGAAATTCACCGACTCATTTACGTAAACATAAATCACTGGTAGATGACTTACCAGTCAGAGATGAACTATTAACTGACCATATAAATAAAGAGGATTCTTTCTACACTATTCAAGTTGTATCCCTAATGTATGGGATTTTTCAATCAACATTCCTCACTCAAAAAACGTATCATAATATCCATAAAATATCAGAAGTCTTAAAAGAAATATTTGATTTGTTACTTTTAATGGGATACGAATATTCACAAAGCACATTCTTAGCTTTTAAAACAATGAAATCATTTACAAAAGTGTTTGGTGGACCTTTAGAAAAGTTAATTTTCAGTAAGGAAAATCAAATTAGACTAATTGAACTAGTCAATAACAATTGGGAAAACCCGATAGCAGGTGTGAGAGATTTAAATAGGTCTATTTTCCAAACTGTACTTTCTACACTTGATGAGGAATCTTACGAAAAATGTTTGAATGAAATTAATAGGTTGTACTGGAATAAGGCAAAGTATTTAATGCTTACGGAAATTGCAGAAAGTTCTAGAAGTAATCTAGCGTCGCTTATGGAAATGATGTGGACAGATGGTCTAATATATAGTTTACATAAACCAGGATTGGTGTCAGCTGGTGCAGACTTGTATTATGCGACACTTAAAAAAATTAATACACAAGATGAATGGTGTCGATATTACTTAAGCCATATTGTTAATGTTCTCGTTGGTCATAATATTAAAGCTATCGAAAACTTTAATAATTATTGGTGTTTAACTACACTAAAGAAATTTAAAGAATCAGCCACCATATTGATAGATGAGTTGGAAAAGTATAAAGATTCAGAAAATATTTTATACAGCAAGCTTTGTGTAATGAAACAGGCAAATAAACTTGGTATTATTGATAAGAATCTACTTAAAATTGTCGATACATCAATTCATAAGGCAGTTTCAGAAGGCATTGGACATTACAATAATAATATCAGAATATGTGCTTTTGACATACTTTGTGTATCACAAGGGAAATCGATTCCTAGCCTAATGGAATATGATCTGATACTAGATTATTTATCCAACAATGTGAACTCAGACAGTACAGTACTGCGATTAAGTATGTTTGGCTGTTTCAATTCGTTTTTATCACAACTACATTCTAATTTTATAAATGCGATTACAAAACATCAACGTGGTGATGACTTAGATAATTTATTAGAGTTTTGTAAACGGCTTCAAGATTTTCTTTTACATAACTTTAACATTAAAGGAAACTATCAAAGAAAGATAACTAGCGTAAAGTTATGCAATATCATATTAACCAATCTTAGTGAAATTTCAAGGAAGAAAAAGGATCAAACAAGACAATCTAAGGTTACTTTGATTGAGTTTATAAAGGAAAAATTTCTTTGGAGGCTATCGACGGAAGATTTTATCATGAAACTCATAAGTCTATTAAACGATCCTTCCGATGATGTTAGAGAAAATGTAGTAAATATTCTCTTAAATCATTATTCAGATGAGTTACAGAATGTGATATTACTAACACTCTTATTTGATAACGCTAAGAAAAATATCGCAAGCAAATTTTTTTACGACATCAGTTGTAGTCAGAATATGTTTAAATTAATTACAAATTTATTATCAAAAACGAGCAATTCAATTGATGCTGAATACAAAACTGTGGAGGATATATTTGATTTTGCTTTTATCGAATTGATGAATCAACATAGAAATCCAATTAATGTTATGGATTCTATTGAAAGTGGTAAACAGTTGCATGCATATATCAACATTCTACTTGTTGTTTTGGAAGAATGTATAAACAATAAATATATAATTGTTTTTCATAGTCAAATGACAAAATTATTAGAAACTTTGGAAAATATATCAAATCAATTTGCTTGGGAAGAAGGGTGTTCCGATTTCTCCAAAATGAATGATATGGTTCAGAATATTATTGACGATTCTCATTTCAATAACGTCGATGAGGAGGAGCAAACTAAAATATCAGGGTTGCAACAAATTGTACTAAACTGTATGTGGCTAAATGTGAAGGTAAGTAAATATTAGTTTCGTAGTTCCTATGGCCCTGCGTCCTGTCCATTAGTCCCAAAAATTTGGGTTTTGGGTACTAAACTCAAAATGAGACCTTTTAAAGTAATTGTTATTTCTTTGGGCGCGTTAATACTTATATGCGTCATATGAAAGACGCGCACACTTTAAGTACGTACATTGATTAATGTTTGTCTACAACTGAAAACAGTAACGTGAAAGGCATCTATAAATCAGTGACGTAATTTCTTACATATCTTTTAAATTATTTTGCAGGCGTCTTGTGATTTGGCATCAATATTAGTTCAATATAATACCAGTAATGTTAGTTTGTGTGAACAATGTTTAAATATAATCACACGTGTCTTAGAAACGTCGCGCCATAAAGGTGCTATAGAAGCTGCTGGAGCTGCTCTTGGTAAGTGCTTATTATACTTGTAGAAATCCCTATCAGAAGTCCCCCTAATGCCGTTCAAAATAGCACAAATCGGACCATAATCTGAATAAATTCTATTTTAGGACGAGCTATTCAATACTTGACTGCATTACCGAAAACTAAAGCAAATGACCTTGACCACGAAACATCCGAGAACAATGATGTATCTTTACTACCGTATGTTTTATTGAAACGCAAACTGAATGATTTGATATCGGAGACTAACAAAATGTCGTCTACAACACGAAGAGGTGCAGGATTGTCTATAATGGTGCATAGGATTGTATCGAGTGACATGCAGAAAGGCAAGGTGAGATCAAATACTGAAAATTACGTAGGTCAAATACTAAATAATTGGTCAAGTGCGAGTCGGACTCGCGCACGAAGGGTTCCGTACCATTATCTATGCAACATAAGGCAACGTTATTAGTATCGAGCAAGAAACGGTAAAAAAATCATGTTTGTTGTATGGGAGCCCCCCTTAAATATTTATTTTATTTTATTTTTAGTATTTGTTGTTATAGCGGCAATAGAAATACATCATCTGTGAAAATTTCAACTCTCTAGCTATCACCGTTCTTGAGATACAGCCTGGTGACAGACGGACGGACGGACGGACAGCGAAGACTCAGTAATAGGGTCCCGTTTTTACCCTTTGGGTACGGAACCCTAAAAAAACGTATATAAATACTATTAGATTGACAAAATTAAATAATATTCGAAGAAAATTGAGCGCGAGAAAGAATATTCTCCAATTTTTCACACAATTTTTTTTTGTCTTAATAAAATACGAATATCCCGAAAACACTACCTATCTACGTATATTGAATTATGTTGCCATAAGCAAATTTTTTTAATCTATTTTTCAGCCACTATTCCACTGTTTTATGAAGACTCTATTACAAATATGTAAAACTAAGAAACATTTAGCGAAAGACGTTCACACAGAGATGGATGACATAGAAAATGTAGTGGACTTGCCTAAAGCAATCTATATTCATTTTCTGACAAGGATAGTGACTGATAGCAGTTTAGCTACAGACATGATGTATTATTCTGTAGAATTAGCCGAACTTGCATTTGGAAATCTCACTAGTACACATTGGCAAATCAGGTAAATCATACGCAATAAACTAAAATTCTGTTATTAATAACATCAAACAAACATAGTTACGACATTACGTACACATAAACCTTCATTTTGTATCCCATTAAATCCTATTACATATATTACATTCGCCAGTACAATATTTTGTATGAAATGTGTAAATAAATATTATAAATTATTCCATAAATTCTCTGTGGTGACGGATTAAGAATACAAGTGTCACCACCCCATCTCCTCCCAAGGGTGCTGTAAAAATCAGCTAAGGGATATTGTACACAGATAACATCCTTTGTGAGAGACGGAAAGCTCGAAAATAAACTCTCGAAAATAAAAGTACGTACGATAAACAGTTGTAAGGGCCTACATCAATATTATCGTATATCATCGCCGACACGTACATATTAACACAGCCAGTAGGCACAGAAAATGAAGAATTAGGGATACTTTTCCTATTTACTCAAAATCTACTAAATATATTTTAATTCAGATTTACGTGTCTCTATATATAATACTTACTTATGTTTTTAAAGTTATTTCATTAGTTAATACGCGATAATAGACCGACAATTGAAAAAAATAAAAAATTTGAGAGGTTTTTTCGCCAAGATTTTCTATCGAGAAAACTTTTTTCAATCGCGTTTCTGAGTTTATGCGATCCTAGATCATATATTGAAAAAACATATACTTAAAAATTAGAACTCTAGCCATTCAATCTAAAGAAACAATAAAAAATTTCGCGGGTAGAAAAATGCACGAAGCTATTTTGGTATCGTCTTAATTCGTTCAAATGTAAATTGGTAAAATGAGTTTTTAAATCTAAACCTCAATACAAATTTCAGAAATGCTGCACTTCAACTTTATGGAGCCCTTGTTCCTAGATTAATAGGACAGAAAAAAGCTTCCGGAACAGACGAAGAGACTATAGCTACAATAGCTTGTGATGAATTACGAACACATTTTCCAAAACTATGGATATATATCACTACACAATTAAAACAAAATTGTAATAAAGATATACAAGCACATTCAAATTTAGTACCAATATTAAATTTGTTAGCAAATAGTGCAAAGAGGTACACAATCTTTTCGGATATCACTCATACAGAATCAGATTATAAAGACTTGTTTTATAACCTCGTTTGTTTATTAAATAGCCCTATACATACAGTAAGACGTTTAACTGCACGAACTATATTTAATCTGTACCAATTTGATTTTATAACTAACAGTATATTGAAAGAAAAAACCGAATCAGAAAATCTACTTCATGGATTATTGATGTTACTAAAATTATGTTCAAATTACTACAAGGATTTAAAATATTACTCTTCTTTTAAGAAACTTGAAGCAAAATTTTGTAGTATAATAAATAATAAGAAATGTTCATACATAAATAAAAAGATGTATGAAGATATTTTTGGTAATGATACAGATATGAAATGTATAGAAAATACGTTAGAAGAAACGAGGAATAATGTTAGTCCTGGAGTACATGACTGGGCTGAATCTCGTATAAGTAAATATATTGATCAGTGTTCTTGGAACGATATACCCTTCTTAATATCAAAACTATTACAGGAAAAGGATTACGAGAAATATTGCGAATTTATTTTCTTAAAAATCAATATGCGTTATAATATTCCGCAAGATATATTAATTCAGTTAGCAGAAATTTTGATTGGGTTTGAAAAGGGATATAATAGTTGTATTATCTGGAAAATTCTCTATGAAATTTCATTAAAAACTAATCTTTGTATTAATACTGAAGATCTAATGAAGATATTAAAACAAAAATTCTCATATAATATTCGCTACATGTTACCGTTAATGGCTAAAAATGTTACGAAACTTGGTGTTGAAGATCAAGCAAGCTTATTAGAAATTATTAATAATTTTAGCGATTTCCAATCTTCCGATTTTGATGAAAGACACATAGCAGCACTCGCAAACAATGAACTTGCCTACAATTTTGTTAAACTACCCGATAATGTTAAAGTAATGTCTTTAAAATGCGTCATTTTTCTATTACAAGATGAGGATGAAGAAATTAGGAATTTAACTGTAAAATTCTGTTCAGTTATAAATAAAGAAAATGATTATCAACCTCATATATGTCTGCATAAAATTTTAAATAGGAATTTTTTGTTTTCTGTTTTCACAAAAGAGAGTTCCTTAGAAGATTTTTGTACGAAATTAAACAAAGTTATAACAAATGTATCTAAATCAAATTATAATAAAGACGATTATAACCCTTTTGCTAATAATTCTAAAAATATATACTTTGAACCGGATGTTTTGCAATTACTTGTTAATAATTTAAGTGTATGTAATTAATAATAAATGTATTTATGAATTGAAGCCATTTATGTTAATTCTCTTTTATTTACCTGATTATGTACAATATAAAATAGCTTTCCTAGTTATAAAATATCGGCAAATAATCAGTACCTTACATAGTCATAATAAAGTAATAAATAAAAACAGTTAATTGCTAACTCAGTCATCATAATAGTATTTCTGTGTAGGAGTGGTGTCATCAATCTGAATAGATACTATGTGTCGACCAGGTACCATAACTAGTCCAAGCACTCTCGGCTCCTCTGATTCCATCTCGCTTCCTTTAAGATATTCAGAGCATGCTCCTGTAACATGTCAAAGTAATGAAATTGAAATTAACTGGTTTTGTTAAATTTTGTATAGCTATGTTTAAGATGACTGTGAATTTTGCAAATAAATATTCAATTTTGTTAAAAAAAAAAGTTTTATACAATATATTAATAGTTTTATACAATATAATAATTTTATATAAGTTATATATATAGTTCTTAAAAATATTTTATACATTCCATTATTAGTTATATAAGATTCAGTGTTGCCTGAGCTTTGTAATCCTAGACTTTTAAACCACTACTTATAGGCATAAAATACAGCATAAAATACTCAAAGACAGTAGTCTGGTTCCTATAGTGAAAAAGTTTTAGGATTGTGCCACAACTTTTAAGATTACTTCCTGTAACGATATCTATTAATAGTATACTAATATTATAAAGCGGAAGATTTTGTGTGTTTGTTTAAATGCGCTAATCACAGGAACCACTGGGCCGATTTGAAAAATTCTTTCAGTGTTAGATAGGACATTTATCAAGGAAGGCTTATATGTAGAAAATGGGAAAATGTAGAAAATTTCCTAAATTCCAAGCGGGCGGAGTCGCGGGTAACAGCTAGTTAATAGTATAAATCAACAACAAACCCACAAATAGTTTGTTCCATAAAGCACTATACATATTGTGTGGCTGAGTTTTTCTATAAAATAATTATGATATATAAATTTTAATAATGATTGTGTTATAATTTTGAGGCAAGGATATTGGTCAAACTATTTAGCTAAAGAAATCATTAGCTAAAAAATACATAGACGATCAGTAATACATTTTTAGTGATATATGGTTAATTTAATTTACCCAAGATAACATTAGCATCACGATCAGTGCATAGAAAAACTCCGATCAGGATCCGGCCATCTGTCATTTCTATTCGGAAATTTGTGTTTAGCCATTTACTTAATTTGGTTTTCCCATCTTCCATAACCTGTACAAGCACAAAACAAAATGAGTGAGTTAAACGACTACAGAATTACATATAGTATGTAAATAAAATGAATATGAATAGGGTTAACTTGGATGGGGTACCTTATCTTCTGCGGCCTGTTCCGAGCTCATTTTTGTGTGAATAATTGTCTGCTAGACTAAACGTTGGTTTAGCAAAGTATACATGGATATGTAACTAATATCTACTTCAATCTATACAATTATTTTATATATTAAATTATCAATGAGATTTTTACCAAAATCGTTTGTTCTTGTTACCAAAATCGTTTGTTTTGATTTAATTTCTGACAAGAGTAACAACTATGACAGGCTGCTGAGTGATGTATGACAGCTGATGACAGCTATGACAAGTGACATCGCACACAGAGTAATCGTTTAACGTGCATTATGGAAAAAGTAAGTACTAATCACAACATATGCTTCACATAGGTACTTCATCGAACCTTATTATTCTGTAAATTGTAAATTTGTTGCTGTGTGTTTCCATTGGTTAGGTTATATTACAATAATTTTATTTATCAATATTTACAATGTGTACGTGATAATCTCACTTACAGAAAATGATAACAATGATAGAATGGACGCGGACAGTGATGAAATTAGCTGTAACCATGGAAAGAAGCGTAAAATACAAGAGAAAAATGATATCAACAAAGATGCAGATGAGTTCATGAAACTCTACAAGTATTACAAATCTAATAAACCAAAACCGTCTTTAGAGCAAGTATTAACTGTAGAAAAATTTTATGGCGATAAGGTAATTGTCTTTTTTTAATATATTAGATAAATAAAACGTGTAAGTAGGTACTTCCTGAACGATGACATAAAAACATGCTATTTACAGATTACCAGTTGGCTTCCCAGTGTTACGGTTGACGATCCAAGAACAGAAATATTGGGTCTTAGAAGTGTAAAAAATTGGCAGATATTTGCTATAAAAAGAAATCCAGGTTTACTATTCATAAAAAACCCTTTTACCGATTCCGGTCAACGGTATTGGATAAGAAAATGTTTGGAGGAATATCCTCGTAAACCTAATAAACTCAATATAGACATAGATAGTAACTTACAAGATTGGTGGGCAGAATGTTTTAAGAATGAAACATGTGATGAACAACTACAAAAGAAGCTTAGATGGACCACATTAGGATATCACCATAATTGGGACACAAAAGTAAAATGTTAATATTTTTATTAGTAATTTTTAAGAATTATTGAACTTTAAGATTCTGTATCAAAAGGTTAATCATAACCCTATTAAATAGACTGTGATATTTGTCCATTCACCCATCACCAGGCTACATCTCAGAAATAATGAAGATCTATAGTTTTTATTATTCTAAATTTAGCATGTTTTCCTGTTCCATGCATGCATCCATCAGCCTCTCTGTCTAATCAATTAGATTTTTTTGAAACTAATAACCTATGGTAAATCAAGAACAAATAAAACTTACAAAAAATAAAGAACAATTGTACTAAACTATATTGATTTCATGAGAATTTTTTAATTTTCAGATCTACAGTGAAGATAATAGAACAGCCTTCCCAAATGACTTGGCAGAACTATCAGATGTATTTGCTACATACTTAGGTTACACCAAGTTTCGTGCTGAAGCCGCTATTGTTAATTATTATCACATGAACTCCACTTTGTCAGCACACACAGACCATTCAGAAGTGAATTTGGAAGCTCCATTATTTTCATTTAGGTAAAATCTATGTCTTATAATAATAATAATAAATAAGTTTTATTTCCACAAAACAAACAGGTTACATTACAGATTGATTATAATTTAGTATTTTTCTTTATAAGTAATTATTGTTTAATTGGCCCCTTCTTGGGTAAAAGCCTCCTCCATATTTTTCCATTTTTCCCTATCTTTGTCTACATACATCCAGCCCCTACCTGCTATGTTAGCTATATCATCTGTCCATCTTTTCTTCTGTCTATCCACTCTTCTTCTTCTTAATAAATTAAAGTTAAGACATAGATGTAGATGTTCTACATCTATGTCTTTAATTTATTCCTTATGAATATTATAATAATAGTCTTTTTAGCATAATAAAGCAATAGACAGTTGCTTTATTATGCCAAAATCACTTAACCAATCGAAATAAAATTTTGTACTTACATACATAGTCTATAATCTAAGAAAATACAAATTTCATAATAGCTATTTTCAATGAGGAATTCCAAATTACATGCATACTATACGTTTCAACTGAGAATAGGATTGGCTATGACCATTTGTTGTCAAAAGTGATTAGAATAGTACTGTCAGCAACAAAACTTTATTAACGTATCAATAATGTTCTTTTACCTAAACTCAGTAATTTGAAGCTGAAAACGTCAAATTATTTAGTAAAAATAGTTATAATATTATTAAAAAGAAATTCTTTCAATAATTTCATTGTTGGATACTATGATATTAAGTTGAATTGCCAACCGCCATTTTGTTGTTGTTGGTGTGCCTTGTTGAGTAAATAAATTATAAGGCATTTTATTTTAACTTCTGTTAGTTAAGTGGTTAATTCCCGTTAAAAAAATAAATTTGTTGTTATTTCTCGGTGTTTGTGTTTGTTAGTATGGTTATTTCGAACTATTTGTTATATGTTATAGTTTTTTATTGTATTTGTTTCGCTAATCGCTCGAAAATTAGTAAACGATAATGACAAAATGATAGATAAATTATATTATAAAAATGTCTTATTTTGCTGACCCTACCAAAATTGTTCAAATTGACAACGATGACGTTCCAACATGACGCAAAGACATTCCTATTCTCATTTGAACGGCATAGTACGTAGATGCAACTAACAGCTTCCTCAATAAATGCACTATGCAACATAAAAAATATTTTTTACTCATCGGACCAGTGGCTCCTGAGATTAGTGCTTTTATAGTTAGTATTATCTTATATATAAAATTCACGTGTCACAGTGTTAGTTACCGTACTCCTCCGAAACGGCTTGACCGATTTTTATGAAATTTTACCTGCGTATTCAGTAGGTCTGAGAATCGGCCAACATCTATTTTTCAAACCTTTTTTTTTTTAGTATGACAAAACAACGTTTGCCGGGACAGCTAGTAGCCTTATAATATTAGTATAGATAACAGGTGGATGTTCGTATGTAGAAATACTAATTGCAGAGGCATTTGTATACAACAATTAAAAACATTTTAGAATGCCTGTCTGTATTTTGTGTGTAATTTATATTCACTAGTATTACATAAATATGTGCATTGGGCAAAAATTACTACATGGAATTGAAATCATGTTTCTCTGGACTAATAGTCATATTACGGGGGCTTGCCCCCAAATTTCTGGGCCTCGAGTCCGGTAAATGAACGGTGTCACAAATGCAATAACTGATTGCTTATTGGCGAATTCTATCAAGTTTGGTAGTCTATTGTTAATTTTTTGAGGTTATAATGTATCATTGTGGTGCCATTGTGACACCGTTCATTTACCGGACTCGAGGCCTTGGATAAGGGCAGAGAAATCATGATGCACAGAATCTTTATGATATATCTTCTCTTTTGCAGTTTCGGGCAGTCCGCAATATTTTTAATTGGTGGTCAAGAAAAGTCCATTATTCCATCAGCAATCCTTATTGAAAGCGGAGATGTTGTAGTCATGTCAAAAGCAGCACGATTATGTTATCATGCTGTACCAAAAATATTACCTTTAAAACAGTCACCTTGGGAAGTTCCTGGAAAACAAGATTTTTCCGAAATTAACTACGAAAACTGTAGTTTTAAATACATATCCGACCCAAACGTTGTTGTAAATATAATGAAAGAGAATGAAGATAATCAGAAATGGGACAAATATAGAAATTATATTCAAGAGTCTAGAATAAATATGAATGTTAGACAAGTGTTAAATGAAAACCAATTAGGTTTAAGACAATAACTTAATAAATAAAATCTTTATTTATGTAATTTTTTGTTGTTCCATTTATTTCAATGAATCCTAAAAAAATTAAACCATTGATGTCTTGTAATATTTTTCTATTGTATACATACAACCTTAATAGACTACTTCTACGCTTGTATAAAAAAATCTACGACCGACTACAGCGGTACCCTACCGCAGTGAAATTTTTTTCAGTAATAAATATACGGCGGTAAAAACCATAGCTATATATATTACTAGCTGACCCGGTAAACGTAATTTTGCCATACTAAAAAAAAAAGATTTGAAAAATAGATGTTGGCCGATTCTCAGACCTAGAGGATATGTACACAAAATTTCAGGAAAATCGGTCGAGCCGTTTCGGAGGAGTACGGTAACTAACACTGTGACACGTGAATTTTATATATAAGAAGATATATATTTTGACGCCAACGCCATCTTAGTGTGTTCATTAAACTGAAAAATTTAATTATTCGTTTATGTCACAGAACACAATGAAAAGAAAACTGCATTTATAAAAGCATTATTTACTTAAAAAGATCGTTACAGTTGCCTACAGATTTGACTTGATTAAACAATTTCTCAACTAACAATCTTTCAGATTTTATATTCCGTTTTTCATAAAATCGCTTTGTGTTACTTGGCTGTTGCTATTTTGTATCTTTTGAGCTTTTGGTTGTACTGTTACTACTGGAACAAAATTATATCTCTAATGACCTCTGTTTACTTATAGATAAAATATCGACAGGCTATCAATTTTTCATAAGATTCCTTCAGCTTAAACTAAAATTAATTCGCGGCAGTAGGCTACATTAAACCATAATGTAATGTAATGATAATAAATTGCATACATCTCATACGTTAGATAAGGTCCTTACAAGTGATTCGTTCATTTTATGCATATCTGTGTGTAATGTGTGTATGCCAAATAACGGAGACGTTATGTCATCATCCCATTTTCTCCCATGAGTGCTGAGAAAATAGGGAAAAAAGGATCCACCCATTCATCCATGTCGTCATACAACATGAGCTAAGTCCAGTAATCCACTTGCAGTTCATACCCTACCACAAAAATATAAAAAGCTTCTCTCTCTCTCTAGCCCATTAAAGACCAATTGTTGGGCAAAGGTCTTCTTTACTTTGGGAGGAATTATGGTCTACTGTGCTACGCTGACCGGGCGTTTTGGCACAGGGTTTATTTGCGAGTTTTCCATGTCTCACAGACGATGTTATCTGTGTACAATATGCCTTAGGTGGCTTTTACAGCACTCTAGGAAAGAAAAGGGGTGATGAGTTGGTGACACTTGTATTCTTAATCCCCCCACACGGACAAAATTGCTTAGGCGCAATTAAATTTAACTAATACCTAGGTTAACTTTATTGGGAACTAAGGTCTCTACACTTTTGTGAAGATCACACAGTCCCCAAAAACATTTAATGTAGCTCTCGGCGTAGCATTCGTACTCATCACTTATCTTGAAGAGTGCTAAACGACGCGCTACTGGTCTGATGCAACCATCGCACGCTATACGAGGTTTCACGATCATGATTTGATATAAAATAAACCGGAAAATATAAGAACTTTATCAAAACTTAAAATTTTGTTACATCACCACTATTGCCAAAATAGTTATTTCATTATTTGACACATGAAATATTTTTGTCAGGTTATCTCTGGGTCTATGGGTACACTAAGGGGTACAACTTGTAAAGAGGTTATCTATTATTCAAGTGCGATACCAATGAATATACTTAGGCATGTTAGGAATACTTAGTCTTGATTTTGAGAGCGTACTTAATAGGTATAGTTTTCACTAAATCCGTCAGTCAAATTTGGAAAGTGTTTTTAAGCACCATGTTAGTTTTTAAGGTTACGTACTATATGGTGAGGCTTAAGTACGTCCCTATGTTATGTAGAACCTATATTAAATAAATAAATAAATATTCATCGACATTTCACACAGCGTCCTCTGGTCCCAAGCTAAGCTTATATGCTTGTGTTATGGGCACCAGAATACGGATATACTACATATACTACTTTTCTTTTGAAAATACATACTTATAATACATAGAAACACCCAGACGCAGTACAAACATTTGTATGACAAATATAAACATCACACAAAGTATTGTCCTGACCGGGAATCGAACCCGAGACCTCCTGATCGGCAGTCCATTACATGAACCACTAGACCACGAAGCCCGTCAAAACTATTAAGTAGTGTTTTATAATAAATTCAACTCGAGGCGAGAATTCGTACAATTTGTAGTTTATATCGACACCATTTCCTCGCTACTCCAGTAAGCTTCAATATTACGATCAGTCTTTGTACCGGATGTACGTAGGTATTCAATCGGCGTTGCGATCGGCAGTTAGCTACTCCATACGATATCGAATCCAGCCCTTTCAATTCGAAGCGAATGGTGGACGACAAAGCGGCACGGTTCTACCATTTGCTCAATGGAAATGCCATTTGGCGTTTGGATTCAAAAAAGATGATTATTCTCAAGATACTCGTATAGTAAAATGCGGATAAAAAGATTTTGTAGAGCGAGTATTGTGTGGCTCTTATTTGTTATTTTTGATAAACAAGTTTGATACCTATAAGGAAAACAGCATCGGCAAAGTGTAAATAAGTACGTAACTACTCCCATTTTGCACGTACCTATTTAATGTTAGTAATTAAAAGATTACTTCTAAACTAAGTGAAGAAAACTCAAATACATACATGCGTAGGACACACGTAGAGCGCGAGTTTATTCAGACGTTCTACGCCTTGCTGCGTAGATAAAGTTTGCGTTAGTTAGCAAGCTGACTAGTGCTACGCGATTGCAACTGTTCTGAATAAGGGGTAGAGCATTCAAGTGCAGGTCGAGAGGTCCTCAGTTCAACCCTGTCTATTAAAAACTTCTTTAGTTGTTTTTATTAGATATTGGTGCCAATTCTAATTGCACAACTAAACTTAACTTAACTAAAAAATTTAAACAGCTATTGCTGTATTTTAATTATTTGGCTATATTGTTGTGCACATTTACATTAATTAAAATCTTTAGTCTTACTATAATAAACAGTGTTTGGGTACCATTATCTTGTAGTTGGTTTGTTTAGGGACAAGTTCCAAACTAGGATATATGTAGGTAATCTCAATTTGGAACTTGTTTCCAAAATTATCTTTTAGTTCGTGTTTTCATAGAGCACGTGAATACCTATAGGTCTCGAAAAAAACCAAACCTTTGCAGCCGGAGCCGAATTAACTGCAGACAGGAAAAGGCCTTCTGCAGAACTTCCTTGTATCTTCTTACATGTCTTTTAATCTATTTTTGTAAACAATTGATTGAAACCCTCCCAAGTAACGTAGTGATACAAGAGCTCACCGTGTCTGCTTATCAAACGCCCTCTTGTAGAGCCATTTGAAGCGATTAAGTAGGTAGTGTTTCCTACAACAGGCAAATTGAGTTAGGTAGGTAGTGTCGTAAACAAACGGTGCAATTTGCGATCATGTCGACACGGCTCTCTCATCAAGCGATTAGACTTCAACAAGTATACTGTCATACACAAGGGTGCCTCGGCATGTCTCGATCCAGAACGGCTTAATAGAACTTCAGAGACGCCTTGTATATAACTTATATGTATTTAATGGAGTACCAGCTTAGGTACTTAGTAGTAATTAAATGAGGAAGTTAGGCGGTTATAGGTACTACTATGTGTGATTATGATGTAATTACAATTATGTGTGTGGGGTGTGTAAATATTGAATCTACTACAGGGATGTGGTAATAATATTAATTCATAGCAACCTGTAGTAAAATATGTAATATTTCATATATTTATTAGATTTTTACTAAAACGGAAATAGATTTTCAAACACATATCAGATATTGGTTGCATTCTTATGCAACCAATAGTTATAAATCATAAAATTTACATCACACTGGAATTAAAAAGCTACAGAACGGTAAATTTTGTTTACATCTTCTCATGGAAAGTCAATAGAAGGATATTATAAGTATGTATTTACAAAAGAAAAGTAGTATACATATGTATTATATCCGTATTCTGTTACCCATAACACAAGCATAGAAATATAGCTTACTTTAGGACCAGAGGACGTTGTGTGAAATGTCCAAAGTACATATATACTTTTTGATTTTGATTTTATATATTTATTTACTTTTAGCAAAATATTAAGCTTCCATGTACACATAATCAGAAAAAACAATAACAGGCATATATATATAAATTTTAATACAGTCTGTAATAATGCATAAACTTGTTGCGAGCAAGTCACAAATTACAAAACCATGTATGTAAACAGCCTTATTGGTCTCAAAGGGTTATTAATGTAGGAATATAGGTACATACTTACATTAGCAGGTATTATATTGACTGATTTGTTCACTGGCTACACCCCTCTACCTAACTCTCACGATGGATTCAGATCGATTACCTTAACCGTAGGTGCATGAATATTTCAGCGTTTAATTAATGCAATTACAGATTGTAATCTGCGTTGTAATGTTGAGGTAAGAGATTAGAAAGGAATTAATGGATGTAAATAAATACTATATGGATAAGTATTTATTTACATGTGGATAGATATCCATCAGCCTTCATCCGTCTGCTACTGGACATAGCCCTCTTCCATGGAACACCACAACGCGCGGTCCTGCGCTATCTGCATCCACTGGCTCCTGGCACTTTTGACGATAGCGTCAGTCGATTTTGTTGGGAATCGGCCTACGTTGCGTTGTCCGGTACGTGGCCGCCACTTGTGAATTCTCCGTCCCCTAACTCGACGGTCGACGCATTGTCGAGCGATGTGGCCTGCCCATTGCCACTTCAGCGTTCTAGCTCTTCGGGCTATGCCAATACATAAAAAACCACAAATTTATTAGTAAAGCTATAAATGAATGCTTCAACAAGCAATGAATAGGTTATTCGGTAATTTAGCAATGTCGTTGCGGCCAAACTGGGCATTACCACTTATATTGCATGATAGCTAATTGGAGCAATTTATGAATCCAAGTTTGAATTTAGAATTTGATTTTTTTTAAATAAAAGCTCAGTTAAAATTTATGGTAAAAATTTTATTAAAATTTATATATATTTATTTATACATTTTAACTGAGCTTTTAGATAAAACGGCACCCTGATACTAAGCCATCGTTTTCCATCCGTCGATGGAAAACGATGGCTTAGTATCAGGGTGCCGTTTTATCTCTTGGTAGAGAAACCTAAAAATAAGTTATCAGATTAAGATTTCGATCAAAATGATTAATTAACATATAAGAGATGGCACTATGAGCTTTAAACCATATATTATACGCAAAACTATTGTAGAAGTTGTTGTGAAAATTAAATATAGTAGGTACCTAAATCCCCATGGAATGAATCAAATTACTTGCTTAACTATTTAGTTATAGTTTAAAGTTGTATTTCTTACCCACTCTATGAATATGTAGAGCCGCGTCGGTTGTCAACGCTACAATGTTAATATGCATGAACTGCTAACTTGTTCAATCCCTACATAAAGGTGGCTACAGAGCAGTTAAGTTATTTTGAATATACATAACTGTTCTAAGATACATTAGCATTAGTGCCAACTCTACCGGCGCAAATAAACTTAAATAAGACATAAATATTGATTGTGTTAATTCTGCAATTTTATAAATTTTCTTATTATAAAACTGTCTAATATAGAATAACGATTTTAATGAATACTTGCTGTTGCCCTCGACTCCGTCCGCGTAAAATTTAGGAAAATTTCCCCGTTTTTAAAACATTTTTAACTACTGCTTGAGTGAGAGTATTATAAACGTAAGAGTAAACAAATATAATCAGAATGCTCCGAACTGCTAAGCTATCAGGAGTGACAGGAGTTACACGTGTTATTGTGAGTCAACCATAAAATATAGATATGTGCTGTTCCGGGATATTTTTTATGTAGAATATTTCCGTCATACATGATTTCTATGTAACTTTAACCATTAAGGCTGCACACGTGACGGAAGCTTAAAAAATGGAGTAACTTCTCCCGTGTCCCCAACATTTCCCTTCACTACTCTGCTCCTATTGATTGTAACATGATGAAAAGTATACTATAACCTGCCCAGGAGTATGAAGAATAATTGTACCAAGTTTCGTTAAAATCCGTCAAGTAGTTTTTGTTTCTATAAGGAACACACAGACGGACAGACAGACAGACACACAAAAATTTTTCTGAATGCATTTTTGGCATCAGTATCGATCACTAATCACCCCCTGATAGTTATTTTGAAAATATATTTCATGTACAGAATTGACCTCTCTACAGATTTATTATAAGTATAGATAAGTGTGTATAACGAAATAAAATAATATAATAATACGAAATATTATAAAAGCGAGATATGACACCATACTTTTGACTCTAAATTGATTGGTGAAATGAAAATGTCCATGAAGTTTTTTACGATTTATACTATCTTGCGTTAATATTATGAAAATTACATGGACCGACCGATCTTAAATAGTTTTCACTCCTTATGTTTTTACTGTTAAGAAACATAACTTTATTGTGGACAACCTTTATCACTTAGGGGTATGAAAAATAGATAGTAGTCGATTCTGAGACCTACTGAATATGCATATAAAATTTCATAAATATCGCTCAAGCCGTTTCGGAGGAGTACGGTAACTAACACTGTGACACGTGAATTTCATATATTAGAAGATTTATTTTATTCTCACGTCTGATTTATTAAAAAACTCATGCTGAACTATACAATAGCATACGCCTTTGGAATAGATAGCGAATTACTTTAATTGAACGTCGGATAAGTCCTAATTGACTTTCATGAAGATACTTAGTCGTTTTTATAAAATCTATAAAATTAAATTACGGTGATCGGTCTCAATAAATGTAGTGCGAGTCGTGTTATTAACGAAGGGCTTAAAAAGTATTGTGTATAGGGATGACAAATATGGGCTTGTCTGAAAAACCATGACATTCAATTCCTTCGATCCGTCCTTTTAGTACAGGCTATATAATTAAATCGACCTTTTTTATTGGCAAAACCTTTCACAATTCTAATACTAAAAAAGTTCTTTCGCTTTTATCCAGCTACATTTTCATGGTTATAAAATATTTAAAAATAAACTCAATACAGATAGCATCCTTAGCGATCGTATCTAAGTAACGAAGAAATTAAAAGTAAAAAACATATTAAAGAAGTAATTTATTATATAATATATTTTATATTTATTTTATATTTAATATATAAAGGTTGCCTGGCATAAATTGCTTTTAGCGATAAGGCCGCCCATTGTACTCTATTTATAATTATAATTTATAGTAAATTTTATTCATAAGGTGTACAATAAAGTGTATAATAAATAAATAAATATATTTTGCAATTGACTTGCTATGCTTTTACTTAGTAAATTGTAGTGTAAAAAGTGATCACCGCACCATGACGGCCGCAATAGCTCAGTTGGCAGAGCGACGGAACGGTATTCCGAGGTCGTGGGTTCAAGTCCCGCTTGCGGTGATCACTTTTTCCACTACTTCTTCTTCCTACCCTCTTCCCTTTAATTGGGGTCGGGTCTCCTTATCACCTTTCGCCAGTTAAGTCTGTCCTGGGCTGCTTCAATACCTAAGTTTAGGGTTCCAAGGTCATTCATGATACCGGTCCACCACGTAGACTTGGGGCGTCCTCTTCCTCTTGGATGTTCAGGGAGGTTTAGTGCAGTTTTAACAACGTGGTCATCTCCTCTTCGTTGTATGTGGCCAAACCATCAAACTTTTTCCACTACAATTTAATTTATTAAATTAAAGAAGCTTTAGGTATAGTCTGAACTCAAAAGTAAATAAAGTTAATGTAGTATAGTATAATACTAGATATATACTACATACTATAAAAAGTAAAAAACAAGGAACTAGTAACTAAGTACCTGTAGCTAACAAATTCTACATCCAAGAAAATAAATAGCGTTTAAGTACATTATGCGTAATATATTTTGGGTGAGACCAATTCTTATGCCTAAAAACTTGTCTCTCTCTCCAGCCCATTTACGTCCCACTGTTGGCCACGGGCCTCCTCCACTTTAGGAGGGATTATGGTCTACTCTGCCGCGATGACCAGGCGTGTTGGCACAGAGTTTTTATTTTCGAGTTTTCCGTCTCTTACAGAGTATGTTATATGTGTGCAGTATCCCGTAGCTGACTTTTACAGCACCCTAGGGAGGACATGGGGTGGTGACACTTGTATTCTTAATTCGTCACCACACGGAGAATAGCGTTTATTACGCGTAATATATTTTGGGTGAGACCAATTCTTATGCCTAAAAAATGAAAACAATTTATTAAGGTGTATTTCGAATAATTGGCTATTTAGTCTTACTAATTTACATTAAATGAAATCCTTAAGTCTGTAAAACACAGCTTCTATATGAAGAAGGTCCGTTAACATTGCTGAATTGTGTTACTGACACTCAATTTTCATTTTTAGTTTAGTTTAGTTGTACATATAGAATCGGTACCATTGTAATTTAAACTACATGCTGTTATTACAAGGTTTACATTTGTGTCGTTATAACCATCCTTTTATCGATTTATTATGAAGATATCACTGTATTGTATTAAAAGATTTTTGTATTAAAAGATACCTTTAGATAGACATAAAGTGCATAACAGGTGATTTTATGTTAAAGAAAGTAAAGTTTGTTTGTATGTGTGTTTTAAAGATGTGCAAAGTAAAGTTGTTACATTACATGTTTAGAAGTTTTTACCTTTAAATTGTGTTACCTTTTCTATTAGAACTTCGAAAATGGGGAAAGAATTAATATACAAGATATTATTAACAATAGCTGAGAGAGCTGTCAACGTTGGGCGCTGTCACGAAGTTTAAATGAAATCGCGGAGCTATGTCTGTGTAATTACAAACAATTCGGTGTCGTAAGGACGACGTATAACCCTTCAGCCGTGTAATGGACTTTTCAAGTATTCCTAACGTGAAAACTTGCACTTCACTCGACTTAAACGCCGCCGACAATGTGCTTAACGATGTTTTTAACTACTTTCCTTCATTCCTCAGCTATTGCAGGTTAAATTAATTATTATTCTGTCACTGTACCGTGAATTAGTCGTGATGTAGTGAGATGAGCGAATTTTAAATACGCTCTAGAGACGCTTGTCTTATAGTTCAGGGAGAATGAACTTTGTTTATAATTATGCGGTAACCATTCTGCAAGTTTATTCCGGAGGGATTCCCAGAGGCATTTACGAAGACGTCGGTATATGCGTAGGAAATTGTTAATGCAATAAACTGTGAGGCTATATTGTCTGTTAGGATCATGTGCCTGGTATTAGAGAATTTTATGACGAAAATACGATCATTTTTAAACAGCACCGCAAGTTAGTTAAAACCTACATTTGGCTGTTTCATTATTATTAAAACAATTATTGCAATTTGAGAACGTTGGATCGTTCTGGTCAATTATACTTAGTAATTTAGCTATTTACTATAAACCTTCTAATTATTTTTTCCTAACTTATATTTTCTATAACTATTTATTACTACTTGAATTATTCTGTTCTTTAATAAGATGTTGGGTAATTACTACACTTATTAATCAAATAAAAAGTGTACGGGATAGCTAAAATCATAGAGTAAGGCTGAAATTTTCCCGTACATGTCATTAAATTTGTCTAAAACACAACACAACAAAACATTGGGAACAACAACAGTCCTCGTAGATACATTAGTATGCATAAGGCAAGAATTGTGTCGAATGTAGTGTTTGTATGTCTTTGGGAAGAAAACATGTGAACTACGCAGAATAGCGCAGAATAGTGATTGGTGTAGATTAACTCCTGTACTTAGTTTGTTTATAAAAATGCACGACAATGTGCTGAATATTTAATTGGGTGTTGAGTGAAAAAGGCATAAAAATATGTGAAGCACAGTAATTAATCTGTACTATTTTATAAATAAAATCACTTGCGAACTCAAATAACTATGTTTGTTGTCTATAATTATAGCTTTGAAGGTAGGAAGGTTAGATTATTTTACTAAATTGGAATACACGTCATTCAAAATGTGCTTAATTTAGAAAACTAATTGGCAATACTTGTACAAATATATATTTACTACTGTAAGTACCTTCATAGCTATGTTTGTGTCTGTAATTAACAAATTATATACTTTAAAGTAGCTTACGGTTTTCTCAAAACTCTTAAACCTTAATGTTTATAAAAGTATTTATTTATAGGGTCGGTAATTTTGTGATAGTTTGATCAATACTCAATCATTATAGTGCAGGCACATTTTTGAAGACTTGGAACGACATCAGTAGAGCCAAGAGTCCCCAGCACGTCGTGTCGTCTGTGAATAAAACGCACTGATTGCACAAAGCTCCCTGCAACTCCCTCTCATTCGTTATCGTTGCAATTGTGCTCAAATTGTGTACACTTCTTAATAACAGAACACAGAAAATAATCAAACGCTTGAATGCAATCCCGAGCGCATTGTGGTTTAAAGACATGCGGTAAAGACAAGGGAATAGGATATTCTGCTGTTTAAAAATTATTATAATTATGTATGTTTGAGGAATGCACATACTTTTGTAACCAAATCGGATCAATAAATCGTAGTTAATTCAAAATATCCAACATAGTACTGGAATATAAATCATACTTAATTGTACCCCTATGTATGTTTCAATATTTGCTATCATGAATTTAATATAGGTTCAAATAGAAATACTACATAAAATAGTCTATTTTAATTTAGAAGGGGTTCTAAGGCAAAAAATAGTAACTCTTATAATCAGCGTTCATGAAATTTTTGGATAGAATCGCAAATGTTCGGGTTTAAGGGGTGTTTCGTATAGCACACGTCATCAGATCAACTAACGAAGTAGGGTGTGATACGTGACGATAATTTTGTCTCAAGGGACCCCTTTGTGCAATCAGTAAGGTTTCTTGGATCTCTTATATTGTACTTTATTTAGAAAGTTATGTGGTAAAGTCCTGGTCAGTCGTGGGTTATTATTGAATAAATATACGTTTGTGTATTCTATACAACTTTCACTTGTATTCCATTGTAATTGGATACAGTACACATAACTACATAAATATAAGAAAGCTATACCTGTACGAATATTATAAAGCTGAAGAGTTGTTTGTTTAAACACGTTAATTTCAGGAACCGCAGTGTTGATATAACCTGCGTAATGTCACTCATATTTTTTTTTTAATTCCTGTATTTAACGGTTCACCAACGTGGCAAATAGTGTGACACCAGCGCGGTCTGCTTAGACCTCAATAAAAATGCTTTATAAAAATGCCTTTGCATACGTACATTCTAGATCATCTTAATAAAACTTCCGTGATCCCTTATGTACTTTCTATATAATTGTCAGAATTCTGTTTATTTATACGTTAATAAACGCGGAAGTTATGTATCTAGGTATATGTGTGTAATGTAATTACAATTATCTGTGAGGGGTATGTAAATATTGTCTTCAGACTGGTTGCTTTGAGAATGTGATTACTGTAATATAATTTTGTAATCTAAATTAATTTCCTTAACGACCTACATTGTTTCGTATTACACATTATTTGTTTACGCATTGTTTTTTATATTTTTCGGAAGCATTTTTTTTTGTTGCAGTGTTGCTATTTCTGAGGTTCAAAAGTCGGTACAAAATTCTTTAAGGTTCTGTACCAAAATATAAAACGGCAACCTATAAATGAGACTTCGCTGTCTGTCGGTCCGTCTGTCACAAGGCTGTGTCTCTTGGAACAGAGATAGCTAGAGAGCTGAAAATTTCAGGTTATATGTATCAGTTGATATTACAACAATAAATACTCATCATCATCATTCTTCTGTCCATATCCCGTAATTTGAGGTCGGGAATGTGACGAAAATATCATGATAATAACGTTACGGAACTCTGTGTGCGAGTCCAACTCGAAGTTGACTGGTTTTTTAAGATAGCCCTTAGCCCTATAAAGGATTGCGTGGACTGCAATGGGATAGCAATATACGTATCTATAATCATTGGCACATCACCTTTGTATGTAAAATGAACGTCACTGCGTTTTAGCGGAGCGAGCAAAAAGCATGAGCTGGCGTCTTCTCTCTTATTGACATTAAATGGCCGATATAAATTCCATTGGCGAATTACAAAATTTATTGGCTTCAAAATTAAAGGAGACCGATTTCAATAGCAATGGCTGACAGAGTTTGTTCATGGCTTGACGAAGTGAAGAAAACTCATTTGGTCAAATCCTTATTGAAAAAGTTATCGTTACGTGTGTATATGAGAGTTCAATAACAATATTTTTCTTTTGATTATATTTCCTAAAGGAACAACTAATGTCAAAGTTTAAGTTACTTTCTTTGTATAAATAATATAGATTATATTTATTTAATAATTTGGTCATTAATTTTGTTTTCAATGTTTTTAACCGACTTCAAAAAAAGGAGAAGGTTCTCAATTCATCTGTATGTTTCTTTTTTTATGTTTGTTATCTCGTAACTTTTAACTGGGCGAAGCGATTTTAATTATTCATTTTTATTTAAAAAAAAAGGCCAATGGGACTTTAATCGATAACTCACGGCCCACACGGGAACTTGGTGGTTCCCGTGTGGCCCATGAGTTATCGAGGAAAACCCTCAAATTTTAAAGCCACATGAAGTTGGTTGAACATTTCTTTTCTCTCTTTCTGAATTATTAATTTATAAATTTTTACGTTAAATATGATTTTGTAATGAATGTTACTAGGTTATTTTATGTAGTTGGAAGCGGACAAAAATTATTATATTCCTTAGTTTAATTAACAGTAAGTGAAATGCGATATATCAAGTTGTTAATATTTACTTAGTGTAACGGAAAGACTATATTGTCGTATAAAATAGTAGAGCTAGATAAAGTAAGCTTCGTGAGCAACACAATAACGAGTTAATTAAGAAAGTTTGTCTGGCCGACACTCTGTGGCCTCATTCGCCCAATCAATCCTGGGCTGTATACGCAAACGTTATTACAATAAATTCCCTTTATCTTTATTTAACTAACCAAGGGCCTGGTTTTATTATGAAAATTTTATAAGTAATTGTTTCTTTCGCCAATTAATTTTATTTATTGAAGTGATTACAAAGTTTTTCGTTATTCTAAAAAAAAATTATAAGTAAATACTGTTTTCTAAAAGTCCGTTGCCGACTCGTATATTGAATGTTGTATATCTATGTATATGATCTGACAAAAGCAACATGAAAATTAAGATAAGTTATGAAAATATAAATTCATGTAAGTCAAACAAAAAAATATATTGGCGTTTTTAATTATTTAATACGCGTTGGGCAGTCCAGTCCGTGTGCGCGGCCTGGACTGACGCGCCCGACTTGCTGGCCCGTCCCCATGTAAGTTATAATCTTTAAAACTGCGCAAGGAATCTTGAAGTGGTTTTTTTTGTAAAGAATGATTCAAGAAGAAAGTTTTTCTTATTTTTGTATAGATTGCGGACAACAGCTAGTATACTATCATTGTAATATTTCTACGTAAAGTTAGGTTTATATCGTTATCTATTGTTTAAATAGGTCATCCAAGGGGGATATATATCCTGTATTATCAAACGTGCTTTACATAAACAAAGTGTGAGTAGTTACGAGCCTATATTAATTGCAAATTTCCAGACGATAGATGGCATACAATATGCAATAATGGGACACAAGATTGTTTGCAAGCCAGCCACAAAGTACAAACCGTGTATGTAAACAGCCTTATTGGTCTCAAAGCGATATTAATATAGGTATGCATGTATTGTAGACTGCTTTGTAAACTTGCTACACCCGTCTATCTCCTGCAATGAATTGAGATCGATTACCTAACCTTAGCTGTAGGTAAACGAATATTTCAGCGTTTAATTAATGCAATTAGAGGTGCATTTCGGCAATGGAATATTGAATTAGGAATAGGTTACTGCTTAAAGTTACTACCATTTCTGGTTGTAGGTAATAAGTACATCTATCCCTGAGAATTTACTTTGGGAGAAATTTACCAGATTATTTAGGATTAATTTGGATAAAGTCCACTTTTATTTCATAGATATGCGTTTTATAATTTATTCCTTGACTTAATATTCTCTAACAATTAATCCCTGACTTCTCATAATTGGAGAATTATCATTTAGTTGCATGAAACTACTGATATAATGACATGACTATGACTTTGGTCTTGGAATTAACATTTTTGAGGTTGTAAGTCCAATCCAAGCCCAGGATAATGTTTGTACGAAGAGGGTGATGCATATTTGTAATATGTCTATGTTGTCTATATATATACGTTATTTGGCATCACTTAAAACTTAGTTCCGGACCAAAAGTTACGTAAAATATTCGTGCCTCTAAATGGTGTTAAAATATATGGCTCGCATTATTCACAACGTTATTTATTCGTAAATTTGACCATTATGGATATATATCCGGTAGGGTTCAATAGCTACCCATCTAAAATGTTTCCGCAGATTTAGATTAAGTTGGGACGTTGGATGAATAACCTTAACCACTGGCTGTCCATTTTGTTACCCTCTACGGAGCTTGTGAATGACGTATACTGTTCCAATTAGAGCGTTACTTCACAAATCATTATAATGACAGCAATTTGAATGGAGCTTAATTGAAAATTAGACAGAAATTAAGTTTCTGGTAGGTTTCTCGTTGCTAAGATTTTTTTTATAATATATTTTATTTACCTACTAGCTGTTGCCAGCCACTCCGTACGTAAGGAATTTAGAAAATTTTCCTGGTTTTTGCAACAATTTTCAGCAATGCTTCGCTCTTATTGATCGATAAATGAACTATTCAACACTGAAAGAACTTTTCGAATCAGAACAGTAGTTCTTTAGATTAACGCGTTCAAATAATCAAAAAAATCTTCAGGTTTATAATATTAGTATAGATTTATTTTATTGTTCCACTAACAGAAATAATAAATTATAGCACACATTTTTCAATAATGATTTTAAAATGTTAAAGCAATATGTTTTTATTAAAACTAAAAGTATGTATATATGACATGATGCTTTGGCATAAATTGCTTTTTTTTAAGGAATTTAGTCCCACCCCTATAAAATAACGAACTTTAACTATAACTATTAAAGACAAATCGAGGTTTTAAATCATGGAAATGAAGATTTGTAGTCGGTACCTATACCTAAATTTTGAATTTATGTGCAAGTATGTACCGATATACACTTGTCATTATTGTACGACTATCAAGAAGGATATATCCTCTTTGGAGTTTTATCTGTTTTATCTAAACTGTTTGTTTGACTATTTTATCTAAAGAAATACGCAACAAGGCAATAAACATTTAATAGAACTAACTCTTCTATGACGCAGTGCATGGTTTCTTTGCCAATTTATTAATTTGTTGCCTTGTTCCGTAAAGCTTTTCAATTAGATAATAAATGAGGTCAAAATAATATTTTGTAATAAATCTATACAATATTTTTGGAACATTAATAACGTTGTTTGTCGGATTATTGTTTAGTTGTGATGTAACGTCACAAGAAAGGCTTCCAAGTTTGTTATTATGAAATAGATTAAAGCTGCATATACAAAAAGACTATGCTATTATTTTCAATATGCGTAGTATTAGGCATGAAAAACAATATTGAAGTTCAAACACAGGTGAAATGGGGATTTAACAAGATATTATCCAAACCGCTTAGAAAAAAACAAAACAATTACGACCATATTCTGAAGAGCAACGCCGCTGTTAAGGCGAATAGGAAGATGGTAGGTTAATAAAAGGTGCCTCTCTCTCTTTCTCTCCACCTAACTAACGTCCCAATTTTAAACACGGACTTTTTCTACTTTGGGAGGGATTATCTATGTATGTTATATTATTTATTTATTTATTTAAAACTTTATATACAAACAGATTGTATAAAGGCGGACTTAATGCCGTAGGCATTCTCTACCAGTCAACCTTGGGTGGTGCAGAAACAAATGAAGTAGGTGTATATTCTGTGATATTATATAAATTTTTATATTAATTACTGTCATTGTAATTTTATTATGTATTGTATCTATGTAGTTATTTGCATGTAAGTTTATTTGAATCTGTTAGTTGTAATAAATATGTAAACTAAGCACGATTTAGTTATTCTTCATAGTTAAAATAAATACACACCCACTTTTTACTTAATTTTTTCTGCACCGCCCAAGGTTGACTGGAAGAGAATGCCTTAGGTATTAAGCCCGCCTGTATAGTACTTTTTGTGTATATATATAAAGTTATTATAAATAGAGAAATAAAATAAATTATGGTCTACTGTACTGCGCTGATCAGGCGTGTTGGCACAGGGTTTAATTCGAGTCTACCGCTCCAAAGAGGATGTGTTCTGTGTACAATATCTCTTAGCTGGTTTCTACAGCAACCTGGGAAGGGAAAGGGGTGGTGACACTTGTATTCTTAATCCGTCACCACACGGACGATATAAGGTATACATTATATATTTTTATCGGAAATAGACGCCTGAATTACTGCAAAAAGTTTAGTCTATTAGATTTTTGTTAAAGCAACTAGTCACGGTCAACTAGACCAATAGGTACCTGCCAATCAAACTATACGAATTTTAATTGGATGAAATATTTTGGTGCAGAAATAAACTTAGAATTTGGTTGAAATAAATTAATTCCTTTGCCATAAACGTTAAAAAGCAAAATCTTAGTTAAAAAAATTGTTGTTGTAGTTATGTACCAAATAACATGTGTGAAACATAATGATTAATAAGAGTTAAGAAGTTTGAAATGAATTTATTCTCTTATTCCAGTTGAACTACGCGAATTATGAACAATAGCAGAATGAGCTGTCAACGTTAGATGCTGTCACTAACTTTAAATGAAATCTCAGAGAGCTATGTCTCTGTAATTACAAACAGCTCGGTGTCGTAAGGTCGGCGTGTACCTCGTCAACCGTGTAATAGACTTTTCAAGTATTTCTAACGTGAAAACTTTCACTTCACTCTACTTAAACGTCACGACAATGTGCTTAATAATGTTTTTAACTACTTTATTCCATTCTTCAGCGATTGCAGGTTAAATTAATTATTATTCTGTCACACTGTACCTTAAATAACTTGCGATCTTTGAGTATTAAGTCAATAGGAGTAGTATGGACGCTGTTTTCATTGTAAAATATACTGCACAGTCGCTGGGTGGCCGCGGTAATACATAGAATTTCATGCACCACATAAAATCGACACAATCAACAAATTATAACATTGTATACTAAGAGTATGAGCATTGCTCTTATAAGTTTATCAGCAGGGGTCGCCTAACAATGTCAACTTGTGTTAGTTTATTGCTCTAAGTTAAGTTAAGGCGATGCAACGAGATGAGCGAATATTAAACTGGCTTTAGAGGGGGTAGTATTGTAGTTTAGGGAGAATAGTCTTGACCTGTAATTATAAGGTAACTATTAAACTTAATTATTTCGAAGGGGAACCCTAAAAGTGTTCAAGGAGATGTCGTTATTTATGTAACAATTTAAACGAGTTGGATGCCAGATGCCACATAGTCAGCACCCTTTAAAAGCTTAGGATTTAAGATGTTTTTGTTGTAAATATTAATTACAGTAATCTTGATGTACTAATAATTCTTCAATTTTAAAATACTTTCTTGAGTTCAGAATTTTTTTTCTGAACTGATATCTAGGCCATAACTTCGTTCCATAAATTGCCGTGAATCTAGAGTACATGCTACAGCTACTATGCCGAGGTGGATGTAATTAGTGTCAGATAACTCCTAATATTGTTAAAAGATTACGAAGAGCAAAAAGTATTACAGTGAGGATATTATAATTATTACAAGTATTGGCATACATTTAATTCCTTTACTCAAGAAGATCCTGACAGCCATGGGATCTTGGTTCATTAATATTAAGTATATCATTTCATTAAATATTCCAAACACGATCCTTATTTAAGTGCAGTGTTCGAAAGATGTTTGAATTGAACTAAAAGTGCATATTACATTGCATGCCATTACATTGTTAACGAGATTGACTAGATCCTTGCTGGGTACATTCGTTCAGTCACATATTTCTGTAGTACCGTATTGTCCTGCCACGGACATCGTCACATATTGACTTGCCAAGTCTTTTTCAAAAATAATAAGCCGTATAATTGGGATTTATGTCCCTTTTACGATGATTAAAAGCAGTCCTCTCTCATTAAAACGTCCACAATACAGATGCATTACTGATGAGTTCGTAGTCAAGCATTAATTCCACGTATAGTCTTTTAAGTTTTGATGTAAGCAGTAATTTATTTTTTGTGTCTCTCAGCTCATCTAAGTACTTTAGTAGCCGGAGAGTAATACAATTTAGTAAAGTTGTTTTCTACAATATTTCTTAGCGAGGACGCACTAAATAAGAGCCATCTCATTAGCTTGCGTGGTGATTTAGGCAACAAGGTTAAGTGAGCCGAATGTGGAAATAAATAACTTTCTTAGTGAGGATTTTCGGGAGTAGCCACATAAAGTACGCCCGGAATATTTAATGCGTTTTTCGGTTAAGAGCTTCAATATATTCGGGTGGTTTTGATGTAAAAGATCTTTAAAATCACATCACAATACGGCAACCTGTGATGGCAACTAAGAACTGAAGAAAAATGTAATTTTGATTTTGAATGGACGACAATGTTTTCTCTCATCATGACTATAAAATAATGAGGCTACATTCTCATCTATAATGTACATACTGTAAGTGTTAAAAAATATTTCTTTAAGTGTTTTGAGTATTTAGTAGCTACGTTTCCAGATAGGCTTCGAACATGAAAAGTCTCAACAGAATGGAATATTGGAATGAACTATGATTCACAATGTTGGAAGGATAAATCTTTTATTTCCGTCATTATTAGTTATGGTAGACATAATATCATTACTTGAATACTTTCCAAATAAGATAAGCGAATCAAGCAGGCCAGTGCGCTTGGGACAGGATGGCTGGAACTTGGTAGCCGTCAATTAGACACGTGGAAGATTTATACGGCTATCTATCTTGTTCCTTGCACAACAAACCGAGCACGACCTGACCAACGGAAATTGTTTTTCAGAGGACTTTGAAAACGATACTTAATATATAGCCTTGGATACGGCAAAGCTAAATAAATGGTATATTAAAAAAATAAAGATACAAAATAATCCCTAACGTTGTTGATTTATGGTTGTGTTTTTATTTTGATATGGCAAAAGTTTCCTGATTCTAGTTCTGCGATTTATGGCAATGCTCAAGAGGAAATTCATATATGTAGTGTCAAATTTGAGATCGTCCTCTTATACAGAACTTTTTCTTTTAGATTAGTATTTTATATCTGGATATTTCTCGATAAAAATATTAGACAAACGTCTAACGCATTCAAATACCGAATATTGCGTATTGTAGCTTACAGTTTAAGGTTTTTTTTGGCAGCATTTCGTTTTTACTACGATTTCTCATCACTGCCTTTTTATTGCTCTCTCATAAGTTACAAGTAAAATTGTCGTAGTAACACATTTTACACGAGTTTATTTAACATTCTGTGTCTAAAGTTGTTAAATAATCAGGAAGTGAGACGACGAAATAATATTTACGTAATATATTAAAATTTAACGAGTTTCTAATCTAGTGCGGACAGTCTCAGATTATGAGCACAGTATTTTAAATGAATATTTGCACACTTTATTAATCGTGCAGCTCCATACCAGACTAATTTAGCTTAAACAGATTGGGGTTCTAAATTAAATAGACAGACAAAAATGAAAGCGATCAGTAAAACGATTTAGTTAATGAGTAAATATAATCCCTTGGTGCTTCGTGAGAGAAATTAATAAGGTGTACTGGGGAGTGTATGTACTTTCATTAGAGGTTTGGTTTTCTGATAATATTCTTTTGGGGTGCTTTTAATTAAAATTTGTAAATAATATACATAATATACACTGCGCAATAACAATCTCAAATAAGTTGGTATCTGAATCGCTTAAAAGTCTTCAATATTGTATTACTTATTAAATATATATTTTATATAATGTTTGTACTTGTACGGAACAGCCGAACACATTTATATACAACGTGTTGCAGAAAGGTGTAGTCATAATTTAAAGTTGCATTGGATAGGCCTTAAATATTATAAATATTACAGTTACACATAGAAAAATACAGTTGGTAAATATTTTTTTTGTTTATTGCCAACTATTAAATAACTACCAGAAACCCATCAATTATGAGATGTTTACGGTTTATTGAATGCGACTGAACCTTACGATAGAAGATGACCTCATAGTAGTGTTGTATTTAAAGAAGATCGATTAATTTAATAAAATAATTAAACTTTTATGAACACATAAAAGTCACAATATAACTAGTATTTGTAATTTCATCCATGCCTAGTGCCTAGTCACCGGCCATGTGTAACGGTGGTCAAATATGACTACACCTTTCTGAAACACGTTGTATAGTCTACAAGATAGTCAAGATAGTCATTATTTTCTATTCAACAATATCTTATATATATTTCTAATAATA
The DNA here is from genome assembly GCA_916999025.1 of Orgyia antiqua. Taxonomy (NCBI): domain Eukaryota; kingdom Metazoa; phylum Arthropoda; class Insecta; order Lepidoptera; family Erebidae; genus Orgyia; species Orgyia antiqua. The sequence continues at coordinate 9,112,744 of OU779869.1, forward strand.
TAAAGCGTACGTGATTTTGACCTAGAGTAGAAATAAAACAGATCATTACCTCCTAAGATTGTAACCATGAAAAGATGCGATTTTGTTACAAATCACGCAACTACTATGTGTAAACCTTTAGTAGAGTCAGTGCCAACTACTTTTGTTACGTTTATTAATGGCTATAAACCTTTTCATTTGCTATTTTATTTCAGCGCAATAAACAGAGTTCTCCGCACGTACAGAGTTCATACTTATTTCAGATCGTAAAAGGCAGGCCAAGAATTACACGAATTTATTCACGAACTCGTTCTTCGTCTCGTGATCAGCGTACGAGTCTGAACAAACCTACAAGACTTACGTTGAATGAAGACGGAAGCCTTAACAATGTTCTAAGAGACTTCTCTTTTCATAGTAAATTGTAAAAAAAAAAATTTAATAAAATATTTTATTATTTTTTTGTTGCTTTAAAATTATTATTTTTAAATAAAATGAAAATAAATAAATAAATATTCAGGACATTTTACACAACGTCCTCTGGTCCCAAAGTAAGCTATATTTCTATGCTCGTATTATGGGTACCAGAATACGGATAGACTACATATACTACTTTTTTTTGTAAATACATACTTATAATACATAGAAAACACCCAGACGCAGTACAAACATTTGTATGACATTTATGGATATCACACAAATGATTGTCCTAAATTGTTAATTATAGACACAATATTTTACAATTTAATATGAAAAAGATTATACGCATCTTAATCCGTCTTAATTAACGCAGTAAATAATTTAAATAAAATTAAATACATCCACTTTCTACGTATTTAGACGCATATTTGATTTAAATTTTAACTCGACGTTTCGGAGAGTTTGTCTATTTGTCATAATTTATATAGCTTTATTTCAATTTTAAGGTTTAGTCAGCTAAATATTAGAAATAACAACTCGTCAAAAAATATAATACTTATTGAGTGTTCATTGCATTTGTAGTTTTATGAAAATTCGTCTCAATCTTGTAGTCAGAGCAAAAAAGTTTTAAAGCCGATAGAGCCACGACGCTACCTCATCTAACAAATCAGATTGTGACAGATTGCTTATTTATTACATTTTACGTTCTCCCACTCGTAGATTTGGTATTTGCAATATGGGCTCCATGGAATTTTGGAAATGAAAATCAAATATATGTAAATCATGGAGAAACGATATATTTCTCTTCGTTCTACTTGTTAGACGTTCCTTGAGTGTATAGAATTAATTTTGTAAATGGGAAATATTGTGCAAATACGGTACAGTAATCTATTTTCTGGATGAGTGTGTGTATGCGTGGATTCATGTAAGTATGGTAAAGGTGTGTGTGTGTGAATGTGGGCGTGTGTTTATTTGTTCTGATATAAATATTGTTTACTCCCAAATAATAACATTTTATCTTATAAGCATGGATCCAAATAATTTAGAATAAATGTAATCTTAGAATCTAGTAAGTAGTTATTATTGTATTTTCGTAATAAAAAAAAGCAAAAATGTTTGCTTATCTGTTCTTGAGTTCTTACTCTACATTCTATCTATCATCATCTTCTAAATATGAAATTGAAAAGTAGATAAATAGTACATCTTTAATATGATATTACTTTCCACTTAGCGTTATAAAAATATGTACTTAGCATAAAATAGATGCCTTTCTGCCGTTTGTAACATAAAGGAAGGCAGATTTACAACAGGGATGCAGTATATTTTATCATTGCAGAAAATGTAAATAAACTCTTTATCATCTTAGGTTATAATGCCATCGTTGTGTAATGAATTTGTGTCCTTTGAACGCGCTTTATTCGTAAATACGGGATTGTACATAATATTTTATTGAAGGGCTATACCAAAGGAGCATTCTTACAATATTCAGAAGCAGGTTTGCTTACGATTTGCGACTTTCCTCCAACAATAGGCATCTGATTTATAGCTCGTTGATGTAACATCGCTCCTTTTAGGAGAACGCCTACATGGGACCGATTCGATATTGAACAGCGACATATTGTCACGTAACCGAAGGCAAGTATTGCTGTCAATAAATTATACGAGCGCTTGATTGTATTCGTGAATATGTATGAGCCCCATTGTACTCATCGCTATTTTTTGGTAAAATAGATTTTTCGTATGTCAATATACGTTGTTTTTAGAATGTTCCGAATGCAAGTATATTACAGTATTTTGTAATATTGAACTTTAAAAACAGATGTATAGATTTTGCTAGATAGGGGCCAGGGATATCCTTATTGTTGTAATATTTTATTAAGAGGCCAATAAATAATTGTTAATTTGAATTTTAATTATGATACCTGCTTGGAGAGTCTGCTAACTGCGCCATCGTGATATCCCATACTGGCTATTATTCCTTGGAGAAATTCACGTTTAATCTCCATGCTCCATCCATCCATCCCTATTATTTCACAATTTTATGTATAGCTTCAATACGTTAACGTTACAAAAACATGTGTAAGAAACTTTAAAACTGTTCGTGAAATGTGCAAGCAGAATAAGTAGGTACCCGACCATGAATAATTTATTGAAGACGTCTCTTTACTCGTTGTGAGCAAATCTTTGAATTTTAAGGAGATGAGGTGCACATTTTGTAGCTCGATGCCATCTGACAGAGCGTCAATTTAACATGTTACATTCGCTTAAATTATTATCATACATATTATCACATACATAATATTAAATTCGCACACATAAGTATTACATTTACACAATATGTGAGATATCTAAACTCCTATACTAATAATTTAAATAAAACTAAATTATCGAATTTAGGCGCGTATATTTGTCATCGTAAAATTAAAAACAAATATACGCGTCTAATACTGTAAAGTTTTTTTTATCTAGTTCTTTTTCTTTGTCCAGATTATTTTTCTATACTAATATAATAATGATCAAGATTATTAAAGATTGTTTGTATAAAATAGCCCTAAAAGTACTGGACCGATTAAAATACTCTCACCAACAGGATGCTGCACTATCCCCGGTGACAGCTATCATTTTGTTCGTTTATCTAAGTATTTAAACGTGACAATTTTTATTATTATTAAACATATATGAACAAAAAAACAGGTAAAATAGACATACAAGACTTAATTAAAAATTACTTATATAAATAAAAATAAGTAAATATTCGTAGACATTCACACAACGTCCTTTGGTCCCAAGCTAAGGTTATACGCTTGTATTATGGGTACCAGAATACGGATATACTACAAAAAAAAAACATTACATAAATAAAAATAAAATCAATGATTACTTAACCAAATCTGTCATCTTGGTAATAAATATTATGTAAAATATCAAATCGAATTTTAAAAACCGGGCGTCAGCGTCTATAATAATCTTTTAGTAAGATCTTATCTTAGTAAATTTTAAATTAAATTCCTTATTACCGTTATACGAAACACTATTAAGATAGTTCTGCTATCACTAACATGAAACAAGGAAATACCTATATTGATGGTTGAGACAACTCGTTCCTTTATTTGTCTCTTAGACATGGTGCAAAAGATAAGAAGTGCAATTTCCTAGTCAATGCATAAGTTACGAACAATTTAGATGTAATCTACCTGTTCGATAGATTTCAGAGAGTGGACATTCAAAGATTATTGCACTCGGTATTTTGATAAAATTGTACCTACATACAATGGCGGATTTAGGTTAGGGTGGCCAGATTTAGATGCGGGCCCAATCTTGTCAAAAGCTTATGTAACTAATGTATGGCGGGCGGACTGCACTGCATGGTGCAATCTATGCCGCTTTTATTAGTTTCACCTGAATGTTTGCTTATTTGTTTATAACCAAGGTTATCATAACCAAGTATGCCAAGTTGGCAGAGTATGTTAGAGTAAATAACTAGTTGTAACAACTTATATGGTACATAAGTTGTTACAACTAGTTAGTGTAGTAACTAGTACTATTCTTGCGTAATAAAACTGAACTTTTCTCCTTCATTTCTAAATCTATTTATATAAAAGTTGAAGTAATTTTATTATGTAGTCTATATGGTGGATGCTGAGAAATAACGGCTGATGGCTTGGGGCCTGGGGCGGCTGATGGCTTGAGGGCCTAGGGCGGCTGAGACGGAAAATCCGCCACTGCCTACATACAAAGGTATATACAGAATGGGGGCTTGAATATTAATATAATAAAGATGTTTTGAAAACAAGTGTCATCACCCCATTTCCTGTGACATAGGCAGAATAGAACCCAAACTAGGGGTTGCCTGCGCCGAATAGTGGGCGATTGATGGGCTAAGTAGTTAATGATTAAGGAATCCTAGCGCTGTGGGAAAGAGGGATACAGTATGATCATGATTATGGTTGGCTTTATTTTTAGCGGGTTTTTAACTTTCAAACAAAGTAATTAAATAATTTTTGGTTAAAATGATAATGCTTTACTTCTAATCAGTACAAAATGGTGGTAATGCAATATGTTTGTAAAGTTTTGTTGTCGGTGAATATTCCAATTTCAGTGAATGGGCTGGTTGTCTGACAGTGCTGAGTGCTTTTAATAAACGTTTATGCTCCAATGCATACGCGTTTAGCGTTATTATGTAAGTTTAATATAGTGCCAATATAAATACAGTCATAATATAAATTGTAGGTACACATAATTTAACAAATCTAATCTAATATATAAAATTCACGTGTCACAGTGTTAGTTACCGTACTCCTCTGAAACGGCTTGACCGATTCTTCTCAAATTTTACATACATATTCAGTAGGTCTGAGAATCGGCCAACATCTATTTTTCAAACTTTTTTTTAGTATCGCAAAACAACGTTTGCCGGGTCAGCTAGTATTTATATAAAATTTATATTATTATATTAAAAAACAGATTTAAATATAGAGCTAAAATTGATAAACATTTTGGGTGACAAGTTTGCGTAAACTTTTTGGGCGATATGTCAGCATAAAACCATCATAAAACTGGTTTTGGTAATGCTCAGGTTAGGTTAGGTTCTGTCCCCATTTCTGACAGTAAATATTTTACGCGGGAATATATATATTATTTTACGTTCCAGAATATTTAGGTTCGTTTAAATTACGACCATCACTTTGCACTGAAAAGCTTTAGTATATAACAATAATACTTAAAAACAGTTTACAACTTGCTCCATACCAGATGTTCGAGCTGTTAAGCTGATGTTACAACAGATTTGCTGCTTTCATTTAACGCACTATGCGCAAGGACAGTGTACGAAACCTTTTAAAAAGTCTCAATGATAAAACTTAAATTTAAAACGAACCGAATTTCCTATTAAATAAAAGTCTCTTGATTTTTAAAACAAGAACAGCCTGAGCGTGAATAAAATTTGATTGTTATAGTTTTAAAAATATAAGTACTGTAAAACTTCGTCTTTACATTAATTTATAATAATAATTTAAAACACATTTAATTAACTTGTTATATTTTTTATAATAAAGAAAAACTATTTTACAATCATTTTTCAACATCCTCTCATCATGTCCTATTCACATCTCTATAAAATTCTTTTTTCTTATTTTCAAATTTTAAATTTTTTATTCTTTTTTTTTAAAAATAAATCTTAAGTGGCCTGTATCATTGAATAGGTTATATTCAATGATCACAACCTTTACATTCTCCCCCCCTTAGAGGATAAAAAAAAAATTTTTTTTCCAAAAAAAAAAAAAATTTTTTTTCTAAGTTACAAAATACTGGACACCCTACCTAAGGTTGGAAAGCATGATAACAAACTAGAATGAACCAGATTAGATCCAGCTAGGATCTAGCTTTTCGAAGCAATACATTTCGAAAAACTTGAAAAGCAAAAAACCAACCAAAAATTGCCTTTCTAATCTTAGTTATCCGAACCACACTAACTACGATGCCCTTATATCATATCACTCTTTTCATAAAATATTAAACTACTTCATCTTTAAAATTGATTTATCCAATAATAAACAAGAGTGATAAGGCATCCTTAAAACTATCACACCAAGACACAAAGCATATATCATCAACAATCAATCAGAAAAATGTTCATCACCAAACAATTAATGCTCTTATAAAAACTATCGAGCTTCAATTATGAGGTCAGCATCATATATCCGAAAGATATGCTAATTTAACAGCTTTCCAGCTTAATGAGAAAATTTACATAAGAAACCATTATAATTGATAGAATCCAGAGATTATCAAATTAAAATTTAAAGTATGCTCAGATAATACTCAACCTTCTTTTCAATTATTTAGGTATAATTTCTACTAAGTAATCCTGAATGCTCGGGAATGACCAATTTATTCCACATTTAGAATTCCTTCTCGTGAGATAAATTTACCAACCATTCTTCTACCACAAGTAACGTTTTAAATAATCAATCATTCTATTATCTAAGTAATTATAAACTATTCGCTAATCATTATTATCTAACTATTACCCAATAAATAAAATAAAAATATTATCAGCAACCTCTCACTATAATACAACTTCTTACAATTTTCAACCTTTCACATTTCTCTCCCAATGAACAAATACTTTACTCTAGCACATACTTTCCTAAATCCTATCTTATGAGTTCTATCTCTAAAATGCGTGATATCCCAAAACAGGATTCCATGACAAATAGCCTATGGCCTTACCATGTTGCATTCAAAGATATTACCCGTTGATACGACTCATCCAACTAACTCTACCAAGCCACTCCCTTCGACATTATAACTCAATACAACCCATTATTATACCTATTAATCGTTCCACCTTAATACTATAATCATAATCTAGTACGAAATACTCACTATCCAATTACTATGTTAATATATTTATCTCACATTTTTAACTAAACATTCAAAATATAAATATGAAAAAATAATTAAATTTTTGATGTGGTTCCTTTTCATAGCATCTTTCTTATGTACAAATTTGCTGACGTCATTATGAAGTCTCGCCGATCCCGAACAATATGAAACACACCAAAATAAAACAATATTAGTAAATTATAATTATCACTATATATATAACCTTAATCTAATCGAATCACTAAACCAATTTTCATATTATGCAAATAATTATTGCGAACATTCTTGGTAATTTACTTCTTGGAACTCTTCCCTTAGTCTATCAAATACCTCCTGCACGCTTTTGCACGTGTCTTTAATGCCCCGGAAGAAAAGTAAGGCGTTACCCCTTAAAAATGAGGGCAATAGTGATAATTTTTCTTCTTCAGACGAGCATCTCTTGAAAGTTATTAAAGCGTAAAACATTTCTTCGAATTCATCTAGGCACTCCTGTGCGCAACCACCGAAAGTTATCGTGGCTAGTTCCATCTTAGTTACAAATAATTTATAAAAATTTAATAAAAAGATACGGCTACTTCTCTGATAATAAATATTTATCCTGTGTCGACCCTTTGCTCGTCAACACATCCCTGGGCGTAGGAGCTGGTTTACCAATCGGGCCGCTATACCCGGCGCGCCTCCACCATTTGTAAAACTTCGTCTTTACATTAATTTATAATAATAATTTAAAACACATTTAATTAACTTGTTATATTTTTTATAATAAAGAAAAACTATTTTACAATCATTTTTCAACATCCTCTCATCATGTCCTATTCACATCTCTATAAAATTCTTTTTTCTTATTTTCAAATTTTAAATTTTTTATTCTTTTTTTTTAAAAATAAATCTTAAGTGGCCTGTATCATTGAATAGGTTATATTCAATGATCACAACCTTTACAGTACCTACTTTATTTAAGATATTTAGTATTTTTGTATAGTATTGTTTCTATACACACATGTGAAATTATATAGCATACCTTTAAATAAAAAATGGCTTCCAAAAAATAGACGCGTTAAAAAAATATATCTATACGTATACTTAATTTTTAACATATTAAATTTGAATCCTACATAACTTAAAAGTAGTCATAATAATGACAAAATTTTGAAGTCAAAATATAACATAATGCTGCAAAAATGAATTCGTGAGAGGAGGCTAAATAAGTTATTTTTCTTGTTTTTAAAAATGAGATCATAACGTTGCAAAACTCCGTAGGCTTTAAAGAATAACAAGAGGAAAACACTCAAAATTACATTGGCCGAGTAATTTTGGGCGCGGGCTATACAGAATGGTTCCTACGGGACCCTCATTGGGGAACCTTTGCTATTATGTTGTGGTTTTTAAGCTTGTTAAATTTTACGAGAAAAATATAATGTTTAGGTTATAACAATATAACCTCTGTGACTCACTGTTACATTGTATAAAATTTATATTGAAATAATTTATTATACAGTTGTCTGTACAAATGTATGAATATTCGCGACAATATCTTTTGATAGGTGCTCTTGATGCTTTCCAATTACATAACAACATGAAGATTCATCAATTTGAAAAAAGATTATTTCGCAAATAATTTCAATCAAACATTTATTATAATCTTAGTAAAATTGAGTACCTACCTAAAAATATATATAAAGTAAAAGTATGTTTGATGTAAAATCAGATTGTAATCGTTGGTTTAGAATCAGATCGATATTTCGATGTTGGGGATTTGAAACCAAGTTGTTAAGTTCTTCTTCCTGATTACTTACATGGACATCGCAAATCTAAATACATCTAGAAATATCTACTACAAGTTCTAAATTTGTAGCAAACCAATCAGTTGAAGAGCTTCTAGAATTAAAAAGTGTGGCATTTGCGGCTTTACTTTAATGTGGCACGTCCAGGCTACTCGTTTGTTATTCATTTACTTGAGTGCTCTCGTATTAACTACTCTGACTTTGTAATAAACTTGCAATCTTAAGAACTAAATAGCAAAATAAGCTGTAGAAAATGAAAAGTTATATGGCTGAAGAAATTTTTAGCAATGGTCACGCGGTCAGTGGTCTTTTTAGGTAGAGTATGTCTACTATGATCTAAACATATTTTTATTTATTTTTCATTTTTTTAGTTAAATTTCAAAGTAATAACCCAGATATTATAATTGGCTTATGTAATTTCAAGGAAAAAAATATCACAATTCCTAAAATACTATGCACAGAATGTTGCTGACAACAACTGTCAATTTATTTGGCATTTCTCCAATAAATGCGGCAGTTCTTTCATTGCCTTCGTTTTACCTTGATAAATTGGCAGTTTTGTTCCGATTTTTACTTTAGTAAGTGAACCGGGCTATATGTACATTCAATAACATTTATTCTGGTTAAAGAAAATTATTCTGATTATATAATGGTGACATGTATTTTATTTAATTATGTTTGATTGTACGTCGAGCAGATGTCCATGAGTGGTGAGATCATAAAATAAAAGAAATATAATTTATATAATATAAGCTATTATATGTATATTAAATACAAGCTTCGAGCGAAATGTGGCCCAGAGGAAAGAATTTTTTATTAGCAAATTATTTAAGTTCTTTTTACACAATTTACTATAGTATATTTGAATCATAGCAGATATCACTGCGTGGTCTGTGCTATCGGAAAAATGCTATCAGTGTATCATATCATATCATATGCTATCAGATATCAGGTTTGTTTGCGACAATAGTCCTGTCCGTGATGATAGATCGATCCCAGTATAATGTGACATGACCATTAGTATAATGTGACATGCCCATTAGTGTGTAACCATGTGTTAATTAATTGTTATCATTCTCGCACTCATGACGTTTGTGACGTAGGTGACGTTTCTGACATTTGCGACGTTTGTGACGTCAGTGACGTTTCTGACATTTGTGACGTTTGTGACTTCAGTGACATTTGTGACGTTTGTGACATTTGTGCCGTTTGTGACGTCAGTGACTTTTCTGACATTTGTGACGTTTGTGACATTTATGACGTTTGTAACGTCAGTGACGTTTGTGACATTTATGACGTTTGTGACGTCAGTGACGTTTCTGACATTTATGACGTTTGTGACGTCAGTAACGTTTCTGACATTTGTGACGTTTCTGTCAGTGAAGTTTCTGACATTTGTGACGTTTGTGACGTCAATGACATTTGTGACGTTTGTGACGTCAGTGACGTTTCTGACATTTATGACGTTTCTGACATTTGTGACGTTTGTGACATTTATGACGTTTGTGACGTCAATGACATTTGTGACGTTCCTGTCAGTGAATTTCTGACATTTGTGACGTTTGTGACGGCAATGACATTTGTGACGTCAGTGACGTTTCTGACATTTGTGACGTTTGTGACATTTATGACGTTTGTGACGTCAATGACATTTGTGACGTTACTGTCAGTGTAGTTTCTGACATTTGTGACGTTTGTGACGTCAATGACATTTGTGACGTCAGTGACGTTTCTGACATTTGTGACGTTTGTGACGTCAGTGACGTTTCTGACATTTATGACGTTTGTGACGTCAGTGACGTTTCTGACATTTGTGACGTTTGTGACGTCAGTGACATTTCTGATATTTATGACGTTTGTGACGTCAGTGACGTTTCTGACATTTGTGACGTTCCTGTCAGTGAATTTCTGACATTTGTGACGTTTGTGACGGCAATGACATTTGTGACGTCAGTGACGTTTCTGACATTTGTGACGTTTGTGACATTTATGACGTTTGTGACGTCAATGACATTTGTGACGTTACTGTCAGTGTAGTTTCTGACATTTGTGACGTTTGTGACGTCAATGACATTTGTGACGTCAGTGACGTTTCTGACATTTGTGACGTTTGTGACGTCAGTGACGTTTCTGACATTTATGACGTTTGTGACGTCAGTGACGTTTCTGACATTTATGAAGTTTGTGATGTCAGTGACGTTTCTGACATTTGTGACGTTTCTGTCAGTGAAGTTTCTGACATTCGTGACGTTTGTGACATTTATGACGTTTGTGACGTCAGTGACGTTTCTGACATTTGTGACGTTTGTGACGTTTCTGTCATTTAAGACGTTTGTGACGTCATTGACGTTTCTGACATTTGTGACGTTTCTGTCATTTATGACGTTAGTGACGTCAGTGACGTTTCTGACATTTGTGACGTTTCTGTCAGTGAAGTTTCTGACATTTGTGACGTGGGATAAAACCTTCTTGGCCAAATAAAAAAAAATACCTGTAAGTCAACGGCTTATATGAGTTGCTATGACAACTGTAACATAATCAAGATGGCCGTACAATTTATCACCGTATTTCACAAAATATTTGCGTTCATTATCTCGTACAGACTTTTTTGTGAAATAATATATTTTACTATTTTATTTCCAGGACTATTAATTATCTCTATACCAATTTTCGTGCAATTCCATTCAGTAGATTTTGCGTGAAAACGTCACAAACAAACAATCAAACTCACTTTCACTTTTATATTTAAGTAAGGATCATATAAATTAATAAGTAGACACTTAGATAGGTACCCTGCAGAATGATTTCGTGAGGAAACCAACTAAGAGATTTTCTTATAATTCAAAATGAGATCATAACGTTGCAAAGATTTGCATATTCCCTCGAGATCGAGGGAACTTAAAAAATAACAAAAACGAAAAGCTTAAAATTACCTCGGCCCAGTAATATAAGGGGCGAGCTACGTAGAATGGTACCTACTGGACCCCACATTGGGGACTTCCTAACAGATGTAATATGGTTGAGAGGGGTGTAAATTTTAACTGGCTTGTTACTTTGCTGGACCGTAAGCATTCTTCATCGTAATCTTTACTTATTATAAAACAAAGTCGTTATTTTTGTATGTATGTCTTTATGTGAGCTTATAAAAGCTATAAAAAGTCTAGAGGAAGACCTAAGAAAAGATGGAAGGACTGTGTGAAAGAGGACATGAAAGAAAGAGGAGTTGACACAGACATGACGGCTAATAGAAGACTGTGGAAGAAAAAGACATGTTGCGCCGACCCCAGATAATGGGATAAGGGCAGGAGGATGATGATGTCTTTATGTGACCTTATATCTTCAAAACGACGCAACGGATTTTGATGCAGCCTTTTTTAATAGATAAAGTGGTTCATGAGGGTGGTTTACTTGTATGATTTGTTAAGTTTTTTTTTGTTTCTAAAATTCCACGCTCACTTAGTTGCGGGTAACATCTAGATTAAATAAGGAAAATAATAGAACTAATCATTCTGTCGACAAACGGGAGAAATACATCAATAGTTTGTTACAGCTGTCGTCATCTGTCAATATAGCTAACAAGCACCTACTGTGTAGACGGGTCAACAAGTTACGACGTTGTTCGATGACATAAAGGCATTATCTTCTAATATATAAAACTCACGTGTCACAGTGTTAGTTACCGTACTATTCCGAAACAGCTTGACCGATTCTTCTCAAATTTTACATACATATTCAGTAGGTCTGAGAATCGGCTAACGTCTATTTTTCAAACCATTTTTTTTAGTATGGCAAAACAACGTTTGTCGGGTCAGCTAGTCTTATATATAAAATTCACGTGTCACAGTGTTAGTTACCGTACTCCTCCGAAACGGCTTGACCGATTCTTCTCAAATTTTACATGCATATTCAGTAGGTCTGAGAATCGGCCAACATCTATTTTTCAAACCTTTTTTCTTTTTTTTTTAGTATGGCTAAACTACGTTTGCCGGGTTAGCTAGTAAACGTATAAAATGACAATGTATTTGTCCGCAGTACCTTCACAAGATCGATATAAAAACTGTCTGTTGCAAATAATTTGTATTGTATTAAATACTTTGTAATTTTAACAAATAAATAAAGAAAATATACATCAATATTCCTCGACAATGTTCAGGATTTGGCCTAAAAACTCTGCATACTACTACTATTACTGACTACTTTGGGACCAGAATTTTTAGTATTAGATAGTATTACTAAAAATTCTGGTCCCAAAATAGTGTAATGTTTAATACAAATTAGAATAATAGAAATTAGGCACATACATTTCTTTTTTATACTTAGGTAAATAAAATAAAAGCGCATAGCAAAAAAAAACAAACATTTATTTTTACACTTGAAACCATTTTTTTTAATTCAAAGGTAACCATTCTGATGCATCAAAAACTTAAACTATGTTTACCAAAATGAAAATAAATACGCTGTATTTTGATGATTTGGCTATTTCGTTATACATATAGATTAACGATGTTAATCTATAAGTAATACACAGTTTTTATAATAAGAAAGTTCGGTTATTGACACAATCAATTTTCATTTTTAAGTTTAATTAGCACATAGAATTGGTATCATTGTCTAGTTATGTCAATCTAAATATTTCGGATCATTCCTCAAGATTAATAAAAAAATGCCAGCATAATTCGATTTAAAATTAATAACAATTTTCTACACGATGAGTGCGAAACGAGGCTTGAAAGACCTCGTTCGTGTTTTGTCTTTATTGCGGTAAGGAAAAACTTAAACATCTCTATCGTGCGAGAGGCGTAACTTCCGTCTGGTTCAGTTTAGGAAAGAGATAACTATATATCTGGGATGTGCTATTGATTCTGAGTATTTTCGTATACCTACCTTAATACCGAATGTTTTAGGCCTCGCGCCGCACTGAATAAATAAAAGTTTAATACAGTGTGGAACGAGGATCCGAACATCTCGTACCGTCGCGCACCTCGTGCCGTACCCTACGCTAGCTTCACGCGGTTAGTGTTGTGCAAAACGTTAGACGCTGCGCCCGCAACGCTATAATAAGATGTCGAAACGTTGCCGAAGAATATTAATTGATAATATTAATGATGATGAAGTGGAATCTAACTCAAAATTACCGATATTTGAAAAACAGGTAAGTTGTGAACGTCAGGTTGTCTGGACCAACATAGAAATCCAGTGTTTGGTATATACTAAAATTTAGTACCTTTCTAGTACCTTTTAGTACCTAAGTTAAAATATTTAGTACCTCGATAGATTCCGAGAAAATGAGAAAGACGGTGGTCCAGACAACCTGACGTCAGGTTGTCTGGACCAATTTTTTTTCTCATACTTGCAGATACAACAACTGAATTATTTTGTTGTCAGTATTTAGTACCTATTTAGTACCTTCATTATTATTTTTTTCAAAATTTTTTGACATACCAGAGGAGAGTTAAGCAAGTTTGAACTTTTCCAGTACTTGGTCATTTTGCGAAATATAGGACTTATATCACTTTCTTATGGTGTATACTTAGATACGTTTGCGTTGCTGATTGGAAATCATACGTCCTGAACAAGTTGGGACAAGTCTGATATTTACCTTAGGTCCCAAAATAAGCATAATTTTTTTCTTACGTTTCACAGATAAGGATTCAGCTCCTATTTTTTATCAATGCTTATAAATAAGTTACGAGTAAATAAAACGTTTGTTTCTCTCACAATGTGCTTAAAATTACATGCATACAAAAAGTACAAACTAAAAAGTTTAAATGCCGTCCGTCCGTCTGTTACCGGGCTTTATTATACCTATATTGTGTTTTTAGAACAATGCGTGTTTGAGAGTTTAAAATTTCACAGTATATAGTAAGATTTAACTTTGTTATATGTACTTTGTGTGAGTACTATACATTCGTCGACGGAAAGGCAAAATTGCTGAAGCGCCAAAACTGCATTGTTGGGAAATGAGTTTTAAAGTTTTTTTTTTCGGAAAAATATTCGTATAAAATTTTGTATTCAGTATATGTTTTTGAAACCAAGACCATTCAAATGCTTGAATTTTTTGCCGTGTTTTAAAGATATGGGTACATTGAAAAAGTGCTTAGTTTTTGAATTAATGGGCGCTTAAGTAAAAGGGACTTCTATTTTTTTTGGATCATAATAAGGAAAAATTTCTTATGTTGAAAATATGTTTTATTCAAAGAAAAGCAAAGTTTCGTATATTGAAAATATGTTTTATTTAACGAAAGGCAAAATTACTTAAATGAAAAATATGTTTTATTCAAAGAAAGCCAAAATTGCTAACTTTTTTCGTTTAATCGTTTTGTTAGCAGGTAAGGCAAAATTACTAATCCAAGCAAATTATTCCTTTCGATGAACGGCAAAATTTCTGTATAGTAGAATAAATGCATATAATTTGAAGGGTAAAATTCTTAAGACTATCATAATAACAAATTTTGAGTAAATCACACTTACCTCCCATGCTATCAAAAACTATGTTACGTCGACTAAAACTGCTAACACAACATTTTTACGTTGGGTGAGATACCATCAGATAGATTACTGACCACAAAACAACCAAGAAAAGAGTCTGATACGACATTCGACTTTCATGTTCGGGAGACAAATTTACTTAAACATTATTAATGTTGTTTAGACCTACTCTTAGGCCTAAAAATAGCGTCAAAGTGCCGGCCAACGAAAAAAAAATATGATAGGCGTGTTGGGGCGGCCCTTCCGAGTATTTTTTATTATTGCGGTCAGCTTCTATCACCACTCCTTCAGCGTATTTTTTGTGTTGAAAAGTCTGAATTTCAAAAGGCTTTATTTTACAAAAATGTAAACATCTGCTTGTGTAAATATGATCTTAACTGTTTGCCAACATCCATCAGCTCTTTTCGGTCCTCTGCGGAACATATCTCTTTCACTAAATGAACCACAATGCTTGATTTTGACCTATTCGCTTACAACGGCCCCAACTACCAATTCGAAGTGCTAAGCCAGTGAAAGAAATGTAAAGAACGCGTAGAGAAGGTCAATCCGAGTATGGGAGTCGGCTTCTACGGGCCACTTCGTCAGCTGAAATTTTGCGTTTAAATGTTGGATTCCAGTTCATTTTAAATGTGAAAAATATTTTAATCTTAATATTATGGGCTTGTGTAAGTCTGATCATCATTCTCCTGCCATTATTACTTGTGTTGGTGCAACATGTTTACATGTTACAGTGATGGTGAAAAAGTTACAAGAGATCCGCACGTTTTACATTGCCGTAATCGCGTTTTACGATACCGGTGAGAAGATTTATGATGCTATTCTATTCTGCCAACACCAGTTGACGATTGATAACATACAAAATCGAGGCTACATCGATCTAACGTCAAAATTCTGAAAGCTGGAAGTGTGAGTCAGTCAGTGGTAGAAATGAACAACAGAGTGTTTTTTTACGGGAGTCACCTTCTTCCACCACTCCTTTAGCTGCATTTTTGCATTGAAAAGTCTGGATTTCAGCAGGTTTCATTACACAAAACCTGTCCTTCTGGTGGTTCCAAATTGTTCTAAGCTGGTTGGCATCATCCATCAGCTATTTTCAGCCATGTGTGGCACATATCTCCTCACCCTAAAGCACAATAACCTGTGTCTCTGTGTCGTTCACATACAACGGTTCCACGAAACTGATCAAGCTATTGTTTTACCTGCTCCCTACAAGGAAGAGCGGCGGCTCTTGTCATACAACAATT
Organism: Orgyia antiqua; assembly: GCA_916999025.1. Classification (NCBI taxonomy): domain Eukaryota; kingdom Metazoa; phylum Arthropoda; class Insecta; order Lepidoptera; family Erebidae; genus Orgyia; species Orgyia antiqua. Next base: position 9,129,044 of record OU779869.1, read on the forward strand.
TTTTGCATTTCGGAAGTAGTCTTGGGCACATTTTATTTGTAAAATTACTAACACCTTCTAATTAAATCTCAATATCAAGCGGACGACTGATGACGTATAACATTCATACTATAGCTGTATAGCATTAAAATCTCGAGAGCACGAAGTGTGAATATAAGATAGAAATGAACGGCAAGTTTATGATTACAGTCCACGCAACGGATTCTGAATTCTAGAACCACTAAGCTAGGTGACCATACACTCAAGCCTTTAGTCGAGTGGTTGGATTTCATACAGATAAAAAACTTTCTACTAAACAGGATCTTAGCGAAGCATTCGCTAGAATTTCTAATGGAAAGAATCGGCTAAAGGCACTTCCTCTCAAAACTAATATTATACCTAATCGTAAGGTTACAGTCAAGCCTATTCAAAACTTCTCAAAGTCTGAAGACCCAAGGTTCGTTTGAGCCAAGTTTACAATATCTTTTCTAGAGCCTTTACCAATTGACTCGCAACCCATACCAAGCTTTTACTGTTTACAGAAGTGTGCTATATTTTTAAAACTTCCACGTTAGTTTGCCCTTGGGATCAACATAAATGGCGAGTAGATCACACATCTTCGATTTGCAAGCGATATCAAGATTTTAGTCTAGATCTTAGTATTCTACCACGGTATTTGAGACTAAGGGGACCATAGGTACTAGTATTTTCTATTACGTGGGTCTAAGTTTGCCATTATGCATCTACCTAGAACAGATAGTCTAACTGGTAGTGCTAAATAAGAAAAAGAGGGAGATTAACTACCCACAGTGGGGTGCCTAGTTCAAAAAACGAGGAAGATCTTGGTATTGAAAATACTTTAGTACCTCAAAGCTTTAGTCTTTTATCTAAACTAATATCTGTTACTTAAAATCGTCTGTAGAAGTGTGTCTTGGCCTCTGAATGTAAGTCTCGTAATACTGATCAGGCGTTGTCAGACTTACATTAAGAGGCCAAGTCCCACTACTACAGCTATTTTTAATTTTTTTTCTTTTTTGTTTTGTTAACTTGATTTCTTTTCGTTCTTCTCTCCTTATTTAGTTTTTTATCATTCTGTTGTTTCTATAATTATCTGAACCTTCCCAAGAACTTGAGCTCCAAACAAAATCTTCATTGTCTGACAAAAAGTTACCGTACTTTTGTTTTTGTCATCATCTTTATTTCAATGTACCTATTGATCATCTTTTTTATTATGTTTTTCTATATGTCTTTATATTCATATTTAATATCTTTGTCTTAATCTATATTATCATTATTGATAATTCACACAGATTGGGTGACTTTCTTAATTTTATTTATACTATTTTCATCAGCAGATTTTATTTTGATATTCAAGATGCCGTAGAGGTACACTTTTTCACAATTTATCATAGTTTTTACTATGATTTTAAGTTTTATAACTCGCAACTCATAAAAACACACTGCGAAAACTGACTTAAGTACAAACAATAAAGTGACAAAACATGACTAAAAACTTATTTTGTTACAAGAAATGGTACTACCGATTTACTTTAACCTTTGAAGACTTCAAAATTATCGGCTTTCCTTTTGATTACGACATGTTTTTATCCAAATTGTGGTAATTCAAATGTGCCGATGTACACCCGGTGTGATAATACTACGTAAAGCATGTTTACTTAACCGTCAGGTAGTGTGTAAATTTGTGCAAAGCTGAATTTCTTAGCTACCTCAATTATCATAAGCGCAATAAGTCAAATTACTTACTTGCTGTTCACCCACTTTATCAGGGCAAAGTAACTTTACCAACACGAGATACACAACAAAATTAGTAAAAGGCAAAAATGCGTACCAAGTTTACAATTCTATATACATGAAAAGTCAAAGCTACAGTTATTCGCGATGATTATCTAGGAAGCCAATATAACTTATAAATATTGCATTTGAAAATAAATGGCTTATGGGACACACCTAAAAAAAGACCTCAAATTGTGTCGCTTAAGCAATGCGAAAAAATTTAGGCCCATTTTTCGGACACCTTAAGCGCCAAGAAAGTTCTCCAATCGCTTTGAAACCTAGACAGATCGACGCAGAAAAAAAAATCCAGTCGAATGGTAATATATAACTCATTTTCGACAAATTGGCGCTTAAGTAATTTTGCCTTTCCGTCGGCGATATATTATAGATTGAAAGTTATTATAAATCTAGTAAAGTTAAAGTCGGATGAAGGCCTAAAACCTAAAAAGGAAACAAAAGAAACTACATGAATAATAGTAATGTTTTTATTATTAATAATCAGTAATTTCAAACTTATTCATAATTGTAAAAGCTGAGTTTGAATTCGCACATAAACAACATAAATACAGACAATTTTTTTCATACGGTACAAATGCCTAAACCACACTTAACTCACGTTATTTTCTGCGTTGATTTCAATATATAAAGCCCGGTAACAAACGGACGGACGGCATTTAAACTTTTTAGTTTGTACTTTTTTAATGCATGTAATTTTAAGTATTTACATTGTGAGAGAAACAAACGTTTTATTTACTCGTAACTTATTTATAAGCATTGATAAAAATAAGAGCTGAATCCTTATCTGTGAAACGTAAGAAAAAAATTATGCTTATTTTGGGACCTAAGGTAAATATCAGACTTGTCCCAACTTGTTCAGGACGTATGATTTCCAATCAGCAACGCAAACGTATCTAAGTATACACCATAAGAAAGTGATATAAGTCCTATAATTCGCAAAATGACCTAGTACTGGAAAAGTTCAAACTTGCTTAAATCTCTTCTGGTATGTCAAAAAATTTTGAAAAAAATAATAATGAAGGTACTAAATAGGTACTAAATACTGACAACAAAATAATTCAGTTGTTTTGTCTGCAAGTATGAGAAAAAAAATTGGTCCAGACAACCTGACGTCAGGTTGTCTGGACCACCTTTTTTCGCATTTTCTCGGAATCTATCGAGGTACTAAATATTTGAACGTAGGTACTAAAAGGTACTAGAAAGGTACTAAATTTTAGTCTATACCAAACACTGGATTTCTATGTTGGTCCAGACAACCTGACGTTCACGGTAAGTTTCCAATCAATATTTACAAATTATTCACAGTCTAAGTGAAATATTTATGTAGGAATATAATAAATAAGATACTCCGCACCTTATTATCAAGTCGTGAGGTCGACAAAAAAGCAATGAAAATTCTCAAGAATGTGTCGGTTGCAAAAAATATTATTGTTTATTCTGTTTTAATAAAAAGCATCGATAAATATAATTAACTAAAATTCTTTACTTTTCCCATCACTATACAGAATGAAAAAACAGCCCTTTTTCAGTGCGGTATGGGGTACATACGACACCACATTTTATTTTACGTATAGAATCTAAACTAAATAATCTGCCCACAGGCGGTGGCAGATTTAGGTTGATCAACTCATTGATAATAATAATCGCGACAAAAACCGTACAATTTGCCTTATTTGGCGCCACAAAAAGGATTTTTGTCTTCAGCGGGCGGTGGGGTTTACCAAGCCGCGTACCGCTCCAACGTCTGATTCAGGACGAGGTTTCAAGCGACTCGTAACGCAGTAATGGAAAGTACAGATAAATTGGTGCCGCTGGGAACGTGTTAACCTAAACTAACGTAATACTAAAGTATAAAAACCTAGCTTTCTAGGTTAAGTAAAATGATTTCATTTTACTTATATTACAAATTCAATTCAGAGGTTGCCAGTGTTTGTAAGTACGAAATGTGACCCACATAGAATACAAATGACATGAGGTTGGCATACTAGTTTCCGTCCGATATTACAAATATCACGTTGCTGTCGCATGTACAATATTATATTTGCAATTATAATTTGTTGTCATATTAAACAATATAAGGTATGAATATATATTGCACATGAAATATGCTTTTATCAAATATTAGGAACTAGCTATGCCCGCGGTTTCACCCGCGTTTGTGGTTATTGAGCCCAATATGCACCAAACACTAACAAATTATGTATATAAAAAAGCCATCTTCTTGAACCACGCTGTCTATTAAAACAAGCCGCATCAACATCCGTTCTGTTTTGAAGTTTTAAGTTCAAATAGGGAAATTATAGAAAAATAACGACTTTGTTTTGTAATAAGTAAAGTTAAAGAAGATATTCCACTCGGCATAAGTATGCTTTAATGTCAATTGCAATGTATAGTCCGTTCGATATCGAAATTAAATATACGAATTATAAAATTATTGCATGTCCTTCACTTACTTTAAACATCGAAATACTATTGTAATGTTTACGATGCACTTTTCTTCGCGTATTGTCTTTGCTTTTTTAGAATACAGAATACAGACCTCAGCGTAAATAAATATCAATATTTCCTGTCTAAATAATACTACTTACTTTTAAACAAATCCTCAAATTAATGTCTAAGGAATACCAGTTTCTTACGTAGCGATTAACATTTAGTAAATTTTATAGTGCTTTGAATATACCTTATACTTCCTAATAATTAATTTATCCGCTAAAATTATATTTCTTCTAGGACTTTGGCTGCTTCTTCTAAAGCGTATATTGATGGTGACAAGACTGTAAACTATGCCATTGTATGTTAATTTATGTAAATAAAAACATGACGGGCTTCGTGGTGGAGTGGTTTATGTAATGGACTGCCGATCGCGAGGTCTCGGGTTCGATTCCCGGTCAGGACAATCATTTGTGTGATATCCATAAATGTCATACAAATGTTTGTACTGCGTCTGGGTGTTTACTATATATTATAAGTATGTATTTACAAAAGAAGAGTAGTATATGTAGTATATCCGTATTCTGGTACCCATAACACAAGCAAATAAGCTTAGCTTGGGACCAGAGGACGTTGTGTGAAATGTCCATGAATATTTATTATTTATTTATCAGACTAATTAAACTAGAAAAAAAAAGATTAAACCACTATAGTACCGCTAATGCACTAATAGCAACCATAATTATATCTAATGTAGTAAAGTTTCTTAAGAACAAAGTCAGAGGTTCCGAAGTGTAGGGAAAATAAATAAACAAGTAGATAACTCATGTTGACCACTTAGATATCAAAGATTATGTGAGGCAGTTCCGTAAGAGTCTTACACTTATAACTAACTGATCGGAAATTACGGGGAAATGATCTTTATTTTGGTTTTTTCTTTCTTCATGTCTTTATCACGTTGTGGTATTTTTGCGTATCAAAGTACTACTTGCTACTAGAAAACAGGTATTTTTAAAAGGATATCTTTTAAAAATACCTGTTTTCTAGAAAATTTAAGCGTATTATGGCTGATATTTACAAGTCAATCTATACTTACTAATAATATAAAGCTGAAGAGTTTGTTTGTTTGTTTGAACGCGCTAATCTCAGGAACCACTTTTCCGATTTGAAAAATTCTTTCAGTGTTGGATAGTACATTTATCGAGGAAGGCTATAGGCTATATAACATCATGCTGCGACCAATAGGAGCGAACCAGTAGTGGAAATTGTTGCAAAACGGGGTAAATTTTCTAAATTTCACGCGTATAGAGTCGCGGACAACAGCTAGTTTATAATAAATTGCTTAATAAATTTGCATCAAATGTAAGGTTTGGATCTCGTAGATAGTAAAACAGTGGTTCAAAATTCTAAAAACTTAAAATAAATAATATGTGCAAAAAGTCTATTAAACATTGATTAATGTTCAGTAATGAATCATTCTTTATTTAATTAAACACTATTTCTATTCTTGTTTATTTTGTGATAAAAACTAAAGACAATTTGTTACCTTTACGAATTGAACCCGAAGGTATTGTTATGCCATTTCACGACATGTGACCCACATAGAATACAAATGAAATGGGGTTGACGTACCAGTTTATGTCCGATATTAGAAATAACACACTACTACAAGATAAGTATGTTATTCAAGAATGTAATAGTATTTCTTATAGTTATGTATATTCTAATCGTACCATGTGTCCACACGCCCATTCAGTGCAGCACAGTAGACCATAAGCCCTCCCAGAGTGGAGGAAACCCGTGTCCAACAGTGGGACATTAAATAGGCTGGCTTACAGTGTTATTAATTTTGTAAACTGTTTATAATTTTATAACTAACTTGATGTAGTATTATATGATTTAAACTATTTTTACCTGTAGATGACTATTTGAGACAAGGAGTTTTGCATAGAGTTTGGTAAACGTTAAAATAAATCTTTCTTTTGATAAGATTAATTTATTTCATATTGAGTTGATTAATGGTAATGATTAAAGAAATTAATCAATTTGTTTGGTTGCCTTGTTAATAGTGAAATCTCACAAAATTAATTTTTAACTAGTATTTACATCGCGATTGAATAGGACTTCATTTTCTTGGCTTTTAAAGCGTCTATATTAGTCAGAAAATAATTCATTCGAATAATATATTCTAAATTGTTGTCTACTTATGTTCTAAAAATTAGAAATTGTGACGATAATTCTATACAATTTTTTAATCATCATATTTAAAATTTTAGTGAAATGCTTCTTTCTAATTAAAATACTGCTATATTAATTGCAAACCCTTTGGAAAATACAATTATTTCAGTCGGCTGCTTAAATGTAGCAGAGCGAAAACGTCTAGAGAAAATTACTGTGCGTTTGAGTAAAAAATTTGTACAAAGTATTATGTTTCTAATTACTAATTAAATTATGTTCATAAAATGTTGTTAAATTTATTTCTGATATGATAAGACGTTTTAGAAACTTGAGTCACGTAATTTTCATACCTTTCCTTTGTTTTGAAAACGTCTGAAAATATTTTAAAGATTCTTTTGTATATATTTTAGAAGCAGTATTTTATGATTAACATAGGCTGTATAGTTTCCGAAAAGTCAGGCTAGATCAAGAAAAAAATATTTATTATTCCGTAAAAAGTTGATATGTTCGAGTCACGCTAGTGGTAGAGTATAAAAATGCAGTTGTATTTGTTGTAAGGTTACAATATCAAAACGAAGTTCGTTAGTAAAAATTACAGTAAATATAAATGTCAACGACCACATCGCTTGTCTGATTAAAGAATACTCTAAACAAATTTCCAACTTTTTGATCAAAAGAGGTGGTGCCTCCCAATGAAGATTCTACACAATTTCACAGTGAGTGAACGCAAATATCTTAAAAGATTCTTTGTAGAGAATTCTTTAGTCCAGACTTTTATAGTCGTCTAGTGTCGCTGCCAACACTGTTATCTTCGGATTTGTGCTGAAACGGGACACAAAGCTTTCCTGAATGGAACTAGAAGCCTCATAATAAAGATTTCAGAGACACATCAAGACAGACGAAGTAATATTTGAACTGCATGTAAGATATCAACACAAAATTACTTAAAACAACCAAATACCAGACAATAAGTAGAATAAGGTCTTTAATTTATTCAATTTATTAACTATCTTTTTTCGTTGATGTTTAAATAGAAATCTAAATCTGTTGCCTAGGAATAGCATAAAAAAATAAATACTGTTGGGTGTACGGTAAAACTACAAAGTTTTTTTCGCCATCGCCATGAATCTATGTAAACATTTACTTTACAAACTGTTAGTCAAGTAGTGAAAAATTTAAAAAAAATTACAGCTATGACTAAGAAAATACACGAAAATCTGTGTTGGCTCACGTCCAAATTCTTTATATTGAATATTTGAAAACGAAATGGAAGTCTCCTCGCTGTCCAAGCGCCATGAAAGGCATATGAGATTATCGTATAAAAAAAATATTTTTGTTCATATAAAACTACTTTTTACGGATTTAGACGCGTGTTATTGTTTTAAATATTTAGTTTTACCAGTCTCCGAAACGTCGGGCTAAAAATTTAAAAGAAATACACGCGTCTAAATCCTACAAAAAGTGGTTTTATTTAAACGAATGAGTCGCGCAAGTGTTAGAGAATAAAATTATTTTTTTCTTAGATATCTAGCTGAATAATCTCACTCGGCTAGTTTATTTTTCTTCTCTTTTTCTCAGAGTGGCTGAAGAGAGAGAGAGAGAGAGAGCTCTCTCTCTCTCTTCAGCCCCTTAACTGACCGACTTGCTGACTTTTACAGCACCCTAGGGACGACATGAGGTGGTGATACTTACATTCTTGATCCGTTTCCGCACGGGCAGTACATGATTATTCTTAGTACATAAGTAAATTATGTTTTAGAATTAGATTTCAAACATAGCTGTAGCTGAGGTGGGGGTAGATAATGTCATAATATTGCTATGGCAACAAGCCTGGTCAGCGCAGCATAGTAGACCATAATCCTGAGACCTGTGCCCAGCAGTGAGATGTTGCTGGGCTGAAGAGAGAGAAAGAGAGTCATGAAATTAAATCTTTTCTTTCTTCTGATATTTCTCCATGTAGATTCTTGATTAATGCTTCATACGTCAACAAATTTAATAAATACAAAATAGTAACTACATTAATTTATAAATTTTTGCAATTGACTTGCTATGCTTTTACTAAATAAACAAGATATTTTTTCACACTTCTAGCTACAAAATAGTAGCTAGAAGTGTGAAAAAAATAGGCTGCCGTATGTATGTGTATAATATCTAACAATTCTTCGTCTGAGTTTCATGAGATGAATGAGGTATAAAATACGTGTGTGTTGCTTTTAGTACTCAAAAGTAAATAATATACCGAAACCAAGTCCTCTTCGTTGCTTAGACGTAACAATAGCAGTTCACACTTGACATTTGAGATTTAATACTTTGAAAACGGGACCTTTTAACTGCAGTTATAGTATCCGTTCTGTTAGTGACCGGGCATGACTGATGATGACTAGACAGTTGAATTTTTCACAGATAAATAATAATAAAGTAATAAATATTCATGGACATTTCACACAACGTCCTCTGGTCCCAAGCTAAGCTTATATGCTTGTGTTATGGGTACCAGAATACGGATAGAATACATCTACTACTTTTTTTTTGTAAATACATACTTATAATACATAAAAACACCCAGAAGCAGTACAAACATTTCTATGACAATTAGAAAATTCACACAAATGATTGTCCCGAGCGGGATTCGAACCCGCGACCTCTTGATCGGCAGTCCGTTACCAGAACCACTACACCACGAGGCCCGTCAATACAATATACTATACAATATAATATACTAAAGGTATTTCTATTATCTATATCTAGACTAATATTCTAATAAAATAAATGTAATTATTTAAGGGGAGCCCCTTAAATAATTACATTTATTTCTTCCATCTACTAATATTTTAAGCGTATCTTGATAAGATGCTCATGACTATAATACGAGTATTGAGATGTAAATGGTATCGAACCCTTCAAGCACGAGTCCAACTCATACTTAGCCGATTTTACATAACAAAATTATCTCTTAGTGTTAGTACAAAGAAGCCAAGTAAGCATAATATTATATTGCATACGTTCATGTGCTATAAATGAACTTTTGGTTGATGAAATTTCTTTGGTCATAAATTTTACTGCGGTGAGTGTGAATATGTATAAAGTACGTATCTATGCGCATCGTAAAATATATTGTAATGTAAGGTGCTGATGTAGGAAATACGTAAAGACAACACTCAATATTTTATTCAATTCTGAGGGTCTTGAGTATTATCTACTTACATAATTATAAATATTCATATTAGTAGAAGCTTATTCTATTTATGTGTCTTTCCTTGAGTTAAAAATCTATTCGTTTTTATTTCCAGCATTTTTGATTTTAATAAAAGAACAATATTAATAAAATGATTTAAAATGTTATTATATTATTTATGTTATTTAGATTATATTTACTTACTCATTAACTAAATTGTTTTACTAATTGTTTTCACTTTTGTCTTTCAATGTGTATTTGTTTTCGGATTTGAATGTTTGATTTCGGAGTTATAAAATTCATAAAATGAGCCAATGTGCATGTAAATTGTAAATTTGTAATGGAACGTCATTGAGATTAGAAAACGAAGATTCCTTTGAACTTTTTACAATAAGCTACTTCTGGTACACAAATCTAGTTTTAAGGTAATGGCCATTCATCAATCGATTGAATATAACACATTAAACCAATACAATTTTCTATGGTTACTGTAAGAGTCAGACAAAGGAAATATCTAAACAGAAAACATCTTCGCTAGATAGAAATCTCAAAACTAACTTTTATCAATGCCTATTTCACGTGCGTAAGAGACCAAATACTTTACATTACGGACGAGACTCTGGCCCGGCAGTGAAACATTTTTGAGATGCAAAGATTAATTAATGAATAAAGTTAATAGTATTTTTACACTATTATGAATGAAAACTTTAAATATTTGTATTTTTTTTAGATGCAGCATAGTTTTTAGTTTCCATATAGTTTAAGAAGTTTGTTTTTTACATGGTAACAAAGTATTTTGGTTCGTTAAGCGCATATCTTTTTAAAATATTCATATACATGTTGTATCGAATCAACTTTTAGGCTAGCACCATAAATCATAGAAGTAGTAAAAGGAAAGTTTTCCTATATCAAAGTGACTAGAATCGCTAACATAAATCAAAAATAGTATTACATATTGTAGCGTGAGATTTGTTTTGTGTATATTGAACCTTTTTTTGTTCAGTTCTTTTGAAATTATACTTCTTTTTGCGCGGTAGGGAAAATTATGAGAGTAATTGTTCAACGTCGTCACGAAAATACCAACAACATGAAGATAGCCACAAATGCGTGTGTTAGATTTGACGTTACTATGAGGTACTCTGATCCAACCTATCGCTAACCTATTGAACTATGTAATAGATTGATCATACTCTCCCTTTGATTGAAGATTATAGCAAGATGTAACTTAACAGAAAGGTGGAACATATACTTAAATAAATGATGGTATGGATCCTTTCAAATATCTTTTAATCTACCACCAGTTCGGAATACAGGTTTAGTGGAGAAGAACTGGCAAGAAATTCCACTATTGTTCTTTTCATATAAAACATGATATCACCTAATGACACAGCTATAGAAACCCAAAGTCACAAGTCTATACACCATATACTTGCTGGAATTGTCCAGCAAGTATATTACATCTATATGTCAGCACACTAATATAGCTACAGCATAACCACAATGTATTGAAGCAGCACTTACGTGAACTATGTTGTCCGACCGCACACCAACTGTGTCGCTACAACCTATCGACTCGCTTATAAAGCATATTGGCTCTAATACAATACAGAACTACCGCCCTACATATCACAAATTGTTATTTTGTTCAAATTATAAATTAATCTTAAAAAGTAGTTATTTATCAAATGTATTACATACAGATTTATTTCAATTCATAAATATTACATTGCAAGTGATGTAATAATCATCTTATTTGCCAATAAGATGATTGTTATTAAGTAGATTCATAAACAAACATCTAACTACCCACAGTATTATGGTATTCAAGCCTAAACCATGATCAATATGAAGCATACACACCTTTATCTGTCATGATGTCACTCTGAAGTTATATACAAATGTAAGTTAACGCGATGGTTAAACTATGAAATAAAACTGCTCACGTTCAAATTTTGCGCAGTCCTTTTTTAGGGTTCCGTACGAAAAGGTTAAACTGGAACCCATTACTGAGACTTCGCTGTCCATCCGTCTATAACCATATCTCGGGAACGGTCATAGCTACTAACAAGAGAGCTAAAAATTCCACAGTTTAAGTTAATACTATAACACTAAACACTCACCATTATTAATCTATTATCTTTATGAGGACTGTCTTTTATCAACAATAGGCCCGGGGTACATTAAGGTGTACGCTCCGCTATGACCTATTGGATATAAGTAGATGATGAAGTAGAGACTTTGAGACCCTAATAATCGGGTGGCCTTGGGCATGTGCCTAGTGTCCCTAGTGGAGAAGACGTGCCTGGTCCTTATCCCGTAATTTGGGGTCGGGAATAAGACAAATATTATGATAAAAACTGTACAGAAGGAACCTTTTGTATGCGAGTCTAACTTGAACTTGGTTTTAAACATTATTTTCAGAAAGGCCGTATGAAAAACAATTTTCATTGGTCTGCACGTCTGGTTAGATCCGGGTTGCTGTACAACGAACAAGATAGATAGCCGCATAAATCTTCCACGTGTCTAATTGACGGCTACCAAGTCCCGGTCGAGTCAGACCTGTACGTTTGATATACTTACTTTATTGTAGAAAAAGGGTTTTAAAAGAGATTAATTTGTTCTAAATTAAATAGGTATTCTGTGATAAATGTCTGTACATCTATAGTAATATTATAAAGCTGAAGTGTTTTATTGTTTGAACACGCTAAACTCAGGGATCTCTACTCTGATTTGAAAAATTGATTTTGTGTCGGATCCATTTATCAAGAAATGATGAAGGCTGGATAACATCACGCTGCCCTAAATAGGACCGATGCATCAACAGCGAAAAAGTTGAAAAGAATATAGGTAATATTTAAAACATTGTGAGAGGACAAGTTGTATTATTAAATGCATTTCTTATTCATTTTATCGTTACTCGATTACAAGAAAAATATATTCATAGCAACTATTTGAACTATAGGTGTTATTTAATAGGCAATCACGTTGTAAGACACCTGCACATATACCCGAAGAGAATTAACGTTAGGCAAGCGGTCGTACAAATCGGTTAAAACCCACTTTAACATGGTAACACGTTGCGCCGACCTCAAATTATGGGATGAGGGCAGGAGAATAATACGTAAAAATATAAAATAATATAACTTTGAGTATAATTAGGGGTGTGTTTGACCGCATGCATTGTAAATTTCACGATTTTTATAATATGACAATTTTTTTGCTTATTTTACTGCCATAGAGAAAATTTTTTAAATTAATTACTATTATTTAAACTAATATTTATCTAACATACCAATAAACTTGTGTTATTAAAAAGAAGCTACAATCGTACCTATAGTGCATTTGAAAGTTTAAATTATATTTGCATGAAATGTGACCCAAATATCATTCTAATTAAATGAGGTACGTGCACAGAGTTTTCGACTGACATTTATTTAAGTTGCTGTTATATACATACATTTTATTACATATACATTTTATTACTTTTAATATTATTTCTATGCACAATTTGAAATAATAGAAAATGATAAATGTTCAAATGCGAACGAAAGAAGATCTAAACAAAAGTCTTCGCATTATCTCACGTTTATAACTAACTTTATAGTGTCGCTGTTTTTCTGATCGACAGTAATGGACAGCGAATTTTTAAGTAACAGACTTATTAGTTAAGTGTCACGTTGCACTTCCTCATTGCTGTTTTAGTATTATTCCTCCTGCTTTGGCCATAATAAAAACGTTGTGTATTCTTGTAAATTTTACCGTAAGATTACAAGAATCACAAAACCAAAGCTGCTTCAAAAGCCGAACCCGCTACATTACAAATTAAGACCGAAATTCTAAAGCTCCTATTCAAAGTCCATTTAAGTAGAAGCCAATGGCAAATGTATTTATTCACGGAGAGGTGACACCCGAAATAGGTCAAGAGGTCGCATTCGCTCAATGTTGCACAAGTCATTTGTACACTTAGCACTCTGTCGACGGGGTATAATAGCTCTACATTTAACTGTGAATATATAGCAGGAGTCAGTTTTGTACCAAATATAAAATAAAAGAATATAAACTCCCATTTTTTTAATTTATTTCAGTACCTACAACATTAACACAAAAACAATTATTGGTAGACTCATTTATAGTATACATATATAGTAAAAGCCTTGAAGTGTGGTTCATTAAACATGGCTATATTCATAGTAATTAAACATAAATTCTATTTCAAACTAGCTGTTACCCGTGACTTCATCCACCTAAGTCTTGATTTTAATGAAATAGCTCTCAGGAAGGATGTAAGTTTTTATCAGCGAGTTTGTAGATCGATGTCGGGCCACAACTCTTAGAGATGAACCTGGAAGTACATATTTTAAACTTCAGGTCTATTTATACCGATTTTCAGCAGACAAATTGCATGGGCTTAAATAAGAGTAGGTACATTCAACCCTTATTTAAGCTCATTGTCACCAAGAATTCACTTGATTGATATATTTGACATTTCGAAATCGATACTCTTAATTTCTAAAATAATTTCTCTTCAAATTGAAATTGATATAAGTATTTGAAAATAAATTAAAATTGCATAGTATTGTAAGGATATTAATGATTTATACATTTCCATCCCCCTAACCAAAATATACCGCAAATGCTATTTTGTCGATTTCCATTGGAATTTCCATCTCCCTGTCAAAGATATGGCTTTATATTCGACTGGCAGTTGGAGAATGCATTTTCTCGTAGGGTAAGAGGTCAATAAGCGTTAGGGGAGAAAACTTTTCGCGAACCCCTTACAACTGTCAACGCGAGTTATTCACCCCACGTCAACTGGGGTTAAAAAGTTATCGCCACGGCTCAATGGGAAAAGTAATAGAAGTCTATACAGTTATAGCTAAAGTTAAAAGTTTTACTATACAATTTTTTTCCTATTTTGGTCAACCGATCTCCTCAGGGACTTGAGTTTCTCCGAAGACATGGTAGATAATCCCTTACCATCTGTTAGGGAAATAGTATTTACTAATACTGTGTCAATATTGCTTAATATCTGTTGATCTTCTGCTTGAGTTAAGGATTTGTTGTTCAAACAAAACGGCATGTTTGTTTTAAGATCCATTATTATGGTTATAAGTTATTTTGTATGGAACAACAGACTTCCTCGTTTTACAGTGTTTTCTGTGGTAAAGTGTAGCTTAGGTACCTATTCAAATTCATTCATCATTTAATTTCAAGCAGTAGTTTTTAAAATTGCGCGTATTAACTTACCGATAAATGGAAAGAAACATTTTAAAAACTATTATTTTGGCTTATATTACGCCAGTAAGAAGCGCCTATAATATTATTTCTTTAATATTTTCAAAGTACAATATCGACTTATTTAATTTTTATTACCTACTGGGTATGGCACGCGGTGTTACCCGCGGTAAAAAGGATAAAAAATCAGGCAGTAAAGGGTGCTTTCAGGACGCGCACGGCAGAATAGTTCGCAGATGGTAGGGCTTTTCCTACTTACTTGACACTGATCGTCACATTTTGAACAATTCACGCAATGTCTTTGTGTATAAGCTACATTATTATTAAGTTTCATTAAAATCCATTCAGTAGTTTTTACGTGAAAGAGTCACAAACATCCATACTCTAAAACTTTCACATTTATGATGTTAGTAGGATTATGAAAGTTATTTTGCATACACTATCATAACTTTATTATTATTACAGAATTAAGATAAACACTCGTCTTTAACACGCACTTTAAGAACAATACGAATTGTCTACATAAAGTAAATCTTAAATTCTTAAGCAGTGTTACAACATTTTATGATTAAATCGAATAGCCGCAATTCAACCCTTTTTGTTTGTTAAAGTAATAATGAGCTATAACTTTTTATAATACATAATATACTGGGTGGCATTACGTTTCATGATATTACTCACGGAGCATGTAAAAGTTAATATGGGTATCCAAGGCTGCGCTCGTAAACCCTTTGCAATAAAACGGTAAAAGCATAATTAAACAGTGGCTAATTACAGGTCTCTAAAAAAATATACCGACCAAATATATCGGTTATTATGACTTGGGGGTAGTGTGGTCTTATTAAAAACATCTACTAACATGTCTCTAAGGATTTATAATTAAGAACGAGACTTATTCTGATGTGTCAAATACTTACCCTACATAACAATTGGCTATTTCATTGTACACATAATTTTGTCTACGGTAGTAAAGTATTATCTAAATAAAAGTACATTTACATCAATCAAAATCGTTATTTTATAATATTCAGGTTTTATAGTAAGAATTCGACAATGTAAACTAAGCAAGTTTACATTATCTAATTGTGTCAAATAACTAACCACTTAATTTTATCAATTTTCATTTTTAGTTTAGTTGTGCACATAAAACTGGTACAGGCCCTCAAGTCCGGTAAATGAATTGTGTCAAAATGGTAGCTTAATGGTAGTTATTGCATTTGTTTGCAATAACACTAAATAACTGATTGCTTAGTGGTGAATTCTATCAAGTTTGGTAGTCTATTGTTAATTTTTTGAGGTTATAATGTGCCATTGAGCTACCATTGTGACACAATTCATTTACCGGACTTGGGGCCCTGGTGTACGTAATATTATTATGGTTAATATTATTTTCTGATAAGATTCGTCGCTATATTTATCACAATCTGCAGTTAATTAGTCTTGTGATGATGGATGCACTTAATATTGTTTGTTATTTTATGTTATCTACTGATTGTAGCTGATAAGATATTTGGAGTTTTTTTTCCGGACTTAAGAAAATTTTGTTTATTTAATATAATAAATAATAAATATTCATGGAAATTTCACACAACGTCCTCTGGTCCCAAGCTAAGCTTATATGCTTGTGTTATGGGTACCAGAATACGGATATAATACATAAACTACTTTTCTTTTGTAATTACATACTTATAATACATAGTAAACACCCAGACGCATAATGTATTTTATGTGTGCGTGTTGACGAATTAAGAATACGAGTGTCCCATTTTCTCTGCAGAGTGCTGTAAAAGCCAGCTAAGGGATATTGTACACAAATAACATATTTTGTGAGAAATTGAAAACGCGAAAGTAAAACCTATGTTTGCCTGGTCAGCACGGCATATTCGACCATAATCCTTACCAAAGTGGAGGAGGCCGGTGCCCAATAGTGAGACGTAAATGGGTTAGAGAGAATGTTTATTTTGTACATTAATATTGATTAATAACCAATCTTGCTAGACAATGCCCGTATCTCCGGTGCCCGTCGGTTTCTCTCCCATTAGGCTCCACCACTCCGGCCGACTGTTGCCAACCTCGTTGGAGTGCATCCTGCCGCCTTTCGAGGGTTGTATCCGTTGATTAATAATAATATTTAATCAGTGTAAACTTACATAATTATGATTATGTTAACAAGCTCTATTTAGGTAGTATTGACGTGTATAATATTGATCGGCAATTGTATAAAATCTATTGATTGATTGAATGATATTCATATTCTAATTAAGCTATCTTGATTAGTTAATCTTAGTGGAATCAGATAAGTTAGCGAGAACTAAATTTACTATATATTCTGAATTGTTATAACATAACTTTAGAATAACATGAATGAATTTTAACTAACAGGCGCCCAGTCAATCGTAATTGCCTTTGGGTAAAAATATGGAAATAAAATAGACGTTGAATCGATCTCAAGTACAGTGTTAAGAATAGAGTTCATGATATGAAGAACATCCGTGCCCTGTAGCTTATGCCAACCGTCTACATTTTGTAGGCAAGAGCCGCCCTCGATTAAGTTAAGTTAAACTTATATCCCTAAAGAATTTTCAAAAAGTGGACATGTAAATTGATAAAAAACATTTCAAAAGAGTTTCAAAGTAAGAATATTATGTCCTATTAGCAAAAGGAAGACAGTGTACAAAATTACTGGGTAGGTACTTTAATTATAAACGAAAACTTATATGTACAATACATACATCAATAGAATTACTTTATACTGATTAAATTATCATAAAATTAATTCTGTCTGGACTTTATCAATACTATCAATAATCAAAATGAATAATGAATGGATAGGATAAGATAAAAAGTCGAAACTTGAATGTTGCTTGTTGTATAGGTTGTATATCGAAATATATTATTATACACAACCTTATCATAACTTAAAAAGCTAAGGAGCCGGGTAAGAACTACAAATGCAGTTGAAACCGCTGTAATTAACTAGTGAAGTAATATGGTAGTAAGATTGCTAGTTGTCTATAGGTATAACAGTGTCAAATAAATGGTTCAATGCGTAGTCACGAAATTAAGCACGAAAATTAGACGGAATCTAGACGTGTTATTAAACTGCTAACTATTGATCTGCTATACTCCTGTAATCTATGTAGATACTTAATGTATACGACATATAAACCACTAATCTTATGATAAATCTATTAATCGAAACATAATTATATGATTAGCAAGTATTTGTTAAAGATATTGGCGTTATTGGTATTAGATTAGATTACGCATTATTAGCCAAAAATCCGCTATGATGTAATGTGATTTCTTATCAAGTGACACGCTTATTACTTCAATGCAAAACGTGTTCTTTTTCGATAACTGATCCTAGTTTTAATTGTTAGAAGTTATCTCATAGACACGTGAATCCGTCTCTAGAATATTGACTGGATATTATTATATACATATTTTAGTGATGAATATTTGCTAGATGCATATAAACATAACAACATTAAATTAATATGATAATAATTTATCTAGTTCATAAACTAAAAACACACACTTCACTTAAATACACGCTTGAAAATCCTCAATATTATTTTACGCTATTGGATTGTCATCGGTTACATTTGTGTAAAATTTCAAAATCACAACTGCAGGTGGGTGAAAATTACTTTCAAAGATTCCGTTACATGGATTAATACATTGATAGATATGTACTGAGCTAATTAAAGCGTGTTAATTATAAACTAATATAAAAATGTACAACGTACAACCCCTAGCGATCTTATATCGTGCCTTTTATGTGTTTAAAGTAGCTCTAAAATAAGAAAATCTGTGCAAAAGTCAAAGTTTCCACCGCTCTTCTGCTGAATAGAATGAAGGAAGATTAATCATTATAATAAACACACATCGTTATCTAGAAAATTATCGTTATTAATTAAGGCAAATGAATATAATCGCACATGATAAAGTACAATAGAAGAAAGTCGAATAGCAAACGTTCTCAGGGACCGTCGCTAGTTAATT
The DNA here is from genome assembly GCA_916999025.1 of Orgyia antiqua. NCBI lineage: Eukaryota > Metazoa > Arthropoda > Insecta > Lepidoptera > Erebidae > Orgyia > Orgyia antiqua. The sequence goes on from OU779869.1 coordinate 9,147,861, forward strand.
GTAGAACAGAGGCTATACTCGGTTCATAAATCTCCGTCGACTTAACGTCGGCACTGTGAAATATTAACCACACGCTCATTTTGACGCCCGCCGCGCACTACACTAAATAAATAATATAAAATATTGCTGGAAGAGCGTTGTAAATATTTTATACGCTTGCCTGATTAAGAAACTCATTGTTTTTGTATCGCTGCACATTAATTTTATTGTGCATCCACCACGATTTAGTATAGACACAAAAATAAGTTCAAGGAGAAACAAGCGCTTTAAATTTAATTAGTTTCACGTATTTGATTTAAGACGTTGTATTTTAAGAAGATTGACTTTGATTTGGCTTTAAAAATACTGTTTATTATATTTAAAGTTCTTTAACAAAGATATATCGACGTCAAAGGGTTCTTTAGATTTATCTACTTTAACAAAACAATTACCGGACAATGCTCCCTAAAATTAAACCATAACGCGTAGCATTGCGTGTTATTGCATTTTACCATCGACTTCCTATAATCTAAGTAAGTATATATTTGAGTTTTAGGAATCGGATCTATCTAGGATCGGTTCTAGTATAAATATTATTATCTTTGACTTCAAATTATGATTGTACCTACCGTGCATAAGTATGTAAGAGGGGTGGGTAACAATGCTAGCATCAATCAAGGAATTAAGTAGTTAATCTCATTTGTCCGTTTATAGTGGTCACCCTTAAGACATTAAGCAACTGCAAGCTTTTGCAATATTATCAGACGATGACGTGGCATAAAACTGATATGTACAATAGCCCAGGTAGTAAAGTATTTTGAGTTGGTAGTTTCAAGTCCCTGTACTGTTAATCTCGTATTTTAATCTATTGTTATGTAAATCCAGTTGACTTACCGTGTTCACGCGTGTATAATGGCATATATGGCTAATTTAAAACAAATATACTAACTATTTTTAGATAAAAAAAAATATAAACCACACTTTATAACACACTACGAGTATTTTCATAAATAAATATAAATAATTAAGTACAAGTAAAAAAACAAAACCAGATGTTACGGTAAATTAAATTTAGACCTCTTTGTGCTTGCGTAAAATACGGATTGTTCAGTTATTCAGTTATCTGTGTAGATACAAAAGCTTATTAAGGTCCTAATCCTGATACGCTCCACTATCTTATTGTTACGAGTTTTAGACGGTATTTGTTGACATACATACATTTTGATAATATGTAAAATAAAAATGAATAAATAATGCAATAAATAATGTTCTTTGTTAATTTTGATAATACTAGCAGATTCGCGGTGATACCTGAGTAACTACCGTGGCCCGGCAACGGGTGAGGAGAACACCGTAGGTTTAGTTGGTAGGCTGGGTCGAGATTTCTCCCCGGGAGTCCAACACGACGTCCGAAGGCTGCCCCTGCGGCCGGAGGGTAAGTGCGTAAAAAGCATTCCTACGTAAAAAAAAAAAACACCAACAGCAGAGCTCGCGGTATTTGTGAGTTATACCGTATGCAACTATGCATACACGTTCTTCAAATTTAAATATATGTATCTCTCTGTCCAGCCCATTAACGTCCCTTGTTGGACACAGGCCTTCTTCGCTATAGGAGGGATTATGGTCTACTATGACGCGCTGACTGACGTCTCTTAAACAGGATGTTACGTGCGTAAAATGTATTTTAGACAAGCGCTTTACAGCATTTTGGGAAGGAAAACGGGTGGTGACACTTTTATTCTTAATCCGTCACCACACGGACAAGTATATGTTACCTGTATTAGGTAGGCAAAAGTATTGTTAAAAAGAGATTTCTTTTCTTCACTAAGCCAATTTACAGAATTTAAATTAGGCTTTAGAATTCAACCTACTTCGAAAACAAATTTTCATTCTTTTACTGCAGTTGTATAAACTATGTAGTATCAAAATAAATTATTGTCACAAAAATGTTGCAAAAGATTAAAGGTCTTATTCATAATGACTTAGGTATCAGAGGTTTAAGCGGACATTTTATCTGAGAGATAATAAACGTTTTAGCGTAAAAAGACTATTATGAATAACAAGTTTTGACAATTTTCGCGAACCGATTTTAGCGAACTTTTAAATCTCCGATAAGTCATTATGAATAAGACCATTTTTAAACTTTTCATGTTGAGTTATGATACAATTGCGTTCAAAACAATATATAGTGAACTTTTTGCATTTATATTTCGTGATTTTCTAGTTGTTCAACAACTATTTTCACTATAGCAGTCTGTTTCTAGATTATTCGGCATACAATTTTATTGTCACGTTCATAACGCTCCAGGCCATAAGTTAAACCAATCGTATAAAAGTGACGAGAGTACGAGTGATATATGAGAGATGCGACCCGTACGTACAGTTTTTACAACACATCTAACCAATGATGGATGACGATGACTTTGACCCGAATCGATTTTAGCCACTCGCTGTTTTTGGCTGTATTTTTATTTAATCCTTTAAAGAGTTGTAGGGACACGCATTTGCTCACAAAATCAGTAGGTACATCTAACTCACTCACAAAATCAGTAGGTACATCTAACTCACTCACAAAAGGTTCTGTACCTTTAGCATCATAATAATCGGTATCATATCATCATCTTCCTGCCCATATCCCATTATTTCTCGACTAGACACTAGTACTAGACTCGGACAATCATTTGTATGATGTTTATAAATGTCATACAAATGTTTGTCTGGGTGTTTCTATGTATTATAAGTATGTATTTACAAAAGAAAAGTAGTTTATGTATTCTATCCGTATTCTGGTACCCATAACACAAGCATAATAAGCTTAGCTTGGGACCAGAGGACGTTGTGTGAAATGTCTGTGAATATTTATTTATTTTATTATTATTTGGGGTCGGCGCAACATGTCTTTTTCTTCCACAGTCTTCTATTAGCCGTCATGTCTATGTCAAGTGTCAACCCCTCTTTCTTTCATGTCCTCTTTCACACAGTCCATCCATCTTTTCTTAGGTTTCCTCTAGACTTTTTTCTTTTTTTATACCATCAAAATCATTTTGTTAGAAGCATATCAACAAGTAAAACTGAAAACGTTTGTTGTATGTATATTATGTATGTGTCCGTGTAATCCCTGTGGTGACGGATTAGGAATACAAGTGTCACCACCCGATTTCCTCTTCAGTGTGCTGTCAAAGCAAGTTGAGAGATATCGTACCCGGATAACATCCTCTGTGAGGGATGGAAAACTATATGTCTCTATGTATAAACCCTATGTCAATACTCCTGGTCAGCGCGGCGTAGTAGATTATAATCCTTCCCGAAGTAGAGGAGGCTCGTGCCCAACAGTGGCATGTTAGAAGAAGTGTGTGTTTCTTAGTGGTGTAAACCTTGTCTGTATGTTGTAGGCTCTTTGATATATCTATTGTAATCTGGTATTCAGTCTTTATTGGCATTATATTATATAGCGGCAATAGAAATATATTATCTGGTGATCAGTGGAGTCTTAGTTATAGGTACCAAAATGGTACTTTAGGGACCAAAGAATGTTGTGTAAATAACCGTGAATATTCATATAATTATTGCAAAAGTAAATCAAACTGCAATCTTTAATTTCTACATATTTTTATTAATTTTTGCAAGTTACTTGCTATACTTTTACTTATTTTATTAAGTAAAATCTTTAATTTATTGAAGACTTGTCGTAATTCCCTTTAATAACAAACTGTTGATTTGTAAACTGCATAAATTACCAAGTTTAATCACAGCTTCTGAAGCAGAAAACAATAAAGTTTGGGGCTTTCCTTCATCGTCATAAATGTCCGCATTACTATAAGTGAGTACAATAAAATTTAACGATATTACTCTATAATGTCAGAGATTTGGCTAGAAGTGTTACTTGCTATTGTTGCCATTATATTGATGATGTTAGTAGCAATTAAACGTTCTACTCTTGCATTAAATTTTATTAATTATATTTTCATCATAAATATTATGGACTAAATGTTTTCACTGAACGAAATATACGGTAAAAATTGGTCAAGTGCGAGTCGGACTCGCGCACGAAGGGTTCCGTACCATTATCTATGCAACATAAGGCAACGTTATTAGTATCGAGCAAGAAACGGTAAAAAAATCATGTTTGTTGTATCGGAGCCCCCCTTAAATATTTATTTTATTTTATTTTTAGTATTTGTTGTTATAGCGGCAATAGAAATACATCATCTGTGAAAATTTCAACTCTCTAGCTATCACCGTTCTTGAGATACAGCCTGGTGACAGACGGACGGACGGACGGACGGACGGACAGCGAAGTCTCAGTAATAGGGTCCCATTTTTACCCTTTGGGTACGGAACCCTAAAAATGAAGATGCGAGGTGAGAATCTAATCAAATCTTCATATAAGAAAGATTTTAGTAAAATTCAAGATTCAGGATGGCATAACTAAAATTGACTGTGTGTTTACTTTTAGTACGTAAACTTGCTAGAAGATAAATCTAATTGACATTGTATTGTTTCAAGTAAATCTTACAGCAGGTACAATTTTGAACTGACCACGGTATTTAAGAACATTGAAACTTGCCGGGGAGATTTAAAACTTATTATCTTAGTTATAACCTTCTTAATACGTCACCGGTACACCAAGGCAAGTTCTGAACTTCATTAAGACTATACGGTTTGCCTGCACCGGTCAAAGTTTGGCTCTCAGACACGCTCGAGCACCTTTAGATGCCGGTTTTAATGTAACTAACTGAAGATGTAGCAATCTAAGAGCACATTCCTTATTTTATGTCCAACTTGCTTAGATGAGATAGGAGTTTTACTATCGTGTTTCTTCCTAAACAAAATGTATGCTAATGCAATTCGCAAATTCATACAATTCGACAATTCTTAATTAAATTACTAGTGACATTTTTAATTCCATCTTTACTAATTTTATAAAGGTGAAGAGTTTGTTCGTTTGTTTGTTCGTTTGTTTGTTTGTTTGTTTGTTTGAACGCGCTTATTTCAGAAACCAATGGTCCGATTTGAAAAATTCTTTCAGTGTTGAATAGTATATTTATCAAAGAAGGTTATAAGCTATATAACATCACGCGGCGACTAACAAGAGCGGAGCATCGGTGAAAAATAGAAAATTTCCTAAATTCCACGCGTGCGAAGTCATGGGGGACAGCTAGTGTTTAGATAATGCTACTTGTTTATCTGTGTTGTTTATAAAAAATATGTATGGATTTCTATCATCCGAAATAACGTAATTGAATTTGAATTAAAAAATTTGATATGTTTTGTAATTCATAAAATAATTTTAAAATAAATGTAAGGATGTATCTTTACTTATTATCAAAGTCGTTATTTTTATATGTGCGTTAAAACTACGCGACGGATTTTGATACGGGTTTTTTTAGTAGATAGAGCGGTTTAAAAGAAAGTGTATTCCAAGCGCAAGAGGTTGCAGCCAACAGTTAGTTTCTATAATAATATAAAATATTCTTAGCTAACGAAGCAATAAACAAAGAAAATGTAAATAATGAAAAATTTCTTGTTACCCTTATCTCGTTATAATGAATACCTCCGAGGATTCTTTTCACATAGTTCTGATAAAGAGGAGCGTCGAAACTTCAAATTAAGATTCTTCGAGTTCCTCGCGGAGGGAATAAGATTAATGAAGGATGGCACCTGGGGGTCGCTCACCGCCCTACTAACGATAGGCGCCGCGTCAGAGGGGAAATAACTGTTAAAAATAATAAACGAAAAAGAAAAATCTCGATATAAATGAAGGTTGTGCAATGTATAACAAACTGCAAAGTAAATAGACATTATAGCTTTTATTTATAAGTGCGTTCTATCTATACTTATAATAAATCTGTAGAGAGGTCAATTCTGTACATGAAATATATTTTCAAAATAACTATCAGGGGGTGATTAGTGATCGATACTGATGCCAAAAATGCAATCAGTAAAATTTTTGTCTGTCTGTCTCTGACGGATTTTAATGAAACTTGGTACAATTATTCTTCATACTCCTGGGCAGGTTATAGTATACTTTTCATCACGCTACAATCAATGGGAGCAGAGTAGTGAAGGGAAATGTTGGGAAAACGGGAGAAGTTACTCCATTTTTTAAGCTTCCGTCGCGTGTGCAGCCTTAATGGTTAAAGTTACATAGAAATCATGTACGACGGAAATATTCTACATAAAATTATCTAAAAAATATCCCGCAACAGCATATATCTATATTTTATGGTTGACTCACAATAACACCTTGCGATAAGGCTGCGTTCAGCCTATAGTATTTTAACTTTTCCTTTTTGTTTATGGATATGAGCCTTTTCGCCACACTATAGTAATTTTAATTTTTTTTCTTGTCTCTTTTATATTGTTATTTCATGCTGAAATTGGCCCTTGGAAATATAAGTAGTACGTTTGCAATTTATGTTATTTGTAACCTAGATATTTAAGTATTAGCGACACGGCATCTGGTAGGGTTTTAGAGTCGGTTAATTAGTTTTAAGTAAACATTAGTGTTATTAGATATTTTGTTAGCTTTAAAAATTTATTATATATTAGTATTTATTTATATATTTTGTATTTATAGTATAGATATTATATATTTTTTATGACTGACATTAGTGATAGTGACAGTTTTCATTCTGCTTGCAGTACAGATTACAGTTTTGACAGTTTAAGTAGTGTTCCTCCTCTTTCGGATAGTCTTAATTCTCAATTTTGTGATGTCCCCAATAATTTTAACGTTATACATATCAATGCCCAAAGCATTCCGGCTCATTTCCCAGATATGCTGACATATTTCGAATGTAATAATATACATGCAATCCTTGTTTCAGAGACATGGCTAAAACCCTGTCTTCCTTCCACCTCTTACTCTCTTCCTGGGTTCATACTTATTAGGAATGACCGTGTAGTAGGAAACGGCGGTGGTGTGGCTATTTATTTACGATCCAACATCCCGTATGACATAGTCGAAAAATCACCACAGCCACCCCCCACAGACGCAGGCGAATATCTTTTCCTCGAAGTTGAACTTAACCACTCTAAACTTTTACTTGGTGTATATTATTGTCCTTCCCTACGTATAAATTTCTTTCCCTCTTTTGATACCTTACTAGTAAATCTTATGCCTTCTTACAGTCAGACTATAATAATGGGCGATTTTAATACCTGCCTTTTGAAAGACAACCTGCGATCCTCAGCACTTTATGATATCTCTAACTCTCTTAACCTCTCTATTCTTCCATTAAATGCAACTCACCGTCTTCCAAATCGTATTCCCTCTCTTCTTGACCTGATTTTAGTCTCTTCAAGAGACCGAGTAGTTAAGCACGGTCAATACCCTGCTGACGCGTTATCTTATCACGATCTTCTATTTCTTTCTTACAAACTACGCCTACCTAAATCTAAACCTAAACTTCTTATGCTACGCAATTTTGGTGATATGAATCTAGTCAAACTACGGCAAGATGCAAATGATATTGATTGGGTTCCGCTACTCTCTTCTAATTCTATCGATGAGCAAGTCAATATTTTTAATGCAAACGTTGTAGAACTCTACAATACTCATGCGCCTATTCGTGCTGTGAAATTAAAGCATTCACCAGCACCCTGGCTTACAGATAACATCAAACTTCTAATCTCACAAAAAGCAGCGGCAAAATTCAAATACAAAGTTAAACCTAATGCTTCTAATTTTAATAGGTATGTTCTTATTCGAAATCATTGTAACAAGGTGTGTAGGGATGCACAACGCCAATATATTCACAACTCTATTCAAAATGGAGATCCAACAAAAACATGGAAGTTTCTTCGAACTTTGGGAGTTGGGAAATCTCGAAATGAGATAAACTCTAAGAAATTAAATATCGATTTGCTAAATCAACACTTCTGTGCTTCGTCCAGCTTTGATAGGACAACTAAGGCTCGTACAATTAATTATCTTTCATCGCTTCCCACTCCCAGCTATGCCCCATTTAATTTTAATCTTGTCACTGCTTGTGATGTTAAGAATAGCATTACGTCTATCACTTCTAATGCAATCGGTTCGGACTGCGTCAGCCGTAATATGATCCTTCCTATCCTTGATGAAATCATTCCTATTATTTGTCATATCCTCAATTATTCCTTAACTAACTATGTATTTCCAAATGTGTGGAAGGAAGCTCAAATAGTGCCACTACCAAAGAAAGCCATTCCTTCATCCTTTTCTGATTACCGTCCCATATCCATTCTGCCATTCCTCTCCAAAATACTTGAACGCTTAGTTTATAACCAAATCGCTTCATTTCTCCGCCTCAATAATCTCCTTAATCCCTTCCAATCCGGTTTCCGTCCAGGGCACAGTACAACCACAGCCCTCGTCAATATTACGGACGACATTAGATACGGCATGGAGTCTGGTAAATTAACTGTCCTCGCTTTATTAGATTTTAGTAACGCCTTCAACACGGTGGATTTTGATATATTGCTATGGTTACTTCGCTCTCTTAACATATCTCCAACGGTGACAGATTGGTTTCGTAATTACCTGTGTGGACGCCGGCAACGTATTTTAATTGAAACCATCAGCTCTTTATGGTGTAATACAACTGCTGGAGTGCCCCAGGGTGGCGTTCTATCTCCTCTACTTTTCGCAATATTTATTAATTCTGTTTCCAATAATCTTGCTTCTTCCTACCACCTTTATGCAGATGACCTGCAAATTTACTTACACACATCATTGGGTAGGTTACCAGACACATTGAGTGTTTTAAATGAGGACCTAGTTAGGATAGGTGCATGGAGTAAATCACATGGCCTAACAGTGAATCCGACAAAAACGCAAGTAGCCATTATAGGAAGTAGTCGCCTAACCAGGAAAATAGACAACCTGATACTGCCTCAAATTAAATTTGAAGGAACTACTATTCCTATTAGTGATAAGGTGAAGAATCTCGGCTTGCTCATTGACACCAACTTGACATGGGATCCACAACTTCAGGAGGTTAGTCGAAGAATGTTCGCATCCGCAGCATCGCTCAAAAGACTGCGTAATTTTCTTCCTACTGTTACCAAAATTGCACTTGCTAGCTCTGTTCTCTTGCCCGTTCTTGATTATGCGGACGTCAGCTATCTAGATCTCACCGAAAACCAACTAAATAAACTTGAGCGTCTCCAAAATTTCTGCATAAGATTCATATTTGGCTTACGTAAATACGATCACGTCTCGCAATTCAGAAAACAACTCAAGTGGTTATCAATACGCCATCGCCGGAATGCTCATATACTCCATCTTCTTTATAACATTCTATTTAATCCCTCATACCCTCCCTATCTTAGGTCACGCTTCGAGTACTTAGATGCTACCATAGACAGAAGTGTTAGGTCATCGTATAGGCTGAGGCTGAAGATGTCACAGCATTCCACATCGTTCTTTCACAAGTCGTTTACGATCACAGCTACGCAATTGTGGAATGCTTTGCCCTTAGCTATTCGTCAGGCTAAGAATTTAAAATCGTTTAAGTTATTACTAAAGGAACATTATCTGGAGTTATCTACGTAATTCTACATACTTTTCTGTAAAGATTTTAATTAAGTAACTGTACTGTTTATAAGATATTTATTATTTTTATTATAGCACCTAGTAAATTTATCTATTTATGTAATTGTGTGTATGTGTATTTAAAAAGTATATGTGTATGTTTATTGTTAGTATATTATGTAGTTTAGGTATATTAGGTATAAATGTGCACCTACAACTACCAGTTACTTCTTCATAATGTCCATGCTCAGGTTGCCTGGAAGAAATCGCTTTAAGCGATAAGGCCGCCCATTGTACTTGTTTTTTTAGTATAAGTTAATTTTAAGATATATGTATGGTGTACAATAAAGAATAAAATAAATAAAATAAATAAATAAATAAATAATAACACGTGTAACTCCTGATAGCTTAGCAGTTAGGAGTATTCTGATTATATTTGTTTACTCTTACGTTTATAATACTCTCACTCAAGCAGTAGTTAAAAATGTTCCAAAAACGGGGAAAATTTCCTAAATTTTACGCGGACGGAGTCGAGGGCAACAGCTAGTTCGTAATAATGCATTAGAATTTAAGCATTGGTTTTAATTTTCATAGAATGTTTATTCGTCTCAAACTGACCATTTATATATTTTATTGTATCTATCTAATGAAAAGTGTAACATGTCGATAACCTAAACTCACATAAAAGTTCGCTTTTCGAAAAAGGTTTTCAGGTTTTAGAAGTTAAATTTTCTTTTGTTAGGATTATGTAATTTTATATTTCATAATTTGTAATCTAATTCAAACAGCTACCTAGTTTTCTATTCAACGTTATTCTGGCGCATTAGAGCGTTTCTTAATAAGACAATATGTATGTATGTGCCTCAAACAATGAGGATAATAACAGCGCATAATAGCGAATGAGAAAATTGCTCGTTGACTGCCACTAGCCTGAATATCACAATGAGACGAGACAACAATGGACCAGGACCTATATTCTCGAGCCTAGAGTAGCGAGCGTAATGAAACAAAAACCGCTTTGGAACTTGAGCAGGGGGTGTACGTAAATTGGAAGTGAACTCAGCGAATAATGTTTCAATATTGAAATGTACTTGTAATTATGCAGATTGTATTGTACTATTTTTATTGCGACAAAATTTTTTATTTTATGAAGTAGGTTGCCTATGATAAGATATTTTAATAATGATACTTTTGATTAGGTACATACCGCGATTTTGAAAGATTTTGAAAGACATTGGTACTGATTCTACGTGCACACCTAAATTTAACTAAACTAAAAAATTAAAACAGATACCGTCAGTAACACAATTCGGCAATGTTAACTACACTTTTTTATTAGAAAATCTGTATATTATAGACTAACGATTTTATTTAATAAAAATGTGAACAACGAAATAGCCATATCATCAAAATAAACCATAGTTGTTTTTATTTTTTTTGTCAAGTTTAGTTGTGCAGGTAGAATTGGTACTAATATTAATTTAATAATTTCATTGTTTATAAAAGTTAACGGTTCTTTTATCTCTTTATCATTTAAAAAAGTTTTAATCAGAAAATTTCATTACAGTCATCATAGTTGTATGGATTTTACACAATACAATGTTACACCGTATCTAATGTTGTTAAGATTCCCACACATGAAATACCTACAAGTGAAAGAAACTTTAGCAACTTCAAGGAATCTCGAAAGCCGGTTGGATCCAAACATCTCATTTCTTGAGGAAAACAAGACAAAGCTTTTAAGCGATTCTAATGTAGGAGGGTCCACAGCTCATAAATTTACATTTTTCGTTAAGAGTTTTTCCGAAGTTTGGGTGAAAAATTCATAAATATGCACCCCAAGGTGAATAACTTTTTGTATGCAATGAAATTGGTTTAATTTTATATTCTAGCCAAATTACGTCTGATTCTTGTCATTAATATGAATATTGTAGACGTACATAGATACCTAACTGCATACAGAAAAGCTTCGTACTTTGCAGGTATGCCAAGTGTCTTGTTTATGCGATTTCACTACTGTTTCATAATTAAAAACCTCTTTACTGTAAAGTACTAAGCAACATACAGAAAAATAATATATAGTAAAACATAGAAGCGAATATTAAAACCTTCCGGAAACGGAAGGGGCTTATTAAAATTCGGTTAAAAATGAAATGATCACTTCCTATAAAAAAGAATTTATTATGCATTGCAAATTAGTTTCAAAAATTGCGTCTCACAGTGTGAGGTAATTGATCTAAATCGAACCTTATACCTTGTACTCTAGCTAGAGCACGAGTTCAATCCTTTCACTTACCATATATTTGTCTGATTATCACAAACATTTGTATTATATTCAGTTATGTATATTTTTGATATAAATATTAGGTATATGTATAAAAAGTAGTATAAATTTACTGTTCATAATCTGATATAGATAGTTGAAAACCAGGTTTGTCTTTTATGGATAGAAGATATATTTGCATGTTTATTTACAGTCTGGTTCTCATTCTATTCAAATGTATATATGGAGTTCTATGAATGATTTATTTCATAATGATCAACACGAATCAATAAGCATCGTGACTGCTTGTAATTGCTATACCATTCGAATTACACCCTACGCTTAGTGTTTTATGATACAGTTTTTACAATTGATTCCTTTAGGTTATCAATAACTTAGCTAGATATATATTGCAGTTATTATTTAGAATGTTTTTAATCGACTTCAAAAAAAGGAGGTGGTGATCAATTCGTCTGTATGTTTCTTTTTTTATGTTTGTTATCAACATCCTCATAACGTTTAACTGGGCAAAGCGATTTTAATGATTTTTTATTTGTAAGCTGGTGGTTCCCGTTTCGTCCCATTGACACGAAGTCAGGATCTAATACTTCTTTCCTGACAAATCGAGGAAAACCCTCAAATTTCAAAGGCACATGAAATCGGTGGAATTTAAAAAAAAAATACTCGATTAGGTTATTATAAGCTATGCCAGTATGGATCATTTTTTAACTCATGCTAATAATATCCGTTGGTTTTAGTGAGGCCGAAACGAACAGAGTTAGTTATTTGCGGTAGACACTTCGAATGAACTTGATAAGATATCAAGGTACTTGAATCTTCAAACAACACAAAGACGTCACATTAACTAAGATTACACAGGTACTTACATAAAAATATGAAAAAGATGACGACAGACATAATACAAAAACCGTAAAATTTTTACAAGCATTGTTTACTCCGAAATATTTTCCACTAGGTACGAAAGAATTATTTGTGTAAAGGCGACCCAAGATATTCACTTTTATTACAACAATTTCTTATATTTATACGTCAAAAAAGCAACCTCGTGTACCTTTTCTGTAATAAAAGGTAATGGTGGTAGGCGAAGCGGGGTATCGTTTTGTTAGAAGATGGTTGAATCTCGGAGGGCGCGTAATTTCGGCTTGGATTATGGCTTCATCTCGGAATAAGCATTAAAAACGTGAAGTTGGTCATTGTCCGGGCTTTAGTCTTCTGTTATTACGTTTTCATTAATTTCAAGGTTTTGTTATATTTAAGCCGATGGCTACTTATATATTGATACATGAAATGAAAACTTTATGGCTTTTTATTACAAAACTAAACCTACTAATGTGTATTAAAGTTGGTTTCTTTATTTTCACTTGAGTGTGTTTTCTTACAGCGGGTTATTTCTCGGCCCATTTTACTTTTTATATAAAAAAAAGCTTTATAGATTTTATAGGTAATCATATCGTTATTGACGAAGATGTATATTATGTTTTATAATGTAGATTTAAATCTAAATTACGTGTGGTTTATACATTTTTGTTTAACTGAAACGGTGATATCGTTAGTATTTTTATCAACTATAACAAATACCTATTGTTGATTTAAAAAACACAGACTATTGAACACTGTTGGAGATTTTATCATAAAATAAAGCAATTTTATGGATATTGATTCGACCGTTAATGTCGTAATTTTTTATGGTAACTATCAATGAAGCTCTATCAGACCTATTGCTATTGTGTAAGAAATTTGTTTTCATATTGTATAATAGAAACATGAAAAATACGTAATACTTAAATATAACAATGGACCGCACCTGCTTGTATGATTTTTATGTAGAGCTGAATATGATTTCTATGCGTCTCTATATTGGTCGGTTACTTATCTTTTATAGGAAGACTTGTAAAATAAATTACTGGCTCTCTCAAAGTTTTTCTTTAATATCTTTAAGTTATATCTTCAAAACCACGCAACGAATTTTGATGCGGTTTTTTTAATAGATTGAGTGGTTCAAGAGGATGACTTTTTTAAATAAGGTATAGTTTCTCAATTCCATGCGTACCTACGAACAATTAGTAGTTAAATAAAAGGGCCATCAGGTGCGATACATTGTATGTACCTATCGTAGGCTCAATAGTGATTCCAAAGTCTTTAATCCTGTTGTAAAATTGTCAGTAGTAACGTATCAGAGCTACAGAAATATATTTTTGAATTTCATTTGCATTCGCGTCATGTAGTTAACAAGGATCGCGACATGTATTGTGTACGTTTGCGATCCGTCTTTTCACACCCCCGAAAATAAATACACAAATAAATTGATAAAGATCCATAATTCTTGATTTTTGATAATAAATGTCACAGATAAATGTGAGTCTTCCTATTCATGTATTAGCAAACTCCTTTAATCTCAAATCGTTTTTAAGTTTCTATGTTGCAAATTTGATCACTATTGGTATGGTATTTTTCTAGTATTTTGTCAATATTTCAGTTTATATAAACTTATATTATTTTTAAATTGTATTTAAATTTACTTTAACACAATTTTATTGTATATTTATGTTACTATGAATTCAGGCGATGAAGTTTGTCAATTACAATGCTTGAAAAATCCACCTGAAATACAAGAATTTGTAGGACCAGTGAAAATAATATTCGTAGACCCTACTCCTGTGTATTATGCTCGTAGGGCTTGGGGTTCCGCATTTATAGCTGGTGTGAATTTACTGATGGCTGGTGTTAATGTTACGATTATAATGTTTACTTTATACTTCGGACTATCATTGGATATAAATGCACATATAGCTTCATGCACAACCGGGTTAAGATCTTTTTAACACGTTTAAATGTTCGATAGGTATCCATCAATGAATTAATCTATGTAACGGAATCTTTGAAAGTGATTTTCACCCACTTGCAATAGTCGGATTGATCTGAAATTTGGCACACCTGTTAAGGACCGATGACAATGCAATAATTTATAGAAATATATTATATAATTTTAAAGGGTGTTTTTTAGTTTTTGAACTGAGAAAATTATTATGTTACATTTATTAACAACACTGGCGGCGCTGGATTAAATATGGGCGTCGGCGAAACTAGTTTTGTGAAGAAACTTTTGCTTTCCACTGAGAAATAATTGTACTACCATCTTATGCACGACAAGATAATCTCTTATATATAAAATTCACGTGTCACAGTGTTAGTTACCGCACTCCTCCGAAACGGCTTGACCGATTTTTATGAAATTTTACATGCGTATTCAGTAGGTCTGAGAATCGGCCAACATCTATTTTTAAAACTTTTTTTTTAATATGGCAAAACAACGTTTGCTGGGACTGTTAGTATTTATATAATTGTAAATGAAGCCAGGGAAGTGTATTTAGACCGTAACATATGGCTCTCTGTTTATCGGTGGAACCCTATGAGAAAATGGGATGATGGTATGATGATGACCCTTTTTGTACAAATAAAACCTGTCTTCATAGGCATTTAGTTAGACACAATGTTCTGTTGTCCAAATTTTTTCCTCTGCCTCTAGAAATATGAACTGCCAAAGTTAACATATTGTACGAATAGATTTCCTTTTCTTTCTTTAACATATTGGTACTATGTAGTTTCAGTTTCAACTCTTACTTCCAAGTGGTATTTTAATGATAAATCCTTTATTTGGTCCCACGATACACCTGAAGAGATTACACAGAAAATGCCAACATATACTATTTCAACATGTTAGCATGGCCTTTGGATTTGGCGGCGCTCTTATTGTTCTATTAAAATTGCCCCTAACATTTAATATTCATACTCTATCAGGTCAGTAACATTATAATATAGTTTTTCTTTTCAGCACATTAATTTTAATCTAATAATCTACTATGCCGCGCTGACCAGGCGTATTGGGTTTCGTTTAGAATTTTCCATCTCTTACATTTGATATTCACTGTTGCACATAATCCCGGTGACATTTGCGTTCTTTATCTTTCATCACACGAAATATAACGTAGTTAGTAGCGTTATCAACATGCTTTTTATTTTATTTATAACTACATTTACGCTTCTTTTAAGCGTATAAACATCCCACTGTCTAGAGTCTAGAATATGACCTCTTGAAGGTGGAAAGGTTCTACTAAATTGCACTGACTTGTGGTGTTGCCCTAACGTCTAGTTTTGAGGTTTTCGTCCCGTTGAAGAATTTTTCTTAGATGACAACATCCGTTGAGGAAATGGATTCGGGACATATGCATTCTTATTTATCGGCATAACCGCAGCAGGTTAAGTTGCAAGTAGTTAGGTATATAAATAGCGTACTTATTTGACTGTTAAAAACCTAGCGAAATACCTTTATGGAACATATTACAATATTATTTTTAACCGATAGAACAACTTCAACATAAAAATATTTATTAATATAACGAATTAGTAGTTGCCGAAGCTGAATATTAAATCATAATTCGTTTAAATCTATACTATAATATTATAAAGCAGAAGAGTTTGTTTGTTTGTTTGTTTGTTTAAGCGCGCCAATATCTGGAACTACTGGGCCGATTTGAAAAATTCTTACTGTGTTACATAGGGCATTTATCGAGGAAGGCTTAAGGCTATATAACATCACGCTACGACCAGTTGAAGCAAAGCAGTAGTGAAAAATCTTGCAAAAACGAGGGAAATTTTTTTTAATTCCACGCGGACGCAGTCGCGGGCTACAGCTAGTAATATTCATATAGTTCTATTTATTTTCAGGGATGTTGAGTATGGCATGCATGGCATTTGCGGCATTAATAGGACCGATTGTTTTCTTCGTGGACCCCTTAAATGGCCATGCATTAAAGCAGTCCGAAGCATTCATAAAGTATTAGGAATAATTACTTTTGTGTCATCGTCTATATGTTTTTGTGCTGGATGTACGAGACCTTCATTCAGACGTTGGGCTGATAGACTTGAATTAAATGAATTACCTGTTATTTTATGTGTATTGTGTGCGTCATATACATTAGTTTTTATACTTGCTATTGGATGGAGGTCGAAACTTGACGTGTAAATTTTATTGTATTCAAAACATCGTGCTAGACTGTAGTATGGCAGTGATTTTATATGTCCATTAAATAATTTTAAATTGTTACTGACGGTTTTATTTCTGTTGTAGGTAAGTATGGTCTCCTTTGCTTTCCCAGGGTGCTGTGAAAGCCAACTGAAGAAAATTGTACACAGATAATATTCTCTGTGAGAGACGGAAAACTCGATGATAAACCATGTGCCAACTATAAGATGACCGTGTTAGAAACTCTTATGAACTAATGAGTGTTGTGAATCTATAGGGTCGGCAACTGATACCTCTGATATTGCAAACGTCCATAGGCAACTATAATCGCTTCCTATCAGGTGTGCCGTATGCTTGTTTGTCACCACTGTAGTATAACTAAAGTCTAGAACTTAATCAAATTGTAATAAGTATATAATCTATGTTACTCATTATTTAAACCAACACATTTGATTGCTGTTCTATTATAACAATAATAGGTATTTGTTTTATTATCACAATAGTACATTATACCAAAGATATGGTGTCACGAGGCAATAATACTGCATATTGAAGATATCCATTAAATAAGCATTATTACAAGTAATTTATCGGTATTGTAAAATACTTAAACAGATAAGAGTACAGATTACATTCTTGTATTACGTTTTAATTACATTTTCAGTTTTGAAGGAGTTCCACTCGTTACTAGTACTATACAGTCAACTACCAGTTTAAAAAAAATTTGTTCTTTGCGTCCTACTGCGGGCGTAATATGAGCTTTTTAAAAATCATGCAAGTTCCAGGCCGGCCGTACACTGCCTGGCTAAATTACGTATTATGGCAGATATAAAACATTTAGTTGAAAATTTTTAGTTAGTACTTAAACTTTTAGTTGTACCTTCTCTATAAAGATATTAATCTATGACTGGTTTAGCGAACTGACTCGCTGGGAGTAATGTACATATTGCGAATTTGGCAGGCAGTTCAATTCACGGCGTAAGCTGCCTGGAAATAAGAGCTCATAATACGACAGCTGGTTGGCGTTACCGCAATGTTTCCCGGTTGTACGGTTACGATCATTTTGACCCGCCAAAACGTAAAAGGTAGTTTACTTATTTCAGGATTACATTTAGGTTAGGTACTTGTTGAGTGTACCTGTTCCTTGATGTGTTTGGGAGTGAATTAAAAACGTGCACTTGTGACCAATGTTTTAATGCGACTGATTTACTTAGTATAGCATGCAATAATATTCTAAACAAAACAAGGAACAGGTACACTCAACATACCGCCCCCCAAAGGACTACTAAGTCCTTTAAAAAATCTTACATAGTTTAGTATAAACTCTAATGTATATAATAATAATGATATTAATCAGTTGAATACATCATTTAGCAACTGTTAGTGTTAGGCACATTCATCATCATAATCTAAAGGTAAGTAACACAATTTTGTAACACAGCGTTTCACAACACTATCACCACTCTTTACACTATAAACTCTAGTGAGCCCATCTGGCCCCGGATGTTTCTCAACTATTCTTCCTAAGTTCCATTTTCCTGGAGGTAAGTTGTCCGTCTTTATAAGAACAATTTGTCCCCTTTCTAATTCTTTTTCTCGCCTCGTCCATTTAGGCCTCTGTTGTAGTCTGGATACATATTCGTCTAAATATGGATTCAAGGATTTTAGGTTGCTTGATTTCTTTACTTCCTTTCCCTTCTTCAAGGCTAGGATTTCTTCTTCAAAATCAGTTCTTTGAGCAATGTTAACACATTTGTAAAGTGCTTCTTCTAATTCCTTTGCTGTGACATGTATTGGTTCGTTTTTGTTTATATCTTTTTTATATTTCAAGAATCTTCGGCAATAATTAATAGATGTAAGTAATTCTTTGAGATCATTAAAGTTCTTAAATCGTGTTATCATTTCCATGTTGTCTTTATTAATGTTCAGATATGTCATAATTTCTTTGTGAGTTTTAATTTCTTCTTGAGTTTGTATATTTTCTTTTCTGTTTAAGCTAATTTCTTCTGAACGTAACCAACTTGGACCTTTCCACCATAAATTGCAATTCTTCAATTCTTCTACTGACACTCCACGTGAAGCAATATCTGCAGGATTGTCTTCTGATAGTACATGATACCATTGGTTAAGGTTTACATTTTGTAATATTTCTACCACTCGATTGGCAACGAACGTCTTCCATTTATTGGGCTCGCCAGCTAACCATGCCAAAACTATAGATGAATCTGACCAAGCAAATATCTGCTCCTTTGGTATCTTCATTGCTTGGCTCACGTGGCGTAGTAATTGTGAGAGCAGTAGTGCGCCACACAGCTCGAGTCGTGGTACAGAGATAGTTTTCAATGGTGCTACTCTGGTTCTAGCAGCTATCAGACTTGTGTAGATTTCACCAGATGGATATGTTATTCTTGCGTATACTACCGCTGCATAAGCACGTGAGGATGCATCGCTGAATCCGTGTAATTGAATGTTTCCTTTATTTCCATCTATTGTGTTTATCCATCTGCCAACTCTATTTTCATTAATGTTTTCTAAGTCTGATCGTATTTGTAGCCATTCGTTTGCTAGTTTGTTGCTGATTTTATCGTCCCAATTGACTTGTTCTAGCCAAAGCCTTTGCAAAAGTAATTTTGATATGATTATGCTTGGAGCAAGCCATCCAAGCGGGTCATATAGTTTCTGTACATCTGACAGAATGCCTCGTTTGGTGACATCTCCTTCAACAGGTTTCAAGGTAAGTTTATATTCCAATTGGTCTGTCTTTAGGTTCCATAGAATACCTAATGTTTTTACTTTGCCATCAATATTTAGGTCCAGATGAGCATTTGATGATATCTCATCAGGTGATATAGAGTTCAAGAACTCAGCATTGTTTGATGACCACTTTTTTAATCGAAAACCACATTTATTCATCATATATTTTAATTGCCTGGTTGCTATGATGGCTTCTTTAACTGTGTTCTGACCAGATAAAATGTCATCTATGTAAAAATCTTCTATCATTTTAGCAGCAATAGGGTATTCTTTACCTTCATCAATAGCAAGCTGAAGTAACGTTCTACAAGCCAGGTAAGGTGCTGGAGCAGTTCCAAACGTCACGGTAAGTAAACGGTAGTCTTTAACCTCTTCTGATGGATTACTCCTCCAGAGAATGCGTTGAAAATCTGTATCTTCCCTTTTAAGTAATACCATCCTGTACATTTTTTCTATATCTGCCACGAAACAGATTGCGTGCATTCGCCATCTCATGATGATGCTTCGAAGGTCGTCTTGAATTAAAGGTCCTACTAGTAGTTCTTCATTGAGTGATACGCCATTACTGCCTTTACAAGAAGCGTCATAAACGACCCTAGTCTTCGTTGTCTCCTTTTCATCTTTAACGACGGCATGATGTGGTAAGTAGACAGCTGGTTGTGTATATATTTCTTTTGCAGGTATTTCTTCCATGTGATTTAATCTTTTATACTCTTCTAAAACCTTTTCATACTCTTTCTTTAACTCAGGTTGTCTTATAAATCTTCTTTCTAACTGTAACAACCTCTGCATTGCAATCTCCCTTGTATTACCTTCTGGTGATTTAGGATTTTCGGTTTTGAATGGAAGTGTAACAACATATCTACCTTCTGCATTTCTTGTGTGTGTTCTTTTGTATATATCTTCACATAATAACTCTTCTTGTGTATATTTTCTCTCGTTTTCAGTATTAATTTCCCATAGTGTCTTTAGCATGTCATTCATTTCGACTTGATGGTGCATTACAAGAAAGGAATTGTATTCGTTTGTGTTTTGTATTTCTCCAAATAAAATCCAACCAAGGCTGGTTCGTTGTGCACAGGGTGTGCCCGGTGGACCTTTGATTAATTCTTGATGTATAATTTCAGCATACTCTTTCACACCTAGCAGGAGATCAACCGACCCAGGCTTGTAGTAACTTGGATCCGCCAAATCTAAACCTTCAAGGTGTTGCATATTGTTATATACAGCGACAGTGTTTTGTGGTATCTTAGCGGTCAGCTGTTTGCTCATGACATAGGCTTGTATATTAAGACATTTGTCTTCTCTTCTTGATAAAACCTGTAGCTGTACCACTTGTTTAATATCGGTTCTCGTAGATCCCACTCCAACTACGCTTCCTCTCGCTGGTTGTCTTTTCAAATTCAGAAGATGAGCCGCCTTCTCACTAATAAAACATGCTTGTGATCCTTGGTCAATAAGTGCCCTCATTGTAATCATACGTCCTTCTTTGCTCCTAGCTGTCACCTGTGCCGTTGCTAACAGTGCAGTGAATTGTTTGCTGTTGTACTGTGCTACTATTGTAGATTCATTTGAGTCATCAATTGTGTGATTGACAGATACTTCTGGAGCCGTAGTAGATTCGGTTGGTTGCGTCATCACATTGTCTTCTTTCTTCTCATGTAATAGAGAATGATGACGCTTGTGACAGATACGACAATTCATCGGTATTCTACATTTAAAAACAGAGTGTCCTGGCAACAAACAATTATAACACAATCTATTTTGCTTTACGTACTCGCTCCTCTCCTTGGCATTCATACTTGTAAATTGTTGACAGTGACATAATGTATGATTATCTCCACATTTAACACATGTTTTCTCAGTATGAGTACTTGTAGTAGCAACAGTGGACGTTATGTATCTTTCTTTAATCTTCTCTCTTAAAGGTGCAGGTGTAGCAGGTGTAACAAGTTCTAATGTGCGAAACTTTGATTCTAAAAACTTCTGCAGGCAGTTCCAGGTGGGCAAGTTTTCCGAGTTTTCCTTGTATGAATATTCTTCCCAGTCTTTGTGAGTGTCTTGATCCAACTTTTGAACCACCAGAAATATTATTACAGGATCCCAGTTGTCAGTAATTACTTTCATGTTGTTTAAGTTATTCAAACAGTCATTGGTTGTGTCTAATAATATTTTAATCTGACTAGCGCTCTGTATATTTATTTTTCTTTGGTTGAACAGTCGTTTCAGTACAGTGTTTACAATAAGTCGTTTGTTTCCATACCTTTGTTTAAGAACAGACCAAGCTTGATTGTAATTTGATTCTGTAATTTGTATATGTCTCAGTAGGGTCTCCGCTTCGCCGCCAATACTTGATTTTAAATAATGAAGTTTTTGTACATCACTATTGGAAGTATTTTTGTGCACCAACGATATAAATAAATCGTGAAAAGTAGACCATTCTTCATAACGACCAGTGAATTTCGGTAATTCGATTTTCGGCAATCTTAGTTGTGACGTAATTGACTCAGATGTACTTTCATTTGAAATCTTCGCTGATGAACTACTGGAAGGCGTAGGTAAACACAAATCTCTTAGTTCGCCTTGTAATGTTAGATAAAGTTCTTCACAGGTAAAATAATCTTCATTCGTAAAATAGCTCATATCAGCACGACTTTCTCTTGTTGTGCACTTTATCAAATCTTTGTGAGCGATACAATAACCTTGCCAATAATCTTCAACGCACTTCAGTCTAGCTTCAATGTATCCCCGAGTTAACCTTTGCTTAGGACATTTTCTTAGGTTGATTTTTGCCTTTTGTAAGCAATTTGCATTCTCTTCTAATACCACTAGTAATTCTGAGACAGACATTTTTTAATAAAGGGTTCACTGTTTCACTGTTTAACTTCGATATTCGCTGTATTCGGCTCGTTTGCGACCATATGTTGTATGTAATAAGATCGACTTTTGCTTGATGTGTTTGGGAGTGAATTAAAAACGTGCACTTGTGACCAATGTTTTAATGCGACTGATTTACTTAGTATAGCATGCAATTATATTCTAAACAAAACAAGGAACAGGTACACTCAACAGTACTATATCACAATATGTGTAATGTATTAGCAGTGTATAAGATTAAGTTACGAGTTATCTGTTCCTCGCAATAAGTAATTGCCTATTTGTCGTATAATATTATATTTTCCTATTTTTGGAGTAACAAACAACTTATTTAAATGTGTGCATTACCTATCTACACAAATTCCATAGACGTAATATCTATCAACGTCATATCGTAATATCTACAAATCTGGTTATTCTTATACTTATTTACTATTATTATAAAATAAAGTCGTTATTTTAGTATGTCCCTATTTGAATATATAATATCTTTAAAACTATTTTATAAAACTATTTTTATAACTGATTTTGATGCGTTTTCTTTTAATCAATAAAGTTGTTTAAGAGGATGGCTTTTATGCATATTTTGGCAAGTGCGTAGCACTTACAACCGTCGGGCATGTATGATTAGATGTATGAGTGTGGATGAAGCCAAGGAAGTATGTTTGGATCGTAGCAGATGGCGCTCTATAGTCTCTTCCTACCCCCATGGGAAAAAGGCGTGATGTTATGATGATGATGATTTGTTAAGGTTTGTTGTCTAAGTTCCATGCGTACGAAGTTATGGACAACAGCTAGTTTATTATATTTCTTGAAAAATTTATATAGGGGTGAATATTTGAATGCCTGAAATTTATCAAATAAGAATTGAATTGAAAAATATTCTCATTTTTTATTTTTACATTTCACATTTTTAATTCAGAGAAATATAGTAAATCTAAGAATATTTTTGAAGTTAATTGAAATTAATAGAAAATTTGAAAAGTTATGGTTAGTCACGATTCCTTTCAAATTGTTTATTTATTTACTTAGATGGAAATCTAATCTGTTTGAATGCAAAAGGAATGTTTGGCGTGCGCAAAGCAATTAGGAATATTATATAAAAAGGATAATCACATTATATTTATCTCTTAGAAATTAATTATCGCCAAACTCAACGTATTGGAACGATAATTGAAGTATTTGTACAGCATTTACTAGGTATTTGTTATATGTTTAAGGTTTCAGTTCTAATACTTGACAGATAAGATAAATATTTATTTGTTTTAAAATAAAACCAGTACCATAATTTTTAAACAAAGCATAATTAAACCGAAAGTTCACTTGCAAAATTAATCCAAATTTCGTTTTCATAAACTTTAAACTTAATGACTTTGATATATCTTTCCATTCTTTTTTTGAGAAATAGAGAAAAAATAAAATTACGAATGATTGGTGAATGGCAATAAAATTCCAGGATTTCTCGATTTAATTAGAATCCAGTAATCAAATCCTAACTTGATGATAACGAGCCTTAAAAAGTTCCTACTATACTTACCTAAATACTATCTTTTTCTGGTGAAATCATTTAAAAATATTTTACGCGGTCAAATAACACTACCTATCTACTGGGAAGCTTTTTAAGTTTGTGACATTGTAGTATAGGAGAGTTCTCATTTCATATCAACAATTTTCCTATGTTATTCGCTATTGGATAATCTAGAGCACTGAACAAAATATTTCAAGTTGTGATTCTGTGTCTCTTTTTCCATTTACGACAAAAAATATTCAATAATGTTTGTGCAGTACACTCAGTGCAGGGTATAGCTTACGAGAACAAATAAAAAAATACCTTGATTAACTTGATTGCTTACATAAGAATTTTCCTGGCTTCACACTAGACATTCAGTGTTGATGAAGCTAGTGCTCTCCCCCTATTTAATATTTACTAATAACATTCGTAGCTATGAATATAATATGAAACAAAGTTACATATCTATAGTATCCATAACAAAAACTTCACGCTTAGTTTCAGTGTAGCTGACATTACGCGTGCTAAGTATATCAGCGTGTGCAAACCAATAAAGATTGTAAGAGGATAGTAACAAAAAATTTATCTATTAATCGATAAAATTGTCTATTTATTTTATCAATCATTAAACTTTTAAGGATTAACATTCTTTTTATCTTCACATGTGTACATCAATCTACATAATTATATCATGGAATGACGTGCGAAGAATCAAACCGCAGCCGGAACAATAGAGATTGGAAGGTTCAAAAGATTGCTTACGTTATTAAAAACCCAGTTACTAAAGTAACCAAGTAATATATACTCGTACGTCGCATTGTCATAACACAACCATGTCATCTAACGGTATCATCAAATTACATTGAAACCGCTTGTTTTGTGGGAGCACACTTAAATATTTATTGTGTTCAGGTTTTAGCCTCGGTTAAGGGTCTAGTTTTATTTACCCTTTTGGTACGGAACACAAAAAGGATTTTTGGGAATTAAGACTGCTCTGGGAGGACTGCTTGCATTCTGTGATCGTCGCACCACCTAGTAGAGGACCGGCCCACTCTGAGTCGTCTGGTTCGTGGTTGCCACTCAAGAACTTTTTCTCCAGAATGTTAGATTGTTAACCCAGTTTAGCGTCATAAATGTTCGAGACATATTGAATACACTCTTACAGATTACAGCTCTCTTTTTTAAGAGAAACCCTAAGAAAGTTTTCTTTGATTTAGGTATGGAAACATATTCGATTGATGGGAAAAGGGGCATGCCATGAATTTGATTCTCACACAGTTTAATTATTGGTGTGGAGGATATGGATATTAGGATGTTTATGCCTATATTTAATTAATTTATAAAACCATAGTCAATGAAATAAATTGTGAAAAAATTAATAATTGCTATGATTGAGGATTAATAAAGAAATCAAAATGAAATAAAATTCAAATATCGATTTTATAACATAATATTAAATACATAACTAAATTAAAGCTTAATATACAAGAACTGTGTTAGACCAACAATGATATTTACAGCGTGCTCTAGAAAAGGCTTAATTAATATTTACAATGATTTTATAATTTTTACCCGTACTTACACTTACAATGAGTAAAATGAATAGATTTTGCGTTAAATAAAATCGGTACGTACGATATTATTTGACTGCTCTAATAAATCCAATACAAATGAAATACTGAGTTTTACAAAACTAATTTATATAATTATATAATTTACCTATTTTTCATAGGCCCTGAACATAACTTATCGTTGAAACCGTAAACCTAAAATATGCTAATTACTGAAGTATTTCTCAATACTATCGAGTTATAATTTTTTTCCCAAAGTTTATTAATGGATCAATAATTATGATGGTTGTAAAGCACGCTGTGAAAGCGATAAGAGTATTGCTCAAGCTATCACCAACCCATCCTCTTATTGAACCCTTGTCGAAACCGTAGCAAAGACATATTCCGGCCGCAGCGAACCCGACAGTACCAAAGCAAATATGAGTCAGTTTTGATAAATTTGCTGGTAGACGGACTGTCCGTTGAAGTTCATAAGACCACAGAGATGTAAGACCATTTACTAGTGATACTGTAGTGAAGACAAGGGCTACCAGTGCTGCGAAAAGAAGAAAGAAAATTTAAATAAGACATGGTTCTATGATATAACAATTTTACTGAGAAATTCTGCCAATTTTGCTGTGAGAATGTAGTTGTTTTCAAAAAGGCTATTGAAAAATAAATATATTATGTAATTTGTTTAAATTTTTTAACTCTAATAGTGGATGCGAGAAGCTGAAGACAGAGAAAAATGGTCATCTTTGGAGGAGGCCTTTACCCTCCGTTGAGAGGGGTTCTTGTAGCCATAATTATAAAACACCTAAAATAATAAAGCACCAAATTAATTAATGCATGCAAACTAGTTTGTTGTTTACTTTTTTTGTTATTTTTTTTTCATTTTCTCTTTTTTGTTCAACTGTAAACCTATTTTCAACCTATATTGTAACAAGAAATAAAAGCCTTTTTATTTTATTATTTATTAACTCTAATAGTCGTAGTAGGTAAAATGATAAACAAAATTTACAATTTCGGTGTACGTTAATAGTACAATATTTTTTATTTTGAGGTATGTCTTTAAATAATTTTACGAGTCTAATTAATTGAAAATCGGTTCAATCATTGGGTTCAAGTAGGTGTTAAAAAATTGTAAAAATATTTACTAGATTTTTTTTAAGTTTTACTTATTTTATATATTACTTACCAAATTGTCCATGGAAAGTTGTCCAATGTGAATTTTTGTCTAATATTTTAATAAAGCTGCCAGCAATTGCGAGTCCAGAACCAGTTACTTGCAGGACCCAATGAGCTCGTCGTTTATCCACAAACCTAAGTTGTGCAGACCAGCCGTTGTTTGGAGACAGACTGAGGATAGCCTCCGCCATGAGCAATTGGTATTAAAAAGTATAATAACTTTGAGTACACATTAGGGGAAGTATTAGATATTACGAGTATATTCACAATATCTTACATTTTACGAAATCGGCTAATTAAAAACTGTGCAAATTGAATTAGAATCAACTACCAATTTAGTTTTTCGTCAAGGTACTAGATATGTGTTATGTTAAGTAACAACTGTCATTATTTTCTGCGACCACGAATAACTAGGAATAAACTACTATGCTAGCATGACTAGGAAGTGTGGTATAACATGCGCAATATTTAATCATTTATTCTATTACCCTTTATTAAATTGAAATTATATTATTTAAATATCGTACTAGTAATAAGTTTTAGTTATGAAGTTGAATATACTCACTCCAAGAACACATAATACGACATGTATAGGTGTAGCACCAATTGGTAATCCGTCTTTAAAAGCAAACAGTAAAGATCCACCAACCACAATACCTATTAGTATATGAGCCAATATGTTAAGTGAGGACTGAAATATTTTCAGTCTGTATTCATTTTCTGACAAAACTACCGGCGCGCTTACAGTACCGTTTTCAGTATCAACACCCATTTTCAGCAAATACGATTTCAAGTATATCTAAACTTATAATAGTTGCAACTACTAGTCGAATGCTTTGTTATAGAATGGAGGCAATATTAATGAGAGATCCTATTATATTAATGATGATTTTAGATAACATTTATACCATTGCGATATGTTATTGTTTTGCACGCGGTCAATAGATATCGGCTCTGTTTATGTAAATTAGAATCCTTCAAGATAAAATATTCTATATCCAAGTCAAATGCTAAATCTGATTATGCAATAATTAAAAAAACGTCACCCTTTCCGGCAACCGAAGATTAGCGAATTCAATCAATATTTATATCGTGAGACAAAGTTTAATAATAATACGATTTATCAATGTATTTAGATAAGTACGTCACAGTTGAGATGATATATAAATTTTGATAAGATTCTGCGTATTTACCGGCTAATGTGGATTAATCACGTTTGCATTTATTTCTTGGCGCTTCGGCACGATACACTTTGAAAGGTGAGCGATGACGAATTTACAGTTTAATGTACGCTGCTCTTTGCCTATCTAGTGGTCATAAGGTGTTTTGTATTGTAATTGATTGCACATCAGGTCTTCTCATCCCAATAACCTTTTGTAGTGTGGGGAAACTACTACGTCACCTAAAGTGGGATATATAATTTGTATCTACATAATTATGCCTCATCAACCCGTCCATCAGTCATACTTTATCGGTTGCTTGTGGTACCTATTAATAATAATATTTATTTAGAAGTGGAGGGTGGTAATGACAGAAATATTCCCTATATAGTTGTATCGGTGAACGGTTTGGTCCCAAAGAGCCTCTCACCACACCCCGAGAAGCTCGGCGTCAATAGCAAGTCGGTGACGGCCCAGATACAGAAAGCAGTCTTGCTAGACAATGCCCGTATAGTTCCTGGGTTTTTCTCTTATTTTGTGCGTCCTGCCGCTTTTCGATGTGAGGCAGTGTTGTATCCAATATTTATTGTTATTTGCGCATTATTGCGATTAAATTAATAGACTCCCCTTATGCAACACATAGAGTTTTTAATTATTTTGACATTCCTGCTTGCAGTGGGGAAATACTAATCTACATCCTGTAGTTCTTAATCTCCTCTATCGATATTTTTTGACATCAATCCATCCGATAATCTTTTTGATTGTACAATTGTTCTGAACATTTTATCAAATACTTATGAAGATTGAAATGCATTCAGTAACTATTTCATCTTGCTTGCGTTATTTGATAAAATGATGTCGGGATAACAATAATATCTCATCTGTCATTTCCGGATAGCATGATATGAATAATCTCTTGGAAAATACATGAATGATGATGTGGACCAGACTTACATGTACTTGTTTTACTCGTACAGAGACAATTTATGAAACATTATTTCTCTTTAAATTCATTTTAAAACGAATTTAAAGAGAACAGGAACAGGAAGAGAACAGGCCAATGAATCAATTGGTAAGCAGATTTTATAGCATTACATATAAACACTAATACATCCATAGTGAGCAATATCTGGGAAAATAAGCGAGACTGACATATCAAGCTTTTGCCATGCGTCACGTGCAGGGGTTAGGTATTTGTGAGGAAAATAAATAAAAATTAGGTAAAATGTAAAATGAAAATAACTAGGTATTTACCTAATCCTAATATGATCTATAAATAATTATAACAAAATACAATGATATGATTCGTAAATAAAAATTAAGCACCGTAACGCCGTTCGTGACTTTAATAAGGTTCTATACAAAAATGGACCTTTATCAAATTGTTCTGGTTTGCATTGCATTACACGCAGATTTGAATTATCATAACATTGTGATGTTATGATAATTCAAATCTGCGTGTGCACATCAGTCACAGCGAAACTGATGTGTGTGCACATCAGTTTCTTTTTTTATTTCATCAGCATGGAGTAAATATACCCTAATATAATTTCATAATTTTGCGTATAATTTGGATAAATTACGACATCAGGAATCAGGAGAAAAAACGAATTGTTGTAAAAGAACAGATAGAGCCAAATGTAATTAATTTCAATTTTATTAATATCTCATTTGTACTTAAATTAAAATAAATACTTAAATTAAAATAAAATCTTGTAAATATATTATATTTTTAATATTGTATGTACAAATATTATGGAGTAGGTGACACATTCATTTGTTGTAATTAAAATGTCCGTTTCCGTTCCGTGCATCCGTTGAGAAAAATAGTCAGAAAGCGTTAGTCAAAATTTCTCCATCATCAATCATTATCGATTTTTGATTCTGCTCATAAACGTAAACAACGGGTCAATAATTATAATGGCTGTTAATAATGCTGTAAAAGCGATGAAAGTGTTGCTAAGGCCATCTCCCATCCATTCAATAATCGAACCCTTAGCAAAGCCAAAGCAAAGAGTTATATTGGCTGCTGTAAATCCAACAACGCCGAAACAGATATGAGTTAGTTTTGATATGAAGGGAGGTAGACGAATTTTCCGTTGAATTTCAAAAGCCCATAGAGATGCCAAACCATTAACTAGCGATACTGATGTGAAGACAAGAGCCACCAATGCTGAAAAGAAATAAGAATCGATTAAAATAAATACTTATGGGACATTGTTACATTGTAGACACTTAGTTTCTGACGTTTCAAAAGAGTTTGTAAAACATGTCAACTTGAAATAAAATTTTTGACTTTGTATTCTGGTAACTGTCGGGCAAGCATGACCAGTTGTATAAATAAGATAAGCCAAGGAATTATGTTTGGATCGCAGCAGACGGCGCTTTATAGTCTTTGGCTGCTCCCATGGGAAAAAGGCGTGATTTTATGATGATGATCATAATGATAATGGATTCTGGAAACACGACATTTGACCCGAAGAACAGCTCGTAAATGGCAGCAATTAACATATCATCGGGGCATTTGGTGTGCCTGTCATTGCTTGTCTGATTTGGATATTTGGTAATTACTATAAAAATCCCATAATTTGAAAAGAAATACACGATTTCCCATATATTATTGTATTAGTCGGCATTAATGCTGATGCATTTTCCTGGTATTTTTTTTCATAATAAGTTCTAAATATTGTACATTTATTTTTCATTTCAGTATGTCTATGAGTGCAACGTTATTCGGAACTGCTCACATTATTTTTCTCAAAATATTTAATTAATGTATTAGAAATAGATCTGACGACTAGTAAGGTCCAATCACGTAGCTTGCTGTAAAAGGGCTCTATATTCATATTTGTAACGAAGCTCTAAGGAAAATGTTTTTCTAGGCAACTTTTCTTACTTCTTCCAGTCGTGTCCAAGCTTCGCGCCTCTACTTCTGTCAAATATTTTCGTCATCAATGGGCATTGTTCATATTTTTTTTAAACTCTTAATTCGAAAACCATTTCGGGGAATAGAGTTTCTGATCATGATCCATTAGTTTTTTTCGGAAAATTTGCTATATTAACGATTATTTTTTCAAAAAAGCAAATGATCTCTATTTGCCCTTGAAATGAAGGACTTAAAATATTAAGGCGTTTTTAGGGATATACTACTCTGAAGTGGAGTTGAAATTGGTCTATTATATCAACTTGTCAACTTTGAAAAGATGTATTGCAATCTGAAGAAAAGTTTATACACAGATTGCGTAAAACGATGACGTCACAACATTTAAAGTAATATCCTCAAGAATGCGTCTTACTGCGTCTGGGTGTTTCTATGTATTATAAGTATGTATTTACAAAAAAAAAAGTAGTATATGTATTCTATCCGTATTCTGGTACCCATAACACAAGCATATAAGCTTAGCTTGGGACCAGAGGACGTTGTGTGAAATGTCCATGAATATTTTATTTTATTTATTATTTATTAATTTTTTAAAAATTCTGTATTGTGAATATTTCAATAATATTGAAATTAGTTTCTTAAAATAGTCTATATTTTCTAAAAAAAAATATAAAAACAGCAGGTCAAAAATTATGAACAATGCATGACCAGTTCCGTTTAAAGTTACACTAAAGGTCAAAATTACCCATAGTGGGGACGGGAACAATAATTCCAATTATATTTTGTTAATAATATTTACCAAATTGTCCATGTAAACTAGTCCAATGTGATGTTTTGTCTAAAATCTTAACGAAACTGCCAGCAATAGCCAGAGCAGACCCCGAAACTTGCAGGATCCAATGAGCTCGCCTTTTGTCCACAAGCTTGAAATGTGCTGACCATCCATTAGTGGGAGAAAGGCTGAGGATAGCCTGAGCCATCAGCAGCTGATACTGTAAAGTACAAATAATATACTGTAGCTATCATTTATTACGATGCTTGTTTTAGCGTTCATATCTATCTACGTAACGGAATTTTCTCCCTCTAAAACTAGGGGATTTCTTCATCAGTTTATATATAGGAGTTTTTTTAGATTTTGAACTATGTAGATTATTTTATTTTATAGACATGCGTTTAAATATGTATTTATTATAATCTCATCATATTTAAATAAAGGTCATGATAATTATAAAAACAAATTCCTTTTCACAATAAAATTAATCCGAGCTCACACTTACTTACAATCTTAATGACAAATGAATGTTATTGGACCAAAAAAGTGCATAATAACAACGACATTTATGCAGTAAAATGGTAATAATATTATTATAGACGAGATTTACTTCTATTTTTTATTGGTGAACACCAGCTTCACTTCGGGAAGGTTTTTGGTCAACTATGCCTCGCTAAAAAGGCGTGTTGTGTATTGCATAGAATTTTCATTTAGCGTGATGTTAAATAGTCTATAACCTTCCTCAATAAGAGGACTATCTAATACTTAAGGAATATTATTCAAGTACAAGGAGTAGTTACTGAGATTAAGGCAAGCAAACACTTGTCAATCACAGTTTTATTATAAGTATTGAAGATAATACCTATAATAAGGAGTATACATGGACATTTTCACACATTGTCCTCTGATTCCAAGCTAAGCTTATTTGATCACTAAACTACAAGCACCGTCATACATACTTCTCTCTCCAGGCCATTTACGTCCCACTGTTGGGCACGGGCCTCCTCCACTTTGGGAGGGATTATGGTCTACTATGCCGCGCTGACCAAGCGTGTTGGCACAGGGTATATTTTCGAGTTTTCCGTTTCTCACAGAGGATGTTATCTGTGTGCAATATCCCTTGGCTGACTTTTACAGCACCCTTGGGAGGAGATGGGGTGGTGACACTCGTATTCTTAATCCGTCACTCATCTCCGTCATCATAAATACTTAGTTGTTTAAAATTTTAGAATAGTTACTACTGTTACTTACCCCAAGAACACATAAAACAATATGTTTAGGCGTTGCTCCAATAGGTAATCCTTGTCTAAAGGCGAACACTAATGCTCCACCAACCACAATACCTATTAGTATATGAACTAACAAGTTAAATGATGTCCGAATTGTTTTCATTCTGTAGTTATTATCTGTTATACCGAGTGGCTGTGCTGCCGTACTAGTTTCACTTTCTCTATTCATATTTGAGTTGAATTAGACTGAATAACCTTGAGGTTTATCTATTTTATTGCAAACGTAACGTGTTTACGTGTATAAACACAAAATTCACTAAAAACGTTTAACTGTTAAACTTAAGTTAATAAAAATACTGTTTTGAAAGTAATTTTACTGAAAATTAAGGTGCCCATACGTATAGGGCTTGTATTGTTATTTATTAAGCAATTAAAAATAATTTATGAGGAATAAAATCACAATAATTATACTGTATAAAGTGTAAGTTTCAAATTAAATACAATTATAAAATTCACTAAAAGTCAAACATTCAGAGCAAACGCAGATTAGGAAATGATTAAATCAATAATTTTAACAAACTATGAGGTGCAGCTTGATAACGATCCCATTTTATCGATGTGAGTCATAGATATTACGAGTAATACTTTGAATATCATAAGTGACTAGCGAAGAAATAATGTATTCCAAAAATTGAAGTTATAACTTCCTTTGCAATAAAGTAACACTTTAATTTACTACAAGCTAAAGTAATTTATCAATTTTGCAATTGACTTGCATTGCTTTTACTTAATAAATTGAATTATGGTGGAAAAAGTCATTTCCGCAAGCGGGACTTGAACCCACGACCTCGGAATACCGAATTACTGAAAAGCACGACCGCAATAAGCTCAGCTGGAAGAGCTACCGAACGGTATTCCAAGGTCGTGGGTTCAAGTTCCGCTTGCGGTAATCACTTTTTCACCATAATTCAATTTATTACTACTAGCAATTTTTTTAAGGAAGTGTTAAAAAATTTTTCAATATTTATATACCAGATATTTATATAGCCAGAACTATATAGTTCTGGATATAAGTTTCTATTTCTTATTCAAGTAACGTAGTCAATACTATATAAGTACACCTGTTGCGTTCAACCTGGGATTTATAATTTATTAGTTTTGTGGAAGCGTGACAATTCTTCAGATCAAGACGAACGAACTTAAAATCTGCGTTTCACAGCGTTAACAAATTTATAATAGTACAAACTTACCCTGTTTTCGTCTTCAACACAGTCTTCACTTGACAAGCCCTAGCTATAGCTTCATTAACACTAACTACGATAAATTGGCCAAAATAACGCAGAATGCTAATCAAACTATACTTAACTTTATACAGGCAGACACGAACTCTTGAAGTCCACAAAAGACCACTCCTTTGGCGCGACTCAAGCCGTGAACTTTCACCAATCGTCTCAATGCAATTATACTATCACAATTATAGTTGTCAAACAGTTCAATTTACATTAAATAGTATTAAGTATGGAGACACAAAATTCACTAGTTTTTATAACGCATTTATGTCATACAAAAATGGCGAACATTACATTTCGCGGTGACATTTCAAGGTTTTGTTTCAATTGTAATTATCGATTCACACAACAAGGATAATTAGTTTTATCAACAATTAATTCTAGTGACAATTTTAACTCGCGAAACAGTTGCAAGAAAAACGCTTCAAATCTCATTCAAATCGCGACGTAATCTGCAAACAAGATGTGTTTTGCGACTAACTCGCGCTCGGTAACCGCTTCGCGCGCGCAACGAGCCACGAGGACAGATGCACCGGTCAGTTCTCGACGTCATCGATAGTGACGTTATCAATAGTTAGAGATGCCCGTGCGCAGACAAAAATATGATAAGTTAATCGTTTGGTACATAACATCTACCCGCCTCGGCCAGGACTACCTGGCCGCTAATTCACTGGCAGTCGCGACAAGGTTGATACAGCTCTCTTCAAAATTGAACCGTCCACCCGGACCTCAGCAAAACGGGGCACTCCATCTGCTCCAAAGACGAGGTTGAGAATGCGCCCCCTGCGCCAACACAGTGGCGGTGAGTTAGCGTCCTTAACCAGAACGAGGTCGCCAACATGAGGTGGATCAGTCTTGTCGGTCCACTTAACGCGCTGCTGGAGAATGTGCAAATATTCTAAATTCCAACGTTTCCAAAAGCTCTGAGTGAGTTGTTGGACCAGTTCAAACCGCGAGAGACGATTAGGTCTCACATCAACAAGGGGATATTCCGGCAGGGCGTTCAGTGGCTGCCCAATCAAAAAATGGCCCGGCGTGAGGGCTTCCAAGTCGTTAGGATCTGAAGAGATCGGGCACAACGGGCGTGAATTCAAAACGGCCTCGATTTTGCAAAACACAGTTGCGAGCTCTTCAAAGGTCAATACAGACTCGCCAATTACCCGTCGCAAATGTGTCTTAGCAACCTTTACTACGCTTTCAAATATTCCTCCCCAGTGGGGACATGACACGGGACTGAACCTCCAAGTTATTCTACGTGTAGCTAGTCTAGACGCAATTTCAGTCTCGTTAGCCGACAAAAAATCATACATCGCTTTTAAATAGTTGTTTGTGCCTTTGAAGTTGGTACCGCAATCCGACCGAATCAAGGACGGTAGTCCTCGTCGTGACACGAATCTATCTAACGTCGCAACAAATGCCTCTGTCGAGAGGGCTGAGACGAGTTCCAAATGTACCGCCTTGGTGGACAGACAGACAAAGACGCACAAATAAGCCTTGACAGTTTTACTGTTCCTGAGGGTCGAGGTCTTAACAAAAAAGGGGCCTGCAAAGTCCGTACCAACTCCAGCAAAGGGCCTTATCTCAGTGACCCGATCCGAAGGAAGGTCACCCATGATAGGCTGCATGGTAGGGGCCTTGAGCCTATAGCAAGGCATACAACGAAAGACCACACTACGGATCGTCCGACGGGCCGATAAAATCCAAAATTCCCGTTGCAAAATGGCCAATAAGGCATTACAGCCGGCGTGGGAGTTCTTGATGTGACGATCAGTCACCAACAGGTTCACCAAGTGGCCACTCTTGGGCAATAAGAGGGGGTGACGAGATCCATAAGGGAGGTTCGCGTTCCTAAGACGCCCTCCGACACGCAAAAGACCCTCACTATCCAAAAAAGGGTTCAGCTTACAAATGGCTCCAGACAGCTTGGATTTGCCTTTCCTCAAGATGTCAATCTCGTCTTCAAAATGTGCCTCTTGCACAGAACGAACCCAGTGAAGAAGAGCATCTTGGAGCTCTTGTGGCGATAAGAAGGCCTCCAAACATTTGTTCTGTGGATGTCTACAATTTTTCCAAGCAATTCATCCAAGCGGTGACACTCAACAATTTGTCCAATGAACTGTAACGATTAAGTAAGAAATCGGGGTCGAACGGACGGTCCTGCCGTTCGAGCGCAAGCGTTCGCAACCCAGGCAGTGCGACAATGTCTAAGGCCGGAGTTCGCGGCCAATTAGATTCTGATCTGGTCAACCACTCAGGTCCCCACCACAGAGAGTGCTCAACTAAAAGGGGGGCCATACATCCCCGTGACGCACAATCAGCAGGGTTGACCTCGCCAGGCACATGCCTCCAAACCAACGGGGTCTCCGATTTCTGTATCTGAGAGACACGATTTGCTACAAACACCTCTAAGGTGTGAACTGACGTCTTCAGCCAACATAGCACAATTTGACTGTCAGTCCATGCATATATCGTGGAAATGTCAATTGACGTGCACAAGGTGGACATGGCGTGATTCAAAAGGCGAACAAGAAGGGCCGCCCCTGACAACTCTAACTTAGGGATTGTCAAGGCAGTTCGAAGAGGCGCGACCTTGCTCTTCGCCATGACCAACAACACTTTCACCTGACCATCTGTGGTCACGGTGCGCAAGTATACAGCTGCTGCGTACCCACGTTCCGAAGCGTCCGAGAAACCATGAAGGGACGCGGTGTGCTTCCCTGGCGGAAGCAGAGCACGGGGTAACGATATCCTATTGATGGCAGGCAATGAGGAAGCAAATAGGAGCCAGTCCTTCAAAACAGCTTCGCGAAGTGGCTCGTCCCATCCAAGACCTGCAGTCCAAAGTCTCTGCAGGAAGCATTTGGCCCAGAATATGACCGGGCATATCCAGCCATTGGGATCAAAGGTTCTCGCGACAGTCGACAGAACCAGTCGTTTCGTCCAAGTGTGATGCGAATCCAAATTGACATTAAATGTAAAGATGTCCTGGACTGGTCTGTACTGGATTCCAAGCACTGACATCATGGTAGGGTTGTCACGGTTCTCAAATAGGTGAGGATCCTGCTGGTGGTCATCCGGTAGCCCGTCCAAGAGCGCAGGTAAGTTGGAGATCCATTTACGCAACTCATATCCTGCGGAGGCTAGAATGCCAATCAACTCGTCACGCAAGAGCAGGGCCTCTCTCTCCGTGGCCGCGCCAGTGCACACATCGTCAACATATAGGTCCTCCTTCAAAATGGCGGCTGCGCGAGGAAACGACATACGCTCTCGATCCGCGAGCTCCCAAAGCGAACGTATAGCCAAAAAGGGACTAGACCGCAGCCCGTAGGTGTTCGTGTTGAGCTCGTAGACAAGCATGGGATCTTGCTGGTTTTCTCGCCACAATATCAGCTGGTATCGGCGATCATCCGGGTGAATTACCGTTTGCCTGAACATCATCTTGATGTCAGCCACAAAAACAAATTGATGACGTCGAAACCGCGTGATGACGTCACAAAGGTCCTTCAGCAATTTGGGACCAGGATGCAGACACTGGTTCAATGACACTCCTGAAGTAGTCTGCGCAGAACCATCAAATACTGTGCGTAACTTACCACTGGATGGTTTTATTACAGCATGATGCGGGAGAAAGAAGTGCTCCGTCGAACGCCAATCCAATTTTGACACAGACATGTGTCCCAAATCCTCATACTCCCGCATGAAGTCAATATACTTCTCCTTGAGTAGTGGGTCCCTGCTCATACGGCGTTCCATCGCCAACAAACGCTTCTCTGCAATAGGCCGCGAGACGCCAAGTGGCGGACGTACGGCGAGAAATGGCAATCTTGTCATGATCCGGCCAGAACGGAGATAACTGGTGTTGGTCTTGTAGAACTGCTCACACTCTTCATGCTCCGGATCAGAGCGGGGAGCTTGTGGTGGCTCCTCCACTTCCCAGAATCTCTGCACGGCGTCAGAAAGGGCGGACCCCACCATCAAGGCCGTTCCAAGTTCGGCAGGGGGGGGAGTCCTCAATACAGGCCCCATCAGTGCGAACCCAAATATGGTCCGGAGGGCTACCAAGCCACCTGGCTGCAAAACACGATCCTTGCCGAGTAATATTTTACCCAAAACATCGGCACCAAGCAACAAATCGACCGTGCCAGGCAGGTCAAATTTAGGGTCAGCCAAATTCAAATCCGCGGTCAATTTTACCGCATCCGCAGACAAACGAACTTGCGGGTGATTGCCTAAGATATTCTCCATCACAATGGCCGACGATTCCAACGTCGGACGTGGAGAATTTGAGGGGGAGAACTCAAACCAAACGCGGCCCTCTACCGCGGCCACGGGGGCGTTCCCGACACCCCTTATTACATCTGAATATTTTTCAATAGTCTGGCCAGTCTGCCCTACCAACCAAGACGAGGCTATGCACCCCTGTGAGCCTGTGTCCAATATCGCTCGGACTACAACCGAGGCGCCCGTCCGTCCCCAGACCCTGACATGGGCCGTAGGCAAGAGGACGGTCTCAAAAGGGGGCGGTGCATAGCGGGGGCAGACGCCAACATCCTAATGTTGGCGTGGCGGCGACTGAGCGCCGTTGTCCCGAGACGGCAAATCAAAGTGCGGGTAGTGCCTAAACTCGGCCTCCTCTCGGTGACGACTGCCACGAGCCATAGGCGGCGGTTCGTAGCGCCTGGAGCGTCCGTACCGAGGGTTGCGCGTCTCCAAACGGGGACGTTCCGCCAGAGGGGGGGACGGTAGTGGTAACGGACGCGCGTCACGGTAATCGTGGTACACTACTGGAGGTGATCTCGCTTGATCACGTGGAAGCGGGGAGGGCGAGCGGGACACAAAGGTGCGGGATTGAACCCGGGGCCCGCTTTCATACCCGCCCGTGGGGCTGCGCGCCGAACCAACTCGGCGATCAACGGCAGCGCAGTTTGCGCGGCGTGGGGGTGATGAGCCGGACTCCAAGTTGCGGGACTGGTCCCGGTGTCCACTGGCATACCCGCCCGAAGGCGACCCCGCGTGGTCGCGACGGCCATTCGCGTTGGCGCACAGGATTTTCAAATGGTGCCCTCCGCAAATAGGACACGGGTGAGTGTCGGGGCAGGCGCGCTGGTAATGGTCCCCTAGGCAAGAGAAACACCAGCCGCGGGCCTGGGCAATCCGCCTACGAGCGGCCACGTGCAGGACCGCGAAGTCTGGGCACCGCACCGTTTGGTGTCCCTGCGACTTGCAAAACCGGCAGTCCGGTGGCGCAGCTTGAGCGACAGCGAAGCGGGCGGCCGTACCTCCTCTTGGTGCAGGTTGGGCATTGCGCCGTTGGTTGGTGGGTCTGGGACGTGATGCTTCCACCGGCGTGTCGGCGACCATGACGTCACCCATGCGACACTCGTCCTCCAGGAACGTCAGGAGCTGGTCAAAGGTAGGGAGAGCAGATGCCTCATCCCTAGTGTGCCCCTGTTCAAAACGTGCCCTCAAAGACACCGGCAATCGCTTGAGTACGATACGCACCAGTAGGTAAGACCACTTGGCAACCGGCAGTCCTAAGCGGTTGAGCGAATTGGTGGCTATTAGGAGGGGGTTCAGCAGCTCGGTCCTCAACTGGGCAGCATTGCTCACGACGGGAAGGTTCAAGATCTGGTCAACGTGGGTATCTGCCAGACAGCGCTGGTTGTGATAGCGCTTGGTGAGCAACGCCCGCGCGATCCCATAGCTCCCGTCACATATTGGGAGGTGCTGTACTAAGCCCCTCGCCTCTCCATCAAGCACGGAGAGTAAATAGGCCAGTTTCTGAGAGGGACCCAAATCGTCCCTCGAGTCCACAAGGCTCTCAAACAAACCAATGAATCCCATCCACATGTCTAGTCGACCATCAAAACGTGGAAGATCCAAGTTGGGTAACCTGGTCAAAAGGCCCACGGGAGTCTTCAAGGGGGCCCGGTGAGCCGGTACTCCGGCGCGCGAGGCTAAAATCTCCCGCGCGCTCTGGGCGATGTCGTCGGCAAGGTCCATAATTTGGACGTAGTCCTCGTGGACTTGGTCCCGTCGCTCCTGGGGGAATGACTCCAGGGGCACATCATCCAGATGCAAGATGAAGCGCCGGTAAAGCGCCTCCACCTCCTGAAGTCGTGTAGGGCATTTCTCATGCCTGTCCAACAATGCCTCGATTCGGTTCTCCCTTTTCACCAAGGCGGCAGCTGACGTGAACCATCTCAAATGAGTCGCAATCCCGGAATATGTCTCGCGGACAACATTATACGCGGCGGTAGACATCTTCAAAGCACAAACGGCACGAAACAAACAATCTTATAATAACAACAAAAAAAAACAAATATCTTTCACAAACAAACAATATTACAATAGCGAAAAACAAAATATCTTTCAATGAGACAAGCCGCTATTATTCTAAACAATTATCAAATCTTAAATAGTTTAAATCAAACAAACAAAACAATTCTCTGCCAATGTGCAATTAATTTAAGACTTGAATTATTTATTTTAAGGTAAACAACAAAACAAACAAACGTATAAAATAAATGTTGTATTATACAAACGCACAACGCCACAACTTAACTATAACGTTGTTCAATATTAGACAATAATTAAATAATAATTTATATTAAATAATAACCTGAGCAACAACAAATACGATTAGCAATAGCACAAATAATTATCAAACCCTTTAAAATCTAATTGCCAATTCAAGTGCTCAAATTAATTATGCAAAACTATACCAACAATTTAGATTAAACAAACAAACAACCAAATTAATCAAATTAAATTAATTAAATTAATTAAATCAATTTTCACAAATAATGAGGGTATAGTTTGTTCAACATGGAACATTCGAGAAACGGAGTTTAAACCACGCTCTGGGTACCAAAATATGTTGCGTTCAACCTGGGATTTATAATTTATTAGTTTTGTGGAAGCGTGACAATTCTTCAGATCAAGACGAACGAACTTAAAATCTGCGTTTCACAGCGTTAACAA
This sequence comes from Orgyia antiqua, assembly GCA_916999025.1. NCBI lineage: Eukaryota > Metazoa > Arthropoda > Insecta > Lepidoptera > Erebidae > Orgyia > Orgyia antiqua. The sequence goes on from OU779869.1 coordinate 9,188,858, forward strand.
ATTTATAATAGTACAAACTTACCCTGTTTTCGTCTTCAACACAGTCTTCACTTGACAAGCCCTAGCTATAGCTTCATTAACACTAACTACGATAAATTGGCCAAAATAACGCAGAATGCTAATCAAACTATACTTAACTTTATACAGGCAGACACGAACTCTTGAAGTCCACAAAAGACCACTCCTTTGGCGCGACTCAAGCCGTGAACTTTCACCAATCGTCTCAATGCAATTATACTATCACAATTATAGTTGTCAAACAGTTCAATTTACATTAAATAGTATTAAGTATGGAGACACAAAATTCACTAGTTTTTATAACGCATTTATGTCATACAAAAATGGCGAACATTACATTTCGCGGTGACATTTCAAGGTTTTGTTTCAATTGTAATTATCGATTCACACAACAAGGATAATTAGTTTTATCAACAATTAATTCTAGTGACAATTTTAACTCGCGAAACAGTTGCAAGAAAAACGCTTCAAATCTCATTCAAATCGCGACGTAATCTGCAAACAAGATGTGTTTTGCGACTAACTCGCGCTCGGTAACCGCTTCGCGCGCGCAACGAGCCACGAGGACAGATGCACCGGTCAGTTCTCGACGTCATCGATAGTGACGTTATCAATAGTTAGAGATGCCCGTGCGCAGACAAAAATATGATAAGTTAATCGTTTGGTACATAACAACACCACTAACAAAAACGTATTTAACTATTAATTTGGCAACGAATGTCTCAAATAAAAAGTAAAAAACACGCTGATACATTGATTGATCTTAAACTTATTGATTGGTCTTAAAATATCCTATAGATACTAACTGTTGCCCACGACTTCTTACGCGTGCAATTTAGTTAATTTGCCCCGTTTTTGCAACATTTTTACTGATGCTGCATTCCTATTGCAGCTTCCCCGATAAATGTACTATCCAACACAGATAAAAAATTTCTAACCGCACTAGTGGTTCTTGAGATTAGCGTGTTAAAACAATAAAATCTTTAGCTTTATTGTATTAGTATAAATCCGATGCATTTAAAAGTGTAACAAAGGAACGTAGATAGGAACATAGCTAATTGCATGTTAATAAAAATACGCGCAACATGAATGAGTTGTTTAAATTTCAACGGAAAAAGCCACAAACATGACACATCCGTACTAGAAATTACTGTCGTATTGATAGCAAATCACAAACCAATATAGATAATAATCATTGTCATACGTGAAGATTAAACAACCTTTAATTTATCTTATGATAGTCTAATTAATTTGGTCTATCACGATGACAATATTGGTTCAAGTCTTTTTACGAAAATTTTGAAACAGTACTAACCAGTTATTTACATATTGCACATGTTTATGTTTGTAATCAAATAATTTTCCTAATTCTAATGCGTAACATACTTCAAATTCCTGAAAATTCGATTAAAATTATTGAATTGCTTTTGCATCGTCGCATTATAATCAATCCTTTATATCTGTGCAAAATTTGAATTTAATCTAGCCATTACAAGTGGGTGAAAATCATTTTCAAACATTCCGTTACATAGATTAATACACAAATACAGAAATGTGGCAAAAAATATCTTCTCTTATGGCAAGCTTTGCAAAAGATGCCCATAGGTTGCCCCCTACAGACGGCCTGGTGAACTACGTTGCATTCTCTATGTAAAGAAAGAACTTTCTTTAAGACGTAAACATTTCAAACAAGAAAGGGCCAAAACCAGGGCTCATAATCTGGTATTTAGTTTAAAAATTTGTCTTTTATAGATTATCATAATGATGGCGTCAGGTTTTACAATTACTGTATCAATTTATCAGTTACATTCATTATCAACGTTCTTAAAAAAATCCTAAACATTATTGATCAATAAACATTATGACTATCAATAGAACTATGATATAATAAAATGTATTAGCATTACATAGTAAGTATATGATTCGGAAGATAGTAATTTATAACTAAGATAAGCGAAAACGTGACATCAGTTGTGTTGCGGCAAACAGTAGTAATACCTATTCTATTTTCTTCTGGAAAATTATGTAATAATTTTGAAATTTACTGATATAAAGAGTCTTTGATGGAGTAAATTACAGTACCTACACAAAGAATATCTTTGAAAGTTCCTCTCGATAAATAAAAAAATAGTAGTTCTTCGTGTGGAGACGGTTAAACAATTCCATTTGTTACCATGCATGTTCCTCCCCAGGGTCCTGTAATAACCAGTTTAGGAATAACACAAGCAGATAATTTCTGCTGTGTGTGATAGCCCGTGAGCTGGAAACTAAACCCTAACTTACTCTATGCTAAGTTGCCTAGAGAGCAAGACATGCTAGACCAAACAGACTCCCGCAGTGGAAGAGTCCCGAGCCCAGAAGCGGTCAGATGCTTATGGGTTTAGGAGATGATGAAATTTGTAAAAGTTAAATTACAATCAATAATAACGCAAAGGAAGTCACAGAAAGGAACAAGTAATTTGAAAATGTTATGTAAGCAAGCGTGAGTTCGTTTAATCAGCGAGTACCTATTATGGCCGATATGAATGGCTGAAATGCTTCAATGTTTGCAAATGTTTTCCATAATGAAATGACACACGTTTCAAAAACGGTAGGTTTGTACTCCACGGTTATAATAAACCGGCATTGGTCAGCACAATTGAGGGTACCATTTGGACCTCTGCTAATGGAATTAAATCCAATTAGATTTTAGGGTTACGAGGTGAAGTTTGCCGACGGTAAACAAATGGTTTTCTATTACGGGATACACCTGCTGTTTAGACTTATTAGTCCTGAGATAAATTTGTTGCCACTCGTTAAATTGTTGGACGTTTTTGTTGTTAATTAGTTTAATCCTAATTGCTTGTCTCATATTTCAGGCACTCACAATTTTTTTAAGGTTTTGCTCCTGAATTCCTTATATAGAATTTGTCAACTCATGATGATCAAATAGAAAGTCATAGATATCACTTGCTTTGTATAGGTTTATGATGTACGAATGAAGATTACGAAAATGATGCAATATTTTTCAAAAATTGCATTTTTATGTAGATATAAATGTATGGATTGTGAGAATGAGGATATGAAAGAAAGAGAACTTAACAAATATGTGACGTCTGACGTAAGACTATGAAAGGAAAAGACCACGTTGTGCCGACGCCAAATAATAAGGGCAGGAGAATGATGATTGGAACACATCTCGAGTGAGTCTCTTGACATGGCCGTTATGTGGAATTTACAAAATATCGTACCTAAGTACTCAAATTTAAAAACACTTTTGAATAATGTATGAGATTTCGTACGAATATTCCGTATGGATTGTAGACATATCATTACGTAACGCTGAATTTTGAGAACATTACATACGATGCCAGCAACTTTTTCTCAAGACAAATATGACTGAATAAAATCAATCACAATCCATCTCACGAGTATCTTAGATCAAACATACCAAGTGTTCCGAACTTGTTTGGCTTAGAGTCTGCTGGTTGCGGCATATTCAATAAAATCTATGAAAGTTCCCAGTCTGAGAACATTTTCTACTGCTACAACATTTCTTGCTACGTGCTGTTTTCTATCAAAGTTTTCCATTTTATCGTCTGCTCACGATTGATGCTTTTGTATATCTTTCTGTGATTTGGAAAAGTTTTAAACAATTTACAATTAAATAAAATTATTAATATTCGTATTCGGTAATTGGTTTATATCGTTTAATTAGTTTTAATTATTTTTAGTAAATGGTATAACGTACAGTTAATAAACATGTCATGCCCACTGTTGACGACGAAAAGTTTTGGTGTTAGTTATAGTTGCTAAACAATTCATTTTCAAATATAAATTCAACATCAGTAAATTAGTTATAACTAAAATATATTAGGCTAGTTGATCACTGCAGCAGCAGACCGATTTGTCTAGTAAATGTGGTGGCACTAAGATGTTTGGTAGGTCCTTGCCTAACGACTGTTTTAAAGGCAACAAACAAACGTTTGATGCTAAAATACGTTGTAACATTGAGTTTCAATTTATTTTTCGATTGACATTGAAAAATGAGTTAAGTTTATAAAAGCGTACAGTGAATGTGAAATTATGTTTCGATCAGTACTAAAGAAGTTTTACTTTCCGATATCACACATGAGTTCGCAAAGAGATACAAATGTTGCAAGTAATTTACCACGGAATTCCCTTGATCCAAGGCGAAAAATTCAATAACATAGAGACATTTGTTAGCGCAACAGGACCGGCTTTCATTTGCCAGTATCTCCCCTAGGCACTTAAGTTTACATTAAACTTGTCCAAGCGCGAAATTGATCTTTTAGTGAGGGGATCCCTCAACGAAAATATAAATTGCCACGCGATGCTATTGATATTACGTTCCGATGCTGAAATTTAAGTAAAATTATTTACTTTTTAAGCTAATATATTATTTAATAGCGAAGATATTTACATATCACCACTTTTGTAAAAATAACAATGTCAGGATCTTTGTCCGCGCCCTTGAAACAAAGCGTAAGGGAACGACAGAGTCGAATGGCATCTTAAGTGCCATGCAGACTAGCTTTCGGTTAATGGTCACAAACTATGTAAATCCACACAACTGAAGGGGGGCCAAGTCTGCTAATTCTGCTGTTACAATCATATTACAATGTTGTTATAATGGTCAGTCACTGACGTCATTATGGTGCCATAATGGGGTCATTAGGACAAAAAGTTAATAGTAGACTACCAAATTTGATAAAATTTCGCCATTATGACGACATTATGGCGTCATTATGACACCAAACTTGATATTTTTGTCACAAATGATGCCACTATGGCGCCATAATGGTGTCATTGAACTGTCATTGTGACAACATTATATTAGCAGACTTGAGCCCCTGATCTCATGTAAAATAACGTCTAGAACGTTCTTGATATACCGAAAACAAACTTTTTACTGTCAAACGCCTTAATGGATTTTTGTGAAAAAAAAACCGTGATAACAGAATTAGTTAAACAAAAGAAAAGTGTAGCTGTAAGCAAACTGAATAGACAAAATAAATAACTATCCATGAACATTTCACACAACGTCCTCTGGTCCCAAACTAAGTTTGTATGCATCTTTTATGGGTGCCAGAATACGGATAGACTATTTATACTACTTTTCTTATGTAAACACATACTTATAATACATAGAAAACAGCTAGACGCAGTACAATCATTTGTATGACAATATTAATATCACACAAATGATTTTCGCGTACGGGAATGGAACCTGCAACCTCGTGAACAGTAGTCCAGGCCTGTCAAAATAAAGACAACATATACACACATACACAACATGGTTAAAACATTTCATTTTCTCTTGATTTTAAATCAAATAAAAAATAATATTTTCCTGAAAGTAATTACGCACTCCGATTTGAAGCTATTGTTACAAGTCAATGTGTCTTTAGCACGTTTATACGTGTGTGTAATGTAAAAGGAGCTTATAACAATAGCTACTTAATTAATACAAAACGCAAGCATATACGCGTATAAGCCTCGAAATAATGAGTTTTTTAATTAAAAATCTACGTGAATATAGATAGGAGTTAAAATTAAACATTACGGAAAATAAAGAATACCTACCTTTGGTAGATACAGCAGGGAGGAATAGCTAAGGTGAAATATTTCGATTTCCTTAAATTTATGTATATTATATGAATATAGAGGATTTAGGCTCAACATAGATATAAAATGAATGGAAGTGAACATACAATTTTATTTTAACGTCAAATTAAAGTAAATAAAATATTAGTATTGATCCATAGCAACGCACTGTAGTAAAGATATTTATATTTTCAGTGATACCAAAATAGCTTCGTGCATTTTTCTACGTACGAAGTTTTCATTGTTTCTTTAGATTGAATGGCTAGAGCTCTAATTTTTAAGTATATGTTTTTTCAATATATGATCTAGGATCGCATAAACTCTGAAACACGATTGAAAAAAGTTTTCTCGATAGAAAATATTAGCGAAACAACCTCTCTAATTTTTTATTTTTTTCATTTGTCGGTCTATTATCGCGTATTAACTAATGAAATAACTTTAAAAACATAAGTAACTATCATATATAGAAACACGTAAATCAGAATTAAAATATATTTAGTAGATTTTGAGTAAATAGGAAAAGTATCCCTAATTCTTCATTTTCTGTGCCTACTGGCTGTGTTAATATGTACGTGTCGGCGATGATATACGATAATATTGATGTAGGCCCTTAAAGTACGATTCTTATTCTGAATCGGGATAAATTAGGCATTTTATAATATTTATACGTAAGTTTATTAGACTTTCGATTACATTGGTATAAGATGTGACTTTTTTGTGATGCCCTATAGTTCACCTAGAGATAAACTGAGAGCATTGATAGACTAATCTATACTAATCCTAGCTGACCCGGCAAACGTTGTTTTGCCATACAAATGTTAGGGGTAGACAAATAATTTGCAATAAAATAATATTGCGACTATAAATTTAAATGTAAGCTATCCTATCTTTCAAGTTGGGTCGAATTGCACACGGTGTGCAAATCAAATTTAAAATCGGTTCAGTAGTTTAGGAGTCCATCGCGGAAAAACATCGTGACAGGAGATTTATATATATAAAGATTATAAAACTGAAGAGTTTGTTTGTTTGAATGCGCTTATCTCGGGAACCACTAGTCTGATTTGTAAAATTCTTTCAGTGTTGGATAGTACATTTATCGACGAAAGCTATACGTTACATAAAATCACGCTGCGATCAATAGGAGCGAAGCATTAGTGACAATTGTTGTTTTAAGTAAATAATATTGGAAATAAAGTCACAATGAACTCAATCGCTTTTGGTATAAGTAGTTTTATTCATGTTTTAACAAATAATTACTTGTTTCCATAGAAGTTTATAAGAGTTCTGTAATAAGACAATTTTTGCATCATAGTTTCGCTCTATTCTGAATTAAACTATAGAGTTTAAAAAAATTCTAGAATTTTAACCAACTAGTTCTTTTCAATGTAGCTATGTGGAATGGTAGTTATTCGCTAAAAGAAATAATTTAAAATCTTTAATATTACGTAATATATAATTGACTTAGGGCCGATTTTTCAATCATCGAATAACTGAATGAATAACTAACAAGAGAATTAATTTATCTGACTGATAAAAGGACAAATAAAATTGTTGCATTTTTCAATGGCTAGTTAACAAGCGAATAGTTTCTGTGACTTTTATGTTGCCAACTTCACTGCAATATTGTGGAAGCGAGACACGCGTATGGTGTACTGTGTGATAAAAGAGGATAGCAAATGTGTTGACACTCGTTTATTTGACGTTTATGGATAAATAAAATTTGTTAACTTTCTCTTTCTCGTGTGGTGATTTTGTAGGTTAGTTTCATTTATTGTCAGTGATTTGTTATTATTTTGCTATTAATGGAATATTTTTTTCTCTTTTTGACATTAACTTTTACCATATTAAAAATTAGGAAAAGAATTTTAACGTTTAATTTGGAAAGATAGGATCAACTCAGGAGAGGTTTATAAACTAAATAAACTAATATTATAATACTTTTCTAACACTTGCGCGACTCATCCGTTTAAACAAAACCACTTTTCACGGATTTACAAATAAAGATTTGCGTCTAAATCCATGAAAAGTAGTTTTGTTTAAACTAATATTACTAAAACTATTATTTACAATACAGAATTTATACAATATTATTATTTACAATGAAATATTAATACTTTCAATAGAGGAATCTAGTTTTATCTATTGAATAAACGTTTATCTGCCGGTCCAAGAGGTAGATAGATTCATTCCTCAGTTAGGGCTGTTATTGAACAGATCGTGCCTATCTGACGATTGAAAAATGCAATATTTTGTTATCTATCTAATAAGTACTACCTGACTGTTTATCTGGGGATTGAAAAATCGGCCCTTAATTACTTAACTTTCTCTTTATAATATCCCAATGAAAGTGAAATAGTTTTGTCGTTAGTTAAATACAATAATGAAGTCCTGAACTTGGGATTATGTTCTCAAATAATTTATTATTAATTAATTCAATAAATCTAATTATGGTGGAAAAAGTGAATGTGCCGCAAGTGGGACTTGAACCCACGACCTCGGAATACCGTTCCGAAGCTCTTCCAACTGAGCTTATTGCGGTCTACTTGCAACACCTTCAACTTAGCCACCATTTATATATTTTTACGTACGGAAGAGCTTCGGAACGGTATTCCGAGGTCGTGGGTTCAAGTCCCACTTGCGGCACATTCACTTTTTCCACCATAATTTGATTTATTAAGTAAAAGGCATAGCATGTCAAATGCAAAAATTAATAAATTAATAATTCAATAAAGTTAAACAAATTATTTTGAAGTTTGTTAATTCCATTTTCATTTGACATCTTTGACTTTCCCCTCAAATCTAAGCAGAGGTACGTAATCAAGGATTAATTTTCTACTTGGATTATTTTCAATCCACCTTCGTATGTGAGCTTTAGATGTGTCTTCAATTTAAAGGGCTGCTCGCTTAAGAGGATACCAAAATAGCTTCGTGCATTTTTCTATGTACGAAGTTTTCATTGTTTCTTTAGATTGAATGGCTAGAGCTCTAATTTTTAAGTACATGTTTTTTCAATATATGATCTAGGATCGCATGAACTCAGAAACGCGATTGAAAAAAGTTTTCTCGATAGAAAATCTTGGCGAAACAACCTCTCTAATTTTTTATTTTTTTCATTTGTCGGTCTATTATCGCGTATTAACTAATGAAATAACTTTAAAAACATAGGTAACTATTATGTATAGAAACACGTGGATCAGAATTAAAATATATTTAGTAGATTTTGAGTAAATAGGAAAAGTATCCCTAATTCTTCATTTTCTGTGCCTACTAGCTGTGTTAATATGTACGTGTCTGCGATGATATTGATGTAGGCCCTTAACAATTTTGAGACGTGATATATAAGGTCGCGAATAAGTGACGAGAATTTGAAGATAGATATTTTAAAATGTACATTTATTTTTACGTAGGTTTCGGTCGATTTGCTTTACCAAAATCAACACGATTGTTATTGAAAATACATCCCAGCAGTATTTTCAAGACTTTTATTACTTACTGCTTTAATCGGATAGTAGGTAATGGTCAGCTATTAATAGTAATGGCTTATATGGGAGTAACCGAGAATTCTCATATATCCTCAAATTTGGAATGAAGTAACACACAAAAAGGCATAAATAAAAAAAAAGTTATTTATTAGCTACTAAGGTGATTTTGTGATTACACACCTACATAGGTACCATGGCTGAAATGTAGACAGGTGAAATTTTTGATTAAAAACCTTTGTTTTTAATCAACGATTTCACTTTTACCAGCTCTTTAGCTGAAGATTGCTAAAAGTGTTTTATATGAATGTTTTGTAGAATACGTAAACTTTATATTCGTTTTGAACATACTCATAGAAGGCATTTTATAGCGTGTGAGCGAAGATTTATGAAGGCATTAAAATAAAATACAATTTCATCTCGCCTTGCCTTTGCCAGGGAGGAGAATTAGAAAAATCTACTTTATACCAGTTTTCATATTCAATGGGCATACATTACAGCTTGATGACACTTATTACATTTGTGAAGAGATCTAAATCGCGCTCAGACGTATATTATGCATTTTTTAAATGTATATATTATTCATGTTTTATTTTTAATAACAGAAAAATTACGTTATGTATGAGGTACTCTCTATGCTGTGCCTCTGTTTTTGTTAATGTAACAAGAATATTCCCTTGTCATGAGCTACTTTCTATGTTGGGTAAAAAGTATCTATTACGAGGAATAGAAAACTACAATAATGCCTAGATCAGCCTCTACATTGATTCCTGTGTTCCTCTCTCCACCCCTTTAACGTCCCACTGTTAGGCACGGGCCTCGTCCAATTTATTTGGGACTATAGTCAACTATGCCACGCATGTTGACACAGTGTATATTTTTGAACTCTCACAGAGGATGTTATCTGTATCAAATTTTACAAAGAATTATAATAATAATAATAATAATAAAGCCTCATTTATTTCCTTAAATACATTTTTTTTTTCATACGTCAAATACATTTTTTTTTTTTTTTTAAATCGTCATGTTTATGTTATTATATTAATTTGTATTATTAAGGACCTCTCTACGAGTAAAGGCCTCCTCCAGTTGTCTCCATGTGTCCCTCTCTTCTGCCTTTTCTGTCCAATTTGTTCCTGCGACTTTTATTATTTCGTCCTTCCATCTCTCCACTGGTCTTCCTCTGCCTCTCTTCCCAAGTGGTCCGCTCCACATAGTAACGTTTCTTGTCCATTTGTCGTTGCTCATACGAGCAACATGACCCGCCCACTTCCATTTTAGTTTTTTGCAGAGGTGCAGGGCATCAATGGTTTGCGTGGTGTTCCTTATGTCTTTATTTCTTATCCTGTCTTTCCTTTTTATACTTAGCATACTTCGTTCCATCGACCGCTGGCTAGTTTGTATTTTATTTTGGGTGTACAAAGAATTATCAACTATTAATTGTAAAACTTGAAAATAAAGTGCTATAAAATATTATACCACTAACAGAATTAATGGGCCAGAGTTCGCTTCAAAGCAACCAAACTTCTGTGATATATCAACATACAACAACTGAAATATTTCATCGTAGCAATTACCTTCGGTGTATTTAGGGGAAATGTACCATCTGCCATGAATGTAACTAGATTATGGCTTCCAGAATTTGTTACAGTAGGGAAAGTGATATAGAAGTTTCACAACTAGTTTTAAAACATTCGAATAATAGGCCTATTTTATTAAATTGCAGAAACCCAAAACTAATTTGGGATCCAATATTGCCAATTATTGTTGGTATAGTCGTAGTTATTATGGAACGGAACCTAATAGAAATTTTAGCCAAATCAATATGAACTGTTATACGACAAATTACATTTCTGTATTAAAATGTCTGTTTGAAATAGACAGATGGGTCCTTCAATATACTTTGCTAAAGTATTTAAAATATGCAGTACACTGAAGATATATGTCATATATTATGTGTGTATGGACAAAAATTGGTGGTTTCTTACAAGTGGCTAATTCAACTCATAGATAGATATTTACAATATCTAGTTTATAATATGTATATAATTGTTCCAGATGTAAATGAGCAGTACCTGATCGAAACCTTTGTATTGGATGGCAGTTTGCAACCAGAAATGGATATTGTGATATTTACAGCCACAGAAAATAAATGGGTTTTATCGTGTTACAACAATTTCCCATCGTCAATTTAATTCGTTAAGGAATTAACAATTAATTCGAAACAATGTAATTGGTTCTCTGTGTAAAGATCGCCCTGTTATTGCTATCGTTAACGTCTAAAGCAAATAAATGGGTTTAAAATATTTTGTATAGTTTAGGACCTTTAATTTTGGAACTGCTACATGAAAAAAAATGTTTTTGCTTATTGCATTTTGTTCTTTTAGGGGCTTTATTATTAGTTTTGCAATGTTGAGTCATCAGAATTCCATTAATGGACTGAATAATATTTTGTTCTTATTAGTATATTATTATATTAATAGCATGTAGAAGTAGCATAACGTTATTTGTTTCAATATTCCTGTTTTTTTTTATAAATTTCTATGTTTTAGCTAAATAAAAAACGCAACGAACCAACTATGGCAAACTAACATATCGGCAATGAACATAATTCGTATCATTTTATTGCGATCTATCACTGAAAAAACGAGATGCACATTGATGGCAGGATGGCAGACATCCGAAAAGTATTTCCGGACCGTCAGTTGCAGGTTCAGTGTACGTGATGCTATTATTATTAATGAAGGGAATAGGATACATTCAAATTATTACAAAAACTAATTGGTCTTTCTAAGCTTTCGGGTCGTCATTGTGTTAAATTAAACAATGACATTACCTTTGAATAAACTGTTAGCCATTTTTAGGGTTCCGTACTTAGCTGTCTTTTTCTATTATAAATAAATATTTTAATCAATAAATTAATTATAAATCGAATTATTGTATGTTGGCATTGTTCATATTTTTTGAAACTGATAATTCAAAAACCGGAAAAAATAATCTACTATATAAAAATAAGTCGGGTTTTCCTTCCTGACGCTATAACTCCAGAACGCACGGACCGATTTCCGCGGTTTTGCATTCGTTGGAAAGGTCTCGGGCTCCATGAAGTTTATAGTTCATTGTTTTTTTTAATTTTTTTTTAGGGTTCCGTACCCAAAGGGTAAAAACGGAAACCCTATTACTGAGACTTCGCTGTCCGTCCGTCCATCCGTCCGTCCGTCCGTCCGTCCGTCCGTCCGTCCGTCCGTCCGTCCGTCCGTCCGTCCGTCTGTCACCAGGCTGTATCTCAAGAACGGTGATAGCTAGAGAGTTGAAATTTTCACAGATGATGTATTTCTATTGCCGCTATAACAACAAATACTAAAAATAAAATAAAATAAATATTTAAGGGGGGCTCCCATACAAAAAACTGATTTTTTTTACCGTTTCTTGCTCGATACTAATAACGTTGCCTTATGTTGCATAGATAATGGTACGGAACCCTTCGTGCGCGAGTCCCACTCGCACTTGACCAATTTTTTTTTACTTTTATTTTGGTATGGCAAAACAACGTTTGCCGGGCCAGCTAGTATAAATATAGAATAAAAATAGTTGTCATGTATTTTGATTAATTGAATACCTATATCATTGCACACATTTATATTGAAATCGTTAGGCATAATACACAGTTTTTATAATAAAGAAACTCATCATTCACTTTGCTCATTGGTGTAATTGGTGCTGTTCATTTTGTTTTTCAGTTAAGACGTTTAGTTGTACATATAGAATTGGTCTTTGAAAATAATTAGAAAATCTGTCAAATGCTCGTAATATTTGATAACTGGATTGATTCCATGTATCAATTCTTGTTAACTGCTGCAAAAATGTACCTACTCAACGCGTCATCCTGTGTCGTTTGCATCCAAAGACTAAAAACTCTATGACTGTTACACTCGATAGAGGTTAGACCAATGTATGAATGCAATTAACACTTTAATATGTATATTTCATTAAAAGCGAGTTTCTTAACAATTTGTTATATTACTTGCCCTATAGCTTTCGACGTTACATGGTGATGTAATTTTCTTTAATATAAAACTTTTGAAATTTAGTCGCTCTAAAAGTTAGTCCTTACATTTTCATAACATAGAACTTGGCTATAAAATTATAAGTTGAAGACGGGTCGACTGCTGGGACTAGCTTTCGGATCTAGCTTAACGTGGGTCAGATGAAAAGTTCAAAATTAATTTTGAAGTTTGATCGAAAAATGTTTTACTCTATCGTTTTAGTGAACCGTTGGACCTATGCTGATACTAAATAAATTGAATAAAGTAAGTTTACAATATTTGTTTTAAAAAAAGTGGCGTTTGTGAGATAATGACCTATAAAACTTTATGACATTTATTGGAGGTGACAACCGTAGACGGAGAAATGCTGATGGACGGAATGATACAATCAGAAATCGAATCGACCAGCTTTACCAGTAGTGTGCTATCGTCAGGCTTTTTTATAGACATAGCGTAAGACTATAGAAAGCTATCTGCTACGATCCAAATACACTTCCTTGGCATTATGGAAATCGTTTTATATTAAAAAAAAGCACCAGTGAATGAAATAAATTCAAACAATATACAGTCACGATTCATGTCATTGATGGACGGCGTAGATTCAATAGATGATTTTTCTAACATTTCAAACAATGAGAGTTCTATCATTAATCTCTGGACTACCGGTAACGGGCCATACGGACAATGATAGCTAACTACGTACTGATGCTATCAGATTAGATGGAACTAATCGATTTACTGGTCTCCGTTTGGCTTTCATTAAAACTATTGGGTCACGATACGATGATGGTGATAAGTGTTACTTAAACTATTACCGACATTTCTTGTATTTAGGTGTTTAAAACAAATTAATGATAGGTATTGAACAGCTAATTGCGAGGTTATTAATTTTTGCTACTCGGAATTCTCTACGAAGTTCATAATCATCATTATCATCATAATCATGTCAACCTATTACCATTGCTGGACATAGATCTCTCCCAATTCATGCCACAATATACGGTCCTACGTCTTTCGCATCCAGTCCCTCCCCGCGACCTTCTTCAGATCGTCGGTCCACCCGACAGGGGGCGTACTACCTTACGCTTGCCAAGTCGCAATCTCCACTCCAGAACTCGTCAGCTCCATCGGCCATCGGTTATGCGGCAAATATGGCCAGCCTATTGCCACTTAAGCGAGCTTTTGCGATTATATATAATTCGTTAGTACTAAACTGTAGAGCGTGAGTCATTTAAAAGGTACACAAATGAAATAAAGAGTCACTTTAAAATACTCATACAATGAAGTCGATACGGTTAAATAATATTTTAAGTTGTAAGACGAAACTCTTAAATACCAACAACTGTTTACGTAAATAACCATCGAACAAATTTTATTATGCACAAATATTAGTGCGAAATTGTAGTGCAAATAATCCCTATAAAGAGGATGAAGCTATGTACTTCAAACAAATAAATACTAATTATTATTACAAATGTGGATGATATTAGTTATCACATTGTTTAAAATTATCATCAACATTCCTTTTATCCTAAACAACGCAACGTTTATAAAGTATTAATAAACATGGAACACAAAACTTTAAAATACTTATTTTCTTTGGAATTTGACAGTAGCTGTACATTAAATAGATTATTATCCTTCTGTCTAAATAGAATAAACCAGTAGAAGTTATCGCGAGTGAAAAGCGTATAAAAGCAAACACGGTTACTTAACACGGTGCACATAAATAAAACTAAGATATTTAATTGGTAGTAGCGTCCGTTCAGAGCTTGTATTGTTGCTATCAAACTACTAATATGAAGATTTGCGGAAATTTCTAGATAGCTGACTTACATTGACTCAAAAGTCAAATTATCACTTTGTTACTGTCAACTGTCACTATAATGTCTTCTTAAGAGGATACCAAAATAGCTTCGTGCATTTTTCTATGTACGAAGTTTTCATTGTTACTTTAGATTGAATGGCTAGAGCTCTAATTTTTAAGTATATGTTTTTTCAATATATTATCTAGGATCGCATAAACTCAGAAACGCGATTGAAAAAAGTTTTCTCGATAGAAAATCTTGGCGAAATAACCTCTCAAATTTTTTATTTTTTTCATTTGTCGGTCTATTATCGCGTATTAACTAATGAAATAACTTTAAAAACATAAGTAACTATCATATATAGAAACACGTAAATCAGAATTAATATATATTTAGTAGATTTTGAGTAAATAGGAAAAGTATCCCTAATTCTTCATTTTCTGTGCCTACTGGCTGTGTTAATATGTACGTGTCGGCGATGATATACGATAATATTGATGTAGGCCCTTAACTAATATTTAATTTTATATCGGCTTACTAAGATGTATTAAGAAATTACGTACGAACTGTATGATTTCATAGCAAGCTAAAATATAATATCGTCTACACTATTTACCAGATAGTGTCTGTGATAAGTAATATCACTCACCCAGCTTGCAACCACTTAAATAATCCTGTGCCTAAAATACGTGCTATGTGTGTCTATGATACACGCCACAGGTTGAATTTAATCATCGACTAATAAAACAGGTCTTCATTTCTCAACAGACTGCTTGTTTTTTTGCTTGTAGAAGTGATGTTTGTAGTTTGGGAAAACTACTATCTATGTCATTAATTTATTAATATTTTACGATTGACACGCTATGCTTTTACTAAATAAACTAAATTATAATGGAAAAAATGATAACCATAAGCGGGACTTGAACCCGCGACCTTGGAATGCCGTTCTTTGTAGTCGTTCTTTCTTTCATCTTCAGTCGTTCTTTATAGTTCATTAATAGCTCAGTTGGGAGAGCGACGGAACGGCATTGCGAGGTCGCGGGTTCAAGTCCCGCTTATGGTTATCATTTTTTCCATTATAATTTAGTTTATTTACTATCTATGTCACTTGAATTAAGAATACGATATCTTATTAGACCATGAAGTACGATTATGCCAGGCTATAGGTATTTACGTGTCTTCAAGTCTTCTTCCGAAGATTCGCATATCTAATATCTGATAAAATATCTGTAATACTAACTATATTTCATGACGCAATTCAATCTGTTAATTCCTTCTAAGGCAAATTAAATTTAAAGCAGTTTCTACAACTCAAGAATATTACTCTACATACAAAAATTTTGTGGCTCAATTTGTGCGTCACTCATTAATTCGCAAAAAATATTGAAAATAATTACTTTGTCAAATTGAGTTATG
Organism: Orgyia antiqua; assembly: GCA_916999025.1. Lineage (NCBI taxonomy): Eukaryota > Metazoa > Arthropoda > Insecta > Lepidoptera > Erebidae > Orgyia > Orgyia antiqua. The sequence continues at coordinate 9,205,232 of OU779869.1, forward strand.
CCACTGTGACATATAGATACAAGTTACAACCGGTTTGACCATAGTACTCTGATGCTCGTTCCGTGATATCTTAGCAACAGTCGGAATGGCTCCAAGGAATTCTTTCCGATATTTAGAAGTACCAACAGTTCAGATAGCGACACGCAAGCAAATGCAAGCATCGATGTACAATAAAATTGTAACCGTAGAATTGGAGTTTGGCTGACTGAGTATTTATACAAATAATTAAGTCTTTTTATAATGCCTAAAGAAAATTCGTTATCTAAAAGAAAAAAGGAAATGTTTAAATAATTTCCTTAATTCAAAAACTGAAAAAACACGCTTGAAAATCCTAAATATATTTTTAAATAATTGCAATGTCATCGGTCCTTGATATGCATGCAAAATTTCAAATCAATCGTCCTATTGCAAGTGGGCGACAGTCGCGTTCAAAGATTCCGTTACATAGATTAATACAGTGATAGATACATACCGAACTTATAAAAGCATGTTAATAAAACCACATTTTACGGATTTGGACGCCAAATTTAAAACAATACACGCGACTAAATCTGTAAAAGTTTTTATTTGAATAAATGAGTAAATTCTCACGTCAGTGTTAGAAAATATTAAAAACATGTTTGTCTATCTACATGTTTGTTTGTCCGAGGTTATCTCCGGACCTGCATAATCAATTTCTGCGGGACTTTCACCGATAGATAACTATTGTTGTAGGGAATATATTTAGCAAAAAATTGACAGCCCTTAGTTTAATGCAAATTACAAATAAAGGTTAATAATAGGCTCCAGAGATGAGATGTAAACATTAAACTGTGCAATTTGAAGTCAAGAAATCCGTTAGTATATAAGTACAAACTGTTATTTTTGAATGCTTTATTATAGAACACTAAACGCATATACCTAGCTATGCGAAGTTTCACATCTGAGTGCGTACTCGTTAATCGTAGGAATACGATCGGGCGGCCTTCATGCGGAAGCACATCTTTGATCTCAGCCTTTAATCAATTGGTAGCGATATATCAATGGTAGACAATCGAATCAAATAGAAAACGATTCAACTCACGCGTTGCCTGTCATGTTCTATTAGTGACGAATTGTGCATACATTCTTGTAATTGATTTTTTGAAAAAAATATAAACAAATGAACATGAAATTCGATATTGCTTATAAACTAGTTATATTTTGTATTATTAGTAAACGATTTCATTTCACCATAAATATTTTTATTTATTTATTTATTTAATTCTTTATGCACAAATAGAGTGTACAAAGGCGGTATTAATGCCTGAGGCATTTTCTACCAGTCAACCTTAGGGTTGTACAGAGAATATGTATTGGTAGGTGCGTATTAATAAATACAAAAAAAACTTACTTACGAATAATTACATACACCTATACCTATATATAAATAGATACTACAAAAATACATATAAACATAATCATAAACATACATACATACATATACATAATATTATGGTATGGAACACGACGAAACACTATAGCGATTATACCGATAAGTCGAAGTAGAATTGATGAACTCATTTCTTAAAAATATTCCGACTTTTGGCCTTCCTGATTTCGAGAGGGAGTGCGTTCCATAAGAGAATAGATTGTATTTTAAAAGAGGCATGAACGAAAGAAATATGTAAGTAGAAGAATAAGAAATTGATAGAAGAACAAGAAGTAAATATTCCTGCTTTCTAAAAAAATCCAAATCACAGACATCTATAAAAGCTCAAAAATCTAAAGAAAACAAAATCGTTAATCTAAAGTTTCGAATATCTGAAGCATAAATATAGCCGGGTGGATTCGTGACCAGTAATGTGAATCTGAAATTCGAACATAACTCGAACATTTAACTGGGGACTATTAAACACTGATATAATAATGTCGAAATTATAAAATATCGTTTTCGATGTGCCTTGGGATGGGACTATCGGGCTATCGAGCTTACAAATTAACAATAAATATTCATGCGGGCAACGATTACATACACTCAATCGATACTATAAATCGATTTACTGATCAAGCCACCGTATGTGCCACCATTTCGATTTTATAAACGATCGATGTCAAATTGTACTAACATAAGTAATGATCCCAAGTAATTATTGTCTAGTTGAGAGTGTTGTTTATTGTATCATAGTTTTACAGGTCATAATATTTAACGGGTATGATTATCCTTGAATAAGGCTAAGTGTATTCAATAAATTTTGTATAGTACTGGGGTTTATCTGCTGGCACTTAGAAGAGTCGAGGAATATATATTCGTAAACATAACATAAGTTAAATACAATATAGAATCATATTATTAGGATCTTTGTACTAAATAATCTGTATTTTAGTTAATACAATATAAAAAATCAGCATGATTTGACAAATCTATGTTGGCCGTAATTACACGTCATAGTATCCGTGATAAATATCACGCATCGTGCGATATTTAATATACTTTGTATTATAAAGTGGTATTAGAGAATGGCTTTTTGTATAATTTGTTAAGGTTTGATGTATATATGGGGCATTCAATAACTATAAACGCAGGTAAAATCGTGGGCTAGTATCTAATAATTTTAATCATAAACAGCTATAATTGAATTTGAAGTAACAGAGACTGACCCACGCATCTTTGTGAGTCTATCATATTAAGAAGTATGTTCTCGGTACCTCAGTCTTTATAAACTTGAGTCAATAAACTGAATGTAGGAGTGATGGGAAAGAACATTAATGATTAATGATGTGTGACCATACCGTTGGTATAACTGTGTGTTAATGATCGTCTATTGTATAATCAGTCACTTAGATATGTCGGTGAATTAAAGTGTTTGTTTTTGTTATGAACTTAACATTGTTGTGAATTGTGTTCATTTAGAAAGTACCTAACAATCCATAAAAAATACGCAAAATATTATTTTTTTGCATAAAACCAGTTTGTTGTTAATCACAATGATAAGGAAGAAACAAATTATTTGCTTATTCGGTGTATTAACGTCCTAATGAAGTATAAAACGGCCTCCACAATGAAGGAAGGGTATGTGGCGTGTAGTAAATCATAATGAACAGACAAGTCTGACTGAGGTTAAGTTTCAAAACTCCGTCTGTCAGGATAAAATACAGGCTTTAAGCAGCTTTAAGTTGACATGTCGCGTCGATCCTAAGAAATTACTTTAACGGCAGGACTAAGATGATATTCAGATTCAATTAGACTGAAGATCATGGATAGCAAAAACATTACCATAAGAGGATATTTTTTACAGGGTTTGCCATGCCATTGCATAGTGTCATGTGTATTCTTAATTAGCCACTAAACATAAACATGACATACCTACTATAACAAGTTGCTTTTTCATGTAAATACATAATTTTGTTATTACTGTAGCATAAATTAAATAAATAGGTGTAATGTGAATCCGATATTCACCTGTAAATTATTGCCCAAACACGTACAAACCCTTATTGAACGAGATAACTGTAGGGGCAGTTTCAATTGATTGATTGATTGCGGGTAGCTTAAGTTACCATAGTGATTGGGGTACGATAATATTGATGGTGCTTAGGTTAACACACCATATTGATAGGGATGGATTTGATTTTTGCATAAAAGGTCTTAATTAATATATAAACCTAAAAAATATAATAATTATTTATGTTAGTAACATTCAAACTGCTTTTCTACGTAATTCAAAACGATATTATTATATTTATTTGATATATATTTGACGGGCCTCGTGGTCTAGTGGTTCATACAACGGACTGCCGACAACGAGGTCTCGGGTTCGATTCCCGGTCAGGACAATAATTTGTGTGATGTTTTTAATTGCCATAAAAATGTTTGTACTGCGTCTGGGTGTTTACTATCTATTATAAGTATATATTTACAAAAGAAAAGTAGTTTATGTATTATATCCGTATTCTGGTACCCATAACACAAGCATATAAGCTTAGCTTGGGACCAGAGGACGTTGTGTGAAATGTCCATGAATATTTATTTATTTATATTTTATATTACACTTTTTTTAAAACAGTTCTCCGTTTAGATTGAATAACTTATACTGATATAGTTATATAATTACAGTTTTTTATACAAGTCATGTTAATTAGACATGATAATTAAGTCGGATCTATATTGAAACACTTTCGCAGTAAAAATTTGCCATATTTCACTCCAGATGTAATTCTTTTGCTGTGGCAATAGAATTTCTACACTCCTTCATAAGTATCGTGTTTAAATAATAATATACCGTTCAAACCCAATGACAGATGTTTTTGTATTGTCAGACAGATTTGGCGTCACTCGTTCTTAGTTAGGGAATCATTGTAGTCCAAAGATTGATGATAGACTAATAGTCCATGACAAAGACGACGGTGGCTTGACTTAGGCGAGTCAAGCCACCGTCGTCTTTGTCATGGTACTGTAATAAATGAATTCATTTCAGTTAATGAGTACTAATAGCAACAAGTAAGGTGTTAACGAAGTGCTTGAAATATGTTTTTATTCATTATTACTGATTATTCTCCTTTAATGCTAGATATAACCGATCTATATTTTATCTTTTCCATTTGTTTAGTACATTTTGAGTGGCGTCGAGCGTGCCAGTCTCACCTATGACCATGGTGAGTGTAAAGTCTCCGAAACGTCGGGCCAAAATAATAAAAAAACAAATACACGCGTCTAAATTCGTAAAAAGTAGTTTTATTTAAACAAATGAGTCGCGCAAGTGTAAAAATACCTTGACACTATGAAAAAATATCAAAATATTCTCTAATATTTTCATATTTTTTCATAGTGTCAAGGTATTTTTCAAAGCTATTGGGTATTTAGAAGATATGTAGTTTCATAATATTATTCTGTATAAAAATTTTAAGCCCGACGTTTTGGAGACTACAGTCACCATGGTGACAGATGGGACTGAAATTGAAATCAAATATACGAGTTGAAATCCGTAAAAAGAAGTTTTATTTGAAGATAGTTTCATGATATACAGGTCGAATTGAGAAAAGAGTTAACAAATTTTGCGGAGGCAACAAGCTTTACAGGAATGTTTCTGGTCACCTTGGTATAGGAGCCCAGTTATATTTTTGAAGTGTAGGACAAAATGTGTGGTCTGCAAAGATTAAGCCATGAAAAGAAAATTTTATTTAAATGTTAATTAGCAAGTATTTATGTTTACCAACATAATTTACATTGTAAAATGTTAGAAGTCATATGTTTACGGCTATTTTGTAGGAGCGCTTTTCAAACATTTAAATTGGCCGTAAGCAAACAATAAACAAATCATAACAAGGTCTCTGAGGGACGCCCGAACTTTATAAGGGCCTTTGTGATTTATTAACTTTTATGATTTCGTCCCTTGTCGCACTTTGATTGTTAATGTGACACCATTTTAGCTTATTATTAATAAAATCAAAGGTATCGTCTAGCTATTTAAATCTACTTGTTTTGCTCAATTGAAAGCAACTGTTTTAGGATCTACACGTAAAAGAATAATAATAAATTGTAGCGTATAATAAATGGTAATAAAATTAAAGAAATTGCATATTATTGGGATTAGAAAAGGCAGCAAGAAGTAGCTGAATAGGTATCCAAGTAATCATCTTATAGTTAACAATGCTTATAAGTCATAATATCATTCCTTCGGCAATTTCGTGATAATTTGAGTTTGTTTATGTTACATGTTTTTCCATAATATTTTTTTTGACATTTAATACAACTTCTTCTGGTACCAATCTAAGTTTATATGCTTGTGTTATAGGTACCAGAATACTACATAAACTACTTTCCTTTTGTAAATAAATACTTATACTTACCTAATACATAGAAAACATCCAGACGCAGTAACAAAGTTAGTAAGATAATTATAAATATTACAGAAATGATTGTCCGATGGGGACGATGAATGGGAATTGAACCCGCAACCTCGTGAACGTTAGTCCGTTACATGAACCAATTGGCCACGAGGCCTGTCAACTCAATTCACAGTATCTCGTACATAGAATCAACCTAGCAGACGAAAAATAATTCTGTTTTAGCTGATATAACTTGGTTCTCTTAGCAGGCGAATAAAACAATTAAAATTTCCTTGAGGCTTTAAGTATGATAAACGAACAGCTAACTACATGATTTATGTAACGGTAAAAGTTAATTGGCCTTGGCTTCTATTTTCAGGGAAAGCTTCTGTGTGAAGTAAGGATTTTCTGACATTCTTTTAGACTACGTATTGCTATATTGCATACTAGCTGTGCGCCGCGGTGTTACTCGCGATGAAAAGGGTAAACACTCCTTTTATCTTTATGTTGTTGTTCATAATGAGACCTGAATAGAATACATTTATATTGGTGCGCCATTCACTGTCCTTTTTATATTAGTCCTAAATTGTTTCGGGGCAGCGCAACACGTTTCTTCAAGCTCTCTATCGACTGTCACACTTTGATTAAATGCTTTTTCATTCATATCGGGTTTCTCAAATATTTTACTAGTCGTTGCCCGCGACTATATTATACGCGTATGCTACGAATTTAGAATTTTTACCTCGTTTTTGCTTTTTTTTGCTAGTGGTATGCTCCGATTTGTCACAGCGTGATATTATATAGCCTATAGCGTTCCTCTATATGGAATATCCAATACAAAAATAATTTTTCAATTCGAACCAGTGGGATTAGCGCGTTTAAACAAAGAAACAAATAATCTCTTCAGTTTTATAATATGTACTAGTATAGATTACACCATTGTTCAAGACACAAATTAGTACCAGCCCTAAAACTTGCATTACGTTTAGGTAACCTGTAAATAAACTCTGAAGTATAATACCTGTATTGCATGTCTTAGTGATTTATGATTTAACGGCTTTTTAATTGTTTTACATAAAACAATCACAGTTTCTAACCGTTAAACTGAATTATAGACCATTAGCTAATAATAGGGGAAGAAAATTCTTTCTTTTTAGGGTTCTATCATCATAAATATCACGTCAGCCTATTGTAGTTCACTGCTGGATACCTGCATTTATGATTTCGTTTAGATATAGCTCAAAGGAGATCTTGAGAATAGCATAAGGCTCTATTTACACTGAAAGCACTGTACCGTGTAATTTGAGTATCTATTATACGCATTAGAGCATTAATCCAACAGGAGTTGATATTAAAAGGCAACCCCCCGCTAATATAAGTATGAGAGCAATACTTACACTCATTGTGAATGGACACTGCCGTCTTTTAGTGTGCGTGAGATGTTTTGGGGCGCGACGTGAGTAGCGACTAATGAAATTAGGTACGTTATATTGTACTAGCTAATGCTCGCGATTTCTCCCGCATTTATAGTTATTGTACCTCAAATATACACCAAACCTTAACAAATCATACCAAAAAACCATCTTTTTGAACCACTCTATCTATTTAAAATAAACCGCATCAAAATACGATGCGCAGTTTTGAAGATTTAAGCTCACATGGACATACATGTAAAAATAACGACTTTGTTTTATAATAAGGTTAAGATGAAGATGTGTGCGTTATCTCGGCACCCAGTTTAAACAACGTGTTGCAGAAAGGTGTAGTCATAATTTAAAGTTGCATTAGATAGGCCTTAAATATTATAAATATTACAGTTACATATAGAAAAATACAGTTGGTAAGTTATTTTTTGTTTATTGCCTACTATTAAATAACTACTAGAAACGCATCAATTATGAGATGTTTACGGTTTATTGAATGCGATTGAAACTTACGATAAAAGATCACCTCATAGTAGTGTTGTATTTAAACAAGATCGATTAATTTAATTCTTTATGCACAAATAGAGTGTACAAAGGCGGTATTAATGCCTGAGGCATTTTCTACCAGTCAACCTTAGGGTTGTACAGAGAATATGTATTGGTAGGTGCGTATTAATAAATACAAAAAAAACTTACTTACGAATAATTACATACACCTATACCTATATATAAATAGATACTACAAAAATACATATAAACATAATCATAAACATACATACATACATATACATAATATTATGGTATGGAACACGACGAAACACTATAGCGATTATACCGATAAGTCGAAGTAGAATTGATGAACTCATTTCTTAAAAATATTCCGACTTTTGGCCTTCCTGATTTCGAGAGGGAGTGCGTTCCATAAGAGAATAGATTGTATTTTAAAAGAGGCATGAACGAAAGAAATATGTAAGTAGAAGAATAAGAAATTGATAGAAGAACAAGAAGTAAATATTCCTGCTTTCTAAAAAAATCCAAATCACAGACATCTATAAAAGCTCAAAAATCTAAAGAAAACAAAATCGTTAATCTAAAGTTTCGAATATCTGAAGCATAAATATAGCCGGGTGGATTCGTGACCAGTAATGTGAATCTGAAATTCGAACATAACTCGAACATTTAACTGGGGACTATTAAACACTGATATAATAATGTCGAAATTATAAAATATCGTTTTCGATGTGCCTTGGGATGGGACTATCGGGCTATCGAGCTTACAAATTAACAATAAATATTCATGCGGGCAACGATTACATACACTCAATCGATACTATAAATCGATTTACTGATCAAGCCACCGTATGTGCCACCATTTCGATTTTATAAACGATCGATGTCAAATTGTACTAACATAAGTAATGATCCCAAGTAATTATTGTCTAGTTGAGAGTGTTGTTTATTGTATCATAGTTTTACAGGTCATAATATTTAACGGGTATGATTATCCTTGAATAAGGCTAAGTGTATTCAATAAATTTTGTATAGTACTGGGGTTTATCTGCTGGCACTTAGAAGAGTCGAGGAATATATATTCGTAAACATAACATAAGTTAAATACAATATAGAATCATATTATTAGGATCTTTGTACTAAATAATCTGTATTTTAGTTAATACAATATAAAAAATCAGCATGATTTGACAAATCTATGTTGGCCGTAATTACACGTCATAGTATCCGTGATAAATATCACGCATCGTGCGATATTTAATATACTTTGTATTATAAAGTGGTATTAGAGAATGGCTTTTTGTATAATTTGTTAAGGTTTGATGTATATATGGGGCATTCAATAACTATAAACGCAGGTAAAATCGTGGGCTAGTATCTAATAATTTTAATCATAAACAGCTATAATTGAATTTGAAGTAACAGAGACTGACCCACGCATCTTTGTGAGTCTATCATATTAAGAAGTATGTTCTCGGTACCTCAGTCTTTATAAACTTGAGTCAATAAACTGAATGTAGGAGTGATGGGAAAGAACATTAATGATTAATGATGTGTGACCATACCGTTGGTATAACTGTGTGTTAATGATCGTCTATTGTATAATCAGTCACTTAGATATGTCGGTGAATTAAAGTGTTTGTTTTTGTTATGAACTTAACATTGTTGTGAATTGTGTTCATTTAGAAAGTACCTAACAATCCATAAAAAATACGCAAAATATTATTTTTTTGCATAAAACCAGTTTGTTGTTAATCACAATGATAAGGAAGAAACAAATTATTTGCTTATTCGGTGTATTAACGTCCTAATGAAGTATAAAACGGCCTCCACAATGAAGGAAGGGTATGTGGCGTGTAGTAAATCATAATGAACAGACAAGTCTGACTGAGGTTAAGTTTCAAAACTCCGTCTGTCAGGATAAAATACAGGCTTTAAGCAGCTTTAAGTTGACATGTCGCGTCGATCCTAAGAAATTACTTTAACGGCAGGACTAAGATGATATTCAGATTCAATTAGACTGAAGATCATGGATAGCAAAAACATTACCATAAGAGGATATTTTTTACAGGGTTTGCCATGCCATTGCATAGTGTCATGTGTATTCTTAATTAGCCACTAAACATAAACATGACATACCTACTATAACAAGTTGCTTTTTCATGTAAATACATAATTTTGTTATTACTGTAGCATAAATTAAATAAATAGGTGTAATGTGAATCCGATATTCACCTGTAAATTATTGCCCAAACACGTACAAACCCTTATTGAACGAGATAACTGTAGGGGCAGTTTCAATTGATTGATTGATTGCGGGTAGCTTAAGTTACCATAGTGATTGGGGTACGATAATATTGATGGTGCTTAGGTTAACACACCATATTGATAGGGATGGATTTGATTTTTGCATAAAAGGTCTTAATTAATATATAAACCTAAAAAATATAATAATTATTTATGTTAGTAACATTCAAACTGCTTTTCTACGTAATTCAAAACGATATTATTATATTTATTTGATATATATTTGACGGGCCTCGTGGTCTAGTGGTTCATACAACGGACTGCCGACAACGAGGTCTCGGGTTCGATTCCCGGTCAGGACAATAATTTGTGTGATGTTTTTAATTGCCATAAAAATGTTTGTACTGCGTCTGGGTGTTTACTATCTATTATAAGTATATATTTACAAAAGAAAAGTAGTTTATGTATTATATCCGTATTCTGGTACCCATAACACAAGCATATAAGCTTAGCTTGGGACCAGAGGACGTTGTGTGAAATGTCCATGAATATTTATTTATTTATATTTTATATTACACTTTTTTTAAAACAGTTCTCCGTTTAGATTGAATAACTTATACTGATATAGTTATATAATTACAGTTTTTTATACAAGTCATGTTAATTAGACATGATAATTAAGTCGGATCTATATTGAAACACTTTCGCAGTAAAAATTTGCCATATTTCACTCCAGATGTAATTCTTTTGCTGTGGCAATAGAATTTCTACACTCCTTCATAAGTATCGTGTTTAAATAATAATATACCGTTCAAACCCAATGACAGATGTTTTTGTATTGTCAGACAGATTTGGCGTCACTCGTTCTTAGTTAGGGAATCATTGTAGTCCAAAGATTGATGATAGACTAATAGTCCATGACAAAGACGACGGTGGCTTGACTTAGGCGAGTCAAGCCACCGTCGTCTTTGTCATGGTACTGTAATAAATGAATTCATTTCAGTTAATGAGTACTAATAGCAACAAGTAAGGTGTTAACGAAGTGCTTGAAATATGTTTTTATTCATTATTACTGATTATTCTCCTTTAATGCTAGATATAACCGATCTATATTTTATCTTTTCCATTTGTTTAGTACATTTTGAGTGGCGTCGAGCGTGCCAGTCTCACCTATGACCATGGTGAGTGTAAAGTCTCCGAAACGTCGGGCCAAAATAATAAAAAAACAAATACACGCGTCTAAATTCGTAAAAAGTAGTTTTATTTAAACAAATGAGTCGCGCAAGTGTAAAAATACCTTGACACTATGAAAAAATATCAAAATATTCTCTAATATTTTCATATTTTTTCATAGTGTCAAGGTATTTTTCAAAGCTATTGGGTATTTAGAAGATATGTAGTTTCATAATATTATTCTGTATAAAAATTTTAAGCCCGACGTTTTGGAGACTACAGTCACCATGGTGACAGATGGGACTGAAATTGAAATCAAATATACGAGTTGAAATCCGTAAAAAGAAGTTTTATTTGAAGATAGTTTCATGATATACAGGTCGAATTGAGAAAAGAGTTAACAAATTTTGCGGAGGCAACAAGCTTTACAGGAATGTTTCTGGTCACCTTGGTATAGGAGCCCAGTTATATTTTTGAAGTGTAGGACAAAATGTGTGGTCTGCAAAGATTAAGCCATGAAAAGAAAATTTTATTTAAATGTTAATTAGCAAGTATTTATGTTTACCAACATAATTTACATTGTAAAATGTTAGAAGTCATATGTTTACGGCTATTTTGTAGGAGCGCTTTTCAAACATTTAAATTGGCCGTAAGCAAACAATAAACAAATCATAACAAGGTCTCTGAGGGACGCCCGAACTTTATAAGGGCCTTTGTGATTTATTAACTTTTATGATTTCGTCCCTTGTCGCACTTTGATTGTTAATGTGACACCATTTTAGCTTATTATTAATAAAATCAAAGGTATCGTCTAGCTATTTAAATCTACTTGTTTTGCTCAATTGAAAGCAACTGTTTTAGGATCTACACGTAAAAGAATAATAATAAATTGTAGCGTATAATAAATGGTAATAAAATTAAAGAAATTGCATATTATTGGGATTAGAAAAGGCAGCAAGAAGTAGCTGAATAGGTATCCAAGTAATCATCTTATAGTTAACAATGCTTATAAGTCATAATATCATTCCTTCGGCAATTTCGTGATAATTTGAGTTTGTTTATGTTACATGTTTTTCCATAATATTTTTTTTGACATTTAATACAACTTCTTCTGGTACCAATCTAAGTTTATATGCTTGTGTTATAGGTACCAGAATACTACATAAACTACTTTCCTTTTGTAAATAAATACTTATACTTACCTAATACATAGAAAACATCCAGACGCAGTAACAAAGTTAGTAAGATAATTATAAATATTACAGAAATGATTGTCCGATGGGGACGATGAATGGGAATTGAACCCGCAACCTCGTGAACGTTAGTCCGTTACATGAACCAATTGGCCACGAGGCCTGTCAACTCAATTCACAGTATCTCGTACATAGAATCAACCTAGCAGACGAAAAATAATTCTGTTTTAGCTGATATAACTTGGTTCTCTTAGCAGGCGAATAAAACAATTAAAATTTCCTTGAGGCTTTAAGTATGATAAACGAACAGCTAACTACATGATTTATGTAACGGTAAAAGTTAATTGGCCTTGGCTTCTATTTTCAGGGAAAGCTTCTGTGTGAAGTAAGGATTTTCTGACATTCTTTTAGACTACGTATTGCTATATTGCATACTAGCTGTGCGCCGCGGTGTTACTCGCGATGAAAAGGGTAAACACTCCTTTTATCTTTATGTTGTTGTTCATAATGAGACCTGAATAGAATACATTTATATTGGTGCGCCATTCACTGTCCTTTTTATATTAGTCCTAAATTGTTTCGGGGCAGCGCAACACGTTTCTTCAAGCTCTCTATCGACTGTCACACTTTGATTAAATGCTTTTTCATTCATATCGGGTTTCTCAAATATTTTACTAGTCGTTGCCCGCGACTATATTATACGCGTATGCTACGAATTTAGAATTTTTACCTCGTTTTTGCTTTTTTTTGCTAGTGGTATGCTCCGATTTGTCACAGCGTGATATTATATAGCCTATAGCGTTCCTCTATATGGAATATCCAATACAAAAATAATTTTTCAATTCGAACCAGTGGGATTAGCGCGTTTAAACAAAGAAACAAATAATCTCTTCAGTTTTATAATATGTACTAGTATAGATTACACCATTGTTCAAGACACAAATTAGTACCAGCCCTAAAACTTGCATTACGTTTAGGTAACCTGTAAATAAACTCTGAAGTATAATACCTGTATTGCATGTCTTAGTGATTTATGATTTAACGGCTTTTTAATTGTTTTACATAAAACAATCACAGTTTCTAACCGTTAAACTGAATTATAGACCATTAGCTAATAATAGGGGAAGAAAATTCTTTCTTTTTAGGGTTCTATCATCATAAATATCACGTCAGCCTATTGTAGTTCACTGCTGGATACCTGCATTTATGATTTCGTTTAGATATAGCTCAAAGGAGATCTTGAGAATAGCATAAGGCTCTATTTACACTGAAAGCACTGTACCGTGTAATTTGAGTATCTATTATACGCATTAGAGCATTAATCCAACAGGAGTTGATATTAAAAGGCAACCCCCCGCTAATATAAGTATGAGAGCAATACTTACACTCATTGTGAATGGACACTGCCGTCTTTTAGTGTGCGTGAGATGTTTTGGGGCGCGACGTGAGTAGCGACTAATGAAATTAGGTACGTTATATTGTACTAGCTAATGCTCGCGATTTCTCCCGCATTTATAGTTATTGTACCTCAAATATACACCAAACCTTAACAAATCATACCAAAAAACCATCTTTTTGAACCACTCTATCTATTTAAAATAAACCGCATCAAAATACGATGCGCAGTTTTGAAGATTTAAGCTCACATGGACATACATGTAAAAATAACGACTTTGTTTTATAATAAGGTTAAGATGAAGATGTGTGCGTTATCTCGGCACCCAGTTTAAACAACGTGTTGCAGAAAGGTGTAGTCATAATTTAAAGTTGCATTAGATAGGCCTTAAATATTATAAATATTACAGTTACATATAGAAAAATACAGTTGGTAAGTTATTTTTTGTTTATTGCCTACTATTAAATAACTACTAGAAACGCATCAATTATGAGATGTTTACGGTTTATTGAATGCGATTGAAACTTACGATAAAAGATCACCTCATAGTAGTGTTGTATTTAAACAAGATCGATTAATTTAATAAATTATTTAAACTTTTATGAACACATAAAAGTCATAATATAACTAGTATTTGTAATTTCATCCATGCCTAGTGCCTAGTCACCGGCCATGTGTAACGATGGTCAAATATGACTACACCTTTCTGAAACACGTTTTATATGTTAAAGAAAACAGTGTTATGTAACTGCTCCGGTTGGTTTTATTTCTAAGAGTATTCATAACGATGCCGATGTTCTATTTACCTACCTATAAATTAAATTGCTGAAACAAGAGCCAGTTTGAATAAGAATGAACCTTCTGTACATTGATATTCTGTATAACAAATATCATTGTTATTGTGTAGGTCTAGGTTGAATTTATTGCGTTTATGTAAGAATTATTAAGTCTTTGCGTACCTATCAAAGTAATAGATACGAATCATAAAAATATATAGGTCTAGAATAAATAATTAGGTATTTAAAAAGAAAGTTTACCGTCTTCATGTGCTTTTGAAATTTGAGGGATTTCCTTGATTTCTCAGGAGATAACCATCAGATCCTAACCTGGAGCCAATGGGAACACACGGGAACCCTGGTGGTTCCTGTGGGGAAATATATATTCATTCTTTCACATAAAAAAAGAGTAATTAAAATCGCTTGGCCCAATTAAAAGTTTTAAGGTAAGAAATATTAATAAAAAAAAACATACAGAAGAGAACCTTCTCGTTTATTTATAAAAAAAATTCAGACTAGTACGTTGAGTGGTATATTAGCGCACAGCTAAAATATTTTACTTATCAATGGGTCTAGAGACGAAACTTGGATTATAAACATTTTATAGTGTACTAGCCTTTTGCTCGAGCATTTTTTGACTCATAATAATAATGATATATTAAAGCTTTCATACATACATAGAAGAAGAAGGACTGGTGTGTACGACATAGCCCGAAGAGTTAGCACGCTGAAGTGGCAATGGGCAGGCCACATCGCTCGACGAGCTGATGACCGTTGGGGACGGAAGGTTCTCGAGTGGCGACCACGAACCGGACGACGCATCGTGGGGCGGCCCCCAACAAGGTGGACCGACGATATCGTCAAATACGCCGGGGGCCGCTGGATGCAGTTAGCGCAAGACCGCGCGTTGTGGCGTTCTATGGGGGAGGCCTATGTCCAGCAGTGGACTGAGAAAGGTTGATGGATGCATGGATACATACATTAACAGTCCTCTGTCTAACTTTAGACGGCGAATTTAAAAAAAAAAACATTCTTAGGTTTCTGGCTAAGTGGTTTCAGCTGTGGGTTGATACGTCAGTCAGTTTTTTTCCTTTATTTGTATAGATTAGTACCTATTTAGTACACATACGAACTGCAACGCTTAGAACTCTCTTCTTGGCTCAAAAATGTCCCACTTTAAGGCACGGGCCTTCTTTATTTCGGAAGGGATGTTGGAACGCGCTGACCAGACGTTTGGCGTAACTTGTGATAAATCAAATTGTGGTGGAAAAAGTTGATCACCGCAAGCGGGACTTTTTCCACCACAATTTAATTTATTAATAGCCTTGCAATTGCAAAATTAATAAATTACTTTAGTAAAAACTTGTGATACTTAAAAAGCACGAACTCATCTCTCCTTCTTCAGCCCATTATCGCCTCACTGCTGGATACGGACCTCCTCCACTTTGGAAGTGATTACGGCCTACTGTGCCGCGCTGACGGGGCGTGTTAGCACTAACTCACATTCATCAATAATTAACTATTCATATCACTTTATATTCAATGGTTAAAAAGTTAAGCATAAATGTATGCTTAAATTTATCTCATACTTCGTTAAGACGATACCAAAATAGCTTCGTGCATTTTTCTATGTACGAAGTTTTCATTGTTTCTTTAGATTGAATGGCTAGAGCTCTAATTTTTAAGTATATGTTTTTTCAATATATGATCTAGGATCGCATCAACTCAGAAACACGATTGAAAAAAGTTTTCTCGATAGAAAATCTTGGCGAAACAACCTCTCAAAATTTTTATTTTTTTCATTTGTCGGTCTATTATCGCGTATTAACTAATGAAATAACTTTAAAAACATAAGTAACTATTATATATAGAAACACATAAATCAGAATTAAAATATATTTAGTAGATTTTGAGTAAATAGGAAAAGTATCCCTAATTCTTCATTTTCTGTGCCTACTGGCTGTGTTAATATGTACGTGTCGGCGATGATATACGATAATATTGATGTAGGCCCTTAATTATAGAGTATGTAGTTGACACTTACAACATTCATGAAATCATGACACAATTTACAACCGTATAATAGCGGAACATGATATATTTGACATCATTAAGTGTGTAATTTACCACAGATTTTGCGTAATATTTTAGATTTTACGTATACTAAACGCGGGGTTGGTGATAAAACGATGTGGATTGGCTTTAAAAGGAGTTTATAGCTCAGTGAATGTGCCTCGTTGACTTCTGTATAATATCTTTATTAGTAGTTTTTATTTTATTTTACTTGTAGTTTGTTTATAAAGACCTTTTTTTTAAAGTCTGGTGCTTATTTATACAAAAACAACATTTACTTACTTAATAAAAAAAACCGCATCAAAATCCGTTGCGTGGTTTTGAAGATAAGGGTTCACATAGGGACATACATACAAAATTAAAGACTTTGTTTTATTATAAGTAAAGATTTGTTCGAAACTGATACATTTATTAAAATTATACCTTCTTTTGGGAAAATGACGAGAGTAAATTTTACGATAGGTACACTTAACGTTACGAAAAACCGACAGCCCTGAAAGAAAGAAAAAAATCTTTTCTTTCTCAACTATGCATAACAAATACATTACGTATTTGTTTTACATCTAAAAAAAATTAAACAAATATAATGATAAAATATTTAAGACCTTTGAGCTTAAGACGCTATTGTGTGTTAGGTTTCGCTTCGACTTGTTAACCATTCGGAAATGTAACATAAAAATATTCCTTATCTGCCTCTTGAGGTAGGAAATGGGATGGCGACATTATGTTACGGTCCTATTTTACTTCATAAAGTTATTTTAGTCCCATATTATTATTTGTTATCTAGTAAAACCATATAACACGCAGGGTATTTATTTTAGGCTTTTTGTTCCAATTAGAATGTGTGTATAGGACAAATTTGCATATTAGATCTAATTTGTGGTTTAGGTGGTTTGGCGTTTTAGTGTGGAGGTACTTGCTTATAAACCTATGTGTACATTTAGCCTAAATAACATGACCTAAGCCTATAAACCTCTCATTTAATTTATCTAGAATATTATTCAAACTAATGAGATTAAGTAGTATTAATAAGTTGTTGGTACTAAAACGTAAGTATTATTCTATGTTTAAAGATTTTAATTACTAACGTTATTGTAACTGAACTTATTGTTATTACCAGTTACAAGGAACTAATCGGAGAAATAAAAAAAA
This sequence comes from Orgyia antiqua, assembly GCA_916999025.1. Taxonomy (NCBI): domain Eukaryota; kingdom Metazoa; phylum Arthropoda; class Insecta; order Lepidoptera; family Erebidae; genus Orgyia; species Orgyia antiqua. The sequence continues at coordinate 9,222,963 of OU779869.1, forward strand.
AAAACAAAAGAATACAAAAAAGACTTACAACCAGAAAATACAATGATTTCTTCAGCTGCTTTTATAAAAAATTATACGTCTTTTGTCAAATATTTTTTGCTAATAATGTCTGTATATTACAAAAACACGATCCTATGTAAATGTCGTAATTAAAGATTTATTATAGCTTAACAGGCAAAACAGAAAATTCAGAATAATAGCATGAATTGAAAATTAAGGCTTACAAAATATTTTAAATATTCACTGAAATGTCTGCTCCAGTTAAACAATTCGTGATTCACATTTCATACCGGTCGTTGTGAAACCACAAGAGTTTTTAATCATTCAAAATTTTATAAAATGACGTGTAATTTGTAACGCATTGAATACGAGTTAAACTACTACCAGAGCTTAAAGAATTTGTTGCAGAATTTACTTGTATGTAATATGTAGTAATAAATTAAATAATCGGTATTAGTAATATTTTTTTTTTAGTAAATATTCACGGACATTTCACACAGCGTCCTCTGGTCCCAAGCTAAGTTTATATGCTTGTGTTATGGGGTACCAGAATACGGATAGAATACATATACTACTTTTTTTTTTAATACATACTTATAATACATAGAAACACCCAGACGCAGAACAAACATTAGTATGACATTTATAAAAATCACACAAATGATTGTCCGAGGCGGGAATCGAACCCGCGACCTTATGATCGGCAGTCCGTTATACGTACCACTAGACCACGAAGCCCGTCATAAATGATAATATAATAAATAAATAATAGATGCACAGATATGTAAGACCAAGATTCTGTAAGAAAAAATCGTTACTCTGGAGGCAATATATTTTATATGAAGCATAGTTTGGTGTCGTGCCCTCTTAAAATAACTCCGAGAATTATAATCAGAAAATAATAATTAGAGAAAGGCCCGTATTGAAAAGTTTTGGATTGGCAGCACCTGGCAATTGCGTCACATAACGAAACAAAGGAAACAAACGAGACGAAAATGTCAATCTGTTGATAATTTTATCAATTGTTTATAATATTCTCTGCTTACAATGTGGTTTAAGCCATTGTTACTATTACACAAAATCTATACTAATAGGTACTAGCTGACCCGGCAAACGTTGTTTTGCCATACTAAAAAAAAAAGTTTGAAAAATAGATGTTGGCCGATTCTCAGACCTACTGAATATGTATGCAAAATTTGAGAAGAATCGTTCAAGCCGTTTCGGAGGAGTACGGTAACTAACACTGTGACACGTGAATTTTATATATTAGAAGAAAGAAGAAGATTATAAAGCGGAAGAGTTTGTTTGTTTATTTGAACGCACTAATCTCAGGAACCACTGGGCTGATTTGAAAAATTATTTCAGTGTTATATAGTACATTTATTTAAGAAGGCTTTAGGCTATATAACATCACGCTACGACCAGTAGAAGCGAAGCAGTAGTGAAAAAAGTTGCGAAAACGGGGAACATTTTCTAAATTCCACGCGCACGGGGTCGCGGGCAACAGCTAGTATGTAATAAATTTCAGTACTAGCAAGCACTAGCGGTATAACTTGCGTTAATGGCCATACCTAGTCTTACTTCTTGACTTTTAGCGATTGTTAAAATCAATACAGTAGTTTTTAGGGTTCCGTACCCAAAGGGTAAAAATGGGACTCTATTACTGAGACTTCGCTGTCCGTTCGTCCGTCCGTCCGTCCGTCTGTCACCAGGCTGTATCTTAAGAACGGTGATAGCTAGACAGTTGAAATTTTCACAGATGATGTATTTCTATTGCCGCTATAACAACAAATACTAAAAATAAAATAAAATAAATATTTAAGAGGGGCTCCCATACAACAAACATGATTTTTTTACCGTTTCTTGCTCGATACTAATAACGTTGCCTTATGTTACATAGATAATGGTACGGAACCCTTCGTGCGCGAGTCCGACTCGCACTTGACCAATTTTTATTTACTTTATTTATAATTATAATTTTTATATACACACATGTATGGAGGCGTGCTTAACACGATACCAAAATAGCTTCGTGCATTTTTCTACGTACGAAGTTTTCATTTTTTCTTTAGATTGAATGGCTAGAGCTCTAATTTTTAAGTATATGTTTTTTCAATATATAATCTAAGATTGCATAAACTCAGAAACGCGATTGAAAAAAGTTTTCTCGATAGAAAATCTTAGCGAAACAACCTCTCTTATTTTTCATTTTTTTCATTTGTCGGTCCATTATCGCGTATTAACTAATGAAATAACTTTCAAAACTTATGTAACTATTATATATAGAAACACGTAAACCGGAATTAAAATATATTTAGTAGATTTTGAGTAAACAAAAGAAATATCCCTAATTCTTCATTTTCTATATTATGTTAACAGGTACATGTCGACGATAATATTGATGTAGGCCCTTAACGCTTTAGGCATTCTCTTCTAGTCAAACAAAGCAGAAATAATAATGGGAAGGTGTATAAATATTTAAATAATAAAATTACATACTAATGTACAAACACATAATACCTACACGTTTTTGTGTTAAAGATTAACAAAACTATTTGAAAACAAATAAATTTAAAAAGAATCTGTAAATAAAAAGCATGTAGCGTAATGTACAACTCTCACCATGAGAAAGGATTCTTAATTTAACCTAATACTGTATTTATTGTTAGCAATCAAGGCAAATTATATTATTAACGTAACTCTTGATTAAACCATAAATTCCTTTCTATTGAATATTTAGAGGCAGACTCGAGATCGCAGTTAATTATATTGTAAATTTTACGATGTATTTCTGATTAATATAGTTGTGTATACTATATTAACTCGGTGACATACTTCTGTGTGTTTACTAATTAATTTGTTTAGCTAATTTAATAATTAACCATATAACTACAACACTGTGTAGATTATTAGTGGGTTACAGATATCGTAAAGCGTTGGTGAGATTACGTCAAATTTTATGTATAATACATTATGTGAACGACAATAAAAAGGTAGGTTAAAAAAGTCAATCACTTATTTTTATTTCAAATAGCTAACGAGCTCTTAAAACGTTAGAAGCTAAGGGTGAAAATGAATCTTTCAGTTTTTGAATACCTAGTCTGCTTTGTTACAAATAGTAGATTCTAAGAAAGTATTATACTTATGTGTGTGATATTGAACTCTTTCTACTGGTGGAAAAGCCAAGTAGGTGTAGACGAGTACTTAGTTGAATTTCGATCTATTTATTCCATGATGAAGTATTTACAGGTACCTACTGTTAAGGACAGCAGTGCCTGAAGCGTTCTCATAATAATGTAGTAGGTAAGTTAAGTACTGATCATCAAAGGGAGTAAACAAGTGTTTTTGATGGTCATTACTCAATGTTCTTTGATCTGAACGTTCATGGAGATTGTTGCTAATGTTTGAGGTTAAATTACGAATCGTTCAACTTAAGTCAACCGTGCAAGGGTGTTTCTTGGCACACAATTTGAAGGCATAGTTCTTAGATCCTGAGGTATTTCATTGTAGAGTTTAAACTACTAAGGGTAATAGAAAACTATGACTCGTATCAAGCCCTTTGTAAATAACAATGTAAAACAATAAAGCCAATAATAATGTATCAAAGAATTAACATAAGCTTATTATAATGAAAATAACTATGATGTATTTTGATTAATTGGTTATTTCGATATACATATCTATTATTTATACAAAAAAAAATCAGTTTTTTGTATGGGAGCCCCCCTTAAATATTTATTTTATTTTATTTTTAGTATTTTTGTTATAGCGGCAATAGAAATACATCATCTGTGAAAATTTCAACTGTCTAGCTATCACCGTTCTTGAGATACAGCCTGGTGACAGACGGACGGACGGACGGACAGCGAAGTCTCAGTAATAGGGTCCCGTTTTTACCCTTTGGGTACGGAACCCTAAAAATCATTAGTCTTACACAGTTGTTATACTAAGAATATTCAGTTATCATTGCCGAACTGTGTTATTGACACTATGAAGGGTTTTCTATGTATTATAATTATGTATTTGCAAAAGAAAAGTAGTATATGTACTTACTTATTCTATCCGTATTCTGGTACCCATAACACAAGCATATAAGCTTAGCTTGGGACCAGAGGACGCTGTGTGAAATGTCCATGAATATTTACATTTATTTATATTTTTTATTTATTTATTATTTTAGTTAAGTTTAGTCGTGCACATAGAATTGGTACCAATATGTTTTTAATAATACTGGCATTGAGCTTAAAATGCAAATAACAATAGACACTATATGATGATATGATAATGAATATAGAGATATAGATATCTCTATATTCATTGTATACAATATCGTAATGTAAAACTTAATCACTAGGTAAGCGTTAAGATTTTTAACGCATACCTAGTCATTAGAAATAGTTTTATTTTTTATATTGTTTTATTCGTATTATTGTGCCTAAAACGTATATACGTATCATCATCATCATCATCATAACATCACGCCTTTTTCCAATGGGGGTAGGCAGAGACTATAGAGCGCCATCTGCTACGAACCGAACGTGATCCAAATATGTATCATGTAAAACAAGTAACGCACCTACTACAAATATATCTGCATCACCCTAGGTTGACTGATAGATAAGAAACAAATGGATACATTGAAATCAAATTATTGCATAACATTGGATTTCAATCGAATTTGTCGGTTGACTTTAATAATCCTAGCAACACGTATGCACATTGAATTAAGCACAGCAAAATACGCATTGCGTGCGTTAATAACCCCTAAACTGGTTAAATCCATTTCATGCTCGGTTTATTTCATTCACGATATTTTGATAATGGCGTAAATTTATGCAGCCGTACTTCGAAATCCGAGACTGTATAATGACTTGGTGTCGGGCTTGTTTTATGCTAAGTACGAGGATGAAAGAGCCTGCAAATATATGCAGATCGGTTGCGTGGGAAGTGGCAACAAGTGGCCGAGATGTTGATTCAGAAAGAAAAAAATGCCCTTTCAGTCTTTTTGGCAAAAAAGATTAATTCAGGTTAATTAAAACATTAAGGAGTTCCACACAAATTCGTTAAGCCTTGACATCGTCCGACCATTTGAGATATTTATCCTTTTATGTAGGTACATTATTACATAAATACTGAAGAGTTGTTCTAGAGGCTTATTCGCAAGTCGAACAAACCGTTTTTGGTCCACTTTATATACTGTACCTGTGTAAAAAAAACGAATGTTCATAAATCATCATTTGTTACGTAGACTATAAAAATATTTTGTGTTAAGACTATAAAAATATAATAGAGAATTAGTAAGCGTCTAAGCTTCATCGGACACATTTAAACATAGGCGGTGCAATCAGTTATGACACATCTGTATTTCTGTAGCAAATACGATATGAATTCTAATAAATACAAATAATTTCATGGAATTTTATAGGACATTTTAATCTAATCAATAAAATCCACGTAAAATGGCCAAACTTCAAATAGTCTCCGTGAGATTTTTTTTGTATAATTGTGAAGATATGGTTCAATATCATGCAAATTATCTCAGCATACAAAGAGTTAAGAATATACAAAGCAAAGCAAAAGATTGGCGCGCTGTGGGGCGTGTTGTCTCGATCGTATCACCCCATAGTAATTACCAACCGTCCACTAAATTTTCACAAACCCAGCTTATCTGATCTTCTGGCAGTATGTTAATAGCACATATCCCGAATGCCGGCAGCTCGTAACCTTTTTTCCACGGCTATTTATATGCCTTGGGGTAAAGTTCCCAGTTGTTAGCTTAACAATAATGGCTTTTTAAAACGGTTTCAAAAGATAAACTTGTGCAGTGATAAATCACATTAGCGTGTTGTCAGTAATGAGCTAATTGATGGTGTTAAATCTGTGTTTATCAAAAATGAAATCGATTAAAAGTACGGATATATTATCTTAAAATAAAATAAATCGAATAAATGCTGACTATTTTACCCGACGAATGTACGCGACTCTGTTAGCTTGGTTGTTGAAAGTCAATGATATCAATTCTACGTGCTCAACTAAACTTAGCTAAAAAATGAAAACATTTTGCAAATTTTTATTAAATAAAATCGTTAGTTTATAATATACAGATTTTATAGTAAAAAAAAAGACGTGTGGCACTCGGGGACTGCCGCTATTGCATAGTATTTTTTATCAACTTATGCAATTATAATTATTTATTTATTTTATTTATGCAAGAATCTAAATAACGTAAACTAAAATAAGATTAATAATCCTTATTTACTGATGCTTACATCTGTCCATTGTTTATGGTAATTATGATAAAATAGCGATTGTCAATCAAATGTCAATAAAATAAAAACTAACGCCAAAACTGACATGAGTCACCAGCGCGAACAGCGAAACGGCGTTACTAGCGCCGTGTGTAGTATTTTAACACGCTTTTATAAGTTTGGTATGTATCTATCAATGTATTAATCTGTGTAACGAAATCTTTGTCACTACTCTATCTCCTCCGAGATAACATCCTCTGTGAGAGACTGAAAACTCGAAAATAAACCCTGTGCCAACACGCCTGGTCAGCGCGGCACAGTAGACCATAGTCCCTCCCAAAGTGGAGGAGGCCCGTGCCCAACAGTGGGACGTAAATGGGCTGGAGAGAGATAGTAAAAAAGTTCTGTTATCATTGCTGATTTGTGTTATTGACATCATATTTTATTTTTGTTAAGTTACGTTTAGTTACACATAGAATCGGCACCGATGGTGCACAACTAAACTTAACAAAATAATCTACTTAGTTCTAAAACTAAAAAAACACGCTTGAAAATCCTGAATATTTTTTTATATTATTGCATTGTCATCGGTCCTTAATATGTGTTCAAAATTTCAGATCAATCCGATTACTGTAAGTGGGTGTAAAACACTTTCAAAGATTACACAGATTAATACATTGATAGTTACATACCGAACTTATCGTATTAAAAAAATAAAAACAACTATGCTCTAAACCCCCACGAGAAAAACACGCAACGGTATGATGACGATGATTTCGGAGCAAAATGTCGACGAATACTCTAATTTCAAGTATTAAGATTTTAGCATTTAATTTAATAAAAAAAACTATTTATACGAGATGTTTCGGTGTTAGTCAGTTAATCTACAAATGTTTAACTTTTCCAATTTTCTTTATCAAAAAGCAAAAATAAAATATGTAACAACTACTAAGAGCTAGAAACCATTTCACTAATTCCCAAGTCAGTAAGAAAAAGGCTATTAGCAAAAGTACACAGAAAAGGGAAAGGTCAAATGCCTCGAGGGAGACACCAGATGACACAAAGAAATCTTACAGAGCACAAACATGAACAAAACATGGCTAGATGAATTTACTAAATAAATAGGGAAAACATTTATCTTATTTGAAGAAAATACACAAATTTACCAACACAATAATATTATTTCGCCACATCATTTTATTATTTTATTACAATAATTTCGGCAAAATTTATAGTATCGTGTTAAGTCGATGAAAGATAATTTGAACTGACACTATATTATAAGTAGTTTAGGTCTCGTGGTTATTATCTTAACTCTCTTTTCAAATTTTAATATTTAAGGATGTCTCGGACAATGTCCTTTGGTCCCAAATTAACCGTGTGCGTACAGCACAGCCTGTACGTTTATGCTTGTGTTAAAACAAATTTTATATACACTATAAACAATACGTTAACAACAACTAAGTATATCTAATATATAAAATTCACGTGTCACAGTGTTAGTTACCGTACTCCTCCGAAACGGCTTGACCGATTCTTCTCAAATTTTACGTACATATTCAGTAGGTCTGAGAATCGGCCAACATCTATTTTTCAAACTTTTTTTTTTGTATGGTAAAACAACGTTTGCCGGGACAGCTAGTAAGAATATATAAACTAAATATGTTGTACACTGTAATATACATGTTCCTCTTATGGTACAATCATTAAAATAAACCTAATACGTATTATGAACTTGAAATAACCTATTTCAGTAGTCTTATAAGTAGATAGAATCATGCGATTTATGAATCCATTGTCTGTATCAACTATTCTCATTAAACTCTACTAGTAAGGATTCGAATAGGAAAGATGTTTCATTTAATTTGTCTTTTTGATGTAATGTAACAGCTAAACTGAGGTTTTTATTGTGACTCCGCTGTCCGTATGTCGGTCATCAGACTCAGGCTTTATCTCATGAATGACGATAGATAGTAAGTTAATATTTCCACGGATATTGTATTTCTGTTGCTGTTATAACAAATATGGTGGTAATAAAGCGGACTCCCACATTTTATCGCGAATCTAGACGATATGCTTATCTCGAAATAGTAATTATTGCATGATTATAATAACTAGTTTAATATGATGATAATAAACTCTTTAGTATTTCTATTTAGTAGGTTTTATTATGTTTCTATTGCATATATCTTTGTACTACAGTGAATATCTATTCCTTCAAATATTATTTAGAATATGTTTCTTGGAAATGCTATAAAATGAAATATTTTCTTTGATAGTTGTTATTAATATCTACGCATTGCATGAGAAGCACAGAGTAGATAGAGAATATATGAGAAGCAAAATTTGAGCTCAGAAAATGCACAGACTGCCGAATTTGACGAGCCTCGTGGTTGAGTGGTTTATGTAATGAACTGCCGATCAAGAGGTCGCGGGTTCGATTCCCGCTCGGGACAACCATTTGTGTGATTTTTCTAATTGTCATACAAATGTTTGTCCTGTTGCGTCTGGGTGTTTCTATGTATTATAAGTATGTATTTACAAAAGAAAAGTAGTTTATGTATTCTATCCGTATTCTGGTACCCATAACACAAGCATAATAAGCTTAGCTTGGGACCAGAGGACGTTGTGTGAAATGTCCGTAAATATTTATTTTATTAAAAAAATTATAGAATGATATATTTCACATTTAGTCCACGTGTAGCTATATTCATCCTGGTAATTGCTGACAGGCGGAAGATACCTGGAAGTTATGACGTCACATAACGTGCTAATGACGTCTTAACTGCATTGCCCTCGGCGCGGCGCTTGCTGACTTACGCCTCTCGCCGAGTGCAATTGCTGCGATGCAATTTAGTAAGCAAATCCTGTATAAAACATTATAACTGGTTTTATACCTTGCCGTTAAAGACACCTAACGACATTAAGTGATAAGTATCGCCTCTCACTTTTTTATTTTAAAGTTGTGAAACACACGCAGTGCAAGTCTTAACACGTAATGAGTCTTACTGGAGCAGTTGGCAGTTACAATTACTTCACTCTCTTATTTAATACACCTTAACACACCTATCTAAAGGTATGCTATTAAGAAATAGGAAGGATTCCCATCATCAGTTTTCCTTACATCTACCGCCGAATGAGATTTACCTAGTAGTTTTATCTTATTGGCTATCCACAATTTAAACTATTGCGAAGCATCCTTTGAATATTGATTTACTATAAATAAGTAAGTGTAACAGAGGTCTATCGAGTATTTATTAATTTTCGCTCCCTCCTGGCCAATAACGTCCCACTGTTGGGTACAATCATTCCAATTTGGAAGGAATTATGATCTAACCAGGCGTGTTGAATCCCAACGTTGAGTTGGGTTTATTTTCGAGTTTTCCATTTCTCGCAGAGGATTTAGGTATCTGCTTACAATATCCCTTAGCTCTATGGGGGAAATGGGGTGGTGACACTTGTATTCTTAAACCAACACCATATGGAGATTACTTATTCTTATGGAGATTATATATTACTTGTTGTAAATATAACTTGTGTTTACGGACCTGCATAATTTTTGCTGCCTTTGGTTATATTTCTCGACTGTTTAAACTAAATCCAGTAAAACTATTAACTGCAATATGTAATGTATTACTACACCATTTTATTTATTTAGCTTAGTTAAATAGTGGCAATGAACAAGCCACATCGTCGTACTGACAACGTTGAAGAAGGAACGTTCCTGACTTGAATCGAATAGCGTGGGATGGCTCTTCAACGAATGAAGTTACGACCTAAGGTCGCGTTTAGTTGCTATTACAAGAATACATTACATTTATATGTATATACTAGCAGTGCTCGCGACTTCGTACGCGTGGAATTTAGAAACGAAAAATTAAATGAACTAACAATAACGCCATTTTACAGCTCATTAATAAATCGTCAGTTTGGTTTTCTTTTCTTGCACAAATCTAAAGAAGTAATACACATGGCCCCAATGTCATTTTAGTAAATGATATCTCAGAGTTTTACCTTTTTAGGGCTTCGTACAAACCCTTATAGTCTCACCTTATAGACTATCTGTCTGCCTGTCTATCCGCCCGTAAAACTTTTTTTACTCGGCAACGGCTGAAGGTATCAATTTGAAACTTATACCAAATGTAGATCTATGCGGTCCCTTGCTGCAAAGGTACAATCAATAATTTAGATCTGTGCATTCAGAAGATATAACCGAATTTCAGCCATTTTTGAGTATTTTCAACTTTCGCTAGGGAATCAAAATTTACAGGTTACTTCCCACTATCCCAGAGACTTGAAATTTGGCATGACCAAGCCTACATAGTGCTGATAAAAATCAAAAATATTTGTAATTTATGATGACATCACATGAGATTTGCTAAAATTAACGCTGACGCCGATGCCAAGTGCGAATATCCTAGATTTTTAACAATAAAATTAACTCATTGATTTCGAATAACATAAAATTACTAAACTCCATGAGCGCTGAAAAGCTGGCTCTAAGAAACTGTTAAAATTAACTACTTTTGATTATCTACTAATCCATACTAATATTAAAAACCTGAATAGTTTGATTATTCGTTTGTTTGAACGTGCTAAGCTCAGAAACCACTGGATGGATTTGAATTTTTTTTTATATATTGGATTGTACATTTATCAAGGAAGGTTATAGGCCAAAAAACATCACGCTACGACCGATTAGAACAAAGTATACGCGTACGAAGTAGCGGACAACAGCTAGTTTGATATATCTAGTTTAAATCAGTTTAAATGTAAGAGGATAATAAATACTTAAATAAATAAAGCATGGTCCTAAAACAGAGCTGTTACTCGTAGAAGGGTCACACAGATATAGGTTAAATATATAAGAGTGCATTATTGAATTGAACATGTATCTACATGAGGATTTGTCACTACCCTCTATCTACCTACTATGGGATTTGAAAAGAAAAAAGGGTCCAGTAATTTATCTTTACTTGGACGATTTATGTTGGGATCACTAGTATTAGAGCAGTCGCCTGAGACTGTCTCCGGAATGAATTGTTGATTATAATCCTTCTGTAAGGATCCTCAACGTAACTAATACCTTAAGTAGTCAGTATTAGTGACTAAATGTGAATAGTATTGTGACTGTTACATGAAAATCTATCTAGTGAGAAACAAATACCGAATATCATGCTTTCTAGAGATTTGCTACGTATAACTGTGTCAATGTTCATTTTTTTTTTAATTCTTATAATTACTAATTCGTTGAAATTGGTCTATTATATCAACTTAGCAACTTTGATAAGATGTATTGCAATCTGTCTTAAGTCTATCAGGAAAAGGCAATTATAGACATCCATGCCGATTTCGGCCGCGGTGACTCTTTCTTAGAAGCTGTTTCAGGCGGAGCTACTCGGCACTGTACGGTTACGATCATGAGCCCGCAAGTGACTTACATATCCTATCTTGGCAGAGAATGTACGCGGGCACCTGGGGCAGGTCAAAATGCCATTAACGTAGTTGTATGTAATGTTAGAAGGTGGTCAAAAAAATGGTGGTGAAAAAAAATATATGATGAAATAGTATTTACTTCCTTATGAGAATATATAAAAATGATATATATACCTATTGAAAACTAGCATACAGCAAAATGTTGGGTACCAACTATAAATCGTGTCACCATCGTAGAGTTTAAATTCGAATGGAGCTTTTGACAATGTTTATATGATTTAAAAAATACCCACAACATCTATTTATCTTTTCTATGCTAAAGTACATATATAGTCGAGATTAGAATGTGAATAACTCATAGGTAATACAGGTATTACAGGTACAGGGCAGAGAGTCTCTGCCTTCTCTCTGAGATTCATTACGAGCTGTGCTTCACGTGATACATGCAATGCCGCAGGCGTACTATACAAATGAATTTCAATAAAGCACTGTTAATGATTTCTCCATGAGCTATAATACCGCAGGTTATAATAATTAAGTATATAGTCTTAGGATAGGACACTGCCACACCCACCTCGTTTGCTTTCCACGAGGTTTGCTAAGGTTGTTCAGGATGGCTGACCTGTAGTAGGTATAATCTGAAGTACAAGCTTTTAAAATGACTTAATACTGCCTGAAAGAGATTACCTTGGGTATATATAAATAACTGATCTGTCAGTATGATGACGGATTGCGTACTATTAACTTATCACATGGTTTCTGTGAGAGGTAGCTACGCGATATTCTAAATAATCAGACACCACTTACTGCAATAAACGCTAACCCTGAAACTAAACTCTGTACCAATATGCCGTGGAAGTATTGTAGACCAAATACACTGTCATTGTAAAAGTGCTATGTTTACGGGTTGAAAATAAAAAACCAGTCAAGTACGAGTTGGACTTGCACATGAAGGGTTCCGTACCGTTATTACTACAATATATTCGTCATATTACGGATCCCGAATAATGGGATAAGGATAGGAGGATGTTGATGAGTATTCCTTGTTATAGATATAAATTAATTTATTAGTTACAGATGGACGGACGGACAGTGAAAACTCAATAATAAATTGTTTTTCTCTTTTGGTACGGAATCCTAAAAACAGAACTTTGTTATTTTTTTTAGGTTTAAAACATTAATGTATTAAAATTTATTATCCAAAGCGTGAATGGTATTAGGGTCCTAGATGAAATAAAAACGCGGCCAGACGTATATTAATCAGTCCAACACTAAGTAATTGTGTAATTTATTTCTGTACAAAAGTCACTTAAGAAAAAAGTATTTCAGTGTTCAGTCTGACAGTAACATATTGTTAAGGTTACATACAAATACATAGCAACAAATACAAAGACAAAAGGGCGAGAGGGTAAAATGATCATTTCGCTACTACACTTGAATAATTTGACTCTCTAAATAGAAAAAAAGGTATATTGAAAAAAGAAAATATATTTACGTACATTTATTTCTAGACTGAGACATCGATGTCTGTATGACTACAGGAGAAGATAATTAAGCCACGTTTACTTCTGTCTGTTGATGTAAGGATTACTTTCAAATTTACTTTCTCTCGCAGAAATTTTTAGCTTAAGTTATTCCTTAGAAAACTTTTGCTGTCTTTAAACCATATGAATAAAAACTGAACTAACAAAGATTAATTGCCCATTTTTTAATACAGTTCGCCTGAAATTTAAACGTTCCACGAAGCCTGTAGACAAAACTAGGGGTACTTGCGTGTCGCCGATCCTACAGAAATCTTTTCACTACTTTTGTGAGGAACTCCTTGCTGTAGTAAACAAGAAATAACTTCAGCAGTTAAACAGACCATAATTATATAGTGTAATATACATGCAACAAATTAAGAGTTTCTTATAATAAACATATTTATAAATATGTAAAGGCGTAAACGCACAACAGGGTTCTTGGCAATGCTTCTCCGCGTCACCTCATTACATTTACACGATGCGATTTATAATGTCGCTGCACGCACATTGCGTTTCCAACTGTCAAGGTTAAGTTGCTTTAATCTAGTGAGCTTTCATCCGTTTCATAATCATTTTGGCGCATAATAAGATCTACAATCTAGAAGTGAACTTAATTAAAAAGTTACGTATGTTCCATTCCACATATTTTGTGGATTGAACACTGCCTCGATTTTAAACGCGACAGGACGCACTCTGACGAGGTTGGCAACAGTCAGCCGAAAAAAAACCGGTGGAAAATACATATTATTGTCTAAGAAAACCGTTTTTTGTATCTGTGCCATCACCGACTTACTATTGACGCACCTCGAGGTGTTGTGAAAGGCTTTTTGGGACCAAACAGTTTACCGTTATAACTATCGGGATCGCTTCTGTCGACATCACCCTCCACATGTCGATAACTTCTTGCGCCAGGTAAGTAGATATTATTTGTATAGATACCTATATTATTAAGCTTAATTATTTTGTATATCATTTTATCACCAATCTCTCACAACATAATTATATTATATACCGTAGGGTTAGAAATTACATTGTTGCAATTATAAAGTTATGTTTCTAACTAAGAATTGTTTTCAAGTAAAACCATTTCGAACATATTGCGAAAAGCGAGCTTAACATGACTCTTGTAAGTAATAAATATTAATATTCAAGTCTAAAGAGCTTTTTAGATTACACAAAATGCCTACTTTTACTTCACGAAAAGCTGTCAAGACATATAATTTCTTGAAAAATTTTACGTTACGATATCCTCGCTCTTGAAGGTAGTAAGTAAATTAATGTAGGCTGTAGGTGCTTAAGTCGTAAAGTTTCTCTAAGCGGGTCTGAGTTATCGTAAGGATTACTATGTAAATGGTAGGTAGTAGTAATAACTAGTGAATAAGATACTTGCGTTCATTGTAAATTATGTATAATTTAGTGACTAGTAATATTATGTCTATTGTATTTACATACATGTTGTACTATAGCATATTGTTGTTTTAGTTTCAATTAATTAAGATAAAAGAAGTAATATCTCCTAGTGTAAAGGTAGAGAGAGAGAGGATGCCGGAGAAAAACAAACTAATCTCATCAGCGATGTTCTTAGAAAGATCAACGGCTAGCTGTGCCTACGACTTCGTCCATGTGGATCTTTTTTTTTTGATCGACCCAATCTTTATTTTTCTTTTTTAGCCGCTAGATGGCGTTGCAAGTAACCAAATTGAGAAATTTTGTATTATGTAAATATCTCTTGGTTGAGTGGACCGATTGCGATGAAACAAAGACTAAGTAATACCTTGAGTTATGTAAAATTTTTACGTAACATTTATATTTATAAGTGTTGTACATTTTACGTGATGCGTGCACAGACAAACATCTAAACAGACAAACAGACAAACATTTCAAAAATGCTAGAAAACATTTTGTTTTTTATCCTTTAACCATCTGACTATATTTTTTGAAAATACATATATTCAATACACAAAATTTTTTTTTCTATACATTTATTATACCTATGTATAGAAGATAGATAGATGACTTATCGGAGGTTTATAAGTTCGCTAAAATCGGTTCGCTAAAATTGACAAAAATTGTATATATATACAATTTTAGCGAATAGTCTTTTTACGCTATAATGTTTATTATCTCTCCAATTATTTCTATTCTCTAAACCTCCGATAAGTCAATAAAAATAAGACCATTAATGTATGCCCGGTTGTATGAGTATATATGAAATGAAACTAGTAGGTATGCTTAAATTGTGGGATATGGCTCTTTAAAGTCTCTACATATGTAGCGTTAGTAAAGTTTTTTTAAGAGTTAGTTCCATACATTGCAACTATGGAAAAAAGAAACTTTATAATTAGATATGTATGTATGTTAACAAAATACAAAAATATTAACTCGATTTTTGTATTAAATTGTGCCTGTATTATTTTTTTTTTAAATAATTAATAAACATTTAAGGACCTTATACACAACGTTCTCTGGTCCCAAGCTAGGTTTATTTGTTTGTGTTATGGGTACTGGAATACGGACATACCACGTATATACATTTTTATTGTAATGACATACTTATTACAGATAAGTAACACCTACACGCAGTTCAAACATTTGTGTGACAAACTCAAATCGGCTGTCCTAAACTAAAACCTAGCAAGGGACATTTTTTTTTAAATTCGTTTTCTTAAATCAATATTTCTACTGCGTCTAAAGCAAAAAGAACTGTATTTTCATCTTAAATAGAATCAGAGATATGAACATGTATAAAGTGCTGTGAAACATGTATAAAATGCAAGTGCACTTGGTACTTACTGATTACAAAATTAAAAAGCTTCTCCTGAAAAATTTACTCAAATGTACTTGCTAGGTTTTGGTTTTGGACAGCCGAACCGAAATGTCACACAAGTAATTGTATCTACTGTGCGGAGATTGAACCAGCAACCGAGTGAATTGAAGTGTATTACTTGCACCACTAGACTACGAAGTCCTTCATAATATTTCAGTAACCTAAACTAGTGCTAATACAATAGAAATGAATTTTAACAGAAGTAAATAATTAGTTGAAGATTATAACAAGCTTAGTTACGATAAACTAAGATAAAAGCAGCTTAAAGTTTATGTCAATGTACTCAAACTCATTTTATTAAGTGTTTAATAAACATTAAAGCACTTATTAACATTTGTGAGATTTATCAAGGATTTGATTCTGAATATAAAACTGATTAATGGTGTCGTCACCCTTTCTCTTATTATAAAGGGTGTAAAATAGTACAATTTTAGTTTTAGAGACTAATAACACTTAAGTTTTAAAATATATTAAAATATGTATGGCGTTTTATAAATATTATTTCGGTTCCCTAATGATTGACCAAAAATTTTTTTACAAATGATCATTTGACAAACAACGTTTCGCCAAATGATCATGTAGCAAACAATACACTTGACAAAAGTATCACCTTACAAAAACTTACTTAGCAAATGATCCATTAGCAAACACTACACTTGACAAATGTGTTAAGTATTCAAATGTCATTTGACCTTTTTTCATTTCACCAGATTATTTGTTTCGTAAATTATGTTGTTTTTAATGTATCATTATCATCATTCCATTTAATACTTCGTCATGCTCACTCAAATTTCTCGAAGTTGGTAGCGCTGCACGTCAGGTCGCACGGTTCCCTACAAAATGGTCGAGCTGTGCGGGGCTGATGTGTGCGTTATACTAGTGAACGGGTGCCTTCTGTTGGGACTGGTCGATTTGCTCCAACAAGGCTTTTTATTTTTATTTTATTATTAAGTTAGTTTAAGTTAGTCATAATTGTACTGATCGGCATCATTCTGACACCCCTGATACAACTATGTATAATATTATAGAAAAAAAAATGAACTGACATGAAAAAAAATAAACTCTCTAAAATGTATTTGGCTTTAGATATATGCACATATTCTGTATGTGATTCTTTATACATTATTTCGACATCATAAATATTTTATATCAGAGCTCCAACTTGATTGCAATGAGAAATAAATATTTAAAAAATTCGTAACGATCCTGTCATCCAATATGTCACAACAGGCGACACTTTTTCCAATTTAAATATTAAATTACTTCAATATAAAATTTAAGCAATGAATACAGAAAAGAGAAACTTAATTATGTATCAAACACAGCAATGGTTTATTGGTTATTTGATATGAATAAAACTCCAATATAATATTCTCTTTGTCTCTGAAGTAAATTAGCTTTTTAACCAATTTTCATAGATAATTGAATAAATTAAAAAAAAAGTTGAACCGACTTCATGTGCCTTTCAAATTTGAAGAAAGAAAAGAAAGAAAAATGTTTTATTGCTTCAAAATTTGGTTACATTAATTACCTACAGTTACAGTCACAAAAAATAAAATAAAAAACAATAGTAAAAATGATGCCGATTTAAGTATTTTTGTTCAATTATTTCTTGCAGCAAATAGGCACCGGTTTCAGCTTGACTGATTGAGAAATTTGAGGGTTTTTCTCGATTTCTCAGAAGATAACCATATTATATAATAACCATCAGATCTTGACCAGGTGCTAATGGGACCACACGAGAACTACTAGCTTTCAAACAAAAAAGAATCATTAAAATCGCTTCTCCCAATTAATAAATAAATAATAAATAAATAAATATTCATGGACATTTCACACAACGTCCTCTGGTCCTAAGCTAAGCTTATATGCTTGTGTTATGGGTACCAGAATACGGATAGAATACATATACTACTTTTTTTTTTGTAAATACATACTTATAATACATAGGAACACCTATACCTACCACATCTATACCACCTACATAGGAATAGGAATTAAAAATTATGTATTAGGTAACAGACATAAATAAAAAAAATATACAGACGAATTGAAATCTCCTCCTTTTTTAAGTCAGTTAAAAAAGGTGGAGGTTAGGTATAAATATTTTAAATTTTTTTTCTATAAATATTTTTTAAATTATAATTTGACACTTTAACACGCTTTTATTAACTTCAATCGTATCTTTCTATGAATATATCTACGTATGTATGTATTTATCTGTATATGACCGAATGTTTTAAAATGATTTTCACCTGTTTGCAATAGTCGGATTAAGGACTGATGAAATTACACTAATTAAACAATATATCCAAGATTTGCGGTTAAAGTTTTGAATCTTGTTTTTTACTTTATGCCTAAACCAAGCAAATTATTATAATTCAGTAGACGTAAATCGCAATCATTGGTTATTTATTTAGTTATATTAGCAAGTGTAAATCAAACGCTTGTTGTAAATACTAAGCATACCTATTATATTTTTGCCTGTCTATACGAACTATATTACTGTCGAGACAACATTTAAGATAAAATGTTACTATCATGTGT
Organism: Orgyia antiqua; assembly: GCA_916999025.1. Classification (NCBI taxonomy): domain Eukaryota; kingdom Metazoa; phylum Arthropoda; class Insecta; order Lepidoptera; family Erebidae; genus Orgyia; species Orgyia antiqua. The sequence continues at coordinate 9,241,544 of OU779869.1, forward strand.
TAGACACCTAGATGTAACAAGATTTTCGAAAATTTTAAAAGGATTTTCTGCAAGGAACTGCGCTAAAGCAAAACACAGGTATGCAGATGTTAATGAAATTATTTCTGGGAAAGTAAGATGAAGAAGACGGGGTGCAATGCCCTAAGTGCTGCTAGCAATTTGCATTTTGAATGCTAATGACGGAGAGCACTCACCAGTGCGACAAGGCGCTGAACGCTGAATAATAATATAAATTGCATAAATTTAATTATTCATAAAACTATTTTAAGTCTAGTGATGACAAGAATGTCAGCGGTTGCGATACTACCTGCATAATTCTTATAAAGCCTGTATTGGAGGTTTCTATACAAACGGGTTCCTACAACTGTATGTGATTGTTCCTATCTCATAAATATGATGAGCCGTTTAGTGGTTATGTTTCCAGAAAATAGATATATTTTGTATCTATATTTTATTTATTCATTTATGTTATACTTTATGCACATAAAGTTGATAAATAACGAACATAATCCCTAAGGCATTTTCTGCCAGTCTACCTTTGGATGATTCAGAAAATAGGATATTTCAATTGCAGTAAGGATCTGAGAATAGTTATATATATGAGAAATCTGAGATATATCAGATATGTGCAGTAAAAAAATTTTATTCATAATTTTTTTCGTGAAAAAAGAAAAACAAATAACGACGTTAAAATTATTTGTTTTCTATCTTTCCATAATATAGAATAATAGTTATAATACCATAAAATGCTCCACAAACAGTCTATTTTCAAAATACAATGATTTTTAAGACAGCAAAAACTTAACGTTCGTAGGATAAGGCTATATTAAGGAGTGCTTTTATTAAATTTTCTCGCATCGGCTGACTAATGTTGTCCAGCTGACGCGTATCCGACACATTTACTTTCTCTTTTCGTTTACAGAATTCGTACGTTCAGCTAAATATTGGCATAATATTTTCAACAAAATACCTTTTTTATTTACTGAACTTTTTACAGTATTTTTTTGGACTTGTTGACGAGTGATTTACTGAAATTAGATAGAATTTCTATCTGTATAATAGTCTAAAGAGATTCTTTCAATTGAGATCACTAACTAAAATACTACTAAAATGAAATACGTAGGTGTATTATATTTTAGGTCATATCATGCAATGGTATCTGATCAAAACTGTTACGACTAAAAAAAGATATAAGATGGATGGATGGCAAACTATTAATACGTAAACTAACGCGATAATTGTCAACATTAACATCTTGCAGAAAATACATTTAATTAATCAAGTCGTCCTTAATATAATCAATCTAAACGAACAGCAGATTAAACGAAGTGATTTAAAATTGGCTTACATTATTGAACATCTACAATAGCGAAACGTTTATACTGGTTCACATTAATTAAGAATGTTCGTTTTGTGAACACTACAGTCGATAGGGCGCGCTTGCTCGTCGATTGCACGAAATTCAATAATTAATTTAAACATTCATGTTTAATTATCGAACTCTTCAATTAAAAATCTCTTTAAATTTGTTGTTTTATTTGCTTACTATATAAGCTTAAATTTAGTATAAATGCAAAAATTACGTCATTCTCAGCAAAAGACTCTGACTCTAATATTCCTATGACGTATTCATCATCATCATCATAACATCATGCCTATATGGCGTGATGTTATGATGATGATGATGAATACGTCATAGGTTGACATGCATATTGCACTAGACATGGCTTCTCCCAACGCAATGCCTACGCTTCAAAATACTTACGCTTTCCGCATCAAGTATCACCCAGTTACTTTATTTTAAAGCCGCCAGTACTTCCAGTATCCTACTAAGAGAAGTACATGTTTCTAAATGCTTTTCTAAGCATTTCAGTCAGAAAGAAATGGCGTTGGTGTCTATTGTTTATCAATATTAAATGGCTATTTATAGCCAAAAGTATAAAAAGGATATAGTATCATTATAGCCACATTAAATCAACTTTTTCTATGGATACTAAGCTATGTATGGAACTGGACAACCGATACTTGTAATGAACGAGTAATTAATGATGTAATTATGTTGAACGGCGCTAATTACTTATTGGGCGATCTAATGGCGATCAAACTCGTCCCAAATGTTTAATTCAATTCGACATTGGAGTGAATAATTGAGTACTTCATTCTTGATTTTGTACTTTACTGGGCTTGTTAACTTATATCAAGTGAACTACTTACACCTACACCTAATTTAGAAAATTTACCCATTTTTGCTACATTTTTCACTACTGCTTCGCTCCTATTAATCACAGCGTGATGGTATATAGCCTATAGCTTTCCTGGATAAATTTACTATCCAACAATGAAATAATTTTTCAAATCGGACTAGTGGATCCTGAGATTAGCGCGTTCAAACAAACAAACAAACTCTTCAGCTTTATAATATTATAAGTATATAAGTATAGATAAGTTTCACATTCGACGTGTAGTTCAAAAAACTTCTTAGCTTATAATAATATCAAAAGATAATTACTCCAGAATACTATAATCAGAAATTTCTTTAATAAATCAAAATATTATAGTGGAAAAATGAACACCATGAGCGGGAGATTCATCGGATTATATTTTCCACTATTTTTTGAATTATTAAGTAAAAAGCATAGGGAGTCAATTCCAAAAATTAAAAATTAATGATGAAATTTCTTTATTTATAATGTATGAAGACTCTCTTAGACATAAAATTCTTCTTGCATCAGTTTGGATTAAGGTATGGAAACCGTAAAACTCTCTTACTTCTTTATTCAATACTACTATTATTTATACAACTCATCAATATAAAGTCTAGTGAAACATAAATCTAACCTATCTCGTGTACAAGTAGCTACTACAAAACTCTCAACACTTACCTTGCAATCTATAATCTTGTTGACAATAGAATACTATCGAAAACGTATAGTGTACTTCAAAATAATATGGCATTCCTTATCCCTACGACAGATACGTATCATTGAATCAGAAACTTTTAATGGTGTCATTTGTCAGCTATTTCTCCATGATGCAATTACACCCTACTGTAAGCACACTTTTTTATATAATCATGCTTATATTTTTACGTAGTAGTCAGCAGAGTTATGAATTTAGTACGCTATGTAAATATTAGTAATCCCTCTATTGAAGTTAACAATTAGGTATCTAATTTCTATGTAATTTTTGTTTTTTTTTTACGCGTTTTTATTAAGTCCAACTGGTTTAATTAAATCTTGCAAGTATATCATGTAATTCCCTGTTCCCAACTGATCTGACCTTTTACAAAAATGTATTGCGTGATAATGAGATATTTTTTATAACATATAGATAAATCTATAAAGAGAGAGCCCTGGCAGCCATAATACAAGTTTAATCTTAGTATTGTTGCCATTTGAAGTTTGAATTTTTGTGCATTTTATAGAATGTAATTAAGCATGTAATGTCAAATTTATATTTAAAAATGAAGTTTAATAAAGATTATTATTTGTTTCTCACTTTTGCAGTCACATGGGTATTTCTATTATAAGAAATACCCGGTCCTTTGTAAGGCATACATGGGGACATGGGTCCAACATGCAGAGGCCCTTTCAGAATTTTAATAAATAAATAAATGTGGTTATTATTATTATGACTACATAGAGTTAATCTGACGATAAGCTGTAAGATGACTATCTTAGAGGTTCATTATTGGAAAGTATTAAAATTGTAGTGCTAGTAATATGGCAAGTATGTTTTAGAGCAACTTAAAGACGTCTGTTTAATTTTTGTCTATTGGATTGTGTTTCTCATTTATCGAGCATACAATATTTTGACAGTGAAGGTGGTGATTATCTTGTTATATTAAGACCAGCCGTACCATTACACTTATTTGAATAAATGACGGTATGATAGGGTGCCAAGTGCCAACACACGTGCATATTTCTAAAGCTTGTTATTGAACAAAACTTTCCACGTGACCACTTCTAACTTTACATGGTCCAAATGAGATCCCATTGTATTTTTTCTATTATGCTTGCATCTCTTTATCCTGTTATATTTATAGTTAACAATAATATAATTAATATTCGTTTTGTGTTATATTTTAATATCCCATTATAGTAATCACACTGAGTGATCAGTGCCTGTCTACTCGAAAAAAAAAAAATGCTCGGAGCCACGTTAAAATTTAGGTTAAAATCATCAAATAGTATAAATGTAACGCCCTTTTAACTAGGATAGATCGATGAAGAATCCGAAAACTTATAGAACTGTTGGGACTACCGATTACAAAAAAAATTACTTCTGTAAGTATTGTATAGATCCACACATGTTGATGGAAAAAAATATTTTATAAGATATTCTTTTCATGTTCAACCAAAGTGGCGATTAAATTGTTTTGCCTTTCCACCATTCGTATAACTAAAGCTATTGTTGTCTTTTTCCTCCTATTAATATAGGTATATTAAGCACTGAAATATGTATAAGTAAATCATTTTCTTGTTTGCTTTTACCTGGAAATTAATAATAATATATTTTTCTAGAAAATACTCACATATTTCTTTTATTATTCCTTTACGAATTGCGTTTCTCATAATATTTTCGAGGATCCTTTTCATTCGTAGTATTTTATATAAATATTCGTTTCGTGTTATATTTTAATATCCCATTAAAGTAATCACACTGTGTGATCAGTGCCTGTCTACTCGAGAAAAAAATCTAATGTTATAAAGCTCGAAGCCACGTTAAAATTTAGGTTAAAATCATCATATAGTATAAATGTAACGCCCTTTTAACTAGGATAACTGTTGGGACTACCGATTACAAAAAATTACTTCTGTAAGTATTATGTAGATCCACACATGTTTATGGAAAAAAATATTTTATAAGATATTCTTTTCATGTTCAACCAAAGTGGCGATTAAATTGTTTTGCCTTTCCACCGTCCGTATAACTAAAGCTATTGTTGTCTTTTTCCTCCTATTAATATAGGTATACTAGCTGACCCGGCAAACGTTGTTTTGCTATACTAAAAAAAAAGTTTGAAAAATAGATGTTGGCCGATTCTCAGACCTACTGAATATGCATGTAAAATTTCATAAAAATCGGTCAAGCCGTTCGGAGGAGTACGGTAACTAATACTGTGACACGTGAATTTTATATATAAGATTAAGCACTGAAATATGTATAAGTAAATCATTTTCTTGTTTGCTTATACCTGGAAAATAATAATAATATATTTTTCTAGAATATACTCACATATTTCATTTATTATTCCTTTACGAATTGCGTTTCTCATAATATTTTCGAGGATCCTTTTCATACGTAGTATTTTATATAAATATATGCCATAAAATTTCACCATCTGCAAAGGTTACTTTGATCTGATTTTTATTCAAATACCGTTTTGTGCCAAGGACGACCCCTAGATATTGTTTACAAAGCATAAAGAATAGGAATGAAGGCTAGCAGAGCCCATGCGTACGATGGCTTGCTTGTGGTTGTTGTGTGGTACAATTTGAAAGCAACTGATAACTGTTGCTGTAATATATTTTTAAATAGTTCATAGTTTCAAGATACACTATACTTTATTTTTTTGTCTTATTCTACATGTCATTATAAGATGTAACAAAATTTGGTCAGGTACATTAATTTAAAAAGCTCTGTTGTGGAAAATAATTGCTTGTAAAAAATTTAAAAATATTCCTGAACATTTTTCGATTGGTGAACTCTAATGGGCATAATAAATTTACGAATCAATAAAAATTCTGATGGTGTCTACCTTCTGAGAACCACGGACGTAGATGGTTGCTCTTCTATTTCTGTTTTATAAAGCCTTATTTTTAAGTGCTTATTTAGCGAGAGCTATAAAATAAATCTTATTATCCCAGCATTCTTATATGAATCTAAATATTATGATTTTATTTATTTTATTTATTTATTTACACTTTATTGTACACCACAAACTTAATTAACTAGACATTTCTTAAATTAACACAGTACAATGGGCGGCCTTATCGCTAATAGCGATTTCTACCAGGCAACCTCCAAAGGTTCACCTCCAAATGGAGACATGCCTGCAGAAAAGAGTGGTAGTTGTTGATGTACTAAAAGATATTATAAACTACATATAACGCTAAATAATATAATATAAAAACATATCCAAAATATAAATACACATACATATACAAATACATACACAATAATAACATTATGTTCCGGAATCATGACTGCATCCGGAATCATGATTTTGTTTGGCTTCATAGCAGCGAACGCGATCTTTATTGCTTTTCTTTAAAATAAAATCCTTTTCATGATTGCTATGTACTTATGCCTTAGATCCATACTTCATATTTGCATTCTGGGCGGTTAGCTGGCAGGACTATCCCGGGAAATTTTCCCTATGGGACATTATCTAAACAGTTACGTATAACGAAGTGCCCTAAAGGTATAATAATTATTTAAACGCAGTTATTTTAATGTACTTTGACGAGCCTCATGGATAGTACAGGTAACCGCGCTAATACCCATATCCGAAGCTAATAATTTTATTTGCTTGTGATGTGTTGTTGTAACATGGGACAAGAGAACGTTGTGTGAAATGTAAAAAAAAGTGCTGTCTAGTCAGCTTTAGGTATTCAGAACGAATTTCCCATTTTGTCCCATAATATATTTCCAGTTTGATAGGACGCGTGTTCCACTTACAATATGGTGAAAAATCGTCTGTTTACTCTGTCCTTAGCCAAGAAACTAACAAAAGCTACTGTTCTATATCTACAAAAATTTACTTAATAGTATTTGGCACAGAAACACTTCCAAGTGTATTCAGTTGGATTATAAAAATTGCTGAAATAACGTTTTGAAACTTAAAATTGGTAATAACATTTTCTCGGTAAACAGTGAACCTAGATTAAAATTTTTGTGGGATAGTTTTATTGGGTAGTTTTATAATATTATTAAAAACATTTCTTTGAAGAGAAGGCAAGTCTGTCTATTCAGGACAATTCACACAACGTCCTCTGGTCCCAAAGTAAGCTATATTTCTATGCTTGTATTATGGGTACTAGATACGGATAGACTACATATACTACTTTTCTTTTGTAAATACATAGTTAATACATAGAAAACACCCAGACGCAGTACAAACATTGAATCAGTCATTGCAGTCTATCTTCATGAGAAGAGGACGTGAGGTATGATAATGAAAGTTCTCGAATGGTGACTAAATAAACGACGGCGTAGCATTGTTTTTAAGGTGCAGGTACTATAGGTGTCGTTTTTAATAAAAGCAAATGAGTTACAATTCATAACAGAGAATATTTTAATTTTACATTATTTTTAATACATTTTTATACATTATGAAGTTGTATGAATCTAGCCTGCATGTGTTTTTATTAGCGGTTGTTGCCTTCACTTATGGTACACACTATTTTCTGGTAAACATGTTTACAACTTGGCCTTTTATATGTGCCTTTTATATCTTTTGAAAGGCGGATTGTGGAATATTGTTTATGCTTTCAATGCTGCAAAAATTAGCAATAATATGCAAAAATTAGCTCAGTTTTTCTTAATCTATATTGTGGGTTAATGATGATGATATTGTGTTCGATACTCGGTTGTGTAAGTTAGTATTTATATCATACAAATCAATCAAAAATATTATTCGGAATTATGCAAATGATTCTCTCAATATATCTCACATAAATTTGATAAAAAATATTTAACGAATTTTTATTATTATTATAAATTTTTTTAGAATAATTTCCTTTTTTTCTTTTATAAAAATATTTTTAATTATTCAAGTTGTATGTTTAAATAACTTCAAAGGCTACGTAATAAGCATACCTTATGTTCACGCCAAAGTGATGAGTGGGGGCCCTTCAAGTGCTTCGACGATGTTTGTTTTTTAATATAAGAATATAAGTGTTTTAGTTTTAAGACCCTGCATGCCGTCAGTGCGCCTTGAGACGCGGTTTTGTACGGACGACAATTTAATATTGTAAACCACATTACAGTTCATTAAATACAGTGCAAAAACTTCGTAAATTGTCTCAATTCAGTCTTATCCCATCAACGTGAAGACCGGCGCATTCATCTGGTGACCCCGACGTGATCACCTATGTCACCCATCATATGGTGACTCCTACACGATCATTTATGTCACCCATCACATGGTGACCTCTACACTATAATCTATGTCACCCATCACATGGTGACCTGCAACACGACCATCCGTGTCATCGCTACCTGGTGACCTCCACGCTCTACGTGCTCAGCTTCGACTTGGCGCCAATCCGCTGAACTGTTGACACGCAATTCGTCTTTTATACGGAGCCAGCCCTCAGGAACTCGCCAGCCTCCAGCTGCAGCAACTATTGCCGAGGGAAAGTATCCTTTACAAAAAATATCTTATCTACTTCGATTCGTGTAAGTATTGTTGATATCGTTTTTGTTTTTTACTCATTAACATACCATTTTCTGTTTTAATGTTAACGTTATTTGTTACAAATAGTTATTTGGTATTTCGCAGACATACAAATCACAAATATTTGTGACGTTTTATTTAATTAACGTCGTTTATTTACCTATTTCATCTAAACCACATTTCAAAATTATTCAAAATCTATTCTACAATACATTTGAGTAGATTACAATCGTACTCTCTTAAGAGCTCACACATGTTAAAAATTATTTCTTTCAGCTAAACTTGTACTAAGTTATCATAATAATAACTAATACCCTTTTAAAAACTGCATTCCAGTTCACATCGTGGTACTTCAGTTCCCGCTAAAGTGCCGTCACGGTGTTATCGCGGTCCTTGCAACAAGCAGTGACGCAAGCGCTGCTCTTAAGCTTTCGTCAATTGACAAGGGTCCTGTACTTCGGATATCGAGTTTTTTATCGCTTCGCTCAACGGCAGACTACGTAACGTATTGTTTTCACTGTTTATTATTTACTTTGGTTAAAAGTTATAATAATCACTTCTTTTTAATTATTCAATTTTTTAAGTCTCTATTATTATTCTTTGCACCGACAAAATGAGTGAGCTAAAGGACCTTATTAAACAAAGGGGACATATAAAAGCGCGATTAACACTGTTTGAAAAATATTTGCGGCCTTTGTTAGACACTGAGGAAACAAGTGCAACTAAATTAAACGAACTTCGCTTGCGCTTAACAAAGCTACGCGATGTTTCAAGCAACTACGACCACATTCAGTCAAAAATTGAAATGTTAGACGATGATACCGATAATCAAACACTGGAACGCGAAACTACTGAAAACCAATTCTTTTACTTATTGTCTGAAGCGCAGTCACTTATTGACACGTTTGAAAAGTCTAATAAATTAGAAGCTTCATCAAGTTCCAGCCACAATAATATTCATTTGCAATTGCCACCCGTTAAGATACCAATCTTTAACGGTGCGACCAATGAATGGCTATCTTTTAGAGATACATATTCATCCTTAATACACAATAACAAATATATTCCAGAGATAAATAAATTTCATTACCTTAAGACATATTTAGCAGGGCCAGCTAGTGCCATTATTAATTCAATTATCGTATCGTCAACTAATTATTCTATTGCATGGAATTTACTTTGCGAACGATACGATAATAAACGCATTTTAATAAATGAACATATTAAGTGCTTGTTTTCGATAGAGCCACTAAACAAAGAAACACATCGCGGTATACGTAGTTTAATAGACACATTAAGCAAAAATTTAAGCGCGTTACAATCCCTTGGGGAACCTACTAACAAGTGGGACACTTTAATCATTTATATGGCATCAACTAAATTAGACAGTTTCACATTCAGAAACTGGGAAGAATATAGGAGCAACATGGCATCACCTACTATAGATGACTTTTATTCATTTCTACGTAAGCGTTCTACAATTTTGGAAACTATGGAAGTTTGTAAGGTCGATAGGTATCACAAACGTCACAACTCACCTAACTCGAAAGCGTTCCATAGTTCATCCATAAAGTCATCTTCATATGATATGTATCAATGTCCTGTCTGCCAGGAAAATCACAAAATATATCAGTGCTCTACTTTCAAGTCATTATCGATTAAAGATAGAATTTCTAAGGTAATTTTATCAAACCTATGTAAAAATTGTCTTCGTAAGGACCACCAGTCCTACGAATGTAAGCTAGGCAGTTGCAGAATTTGTAATAGAAAACACAATACTTTACTACACATACAAAATTCTGCACAAATGTCCAACAATCGGGAACCAGCCAACAGAAAAGCCACTAACAACATTCATAGTCCTATAACTAAATCTGAGGAACCGAGTACCTCTACTTCTGTTTCCATGGCTGCCAGTTCTCCCAACAAAGCTCTACTTTCTACTGCCCTAGTCAAAGTAATAAGTAATGGGCAAACATTTATTCTAAGAGCATTACTTGATTGCGGTAGTCAATCTACATTTATCACAGCTCAAGCTCAAAGGCAAACATGTTCACCAAAATATAATCACGACTATCACTGCGTTTCGGGTATAGGCAGTACTATTTTAAATGTTACTGAACATTGTTATCTTAATCTTATGTCTTTGAACAGTTCATATAATATTCGTGTTAAATGTTTTGTGCTGCCATCTATTACAGACAAGCTGCCACACGTTGCAGTAGACACACGCGATTTTAATATTCCTCCTAATGTTCATCTTGCCGATCCTAACTTTTACAAACCCGACCAAATTGATATTTTATTAGGTGCTGACGTATTTTGGGATATTGTGGGACCAGGAAAAATTAATATAGGACCACAAAAACCGATTTTACAAGAAACACAGTTAGGATGGATAGTGGCTGGCCCCACAGCGATTTATAATAAACAAAATGATTTAAAATCTCATTGCCATTTATCTTTAGACATAAGCCAGCAACTTCGTAAATTTTGGGAACTCGAGGAAATTAATTTTGACACCACAAATACTAGTGATATTTACGAACTCGAGGAAATTAATTTTGACACCACAAATACTAGTGATAATTATTGTGAAACATTATTTACTAACACCACGAGCCGAGACATTAATGGTAGATTTTGTGTACAAATTCCATTTAAAGAGTCCACTCAAAGCTTAGGTGAATCATACAATATAGCCGAAAAAAGGTTATTACAGCTAGAAAGAAAATTAAAGAGCAAACCCGAGCTTAAATTAAACTATCGCGAATTCATTCATGAGTATGAACGCTTAGGCCATATGACGGAAATTTCCCGACCTGTATTCGGTTGTTATTTGCCTCACCACGCCGTCATACGCGAGTCTAGTGAAACTACAAAACTTCGGGTCGTCTTTGATGCGTCGTCAAAGACTTCTAGTGGATTATCACTTAATGATATACAATACGTCGGACCTGTCGTGCAGGACGATTTATTTTCAATTCTTCTAAGATATAGACAACATAGATTTGTTGTTTCAGCGGACGTAGAAAAAATGTATCGCCAAATACTAGTTGATCCTAAACAACGACATTTACAATTAATTTTATGGCGAGACGAGCCCTCGCATCCAATTAAAATATATCAATTAAATACTATTACATATGGAACGGCCAGTGCGCCTTATCTTAGTACTAGGTGTTTATTACAACTATCAAAAGAATGTAATGACAAAAAACTAGCTCAAATGATTAATTCTAATTATTCTATAATAGATTTTCTTTCAGGAGCGGAAAATTATGACGATCTAAAGAAAATAATCGACTCTGTTACTAATAAATCTTTAAGCATCTTAATCAAACAACAGCAAGGTGAATGTTTTAGCAATGAATTAAAAATCTTAAAAAATAATGAAACATTACTATCCACGTCGCGTATTTTATCTCTAAGTCCTTTTATCAATCAAAGCGGTATTATTTTTGTCGGTGCAAATAATGAAATTGCTAGCTTTTTACAAAACAGTGAAGCCATTACGAGTTTTTCTGCCGAAGAGGGCATAATCTTTAAATTTTCACCTGCTTATTCACCTCATTTCGGAGGCCTATGGGAAGCAGGTATCAAATCTGCAAAATACCACATAACTCGTATTTTACGCGATAAACATTTTACATTTGAGGAATTATCAACATTATTTTCGCAAATTGAAGCTCTCCTGAATTCCAGACCTCTAACTCCTCTCTCATCAGATCCCAATGACCTCGATCCTTTAACTCCTGCTCACTTTCTCATCGGCAAGCCTCTTACTTCATTGCCTTCAGAAAACCTGAAGGATGTCAACTCTAACCGACTGGATCGATACCATCTAATTGAAAAAATGCGACAACATTTTTGGGATCGATGGCAACAAGAATACCTCTGCGAATTACAGCAAAGATCAAAATGGAAAATTCAACAAAAGGGATTCCAGAAAGGAGCTTTAGTCATCATAAAAGAGGCCAACACACCACCATTAAAATGGCGATTGGGCCGAATACACCATCTTTTTCCCGGACCTGACGGAATCGCCAGAATTGCGGAAGTCTTCACTTCTAAGGGGGTCATACGCAGAGCAGTACATAACCTCTGGCCTTTGGAAGATGACCACATCTCAAAACCCTAAGAATTTTGAGGGCGGGGAGGATGTTCACGCCAAAGTGATGAGTGGGGGCCCTTCAAGTGCTTCGACGATGTTTGTTTTTTAATATAAGAATATAAGTGTTTTAGTTTTAAGACCCTGCATGCCGTCAGTGCGCCTTGAGACGCGGTTTTGTACGGACGACAATTTAATATTGTAAACCACATTACAGTTCATTAAATACAGTGCAAAAACTTCGTAAATTGTCTCAATTCAGTCTTATCCCATCAACGTGAAGACCGGCGCATTCACCTTACGGCAAAATTAGCGCGCTACATTTTTCTCGCGTATCGCACTCAGCCCTTAGCTGAGTTGTATCAAAATAAAACGCCTTCCGCTTTGGCACATTTCAACGGAGTTCCCTGCAGGTAGTCCTAACTTCAAAGCGGCTTACAAACGGACGCCCCTAGACAACATTCGCTAATTCACTTTGATGTCTCCCCTCATACCCAAAGCTTCACCCTACCCCTCGGCGTAACGAGAAAACACGTCTTAAAACTTTAAACTCAGCGTTACATAAATTATTATTAAATACTTCTAACAATTTTGTAATATTTTTTCAAAGGAAATTGTTTTGGAATTATTTTGAACAGGTATTTTTCCTATGGAAAAATATTTACTGGCCTAATAATTATTTTGAAACAAAACAGGCATAGCTTAGTGGATAGATCAAAAGTCAGAGGTGTTGTATTCAAATACAATATTGCAGAATTCACAAAAAGGTAGGTATGTTAACATATCGGTATAATTAGTAACAGTGGATTTTCTTTTCATTTTGTCTTTCTGCTTGAAAAATCAGAGCACTTGCCCCATTGACTTCACAACAATACATGTCTTGATAATATGTGATAGCTCTAGTCTAGGCTATAGTAGGTAATAGTCAATTAAAAATAAAATACATGAAAACATACGTAAACATGCGTATTATCAAGACAAAAAAACATGTGATTATGTTGTTCTTTTTGACTATTTATATAAGGACATTAAGAAAAATTAATAGCAATTTAATTCAGTATTTATAAAGATAATCCTTTCAACTTCCACCGCAAAAAAACAATATTAATATTAGCATAGGCAAGTCTGGTCCATGTAGTTAATACATATTAAGCTTTTAGCAATATTGCTATGTGAAAGGGCAGCGGTTACGTTGTGCTTTCATAACGTAGATTGAAAGCGATACAAAGCGACCACAAGAACGCTTTGTGGTTCATATTTTAAGTCCTCTTTTGTTTACTAAACTTCGCATAGTATATGCATAATATAACATCCTTGTGGTCATAAGCAGGACCTTGAAATAGTTCAGTAACTTCTATCTTTTTCTTATTTCAAAGCAACATTTTGTATGAAATACTAAATTGCCAGCTTTTATATGTTTGTGAGAAAATAGCACGTTTGACTTTTAAAACAATAAATAAATAAATATTCATGGACATTTCACACAACGTCCTCTGGTCCCAAGCTAAGCTTATTATGCTTGTGTTATGGGTACCAGAATACGGATATAATACATAAACTACTTTTCTTTTGTAAATACATACATAAAATACATAGAAAACACCCAGACGTAGTACAAACGACGTTTAGACGGGCTTCGTGGTGGAGTGGTTTATGTAATGGACTGTCGATCACGAGGTCTCGGGTTCGATTCCCGGTCAGGACAATCATTTGTGTGATATCCATAAATGTCATACAAATGTTTGTACTGCGTCCGGGTGTTTCTATGTATTATAAGTATGTATTTACAAAAGAAAAGTAGTATATATATTATATCCGTATTCTGGTACCCATAACACAAGCATAATAAGCTTAGCTTGGGACCAGAGGACGTTGTGTGAAATGTCCGTGAATATTTATTTATTATTATTATTATTTAAACATTTGTATGACATTTATGAATATCACACAAATGATTGTCCCAAGCGGAAATCGAACCCGCGATCTTGTGAACGGTAGTCCAGTACATAAACCACTACGCCACGAAAACAATGAGCTTTTTTAGTTGTTTTTTAATATGATAGTTTAATTATCATATTTCTAAACAGTTCCACCTGTCTATTGCTAGTGTAAATCACAACAAATGTTGTTGCAAGTCATGAGCAATCGCACTAAGTTGTGTAAAATACAACTTCGCCTTTATGCGTAAATAGTAGTCTATAAATTTTCTATGAAAAAAATATTATTATTTTATATATAAAACTAGCTGTTACCCGTGTCTTCGCACACGTGGAATTTAGAAATTTTTTCCCGATGTTGCAATATTTTTCACTACTGCTTAGCTCCTATTAGTCTCAGCGTGATGTTTTATAGCCTATAGCCATTGCCTTCTTCGATAAATAGATTATCCAACACAAAAAGAATTTTCCAATTTGAACCAGTGGGTAGTTCCTGAGATTAGCGCGTTCAAACAAACAAAAAAGCTCTTCAGCTTTATAATATTAGTTTAGATTAATAATACCAAGTAGGTTTGCTGTATTAGAAGCAACATAGATTTACACAATTGACTTCCAAACATGTGTACAACAAGTCGATATTTTAATGGGTCTAGTAAAGCATGTCATTACTGAGAAATCTACCCATCGTTACTGAGTTAAGGACTGTGTGTATGCAAATCGTAGATACGCAATGAAGACAATGTTGCCAAGTATTTGTATTGTCTAGTATTCCAGTTACGACTCAATTACCTTCAGAAAGTATGCAACACCAATTAAATTTATGCCGTCCATACAAAGTCTGCAAAAAAGACGACGTTTTCTTTCATGTTTAGTGCTGTCGATAAGGAGTATGTTTAAATGTTTATATTCGTAAATCAGTATAGGCATTCTCTAATGGCGTAAAATATTCATTTATTTATTTGAAATTTTTGCATATGAACTGTTGTTTGACGACTGTTTTTGTATATAATTTATTTTTTATGTTTGTGTCATTTTATCTGGGCGAAGCGATTTCAATGATTCTTTTTTAATTTGAATGCTGGTGATTTCCGTGTGGTCCCGTTAACCAGGTTAAGATTTGATGGTTATCGCATAAGAAATCGAGAAAACCTTCAAATTTCAAAGACACATGAAGTTTGTTGAACTTTTTTAGAAAAAATGCCAAATTAGTAACTTTTTGTAACTTTTTATTTCAGTTTATAGTTTTAGATATAGTACAAATTATATCAATATATTACCTTTCTTTTATATATCAATTTATAACCATAGGTATATAATATTCAGTTGCAACTAAGATAGGTTTCTGTTCCAAATGGTACTAATGCTTTAACCCGTTGAAGATTTAGTGGTCACATATTTCAAACACACGCAACAATCTGAAGACAGCATGTATGCAGTTTACTATTGTTTATGGTGGGAGATAACCGTTTATTGTTCTATACTGTTTGTACTACATTCCTCAGAAATTCACTGGGGACACTGTGCAAGCGACATAAATAAGAAGGATGAAATAACTGGAACTCCATATTTTATACTAGCTGTTACCGGTGACTTCATACGTGTCAAGTTTAGACTCATGTAACTTCTTTCGCATCGAAAAGTACCCTATCTATTGTCAGGGTCTAGAATATCTGTGTGCCAAATTTGATTTAAATAGGATTCGTTGTCTAAGTTTCATAGAGCGTCAGAGCGGAAAAGAGTTACTTTCGCATTTAGAATATGGATAACAAAACATGGATAGGGCACAGACTTTTACCGATAAGCGGCAGGGTACACTCTGACAAGGTTGGCAACTGTAGGGTTTATTAGGGACTATACGGGTATTGTCCAGCGAAACAGCTTTCTACATCTAATTCTATCTGTTGACGCCAAGCTTCATCGGTCCAAGAAACGTCGGGAGCAAGGGTATTAAACCTTTTTAACCATAATTAACGTGATTATTGTCCCGGTAATATTGACAAATTATGACGTCAAGCATTTCAAGATGTTTTTAAGCTATTGCATAGCTTCTATCGCGGGCCTTGAGCGTGGAGACTGAATCCACAAAATTCGAAATTTAAATTCCGTAGGTAACGGAAATAGCGTAAAAAACCTTACACATCGGCGCTACTGCGCATGCGTAATCTCCTCTTCGCCCAGCAATTTATTTCATACTGTTGATACCAAGGGTAAGGCGCCTTCCTCAAATTAAACAACGTATTAAAATAAGGATTTTGAATCGACAACATATGTCCTAAATGTTCAGATAACAGCGTATTTTAGATTTTAATAATGTAAAATAATGTCAAAACTAAAATTGTATACCAACAGATTGACATTTGATTGACAATCGCTATTTTATCATAGTTACCATAAACAATAGACAGATGTAAGCATCAGTAAATAAGGATTATACATAAGGATTATATATTATATAATCTTATTTTAGTTTACGGTATGTAGATTCTTGCATAAATAAAATAAATAAATAATAAATTATAAATACATAAGTTTAGTTTTTAAACTGTAATGTTGTATATTTGTTATGTATAATAAATAAATAAAATAAATAAATAAAAATAAGTTGATAAAAAAATCCTATGCAATAGCTTTACCGCGGCAGTCCCTGAGTGCCACACATCTTTTATTTATAATATTAAACATTAACTATGATTCATCCATCACTTCCCGAATAACAAATACTTTCATACACAGTCGCCAGTATAGGAGACACAAACATCCAGATGCTTAAACAGGGTCATACCAGGGTACTACAAATTAAACTGTCTGTTACCCTTATATACATTAGTCGCATAAAGTATTGTATCATTAGTAGGCAAGTTAGTGCAGTTACGTTCAAATACGTTTGGTGTGGTGTACCACTGAAGTATTTACGATGCATTTACGTGACATGTTGTTCCATGCGTGTGATTTAATTGTTGTTATAACATTTTGTGATTAAAGTACATTACATCTGACTTAAATTTGAAATAGACCTATCTATTTTGTATCTACTACGATTTATTTACTATAATATTTACTTGGGATAATGCAAATAAGTAAGTTTGGATCGTAGCGCGCTAGTCTAAGCCTAGCCTATGGGAAAAGAGCGTGATGATTTGACGATGAAATAACCTCATTACGTCTCTTTGTCAGAAGCCACTCAATGTAAGTAATATCCAAGGTTTCATCCTTCCCTTCCTTCCCAGCTAATTAACGTCCCACCGTTGGGCTTGGGCATAAGCCTCATCCACTTCGGGAGGGTATTTAGTCTGTTTATGCCACACTGAGCAGGTGTGTTGCCATAGGTTTTCAATTCAATTTGAGGGTTTCTTATTCAGATTAGACTGAGAACAATGCTGTTATTTTATTTTTATACTCTGAAAAATGCAAAAATTTTATACCGGTGGACTTAATGCATAAGGCATTTTCCACCAGCCAACCATAATATAACATTGCAACAAGTAGTTTTTTCACCTCATTGTTAGTGATACTGTCTGTGGATGGCGGTATTATCTGCAAAGCAGGTGCCAGTGCTGTTTCTATTCAATATAGCCCTATTGTACCATTACGGGTAATCGAGATACATTTAGAACGAAATGAGGTGTAGAATTTATTACTGTTATCGCTTTTGCCGATGGCTATTGGCTTTTATTTTATAGTACTCTGTGAAGAAAAATCTGGCAGGATTGCGTCTAATAATTACGAGTATTATTTTCTCGAAAGCTTGAAGAGTTCTATTCAGATTTACATTATTATCTATAATTAATAAAATCAAGAAGCAAAGTCTGTAAACATTACGTATTATCGTAACTATTGGTACACACATTTATTTAGTAAGTTTTCAATGATCAGAGTTTCAATAACTTCCTCTTAAGCACCAGAGAGTGTTCTTATAAAGGTTATTACTATACATGAAATTAAATCAATGCTGTAGATTACTAAATCAATGAAGTAACATTGCGGAAATGGAAAAAACAGTAAAGATTGAATAATGAAAAATAATAACATCTGACGGACATAAATACATGGATTATACACCCTAATATTTGCATTAATAATGCAATAATAAAGTAGCTATATCCTTGTTTGTTATTATCTGATAAAATTATACATTAAATTAGCCAAGTTATCTTCTGATACCCTTTAAGATTTGTATCTACCGGTACAAAACAGTCAACATCGTAACTTTACTCATTTGACGTTTACTTTCATTGACCTTCATTGACATGCATAAATTTTAGAATTTATATTTCAATACAATAATAAACATTCAACATATTCTAAACGACGTAAGCTTCCAATAAATGCTGAACCTTAAAATGTTTATATAAGCGTTACATTCATGCCTCTCGATCTATTTATATTTTGTTTATGACATATTAACGAATGGAACACGTCAAATAGGTACCATTTTACACATTCTGGCCTCATTTATGCAAAGTTATTTGTATTTCTCTATTAGCTGTTGCCCGCAATTTCGTACGCGTAGGATATAGAGACCATACCCTAACAAATATACCTACTTATAAAAAAGCAATCCTCTTGAACTCTATAAAAGTACCGCATCGAAATCTAGCGTAGTTTTGAAGTCTTCTGTGTAATTCCTGTCCATAATGGGAACATACAGCAGTAGGACCTAGTCAAGAGCAGCTGCCATTTCATTCATGGCGCTCTACCAGTGGTCAAGGAAAGCAGCACGTAATGTATTTAACGATGTGACGTGTATATTATGTAAAAAATTATCTTGAGCAGAAAAAGTAAAAACAAATATTGTAATCACTGAAACTTTCTAAAGCAGTTCGTTGGCTCTAAAATATCGATAGTTATGACAATGGTGATATCCTTAGTACGAAAGGAGCCTGGTGTAGTAATGTTTACTATTAGAATGATATTAGGTTTGTACCCTTACAAATTTATTAAATTACACTAATAACATAATTTGTACAGCTACTCGTTGAAACGTACAGTTGCACTAAACATATAAAAGAATCGTACTCAATTGTACTTTTTGTGATTAAAAACCCATATCAATTTATTGTATGCTACGATAATTATAATTATATCGTAATTAATTAACTGGAAACTCATTTCATGCCACAATATTATGCAGGCACTTTAAATAAGTTCATGTATGATAAAATAATCACACTATTTTATATCGTAAAAGTTTTTCAGCGTAATTTAGGTAACCCATTTGTATGAAGCTATTAAGTTGGTAGGTATTAATACTACTAAAAGTTTACGTGTTTGGGTTTGAAAAGCCTTATCGCTATTTCTAAACATTAAAGCTATTGTTTCAACGACCTATTAGGTTAGATAAAATTATTCTTGCCCTCCAAAACATGTGTGGAAAATATGTGTCATGTTATTGCGGTTTTACATTTATTGTTAAAATAGCCAAAATGTTTCTAATTGTTTTAAATAGTTGAGTTATTATTGAGAATTAGTCACTCGATCTACTGACTTATGTCCGGTTTCAATAGGTATTGTATCTTTCCTCGATTTTTGCAATAAAAGTCAGATTAATCTAAACTTTTTCCTTACTGCTGCTTGATATGTATTAATAATAATAGCATTTTCTATGGAAAATTTGACGTTAGATGGAAATATCATACTGATAAACGAGGATAAAAATCTATCGGTTATTGTAAATACTTAGTTTGGTTATTGAAAATTCCCATAAATAAACTAAGAATCACTTACTACAATATAAATCTGTCGGGCTTCGTGGTGTAGTGGTTCATGTAACGGACTACCGTTCACGAGGTCGCGGGTTCGATTCCCGCTCGGGACAATCATTTGTGTGATGTTTATAAATGTCTGTTCTGTCTGTTAAATATTTGTTCTGCGTCTGAGTGTTTCTATGTGTTATAAGTATGTATTTACAAAATAAAAGTAGTATTTATGTATTCTATCTGTATTCTGGTACCCATAACACAAGCATATAAGCGTAGCTTGGGACCAGAGGACGTTGTGTGTGAAATGTCCGTGAATATTTATATATTTATTATAAATAAAACTATTCTATGGGTATTATTATTAGGTATAATTACAGTAGGTACTTTAATAAAATTTTAGAATATGCGAGATGTGGTAACATGATCCAGCTAAATACGTGTTGGACAATCGAAGTGTCCCGTACCGTTATTATCATAATAAATCACACCGTGAAAATCATGTCGTCTCAACATGTCATCAAGTTACATTAAAAATGTCCGTTGTGTGGGAGGTATTTAGTAGACACCACTGCGTACTCGCTCTGAAGATGATCGGCATCGGCTATGCTCGAAACCTGGGACGACATCATCGATTCCATAAGTGAGTGTTAGCCGGTAACATTAAATTTCTAATATGACCAGAGCATGGTGAAATATGTATAGACGGACAGTGAAATCTCAATAATGAGATCCTGTTTTACTTTTTAACACGCTTTTACAGTACAGTACGGTTAAACTATGTAGCGAAATCTTTGATAACTAGTAATTTTTACCCACTTACAGTAGTCACATAGATCTGAAATTTTGCATACATACTAATGAGTGATAACAATGCAATAATGTGAATATTCAGGATTTTCAAGCTTGTTTATTAGTTTAACTAAGGAAATTATTATTTTTACAGAACTCTAAAAAAAGAATGTGGAATTTAATTTCAGAAACACTTTACTTATCTATGCACCCCATTACACATTTTGCTACAATGGACCCATATGAGGACCTTTTATAACTACACATATTTATGTATTACATTTTATAACCTTCTATTTTGTGTATGCCTATAAAACTGGCAGAACTTTACCTCATAAAATGTTTGCTAACCTTTCTTATGGGATATTTTAATACATCGCTTATCTTCATATTTTACGGATAAAAGCTTTCTGTTGGTGGTTGTCGACTTTACGATGTAACAGACATGAGGTTTTTTATTATAACTGTAGTTGAGGATCTAATGCGATGCTGATGTTGATACCGAGGTGCTAAAATATAATATTATATTTTTTTCTATAACTTTCCAATAATACTAAATTACTAACTTACTTATCATACCGCTAGTAAGTACGCCTTTGAGATAAGTAGGCAGGACAAAATATAGGAATGCTTGCATCAATGCTTTTTTATTTATTTTCTTTATTTTCTAGCGCATGTGGTAGCTTTCTGTTGTGGAGGTTTATATTTAGCAGTGAAGGGATAAAAGCAGATGGATTTTTATCTGGATAGCGTCCATAGTCCATAGTGGATGGATTAATTTATTTTAAGATATCATTTTTAACTGTATTAGGTCCTTACTGTTAATGCCAAAATGGTTTATTACTTCCTAAGAAATATTTTCCTAAATAGTTTTTAACTATAATACACAGCATATTTAAATTAACTTTTTAAAATAAAATAAAGTACGAAACAAAACAACAAAAATGATAAGTCCATTTTAATCCGAAACCTTTTATGAGTATAATTATTGCGGGTAACCCATTCTTATATAGCTCTATTTAGTTAGAACTATAACAACTAAAACTTCTTGTTTGGGATTGAACAACCTTATCGCTATCTAGAAACATTACAACTTTTGTTTTTAACGACCTATTAGAGTTGAAATGAGTCCTAAGCGGGCCAAATTTGCGGCCTTTAATATGTGTGTAAAATGGCTGTTTCTGTTTGTTAATATGTGGCACTAAATCTAAAGAGAAGTTTGAAGCCTAAAGCTGTTAAATATTTACAATTTAATGTTATAATATTTATTATTCATGTGGTGACGGATTAAGAATACCAGTGCCTGCAACCCCATTTTTCTTCCCAAGGTGCTGTAAAAACCAGCTAAGGAATGTTGTTCACAGATAACATACGCCATGAGAGACGGGAAACTCGAAACTAAACCCTTTGCCAATACGGTCAACGCTGTTTAACAGACATTAATCTCAGCGCGGTATAGTGCCCAACAGGAGTGGGGATGGGCTGGAGAGAGAGAAGGGTCCAATACCGATAGTTTACCAGATGTTGGGCTACCGGCCGTTTTATCTCCGTACATCTACAGGACAAGTACCTACCTATTTGTTATTTTTTACTTTTTTTAACTTTCTTGTGAAGTATTCCAAGACAATTTTTGATTAACAATAACGAGAGAACTTATTATTAGTGCTATGCTTAGGTACTTCTATAAACTTGCTATTATTCCTACTAAAATTTTTAATACAGCCGACTCTCGTTAATTCGAAACTCGAGGGACGCTTAAAATATTACGAGTTATCGAGTGTTTGAAATATCAAATGGTTCAAAATATGTGAGAGAAAATAAAATTATTTGTTAACTGCTACATATTCTATAATAATGACACATGTTTAGAGGTACATTCGTATCCATACATGTACGTACATAAATACATATAAAATGTGAATTAATTAATCTTTTGAAAGAACTCTGTTATATGTACTAACAATCAATCCGCCTCTTTCTCTCTGCAACTTTGAGTGTTGGACGCCGATGACTTCGAATTAAGGCGTGGTTTTGATATATAGCAATGATTTTTT
The DNA here is from genome assembly GCA_916999025.1 of Orgyia antiqua. Taxonomy (NCBI): domain Eukaryota; kingdom Metazoa; phylum Arthropoda; class Insecta; order Lepidoptera; family Erebidae; genus Orgyia; species Orgyia antiqua. The sequence goes on from OU779869.1 coordinate 9,264,538, forward strand.
CGTACGAATTACCAAGTGCATAAAATTTTATTGATTTAGTTCGAAATATAAAGAGACTTTGTAGGGAACTCGTGATAACTTTGAATTATAGGGAGGTTCGAATAATCGCAGGTTTGAATTAACAAGAGTCGACTGTATATTCATTGCTATAACAAAACTGTTGCCACTTTCTTGTAGACGTATTTCAGAAATTATTATAATACGTCTATATTTATGTAAATGTTAACAGTAAAAACTTACGAGGTCATAGAGAAATGCTACCAGGTAAAGCTACGTATCGTTGTGGTCTTAAGACTTTCCAAGTTCTAAACATAAAGCGGTTAAAATACGAGTAGATAAGTATTTTAATTAAGTTTCTACCTAAATAAGCATAATGCGAATTATTAATTAGACCATACTTCTCATTATTATGGTATCTATTACATTTTATAATATAACCTAAATAAAATTATAATTTTTTTTTTTTTGTTCTCCGCTTTGCCCTACCGGGCCATGATGGTGCCTTGAGCTTTACCATGACCCGGTAAAGGATGGTCCCGTTAATCGGGGCCCGATCTGATGAGGGGAGCATTGGTCCCCCCTGTCGCATTTGCTGCGGCGGGTCTCTGGATGCCGACCCGCCGCGCGCGACCACCTCTTCGGGGAGGGCCGCGGGCTATTGCGCGCCGACGACCCCTGCCCGGGGCCCTGCGGGGTGGCAAAGTTTCGCCAGCCCGTTCGCGCTCCCGCAGGGCCTCCATCTTTGCCACCATCACCTCCCCAGCGAAGGACGCGACAGCGGCCTAACACTGTTCGCTCTCGGCCATAAGCGAAACGATGTCCGAGAGCGACAAGTCCTCACCCAGCACACGAACTAGTTCGGCGCGCTGGGCGTCCCAGGCCCTGCACACGGCGAGGGTGTGCTCCGCTGTGTCCACGGCCCCACCTCTACAATTACGGCACTCGGGATCCGGCTCCATACCAACCAGCTCCCACAGGTACTTGGCGAAACAGCCATGACCCGTAAGGAGCTGGGTGAGATGATACGTCGGATCCCGGTGCCTCGCCTCGACTCAGTCCCTGAGGACCGGGAGGACTGCCTCGGCAAGCTGCCTGCTCGCAGAGGGGTCCTCCAACCTCTCCGCCCATCGTCGGAAGAGATAGTCACGCAATTCACTCCTCCAGCGTACGATCTCTTCCGCCGGGGGCTCTATTGTCTCCTGCCGCATCAGGGCCCTCCGGCGGTAGATCTCCGCTAGGACTCGCCTTCGAGGTCCCACGGGAGGCTGCCCGCAATTATACAAGCCGCCTCGTACGAGACGGTGCGGTTCGGTTAATATGAAGTCAATTATAGAATACTAGCTGTTGCCCGCGACTCCATCCGCGTGGAATTTAGAAATTTTTTTTTTCGCTTTAAAAGGTAGCCTATGTCCTTTTTCAGGGTCCAAAGATTGTCTGTGCCAAATTTTATTATAATCGGTGTAGAGGTTTAAGCGGGAAAGCGTAACTGACAGACCGAGTTACTTTCGCATTTATAATATTAGTAGGGATACAGAGAGATAGGTACCAACTCCAAGAGTAAATGAGGATTAAAGTAGAAAATTGAATGTTTTAATGTTTTAATGAATTAGAGAGTAGTAAATTGAATGTTGCTAGCACGACCGCAATAAGCTCAGTTGGAAAGAGCTTCGGAACGGTATTCCGAGGTCGGGGGTTCAAGTCCCGCTTGCGGCAGTCAATTTTTTCCACCATAATTTGATTTGTTAAGTAAGGTATAGCGTGTCAATTGCAAAATCAATGAACTACTTTAAGATTAAAGTAGTTAAATTCAGTAGTTTCAGTAGTTAATTTCATACAGGAGACCAAGTGAAATGTAATATTTGTAAAATATTGGTTGATAGTAATAAAGATATTTCTCCATGTGGTGACGGATTAAGAATACAAGTGTCACCATCTCCTCCCAAGGGTGCTGTAAAAGTCAGCTAAGGGATAATGCACACCGATAACACCCTCTGTGAGAGACGGAAGTCTCGAAAATAAACCCTGTGCCAATACGCCTGGTCAGCGCACAGGGCACAGTAGACCATAATCCCTCCTATAGTGAAGGAGGCCCGTGCCCGACAGTGGGACGTAAATGGGCTGGAGAGAGAGTATTAAAGAATTTATTTATTTAAGTTATAGTGATAAGTCGAGGAAATGTGTGAAGTATGTGTAATATTTTAATAATGATTGACACTGCACAATTTAACGTATTAAATGATTGCCATATTGCATCCACCTACAGTAATGGAATAAAAGCAGAAAACTGTAAAAATATTTTCTAACTGTAGCATAACAAGAAATCTTTTATCATATTAGTTTACTGGTGTTAGTTTAATGATGTAATTTTTTTTAGTCTAAAAACCGCAATACTGTTTTAACTTAATCCACACACGAACTCCCTTGTGGTCCAGTTTACAGTAGTCCTTTGTTAAGCAGTGACGCCCGCGGGTTGTCATCAACCGTTAAACGTTGACCGTACCCGTGTAGCTTTGTTAATTTTATGCCAGTTTGGACGTGTCCTTCTTGGGCAAACATTCTAACAAATTTTATTTTACAGCTGCGGAATGAATAACCTTCTAATTTTTTGACATAAATTTTAGCCAACAAAGTTTGAATATTTTATATAAAACAGTTTTGCAAAGAATTATTTATACTTAATGTTATAAAGCTGAAAAGTTTGTATAAGTAAATTCTTTTTGTGTTTAGGAAGGCTATAGGCTATATAACATCACGCTGCGGCCAATAGAAGCGAAGCATCAATGACCAACGTTGCAAAACTTTTTTAAATTTCACGACGATTTAAGCGAGATAATTTAGCCTATGTAGGATATATTATGATTAAGCTACTGATGATTAAGATTATTATCTGCTATTTCAATGTTTCGATCTTTTCTTAATTTATAATTTGATTTATTTATATACATTCATTACAGACCATTTTAGTAAGGTTATTGATAAAATTGTTAAATATATTGTTATTATCTTCTTTTTAATCTTATTGGAGTAACTAGGTCTGTTATATTATTCACATATTTAACTTGTAACACAAAATGAACTGTAAATATTTAATAACTAAATGAACCTCAAATAAGCCGCAGATCTAACAAATAATATACCTAAATATTATTACATTTCAAGAGAAATTGAAACCATAATTAAAGCCACACTCTACAATAACGAGAATGGCAGCTTAAATGTATTTTAAATTTCAATTACGAATTCCAATCATTTGTTGATGCTGTTGATTACCAGTATTTGCACGAGAGTGTACCTTCTGACCTTTGAAACTCAATTAGTAGCGATACCTTTAACCTCAAACTGTTAGCTAAGGTTGAACTAAGTGAATATGTAAGTGTCTTTTCAAGATAATAAAAATCTTGTGTATTTTAGACCATAATGATCCTTACCAATTTATAATTAATATTTTTGCAAAAAATTACTTATAATTTTTGCATATAAAGCTAGGTATAGTTTTTTTTTATAAAATTATTTATAAGTAGGCATTGCGAAAAATCATTATAAAAAGTTCTAAAATATTAGTTCAAAAAGATCTTTAATAGTTTAAAATAACGGTATATGTGTAAAAAATAACAAAAAGCTGGACTCATCTCGAGATTGCATTTCTCTATAAAGCCAGGGGTGTCACGCAGCTCTTAATTGCTTCTAATAGTTAGATTTTACATTCATAACTTTAAAATACACGTTATAAAATTTACGTGATTTTAACTTTTGTGCATTTACCTTAAGCTTAAGTTAAATTAAATCATTATCTTATAACTAATTAGTTGTTATGGGTAATATAAAAAACATAACATGACAAACATTGAATAAATAGCTCTTTTGTAATACACGATATCTTTTGACAACATCTCAAAAATATTTACGTATAACTGACTTTTAAATAACTATAGGATAAAGAACAAATCTCCAGAACAAATGTGCGACAGTGGACGGATAAAGACCGATGGAAAGAGCAAATTGATGGTGTTTCAAATGCAGCTCAAGAAAATTGTAACAGTTAATTTCTAGAAACGAAGTCACAACCCTAATGATCTTAAGGTACTTTGTTGCTCGCTTCATTAAGCAAAAAGTATGCTGATGTTACGATCGAGGAAAACAACCAATTAATTAGTTTAAGTAATTGGTAGTATCTCTACCCGTAACTTTTCCCATTCCAAATAAATCCTTTAACTACTTGAATAATGTATAAAAGATATTCAGCTTGCAAATTTTTGGATGGCAATTATTTGCAGCTGTCTAGTGTAAGCTGTTATGGTTGTAAACTAAAGTTATTAATTAGACATGTAGACTCCTATAACTTTTTAATATTACGACATTTTGATGTTAGTTATAGGAATTTTGAATTTACAATAGTTTTAATAATTATCTACGAAGTGATTTGTCTTTTATTTACATACGAAAATAGCTAAAAAGATCGTAAGATTTTTTGTACGTATATACTTTAGTCTAAAAATTGTCTACTGATAAGTATCTACATACTGTAATATTAAAATGTACATACAGTAAAGAGTATTCTATGTATGTATGAAGTAAAACTAAATTATTTCTTCGTAACTAGTCATATATTGACAGATATAATAACTTTTTGGATAAACTTTAGTCGTTGAAAAAAGAGTAACTTTGTTATCCTAGCAGAAAGTTTTAACGAGTTTGCGTGTCCCAAAGTCCCAAGTGATGCAACGTAAACTAGTCATCGTTACTAGATTGTTTCTTGTACAGAGATTTAGTGGAGTTTACTCAAATATTTTTTTCCGAATCTCGTTATTTTTTCACTTTATATACTAGTAATTTGGTGATTGTTATACATAATGTTTTTATAAATAGTATTTCTTTGGTGTAGCAAGATTTTTTACATAATTCGTACGTTGTTGTTTAGATTTACTTGTTTTATAACTAATCTTCATTTGATTAAAAATAATTCTTTTATGACGTTATATGGCTTTAGAAAGTTCCAAGAGTTAGAAGAATCTGATTCTTTTTTCTACTCTTGCCATCTGCGATAAGACTATAAACATATTTGTTATAGGTCATATAATATAATAGCAAAGAGAAAGTCTCATCATTGGAGTCGTTTTTTCCTTTATTTAGTTCTCTTCATCATCTAGGTTGGGGTAAAACACGTTTTTTCAAACGTGTTCTGCTGCTGACTTGTAGTAACTGGACTGCTAATTTATTAGGATGACTAGCGAGTCTCTCTTTGTATCTAAGAAGCTAAATGAATAATAAATAAATACCAAGTAATTTTCCGACGTTATCACATACACAAAGATTCTTGTTACAAAATTGCTCTACCGATTTTCCAAATAGAACATGCATGGTTATATTACAGAATCTTAGATAATTATATAGCATTATTCTTGTAAAGAATATGCTACGAGAATCTTAAGCAGAGCGTCTTAAAGCGCAGCATTTGAAGCTACATAGTGTACGTAGACGATTTCACGCTACAACTATTTCTCTCCCACGTTGACTTTTAAACGCACGTTTGTTGCTAAGAAATTTCGCTTTAAATTCTCATTCCGTTAACAAAATGTAAACAGAAACTTCTGGGTGAAGGCGTTGGGCGGGAGGAAGCTCGCCCCGTTTGTGTTCTTCCACTGATATAATTGAAATTTTGTTCAACACCAGTACTTCGCTATCTGTCTCCTCATTTATACCGTAATAGGAGTATGCTAATAAATTTTCTTACGCCGCTATATTGTTTATTATGATGGATACTTTTGGTGGCTTTTTCTCTTCAGTTTGAAATTGAATTGAATTGCTAAACCGGTACCTACGAAAAATGTTGCAAGATAAAATTTATGTAATAAACGCTTTTTTTTCTAATTATTTATAACTGATCATTACCTCCTAAATGGCAAGGAGTACTTTCGTTGATGTTTAAAAAATGCATTATATAAACTAAATTATAGTGGAAAAAATGATAACCATGAGCGGGACTTGAAACCAACAGTTAAAACATCGTGCGATACAGTCATTATTTCGGTCCAATTGTGTTCTGTAAAGAACACTAAATGATCGATTGATCGAGTCGGTGCAAACCGCTCAATAGATGGCGTTGTACAAAAAACATCGCACGATCTTTTAACTTAAATTGAGAAGATTGTAGTGGAAGATTTGGTAAACATAAGAGGGAACCATGATAGCTCAGATGGGAGAACAACGGAACGGTATTCCGAGGTCATGGGTTCAAGTCCCGCTCATGGTTATCATTTTTTCCACTATAATTTAGTTTATTTAGTAAAAGCATAGCAAGTCAATTGCAAAAATTAATAAATTAATGTATAATAGGTATGTAAAAAGTGAAAAGACGCTATTACAATATTCCTATTTATTGATAGCTACCAAAGAGACTGTTGGTCTTATGTATAATGATTTATCGGAGGTTTAAACAATAAAATAATATCACTTTATCGGAGAGATAATAAACATTTTATCGTAAAAAGACTATTATGAATAACAATTTTTGACAATTTTAGCGAACTTTTAAACCTCCGATATGTCATTATGAATAAGACCATAAATGTTTAATTAGTTACTGAATTCAAAAGCCTACTGGAGTTTGCCCATTCAATATTCTGTGAAGAAATATTTTCAGTTCATTTGTAAAAACGGTAAACTAACTGAAAAAATGTCTGCATTTTAATCTAAATATTTAGATTTGGTACAAATATCTATTTTTTAAATAAGAATCTATCCTTGATACCAGTTCTGTCGGTATTGCAAGGCTCATTTTACACACCTTCTCCTCCTTCTCCCGCCTATTTACGTCCCACTGTTGGGCACGGGCCTCCTCCACTTTGGGAGGGATTATGGTCTACTGTGCCGCGCTGACCAGGCGTGTTGGCACAGGGTTTAGTTTTGAGTTTTCTGTGTCTCAAGATGCCATCTGTGTGCAATATCCCTTAGCTGACTTTTACAGCACCCTTGGGAGGAGATGGGGTGGTGACTCTTGTATTCTTAATCTGTCACCACACGGACGTTTTTTTTACACACATTTTACACAAATTAAGTTTAAATTACGGATCAGTGTAAGGAAATTATTCCATGCTAAAGTGCACGCTATACAACACCAAAATTGCTTAGTTTCCTGCGTTTAGTCTGAACTTTGTAAAACATCTTTATAAAATCTAACTTTACACAACTTTATTAATATTTTTCTTTCAAAGAAAATAATTAGTTTTTAAATTATATCTCCTCGTATAAAATTATAGTACCTATGAGATAACGACTGCCTCGGGATATTTCTACATCAAAATTTCTATTCTCCTTAGGAGAAAAAGTAATTTAGATCATTTTCAGACTAGCGTTTCAAACATAATTGGCTTTGCTGCTGACTGTAATATATTTTTACAAGCTTCTAACGAAATTTATTTTCTACGAAATGTATTATGAAATAAATTGGGAAAATTGGAAAATGTATAATAAAAAAACAGTTTAACATTTGTAATTATAATGAAAAATCTAGACAGATTATTAGAAAATCTCCTCTGTGTACAGTCTGTATAAAACTACTTATTTTAACAAAGCTTTTGTAAGAAATCCCTGGAGCAAAATAGAAATCAGTTATAATTAATTTAAAGAACACGACTGACTGGAGTATATGTGGATTTCTTTTAAGTTTTTAGGTGATTTACTCTTCTAGCTATAAATTAAAAAAAGCGTAGTATTAGTAAAAAAACACAGAGTATAAGTTACTCGATCCCTCTCCCTCTCCAGCCTATTTACGTCCCACTGTTGGGCACCGGACTCCTCCACTTTGGAGGGATTATGATCTAATGTGCCGCGCTGACCAGGCGTGTTGGCACAGGGTTTATTTACGAGTTTTTCGTCTCTCAAAGAGGATGTTATCTGTGTGCAATATCCCTTAGCTGAATTTTACAACACCCTTGGAGGAGATGGGGTGGTGGCTCTTGTGTTCTTAATCCGTCACTACACGGAGGATGTCCCTATACGAGCTTAAATCTTCCAAACTAATCAATAGATTTTGATGCGTTTTTTTCAATAGATAGTGTGGTGGTGGTGTGGTTTGGCGTATATTGAGGGAGGGGGCTTGGGCAACCATTAACGCGGGTGAAACCGTGGGCGTTAGCTAATAAAATAATAAATAAATAAATGTACTAGTGTCTGTCATTTTAGATATGCCAATATAAAACTAGGTAACAGGATATTAAATTTTATTGAGTGAAATTCTATCCATGAGATAAATAAATCTAAACATATACAGATAATTCTGGAAAGATAAAATATATTTTTCATTAAAAAATCTTAACGCCAGGTGATTTTACTCAGAACTGGATGAAAGTTTAAACTATTAAGTTAACTGAGCTAAGCTATCTCCGGAGATTAATTCCATAAAGTTTTTTTTTACGTCCCAGTGGCCCCTCTGCGTCCTAGTTAGTTGAATTACTAAGCCTATTAACAGTTGTTAACTCAGGTAAGCTTAGTTGTTCTAGAGCTTTAGATAAACGTGGCAAATGTTCTAGAATTTTATGTGATGGATAGGTTTGATAATTTATATATTTTCTGTAGATTTACAAGCTCATGGCTGGTAAAATATTAAGATAAGTAAGAAATAAATGAATTATATTTATTTCTGTCTGTAAATTGTAAATTAAGCAAGATGTTTAGTTATTTATAATTACGTAATAACGTCTAAAATTGATTTATGACGATTGCAGTAAGTTTAAGTTGTGCTGACGTGCTGTGTGTGTCTTTGAATGGACTAGGTAGGTACTTACAGATGGCAATGAAGATAATGATGCAGATTTTCGATAACGTATGATTTGGAATGCTCGGCAGTATTCGTTTTAAGTGTCAATGTTAGTATCATAGAATCAATACACCAACTATAGTCATAGTATCAATACACCAACTACAGCGCAAACACCGACAAACGGGCCTTTATGGATTAAAAAATAACAACATGATTATATTTTATTAATAATATGGTCTATAGGCATGCTTTTTAATAGTTTTAATACATCTAATACATATTTGCCTATTAATTATAACACGTAGAAAGTTTTCGTCGAGGCGTGTTTTGGCATACCTATGCCTAGACCTCGTTAGCGCGCCACTTACAATCGCCCAATTATGTACCAAGTTCAGATGATGCGGAGCAATCAATTAAATCCGTACGGGATTTTGTCACGAATCAAATGATGTAAGGCTTTTATTAGAATGCTCGTATTGTTTATGATTTTGTTTAGATTTCATAAAACTCTATTTCTTGAATATTAATTAGTCACAATTCTTGATTTAGGTGATTATACAAATTTGCAGACGCTTCTTGATAAAAGTAAAATTTAAGTTTGATAGGAGATTATTGAAATTTGAATTTTTTTTCCTAATAGGTACCTACCTATTATTAGTCGACAAAAACGAGTCTTCAATCTTGCCTCTTTATATTATCTAAAACCAAAGCTTACAAATTCTTGTAAAAAGTTTCTTGTTAAAAACGTATAAAAAATGTAAGACTAACATAATGTTTAGCCTCATTTATCTAACAAGCCTGCGGAAAACAAGGACTGTTCATTACTAAACTAAAGCTACTAAGGTCACGATACCTCACCGCGTCTCGGTGTTTTTGTACCTCCTAGATACAATATTGTAATAAAGGTGGTTTGTGAATATCTGTTTTTGTTATAATACAATGTAAGTCTGAAGATATATTATAAAGATATATTGAGTACCTACATGTTAACTATATAATACATTATAGCCCTCTTCCATAAAACACTACATCTTGTGCCGCTTGCATCTAGCGGTCTTATCTGTCTCACTCTCTATCTATAAAAACACACATGAAGATGGAAGTGTCAGAAATAACAATATTTAAGAAGTATTATGAAGACAACGTGATAAGTGTCCCTATATGACCTTATATGTTAAAAAGTTCGGAACAGATTTTGATGCGGTTATTTATTGGTTCCCTAATGGTTGACAAAAAAATTATTGACAAATGATCATTTGACAAACATCGTTTCACCAAATGATCATTTGGCAAACGATACCTTTGACAAAAGTATCATCTTACAAAAACGTACTTAGCAAATGATCCATTAGCAAACACTACACTTGACAAATGTGTTAAGTTGAAAAACACAGGTACTTATTAAACGAGAGACAAAGAGATGCCGCCCAATTACATGGATCTACTTAAGAACTGCTTAGAGGGAAACTACTTCCTTTTCCAAGGTCACTACTACCTCCAAATAGATGGTGTCGCCATGGGAAGTCCAGTGGCCCCGGTACTGGCCAATATTTGGATGGAACACTTCGAAAAAAGCGCACTAAATTTCGAACCTGGCATCATGCGGCTTTGGAAGAGGTATGTGGATGACGTATTCTGCATTTTAAAAGGCAGTGAGCAGGAAGTAAACCACCTTTTGCAGCATCTCAATTCCATCCACCCCAATATGAGTTTCACTTACGAGCTGGAGGTAAACAGGACACTGCCCTTCTTAGATGTCAAGATCTCCATGAAGCCTAATGGGTCCATATCACATTGTGTTTATCGCAAGCCGACACACACGGACAGATACCTACACGCAATGTCACATCACCATCCCCGTCATTTGCAATCTATTATCACTTCATTAAAGAATAGAGCCTATGACCTCTGTGACCCTGAACATTTAGCGCGTGAGCTGGTCCATGTTCAGGAGGTACTTAAGAAAAACGGATATCAAGTGCATGGACGACATAAATAGCCGAGAAAGAAGTGCAGGCATCCCCAGGTTAGTAGACAACCAGCCTAAATGCCTTATGTCAAAGGAGTAACGGATAAGATCGGCCACGTTTTACGTGAGTACTCTGTACCCACAGTTTACACTCCAGGCATAAAGTTCAACAACATATTGGGTACGCCGAAGGATGTGATACCATTAGAAACACCTGGCGTGTACAAGATAGACTGCAGCTGTGGTAGTTGTTATATTGGTCAGACGAAACGAACTATCACTGAAAGAGTCCGTGAACACATCACAGCTGTAAAAAACCGTCAGTCTAATAAATCAGCCATTGCAGAACATTTATTGGAAAGCAGCACAAATCACTGGATCGAATTTCATCGCACTCAGGTTCTTTCCACTGATCGCCATTTTTATTCACGAGTCGTACGTGAAGCAATTGAAATTAAAAAAACATCCTAATAACTTCAATCGGGAAGATGGCTTCAAATTATCTACAGTGTGGAATCCAGTGATTACAAAAACGCTACCTCTTTGTTCGCGGTCGGCTAACTACCAGAATACGGCTGTGGTACGGAATAGGGACACCGTTAGTGTTGTGTGTATGGGTAGTTGTAAAAATTGTTCGACGGTGGATGAAGAGTTCACCTCAGAGGGGGAGGCGTGACACCGCATATCCAGTCAGCCCGTGACCACGGCCGATGCAACTCGGTCGAAACGTCGGCAAAAAGGTAGGTGCTTAACACCTATACTAAAAATTTAAACGCGTTTAATACCTGTGTTTTTCAATGTAATAAAATGCAACGCGAAAGTTTAAAAGTGTATAAATGTGTTAAGTATTCAAATGTCAATTGACCTTTTTTTCATTTCACCAAATGATATGTTTCGTAAAATAAGTTGTTTTAAATGTATCATTATCATCATGAATCATTATTAATGGGAGAAATGCCCTAAAGTCGTTTGGGGTTAAAGTTCTAACCTAACCTAACCCAATCTAATAAAATAGATATATATCTCCAAAGACGAACAGGTTAATATGTAATTATTTTGCTAATAAAGCAAAATATCATTTATTTTCATTCTATCTATCTATACCTATATTATAAAATATATCAATTAAGACTTATAAATAGTATTTTCTTTTTAGGAAAATCCAGAGCAGTGGCTTTGCAAAAAAAAATATGCAAAAGATGATTTTAACAAGAATACCAATTTTTAGACCAATAGTAGATTTATCGGATAACTCAGTTGCCAAATGTTAGTTTTGTCAAATAATAATTTGTAAAATGTAAATTTAAGTGTTGATCATTTGGCAAAATGAAACATTTGTAAAATAATCATTAGTAAAATGATCAATAGGCGAATTCATTGTTTTGCCAAACGTTGTTTGTCAAGTGTAGTTTTGCCTGCCAAATGACTTTTCGTCAAACAATCGGACACCTATTTTATTTGATAGAGTGGTTCAGAGAATGGCTTTTTGTATAACTCGTTAAGATTTGCGTACGAAGTTACGGGCAACAGCTAGTGATATATAAAGAAACAAAAATGAAGAAATAATGTTTTGATATTATTAAAACAAAACTTTATTATAGTTGATTTTTCTAACATAATATAGTACAGAATTTAATAACAACTTTATATTAATTCCATTACCTATGATGAATTTCGTAGGTATAACACAAGCTAGTTAAGCTCATTTTAAGCAAGATATTCTTAAGGCTGTGGTGTAAGTTATAACAGATAGCGTTTTTTATTATTAGGAAAAAACGTTATAGTGCTTAATTTTATTGAAATAAGAATTTGGTATGATTTTTCAAGCTTATTATAATATTGTAGCATTTTTTATTTGAGATTTCACATTTGACAATATAAGACATTATAACTCTAGTCTTTTTTACTATTCAAAAAAATATCTTGAAATATTAAAGTAGGTTCCTTTATTTTTATTAAGCGTTCTAAATTATAGTTCATATCACTCATTAGTCAAATTTACCGACGAAAACATAAACCTTAAACTTAAACCTGCAACTGCATGCTAGCTTACAGAATTGCTGTTGTTATCATAAAACATTACTGCTATTTTCCGTTCAGAAATGAATTTTACTTTATAATGGTATCAATTTTTCGTGCACAACTAAACTTTACCTAAAAAATTAATTTATAGTGTCAGTAACACAATTCAGCAAATGAACTTTTTTATTAGGAATCCTGTAAGTACCTCCTGTACTAACGATTTTAATTAATAAAAATATGCACAACGAAATATCCAATGAATTGAAATACGCCATAGTTGTTTTCATTTATAAGTTAAGTTTACGTGTGCACGTAATATTGGTACCAATAGCTCTATTTGGCATGGTTTAAAGAAATCAGCTACTTTTTTTATCATTAGACCAACGTGCGTTGAATACTATGTTATTCGCAAGAGATACATGTCGTATACAAGCACGTGTCGAGGATTATGTTGTTACGAATAACAACCTACTTTATATACGCGCTATTTTGAATAGAACATCTAGTTATAATGACATTAACACAATTCACATATAAAGGAAGACACTGATTATCTAACTGAATGAATGAGTAATATAAATATTCATGTTCTTAGCCAGCTAAAGGATATTGTACACAGATAACATCATCTGTGAGAGACGTAAAATTCGCTAATAAACCCTGTGCCAATACGCCTGGTCAGCGCAGCAAAGTCCCCACAGTAGGCCTTAATCCCTCTAAAGGTGCCCATTCACGATACGTCCATCAATCCAAATGGAGTGGATGTCTTCCAAAATCGTCCCATGAATGGTAAAAAAATATTCCATTTGGATGGACGTCAGGCAGCTCTGGATTTCCAAACGGATTGAAATCCATGCGTCCAGGCCAAATGGACGTCATCCGCGGCCGTCCGTTAATGGCAGAAACGTGTGCCACGCCATATGGAAGCAGTCCGAATTGTCCGTGAATGGGCGAAACGGCGTCCATTTTGTTGAGGTTATTGTTTCAGTTTATGTTTTGATGTCGATCACGAAGTATAGATACAAGGAGTCCGAACGGTATAGGCTTTTCCATAATATTTCGTGTACACAATAATAAACCCAGATCATAGTTCTATTTTCTGCCACTGGCTGCGCAAGTATTTAGGACGTACCGATGCTATTATAGAATATCAGAATATCTCTTGACCTTCTCTGTATTGTTGGGTTTAAAGCACTCGAAAAATTTCTAAAAATTTCCTAAAACTTATATTTAACTCCACGTTTCTCAGAATATTTTTTTCCACAGGTGTCAATAGTTCAAACGAGTACTTCTTGAAAAATGGCGCGCTCTACCGGCAAAAAATCTGTCCCTTAAATTGAGACCATTCGTTCAACATTACGTTCGGACTCCTTGTATCTATACTTCGTGATGTCGATGGTGGTGCATGTGCTGTGTATTTGTCAATGTATTTCTATTGTCAATTATTTAATGTATTAATTGTATTTCAACCAATCCTTCATCCACTTTCTCTTAGGCTTTTTTTGTCTTTTTAATAAAATACGCACAGCTGCTGCCACCAGTAAAGTATTGTTATCCATAGTATTATTTATTTCCGTTCCGTACGATTGCAAAGTTTGAAGTGACGCCATGCATCCATATGGAAGTATTGTGAATGGTACCGTATCTGGATAAATTTCCATTTGGAGTGCATCCAAAAGGAAGTCTACTAAATGGAAGTATCGTCAGTGGTAGCCTTAAGAGTGGAGTAGACCCGTGCGTAACAGTGGGATGTTCGGGAACTGGAGAGAGAGATAAAGAGAACTTATTTTAATAATGAAATTTGATCACAAAACACAATCAATGAGGTTATCTGACTATACACAAAGCTTCAGGCAACGATGCAATAAATTATCAAAAGCAATAAATAATGGGTGCTACATGCGTAACGATATTATATCGATTATATCGTAGCGATTATTTTGTGCAGATAAATCGAAAATGCCTTGTCTCCAGATCCCTGCGATAATTTATAACGATTGTTGTCATACACACATTTGATAAATAGATTATCATTATCACTACATGTACAGCAGATAGGAGGAATAATACTCAAGTTCATTTTGTATTGATTATCTACTTCAATAACTACATTCGTTAAACAAAACAAGATCACGCGTAGCAATTGCAAGTTATCAAGAAAATGGCCACACAACAAATAAGCAAACACTATACAAATTGCAATGTTGTTTAACAGAATAATGTGTTGTCGGTTATGTGACTTGTATTCGAACGAAACCAAGTCATAAAATACACCCACACTACAATATACACAAATGTCTTTATTGGAAGTTGTTGGTTTCATCGCTTTGTTCACTCACGACGAGTGTTATCATAAAAGAAAATGTCAGTTTATAGTTAAGTTCAATCATCTTTTGTCACAATGAGTTGA
This sequence comes from Orgyia antiqua, assembly GCA_916999025.1. NCBI lineage: Eukaryota > Metazoa > Arthropoda > Insecta > Lepidoptera > Erebidae > Orgyia > Orgyia antiqua. The sequence continues at coordinate 9,279,697 of OU779869.1, forward strand.
GTTACTTTAATACCTTATGGCGGGTAAACTTTGGTCTGTTATTGTTGCAGTTATGGTATACAACCCTTATATGTTTTCACACTATCGACAATGTGATATTACAACAAATAGTAATTTCTGAAATTCGCTTGCTTGCAATATCATTAGTAGAAACTATAGAGCAACATCTGCTGCGATCCAAACACACCTCCTTGGCTTCATCAGCTGTTAATATGGATTTATATAGTTAAAAATTTGTTAAATAAATTGTGCTCTTTAGTTTATTGTTTTTAGGGTTCCGTACCCAAAGGGCAAAAACGGGACCCTATTACTGAGACTTCGCTGTCCGTCCGTCCGTCCGTCCGTCTGTCACCAGGCTGTATCTCAAGAACGGTGATAGCTAGAGAGTTGAAATTTTCACAGATGATGTATTTCTATTGCCGCTATAACAACAAATACTAAAAATAAAATAAAATAAATATTTTTTTAAACTATGTTGGTAATATATAAATCCTAATTAAATAACATACTAATGCCTGAATGTTGCTCATAATTTGGAATTATGATTCTTAAATAAACATTTTGACAGATGTAGTGTTGTAAGTTATACTTAGTACAAATTGTAACAATAATGATGAAAGATGATGGAGCTGAAACTCCCTCGATTGGTTATAAAATACGTACAATAGCCAAAATATAATTTACAATATGTATCTAAAATAAATTCTAATAATAAACTTGATAAATTTCTGTTCAATAAATATCACTAGACTTATAATAGATTTCAAAATTTCCAATACTGAAATTTCTAGCAACAGCTGGTGCTTTTCTTTGTTAATTTTAATAGCTTCATTAGTAAAAGTAATTAATAATCAACACTTTACTCACTTAAGCTTAATTCTGTTGTTATTGTAACAGCTATATTTTAGTTTCTATTTTATAATAAATTCTCGTCTAATTTAAATATATATTGAGCTGTAAATAAATGGGAATCTGACATTGAATATATTATTACCCAATAGAATATCGCCAGAGATAGGCAGTCCTTGATCAGAGGGACTGGCCAGGCCTCCAGTCGATTATTTGCCGATACAGATGACAATCAACACAAATTTGCATGTGAGCCGTATTGAATTGAGACAAGCGACCGTCACGAGCCAGCCTTGATGGGTCACGACTAGCAATTTCGTTTGACTGGAAGCGACTGGGCAAAGCTAAATACATTTTTGAGATAAAAGTTGCTATTCACATCGTACTTTATCATTATTCACTAGTTTAAAAAAGAACGCTGTAAAAAATGTTTCATTATAAGTCTTTTAAGATCAAGCAAAACTATATTAGTTTTAAGGTATATAACAATGGGTTATAGGATAATGATTAGTTTATGATTAGTTTAAGAAAAAACTTGACACTTAAAATTGGTAAATTAATACAAACATAAAGGCATATAGTGTACTAGTTTCCATCTCTCATTAAGGGCTTACATCAATATTATCGTCGACATGTACCTATTAACACAGCTAGTAAGCAAAGAAAATGAAGAATTAGGGATATTTTTTTGTTTACTCAAAATCTACTAAATATATTTTAATTCCGGCTTACGTTCTATATATAATAGTTACCTATGTTTTTAAAGTTATTTCATTAATTAATACACGATAATAGACCGACAAATGAAAAAAATAAAAAAATAGAGAGGTTGTTTCGCTACGATTTTCTATCTAGAAAACTTTTTTCAATCGCGTTTCTGAGTTTATGCGATCCTAGATTATATATTGAAAAAACATATACTTAAAAATTAGAGCTCTAGCCATTCACTCTAAAGAAAAAATGAAAAATTTCGTACGTAGAAAAATGCACGAAGCTATTTTGGTATCATCTTAAGTAACAAACCCTAAAGAGTTAAGTCACTAATTCACAATTAATTTTGACTTTTCTTTTGATTGCTTTTTTAGGGTTCCGTACCCAAAGGGTAATAACGGGACCCTATTACTGAGACTTCGCTGTCCGTCCGTCCGTACGTCCGTCTGTCACCAGGCTGTATCTCAAGAACGGTGATAGCTAGAGAGTTGAAATTTTCACAGATGATGTATTTCTATTGCCGCTATAACAACAAATACTAAAAATAAAATAAATTAAATATTTAAGGGGGGCTCCCATACAACAAACATGATTTTTTTACCGTTTCTTGCTCGATACTAATAACGTTGCCTTATGTTGCATAGATAATGGTACGGAACCCTTCGTGCGCGAGTCCGACTCGCACTTGACCAATTTTCATTTAAATGAAATCCTTTGTACAGGATATAACTGCTTCTATGTAGAACAATCGCGTTATTAATCAGTTTACCTAGATGTATTAGATGCCAAACTTTACATGCTTAATTGCAATAAAAGTAATAAATAATAATAAATATTCATGGATATTTCACACAACGTCCTCTGGTCCCAAGCTAAGCTTATATGCTTGTGTTATGGGTACCAGAATACGGATAGAATACATATACTAATTTTCTTTTGCAAATAAATACTTATAATACATAGAAACACCCAGACGCAGTACAAACATTTGTATGACAATTATAAAACTCACACAAATGATTGTCCCGAGCGGGAATCGAACCCGCGACCTCTCGATCGGCAGTCCGTTACACGAACCACTCAACCACGAGGCTCGTCAGTATCTATATAAAAGTATCTAAAACATATAAATATTGATTTAATTAAAAGCTCTGCTGAGTTTCCTACGCCGTTTCTTCTCAGCAGATTACGCCCTGAACCGGTGGTAGGGAAAAAAATTTTACATATCATAAGCACATAATTTTTCTAAAAAAATATGTCTACTTGTATAAATGATTTTTCATTTCATTTCATATCTAGTTAATTTATATCCATTTACAAATTTGCAATTCAGTAATCTTCCGCCGAAGGGAAAGATAGCTGGAGAGTTTAATTTAACCATCTATATCATGGGTCAACTGTTCCCTCCATTTCATTACAGCGTCCGTGTATTTTACAGCATTGTATGATATCATTAAGTCTATATTGGCCTTATAATGAAAGAAAAACACTGCGCGGTAACTACAGATGGTTATTCCCACACAATTTGTCGGAGTAAAAGGTCACTGGTGTTGATATTACTGAGAAATGAGCAGGTTGTTTATAGCTGAATATGGAATAGATATTTACTTCATTATGCTGGATAAACAGAAAATCTATGGAAGAATGAAATTGCGGACGTTTTTGTAGTAATATTGCTATCGTTATTTCACATTTCATTTATTCCTCTTATCAATTACATTTTTAAATATAAAATTATAAAATAAAAATACATTTAAAAATATAAAAAATAAAAATCACCGACCGGCAGCGGGCATAGGTGCCAAGCTATCGGTGGTCAAGGTTCCAGAGAAAGGAACCTCCTCACAATACGGGCCGCGTCCACTATTACGGCCTTCTGCATTGCTATCGTTATTATTATGGGAAGTAATTATTATAAAGAATGGAGTATATTAAAAAGAAAATATTCATGGACATTTCACACAACATCCTCTGGTCCCAAGCTAAGCTTATAATGTACACTTTTAAACTTTCGCGTTGCATTTTATTACATTGAAAAACAGGTTTTTAGTATAGGTGCTTAACACCTATACTAAAAATTTAAACGCGTTTAATACCTGTGTTTTTCAATGTAATAAGCTTATAATGCTTCTGTTATGGGTACCAGAATACGGATATACTATACTATACATAAAATACTTTTCTTTTGTAAATACATACATATAATACATAGTAAACACGCAGACGCAAGACAAACATTTGAATAACAGTTATAAATATCACACAAATGTTTGTCCCGAGCGAGAATCTAACCCAAAACTACCTGAATCACTCGACCACGAGACTCGTTATGGAATATATTAATCAGATGTGTCGAAAAAGTTCAGCGTAAAATTTTGAGCCACATGAAAAGTTCCACTGCAGGTTAGTATCAAAACGATTTCCTTTTCAAAATTTTATTATTAGTATTTATTAATTGATGTTAAAAAGATTTACACACTGTAGATCTCATTTTGGATTTTCCTCCATGCGTCTAGAGGTCCATGCTCAGAGCGGTACCTGACATTGCAACCGTTGTTGACGAGACGGCCATCCTCACGCAACTTCTCGAATTCATCACGGTGATACTTGGTGAAACCACATTTCTTGGACATGGCACGACGCAGAGCCTCGATGACCTGCGCCTTACCACGGTCACTGGAGCGTACGGACATGATGGACTGTCCGATGCGTACTCGCGCTACGTTATCTTGTGGCTTGCCGAACGCACCACGCATCCCAGTCTGGAGCCTATCAGCTCCAGCGCACGATAACATTTTATTGATGCGGATAACATGGAATGGATCCAGCCTCATTCTAATGTGGAACTGATCTTTACCAGAGTTCTTCACTAGGTATTTGTTGCAGCAAATACGGCCTGCTTCCAGAGCTTCAGAGCTAAGCTGTTCATACTCGTCAGACACCAGATGCACACATAGTGTGGATTGTTAATTTTATGCCACAGTAACTCAAAGCATTTTAAATAAATTAACATTTTGTTAACGTCGTTATCCTACAAAAAGGAATCTACTAGGAAATTCTAGTAAGTAGGTACTTACACGAAGCTTCGATAAAATAAAATAAATTAAATTGCCACATGACTATTAGAAAAACGTATTACATAATACGTAATACGTATTTGAGATATCGTATACAGTTGATAAACAAATTGCCGACAAACCTTTAAGTGTACGTGATCATGTAGATGGCTAGATCTTTGACAAGAAACAAGAGAATAAATTCCAAACTTAGAAATTTAAACACTGTACACGAAACTCGTATATTTGAGACAAAACATACAAATCCCATTAGTCTTCGAATCATTTAAAACTCTTCAGAGTATAATTTTAACTCAAGCATTTACTTGGTAAGAACTCAACAACTTGTTGGTAAATTGTAATCTAAATATTGACGAGCCACATAGCGCTGAACCACAGCGCTATGTGGCTCGAGTTAACTATGAGATTGGGGGTTCGATTTTCACAACCTGTGTAATATTAGACTTATTAGAATATGATGATGTGTAAAAAGTACTTTGTTTATTTGTTATTAATATTTAATAGTTACGCATGTTACCTACGAATAGTGCTGCGATGAAGACCGATAAAATATCCATAGCTAGGCTATTCAATATTTAAAATTATATGATAATGAATATTTGAAAAAATCTACAAACGTGTAACAATATACAAACGAGCTGATTAAGAATAATTACGAAGCATAATAAAATTTAAGACGTTTACGAAATAAATAAAACAATTTTTGTGACAGGATTGAAACGCTGAAGCAGCTTAACAATTGTTGTTCGAGCAATAATTTAAATTGGATTATTTTACTTCCACAGCACATTTTGTGAACAACCTAATTCCGGTTATCCTCGACGACACTCAAAACAAACGAAAGTCTGATAAATGCTGCTATTAATCTTCCGACCGTTTTACGTTCACCCTTGCGAGAAGAGGACGGAAACAATTATAATAAAAATCTAGATTTGGGTTAAGTGTACTTAAGAAGACTTTATACTACTTTATACCACGCTTTTATGCAGGAGAGGCAGGAATTTGCTTATAAATCCCTTTTATTGGATTCGTCGGACTGAAATTCTTTGTCTTTTTTACGAAAAACCATTCTGAAATAGAAAACTAAGTGTAGGTTTTGTTAAAGAAATAAACTCGCTTTTAAGTCTATGCTAAAACTTTTATGCTATTGGGAAAAATTCTACAACAATATTGACGCATTATTACATCGTGATGTGTCATATACTCGTAGTATGTTGTACTTGCGTTATTTTTATGTTGAAATTGATGTTAAATATCTTATTGACAACTTTTAAATTCGAAAAATTTGAAAAATTTGAAGCTGTTCTAGCGAATAGCTCGAGTTTTATTCTTTTGGAATGCACTGTATGTCGTTGCATGTTTTCATACAGCTTGAAAGCATCATATAATTATTGACTTTGGATTTTGAGGTTCCTTGTGTTGGAAGAAATAAGGTGGCGACATCTAAATTCTTAATTCAACAATTAAGAGAAGAGAGTGCAGATTTCTATAAAATTAAAAGAAAAATAATAAGTAGTACAAATTATATAGGCATACTCGAAATGGCAACAAGTGACTGGACCATAAAGCATATCCTAAATTAGTAGGCATTGTCAGGCGATCCCTGCTGTAGTACTAGGTACGAGAGCAATGCTCATGCTCATTGTATACGGACACTGTCGTCTCTTAGTGTGCGTGAAGCGTTATTGGACGGGGAGTGCGCAGCTAGCAATAAAATCACGTTATAGTATTTGTGTGCATTACCTCGGCACTTCGGCGACTTGCAAGTTTATTTGACAAAGAAAACAGGATGTTTAACAACTCCTGGTGGCTTAATACTCTAAGACTTGTCCTGAAATTCACTGAAATATGATTATCGTATTCCGGTCCCGTATTTCCCCTCACCTGTTTTGTAATATTTTTGTTTTTTTTTTGTTCTCAACGTAACGAGCATCCTGTTTGTTGGTTAATTTGAATGCGTGTTTTTGTTACTTGAAAATTGCTCTTGGGTTTTTGTCATTCTCATTTTTTATACATATCCGTTTTTACTGTCGAGTTTTATTATTATGAAAAGCATAATTCAAGTAGTACGTATATTTGTAGTGTTTTATTAGGTAACACGATTATATAAGCTCAATACCTACGTGTCTATCAATGTAATAATCTGTGTTACAGAACCTATGAAAATGGATTACATCCACTTGCAATAGTCGTATTGTTCTGAAATTTTGTATACTCAACAAGGACTGATGAGAAAGCAATAATTTACTCATATATTTTGTGCTTTCAACAGTGTTTTCTAGTTTTTGAACTAAGCAAAGTATATAAATTAAGTTATATGTTATAGCCTAAGCCTAACACAACAGAAGTGAAAATGCCTTCACTCATTCGCAAAACGGAATCCTACTGAATAATGGACGAGTGACAAAGAACTTCTAAGTAGTGGTTGACCCATATACTATCTAACACAGTGTTTTAAACAAGGAAAATGTTTGTTTTAATGCGTGAAAGTGACTTTTAGTTCTTATTACATATAAGAATAGGAATATCAACGTTTAAGGAAGGTTTTTTACTGACGCAAAACTTGGTTGCCGTGTCCTTCTGAATATAACTATTTTTTATTTAGCTGTTATGAAGAGTATAGAATATAAAATCGGAAATTTAAATAAAAATAATTGAATCATTAAGCATTATTAAATTAAGGAGATATACCATAAAATTTACATAAGATACGAATAAATTATAATTTATTTATTTATAATTGTGTTCTATTTTTCCTAAAAATTCATATTGTTTTCCGTACGGTTTTATAACTACCTACACATATTTTTTTAAGATAGGCGCTGAGAGATCGTTTTTATTCAATTTCTAATTTAATTAAAGTTTAAATACTAAAGTTTTTTTTCGTAGCGGTAAGCTACGAATGAAAACCGGAGAGAATAGTACGTTTAATCCCAAAAGCACGTAAATTAGAATTAGATTCACACCTACCAACGAGTTTACTAATTAATTTTGTGATAATAGCTTCACCGCCTTCGTATTTTTTGTCGTGCAAATTACATTTTTTGTTACAAATAATCCTTATTATCCACTCTATTTATATTTTGTTGAGAAGCCGAGTAGATTATGTTGAAATAAAATTTTATATTTTAGTTTTCTGTTTCATCTAGACTTATGTATAGACTGTCCGTGACGCGTGTGTAAGCCTGCTGCAGGATATTGTACATAGATAACATCCTCTGAGAGAGATGACAAAATTTACCCTTAGCCAACTCCTGGTGACAACGACACAGTAGACCATAATCCCTCCCAAAGTCAATGCCCAACTCTGGGGTGTTAATGGCCTAAAGAATATATAGAAACTAGCTGACCCGGCAAAAGTTGTTTTGCCATACCAAAAAAAAAAAGGTTTGAAACAGATGTTGGCCGATTCTCAGACCTACTGTATATGCATGTAAAATTTCATAAAAATCGGCCAAGCCGTTTCGGAGGAGTACGGTAACTAACACTGTGACACGTGAATTTTATATATAAGATATAAAATAATGGCTCTTACAATTTCTTCTTAATCCATTAAAAGTCAGTTAATTTATTAAACTACAGTAGGTAATATCTTTGTAATTTATTGAAGGAATTAAACTAATCTGTCCGAGTTTTGGACAAATAATTCCCGTTTCAGTTACAACATCATAAATCATACGAAGGAGTAGAAATTACTTACAGAACATTTTCTATTTCTCATAAATATTCTCTATAGGTATCCTTGAGATTTACATGTTGTGTTTGTCAATATTTTTATTATAAGTTTGCGTAAGAAATTTGTATTGTAGCTACTGTTTTTATCCTCTTTAGCATATTATTATATAGATTGCGGCTAGGATATAAAAATATTATTAATGAAAAATACATAAATATTCACGCTATTGGATTTTTTATGACATTAAGTGAAGGGTTCTTACGATTCCCACGATGTAAGTGATTCGCGCCACTCGCGTCATCAGAATTCGTCCCTCAAACACAATCTCCTTCTGATAAGGTCAGAATATCAGTCGTTCGCTCTAAATGCAAATATTACCGTACCCGAGAGAGGTGTTATAGCCTCGGTTTTGAGGTAAAAAAGGACGAAAACAGTGCTAAATGGCAAAAAGCGCTTTTTATGCTGACAGAGTCGGGTAGTTAAAGATAAAAAATGGATAGACCGTCTCCTCAGATAGTTGTCTTAGTATAGTGTAGGTAGACGTTCGCATTACATTTTGTTTTATTTATTTAATGGTTGGAAAAAGTTTTCGGGAATTTGCTTTTTGCTGAAAGACGTTATCTTTTATGGTACCTGGGTAAGTTCTTGAAAATTTTATGTTATTCAATATTGAAAGAATATTACTTAGGTAGTTTTCATAAATATCATTACTAATATTATAAAGCTGAAAAATTTCTTTGTTTGAACAAATTATTTATTTGTCTCAAAATATTAACAAAATGATAATTATAGTTGAGGCGACCCCATTAAGTTATTAGGAAATACTTGTATTGGGGTCGTCTCGCACTTCCCTTAAATATAACAATAAAGAGACAAATGATAAGAGTAAACAAAAATAAAATAATAATAATAATTTTGTATGCATGCAACTTAAAATTAAATTTATTTGGCAACATACTGTGTGTACCTGATGGGTGTATGTGTGTGTGTATTTGTGTGTGTATTTGTGTGTGTGTGTGTATGTATGTCTGTTACTAAGTGTCATAAAATGCGTGCCCTCGCGCGGTAGCGCTTAGCTTAACATAATCTGACCAGAATATTTTCCGCTTCTTCGTACGTCAGAGTAAGTAGCCACTCAGTTATAATTTTTTTACAGTTCTTAGAGACCTTAGGGTAAAAGTTTAGTATAGAGTTTATTTTATTATAAACAAAGGATGATTGTGTAAGATATTGCCGTTGAGCAAACGCCGAAAAAATTCTTGGGGACGAGGATACAATGTCTTTGCGCCTGTGGTCGTTACTAGATGGTTTATAGGGAAGAGTTTTGTGGAGGTATAGCATAAACATAAACTAAAATTAGTTGCTTTTTTCTAGTATTTTTTGTATATTTTAGACCTTCATACTTTCTATTTTGTCTATCTCGTTTTAATAAGTAAGACCATATTATTTTATAGCTAGCACCTAACACCACTTTTTCCCTTTTTATTTATTTATATCTTTATTTATTATAAAACAAAGTCGTTTTGTGCTTATACGTTTTGTGCTACGTGAGCTAATATTATCTTGAAAACACGCAACAGATTTTGATGCGTCTTTTTTATAAATTGAGTGGTTCAAGAGGATGGCGTTTTATATAATTTCTTTAGGTTTAGTTATTAAATTCACGTGTAAAAAGTTGCGGGGAGCACTTATAACTTACTTATATTTTAATGCATTAGTTTTGTGAAGTTTATATATAATTATGTTTATACAAACAATTCTGTTACAAATTATATTGTTCTAAAGTTCTTTACTTTCAGTTACGTCAAGTTTTTAAATGGCTACAATGCAATTTTCATTCATGATTAAAAGTGGAAGGAGGTCGACTGTTTCCGCACTCGCTGGTAGGAAACGAAGACTCTTGGGAAATGAAACATTTCATTTCATTCTCTTTATTCATAGTTACTTTACAAAAGTTACTTTACGAATTGATCTTGCATGATTATATTGTTACAATTCCTACACGGTAATAAATTTTTCTGAAATAGTTCTTGGACCTTGTTTGCCCATTTTCTATGTCACTATAGAGATTGGCTGCGTTATGTTGACAGTGTTAATACTGTAATTAAGTTCAATTAGTATGCAATTCGGGAGGGATTTTGGTTAACTATGCCGCGCTAACCAATCCTTGGCAAAAAAGGCACGATGTTGGCAAAGGATTTTGTTTTGAGTTTACTGTCTCTTGCTTATATCCCTAGCTGGCTCTTACAGCATCCTGCGGAAAAAATAAGGCGGTAACACTATTCTTAATCAGTCACCACACGAATAAAAGGCTTAGAATTTAAGAAATGTACGGTTTAAACTTATTAAATAGTTTAATTTCTAGAACAAACGAACCTAGTAAAATACGAGAATTAAGAAATCACGGTCACATAAAATTTCTCCGCACAGATTCACCCCATAACGAATGTTACCCTACGACAAATGCGGCGGCTAATAAAGACACGCCTAAGGAAAGCATTAATCGCAATCACTTAAGCGAGCGACCACTACATTTATCACATAAAGGAGTCTAGTCACGAAGTGTGTGAGACTAAAGTGTTAGATGTTCACTTGTTTGAGAAAACCGCAAATAAATATTCTCGAGTAGGACTAATTGGTCCTCGTTGGATTCGACAAGCGTCCGGGGCTCGAATGCTGTGGTCCACCACATAATTTATTGGGCAGCGTGTACTGAGGACGGGATACCCTCTTATTTACGTTCGTCTATTTAGATTCATGTACCTGAACTGCAAGCTACACACTCTACGTTTTTTATTAATATATAAGGCAGTAGATCGAATAAAACCATATTCTTGTATGCCATAGAGTTATATATCTTCTTTAAGCTACATTTTAGTATTGGTTATGTGAAAATGATTAACTAATATAAAACAATACAACGTATCAAACGTAGAGTCAAATATTATTTGGTGATAATTATTTTTGTTCGTATGGTGACGGACTAAGAATACAAGTGTCACAACTCCTTTTACTTCCCAGGGTGCTGTAAAAGCCAGTTAGGGGTTATTGTACACAGATAACATCTTCTGTTAGAGAGGGAAAACTAGAAAATAAACACTGTGCCAACACGCCCGATCAGCGCGGCACAGTAGACGATACTCCCAAAGCGGCGGAGGCCCGTGCCCAAGAGTGGGACGTTAATGGCCTGGAGAGAGAGAGAGAGGAGCGAGAATACTTACCTAATGCCTTTAAGTTTAAATCAGAAATTAAAAACGGTTTTGACTAGTTAGAAAATTCCATACACAGGATCAGAAATAACCTAGCCAATATTTTTCTTCGGTAGTTTACAAGGGTTCAAGTTACAGTATTATTGCCCCCTATCTCCAATATTAAAGCAAGTGCATGTAGCAGGTGACGCGCTCAAATGTTACGAACCCATTTCGTCCCTTGCGTGTCGTATCAGACGAAAGAGGGATAACGCTGTAAGAATAGAAAGAGTAAACGTCCTATATACCCAGTCTGCGTAACTTACTACAGAAATTAAATATTTCCCGTGAAAAAAAGTTTTTTTATAATAGTTTAACACTAGATAATGCTAATTTCGTGATTCTCATTAGAGAATCACGAAATTAGCAAAATAGCAAAATAGAAATAAGCAAAATATTTATTAAAATATTTTGCTTATTTCGTTGCACAGGTATGGACAGGCGACAGTTATGGTGACACTTCTGGTACCCATAACACAAGCATATAAGCTGAACCATGTTGTTTTGTTGAAAGTGGTGCCTATTCTATGTGCAGAACTAAACTTAACTTAACTAAAAAATGAAAATTGATAGCGTCAATAACACAATTCGGCAATGTTAACAGAACTTTTTTAATATAAAAACTGTTTATTATAGACTAACGATTTTAATTAATATAAATATGTGCAAAAAAATAGCCAAACATTTAAGATACGCAATAGCTGTTTTCATTTTTTAGTTAAGTTAAGTTTAGTTCTGCACATAGAATAGGCATCAGTGTCCATGAATATTTATCATTTTTATCACTAACGAATAAAGAATATAAAAAAGCGTAACTATAAAGGTGCCTAATGTAATTTATTCTTAACAAGTCTAACGATTTCAATGTAAATAGAGCCAAATCATAAAACATTAAATTGATCTTGAATAATTCCGGCCGTGGAAAATTGTAGATCTGTTTTTCACTTCTTTACAGCTACGTTTTTGCCCATTTGGATTCCGGAGCGTATCCAACTGAGCCTGTTATCCTCTAACTTTGCCTTCTCGTTGAAAAACTCATGCTATTACCGTAAATATCAATTTGTATGAAACTAGAGGGCGGAGACGTTGGCCCCGGATTCTGTACAAGTTAGTCTGCCGCAGTCAGCTACAAATTGAAGTGGCTACTCGCAAGGATTTAGAATTTTTAATGTCACATCCGTTTACGATAAAAATTTAATATTGAAACATTAATAAAACTTGAGTACCTACTTTATTACATAATTTGGTAGTTTCAACATAGTGTGGGGTATGTAAATCGCAGTTTTAAGTATTTTAAAACACTTACACTGTAGTTAATTCCATGTTTGATAAAAATGCTGATAATGCCTTACACGTCATTCAGAAATTACAGTAATAGACAAATAATTTAGGTTAAATTATTTAATTTAATCGTTAAGTTCCAAATATAAAGTGTGTATCGATATTTGAGTTAGTTATAAGTTATAAATTTATTGCATCTTCTTTACTTCTTATAAAACAAAGTTGTAATTTTTGTATTTATGTCCCTATGTGAGCTTATATCTTCAGAAATCTGCAACGGAGCTTGATGCGGTTTTTTTAATAGATAGAATGGTTCAAGAGGATGGCTTTTTTTGCATAATTAATTGTGGTTTGCTGTATATCGGATGAGATATGTAATTATTAAGATATGTAAGGATGTTTATTGTGTTAGATAATAAAATATTTTATTTATATTGATTTAACTAGCTGCGCCCCGCGGTGTTACCCGCGCTTAAAATGTAAAAAATAAGTTCATTTTCATTCCATCTTTCATTGGAAAGTTTTATGAAAATCCATGGAGCGGCTCTTATTCCCAGGCCGTTTACGCCGTGAATGGAACTGCCTGGCAAATTCGTATTATGAGTATACTATTGCTAGTGTGTCAGTGGTCACGTGACTTCAGGCTGATATCGGCCCGACTTTTGTTTCACTGGCTGGCGTTAAGCGTATTACGAGCGCTAATTTGACGTTTAGTTGATCGTTTTAACTATCTAGAAGTGACAAGTAAATCCATTCAATAGAAGCTGCTACATTGTTACGTATAATAAATTGTTTTAGTTTATTTAGAATTAAAAGTAACTATTAGCTACATATTAACGATGGGTGATGAATTGGAGGTGTTTGAATTTTTGGAGAGCGACGATGATGAATAAAACACTAGTCGAAAGCGAAATAAGTTAAATATAAATAATAATCTTCTTATATATAAAATTCACGTGTCACAGTGTTAGTTACCGTACTCCTCCGAAACGGCTTGACCGATTTTTATGAAATTTTACATGCACATTCAGTAGGTCTGAGAATCGGCCAACATCTATTTTTGAAACCTTTTTTTTTAGTATGGCAAAACAACGTTTGCCGGGTCAGCTAGTATTAATATATTATTAAATTTGAACTAATGAGTCGGCAAGTGTTAAAGAATATTATTGTAACTGCCTTTCTGGTATTGGGTGGACTACAAGTCAAAGTTAAAGAAGAAAGCAGCAGCAGTGAGACTTTCTCAGAATATGACTGGAGGAGGTCTATCAAGTGTTCCATCTATAAGTGACATTGAAGAAAAATACTTGAGTCTGATGGGCGAAGGTTACGGCGCTGGTTTGCCTAACATTCAGGTGAACCCATTTGTAAGTTTTTATAATTTTAAGATTTTCTTATTAGATCTATTAGACAATGGTGAGGTTTAAATCCTATGATCTGGGGGCAAAGGCATTCTGTCTCTCTCTCCAGCCCATTAACATCCCACTGTTGGGCACGAGCCTCCTCCTCTTTGGGAAGAATTATGGTCTACTGCGCTGCGCTGACCAGGTGTGTTGGCACAGGGTTTATTTTCGAGTTTTACCGTCTCTTAGAGTATGTCATCTGTGTAAAATATCGCTTAGCTGGCTTTTACAGCACCCTAGGGAGGAGATGGGGTGGTGACACTTGTATTCGTAGCCCGTCACCACACGGACATAGGTGCAAAGGCTTTATATTACCTTCTCCTGTAGCAATATCTGTCCCATCCTTATATTCGCATCTCCCAACATCACGACGGCTACGTCGAAAAAAATCCCCTTATGTCACTAAAGAGGAAGCTCGTTATACACTAATAGATATAAGTAAAAAAAGATTGGAATTGGAGCAGAAAAACTCAGAAACCCTGCAACAAGTGTTCCAAGTATTAAATAAGATAGCTGAAAATATTGACTAGTAAGTTTTCTTTATTTCTGAGCCAAAAGTTGTTGTCTTAAAAAATAATTAAAAAAGGGTTACAGTAAAAAAAAAAAGTCACTGCATTGATTTAAAAATAAAAATGTATTATCTAGTATTGGCAGAAAGGCGTGCGACGAGAGCACGCCTGGCAGCTAGTCCATCATTCAGCTCACTGTTGCTACTACTAGCTTCATTATGGTAAGGCTGGTTTTGCTGCATAGATTATATATTTCAGGCATCACCACATTTGCAGTATGCACATATTGTGTAATACTACACAAGCATTAACAATGGAAGCTGCTGCTTCTGGTGCATAATGTAAGACACGGTGTACCAGTAGACACCTGAATCTACCTTATAAGAGTCCTATCGTCCGCTCAACAACATTTCGTGTCTGGATGTGAATTTTATTGTAATGGGCTTCTGGTGTGCCCTGAGAAGGTGTGGTAATTGGTGTCATCACATATTTTCTCTGGGGGTA
This sequence comes from Orgyia antiqua, assembly GCA_916999025.1. NCBI lineage: Eukaryota > Metazoa > Arthropoda > Insecta > Lepidoptera > Erebidae > Orgyia > Orgyia antiqua. The sequence continues at coordinate 9,294,952 of OU779869.1, forward strand.
GCCAGAATCACCTAAAACAAATAATTATTCCTGAATGAGAAAATTTTGAACCATTTATAATTTACTTCATGTTGTATTAAATAATATTCTATTTATGTACATACCAAGTAACCATATGGACTCATTTCTATTAAGGTGTTCCATATGTTGTTTTAGGGGATGATTCGCCCAAATAAATGAGTCGTGTGTAGCACCTCCATAGCTTGCATCCACATTAATTATATCCATATCAGCATTTCTAATCTAAAATATTTTTGTTTCAGATTACAGTGATTTATATTAGGATAACATTGATTAAATAGAATGTAAATAAATAACGTTAGCTTTATTTTTTCTTTCTATAATAAATAAATAATAACATGTAAGATGTTGTAGTTTTCTTACCAATTGTACATTTAAAGAATGATATTGTTTTCTACAATAGTAGCGCTCTTCGTGTTCCATAGGGCGAATAATTGCCACATGAGTGCAATCTATACAGCCCAATACACCAGGCATACCAAACTTGTTATAGAATCTGAAAAATAATAACTTTTTTGAATATTTACATCTATTCACTCAATTACTGTATTATACTGTACTTTACCTTACCTTGTAACATTTGATCTGCGTTCTCCAGCTGTTTGGGGCCATTTAATATATTTGGACCTTATTTGAGGCAAATTTAATAATGTTGTTATTTCTATAATAACAATTGAAACAGTCGGCTGTGCAACAGAATGTGATGCGATATCTCCAGTGGGACGTTGGTAGGAGCCAGTTGCATAAAAAGATAATGCAATTAAAACCTAAAATGGTAAAATGTTTAGTTAGAAGAAGTATGTTATGAGCGGAATTAGTATTAATTTGGTTTCTAAAAAAATGACTAGTAAACTTAAAGCAATTAATTACCTTAGTCTCCACTGATAAATCCGTAGGTTTTTTTGGTACCGACATATAGGGTCTAAGCTCCTCGCAAATATTTAGTCTTTACTGAGTCGATATCTTTTTATGAACTCACTGTTTGGAATAGTAAATATATTACATTGCTGTTGTAGTTTCTTTCGCTTGTTTCGCATTCGACTAGTACCTTGTTCATCATCGTCGCTCTCCAAAAATTCAAAAACCTCCAATTCATCACCCATCGTTAATATGTAGATAACATATTAACGATGGGTGATGAATTGGAGGTAATTGGATAGTCACTTTTAATTCTAAATAAACCAAAACAATTTATTTTAAGTAAAGATGTAGCAGCTTCTATTGAATGGATTCACTTGACAGCTGAAACGGCCAAGTAAATGTCAAATTTGCGCTCGTAATACGCTTAACGCCGGCCAGTGAAACAAAAGTCGGGCCGATATCAGCCTGAAGTCACGTGACCACTGTCACACTAACAATCATACACTCATAATACGATTTGCCAGGCAGTTCCATTCACGGCGTAAACGGCCTGGGAATAAGAGCTCATAATGCCGCTGACTTCGTTTAAACTAAACGCTACATCTAGACATGTATAGATGATAGCGGAATATTAGTATCAATTATTTAAAAGTTGTAAAAAGTAACATCTAGAAATTCGTAGGTCTATTAAACTAATTTCATACTATTACGCCTTTATGTACATTTTTCTTTGAAACTTTACGTAAATGTAAATGCTATACTTAATTACCTAGAAAATAATTAACTTACATAAAATTACATCGCAATATTGTGAGTCAAATAGGTATATTTTATTTTAACATGGCTTAGCTTTTAAAAGTTAGTTACCCGTTGACTAAATATCTAAACAGTATTGTAATTTACGTTCAGTGTGTTGACTAAGTAAATCTTTTGTTCTATCGGTAAAGGTTAATTGGTTTTCAGTTTAAAATTTAGCTGTAGTTATAATATATTAACATTAATGCAAAACTAAACTTAACTAAAAATAAATACAACTATTGGTGTATAATATATCAATTGGCTATTTTGTTGTACATATTTATATTATTAAAAATCTTTAGCTTAGAAATAGCCAAATCATCAAAATACACCATAGTCGTTTTCATTTTTAGTTAAGTTTAATTGTGCACTAATGATATTACATACAACGTTCTTTAGACCCATGCTAATTTCATTTGCTAGTGTTATGGGTAGGTAACAGAATTCGGATATACCTAGTACCTACATATTATTTTTTTGTAAATACATACTTATGATACATAGAAAATACTCAAACGTAGTAGAAATATTTAAATGACAATTATAAATATCACACAAAAATTTTTTTTTAAAATTTTTTTTATGGTGTATTAATTATTCAAACTCATTATAAAATTTAATTTTATAATGAGTTTGAATAAATAAATACACCATAAAAAAAAATTAAAAAAAAAAATTTTGTGTGATATTTATAATTGTCATTTAAATATTTCTACTACGTTTGAGTATTTTCTGATATCAGCCTGAAGTCACGTGACCACTGTCACACTAACAATCATACACTCATAATACGAATTTGCCAGGCAGTTCCATTCACGGCGTAAACGGCCTGGGAATAAGAGCTCATAATACGGCCGCTGACTTCGTTTAAACTAAACGCTACATCTAGACATGTATAGATGATAGCGGAATATTAGTATCAATTATTTAAAAGTTGTAAAAAGTAACATCTAGAAATTCGTAGGTCTATTAAACTAATTTCATACTATTACGCCTTTATGTACATTTTTCTTTGAAACTTTACGTAAATGTAAATGCTATACTTAATTACCTAGAAAATAATTAACTTACATAAAATTAAATCGCAATATTGTGAGTCAAATAGGTATATTTTATTTTAACATGGCTTAGCATTTAAAAGTTAGTTACCCGTTGACTAAATATCTAAACAGTATTGTAATTTACGTTCAGTGTGTTGACTAAGTAAATCTTTTGTTCTATCGGCAAAGGTTAATTGGTTTTCAGTTTAAAATTTAGCTGTAGTTATAATATATTAACATTAGTGCAAAACTAAACTTAACTAAAAATAAATACAACTATTGGTGTATAATATATCAATTGGCTATTTTGTTGTACATATTTATATTATTAAAAATCTTTAGCTTAGAAATAGCCAAATCATCAAAATACACCATAGTCGTTTTCATTTTTAGTTAAGTTTAATTGTGCACTAATGATATTACATACAACGTTCTTTAGACCCATGCTAATTTCATTTGCTAGTGTTATGGGTAGGTAACAAAATTCGGATATACCTAGTACCTACATATTATTTTTTTGTAAATACATACTTATGATACATAGAAAATACTCAAACGTAGTAGAAATATTTAAATGACAATTATAAATATCACACAAAAATTTTTTTTTAAATTTTTTTTATTGTGTATTTATTTATTCAAACTCATTATAAAATTAGTATAATTATTTACAATATTATTAACAATACATAAAATACGGTTACAAAAATTTTTAATAAATTAAAAAATTATTAAAATTATTATTAATTGTTCACACAAAATAATTGTCCTGTGCTAGAATCTATTGAATCGAATTATATATTGAAAAAACATGTACTTAAAAAATAGAGCTTTAGCCATTCAATCTAAAGAAATAATGAAAACTTCGTACATAGAAAAATGCAGGAACTATTTTGGTATCCTCCTAACTAAGTGCAAGTTTCTGTTATATTCTATGTGACCTATTTTTGCGTAACAATTACCAGAGGTGGCTAAGAGCATATCCTTATAATTAAACAAACTTTTTATAGTTTAAAAGTTCCTGAAAATGGAAAGATTAAGTTCGAGTTCTTTTAAGCTATTGCATAGCTTCTATCGCGGGCCTTTGTCGCGTCTTTATCAGCTTAAACCGGCCTTCCCGAACCTGGTGCATATTCACACCTTTTTCATACACATCAGTCAATTTCTTTCTGGATTGAACAGCATTTTTACCATTTCTGTACCAAAACAGTCGAAAATGCTGCTTATCGAAAATGCTGCTTATCGAAAATGCTGCTTATCGCTCTACATATTTAAATGGGCACCAACCAAAAACTACTGCGTAGAAATAATTGAAATTTTTCACACACAAGCCTTGCTATCTGAGCTCTCAAAGAAAATAAAAATTATACGGCTTAAATGTGAAGATGGGTGCGAAATAATACAATTAAATCCTCTGTCGGGAAAAAACGAAATGACTTTCCGAACAACCTAATATATATTAATGTCAATACATTTGATTGACAATCGCTATTTTGTCATAATAATAAACAATGGACAGATGTAAGCATCAGTAAGTAAGGATTATTAATTTTGTTTTAGTTTATGGTCTTTAGATTCTTGCATAAATAAAATAAATAAATATTTATAATTGCATAGGTTGATAAAAAATGCTATGCAATAGCTTTACCGCGGCAAGTCCCCGAGTGCCACACGTTTTTAAGCTATTGCATAGCTTTTATCGCGGGCCTCGAGCGTGGAGACCGAATTCACAAAATTCTAAATTTAAATTCCGTAGGTAACGGAAATAGCGTAATAAACCAGTGACTCATGTCAGTTTTGGCGTTAGTTTTTATTTTATTGACATTTGATTGACAATCGCTATTTTATCATAATTACCATAAACAATGGACAGTTGTAAGCATCAGAAAATAAGGATTATTAATCTTATTTTAGTTTATGGTATTTAGATTCTTGCATAAATAAAATAAATAAATAATTATAATTGCATAACTTGATAAAAATACTATGCAATAACTTTACCGCGAGAGTCCCCGAGTGACACACGTCTTTTTTTAACTTTGTTATTTACAAAGATACGAACGGAGCTATACTGTTTAACACGCTTTTATAAGCGTGTCAAAAATACCTCTAACACCTTTATCTATAAACGAAGTCTTTCAAACTATTTCAATAGTCAATTATAATCCATTAAAATTAGAACAATGCAACACAATCTTCATTCTCTATCTACAATTTAAATAATTCAAACGATCCATCAAAAGAAAGTTCAAAAGTAATTAAAGTGACTAAATATAAATTATTTTTATAGCTCACAGTGCAGGCGAGATGGACTTGCCCTACGGTGATCTTTTCCGGTCAACTTTTCCACTTCATTTAAGTTCTATACTTAAATTGTACTTAATGGCGAAAAGTTGAAGACTTCAAAAAGATTTAACAATGCTTATTTGAAGAGACCTGCCTCCCTCTGCTTTTGCGTATTTATCTGGAAGGAGGCCTTTGTTAAACAGCTTTGTGTATTAATGGCGATCTATTTTGATACTTGATTATAATTGTTTTGTGATAAATCTTTATATAGTTCTTTTGTTGCTAATGTTCTGCAAAAGGAAAATATGTTTCTGGAAAACTAGGGTACCTAGTTATTATTTGAGAAACGTTATTATTACTATCGACGCTTATGTAACTTTGTCTGTTTCTTTCATGCCAGTATTGAACGGATTAGAAAAAAAAATTACATACAGATAGTATATATAGGGACTAACCATAGGCTACTTTTTAAGAAAGGTCGCTTCTAAATCCCACTCGCACGAAGTCGCGGTTGGCATCTAGTACTATATATTTTAAAATTGAAGCAGCTAACCTAGATTAGGTAATATTTATTCTCTTAAATTACCTAATGTAGTAAAGATTTTCCTAAAATAAGGCAGTACAGTTAGGTGTATACTGGTTGTAGAATACAGAAGGTCGCTGTCTTGTCACCTCCCTTGGGACCAGCCCTCGATATCAAGGAGATAGTAAAACATGTTCTAGTTAGTTAACAAAATTATAGGACTATACAAAATTGTCACAAGTTTCTTGGAATAATTTGTATTTACTTAAACCTATTGGTCCTATATTTAATCTATTTAACCTACATTTTAATACTGTAGGTCTAATATATCAAAAAATTCTTGTGTGTTATTTTTAGTTAAGATATTTCTCTAAAACGGCTTGGGAAATTGTTATGTAATTTGATATGGTTTTTATAGTTTCAAGAATATTTTTTTGTCTATTTGAATATGCCTCGGTTATTAGAGAGTGGGTACTTCACCGTGAACAGTTAATATCTTTATTTATTTTGCAACAAATTTTGGTGCAGTTTTTTAATAGATAGGTTTAAGAGGATGGCTTTTTGTAGTTTTTGTATAATTTATTAAGGTTTAGTTTCTAGATTCCACGCGTACGAAGTTACGGGCAATAGCTAGTATTATATAAAATATCTTAAACATGCCGTTTGTTACTCTATGTCTTTTCCTATGTCGATTTTCTTTCAACCAAAATTAAATACAAAACATTCACAAAAACAAATAGATAAGGAATGAAACAAAGACACTAAAACAGAATATAAATAGAATGTTCATAATTTTGTTGAAATTACTTATTTAATTTATCAATTTAGAATTATTCAATTCTGACACAAAATAATATATTAGATTTGATCAAAGAGCCAACGAGCAAACTCTAAACAGATGAATGGAACTCCAACAGATTTCCAACTTTAATTATGAAGTTAATTAGGTTGGTTTGATGAAAAATTTTAATCCTCACTCAAGTTAATTTCCTTAGAATCTCGGGAACCATTTTCTTATTCACATTGCTACGGACAAATTTAATTCAGATGAGAGGAGCTTTTTAGAAATCGTTATTACTAAACCGAGTCAAGTTGCAGTGTAGGTATTGATTACATAATATCTTTTGTATTTTATTTCTTAAAATAAAATTGCGATTATTTATCAATATCTCTTTTGAAATAATATAGAAATCGTCATAATATGCTATTTGCTGTTTCTTTAAGTTGTCAGAATTATTAATATAAACATTTATGCTTAAACAGTGATACGTACGTAATGTAGATTGACTTTGGTTTCCTATAACTAATTGAAATATTCAAATACGTCTAATTTGGTGCACGTAAAAACTGTCGTAGTTTTTAAATAAATCAGAGCACATGCAATAAAGAAACTAATTTTTGTCGTCGGCCATTTTTTCTAAGAACAACATTATTAGTATAAATTAATTCAATGCGCGGCCATAATAATTCAACGTAACGACATCTTTATGAGCTGTGACACAAAGTAGGACGTGTATACGAAGAATAAATCTGTCAGTAAAGTTAACGCCCGGTCACAAATTGTAATTTACCGTCACATGTGCCGAACGAATAGTTATACTTCTATGCTACATACAGTAAAATAAGAAAGTGCACCTTCTCCTGAAGTATCTACAATAGTAGATCCATTTACTGTATATTTAATAGGGAAGTTTAATTAATCTGATACAGAGAATCAGTAAAAAGTACAGTTATTGAAAGATGGAATCCATTTATCAGGTGTATTTTCTAAGATTCAGTCTTGAAAAATACACTAATTTAAATGGTGTAAGTACATTATGAGTAAGTGTTCGGACGAAGGACTGACCACAATTCAGTGTTCTGTGCAAAATTTTTACCTCAAATTGTAGCCTATGTACTCTACTAAAACTTGACGAGTAAGTAGACTTCATAACCGGGCCGTTAGTAAGAGAATTATCATTTTCATTTTGTAGAATGTAAAATAATGGCGAAATTACAGAGAGTAACATAAAACCATTAAGATTTTAGTTCATTAATAATGATCTTATTTTATAAAGAGATTATGACTTTTTAATTAACAGCAACAACCACATGCCGTCTGCAAGGTGAACTAAATACCCGTATGTCAGGATTTTAAACCAATTACTTTACTGTGCTTATTATCCGTTGCTCTTGTAGTATACTAAATTATATACCCGCTATCATCATGATTTAATAAATCTTAGTTTAAATCAAAAACATTAACGGTATAATTCAAAGGGCTAGTTCTTCTGTTAATTTCATTAAAATATAAATCACGTGAGCCCTGAAGTAATTTCAAATTGAATCAAGCCGCGCAGACTTGGTCTGCAGTTTGTCAACTTCAATATTTAACTTGTTAGATGTAGTTTCAAAGTTCTATCTGTCAAGAACACAATAGCGAAGGGAAGTGGATGTGCTGTGTTACATTGTAGACATAGGTGTGTTTTGCGATCAATTGCTTCCTTTTATGTGATGTTAAAGTTTTAAGTGTTACGGATGCTTCCAAAAACTTTGAACTGACAGTAATATTAGAAAAGCTGGCAACATCAAAGAGACATTCATATTCCTACAGTGATTCCAAAATGTAGTCACAATTTGGTTACCTATAAATTTCGTTTTGTCGAAGGTGCTCTTAATAATGATTGTCATGTGAAAATTAAAATAGGTAATGATTTCTGCTGTCCTCTCCTCTCTTCAGTCCATTAACGGTTCCACAGTTGGGTAGGCGCCTCCTCCACTTCGGAAGGGTTTATGGCCTACTATGACGCCGGCAACTAAACAATATAATGGTCAAAAAACAACAAACTCATTATTAAAAATCTGTATAGCAATAAATAATAATTGACATCAGCGTTTATAATCCATTTTTATTTTACACCATTCGATATCGAAGCAATGAATCGGCGATGTCCCTCGGTCCCAACGCGACCAACTTGCGACAATCTAATGAGCTCTTCAGGGAATCGACGTTGCCTTCCATTTTCAACGGATATCCGTACGTTTATATTTCTCATAAATATACTCACGTAAAATCTGAATATTCTATCAGGGAGCGCTGGGGATTTGAATCAATTGTCTTATGTTTCAATATTTTGTTTCGAATAAAAGGAAAATGATATACTTACTTATTTTTCTTGTTTCGTGACATCGATATTTGACTTAGTAGTACTGCATGGTAAGTAAATGTAAAGCTACTGTTACAACTGAAGTTTAGTAATAAATCCTACATCAATAGTAAAATTATAAAGCTGAAGAGTTTGTTTGTTAGAACGCGCTAATCTTACTTAGGAACCGCTGCTGGTCTGTTTTCGAAAATTCTTTTTTGTTGAGTAGTCCATTTATTGAGGAAGGCAATAGGCTATTTATATACATCACGCTGCAACCAATAGGGCCGAAAAATTAATAGTCGCGGGCAATAGCTAATTTCTATAAGAGTTTTCAATTTCGATACGAATATGCCATGAAGCAATTTATGCATAGTTTTTACCTCACAAATATTAACTTTTCTTCTTTGATTGCTCTAAGAAACTGCGTAAAGTTAACCTGTTAATGTCAAAATATTTACCAAATAAGGTTCAAACCTAATTTTACATAAATCATTCATATTTAATACCGTAATAAACCAACAGTTTATGTTATTTTGATAACGGAAATCATTTTACTTAGCTCTAGTTTAGTAGTACAGGGTCGATTTACTAATATGAAACGATGTCGGCATATTCATGTGTCACGCACGGCAAACACGCAACCGAATATCGTTGATCCCTACATAATACTATGATTGATCGCTGTTAGCACTTAGTACATTAGTCGTTGTGGAAATATTAAAGAACTGGCGAAAATGTCGCTTATTGTGATAGGCAACTGACCTTGTTATTTTGTTAATTTTTTATTGCTAAGAATTTGTATAGCGAGCTAAAGTAGTTTACTCGGCGCTTAACAATGAGCGTCGACTTAAATCCATTTCTATGGGAAACTAGGTTGAATTTCATCAAGCTAAGTGGGCGAAAATGTGACAAGCAAACATTATTCAACAACCTTATATTGTTCACATTTATTTGTGTTAGTTTGAAGGATAAATTAAACGGAGTATAATAATTTATTTTACACTTTAATTTTTACAGATAGTAATTGTTGGTTTATTTTCGTGTTATCAACAGAGTACCGTAAAATAGAATTCATGGATATTGACGCAATGTCTTCTGGTCAACAGCTAAGGTTATATGCTTATGTTATGGGTTCTAGAATACGGATAGAATACATATACTGCTATTTGTTTGTAAGTATATACTTACAATAATACATAGAAAACACCAAAATGCGATCTCGAGCGGGAATAGAACCCGCGATAGAAAATAGAATAATTTCAAATTGTAAACACTTCCAAATTATGTGGCAACTAATAAAATTTAATGAACACTATTATTACTGCCTATATCGCCTCATCTCACAAGGCTAGTAGTTTTTCAAATAAGGGGTATTACGGAACAGTTGTAGAAATTACTAAAGTATAGAGTCTAAAATAAATAATTACTTAAGGTGTTATTTAAGTAACTATTCATTACTAGTTTGCAAATAATATGCTGCGTTGTCCTTTAATTATTGCGGAATTATTTTTCTCATATAGGCTTGTATACAAACTGTCTGTGGGCCAGTACAATTTTTAACGACCTAAAAAAGAATTTAATTTGACTGTATGACTTTTTTTTATGTTTGTTACCTTATAGCTTTTAACCGGGCGCAGTGATTTTATTGATTCTTTTTTTATTTGAAAGCGTTGGTTTCTAGTTAAAATGTATTTAATGAGTAATATTATGACATGTATCTATATTTCGTAAATTAATGTTTTGTGTAAAGTATTTCAACACCTTAAAATGTATAGGTACCGCGAAAGAGACCCGAAGAAGACCGAAAGAGAGAGAAGGTATTTGTATGTTATATTAAGGGCCTACATCAATATTATCGTCGATATGTACATATTACCACAGCTAGTAGGTATAGAAAATGAAGAATTAGGGATATTTTTTTTGTTTACTCAAAAACTACTAAATATATTTTAATTCTGATTTACGTGTTTCTATATATAATAGTTACTTATGTTTTTAAAGTTATTTCATTAGTTAATACGCGATAATAGACCCACAAATGGAAAAAATAAAAAATGAGAGAGGTTGTTTCGCTAAGGTTTTCTATCGAGAAAACTTTTTTCAATCGCGTTTCTGAGTTTATGCGATCCTAGATCATATATTGAAAAAACATATAGGTACTTAAAAATTAGAGCTCTAGCCATTCAATCTAAAGAAACAATGAAAACTTCGTACGTAGAAAAATGCACGAAGCTAATTTGGTATCCTCTTAAGAGTAAAAGTCATGACATCTGTCATGTACATGCGCAGCCTTATAATCTTATAAGGCTGCGCATGTACATTCACATAATGTATAACCTAAAATATAACTAAACAAATAATTGATTTACTGAGTGAATGAATTCTATTTCTTTTTGCCGTACAAATTAAAGATTTGAGTTCAATAACGTTCACTTTTATAAAGGTTTACTTAAAAATCTTCATAACAACAATTTTTCTTGATTAAAAAGAGTGCCAACGAAAAACTACTTAACAGTTAGGAAAATATAAAAGTACAGTACACATTTACGTATTATTTTTAACAGTTGGGCGGGGTTTGAATCAGTATCATTGCAAACTTTGTTCAATTACATTTTGTGATCGTTCAAATCTTGATTACGTATCCTCATTTGTTTAGCAAAAGAATGTTGAAAGTAAACAGCCATTTTCTTACTCGGCTATTTTGTTTTAACCTAATTTAACTTCAGCTATTGAAGGTTTATACTACGTTAACGAAGTTATCGCGTTGGATGGAATGACGTTGGATACAACCAATTGTTTTGCTACTGCTTATGATATAAACTAGTATATTATGATGGAAAATGTTAACAAGTTTTTGATTAAAATTGTGTGTACTAAAAGTAGCTAACTATTATGAATATATCAACTTTGGATATTGTAGTAGGTACTATGTAAAATATACAAATGAAAAGCAGTCGTACTATAAATATAAGATAGGTACCTAATTAAATATAATTATTTTAATTTAATATAATTTAAAATAAGGTACGAGCTCAAATTTTATTCCTGGGGACTAGAAGCAGCATGGTCTTGATGTGATCTAATCAGTTCAGTTCACTCATGATATTATTATATAAATATACTGAACTGAACTGAATTGAAATTAAATCAAAAGAATAATCTTTTAAAGGATTTTTTTATTCTTTTAAATGATTATTAAACCGGCTATGATCGAGTTACACTCGTACACGAAGTATTCCATACCTCAACTATCGGGATAAGGGCAGGATGATGATGATGTCACCCTTCTAGAAATACAGCCTAGTGACGAACGGACGGACGGACAATGGACACTCAGTAATGGGGTCTTCTTTTAGTGCAGAACCCTAAAAATGACATTTTCGTGTAAATAAGTTGTTATAACATTAATTGACTTAATGTTTTGATACATGAACGTAAAGAAAGGTTTGGAAACATGCCTATTTATAACAATTTCCGAGATACAAACTCATCCAAAAATATAACAATATCCTTATAAAAGTTTTTACTTCAAAAATAAGCAGATAAAAAGTGTCCAAATTCATAAAGATTACGTAAACAATTTACGTAACAAAAAAGAAATATAAAATATTATACACTACAACAAACATCACAATAGAATGAATTTTATCAAAAGAATTTGTATTAAACATGAAATTTCATGGACGACGTATTTTCATACACTTTTCCTTTTTGCCGTTTACCGGATTAATACAAGGGACTAGATTGTTCGGACGTGCTCAGGGCAGGTTTTGAAAAACCTTAGTAATGCTCCCAAACTCACCGTTTATCGTCCGATAAATTGGTATTTATTATTATGAGTAACTTTTTTACTGGTTAAATGTCTACGGTATATCCCGAATGAAGTCCGTACTTAACCCAGCTTAAATATTTTCTGTAGATAGTATTTGCGGTAAGCGTTTATTGAGGAAAATATTTTGTAAAAGAATTGTTTTATCCTTCTTATTTTGTCTTATATATTCTTGTGATTGAGAATAAACGCAAATGTAATTACCCTATTTACTACAATAAGGGCTGTAAGAGGCAGTAATGGTAGTTTTTACGGACGTTTAAGAAACCAAAATATCGTCTGTAGAAACCCAATTATAAAATATTTTTGTTGATTTTATAATCAAAATCCTTTCAAGATAACTTAAGTGTTAATAAAGAGATTAACAACATCAATCCTTTGTGTACTCGAGAAAGTGTCTTCGTGTTGTTCAAAGAATGTTGTAATGGCATTCATTTAGTTTGAAAATTATTCTTAATCTTAATTCTACTTAAATTAACAAAGTTTCAATATTCAAAGCAAAAAGGTATGTAATTATAAAGTTTTAGCTTTGACCAAACTTAGGGTATACTTACGTTGTAATGTTAAGATTAAGTTTTCTGAGCTTGAAAAATGTTGCATATTTAGAAGCCGCTTAATATTGTTTCCTCCAACTGAAGTCTGGAACCCTACGAAAATATTGTCGACTATTATGAAAATGAATTTTCACAATTGAGAAACTCTTTAATACATTTAAATAAGATTCTTTTTTGAATTGTATGTAATTAACATGTCCGTGTGGTAATGGATTAGGAATACAAGTGTCACCACCCCATTTCTTACTCAGGGTGCTGCGAAAGCCAGCTGAGGGATATTACACAGGTAAAATCCAAGTGAAAGACGGAAAACTGGAAAATACATCCTATGTCAACACACCAGCGCGGCTTCGTAGACTATAATTTCTTTCGAAGTGTATGAGGCCTGTGCTCCATAGTAGGACTTTAATGGAGAAAGAGAGAGAGGTAGAGATGTAATTAATAGACCAGAGTAGAGTGAATTGATTGATGAAGTAATGTACTTTAAAAATAGTTGGTATATAAAACGCATTTACAAATTGCATAGCGATACCTAAGTACGTAGGTGCACATACATCGACGTGTCACTGTTGAGTTATAGCACACCCGTATTTTGGCCTGAATTGTTAATTAAGCCCCACCAATATGCCACTCACAACAACATAATACAATTATGAACCCGATCAAACTTAAATTGTTATATCGCGTAATCAGTTTGTGTGTGTACCTGCCTACTCTGCATAATATTCGAGAAATAAAAACTAATTGTTATTAAACTTTTTTAAACTCTATACTTCTACAAGTATATTTATGCAATTCTTTATGAACTGATAGCAAACATGCAAAATATTGTCCTCTAGTTATTGCACGAGAACAAAAACTAACAATTGTGAGAGTAATAATATAATAATAACATTGATATACCTTTAAATCCAATAATATTTAAAATAAGTAAACATCTACTTAGTTTTAAGCAAATAAAAAATCAATCAAATAAATAAATAGTAAATATGTAAATTAATATTAATGGACAGTTCACACAACGTCCTCTGATCACAAGCTACAAAAATTCTCATGTTTCAGCAAAGAATTGGTTTTCTAAGCTTTCGTTAGATAGTTATTAATGCTTTATTGTACACAAGAGAAGAAAACAACAGATATAAAGAAAACATCAAAACTAAAAAAATAATGTACAAAGGCATAGTTGGTGGTTTCATAATATAAAAAATTAAAATTAAAAATTAGTATAATATCTGTAATTTTGCAAATGAGCTACTTACAAACTGTACCAATTACTTACAAGTCTTCTATAACAAATGTGTAGTTAAAAACAAACGTACATAAAATACCTTAAAGTTTTGTAAAGTATATATATTACGTACCAAATCATTTAAGAATTTATCTCGTTTGCAACATTGCAGCTGTTGCAAGTTGATTTATATTGTAAAAAGAGTGCCAAAGAGGGGATCGCAATAAGACGAGGACCGAAGAATTATGTAAGGAAGGGAGAAAAAGTGCTACAATTTGTCGGATTGTGGCAGACTTTCCGTATTTCATGGAATAAAAATAAAACGAGAAGGAAGACGTTGATCATAAAAACTTTAAAATATTTCTAATAAAAACAGTTTCATAAAATTGTTTTAATAGTATTCTTTTACATCTTAGCTGTTTTGTTGCACAATCTATTTAGATATACCTATACGGTAGAAATCTTTATTTATTAGTAACGAAGTCGTTATTTTTGGATGTCTGTCACAATGTGAGCTTATTTCTTCAAAACTACACAACGGATTTTCATGTGGTTGTTTTTATTGATAGTGTAGTTTAAAAGAATGGATTTTTTCTATAATTTGTCGATATCAAGGTTTGGTATTCAAAGTCCTCGCGTTCGAAGTTTGCCCGCAACTTCGAACGCGAGGGAGCTAGTTAACTAATATTTAATCAGGATTATATAAATATTATAGATTAAAATCTATTATAATATTTAATCAGGATTACACTTAAAATGTTAAACATATCATTAAAGTAATACGGTCTTACTAATAAATGGTATTATTCATAATGACTTATCGGAGGTTTAAACGGAGATTTTATCGGAGAGATAATTAACTTTTTAGCGTAAAAAGACTATTATGAATAAGAAGTTTTGACAATAATCGCGAACCTATTTTAGCGAACTTTTAAACCTCCGATAAGTCATTATGAATAAGACCATTAGTAGTAAGGCTAATTCATTTTAATAACATGTTTTATTACTATAACATGTTTTAGTGTATTTTCTTTCAATTACTTTCTGATTACTTAACTTAAGGATTTATCAGTTATAAATAAGCCATGAAAATACAAAATACAAAAACTGAATATCTTGCTTTCAAACCAGCTATTTTTATAGCATTATTACTGCAAGATAGCGCCCAAAAAAGTAATTTTAAAGGGTCAATTTTATCATAACTATTAACTGGTAAAACTGTAGACATCTACCGGTGCTAGTAATACAAAAAGGCCCTGTACCTTGTGTTATAGTTCAATGTAAAAAGCTCCATTATCAAGGATATAGCCTCCAGTGTTGAACAATTCTAAACACCATTTACATATCACAGGCTTATCTTAAGCTACCAGTGCCTTAGAGTATTAAATAACAGGAGTTGACATTTTAGTCCCTCTGAAAATATATACAAGGACAATGCTTATTCTCATATTGTACAGAGGGTGTTGTTTTTTACTGTGTGAGTGTTTAATAGAGTGCATAGAGTTCTTAAAGAATTAATCCAACAGGATTGTTTTCAGGAGCTCTTAAAATGCTATGAGCGGAATCCTAATTCTCACAGTTTACCAATTCTACGTGCACAATTTAACTTAACTAAAAAAATTAAATTGATTGTGTCAATATAATTTGGAAATGTTACCTGAACATACTAAAAAAAACTGTGTTTAATAGACTAACGATTTTAATTATTAATTAAATTCGTTAGTCTATAAAACACAGTGTATATTTAATATACAATGTACACAGTGAAATAGCCAATTCATTAAAATACGCCATAGTTGTTTTAATTGTTTAGTTTAGTTTAGTTAAGTTGTGGACGTAGAATTGTTACCAATGTCGTCTCATAATATAGGCATTTAATAGTGTGCGCAGAGTGTGCGCCGATTTTGTACGAGTATGTAGCAAAGCTATAGAATTACTTTAGTGTGTTTGTACGGATTACCTGGGCACACCGCTGAACATAGCAAATAGAAAACTGTAGTTACTCCTGTCGGTTTAATATTCTAAGACCGATATGTAATATTTTGAGAACGTGAACTTTAGTTTGGAAGCGTGCACTGATCGCTCGCTATAACATACCCCTGATAACGTTAAAACTTTATACTTTCATGTGATACGCATACAGTTTCTTGTTGTAACTTGTAGCAATTAGGTATTACTTCAAAATATATTTCTTAAGTATTTTATTAATTTTCAGATGGCAGTGTAACAGAACGGTATTAAGAGGTCGTGCGTTCAAGTCCCGCCAATGATGGTGATATTTTTTTCCACTATAAATTTAATTATTATTTAGCGTTTACATAAGTAGTAAATACAGAATTTTATTATAGTGTTCATGACAATTAATATAAAAATATAAGAAAATATCTGTTAGAATAATATTTTGTTTGGTAACTTATATGTTGCAAAATAATTCAAACATAATTAAGTATTTTAAAAAAAAAGTTCAACAAACTTCATGTGCCATTGAAATTTGAGGGTTTTCCTCGATTTCCCGGAGATAACCATCAATTTCTGACGTGGTACTAATGAGATCAAGATGGAACCACCAACTTACAAATAAAAAAAAAATCATTAAAATCGCTTCGGCCGGTTAAAAGCTATGAGGTAAAAAACATAAAAAAAACATACATACGAATTGAGAACCTCCTCCTTTTTTTGAAGTAGGTTATAAATATTTTCTACCTAATCTTTAGAGTATTAATTGAAGTGACATACTCAAATCAATCATTATATTTACCAAGAACCAACAATTTAGGTGCCTAAGTCTTAAGGAGAAAAGGTCAACGGATGTCTCTAAAGAAAACAGCTTAAGACAATCTCTCTTTGTTAGTAAACACACTTTTATGATAAATAAAACTATAATAAAATACACACTCGATTACTTACGATTACTTACTTACTTACTTAATACTAATATCAAAGATATTACTCTAATATTTATGATGTTAAACTACGTAAAATGGCGCAATGGTGTTCTTACGGCCATTTTGAATATAGTACCTATCTCCAGAAGTTGCAATTAAAAACAAAAAAAATAAAACTTATCGTTTTTACTTGCATTTTAATAAATAACTGATGAAAGCATTATCTATTTAAAATTTGACAGAAGACAGATATTGATAACAAAGGCTAACAAAGGTATCTATCTGTTGTCTGAAATTGATTATTGAAAATGGCCGTTAATCATCACCACATGTAATCATCATTTTCCTGCCCTTACCCCGTCTTTCGTGGTTGGTGTAACATAATTTCTTGTTTATGTTGCTGTGGGTTTTAACTGAATTGTAGGACCTGCAGCCAGCCTAACATCAACCCTCCTATGGTACAAGCGTAGGTGACATAAAACGGACGTGTAAGAACGTAAAAGAACAAAGTTTCTCTTTTCATCTGCTGCATTATTTTCCGTAAAGTTATTACCGAAGCAAAATTCCTTATAAAATACTCTACCTACTTCCATAAATGTAGAAACGATAGCCCAAACGATGAGGTAACAAATCCCCAATAATAGCGAATATCTCCTCAACATAGCACTTTGCCGTGTTTAATCTTAGGGCTTATATAAAATTTATTAAAGGTAAGGTTTGGTAAAAAAAAAGCGAAAGAAAAGTAGAATTCAGATTCAGAAATGAAATGAATACGGGGGCTTGAGGCGTTTCGTCGCCAATGAATAATTTATTTCAGAACTGGGTTTTCACGAAATTACTTGCCTTCTCATTTGAAAGAGTGTGCCGACGTTTGCTGAATCGACTGTTAATGCTGTAAGTACATGGCTCCTTTTATATTGTTTTGTGAATATGGTATCAGGAAATGATATATTATTATGTCTTGTGTGAAGAAGATTGTAACATGAATTTGCAATCACGTAGGGTACGTAATGTTTATAATGTTTATGGTTCTATTTTTGAAGGTTCTGTACCAAAGGGTACTTTTTTTCTTTTAAGGAGACTTTGCTTTCCGTCCGTCAGCGTAACTTGATGATAACCTTAGGTTCAGAAGGGAAAGAGTCGTTATCGTGATCGTCATATTTAGAATATGATTTTATGTCTGGCAACCTACTCCATTCAATATTGAACCCAGTTATTGTTTATGTAGAAGATAAAAATGATTAAACTTTTTTTTTTACAGTGCTGTTACCAATTGCTGTTAGCAACTAGTAATCTGGTGAAGGCAATGCGACTAATCATTTATTTGCATTTAAAAGTTATGACAAATATAACGCTCTTGTAAGATTTAACCACATCAAGTTCCATGATTGAATCATGATACTTAGAATATCTGCTATTCTATGTCCTGTTATAGAGTATAATTTATTTAATAGCTGAATGATACCGAATCTAGATAAGCCATTCTGGAGTAAGAATTAACGTCTATTTATCCAAACTTTCGTATCTACAATTTTAGTATGGATATATTAGGAAACAAGTAAAGGTACTACTGAATACTTCACAGAATTCTGTTAAGAACCAGTTAACTTTTATACCCAATATCGATTGATTACTGAAATACCGCAGTGTTATTTTGAATTCATGAAAGTAAGGTTTTACTGATCGTAAAATCTAACCACGTTTCCAAACTACTAAGTTTGAAATTAGGGTTTGTAGCCACAAAATAAATGATGTTTTTCTATTAGTGCGTTTACTGTTATGTCTGTAGAATACTAAAGTTAAATCTAAATTTATCAAGAAAAAATGAATGATGAGATAGGCCTGAAAACATTAAAAAGGAATATCAGCCAAGTACGAGCTAGACTCGTGCACGAAGAGTTCCGTATCTTATGTTCATCATTATTATATTCATCATCATTGTTATAACTACTCGTATGATCGAAACGGATCTTCAAGTTGCACCGAAAACGTTTGTTGTATCGGAGCCCTCTTAAATATGAATTGTATTCTGGTTT
Organism: Orgyia antiqua; assembly: GCA_916999025.1. Taxonomy (NCBI): domain Eukaryota; kingdom Metazoa; phylum Arthropoda; class Insecta; order Lepidoptera; family Erebidae; genus Orgyia; species Orgyia antiqua. Next base: position 9,314,141 of record OU779869.1, read on the forward strand.
TTAGTACATATTTGTTGTTGCTAACATACATAACAAACATTTAACAGGCACACATCGTCTATGAAAATTTTTACTCTCTAGCTATCATCGCTTCTGAGACATTCCTTGGTGAAAGACCGGCGGACGGCCGGAAGGACAGACTACTGCTATGCAGTCTAAAGCTCACTTAAATTCTCTTAGATACAAGATTTTCTAACTTACTCAGGGCTTGAAGATTCGTATCACAAATTCCTCTCAATATAAATTTCTCGTAAATATATTTCTAGAAATACGAAAAATAATACAACTTATAGACACTTCTTAAGATATCGTGTTATAACATATAAGAAAAGGATCACGTTTGGAAAGAAGACAATCTTGCAATGAATAGTTTTTATATCGATGTCACAATTACGGCAAACTATAAAAATTTTGTACAGAACGGATCATGAAGACGAAAATATAGACGAAATATAGACTTTACGTGAAAGGAATCTACGATATTCAGAATCCTAGTAATTTGATAAAGTTTCTCTCTCTCTCTCTCTCTTGATAGTAACAATTCATCATTTATTTGTGACTATTAATATAAAACTTGTACAATACAAACCTACTCTCTCTTTCTCCAGCCCATTCACGCTGTTGGGCCAGGCCTACTCTACTTTAAGAGGGATTATGGTCTACTGAGCCGCGCTACCAGGCACGCGGTTTCTTTTCGATTTCGCGTCTCTCACAGAGGATGTTATCTGTGTACATTACCTGGCTTTTATAGAACTCTAGCAAGAAAACAGGGGGTTGACACTTAAATTCTTAAATCGTTCCCACATGTGGAGTTTAGGTATTATCAATTTATGCCTATTGAAATCACCTAAATGTTATAGTCAATACTACTCATTATAGAAGCAGCTAAGACTCTGCATGCCATTAGTAATAATTTCATACATTTAAACTGCATACACAAACTTACAATATGAGGTAAGCCCGTCTCAACTTAATGCCCGTAGGTAAGTCATCTGTAATATATTTTAATAACGCATAATATAACTAGATAGAACACTTCGTATCGAAAAATAAACAGAATTTATTCCATCATTTATTTCACACGGTAAACAATATTTACGATACAACTTTAACCCCGAAACAGGTTTATTTAAAAAAGATTTGACATTTTTTCCTCAAAACACCTGGTAGCCCCAAAACTCTTCCAATAAAGCTACGTGTTTTGTCCTAACATAAAAGTGGATTGAACAGAATGTTGTATCACTTTAGAAAATGAAGCTACTTGAGCGTTTATCTACGTTTTTTTACTTTGATACTTCTCGAATGTGCGATGAGACGTGATATGACGCGAAAAAATATATAAAATTTCAAGTTTATTCACATAAAATATAATAATATTGGAGTTTCATAAGTATAAAATATTTAGAAAATGCTTGCGATTTATGTCAAAGCGCCGACTAAACTTGTTTAAAAAAAAAATTGGTCAAGTGCGAGTCGGACTCGCGCACGAAGGGTTCCGTACCATTATCTATGCAACATAAGGCAACGTTATTAGTATCGAGCAAGAAACGGTAAAAAAATCATGTTTGTTGTATGGGAGCCCCCCTTAAATATTTATTTTATTTTATTTTTAGTATTTGTTGTTATAGCGGCAATAGAAATACATCATCTGTGAAAATTTCAACTGTCTAGCTATCACCGTTCTTGAGATACTGCGTACCGAACCCTAAAAATCATGTTTGTTGTATGGGAGCCCCCCTTAAATATTTATTTTATTTTATTTTTAGTATTTGTTGTTATAGCGGCAATAGAAATACATCATCTGTGAAAATTTCAACTGTCTAGCTATTACCGTTCTTGAGATACTGCGTACGGAACCCTAAAAATCATGTTTGTTGTATGGGAGCCCCCCTTAAATATTTATTTTATTTTATTTTTAGTATTTGTTGTTATAGCGGCAATAGAAATACATCATCTGTGAAAATTTCAACTCTCTAGCTATCACCGTTCTTGAGATACAGCCTGGTGACAGACGGACGGACGGACGGACGGACGGACGGACGGACGGACGGACGGACGGACGGACGGACGGACGGACGGACAGCGAAGTCTCAGTAATAGGGTCCCGTTTTTACCCTTTGGGTACGGAACCCTAAAAATGGTCTAAAAATATGAAATTACAATACAAAAACAGATTGATTTTGATTTCATCTCAAATTATGAAGAATTTATTAACCTTATCGTTTTAAATTTGAATTACAATGTTAGTTAGGTTAATTAGAACATTATTTTTTCTTCTTTTAGTTGTTTCACGACTTTATCTTTGAAATTTTTATAAAATTCTTTTCTATCATTTTAATTTTTTTTTTAGAATTCTTACAAATAAATAATCTGTTGCCCTCCAAACTAGAGTTATGTATATTATAGGACAATTAAACCTTTTAAACTACAAACAAATATTTCCGAGCACTTGGTGAGATATTTGGATCGGTAAACGTCTTTCATATAATTTGAGATTATACTCGTACTAAACACATACCAACGCAACAATCGTGCCTGAGCGTCGATGGACAAATATTAGCATTGACATAATGACAAAACCACAGAGTCAATAGGATTGTCGGTTCTGCGGTCCGATTTCAGTCTATTGCATGCTATCGTATAGTTATGTAGTTTGTGTATTTTGTTATTATCATATTAAACAAAATGGCTCATGAGATATTTGCATCATTAGACAGTTTTATTTTTATTTATTTTAAAACTTCATGCACTTTAATGGTACAATGGCGGACTTAATGCCGACAGTGGCATTTTCTACTAGTCAACTAACGTCGGTGCAGAGACAATTTGGGGCAGGTTTTAATAGGTATGTGTATCTAAATCATTTTGGTAAGATTATCAGGATCAAAGAAAATCGATTACGTATATTGTAAATTCACAAACTATTAACTATATTTTATATGACGAGCCTTGTGGTTGAGTGGTTTATGTAACGGACTGCCGATCAAGAGATCGTGGCTTCGATTCCCGCTGAGGACAATCATTTGTGTGATTTTTCTAATTGTCATACAAATGTTTGTACTGCGTCTGGGTGTTTCTATGTATTATAAGTATGTATTTAGTAAAGAAAAATAGTCTATGTATTCTATCCGTATTCTGGTACCCATAACACAAGCATATAAGCTTAGCTTGGGACCAGTGAACGTTGTGTGAAATGTCAAAAAAAAAAGTAGTACAATGCCTAAAACATATCGTAATATCGTAAATCCTTATTCATCAAACTTCATCCTTTTTCTTCGATAGTAGCGAACTATATTGCTATACAGTGGACACATTTATAGACCTAACTCCATTGCCTATGGGTAATCTAGAAAGACACAAGGTTCCCTATAGGCAATATCTCCAACAGATAAGATCTCGTTCTAATTTACTACTTCAAATTCACATATCACTGAACATATGCAGGAATTAATAAAGCTGTGAAAGTCGCGTTAATCATCCACTTGTACTGTTTGATTCTGTTACAAGGAGTACCGACAATACAAAAGATAGCCAAAATGAACGAGGGTGACGAGGGTTCGCCACTGGAACCTTAACGAATTGTTATTTTGATGCATTCATTCGGAAAAACAATCGGGAATCGTGAATGTAGGGACTGAATTAAAGATTTTGTGAACTCGAGGATGATTTAACTTGTATTTAAAGAGAAAATATTTTCTTTTTTTTTACAAAATAAATAACAGTTGGTAGATATTTTGCTCATAAATAAAATCTTATTGTAACTTTTTGTATAAACGTCTTGTGATTGCGTTAACTACCACAAATATTATTTTTTTACCTTTCAGTGTACAGACATAAATTATAGCTTTTGCTAACTTAACACACTTTTATTTATTATGTTCGGTATGTATTTATCGTTGTATTAATCTATGTAACGGAATTTTTGAACGGGATTTTTACCCACCTGCAATGTTTGTTTTAATTTTAAATTTTGCATAAATAACAAGGACCGATGACAAGGCAATTATAAAAAAATCTATTTAGGATTTTCAAGCGTGTTTTTAGTTTTTGAACTAAGAAAATTAGTTTCTGTCTAAAAAGCTCTTTATTCTTTGGAGATTTGTAGCATAAAGATATATTTATTATTAGCTAATACTCTACAATAAAATAAGATTTTCTAAAATGACGGGAACATAAAATATATTTAGACTGAGAGAAAAATTGTTCCAATCTGTATAATAAAGTAATCGCGGGCGAGTGCTCTCCGCTGAGGTGCCAGTTAACGCCTTCAGCAGGGTTAAGTGAGGATAATTTCCCTTTGCGTGCCCACTCCTAATGACGAGCGGGAGTTAGAAGGGACTGAGGAAGCGGCGCTTCCCCCTCGAGGGGGTTAGATAGTAATTTTTTGTTTAGCCTGAAATATTATTCTTTAATTATGCAATTTCCTCTAGTGACTAATCGTAGAACGGTTAATAAGTTTTGACGATATGCCATTATAATGATTATTTTCAAGTTTTAAGCGAAAAAGAAACTGAATTGTGACATGCAAGCTCAACTTATATTATAAGCTTAAACATCGAACGCAAATAGTCAGGCCGGCTGCATAGATTTACTAATACTCGCAACACCGATTTTTGTTCGGCATTAAACATATTAATTAATTTAAGTATATATTAATAGGTGTTATGATAACGTAACAAAAAATACTATTTTATATTTAAAATAACAACAGAAATAATTTTGGTTAACTGCCTTACATTACTTCGAAATTTGTGACTATTAAATTAATGCACTCCCAAAATGAAACAATGTTTCAAAGTTACAAACTTAAATTAAGGAGAAGTCACCTATGATTTTCATTATCTTTAGTTCAACGCTATAATGGAATGTACACATCGCAGCCTTGTGCGAGATATTTGCTTAATTAAAACTTGTCCCAGTCCACTAAAACATGGAACAAATTTACTAGAAACGATAATGTGGGAGTTGCACAGAATGCACGGAGTTAAAGTTTTTAATCGTGAACAAAGAAAATTCTTATATGTACAAATTACGTTATTTTTATTTTTTAAATACGCTGTTATAGAGTACATAGTTGTTTAAACCATTAAGAAGCGTCGTAGAAAGTATGTAGTGTTACACATTGAAATGTGGCGAATAGTGTCTGGATCATTTACAGAGCAATAAATTGGTAAGAATTAAAAAAAACCTGTCAAGAGCGAGGTAAACTCGCACTCTTAGGGTTTCGTACCTACTAGACATATAAACATAAGTAACTGCATTCAAATAATCATTTAATTGAACTCAAAACAACTCACCAGCTTAATTTTGTAGTTGAAATATAGGGAATCGCCTACATTTCAGCTACTTCATAAGTTGGTATTAGTATAAACACTTTTTTACTTGTGATGTGATTACAAATTATAAGTTTTTGGATTTTTACCTATATCAGCACTATATAGACTTAATCTTTGCCAAATTTCAAGGCTCTAGGGCAATGGAAAGTAACCTGTGAATTTTGATTCCCTAGCATAAGTCGAAAAATTCTTAAAAATGGTCGTAATTCGGTTATATCTTTTAAATGCGTTGAGGTGAAAGGTTGACTGTATTTTTTGCAGCAAGGGACCGCATAGATCTACATATCGTATGAGTTTCAAGTTGATACCTTCAGCCGTTGCTGAGTAAAAAGTTTGACAGACGGACGGACAGACAGACAGACAGACACCGGAGTGATCCTATGTTTCCATCATGATCCGGGTTTGTATGAAACCCTAAAAAGTACAAAATTTTCGGGTTTCCATCTACACGACACTAAAAGGTTACGTTTAAATAAACAGGATACAGAATGCTATTCTTTCCTGTATCAGACAGAATATACACATCCGATTTTGAAAAATGAATGAAATAATAAATAAAGAAACAATAAAAAAATAAAATCTTGAGTGACTAGAAGTGTGCTCTATGTATCTTCACGATTTTCAGAAACCAAGATAACACAAAAAGTATCTTCCAGTAATCATATATCAGCGATAATCGCGTTCGTGTCCAGTAGCCGAACAGTTTGTCTTACAACGGAACTCATTAAGTTACGAGCAATATCGAATCGGTGCTTCGACTTTATAATTGGCGCAATATCAATTGGATAATAGCTTCTCATTTGGGAGTTAAGATTGTACGTGATAGTGCTTATTATTCTTTAAAATTTTGGTAGTACCTACTTAACATCTCAAGCTAGTACGTTCAAGTTTTACAAGCACACATCATTACATAAATTTTTAAGGTATATAAAAGTTAACTCATGTGTTTGCTTTGTAGCGATTAATTAACAGTGTTTTTCCTCAAATACTCTTTAGCAAAAATTCTGACACATTTAAGTAAAACACGCCATATTTCTCATTTTGTTATTACAATTGTACATTTGTACGGTGTTTACTTATAGAAACATACATTAATGGACAAAAATTATGCAGGTAAAAGCATTTAATTTTAATTAACTTAATAACCTCTGACTCCGGTCGTAATAGTAGCATTTTGTAATTTACAAATATTGTGTAAAACCCTTATACAATAAAAGCTTGGTGTTAACAAATCACGTTGAGGTAAGGGAGACATTAAACGAGTGCCAAATATTAATTTTAATATATTCAGAGTGTAAGCTCGCCTCGTCCGTAGCAGTAAATTAAGTAAGCGGAAGAAAGCTCATTTATTTTTAGGCGGATGCGGCAAAATTCACATCCGCGTTAAATACACAACCCGAGGAAATGCGTACTTTCTCGTTTCGAGTGTTTTCTGTTAAAATTTAATTTCTGGCGCAAATTACTGTCTTTTTGTTCGTTCACTTTATGAATTTCTGATGACGAAATTAGCTCATTCCTTTATCATTAATTCATACTGTAACATGTTTAATTGAGAATTGCTATTTAATATTAATCAAAGATCTTAGCTCGGCGATGCGTAAATGATAGATACATATTTATGGATTATTTTACTGGTTATTCATTATTCTGGGGAATAGTACAGTAATCTCGCGTTGGAAAAGTGGATTTTGTGTAGACAAATGGGGGAATAACAGTGACGATCACTGTTTGGGGTCCTGCCCGCCCATTAAGAAGATGCGTATGTCGTGACCTTCAGCCCCAATCTAAGTGATATAGATAAGAGTTTCCGTAAACTTTAGCTTAATTATGTTAATTAAATACCGTATAAGATAGAGGAGATGAGACGAGAGGAAAGTAATGTCGTTAGGAGAGTTCCGAGTATAAATGTGGAAGGAAAAAAGTCTAGAGGAAGACCTAAGAAAATATAGATGGACTGTGAGAAAGAGGACATGAAAGAAAGAGCAGTTAACACAGACATGACGGCTGATTTCTATCAGCCGTCATGTCGGTCGGGGGTCGGCGCAACATGAAGACTATGGAAGAAAAAGACATGTTGCGCCGACCCCAAATAATGGGATAAGGGCAGGAGGATGATGATAAAATAGAGCTAAAGAATAATGGAAATTTGACTCACAAAAATACATATTATATGTATATAAAAACCCGAAAATTTGTATTTTTTGTGTAATTAAATAAAAAAATAAAAAAAAAAATTCTTTATTGTTATAAGTATAAGGTTTACATCACTGGGGAAAAGTTATATTTATTATACTAAAAGTAGTGAACTTCAATGAAATTTACAAGAATGTATCATATATATCAACATAGATCTTAGGCTATAAAGCGTTACGCTTTAAGCTAAGGAACGACACTGTCTCTACAGATGTGTATGAAACTACGGCTATTTGTCAGTTGAGCATAATACAAAACAAAGTCGTTATCAGAGTTCCGTACTAAAACAAAAAAACAATATTCGGTAAATTCTATATGTCCTATTTGAATTTCAATCTTTTAAATTATGCAACGGATTTTAATGCGGCTTTTTTAAAAGATAAAATGGTTCAGATAAGGTTCTTTTTTGTACAGTTTGTTAAGGTTATGACAATTTATTGTATCCAAATAATATACATCCACGCGTACGATGTCACTGGCAACAGCTACTCCCGCAATAAAATGAAATCAAATGTACAAAGTAAAACAGCTTAGTAATTTTGGTACACCAAATAAAACTAAAGGTACTATACATAGCAATGTACAATAGGTGAAATAATAAGAAAACTTTCTATACCTATTACAAACAGTAAAAACAATTTGAGGTTTACCACCAAACAAACTTTCAAAGGTCACTAAAAACTAACTACCGACCTTTCTATATTAAACCTAATTGGAACAAAACTCGTTCATACACTAATATTACTCCAACATATCCTAAACAAACGTCCAACACGCAATTACAAAAGAACATATCGCAACAACAACTGTCCACATGTTGTTCTATTCATTAACCCCTCGGCTGTAGTATCACACATCTAAAATACAACACAGACCCAATTAAAGTTAACCCTATAATGTTCCGCTACTGCACTCTTAATCAGTCTGGTACATGGCTAATTAATTTGATCTACTTTTGTTATTTGTATATTGAAAGATTAAGATTTATGTAATTAAACTCAGTAAAAGTAAATAAAGACTGACAAGATGGAGCGACGATATGGTTAGGGTCGCGGGGAGCCATTGGAAGCAAGCGGCACAAGACCGTGCGTTGTTGCATTCTATGCGGGAAGACTATAACTATAACTAACAGTGGATGGAGAAAGTCTGATGGATGAATGACGGATGGTGAAAAGTAAATATGAAACAACTTTATGCGTCTTATTTTTAAAGCAGTCATTGGGTATATTCACCCAGAATGTGCGAGCAGCAAAGATACAAGGTGAATTCGCTGGATAGGATGCCCAAAAATATACTTCCATTTCATGGCTGATATCCTTAATAAGTGTCAATCACGTAGCACGAACAACCGTCGGACATGTATGACCACATGTATGAGCGTGGATAAAGTCAAGGAAATTTATTTGGCTCGTAGCTTATGACGCTCTATAGTCTCTGCTTACCTCCTTGGGAAAAAGGCGTGACGGTATGATGATAAAAATTACTAATTTTTAAAAACTCTCGGAAAACTTTCCAGGTAAGCCAAATGACGAAGAAAATTATAGGGGAGTCTCATCAGCAACATGCCTGACGTCACGAATGGTCAGCAGATTGTGATTGAACGAGTATTAGTTTTCGCTTCTACGAGTATCTACCGTACCTACAGGACTGCCAATTTTTATAAACACACTAGCCGATCCGGCAAATCCTTTTTATTAATATCACTTAGGGGCATGAAAAATAGATAATAGCCGATTCTCAGGCTTACTGAATATGCATAAATTTTTTTATAAGAATCGGTCAATCCGTTTCGGAGGAGCAAACATTGTGACAGGAGAATTTTATTTATTAGATTTACTACAATCCTTAACTTCATACTCTTCAACCGACGTTCCTAACTTAATGTTAAATAACTTAATGTTACGTCTTGTCAAACATAGATAGATAACACTTTATTTGCACATTAATGATTTAAATTTCATATAAATTACTTGATTAAAATACATACTCCAAACGTATTATTAAACGAGCTAATAATTCTGGAAAGAAAATTCTATACGCGTACGTATTCATATTATTAGGTATGCTTTGGAGAAAATTTAAACGAATCACGTTGTGTACATATTGGGTAATGTAATGCAATATTTCGAACGTTGTCAGGTTGTCACTCAAGCGTATTGCGTGACTGCCATTGCAATCTACCGACTGAGTTATATGTGTAGAGATGTGTGTGATAATGGTGCCGATTCTAGGTGCACAACTAAACTTAACTTAACTAAAAAATGAAAACAACTGTTGCTGTATCTTGATTATTTGGCTATTTTGTTGTGTACTTTTATATTAATTATAATCATTAGTCTATAATAAACAGTTTTTATAATAAGAAAGTTCAGTTAACATTACGGAAAGCTGGTATTGACACTATCTATTTTAATTTTTTAGTTAAGTTAAGTTTAGTTGTGCACGTAGAATTGGTACCAATGTAGCTCTGACTAAGAATTAATGTGACAAGAAAACGATATAAGATGTGTTGTAGTATTTTTTGGATTACTATGAATAAAGCCGAATAAAATGTATGTGTTTTGGTACCGATACGCATAGATATGATAATCGTTCTTATTTTTATTATTATCACGCCTATATAAGTTTAGTTCGTATCTATGAATGTGTTAATATATGAACGGAATATTTGAAAGTGATTTTAATCCACTTGCAGTAGTTGGATTGATCTGCAATTTTGCACATATATCAAGGGCCGATGACATAATGCAATAATTTAAAAAAAAACAGAATTTTCAAGCGTGTTTTTTAGTTTTTGAGCTAAGTAGATTATTATTCTTATATATCAATTTATGTAACTTATCAGTTAATGCCCGCGGTTTTACCTGCCTTTATTATTAATGCATTAAACCCTATGTCATATTCTAATCTATAAACTACACACGCAGCTGTAACATTAAAATCAATTCAGTAGCTTTTGTATGAAAGAGCAACAAATATCCTTGCATCCATACATACATACAATTTTACAAATTTCCGCATATTAGTAGAATAAAACAATATTATGAGTAACTATCTGTTGCCCGCGACTTCATGCGCGTGGAATTCAGAATACTTTCCCTAAATTTATTATTCCACAGGAACCTTGCATTCTTTCGGGATAAAATGTAGCCTATAGCTTAATCTGATACATAAGTTAGCTACATTATTGTAAATTTTCATTAAAATGCATTCAGTAGTTTTTGCGTGAAAGAGTAACTATCGTCCAAACATCCATACTCACAAACTTTCACATTTATAAAATTATAGCAGTGCCCGCGACTTCGTACGCGTGGAATTTAGAAACGAAAAATTAAATGAACTAACAATAACGCAATTTTACAGCTAATTAATAAATCGTCCGTTTGGTTTTCTTTATTTGCACAATTCTACACACATGGCCCCAATGTCATTTTAGTAAATGATATCTCAGAATTTTACCTTTTTAGGGCTTCGTACAAACCCTTATAGTCTCACTACGGTGTCCGTCTGTCTGTCTATCCGCCCGTTAAACTTTTTTTTACTCGGCAGCGGCTGAACGTATCGATTTGAAACTTATACCAAATTTAGATCTATGCGGTCCCTTGCTGCAAAAGATACAATAAAAAATTTAGATCTACGCATTCAGAAGATATAACTGAATTACAGCCATTTTTGAGTATTTTCAACTTTCGCTAGGGAATCAACATTTACAGGTTACTTCCTACTATCACAGAGACTTGAAATTTGGCATGACCAAGCCTACATAGTGCTGATAAAAATCCAAAAAACTTGTAACTTATAAACACATCACATGAAAGATTTGCTAAAAACTAACGCCGACGCCGACGCCGATGCCAATGGCGACGCTGACACCGATGACGATGCCGACGCCTATAAACACCCACTCAGCACCGATACGTATTAGCGTTTTCATTTAAAGCTCGCGCGCGTGACTATTTTCCCCGTTTCTTGCAACATTTTACACTGATGCTTCGCTTCTATACGTTGCAGCGTGATGTTATATAGCCTATAGCCTTCCACGATAAATGTACTATCCAACACTGAAAGAATTTTTCAAATCGGACCAGCGGATCCTGAGATTACCGCGTTTAAACAAACAAACAAACAAACCAACAAACAAACAAACAAACAAACAAACAAACAAACTCTTTCGCTTTATAATATTAGTATAAATTAGGATAAATAACCACAACTAATATCACAAACTTGTCTACAGAAAATATTTGCTAACACTAGAATACTGAAAATCAATGTGTTCAGTTGTTTAACAAACTTAACTATTATTTGCTAGGGGCTACATAATTTGGTCTGTCGAGGGGTGTGTCACTCAATCGCTGCGTTATTGCTACGTGACTGCAATCAGAATACGGACGCAACGTTTCGTGCACCGAGAAACTTTGTTATCAAACTATTGATTTTTATATCACCTTTGGTTACCCGTCGATAAGTTTATTTAAATTTGTTACTATCGTAAAAGTACGTCTATATTACCCGTGATATATTTTTTCTGGAATACATATTACATTACACAAGTACATCAACACTCCTTAACTATACTAATCTATAATAATATTATAAAGCTGAAGACTTTGTTTGTTTAATCTAATCTCAGGAAATACTGATCTGATTTAATAACTCTTTCAATATTGGATAGTACATTTATCGAGGAAGGCTTATATAACATCCTGCTGCGACGAATGAGGTTAAAGCTTCAGTGCAAAATTTTGCAAAAATTTATTCATTTATTTTATTTATTTATTATAAGGAAGACCAATAGCTTTACAATCACTATGAACTAAAAAAAAAATATACATCAGCAAGTCAATTATAGGTCCTCACAGATAAAGACACTATACAAGTATGTAAACAAACACAATCGTAGACAGTGTCCGCGTTTATGTAGTAACCATTTGAAATTAATATATAAATTACAAAAATGCAAATTAAAACTGCCCTTAAACACCATCCTATAGTCTATTTGAAAAATTCTTTGCCCAACAGCCGCCTAGCCGATGCTATACTTGTACAGAGTAGGTCAATATTAGAATGGAGAAATATTTCAAAATGCAGACCTGAAAAGTAATCGAAGAATAAAAAAGAATAAATAAATAAATATTCACGGACATTTCACACTACGTCCTCTGATCCCAAGCTAAGCTTATTATGCTTGTGTTATGGGTACCAGAATACGTATATAATACATAAACTACTTTTCTTTTGAAGAATTATCTACCAGTTTAAATAAAACTACTTTTTACGGATCCAGACGCGTATATTTGTTCAAATTTTGGCCCGACGAGATTGACTGTAAAAATAGTTTTATTTAAACAAATGAGTCGCGCAAGTGTTAGAAAATATTATATCTACCAGTTATGTTATATACTAAAATCACGAAAACGTATACTAATTAATTTAAATATTATTAAATTTATATAATTGTATTACCATTCTTTAAGGGAGTAATAACTTTAAGGGAAAAATTTACAATGGAGCTAGAATTGTAGAACCTTCGCTAACCAATAAATTTCATAAGTTTTGTGCTTTTTCATTGGCGTGCTTGCTTCGAATTAACTTCGCAAGAGATAAAGTATAGTTTTAACTTCTAGTTGCATGCGCTGTTTCTGTATTTTCTGTTATACTTATTATTTTTTTATAAAATTATTTCTTAAAGAAAATAATACTCGTTTTTATCATCCTTCTCTCTCTCTCCAGCCCATTAACGTCCCACTGTTGGGCACGGACCTCCTTCACTTTGGGAGGGATTATGGTCTATGCTATGGTCTATGGTCTATGGTCTATGGTCTATGGTCTATGAGGGATTATGTCTATGGTAAGCGCGGCACTACTGTGCCGCGCTTACCAGGCGTGTTGGCACAGGGTTTACTTTCGAGTTTTCCGTCTCTCACATAGGATGTCATCTATGTAAAATATCCCTTAGCTGGCTTCTACAGCGCCCTGGGGAGGAGATGGGGTGGTGACACTTGTATTATCAGGCCGTCATCACACGGACGTATTTTATCATGCTTAAAGCCTACATAACAATATTTTTAAAGAAATAAATGAGATACTCATTAGATTGACTTGACTGTTGTGAATTGCAGTAGACATACAAAACCTACATCTAAATCGATTATTAAAGTTGGATACCAAAAGGTAAACCGCGACCCTATTGCTGAGACTTCACTGTCCATCCATCCATCTGTCACCTGGCTGTATCTCTGGGAGAGTGATAGAATGAGAGCAGATAATTTCACACACTCATCCTCATAACTCTCCTACTTTTATCCCATTATTTGAGGCTCCGTCATTTGGTGTTATTTGAGGTATGATGAATATATATTATGATAATAACGGTACAGAACCCTGCGTGGGTGGTTTATGTAACGGACTGCCGTTCACGAGGTCGTTTGTTCGATTCCCGTTCGAGACAATCATTTGTGTGATCTTTTTAAATGTCATACAAACGTCTGTTCTGCATCTGGGTGTTTCTATGTATTATAAGTATGTATTTACAAAAGAAAAGTAGTATATGTAGTATATCCGCATTCTGGTATCCATAACACAAGCTTAAAAGCTTAGCTTGGGACCAGAGGACGTTGTGTGAATATTTATTTTAAAAAAATATTATTCTTATTCTTGACCGGCTATTTTGTGTTTCTCTAAAATAATAGGCTGACATAATGAAATTGTTAGTTTTACAAATTATTCTTTGTTTAGGTAATTTAAGTGAGAGTAAAAGAAATATACTAGTTTTCTTCTATACCTACATAATTGTACATAAAAGGTATTTAGACATAGTCAGGGATTGGTAGAACAATACAATGAAATTTAATACAACGAGGTTAGTTCAAATGTTTACTCAATCCATAGTTATGCTATATCTAAACAACAGTGCAGCTTCGGTGCAAGTAAACCTTCAAATGCATAAGCCCCGAATTGGGCTAAATCCCAATTTAGTTATGTGTGACTTAACGATGACTACAACTGGCATAGTGCTTATACTCTACAAAGATCTGGTATTTGCTTACTTTGCTGCACAGAAAGCAAATCAAAACACGAATTAAAATTTGTCAAGTTTCTTTTTTTTATGGTCATTAAACTGAAATCCTGTAAATAATATTGACGAAAACTCATATTTTATCAGATCTGAGTGGTGTCCGTCTGTCCGTTTTAATATAGACCCTTCTTTCGTACCAAAACAAAACGGACACCTTTATGTATTGAAACTCATAAGATAGTCACGAAACCGTCTAATAGATGTCGCTCTTCGGTTAGAATTCAAATTAACATAATTTTCCATCGCGCATAACAAAATCGCTATATTTATATAATCCTGCCCGCCACGACCAATCTTTACGACCAAAACGAACATCTTGTTTAATAATTTATTAGTTTATTTTGTTTCCTTTTACTGAATAGTTGTTATTCATCACCAACATCTATAAATTAAATACAGTTACGTATAAAATGAATAAATAACACAGGAAAAAATATATAAACTACTTGGAGACTAACCGAATGATTTCATTTATGATTTTTACCGAATCCTGATCAATATATTTGTTGAAGTCTCTACACTCATTGTATTTAATAAATTATAGTTTGTCTTATAAATACAAAAAGACATAAGTAAACTGATTTAAATTCCTTTTATGAAATTCAGCACTGTGTAACACAGTAATGCAACAACACCCTCAAACATAAGATCTTACTTGGTGTATAAATCCAGAGCAGAAGCTGCAACAATATACGAGCAATTCGTTATTCTCTATAGCAGTCTTCTCTGAAAGGTTCTTCACAATATGTTCAGTTGTTATAAGCTCTCTTAAGACCACTTTACTATGAGTATAAGTTATAGTCAGCTAGGTTTACTTTGTGCTTTCAACTATGAAATTATTGCTGAATAATTTCAACGCCAGCTTGAAACGACGCCAGGTATTATTTACTGTTCAGGAACTTTCGACTTTCGTTACAGTTTTAA
The DNA here is from genome assembly GCA_916999025.1 of Orgyia antiqua. NCBI lineage: Eukaryota > Metazoa > Arthropoda > Insecta > Lepidoptera > Erebidae > Orgyia > Orgyia antiqua. The sequence goes on from OU779869.1 coordinate 9,329,672, forward strand.
AGATAATTTGTGGAATAGTAAATTTACTGACTGTTATTTCCCTTTGTTCTCAGAACTATACTTAATTAATATAAAACATGGAACAAATTAATTGTTTATTTATTTACAGAATTATAAAATTGTTTAAATACACAATAATGTATTGGACTAGATCTGTGTTCTGAATCTATAGTTTTAACAAGATTTTTTTTTCAATTCCTGATTTTTAAACGTAGCATTATCCTTTTGGACATAGTCTTGCCGCAATTTCAGAACTATGTCGGAAAATAAAATGTTATAATTTATGATAATGATTGGTAACTTTTTAGTCTTATCTGAAAAAGACTTATCTTCATAACTTTACAGTAGAGAATAAACAAATCTGCTCCAGAAATTTATTTCATTTTACAAAATGTATAAAAATATTTTCACAACAATTTTAAACAAATCCCTCTAATCCCCTTTCACCAGTTAAAACAAACTGGATTCAAGATAAAAATCTCTTTTCACTTGGTGGACGGATACTATTGTATTCATAAGAATTTTGCTTATCTGAAGGACGTCTATTTACGTTAACAAATCGACAAAAGCTTTGGGAGCAATCTAGTACATAGAACGTGGCATTTATGTCGAGACGCGTAATATTTGCTGGTTGTGGCTAAATTGCATCTCTCGCGTTCTCAGTCTGACAACTTTAATCAACTCGATGGGAATTTGTCTTACTTGTGAGTTCAGCTCACGTCTCCGCGAATCCACTGAACAATGAGATTTGCTTTAGATAAATTCCTACGTTGGGAACGTAAGAACTGAATGGATACCTTTTCTTCATTTCAAATTCTGTAGACTCATATCTATTCATTGAGAGAGAAACTATTTTCTTAACTAGTTTTAGCTTTTAGATATCTTAACAATACCTTTTAAATTTCTAACTTTGTGAGCAAGCTGTAATTTGTTTCTCTGCTCTCTTCGCTTTTGTTTCATACTTGCTGTAATGACCTGCTGTAAACCACGAAATAAACGACAAGTTTATTCTAGAAACATCAATTTGTAATAAAATAGGTATATGGCAAGTAATTATTTAATGTTATATACATCGTACTAATAGTATAATTTATTTTCAAATACCTAAAAAAATTATAACGACAAATAATTAATGACACCATACAAAACCTAATAACGTGGCGTATTTTTGTGAAAACACAACGAATTGCTATTAAGGAAATACATAAAACTTTATAAAATTACTCCGCCTTCGGATGGCATTTTAACATTATAATGAAATAGCAGCACATTTCTTACGACTCCATTAAGTTGTTAGAAAAAAAATAAAGGGAGAGAGGAAATGGCAACCACTCAGCACAGTCCAGCCCTCGTCAAGATTGGACGGAGCTGCGAAAATTCTTTTCTCGATCGACTGACTTCCATGAATACTAATGCGTGGGGGAATGGGTGAAACATCACCGATACAAATGGCATAAAAGATAATGGCATGGAGGTGTTAGAAAAGTTAGATATAAAATTTATTATTATTCAGTAGTATGGACTGGCAGTTACAAAATATTCTATCGACACATGTCAGATTGTCAGTGGAAGTTTTCGTTAAATTATTATGTGGTAATTACATAGAATACCAGGTCTATGAGGATAAGGGTAAAATAATTTGCATGTAAAATAATAATTTACACAAGCAGTAGCAGTGTGGGATATTCTACAGAAGGTAAAGCCGGCGTGCTTTGAAACGTGGCAAAATTTAGCTCAATTTCCATGCAGAAAATTTCATGAAAATGCACATAAGGAAAATGTTGTTCTTATAATTGGACAGGTGCAACACCTAAGTCGTGCGTGGCATTTCTACACCGTTGCATTAGCATATAAATAAGCGAAGCCCCTCTAAAGCCGCGCAAAGGGCGGAGCAAATGCATAGCAGTTTTTACATATTTATGACCGGAAATCCAATTATCACAAGCAATTATCAAATCACATTCTGCAAACAATTTGGTTGAGTAAATCTGAAGTAATTGCGTTCCAAATATGATTTATTTCTTAGTAAAATGTCACTACCATTGTACGGAACTTTAGGCAAGACTGACAGTGTAAATTTAGGCACACATTGGGTCTCATACGTCACAGATGCACACATTAATCTAGCAATATATTGTACTGTACGCTTACGCCCTAACATGAGCTATGTTTGGGATAAATCTTAAACTGCAGCGGCTTAAACGTATAGTTTTTGTGCAAGTTGAGATTTTGTCATCACCTGTGAGAGACAAAAACATTGAAATTGAACCATATTCTTCCAGACTCTAATAAACCAAAAACCGCTCTTGAATTGAAGGAGGCCCGTTCCCATGAGTGGGACGTTGATTGCCTGGGAAGGAGGAGTCGACCAGTGGTTGAATTAACCAGTAAAGAGAAAAAGTTAATCTGAGATAATATGCACTTACTTTGTATATCCTGCACACAAAATCTGCACATCTCTACTCTCTCTCTCTTTTCTATGAGCTATTATATTATGAAAATAACGCGAACGTGTTCTCTCTGTTAAAAATAGTTAGATATAATACATTAATTTACGGGCCTCGTGGTGTAGTGGTTCATGTAACGGACTGCCGATCAAGAGGTCGCGGGTTCGATTCCCGCTCGGGACAATCATTTGTGTGATTTTTCTAATTGTCATACGAATGTTTGTACTGCGTCTGGGTGTTTCTATGTATTATAAGTATGTATTTACAGAAAAAAAAGTAGTATATGTATTCTATCCGTATTCTGGTACCCATAACACAAGCATATAAGCTTAGCTTGGGACCAGAGGACGTTGTGTGAAATGTCCATGAATGTTTATTTATTATTATTATTATTTGTTTCTCAATTTGGCAGTCACGGGTATATTTCTATTATTAGAAATACCCGGTCCTTTGTGAGGCATACATGGGGACATGGGTCCAACATGCAGAGGCCCTTTGAGAATTAGAATGAATAAATAAATGTGGTGGGACACCTACCACCGACACTCCACACCTGCACTATAGAAGTGGAGTCATGGAATGCCAATGGTAGCTGTAAATCTATTGCAAATTAATGTAGAAAAACGAACTGGTTTATTGTGTAGGGTGTTTGATGGACTGGTTATATATAAATAAAACGATTGCAAATAATAATACGGTCGTCTGCCTTCAATACTAATACTTCTTGAACCGTGGCAGACGGTGACTCGCCGACTCACTAGTTGGGCCCCAGCCGCCAGACAAGGCAGCAGGGAGCAACACCGGTGTGAGCGGTTATTATTATTATTAATACAAACATCAATAAATGTATAGTAAACATCAATAGTGCAAGTAATAATTATTTAAACTTTGTGTTTTTTTTACCCGCCAGCGGTCGTCAATTAAGCCACATAACACCATGTCGCGTCCGTCGCACGCCGGTTAACCGCAACGCTGATGTAGCGTACGTATCCTTCATGACCAACCCTCGGGATGAGACCAGTGAGCTTTGTGAACGTTGTATTTCATATACAACGAATAACTGTTTCTGTAGATGCATTATGATTAAAGATACTAGAGATGTAGGCAATTGATGATTGTATAACTTTCATTTGTCAGAGCTTGGCAATGTTGTAATCTAAATGTTTATATCCTGTGACGCAGCTGTGACATTAATTATAAATATATTACGGCTGCATTAGATACTATCATGTTTTAGAAGTTCAAATCATTCCTATACTCCTTTATTATTTATTCCTATATTCCTATACGGTTATAACGTTATAGCGGAACTTGTTATGACGTCATCCATTCGTGATACTAAACTTTTTTATCCTGTGCGTAGACGAAAGACAAAAAACCGATCAAGTTCGACTTAGACTCGCAAAAATTGGGTTGCGAACCGTTATTATCATGATATATTCTTCATGCCGACACCAAATAACACCAAATAACGGCACGAGAATGATGATGATGAGTATTTGTTATTGTAGCATCAACTGATATACACAAAATGTGAAGTTTTTAGCTCTCTAACTAGCTAGCACTGTTCCTGAGATACAACCTGGTTACAGATGGACAGAAAGACAGAGAAGTTTCAGTAATAGGGGCCCGTTTTACCTTTTGGTAAGGAACCCTAAAAAGTTTGATAGTGCCACTCAAACGTTTTGTTATGTGGGGCAATTTATATATTTACAAGTTTTTTAGTCCATTAACATAGTAGAGTTATACTGGTTATACAGCATCATTTCATATTGCGATCAACATTTTATGTGTTTCGTCTTACTAAAATGATATTTAGAAGAAGTCAAGTTTTTTTTTTATGGACAAAGGAATTTAAAAATTTCGAAGGTAGTAAGTAAATTAGATTGGCCGTTTTTTGTAAACTACTGCAATTATTAAATTTAGTAATGTGTCTAAATAAAAAAAATACTTTACATGTAACTTTACATGTTTTAACAAAACGACAATTAAATATAGAATTTCAGTTTAAAAATTAATTGGATCAATAAAGATTAAACACGCTAACGGCAATAAACAAAAATGCATTTGAATTTTAACAGCCCTGAAGTAGCTGAATTTGAAATTTTATGACGATCATAAAAATGAAGGTTAGGTTTGAGTTGACGTATCAGCTTAACTTGCGTTTATATAGGAGTGCTGAACTAATGAAAGCGGGCCACCATATTTTATTATCCACTTAAACATGGATGGCACAACCAAGAGTCAGCATGTTCCCGATCGTTGACGAATATGCTTGTGTATTAGGAAATAGCACGACATCATGACGTAAATATATTTGTAACAGTATACAATAAAGTTTACGAGTTTCAATCAAAGGATATAATAATAAATCGGTCTATTTCTTTCTGTAGACGCTGTAAGAGTCTGTTAAAGGAAAATCTAAGGAAATAACAACTTGAGCAAATATACATTAGGTGCCTATGCCTGGCGAGAATAGTAAAGTTGACTAAATCCGAAAAAATAAGGAATATGTCCCGTAATAAGACGTTTCAAGGAAAAAAAAGTAGGTTTTACCTGAGTGACATAATGTTTTTTAGGAATGACTATAACTAATGTCTATAACTAATCATAGACATTCAAAAGTCCTTATGTATCATTATATCATGTAAGTTATTTATAATCTATTACTAACACATCAGTTTAGATACCCCAGATAAACTGAATAGCTACTTTGTTTTAAATATGGCATAACATCACGCCCTTTTCATAGCAAAAATGAACCACAAGCCATCAAATCTGCTGCGATGATTAACCCTCAAGTCTCCATTAAAAATAGATAAAAATAATATTGTCGGATGTCCCTTGGGTCCCGCGCACGTGATTCCGACGCACGAGCTAGCAATTCAATTATCTATTTATACTGGTCTACACATATCTGCAATGGAATCAAATAACAAGGAGGCAACGTGACTTGAGACGATTTTTATCCATGTGTCTATTATATACTTAAAGTTGTACCTAACCATTTTCGTAATGCATAAAGTGAATTTGGTCTACTAAACCACGTTAAAGAATAGAAATACTAACTACGCTAACGGGTTGAATAGTTTTGCTTAGAATTTTCCATAATTTACTGGTATTTATTTATTTATTACTAGCTGTTGCCTGCGACTTCGTACGCGTGAAATTTAGAAAGTAAACCTTAACAAACAGAAGTTTACCATGACAGTCGATAGATGACGTTGTACCTATTTTTTTAATCACGCTATAGTTTCGTTCGACACATTAACACTTAAGCTCGTCAAAATTTCTATAGTGGCATCAGCTCGTTTTAGCATTTATAAATTAGTAAGGATCAAACATTGGTGTGTTAAAGCATCCAATAAATACAGTATGTATTATGTGCTTTGTCTCCATGGATATAAATCTAAATTTATAATACTGCGAAAGACTCACTATACACGATACTTATAAAAATGAATTATTTTGATCTAGCATTAGCTAGTATCTTTAAAAGTAGTTCAAATAAAAATTATACCAGAAAAATCATCCTCTTGAACCCCTACAACTATTAAGAAAAATGCTTGTAAATCTGTTCCGCAGTTTTGTAGATTTAAGGTCCCATAGGACATATAGATAAAAATTAAGACTTTGTTTTATAAAAAGTAAAGATTAGGCATGAAACGAGAAATTAGGTATAAAAATAGATTTTTATCAATTTTATTAAAACAAGTGAGAAAACCCATTAGCCTCATGTCATGGAAACTATTACTGAAAGTTTGAATCAACTCGGTTCATTAAATCAATTGCATCAACGGTTTGGAAACCAAACGTAAATCAATTGACTCACGGTAATACAGTGAGGTTGAACAAAATTATCAATATTCAATTTAGCATTGTATTAACATTATAATTTGAATATATAAAAGTAATGAATATTACACTATGAAACGGCCAATCGGAAATAACGAAACAGCATTTTCATATTTAAAATTATATAATGATAGGCAGAATTAAAGCGTATTGCATTGAGAGTGTTCGGTAATGCGAGGCGTTTCCATTAAGGTTATTTACATTAATGGAAATGCTATTTACTGTATCAATAACCGCATTAAAACTATAGATAGTTATTGATATTGGTAGGCACTTGGCTACATAAATCTATACTTAAACTTATAATAAAAATATCTGAGGAGTTTGTTTGCTTCTTTGATTGTTTGAACGCGCTAATCTCAGGAACGGCTAGTCTGATTTGAAAAATTTTTCAGTCATCATCACATTGCGATTAATAGGAGCGAAGCGTCGGTTAAAAATGTTGCCAAAATGGGGAAAGTTTTCTAAATTCCTCGCATATGAAGTTGCGGGCAACAGCTGGTAGAATATTATTCTGTCACATTTTGCGACTTATTTATTTCATTGAATTTCTGACATAGGAGCTGTAAATAAAGAAGTAAGTACAAACTTTATACTTTAAGGAAAGTAAAGCTGGGGGGGTATACAACATGGTACGCTAACGACTCTTTACCTTTCTTTGTAGTGGAGGCCCGTGCCAAATAGTGGAATATAAAAATAAAATGTGAAAGGATAAAAGGTTGTTAACATTTTTGATGTTAGTTGAAGAGTAGAGACAGTGATTTTACTTTCTATTGTTGTATTTTACCTTCGAATTTATTTTATTCTATCTTTGCAATATTTCGATTTCTGGAGAAACAAAATTAATCTTCATTACAATCGCCATTGTATATCGAATACGCTTATACTATCAACTGCTCCCGAAACTATTGAAAAACTATGAGAATTTGAGTTTTTACGACACATGATAATCATAATTTAGTCATACTCCTAGCAATATAGAATACTTATTTATGCGTAATACTTTTATACAAAATCACCACTGAATATTCTCTGAATCCTATAAAATCTTATAATAAATCAAGCTCCATAATATTATCCTACAGAGCCCATTTCTTCCGCAGTGTTAACCTGTTTGTCCCATTTAAACTAATGTGAAAAGGTAAAGCTATGCTGCTTTCTTTTATTTTCTAAGCAACTGTAACAATATAAGGCAGATATAGTACCTACCTACTAGAATGTTTTGCTCAAGGTCTCAAGCGAGGGTCTTTGGGCTTATTTGGGACTTGTTTTATTACTCAATTGCTCATTCACTTTAGATCAACTGCCTGCCTGAACAGACTTCTCTGAAGTTTTAGTTTGACCTCAAGACTTGTATTTAATTATATTTTATTAATTGGGTAGAATTTAAAATAACGTAATATTTCCGTCTTTAACGGTTTATTAAAACAATTTTAATTGTAATAATAGTAAATATCGATTTATATCCTACATACAAACATTAAATTATTGGGTGAATTGTGAATTTTACATGAAGCTTTATAAAATCAATGAAAATGTAGTAAAAAAAAAATTTTTATTCCTTTTTCAAAGTAGTGAATTATTATTGTTATTTAATGCCCTTGTTTAATGCCAATTACCTAAATAATAAATATTTTTCTAATGTTGAAATAGAATTATATTTATATTCTACCTACTTTTAACGGACTCCAATTTAAACAAAGTCGAAATAAGGTTCTATATTTCGCCGTGTTTGTTTCAAAGCAAATTTTTGACGTGATATAAAGCTTTTGGCTTTTAATCTCATTTGTCACAACACAAACTACCCTGTGCTTAGACGTAATATTATCATAGCACGAACTATGAGCATATGGTACGCTATAACCGTAAAATTTTATCGTTCTCGATGCTGAAATGATACACAAAACAATCTAAATTATAGCGGGTGGTGTGTCCGTGGCATCATGCCAGAATATTGGTAATGACAGCGCTTATCCAATTTGTAACGTTATCTCTCGTTATCTCTACAAAGGTTTGACAGCTACCATACTTGGACCGCTCCTGTTGACTGTTTGCAATGTCATTATATTGTTGTTTGATTTTTGATCGTTTTCTTCCTGCTATGTTGTCTCTGTCTTAAGTCTTATTTTAGAATAAATAAGTAAATATTTATGGACATTTGACAGAACGTCCTCTGGTCCCAAACTAAGCTTTATATGCTTGTGTTATGGGTACTTACCAGAATACGGATAGAATACATATACTACTTTTCTTTTGTAAATACATACTTATAATACATAGAAACACCAAGACGCAGTACAAACATTTGTATGACAATTAGAAAAATCACCATCGATCGTCCCGAGCGGAAATCGAACCCGCGACCTCTTAATCGGCAGTCCGTTACATAAACCACTCAACCACGAGGCTAGTCACATCACAGATCTTTTATTTTCTGCTACGAATTATGTTAGTTGTGTACTAGAAAAATTTCGATTATTTATTGTGTTGAAATAGTCAAAGATGCCTTTGTTTGGTGCGGTTTCTTAATGAAAGATTTTAAGATGAAGAAGAAGACAACGTTTATGGATTGTTTAACCTTTTAGTTATTAAATAGAGAAATGGATTTTTGTACCGATCCGTTTAAAATTCATAACACAATTTTCCAACTTAATAAGAAACCAGTAGCATATTATAATAATCTCGACTTTGTAAAAGTAAAACGTGAAAGAATGGAATGAACTTCAAATAAATTTTTAAAGGCTTTTGTGTGTATCTTAAAAACCTTTCAAAGTTCTAAAAATGAACTTTAAAATATTTAGCTAACATTACAAAAACTAAAAACAATACAATACATGTTATTTATTTTAAAAGTTGTGGCTCTATCAAATTGAGATAGCGTAAAAGATAAAAAACTAAACTTTATCTCGAAGAGCCTTAAAAGGTTTGTAGTGATTTCGCTGTGACTTCATATATATTTCTTGTAGATAGAGCTACTTTTATTGGCAAACGAGACGGGCTAAGTACACTACTTTACTCTTATATTGCCTATCCGACAGCGTCGCGTCGTAACGAAACATGCTCTCAACGACTGGTCTTTTTTATTAAAACACTTACATAGTAACTCCTGGTATTATTTTATAGAAAACTATTATTTTATGACAACCTGTTCTTTTTATCCATTTAACGATACTTGGTTTTACTTACGTTTTATTTGACCAGTTACCGATCTAGTGAGCTCTAAGAATTTATCTTTAACTTTTATTCGATCGGTGAACATTGATATTTGATTTTAACTATAGCCTATGAAAGTACTTAAGAGAGATTCCAGTGGTTTGCTTCTATACGTATACATCTTGATTTGCTTACAGAATTTGGTAGATATTTTGCTAGAAAATTGCTACCTGTGTATTTGCATGTGCAGCATAAAAATGCACCCTATTATTTGAAATGAAATGTTGACAGTAAAAGTAAACCGCACGCTATCAAATCTGCTACGATTATTAACCCTGAAGTTGCTATTAAAAATAGATAAAACAAAATATTGTCGAATTCCGGTCTCTTGGGTCCCGTGCACGTGATGCCAACGCGCGAGCTAGCAATTCAATTACCTATCTATACTGGTCTACACATACATACAATGGAATCGAATAGCAAATAGCGACGTGACTTAAGGAGGTTCTTTTTAGAATGATATTTATGTCTACTCCTTTATTAAAACTTTAAATATCAATTTACTCGTAGATATATTTGTCATAGATATATCGAATAAATTTGTCGAATTTAATACATTTTGATTGTGATACTAACTTCATGTACGAATATACTCATAATGTGAATTCAGTATGGTGACGGATTAACAACATAAGTATCACCAGCTGGTCTTTTTTACAGGGTGCTGTAAAAGCCAACTAAGGGATATTATACCAGATAACATAGTAAAGTGGGAGACGAAAACCTCGAAAGTAAACCCTATGCTAATACACCTGGTCACCGCGGCAAAGTAGACTATAATTCTTCCCAAAGTAAAGGAGGCCCGTGTCCAACAGTGGGACGTTAATGAACTGGAAAGCGAGAGAGATGGTAAAGCCCCGCAAATAATGCTGAATAATTTTGGCATCTAACGAATTAATAATCAGCTTCGAAATTCACCCATAGTAACAGCTGCCATGACACATACCAAAGCATTTGATATGCACCCTATCCGTTCATTCTAGCCATTCTATGCTTATATTTCTATCAGGCTAGATACGTAGATTAAACAAACTCGATATAAATTCAATCGATACTTCAAAAACACCACCTGCATTAGAGGGTTAGCTAATTTTATGGGATTTTTATGACTTCTAAGTTTTTATCGTCTTTGGAAAAATGTATATTTTACCATGTACATTTTGAAATTGTTATAGGTATAAAATATTGATAAGGAAATAGAAATACATATTTTCGCTAATATGCAAGATTTTGCAGGTTTATAAAAAGTATATAAAAAAATAGTTGAACTGACTTCATGTGCCTTTAAAATTTGAGGGTGTTTGTGTTTCTTGATTTTTTAGGAAATAACCATGAAAAAAAATAACCTGGTGCCAATGGGACCACACGAGAACCACCAGCTTTCAATTAAAAAATAATCATTACAATCACTTCGCCCAATTGAAAGTTATTAGGTAACACAAAAAAAAACCTAAAAAAGAAAAATAACACATACAGACGAATTGAGAACCTCCTCATTTTTGTAGTGGGCTAAAAACAATGTCGTAAATTCCTATTTTTGAAAGTAAGCACGAGCCACCACCGCCACGGAATCTATCTTGTCTTTTTGTGACTCACTTACCAAATTTCTTCAAATACAGTTTCGACTTTACTGTCTCTCACAGATGAGAGATGTTTTCTGCCTATATTATTTAATTAGCTCTTAAAGCTCCTTCTGCTTATTATTTATCTGTGATTAGAAATAGAGATTAGTATACTAATTAGAATTATTGTAACTTATGTATAATCTAATATTGAATTCTCTCTGATTGGTTAGATAATACACGTGCCGAGTAATTGTATAATTAATGTTGATATTAACAACAGCTGTTCTAACCACTGGCGACCATAACTACAGATACTGGTGGCTTATTGTATATCAAGTCCAATTTGTAGCAAATTCCTTGCTGCTTATTGTTATGTATTCGTGTTTGAAGCCTAGGCTTAAGTTAGTTGTATCTGCTGAAACTCGAAAATCGTTTTGTGCTACAAAATGTATCTTATATATAAAATTCACGTGTCACAGTGTTAGTTACCATATTCCTCCGAAACGGCTTGATCGATTTTTATGAAATTATACATGCTTATTCAGTAGGTCTGAGAATCGGCCAACATCTATTTTTCAAACCTTTTTTTTAGTATAGCAAAACAACGTTTGCCGGGTCAGCTAGTATCTAAATAAATATGATTTCATAGTTATTAAAAATTATATCTACAGCAGTAAAATATGCTAATTACAGATATTATATATTGATTTTATGTATTCTTTCTCACAAAAATTGTGTTTAAAAAAATAAATTTTCAACGAGAAGGATTAAGGTAGATAAAGTCGAATTTTAATTTTCTGTTTTTAGATTAGTTATATTGTTATAAACTATTTATCTATTATTTGTTTTCTAATATTTGTTTGCACAAATTGAATCTATTCTAAATTCACGCCCGCTGACTCCTCTCTCGTCCAAGCCAATTAATGTTCGATATACGAACACTGCAAATTCCCTTAATTTTTAAACATTAACTAAAAACCACCTACTTATAAAATGATTACCATAACATTGATTGTATGCTAACAAAATGTTAGGATTATAATAAAACATGCTGTTCACTTTTCCTTTTACAATATTAACCTATATTTTCATCTCAATCCACGAGAAGATAAACTGATGCCTATTTCTTTTATTCTCTAAGCAAGCGTAGCAATATAGTACCTACTACAAATTTTTCGTTCAGCCTCGCTTGTGAGGGCCTTTGAGCTTATTTGGGATTTGTTTTATTGCTCGTTCACGTTAACATACCACCTTCGCTTACAATATGTTAAAATAGCATCTAAGTTTTGTGGTAAATATTCTAAATTTCTTAGCTACAAGACATAGTCTGTCGTTTTGTTGAATAAAACTAGCATGGGCGCTTTAAATTGTTATTAGCTTAAAAAGAATAGATACTGAGTAGGTTTAATGCAGAAATATAATTTTGGAATAAATTAGTTCAATATTTCAATTGAGATGGACTATGGTCCATATCGCACTGACCAGGCGGATAAGGATATTTTTATGTGTACCATTACACATAAAAATATCCTTATCCTTACAAATTCATAAGTGCGAAATCCGGAGAATATTGAGGATCAGTCAAACAACGTACAAACGCGACGTGAAAAAGCTATAAATAGGTACTATTTTTAGTGTTAGTTATAAAAATCTAATTTGAAATCTAGAAAACTGGTATATCAATAGCTAGGTATATCGTATCTAACATACTATTTATGGCATGGTAATTATTATTTACACTTCATAATGATTTAAAACAGACATTCTTACACCCTGAACTATTATTTCAGAGATGTGACGTGAGATGTGATCTCTCTCTTTTTCCAGGCTATTACCGTCCCACTGCTGGGCACGGGCCTCCTCAATTTGGGAAGGTATTTATTCTATTAAATTTTTTTTTTAATTACCAATTTTACAAAATATACAGTAAATATTACATAAAATAGCAACAAAAAACCACTAAGGTTTAGACCTATGCTATTGAGAGTCTAAATTATAAAATAACATAATAAATAAGGTAACAACAATTCAATAACTCTAATCCCTCGTTCACAATATAAAAAATAGGTACATGATTATGACCAGACGTGTTGGAATAGGGTTTAGTTTCGAGTTTTTCGTCTCTCACAGTTGATGTTAACTGCCTATAATGTCCCTTAGCCAGCACCCTGGGTGCGGAAAAGGGTGGTGCCACTTTTTATTCTTAATCCGTCACCACGCGGAAATGATGTGAAAATACTTTTTCTTAGTATAAATTGTTTATCTATAACTATTTGTCAACTAGTTTTGAATGGAAGTGTGATAAACAAAGAACTACAAAGTTATTACTAAACAGGCAGCATTATTATACAAGCATTTCAAATTATTAAAATTCCCGGTAACTCGAGTTAGTCGTATTATGGGAAACTGAAGTATAACTTTTGCGACGAAGTTTTGTTAAACTATGCAAATTTTAGTAAACACTGAACAAACGCACATTCCTTAACTATCATGTAGGTACTGCTACCGTTTATAGGTATTGTGGTAAATAATGAAAGCATCGTAGTAACATATTTTTAACCGAATTAAAAAAAATTTGAAAGTTCTGAATCCGTGTGGTAACGGATTAAGAATACAAGTGTTAACACCAGGTGCTGTAAGAGCCGGCTTAGGAATGTTCACATGTTAACATCTACTGTGTGAGAAGGAAAACTCGAAAGAAATTCCTATGCCAACATGCCAGTTCAGCGTGGCATATTAGACCTTGAGAGGGCACGATACCAAATTATGCTCCATACAAAAATATGGGTATCGTACTTCCCTTTTTTCTTCGCGAAAGTTAAACCGATTTTAATTGTTTCTACGCTATATTATAGATGAAGAGTAATACATAATAACTAAAATCCCGTTTTTTTCGGTTTTCGTTAGGTAAAGTTGCAGCGTCTATCACACATATTTGGTAACGTTTTACCAAAAAAAAGTGATACAAGCATAGATATGCTCTTCATCTATTATGTAGCGTAAAAATAATTAAAATCGGTTTAACTTTCGCGAAGAAAAAAGGGGACTACGAAACGTCTTTTTTTCAAAGAATTTGTAGGTATAATCTGTTTCAGCTATATTTGTCCCTTTCAGCCAGTACCCTCTTAATTCATCCCAAAGTGGAGGAGGCCCAAGCCTAATAGTGGGATGTTAATCGGCTGGCGAGAGAGAGAGAGAGAAAGAGAGAGAGAGAGAGAAGGTTCCCAATCGTAGAAATCTGATTTCGAATGAATAGAATTATTTTTTATTTTATTTTTTTATTTAACGTTATGTTTGTAGTTACTTTTATAGTAGAACCCCGCAGTCATAAAGTTAAAATCAGGAATAAAATGAGATAATGATGATATTTTTCAACAAAGTGAAATAATTTTTTTAAGGTTTCATACAAAATATAGTTATATATGCAATTTGCATTATGCATTGTAGAGTATATTTATATTATATGTAGGTATATCTAATATATAAAATTCACGTGTCACAGTGTTAGTTACCGTACTCCTCCGAAACGGCTAGACCGATTCTTATGAAATTTTGTATGCACATTCAGTAGGTCTGAGAATCGGCTAACATCTATTTTTCAAACTTTTTTTTTTTAGTATTGCAAAACAACGTTTGCCGGGACAGCTAGTATATATATATTTATATATTATTTGTTTATACGTATGCATTTGTGTATTTTTAAGCTCCTATAAATAGTGCTAAGTATGTATAGTCACCTATATATTATTTTGTGTTTATTTATCTTAAATGTTTGCTTAGTTTTATTCTCATAATTTTTATCTTCTCCTCATTTAGCACCCACACTGTTTATCTTTGCACTAACTTTGGTTGGCTGGTAGATAATGCCTGAGGCATTAAGTCCGCCATTGTACTTCTTATGTGCATAAAGTTTTAAATAAATAAACTATAAACAATTATTTTGCTTCAAGAACATCTATATACAGGGTGTCCCAGAACTCAACGTCAAGCCGAAACGGGGTGACAGGATAGATCATAACCATCACGAGAAAAATCAGAAAAAAAATCTATCCCATGCAGTTTGAAAATTATGGGCATTTTAAGAAAAACCTAGAAATTTGGTCTAACTGTACCATTTTTCGGTTATTGTGGTTAATTTTTATTATTTTTGGTCATTTAAACTTTGGAACCGTAACCCTAAATAACATCTCGAGAATCACAGTCTAAAATAATGACACAATTACCCCAAGTTTCCTAGAATTTAGACTATTTGTTAAACTATGAATTTAAAATTTTCAAACTTTGTCGACTTTGAAACACCCTCCTTTAAAAAAAATGTACTAGAGTGCCTTGGCAAGTGCCATTAAGAGTTGGCGCATTTAATCAGGATTGTAAAATGGTACAATACTTGTAAGTTTCGTACTAAAAAAAACGAGTAAAAAATAAAAACCTCAAGTAACCCGATTTTTGCTAACCCATTTTACTCAGGAAAAATGTTTCTTATTCGCACAAGCCCTTGGTAGGTTCTTTATTTTACGGCAAAATGATGAGAGAGATGGATAGTGGACATGTTTGCCATGAGCGAGCGAGACAGATAGTGACGCCACGCAGTGAGACGGAGATGCATCGTTTAAACGAGTGCGAATGAAACAGATACAGACGCCATACCAAGCAAATAGCTACGCTGCCAGTCTGACACCAGTTAGTACATTTCGCTCATTCGTCTACTGCGCACCTTTCCGTATTCGCTTGTGTTAATTTAGTACTGACAACTTTGGCTTTTCTTTTTGGACTTGGATTTTTGTGAATTGGACTTGTTGATTACATACCGGCAACTTTGGCTTCTCTCTTTTGGAATTGGACTTTTGTGTTGACATCCTTCTCATCACTATGCCTACGCGCTACACTTCACAAGAATATGCGAACATGCATCTCATTTATGGGGAATGCAGATGCAACGCAAGTGCCGCCGCTAGACTTTATCGTGAAAGATATCCAAATTTAGAGCGCTATCCGGATCACCGCGTGTTTGTTAATGTGCACCATTCACTCACAGAGGACGGCCATTTCCCGAATCAAATACGGGCTGGAGGTAGACCTCGCTTTCCTTACGAAGAAGAAGTGTTGGAAGAGGTCGCAGATGACCCAAGTATTTCCGTTCGTGGAATTGAAGAAAGAACGGGAATACCCAAAAGCACAGCACATCGTATTTTACAAAGAGCTGAAATGCATCCATTTCACGTACAACGAGTTCAAAGTCTTCTCCCTCGAGATTATCCTGAAAGGATTTCATTTTGTAGAACAATGCTACAGAGGCATAATGAAAATCCCCAATTCATCCAAAAAATTCTCTGGTCAGATGAATCTACATTTAAAAAAGATGGCTACATAAACTTACACAATTTTCATGAGTGGCATGTGGAGAATCCACATTTAATGCGAGAAGACCAATCCCAATATCGCTTTAAAGTTAACCTGTGGACAGGAATTTTAAACGGCAAAATAGTTGGGCCTTTTGAGCTGCCTGAGAATTTGAATGGCACGAATTACCTAAATTTTTTACGAGAAAATTTACCAAGTTTGTTAGAGGACGTACCACTAACAGATCGTTGCCACATGTGGTATCAACAAGATGGCTGCCCAGTGCATTACGCAGTGCAAGTAAGAGATTTCCTTGACCAAGAATATCCGGGAAGGTGGATTGGACGTTCAGGCACTATCTCGTGGCCAGCCCGTTCCCCAGATTTAAATCCCCTGGATTTTTTTTATTGGGGCGTTCTCAAAGAAAAAGTTTATTCTAAGCCCATTGAGAGCGTAGCCGAGCTGCGTGAACGAATTTCTCAAGCTGCTGAGGACATCAACTCTCGAGGATATGCCCGGCTAATAAGTAGATCTTTTTTAAGAAGATGTAGGGCGTGTGTTGAAGCTGATGGTAAACAATTTGAACATTTGTTTTAATAAAAAATGTTATTTTCAAATCTGACTTTTATTCCAATAAACCTAAACAAAACAAGGTCAACATTTTTCATTATTTTATTAGTATTTTGTTGCTTTGGTAAAAGTGGCGTCACTATCTGTCTCGCTCGCTCATGGCAAACATGTCCACTATCCATATCTCTCATCATTTTACCGTAAAATAAAGAACCTACCAAGGGCTTGTGCGAATAAAAAACATTTTAACTGAGTAAAATGGGTTAGCAAAAATCGGGTTACTTGAGGTTTTTATTTTTTACTCGTTTTTTTTAGTACGAAACTTACAAGTATTGTACCATTTTACAATCCTGATTAAATGCGCCAACTCTTAATGGCACTTGCCAAGGCACTCTAGTACATTTTTTTTAAAGGAGGGTGTTTCAAAGTCGACAAAGTTTGAAAATTTTAAATTCATAGTTTAACAAATAGTCTAAATTCTAGGAAACTTGGGGTAATTGTGTCATTATTTTAGACTGTGATTCTCGAGATGTTATTTAGGGTTACGGTTCCAAAGTTTAAATGACCAAAAATAATAAAAATTAACCACAATAACCGAAAAATGGTACAGTTAGACCAAATTTCTAGGTTTTTCTTAAAATGCCCATAATTTCCAAACTGCATGGGATAGATTTTTTTTCTGATTTTTCTCGTGATGGTTATGATCTATCCTGTCACCCCGTTTCGGCTTGACGTTGAGTTCTGGGACACCCTGTATAAAGCTGAAGAGTTTGTTTGTTTCAAAACTCTAATCTCAGGAACTGCCGGTCCAATTTGTAAATGTTTTTCAGTGTTATATAACATCACGCTGCGAAAACGAACCGAATAGAACCTGATCATTAGTAAAAATGTTGCAAAAACGGGGAATATTATCCATATTTATCTGGTGCATGCGCTGTGTTAGTGGTTTGGATGTATCATTTGTTTTCTAAACTCCAGGGATACGAAGTCACGGGTAGCAGCTAGCTATTTATAAAATGTAATATCTGTTTGTGGTAGTCACAGATATGTTGACCATGAAACACTTATGAAAATTTCTCTATACATCGTTTACGTAGAGCATGTCATGTAAATGTTTAATTACTCATAATGTATTAAGCGATAAAGAATTGTAATTTCCAATAATTGTATTAAATTAAACTAAATATACATGTTAATTGAATTCAAAATGTAAATAGATATTATTTGAAGTGGGAGTTAAATAATTAATTAACATTGGTCTCGACCCGTCTGTACTAAGAAACTAAGTTTGATTCAATATTTGTCTTCTCTACTGTGTTGAACTTACACATAACGAACAGTTATTACCTGTACCCTTTGAGCATTAAAACCAACAGGAGTAGTTGTTTATACTGTTTTCTTTGCTAAATATTCTGCAACGCTTGTGAACGAGGGAGATAGAGTGCCAAGGCAATGCACACAAACATTAACGTAATTCCATTGGTCGCAGAAAATGTGCTGCACAATATCAGCACACGCACTCTCAGCTCTACCTGCGGGAGTAACAATAAAATGAAAGTCATTTAATCACGTAGAACAATTTTTAACAAAATAGGAGCGATTAATCAAACAATCGATTCAATTGGGCTGTGGTCGCGCTGAATAATTAACTCGCGCGGATAATGTTCTTATGACAAGTCAGGTTTTTTTGTCGCTACCACCGGTTCAGGACGTGCAATCCGCTGAGAAGAACCGGCGTAAAAAACTTAGCAGAGCTTTTGATTTAGTCAAAAATTTTTATGCCAACTCCTATTTGGATTAATGCTTTGAGCCTGTTAGTACCTGTTCCAAGAAAGTTGTGCTTACAATAATATTGATTTAAGCTGGCTTACTATTAATGCATAACTTATACGGGCCATGTTACCAAACGAGTTTCTGTAAGCTTTGTAAAAATATTTGTGCATTATATTTGGACAGCTTCAGAAAGTAATACTGTATTTGTTTTGTAAGATATATTCAAGCACCAAATTGTATTATAATGTTTTATTTACAAATCCCTTTGATATCATTTACAATAGAATAAAAGAAAAACATATTATTATAACCGTGAAAGGTAAATAGTAAGAAGTTATAACATTTAGGCGTTTAGACTTTACTTACATAAAAGTCAAATTCAGACTATTTATATTAGTTACAAAGAGACAATATTATTCTTATAAAAATTGTCTTTGCTATAAATACATTTCGTTATGATCAAATTATAAAGCAAAATGACGTAGTATTATCATTGTCCATGTCATTAATGCTTTAAATAACGAATAAATAGCTGTTGCCTGTACACGTGAAATTTCTAAACCAAAAGTTATACAAAAAAGCCATCCTCTCGATAAAAAACCTCATCGAAATCCGTTTCGTAGTTTTAAGGATATAAGTTCGCATATGGACATACATACAATAATAACCATTTTATTTAATAATATATTAATGATTATGCAATTGTAACAACAACAATTTACGAAGTGTAGCGTCAATTTTAAAATAAAACAGTAGCTACAATTGCATTAATTCAACTGCATAAAAATCAGCCAATTATTCAAATACACGAACGCCGTGAACCGAAGACCGTATCGATGAATATTAATTGTTGTCGATAGCAATAAAAAATCGTTAAATAAACGGAAACAATTGAATAATCGAATAAGATTGTTTACAGTGACAATGGTAATTAAGTGGCGATGGTAATATCGAGTTATTATAAAAATGCGTACTCAACATTTTATGTTGTAATTGATTTATTGTCTTTTAACAGTATCAAATAATATAATTGCCAATTAATAAATGAAAACTGGTTATTGAATATAAAGATAATGAGTTTGAAGGATAATTACATATTATAATGATGTGCTTGCCAAGTTGCAATAAATAAAACCCATTTTTACGGATTTAAGTCCCTCTCTTAAGCTTGCCTTTATTCTCATTTTGTTAACTATGCTGCGCTGCACAGACGGTTAGCATAGGATTAAGTTCGAATTTTCTGTCTCTCATGGAGATGTTAATCTGTTTATTCCCTTAGCTGGCTTTTACAGCACCCTGATGAAGAAATGGGGTGGTGACATTTATATTCTCAATCTATCATTACACTGAAAGTTAGTGCCATAATGTAGAACTAAATTATTTTAACTTTTCGTACTCAGGCAGGAGTTAATGCAATCTAGAGTGTATTCAAGAGGGGTTACGCGTGCAATCTATCTTGACCTCAAGAGCTCTCGTGGATATACGCTAGTAGTAACAAAGTTACTTACATCTTCATAATTATGCTATATTTTTTAATTGTCCTGTGAAGAACTTTCTCACTTAAATAGACGACTTCACAAATTCTAACGTGAGGTTACCAGCGGCCGTATTATGAGCTTTTATTTACAGGCAATTTACGCCGTGAATTGAACTGTCTGGCAAATTCGTATTATGATCAAAATTATTAATCAGCCAGTTCGCTAAACCAGTCATACATTAATATGTTTAAGGAGAAGGTACAACTAAAACTTAAAGTACTAACTAAAAATATTCAACTAAAAGTTTTATTTTTGCCATAATACATAATTTTGCCATGCAGTTTACGGCCTGCCTGGAACTTGAATGATTTTAAAAAGCTCATAATACGCCGGCTCCTTCGAAACGGCTTAACTGATTTCTACATAAAATTTTGACAGTCTGAGAATCGGTAAACAATCTATTTTTAAGTGACTTCTACACACGTATAAGTCAAAAACATTTCTAAGAGTAGTAGAGAGTTTCAAATTAGTAGATACCTAGGAAAGTGTATCTGCGGCGCACGACTAGTATTTTTTACGTAATTCTTAATAAAAAAACATATAATATTTTATATTCAATAATTGCATGCTGAAATTTTAAATTGTACCTATAAATATTAGATACCTCATTCATATATTTGTACACCATGTCATGGTTAAACATGTTGACTCCTACTAAATATGTATTTAAGATCTATAATAATAAGCAATTTATTGTATTATTATACCTACACATGTTTTGCAAATAAATATATCTTATCTTATCTTATCTTATCTTTCCTTAATAATCGATAACGACTATTATTATATTTGTTATGAGTATTGCCTACTTTGTAACAACAAAATGATAGCTTTTATTGATTTTGACAGACAACTTTAGTTTGGAATAATTATCTGATTTTGATGAGTCAGATCAAAGTTTATTTTACGTTTTGTTCTAAGATGCCCTTGATAAAGTTATAACAACAAGGTAAGACTTTGTATTCCAATCGTCGTGACGTAAATTCAGACCTAAATTTTTCAGTGCATTGTTCGTCTCTCAGTATTACGATGTTTTATCACTACTACTACAACTTATTATCAAAGTCTTATTATCAATGTCGTTATTTTGAGTTTAAATCTTCAAAACTACGCAACAGATTTTGAAGCAGTTTTTTTTAAATGATAGAGTGACGACGTTTTTATACAATTTGTTAAGGTTTGGTGTCTCAATTCCACGCGAAGTTGCGGGCAGCAGTTAGTTATAAATAAAATACGATAACAATATATCAACATAGGCTGCCTTTGTAAAAGTTGGCTACCTAATTTTCATATAGTTTTAGCAGAAATACGATAGGTAAAACATGAACCTATTGAATGACCTTGTTAATGAGATAATATAAGTACCAGGCGATATTTTTTTACTAAAAATTATCGTCGTGCAAAATCTAAAAAAACGCTTAAATTATTTTTCATTGTCGTTGATTCATATATGTATACATTTCACGTAAATCCGACTACTGCAAATAGGTGTAAATCGCTTTCAAAGATTCTATTACATAGATTACATTACATACATTGAAAAATACGCACCGAGCTTATAAAAGCGTGTTAAAATGCGTTATAGATATTACCTACAGCAAATTTGTTATGACTGTATCATGCTACATATTATAATATAGCTATTTAGCGTTTATAGAAAAGATCTAATCATCGCTATTTTAACATCAGATTAGGAAACGTATGTCGCTTAGTGATACAATATATTCCCGTAGACTTATCACCTAAGCATTATCGTGTTTCCTAACGATAATGGAACTTTCGAGTGTCTGTAACCCGACATTAATTTAACTGGTACTTTCATCTAATGGCGTCGGTTTTGCTAATTGTACGTTAGAATAATTATATTGCGACGCGTATTCATTTTAATGGATTTTGTGTGTTATATACGGTTAAATGTCATTGGTACAGGTATTAATGTAAGCTAATATAAGCTGATATTTATTGAACATCTCTTATTAGTATGTCCATGTTAACTTTAATTTTATTTATTGAATTTTGATTATTACCTTTTATATACGAAATTGAAATTTTGAAGAATGAGCGGATGTCCTGGTATGGGCATGTCATGAGACGACAGTAATGTCGTTAGGAGAGTTCTGAGTATAAATGTGGAAGGAGAAAGTCTAGAGGAAGACCTAAGAAAAGATGGATGGACTGTGTGAAAGAGGACATGAAAGAAAGAGGAGTTGACGCAGACATGACGTTTAATAATTAGAAGACTATGGAAGAAAAAGACATGTTGCGCCGACCCAAGATAATGGGATAAGGGTAGGAGGATGATGATACGAAAGTTCTTTCTATTTGGTTAAGAAGAACATTATTAATATTAATGTAAATCCATTAACCTCCAAGGCTCATCAAGAAGATGAAATTGACCAAAAATATGTAAGACGTAAGAAAAATATAGAAAATTACAATACGAAAGCCATAATTGAAATAGGTTTTTTAAAGCTATTTTAGAAAATTTTGGTTAAAAAAATTCATGGCTGAGAATACATAATAAATTAAATAATTTATTATTTGGAGTTAGCTAGCTATTTGAGCGTAAAGAATCGCAGATTGACACACGCAAATCATGTCGTCACGCCTTTTTTCCATGAAAATAGGTAGAGACTATAGAGCACAGATATTTAATATATATTAATTTTAATATATATATACTATGTGAAGTATCTAAAGCAATTGCAAATCCACACAGATATTGGATTTGCGATATTTAATTTGACAGAAACGTTGAAACGGTTTTTTTTTTTCAAATATAACATAAATCGTCTTCAAACCTAAAAAAGTAGGATAACAATCTAGAAAAACCTGAACGTAATAAATCCTTAGAGGCAGACACGTACATATATTATGGCGAAGTTCTTACAAGTAGAGTAGGTTTCTAACTCATCGACTACGAGCATTATTAGATTACATCGACGTGTATAGGTTTACCTCTCTCGTGTATTTTATTTTGTGAGCAAAGTTAATAGCCAAAAGGGAGCTTTATTTCAAATAACATTACTCAAAATAAAATAATACTGTATTCAGTCTCTGTTTTACAAACATGTACTCGTAATATCTGCTATGTAACCTAGTAAAACATAATTTATATGTTTGTGGAATAATACTGCTTATTTTTTTAGAAACATAATTTTGGGTTAGGCAAATGACTACACTCTACCCGATGTTAACCGATAGAGTAATCCAAATATGAGGATAGCTAGTACAGTGTGAAAGCACTAGCCTCTCTCACATAATGTGAGATCAAGTATGAATTACGTATTTTTTATCTACTAGCTGTTGCCCGTGTGGTTATGTCCGTGTGGTGACGGACTAAGCATACAAGGGTCACCACTCCTGTTCCATCTTAGGGTGCAGTAAAAGACAGGTAAGGGATATTGAGCACAGATAAGATCCTCTGTGAGAGACGGAAAACTCGAAAATAAACCGTGTGCTAACACGCCTGGTCAGCGCGGCATAGTAGACCATAATCCCTCCCAAAGTGGAGGAGGCCCGTTCCCAACAGTGGGACGTTAAATGGGCTGGAGAGAGAGCTGTTGCCCGCAACTTCGTAAATGTGGATTTTAGAAACCAATACTATCCAAAGTCAAAGTCCAAATTTTTTTATTTCAAGTTGGCATGTTTTACGAGCTCTTTTAAAACGTCAGAAACTAGGTATCTGTGCCAAACGCGAATCCTATGGAGAAGAACAGACAAGAAACTCCATGGATTTTTTTTTCATTACTGATTTAATCAATAATATCAAATATCAATAATATTATACACAGTTGTATCAGGGGTGTGAGAATGATGCCGATCAGTACAATCACGACTAACTTAAACTAACTTAATAATGAAAATAAAAGCCTTGTTGGAGCAAATTGACCAGTCCCAGCAGAAGGCACCCGTTCACGAGTATAACGCACACATCAGCCCCGCACAGCTCGACCATTTTGTAGGGAACCGTGCGACCCGACGTGCAACGCTACCAACTTCGAGACATTTGAGTGAGCATGACGAAAAAGCCCAGAAAGCCATCCTCTAGTACCACTCTATCTCTAATACCTGTTGCATAGTTTTGAAGTTTTAAGATCACATAGGGACATAAATACAATAATAACGATTTTGTTTTTTCATAAGTAAAAATGCCATAAGATGTACCTGTAGTAAGTTTTGAATGCTACAGATAGCATTTATCTGTAATTAATATTTTAATTAGTTACACAATATTATAAGTTTCTTTTTTATATCTTAGAATCAATCAATCAATGCCTTTTCTGACACTTGCGCAAACCTTTGTTTAAATAAAATTTTAACCCGACATTTCGGAGACTTTGCAGTCAATATGCAGTCTCAACCGTGACCATGGTGACTGCAAAGTCTCCGAAACGTCGGGCTAAAATTTAAAACAAATACACGTGTTTGAATCTGTAAAAAGTACGTTTGTATAATCAATCAATGCCACAAATATAATACTATTTTTACAAAGACCAATACAACAATTTACATTATCAATAAAGCAGATGGATACCTAATAAAAATATATAATTTCCACAGTAGGTACAATTTAGTTTACGTAAACTTAAAGATTTCGCACACGTACAGACTATTACATTAAATCACAGTAAAAAGTTTTGCGTACGAAAATGTTTGTATATTGGAATAACAAGCCACGATGGAGCATAGAAAATGGCGTCTTCAGTGCCAATATATTGCTTTCTCGCGTGCTGTCGTTATGCCCAGCTGTTACCATAACCTACTTGTTTTTACCACCAATGTTTTAGCCAACAGTGACACCAATTCTGATGCTTCAAAAACATAACCTAACTTAACTAAACTCAAAATATGGTGTATTTTATTAGCTACTTCATTGAATGCATTTATATTAATCAAAATCGCAGTTCTAAATTACGTAGTTTATATAATAAGAAAGTTCAGTTAACATTGCTGAAATGCGTTATTGAGGTTATCAATATTTATGATTTATTTAAGTTTGGTTGTATCAATGGAATTGGTACCAGTATAAAATTTTCCTACTATATCATTGTCTCGCATATATAGTTGGGTTTACTTTACGATGTTAATTGCAGTCACGCTATGAACTGCAACGATCCGTTATAATAGTGTTTTAATGTATGCAATTTATTTTTCCACAGACTTTTTACTTTTTATATTACCAAGCAGCGATTTTATCACGCTTTGTTTATTTTACCAAGTACTATAATAATAATTCTATGCAATAATTTTCGTGTTAAAACTGTAAATTGAAGTGCTTTTTTTATTTGTTTCCATGGTTTCGTACCAACGTCGAGCAGAATTTCAGAAATTTCGCAGAATAAAAATTGTTTTTAATTTATTGATTCTTAATTTTTTTTCCAATATTAAGTAAATATTAAGTACAAATTGAAATAATTAAAATTGTAACAAGTAAATTGTATCCGATTATAGTATGTGTTTCATGTTTTTACAGAATTGCAAGGAATGGTTTGTTTTTGTAGAGACTGGAGATAAAGAAGAGCTTCAAAGCGCAAATTAAAGGCTTGTAAGAATTGCACAAATGGTGACAAGGAAAAACACAAAAACAAATCGTGAAATATATACGCGAATGGTGTAACACGATATGAAGGAATCATTATTTGAATACAATAAATGTTCTTACAAAGTAAATGATAAAAATGTTTACAAGCGATAACTTTTTGGAATCGTTGAATACTTCGGAGGCCCAAATCATAATAAATTGAGTGGAGGTTAAAGGATAAAAGGAGATTGACAGCGGTCTTTAGCACTGCCCCAGGGCAGGCATCAACTTGTGTTTTGTGGATAAGTCTCAATTTTATCGGGTGAATCCGGCCATAATAATTTTTGAGGCGTTTATGCTGGAAGCTTTCCCTTTTGATTGTAAGAGGCTATTCGATAAAAGCCCGACAATATTGTCTGTATCTTATTTTTTGTTATAAAGGTCACGAATCCCTTATGTCTCTTTTTATAAGATAATGGTTTACTTTTGCAGATGTTTTCTTGTGTTCGTATATTTGAAGAAATAAACTATATTCATATCAAGGATTGGTATGTTTCTTTATACGTGAATCTTTTGTTATTCGAGGATGTTAATCTGTTACGTGCTTATTTTTTCTTGCTGAATATTAGCTCATGTAAAGAGTTAATAATGAGTCTGTGAATGTTTATTGCTACATATGGTTTGTAATTTTAGTCTGTATCGTTAAAATTTTCAATAGAAAATATATTCATCAAATAAAAGGTAACTTCGCAGAAAGGTGTAAAACTTTTACGATAATGGAAAACGAAAGAGGTCGAAAGAGAGTTTAAAATTCATATACACGAAACGGAAAACACCTATAAAAACCAATTTCAAAGGGTGTCGGTGTGAAAATAGGGCGTTTAATAGAACACTCTTGCTCACGTGTGATGACATCACTATCGCGTCCTAAATCTGTACTGTATTACCTTCTGAGTGTGTTAGTTCGTCTATGTATGTTACATCTCAAATAACGTTGACAGTTCTAGTAAGAAAAATTGTTTCAGTATTGACCAATATAATTACAGAGTTTTACAAAATATTTTTGGCTTACTACATATTCTATCTTCAATCAAATTTTAATCTTACCTATCGACTTATCGACTACAATAGTAGTTAGGAAAAATTGGTAAAATTACATTTATGTTGTTTTTTACTTCATTATTATTCAGGTTGAATCATTTCTCGTCAGTTGTTAAGTGAATATTTGCATGTTTCTGGTAGGGTGTAGGAAAAGTACAAATGGCCTATAAAAGATATCGCCTTTGTCTTCGCTTTAATTAAAAAATGGTTGACTTTTATGTTGAATAAAAAATAACGGACTGAAAACTGAATTTATTATAAGACATTTGACGAGTGTTGCTACACTTTATTTCTGTTTTATTGTGCTAAAATAATAGACACTTAATTACTACATCTTATATAGGAACATAAAATGTCAACTGCCTGTTTAATACTGCTAGTTTCTTATTCGATTTCATGACTACAATATATTTTAAACAAAACTACTCATTAAATATATAAAACAAAAACTATTAATACATCTTTACTTATTATAAAACAAAGTCGTCATTTTTGTATGTATGAACCTATGTGAGCGTATATGTTTCAAAATACGCAACGGAATTTGATGCGCTTTTTTTAAATGTTAGAGTGGTTAAAGAGGATGCCCTTTTAGTATAATTTGTTAAGAGGGTACTGTACTTCTCATTTAGGTATTTGCCTTAGGTATTGCTATCCCTATTTCGAGCGCCGCGCTGAAAGGGACAAATATACTCGTAGATAAAGCTGATTTTACCTACAAATTCTTTGAAAAAAGACGTTTCGTACTTCCGTTTTTTTTTCACGAAAGTTAAACCGATTTTAATAGTTCAGTTATAGAATAGATAAAGAGTATATCTATGCTTCTATCACTTTCTTTTGTGGTAAAAATTTACTATATTTGTGTGATAGACGCTGCAACTTTATCTAAAGAAAACCGAAAAAAGTGGGTTTTTCGGATCGTCATATTTCTTTTCGTTATTAGCTTTTGAAAAAAAAAGAAAGTGATAGAAGCATAGATACACTCTTTATCTATAATATAACGCAAAAACTATTAAAATCGGTTTAACTTTCGCGAAAAAAATACGGAGGTACGATACCCATACTTTTGTATGGAGCATAATTTGGTATCGTACCGTCTTAAGATTTGGATTCTAAATTCCACCCGTACGAAGTTGCAGGCAACAGCTAGTTTCAGAATAAACTGATAAGAAACTTTGTTACTTTGCAGTCTCATGGCTTTGCAATTTTGTCATAAATTATTGAGACTACATAGCATAGAAGTTTTTATGGTATTGTTATTATAATCGCTTTGAGAACCTAACCCTGATTTCAATTAAAGAAAATTTATCTCGTAATAATATTTCAAACTATTTTCTATCGCGAAGTTGAAATGGTTATAGTTATTTACTTTGAAATATCTATGAATGTAATAAAGATAAACCTAGACTGATAATATCAGATCCTAACTGTCAAATGCAGTTGGTTAGTACGTAATTTAAGTAAGTTTGTTAGATTGTTATCGTAATTTCCAATATTCACTAACACTCGCGCGGCTTCTTAATTCAAATAAACTCACTTTTTATGGATTTAAAACAAATATAAGCGCCTAAATCCGTAAAAAGTGGATTTATTCGTAATCATTAGGTTAAGCTTTATCATCCATTCGCCATACTAAGTGATAGGAACTTCGTTTGTTATTGTCCATTGTTTCATTCTTAGTTTACGTGTTTTAGAAACACTATGATCACTTAGGACTACAACATATCTAAAAACTTAAAAAACATAACTGAGATATTATTTTATTTTATAATTGAAACTAGGTATTTCATTCTTAATTAAACTTGTTCGATTTTGGTGGTCTATAAATTTAAAAAGAGTCGGAGAGTTCCTGACGTTAATTTCAGTGAATAAATAAATAAATATTCAGGACATTTCACACCAGGGTACCAGATACGGATAGACTACATAATATACTACTTTTATTTTGTAAATACATACTTATAATACATAGAAAACACCCAGACGCAGTACAAACATTTGTATGACATTTATGGATATCACACAAATGATTGTCCCAAGCGGGAATCAAACCCGCGACCTCGTGGTCGGCAGTCCATTATATCAACCACTCCACCACAAGGCCCGTCAAATATAAAATATTATAAAAACTATAAAATTCTTCCGTATTGTGTGTCATAAATCGTTTGCTTCCTCTAAAACCTATAAAGACCAAGTATACGATGTTTGTGTGCGTGTTGTCATTGAATGCTTCCCGTTATTGATAGGCAATTAATTGAACAGTTACACGAACGTGTCATTTAACTGCATTCATTACACTGTTAGTATGCTGTGACAGCTTTGACATTACGGTATATATATATGCAACGTTTCATTGACGAATAACGGGCTGTAAGAATGCTGTATCAAATCAATTAAATTGGCATAGCAAATTACTAATTAATTAAAACATTAGAAAAACACAGTGGCGGATTTACCAGCAGGCTGAGTAGGCTGGAGCCTAGGGCGGCAAATTTAGTTCATCAATTTTTTATTTCGGTTTACAAATTTAAAAAAGAAATGTATTATACTTCTAAAATTATTTCGAAAATTGGAGAGAAATTAAAATATTTAACAATAATCGAAATATTCTCTTATACAGTGCTAATTAATAAATATTTTAACAACTCTGCATGAACAATTCCTAAACGCTTTACTAATTATACATTAATGATTATGAACTTTTAGAATATTGCAATAGCGATTCGATATTATTATCGAAATTTTGTAATTTTTACATAATCTTCACTGATAACTGCTATAATTTTTTCTCCGTGTATCTAATAATTATGAGATCTGCTTACCCAATTCAATCTTGATATAATATCGATGGTCTAATCTTGATTGCTGCAGCAAGTTTGCAACTTGTCAAATTCAATTTCAGAAAGTAATTTCTTTATGCGTAAAAAATTCTGACTAAAATTGACTAAGACTTAGTCCAGGAATTACTACACTTTCAAAGCTACCTTTCGTCTAAAAGAATTTCAATAAAACCTGGATCATTAATAAGTCTGTCTTCATTCCCGCGAGAACAGAATCTAGGAAACATTTATCCAAACTTGGATATATGTAGTACTTCGTATAGCTCTTTATACACCAGCGACAAATTGTTCAGGTGAAAGAAGCTTCTCTTGCTTGAAGAGAGTAAAGAACTACCTACGATCGACTTTAAGTCAAGAAAAGCTAAACGCTTTAGCTCTCTTGTGCATAGAGTCAGAGCTTATGAACGAGATTTGGTACGACAATATAATAAATGATTTTGCGAATTCAGTCTCGCAAAAAAAGTATTGTAATTCTTTTATAATTTAACTTAAATTATAACGCTAACAAATAATTAAGTAAAGATATATTTATTGTATTGTTTTTAATAATAAATGTTAATCAACGTTCGCCAAATGTATGTTTTTTACGTAAGTATAATTCATAATATTACGTAATTATTGTATAGTTTTAAGACATACCCTACCTTACTTTAAAAGTGGTATATGATTGGGATATTTTTTCCTTAAAATAATGTTTTTTGATAATTCTTTGCTGTAAAAATAATCAAGGATCGAGCACGGTACCATAGTTCTCAATAATAATAACTATATGGGAAAAGTTGATGTAACGAGGATTATGGAGCACAAATTATAAAGTTGGAATTTTATTGATAGAAAATTGATATGATTGTGGACTAAGATATCAAAATTTAGAGGCGGCAAAAATTAAATAGCCTACGGGTGGCAAATCTATAAATCTGCCACTGGAAAAACAGACCAAATGCGTGCTGGACTCGCACATGAATGGTTTCGTACCGTTAATATCATAATATAATATATCATCGTCATCGTCGACAGCGAAATCTGAACGTTTTTGTCATAAGCATAACAAATTTTAAATTTTTCATATAAATCCTTTTAAGTAGGTACCATTGTTGGTTATAGGCAGCCCTAAAAATAGTAGCTTATCTCGTCTGCTAAGCTACGCTGACCACAAGTATTGACGACGTTCAGTTTCCAGGTTTCCGTCTCTCTTAGTGATGTTATTTGCTTGAAATATTCCTGAGCTGGCTCTTACAGTAGGTACACTTGGGAAGAAATATGATGGTAAAACTTGTTCTTAGTCCGTTACTACACGGACAAGACAAGACATTTCAAGTTATATTTCGCTTTGGCTTAAGTTCCAACTATATGAAATAATTCTCAACGTTAAGATGACAGGGAGACGTTGGATGATAGCGGAGTATTGTATCGCGCGCGATGGGGGATATCAGCAGTGGACTAAGCAATGATTATGCGTGAATGGATGAGTAATATTAAAGTAAGTACATAGAAGCATAATGTAATCTCTTTTTTAACTACGTAAACTGAAGTTTGTAACCAATTTTAGTACATTTGAGGCCACCAACGACATACTATTAATCATAACTCAATTTATAAAATTATTTTATTTATAAATATTCATGGACATTTCACACAACGTCCTCTGGTCCCAAGCTAAGCTTATATGCTTGTGTTATGGGTACCAGAATACGGATAGAATACATATACTACTTTTTTTTTGTAAATACATACTTATAATACATAGAAACACCCAGACGCAGTACAAACATTTGTATGACAATTAGAAAAATCACACAAATGATTGTCCCGAGCGGGAATCGAACCCGCGACCTCTTGATCGGCAGTCCGTTACCAGAACCACTACACCACGAGGCTCGTCAATATATACACATTGCGCCGTGTGTGCAATATATTACTTACTATAGTAAGGAGTACCAATGTGCACAGTTGGCGTTAATGGCCGTCCTTACCCCAGGGAAATGCTCACTTGATAACGTGAATAGCAATTTTATATTGTAACAATAGCAATAATGTTTGATTCGAACGTTGATAAAATATTCCATTTAAATATTATGAGCGCTGATGAGATTTTTTTTATCAACAAAGGATCTATATACTCCCTAGATAATTCCCTATGGTTTCTATTTTATAAAAAGTGGTCGGTATTAAAAGGTGAAACGAAGATTAATTAAAACTCATATGTGTTTGAATCCATTCATTTGTATCCACTGTTTTCTTCTTGTTTATATTGCAAAATCTATACTAATATTATAAAGCTAAAGAGTTTGTTTGTTTGTTTGTTTAAACGCGATAATCTCAAGAACTACTGAATTGAAAAATTCTTTCAGTGTTGGATAGTAGATTTATCGAGGAAGGCTATGTAACATTACGCTACGACCAATAGGAGCGAAGGAGTAGTGAAAAATGTTGCCAAAACGGGAAAAGTTTTCTAAATTCCACGCGTACGGAGTCGCGGGCAAAAGCTAGTATTGTATGATGACTGTTAGCTAGTTCTAATATTAACTAACCTTTAGTTTTGCAAACGTTTATAGAATAAAATACAGTGACCACTGATTCGCCATTTATACCTACATATATGTATGAAAAGAAATACAACTAGTAGAAAAGTACCTTAAAGCTAAAGCTATTTGACAGCATTTAAATATATTCTACCTACTTGATGTTCTTATCTTTTAAAATAATCACGTGTTCTCAGAGCAAGCATTACCTTTTAAAATCATAAGTTGTAATATCTGTGAGCCATAATGGCACTTTAGATATTTTAATATCTTAGAATGTTCTCCAAGTTCTAATAAAACTTGTCGATAAGAAGATAGTTTGAGTTTCAACAGCAATGTGTACCGTACCGTAGTCTCGTATTGTGAGTGTTATCTACCCTCTTTTAGGCGCCCTTTGAAAAAGTAAGTACTGAACTCTATAAATCA
This sequence comes from Orgyia antiqua, assembly GCA_916999025.1. Classification (NCBI taxonomy): domain Eukaryota; kingdom Metazoa; phylum Arthropoda; class Insecta; order Lepidoptera; family Erebidae; genus Orgyia; species Orgyia antiqua. The sequence goes on from OU779869.1 coordinate 9,362,386, forward strand.
CTTGAACATTACACATTTCTCATGTACTGTTGGACCTATAGATAAGTTAGAACGAATACAGGGCCTCGATATACTATAGAAATATTTTATTCTGTAGATTGAATTTTTTACGTAAGGGTAACCAGAAAGAGACAGATGTATATAGACAAAAATATATCTAATAAATCAAATTCACGTGTCACAGTGTTAGTTACCGTACTCCTCCGAAACGGCTTGACCAATTCTTCTCAAATTTTGCATACATATTCAGTAGGTCTGAGAATCGGCCAACATCTATTTTTCAAACTTTTTTTTTTAGTATGGCAAAACAACGTTTGCCGGGTCAGCTAGTATAATATATGTATCTATACTTATGACGTCACCGACAGATATATCCCTTTCATTCTCACCTCATCTTTTTTTTCTATACAACTGTCTCTTTCTCGCTATACTAATATGTATACATTAATATGCCGTTTGTCACGCCCTTAATACTCAATTCAACATTAAATAAATCTACGACGTTGTCTTTCAGTTATTCTTCTAAAATAATCGGATATAGCTAAGTAGACATCACTCTGAAAAATTTTAGTATTCAATGTAAGTATTAATATTTGTCTTTATATATTGTGATAATTATTAACCATACGTATTATCATTCAACATTCCTAGAAAAAGTTATGAGACAATTCAACACCACGCAGGAACGTCCAAGCGAAAAAAATCTAATAACCTGCCCTAATTGCATTAATAATATATTTGTCAAATATGTTAACTTAATAAATATATTAAAAAAAAATCCTTTTGAGCATTGAAACGCGGCACATCACTATAGGCTCACGCTTAGGGTCTGACAATTCCACATAAGTCCCTATTACAGGCATCTAATGGAATGATCTGAAAGAGCTTTACGTACCTACATAGGTACTTAAATACTTTGTATAGACATTCCAATTCAAGCATCCAGGTTGGACAGTAAAGGACGGACGCCATGACGTTGACGAAGAAAGATACATTTGAATTCTTTAGGTACTAACCTCCAGATTTTATTAGAGCCTTGAAAAGGGTAAATCAGACTTAATAGTTGCTCTACAAAATCGTACAAAGGAATCTTACCTATATATTATTATACTACTAGCTATTGCCCGCGACTTCGTACGCGTGGAGCTTATAAAATTTTCCCCGTTTTTGCAACCTTTTTACTGATGCTTCGCTCCTACTGGTCGCAGCGTGATGTTATAACCTACCTCGATAAATATTACTACCCAACACTGAAAGAGTTTCTCAAATCGAACCAACGGCGCGGCAGTAGTTCCTAATATTAGCGTGTTTAAACAAATAAACTCTTCAGCTTATAGATGGGACAATATATTTTGTAAATTTTTTACGGTGAACATGCGTACATTCCACCTGATGGTACGCCAAATGGACGTCTGCAACACCTCAGGTATCACTCGCGCGTCGCCGACTCTCCAGAAATCTCCTCTTTACAGCGCCCTATGCTGTAGTCCAATGGGAAAATCTTGGCAGTTATTTCATTCTACAATTGTACGTGGGATAAAATTCTGATGTAATCGTACAGTACCCACGCGGTGGTATCGATTCTAGAGTGTAAGAGTAAACTAACTGCTAAAGACGAAATATTATAAGTATCATTATTTTATACTATAGTTATCTAGAAAAGAAAAAGAATTCGCTTTTGTAAATGTATTTTCATTTCTATAACAAAGAGCGTTCCCAAATATTGAGATAGAAAACGACCTTCGTAAATATATGGTATGAAAGAGGCCTAAATACATAAGCATCAGATCTTGTCGGAATTCTTTCGCCATAAACATCTATTTGCAAATCGTACCTTTGAAATGGAACAGTGTCCGTGGTTTGCGTTATATCTGAAACCTCTACGAATTTGTAGTCTATGTCAAGTAATGTATGTAAATCCTTTTGGACAAACACTGACAGAATCCTTTCTTGTCGTCCGAAAAGGATCGTATTAGAGCTATAGAAGGTTAAAAATGTCTAATATCTGAATTTCTAATTTGGTTGAAAATTAATTCGGTCAAGAGTGTTTCGCTTTAAATAATAAAATAAATAAGATGGAAAACTATTTTTTTGCAACTTTAAAAGATCAGAACTATTAAGATAATACTCATCAATTAATTGCTCCCAATAATATAATAGCAATTTATTAGTAAGTAGGTAACGAAGAATTTTTCATTACAGACATGTTAAAAGGATATTTTATTAGATGTACTCATACAAACACGCTTTACATAATCAAACAATATAAATATATTTAATTACTCGACATAACAAAATGACCTATGGCTTTGAATGTTTGTCCTTACTGAAGTTGGGAAGAGATCCTTGATTTTAACAGTCAAACAGTAGGGATGTTTGCGCAAACAAAATATGCAAAGTAGGTGCGGGTTAGCGAGATACGGGTCTCGCTAATTATGTGGGAGCACGGTGTGCTGTGTCCAACCGCTGTTCTACATTTTAGATGGCTAATATATATGCAAAAAAGTGGCAACATTATCAATTATAATTACCCACATGCTTTGTAAGCGGTGAAAAATATAACACATCGTTAATGTTGCCAGGTAAAAAATCATTGTTAAAAAAGGAACTTAAAAAGTACTTGAAAGGAATCTGTTTCTCGGTTACTGGAGCATGAATGTGGACTATAAATATTGACCCAGTCTTTGCTTGCATACTAAAAATAGAAGACGTTACACGTGACTAATTCACCGTAAATAGTAAAGAGTAATAAGGCACTACTCATTACATTGTTATGTTTTATTTAAACAAATGCATTCCATTATCTTATTTGAACAGTTCCACGCGGTTTTAGTTTGAAACTGTTAGCGTTATCTTCAAATTCTCACAACTTAACACCTAAATATCGTTTTTCTACCGGATGACGCTTTGATTTATTGTTTGTAAGACGAGCTAGCAAACGAAGGTTTTATCTCCCCTAAGTGCGACTTGTATAACACCAAGATGTTTGAGATATTTCAATAAATCACAAAATGCGTATCGAATTTCAAAAGTAAAGTCCCCTTCTGTTATTTCTTTATATCAGGGAGCGTATCAAGGGTTGGAATGTTAATCTTTAGGACACATTTTTAATCACGTGTCTGAAGTGTAACGAATCTCTTGTAAAGGAAATAATCTTATTAACTATTTTTATTGATCATCGATTTTGTACAAAAACAAGTAAATTTTCCGCGCACGAATACTTCCATTATCGTCATATTATTATTATATTCGTCATTATATCATACCATCGTCATAAGTAAGAATATCATAAAGTCACACAAAAAGCGCGTATTAATATTTTTATTTATGAACATTATTTGTTGTTTTATAGCAACAGAAATACATCATCTTTCAAAACTTTAACTTACTGACGTACGGACTACAGGCAGTACAGACGTCGGGCTGTGGCGTAGGCGTCAGTGGCTGGTCGTGGAAAAACTGCCAAAACCCACTGCAATATGCGGCCATCGTGTGCATACCCCAAAAAAGGGATAAGGGTAGGAGAGTTATGATAATGTACGGAACTCTAAAAGAGATCTAAGTGTTGAGACAATGTTGTAATTTGTAAACAAGTATGTTACGTCCAAGCATAAAGAGATTGATAAACGATATCGAAGCGTGGGCGAGCGCTAACATAACAAAGCAATGTTAAACATTTGTTTTGCTCTATAGATTATTCTGTAAGTTGTCGCGTTGGTCAATATTTTACTATGATATTAGTTTGTGTGCAAATGTGATTGGCACATTGACAAAATAGATCATTGGTTAAAAGATTTTCGGCTTTTATTTTGTGAGCTTAATTTACATTGGTTTAAACAATATTTTTTATGCATACGCATCTTACCTTTACATTTTACGCACTATACACGTCTAGAAGTAAACAAAGAAATGCTATTAAGTACAATTATAGTAAAAATTTCTAACTACTCTCATGTCAATTGTTCGGGCATTTCTAGGTAGGCACGCCTAAAACTTCTACAAGCTATTTTCAAGTAGGTAATTACTTATTACTTGCGTTTATTTTATTTTGTACCTATCTATATCTACGGCTATACGTATGCTTCATTTATAGAGTAGAATAGAATAATACACTTTATTGTACACCATAACACGTATCACTTATGTAATTTATCTATATAATATAAAAATATTGTAGTTATTTCTTTGAAAAAGTCCCTTATAATGAATCAATATGAAAAACCTTGCGGTTTTAATGTTAGTCACATTTATTACACATCTTTCAGTGTTATTGAAATGTACCCATGCTTTGGTAGAGAATAGATAAAATTAACAGACATTTTAAGACTTTAAAATAGAATTTAGTATGGGAAATCTCGAATAGGAAGTAAGAATTTGGAATTAGTATCAATAGCAAATAATATTGCTATTAAGTGTTTAAACATTTCACACAATACGGGTGCAGGAATACACGTGATAATAAAAAAAATGCGCCAACAAAAAAAATTAAAAAAGCATCATAAGTATCTGCGGCCAGTTTGCCGTGAAGGTTGCATCGTGTGCATCGTGAATGTAATGAATACCTGTCAGGCGCGCGTGTGGGCGATCCACCGGAGTCGCTCTAAGTCGAACGCAAACATTTACCCTTCGTTCAACAGTAATTGTTTAAAATTGAGCCTAACTGTGTGGGCCTCGCCTGTTGCCTGACTCCTGCCATACTTTCAAATACGCCGTATTTCTTTGTTCACACAATAATAATAACCCATTAAGTGATACCGCGATTTTTATACTCAATAATGTACTTTAGCAGAAAATATTTCATTAGTTTTAAATAACACTGACCAACATTTCACAACTATATTTACCCGACGTTACGCAAGCACAGAATAGGCGGTAATAGATTATTCATTAAATTGCCTAGTCTCTATAACCTACAAAAAATATCAGTGACTCAGCATTTTTTTCCTGATTGACTCAAAATTTTACGAATGTTCCATTTTTAAAGTTCCGTACCCAAAGGGTAAAAACGGGACCCTATTACTGAGACTTCGCTGTCCGTCCGTCCGTCCGTCTGTCACCAGGCTGTCTCTCAAGAACGGTGATAGCTAGACAGTTGAAATTTTCACAGATGATGTATTTCTATTGCCGCTATAACAACAAATACTAAAAATAAAATAAAATAAAGATTTAAGGGGGCTCCCATACAACAAACATGATTTTTTTACCGTTTCTTGCTCGATACTAATAACGTTGCCTTATGTTGCATAGATAATGGTACGGAACCCTTCGTGCGCGAGTCCGACTCGCACTTGACCAATTTTTTATTTTTAAAATCAGCAAAACTTTAAAATCTTTCACAGCTTGCATGATTATTGTACACATTAATTATTATGACAAACATGACGCACTGTTAAACCGAAATTAAGGACCAACAGACGACGATGAGGTACGTTATTTGTAAATTACAAAGTTACTCCATTAATTTTCAACCTCGCATTTTGGATAAAATAATCGGTATTACAGCTACCTAATACGATAGTAAATTAGGGTGTTTCGAGGTACTGGCGTAGCGGGCATGCTGACGATGCGAACAGTCCTTGCTGATTTATGCCGTGCCGTTATCAGGATTACACCGTTGTCTCTAAGCTCTAACTATAAAGCATTAAACATTGTTTGCTGTGAACTTTCTGCTTTAAATAATTATCTTATGACACAGTATTTTGTAGACGAATTTCTTTCGTTTATTTTAAAACGATACAAAGTCGTTTAGGTTTTTAAGTAAATTAAGTAGTCTTATATCTTAGGAGGTTATATATTGTGTTATCTCATATACCTTTAAGTTTATAACTTTGTTTTGAATGTGTCATGCAAATTATATTTAGAACAAATAAATACAGAGTGAGTCATCAAAAATATGAAAGTGAAATTTTTTTTTAGTAAACAGTTGTTTGTAGCCTACGTATAGATATCGTCCATTATTACTGATAATGAGAATACGATCTTTGAATAAAGAAGAAAATGTAATTTTTCCGCACACAAATAATAGGCGCTAACAACTTAAATATTGTGATTGTGGACCCACAATCAAATATCACAAAACATAACGACTATTTCTTTTCGTTATTAAGATAGGTATTCAATTTCAGAACGGCAAATATTATAGAAACAGATAAAGAAAACAAACGCTACAAAGAACTAAAAATAAATCAACATTTTGCTTTATAAATGGAAAATAGAACATGATCAGGGGTTGGTAGAATCACAATGCGCAACCAGTGGACCAATACGATGGCACAAAAGGCTATTGTTCTTGCCATGTCGAATGTATCGAACGGAACGCCAATACGTGAACTTTATTACAGAGAATCATAAAGAAGTATTTACTTCAGTTAAATTTTAAAAATAAAATACAAACGAAACGTATCAAATCTAAAAAAAACCTTTATTAATATGACATCCCGATAAGGTTGAGCACAAAAAGTTTTAAATTCAAAAAAATAAAAAAAAAAATTCAAATCTGTATTGAAATTATTCAGTAGTGAATTAGTCATTGAAAGTGTAGAGAACAGAGATAATCGTATGCACTCTTCTTTTCGCGTTGAAGCATAAAAAAACAGAATATTTCAATTAGTATCGTAAATTATGCGACACTAATTGTTATTTGCAGCCAGTCTAAATCAATTTTCAACTGTTGTGTGACTCGATTTACAATCATATTTCTATAATAAACGAACAGTACCATGCGGTACGATGCTATAATTTTGCTTCTAAATGACGCATACACAACAGTTATGACACATAACTTCTGAACTTCGGTTATTAAAAGCAAAACATACTGTTTTACTTCTACCAATGTTATTGAATTACGCATAATATGTAATATTTGCCTTGACCGCAGTAATTTGGCTGAGTAAATAGATGAGTGTGACCCTACGGTCACAATTTGGCCCGGAGATGCCCCTCGGCCTTGCTTGAACTTCGGTAACATTGTTACACTCTCCCCTGCGTCCCTCGAGGCACTGAATGTCCCTACATCTGTTCACTAAGTCCACCTATAAAACTGTAGCGTAGTCTGCAATTTCATTTTATAGATATTGTACAATAAATCATGATGAGTAAGTTCTACCCTGGCTCTTTATTCTGTAACGTTTAATCCCATAGCTATAGGTTCTCGTTTGATTACAATTGGAAAACTGCAGTCTCATTTCGTTCAGGTCTTTATTTTATTTCCTTTGCGTATTTTAATTCTACAGTTATTTATTCATGCAAGTTGTTAATTGAATGCGGTAAATACTTTTAGAAAGTTAAATAAAGGCATACCAGGATTTCTTTATTACTAACAGGTGTCTTTTTTCAGAATAAAATGTTTTTCTATCACGTTAGCCTCGATCGATCCGACATCCCCTTGGGACGTAGCAAGTCGTCTTAATAGACTTACAGACGTATCGTAGATTGTTCCCCTTGGGGCTAACGTGTCCCCATCCCACCCTATTTTCAACCATTAAAAATGACATTAGCTCCTTTATAGTGCTTTCATTGGTTTATCTGAAAATATTTCGTTTATTTTTTTAACCAAAACAGACCTTAATACAGCTAAGCTCTACATGTAAAATTCCTTCTTACAATTGAGTTTTGACGATTTTCGACCACCTATTACTCAAAAACTAGACATGCTAAATGTTTGGGAATTAGATATCCTCTATTGAAATGTAATAATCTATTAGATTTTTAATTAAAAATCTGCACGTCCGAAAAAGGGTCATGGAAAACATAGTGCGTAGTAAACCATAGTAGTAGTAAACAATTTTTTTTGTATTAAAATACCTACACTTTGTTGCAACAGTTAAAAATTGATGTTTCAGAATTCATAAACAAAATGCTAACGACGTTGCTCGGGTCATAAACAGTAGAATACTGGGCATAACGTTTGTTGTAAAGGCGAAACTTCAATATACAACTTCAATATAGTTTGAAACACTATTTCTGTGTGTTGTGAAATACTACATGCAGTTTGTTTTAGCTAATACTTTGGGATATAACATCATCAGCTAACTTATGTTTCAATTAAAATACTTTAGAAGTGGGAAGCATTTCATATGTATGTATTACCTAGTCCTATAGTACTATAATGGACGAATTAAAAATACAAAGGCTCATGCCCAAGGTGCTGTAAAAGCCAGCTTTAACAGCAATTTCATTAACAGAGAACATCTCAATGGGAAAAAGAAAATGAAAAACCAAAACCTATGCTTACACAGCTCGTCAGTGGGGCATAGATGACCAAGAAAGGAGACTCGTGCCCAACAGAGGACCGTTTAGTGGGCTGGCAAGAAGTGCTGAAATATACAAGTAATATAATCCTCCAAATGTGTTTTGTATAGTAAACATCTTTTTAATAATTATATTTTATTAAATGACTATAAATAAATACGCTGAAAATAAAACTAAGCAATAATTCCACAAAACACTGGCGAATGCTCATAAAAATCTTTTAACTGTAATTACCAATATGCGAATTTCATGTTACCATTATGTCGAATCAGCACGTGCCCAAGACATAAATATTCACATTATTACATTGCCCTAACGGTGCACGTTTTTTTCTTCTCCCGTTGTGCATTTATATGTGGGGGATCAGTCCGTAACATATCGATGCAAAACGACAGAGGGGTGAGCTTATTCGCCTACTGTTTACCCATTATTTGCTATAATGTGGGTGAAATTTAGCTTCGTGCAGCGTGCAATAATTGTCTCCGCTCTTTTATTGGTCGCGCTTTTATTTATAGCAACAGGGACGAAAGCCCGGATTATTTGGCTAACAAATTATATCGAATCTATTAAGAGTAGGACGGGCCTGTCAATAAATCATTATAGAGCTGACAATTTTTCTATAGAATTTTGTACATTCTCCCTACAATGATGACATAGTAAATATAGACCAGAGACGACTGTCGTATTTACAATCATTAACAGATCTTTTAGCAGATCGATGAACATAACTATCATTTTTAGGGTTCCTTACTAACATGTAGAGTGGGACCGTATTGCTAAGATTTGCATTCCGTCCATCTGTCATCAAGTAGTGTTTTTAAAACGGTGATAGCTAGAGAGCTAAAATTTTCACAGTTTATGTATATCAGTTGATGCTATAACAACAAATGCTCACCATCATCACTCTAGTAGACTTATTCCGTTATTTGAGGTCGGGAATATGACGAATATGTTATGATAAAAACGGTACAGAACTCTTCGTGAGAGAATTAGATTCGTACTTGACCTGACTTTTTTTATAAAGTACCTTAATGTTGATTATCTAGTGTATCCTAATTTACCACATTGTCAAACTATTGTAATTGTAAGTATATTTGAAACATTCAGTTTCTACCCTATAAATCCATGTTATAACAAAGTAAATGTCTCCTCAGGGAGTATATAATAGCTAAGGGATATTTTAATCACCTTTACTGTAAGGGAAGAGTGATAATCACACAGCGTGAACTAAAATACGAACTATCATTGCATCTGTTGTAATTCGTTGTTATTAGGCGAAGGGGTCTGGTTATTGCATTAGCCTAAAATAACTGTTATAATAATTACTAACCTAATATTTATCATATTCTAGTACATCTGTACGAGCACAATACAAATATATTAAAAATTTTGTTTTTAACATCACTAAAGGTCAATAAAAATTGTCATCCCCAAAACCTAAAATAAATATTACACTAGAATTTGATCACATTAATTAAATAAATTTCAAAAACTGCAGTTGACTAGCCTACGTCCATCCATCGATCAACCTGTCTCAATCCACTGCTGGACATAAGCTTCACTGATAGAACGCCATAACGCGTAATCCTGCGCTAACTGCATCCAGCGGCCCCCGGCTTATTTGACGATATCGTCAGTCCATCTTGTTGGGGGACGCCCGACGCTGCGTCGTCCGGTGTGTGGTTGCCACTCGAGAACATAAAACGTAGAAATAATAATTAGCTCTAAGCTATTTTGGGCTATATTTTTACGAGACGATAAATATGAGAGAATAAATAAAATGATTTTATCTGAAGTCACTCAGTAGATTACGAGCATTTCTGGCACAAATATTGTCTAGGTCGAACTGAGAGGAAAACAATGTATAGAATATAGAAGCATATAAGAGCCGCAAGGCAAACCGAAGTGATTAATGACTCTTTCCGATAACAAATATGTCGCATTCGTATACCTATTTTGGGTTCACTGAGCCCAGAGGTCATCCTCAGTAGATTCCGAACGTAAGACGATCAATGCATACGCACTATTAACGTGTGAGAGCTCTGCGTATGCTATTCCTATGACCAATGAGAATGCGTCATTCCATACTCCTCAATTAGCGCATTTCTCCAACGTTTGTTTCGTTTATTCTATTTTCATTTCTTCATTTTCTCGATGACAGATCAAATTTATTCATCCCATTCCTAATACCCATCGGTTTCTCCGACTCAGGAGGTATGTTCGTGCACGTGTGTAACCGTCTTATTCTTATAAAATGAATCATACATAATGTAAAAAAGACGCTCATTCAAGGAAAACAAGAGTTGTCATTGAAACAAATGGACAGTAAAATAAAGAAATGGATATAGTACTGTCGTTAACCTCGTAATGCGGTATCTATTGGGTGCGATCTGCGACGGAACCACTAGCAAATGTTCGTGTCGAAGCGTTATTTATAAAATCATGGCGATCATGATTAAGTATTGTTACTGTTTCCTATTTACAGCTTAAGGAATGCTTTAGACGATTGCTGTTAGAAATATTTTTGTAAAATAAATTGTTTAGTTATTACAATTAGGTGAGGTATCATGGAATTAATTAAGTTATTTTTTGGAAGCTAAAAGCAGAAGTTATTGCAAATAAATGTCTTATAACTTATAACACATTACTCTTAGGGGTAAATCGAGATATTCACCCATTTATTAGAATTCTAGCTTTTTACTTTAAATTTTTTTACTATTGTTAAAACATATTTCCAATATTTTTTACACGATCTATGATAAAAACCGAAACCACATACTTTAAAACATATAATATTCTAAATTATGTATTTATAAATGACAAGCTTATCACGCAGCATTATCTCTGAAAAAACCATTGATCGTAAAATAGCTAAATCCAAGGCCTCTACCCATATAAATAGGGATAAAAAAGTGGATATCTAACATCTATGCCTTAATAAACGTACGGTTATGCATTTTTACTTACTTTCTAGTGTCACCATCCCATTTCCCTCGCAGTGTGCTGTAAAAGCCTGCTCAGAGATAGTGTACACAGATAACATCCTCTGTGAGAGACGGAAAACTCGAAAATAAACCCAGCGCCAACACGCCCAGTCAGCGTGGCATAGTAGACCATAATTCCGCTAAATGCGGAGGAGGCCCGTGCCCAAAAGTGGGACGTAATGGGCTAGAGAGAGAGAGAGAGCGAGAGAGAGTTACATACGTGCATTTTTACTTGTTTCGGCTAATTCCCATATCGCATATCTCACGTGGCGTGTCGTGTCGTGTCGTGTGCCAGCGCTTATCATTAATCACAGGTCACGTGACATAATGCAACACACGTTATAGGCGCTTAAAATGACAAAGATATTACGTGAATATAGCTTGTCTACCTACCGGTTGTAATTGGGAAAATATATTTGAAAAAGAGCACACAGATTTTATTTAAATTTTTAGAGGAATTACAGGACAGATAATATTTTTATAAAATAGACCAAGATAAGGCGACAAACTGATTATATTCCATGCTAATGGTTATATCAGACAACAGTTAGGTATTATAACGTTAGTGGCAACTAGTCTATATGTATAACCAGATTATTTTTAATATCATCTCCATAACTCTTAAATCCTCTTCTTTATGTAAGAATTTAAGGGTCACGTAATATTAGCAGATGGTGATTTATAGTCTCTGCTACCCCCATGGCGAAGAGGCGTGATTTTATGATGATGATGACGACTCTTTAATTTATATAATTATCGTTTCTGTTTTCATCCAAAACTTCTTCCACGCTTTGATAGTTAAATTAAAATACCTATATCAAAAGCACAAAACCATTTTATTGTAACCAAAGATAGAATTTATGCAGAGTGTGCCCTATAAAACTGTACGCATTTTAAACTTAAGGTCCTACATCAATATTATCGTCGACATGTACCTATTAACACAGCTAGTAGGTATAGAAAATGAAGAATTAGGGATATTTTTTTTGTTTACTAAAAATCTACTAAATATATTTTAATTCCGGTTTACGTGTTTCTATATATAATAGTTACTTATGTTTTGAAAGTTATTTCATTAGGTAATACGCGCTAATAGACCGACAAATGAAAAATATAAAAAATGAGAGAGGTTGTTTCGCTAAGATTTTCTATCGAGAAAACTTTTTTCGATCGCGTTTCTGAGTTTATGCGATCCTAGATTATATATTGAAAAAGCATATACTTAAAAATTAGACCTCTAGCTATTCAATCTAAAGAAAAAATGAAAACTTCGTACGTAGAAAAATGCACGAAGCTATTTTGGTATCCTCTTAAATGAAAACCCAAATGTCTGGCTAATAAAACTGTCTCCTAAATCGCTACAGTGATCCCATTTTGTCGAGCCCGTACTTCATAATGCGATGAACGCACCATTACACCTCTAAATTACAAGTCGGACAGACGATATGTCACATCGCTTTATATTGCAAATATCTCGTAAACCCTATTTGAGGCACAAATATATTTAGATCATACAAATTGATGTGAAACACTCTAAGGATTAGTTATGATTATGACGGCTAAGGATTTATTATAAAGACAATAATTGTCTGCTACTTTGATATACTAATAAGATTATATACAACTTAGATTGTCTAAGGATTTAGTCTATTTTAGTATACAAACGTTATAATCGTTGAAAATAGGTAATACAAAGTTGCTAAAATACATACATAGTTTAATCCATAATCTACCAGAAGCTGGTGAACAAATATTTATTCATTTACCTAATTAACATTACATTTATATTCTTATATTAATCTATTGCTATAAATATTTTATCATGTCATTGTTCTTTGTAGTCAAAAAATTCCTTAATAGTGTAAAAACATTCATGTATTAATAATGTGAGTAATTTGTTTTTAAATCCAGCTGTAGTATTGCTGTCTTTGATTCTGTTAGGTAAATTGTTATATATTTTTATAGCCATACAGTACACATTTCTACTATATAGATCAATCCTTTGTTTTGGTATTACCAATTTATGAGCATCTCTACCCGGCCTGGTTGAAACGTCAACACGTTTACTAAAGAAATGTTGATGTCTTCTTACAAAAATACTTATTTCATATATATATATAAACAGGGTAATGGCAATATATTATTTTGTTTTAAAAAAAATTTTTTACAACTATTTATCTGTTTTAAACCAAATATTTTACAACAATCCTCTCCTCCTCCTCTCCAGCCCATTTACGTCCCACTGTTGGGCACGGGCCTCCTTCACTTTGAAGGCATAATGGTCTACTGTGTCGCGCTGACCAGGCGTGTTGGCACAGGGTTTATTTTCGAGTTTTCCGTCTCTCACAGAGGATGTTATCCATGTGCAATATGCCTTAGCTGACTTTTGTAGCACCCTTGGGAGGAGGTGGGGAGGTAAGACTTGTATTCTTAATCCGTCACCACACAAAACAATCATTTGTGTGATATTTATAATAAAATTGTCATACAAATGTTTGTACAGCGTCTGGGTTTTTACTAGGTATTTATTATAAGTATGCATTTACTAAAGAAACGTAGTACATGTATTATATCCGTACTCTGGTACTCATAACACAAGCATAGATATACAGTTTAATTTGGGACCACAGGTTGTGGCGTTGGTTGTGAAGAACATAAACAATTATTTATTTATTTATATCGCATATTAGTGGACAAGGCTTTAATCATTTAAGCTTTAGAACACTCTAGATCACTTAAGATTATTTATTTAAAATGTAACTTCCAACGTCCAATATTGGTTATCATATTCAAATAGTTTTATTTTTGTACACATCGAGTATATTTTTATTACCCTTCCACAGTGCTTTTTATGGACTGTGAATGACTTGGAGCATCTGTGGTGGATTTCAATTTCCTTTGCTACCGAACTTCCGTTACTTGTTGTACGTATTGGTGATAAAAAATAACTAGTCTTTTATTTTCCCTTCAAAGTGTGAAGTACAAGAATAACTTTGGGGCTACACTTAAAATATATATATACATATTTGAATATTATTTTATTTATAAATGTTTAAGAATGTAAGTTTTATGTAGTAATTTAATTCTCAGTTTGAATGCAGTGACATAATTTTTAGGTTAAATAAGATTAGCATAAATGACTTTAACCCTAAAGTGTGTTTAGATCGTAGCAGATGGCGCTCTATAGATTCTACCTACATGGGAAAGACGTGTGATGTTTGATAATAATTCTTTACTAATAAGGAGATACTATTACAAATGCGAAAGTAACTATGTGTCTGTCGTTACGTCTCTTCTAAGCCAAAAATCATGAATAATTTTTTATAAAATATACTACACAGATTATCTAGCTAGATCTTGCAATGCAGTACATACTTAGGATACTCGTAATGCAAGTAAAGATAATGCTCAAATCCACGCGTAGTAGCGCAAAACTTCTAAGGTATCTTTTATGTGATTACGTGAAAATCTTGAGTAATTTTCTTTAAAGTAGAGCAAATAAAAATCTTCTATCATTACCTATTATAAAATAAAGTCGTTATTTTTCGGATTTCGTTTTTTTATAGACAGCGTGATTCAAAAGCATGATTATCTAAATAACTTGTTAGGACTTCTGTTTCTTTTCTAAATTCAGGCGTACGGAGTGGCGGGTAACAACTAATTTAATAAATATTAACTTTATTTTGGGTCATCAGTAACAATATTAGTAAAACTACAAGTTGTAATACTTTTAACTAGTAAATATTACATATATGATATACCGTGGGATAATTCAAAAGTATCATAAACACAGACTATACGCAGAATACGATATCAGACTCTGATGTGGGAACAGATATGAAGTGTTTGTATGAACTGTGTCACCACCTCATTAATATGAGAGTAAATTATTATAAACAATGGAATTCGTTGAAATCGTTATCACAGTTAGCAGCTCAACTAATATGTATTTGAATCCATATAATGCTGTTCTAAAATAATAATTAAAAAAAAATATTTTGGACCTTTGACACAACATCATCTGGTCCCAAAGTAAGCTATATTTCTATGCTTGTGGTATGGGTACCAGATACGGATATACTACTTTTATTTTGTAAATACATACTTATAACATATAGAAACACCCAGACGCAGAACAAACATTTGTATGACATTTATAAACATCACACAAATGATTATCCCGAGCGGGAATCGAACCCGCGACCTCGTGAATGGCAGTCCGATACATAAACCACTAGACCACGAAGCCCGTCAAATCCTATAAATAATCCTATACTTTAGATTTATAAACACAAATTAAAAAAACACTTCTATATTCAAGATTTTTGTCATTCTGAAATAATAAAATAATGTTTTAAACGTCGTTATTATGTTTTAATGTCGTAACACGAAATCAATTTTATTTTAAGTAATCGCAATTATAGCACAAAAATATTGTAAAACTTTTATGTCTTATTTCATTACGCAATGTTTAAGCAAATATCTCATAACTCAATAGATTATTAAACACTTTTGAAATGCCGTAATCTATTTTGAAAAAATCACAATATTTCAAAACCGTAGTAAAATATGGATACCGAAATTAGATGATAATAATCTACTTAGTTTAAAAACTAAAAAACACGCTTAAATATCCTGAATATCCTGAATATATTAAATGATTGCATTGTCATCAATACTCAATTCTATGCTACCTACTTACAAAACGTTGACAGTTTATGTTGTCAGAGACATAAGTTTCTGTTGTCACATTTTATCACAATCGTAGTAAACATAAGTAAACAATTAAAATATTTTTACCTGATTCTATAAAAAAAAAGCGTTTTTATGTGAAATTATCTGATTGTATATGAAAGGCATACGTAGAAACACAATAATATTGGTGAGTCTACTCATATACAATTAAACTATTACGTGTATAATTAAAAATACAAGTGTGGTCATAGTGATACTTCAACATGCTATTCTAGTAATTCTGATCAAGGAATTGGTATTATTCTTTTAAAGTATTGCATTGTCATCGGTCCTTGTTAGGTGTGCAAAATTTCAGATCAATCCGTCTACTGCAAGTGGCTGAAAATCGCTTTCAAAGATTCCGTTACACAGAATAATACATTGATAGATACATACCAAACTTATAAAAGCGTGTTAAAAATAATGGTTATCGGCTTACTCATAAAATCAATTATTTTAAATTCCAATAAAACTAATTTTAACACCATAAAATGTTACGTATTCAATAGACAAAAACGTGAAGAAATTAATTGTTATGTTGTTGACAAAGTCATTCGTTCTCCAAATGTGCGCCGGCGCACACATCAACAAATACATACTCGTACATTCGTTTTCAAACATGTGGCACCAATTAAAGTTCTTTTACAGAGAGTATAATAAAGATAAGACTTAAATAATGATCTGTGAAGAAATATTTTACGAATGACTGCTACTTGTACAAGTGACAAATAAAAAATAATAATATGAGCGTACAACCACATCTGTCGTTATTGTTAGACATTTTATTCAAAGTAATTGAACGATGAATGTTCTACTATTGGCCATTTTGTTACGGATCAAGAATACAAGGATCGCCATATCACTTATTATTCCAGATGCTCTAAGAGGCAGTTATTTTAAAGCCACCCATTCACTTCAAAACAAAGGTGGAACGAGCTATATTAGACCAAACACCTTTAAATGTAACGTTTACATGGCCTACAACCAATCTTTGTTTATGCATGCTTTTTTTACATTAACTTCCAGGTAAGCGAAACGCCCGAGAAAAATACATTTCGATGTCATCTGCAATCAAACATTTCAACCTCTTCCTGGTATGCAACTGAACTGAATTCAATATTGTGTTAACGAGGAGTTGATCTGATAATGAACATGGAAGGCCATAAGAACTATGTTATAATCAAACATCGCAACCCTATCAAAGTTTATCACTTTAGATTTTTTTTGGCATGAATAAAAATGTGTTATATATATTTTCAGGTTTAATTTATTTTTTAGCTACACAAACAACTTGTAATTAAACAAACAATAAACAAGTGCGAGTGGGACTCGCGCACGAAGGGTTCCGTACCATTATCTATGCAACATAAGGCAACGTTATTAGTATCGAGCAAGAATCGGTAAAAAAAATCAGTTTTTTGTATGGGAGCCCCCCTTAAATATTTATTTTATTTTATTTTTAGTATTTGTTGTTATAGCGGCAATAGAAATACATCATCTGTGAAAATTTCAACTCTCTAGCTATCACCGTTCTTGAGATACAGCCTGGTGACAGACGGACGGACGGACGGACGGACGGACGGACGGACGGACAGCGAAGTCTCAGTAATAGGGTTTCCGTTTTTACCCTTTGGGTACGGAACCCTAAAAAGGTTATTTTTCTGAAAACAACACTAAAATATTCATTTAAATTACCTAAGTACATATTTTATAATAATAGTTGTAAAATGCAAAATGTTCGAGCAGTTATTTTAATGGTACTTGTGTCGTAAAGATGAGTTATTTATTCGCAGAACATTATTTTAAATGTGTGTGTATTTTAAAATATTCATGTTAAGTAATTTAATTTCATGTAGATCATTTCTCACGTTATACAATTTAAACTGTGGAGTTTCTTATAAAATATAATAAAACGGTACATATTTTACATTAATGCTTTGAAAATGGCCATCTGTATGATTGCAGTAACTAAATCTTACGTCTCGTACATTATGAATATAGCAATACATAATTGGACAATGTGCAAGTAGTATTTGCATACTTAGATTATTTAAAAAATGAATGTATCACTTTAAAGTTTTTAAGCTATTGCATAGCTTCTATCGCGGGCCTTGAGCGTGGAGACTAAATGCACAAAATTCGAAATTTAAATTCCGTAACAAAGATAGCGTAACTAAAAAATACTACACACGCTGTTCGCGCTGGTGACTCATGTCAGTTTTGGCGTTAGTTTTTATTTTATTGACATTTGATTGACAATCGCTATTTTATCATAATTACCATAAACAATGGACAGATGTAAGTATCAGTAAATAAGGATTATTAATCTTATTTTAGTTTATGGTATTTAGATTCTTGCATAAATAAAATAAATAAATAATTATAATTGCATAAGTTGATAAAAAATACTATGAAATAGCTTTACCGCGGCAGTCCCCGAGTGCCACACGTCTTTTTTATTATTTTTAACATGCTTTTATTAACTCGGTACGTAGCTATGTAACGGAATTTTCAGAAGCGATTTCACCCACTTGCAGTAGTCAGATTGATCTGAAACTTTGCACACTTGTTGAGTACGGATGACAAAAAATAATTAGGCTTTGTAAGCGTGTCTTTTAGTTTTTGAACTAAGCAAATTATTATCTGTAAATATGAGAGGAATGATTACACATTCAAAAGAGCTTACTGCTTTTTATGCAAAGATACAACTATCTATACCAATATTATAAAGCTGAAGGGTTTGTATGATTGTTTGAATGCGCTAATCTCAAGAATTACGGAACAAATTAAGAAAAAATTGTGTTAGATAGGCCATTTATTGAGGAAGGCTATTGGCTATATAACATCGCGCTGCGACGAATAGGAGCGAAGCATTAGTGAAAAATGTTTCTAAAAAGAGGAAAATTTTCTAAATTTCACGCGTACAAAGTCGTGAGCTACAGCTAGTGCTAAGATAAGAAAACTTACTGGGACTTGTGTTGTCTTGTTATTATAATATACCGCTGGAAACGCAGCCATATTATAACGGAATGTTCATAATAAAATACAAAGAACTGACATGTAAATAAATGAAACATGTTCTATGTTTTAATGTCTCTGTATTTCTTTAAAATTACTCACGAGTAAGAACGCAGGAAACTGCAATAATCATTTTGCATAAGCGAATACTCGACGGATTCAATTAAAATTGTAATTAATTGTTTTGCTCAGAGTACTGACAGGTTCACGGTGAACATTATTCACTTTTATATTTATGCGATTTCTTTTGACAGGTGAAGAACGATGCCCATTTTCTCCTTGTTCATACTTATATGGTTTTTAATTTATGTAAATTTTAATATCGGTTTATTATTAATATCTTATGTTAATGTTCTTAAAAACCCTTGTCAGAGAATTGATACAAAATTACACTGTTGTTATAACGCTCTGTACAGCAGTGTCTCTTTTTGTTTACACCAAGTTGTTGTTGTCAGTTAAGTCAACAATCATTAGGTACGGCATGGTACTAGTGCTCTATAGTGCTTCATATTTAGAATTTATAGTAAACCTATTATCTTTTCTCCATTGTCGGAGTATAGTGTGGCGACATTTGTATACCTGAGTGAATGTTTACTCATATATGTACAATTTTAAATACCTATGTTGGGGAGAGACACTTACCAAAATGTTTTTTTTCACCAAAATGTTTTTTGTCCCACTAAAATGAATGGATTTGTACTTGTATCTGAGTCTACACTGTGAGACCAGGTATTAACTGGGATATGTTATACTCCAGTCTTATTTATGTATTGTGTGGTTATTTTTATTCTCCGCTGCTAAAACGTGTATACTAATCCAATTTTTGAACACTCACTTTCTGTTACTTTTAAGTTTTAAGTTCATTTTTTTTTAGTTTTTATCTTTTGTGCTGATATGTGGCACTATGACGTGGCACCAGCGCAGACATTATTTTAGAACACTTACTTTCGTAATAAATCAAATTATGGTGGAAAAAGTGAATGTGCCGCAAGTGGGACTTGAACCCACGACCTCGGAATACCGTTCCGAAGCTCTTCCAACTGAGCTTATTGCGGTCTACTTGCAACACCTTCAAATTAGCCACCATTTATATATTTTTACGTACACTTACTTTCTGTTACTTTTAAGTTCATTTTTTTTTTAGTTTTTACCTTTTGTGCTGATACGTGGCACTATGACGTGGCACCAGCGCAGACATTTTATAATTTTACGTGTCAACTTACTGTCAATAATGTCAATGCTGACGTAATGTCAACATTAAGAAGAGGACTTATTACACGTAGCCGGCGCGGCGGCGGTGTGCTTGATGCCTAAATACCTGGTATCTTATGTATATCTTTTTGTATCTCTGTAATTATGATATCGGCTCTGGTGCACCTCCGGTCGCTGTGATGACCTCAGGCTAAATAAATATCCTCTACAAATAAGGCAGTAGTAGCTAGAAGTAGTTTATATATAAATATTTTGGTTTGTACTTTTATTTTCTTTCGTGTAGTGTGTATTTTTATTTATTTTTTTATTTTTTATTATTTATGTTAATATATTTATTCATACATTTCATTTTATTTATCATTTCTGCACAGATTACTGAAACAATCTACTTTTTACTATTACGCTTAACCACTTATTTTCCAAATGCAAATACTTTAAAGAAATTTGAATCCTTAGAATCAACGTTCAACTAAAGAACTTCAACAGCTTATTTAAGTATTAAAAACGTCTTCATATTTAAGACGTCAATACCTGGCATTAAACAATAATATCTTGACATAGCTGTGATCGGTTAATCGCTGTATAGTCAGTAAAACATATTAGGATAACTCCACAAGTTAGCTACTTATCGAAGTTGAGTATAACTTTGGAGGATTTATCTTACTTCGACACAGGAATGTAAATGATATTAAACTGGAGCAACGTACTCGAAAAGTTGAAAAGCTGTTTGACTGTTGCCTTGTCAAATCTTACAAATTACTTGTAAAATATTTTAACGAGAAATTACTTTCTTGTTACTTAGTAATACATACTTATACATAAAATCTTTTTTTGAAAATGTTTTACATTTTTCATAAGTACCATGTATAATATACATAATATGTAATCATATTATAATCATTTTTCATATCATCTATACTTATATGATAAAGCTAACAAGTTTGTTTGTTTGTTTGAACGTGCTAATCTCGGGAACCAAATATCTGATTTAAAAACTTCTTTCAGTGTTAGATAGGGCATTTATCAAGAAAGGCTGGCTATATTACATCACACTGTTACCAAAAGAAGCGAAGCATTAGGGGAAAATGTTGCAAAAACAGAGAAAATTTTCAGGATCCCACGCGCACTAATTCGTGGGCTTGCAAAATATGTTAGTATTTCTTCTTCTTTTCAGACTTTTCAGGAGGGTATTTAATTTACTTACGCCCATGCTAACCTAGTCTGTTGGTATAAATTTTGTTTCAAGTGTTTCTTCTCTCACAGGCGAGGCCGTTTTGAGGCTTCTGTTGGCCTTACTTAATATTTACTACACACAAGAAATTTCAACTAATATTATTAATTGATTGATAAGATATAGGTTCCCTACTGTTAAGGGGCAGGTAAAGGCTTTAAACAAAAGCTACCACTTTTAAAACACTTTATAATGCTAAAGAATCATACCTAAAAATTGTTTAGATAAAACAAGCTACAAACAAAGCTTAAACAAAAATATTTTAGAATATAAACATCTTAGAATAAAAATTAGGCTTCCTATGAACTGCCAAAGACAGGAATAATTTCCCGATGTTTACGTTCCTAGAGACTTACAATGACACTTTCAAAAATAGGGTAAACATTCTTAGCTTCTTTTCTGACAGCTTTTTACATCAGGTAGAATCAAAATCTTTACTGATAATCCAGTAAGTTAAATAAACTGAAAAGAAATTGGCACGACTATTTATGATACACTAAACTTGTAGCACCCTTTTTAGGTAGAGAGCTAAATATATTATAGGAAATTGTAGTACACTGTTGTGACTAAATTTCCTGACACATATATAGGTATATCTAAGCATAAGTGTTAAAATGCTTACACAAACAGTTTAGTACGGTAAAAAGCTCGCATCGAAAGGCTTTCTTATTCAGGATACATTTTGAAATTTCCGCACTCATAAAGAATGTAAGACTGCTCACATTGAAAGCAATTTATATCATACTTTTGTAAATATTGAACGTCGTAAGTAGATACTCTATATCTAAATGTGGCCACAAAATCCTTCACAAAGAATATGAAGACTTTGTATCACATACAATGGGTCGGGATTGATCGCGTCCCTTCGGACAAGCATTTTATCAGGCCGTAGCAGTTGAGAGGCGTCCGATGTCCCGCGTACACATAAATAGGACTTGAGAGGCTGCGAGGATTAACCTGGATAGATATTAATAGGCCCTGCCAGCTGTATTGGTAACAATACTTTCATTTTTGGGGTTCTGTGCCATAATGTAAAATGTGAAAAAATACTGAGACTTTGCTGTGCATTCGACTTTTGGTCTCTCATATTGTACGGTGTAGGTTAGTGTTGAAATTTCACAGACGGTATTTCACTTTAACAGCGATTACTGAAAGCCAGAATGCAATAAATATTTAAAGGGACTCCCATACAATAAACGTCGTCTGTTTAATTTGATGATACGATTATGGCAGTATGATGTTATGATCACGAATATTACTTATGGTGATGATACGGAACAATTTGTGCGGGAGTCAAACTCGCACTTGGCCGGTTTTAGTTACATTGTGCCTACTCAATTCATTTCTTGTGAAAAATGTATTTTATTTTACGAAGTAAAGCCTTCTAGATTCGCAAAAATTGCTCTTATCGTGAGATGTTACAATAGAGCCAATTGTGTGAGGGATGTTTTTGTTAAATTTTAAGCCCCGATAGAAAACAGGAGTGTTATAAATATATTGTGTGTATTTATGTATTTATACGATGAGCTCCAATATATTAAACAATTTTGTGTTGGACTTTATTTCATAGGTACCTATTATAAATTCGGTGACGATCTATAAATTGTAAAAATTTTTACCTTAAAACATCAGTAATAGAGTTTTTCCTAATGTTTAAGACAAAAAAGCTTGCAGAAACATAAGAAAACACAGTTTTCGATATTTTTATCTAATGAATTAGTAGTACCTAAGTAATTTTCGAATAACATTACTAATCAAACTATGTTTATCCTGGGCATCGTCCACCTATTATATCGTGAATAATTGTAAATTTTTAAAACTCATCATCATCGTCATTATCAAACTATCACTCATTTATCCCATGACGCTCATAGCAGAGGTATAAGCTATTAAACGCCATCTGCATCGAAATCGGAATGGAACCCACGACCTCGTGATCGGCAGTCTGTTATTTGAACAACTCGACCACGAAGCCCGAGATGATTAAGTGGAAAACCCCGACAACGAGAGTTAAACAAGAAAAGAGAAACACTAAAACGTTTTCGTAATTCGGCAACATTGTTCAATAAGATGCTGACATCACACAATGGATGTACCATCAATTTTGTTCAGTAAATCGTTCAATCTTGTATAAAATTCATGGGGTGTAGCACTGAGGAGAATGATAAATAAGTCGGAGGCTCGCCCGAATATTCTCATTTAATACGTGACTTGTTTTGTGAAAACATCTCTCTGATATGAGTATCACGATGGATTGTTATACTGGAATGTTATCTATCACACGTTTTTATCAGTTACTGTTCACTTTGTAAGAATTTCCATAAACGCTGTGATCCCTGAAAACGCTATTCGGTTCCTATACGCGTCATTCGTTTTCCTCTGAAAATAGAATGACACAGGGTCGTTAAAAGCTGAATGGCAACTTAACAGTCTTGCAAGGTGACCCGCTTGAAAAATCAACGAAACCCGTGTTCGAATGTGTGTGAACAAAATTGTGGTGGTATTTAAAATAATTGATAATCAGGCTTATTAACTGGATAGTGTTTTCTATGACAAATTAGTGACTTTTTGATTATCTTTTTTATTTTATTCTTGTATCAAACAAGAATAAAATAAAATTACATAATATAAAATGCAATATAAGGTAAGTATATTAATATACTTTGAATATTAGCATTCGTTATAAATAATTATATGAACCTTCATATAATCCCTGTTATTATACCTGGGGCATAATTCATTTAGTAATTCATTGCTAAGAAAAATCCGAATAAGAAAATATATCACGTTAATTACAATTCCTTTGTGTAGCAATATGGTCATCACGGGAGATGTTGGCATATTGCCTCCACAATACCGGACATGCCGGCTAACATCCGTTTCCGGAAATTCGCAGACAGTGCAAACGGTTTACTTTTATTGTTTTCGTTGTACAAAAAAATGGTCTGAGATGGTGATTAAGACAACGTTTTTCCCACATTTTGTTTTTGCTATAAAACTGCCTCTTAGTATACCCTCCGTATAAAAGTAAGCAATTTATAGGAAAAAATAAACTTTATCACACTTCGTTTTTTTACATTTTATCCGAACAAAGCACTCGATGTAATATAATCGTTACTTCAAATAGTTACTCCTTGTACTATAAAACTCCAATTTTATATTTATGAATCAAATATCAAAAATTATGAAGTTTTACGATTAAAAAGCCAATTTGAATACCTACATGTTTTATTAATTTTTATCGCTTAATCAAATAAACAAATGCAAAATGGCGAATAGTACTGATATTTTGTTGAATCTCGAAACAGTTTAGACCATAACAAGAGCAAAATAGAAAATTACTCTCTCAAAATGAAAATAAGAAACATTATTTGCAAGTAATTTGAATTTCGAAATAGATTGTAATTTTAAATCTGTTATAGTAAATAAGCTATTAAATTAAAACAAAACACTATCATACCTCATAAGCGACCCTTGTATAATGTGAGAACTCATACAGATGTCGATTGAGCTTTATTACATATATTATTTAGAATGATTTTGCTTACAAAATATAAATATTAAAACTTAACCTTTCATTGTATTTGTATGATATTGAAAAATTAAGTAATATATAAAATATATAAATAAAATTAAGTAAATTAACGTCTGTAATCAGCTTTTCGACGCTGACGTCTAGTTGAAATTTTTCCAACAAACCTTTCCAATATGCAATCAATAGGTATACCTGAAGGTTTGGTAGTTCTTTTTGAGTCAATTGTTCAATTAAAATAAGCGGATGCGTTTAGGTAATTAAGAAAATATATGTATGGTGTGTTACCAGTGATGATATACGGAACAGAGACGTGGTCTTTAAATGTCGGCCTCGTAAATAAGCTCAAGATTGCACAGCGTGCTATGGAGAGGGCTATGCTCGGTATTTCCTTACGGGATGAAATCCGAAATACGGAGATCCGTAGGAGAACTGGCGTGTCCGACATAGCTCGAAAGGTTAGCACGCTGAAGTGGCAATGGGCAGGCCACATTGCTCGTAGGACTGGTGATCGATGGGGAAGAAAAGTCCTAGAGTGGCGACCACGTACCGGACGACGCAGCATTGGGCGGCCCCCGACAAGGTGGAGCGACGATATCTTCAAGGACGCGGGGAGACATTGGATGCAGTGGCGTTCTATGGGGGAGGCCTATGTCCAACAGTGGACGATGAGAGGCTGATGGATGTATGGTATTGCGTTCTAGTTCAAATTATTACACTCACCTTAGCCTAAAGCGAATGACGTCAGTGAAATAATTGTATTTTTATTAAATTCTTGTTGACCATAAAACTTAATTTGAGAAATCAGATTTCTTTTTGTTTCTAAAACTCAACCAACCTGCAAAATAAATTAGGCTTTAGATTCTATTTGAATTAGTAATCTAACGTTCATAGACTGAATCGAAATACTTGTTGATATTTGCACAAAAACGAACGCAGACAGTTATAATAATTTTCAGGTTCATTAGCAAAATAAAACAAAATAGAAAAAAGTTATCTGCACTAAAATATATGTTTAAAAAATTCTAAAAACTTTTAAAGCAGTAATAGAATAAGAAAATATGTGTTTACTTTACGCAGACATTTGGAAATTAAATATATAGACTTTATGTTTAAACATCACTAACTTTAAATGAATTAGATTTATATTTAATGAACGAACTTACATCGCTACAGACGATCAATGAATAATGTAGTATACCATTAGTGCAGTTAAAAAGCTACTCTCGTGTATCCTTCCTTACTAATTTATAAATGTGAAAACAAGAGTATGACACAATGAAAATTTCGACGAGCTTAAGTGTTAATTTGTATAACGAAACTATAGCGATTTGAAAAAATCTGTACACACCATCTATTGAGCAGAATAGTAAACTTCTGTTTGTTAAGGTTTGATTCCTAAATTTCACGCGTACGAAGTCGCGGGCAACAGCTAGTACTACATAAACATAAATATCGATTTCCTCTGGGGCATATTTGTTACAGCGCAGCGTTATGATATGACACTCTCTAGGGTTCGTTTACTGATTCAAGCAAAGTAATTCTTTTTATACATGCTACCAGCTATTGCTCACGACGTTATACGCGTTGAATTTAAAAACCAAACGTTAATAAATATACAAAAAGAATATTCTCTTGAACCACTTTAACTTTAAAAAATCCGTTGCGTCTTTTTAAAGATATAAGCTCAATATAGGGCCGTACGGAAACACAAAATAATGAATTTGTTTTATAATAAGTAAAGATTCAAAAAGTATGAAACACAACATGTATTTGAAATCATTTTTGAATATGTTAATAAAAAACCAAAAGCGAAGAGGATTAATATTCGTAGCTAAACCAAATTTAACGCTCAAAGAGCACTTTGTATATTTAAAGGGATTTTCTTCTGTGAACCTTCAGCTGTGTCTAGAAATCCTAAAATGTTACTAAAGATTTACATACATTCACGAGATTATAACTTCAACCCTCTATCGGTAGTGTGACCAACACGATGAGTTCAATGCATTGAAATTCGTCGCACCTTTTTTTTGCTAATAGGAATTAAATCATAAACGTCGCTTGATTAAATACAGCATTTTTCTTCGAGCTCTGATAATCATTCAACGTCAACCTGTAATGAGTCAAGACCCGGTTTCGTAGAGACGTTATACATAAATCAGATGAAATTATTCACTCACGCCCCTCCACTTATATATTTGGTCGACGTGTCCTCCATGATTATGAGATGTGCTTTACACACAGATTTTGACGATGTATATTTCATCAAATAACGTCAGAGCATATAAATATACATATTAGGTAATTCTTTTAATTTGTCCTTCCATGAGTAAGTATCTAAGCTTTTTGGCTCCTGGAGTGTTGCTAGGAGACACGGTCGTCGTACACAAGTGTGTTGAAATTCACTTATTACGCTTAGTGGCTTTACAACCTGTAGTGAAATCCTCACAAAGATACTATAAATACGTTTAGACCAGCTATCTATCGAAGAGCATAAATTGGACAGAGGCCTCCCTTAATAGAACACCACAACGTCAGTTTTTGCATTCAATCCCAGTGATTTTCGTCGTTTCGGCTCGCGCTTTGCATATACTATAGAACTCTCTTTCTTCAACGGTTGCCAGTTCGTCGAACGATATGACCTGGACATTGTCACCGCAGACATGTTATTCCATCGGGCTGTATGGTATTACGTGCGTGGACCAGTTATACCTACCAAATATTATTTTTAATGTATTCTCGGG
Organism: Orgyia antiqua; assembly: GCA_916999025.1. Classification (NCBI taxonomy): domain Eukaryota; kingdom Metazoa; phylum Arthropoda; class Insecta; order Lepidoptera; family Erebidae; genus Orgyia; species Orgyia antiqua. The sequence goes on from OU779869.1 coordinate 9,390,091, forward strand.
ATTAATAATATAAATGTTAATAAACTGGCCCAGCAAGCTTCAATTATTGCTAAAGTACCAGACTGTATAAGGTAGCAGTATATTTAAAGGATTTGCAACAATATCATATGATAATATTTGTAACTGTTTTATATAGCCGTTATAATTAAATTACAGTATTTCTGACAACTTTTACATTACGATGTTATGATAAAATTGCATAAATCATGTAAGTTATCATTATCATAAGTATATCTCCGTGTGGTGAAGGATTAAGAATACAAGTGTCACCATCCCATCTCTTCCCAAGGGTGCTGTAAAAGTGAGCTAAGAGATATTACACACATATAACATCCACTGTGTGAGGCGGAAAACTCGAAAATAAACCCTGTGCCAACACGCCTACAGTAGACCATAATCTCTCCCAAAGTGGAGGAGGTCCGTGCCCAACAGTGGTACGTAAATGGGCTAGAGAGGAGAGGAAGTGTATCATATAATGTACTTGTAATTCAAATATCTGTTTTCGTAAATACCAAAACCGCCACAATAATAATTATTGCAAAGATTTCTTGTGGTTAAAGCATAATTATCTTATATCAATTACGGGATTTATACAATTGTAATTGCCAGTGCCAATCGTTAGTGCAAAGTTTTTAAATTCAAGACCAAATAAACTGAATAGATAATTCAGGAAGTTAGTAAACATCGATACAAACATATATTTAAAACCAATTCTCTTAAAACGAAATGCTTATATTAATGCAGTAACCTTCAAAATTGATTAAAGTCATAAATAAATTTGTTCTGAAAAGCATACCCATTAATTTGGAAACACCGTAAGCGTTTGGTGAAATGGACTTTTAAAAAGGCGTCACAGCTAAAATTTGAACTTACTCTTAATTGCTGTCCGATCGATGGATAAACTCATCTTGATACAATCTGAGATTAAAGGTGTTATTCTGAAAACCTTTTTTTTTCCTTCAATCTTTATGATGATTACCGACTAACCGGCCAGTATAATTTTATATTTTAACAAACTTAATGCAACAAAGTTTACGATAAGTGATTATTTAATTAAATTATGCAAAGATAACGTCCAATTTAGCGTTTTAACTTACATATATGGTTCATTAGTACAACGCTCTTCGTTCATTAAGGTTGACGTGCTATGGCCATTTATCTTCAGAAGTTACAACATAAATAATTATCTAGTCCGTAATCATAATTAATTGCTCAGATTTACTTTATATATAAGAACACACATAAACTGTAGGTATGTCTATCATAAATTTTATCAGAATATAAGTTAACTTTTTACTATCAGTAGTAAAAACCTACAGGGGAGTCTATTTCGCTGGTGTTTGGAGAGATATTTTGTAAAATTTGACTTAGGCTTTGATTATTCTTTTTTTGTACGACTTTTATTTTACTCTCGACACAACGGATGTTATTATGACTGCTAAATTATGTGTTTTTGTCTGTTTGTGTTGCAGTAGTATATAAACAGGTTAACAGAATACATCTGAAAAGAGAATTGCTACCGGTGATTCAAATACTTATATTGAAATGTCTTAATAAAGTTAGTAGTAGCTATTCGCTTAAAGCGCGGTATATACCATTATAGAACTGGTTTTAGTCAATTTTTTTTAAAGAATACACACAGGTTACCTCTAAATCTAGTGTATCAAAAAGGAGGAGCCCAGTAAAATCTTCTATATAAAATTCACGTACCACAGTGTTAGTTACCGTACTCCTACGAAACGGCTTGACCGATTTTTATGACATTTTAGGTCTGAAAATCGGCCAACATATATTTTTCAAATTTTTTTTTTGTATGGCAAAACAACTTTTGCCGGGTCAGCGGGACAGCTAGTAAACTATAAATTAACTATTACCTAACCAAAAACCCTCTGCTTTTCCCTTCCTTCTTGTCTTTACCGAGACATGGTATAGTGCCTTGAGTATTGGCCTTGAGGTGGCCCCATTATTCGGGGCCCGACGCGGTGGTAGGGACATTAGGCTGCCCCTAAATTAAAAAGGGTTACCTTACATATCAATCATATTTATTTAACTTTAGTACATCTAGGTAAAAAGTATTCAGTATAATATATTATATACACTGTTTGTATAGTTATAGAATGACCCGCTTTTATATGTGTAGTGCCTGTTCCCGCCTGCGGCTAAACGGCACTGTTATTACTTACACAGCTCCTGAGATCACTTCTGCAATTGATTTTTATCATGACGACATTATTATAATCTTAGTTTATAAAAACCAAACTTCTATGTAATTATTTTTTTGTCTATTATTCGAAAAGAAAACTAATATTTACAAATAAATTGGCCACGTTGCCATGAACAAATCCTTTGTGAGGTTGTTTTGTAAATAGTTTTATAATAGTCTTGACAAAAACCGTGAAGTTTTAAGGTTAAATATGCGTCTCGTTATGTTAAGCACCAGCCACTGCAAAGTTTTTTTTTTCAATTTTACGCTTGATTGAACGGCCGCTGATTTTTGATTTTGTCTTACAGAAAACTAAACGATGAAATGTGCAGTAGAGCATATAGAGACGCTTCATGACTATGCTATTTGTATGATAATATTACTATTTACTTAGTAAGGTCTTACATACAAAAATACATTTATTATTGAACTAACTGTTGCCCGCGACTCCGTTGGCGTGTTATTTACAAAAAAAATAAGAGGAGCCTATAGCCTTCCTCGATAAATGGACTATACAACACAAAAAAAAATTATTCGAAAAAGTAGTTCCTGAGATTAGCGCGTTCAAACAAATAAACTCTTTAGCTTTATGATATTACTTAGATAATTAAATATTTACTATAAAATTGCATAAAAGCTTTCTTTGTACAAGATCCTCAATTATGTTTGCAATGCTCGTTAAAACTGCCATAGGTTATATGGTAATGCAAATTCTGTGCCCTTACAATATTTTTTATAAAAAGTTAGTATAATTATAGCCATTTTTGTTCTCGTATCTCTATCTAGTAAAGGTTCTTACATAATTCAAAGTTCAACCGAAAAACTTGTGTCGAACTGCCGAAGTGGGATAATCTCGTGGATCGGTACCAGACGAGACCAGACGTTCCACACAGAAATTTATGCGATAACTTTTACACATCACTTTTTCTTATCTTCAGGTCTATGCCAGTTATCTGCAGTCTTTAGTGTGCTTTTAGCAATACTTTAATCTCCTTGTTTGAATTGAAAATCCGGGAACATTCATGTACGTGTTCACAAAATATGTATCTTTGATATTTGCTACTGGTTTAAAAACTATTTGCATTCAAGAATTTGTAAACAAACGCATACCGAATGCAAGTGCCGCAAAACCGTGCGTTGGTGACGTTCTATGGGGGATACCCATGTCCAACAGTAGATGGACAAAGGCTGATGTATGAGGGAAAAAGAAAGCTAAAATTACTATGCAGATACGTAATAAATTTATGGAAAAAATTATTGTACTGTACCTACAAGTTGATGAAAAAATTGTCTAGAATTTTGAAACCAAGAGATAAAGTCGATAAATTTATTTATATTTACGTTCTATATCAACATGAATTTGATAGAATCAGTTTAAAAACTCGTGCAAAATATAAGGAATGATTTTTATAGCGTATAAGAAGAGTATAATTAATTAAAAGTTTTATTTTAATACTTAAAATGATGACTGCAGTTACTGCCAATATATATTCATTGGTGCTCATATAATATTACTTTAGCATTCTTAGTATAATAAACAGTAATATAATCCAGTTTACAAGCATGTACGATGCATGCAATGTGGGTGGCGTTTACTCAGTCACCGTTTATCTGAGCACGCTCTTAATGACAGCTATTTGGTAATGGGCTCACGACTGAAGCAAGGATGTACTTTTATGATAATTAGTACGATCCAATATTTATTCGAGCGGCTTTACAGGTACCCTTTTATCTCGTTGTTTATTAGTATTACCCCTGCTTCCAATCCGGCTTACTCGGTTCTAATTACATACATCTACGAGTATGTCATGATTATGAGTCTAAGAATGCAGCGTCTATTATAGTTTTTTAGTTGTTTAGTTATCAATCAAAATTATGCACAATAATGCAAAGAGTCATATCAGATATCAGGTATAGAGCTAGTATCCAGAATGAGATTTGCCTGAACTTTGAATGATTGCTGATAAGAAGATCTAATTGAATAAGCAGATATAATTACAATGTCCTAAACACAGGCTATCTTGTATTGTAGCCAATATGGGAGATCAGTGCATACCTCTCTAGATAACAAAATTTTCAATGTATTGATAATAAGTTAAATGTAATTATAACAATATTTTGAATTTAGTTTAAATCTAAAATTGTATATGTGTTCAAATGTAACCAAGATAAAATGTAACCAAATGTTAAATAAATAAATATATAATTAAAAAAAAAAAATTACAATCAAAATTTTTTTAGCTATCTTTGATTTTTTATTAGGTACTGAATTTTCTTTTTTTCGATGCGTCACATCTTTGTAAGTAAAACGAAATGTGATTATTTATTTCAATGGTTTACTGCACAATTTTGAATTTTGTTCTACTTCCTTCTTAAGATTATCTTTGGATATTCTAATTGTTTATTCAGATAACTCTCTTGTATTATGTTCTTATATCATATAAGTAACACAACTATGTCTGAATTCGTATAATCTATGATATTAGTTTTGTAGCTGCAAACCTCAATACAAAGCTGCGTATAATGATTGCTATGTAATAATGGAACGAACAATAACCGGTAGTGATGTGAGAAATGTTTATCAACCTTGGAGCGATACCCATACTCTAATGTTTGCCGTAACTACCGAAACATGTAACATCATTCCGTCATTAGACATAATCGAGGTAATTTTTCACGCATTTTTTTACCACGCTACATCGAACACACTTAGAACGTAATTCATTTTCATCATCTTGCATCAAAAAAACAATGATTGATGCTAGTCAACTTAAATTCTTACTCGAATTTATTACACTCAAATGTCAATCAAATGTTCAACAAATATTATTCTAAAAACTCATACCTATTTTAAATTAAGAATTATAAAATGTGTGATCGACAAAAAATACATTAGCATCTTAATAATCTCGGCTGTCATATAACAGCAAGATTTTAAATTAACGTTTTTTTGGCAACATCTACTATTACGTAATCTACTAATAACATTAAAGCTAAGCGTCTCATTACTGACAGTAGCCGCGGTAGCTTTAATCTGTAATTACGATCTGCCTTCGAAATTATAAGGAAAAACTAAATTTTGTTTAAATTATTATAGATTGCTTGATTTTGTTGTTTTGTATTTTTTAATTTAATTCTTAAAAACTTCAATGTTCTCTTTTATAACGACTGTTTTGTTTAGAGTAGAAACTCAATTCTTGACGTCTTGTTCTCAGCTTATTTACGTCCCATTATTTGCCGCAAATCTCTTCAACTTCGTGAAGGTTTTTGGATCTATTTATGCAATAGATGAAATGTGTTGGCATAGGGTTTAGTCCATTTTTCTGTCTCTCACGTAGAATGTGTTGTTTCATATAAGTATATCTCTTAGATCCATATGATATGACATAAGTTAAAAGATATACAATATAATATATATATATCGGTAATTTAACAATCAGGATATGGTAATGTTACTGGAACGTGTGGAATCCGTTTCTATTTTTCTGTTACTTTTACTTTTCTAGCATCATAAGCACGTTTAGACATCCTATTTAATCAAAAAGGGCTTTTGAAATTACTTAGAGGAACGGCAACGCTTGAGTGATAGGTACCTCTGGTGTTCGGCAACGGTAATCGCTTGCCATCAAGTGAGCCGTATAATTGTTTTTTTTTTAATAATAAATAAATAAATATTCAGGACATTTCACATTTGTATTACGGGTACCAGATACGGATAGACTACATATACTACTTTTCTTTTGTAAATACATACTTATAATATATAGAAAACACCCAAACGCAGTACAAATATTTGTATGACATTTATGGATATCACACAAATGATTGTCCCAAGCGGGAATCGAACCCGCGACCTCGTTTGACCGCTGTTTAGACCCCTTACAGTATAACAAATGAAATATAGAGCCCAATTCAGCTCTACAACAGAGCTTCATAATAATATTAGCGTTAGAAGAATAAGATTCGAAAAATCCAGTAAGTTTATCTGCAGTATGCATAATTGCATAATATAACTATGATATTAACATCCGTCAACAGTCAAAACTAATGCAATTAATTCGTGTTTTTCATTACAAAATACTGATTAGTGAAGTATCATGGTGTAATAATATCGTAAAGGCCTACGCATATCGAACAGGCTGCAATTATAGGTGGCTTGATTGATGGATATCTTAATCACTGTTAGCTTTATAATTTTATGGCTGTGTATAATAATTTAGTCAAATTCCTACTGTTAGAAATCAAAGATTTATAATTAAAATATTGCGTAACTCTCTATTTATAACCAGGCAGAATACGTAATTAATATTTTGGTAAATATTTACTAGCCCCAATATTTTTAAGCTATTGCATAGCTTCTATCGCGGGCCTTGAGCGTGGAGACCGAATCCAGAAATTCCGTAACGAAAATAGCGTAATATATAAAATAACCTGACATTATCGGCGTTATTGCGCATGCGTAATCCCCTCTTCGCCGCGCAATTTATTTCATCCTGTTGATACGAGTACCAAGGGTAAACGCCTTCCTCAAATTAAGCAGCGTATTAAAATAAGGATTTTGAATCGACAACATATATCCTAAATGTTCAATGATTTTAATAATGTACTATAATGTTTATTTTATATTAATGACATTTCATTGACAATCGCTATTTTATCATAATTACCATAAACAATGGACAGATGTAAGCATCAGTAAATAAGGATTATTAATCTTATTTTAGTTTATGGTATTTAGATTCTTGCATAAATAAAATAAATAAATAATTATAATTGCACAAGTTGATAAAAAATGCCTTGCAATAGCTTTACCGCGGCAGTCGCCGAGTGCCACACGTCTTTTTATATTATTTTCTTATTAAACCTACTAATCTAAGTAGTTGCCCGTACTATTATCTTTTTACTATCACCTATATTGGCTTACATATATTGGCTTCTATTGGGTTTTACTAAAATTATCTTAAAAAATAAAATTTAATACACTCACTCATTTCATTTCTATTATTATTTATTGAACACTGCATGGTTACATAGAATCATTGCGAAAGTTGAATACAATCACAAAATGTGTACAAAGGCGAGCTTAACTCACTCCTATAAAAGAAAAAAATATTGGCTCAAAAACTAAACAACACGCTTCAAAATCCTGAATATTATTTTACAGTATTGCAGTGTCATCGGTCCTTATAATAAATGTAATTGTTTGTTGAATTTCAAACCGATCAGACTACTAGAAGCGGGTGAAAATAACTTTCAAAGTTTCCGTTACATAGATTAATACATTAATAGATACGTACCGAACTAATAAAAGCGTGATAAAAACACCACATTATACCACGAAAATAACAAGAAGAACTTGATAATATTACGCAAGCTATATCATATTTTCTACTAAACTATAAATTAAGTAAATGTCATCCAACATGCAAAAAGCACTAAGAAATACTTAGATTTAATTTAGCTATTCTTGGTGGAAAATGTATGTGCACTAAATCACAACCAAAAAGATAATACACACTTCATTGTTAGTTTGTGACAGACAGACCGTAATTCATAGAGATTTCGTTCGAGAATAAATCGTATTCACATTGTTCAGTAATTGTAGTTACAAATGTACCTATTATATTATATTACTGTATGACTTGTTATTATTTCGTTATTCTTATTTTGTAATAAATTTTGGTAAGCTAAACGAGGTATTTCATAGAATAAAGAATAGATCTAAATTAACAGTTTATGTTATGCTAAAATGACTAGTTATAGCTTATTAATATTACAACAATTCTTTTTTCTTAGTAGTGCTTTTTGTATTAAGACACGATGTAAGTAAATTTTATAGAAATACACTTACCTGTGAAATATTATATATTTAGCGAAGCAGTGGCGTGCACATAAATTTGAAGCAGGGTATCTTATACTGTAGGTAGTACTCTTATAGATTTTTAGCATAGCCACGCGACGGATCTCTAAGTCGGAAACCATGCCAACAGAACAAATTTAAATCTGAATATCCCGAATCAGTCCACACTGTACTAGAATTACTAAACAATAACTACGTACGTACATACATACGTACATGTACGTATGTACATACGTTTCATAACTTTTAACATGAAATTTTCGAGTTACATTGGTGCCTATTCTATGTGCAGACCTAAACTTAACTTATCTAAAAAATGAAAATTGATAGCGTCTATAACACAATTCGGCAATGTTAACAGAACTTTTTTTATATAAAAACTGTTTATTATAGACTAACGATTTTAATTAATATAAATGTGTGCAAAAAAATAGCGAAACATTTAAGATACAGCAATAGCTGTTTTCATTTTTTAGTTAATACCTATTATACCGTTGTCCGTCCAGCTACGCGTGGCGCTGATTCGATCGGTACCGCGCTCGCATGTTGTAACAAAAAACCTTTATAGCTTCTTATCTATAATACCTAGAGTGAAGACAAATACTACGAAAAATTACTTGAAGACTACAGATGAAATCTATCTATTTTTTAAGATGTGAAAATTTATTTTAAAGTATTAAAAATGAGAACAGAAGAGGACAGAGGAGAAAACATAACAATTCAAAATATAACTCGATTTTACTCTTAAAACTGTGATATGTATGCTATATGTATACTTAATTATAAAGCACAAATCATCTAGTTTATCTTGATGTATAATAATATTAATAATCTATGAACTCATAAATAAAACTAAACTACTTACGACAATCCGCTGGAACTTCAAAACCACTTGTTTACTAAACACAAAGCGTAAAGTGGACTGAAGATAAAAACTGCCATCTAGTGATTATGGATTGTGAAGTAATTCATCAGCTATCTATTACACAACTTATAGACGCAAAAAATAACGCAATTTGTCCATAGATGTCGGTATATCTAATCGTAACTGACTACTCGTTTCGATACGAGATTTACCAAAAGTATTTAATTTTAAGCAGGCCTCCAGATGTTTTTCTGTATGGTCATGCTTCTTTGTCGCGGAATGGAAATTATTTAAATCTGAATATCCCGAATCAGTCCACACTGTACTAGAATTACTAAACAATATGCAAGGGAAACAAAATAATTTGTTCGTGTGTACACAACCACATAGCCAGTTATACGTTTCATAACTTTTAACATGAAATTTTCTAGTTACGTTACCCTTTTGTTGATTAAGTTGTAACTCGGGTATACATCTACCTATAGACACAATTTGAATTTTTTCACCGAACGACAATTGTCAGAACTTGTTATTTTTAATTTTTAACAAACACACACTATCAACACACATTTCACAATCAAATAACATTTTATAATCAACAAACGGAAATCCATACAATTATTAAATTAAAGAAACTCAATATTAAACAGTTCAATGAATCACATGAAAAAATAAAATGGCCTCCGTCGAACCAAAATATTTCTGCTATATAAATATTATTTATATTTATTCGGATTATAATAGGTAACGAACGAACGCCGAATACTCGCGAAAACTTCCGATCGCTAACTCATGCCGCATGACATGCAGTACAAGGCGTCTTCAATATGCAAGCCTGTGTGCGTTTGCGAACTGTGCACGGACACCAAAATTTCTACACACATTGTAACGTTGCACTTGTTACAATATTAGTGTAAATTAAATAAGTATTATTTAATTTAGGGATATAATTTTGTAAAATAATCGTACTATTGATGACAAATCATAAAAACAAATTAAAATAGGAACATCAACGTAATTTTCTAACATGTGGGGGTAGTCTTGCTTTGCAACTCAAGTGGGGATTACATTATAAAAACAAGCCGCTAACGTTAAAGACGGTCAGTCTGCAGTCTGTCGTGCTGTCCGATAGGTCACAAGTTACTCTCTCTACAAAGTATTTATATTAGTACTATTGTTAGTAAGTGGTGTTAATTATAGTTAATCATGGAGTGTTTTGTGATTGTGTCAATATTACATTATTGTTGGATAATTCCGGTAAGTACATGACGTGTAAGACTTTATATTATTTTAAGTGACTCTACAGTAATATTACAATACATAGTGACACTATGTACTTGCTGGGACATTATGGCGATTATAATAATGATATTGTATCGTATCGTATTTATATAAAACAGTAAGTCAATTGGGTTTCTTGTTGGTTCTTCCCAATTGATGAACATTTCCGAACCAGTGGTAGTATAAAAGATTACACAATGGTAAATGAATCTATGATGTGTTTTATTTCAATAACCAAGAGTTACATTACATATTACAACCTCTGACGTGGATATACCTAGACAACAGTACATTTAATAGCCTATAACTAGCAATATTCATCCTGACTGATATAGAATACGACATAATATAACCCTAATAACTATAGTCTCATAACATCAGAAGTGGGATATGAACCTGATCTGAACGTAGCGCCTTGTTAACACAATTTTTTGCAAGTTTTCAGTGACATTAATGTAAAGAAGATTACACAACTACAATGTGATAATCACAAGAAACAGGAAAACTATAAAGGTACCATTAAGTAACTACAGCCTAGTGGATTTTAAACTTAACTACATCAGGATAACAAAGCAGCAAAAGGAGGTCAAGGTATGAGAAGCTCTGTAATATCATGCGGCAAGATATGAGAAACAAATTAGTATAAACAGGATGACCAAACGGCTAAATGGATTTTGGTATGTGATAATTCTTATAGTTATAATTGATTCTGTAATTTCAATGTGCCTAAATTGAATTTCAAATACAAGTGTGGAACCACAAGACTATGTTAAGTATTTAAAAACGATCTAATAGTTACAATTATACCACAAAATTAAAAAAGTCAGACTATTACATATCTGTGTAGTAGTTTAAAATGAATCTTTAGTTATTCAACGATAAGGAACATAGTAGATAATATTATTAATTGTACTATTCCATAGTGAGAGGATTACAAAATTTAAGATTTTTAAAACTACTTGATACAATAAATATCTTTGGGACTTGTTTAATGAGTTTCTAAAATGTAAAAATGTTTAAAGTATTTTTAAGAAGAAATCAATATGATTAAAATGATGTAACTGTATTTCACAGTATCTTGTAATGTTGGTACAAAACGATAAGTAACTATTATGTAGAAAACTCTCCTCCATAAACTGTCATTATGGACTTCAGGAGATATCTTTGTCACATTCGCTTTTATAGTGTATTATGATGTGAGTCATGAGTGGACAAACGTAGTATATCCAAGTAACTTAATCAATGGGTCTTAATACATATAAAAAAAAGCAAACGGCTGGAACGTTTAGTAATACACTGGTATTTATTTTAAAAGGATTATCATCTACGACAGTCGGATTTTTAGAAGTTTACATTTTATAGTTGTTCCAATTTGAAACATAGATAGACCTAGGAATACTAGACAACCCACACGAGGTGTGGTAGGGCACCAAGATTTTAGTGGCACTGTGTGAATTTGTTATAGGAATGTTTTATTTCTATTCGTTTTAGATCCTGGTAGACAGTACGAGACAGCGTTGTTCCATTAATTTGTTCAGTTTATCAGTACAGTTTATCTATATTCTAATATATAAAATTCACGTGTCACAGTGTTAGTTACCGTACTCCTCCGAAACTGCTAGACCGATGTTTATGAAATTTTACATACATATTCAGCAGGTCTGAGAATCGGCCAACATCTATTTTTCAAACTTTTTTTACTATGGCAAAACAACGTTTGCCGGGTCAGCTAGTATTTATATATATTTTATAACCCATCCCAACCCATTTTACATCCTAATACAATAATGTCGCTACTACATATATTTATTTACTTTTGTTTTGTGCAGTACAACTAGTAATAAAAATAATAGGTGATAAATATTCGTGGTCATTTCACACAACGTCCTCCGATCCCAAGGTAGGCTTATAGTGCTTGTGTTATGGGTACCTGAATACGGATGGAATACATATGATGCTTTTCTTTTGTAAATATAGCACATATGATAGTCCCGTAGTAGAGCACTAGTATAAGTGTGATATTAGGATATTGGTTTGATATTTCTGTATAGACGTTAGTCAGAACCACCAATTACAAAAAAATAGGTTCCGTAAAGATACTACATCACTGATGGTAGTCGGGTGTCACTGATGATTTTTGAATTAAATTGTGATCAACTAATGTTGCTTTGTCCGGTCATTCAAGTTATTGTTCTACAGACATAAACTTATATGATTTATTTTGATAAGTCTAGGTATATACTGCTGCAGACACTAGTAAATAATACTTTTCCAATAAAGTTCATGATAAACAGTTCAAGGAAGGAGTTGTACGTGTACTGTATTTTCGGGCTTAATATTTATGAACATTCATTTAGTATTCTTGTAGTGGTAGTTTTTGCTAGGTTTACAGAGGTGTAACAATGTCATGAACATGAATGGGATTAAATCAACAGTTTAGGCTCAGGCCTTCTTCTTTTTCAGTTCATATATTTTTTATTATCTAATCAGTGTAGTTATCGGATTATCATACTATAAAAATACAATAGGTGGAGATCTAAGTACTAAAGAAAACTGTGCCTTTTTGTCTGCTACACGGTTGTAGTAAAAAAAAAAAAAGAAAAATCCTTTGGGTGATTACTTTGGCCTTTTTGCTATGATAGTCATAAAAGAAATAAAATACAATACGTTACGATAATATGTTTGTTGCAAACATTACTAAATATTCTTAGGCGTCTATAAAAACTATAACAATTGTGTACGTTTTGGTGTACTATACCATGACCAACCAGGTCATCATCGTCATACTTTATCAGTGGATAAAGGATGTTACAGGATACTGTAATAATTTAAAATAATGTTATTCATAACATGAATTGTGGACCTTAATGGTTATTGGTGGCATCATCATGATTATCTGAAACATGGGTACCTATGGACATATTACATTCGCTGTGAGGAGCGTTTTGACAAAGTTAATATAGCGTTATAACAGTTTTTAAATTATAACTACTGACCGACTGTATTACTATTGAAGCTATTTGGATCACTAGTACTTTTTAATACCGATATATAATAACATCATGACTGTTTTGATATGACTGTTAGGAATATTATGACGGCCGTGGATATCATAATGATGATTAAAACTTTGTCTTTACTGTGTCCGGCTGACACTGACGCGGGTGTTTGAGTAACTCTGACAGCGGGTGTCTAGCCGCATACAGTGAGACTTTACTATTGTGTATAATATGATGATGATTTGTCTTTACTACTATAAGTATTATAATGATAATTATCTATATTTTTGTCTTTACTGTATCCGGCTGTCACTAATGCGAGTGTTTGAGTAACTCTGACAGCGGGTGTCTAGCCGCATACAGTGGGACTTTATTATGATGAGATTAATGTAAGAATTATGATAAGTATTATGATGAATACTATAATGATTACTGTGTATAATACTATGATGATAACAGGAACATAGCCATTGTTACAATTGGGATTGTTCATAATTCTTGTCATCCAGTTTTGTTTCTTTTTAAATGAAAATGAAGACTATTTTAAGTATCTCCAACGGTCGACACTTCTAAGTAAAGTTAAAAAGTTTTATATTATGATGAAGGTTAACATAACTCTCAATAGAAAATGCCTTCAAATTCTACAGTACTTTTAGGTAATGATAAGTAAAAAGTTTTTTGGGGACTGATGAACAATGCCAATTGAAAATTAAAAGGATGTATTATTTGTCGATAAAAATTACTCGGTTACGAAGTGTATTCATGACTAGGATCTATAATGAACTTAAAACATTACTGTTATGGTTAACTAATGATGACTTTGATATAGTTTGTAGGTATAACTATGATCATTTATTGGAAGTTAGTGAGAATTATTACAATTATTGTTGTACTAAGTTAGTGTGAACCGACACGTCCGATATGGTTTTTCAATAGCTAAATAGGTCCAATATAACTTATAAATGTGCAAATTTATCCCTGTTTCAGGATTAATACTAAAAGTACATTGCCTACAACCAAACATACATTCTAGAAAACGGTTTTGGCAATCAAGTCACTCTTTGTATTTATTAAACAGTTGTAAAAATTGTCTTGGTGGTATTAATAGTGAAGAATATTCATAATAATTCAAATTAAAAAAAAAATATTAATAATAACTATAGTGACTTATACTTTGGAACATAAGGTTATGTATGATATCTACAGTATCTTGATACATTTTATCTCAATTGTACTAATTTGAAAGACTATTCGACATTGTCTAGCATCGCCCAAAATTTAATGATTTTAAAGATCCAAAAAGAAAATGTTATTGAAATATGATATGAATTTATGATTAAGGAATATAATAATTATGATGAATATTTTTATGCCATTGTAATGATGGATACTTCGGGGACGAAGTATTTGTCAGTATGGCCGTGTTACAATATTAGTGTAAATTAAATAAGTATTATTTAATTTAGGGATATAATTTTGTAAAATAATCGTACTATTGATGACAAATCATACAAACAAATTAAAATAGGAACATCAACGTAATTTTCTAACATGTGGGGGTAGTCTTGCTTTGCAACTCAAGTGGGGATTACATTATAAAAACAAGCCGCTAACGTTAAAGACGGTCAGTCTGCAGTCTGTCGTGCTGTCCGATAGGTCACAAGTTACTCTCTCTACAAAGTATTTATATTAGTACTATTGTTAGTAAGTGGTGTTAATTATAGTTAATCATGGAGTGTTTTGTGATTGTGTCAATATTACATTATTGTTGGATAATTCCGGTAAGTACATGACGTGTAAGACTTTATATTATTTTAAGTGACTCTACAGTAATATTACAATACATAGTGACACTATGTACTTGCTGGGACATTATGGCGATTATAATAATGATATTGTATCGTATCGTATTTATATAAAACAGTAAGTCAATTGGGTTTCTTGTTGGTTCTTCCCAATTGATGAACATTTCCGAACCAATGGTAGTATAAAAGATTACACAATGGTAAATGAATCTATGATGTGTTTTATTTCAATAACCAAGAGTTACATTACATATTACAACCTCTGACGTGGATATACCTAGACAACAGTACATTTAATAGCCTATAACTAGCAATATTCATCCTGACTGATATAGAATACGACATAATATAACCCTAATAACTATAGTCTCATAACACACTCCTTCAAGAGAGAAAGAGGCAAGTCACAATTGTTAATTTGTAAGGTACTATTAGGACCCTAGCAAGTAACAAAAAAAATACAAGAATTAAGGTAATATTTAGAGATTATATTAAAAAGGAAAACACACATTAAATAAAAAAAAAGGAAAGGTAAACGTAAATTAATCTATTTGGGGTTAAAAAAAATTAAACTATGTAGTTGGGATTCTGGTATGGCGGTTGAGCAATATTATTCGTTAAGTCTTCAACTCAGTTCGTCAACCTCATCAATAGTGGCAACGGCAGCAGGCGGTATTAGTCAATGATAGCAGTAACGGCAAAGGCTCCCCAAGAACAAGGTGGTGGCAGTTAGCTATATTATTGAGATTCAATCCACTCCGAAAGTAAGTCCAAGACCTTAAGTGTAGTTAGGCCTGGAGAGTTCAAGTATTGCAGAGTTTAAGGTTTAAGTCACTGACCTTTCTAGAATGATTCACAATCCACTATCCACAGGAAATCTTAGAATCCGGACAGTCAACCGTGCTCTCTCAATTCCTCCAGCCGAATGCCTTTTAGTATCCACAGGAAAACTTAGAATCCGAACAGTCTACCGTTCTCTCACAATTCCTCTAGCAGAATCAATCTCTTCTCATGATCCATCAAAGTTTTAGAATTGCAATTTTTAAATTTAAATCTTTAATTCCATACCAGAATTCTACAATTCAAATTTTAAGAGAAGGACAAAAAAAATATAAGGTTAACAAATGTCATTCAACCTCTATCGTTTTAAGAATAAATAAATTAATAAAAAAAAATACATAAAAGATTTGTGACATGACATTTGTCACTCACAATAATATAAACATTAAAATTTTACACATTTTTAAGACCAAAATAGTATAAAAGAAACACAAAGAAAGGTAATAAGATACATAAAACATACCTACTTAAATTATACTACAGAATCTATATACAAAATTTCAAGAAAAAGTAGAAAATACAATAAGTATAACAAACATTACAACATATGAACTCATGGCAGGCGGGCGGCGTGGAGCTTGCTCGCTACGCTAATATTATTCCTGGCAAAAAACAATTTGCAAGCACATATTGGTGCTATTTATGAATTATTAGGTAGGCGTTTTTAAGTTATAATATTTTGTATAATTAATAGTAAATAAATGAATAAAGTCATCTAAAACATACGAACGTTTTATTAAAATATCTGTGAATGGCAAGTAAAGCAGTGCTTATAAGCTTGTATAGAGCGCACGCCACTGTAGCGAAGTAAACATTTATAAATATCTGAAAATGATAAATGTGACGCCGCACGCTTATGGAATAGTCTGCCATTAGCCGTGAGGCAAGCTAAGTCCCTGCGGTCCCTGCCAATCTTTAAAAATATGGTTACCGACCTATCATTCTATCTATCTATATGACTATCATTCCCAACTTTAGTTACCTTATCCGAATTGCCACTGTATATGGCATTTTATGATATATATATTTATTTATTTGTATATTATTAGAAATATTTCAAGTTTATAATCTATTAATCTATTTATTATATTTATTTTCTTCCATTATGTACCATTATTATTATTATTATATTTTTATGCTTATTTGTGTATGTTACGATAGCATTATTTCTTTTTTTATAGTTATGTAGGTTACAATAGTAATATTACACGCCAGATGGGATACACCTAATTTGCCCATATCTGTAATTCTTCGATAGTTTCCATTTAGGTTGTCTGGAAGAGATCGCTATTAGCGATAAGACCGCCGCTTGTACGTACCATATGCTGTATCAAATTATGTATCTTGTTTTTTCTTTGGTGTACAATAAAGAATTTTGTATTGTATTGTATTGCATTGTAATGTGAGGGCATAATAAGTAGATAGCCATGAGGTGATGGCGGCTAAGAGAGAAGCCCTGCGGGAGCGCGAGTGTGCCGGAGACACGTTGCCTGCCCGCAGGGCACCAACTCGGGGCCGCCGGCGGGTAAATGCTGGCGCCCTTGGCAGGAGAGGGGGCCGTGCGCGGCGGGCTGCTGCCGCCGTGCCGAATGTGGCACACGTGATGATGGGGGGACGTAACGCTCCCCCCGCTGCGCTGAGCCCCTCGTAATAGAGCCACCGCTTGCCGGTTCATGGTAAGGCTCAGGGCACACACCATTTCCCGGTTAGGGTGAGGAGTAAAGCATAAAAAAATAGTAAGAGATAAGTTTACAGTACAATATTATAATATACTCTTGAAGACTACATGATAAAATAGAGATTTATAATTCAATTTATATAAAGTACGCAAACCGGAATATCAACAAGATTTGTGTAATTGCTAATCGATAGCTCCTCGACTTCTAACTACATGTCCTACGTAAATGTCACCCATCGTTTAACCACGTGGATTACACAAGCCATTTAATTCACTATTAATGATTCTTATCTGGTAGATTTAAGAGTAGTTTTTGCTCGTTTGGTGGATAAACGTATTTGTATAAAGCGCCTAGATCTCACTTCCAAGCGGTCAGCTGCGAGCGATGGCTAATTAAGAACGTAACCTCAGAGGTTCGGTGGCCTTAGGTTCACTAAATGCAGACTAAGTGAGCTTCTGAGCTAGTCTTCCAAAGTACTACTGTAATATCTATGTATGTAGGTACCTACATTTCATGAAACTGCACATTGAAACTACGTTTCGACGTAGAACGATAAATTTTGCATGAATTGAATTGCAAATAGTTGTTAAGTTTACAGTTTCGTATTGATATGCGGGACACTGTTTGCATGTGTGCGGTTTTGGAGACGAATTTATGATGATTTATGATTTGATAAATTTATTAGTTGTGTGCTGTTACACTCGTGTCTGCGTCGGGAATAAATATGACAACATGAACAATTTTGATACAGGAAATTCGATATGCAACTAAGTTATGACGTGAATATTTACATTTACTTTTTACAGTTGTGTTAGTTGTAATGAATATGTAAACTAAGCACAATTTTGCTATTTTAATAGTTAAAATATACACCCACCACTTTATTTTTTCTGCACTGCCCAAGGTTGACTGGAAGAGAATGCCTTAGGCATTAAGTCCGCCTGTATACTACCTTTTGTGTATATAAAGTTAAATAAGTAAATAAATAAATAAATATTTTTATCAGTTAGTAAATTTATCAGTAAGTGAAATCAAATAGGTTTATTCAAGTAAAAGCTATGTTAACTGTAGGTTTAGATCTTTAATTATTACTTGATAGTTCATTATTATAGCCTACACTATTTCTGTTCCGAAAAACAAGAACGATATTAGAAAAGTTTATAAAACGTAACATTTTCACCGCTTATAAAGTCACGGTACACGGCTTTTATATTACGCTATTGGCTTGTATTAGTTTTCTAAGCACGTACTTTGGATGATAACAAAATCCAATACAAACGGTAAAGATGGCCCTAGCGATAGCGAACTTTTTGTACCTCCTTCATTTTATAAATACAAATACTATAGTAATTTAATGTTCAAAATAGAAATTGAATTTTGTTCTATATATAAAATTTACTCTCATTGATAATATACCAACTATACAAAAATGTCATAAACATTTACTTTTCCTGATCCTATCACTAGAACTGTAGTTATTTCACTATTTATAAGTTTTTAAATTATGTTTAGGTATTACAGTTTCCTAATATTATTGGAAGGTCGTTGATGCCCACTAAGCTAGTACTTTCCGTCCGCATATGTGTTTATTGTTTAGGTTTACGTAAAATGGCCAGAACTACTGTACTTTGAAATGTGGTACTGGTAAATTCTGTTAAAATAAGTAGTTTATTTTTTTCTACCTGTCGTCATTTTATGCAAGTAGTTTTTCCAGCTATTCTTCCAACTTTTTTTTAAATATTAATTCTGCAAAACTAATATTAATAGGTATCTATTTTCTTCTTACCATTTATTTATTTTGTAGGAAATCAAGATTTTATCGAAGGCGATGACGTACTTATCGGTTTCTGCCATAAATATATATGTATTAAAGAAAACTGACTGTTAAAATGTATTTCTTGACAATAAAATGAGAAACCTACAATAACGTGTCATTTTATTTTATTGTATGTTCGCCTACACCCGGCCGTAATACAAGAAATCTTAAAGAAATAGTAAGAAATTTTCAACATATTTTATTACCTCGTAAAGTCGACTGTATTATTTATATCGAGAAAAAGTAAACAATATTATTTTCATGGTACGTAATCATTACAAACTTCCTTCCTTAAATTAATTTGTTTCTAAGCTTTCTTGAATATGAAAAAAACTTTGAATATTTGCCGCTCGTAAAAATATGAGAAACAATTTTAATAAGCCCTTTGAAAATTGCTAATCTTGTTTGATAGTGACTTCATAAATATTTGAAAAAAGAAGTACAAAAGTGAACTAATGTTCCTACTTAAATGCCTATTGCCTAATGAACTTATATTATAACTCGTAATATTGGGCAAAGGCATACTTCACGAAGTAAGAAAATTAGTCTACTACACCATGCTGGCTAAACATGGTTTTTAACTTGAGATTTTCGTCTCTTGTTGAAGGATTCACGTGATCACATTTTAGAATTCTTTGGAGAATTTGATTGTTTATTACATATATCACATACTAATAGTTTGTTTGTTTGTTTGAACGCGCTACTCGCAGGAACTACTGGCCTGATTTGAAAAATTCTTAAGAGTTGGACAGTACATTTATCGAAGAAGGCTATATAATATCACGCTGCGGCTAATAGGGGCGAAGAAAAAGTGTTTTTTTTTTGCAAAAACGGGGAATACTTTCTAAACTCCACGCGTACAAACTCGCGGGCAACAGCTAGTAACATATATCTATCACAAAACAATATTTTAGGCATAGGTACTAAATAGTAAAGTTACTAACAAACATTAGCTGTTCAAAAAAATTTAAGCTATTGTATTCCACTACAATTTAATTTATTAAGTAAAAGCATAGCAAGTCCATTGCAAAATTAATAAATTACTTTAGCAATAAAAGTCGCGTCATTATTTTAGCCCAATTGTATTCTGAAAAGAATACTAGGTGGCTGGTCGAGATTGTTGGAAAACTTTCTCGATTGCACATCAAAATGCGACGTAGACTCAATCGAGGAACGTTGTGGTGCTCAAATTGGTTACTGTTAGCACGACCGCAATAAGCTCAGTTGGCAGAGCTACGAAACAGTATTCCGAGGTCGTGAGTTCAAGTCCCGCTTGCAGGGATCACTTTTTCCACCACAATTTAATTTATTAAGTAAAAGCATAGCAAGTCAATTGCAAAATGAATAAAATCTTTTCAATTTTGAAATTGGTGTCAATCCAGACAAAAATATGAAAAGAACTTTTGAAATCACGCAACGGGAATAGAGACATTCAGAAAATTCCCAACACATCGGTTTCATTTTATTGGCAGATGCCTCAGTGTATCACTGAGGTTTACGATGCCCTGCTCTCTTTATTTCTAAGTGCAGGCCTGCATTTTATTGTAATAAATTCTCTTTATGTTTAGAACAAAGCAATGGCTTTAGGAAAACTATTACGAACCAAGGTTTATGTTAGTCATGATTTATAATTTTAGAAGTTTCAAGTAATAGTTTTCTAGTAATTATGTGTCATGACGTAATTTACACTTAAAACTCCTGCAGGCTGATGGGTTGTAGACCATTTTTGAGGCAGCATTTTCTGTAGAAGTGCAAAGGTGTTGGAGTTTTAATGGAAATTGAATACTAATTTAAATTCCATAATATTATTAACATTTTTAGGGTTCCGTACCCAAAGGGTAAAAACGGGACCCTATTACTGAGACTTCGCTGTCCGTCCGTCTGTCACCAGGCTGTATCTCAAGAACGGTGATAGCTAGAGAGTTGAAATTTTCACAGATGATGTATTTCTATTGCCGTTATAACAAAAAATAGGTACTAAAAATAAAATAAAATAAATATTTAAGGGGGGCTCCCATACAACAAACATGATTTTTTTACCGTTTCTTGCTCGATACTAATAACGTTGCCTTATGTTGCATAGATGTACGGAACCCTTCGTGCGCGAATCCGACTCGCACTTGACCAATTTTTATTAGTAGCCGTATGTATACTGATGCGTGTATTATTTTGAGATCTTATGAATTTTTAGTGATTGGGTTTTACTAATTTAATATAGGTTCCTATTATTTGTGGTTTATTTTTAAATCTGTAAACTCCTATCAAAACATAGATTATTTCTTTTTATTTCGATTTTTATTAGAACAATAATCAGCAATTTTCATTGATTAGCAACAATTTTTTTCCTAACAAAAATTATATAATTATAAGAGGTTGTTACTATTGCTTAATCGTTCGCTAATTACAGTTTAGTATTTATAGTTAAGAGGATACCAAAATAGCTTCGTGCATTTTTCTATGTACGAAGTTTTCATTGTTTCTTTAGATTGAATAGCTAGAGCTCTAATTTTTAAGTATATGTTTTTTCAATATATAATCTAGGATCGCATAAACTCAGAAACGCGATTGCAAAAAGTTTTCTCGATAGAAAATCTTAGCGAAACAACCTCTCTCATTTTTTATTTTTTTCATTTATCGGTCTATTATCGCGTATTAACTTATGAAATAACTTTAAAAACGTAAGTAACTATTATATATAGAAACACGTAAATCAGAATTAAAATATATTTAGTAGATTTTGAGTAAATAGGAAAAGTATCCCTAATTCTTCATTTTCTGTGTCTACTGGCTGTGTTAATATGTACGTGTCGGCGATGATATACGATAATATTGATGTAGGCCCTTAATACGACATCATGAATATTAAATTGTTATTTATTAATTTCAACGTTACATCCAATTACTAAGTAGCTAATTGAAGTAGCTAATTAATATTTTATTCTTAAAATTGATGTAATACAAAATTAAGTATGATGTTTTGAACATTTTAGGTTGGTCACACTCAGTTAAACATTTATCTGACGATCTAAATAACTTTTTCTTTTAACTACGTTCCAAAACAAAACTCTAACATAGTCTTGTTGTACCAGACTGTACGCCATAATGTTAAATCGACGCACAATAAATTTCCTAACGAAATAGACGTGCATGCAGGTCGCGCTCCGCAATAAACAAAATGTTACCTATATACATGTTTAGTTTTGTTTTGATCATTTGAAGAAGTATTCTCTCTGTCTAGTATGGACTAGACAGAGAGAATACTTCTTCAATGTATACGTCCCACTATGACTTATATGGATACGTCCCACTGTTGGGCAAGGGCCTCCTCCACTTTGGGAGGGATTATGGCCTACTGCGCTGCGCTGACGAGGCGTGTTGGTACAGAAGAAAAAGAGTACCTGTAAATTAGGATAAAAATTTATTTAGTTTGTGGTTTAAAATATTTTTAGCAATAAATTTCTCTCTCTAGTAGGGCACGGGCCTCTTCACTTCGGGAGGGTTTATGGATTACTAGAAGAAATGGAGTGGTGATACTTGTATTTGTACTCGCACCACACGAATAATTAACACAAGTGGAAACAAAATGATCTAATAATGAAACACAAGTTCATAAATTCCTGATTTTAAACTATAAATTGTAAACAATTAACATAAATAATACTTCTTCAAAAAATTCACTGATACGCATTAAACATTGAATTATAATTACGCCGAATATAATAAGCCTCTTTCATTCACCAAAAAGTAAGGGCTCTTATGAGATTAAAATAACACATTCAAAACCACGTTGGTACAGAATAATTTCGGATTCTGTGACTGGAATAACAATTAATATAAAACAGCACATTAATTCTCAGAATGTTTACCATAGAAAGTAAATGTACTTACAGTGACAGAAAAGTTATTTTCTGTAGAAATGAACAGTGGTTATAAATTAAAAAAGAATGGAAAAAAATTAGAATATGGTAATCAAAAATGCATTCGTAATGCATTCGTCGCGATGAATGGAGCTTATTAAACTATCGTCTATTTACCGTTCTTATTACTTTACTAAACAGGAAGTGGGTGAATAAATATAGATTTAGTTCTAATAGCAAAACTGAGTAGTTTCTTTTGACTATTACGTACATTACATTTTTGGATAGTTAAATATTAACCTGCCCACGATTTTAACTACCAAACGAAAAACAAAAAACTTTGGCCAACATGCAATGTTGAGCGGGAGATTTCAAAGCAAAAATCTTTATACAAAGATTTTAAAAAGGTTTGTGTATTTTTGTGTGCACCAAGAGTCAACTGGCAAATAATCAGATTTTTTAGGATCTAGTAATTTAATTTACGATATTTTACTTAACATAAACTTCTTTGTTATTTACCTATATGAATTTAAATGTTGAAAAGTGTTATTTTAAAATATTAGTTTTTTTCAATAACAGTTTTAAACATAAGTAATCTAAAATAAATACAATAAATTCAAAAGGTAACATCGGACTACAGTATGGGGTTCTTCAAAAAAGGTGTCAAAAGATTTCTACAGGGTCGGGAAGCGCGAGTGATACCTGTGGTGTTGCAGACGTTTATAGGCTACGGTAACCGCTTCCCATCAGGTGGGCCGTACGCTTGTTCGCCAACTTAGTAGTATAAAAAGAAACTATTAAAATCCCGTAATTTAAACTACAACTTTGCAACATAATCGGTAATAGTAGTGTTACTTCTTTTAATGTGTGCTGTATTAATGTTTATGTAAATATATCTTGCATGCTGTCACAAATTGCACAAATTATAGATTGTGGTAACATAATATGTAGGCAGGAAATGCTTTGAGACAGTCCCTAATAGTGGGTCATAGTTATCAGAATTGCCTCAAGCCTCGCGTTTAGCGTTTCCAAGCTGCTCTCTGTATCTAATAGAGATTGTCTGTATTTTGCATCTAAAGTGATATATTAGTAAGGAAGTACACCATAAGTGCTTGAAATTTTGCCTTGAGATGCACTTAAATAAAGACCTAAGTGTGCTACTTTATGTTCTATAAATATAACTATTTATTTATTTATTTCAAACTTTTTTACAATACTTGTACAAAGGCGAGTTTAATGCCTGGGGCATTATCTAGTTTGTCGTAACAATTTTTTTCTGCCTTTATCCGATTTATTGTAACTGTAGCAAAAACATAATATGTACCTATGTAACTTTTGGTTTCTTTTGGCCCTTGATTGACTTTAACTAACCGTTGATATTTATATTAGTCAGTCAATTTAACTTCCGCGAAGAGAAAACGGAAGTACGAAACGTTGTTTTTCAAAGAATTTGTAGGTAAAATCCGCTTCATCTAAATTTGTCCCTTTCAGCGCGGCGCTCGGAAATAGGTATAGCAATACCTAAGGCAAATACCTAAATGAGGAGTACAGTACCCTCTAACTGCTTATATTGTCCCCGTAGACCCTGTGTCTGTGTGGTGACGGATTAAAAAGTGTCACCACCCCATTTCTTTCACAGGATGCTGTGTGAGCCAGCTTAGGGACAATGGTGCCGATTCTAGGCGCACAACTAAACTTAACATAACTAAAAAACTAAAAATGATAGCGTCATTATCACAATGCGGCAAAGTTAAAATGTGCAAAACTGTGTGCTATAGACTAACGATTATCTAATATATAAAATTCACGTGTCACAGTGTTAGTTACCGTACTCCTCCGAAACGGCTTGACCGATTCTTCTCAAATTTTACATACATATTCAGTAGGTCTGAGAATCGGACAACATCTATTTTTCAAACCTTTTTGGTTTTTTTTTAGTATGGCAAAACAACGTTTGCCGGGTCAGCTAGTCTAATATATAAAATTCACGTGTCACAGTGTTAGTTACCGTACTCCTCCGAAACGGCTTGACCGATTCTTCTCAAATTTTGCATACATATTCAGTAGGTCTGAGAATCGGCCAACATCTATTATTCAAACTTTTTTTTTTAATATGGCAAAACAACGTTTGCCGGGTCAGCTAGTAATTAATATAAATGTGTACAACAAAACAGCAAATAATAGTTATATTGACACTACCCATTTTCATTTTATTACATAAAGCTTAGTTAAGTTAATTGTCTTATGCGAATTTTTAATAAAATACATATTTTATTGTATTTAACTTACAGCCGTAAAAAAAAAAAAAAAAGAGAAAAAAAAAAAAAAAAAAAAAGTAAAATCAGTCAAGTCCTTCGTTAACGTAGACTGCACTACTAAACTGGAATAGTTCATTTTAAGCAAGAAATAATGATATACGAAACATAACCATTTAACTAATGAAAATTCAAAACAATTAAATTTAATAAGTCTCAACAGCTTTGCTCTTTTTGTTTGTTTTTTGTTGCAAATAAACATTATAATAAAGATGATAGAAAATAGAATAGAAAATAAAATTTAAAAAATTCAAATACCATACACAAAAGTTAGTATTATACGAAAGACAGAACATTGTAAGAATAAGTTTGCATGTAATACACATGACGCGATGTGCTCTCTTGAAAATTTGTAATAATTTGTAATTGTAATTGAGATGAAACTGACTACGTACAACACATAAAACTTTACGAGTGTTGTCATTCGTTGCACTTTACGATATGAGCTAAAATATACTTTCTTACATTACTAGGAACCAGTGTCTGGTTCACAATGAATTATTTATTTGCCAATTCACAAACGAAAATTCATTATATCCATCCGCCTTTGTCTGTCCAACCGCATGTCTGTGAGATGCATTGAAACTAAGTGAGAAATTGTAAATCTGCAGACACGACTCATAAATATAAACTAAGCGCTATTTAACTTCAAAGACTCAAGACCTATAATTTTTCCCTTTTAATGACTCAATTTATTGCATGGAAACATATTTGCATGATTATACAAACTCTTTTCAATATTACTTTACATTTTACAATTTTAAAAGGTTTAATAAGTACGTCTTTTTTTGCTTTAGACAATATAACAATTTGCTGAGATATTTTTGTATTCAACATTTATGATCTTCTTCATAAAAAAATCTAGTAACACAATACGTTAATTAACAGGAATTTATTACTAGCCATAATAATAAATACTAAAGGTAACCTTTCTACTTAGTATCTGTGACCATGATGGCTAAAGTGTCTTCAAAACGACGAATAAAAAATCATCTTTATCTAGTCAACAAAATATAAGCCACGAAAAGTAGTTTAATCTGAAACATGTCTGATTTTTATGTTGTAGAACAACAACTAACAATAATTTTACAAAAACAAACGTTGGACAAAGATTACAACACAACAGCTGATAAGTCAAACTCTTAGATGTCAAACACAATATTCAAAGAAGAGGCACTCTCTTTATACTCCCAGAGCCACTCTCGAATCATCTAACTAACCGTGAATCAAAGAACGGAATTCAAAACTAAATCACTTGCCAGTTTTATAAGATCTTTATCTCTCCCTTGCATCTTAGTAAAAACACAAAAACAATGAAGTAATCATCAAAAATGTGGGAGATCATGTTATTTTGGTCGTCATAATGCTATAATAAATATCCATTAGTTGTTGGCCACATTTTTGGCACGATTTAGTTATTTTAATATTATTTTGACTATGACTATGTTTTGACGAATTTTCTTGTAGTATAAGCTGGTTTTAAAATTTGCGTAAAAAGAGACAATTTTAAAGCTCTTTGTAGAGTAAATTTCTTTTGTAAATTCCTGCTGCAGAAGTTTTGATCGAATTAATTCTAATAACGTGATTAACGTAAGACATAGTTCTTCCACAAGTCGTTTACCATCACAGCTACGAAAATGTGGAATGCTTTGCCCTTAGCTACTGAATGAATGAATGAATACTCTTTATTGTACGCCAAAATAAAATTACAAACTTAGATATATAAACAATGTTTAGGCAAGGTACAATAGGCGGTCTCATCACAAGTTGTGATCTCTTACAGACAACCTTAAGATGGAATTAACTTATTGTCTAAATATTGTGGCGCAGCGTGAATGATGAAAGTACCTACATAAATATATTAAATTATACAGCTTATCTACATAAAGAATACATGTAAATAAATACATACAGTTATACATACATGAACTAATACCTACGTACATAAACATACATATGTATATATAAAAATAAAAATAATAATATTAAAATAGCAATCATAGATGATATACATACAGATCAGTACCTGATAAGGATATGTGACAATTTTATTTGGGTTGGAGTGACAAATAATGTTCCTTAAGCAGTTTATTAAATGATGTTGCAGTTACGGCGCTTCTTATCGACTCTGGCAAAGCATTCCACAGGCGAGCTGCTTCAACCGTAAACGATTTGGTATAGAAGGTTGTAGAATGAACTGGTATAACCAGTGTCCTATTCTCCGATGATCTCAAACACTTCGCATGTGTGTCATGGAGAAACTCGAAACGGTTTTGAGATAAGTTGGGCCAGAAGGGTTAGAGAGAATATTATATAGTAAACAGAGTATGTGAGTATTCCTTCGAAGGCGGATGGGTACCCACTTGAGCTTGGCACGAAACTCTAAAACATGATCATATTTACGTAATCCATAAATAAAACGAATAAAGAAGTTTTGAAAACTCTCAAGTTTGTTGAGTTGGTCTTCAGTAAGATCAAGATAGCTGACGTCAGCATAGTCTAGTATAGGAAGAAGAAGAGATTGTGCTGATGCAATTTTAGTAGCCGTCGGAAGAAAATTATTTCTTCCGACGGCTACTACTTCCGAATTTATGAAAATTGAGAAGAATAAGGGAGATAAAACGCCGCCCTGTGGGACACCGGCAGTGATGTTGCACCACGGCGAATAGGTGTCATCCAGACGAATTTGCTGCCGGCGCCCGAACAGGTAACTATGAAACCAGTCAATTACCCCCGGAGATATGTTAAGAAGAGACAATATGGCAAGTAGTACATCAAAGTCCACGGTGTTGAAGGCGTTACTGAAGTCTAGGAGACATAGCACCGTCAGCTTGCTATTATCCATTCCCGATCTAAAGTCATCCGTAATATTGACTAATGTGGTAGTAGTACTGTGACCAGGACGGAAACCGGATTGGAAAAGATTGAGCAATTTATTTTCACACAGGAATTTGTGGAGTTGGTCATGGACTAGGCGTTCGTGTACCTTGGAGAGAAAAGGAGGAATCGATATAGGACGTTACTCGGAAAAGGAATTACTTGCGCATCCTTCCATTGTGTAGGAAAAGTACTATTGGAGATGGAAGTGTTAAGGATAAGTGTGTTAGCTATTCGCCAAGCTAAGATTTTAAAATCGTTTAAGTTGTTGCTAAAGGAACACTATTTGAAATTATCTATGTAATTATGAATACTTTTTATTATAGTACCTAGTAAATTAATCTATTATGTAATTGTGTGTATGTGTATTTAAAAAGTATATGTGTATGTCTATTGTTAGTATGTTTTAACGTGTACCTACAACTTCCACTTACTTCTGTTAAATATCCATGCTCAGGTTGCCTGGAAGATAAGGCCGCCCATTGTATTTGATTTTTTTAGCTTAAGCTAATTTTAAGATATATGTATGGTGTACAATAAAGAATAAATAAATAAATAAAACGCAGAACTATCTGGAACTTTCTTTTCTTTCCAGCGCATTAACATCCCACTGCTGGGCAGGGTCGTCCTCCATTTTGGGGTTATTAGTCTACTAAATGGTTTAGTTTCGGGTTTTCATATCCTTTGGCTGGCTCTTATAGCACCCTGGGAAGATATGGCGTGCTGACACTTGTATCTTAATCTGTCCTCACTCGGATAAATATTTCCATTAAATTGCGTGGCTAGAAGATAAAACAGATGTACTAAAAAGCATAAAATATTTAGATTCAATAAGTAGGTAATTTTCTCGTTAAAAATTGAGCTTAATAATTTGAATCAAACTAACTGTATCGAGTAGGGTATCGGTACTAAGTTACTAATTAGAAATCATAATAAAAACCCGTCTTGTTATATGCCAATCTCTTATAACAATGTTATACAGATTATTATATTCTGAGATTCATATGTTAATAATCTCATAATCGGAAATTAAATGGCGGGTATTTAAAGTGCATTTCGTGCGAAACTCGATTTGGATATCGAATGCTATAAATTTATGTCGTTTATTTAACATGAAATATCGGCTACCAAAAGCGATGAGAAATAAAACTGTAGCGATTACGGTAAACGAAGCAAAGTGGTGATGTTAAGTGGCATAAGCACTCACATCGCACTTCACTTAGGTTCTATATTCAAATACTTTTATACCACTTAAAGTTAATGCTAATGCATTTTTTGTAACATATTGTAATGATGTATTCCATTTATAGTTTTAAGTCAAGTATAGTGATGTACACTTCGTAAACAATAATCGATTTCAAACTTCGAACATGAGATTTGTTTCATTTTCGAATCAAATGTTCGATACGTTGATTGATGCGACATCTACGCTATCGACAAACTTAAACAAATACCGCTTCCATAAACTTTCTCACAATGGTCGCAACGCTTGTAAGTAAAATATTGTGACAACAGTGACATAAGTTTAACATTCAATGTAAACATTTACTTCTCGGAATCAAAACCATCGACTGAGTAATAGAGTTTACTGAGTAGAAGGCAAATAAAATAACAAACGTTCAAGTATTGTAGGTACATTCGCAATGCTCCTACACGAAGGCTGGCTCGTTACCAACGCGGGTGTTTTATCCATTCTATTTATTTCTTTGTATTTAGCTACTTACATTGAAACTTGTTTAGATCTGTTCATGTCTTTTACACAACACTATCACATAACATCTAAGGAAATCGCTCTTTTTGACATTACTAATATTGTTAATTGAACATCTCTACATGAGTTTACAGCTATTCTACACAGTTAACGTTCTTTGTGAGAGACGGCAAAATTCGAAAATAAACCATATGCCAACACACACCTTGAGAGCGCAGCATAGTAGACCAACATTCCTCCTTAAGTAGAGAAGACCCGTGCTTACAGTAGGCCGTAAATGACCTGTAGAGAGAGAGTATTTCTCGGTATTATTGGTTAATTGTCAGATTATCGACAAATTTTGACTTATACTTATTTCTTCCACAGTTAACGTTTAGTCACTGCCTTGTATCATGACTGTAAAATGCTTAGGTATCACGGTTTAATCACAAAAAGGCTTACATAAAATTATGACACATGAAGAAGCATTACCTCTAAAAAAATACAAAAACAAACTCTAAACCATTAATACCTATGTTAAAATACGACATAATTTTAACAATTACCTACTGGCTCTTGGTCTATAATAAGTTGCATTTTATTACTATCTAGATTGCACGCGAAGTCTAGAGAATCAAGTCGTTAATTTGCTATATTAAAGTCTGAATAGTCGTCATCCTGTAATAGATTTGATGCGGTGCTTTTGATAGAGGCATTTCCCAAGTTTAATTATAGTTAAAGTAATTTAATCTTATCGAATAACAGTAAAATATAGACTGTTACAACTAACAGATAACTAGTAATGTTATATAAAGTTTATTTAGCTTTGTCTGGACTTATAGATTGAGAATGTTGAAATATAGACATTAATATTAATGCCTTAAGTATTTGTGAAATTAAAGCTTAATACCGAACTCCGCATTCATTCACAGATTTTAAATTAACGTCTTCTCTTCTTCTTCTCCAGCCCGTTTACGTCTCACTGTTGGGCACGGGCCTCCTCCACTTTGGAGGGATTATGGTCTACTGTGCCGCGCTGACCAGGCGTGTTGGCACAGGGTTTATTTTCGAGTTTTCTGTCTCTCACAGAAGACGTTATCTGTGTGCAGAATCCCTTAGCTGACTTTAACAGCACCCTTGGGAGAAGATGGGGTGGTGACACTTGTATTCTTAATCCGTCACCACACGAAGAAGTTCACTAAATAACTTATATTATTCCAAAACAATAAATTATAGTTAAGACAGTCCAGCTAAAAACCCATGTGGTGACGGATTAAGAATACAAATAGGTATTACCACCACATTTATTCCCCAAGGTATTGTAAGAGCTAAGGGATATTTAAAGCAGTTAATATCAACTGTGAGAGACGGAAAATTCGAAACTAAACCCTATGCCAACACGCTTGGTCAATGCGGCATAGTAGACCAAAAGCCCTCCCAATATGGAGAAGGCTTGTGCCCAGCAGTGGGTCGATAATTGACTGGAGAGAGAGAGGAAAGAGAGCTAAAAATCTCTTAATTAAAATAACTAAATAATGTTATGTCACGCGATATTTTAGAATTTCTAGACGCAAAATATTTCGGGTAAAATATAAGCTCTTATTGTACGGACTTTACTCTTCTACTATAGAAAGTAAAACCATAAAATGAACTTAGTTCATTCATATTTCAACGCACGGAGTTCTAATAAAGATAATAATATACGTAAAATTATTTATGATTCGTGTGTAAAATACAGGTCTAAGGCTTTGTCACGTTATTAAGTATCAGTCGTAAAACTTACTCACTGAAGGAGGGGAAATAATCTTATTACGTAGGCAGTTTGAACATTTAATTGAATGTTAGGTTAGATACGTGAATTATTTCTTGATGTTAGCGTTTGGCTTAGAGCTGCCTAAATTAGTGACGGATAAAAATGGCAAAAATCTAGGATATTTGAACGAAATATGATATTTACCGGGACATCTCTTAAAAAAATATCATTTTACGATAGCATTAATAACATGTAGAAGCACTGTGGACCGTTTTTGCCCCACATAAGAAAGAAGGCACTAAGAGCTAAGAGAGAATAAAATCATTGTAATATGGCTTTTATTTTAATTTATTTCCCCTAACAACAAATGTCACATTCACAAACTCCCTTAAAACTAGGACAAATCCCGGAATCACAGATAGATGAATGGCAGCTCTATGTTAGTGGTATTATATTTCAAATTAGCTTTCAAGAAAAGTGAAAAGTAATTATAGTAGTTATTGCACGAAGCAAAACTCTTTATACTTAGTAATTAATCTTGTCTATGTCCTGATATTTTGGATTTTAGCATGAGCAATAGTAGGTATCTATAGCTTTTTTTATTCTAATTTGAGAGCTGCAATATTTTACTAAAAAAAATTTAGTAGTGTTTTTGTTTTATATCCCTTAAGGGCCTACATCAATATTATCGTCGACATGTACATATTAACATAGCTAGTAGGTATAGAAAATGAAGAATTAGGGCAATTTTTTTTGTTTACTCACAATCTACTAAATATATTTTAATTCTGATTTACGTGTTTCTATATATAATAGTTACTTATGTTTTTAACGTTATTTCATTAGTTAATACGCGATAATAGTCCGGACAAATGAAAAAAATAAAAATGAGAGAGGTTGTTTCGCTAAGATTTTCTATCGAGAAAACTTTTTTCAATTGCGTTTCTGAGTTTATGCGATCCTAGATTATATATTGAAAAAATATATACTTAAAAATTAGAGCTCTAGCCATTCAATCTAAAGAAACAATGAAAACTTCGTACTTAGAAAAATGCACGAAGAATTTTGGTATCCTCTTAATTTACTAGTAGTAATAAAATATACTCACAAACTCTCTCGTTACTGTATTATAAGAGCAAAATGTTTTACTTTTAAGAAAGTTTAACGATTGAGTGCTATTCTTCATAATAAATCATTACTTAAATTTGGTGTAGGTATTTTGTTCAAAAATACACCAATTTATTACAGTGTAATTCAACCTTATGATTTATTTATCACCTCTATACTAAATTTATTCACCTCTGCGTCTCTGCTTTCATTATTTTATGCCTACACAAACGAATGCGTTAATTTGTTATGTTAATCTTTGTTTGTTAAGTCATATAAGTAGGGTTAACGTTATTAAGGATATTTTTGAGGACGGGAAATTACTTTCGTAACCTTTTATATAAACGAGATACTTCTGTGAATTTTTTTGGATTAAGTCACAAAATAATGTAAAAATTCTTGGGAATTTTGTATAGATAATAATAAAATTGGCAGTATTATGATATTAATATACTACATAGAGCGCTTTTGTCTCCCCTTTGGTCCCCTCTTTTTCAGAATATTTATTTTTATAAAACTAATTTTAACGGATTTAGACGAGTGTATTTGTTTTATATTTTAGCCCGACGTTTCGGAGACTTTGCAGTCACCATGGTCACGGGTGAGAAAGCTGTAACGTGTCTTCTACGATCAAGATTTTAAACAAATGAATAATGCTAACGAATAATGCGCTAATGTTAGGGAATTATTATTTATTTATTTTAAACTTGTTGCGCAGTAAAATGTGTGCATATGCGGACTGAAGGTCATTAAGCATTTTTTACCAGTCAACCTGGGTGGTGCAGAGAATAGCAAAAGTAGTTGTGCAAAGATATTAATCTAATATTTTGTATAAAATTCACGCGCATGCGTATACCGCGTTTGTTAATAAACTCTTTTGAAACGTCTTGCCCTTGATATTTAGAGCAGAGAATAGGATATAGAAAACCATCTTTATAGCTTTATGTCATAACAGTGGTCCTCATCCGAATTATATGCATTTACTGTAAGGAGCTGGTAAATTATATAAGCAAAGTAATCTGTACTAACATCATAAAGCTGAAGAGTTTGTTTGTTTGTGTTCGGTAGTCTATTTATTGAGGAACGCTATGACAGTAGTGAAAAATGTTGTAAAAACGAACAGCTAGGAGCTATATAAAAGTATGACAACTGTATATAATATATGCCTACAATATTAAACGAGTTAGCATTGAAGAAATAATTTGTCAAGTACCTAGTAAGTATAAGTTGTAAGTACTTTATTCAAATAAAACTAAATTACAAAAAGAAAACAATGTTTACATGAGCTTTACACCCCTAAACTAACAAATACGAAGTGTTTCTCGTTAGTGATATTAGTTAAAAAACAATATTCACAGCATGTTCTAACATATTATTATACAGGAAATGCATGTACAAAATCGTGCGTACATTTGCAATTTTACAAAACAACACTTTACTGCTTGTGTGTTCCCAATGTCAATCATTGCTGTAGCAGGTTGTCACGCTAAACACGCACGTTTCATACGACGTCAAGTATACACTCACGAACTCCTTACTGTGTAAGTGATATAAGTATGTAGTTTTCACGTATATTGTAGTTAAACTTGATATAAATTTGTGTATGTTTGTGCAAAATACGAATTACTACTTGTGTTTTCATTTGTATTGAATATAAATATTATTTGCTATGTACGTATATAGAAAACCTGACATATTAACCAATAAACGCATAGACGAAACTCCAGGGAGTGTGTACCTTACAGTTTACGTGCTTGTTTCTTTTGACAGTGAAAAATAATAGAACAGGATTTTATTTTGGAAATACTGATCTACAGTTTTAAATGGGTATTGACAAATTAGTATAAAAGCTTTTATTTTTATAATATTTTCTAACACTTGCGCGACTCATCTGTTCAAATAAAACTACTTTTTACGGATTTTTACGGTCTCACCCGTGACCATGGTGACTGCAAAGTCTCCGAAACGTCGGGCCAAAATTTAAAACAAATATACGCGTCTAAATCCGTAAAAAGTACTTTTATTTTTAGATTACAATTATTTTCTTCAGATGATGACAGTCGAAACGAACAAAAGCTGGTTATGTTATTTAATTGTTAAGTCAAGGTTTTATAAAAATACTTCGCTCCTATTGGTCGCATCGTCGCCTATAGCTTTCCTCGATAAATAGACTATCCAACACAAAAAGATTTTTCCAATTCAAACCAGTAGTTCTTGTGATGATGAAAAACGTTAAATAAAAGAAAGAATCAAACTCTTCAGCTTTTAAATTTTAGTATAGATACGAATACGGCACCGAGGAATAATTGTGTTAAAAAGAAATATAAGTGAAGAAAATAAGACTCAGTACCTATTTATGTGTATAAAAACACATTAGATTGTAGACAGTACACGCGAACAAAAAATAATAATGTTACCTAATGTTTCAACCCCCGTGCTTGCTGTTGGGTTACCTTGTCACGGCAACATCACGGTGCGGTGTCAACGCGTGAACGATTGTGACACGCAAAATTTAAATCCTATTTATTGGTGTCACAACAAAAGGTAACTACGCGACCGTTGGAGGGTTGAATTGTCTCTTTTTTCGACATGAAGACTTTCAATTTATTTATTTCAATCTTCATTTGTAAATATGTCATTAAAAAAAGTATCAAATCGTGTTTTCTTTTTCGTAAACAGTGAAATTTTTATTTCTGATTGCTATTGTATTGATTGTTCTGATGTAATATTCATGACAGAATAATAATAGCTGTTTGATTTGCCTGAGAATGGCATATCGGAAATTAAATTACTGTTTATATCTGATGAAAGTTTTGTAACACGCTAAATAAAGTGTCTTTCTCAAGATCCTCTTATAATAAATAAAGCAAGTGTATTGTGTATTGTAAGTCCCAGAGCATAACGGCTAATATAGACTATAGCACACGTTATGCTCTGGGACTTGGTTGTCTAAGATGTAGTTTAGCTATATAAAGGCAGAAGCGAAGTTTATTCCTGGGGGATAACCAGACGGCCGATGCTATGTAAGGATATACAAATATTAATTCACTTCTTGTGATTCTGTAGTGTATGTTAGAGTATTTACAGCTTAAAACAATGTGTAGCGTAATATTTCGTATAATTATTGAATCGCGTCGCGGTCGTAGTATTTTAAATGTGATTTTGACTTTGCAGGAACTACAAAAAGTACAATCATTTTCTCATAACAATTTTTTAATTCTACGATAGTGCACAATTTGCGGAAACTTACTTCTTTATTTCTTTCTCCAGCACATTTACGTCCCACTGTTGGGCACGGGCCTCCTCCACTTTGGGAAGGATTATGGTCTACTGTGCCGCCCTGACCAGGCGTGTTGGCACAGGGTTTATTTTCAAGTTTTCCGTCTCTCACAGAGGATGTTATCTGTGTACAATATCCCTTAGCTGGCTTTTTAACTTGGGAGGAGATGGGGTGGTGGCACTTGTATTCTTAGTCCGTCACCACACGGAAAGGAAACTTACTGGAAAACAACTGGAAACTTATTAACCATGACTTATTATGTAGGCCTTTATCTGGTGCAAATTAACGTTAAACATATTGTTTATAGTTTTATACCAACTAGTATCTGTTTGATTCAGATAAAAATACGCACGAAAATGAAGAGACTAAAGGTCATAGCTCATTAGAGCCACCCGGCACCCACTTCGCACCGCCTCGCCTCGTGCGGTTATTATTCTTGATATGGATTTGTACGGGTATGCGCTCGCTACATCAACTCCGTAGCGTCACCGGGTCGCCTCTGTCGTAAGCCCTCCACGCGCGGACAACGGGTGGACCACTCGATGACAACTCGCTGCTCGCATGCTTGCCTTGCGCTGCCTTCACATCGCCAACGCGCGGGTCCGTAGCGGACCGCCAATAGACGTAGTGCCAATTGTTAACAGACTACATGAAAATTCCTGGACTAACCGGTCAGCGCGAGGTCCACTGGTTGACGCTGCGAGGTCCACTGGTTGACCGCGCGACGATTGTTGGTGATAACGCGGTGTCCACCCGTGGGTGGTGTCGACAACGAGTGCACGCCGTGCGGTGAGGCGGTGCGGGTGCCGGGTGGCTCTAATGAGCATGACCTTTAAAATATTGACCAAAACACTATAAAAAATTAGATAATTTAAAACGGTTATTATTTGTGAGTTAAGTTTATAAACAAAGGAGGTTATAACAAAGCTATTAATAAATGTTACGTTTATTTTTGAAACAAGATTTAATGTAATATCTTTGTGCAATTTCCTACAATAATTGCACGGAAATTACCTTTTCTAATGTCAACTTAAGAAAGTAAACAGGAAGATTTTGATAGAATGTATTGCTTATTCTTATAGCAGGATAAATGGTAATATCCTGTTTTGTGTGAGGAGATCAAAATAAATGTACAAACAGATGTTTTATAATTAACATTACATAGTTAAACAATGGAGAAAAAACCCCGACTGCAAAAAGTAATGTACTATTCAAAATCTTATTACCAAATTTTTTTAAATCCCCTTTTTATGTTTGGTAAACTTTTTTAGGTTATGTTGCTGTTTCACTTCAAAAAACCATTAAAACTTTTATTTTCAAATAATTGCCTTAGAAATTATCGGTGGCAACAATAAAATTCTGCAGATATCCTAACTCTCTTAATCCATCCAACCATTTAAAAGATACTAAGTACGTGTACTACCAAATCGTTGGCTAAACTTAGACCTTTTTAGTATTTACAATTATTGACTATTCCTTTTTCTCTTTTTCTTGGTTTTGACAAAAAAGAGCCACGTTGGCAAATAACGGTATCTTTAACGACTCTTTCCACTCTCAGAGATTAGATGACTAATTAGTTCTAAACAGTATATTATAATCCAAGAACAGTGACACAAAATATGTAAATATTTATAAAGCATTCAATAAAGTGGAACTGAGGCAATACCGATGTATAACAAACAAACGAGTTCTTACAATTTATGGTTCTGAACAAAAAAAGGTTTCGTTCAAGAACATCTTTACGTTACGTTATGTGAACACTTACAAATTCCTCTTTAAGCCACGGCCAATATTGGGTTTAGCGGTAAATTAGAGGTACATTACGGATCTAAACCCTAGTTTTATTTCGAGTTTACCGTAAATGCTAATTTTAAAATTAGGTTCACGAAATATAAAGTTACTAATCAATAATTGATTTCAGTATTCTGAATAAAGAAATATTAACCTTAACTTAAGAAGAACCATATACGCAAGTTAAATATATTTTTCACTAGCTGTTGCTCGCGACTCCGTCCGCGTGGAATTTGGAACAAAATTTTTTTACGCAATTAATGGTAGCCTATGTCCTTTCGCTTCGCTTGAGAGGTTTAAGCGGGAAAGCGTAACAGACAGACAGACAGAGTTACTTTCGCATTTATAATATTAGTAGGGATGTAACGTATGCTAAGTAGCTACGCCTTAGGCGTGGCTTAATATCTAATGAATTGAATGTTACCTAACAATTGATATTTATGTTCATTTTATACAACATAAGAGATGAAGTTGGTTTAATTACCAAAAATCATAACTAAAAAAAACGTTCATGATAACTTTTTAGTTATATCGCCGCCTTTAGAACAGCGTTTAGAAAAGGATTTATTTCTTTTGTTTAATAGTAGGTACTAGACAAATTGTTAGAACAATAATAAACTTAAGAGAAATGTAGTTCTTCATAGATTTAATAACTTTAAATTACAACACAATCTCAATGATTTTGTGCTAAGATCGTATCTAACATGTCATCAAGATACTACAATTGAAATCTATTACAGACAATTTTTGTTAGCGGCTCAGTTTTTTACAAACCAGAAAAATAACGATATAATTTTTTTCCGTGAAACTTAAGTCAATAATTTCTATTTTCAATGATCACTCAGGTAAGTACTTTAAATACGTAAGACAATTAGGCAAATAACATTATAATCCATAGGGACCATAGGAAACATAAAGGAGCTAAGATTATTTATCGACATATTCGTTAGCATGCTATAAATTACAACAAAAATATTAAATTCTAAACATTTTCTGAGTCGTAAAAATATAAAACTCATTTTGAACGTTTGAGTAGATGAGTTCAGAGGCGGTAAAGCAAATCATTTTGTTTACTTCGTTTTTAGGGGTCCGCACCAAAAGGTAAAACCAGAGCCTAACTCTGAGACTTTGCTATCAATCCGTCATTCAGTCCGCCCGTCACCGGAATGTAATTCAGGAACCGTGATAACTAGAGAGTTGAAATTTTCATAAATGATTAGCTGACCCGGCAAACGCTGTTTTGCCATATAGGTAAATGTTGGACAACCCTTATCACTTGGGAGTATGAAAAATAGATAGTAGCCAATTCTCAGACCAACTGAATATGCATATAAAATTTCATAAAAATCGGTCAAGCCGTTTCGGAGGAGTATGAGAACGTACATTGTGACACGAGAATTTTATACATAATATATTAGATGTATTTCTATTGATGCTATAATAAAATTAAACACCCCACAACACACACGTTGGGCTCCCACACAACAAACCTTTTTAGTGTAACATGAAGATACTCCAAAATGGTACCTATGACGAATATATATTTTGATAATAACTCTACGGAATCCTTTGTGTACAAATCCAACTTGTATCTATGCGTCTTTTTGTAATTACAGATGTTCGAAGACAAGAGTTTATGATAAATATGGGCGTTTATTCGAGTGGATCAGTATGGAACGATGTTCATTAGGCCTTGCACTTGATTTTGTTTCTTTCACTGTTAATTTACATATTAATGTGGTCAGTTAGAAGATATAGTAATGAATATGACATCGACTAAACTATGCATTAATATATTTTATTGTAACCCACGCTTAGAATACAGGTCAAAACATAAGAATGCAGATAAGCATGTAATGGGTAAAACATGAATGTTAATGTCCTGAATATCATGTGGCAACTTGTGGGCTTGCTATGTGGCAAGGTGAGGGTGACTAGTGCTTTGACGTTGTACTCACTAACCGTCGTCACGTTTGGATTACACTCCACTTATCATTTGGCAAGTATATCTTTAAAAAAAATTTAACTTTGACATTGGTGCTAACTTTATGTGCACAACTAAATTTAACTGAAAAATGAAAACAACTATAAATTTTGCTTACTTGACAATGTTGTTGTGCATATTTAATAATTAAAATCTTTAGTCTGTAATAAACAGTTTTTAACAACAAAGTTCAATTAATACAGCTGAATTGTGTTGTTGATATTATCAAAATTCATTTTTAGTTAAGTTTAGTTAAGGCGTGCGCGTAGAATTGGTATCATTGTTTGAACTGTTTACTTGAGTATCAAATGTAACATACTATGAATAAATAAACTTTTAAGTAAGTGTAGCTTCGACTAGAATTGCATATTATATTCTTTTAAAATAGATCAAAATATAGTCATTACTTAATGTAACAATTACAGTAATCAATTGATCATAAACACTAATAATATGCTTGGTAAAGATTAATAGTTTAGACATAGTTATAGAATATTCAGTCACACACGCAACCTCCGGGTTATTATAAAATTGAAATACGGTTTGATAAATTAGCCCTATCCGTCACGATTGGTCACGGAATTGGGGCAGGACGGCTCTAATATAAAGGGCCTTGCATACTTACTAACTTTATGCCAATGACGAATAAGATGGATGAGTACCTATAAAAAGTTTATAGCGTTTATTAGATAATCACAATTTTAATTACATAGTGATTTAAACTCATCAAATCCTGGTTCCATCGATAATAATTTTAGATCCATAACTTCGTTTATGTATGTCTCTGAATCGGTAAATTGTTGTTTCTCTATTTGCATAAAGTAAAAAAAATATAGATAGTTTAGCCTGGGGCCCAAAAAAAAGTTTAGTCTAACCCACTGGCCTTGCCATCAGTGATCTTTCTCTCTATAATCAATGTAATTATTAACTTATCTAAACGAAATCTTCTAACTTAAAACTTAAGTGGAAAATTCACTCTTTTGTGTAACATTTGCATAGACTATAAATCACCACAATATTGTTAACAATCAGCGCCTAAATACTCCTGAACTTGGTACCTATTTATTTATATTTACAAGTAAAAAAATAAATTCAAATACGTAACTGTTGTAAATCTATTAATGTCTCGTCTCTCTGTATTAAATTCCCTCCGAACGGCTCCACAAATTGTCATGAATTTTTTTAAAAGGAGAGTATTCTTAATTTGTTTCCAAGTGAAACTGCGAGGCGCTGCTAGTCCTGTGTAAATATATTACTGTAAAATAAATCTTGACTGAAGAAATATAAAATATAACTTGCAATAGTAACTATGGTGCGTATTTAACAACCGTCCTTTATGGTTTCATTGATTGTTACGGATTTAGAATTCCGCAACCAATCAAACACTCAATCGGTGCAACTCTATTTCCATCACAAGAATGTTGTTTCATTTATGTTTACGAAAAGAAAATATATACGCGCTAGCTCTTTCTTGTAATATGAGGAATATTTATTATCGTAAAAACAAATTAATTCTTTAAAATAAGCCGAAAATCTCTATCTAGATACTCGTATCTTAACAAGAAGTATTGTATAGTTTTATCGTATATGTATATCTTGCAATGTTTGACAATGATCCTAATCTATAAAAAAGCAAAATTAGCCTATTACACCTACTAAAAGACCCAAATAAATTTCTATTTATAATCTACTGCTACAAGGGTAAGTTCGGTCTATTAGGCCCTTAATGGCTTAACACGTTGTGCGAAGGGTTATAATGACTCATTATACTTTACTATTTTGTACCCGGATGTACGCTTAAATATTGCTATTGTATTTACGTGAGACCTGAACGATACAAACAGTTCTAATTATTTTTAGCAAGTTGGAACTATTAGGATTCACTCACTTGAACGAAACAATAATTTTATAAAAACATTTCATGCTTGTTGGCCTTTCGAAAGGGTCAATGTTTTATATCTGTTTAAAGGGTTAAATGTTTTTATTATTGTAAATACAAAGAACTGTTTATATTTTCTCTTGCCAATATTTAAAACTGAAAATTGCGCTGAAATATATTCTGGTTCCAAAAATTCACCCTAAAATTAATATTCGCTAAAAATTACATTGAAAATTCCGTTACATAGACTAATAGGTTGATACAA
This sequence comes from Orgyia antiqua, assembly GCA_916999025.1. Classification (NCBI taxonomy): domain Eukaryota; kingdom Metazoa; phylum Arthropoda; class Insecta; order Lepidoptera; family Erebidae; genus Orgyia; species Orgyia antiqua. Next base: position 9,432,237 of record OU779869.1, read on the forward strand.
ATGAAGATAATGAAACATGTTAGTAATTTTTGCGCTGTTTTTTGATCCCTCTTGTTCTTTCCTTTTTTAGGGTTCCGTACCCAAAGGGTAAAAACGGGACCCTATTACTGAGACTTCGCTGTCCGTCCATCCGTCCGTCCGTTCGTCCGTCCGTCCGTCCGTCCGTCCGTCTGTCACCAGGCTGTATCTCAAGAACGGTGATAGCTAGACAGCTGAAATTTTCACAGATGATGTATTTCTATTGCCGCTATAACAACAAATACTAAAAATAAAATAAATATTTAAGGGGGGCTACCATACAACAAACATGATTTTTTTACCGTTTCTTGCTCGATACTAATAACGTTGCCTTATGTTGCATAGATAATGGTACGGAACCCTTCGTGTGCGAGTCCGACTCGCACTTGACCAATTATTTTATATAATTATATGCCAAAAGTTGATAAAAATAAATATGTAGTTATGATGCAAAAAGAAAGTAAAATAAATACATCAAAGTATAATAAAAGCCTTGAGGTCCAGTTGTAATTATTATTTAATTCATAAAACTATTTAAACTATTCATTACGTTGTTACATGTTTTATAACAAACATTCACCATGTTACCGACACGCTATAAAGTTTATTTTATAACATTATCTCAAAGACGATTCGAATCTAACCCTATGTAGAAGTATTACAACTGTTACAAATCTTAGCACATAAAGATTTTAAAAACAAATTTTATTAGTTTCCGACGTCGTTAAGAATACGATTTATACAAAACATATGAGCTGATGACAGGGCTTATTTAAAAAAACCGGTTAAATTCGAGTTGGCCTCGCACACGAAGGGTTTTGTATAGTTCTGTTTCCGAGTATCATAATATATTCGTCATATTCCCGACCCCAAATAACGGAAAAAGGGCAGGGCAATTTATGATGAGTACTTGTTTGTGAAATTTTCAGCTCTATCTGGTGTCAGACGGACGGACTGAGAAGTCTCAATAACAGGGTCCCGTTTTAACTTTTGATACAGAACCCTAAAGACGCTGGTACAAATTCATTAGGCCAAATGCGACGCATTTGTGCCGTAAAAATGATAGAATGCGTAATAAAATGGAAAGACGGATCGTAGTCAAGAATCATATTCAGAGATGATCTAAGTTTTACGATATTTCTAGATGTATTTTTGATTCCCAAATTGTGAAGTTATTGTCGTTGACACATCTGGTTATTATTAGCTATATATTATTACGATTGACTAATAAAAATGTCTTAAAGTTGGTTTTTATTCCTAAATTTATTAGTTTCAAACGAATATATGGCTTAAACCTATATTTTTGTCTTAATTGAAATATATATTGAACTGAGATATAATTTTAGAGGATATTACTTTGTTGAGTTTGTTTACACGTTATATTTATGCAAATTAGTAAAAATAAATAGGACATTATGCTACGAATATAAAATCAAATATGTTTACCAGAGAATCTTGATGTATTAAAAATATGTTACAAAAGATGACGCAAGGTATCACCAAAAGTGGTGTGACACCGCGCATGTGGCTCCGTAATGGTTTCCTGTTTCCTGGAACCCAGCACAATGGTGTCTACAGACAAAATTATAAATATTCTCATGTGAAATATCCCTTTTTTGGAAAAAAGAAGTAACAATAATAGCGTCTGCCTCGAAAAGGAAAAATATGTCTAGAGATAAAAAAAGAAAATTAACAAAATTCGCGAAAAATTAAAATAAAATACTCCTTCTTTTAAAAAGTATTTTAAAAATTTAGGCAATATATGTATCATTATCTTAAATTGATCACTCCTAATCTTCTTACTTGCTTAGATTCCACATACATTGAGATTAAAATATTGGACCATTCAATCCCATTCTCCTCTTTTATAGGTTTTTTAAACAGCTCAATAGCTCAACTGATTGAAATAAAACGCGTCTAAAATATTTTTTTTCTCAAATAAAGCATTGAAACGAGACACACGCGCACACAAAACTTATCAATTACAATAAAACCCTTGTTATTCGGTCAGCAGTTAAAAACTAACGCTTAAAGTACGATAAAACGTATTATTCAAAATCAAAATTAAAATAAAATGAACAATTTGAAATAAAAGATTGCTGCAATAAAAGAACAGTATCATCGCAGAGCATATTTGTTGTAAGCGGGGGGTCAGTGGAAGCACGTTCCTGACATTCTTTTCGAAATAACGCCCTCCTATGCTCGGCCGACATCTATTAATCACTTCACACTTTTGTTCAACTACTAACTGTTTAAACTATAGTTTTTTCGTGCGAACAAAGTAGATAATATATTTTGTAAAATGCGATGCATAAATACAAAAACCGATAAATACAAATGCCTCATTATTTTTTTTAGTCAATAATAAATGCCTATGCAATATGTCAAGTTCATAATAAACATATACATTAGGACATACTGAAATAAACATGTTTACGGCTAAAGCCACATAAGTCAAACCAAACAAAAATTGCGCCTCAACAAAACTTTGTTCCCTTACATATTTACAAAACAAAATTTTACCACACACCATATCATACGCTTCTAATAAACTTCGAGAATATGCAAACAGCTAAAATGTTTTTGATGTATCATCGCTGTTTTAATGTACCTGAGTATTACTTTCGTATTTTCAGACTACGTGACTTTTAAACCCGTCTCAGGATAATAGAGGATTTCTTCTAATATAATCTCTTTTTTTAATTTAATTCAACCTGCTCCCTCGCTTATAACCGACAACTGTGGTCACGTCTAGTGCAGGTGCTCGACTTACGGACCGAAATGGGCATATTTACGTTTTTTTGGCTACATTGTGACTGTACCTTAGAGCAGTAAATGTCTTTTAAGCTTATAAGATGTCATATAAATATTCTAAGAAGAATACTTTACATGGTTTGAAATATCAAATGAAAATGCTCCGCGTAATTGATTTGCAAATTCGCATATGTAATTATTTGGCTAAATACCAGTAGCGGGACGTGCAGTCACAACCTCGGAATACCGTTCCGTCGCTCTTCCAACTGAGCTACCATGGGATCCAAACATGTTAACCAAATTTTCCACTACAATATTATTTTTTCAACTGTAATTTGATTTATTAAGTATTTATAAGTAATTTTCTAAAGCACAAGTTTTGTATTATCAATAAATATCCATATATTATTTTCTTATATCAGAGTGTAGAGGTTTCTAAGGGTAAAATCAGAAATAGGTATAACTTAGAAACTGTCGTCTAAACAGATGCAGGTGTTACACAGATTATACATGTTTTCCGCAATCCGGGTACATAATGTAAGCATTTTAAAGTACAGCTACGTGACTAAATACACTCCACTCACTAATATGAACAATGGATTTGCTGGAACGGATTACTTTATGTGACTTGAATACTCAAACATTTGAATGTTTTAAGCGAACACTTTGTTGGTTTTACAAGCAGAACGCAACCAGCTATAACAAATTTAATTATTACACTTACAGATATTCACAAAGAACATAATGTATTTAATTTTAAAATAAAATTTTAATGAACTTATTTCAATCCTTTTAAATTATGAAAACAAGAGCTGTGAATGACAGGTTATCTTTAGAAGGAACACATTAATGGTCTTATTCATAATGACTTATCGGAGGTTTAAAAGTTCGCTAAATTCGGTTCGCGAAAATTGTCAAAACTTGTTATTCATAATAGTCTTTTTACGCTAAAACGTTTATTATTCATTTATAAAATCTCCGTTTAAACCTCCGATAACTCATTATGAATAAGACCATAAGTATATTAACACATTCTGCTCTAGCAATACAATTTTCAAGGTTATTGCTTGTAGACAATATTATGGTGAACTACCTAGCTAATTTATTAATAAATTTTGCAGAAAAAATCCTATATATCGTGGCCCACTTTCCATTACAAACAGTGTATCTACTACGAATGCTCATATAATGAGTTAATTTTAATGACTACACCCAAAAATATTCTTATCATCAGAAATAATGAAAGCTAACTCAATATTCTCACCGCTCTATTATTAAATAAAAAAACTAAATTCAATGGAAATTATAGTTAGTCTTGTAAAACCTTTCAACCATTTTGGAGACAAGAAATGATAAAATTTGCGTCATAAAGTAGCGTATTATCAAAAGACGGGCTCTAAACGAACACGGCGGACCGATTGCTACCATAAAGATAACAATAATTAGACGTAATGACCACATCGTCTGTGGGCCCCAGTCAGTTTTTTAAAGTGCGGTGGGCGGCACGAAGCCGTGATCTGGAGATAGTGCGTCCATCAAATCATATGATAATCGGGCACAGTTAATTCCATTACCAATAATAAATGCACGCATTAAATTAGACCTGTCGGATGAGTCGACGGAACGTGGTCTGCGATCGCTCCCATCACTCGGATTATGATATGAATAATTTATCAGTAAAATAAAAAAAGTAAAAAAACTGAACTTTATTGTTGTTTGTAATTTGGAACGACAAGCGATATGCCATTGCATGTGGAAATTATTGTGTATGATCTTCAATATGATCAGAACAAATAATAATTAAAGATATGCACTATCATAACATGATATCTGTAATAATTAAACAATAATTAACTAAAAAAAACAATTGTTGAGGTACCCATTACTGTTGACAACGACCATTCCGTCTGAATATTTTCAAGATTTGGACACTTAAGAAAATGCCATGTACCTAGAAGTGCGCTTTTTGACATTCACTGATTCCAAGCTCATATTCACTGTCTAGACTTCAGCTATCGAACTTTTTAGACTTTAACGTTACAAAGTTTTTGACTCATATTAAGTTTGAAAATGCAGCCGACTAAATAAAAATGTGGCTTTAATGTTGTAAAAATGCGATATAAATTTCGTAAATTTAGTTCTATTTCAACTGAAGTTAACGTACTCATATCACTTTGAACAATCTATAATATAAAGCAAAAACGGGCAAATTAAAACTAACAAAGACCCCTTTAAATGTATTTACAATTTCCATATTTGACTCGCATTGAATAGACCTTGGATATCGGGTTCATTGTTTTTCTTTCATACCCCGAGCGTTTGTTCGAGGTCCTTATTTGGATGGTATTCTTACAAAAATATTGTAACATAATTCATGAAAGAACGCTTAATAAAATACGTTTTTAATACGATGCCAAGAGTTGTATGCTATACATCATTTGAACACATGGTGCTTAACAATCTAGACGCCTACGTTTTGAGTCAACGAGAGAGGATGCATTGTTATCGTGTATTTTACTTAACTGAATATTATTTACGACAAATTTTGTTTTTAAGCCTGTCATAAAATGTCGCAACTATTTACACCATGGATATGATTTTTTATTTCTTCTTTACGAAAATTATATACTTTGAAAAGAACGAGCGGATGTCCTGGTATGGGCATGTTATGAGACGAGAGGAAAGTAGAAATATATATAATGTCGTTAGAAGAGTTCTGAGTATAAATGTGGAAGGAAAAAAGTCTAGAGGAAGACCTAAGAAAAGATGGATGGACTGTGTGAAAGAGGACATGAAAGAAAGAGGAGTTGACACAGACATGACGGCTAATAGAAGACTGTGGAAGAAAAAGACATGTTACGCCGACCACAAATAATGGGATAAGGGCAGGAGGATGATGATATACTATGAAATGTCAGAGTCGTGTAATTACTTAATTAATTATTCTTATAATATCACACCTTTATGTTCCTAAAAAGGTAAACAGAGGTGTGTTTGTTAAAATAAATTAAAAGTACACAAACATTTTCTCTTTCTCCAGCCCAATAATAAATAAAAATAATAGTTGGGTACAGGCCTACTCTACCATGGTAGGGTAGTGTTGGCATAGGGTTTATTTTCAAAGTTTCCGTCTTCCACAAGCTGTAATGATTAACCTAGGCATTTTTGTAATTTTTTAAATAAAGAGTACTACTATGCCCAGCTGTGGCCGTAAAAGTAAATTGATTCTTTACAATATAGTAGTCTACACTAAAGTTCATTTAACAAATGACGCTACTTCAAATAAGTCGTTTACATTTATCTATATAGCAGTAATTAACTGGTTTATAGATGCCATTAGCGCTTATGAGGCTATAAATGTTATAAAAACAGCTTGTGTCATCATTATCATCCCTTAATTAGAGAGTCATGAGGGTGACATGACTTATTTTATGTAGTAAATTAATACATTGTCATCAGGCCTTCATAATTACTAACCCGTATATGTGTCGAGTCTGTTGTGAAGATGTCGATCAAACTAATGTCAACATAGACAAGAATAATGTGCTTTGAGAATTGATTGGATATAACATAGGTATTTAATTCAGTCGTGATTCTCTTTCTCTCTCCAGCCCATTACGTTTCACTGTTGGGCACGGACCTCCTCCACTTTGGGAGAGATTATGGTCGACTGTCCCGCGCTAACCAGACGTGTTGGCACAGGGTTTCTTTTCGACTTTTCCGTGTCTCACAGAGGATGATAATGCACAATGTTCTTTAGCTTACAATTCCCTGAGAAGGAAAATGGGGTGGCGACCATTGTATTCTTCATCCGTAACCACACAGGCACAGATGTAAATACAATAACAATAAAAAAATCTCAAAAACAGGACTATAAGTTGCCAATTTATAAGTAAAATTATGTTATAAAAGTTTCTGTGCAATTCTATCAAGCTAGAGGTTATCTGATTTGATAAAATGTATATACAATCACGCCTACAACAATGTTTAGCTACTTTAAATAAATACTAGAAATATATCATAAGTCTACTAATAAAAAATGAGAAGAAGTTGTATTAGAAAATTGAGATAATCTTCGTACCAAAACTGATCATCCAACTTTGCTGAAAAAAGAATAATAATTCTTAAATAGACAAACTTTTGACAAATATTATAAACTAAGTTCCGAAAGAAATTAATGAAATGGATGACTTTCTGTTCAATGAGGAAGAAAATGATTAACTTAATTTTATTGCGTACTAAACCCCTCGAGAGTTTTATCCCTGAGTCACCGTGACCATCCAAATCCATAGTACCGCTCTTTATTAAAGTGTTTTTTATTCATGTGTCAGTTTTAATTACATGTGATACTTTTTAAGCTTATTGTCTCAGTTCCAGGTAGCAATAAAGACTTGTTTTTATATTGTTAATAAAAGTGGCGAATCTCCAGTCGTTATCTTAAAGTGTGTAGGTTGGGGCTTCTTACATCTACCAAAATATACAATCAATAAATTTTATGCGGATGAATTTTTTGATACCTAATTTTAAGCTCCTTTTTTTTCCTCCTGTTTTATATTAAAAGTGTATTTAATTTTAAAATTATTGTAATAATAAAGAAATATAGCGTTTAATAAATTTTATTCTGTGTCTTGATGTTTATAAGTCTTATAAATCATAAGTTTTGCAATCCGTGGATACTGGAAGATCCATATGCCTAAGGGTAAATGTATTTGGAAAGCTATCTATTTTTAGAAGTATTAATTAAACATTTCACAGAAATTATTCGGAGGAGAACGGATACATAAAAGATTTTTCGTAGGTATATCTAGGCACGTATTATTGCTATGATAAGCCTATGGTCCAAAAAATGTTACTTACAAACTAAACAAAACAATTACCTACAAAATGCCACACTTACATCCTACGAAGAGATTACAAATAGGTATATCTGTAATCTTTTAAAAGTAAGATAAGTAATGTTAATTTACTTCTCTGGTATTTTGTCACAAGTGGTAGGGGTATGATGATTACTACAGTTCAGAAGCGAGCTGAAATAAAACTAAACTTTCAGCATCATTTGCAGCAGCATCAAGTGACTTTTATTTTGACCTGGCTTTTAATATGTAGCGCCAATTTACGTAGTTTAATCGAATTCAAACATGTGTAGAAAAGAATGAATAACGTTTCCAAAGTTCCTCGCCAGAAAGAATACAAGAAAAATATTCTATTAGGTACTTGTAAAGAAGAATTTAGATACGACAACAAAAACTTGGACGCTATACCAAAAAGTTGAAGGCGAACACGTTTGTAAGTCGGCGGCAGATGTTGGTCGAAGTTTTCAATTTCCAGTTGCAAGGTTCAAAGTTTTGTAACTTTTTTCCAACATCGTTTGTACAGATCAAACCGCGTTTTGTGTTATAATTAATGTGCTGTCACTGGTCGTTACAGTAGCTAATTAGAATGGGCCGGGACACAAACAAAGTCAATGGATAGAGACAGGTGGCTTTAGAAGATAACAAGAGAACGGCATTAGAGTGTGGAGATAATTCTTACCAGATGTTGAGCTACTAGATTGCTTTAATTGGCTTTATCTGCTGAAACTGTTTATATTGTATAAGAGTATATTTTTGGACTTTATATAAAGCCGCTTTTATTGAAAAAATTTCACAAATTGATTTTGAGTATCAGTTCTCAAATCCTAGATACTCAAAGGTATTTTCTTAAATAAAAATCCAGAATTCTTTATTTCATCTCTGTTTTGTAATAAAATACCACAAAGTTTTTAATATAAAATTTATAATTATTAATTTTTCTTAACAATATCTTAATACCAATCTATTTCTTATAGACAAATCTAAACTATGAAAGAGCTAATAAAAACGTTTTGCATGTTAAAATCTTCTGATAACATCTCTACATTAAACATTGAACTTTTTTTATAGCCGTTTTATATCGCAAAAACATTTTAATCCTTACAAATATGCACAACAAGGTATAAAAAATATATTTCGGTGACTTTTATTGATTTTCGACCAAACAATAAAATTCATTATGTCATTAAATACTATCAAAAAATTCAACATGCTTAAATTTTAATATTAACATTAAACTTAAAGTTATAACAATAATAAAATTATTCCAAGAATTCTGGGGCCAAAGTGGCGCTGCGTACATTGATTTTTTAGCTGACTTGTGTGATTAATGTTTTCAATCTAAAAACACTAAAACGATACATTCATATAAATTATTTATGTGACATGAACGATCCAAGTTAAATAAAATTAAATAATACCTACGTTTCGTACATAAATAATTTATTTAAACAAGAATAATTTCAAGTAATTACAAGAAACTTACAACGTCACTTTTGTCCGTTACTTTTGCCTTTCAATTAAAGCAGAAAGCTTCTAATGAAACTTTTACAAAACTTGAATTCCAAAACAAAAACTAAAATAAAACAAACTGAGTCGTAATTACAAGCACAAAGTGTTGTGTTAAATTAAAGGTAGCTGAATGTAAGGTAGGAGGAACAAGTGAACTGGCGAACCTTTAAGTCAGCACTTAATTTATGGTCAATTAACTTGGTGTTAAAGTTAAATAAGGTGACATTTAGATAGCCGCCTGCTTAACATACTGCTACTGTGAATCTAAAAACAGCAATGAAATTTGTAGAAAAGATATCAATATAATTTATTGTATTTCTCTCTCTCTCTCCAGCCCATTTGCGTTCCACTGTGCACTGTTGCGAACAGGCCTCCTCCACTTTGGGAGGGATTATAGTATACTGTGCAGCGCTGACTAGGCGTGTTGGCCAGGGTTTATTTTCGCGTTTTTCACTCTCACACAGAATGTTATCTGTGTACATTATCCCTTAGCTGACTTTTACAGCATGCTTTTTTTTCATCCTCTCTCTGCCCTACCGGGCCTTGGTGGTGCCTTGAACCTCACCACTTGGAAAGAGATGGGGTAGTGACACTTGTATTCTGAAGACATCACCACACGGAGAATTTATTGTATTTAATATCATCAAATTTAATAGCAAATGCGTGTTTATTTGTATGTTTGTTTTATACTCCAAAACGCAAATGAAAGTAATCTTGTTGAAAGCTCCTCTGATTCCGAGAATTAATCTTGTTCTTGACCTTATAATATTATTATAGACTATCTAGATTCTGTATTCGTTTTTGCGTTATTCACGTATATTATTTAACATGATTTTAATTTTACTTTACCAATTGATATATATAGTTTATAAACTTTTATCATCATTATCATTATAACATCACGCCTTTCATCTGCTACGATCCAAACATACTTTCTTGGCTTCATCCACACTCATACATCTTGTCATACATGATTATAGGTTATTAACTTTTATTCAAGAGTTTTTTAAATAAGTACCTAATCGTAATTCTTTGGTTTTCTTAAGATTATTTTATGTTACTAACAAACTATCAAGAATAATATCTGTCACGTTGACATAACAAGGTACACGCCCCGTTTTACTTGTTACATTGCGTTAACTATCTCAATATCGGATCTAGATACAAGGGAAGATACAGCATTGGATAACGTCGATCAACGAACCGGATTACTTGGGAATTAATTAACTATGCCTGTGGAACTATAACACCTACCTTCAAGAAAGTTGTTATTATAATCATAATCTAGAAGGATAATATTATTATTATCTAGCATTATTAACTGGTATCTATCGAATATGATTTCACATATAGGGTGAATGAAATTCTTTGACAAAATTAGCAGTTCGTAGATTTAGATTTAAGATCCGTCTTATTTTATCGAAAATATCAAGCTTCTAATTTCAAATTGCTACAAACTTTAATCCCTTTCATGTCTCTCTCTCTTTCCCTCTTTCTTTCTCTCTCTCTCTCTTCAGTCCATTAATGTCCTACTGGCCCGCGACGACCAGACGTGAAGATTTTGGGTTTTCTGTGACTTACAGAAAAAGTTACCTGCGTTCAATACAATATTCCTTAGCAGGCTTTTACAGCACTTTGAGAAGAAATAAGGGTGATGACTACTAATCAAACTTTAATAAGAACTATTAATTTCATGAAATACTAGTTCTAATAATCCAATTTCACTCTATTACCTAGATATATATTCTAAGTATCTACTTATTATTACTTACATATAAATAGTAACACAAATCGCTTCTGTCAAAAATTTAATAGTACAAAATAAAAAAATTGGTCAAGTGCGAGTCGGACTCGCGCACGAAGGGTTCCGTACCATTATCTATGCAACATAAGGCAACGTTATAAGTATCGAGCAAGAGACAGTAAAAAAATCATGTTTGTTGTATGGGAGCCCCCCTTAAATATTAATTTTATTTTATTTTTAGTATTTGTTGTTATAGCGGCAATAGAAATACATCATCTGTGAAAATTTCAACTCTCTAGCTATCACCGTTCTTGAGATACAGCCTGGTGACAGACGGACGGACGGACGGATGGACAGCGAAGTCTCAGTAATAGGGTCCCGTTTTTACCCTTTGGGTACGGAACCCTAAAAACGACTATAAACATGATAGAATTAGAAGCCAGTGGCTATTGGAACTAGTGTTTCATTTATTATTGAAACGTCTTAGAAAAGCAATCAATTCTAGAGGCTATAATTATTAATCGTTAATTTACTACACAATTTAGTTGAATAAAACAACCAAATATCTACAAAGAATAATTTATAGCATACCCATACATATTACGGACAATCATATAAAATGTATACTGTGTTCCTTAAGAAAGTAATCATAAACCTTAATTATAGACACTGGAAGTCTTTGCTTTCTATATTAATTGTAGTAAAAATATAGCCGAGTATTTAATTACTGTAAGTCCGATGATTATTCCCTTCACCAATATTAAAAACAATATGTTTCTTGGTACATTTTATGAAGTATTCTGGATCTTTTGATCACTTATATATCGATCAGTATTTAAAAATTACTGTGGTAATTTTGAGCTTTGGGTACAAGAAGAGCAAAAGGCTGTACTGATTACACTGACCTCGGGCGAAACAAAGCACAATTATTTCCATTTGATTTATAATGTTTGCTTTTAATAGCTGTGAAGCGTAATGGTTTATTTCTAATACACACACTGGATATTACGTACGTATCTACCGGTTTACCGTTGCTAGAGCAGTCTATTGGAGACTGCTCTAGCTGTAATTACAAAGACCCTGTAATACTGAATAAACTAACTACGATAACTACAACATTCTATCAACTACGATGAGATTGATCCGTGGCTTACGACACGTGTAGCTGGTTTGGAAGGATCCTTTCATGAAATTTCAACGGATCACCATTCAATCTCACCAACTACAGTAAATAAACGAATTACTCACCAGTGACACCATTTGAGGATCTACTTCACAATCTTGGAACCTAAGTTAAAACTAAAAATCCTTAAGTAAACTATTTTAATCAAGTCTCCTACGACATATATTATATTCTAGCCAATGGCCGCAGTTTCACCCGCGTTTATGGTTATTGATCTCCCTCCCCCAATATACTTCAAACTCTTGAACTTTACCTACTAAAAAAATCGCATCAAAATTCATTGTGTAGTTTTGAAGATTTAAGCTTTCTTAAGGACATATTATTATATACAAAAATAACGACTTTGTTTTATAATAAGTAATTATTCATTATTATAGTTTGTAACATGCGTCAGTTATAGTCCTATTACACCATATCAAAGTTACATACCTTGTAGTTTGAGTCATAGATCCCAGATATTCTAAAATTGTATGATAGTCTATGTTTAAAATACACTTTTAAAACATGTAGACAGAATCAGCTTCACTATGTATCAGTTCTATTTAGAAAACATTTATATTTTGCTTCTACGTTTACGAAACGCCAACTTTAAAGCTCGAACGTGGTGACAGGCAAGACAAATTTAAATGCTAACGTATCCATGTCAAGGCAAAAACGAGAGCCAATTTAAAATGGTATGTACTAAAGTTTTATTTGGTATTCGTAGCGTGTAAATGTGATTTGATAGCAGACGCTGAACGTTTCGACGCTGCGTCTAATAAAAATATATTGAGTGTAAAGTTCACAGTGCAATGGCATTAAGTAGTTTACAGTCAATAACAAACAGTCGACCGAGCCGAGAGAGAGAGGTCGACTGGTTCAGCCCCGCAATCTCTCCGCAATATTTCGACTATTAAACACCTTATTTAGTAATTAAATTAAGATTCCAATACACAGAGAACATCTTACACAACCCTAAGTTTTACGTAAGATCGGAAAGGAAAATTATCATGGGGTTACTTTAATAAAGAGTAAAATAGAAGGGCAATAAGGTGCTCGAGGCTACACGGTACAAAAGAGCGGATTAACCCTAAATTGGAGGTATAAAAGAGACATAATTAAAAAACCAATTTGCGAAATACATGTTCGGAGAAATGCCGCCAGCGGAAATAAATGATTCTGTATATTGTTAGGTTGAAAACCCATTTTTGTATAGTTACATACAAAATACGTATTTTTGTTGTTTTTTAGTGTTAGATAATAATGTAGCATAATTTAGAAGCAACATAATTTTTTCAGTCTCCTGAATTTTAATTGATAGTCGGAGTGAGCATTAAATGTGTGTTTGGATTTGAAGATCTGTTAATGGAACTATATTGGAGTGACAATAATGTGATTTATTTTTCTGTACGAAAATAATTTTATCTATTTTGCATTGATCCTTGAAATATTCCATCAATTATGTTTTAAAAGCTCGAAATAGGTACCTACATAATTATATTATAACTATTTTAACTGAAAATCAAACGAACTTACACAGTGAAGTTCGATTCCAATAATGTGACAGGTAGCAGTATGTACCTACACTACCTACCCGTATGTCAAAAAGGCAAGACAGTATGATGATAATGATGATACCTAATGGAGAACTTTGTGGCTTATCGGTAGCGTAACCAAGACAAATTCAAAAGGTTATTCTAAAAAAGAGATTCTAAAGAGGTTTTGGGCCTCGTGGTCTAGTGGTTCAGGTAACGGACTGCCGTTCACGAGGTCGCGGGTTCGATTCCCGCTTGGGACAATCATTTGTGAGATATTTATAATTGTCATACAAATGTTTGTCCTGCGTCTGGGCGTTTACTATGTATTATAACCGTATTCTGGTATCCATAACACTAGCATAATAAGCTTAGCTTGGGACCAGAGGACGTTGTGTCAAATGTCCATTAAAAAAAATACCAAATAAATTGTGTACAGAAAAATCATTTGTAAAACCATCTATGACTATAATTTTAATACCTAGCAAGTAAATAATCGCATCAACCGCTGTCAGCAACATGCAACCGCATAACCTAAGACAATACTTTGTTATTTCAAATTAATAGCGAAGGGCTGCCTGTCAATGGTCTATTAGCGCCAAAATGAGATATAATCAGTACTTGAGCGAGACAATAAGTATCAGTAGGGAGTCTTGTTATTGTTTGTCTTGTATTCTTGTCGCTTTTACCCAGCAGGACACCGCGCCATGAACAAATTGATATATATATAGCTGTCTATATACATGATTTATAGATATAAAATATATTAAATAGGCGTATAAAATGCAAATTTGTAATGCTTTGTTGGCAATGCCAATTTTGCGTGCACAACTAAACTAAACTTAGCTAAAACATTAGGTATATTGATAGTTTCAACAACACATTTCGTTTACTATATATAACATTTTATTTTTGTTGTTTTACTATAACATTTTTTTTTTAAGTTTACGTAGACTATTGATTTCAATTAATATACCTAAATGGGTACACAATGTAAAAGACATTAAATCGAAATGCAGTATTGTCGGGTTCAATTTGTTTAGTTTTAGAGTAGTTCTTGGCACAATAGAATTAGTGCCATTGATTATACGCATAAACTTCGACCAAACAGTAATCTTCAACATTTTTTTGTATCTTTATGATGATTTTCTTATTTTAAGTCAATCCCTGCTGCGTACAGACGATTTACAGAATAAATAAACATACTTTATTCAATATAATTTAATCCAATTTACTTGATAATATCTCCATAGATTTCGAATTGTATTTATTTGTGTAAGTTTTGTACATTCATAAAGGGATCGTTCTAGTACCAACCTTTTTGAGATTTGCATGCATACTTTTGAAGCTAACATATTAAATTTCACATTATTATGGTAAATTACTGTTATCAGCAACTAACAGATATAATTATTAAATGGTAGGCGTTTTCTATAAGGCGAAGAAAGGCTCTCAAGAAAAATTATAGGCTTAAGAAAATATGTAGGTATTAATATATAGGTATTAATATATAGGTTAGGTAGGATAGGTTTTGCTCATTTATACAAAGGGAGGCTTATATCTGGCGCTAAATTAAACACTTTGTTCTGATATAAAATATCTGCACATCTGTTTAGTAGAAAAAGTTATTCAACGAGTGTAAAAATAAACAATGTATGCTAAAGATACCCTCCTCCACCAGTCAGGTAAAAAGTCCTGATTTATGCTCGAAAATGGTACAACCACCCTTGAATTTATTCCAACACATTTAATTACAATCCCCTATATCTGTACTTGATAATTATCAACTGTATTGAATAGTTTTATTCACACGCCGTCAATGTAAGCTAAATTCATTGTTGAAATTGATATCACATCTATCTGTTCCTATCCCTAATTCCGACCAGCTCATTGTGGGACATAATTAGTTTTTGTCACTTCACATTGACAAATCCTATTCGAATCTATAGCCTGTTAGCACGGACCCTACCACTTATGACGCTGGCAACCGGTTCTTATCAAAGAGAATATTATTTCAAACGCCCCTGTCAACCCCGATGGGCTTTTCAAACCCCAAATCCAGTTTGTTATGAATGAAATTACAGAAATCGAATAAGGTAAACACAACTCGGAGGCAACAAAAGCTTGTTCGAAAAAAAGCTAAATTGAATTCAAATTGGTTTTGTCGGGTATTACGGATAGCCGGGGGACGTTTCAAGACAATCTCAGAAACATATACTAGCGGCCATGATTTAAACAATATTGTAGCACATGGTAATAAAAAGATTATAAATATTTGTTTCTACCTTGGGAAATAAAAATCAATTTTGCAGATCAAGTATTTAAAATAATGTTATTAATATAATAAAACTTTGGTTTTAAAAATCTAAACTTCTATACTATAATATTATAAACCTGAAGAGTCTGTTTGTTTATTTGGTTGAACTCAGGAACCATTGCTGCATTGGTCCGATTTAAAAAATTCTTTCATTGTTGGATAGTATATTTATCGAGGAAGGCCTATAATAATATAAGGCTATATAACATCATGCTGCGACAATTAAGAGCCAAATTTAAAATATTTAAGCCTAAATTCCACGCGTACGAAGTCGCTGGCAGTATAAATTACCTACAACACATGGAATTTCTTACCAAACAGATTTTCAAGAAGGCAATGTTTTTTTTCCAAAGCGCAATAGGCTTTCATACTTACTATTGGTTATTATTGAAACTTACACTATTTCGAATATCGAAGAGTTTTAGTTACATACCAAGAACTATAAACGTAAACTTTCAAATCCATGGTTTACCTGACAGAAAGCGTTGTGGTTAACCACTCAAAACGATTTGACTTTGTTGCCTCCAGCTTATTTTATAACGGTTTGTTAAATTGAATTTTGCGGTTATTTATATAACATGAGCTAGAAGTCTAACATAAAGATAGTTATAGAAAAAAAAGCTTAATGTAATTGAGGAAAGGGTTGCCTCATGTAATATCGAAAGAATAAGAAACAGTAGCTATTAGGTAGCATACGGTAGTAAAACATATTACATTTGACTATGATGAGACTATAAAGATGTCACTAAAATGTGTGGAAAGATCAAAGAATATCCATCTTTGATCTTTCAACGCCTTTACCCAATATTCGCATGGGACTACTTATAGTAAACGATTAAAAGTAACATTTCAATAATCATAAATTAAAACGTATCTCTTTTATAGTTTCTCCAAGAGCTAAAACATCATTAAAACGCGCTGTCCATTAACGTAATCATTTGGAAGCCAGTAACGTCAGTATGACATGCGAAGGTTGAACGCGGAGACCAACACATGTTATGTATCTATCAAGTAACATTGCATTAATCTTATCTTATTTACATGAATAATTAATATGGCTTTTAAATACCACTGGTCTTTTAACTGCTGGAGAAAACAGTCTGTTTAATAATAATCTAGAGCGTTTATATTAGAGGTTATCATTTTCTTAATGCATACAACAAAATTAATAAAAACAAAATGCTAACGCTTAACGCTTCCTCTCTCCTTGAATTTAACAAAAGTGATACTTTTAAATTTATCTTATTATGATGCATAATAAAATTGTAACTTAAACTAGTTTATTAGATTTATATTATCACTAGCTGTTGCCCGCATCTCCGTACGCGTGGTATTTAGAATATATTTCCCGTTTTTGCAACATTTTTCACTAGTGCTTCGCTCGTATTAGCCGCAGCGTGATGTTATATAGCCTTCCTCGATATATGGTCTATCCAACAGAGAAATATTTTTTCAATTCGAACCAGTAGTTCCTGACATTAGCGCGTTTAAAAAACCTAACTCTTCAGCTTTAACATATTAGTATTGATTTGTACGTAATTGCTTGTAACTGAATTCCAACCAAAAAAAGTGCGTGCGTACAAAGTACACATGTCAGAAGTGAAACTCTTTTTCGACACTTCCGTTGCATACCTGCGTGACGTTACATCCGTAAAATATATACCCTCATACGCCTAAAGAAGTTTCACTTCAAAAATGTTTGCACTACTAGACAGTAACCTAACTATGCACTATGAAAACCTAACTATTTCATAAATCAGAAAGCTTAGACAAGTCATCCACTTCTGATTGCATACATAATCAAATAATTTTGTTGCTAGTATGTATTTAATGACATAGTTGTAATATTCCAACTTAGCAACTAAGCTTAGTAACTTAGTAACTATTAAAGCAGTTTTATCAATCAACCTTGCTTTAATACTCCTAAATAATTAAAATATTTTGATATCACTCAATATCAATCTTATCTACCCAGTGGAAGTTGAATTAGTCTTGCAAATGTGACAGCAGAATGGCATTATTATATTGAATACAATTTTACCATCTGCCAACTACAGAGGGAATACTGCACGTGACGCTTCGAAAGCTTGCGTCCGCCTCGCCACAACGTGCGTCCGGTCAGACGTATTCGACTAACACGAATGCACACAAACGACTCGATTCAAGTTTGCAGAAAATTATGGACATAATTACCACTCCATTATTAAACCAGTATAGAGTCAAATCAAAGAATAAATCTAAGTAGACAACTTATTTTGGAAGAGAGGGATAACATATCTTGAAAGGATACATCAATATGTCAGGACAGGATGGTGTAGTAACAAATCTCTTTACTACGAAAGAGTACCCCTCCCTATAGTGGCACTTTTATGTTTAATTAGCAGGTATACCTAAGCTTTAAAATCAAACAAAAGACATTGCTACTGCGTTTAGCTTTTAGCAGTAGAAGCCGGGTAATAATAGTGTCATTCCGTTGTATAAATAAAGCACCTGCAACTAACTCAGCTATAAGTTTTGAATTATTTTCTATGATTTCATAATACACCTTGTCATGGTACGACTAATATTCTGTTATCTTTTGTATTTATCTGTTTCTCATTGCTTATTATATGACGAAAAATATACCTTATATTAACTTAACAAAGCTTAATTCTCCTACTTCGATTTAGTAAGTAAAATCAAATAATTGTGGATTTCCTTGGCTCAATAGTATATTAATGGCAGATTTGTCAATACTCTAACATTGCATAACCTTTAATAGAATGCTATCTTAGAGCTTTGGTTTATCTTAAATAAATTCCTAAGATCTATCTAAACAAATTGTTGCTTAGAATTGTGCAATGCAACGTCCTTAAAGGTCAGATCAAGTAAGCAGCTTTGCTAAACATTTCAATAACTATTAGCTACTGGCACAGAATATACAGAAGGAGCGCTCGGCAATATTTGAATGCATCGTAGTGTGTCCCTAAACGAGCCCCGCGCGGGCGCGCGCACCTCCCTTCACCTCCCCGCAGTGTTGCTAGCTCTCGAGTCATTTCCTACTAATTCCCAATTTTGGACAAAATGTGTAAAAAAAATCTTTACTTTTTATAATATTAATAATGTTATTATTTTGTATGTATGTTCTTTGTGAGTCCATCATTCCATCCAAAAATCCATAACGTAATTTTGAAGATACCTATATGAGTATCTTCAAAATTACGTAATGGATTTTTATAGAGTTTTATTCAAATAAAACTCAATAACAAATAAAACTACTACTAGGTATATCTTCAAAGATATACCTAGTAGTATTCGATAGGTAACAAAAAACATACAAAAAAAATAAAAAAAACAGACTAATTGAGAACCTCCTCCTTTTTTGGAGTCGGTTAAAAAACATCCGTGCAATAAAAAATACCAATTACAAGAACAATATTTTTTTACGAAATCAATACCTTTTAGACCAAATTTTAAAAGCAAGTCATCTATGATCTATAAAATTTAACATATACCTTATCAAAATATTTACGTCAATATGTTTAATACATACGAGTACCTATTCAAGGGTTAAGCTAGATTAAAGTTAGTGAATAGGTGACAACGATAGGTTGTGCACAAATTATAAACAAGGGACAATGCTTAACCAAAAAGTGGCAACACATTAAGATTGGGTTCGCCCAATTCGTACGTGGGCGAGTCCAATTAAAATAATTTTAATTTTATTAATATTTTAAGTCATTATTCGTTATTTGACTCAATAGAGATTTCAATGTCTTAGTTCATTTCTTAGTAAAAATTAGTTCTTGTTTAAAGCAATAACTGTTGAGGAATTGAAACAAACAACAATAATATCTTTTTGTAGTTATGAAACATCAGATTGCAGTACCTATCCAGAAATTCGTCGGCCCGCATCGGTTAACCGCAACTGAACTGCGGGCGACATGGCTCTTAGCTACACAATTCGACCTACAACAATGTTATTGTGCCAGGGCTATGTACATCGTACCTGCTATGTATTCAGGATTACCACTTGATCAATTATTCGGTATTGAGTGGCTAAAAACAACGAAACATACTAGTAATATAGGAAATCATGATCAACAGTTAACTAAGAATAAATATATCGTTAGTACTTGACTCCTACTTTAGATTTGTCTTGCACTCAATTTCGACTATTTCCATTTAGTATATATGGCATCTTATTTTTTTAAATAAACGCCTGGGGTACCACGCGTACCAAATAAACTACGAGAACATTACACATACAAAATACTGAATTGGGCATGAATAAATTTCACAAAAATTTACACTCAGCGCGAGTAGCTTTCAGAGACATTGCTACCAACAGAAAGATGCCAATATTGTTACAAAATAGGAGAATCACATCTCTTCACAACTTGGATTGACCTTTCACAAGCATCTGTGACAATAATATGTATTAAGGTTCGAAATTACGTGCCCATTTCAAAAGTTCAATGGTCCATTTTCGAATTAATAAAAAAAGTAAACGTGTACGTTGAATAATGTATATGCATGTTTCTTCGCCTTCGTAATTGAATAAAATAAGACATCGATTTTATTATGTCACGACTTTATACCTAGTTTAAAAGTACAAATCACTAGAGGTCTATGACCTTAAATTGCTTGAATCTCAGCAGTCTTAAAAGATAAAACTAAAATTTAATGTACCAAACAAATGAGCTGCTAAATCTTTAGTACATACCTAACAAACGCTACATTTAACAAAAAAATAATTCGTATTTGAGTTCTTAATTTTATATATTAACATTTTTTTATTAAACATAAATATTGTAAAGCTTCTTCTTTACATTCACTTTTATAAATGAAAAACTTTTAGCATAATTAATTTGTTATATTTTTTTATAATATAGCAAAACTATTTTACAATCATTTTTCAACATCCTCTCTTCATGTCCTTTTCTCATCTCCCAAATTCTTTTCTTTTCATTTTCAAATTTTAAATTTTTTATTCCTTTTTTAAAAATAAATCTTAAGTGGCCTGTATCATTGTATAGGTTATATTCAATGATCACAACCTTTACATTAATGTAAAGGTTGTGATCATTGAATATAACCTATACAATGATTAATTAATGTACATTAATGTAAAGGTTGTGATCATTGAATATAACCTATACAATGATACAGGCCACTTAAGATTTATTTTTAAAAAAGGAATAAAAAATTTAAAATTTGATAATGAAAAGAAAAGAATTTGGGAGATGAGAAAAGGACATGAAGAGAGGATGTTGAAAAATGATTGTAAAATAGTTTTGCTATATTATAAAAAAATATAACAAATTAATTATGCTAAAAGTTTTTCATTTATAAAAGTGAATGTAAAGAAGAAGCTTTACAATTGGTGGAGGCGCCGGGTAAAGCGGCCCGATTGGTAAACCAGCTCCTACGCCCAGGGATGTGTTGACGAGCAAAGGGTCGACACAGGATAAATATTAATTATCAGAGAAGTAGCCGTATCTTTTTATTAAATTTTTATAAATTATTTATAACTAAGATGGAACTAGCCACGATAACTTTCGGTGGTTGCGCACAGGAGTGCCTAGATGAATTCGAAGAAATGTTTTACGCTTTAATAACTTTCAAGAGATGCTCGTCTGAAGAAGAAAAATTATCACTATTGCCCTCATTTTTAAGGGGTAACGCCTTACTTTTCTTCCGGGGCATTAAAGACACGTGCAAAAGCGTGCAGGAGGTATTTGATAGACTAAGGGAAGAGTTTCAAGAAGTAAATTACCAAGAATTGTTCTATAACGCTCGTCAAAATCGTAAAAGTCTGTCGGAATTTTATTATTATTTAAATGAAATCGCTAGGAAGGCGAAGATTGCGGATGACAAAACGTTTATTATTAAATTTATAGGGGCATTGAACCCTTTCCATAAGAGTAGACTATCGACTTCTTATTTGCCGACGAAAGTAGTGTTAAAGGATGTGATCCGGCAAGTGGAAAAACTTTTAGCATAATTAATTTGTTATATTTTTTTATAATATAGCAAAACTATTTTACAATCATTTTTCAACATCCTCTCTTCATGTCCTTTTCTCATCTCCCAAATTCTTTTCTTTTCATTTTCAAATTTTAAATTTTTTTATTCCTTTTTTAAAAATAAATCTTAAGTGGCCTGTATCATTGTATAGGTTATATTCAATGATCACAACCTTTACAATATAATGTTGTGATTTATGAATTTTTGCAATTGATTGGCTATGTTTTTACTTAATCAATCAAGTTATTGTAAGAAAACTGCCTTATGTTTTGCAAGAATCAAGAAAAAATTAAGTATACATTAAAAGTAAAAACACGCACTGATCCTTCAGTAACATATCGATATTGCCGTAGCTATTAAAAGATATACAGTACTAACAAACAAAAAATAAATACCTGATATTGATATTAAGTCTATACAATGTCACTTGCAATAATCTTCAAGCAACGTTCCTGTCAGATCACAAAAAAATTCTGGCTTGAAAACAATTGAACAATTAAATAAGCACATTTATTTTAATCCAATTATAAACAAGAGACTGCTTACCAAGGACAAGCCTGTAGACTTCTAGAAAAGGGCAAGATGTCTTATCAGTTTTTACAACATCATAGATTTTTTTCTGACTATGATATGTCAATCAACATTTATTAACTATTAAAACGTACTGGAATTAGGGTTCCGTGCCAAAAGGTAAAACAGGACCATATTACTGAAAGTTCGCTGTCCATATGTCAGTCCGTCCGTCCGACTTTCACCAAGCTATTTTCTGGATCGGTGGCAGCTAAAGAGCTGAAAATTTCACAGTTTTTGTATATCGAATAGTCGATGCTACAACAACAAATATTCATTATCATCATTCTTCTGCCTATATCCCACTATTTGGGGTCCCATTATCTCTAGAATGTGGTCACCAAATAAAACTGTGGTAGCAACTGATATACACAAACTATGAAATTTTTAGCTCTCTAATACATTTGTTATACTGGCTCTGCGGTATCACGAACGTATTATGATAAAAACGGTACAGAAACTTTCGTGTACGAGTGCAACTCGTACGTGACCACTTTTATTTAACAGACAGAAGCTAGTATTATGTGTAAATTTAATATGTACAAGGTTATCCTTGTTTGCAAAAGTAAAGTTTATCAGCTCGTTTATCAATAATTCTTGGTCATGAATTTTATATTGAATTCATTTTTAATCATAAGCTATGGAAAAGTGTTTTTTACACGGTGATATGATGTCTCAGATGGCAGAGCAACGGAACGGTTGTCCTAAACGGGTTCAAATCCCACTCGGTAATTTTTCCACTATAATTTCATTTATTGAATACTCACTCAATTTTTTGCATAATTGTCACTTCCATGCCTCGATGTCATCTAACATCAATGTAGCACAATAAAACGCAACATGGTGTCCAACCATTACCATTATCATTTGCTTTACAATGAAAAGGGCCTGTCCTGTTCTGATTCAAAGGAAACCCATTTTGGTCTAATAACATTAAACATAAAGAAACAGCAGGGTGTATCAATGTCACCCTTTTGTATTCGTTTATGAGTTATTTTAGATGAATCTAGCTAGAGTAATCGCAACTTGGAGTATGGGATAATTTTATTGGGTTCGAAATAACTTTAAGATAAGAAATATTTTACAATTTGCACCAGTAGTTCCACGTTCAAACAAACAAACAAACTCTTCAGCTTTTATTATTAGTAAGTATAGATGACATTTTTAAATGGTTTCTATAGATTTGCATGTAGTCCAAAATTCCATAGAATTAAATAAAGTTTTAAAACAAGCATCGATCATTGAAATATTACCGTTAGAAAGTCTACTTAAAATGAATTATTTTGAACTCTTAGAAATTTTAATGGGTTATTAATATCGTGCGAAGAATTTATCCTTATCCTAAATTGGCCTTCGCACTAACTGTTTGACTATAAATATTATCTGTCTTTTAAGTATGCAAAGTTCCGCCATTTTTATTCTTTGAATTATGATTAAGCAATTAACTTTGTGATGAAGACTGTCAGGTCGGGTTAAACTATGATCCGATATATTGTATTAGTCACCGCTTAAGTATTGTCTTACTTCCTTTTTTTATTATAATTAGATTAAAAGGTATCTTAACACACAATTAATAACGTGTAAATAGTGCTTTTGTAAATTTTAATGACTTAATACATAAAACAAAAATGAATAGGTATTTCTTTTAACGGATTTAATATTATCGGACATTTAATTTAAATGACGTCATCTCGTCTCCAAAAAGTCAAAAGCTAGTAAATAAAAACAGGTTATAATGTAACAAAATAGTAGGTACCTTCCTAGAAAAAGGTCAGGTACAGCGTGTGGTGACGGATTAAGAATACAAGTGTCACCACCCCATTTCCTCCCAAGCGTGCTGTAAAAGTCAGCTAAGGGATATTGCACACAGATAAGATCTTCCGTGAGATATGGAAATCACGAAAATAAACCCTGTGCCAACACGCCTGCTCAGCGCGGCACGGTTGACCATAATCCCTCCCCAAAGTGGAGGAGGCCCGTGCCCAACAGTGGGACGTAAATGGGCTGGAGAAGAGAAGAAGATGTTGAATTGCTATCAAAATATAATTAATATTTGAATCCAATCAACAGTTTTGAATATTTGCATATATAAACGACAAAAAGATAATTAGGTTCATTCCAAAAAAAGAAACTAATTTAATAAAATTAGTAATATAATTAGCAACATGAGTTTTTATAACAACAACTGGTTTCAGTTGTCGGCACAGAAACTTGTTCTTGATTCTGCTCACAGTAGCATACCATAACAGAGTAAAAAGTATTGCATTGTAGCCATAGAAGAAACTGTAATTACCTTTGTACAAATCTTGAGTGTTCATAGTTGACTCAGAAATATTAAAATAGTGACAGTCGTAATTATCATACATGATAATTAAGTAAAACATTTATTTTTATTAACCAACTTCGACAAAAAGGAGGAGGTTCTCAATACATCTGTACCTATGTCTTTTTTTACGTTACTTACCTCATAACTTTAAACTAGGCGAAGCGATTTTAGTGATTTTTTTTTTATATGAAAGCTGATACTTCCCGTGTGGTCCCACCGCCACCAGATCTGCTGACTATCTCCTAAAAAATCAAGGAAAACCCTGAAATAAGCACACGTTGTTTTCACATATTATGTATCTGAATAATCAAAGAGTAGATTATATAGTCAAGGTGGTTTCATGAAGTCGGTTCAACTATTAAAAAAAAAAACACTCAATTATCTTCGATTTCGCTTTAATCATTTTGATTTGTATCGATAGATAGTATTTTTTGCAAACTTGGAGTATTATTTCTACATTTCTAGCTTTATTTATTTAATTACAAACTAATTTTGAAAAAAGAATATCTTATCTAAGAACAGCACATTTTTTATTTTTTTCTACAGGTCTGGTTTTTGATATAATAACAATGTTGATATTAATAGTAAATGTAATCTATTTACTTTTTGTATTTCTATCCGCAACGATAAAGCTTATTCAGTTTCGCAAGGTAATGAGCAAAAACTCCGTCATGCACGAGCGCTTACTTTATTTATGGTTTACGAGCCGTACCGTAAGATTCGTGATCCTTCGTTAGTAAAACCGTGTTAAATTATATTTATATTAAAATCAAATTCAGTAGGACTAATTTTTAATTTACTTTTTTGTCCCAATAATCTAATAGATGTAAGACTTGAAGCTGCATGTTATGGACACACGGATTCTCAAAAAGGTTTTATGTACATGTACATCGGAGTAGATAGAAGTAGCATTATAAACAAAAGAAAAGAATAATATATACTCCGTGATCGCTTAGGAAATATATAAATACTAGCTGTTGTCAGAAACTTGAAATGAGTGCAATTTGGATATCAAACCCTAATTAATTATACAAAAGTTAATGCTCTTAAACTATTTTATGTATTTAACCACTAGACCACGAGGTCCGTATATAGATAAAATTTTTAACACCTTAACAAAAATAGATAGCTCTTACTAATGGTGCCTTGTTTTGTGGGTCACACTCAACAGGAATGATCAATGTCAATCAAATTACACACACTTTGCCACACAACACTGTTCTTTAACCATGTATAAATATAATATATTATTGTTATTCAAGCAAGATGTATTTATTAACAACTTTAAGCGAGACAGCATGTATCTAAATGTTAAAATTTAATGTTTGTTCATAAGAAGTGACTGACTCCTGAAACACGGGTATTCCTAACCTATATCAGTAGTTAGTGTTTATGGCAGTTGTGAATATTTAAGTATTGAATAAATAAATGATTAAATGTATAAAAGGCATTATTTCAACTAAGTTAATGTGTCTTGGTAATGATACCTAACTCATTTTCAATTCACTTAAAATTGCGCTCTAAAATATGTTAAAATATCTATTTGAATGATGATTAAAAACAACGTTATTGAATTCAAAAATTCACAATTATTTAAATTTCAAAATTGAAAATCAGTAGTCAAACTAATGAAGCACTCAAATTTCCATAATCTTCAAGAAATGTTATTATTATTTGTATGTACGTATCTAAAATTATTAACTCCTACAGTGTTTTAAACAGAAGACCCCTGTTTGATATTCTGAAA
Source organism: Orgyia antiqua (assembly GCA_916999025.1). NCBI lineage: Eukaryota > Metazoa > Arthropoda > Insecta > Lepidoptera > Erebidae > Orgyia > Orgyia antiqua. Next base: position 9,458,781 of record OU779869.1, read on the forward strand.
TTCAAATGACTTCGGAACCAACTTTAGAATACAATTGTGTTTTAACAGAACAGAACTTTGTTTACAAAGGCCCCTTTTTAATTTATTCTGATATCTTTAAGATGAAGCTATATGACTGTTAAATATTTCATTTTTGTTTAAATTTCTTCGTTTATACCTAAGCAGATTATAGGATGACAGTAAAGTATTATTGCCAGATAATGTAATGGCTTCCACGTTTCAGATTTTATTTTACGATTTCAATCCTAAAATGAGAATGACGATAATCTCAAAAAGCCGATGATAGTGTTAATTGTGAGCATCTTTACATATCTTAATCGATACTGTGATGTATAACATCAATGCAAAGCACGACGTTTCTTCGAGGGTTGACCAAGAACCACTTATTAAGCTATCGCGGTTGAATCAGCCATTAGCCATTAAAGGATAATTTCTTTACCCTGTAATAATCAGTATAAGGAATTAAAATGATATAACTGGATCATTAATAAAATGTTATCTTTGATTCAAGTTATATGAGCAGATAATCGGGATATCCACAATCTTTGTGGATGCTCCGATTGTTTTTAACTGTCTTAATGATATTAAAGCATACAAAACCCGCATCTTTGACAAAAAACAATCTTATGCCAGTTACTCGAAGCACGTCATAATAGTAAAAAGGTACCTAAACAAATTCTTGGAAGCATCAATCATACCAAAATTAAACATTAGTCAGGTAACTGTTTCATAGTTGACATGTTGCGTGTCCGCTGCTGTCGGTCGGGGCGGTCAATTTACATCAAATTACATTGAGTGTCATTAACGAAACCCTACAAACTTTATTAAACCTTTGAGAAAGACTAAAACAATTCTTACACCTTGACAATAACGATTTAAATTCTATAAAAGTAATGATCGTGGACACTAAAAGCAATTTGGTAGCGGTGTAAACTAAAAACTGCAACAAAAAGCTGGTCCCACGAAAATGGTCGTCGCAGATGACACCAAGGTGACTTTAATGACAATTTAATAGCAATGCCTTCTGTTGTTCGGAGAGAACGTGTAATCAGTGCAAGCGATAAGATCTCATCATGGCAGTATTATGTTGTATTTTTTGTTCATTAACAAAATTATTGTATCTTAGAAAATTATCCATTTTGTTTTTCAAATAATGATAAACAATATTTTAGTGATATCGAGATAATACTTAACGTTTATATTAGTTTTTTAATGTTTGAAAGTCGTGATCAAAATTTGACGATAATGTACTACCACACAACCTTTTACATTCAACATTGATTTTGTTATTTATAATATTTTTAACACAATTTTTGAAGTCTACTGTTAGGATTGATCATAAATGTTAAATCTATGGTTAAATCATTTAAAAATCTCATTATTTTTAAAATTGACGTTCTTTAGATCTAGGAGCAATGTTATAACTGGGAATTTACGTTAAAGTTTCAGATGGCGACTTTTCGCGTCGATTAAGCTTAGTTAAGAGTTTTGACACGTTAGGTATATTTGAACACTTTGATATAGGTGTCACGTCCTGGGTTATCTCAAGTACTCTGACAGCGGCACCCTCTAAAATGATAGGTACGTAGATACTGGCATTTTATATTCTCTCTCGGATCTTATTATCATGCACAGAATGTCTCCTTAGTATGCGGAGTTTGCTACGACACTTATTAGTCTCAAAAATTCCGATGTTCTTACAAACTTTCCGATGTAAAACGTCCCTACTTCGACCGCATTTAAAACTTAGGTACCTTATGTTTAATACATAGACGATATTGCTTTTGATAAAGCGGTTTACGAATCTAAAATTTAAAGTACGATCGAATACTAATGCGGCAATGTTTTGTTTGTGTAGCAGTCATAAATATTAACTTGGAACACGAAGAGGTGAAAATTTTCAAGATGGTGTCTAAAAAATAACTAATCAGAAAACATGTATCGGACTTTATGAACGTGTTGGTTAATAAAAACTTGGTTGACGGTTTAAATATGTAAGATGAACATGGAATTGTATTATAATTTTATTTGTGATGACGACTTAAAGATTTTATTAAAAAGAATAACAAAAAAAGGTTTGATGGTTTTAAAACCAGTCTATTGGTATTTTTTACAATATCCTTCAACATCATAGTGTAGTAAACCTGTTCAGATAGTCATTGTTTTCAATATGATATTACAAGTTTTTGACGTGTCTACAACAACGAGTGATGGGAACATGAAATGATAATTAATTCATGTCACTTTGATGTTATACCATGGTTGTTTAAACTTATCCATTGTTTAGTCAGACGATACTATTTTTCTTATTTGTATGATAGCATGACTAACAAATTTTTTATGGTCTTATCAAAGCATAGTAAAATTGAAGCTATTTCTCTATACAAATTTTTATATACTCACTCATACGAGACTCATAGGTATTCCAATGTTATGGTTTAAAGTCTAGGCAAGTAAAACCTGCTTTTTGTAGTTTTGGAACTAGAAACAGTACTACTTTGTTTTATTTTCCTTAATTAAAAATGTAGAGATTAAAATGTGACGACAAGAAAACTTTTTTATATTTATTACATACAGCTGCAACTGTGCATTCACAATTCTTATTCATTCAAAAGAATTCGAACTTATTATTTTGAGTCGATTGTTTTGTAGGTAACATTTTACTGTTTCCCTAAGAATTGCTGTTAGCCACACGTCTGTTCCTTTTATAATAATTTTGCCGATAATGTGAAAAATACGTGCCTTTCGCCGTCTCAGCAATACGTGAGTGGGACCTTATTGCCACTTATTGCTCGCGAATGAGGTGAAATTATAATCTTAATGCGGCAACATTCCTTTTGATTGGAGAAACTTTTACCAACAGCAAAAATCCTATTGTGTGAAATGAGCTCCGGAATAAACAATTGCTGCTTTAATTAGACACGTTTCCATGTCATTTCTGGCAGTTATTGTAGAATGTGTTTGTTTAGATGATTTCCTGTATTTTCGTATCGTATTGTGTACAAAAAAATGCTTGATTCTTGCCGGCATGCGGTTAGACAGATAGAAATTTATATTCGGTACAAATATTTCTATAGAATTTTGATTTCGCTGTATCCAGGATGAAGTTTCAAAAGCAAAAAACGAATAGCCACCAAGACTAGGTAGTATAGAACAGGGTTATTGACAAAGTCAAACCGGTCGTTTGATTATACTCATAATAAATGTAGTTGTAGTTAACTCAAAGCAATTTTGCAATAAGATAATCATATTTTATTGCATCCCAATGAGTTTATTTAAATCAAATGCTGATACGTTAACGGATATCGATAAAATAATAATAAATAAATAAATATTCATGGACATTTCACACAACGTCCTCTGGTCCCAAGCTAAGCTTATTATGCTTGTGTAATGGGTACCAGAATACGGATAGAATACATAAACTACTTTTCTTTCGTAAATATATACTTATAATACATAATAAACACCCAGACGCAGTACAAACATTTGTATGACAATTAAAAACATCACACAAATGATTGTCCTGACCGGGAATCGAACCCGAGACCTCATGATCGACAGTCCGTTATATAAACCACTCCACCACGAGGCCCGTCAATAACATTGAGACGCATAATCAAAACGGAGATTGGACTTAAATATTGTGGATGTATAAAAAACATATAATTTTCCGCTTCTGTGCTTCGATATCGATTTTCAGTAAATTGTTCAACGTGACGTCATATTTGGTGAAGCAAGATTGACTTGTCTATCTAAGCCCCGTCGATCTTATGATAAATGTTGAACACGACTTGCATCCACAGAGGTGAGTTAAAATATATTTGTTATTCCATCCACCTATGAATTTTTAGAAAAAAATTATAGGTAATTTTGATAAAAAAATTCGCATGTAAATTACCTAGTAAGTTAAAACACAGGTGATATGAATTTAAATCAGATTTACTAGATTTTAACCAGATCAGATAACATGATTAGGTCGCCTCTAGTAATGCTATAAAACAAAACAGTTTTTTGTCATACTGCAGACGGCGTTAGATTAGGTAATCATTTGGACCACGAAATCTCACTCTATCACTATCACTATGTATTGTAGCAAACTTACAGTGTCATTTTATATATATGTATGTTAATTATGACCTCAGAAATAAATTCATAACTTATTGCTAAGAACTTTATCAAATGATACTTACATTATATTTTTACTAGGTGCACCTAAAACCAAATCATCCATCATTCTTGTCAGTTAAAACTGATTTATGTACAAGATAACTTAAAATGAGCGATTCTTTTAAATGTTTTATATTTATAAGCTTTATTATTTGTTACCTATTTAATTATTTTATTCGAATTACGAGAATATGCCACTCAACTAGTAATTAATGGTTTGATGTAATCAGTCGGTAAAAAGCAAACCTAGGTAGATGATATGTTATATTACAACATTTTTACTGATTCATTGCATAAAATTGTGACTTTGACGTTTGAACTATAAAATATAATTACAGAGTTGTAGCTTCTGAAAATATTTGGTAAGGTCTCATGGGTTGCATTGGTACAGGCTAGCTTTGATATTTTATTTCAATTTCACTCTTTATACCCCTCTCACACTTTCTAAAGCTTAGATTTCATTCATCAGTATTAATCAATACGTATTTGTAGATATTTACACCTTTATTTAGGACTCTCTTATTAATATAGGCTCTCGTAGCACCTACAGTCGGTATAATTTTGATCGATGTGGTCAAAATTCACTTTTTAATACACCAACATAACAAAAATAGAATTTCGGTTTAGGCGTGGGCTAACATAAAAGTAACAAATTATGTTATGCCCACAGATTTTAGGACTTCGTTGAAAATTCTATAATTGAATTCTATGATCTCAGCTACAAAGATATGACAATGAAAGATAGGCGTAGCTATTGTTGTCCAAGGAATATATTTATTCTAAAGATTACTGTCACGGAGATGGCGAATCACATTTATCTACCACTTATCTCACAAACCATCTTCTTATAAAATAAAATGTGATTTAGAAAATCTGATACCTACTTTGAAGAGACGATATATCACGATAAAACAGCAATTTATAAAAGTCTCGAATAAAAACAGAGATTCAGTCTATCGTAAGCTGGTACGTGCCTACACAAGTTTTGGATCAAGGATATTTTTAGATCACAGGACAAGTCATTTAATAAATTTAGTTGCGTGAACCAATCACATCTAATCTAACTAATAGTTGCTATGTATGCGGAAGTTTTGTTTGTGTGTGTATGTGTGGCTTTGGGTACATGTGTGTCACTGTGTTTGTTTTTGAACCCTTCATGATCAAATGGCGTAACAGATTTGAATGAAATTTAGTACATACTAAGATTGTTTAGATTCTAGAGACATGCTAATTTTAATCCCGGAAAAATCAAAACAAATACCTACCTACCTAACTTATGAATACGCCTAAATAGCATTATACTCGTATTGTTGATTTAGAAAGTGAAATATCGATGATTTTGTTAGTGATAATCATTGCTCTTTTGCATTAAATTTTCTTTTTTTTAACCCTGGGAAACTGAGCTAGATCGTCTATAAAAATCTGACACTATCAAACCTAGGCTTACACTTGAGGTACTTTTGGACTACATGACTAAGACAAACGACAGCGACCCACCACGCCTCTTAAACATTTTCTGTCCATCACTTTGATACGAGACAGATTTAGATCACAAGTGCTGACATGTATCATAAATGTCAAAGTGATTGAAATAGAAGAACCAGATGACGAAGGAATTAGTAGGTATGTCCATAATGGTACCAATTCTACGAGCATACCTAAACTAAACGTAACTAAAGAATGAATTTTGATAGTGTCAATAACACAATCCGGCAATTTTAACTGAACTTCTTGATAACAAACCTGTTTATTATAGAATAAGGTTTTCATTGATATAAATGTGCACAACAAAGTAGCTAAATAATCAAAATACACCAATAGTTGTTTCCAATTTTAGTTTTTCACTACATTATATAGTTCTCTACGATCTATAAAACTGATTTGATGGTGATACGCATATAACATAGATATAGATTAAAGATGTCTAATAGCTTATTAAATTTGTGTCTTTTGAAGATTTTAAATGTAATTAACTGTCAACTAATTATTAGTCAGAAAATTCTCCAGAGTATGATTCTTTAGAATTGTTATTTGTAAAAAACTGGAGCAGCGTTTTTATCATTACAGAGCAACAAAAAGCTCAATTTTATTTTTCTCAATTTTCATAATATATATCAGCGATTACTGTGGATAGATGTGTACGTCGCAATGTAATGTTGAAAGAATTTGATCCGATACACATGCATAGCCGCCAGCCACGCCTTATGCATAAAATATGAATCGCCTCTTTGAATTTGTCATATCAAACTGATAGAAGTCTATGTGACGAGGATAAGTCACGCCCACCATACAAACTGCAAGATTTTACTCGTTATGATCAATAAAATATATGCGCATAATTTATATCGTATGAAGTTTGATTGGTAAGAAATTTAAATTAACTATCAAGTCAGTTGCTTCATGCTGGTTCAATATTTAAGCCACATTTTGATCTTTTTACTAATTTATAAAAAGATTTTTGCTTCATTGATTCAACATTTTGTTAATAAGTATTGTCAAAGTTAAAAAAAAGGTTTTCTAAAAGACTTCGTTGACTGATCCAAATAGCCTTACCGCAATACGACACTGCGAGCCCAGTGGTCAACATTCTATAAAATCCATACTGACCAGATTATTTGAAACACAAAGTTTCTGTTTTTAGATCGTAGCAAATGGCGCTCTATTATTTTTGCCTAGGTAGGCAAAAATAATAGAGCGCCATTTGCTACGATCACGCTTTTTTTCCCATGGAGGTCCATGGGAAAAAAGCGTGAGGGTATGACGAAGATGACATTTGAAACACACCTTACGAAAATATTTTACTTAACAATTCGGTGTTTGTAGTAAAAAAAAGTTTCTTGTATTAAATTTGTATTGTGATTAATTGTGAATTAAATAAAAGCAACCGGCAGATAGAAAACTGTAACAGCTGTATTTCAGTAAATGTAAAGTTAAATGGAAATAAACGCTTAGTCACACGAGTCACATCAAATAAAACGTATTCAAACAGACTGTAAAGTGGCTTTTGCATTAAATCTTTGTTTATTTACGACCCATATTGAAGCCTCGCTGTATTGTAAATTATTGTTATTGAACTTTAAAACGTTACAAATTGTAAGTTAAATTAAGCTTTTTAATACTTGTTTAAATTAACGCCTGTAACTCGTAGAAAGGGTAGGCATATTCTATGTTTGCACATTTTAGTTGCTATTTTAAATAACGTTAAATATTCATTAAGTCACCTACAAGTCTAGAACTTAACGATTATTGACAACACACGCAAAACCTTTTATCACGAAAAATTTATGTCATATATAATATTATACAAATGTTTGTACTACGTCTGGGTGTTTTCTATGTATTATAAGTATGTATTTACAAAAAGAAAAGTAGTTTATGTAGTCTATCCGTATTCTAGTACCCATAATACAAGCATAGAAATATAGCTTACTTTGGGACCAGAGGACGTTGTGTGAAATGTCTTGAATATTTTTATTTTATTTTATTAGTTACCTATTGATTTCATAATCATATCAAAACATGTAATAAAAATACCTGTATCCCTTTCTTCTTTTTCATTTGTTACTACCTAGCTGTTACCCGCCACTTCATACGCGTGGAATTTAGATTATTTAGAACACAAACCTAAACAAATTAAACAGACAAACGTTTCTTGTCAAACACCCTATCTATTGAAAAAACCGCACTTATATCCGATGCTTAGTTTTATATATTTAAGCTGACATAGGAGCATACAGAACAAAAATGTTTTTTAATAAGTACCGGAACACTACCACTGTTTTATTTATTATAAAACTTTTTTTTTACCATGAGCGTTAAAATATTCTATCAAGACATAAAACAAATAATAAAATATCTATTTAAATATCAAACCGGTGTATATTCATAAACAAATAACGTTAAAAAATATCCGACTTGTCAGACAGCTAAGACAAATGAACACTATAAAGAAACTACAAAAAATATAATACACCCATGAAAGCTATGAACTGGAACTATGAATAATAAGTTTTGCATAAACGATACAGATTTAATTTGATACGCCCATACACCTACGATAGAAGAACGGGAGGTGTACGTCTAAAAGATTTATTGATGTTATTATATTACATAGAATTTACTTAAAATACTTTTTGTGTTTGAACTATGTGAAGCTTTAATGCTTGTAGTTTTATTTACTTCGGTCTATTTCTCTTTAAAAGATGTTGTAGATTGTAGACAACAACTGACTTAGCTTTCTTGTGTAGGTACATATTTTAATGACACCTTAATGGCAAGCGTTGATTGATAATTAAATGCATAACGTACAATACAGATGAAATAATTTACAGTGACGGTCACTGTTGCCACATTACTCTCAAAACATTATCCGATGTCAGTTATCCGCGCTTTAATATAAAAGAATTCAGCAGTCACTGCGAGCAATTGTCAAGCCAAAATCGCACTGAAGGTGGTCATGTTAAAATGTTTACTAATAAAATTTTCTTTTCTTTCTCTCTGTTAAATCATTTATTCAAACCAAAATCCAATCTACACATAGATTGTATTGTATTAAACGTAAAACTAAGACTAAGCCACAAAGTTGTTACATAATAGATACATTAAGTTCTTAATAAATGTATGTTGGCTCGTATACTCGTATAGTACCGACGGGCAAGATTAAAAAAAAAGTATTAAACGTTACTTACCGGCCCGGCGAGACGTCTAGCTCCAAATTATGGTTTTTATCCTAAACCCTTGGAGCTATTTACAGATAAATAAGCAGAATTACAGTCATACTGACAGAATCCTTTTAAATATTTCCGTAAGTTACTCGCAAATTAATATTGTATTCTATTTTCTGTTTTTTTTTTTGCTTACTATACCAACTTTTAAAAAACAAGTATATTAGTAACAAACCTCTATACCATCACATTTTCCCGCGTGTAATTAGCTTTCCTTCTATGTACACAATCTAAGCTTAACAATTGGATAGTTTTGTCTGGAGAATCGATAAATAAAATATGCACATGAAATAGAATGCTAAATTACCTATAGACAGTCTCATTCTGTGAGGTTTTTAATCGAACATATTTCTCTCTTAATGCTATAGAACTAAATCAATGCTAAGTTATGAGTGCACAAAATAAGCAGCAGGTATAGCCATAAAAATCCGATTCAAACGCCACGATTCACTTTAAAAGTAAATTATTGCTGATTCAGCGCAATGGTAAATTGAATATCCGATCATAATGACCTTCGTTTGTGCATAAAGTCGAGTCCGAAGGCGGATGCCGGCCAACTTCTTATTACACTTGCATGAGACACACGGACAGCTGGGATATAAAACACTAATTACTTTGAATAAATTATCATTTTAATCAAAAGTTTCATTTTGTGGACGATACAAAAAAGTTTGGAAAGCGAATTGGTTTGCAAACACCAAGACAAATGAGAGAAGTTGCAAAGGAATATTTTTAATTAGTAACTTTTGTGAAAACGGGTTGCGAAATTAGTAAATTGTAATCAAATTTAAAAAGATATTTTTAAGTTTACATAAGCTATTCTTCTAGGCTTATTAACGTCCTATTATAGGATGAACGCCTTCTTCGCTTCCAGAGGGCCTCCTTTTATCACGTTGACCAGGCTGGTTGACATAGGTATTAATTTAGATTTTTCTATGCTTATAACATTCCGACGGGCTTCGTGGTGGAGTGGTTTATGTAATGGACTGCCGATCACGAGGTCGCGGGTTCGATTCCCGCTTGGGACATTCATTTGTGTGATATCCATAAATGTCATACAAATGTTTGTACTGCGTCTGGGTGTTTTCTATGTATCATAAGTATGTATTTTCAAAAGAAAAGTAGTATATGTAGTCTATCCGTATCTGGTACCCATAATACAAGCATAGAAATATAGCTTACTTTGCGACCAGAGGACGTTGTGTGAAATGTCCTGAATATTTATTTATTTATTTTTATTCCTCTAACAGTACACACAGGAGAAAAAAGGGAGGTGGCACATGTATTCTTAATCCGTTATCACACGGAGAGTTTACATATTTACAAAAATTTTAATGTTTGGAGACAGTGTTACACTTTTAATGCGTAAAGTAATTCTTTATTTTTACTTTGCCTAGACCATATTCCTTCAATACGAAGTTTACTATTACGAAGTATACGATTTTACTTCTTTCTTTGAAACCCGTTCAATACACTCGTTTACGCTGATTATACGAGTTATGCTGTATTACAAAGTTAAGCTCGAATGCCATAATAAGAGCTTACATAAAGTAGTTCATTGTTACGTACCTGTTTCTAAATAAATTCTTGTACTAGTACACTCTATTGTTTGTGGTAATTGAAATAATGAGAACATAATTAAAAGTAATGATTCATTATTCTTTTCAGCATTATTAAGCACTATGTAGCTTCTATAAGTAGAGTTTTACGCATCGATTAAAATCCAATTTTGAGCTCGCCGAATACCTGTCGGGAGATCTTTTGTCGCCTTGTCACGTGCCACCGAGCTGCCTCCCAGTCTTTATTTTTCATCGATTCCAATGAAAATCGTGGTCTTTCTTATGTCAACACAACTACATACCATTCAGAAACTTACTCTTGTCACATTACATTGATTGTTGTTCGTTAATTGGAAAATTTTAAAAATATTTTTGTTTCAATTTGTTTATATTTGCGTGTTAATCAATAACTACCTATGTATATACATATCTTAATATTACTAAGACTTCAATATTACATGTTGTACCATTAAAACTATATTAGAATAAATAAATTATAATAAATAAATTATAATAAATATTCACGGACATTTCACACAACGTCCTCTGGTCCCAAGCTAAGCTTATATGCTTGTATTATGGGTACCAGACTTCGGATAGAATACATATACTACATTTTATTTTTGTAAATACATACTTATAATACATAGAAACATCCAGAAGTTCTTCCCTTATTGTTCTTATTTGCACTAAGTAGCAAAATAAGTAAGTAAGTAATTCATATTTATATAAAAAATCTAAAGTAATTTATTGATTTTGCAATGCTACACAACATTAATTGCGACATGCTATGTATAACTTAATAAATTAAATTATGGTGGTAAAAAAAATCTACTTAAACTATAAATACGTTCTCATTTTATCATTGAAATGTTGAATGAAATATCTAATTAATGAATTAATATTCGGGCTCTCTTTTGTCGAAATTGTTTGCTTGTTCCTATATAAATACATAATTTCGCAGTAATTGACGATTTTATGCTCTTAATGAAATTTATATTTGTCAATTGTTAAAAAAATTGATAAAGTGTTTGACATTAAATTTCAAGAAATGGTGAGTTATATATATGTATTATCTACCAGTTATGTTATAAGTGTTCGCGCATTTGATTAATGGTGGGATACAGATTAGACAAATTTCGAACCCCACGTTAGGTACCAGGCAGGTAGAGCCTGGTAAAATATTGGTAGATACTAGTAATAATGATAATGGGAACAATAGTACAATAATGCTAGGTACTACTAGTATTCCAAAATCGTTGGTTCAAATCTACCTTATAGTAATGACCTTTACTAGTTTTTTTTTTAAAACATACGTCGGTACGTATTACATGCTTCCTTTACCAAATGGAAGGCACTGACACAATTGATATAAAAGTGCATTTCCTTGTAGACGTGGTATGTGAAAACAATTTCAAAAGATGTGCAATGTGTATTATAAGACCGAGCGATCCAAATACGTAACAACAGTTTGTCAAATGCATCGGTTTATGTTCTCTCTTAGAACGCGGTGTGCAGAAAATTGCTTCACACATACATTTTCAATACGGATAGTTGTAGATTTATTATCGCATTTCGTTTCAATGCCTCAAAAACATATTATTATATGTTGAGATCAGTTTAATGTCATCTGTTTTACTAAGAGTATGTCGTATTACGATTTTATTTATATGTATTAATAATCTACTTAGTTAAAAAACTAAAAAACACGCTTGAAAATCCTGAATATTTTTTTTAAAATCATGCATTGTCATCGGTCCTTGTTAGGTGTGCAAAATTTTAGATCAATCCGACTACAGCAAATGGGTGAAAATCACTTTCAAAGATTCTGTTACATAGATAAATGCATTCATAGATACATACCAAATATATATATATACAAGCGTGTTAAAAAAAGTTCTGTTTGAAATGTCGTATTAAGCTGTTTTAATCGAATAAAAAGTACAGTTAAAATTGCCGAGTCATATTTTTGAGACTCTCAATATTAATTATTTTTACAAGATATCCGATGTTTACAAGGTTAAGTTGTGGAAGTAATGTTAACAAATTCGTACTCACATGAAAATAAAATAAAAATCTAACAAGCTATCAGAAAAGCCATTACTACTGTCATGTATAATGATTTCTTACCTTGCATGCAATGTACTAAAATTACTTCTCACAGGCTTGTAATAGACATGAAGTTATGCTTTAACCAATAATTTAGAGATTTAGTAATAAGGATTATTTTTCAAGTAATTTTTATATTTAACACATATTACGAGAATTTAAATGACCGATGGTTAATTATTTGTATTTAATCTTCAGTGTTTCTTAATATTTTTGTTATTCAATTGCTTTTAAATATTCACAAATTAATTAAAAGAGAAAAATGAAATTATGTATTACAGATAAGCAATAGTTCGATTGGTAGAACATTATTCTAAAGTCGTCAGTTAAAACTGGTGATTACACTTCTTCTGTTTCATAAAATTTCTTATAAATCAAAGAATAAAGCTTGGGTATTAAGTTATTACGGTTGTTTTTAAATATGTGGTAAAATAGATAAACAAAAAATAAAAATAAAACACTACCACTTATATAACCACTGACATAAACAGCAGCTTATTTTGTAGTTTTTTCTAAGTTGCTTAATTTGCTGCGCAATCAGTATATTATCTTTCCTTACAAAAAGCTCGTTGGTTCTGCGTTTAAAAACCTTTGAAATTGTACTCTATAAAATAAATACAATAATAAATAGGTACAGTTAATATGTTGATACATTTTTAACTGCGTTATAAGCATGTAAGCTTTCTCTTGAATGAATGAATGAATTAATCTTTTATTTGCCGAAAATAGGTCATACAAGTTATTACCTAATAATCTGAGTTACATTAGTTCACTATTCTCTACCCATTAGGCATAAAAAAATTGGTCAAGTGCGAGTCGGACTCGCGCACGAAGGGTTCCGTACTATTATCTATGCAACATAAGGCAACGTTATTAGTATCGAGCAAGAAACGGTAAAAAACGGTAAAAAAATCATGTTTGTTGTATGGGAGCCCCCCTTAAATATTTATTTTATTTTATTTTTAGTATTTGTTGTTATAGCGGCAATAGAAATACATCATCTGTGAAAATTTCAACTCTCTAGCTATCACCGTTCTTGAGATACAGCCTGGTGACAGACGGACGGACGGACGGACGGACAGCGAAGTCTCAGTAATAGGGTCCCGTTTTTACCCTTTGGGTACGGAACCCTAAAAACACTTGTAACATTTTGTTAATGTCAGTCATACAATACTATAATATAAAATGATATATAGCAAATGTCTAATAATAGAATAAGTTGATGTTATTTTCATGGCCATGTCAAGTATATAATTTACTTAGTAATAATGGTATGCCAAATGTACGTCCACAACTAAAGCACGTAACATTAATAATAAATAAAAATGATCAATAAATGCTAATCAAAAACTAATTTACATATTTATAATTTAAAAATTGATAATGGCTTATCTTAAAGTAATAATAATAATTCGTTTGACTTTAGTCATTTTAAGCGTGTGTTTAAAGTGGTTAGCTATCCATGACTGAATGTATTATACAAAAATATAATCGGATTGGGAATGTGTAACACGGTCGGTAGATAACAAAACAGGACTTATGAGAATATATTACTGTATCATATAAGAATAAAGGCGTCAATCCCCTTATCTAGATTAGATCATTGTACCGATTATGACACGATTAAAATTCATAGCGTTACTGGCCAGACATTTTTAGAGTTTCGTACCAGAAGGTAAAACGGAACCCTGTTTCTGAGACGGGTGCCTTCTGCTGGGACTGGTCGACTTGCTCCAACAAGGCTATTTTATTATTAAATTAGTTTTAGTTAGTCTTGATTGTAGGTACTAATCGGCATCATTCTCACACTCCTGATACAACAATGTATAATATTTTTGGAAAAATAAAAATGAAAAGAAATGAAGAGAATAGAAAAAAAAATCCATGGAGTTTCTTGTCTGTTCTTTTCCATAGGATTCGCGTATGGAACAGACACCTAGTTTCTGATGTTTTAAAAGAGCTTGTAAAACATGCCAACTTGAAATAAAAAAAATTGATTTTAACTTTGACTTTGACCTCGCTACCCGTTCATCTGTCACTAGGCTGTATCTCTGGAACGGTCAACGTCATTTCGTGTGACGTCCTGTGAAAGCCCTAATTATATATATACGAAAGTCCAGTTTGTGGAGCCAGTCAGCAGCAGCTGCAGTTAACTCGTGGAACTCGACCATACCTCCGGGGAATATCGGGGAATGTAGGTATGTATATGTATATCTGGAACGGCGATAGACAGAGAGTTGAAAGTTTTAGTTTGTGTATATCAGTTAATGCTGAAACAAAAAAACTCAATATCATCATTTTATGTTATGAGACGAGAGGAAAGTAATGTCGTTAGGAGAGTTCTGAGTATAAATGTCGAAGGAAAAAAGTCTAGAGGAGGACCTAAGAAAAGATGGAAGGACTGTGTGAAAGAGGACATGAAAGAGAGAGGAGTTGACACAGATATGACGGCTAATAGAAGCCTCTGGAAGAAAAAGACATATTGCGCCAACCCCAAATAATAGGATAAGGGCAGGAGGATGATGATGATGATCATCATTTTCCTGCCCTTATCCTATTGTTTAAAGATCCCGTTATTTGGGATTTGTATGATGGATATATTATGATAATGAGTGTACAGAACCTGTGTGCGTGTCCAATTTGTACTTGACCGGTTTTTAAATAATTCGATTAAACTTATACTATAAGGTATTAAAGGCACATGTCAATCAGCCTAATAAGCAATTCAAATTTGGTTAATCCAGTGAAATTGGTGCTTGGTTGTAATTACTACCTACCATATACTAATTGAAGTGCAACCATTTTCCATTTATGGCCTAGTAATCATTGAGTTTTTTTAAAACATCAAATGACTATGATTATAACTTTATTATAGACATTTCCTATTGCAATAAGGAGAGTAATATTAAGTTATGTTTTTCATTATTATATACCAAGATAGTATCAAATATATTCGATGTTAAATGTATAATATATTATACTACATTTTAATGGAATATAAAGTTTAAAACACGAAAGACAATTTTCTGCAATTGATGGAAAAATGTACAAAATATTTGTATTTTTTTTTTATTATTTAAGAGGCAGTTTCTTTCTTGTCCGTATGGTGACAGATTAAGATTTATGTGTGCAAGTGTCACCACCCTCTCCTTCCCAGGGTGCTGTAAATGCCAGCACAACATGAAGACGGAAAACTCGAAAATAAACCCTGTACCAACGAACCTGGTCAGTACAGTAGACCATAAACCTTCCCAAAGTATAGGAGATTCGTGGCAAACAGTGGAACGTTAATGAGCTGAAGGAATGATAAGAATTTCCTTGAAAAATTAAGAAGGTATATTTTCTCGCCATTTGAGGGGCGTCGTGATCTATGTAGCGGTAGTTCCTGAGATTAGCGCGTTAAAACCAACAAACTCTGCATCTTTATAATATTAAGTATGAATGTTTATGTTTATTAGGTATAGCTGTTGCCCTCGACTCCGTCCGCGTAGAATTTAGGAAATTTTCCCCGTTTTTGCAACATTTTTAACTACTGCTTGAGTGAGAGTATTATAAACGTAAGAGTAAACAAATATAATCAGAATGAACGAACCGCTAAGCTATCAGGAGTTACACGTGTTATTGTGAGTCAACCATAAAATATAGATATGTGCTGTTGGATATTTTTTAGACAATTTTATGTAGAATATTTCCGTCATACATGATTTCTATGTAACTTTAACTATTAAGGCTGCACACGCGACGGAAGCTTAAAAAATGGAGCACCTTTTCCCGTTTTCCCAACATTTCCCTTCACTACTCTGCTCCTATTGATTGTAGCGTGATGAAAAGTATACTATAACCTGCCCAGGAGTATGAAGAATAATTGCACCAAGTTTCGTTAAAATCCGTCGAGTAGTTTTTGTTTCTATAAGGAACATACAGACGGACAGACAGACAAACAGAGAGACAGACAAAAAATTTTACTGATTGCATTTTTGGCATCAGTATCGATCACTAATCACCCCCTGATAGTTATTTTGAAAATATATTTCATGTACAGAATTGACCTCTCTACAGATTTATTATAAGTATAGATGAGAATGTAAAGGTTGTGATCATTGAATATAACCTATTCATGATACAGGCCACATATGGTTTATTTTTAAAAAAGTAATAAAAAAATTAAAGAAGTAATGAAAATTGAAAAAAAGGAAGGAGAGGACATTGAGGATGAAAAAAAAATACATATGGTAAAACAAATATGAATTTAAAAAGAATACAATTATTTATAAAGCCTTAAAATGTTTTTATTTTGTAAATGTAACAAGTCCTAGAAGGGAAATAAATGAATTATTCTGCAAGAAGAAAGTTTATGTGAAGCGGAGGCTTTACAATACATTACATATACATTCATAACTAAAGATATTATAGCTCTAATATCATAAAAAGTAAATCTAGCATTATTTATTACATAATTACGAGTTTATTACATTTAATCTGTATTAAACTAGGATTTTGAAGCGTAATAAAATGTATACCAAGTAATTAGCTTCACATAAAAGATATCTCCCGTGCTAATAAAAAGAAGGAGACGTTGTAAACTACCTAGTATAGCCATGGCTCGTAAATGTATTAATTTTCTGGTCGCTTGTCTCATGAGATAATAATGTATTACACTCTCACACTTGCGCAATTATAACTATTTATTTATACACGTTTTAATTGCATTTCTTTCTGACTTGATGTTTTGAATATTCATTTTCATCTGTTCAAGGTATTAAAGTTATTTAGTTTAGTAGTTTTTTTATACAGTTACTAAGTGTTAGTGTGTGTGCGTGTGTGTGTGTGTGTGTGTGAAATATCCGTGTAGTAGCGGATCAAGAAAACAGAGTCACCACTGTGTCCGTTTCCATGTCCTTCGTAGGGTGCTGTAAAAGCCAGCTAAGGAATATTGTACACAGATAACATCCTCTGCGAGAGACGGAAGAGGTGATAATAAAGCATGTAACAACAATCCAACATGCCTGCTCTACACGGCACCGTAGTCTATAATCTTTCCCAAAGTGAAGGAGTCCTGTGCCCAACAGTGGGACCTTTATGGACTATATATGTAGAGAGAGAGAGATTAAGAGTGAAACACACTTAAAGTTTTCTTCCTTTATAAATGTCTATTGTTTAACATTAGAACAGAAAAACAACTGTTTAAGTAATATTTGAATTACTCTCCTTTTGAATTTATTACAAAGCGATACCTTTGCAAATAGTCTATAATTATTATACCATTTACTAATAAATATACTAAAAGCAATCTGTACTTCGGTATGTTCACTATTCTGTGGCATGATGACGGCGGCATCTATAAATCGTTTAATGTCAATTATACCGGGAACTGCCATACCAATTAAGATTAGGTTGTAGTGATTCAATACATTGAATAAAACATGCTTTACTGATATATGTTGCGACGGTTGTTAGCGAAATCTTTTGTCACAAATACCAATCTTATTTCCAACGGTTTAAGGTTTCTTGTGTATACTACAGCACTTTGTATTTTTTTTTAATCTACTAAAATTCAATTTATATTGGCATTTAACCTTTTGTTTGAAATGTTATGTAGAAGTACAAAAAACTAAAACAAAAATTATCAGATCTCTAAACACTGAGTTTAAATGGATAATAAAAATATGATTTTTCTCTAACACTTGCGCGACTTTGCAATCACCACGGTCACAGGTGAGACTGACCCGTACCCGACTGACTGTAAAGTCTCCGAAACGTCGGGCTAAAATTTAAAACAAATACACGCAAAACTGATTAATTGTCCGTGTGGTAACGTATTAAGAATGCCAGTATAACTATCCTTTTTCTTTCCTAGGGTGCTATAAAAGACAGTTCTGGGATTTTGTACACAGATAACATTCTCTGTGAGAGACGGAAAGCTCGAAAAGATACTCTGTGCCGACACGCCTGGATAGCGCGACCAAAATACCTTCCAGAGTAGACGAGAGCCTGCCCGACAATGGGACGTTAATGGACTAGAGAGAGGGAGTGAGAGATATATAAATTTAGTGACTACTTGAGTTGCAACACCATGAAGTCTTAGACTAGAAGCAAGTGCTTTTTTGGTTATGTCGAAAATTTGTCTTTGTAGTAGTCGCTGATCTCGTAATGTACAAGAAAGAGATAAGCTATTTTCTTTCTTTTACCATCTTAGCATAAGTTTTTAAAGATATTCCCATGTTAAATTAGCTTTTTTAGCCTGAATGCCTTTATAAGCTTTTGCATAGTTATTTTGAATGAATGAATAAATACTCATTGTACGCCAGTAAAACATCGCAATGAATATTGACAAACAGTACTTACATAACCCAGGTATAAAGGCTGTCTTATCACAAGTTGAGTTATTTTGTTGTAACTATCATATTTATCGCTATTCATCATTCTCAATATCAATTATAACGTTTCTTTATACTTAATTCTAATCTATAGCTGGTCTTTGTAAATTTATTTTCTTGTATTATTCAAAAGTAAATATAAATTTTATGACTGAATAACTTTATCTAACAAACAGAACTTCAAAGGAGAACGAGACGCAATTTATTATAATTGTTTCAATTAAATGCCAATATTTCATTGCAACAGCTGACATTAATACGATTTGACAAAGCGCCTATTAAACTGCAATAAATTCAAAGCGATTGAATGGAAAAAGGTTTAACAATGTTTCAAAGTGATAGTTATATTTATTGTAACGATTGAATTACTAATACTTAGTGCGACTCGCCTATAGTACCTACATATTTGTGTTTCTTACAGAATAAAGATCATATACGACGACGAGCCTCGTGGTTGAGTGGTTTATGTAACGGACTGCCAATCAAGAGGTCGCGGGTTCGATTCCCGCTCGGGACAATCATTTGTGTGCTTTTTCTAATTCTCATACAAATGTTTGTACTGCGTCTGGGTGTTTCTATGTATTATAAGTATGTATTTACAAAAGAAAAGTAGTATATGTATTCTATCCGTATTCTGGTACCCATAACACAAGCATGATAAGCTTAGCTTGGGACCAGAGGACGTTGTGTGAAATGTCCATGAATATTTATTATTATTTATTATTATTTATACCTAAAACCACAGAAAATAAGAAATTAGAAATAGGTTTAAACAAATAGGTATATAGGTTTTTAGAAGTTTTGGTAGAATAGAAATAGAAATAGTGTTCCGTGATTCTATGTTTGGAGGAAAAAGTTAACAAATTATGTTCCATTGTTCACATCTCAAATCTAAGTGATATAATCATGGATCTCTTTCACTCTCTCTTCAGCCCATTAACGTCCCATTGTTGAGCACAGCCT
This sequence comes from Orgyia antiqua, assembly GCA_916999025.1. NCBI lineage: Eukaryota > Metazoa > Arthropoda > Insecta > Lepidoptera > Erebidae > Orgyia > Orgyia antiqua. The sequence continues at coordinate 9,478,683 of OU779869.1, forward strand.
CCTCCTCTTTGGGGGATACAGATACTGGGCCGCACTGACCAGGCGTTTTGCCACAGTATTTATTTTCGAGTTTTCCATCTCTAATAGAGGATGTTATCTGTGTACAATATCTCTTAGCTGGCTAACACATCATTCTGGGAAAGTAAGGAGTATTGACACTTGTATTCTTATCCGTCATCACACGAAAAATCCAATCCGACTTATAAGTTACAGTTATTTCTAGAAGCTCTCTCGAAAATTTCAAACCTTACAATTTTATTGCACTGTAAAAGTAATGTGAGATTTGCCACACGATGGGTAAACTTTGCAGATAAGATCCTATATTACAGAAATAATAGTAAATGAACCATCACTTTCGAAAGTTCAATTTAAATTTCTCTACTCATATAACCTCATAAAATGAAACGGAGGCATTTCAAACAAGTTTACATCACAGAAGCAAGCCATAAAAGATAAGAAACCCACTCATTTACCAATAGAACTAATATAATACCATTTTGAAGCTAATGGAACGATATTGTGTAGCTATAGCAGTTTGTAATGAAATTACCTTTATTGCTGGGTTGAGACACGGAACCGCGGTGTGCTGCGACGTCGAACGCGCTCTTATAAATCACTAGTTGACGCAACCGATTCAGATTACTTACAGTATAATCTTGTAAGACACAGAATTTAAAATGATGAGAGTTTTAAATGGGCTCCGAGTAACGGTAATGTAACGGACTATCATTCATAAGATCACGGGTTTGGTTCTTGCTTAACTATTTGTCTATAAATCCTATCTGTTTGTGTACTACTACGTTAATCTGGGTGGATTCTATCTATTAGCTACAAGTAATTAATTTAAAAACAAATAGCTGTTTATAATATCAATAATTTGGTAGCCCTAACACGAGCTTACAAATATAGCTTGATTTAAAACTAGAGAATGTTGTGCGAAAGTTTATTTTTATTTTATTACTAGCTGTTGCCCTCGACTCCGTCCGCGTAAAATTTAGGAAATTTTCCCCGTTTTTACAACATTTTTAACTACTGCTTGAGTGAGAGTATTATAAACGTAACGGTAAACAAATATAATCAAAATGAACGAACTGCTAAGCTATCAGGAGTTACACGTGTTATTGTGAGTCAACCATAAAATATAGATATATGCTGTTGCGGGATATTTTTTAGACAATTTTATGTAGAATATTTCCGTCATACATGATTTCTATGTAACTTTAACCATTAAGGCTGCACACGCGACGGAAGCTTAAAAAATGGAGTAACTTCTCCCGTGTCCCCAACATTTCCCTTCACTACTCTGCTCCTATAGATTGTAGCGTGATGAAAAGTATACTATAACCTGCCTAGGAGTATGAAGAATATTTGTACTAAGATTCGTTAAAATCCGTCGAGTAGTTTTTGTTTCTATAAGGAACATACAGACGGACAGACAGACAGACAAAAATTTTACTGATTGCATTTTAGGCATCAGTATCGATCACTAATCACCCCCTGATAGTTATTTTGAAAATATATTTTATGTACAGAATTGACCTCTCTACAGATTTATTATAAGTATAGATTTATTTAGTAACAATTACAAGAAAGATCCATATTATCATATAAAAAACAAATAGTCTACATAGCCAATCTAGAAAATTTTACATAAACCCGTAATATACCTAATGGTCACCGTTAGTATTTTGTTCGTTTCTTTAATTTAAAATGAAAACTAGTAATAATATTTTCTACATTTATCGCATATACTACATCTTGGCCTAAACATCCGTACAACGAGATTGATTATACTGTGGAACTAAAAAGTATAAAACGAAGCTAGAACCGGCGCAGGTTGCCTCAGGCGATCCACGATAGAAAATTATTAAGAAAATTAAATGATCTACCGTATGCCGTTCACAGATATGCCAATTATTGATACCATCTAAAGGTGAAGTCTGAAAAATGTGTAGGTTGTACCACTGCGTGTTGCAATTTACTTATGTTTTATCTGTTAACCGTCGGCTTTAAAGCTAATAGTAATTGATTTTATGTTTCTAGCAATGTATTGAGAAATGGCTACGTCCGTTTCAATGTTTTTAATGAGTTGAAATGTATAGTTGGTTTATGTCCAAGTCTCGTGTTACATGTTGGCAATAAAAGTTTAAATTTACATTTGGTTTGCTCATATAATCGTTTCGTTGAAATGGTTTACAATGTTCATGTCATTGAACGAATGTTTAAAAGTCATTATTGGTAGTTTTTAGTATTATAAGGGGTATTAAATAAGTAATTTAAATAACAAGTGATGTTAAAACCCCGTTAATGGTGTTTAGGCGTAAGGGTGATTGATCATGTAGCTTCTGTTACTTTGTTGTTCCCCTATAAGTTTGCTATTCATCTTGTCGTTCACAATTTTAGTAGCAATGAAAACTCTTCATCAACTCAATTAAAAATTAACAATAATATAACTTATCTAACACTTGCGCGACTCATTCGTTCCAATAAAACTACTTTTGACGGATTTATACGCGTGTATTTGTATTAAATTTTAGCCCGACGTTGTGGAGACTGTAGTCACCATTGTCATGGGTAAGACTGGTGACTGCAGTCTCCAAAACGCCGGGCTAATATTTGCTTAATATAACTGCTAGTAACTGCTTATCTTTTCGCAAGCAATGTAATCAAGGTAGCTTCTTCGTGTTAAATTGCTTTTTTATTTTCATCGGTCGCGATTTGCGATAGCAAATTCTTTGCATACCTCCAAATGATAGATACGACAAGAAACAAACGATTAATGACATTGAGATTAATAAATATCCTGCGTTTCATAGAGAGACATTAGTTTAAGATTTTGCATATTATGTTGACTTTTGTATTAAATTAATGCTACAATAAATACATGTTTAAGCAATTTCCCACTTTAAATCGCAAAATTAATTATGGAGTTAGGTTTTGGCTATATTAAAATAAAACATTTAATCTTTATTTTTCAACAAGCTAACGCTTTCGTTTACAATAGCGTTTAATTAAGTTTTAAGGTTGGTGATGTATTTGGCGGTATACACGTTTGTCTTATATTACCTACTCTATCTTTTGATACAAACAGCATTACAATCAATTGCATAGTTTTGTAGATCTAAGCTTACAGTTAGCTACAGTAACAGCCGTATTCACAAACGTTACTGTGAGGTCTCATAGTAGGCATGGACGCACAGGGGTAGCAAAATCATTTCACAAACAATACTTGAGTGGTGAAGCGCACTATGCGTTTGTTAAATTGAACGCATAGCTAAGTGTTACTCTTTGCACAGTGCATCAACACTTAAGTACTTACTTAAGTAAATATTGTTTGTGAATACGGGTGTAAATGTTTTATACTACGTAAAGATACTAGAATTATATACACAATATTTAATCAATTGCAATAAATGTTAACGCTGTTTCCTCTAGAATGAAATGAATTATATTGCTTCCTGCACCGTACATTACGATGCAAATATAGTGTACTAGTAATGCCTTAATCATCTTTTATGACACCCACAAGAATGATAGAACGAGTTCGCTCTTGTAGTGTAAGTAGTAACCTGTTTTATTGGCTTACAGCTTACACTGATCTAAAAGAAGGTAACTAATGCAACATGCATTTAAATGAGCGATTCTTATCGTTTTTAATGTATGTTCTTTGTTTTAACAATACTGAAATAGATTAGTTACTATTTTAAGATTTTTGCTTGCATTTTGAACAATGACTGATTCCATGGTAGACACACGTCATTTGTAAGAAAGCCATGTAGTTATGTAGAGAAAAACATATACAATCAGATCTACAGTTAATATCTATACTTGACGGGCCTCGTGGTGTAGTGGTTCATATAACGGACTGCCGATCATGGGGTCTCGGGTTCGATTCCCGGTCAGGACAATCATTTGTGTGATGTTTTTAATTGTCATACAAATGTTTGTACTGCGTCTGGGTGTTTACTATGTATTATAAGTATGTATTTACAAAAGAAAAGTAGTTTATGTATTATATCCGTATTCTGGTACCCATAACCCAAGCATATAAGCTTAGCTTGGGACCAGAGGACGTTGTGTGAAATGTCCATGAATATTATTATATTATTATTATTATATTATACTGTCTATACTAATATTATAATGCTAAAGAGTTTGTTTGTTTGTTTGTTTGAAAGCGCTAATCTCAGGAATCACTGGTCGGATTAGAAATATTCTTTCAGTGTTGGATAGCACCTACATTTATCGAGGAAGGCTATAGGCTATATAACATCACGCTGTGACCAATAAGAGCGAAGCAGCAATGAAAAATGTTCAATTGATAATTTTCTTAATTCCACGAGCATCAGCTAGTTATATTAAACAGCTCAAGAGTTTGTTTGTTTAAACGCGTTAATCTCAGTTCCTGGTTCTAAATGAAAAATTATTTTTGTGTTGGATAGTCCACTTATCGAGTAAGGTTTAAGGCTATAAAACATCACGCTGTAACCGATAGGAGCGAAACATAACTGAAAAAGTTTCAAAAACGGGTAAAATTTTCTAAATTCCACGTGTACGAAGTCGCGGGAAACAGTCTATTGCTTTAAAATGTTTAAGAAATGTTTAACTTACTTTACATTGACACAATATACCAGTTGAAATACCTACCTTTTAATTCAAGAGATAACCAATGATTTATTTATTTATTCTAATGATTTCATTGCTAGTGTGCAGTACATGCAATCTACAGTTAATTATGTTCGTACGTGATGACATCCCGATAGATTTGCATAGCTTTGTCTCAGGATAGTAGATAGATAGATCTTTAGCATCGATTGAAGGTGGAAATAAATAAAATGTAATGAAATATAACTTTGCTTTGTTCATGTCTTATAATTTATTTGTTTATTTGATACTTTTTCCGCATTTTTTTGACTGTGAGTGAGAATATGCAAAAAGAGGAGTCAACATAGATATGACGTCTGTCAGAATACTACAGACGCAATAAACATGTTACATCTCTGTAAAATAATGGAATAAGGACGGCAGAATCATTACAATACTTATAGCACATATAAAACTATAGGTAAGTAGGAAGTAAACAAAATACAATGCTTATCATATTCTTTCAGTCGATTTTTGATGATGCCGAGCATCAAAGAACAGTTATAACACTTATAACAATATGATGTACCGAAATAACTGTTATAGTTTTTCCCTAGAACAGTAAAAGAAGTATTATTTCAAAAAACACAAAGCAACTCTATTAAATATGTCTACAGAATGCATGTCTCGTACCTAGTCTATCAGATGGCATGTCACGTAGGCAATAAAACTCACAAGTTCACCACGAACGTTAGTTTGTCACAAAAACTCCGCCGTCGGGGTCCACAAGTGAATTAGACAATAATTGTGGCTATAGTTAGCTGACATGAGATTGGAGCCAATGTTGGTGATATATGTTGGAACCACATTGTGTTTGCTTATTCAAATGCGGTGATTCTAAATTTGAATTTTCAAATTTCGTATAACCAATAATCATTGGCCAGTCTTTGCATAAGGTCTAAGATACCGGCAAATATGATGTGTTCTATTGTGTACCTACTATGTATCACCCGTTTGTTATTAAATGCATTATTTTAGGTACTTTTATGAAAACTACGTAGATCAAATGCCTCTAAATCTGTAATACATTGACTGTGTACTATACTACTCGTATCTTACATTTAGAGTGTTCTATACCATGTGACAAAGCATCTTTAAAACTCACCTAAGCCTGAGATACTCGTATTATGATATACCGATAGATAATAGAATATTAATTCGTAATGGCATTCATTCTGTATTCAAATATATTTTTTTTCAAAAAGAAAATAAAAAAAATATTTTTAATCAATACGTTTTATGTTCTTTTACCAAATATTGGGGCCAACATTCATCCAACATGAGTCCATAGAGTCACGCTCTATACGCACGAACAGCGCACGCGCATCCCAAGTTAAGTAGGCTTTAGTAAATTGTGCGCTGATTGCTACGTGATATGAGGTTATTATTATTTTCTTTTTACTGGAAACTAATGTGGCTTACACGATGCTACCACCTATTGTTAAAAGAATTATGATTGTATTCTCGTAATATTATTAGTAACTAGTATACTTTAAAAGTTCTCATTTGATACAGTGAATACGTTATGACGTATGGGCATGGTATGGTATCTCGTATTCACAAACAAAAACACACACTACACACTTTCACACTCGCACAAACACACACATACATACTCATTATTAATTTAGAAGTTCGTTAATTTACCATTTTCTTTAGGTTTCCTATTTGTACTGGTTTTTTTTATTTGGTTTTATTTAATTTTCTTTTATTTCTCTTTTGTGTTTTGTTTTTTTTAATGTAATATTTTTAATCTCATTATTTAATTAAACTAACTGTAACTCATAAACAATTTGAACTGTTAGCACACTAAGAACATCTGTCTTCTGAGACACAGGTACGGTTAGTACCTGTGTCTCAGAAGACAGATGTTCTTAGTGTGCAAATAGTATATAATAATAAGTAATTTAGGAGACAGAGAACACATGTAAATTGTTTGTTATGTTATCAGTCCCAATAAAGATTATTATCTTTATTATCTTTATCTATTACCTAAGGTCAATAGGTGGGTCTGGTTAAACCATTATCTTACATTATATCTCATATTCAGGCTACAGCTACCGAAAATTATCGAAAAATCAGTTGTGATTATTTATTACAAGTTTTTAATCCTTAGCTACTTCTATAAAAGTAACGTCTAAATCACCAACATCGCTGTTGTGATCTTACTATGTATACCTTTATTTTTTATTGGATCAAGAATAATAGACAGAATTGATTAGAGCAGTGCCAAAGACTTTTTGAAGTATGGAACAGACATTATGCTCAAGGAATTTCTTTTACTTGATATTCTTCTAGAGATGATAAATATTTCATCACATTCTCACAACTTGGATCCACTTCTAAAATGTACAATGGTTACTATCCTACGTGTGTAGCATAGTAATTATAATATGATGTAAATATTTACATACATAAATAATTCAACGACTGGCAAGGTAAGATATTACGGTCATCCCAATTCCAAACAGTGAGAAAAATTTGTTGTTGGTTTAACTTGTTGCTTGTGGTGTTCAATATTTTTCCTTCAGTTAGTGACAGCAATAAGAATGACTACGAAACCTACTAGATAGATCTTTATTTTTAGTTGCAGTCAATATGGAGTAACACAAATGTCTTGTTACATGTGATCAGTTTTGCAAGACCCCTTTTTCACACGAGGCTGCCCGGACAAATAGGAAGACATTGGCACCGATTCTACGTGCACAACTTTAGTACTTTACTTTACTTTAGTATAGTTGTGCACGTAGAATCGGTGCCAAATATAAAGAATTTTATTAAATATAAAGAAATATAAAGAATTAGTTTACTAAAAAATGAAAATTAGTAGTTTTAATAATACAATTTGGCAATGTTAATTAAAAACTGTGTATTATAGACAAAAAGATTTTAATTAATAAAAATGTACACAAAATATGGCGAAATAATCAAAATACAGCAATAGTTATTTTTATGTTTTAGAGTCTTCGATCACGAATATTAGTGATCGAAGTTTAGAGTTTAGTTGTGCGGCAAGAATTGGTATCATTCAGAGTAAAATGCCATTATCAAGTACATTGAGTCTCTTTGCGTAACCGATGGTGATGCTAATTGCTTTGCATCCAAGTACAGATACAACTACAATATTTTCAAGTAAGTACAGTCTTTCCAAGTCATTTCGTAAGATTGTGGAAGTGTTTTTCAATCCACTACTCAGTATCATAGGACCGGTGACTTACGGACCGAATATTAAATTTTAGACTACATAAATAACATTTCATGATATGATTATAAAAATTGATCTACACCACTTTATACTGTAGTAATTGACAATAAAATATATGCCTTTTTGATAATCTTCTCGTGTTGATTGGCTCAAAAAAAGCTATTGAACTTATATGTTAATGTTATTATGAAACTATAAAAAAACACTGATGATAGAATGAAGTGTTCTTAATTATTATAAAACATCACCAAAATGCCCACTCATGACATAGCTGCGTGTTAAATTAAACATGAGATTGAGTTGCCGAAAAGCGACCACGCCTTAACGGACACTAGCGCCCCTCCCATACGCCTTCTATACTAATTGTTATAACCGGTTTCTTTATAATAATTAACCCGCTAACGCCACCTGTTGTACTTAATCAAGTCCATGCCACGCTCCTGCTATTCATGGGTACTTGTAAAGGACGTTTCTAATGGGTTATCAGATACTAAAGTTGAACACTAATGGTTCGATCTAAAGATACCTATTAAAAGTTTAAATGGTTTCTAAATCTTTTTGAATTCTTCCAATTGTTGTATTAGAAAATATTAATTGTTAACGGTTCCTAAGTACATATTTGATTTTCTTAAAATTTGTGTTACTTGTTTGTTGTTGTCCATTTTGTTAATAATGTAGATGATTCTATAGTTAACATAGATATATATCTTGATTGACCAATGCAGCAAAATCACTTCAGTTTGGACACAGATATCTGCACAAGTGATCAATCACGACAGTGTTAGAAGGTAAATGGGATACCCTTTACTACAAAGACGGGAATCAAATGACCCATTTCGAGGGGAATAGATGACACAGACTTTTCTCTAGATAACTGAAATAATACGTACTTTATTTATAAAAATGGTTGTTGCCTGCGATTTCATAGACGATGAGTTTGATATCACCTTTTTTCGAAACAAACAACGCCTATATCCTTTCTTGGGCTCTAGAACAAAATTTCATTAAAATCAGTTTTGGAGTAAAAGAGCGTCAGACAGACAGACAGACCGATGGAGTTGTTTTCAAATGTAAGGAAACATGGGTTTCATATTAAGCTTCGTTATCAGCCACATGAATTTTGTATCCTATTTTAACATTCGATTTTAAAACTAAGTAATTAAGTGAGTTAAACCATTCATTTGAAATTCTCATCAGGTTTTTAATAAAATAATTAAAAACTCGTTGCAGCTTTAATTGGAACACTATGAAACTTGTGCAAAACTTTTTTTTATTGAAGCAATTAATCGCTCGATTTATAGATTCATTTACAAATCCAACAAAAAGGAAAATAATAGTTTTATCTACTTTGTTAAACTGCTGCTGTCAAAGTTGTAGTAAGAGTTAGTAAGCCAATACGGGAATTGACTATATTTAGTTCCTTTTCTTCTTTTCAGACCTTACACTTTCCATTGCTGGCCACTGGCCTCCCTTTTTCTTAAAGATATTTGGTGTACTATTCGTCTGACAGAAGACTATGTAAGTAAAAGACATGTTAAATGTCCCAAATAATGGGATAAGAACATGAAAATGATAATTTAGTGTACCATGCCGTGCTTGGCAGGAATATTCAATCAATATTCTCTAACAAAAACTATTATAATAATATTAATGCACTAGCAGTTCAACGACTTCGTACGTATGGACTTATATTGGTTTAAGACATATTATACAAAAAAAGCCATCCTCGTGAACCAGTCTATCTATTAAAATAACTGCATGAAAATCCCTTGCGTAATTTTGAAGATATAAACTCACATAGGCACATACATACAAAAATATCGACTTTATTTTTAATAAGTAAAGATGTTTACTTTTATGGCCTTATTCATAATGACTTATCGGAGGTTTAAAAGTTCGCTAAAATCGGTTCGCGAAAATTGTCAAAACTTGTTATTCATAATAGTCTTTTTAAGATAAAACGTTGTTTATCTCTCCGATAAAATAAATTAAATCTCCGATAAAATAAATTAAACCTCTGATAAGTCATTGTGAATAAGACCATTATTCTAATCAAGGAATAGATAGCCAATTAGCGTATTAGTAAGAATAGTAACAAAAATGTATTCAAAAGTACTTAAGAAATCTGTTGAACCATTGGTATGCTAAAGTACTTACATTAAACCAGATCAAGTTATGCACGATTACAAGGCACTGAAACGAGTCGCTAGTTACAAATAAATAAAGTTAATCTACCGTATTTATGGACTTGTAGAGTGCCCAACTAATTCTACGAGTATACTATGTTCAGAGTATTGCAAATAGTCTATTTAATGCAATCGTAATAAATAAATACCATTATTTAAAATGTTTATTCTATTTACATAACATAAGCTTTACTGGTAAATTTATTTATGCTCACAATAAAAATTGTTGGTAAGAATAAGGTTCTTACCGATAATTTTTATGACAGTTTAAATTCGAAATTTAAAAATAAAGTGCACATTTATTTATTCTTCCTGTAGTATTCAATCAGATCATACAACATACAATCATCATCTTGCAATATTCAAAGGCAGTATTACTGACGGTAGTAATTTTATACCTATGAAACCTACGTGGTTTAAAATGACAGAGGCAGTTGCGTTAAGAAAAATTTAAATAGATAGATAGATAACTCTTTATTTGCACAAACACCAATTTTACACAGAATTTTAAAAATACAGTCTTAAAAGCTATTGTACAAAAGGTTGCCTTATCACTAATGTGATTTCTTCCAGGCAACCGTATAATGGATAGAATCTAAAATAGACATTGCGGAGATTGTTAGTGTATTCTACGTTATATATAAATTATATTGAAAATATGAAATTATATTTACCACACTGATTAGACTTTAACACCTCAAAACTGCGTTTAAATCGTTACTTTAGAATAATAATTATATTACCAAAGACAAATATTTACCGTGTATTTACAACATAGTGTTTAGTAGATCGCCCACGTGCTGACAGCCCACTATTACTGCTCTAGCCAAATAGCTCCCTCAGGCTTAAACAGACTTTAACTTAGGTAGCTATAACTTGAAGAAATCTAAGTGTCAAAACAACTACACAAGTGCTTTTAAAATGGATGGATAAATTTTATTATTTACTTACTACCAACTGATGCTTTCGGTTTCACTTGCGTTTATAGTTACTACCCTGCTCCTTGGATTTTAGCGTAATGATTTATAGTCTATATGTTATTCTGATTTATAGGTAAAACAGCTGTATGGTATCATTAACATCCAATCATCAGTAGTTTTTACGTGAAAACGCAACAAACGTCCTTACCCATCCATACAGTTTACAAACTTATGTGTTTATAATATTAGTAGAATTTTTCATCACCATCATCATAACACGCTTTTTTCCCATGGGGGTAGGCAGAAACTATAGAGCGCCATCTGCTATGATCCAAACATACTTCCTCGGCTTCATCCACAGTCATACAACTGGTCATACATGCTACGAGTAACATGACCGACGGTTGTAAGTGCTAGAATTTTCGAAGCTTAAAATGGGACCCCATTTAGAGTCCTGGTATAATATTTATAACTTAGAAGAGCTTTACGTTAAAAGTATATTTTTGTACAATTACTAAGTGATCGTAGATTTCAATTGAGTTATGTTTTCAACTTTTGGCATATTTCAACGAATTAGTAATTTTAACTAATTGGTTATAACCGTGAAACGTAAACCTGCCAATATAAATCAAATATTTTAATTGCCATTAGTTATGGACTGTTAGAGTTTTGCTAATTTCAAATCGTATAAAAATTACTATCTCGTTTCGAATAAAAATATTAACTGAACCACTAATAGCTGCGGAATATTCATATAGCCGCTAGTCGTATTCCATTTCATTAAAATTAATGCGTTTGTTTCATCAGATCTTCAATTGCCATGATATTTCCCTGGAGTGAAGTTCACAATAAAACAATATACACACTGCAATAAAAATGTAAACAACCACTTTTATTTTTGCATAAAAATTTCATCCGGCACGTTTGTTTTTATTGTAGATTTAAGATTCATCGAAATATGAAAGGCGTAAAACAACAAATAAAGTAAAAATACACAATTTACAGGAAAGTAAATCTGAGTTAACCAGAATAAGCTATATCAATATTAAAATAGATTTAGCGGGCTTCGTGGTCTAGTGGTTGAAGTAACGGACTGCCGATCACGAGGTCTCGGGTTCGATTCCCGCATGGGGCAATCATTTGTGTGATGTTTTTAAATGTCATACAAATGTTTGTTCTGCGTTTGGGTGTTTCTATGTATTATAAGTATGTATTTACAAAAGAAAAGTAGTATATGTAGTATATCCGTATTCTGGTACCCATAACACAAGCATATAAAGCTTAGCTTGGGACCAGAGGACGTTGTGTGAAATGTCCGTGAACATTTATTATTTTTATTATTATTTCTTTAGCTTTGATTAGTTGCCTTTGTAAATATTCAGTTATTTCCTATAAACATTTTCTTGTAAATGTGCCTATTAAAAGCAAGCCGTAATTATTGTACTAAGGTATTGTAAATTGGATCCTTATTTTGTCCTTATTATATAGTTTGTTTATGCTTACCTTTACGGAACTCTAAATATATTCACACATTAAAAACCCTTTACATAGCCATTGCTGGGATCTTAGCAATATTTACTACGGCAATGTAGTTCAAAAATTTCCAAAACAAATTATTGCAGTGTTGGTCACAGTCAATTATTTATTTCATTCAGTTCCGTTAAAATTATAAATTTTTCTTATCATTTTAAAATGTAAGTAGGTACAACGGAATGAAAAAGTATTTGCCAAGTAGAAATGCGCTAAGCAATTAGATGAAAACTTGCGGCAAAGATAAACCGCCTGCGGCTCTTGTAAATGTACATCTGACAGTCATTAAGGTTAGTAGTAATCGCATAACATGAATTTCCGTCATTTAATCTGCGCTAGACTTGAAGTAAATGGATCCAATAAAACTTTAATACACCTTGTGCATTAAACTTAATTCTTACTTTTTATTCTTGACTTCCGCGTGGCGATGGATTAGGAATAAAAGTGTCAAACCTATTTCTTTCTTCTTTCTTTTGACAAGCAACAATATAGGTAAGCAGAAAATGTTTTCTATGCGAGATGGAAAACATCAAACTAAATGCAAGGTCGACTGGAAGAGAATGCCTTTGTCATTAAGCCGCCTTTCCTTTGTACTTGTATATGAAATGTTTACATACATAAATATTATGGATAAAACTAACGCAATTAGTTTATTTAACCCACAATGAATCCATTTTTCTCGATATCAATTACAATGATATCTAAATAATAAATAAGAATAATCAAAGCAACATTTCAGTAACATAAAGATAGTTGTACTCAATGTCGTTAACAAGAAAGACTGTCTCACATATTTGCTTTGCATCGGCAGTTAAGATAGGATCAACTTAAAATGCCCGATTGCAATATCTTTCTCAATAAGTTAGGTTATCTATCGACATAGAGTAAGGATTTGTAATCTCAGGATTATCCAGATCATGGGTTGTAATATGTTGTATTGGAATGAGACTCTATGCCAATAAATTATATTTATAATTTCTGAAGCCTTTAGTTCATGCCTATTTATATTAGAATCCGCTAATATTATTGGTAATGGGTCCGTTTTACGTAAAATAGTGTGTTTTTCTTTAAAAATACTTCTTGTTCATTATTAAAATCTGCAATATATATATTGTCGTAATCAAATTGATCGAATTGGTTCCATATCAATATTTAAAACCGTAAATCTATGGTTATATTATGTATAATCGAACTATCACTGCTTTCTTCTCTATTCATTGATTGCCAGGAACCAACTAAGGAAATCTTTGTAAACTTTAAAAGTACTAATCCAATGTTGTATTTACATACATTTCCATAATATTTGCTTGTAATTCTTTCTTGTTTTTACTATAATAGAAGAAAATACTTACCCATGTTTTGTTGTTATATTAGCCGTGATACTTACCGTAAATGTGAGTGTATATTTCTGTGACTCTATTTTTACTACTAGATGCGTTTCATTTCTAATTTTAACAAACGGCGGTTAGATTACCATGTACAGGCCCGATTCTCCACTGGGCACAATGGGCACATGTTCAAGGCCTAGCCATAATTGGGGGTCTCCTAATCCCTATTTCAACATATTTTTTCACTTAATCTAATAGGTCATAGCGGGGCATACAAACTAACGTGCCCATGACCTCAAGTAAGTAAAACACAGCCCTGACGACGCAGGGAAAATCCTTCTTAATAATCTTTATATTTTTATTACATTTATAAGATTTTCTCATTAAGGTTACCTAATTAAAGGAAAAAAATTATGATTGTTTTTCTAAAATAGCTACACCATGTCCCCTAAGAATTTCATTGAGATTTACATTTAATAGCAGTCATTGTTGTTAAACTAGGAGACTACCAAACAGTATCTACCAAAAAATGACTACGGCAACACAAAGCATATAAGGAATAAGTAATGTGTTCAAGTTCTGTAATAAATCTTAAAAGAATGCTTTGCCTGTTCCCAAAAGGATACTCGTGGAAGCGTTCACCTTCTATTTTCCTTGTTATTTATGAGCCTATGCTTTATACTAGAAACGCCGGCCAAGAATAAAATGGGTAACTAAAATAAATGGACGTGTGTTACCATAATCAAAACATAAATACAAAACAAACTTAATAAAACTACTATATAATAAATAGAAATAAATGTGTAGATGTATAAAATCTTAGAAATACCAGTGAGTAGCTATAAAAAGATGTATCGTAATAATTATAATATCTAATCTTGGAAAGTAAAATATGAATAAAACCATAGATATTGTTGTCCATAGTTTAGATTGTCAGATCATTCTTCCATTTACAAGCAATTTACATTAAGACGCCTTCGCATTTGCATTTCGGAATAACCTTTTCATAATCGTCACGTCAGTGGCTCCAACTTAGTGATTAACTTAATGGATTTCTCAATTTAATGAAACTAAACTTTGTAATTGACTTTTTAAAAGATATGTTGGAATTCACTATTGCATATTTAATTTTTTCTTCAAATCCCCAGCCGAAGCGACGGCGAGCTTTATTTGACATGCGTTTTAAAATGGGAGTCATTGTTGAGGCCCGTTATATTGAAAATTGCTGGTTAAGTATTTAAGCTGGCATAGACGGGATAACAATAGTTCGAATAGGGTACCTTGACGTACAAATCTTTTTGTTTGATCAGGCGTTTGTTGACAACAAATTCGTCGACGTTAATCCCTAGACAATAGTACCGTTTTATCTGGGGAGGTATACGGCCCCATTGGTCTCTTTTAATCGAAGTTAGATGTATCTGTTTATCTATAGGATTATATGAAATTATTCCTTTTATGAATATTTATAAAAAATCGTAGCTACAATATTATTGCGTTTTAACAAACATTTCTTTAAAGTATTAGTTCTTTATGTAGAGAGCAACTAAGAATAAAAAATATTAGTCTCTAATATTCTATAAGACTAGTAGGTATATGTGATCAATTACTGATGAAGTTGATTTGATAAACAGGAAATTATAAATTTCTTACTTACATTTCATCAGACTCACTATAAAGGCCCTCTCTGCTACGAATGTTGGTCGATGTTTTAAAATATAGTCGAAGAAAAACTGTAATTGGCTGACACTGGTTTATAAAGTATGCAGAATGTTCGAGAATGTTATGGAAAAACTTTGGTAACTTCGCTTAAGGTGTCAGAACTGTTCGTTAGTCGTCATTCTTTCTCGCCCACCTAAATTATATAAATTTCTGATGTATTTAGTTTTTATACAAACGACGCAACACTTCGGCAACTTTGGAAAGATTTTCAACCAGTATTTTAAGACAAAAGATCTTTGGAACAATAGCACTTTAATTTTCTTAACATCGATGGTTAACGATGTTCGAAGAATTAAAACTAGGTTATAATTTGGCAGACATATTTATTTATACACGTTAAAGATCAGCGACGTCATATAGCAATTTATTTATTTACAAAATCGAGTGTAGGTACTTACTAATTAATCACAAAATAAATAATTTTAATTAAGCTTCTAACTTACTTCTATACGGATTTTGGTTGTCACAAAACCAAAGTTTGTTTCAAATAAAATATAATTTTGGTCTCTTTTTTTACTCTTTTGCACTAAGAAACAAAACTTAAGTCGATAAATACATTTGTTTAAAGCAAACAAATAATTTTGACACTATTATGTGTCTAAACAGTAGTAAGTAGGTATACGTAAAGAAAATATTCGAAGATACATATTGAGGGGGAATGGATTTATCACATGGAAATAATAAAGAACTCAAGCTCCAATAGCTTGATACGTCCTCTCGTAATTCTACAAATATTATCGTATTTCAAGAAAAATATATGTTCTCTGGTTTTTACAATATTATGTTCAAACTATTTACAAATACATACACGTTTGATTATTGCTGAAGATATCGTAAACTTTCACTAGTATGAGTAAGGACCTCATGAAAACTATTATTATAAAATATATCTAATAACTATTTGTAAACTAAATGTTAATATGGACTAGCTGTAAAAATAGTTCTAGATATTTATACAGATCAATATAATAAATTTGATTTCGTTTAACTACAAAAATACGAAAAAGTTAACATTTTTATACATTTCAAAGGTAAAAAGGGGACGTATTTATATTTTTCAACATCAGAAATTTTAAGTAATCTTTACTGTTATAGCAATTTTTCGTGTCTTTGTAGTATAACAAGAAATTTTAATTATTATAAAACATAGTGAAATTGAACATCGAATCCGGTACACGCATTAGAATAAATTTATTTACAAGCAATACAAATCAAGTAATATTTTATAAAATTGTCAATTACCTTCTATCTCTCTTCTTAACATATGTACATACCTAATTTTTCTGGTGTTAACCTTACTGTGTTTCATAAATACATTTTTAAGTAGTAACCTTTTAATTTACAATCTCCTAAGCCTACATCCAAACAAAAACTTGTCAGTAATTTTTATTACAGCATCATAAAGTTTTCCCAAATTCAATACAATTTACAATGTAATGAACGGATGGGATGTTTTTCACGATAAATTTCACTTTACGTCACTCAAAGGAGTTTTAGAAACTATCACAAAAACACGTTGTCACTTGAACTAATAGTCTTTCTTTTGCAGTTACGTTCAAATGTTTAGGAACTGAAGACGCGGTCTTCCACCGACAGCATATCAAAGCTGTGACGTCACACCACTACGTCTCGAGGCATTGATTCATTAGTAGGTGTTTGTGGTACCAATACAGGCTGAAAACAATGCGCCACGGGAGCAAAATCTTCAACTAGCTTTCGTTTAAGCACTGAGGATGAACCAACATAAACATTGGTTCCTGGAAAAGTGCCTCGTCGTCTCCGCCTCCATAAAACTGCTACTATTACTGCTAGCCCAAAAGCAATCATAGCTGATAAACAACCCAGAACTAATTCCGAGTCAGGAGATCGATCTGGTACTCTTTCTCCTCTCATAGAACTTACAAGAACAGACATCAAACGGTCGCCTTCACTAACTTGAACATCTTGCACGCTTTCCGTAGAAACATGTTGCGCTCTGCTTGTATCAATAGTCATAGTTTCTGATCTTTCATTGTCTACTCCAGGAGTACGAGAAACTAATTCTACTTGTATGTGATATATAGTATCCGGCCATAAGGATAAAGTTACTCTCGTAGAATCAGTAAATAAATTTCCTTTCAATCCTCCACCGTCTACTTCCCAAGTAACTAAGTATACACCTCTTGCTATTCTTGGTTCCCAAGCAATTTCACCAATAACAAGAACCTTTTGGTGAATCAGAGATATTTCCTTCAAGACCCATTTATGTTCATCGTGATTAGAATTATTGGTGTCATGAGCTACCCATGTTTCATCTGGACTATAGATTGTAACAAGTCCCGTTGGATCTACTACAAGTACTCGTAGAAGTGCACCCTCATTGTTTGAAGGGACTCGTGTTGCTAATGCTTGAGTTTGAATAATTTGACGCCAAGGGCCTTCAGCCGCGCGACGCATGACGACGTAAACAAATGGCGCGGGATGGGATGCTGCCCGAGGTGCTGGAGGAGGCCAACGAGCTAATGCACCACTCACACGCATCACCCCCTCGCCTTTTGTGTGTATTACAGGCTGAGTTTGCGACGCTCTCGCAGCTTCCGAATGGAATTCACAAGCAATTTTGCAACCAGGAAACTGTAAATAAAAACATTAATTAGTTATTTCGTAATAATATAAAACCACCGAATAATGTTAAAGCTATAAATAATTGGAACTTACGCAAATATCTTTCTCGTCGCAGATCGCTCCCCAAACTTGGTAATTGGACTGGAGCAGTTCACAGTTTTCCCAGCACTGTAAAAACAAAAACATAGTAGAGAAAACTACAAATTTGTTATAACTAAACGTATCTTTTGAACTTGTTTGATTTATGATCATGACGGCCATTACGACAAATGTGTAGTGTGTACTGACATAGACAAATTCTAAACTTAATGGTCATTTGAGATGCAGGGTGTTCAACGTTTAAACGAAATGCTCTTATTGTCAAATTAGTGTATGTTATCGGGTGGTAGCTCAGAGCGGAATATAAGATACAGTCATTTATCATTACTTTCAGAATTAGGGCGCGCACGAGCTCATTACTGACGACCGATGAGACATGGGCCCTTTCAAAAAAGAACATACTAAAATAATGTTTACGAACACTAAAACTGTTATTCTCAAGATATAAATAAAAGTTAGAAAATTTACGAACAAAATAATTGTTTCTTTTTAAATATTGACACCCATACTTAGTAATCACTTTAGTTATACATTTTATTTATTATGTTTTAGACAGCACCTCCTCTATGTTTTAGACGCAGCAAACTACAGAGTATCATAAAATAATTTAAAAAATATGAGCTAAGAAAATCTTGGACATGACAGGATACGAACAAAGTCTTCCTTACGCATAAATAAATTTTATATCCTTAAAATTGTGCCGTTATAACCAATTGGCTAGTCTCTCAAATCATTTGTCAATGAAATCGCTCATTAGTTGGAGTTGACGTTAACTTGATACCGCTCTCGCTTTGTAAGCTTTAATAATTACGAGAACGGGTGAACCACGATTATTAAGTACGGGTATTGACAAAAGATACCGTTGTTCGGCTTCACGTAGTTCCAAAAAGATTTAAAACTAAAAATTCAATTATATTTTTTTCGGAGATTTTTTTTAGAAAAAAGGAATAAATAATATACTGGTTTACCCTTATACACGGAACCCTAAAATACAATCAAAATATTGGAGTATTGTCATAAAACAACTTAACTTTTTTAAATTGTGACGCAGTCGAACGTAAAATTGGAAGAATAAAACGGGCTTGATAATGGAAATATCGTATATTGTCATAGTGTAAAAAGACAAGAACTTAAGTATACAATATAATCACTAACACTTACCATAAAACAGTCGGGGCCTTGCAAACACGAGGACTCCCCACTGGGTCGAGCCGTCGCAAACTGTGAACAAATATATACATGTCACATGTGGGCAATCTAAAAGTATTATGTATAACATTGATACTATATTTTATAGTGATTATAGGTTCCTGACAGTTTGTAATTGCTGTGCAGTCTGTATTCGCATGTATGTTCTAAGGTTAAAAAAGAAAAGCGCTGAGTACATCTTTATGAAACGAGCTTTCTCTGCGTCTTTAATACATTGCACACTTTTTTTTTACATTACGGCTAGTATAAATATCTCTTTATTTTGTATTTTAAGAAATAATATTCTCGAATACTTGCGCGACTCATTTGTTTGAATAAAATTACTTTCTACTTATATGCGTCTAAATCAGTAAAAAGTACTTTTATAAAACTTTGAAGAAACGTGAGTATTGTTGCTCAAACTGGACCCAGATAAAAATAAAAACTGCGACTAAAATATTAATAGCAGCATTCTTCAAAACTCGCAAATGTATATTTAGTACGTTTGCTTCGCTATTTATATATAGAAACAGTGGTTACTGAACATTAATTTTATTACAAGAGTAAGCTATATGTTGCGCACAATGAGTTGGGTCCAATAACATAGTTGGAAGCAGTTATTTTAAAAAGGGAAAGTCAGTTAATATGTAGTAATTTTAATGTCGTAAGTCTAACTTGCTATTAAGTAGATGCTTAAGTTTAGTCAGTTATTAAATAAATAAATAAATATTCATGGACATTTCACACAACGTCCTCTGGTCCCAAGCTAAGCTTATATGCTTGTGTTATGGGTACCAGAATACGGATATAATACATAAACTACTTTTCTTTTGTAAATACATACTTATAATACATAGAAAACACCCGGACGTAGTACAAACATTTGTATGACATTTATGAATATCACACAAATGATTGTCCCAAGCGGGAATCGAACCTGCGACCTTATGAACGGCAGTCCAGTACATGAACCACTACGCCACGAAGCCCGTCTGTTATTGTGCATGTATTGCTCATACTCGGAGAAATTAAATTACTAGCTATAAAATGCAAATAATATGTTAGAATACCAATTATTATTTGTAATTTACAACCAAGACATTTACTAAAAGTGGTATGAACCTACTTGTTGGTAGGAAATAGTAGGATTTTTGTGGATGTTACATAAAACTGGACCGTACAGCCCAAAACCGATATATCCCTAACCATTGTAGTACTTACGTACGTACGTACTCTTTCTATTCTTTCTTTATAAACGTCTAGTCTAGATATTATTTTTGATTGATTGTCAAAATATGTAATATTGATAGAGTCAGAAAATGACAAAGTTAACTGAGATTATCGGTTCGGTATTATTGGTTTTGCTAAACATTATAGCAGCAAACAAAGTACCTAAAAATTCATTTGTAATTAACATTGTATATTACACTTTAATTTCAGACACACTCAATATAAAACAGACATTTAATTATTCGACGGGGCTCCAATACATTACTCGTTATCTGAACTCAGTTCTGAGAGGGTTTTATGTGCGGACTACATAAAAAAAAAGAAAATAAATGTTCGATTCGAGCAACCAGTTTAATGTATTTGATAAAACTGACGGGCATCTGCTTACCGTCGAACGGTCGCTTTAATTGCCTGATATGCCAATGGAGCACCGCTGGGACAGTGTAGTGCTCCAAATGTCAAATGTTTTATGTCGACTTTATGCGGAGAGTGATAATTCCGGATTTTAATATTTGTTCGATCTGATTTGGTGTTAATAAATATAATATATAACCTAGGCCCTCGGGATTCCCTAAGGGAGAAATTCAAGGACATAAATTTTTTGACAGTCGCTGCACAATAAATTTATTGTACATTCATAATAATATTTAGCACTTTAAAAAGAAAAGCGACTACCATAATGTTAACACGAGAAATAAGCACAATCTTGTAATGCATGTTACTCGTCTCCACAAAATAAGTAACTCTTTCATGGGGCATGGTATACGTTTTTATAACAAACTCCTTATTGATGTGAAAGAACGAAATAAATCTAAGTTTAAAAAATTTGTAATATCTAAACTATGTAAAAAGGCGTATTACAAAATTTCAGACTATGTTAATGACAATAAAGCTTGGGAGTAAATTGTTCCAGACCAACACATTATTATAATTGTAATTTATATAAATTGCAAGAACCATTGTAATGTTTTTTTAAAAAAAAAAAGATTAATATGACAAAAGATAACGATATCTGCTGAGTTTCTTATGCCGGTTCTTCTCAGCGGATTGAAAGTCCTGAACCGGTGGTAGGGAAAAATTTTTTGGACATATCATAGGAGCTTATTTTTTTTTGGCAAAAAGAAAATATGCCTACGTGAATAAATGATTTATGATTTTGATTTTTGATTTTGATTTTGAATACTGTTGTAGACACAAGCTCGTATCAACACAAACTTATAAAATATGGTATTATTATATACTCTAAATTAAACTTAGCCCAAAGTAATTGATGTATTGAGTTGTGTATTGTGCTCACTAATAAACAGGCGTTATCTTAGCCCAAGGCGATCAATTTCTCTCATCTGTTACAGAGATAGCATAATAGGCGACCCCAAAGGTGAATGGAACATAATAAAGCTACAGAAACATAATTTTAGCTTTAATGTGTCTGCTGAAGAGTTTTAAGGTTTTTTATTTACGGTCAGGCATTGATAACTAAATAATAATAATAATAAATATTAATAAATATTAAGAATATTTCACACAACGTCGTCTGGTCCCAAGCGAAGCTTATATGCTTGTGTTATGGGTACCAGAATACGGATAGAATACATATACTACTTTTCTTTTATAAATGCATACTTATAATACATAGAAACACCCAGACGCAGGACAAACATTTGTATGACAATTAGAAAAATCACACAAATGATTGTCCCGAGTGGGACTCGAACCCGCAACCTCTTGATCGGCAGTCCGTTACATGAACCACTCAACCACGAGGCTCGTCAATAATTCTATTTACGAAAATAAGCGCTTGCTTAAATTCTATGGACCTATGTTGTGGGTGTGCTTAGCTTAGAAATTTAATAGAAGCAATACGCAACAGTTTTTTTTTATTTCTGAGAAAAAAAAACATAATTCGATTTCATTTGCACCATCTCAATAATTGCTGGAGAATATAGCAATTTATTTACTGCCGTAATTATTGCCCCTGAGTAATAAAACATATGCATTAGAAAGCAAGTAGCGAACAAAGAGTAGCAAAGGAAAACAAAATTACTCTTTTAGGTCACTATCATTGCGGTTAATGATGCCAATCTGAGGCAGAGGCCATCAAACGACTCCGACCATCTCCACCCGTTATTAGATGTAATCATCGTAATTTTTCACACAATTTATTTTTTTCTTACCACGATACTATAGCTCAGGAGTGTTATTTCACGTCAACTAATGACAACAAAAAATACACTCAAGATTGAGTGCGCAGTGCGCTCACTATAAAAACTCCAACTATACTGGCAACATTCTTGCTCTTAAAAATAGACCTAATAAATCAAGTAAGTTAAAATGATATTGCTTTCAAGGCACGTCAAGTTTCTAGACTTGAAATTTAACATTAAATTAATCTAAAACTTGTTTTTAATATCTAAATGTAAGATTAGCAACTTTCGCCTGTCTAAATAGGTAATGCTTCTAACTGATTCAATTATCGCGAGTATTGTATCGCACGACTTCGGCTCTAAACTCAAAATATGAAAGTTAAACAAAACACAACGACGTGAATATACTTCGGCAACTGCAAAGGGAAGTGAGTGAATAATGAATGACGGTGATTGAAAACACAGCCCGTCGAGTGGCCTCGTATTTGTGTTAGATGCCGCCACAGATTACCCTTTTGTTAATCAAACAGCGTTTATTGAATATTATTTAATTAATCTTTCGTATTTGACTTCGGATAAAGTATAAGAAGAAACGGATCACTTAAAAGATCGATAGCTAGATATCTACCTATTTAAAGAATTTTACTATCGTACAACTAATGTGAGAGAAAAAACATGATAAACGTTCTAACACGTATCTTAATAGTTCTCCGAACCCTCTTCAAAACTGTATCGAAAATTAGGTTTAGAGGATGTATTTATATATTTAAGGCGAGCCAGGATGTAAGATATCAACACTTAAATATTTTCGAAATCCATTAAAGATAATCGTCAATAAGTTGAGCTTGGAGCTGCACCTGAGCAGGAACTAATCGATCGATACGCACACACGGTGGTTTACAATCAATCCATCAGCATTTATGTATCGTGCAACTACCGATGATCTTCATTTATCATTTTTGTTTTGTGGGTAGCAGCGGTGCGCTCTTGGGGGTCAAGCAAGAGGTTCATCTAACATAAATACCAACGACTTACGAAATATGATATGTAAACAACTTTTCTCCTTTAATCTAACGACATATCTTATGGATTAATCACTTATGCAATCGGTTGTTTCGAGTTGATTAACTTTTGATTTATTTTGTATCTACTATAAAAGTTCATGTGATAATATTTTATTCGATTGTAGGTTGCAATTGAGTTTTATCTGAAATTGTGATTTTATCAAGAACAATAAACAATAGTGAGTGTGTTATTTGCATATTGCTCAGATAGAAGACAAAACATTAAACACCCAACAGTCACAACAATATCTCTTGAGAACAAGACAAAAACATCATGAATTACGATTCTGTGTAAAGATACAATCTAGATACTAGTGCGCCAAACGATGAAGATAAAAAAAATCCCCGTTTTTGTAACATTTTTCACTACTGCTTCACTTCTACTGCTCGTAGCGTGATGTTATATAGCCTAAAGCCTTCCTCGATAAATGCCCTATCTAACATTAAAAGAATTTTTCAAATCGGCCCCGCGGTTCCTGAGATTAGCGAACAAACAAACTTCCGACAACTCTTCCGCTTTATAATATTAGTAAGTATAGATAAATAAACTATTTACGGACATTTTACACAACGTCCTCTGGTCCCAAGCTAAGCTTCCATCCATCCATCAACCTTTCTCAGTCCACTGCTGGACATAGGCCTCCCCCATAGAACGCCACAACGTGCGGTCTTGCGCTAACTGCATCCAGCGGCCCCCGGCGTATTTGACGATATCGTCGGTCCACCTTGTTGGGGCCGCCCCACGATGCGTCGTCCGGTTCGTGGTCGCCACTCGAGGACCTTCCGTCCCCAACGGTCATCAGATCGTCGAGCGATGTGGCCTGCCCATTGCCACTTCAGCGTAGAAGGCGAGTGATGTATTCGCCGTTGATGTTGATGCCGAGTCCGGCCCAATTGAGGAGCTTGAAAACGTCTTCCAATGCAGCTTCCAAAGCTAAGCTTGTATTGGTACTTGTATTGGTACCAGAATACGGATAGAATAAATATACTACTTTTCTTTTGTAAATACATACTTTTAATACATAGAAACACCCAGACACAGAACAAACATTTGTATGATATTTATAAACATCACACAAATATTTTTCCCGTGCGTGAATCGAACCTGCGACTTCGTGAACGGCAGTCCGTTACATGAACCACAAGACCACAAAGCCTGTCATTGTATAATAAGCTTGGTAAATTACACATCACGAGGTCCTTAATTTTTATTCCAGGGTACAAAATAATATTCGAGAAAAGGTAAAAAATTTTGTAAATTTTAAACAATAGGATTTGACACATTATGTTGTATAACCGTAATAATTATACTTTTAGGAACCAGAAGTGTTTGACAAATAAAAAAAAACTATTCGAAACAACCTAAAATTACTTTATTTAAAAATACCCTCAATTTTAAACAAATCAACCAAAAGAATTACTTAAGACACCGACACTGTAAACATACGTTGATATTACCACACAATAACGACTTCAAGACGATTAATAACGAAAATAAATCACAGTCACCCATAAATAGAAAAACACCCGGTATCAATTCCAACAACCTTACCGACTGAAGACCGCGCAACGAATGAGAGCGAGTTCTACTGAGCGGGCGCTTTTATAGGCGGTGGCGGGGATTGATACCGTTTACAATAAGTTTTTGGCTTACACATTGATACCGTTTATAATAGGTTTTGGCTTATACGGCCTCTCCTGATCGTGCACCGTCCTCGGCTGCACTGGGAGCTTCTTCTTCAGGGGAGCAGGTAAGTACGGCGATTCTTTGTGCACCGTATTCGCCCGTAGAATCTGAAGCACCGGAAGGAGGCGTCGGAGTACCTGAAGGTTCACTGACATCGTCCTCGCAATCTGTTGTGAAAAGCAAGTGCATTTATTAATCAAGAAACCGTACAGGTTTGCCTGTTCTATCATTCATCACACATTCAAGGCCCTCAAACAGAAGTTAATCTTTCACAACAGAGATAATAGCACTCCAATTTCAAAAGTATGCATACGTCTTCTGACAAAATGTCTCTCAAACTCATACTTTGAACTTGCAAGTTCCCACGTTAAAACGTGACCCAGGACAGCGCCTGCCAGGACTGCGCCTGAAACGCGTTCGTAGAACACGTCTACCGGGACAGCGCCCACCAGGACTGCGCCTGAAACGCGTTCATGGAACACGTATACCGGGACAGCGCCCACCAGGACTGCGCCTGAAACGCGTTCATGGAACACGTGTACCGGGACAGCGCCCACCGGGACTGCGCCACCCCGCGTACTGAGTACACGACTTCCGAAACCAGGTACTCCAGAGCACCCGCATCGGGAGCACGAACTGGCAAAGTATACTTAGCCTTACTTTCTCGCGCTCGCACACACATCAGTCGTACTACTGTAATACATAAACACATTAAAAAGTTCAGTTTGAACTTACTCTCAAAGAATGCCGCGCAACTCTCAGGACACCATTCGCCTTTCCAGGGTACCATGTATTGAGCTGCAGCCTGAGTTGTCTTGCCCTTGGCACCACTTAGCAATTTCAGCTCGTAACGGTCGCTTGGCAGTACCTTTATGACGCGGTATGGTCCTCTCATGCCAGAGTCAAGCTTCCCTGTTGACTGAGAGTATTTGATCACAAACACTTGATCGTTGACCTGGAACTGTCTTGGCGAGTGTCTCTGACGATTTGTTCGCGCATCTTGAGTCTGACGGTTTTTGTCAAGTGATACCTTAGCAGAGCTCCTGCTGAGTTCCCTCAAGGCCTCTCGGTTAGGGCTGGTGTTCTCGCTGGCGACGTCGCGGACCAGTGCACGAATCACAGGAGTGGTCGCATTAATACCAACTAATAGATACAAAGCTGAATACTGTGTGGTTTTCTGTTTCGTAATGTTTAAAACTAACTGAATTTTACATAAAGCGTCTGACCAAGTAGATTTCTTATTGCTACTTTCAATGCGAATCAAATTCAAAACGGTTCTTACGTAGCGCTCGGCTTGCCCATTCGAATGGTGCATTTCGGGCGTTATGTAATGGATGTCACAGCCCATTTCAGCCACCCAAGTAGTAAAAGCTGACGCTTCAAACATTCGACCACGGTCGCAAATTATTAGCTTAGGAGTCCCAAACAGGGATATCGCATTATTGAAAACTCGTTTTAGTTCGTCTGTGTCCTGTCTATATATTGGGTAAAGTAAACAGAATTTAGTGAAAGAGTCCACTAAAACAAGAACGAATTTGTATCCGTTAGATGCTGGTAAGGGACCTAATACATCAGCATGAATTGTGTTAAAAGGGACGTCCGATTTTTCCCACGACGTAATAGGCTGAAGAGGGGCTCTAGGGACACGTTTCTTAGAAATGCAGATTAAGCAATGGGAAGTATACTTTAGAACAAATTGCTTAAGGCCGGGAAACCAAAAGTGTTTCAAAATTAAATCGTAAGTTTTGTCAGCCCCGATGTGCTCATGCTCGTCGTGAAAAACACGCAACAAACTGAGGCGGTGTCCTTTTGGTATATAACAGAGTAGACGCGATTCTTCACCTGTGGGTGAATAACGGTAATAAAGGACATCGTTTTGACACACGTACCGACGGGAATCTAAAAACCCATCTCTGAGTTTCTGCATGAGCTCGAGGGTCTCAGAATCCGCCGATTGTGCCCTCTGTGCCCAGTTTAGTGGTCGTTCAATGTTGTTGACATACACGGCTGGCGGATTCCGGCTTAGATAGTCCGCATGGCCCATCATGACGCCTTTACGATATTCAATTTGGAAATTAAAATCTTGCAAATAAATCCACCAGCGTGCAACTCGCGGAAGGAGGTCCTTTTTGCGCTCAGTGGCCTTCAAGGCATTACAATCCGTAATGATCTTAAAATTTATGCCAATGAGGTAATGGCGGAAGTGTTGTAGTGCCTTGACGACTGCTAAAGTCTCCAATTCATAGGAATGGTACTTAGACTCCGCGCCTTGAGTAGTTTTACTGAAATAGGCCACTACTCGCTTACCACCCTCGGCGTGATTCTGCATAAGAACAGCACCATACCCTACGCTACTGGCGTCGGTGTGTAGCTCAGTAGGAAGGCTGGGGTCAAAAATTGCCAATATGGGCTCGCTGGTCAACTGCTTTATGAGATCTTGTCTGACGCGATCTTGATCAGGCCCCCATTCAAATTTGACGTCTTTCTTTGTCAGGCGAGAGATACATGCAGTTTTTGTTGCATAACCTTCAATATAGCGTCTGAAATATCCCGCCAAGCCTAAAAACTGGCGAACCTGTTTGACGTTGGTAGGGGTCGGTGCATTGACTAATGCCTCGATTTTATGTGGGCTCGGCCTCACCTGACCGTGACTAATAACGCGACCTAGATATTCCACTTCAGTGGTGAGAAAAGAGCACTTTTGGACATTGATAGAGAATCCTGCCTCCGTCAAAGTTTTCAAAACGTCACGCAGTAAAGAAATACCCTCATCGATAGTCATGCTGACTATTAGAACGTCGTCTATGTAGACCAGAACGTTTCCGGTAAGTATGTATTTTCGCAAGGTATTGTTAATTATACGCTGGTAAACGGTAGGAGAATTGCACAAACCATATGGCATTTTTAAGTACTCAAAATGGGCTTCAGGAGTAACGAAACCGGTCTTGTGGATAGAACCCTCATCAATGGGAATCTGATGGAATCCTGATGCCATATCTAAAGAAGTAAAGAACTTCGAGCCCCCAAGCCGATCAATGTGGTCCTCGATCAAGGGTAAGGGATACCTATCCCTGATAGTCATGCGATTTAGGGCACGGAAGTCCACGCACATTCTGTCTGAACCATTCTTTTTCTTGACCAAAATAATCGGGCTTGCGTACTCAGAGTTCGACTCCCTAATGATTTTTGTATCTAAGAGGTCCTGACAAATCTCGCGAACCTTAAGTTTTTCCTGATAGGACAAACGATACGGATGATATGCAACAGGAGCGTCGCTTGTCAAGCTGATATGCATCTTACCAGTATTCACAGTTGTTGTGGCGGTGCCAGATATTAAAAACTCAGAAAATTCGTCTATAACTACCCTCAGCTTGGCAAGTTCTGCACCCTCAAGAGGAGTATTTACTTGTATAGGTTCGCTTGCATCTACCGAATTTACTTTGGTTTCGATACTAGGTGTATGGGTCAAGTATTGCTCGTGTTTTGTACGAACAAATGTAATACCATCCCGATTCAGAACATCTGTCCCTATAATGATAGGTGTGTTCATGTACGATGCGGGTACAATAACAAAATCTGCTTCGACTGCGATATTACTGAACTCAACCGTTAGAGTAATGTATTCGTGGGCAACAAACTCTTTGTCTCCTATTCCCTTTAAAGAACAGTTTGTATGTTTCCGGGAACCAGCAAAATAGTCTACTATCGCGGATGAGATCAAAGACACGTTGAGCGCCCCACTATCTATAAGGATGTCAACAGGTATGCCTTGAATTACCGCTGAGCTTATGTCACTGCTACGATTCGAATTACAGAGTTCATTGCACAAGTTAATTTTCCGTTGACTATTATTGTTGCCTTGAGCCTCCGATCGAGCTTTGGTGAAACAGTCGCTTTCCCTATGTCCCACTTTCTTACAAAAAGTACACATGGGTCTAGTGTTATTATCGGTCTTATCCGCAACATTACGTTTCTTGGGGCATTTATCTTTAAAATGACCCGCTTGACCGCAGATATAACAATTACTACTGAGCTTACTGGAATTATTGTGATTACGTTTTCTGTTTGCGTGTGAACTAAACGGCTCCGACTTGCCAGACGAATGATTATCAAATCTGCGGGTAGGTTTAGTATAAGTGGCTAAGAAAGAAACAAGATTTTCCATCGTTAGGTCAGAATTAGTTGCTGCTGCGCGTACCTGTATATCACTAATACCATGAATCACTATTTGAACCATAAGTTCCTCGCTTAACCCTTTGATTACGCGTAAACGTAATAACGAACGACGTGCATACTCTGCGTACGATGTAAACTTATCAGATGTAGAATTTATAACCTCGTGTAAAATCTGCGCGTAATTCACCTTTTGTGGACACAAGGCTTTAAACTCTTTCACAAAACCAGTCCACGAACGATCATTCGTGTTCCAGTCGTTCAGCCAGACCTTCGCGTCACCCCTCAGACAATGTGCTACACGAGAAAAGCATTCGAGATCGTCCCAATTATTCGCAAGCCTAGCCCTATCCACCTCACTGCACCAAACCTCAAAGTTATTTACCAACGGATCGAAATTTGACACATAATAATTGCTAGGTTTCGATTTTGTTAGTATACCGATCGCATCAGCAAGCGTTCGAGCCGTAGAAGTGTCATTTTTATCTAACGGGGGTATACTATCACGAACGGACGATGGGACGTTTGAACCTGTTGCCGTGTTTGCCTCGATGGCTGATAAACGTGACATAATCGTGCCCAACGCGCTCGTCACGGCACTATCCTGTGGGTAGGATCGCGATTTGCTTCGGCGACGATGTGCGATCGAACGTGATTTGGATCTTTCATAATAATAATCGTTATGTGAACGCGACCGACTACGATGTGAGCGAGTTCGATTGTAGTGCGTGCGAGACCTGTCGCGACGCGAATACGAACTACTTTTACTGCGACGCGACTGAGAGCGGGTTCTATTGCGGCGTGAACGTGAACGCGCCGCGTCACCACCCGACCGTACATGAGATTTATCGCGTCGCGAACGCGAACGATGCCTACTGCGTCGTGGAGATTCATGGCGACTACTACGCTCGACCTCGTTCCGAGGCGGCGTCTGAACTGACCGTTCACGAGAAGTACGTGGCATTTTACACGAAAATTAACGGATGTTTACTGTCCAAGGCTTATTTGTGAGCGAAATCCTATCCCACTTCTGATTTTAGGAACCAGAAGTGTTTGACAAATAAAAAAAAACTATTCGAAACAACCTAAAATTACTTTATTTAAAAATACCCTCAATTTTAAACAAATCAACCAAAAGAATTACTTAAGACACCGACACTGTAAACATACGTTGATATTACCACACAATAACGACTTCAAGACGATTAATAACGAAAATAAATCACAGTCACCCATAAATAGAAAAACACCCGGTATCAATTCCAACAACCTTACCGACTGAAGACCGCGCAACGAATGAGAGCGAGTTCTACTGAGCGGGCGCTTTTATAGGCGGTGGCGGGGATTGATACCGTTTACAATAAGTTTTTGGCTTACACATTGATACCGTTTATAATAGGTTTTGGCTTATAATACTTATAAAGCAAGCATACTACATACTACTAACCATACTACTAACTACATACTATTGGTGCTTAATTCAATTAAAGTATATGTACCTCAACAAAATGACACAAGAGAATCGAACTTTATTTCAGAATTGGGTAAAGTATGGGGAGTGTGTATGTCTAGTCTCTGTCGTATTTTATTTGATCTCCCATAGGTAAACTACATTACCGGTCCGTTTTCACAAGTTGAAATTCAATTTCAGAACTGTCGGGATTTAGGTTCTTAGTAGAAAGTAGGTTAATCGATCGTATGGAGAGAATTTTTTGATGAGACAGTATTTCTACTGGTATGAAATTTGTCGTAGGTATAGAAAATATGAAATTTTGTTAATGGATACATAATCCCGAATTAGCAACTGAGATAAAACAAGTTATCTTTAGTGATATTATACCTTATATACCATTTACGTTTTTTGCCGATCAAATCTCGTCTGTCATGAAAGTATTGAGTAGTACCTAGCACTACGTTGATACTCGATGGTAAGAATCGTAATATACATAAGTAGACGTGGCAATTTGCTACCGTAATGCAGACTGCCAGTTTATAAATAAATCTAAACAATATTTCTATTTTTGACATTCGATAGTCGACTGATCTTGAAGCAGACAGACCATATAACTTGTTAGTCGTATTCGTTATGCAGCTTTCAGTTACAAATTGGCAAAAACGTTATAAACAATACCACATAATGCATTTCAAAATCGTTGACTAAAACTAAGACGAAAATAATTGTAAATTTGATACAAACGATTCATAAAACAGTTGTATAACTGAACTTTATAGAATAGTTTAAACAAAAACGTTAAATATACACTGAACAAAATGATGACCCATTTACTTAATACGAACACATCCTGCCAATTTACTTTATTGATGTTATATTATAGCATCATTAACTTTTTATACTCATTGCCTTTCTGACGGACCGCCTATAATTATGATGATACGAAACCGGACCTCTTTAAACTATTTTTGAATTACAAGACAATCTAAATCTGGCTCAGTATTATAGGGATCATGTTCAATAAAAGGTTGATATCGATTGAGGTCCCTCGATTATAAACCTTTTAATTCAATTGCTTTTTAAAATGTGTAAATTAGCTGCTTGGCTCCAATAATTTACATTCCACGTTATAGGTACTTATTTTTTAAATTCTCAGACCTGATTTATCTTTGTGAGCAACATTTTAAAATACAGATTTAGAGCACTTGTAATAGATCAAAATGTGTAACATTTTAGTCCTTATGGTTACAGAAAACAAATTAAATCAAGCTGCCACTGGCGGCTGCACAATAACGTAAATGGTCACAAAACATACCAAATTTGATCATGCAGCGAATAAATTAAATGGGGACACAATCAAGGATTAAATTACTGCTTCATTCTACCACCCACACAAACGGTCATTGCGACACATGTGCGACATATCAGGCAGCCGGCTATGCCTGTTATGTATGGAGGTGCCTTAACATATAATATTGTGGCACATTGTGCGGCTCCGCGACCGCATATAAATGCGCTGAGAGCAAATAAAACGGTGCTATAATTTCAAATCATATAGACAGAGAATGGGTGTGGACGGCGCTCTCATTGTGTGGAAATGATGTAACCGCTATTAAAAGTGTGGGCTGTGTCCCTTGAATATTTCTTGCAACGAAGACGTCGTAGGGTCATATCGGTATTTTATATCTTACCGGAGACAATAGCTTACATTCCCAACAAGAACACTTGCATCGTACGATAAGTATTTGTGTGTTTGTATTTCAATATTTTTAGATGTAATGATATTATTCTACATTATTAAATAATGTTGTAAATGCCACAGTAATTAATAATTTATATGTCAGTCAGACTTCTAACGATGGAATTATTCTTTTATCTAAAAACGCTTTGTCATTTGATTGCTTATCATAAAAAATACAAATTTTATAGTCTGTATCGTTCTTTGTGACAGATGAAACAACGACGATAAATTTTAAAGCTTTATGTAAAATAAAACGACTATTTTTATTACACAATACATATGACTTTAAAATTAGTAATCTATAGAAATATTTTGATAGTGCCATAAAATGGCATGTTTAGCAATGCAAATAATCTTCTAACACTTTATTTAACAATTTAAACTTAATTGAAGCTTTTCTAAAATTATTCTACCTACCGAATATTTATAGGTACTTGCTATCACGTAAGTATAGCAATGTAACTAGAAATCGATAAATACATAAAGTTCAATGTTCTACTCCCGAAAGCCGTACCAACTAATACCAAACCTATTTCGTATCAAATCCTGGTCACAAATCTCCTTTCCCAAGATAGACACGTAAAGGATTACGGGAAACAATTATGTTCTGTTTACATGAATCATTTGATTTAGATGTTTGTATATCGAACTAATTTTGGAATACTTTTTAGCGTAATGAGATAATAATGCATAAATAATATTTACCCAACTTAAAATCTAGCTGGTACTACTCTACTGTATAATTTTATATGAATTTTTTGAAAAATTAATTTCACTGTTCTTTATTTATATTTATTTTAGTAAATCATTAAATATTTGTTGTCTTAACAAAATTATCAATTAATTATCCATCTATATCAAATAGATAGTTATTTCCAATTCAAAGTCCTATATTATTTTGTGAGTCTAAAAATCGGTTTGACGCCTGTATGCTATTCTCAAGTATATTTTTTATAGATTGCGTTCAACTTCTGTGTTTTTTTCATCATTGCAAGATACTGCTATGTTGCGTGAGCCATCTTATTAGTTACTGTACGGGTATATTAGTAAGTTCTAAGAACTCATTTGAGATAAAGCGGAGTATAATCAAGATTCAAGTTGGAAGGAAATCGTGTAGAATGCAATCCCAATGCAAGGACCGTTACGAAGCGATATCGGTGCCGAATCCGATTGCCGCAATGCGAAAATTATCCGCAACCGTAGGGTATAGTGGAGGCGTAAAGAGGTCTCAGAAATGGTTATGTTTTGTTATGTATCTGATTTAAATAGTGACGTGTCGTTTATATTGCTCACATTGAGTTTGATGCGATCAGTTTATTTCTATTTTATTGGTAATTCACGTCAAATATAACTAATATAATGCCAGCTACCTTTAACATGTTAGCGTTTACGATGTTATTTTATTTATACATTTCACCATGATGTACTATAAAGGCTTACAATACTGTTTTAATCCAAATAGTTTTTTCTATAACAATTGGTAAAATTTAAAATAATGAAATAGTCCATCTACATAGATTCATAGTCTAAGTCGTGACATAAGTCATGTAACGTGTGATCGAAATCTGTTAAACGATACTTAATTAGAATAGAATACTCTTTATTGTACATTTTAACAATATTACAGTAGGTACTTAATATTATACAATTTTAGAATATATGCAAAATGCGATCTCTTCCAGACAACCTTTGGTTGGACCTTAATTACCACGATTCATAATGTTTTTACCTTACTCATTTGTAACTACAATTGCAACGATGAATTATTCAAAAGTAAACATTTATTAGTAGTAGTAATTAATCAGCCATATCGAGACTAATATGATCGTTCTCAAGATTAGCGCTACATTTTATTTCTTACGCTCAAACTGGAGCACGCAAACGTTTTTAACTTTTTTTACGAGTACGTTTACGACCGGCGGCTAAACTCAAATTTATCAAAGGCTATATTTCAAAAGCATAAAATAAGAAGCGCAATTAAAGGGTTCATAACCGTGTAAGTAAATGACCGCATACTATAACAAATGTTTATGTAGGCGGGCAGGCAAACAGTAGCGTTAAAAGCAAAGACATGCGTTTAATCCAAGATAAACAGGCCGAAAGAATTACACGAGTGGGACACAAACATCATAAACTTCTCGTACATCTCGTTCCCGTAGGGTAAACAGAAGAGGACGGTGCGTGAAGTGAGCTAATCCCTCCTAGGTGTGCCCGGCCTATGTAGACTTATTAAGGCGAGTACCTCCTTTGAAATTGTAAATGGCTTACTTAGAAATTCTCCACTGGATTAAGCTGTAATTTGCATAATACGTTGACTAATATTATAGAATGTTGATAAGCAGTTTATGTAGAAATTAAAATAATTAGGAAATTTTTACTCTTTAAGTAAGTACCTACTAATTTTAAGAAACGCATCACTGTGTAATAACTAAATACTAAACTTTTTGATGATTAAAGTCCTGAAAAATATAAATAAGTTAACTTAAGAATAGATCTCGATCAGCAAAAGGGATCTGCTATAACGGGTCACTGAATAGTGTTACATTGATTTAAACAAGACATAGGTAATGATATTTTTTTTAGGATTCCGTATTTAAAGGTTAAACGGTAAAGGTAACGGTTAACGGTTATAGCTGAGATTTTAATCTCTTGGTCTTCTGGTTTAAGTTTCTGTTAGATTTTAATACCTCAAGAATCAATTTCAGTTGGAATAAACTGCATAACTTAAAAAATTCTCGTACACACGACGCACGACGAATCTTTACTGTGACAATATAACATGAGAACAACACTATGTGGCTATCAAAATAATGCAAGCGAGGATGGCTCCGCCTTCTTGAAGTATTGTACAGCAAGTGGGCGTACTTTCTCTAGCTAGGGTGCCTTGTTTCATTACTAATTGCGAGTACTCTTTAAACTACAATATCTCTAATTCTGACTTGAATAAAATGTATTCATGAAAAATATTAACGTAAAATGTTTAAATTTGTATGTAAGACTTTAGTATCTGTTACATTGATATTATTTTCGTCATTTTTGAAAAAAATGCAAAAAGTTATATCTGCTTTAGAGAGATAGATAGCCTCTTTATTTGTACACTATTAGACAAAGAAAATAATTATTTGGATAATTTGCCTTAACATTATTGTACAAATGGATGCCCAAATCGTATTACATGAAAGATTTAACTTTCTTAAGTTTGAAATCGCAATTATGTATAGGTATAAGAAATTAATATTTTATAGCGAGTGCAACATTATTTCATTTTACAATTGAACTAAAACCACAAAATTATTGTGTTAACGTCTAAAATCACAAAATAGTTATTACCCAACACGCATAATCCGAATCTTAAATAAAGTATGCTTAAGTATTAAATTTAATCAGAATGTACCGATGCGTGTTCCAGTAGATAATAAGTATTTATTATACCTGAACTCGAGAACATATAATACTTACATAAATTTGCCGCAGTTACCAGGTAAACGATAGGGAGATCTAACAAGACGAGAAATCGTACAGTAAGTTCAGTAACAAGCTTAGCAGCTGCTTAATTTATAGCCAATTAAGTTAGTGTTAAGCTAAATAAATGACACGAAGATAGCACAAGTAACCGTAACACAAAATACACGCCCCCAGCCGCTAAGTAATAATCACCAAGTTATATAGGCTCACGACAAATGCTAAATCTCTCTCAAAGGCAGAACGTTTTAAACAACTCGGTTTATCTACCAACGAGCTTTAATATTGCGGTACTGATGACAAGTACACGACTATTTGATTTATAATATTAACCACCGAACTAGAAAGTACCTCTCAGTATTACAGCTCTAGGTCTCCTTCATTACTACTCATGAATCTGTTTTCCAATGAGGATTAATAAGAATTTATGGACGGATGTCCGTAATAGAACATTACTTTATTGAATCAAATAGTACCTATAGTTCATTTACAATACATTTGTCCGTTCGTATTTATTGTATAGTCTATTAAAGGACGTATTTATTTTTTAATTTATTACATTACGAGCTCGTGTAGCTTTTAAATTCTTACTGACTTATAACTTTAAAATTATAAAGTTCTACTGGTTTGTAAAAACTGAATTTGAAAAACCCGATGCTGCAGACAGTTGGAAACAACTGGCCGGAGAAACTTTTAAAAAAACTTAGCTTTTAAAACTATAAATCAATAGAAAAGAGTTCAGAGGAAGTGGAAATGTAAGGCGGATATTTACGGTGATGCTACACTCGCTCCAGTTGCAAGGCGATAAATCTTTGGACAGTACGCTTTGTAGCTTGGCTTTATGGAAGTGTTAATTATTATTGTAATAGAAGCAGGCATACAAACTTGTTGCTCGGTAGGTATGTATTCAATAAATTCCATTCTGCGTTCGTAAATAGATTTCCCAATTTATTTCACTGTCTAGACCTAGCACATTTACACTATTAAGTCAACTACATTCTTTGTCATATTTTCCGCACAATAGCTTTAGAAATTGGAACGGTTATGAAATATTTTTCTTTTATCGCGAATCTGGAGCTACGTAACGGTCTGATGCCAGAAAAGCGAATAATAACAACAGACGTTCCGTAGTATCGTAACATTTATTCACAATATCATAATATTATTCTTTATGAGAAGAAAGAACTGCCACGACCTGTTCATTGTGTGCACAGAATTACGTAAAGATACCAAAGAAAGGGTAAGAACTTTTTTTATAAGATAAAATCGTCATGCTTCGATTGGTATCCAATTTACTTAGTTGAGACCGCCCGTCTGAAGCTACCTGACTCTTTGTCGCGTGGTCACGCCAACGATCGCCTCGAACCGTTTGTAAACGTAATAGCTTCTTATTTATGTTGGTACTTTCAAATTAAAATAACCGAAAGACGATATCGTGTTTGACAAAAAAGAAGTAGTACAGGATGACTTTGATGAGAATAAATTGGATTGAGTATTGTCATAGAAATGTATTTCAGAACAGACTTCAACAATAAATAAAATGGTAAGTGTGATGTTACAGTTACACATGGAATCGCAACTCGATTCATATCTAACTTGGAGAATATCTACATAAAATAAGAATAATATATTATGAAGAGGAGAATTTGAACGTCATTCATATTTAAAAAATTTGGTTTACATGACTGTGTAGGAATTCCAAGCTTCGTGGCTTGTAATCCCGCTCACGGTAATCATTTTAGCTATAATTTTATTTATAAAGTAAAAGCATAGTAAGTAAATATCAAAATTAATAAATCACTGTAATTCTAAGTAACTATTTATGTAGGTACACTTTTTGCACAATCTGAGTTTTCTTTTACTCAACTAACTACTAAAATACTGCAGTTATTTTAAGTACCTACCTACATCATAAAATTTTTTTTTTTAATATTTACTGGGATTTTTTATTTAAATAGACATTATTCGAATATTTCCTGCTATTAACGATGTTTTCAGTAAAGTACGCTATAAATATTTAATGCTGAAGAAATAACGCACATAGATATAAACAACCACATACCTGGTGGATTCATTTAGACAATTAAACAGTTTTTGAACATATATTATCAACACAAGGTAACCTGTTTATGAGTTTCTTTAAGATATAGCAGAAGAGAAAAAAAGATTATTTACTGAATAACACTAACTCCGACTAGCCAAGCCACTTAGAACATAAATGCTACTTAAATCAGCAAAAACAAAAGCCGGCTAAGTAAATAGCTTTCGTAGTGCCAGCACTTTGTACTTGTATATCCTCCCGCTTATCTATGACGCGGCTAACTTTAGTTGATTGTGAAGATTTAGCCTTGGGAATATTCTGAAACGGTGGTTCAGTAAGCTTTTTGTTTGTTGAACCATTGTTAAGATATACATACAGATTTGCAAATATGATAAGCTTAGATTAAAGTACAAAGAAATTCTTCTCATTCTTAATTTACGCTTATCCGTTGTGTATTTATGATAAGATATTTGTTAATAAGATAAGTTAAATGTTTATTGACATATACCTTACTTATATATAACCTTTAATTTACCCTGTAGATCATTGGGACCCAGTGAATTTCTAACGCTCGCTCTTAAAACTATTAGTTTTTGGAATTCACATGTATATGACCAGAAGTATGAGTGTGAATGAAACCAAAGAAGTATGCTTAAATCGCAGCAGATGGTACTCTATGGTCCTTGCCTATCTCCATGGGAAAAATTCGTGATATTATAATGATGGCGATGATGAAATTGCAGTAACTTGCATGTACGCAAGAAATCGGACTGTAAAATTGAGATTTGAGCATACTTAAAATGGAAAATTAGTTAAGTAGCTCATTTTGTAACATGTTTTGAAGTTATTATCATCAATTTCTTATAATAAGCAAGTCTCCAAATAATCTTTCAGCCATTCTTATCCACTTAAAAAATAATGTTAGTCATGTGTTCGAAAACAAGTTGAGCTTTTTAATGAACAACAATAGCGGTTCTGTCTGTACTCTATAGCCATTAATGACAGAATTGCCTTTTATATGTGGCTTGCATTGACATGTGACCGTCCACAAACCGCCATTAAATGTCACATAAAAATAAGTGACGCTTTTAATAAGAACATGAAAAGGCTTTATTGTTCGACAAGCCAAACAGGTCAGAAGCTCAAGTGTTTGAAACATAAAACATTTAAGATAGATTTCCGTTACCCGTCTTGTTTTTTGTTTAAACATGTTTCCTGTTATTAATAACAGATTATAATTGTTCATTCATATGGTTTAAGATCTGTTTAAATAAGTAGTCCAATTCTAAGTTCATAATTTATAGTAACAATAACACAACACGGCAATGTTAACAGAACTTTAGAAAACCTGTGTATTATAGACTAATGATTTTAATAAATACAAATGTGCACAACGAAATAGCTAATTCATTAAAATACACCATAGTTCATTTCATTTTTAAATGAAATTTAATTGTGCATGTAGAATTGTTACCAACATTGTCTTTATCTAGTCAAGGGCTGTTGAACTATTGTTATTGAGCTAAAAATATAAATAGCCTTAATAATTGAACCAACTTAAATATAAGCACAATTAAAACAGGAATGCCAACCATACTTAATAAACGGTTAATATTATCTACGAACAAACGTCAAATAGTTATAAATTATAGACTAATAAATCTGTAAATTGGCTTGGAGCGTATCGAGTCAGGATATTCAGTGTGATATGGAAGTAAAGCCAGCTTTCTTAGATAAGTCGGACTGAATGCAATGCCGGCTCAGCTTGACAAATGGTGCTATGACGTCAGTGTCCCATGCTATAAACGATGGCGTTTTAATTAACTTTGGGATAACCATTCAATGTTATCTGTGGTGCAGGCAATATGAAATTGACATTATAAGGACGGTTATGTTCTTACCTCCTACATCGATTATAAAATTTTACGATGGAATTGGCTAGCAAAAGGAAATATTATTAGACACTAAGAAATTAATTGTTTAAAATTGATTGAGCTGCCGTGATGATTGAAAGAGAAGAAAAAAAATAAAAATAAGAGGAAAATTGCAGCAACAACCCTTTCAATTATTTGGGATAGTAAATGGAGTCAAAAATGATATTAAAGAAATTGTTTGAACTATTTTTTCTGTATTTTTGTTTTGTTTATTGTGACTCAGTGAGATACCAAATTTCATTTCATGTAACGTGTCATATATTTTTATATAAAGAATCCATATTATAATAATGCCATATCCAAAAAGTCCGTTCAAATTATAAACTCTGTAGTTAATAAAGATATTTAATGTTATAAAATTCTACATCTAATTAATATCATGTATCTTATGTCTAATGAAGCTATTATGAATAATTAGCAAGGTATAAAATGACGTCAGTTTAGTGGTTTGATAGAATATTTTAATTTAGTTCATAAAAGACAATAAAAATCACATAAACAGTTAACGATTGACCCACTAGGAGGTCTTGAGCCGGCGGCCGATAGTAAAACACGTCCAGCTTAGTTAGGACTTTTCGGGCAGTATTATTTCCTTTTTGTTTATGTAATGTAAAAGACAGAGAAGAGTTCTTGGTAAATTGGTTATGTTAAGACGTTTCATGTATCTGAGATGGGACTAAAGATAATGTCTATCATGGCGTATGAAATATCGGGGAATTAATTATTATCAGACGTAATGCGATTAGTTATCACGCATTCTCGCGGTAGCCATTGTAATAATACTACTGAACGAGGATTATGTGAATATCCCTATGGAGAAATGTTTCGACATTATTTTACATGTTAGCAAATTTTATGTATATGAGCTCTGAAAGATTATCTATATTTTAGATAAACTCTCTCTCTCTACGGCCCATCAACGGCCTACTGTCGGGCACGGGCCTGCTCCGCTTTGGGAGAGATTATGGTCTACTGTGCTGCGCTGACAAGACGTGTTTGCACAGGATGAATTTCGAATTTTCTATTTCACGTATAGATACAAATTATTATAGATTTGATTTTTATTAAATGCTTAATTGGTATTAAGACTTCGAATTAAGTTTAAAACATTCAACAATAGTTTTAAACACATATTGATAATGAAGAAATTAATCTTAAAATCGTATTGTGACAAAAACTAGATAAGGGGTACATAAATCGGTAACACAATGTTGCGCATAATTTATAGAGCGCGAGGCGTTCACTCGAAATAGCGTAGAAACAGAACCGGACTTTCCTATTGTTCATACGTATATTTATGTTATTATTCTTTCTATAGTATGTGGAAGATTTATGAAATTGAAAAATATATATTTTAACCAAAACTATTGTGCTCATTCCATTTCCGTGTGTGCTCTAGAAATTTCATACTTGTAGGCGATGGTATTTAAATACTTTATTCACACATATTTATCGAGAAAGGCTTTAGGCTATATAACATTTCGCTGCAAACAATAGGAGCAAAGCACCAGTGAAAAAAGTTTTCAATTCCACCCGTAGGTACGACATTATGTCGCGAGCAACATCTAGTTTTTAATAAATTGTCTAGGGAAAAATTATGTCATGACTGACGTCATGCAGAATTAATATTCTGCATGGCGTGAAGTGAAAGTGGAGAATCTTTTTAGAAAATTGAGATCTCTTTGCTTTTAAAGAAAGTCCTATGGATGGGACACATCAACATAATGTTTGTTACTTTTTTACTAACTAATCTGTATTGTATGTGGGTTATTGTATTGGTTAATTTGATTTGTGGGTTTCCCCCACCGAATAACATAAATATTTTTTTCTACCTTTCTTTTTAAGTGTAAAAAGCTGTATTTCATAGACGCATATAATATAATACCGACTAAATGTTTTTGCTATAGTATACCAAGCTCACATGTAGTCAAATTAAGTGCATAATTCCATAGTTCCATAATCAATGGTTAAGAAATACCCACAAACTGTTAAAAAAATACTAATACCTAATAAATATGTTCACATTTCCAATTCAAGCAGTATCAGTAACAAATATTTTTTTTTGTGAATAATACAGTAAATTTTGCTTAACATTTTTAAAGGATATACACCATATGGATGTGACAAACTGGGAATAGATACCATTCATTGATGATTTCCCTTTAAGTATTATGTTATTTATCAAGTTATTTGTGCGTAGTGTTAAAGCCAATTAGAAAGGAAGTGCATCGGTCGCATTCGCACACAATATCAATGGCGGTTATTGGACGCGTTCCATTACACGTTAACAATGAACAAATTATAAACAGTCCACTTGCTTCAATACACTGGACACATCACTTCCTGTAACCATTGTCAATTTTCAATACAATAACTTTTATTGAAATGACTATGGAACGTGTCTTTTGGCAACGTTGTATGGACACGATTTATTTTGTGGGTTCAATTGTATACCGGCCACAATATGTACGATTTCCGCTCTATAAAGTTTCGGATACACAACACTAGCGAAATTTCTTCCAGTTTGAACCATATAGAAAGACTATACCTGACAAATTCTTAACATTTGCTTGCTATAATAAATTGCTTGCATTTTTCTTTCGTAACGTACGAACGTCTGTTTATAGCCTTATTTTTTTTTTTATTTATTTAAGTAAAATACATACAGTTGTTATTAAATCTAACTTAATATTAACAGTGTAGCATAAACCAAACATAGGTTTTTCCGCACACTGGTAAAGAGCTTAAAAGAGCCTTTGGGATTACCTGTAACAGAAAAATAAAATATTTATAATCTATGTCTTGTTTAACATAACAGATAATGAATAATAAGGCAAGAAATTTAGACACAATTGGGGTTTGAGAATTGTTGATGATATAAGACGCTAGGTTTAGCGTAGCATTTAAGCTTTTGATATCAATATGGCACTTCCCCGTACCTTACAGTGGGAGATCATACGCTCAGAAGAGATAACTTTAGGTCATTTTTTATATTTTTAACCGACTTCTAAAAAAGGAGGTTGTTCTGAATCCCTCTGTACCTACATTATTTTTCTTTTTCATGTGTTCCTCATAATTATTAACTGGATAAAGCGATCATAATGACTCTTTTTTTATTTGAAAGCAGGTGGTTCCCTTGTGGTCTCATTGGCACTAGGTCACGATCTGATGGTTATTTCCTGAGAAATCGAGGAAAACCCTCGAAATTTCCTCGAACTCTTTTTAAAAAAATGCTCAATTATGAAATTATTATTTATCTTATTTAACCTTACCTAAGTATTGTGCCCTTTGAAAACATATTTGTTGTATAAAATCTGAATATTTAATTGCTCAACTTAAATATATTCCTAGTAACTAATAAGACGAGAATATAATGTTTCGATTCATTAACTAAATTGAACGATGAATCAGACATTGGTCATTGCGAAATATATTACTCTGTAATTGATTACGCATGATGGACGTGTTTCCATCAGTCAAATTCCAGACAAAAAGTAAAAACCTAACTACATATATCTTGATCAAATCGACAGACGACGGTCGAAGATCATATCGACATTGTATTTTAGTGAACGCTAATACTAAAAAATGATTCCTACTGTTGTTCGTAAAATACGCTTGATTTAATCTGTGGTTTTGTTTTATTCTTTCTTTGATATAGGCTAAGGCATCAATTTACCCTTTTTTACCCTTTGGGTACGGAACCCTAAAAACGATAGGTGTAAAAATTTATGCTGACTGATACTTAGACCTTTCCGATACCGTTTCAGGTCAGTTTGGTAACAAACACCGCGACAAGAGAATTTCAATTATTAGATAGGTACATCGGGATATACAATGCTATTAATATAATAGGCGTAAGTATAGATTATTACATGTTCCCAGCTAGAGTGAAGCTAGAATACTTGTGCCGTTATAAAGATTCTAGGCCGCTACTTTCTAAGGATTGTTCAAATAGTTAAACAAACATTTACTTTACACAAAGCTCAAAATAATAGCAATGATGCCTAACATTTTTAAGATCTCATACATTAAAAGATACTATTGTACGGGTTTAATATTATGGAATATGGTAATAAAATATAGGTATTTACTTGGAATTCTCTCTCTCTCTCCAGCCCATTTACGTCCCACTGCTGGGCACGGGCCTCCTCCACTATAGGAGGGATTATGGTCTACTGTGCCGCGCAGACCAGACGTGTTTGCACAGGGTATATTTTCGAGTAATCCGTCTCTCACAGAGGATGTTATCTGTGTGCAAGATCCCTTAGCTGACTTTTACAGAAGAGGAGATGGGGTGGTGACATTAGTTTTCTTAATCCGTCACCACACGAAGAATTTATTGTATATAATATTGTCAAATTTGAAATTAATTAATCAAAAATCAATATCTATTATGAAGCCATGGAAGTGACAAAACTCTATATAGTCTCTACCTACTATCATGGGAAATAGGCAAGACGGGCTGTTGACAATGATGCGTACCGATACCTATAAGGAATTACCTCAATCCCTGGAACAAGTTACCTTGTCATTTTGACGTAAAGGTCCTTCGAAAATTTTCTTACTTTTAAGGTC
Organism: Orgyia antiqua; assembly: GCA_916999025.1. NCBI lineage: Eukaryota > Metazoa > Arthropoda > Insecta > Lepidoptera > Erebidae > Orgyia > Orgyia antiqua. The sequence continues at coordinate 9,523,613 of OU779869.1, forward strand.
TCGGTAAGGTTGGAGTTGTATTAACTAACTATATAACCTTGGAGGCCGTCAAACAGCCGTAGAAAATTTTTCCTCAACAATGTTTACATGAATATTTTAAGAAAGTTACGATACCGTCAAATATGATGGGAGCCACTGGATGCGGATGGCCCAGAACCGCGTGTTTCAGTGTGTGTCTCAGTTCGTTTGTATGTTTTTAAATAATCTGATATGTACTACTAAATACAAATAATACTGAACTAAATAAAATCTAGATAGATAGATAGAAAACTCTTTATTTATACACCACACATGTAATAATTTCTTAAAGTAAGGTATTGTACAATGGGCGGCCTTATCACTAGTGTGCAAAATATCTACGATAGATAGCGCGGTAGTTTGTGGTGTGTGCTACATACTAGTGTAAACTACATAAGCTACTAAAACATAAAATACACAATATACTGAGATATCTAGAATACTATACATACAATACATAATAAATAAATACAAAAAATATATACTTAAATCTAAAAACATACACATCAAGAATTCTTTACTCTGATGATAAATAATAATGTAATAGTTTAATTTTAAAACTTGCAAGTGACTTGGCTTGTCTTATATGCACTGGTAGTTTATTCCATAGCAATATCTATCTAATTAAATAAACTCTACGAACATAGCTTTGTTATAATGATTGATGGGTTTAATAATATAAATATAACGATACTTACTGGACAAATAATTTAGCTGTAAGGCAATTTGACAGCGATGATATATGACCTCATTGCTTAATGCCGTATCCATTTTTAGCTCGTTTTGCTTGTTATAGAAAGATAATGAAATAACAGTAATATTTCCATATTTCATTCATTCATGGTTTACAAATGCTCTACTCTAAATGAAATCTATTAAAAGTAATATGAAAAGTAGTCTAGGTATTGCCTATTCTAGATTCTCAACCTTGTTATATTTAATTGGTCATCAAAATTAATCGTAACGAAAAGAAGTAACAATGCTACCTATTTAAAAACTTACGCATAATTCGTTTTGTATTTTGACGTTACACTTAACATGATTTAAAGCTAAATATTAATTGATGAATTTTGTTATTGATATGCCTTTAGTTAATAAATTAAATTACAGTGGAAATAGTAATCACCGCAGCTGGACTTGAACTTGCGACCTCAGAATACCGATCCATCGCTCTACCAGCTGCGCTATTGTCAGTGGTAACCAATTTCTCCACTTCAATGTTTCTTAATTAATTATATTAAGTCTAGATCAGATTAATGTACAACGCTACTATATTTTAATTTATTATGAGTTATAATGTTGGAAATAACTCCACACTGAAAGTGCTTGAAATACCTATTGCTATAATTACAGAAGGTCTTTCTACAAATTTCAGGTAAGTAACGAATCTAATTTTCATTAGACATCGAACCATGATGCGACCACTAAGGAGATTAGGCACTTGTTACTTCCGACGCCCTTTGAGACCTTGGACAGATTTCATTAATAATGTGTTGGGTGAAGGGTCCTTGAATATAGAATTAATAGTCATCAGTTTCATGTTACACTATATCTATTTGGAAACCTTGGGTCATTTTGGTAATTGAGTACGAACTAAACTATCAAATAAAAAATATTAAAATTTTTATATAGGTATAACATTAGAAAGCATTGAACAAATGGTTTCAAAAAATCAGAATTAACTTAAATCTTTTCTAAGCTAAAGAATAAAGTGAGCTGTTGCAGAACAAAGAAAATGTTGAGGAATATGACCTAAACGGTTTTCTACAAAACATTAACAATTTCATTCACTAAATAATTGTATGTCATCATTACGATTGACTGCTTTAAATCATAATAATTTATTAAAATTAAAACCTGACTGAATAGATTTTGTTGTCGTATTAACAAATATTTATGATAGATAACCTTTAGTAAACGAGGTACCATAATCCATCAAATAAAATGTCAACTTGAATTACGTTCGTATAATTTCGATATCAAGGCGCGTGTCTGTTTGTCTTTATCATTAAGCACCACCTGCCTGATAAAAAAGGCCTCGTGTGACCAGCTATTATAATCGGAATTCAACCGTTAATTTAAAACTCAGACGTGTATTTCTGCTAGCCAATTTAATTTACCTGGAATGGTTTACAAGATATTATGCAAATTAGAAGTGCCTCGTACGAAACTACCTTACGCGTTTAATTAAAATAAAACCTTTTAAATAATTTATGCAATCCAACGTTGCGTAAAGATTCCACGACCGTAACAATAAGAAGACTTCGTTCCCCACTTGACGTCACATAAAGTCGTGGGCAAGGATGACAGCGAGAATAAAGCAAAATCTTTTTTTTTTAATTTAAGGCGAGGAGACAATGAGCAAACACAGCTGGTGGAATGCAAAATGAAACGGAATAAAGTGAAATCCATGAGTTGTGACATTAGCCCAAGCAATCCTCGGTAGCACCAAGTAGTCGAGTAATTTATGTGGAAACAAAGTGGCGAGGATAAAAGAATTGTGACGTTGCGAGCAATAAATGAAACTCAGGAAAGAAAAAAATGCTAGGAACCTGCAGTGAGACGATTGCAAAGATCAAGTAAAAAACCTTTTATTTACTGTGTAGATAAGAATATAACAGACGTCTGACGCAGTCCGATAGCCTTCACTGATACTCTTTACGACATCAGATAAGCCTTGAAGTACCCCAAGCTACTAAGAAAGGAAACTGGAACTTACAGATATATTATTGTTGTGACTATTGCCCGCCATAAAACGTGGCCGTGAATCCCTAATTAACAAGCATTGGAACTATATAGAATAATGTTGCGTCCATTGCCATTAAACTGTATATGAATGACTCATTTAAGAGCGTTCTTCGATGCTTTTAAATAAATATGTCCGATTAACACGATTCATGGCTAAAAAGCGATATTTAGGAGTCAATTAAGGATAAACATGTTAGGACGCCTGGTGCGTCTCGCGTAAAATGTAAGTAATAGCCATTTAGATTGTAACACTGAACAGCAGGAAGCCGTGTCGAGAAAACCTGTGGCATTTACTCTGCAGACTGTAGTAACTGCTACTACGGCAATGTATATCAATACCTTGTTTTGATTTTAATTAATTGTGCTTAATAAATGAGTTTACAGCTTTATTCCTTAAGTTTTGCTTCAACAAAACGAAAGTTTAGAGTTTGCAACATAAATATATATTCTGCACCGATAGTTAGCTAATTTTATAATAAACGAAAATCTGCTGACTACAGAGTAGAGCAGAGTATTTTTAACTAAATGTTAACTAACAAAAGCGCTTTTCAGATCGATACAATCTCTTCTAAGCCTAATACATATAAATATTAAGTTGAAAACAAAATTGGATTAGTTATCATTGTTTTAAATCTAAAACTCGATACTGTTTAGAAAAAGACAATGACATCTTTTGTGTAAGGTGATACCACTTTACGACTTAAGAAGCCTTAGAACCAGACTGAGCGAGCATTGAGGTGTCATTTCTAAAAATGCAAGCGATACTTTAAATCGGTTTTAAACTACGCGTGAATTCACAGTAATCATTTATATAGCATGTGCAAGAAAATATGTAAACAATACAAGACGTAAAGTTAACAGAATGTGTAATAGTCATATCATAAATATTCTAAAAGACTCAAAAGACGCGTCAAGTTGTCAAGCCGAGGTTCCCTTCAAAGCACGTCCCGGACACGTCAATTTGTTTACGAATTACGCATAAATTCGTCCCCGAAGACAAGACATCTCGTGCGGCGATCGCTGTTGCGACATTTCAATAAAATTTACGATTGTGACTTAAATGGCGTGTCCGATGAACAAAAAATGTTCCGACATGGTCCTCTTTTATTTTAGACGTACATTCGGTTCGTTAAAATATCTTGGCTGGTGATAATAAAACTGTCTGTGTTCTGTTAAACTAATAAATACGCTCTTGAAATCGATATTATTCGTATAAAACAGCTAGCTAATTCGATTTCCAATCGTTGCGTTTACTCAAGACCTCGATCGTTTTTATAGCCTATGGATGTTTCTGGTCGAGAATATAGTTTCCATGCATATTAATTCGTATTTATGGTGAAACATAGAGTTTTATATGGCTTTACACATACGGCACATGTTGCTTGCATTTGCATTTGAAACATAACAGTGAAACAGATTTTTGTGTTTTCCTTAATTTCAATAGCTCTTTAATGTTAAACAAAATAAGAGATTACATTCATGGAATCATATAAGATTTTTATTGTTTAGTGCTTGTCAGTATGCAAAATATATGTTTTATCTGAATCATTAACTATTAACACCTTGATTCAACACCTATAAATACAGTTTATAATTTAGTTGCTACAAATTTTGCAATAACTAAGTCAATGAACTAAATTGCCACCTAAATCCTTTCTTTCCAATACTTTCTTTCGTAGTAGCGGAATTATACTAATATTTTATTAAAAGAAATATACTATAAAATAGTTTTAATTTTTCCGTATCAACGAGTGTTTCTAAAGACATTTCATATTGTTTTCATTAAGTTTTATTATTCGTATTGAGCTTTGTTGAGTAATCTACTAAATTATATTCCTGCAAATTTTCAGTACTCAAATGCTGTTAGCGCTCCAATCAACCACTACCGCGGCAGCAAGACATATATCATAATTAACTATTGGACTAATTTGATACTTTATTTAAAATCCAAGAAACCAAAATAGAAGAATTTGTCACTGTTTCTTCACGTTACATGCCTCTCCAAATGATAATACACAATGGTTGAAGAAGCCGAAGGAATAATATTATTTTAAGATTCTAAAATAAGTGTGTTACGTGCTTCAGCCAAATGTACGGAACATTGATGGCCGCTATTGGCCATGACAGGCGTCTTTGAGACGAATGGCTTGGAAGTCGCTACCCCATTTGTATTTTAGTCTTACGTGGTTATAATCGTTTGTGTTTACTCAGATGAGTTTGAAACTTAAAATTAGTAGGTGATTTATTGAGAATGTTTGAACTAGTGACTTGCTGATTTAAATATGGAATTCAAATTTTTTTTTATATTACGTTTGGCCAGTTACAAAATACAGTCAACCTTTTTGTTGACTACCTAGTGATTACTGTCAAAATATAGATTTTGTAGAGTCTAGATGTATAAATAAAGGGCGAGAAAAATATTAGTACCTACTAACTTAAGAATTTGCTAAGAATCTCGCTATTACTCCCAAACGCTGAGTGGACTCTGATTAACAAGTTTGATATAGTTACAAGACGATGACACTTCAGAGATACACAATAAACAGGAATCTCAAAACATAAGTCCATTACTACCCAGATATCTTACATGTTGCAAAAGGCCATATATTTTTTCTAGAGAATCGAGACCGAGAGATGGAAAATAGTGCCTACATAGGAAAGTTAAAGCTCAATAAAATACAGTACAAGCTGTAAATAATTATAAATGTGGTTACGGATAGTGTACCTAACCTTAACATCGATAAATTCATAAAATATTGTACAAACAAACTTAATTTAAAAACATAGATGTATGGCGAGCATCTAACACATTAATGATTTATTTAAATGTCTTATTTATCTATCAAATATGAATATAGGAAATTAAAATTCAGTTATACCATGTTATTGAATGTTAATTTTACAAAACAAACATTCAACGTGTAAAAAACCTCAATCTCATTACAATTCTATGTGTGTTCGCTGCGGGTTGTGCATTTAAAAAAACGGAATGCTTAAAAGTCTCAACGTTTAACATAAAAAACGTTATAAAAAGCATATTTCATTATTTTTTAAAGTTTGAAACAACAGGGTGCCTCGTGTTTTTGTATGAAGTATACCAAGTGTGTCACAGCCCACGCAAGCCCCCAATGATGCGTTCACACTTTAAGTGGCATTACAGTAGTGATTTAAATATGTTTCGACTATTTTTAAAACAACTAGTGCGAAGAAACATGCAGGCGGACTTTTGTTATTCGTGTTTTTGCAAACTAATTAGTTTCTTTTTGTTTTTCTTTAAAAATGAACTGGTTATTTTCTTTTTTTTTTAACTTGTATTGGTGTAATCGTGTTTCAATGAATATAATTTTGAACACATCAAAGATAATGAAATACTGAATGCTAGTTTCAACATAACACCGTATTTGCCTTACTCAACTTGTACATTGTTTTTGCATCTTAAGGTCTATTATGAGGTCAAAATAAGTAACTTAATATTGTTTTAAGACCTAAGACCTCGATGTATTATAAATCTCATTATATTATGTATTTTATGTGTGTGAACCGTTAGTAAAAATATAGATAAATGTTAACTCTATCATAAAAATCTCAAAAATGACTTACAATATAAAATAATCTTGTACATCTGTGACATATACTTAGGGTGTATCGACACCTCTAAGAATTTAAATCGCCGTATTTATAAATTTCAGATGTAGATAAAAGACCTTCCCCCATTAATTTTGTACAAAATATTTTGTAAGATGCCAGGATTCGTTTTTATGAGTTTTTAAAGATTAATGTAGAGATAAAAAGATTTGGGCGGTTCTGACGGATTGGAATTTTGAGAACACGATAAATTTTGACACCTTTTCTTTTCTAAACGACGAAAATCAGCAGAATTGAACGATGTAGTTAAATTCGAATTTTGCATAATAACTAAGATATCAACAATAATAACATAGGATGAAACTACTTTTTACGGATTTAGACGCGTATATTTGTTTTAAATTTTGGCCCGACGTTTCGGAGACTTTGCAGTCACCATGGTCACGGGTGAGATAGTCGGGTGTAAAACAAATATACGCGTCTAAATTCGTAAAAAGTAGTTTTATTTAAACAGATAGTAGAGATAGTCGCGCAAGTGTTAGAAAATATAGGATGAAATAATAAAATTTGATTCACCTTTTACCACAGGTATTGGTGCCAATTCTACATGCACAAGAAAACTTAACTAAAAAATTAAAACAACTATGTATTTAGATTTATTGGCTATTTTGTTGTGCACATTTATATCAATTTAAATCTTTAGTTAAACAGTTTTTTTAATCAAGAAAATTCAGATAACATTGCCGTATTGTGTTATCGACACTATCAAAATTCATTTTTAGTTAAGTTTGGTTTATTTTATGCGTAGGATTGGTACCATTGTCATTGAAAGGGTACCTACCCTCTTGAACTAATTAATTTTCAATTAAAATAATTGCGAGACGGTCCCTATAATGAGCAAATAATAATATAATGTTGCATTATTCTTTGCATATTTAGTCGTTACTGGTGACATGATAAAAAGTGCCTTTGCCTCGTGTATTAATTAGAGTAGAAATAATAAAGAACCCCCCACTTAGGTCTTTCTCTACCGCACAGGAAATGTTTGCGCGTACGCACAACTTATGGCTCCGCCCATCGCGGACATCCCACAACGCTTTGTTCTAACAAAGAGTTTTTTCAACCATGAAATTTTTATGTTTTTCTCATCATAATTGTACTAAATGACGTACCTAATTTTATGTTACCTATACCTGTGTTAAATTTCAAAGCTACGTCAGTATTTTGACTCTGCATTAGGGTCTGTACAGAATTTATACTATTTATTTAGGCCATTCGACCTAATATTTGAATTGGGAATTTACACTTATTTATTCAAAAAATTTTTGAAATTTTAGGTGTCTTTTAGTTGTAAATGGATGCAAAATAATTGAATCAGGGTAAGCTAAGTAATACCGTAATGCCGCAATGCTAATATTCTCGCTCTTTCCGATGTAGAGCTGTCTTGTCTCAGAAAGTAGGCACAAAACAACAGTTTAATGGACCACCAATTTTATAAAAATATATAACCTACTGCTATTTAATAAAAAAATAGGATAAGACTTGTTAACTTGCATTGAATTAATCAACATTGACCTTTACACAAGCATATAACCTTAGCTTGGGACCTGAGGACGTTGTGGGAAATGTCCGTGAATTTTTATTTATTTTTCATTATTTCAATACCTAATGAAATACAAAAACAAATATTTTATTATTTCAGACTATCAACTAGTGACTTTTAACTATGTTAAAGAACTACAATAGAAACATATTAGGATTGAAAATTGTAGTTATGAAACTTTCCTAAATACCCGTAGCAAAGTGATTAGTTAATCGGACGTTGAAGTCTCGAAATGAAATTTACGAGCATTAAAACTATCTTCATTTCATCGCTGCCTGTAGGGTTTTGTCTGCGCCTTTAGTGGAGCCAGCTGCTTTTAATCGAATCCCAATCAACTATGGAACGTTCTAAAATAGTTTACTGAAACATTAAATATGTAATCAAAACTGCCGCGTCGGCTCACTATTACTTTAAAAACTGATTAAGTGTTACATAATTTTTACTCTGTATAGCCCTGATTTATTATTTTTCTTTGTTTACTAGGCATCGTAATTTGTATCCGAATATCATTAAAAACTAATCGCAGAGTATTATTAAAATGCATGTGAAAATTCAAAAGTTATGATTTTTAAATCTTTTGAAATTGTAATTCGTTAAATAAACTAACCCGCCCTGATTTTGTATGAATAAACTTTAATATAAATTATGCTAAACGTTTTTCAAGTTACCTATAGTTCAAATTATGGGACCATAAAATTTAACCCTGTTTAGATGTACTGTGTATATTTTATAAATCGTTAAATAGGTGTAGTCATGGACGTATGTAGTAAAATGGTAGTATGGCCAATGTTCAGAAATATTGTGGATGGGCTCTACTATTCATTCTATTGAGTCTAACTGATTTGAACATACATCAATAACTCAATCTCTTAACACGCTATTAATTAGAATATGTAAACGATTGAACGATAGAAAAAAAATTTTTTTTTTGTTGGTAACCAAATATGATATTAAATTTAATTTTATATTCTTTAAGGTATAATAAAATAAAAATATATATGAATATTTATTATTGATTGCAATTTTTTTTGTTAATTGAGAATTTTAGTTAGTAGTTGCTAAAAGTTTTTAAAACATAAATAATCTCCATAGTAGATACCAAAATTATGTAGTTACCTTGCAGATCACTGTTTCTAGCCTTTATGAATTTCCCTTATGATAGTTAAACAAAATACTAAAAGTATGTTTGTAAATGATTAGTAAAATTATAATATTATTTTATTTTATTTTTTTATTATTATTTTATTTTTTTATTATTTTATTATTTTTTATTATTTATGCGGGTTCGATTCTAATTGTCATACAAATCTTTGTACTGCGTCTGGGTGTTTCTATGTATTATAAGTATGTATTTACAAAAAAAAAAGTAGTTTATGTATTCTATCCGTATTCTGGTACCCATAACACAAGCATATAAGCTTAGCTTGGGACCAGAGGACGTTGTGTGAAATGTCCGTGAATATTTATTTATTTATTATTTATTTAAAAAGTACTGCTCTAATGATTTATTTAACAACACCACGAAAACGTGTTTATGGAAAAAAACGGTTAACGTCAAAAATTGGACAGCGACACAATAGTGGTTGGAGGATTAAAAGCGAAGTGTTGTACCAGTAGCCGACGCATCATTTATCAGAACAAGTCGGCAAGATCGAGTAGAGGTTTAGCATCGATAAATATAAATCCCATAATATATATTGTGGGACATACCTATGCACGGTAACAAATTTAAAGAGCCATGAAAAATTAGAAATGAAAGTGAACGGATGTAAGCAGATCCTAGAAAAGAAGGATGGTTTGTGTGAAAGAGGCTATGAAGAAGATGAGTGTAAATTTAGAGATACAGTTTGATAGTAAATATGGAGAGAGAAGACATGTTGCGACGACCACCAGTGATTGGAATAAAGGGTAGGAAATAATGATAAATACCTAATAAAATAATATAACCGGTTCATATATTCTATCGCAATGAAAATTTTTTTTCTTAGGTGGCGACTTCTATATACCTAGGCGAAAATAATAATTTTGCTATTATGCCTAAATAAGTAGGTAAGGTATAAAGTTTCAAGGTAGGATGATACCTACTTAAATTTGTCTTTTACTTAATTTATTTGTGAGTATATTTTATCGACGGATCGCGTGACAAAAGATTTTATGTCGTAAGTCGACACAAGAACTAATAAAATGTCATGTATTTTAAGCTAATTGTGTGTTGTTTTATTATTGTTTATTTATTTGCACTAAACCGTTAAAAAGTTGACATATTGTAATGACTACTCACGGATCCACAAGCGTGTTGAATTCCATTCATCCACAGAAAATTGCAATTGCAAACTTTATGGCAGCTCGGAACATCGTACGTTTCGCTGCGCAGAACGCAATATTAGGGTATCAGCGGGACGTAAAGGGAATTAAGGTATTAATTATTAATTAAAATTAGTTATTTATTATTAATTATTAAGGGAAGGGTAATTAAATTGAGCCTAATCACTGTCGACTAGACTGTACCGGTGCGTCCCGGCACTGGCAGCTAACTTCCGAGCCGCCATTAAGTTTGAATCGTACTGTAACTCAGGATCTATCACGATATTGAAGTCAATGTCGTGGTCGGTTACAACAAAAGTGGTATCTGTGAGCATAACTTTAAGCCTATAACTTCACACCAAAGATGATTTAAGACTATTGCCACAAACAAATAAATTCCAATACCTTCGTTATCTTAAATCTTTAAGAGAAACCCGAAACCGTAAACATGCATGTTGAGCATACAGTGTTAACTATTCATTCGGTGTCTCTAGAGAATATATTGAACAAAAGACGGGCTCAGCATCCGGCTACACTATTTCTCACTACATCGGTGCGATGTAATCAGAGAAGACGACGTGTCGCGCTTATTTATGTATGAACAGGGCGCGGGCGAGGGTGGGCCAAACGCGCTGGATACAAACAGAATAATATTGATGACACTTCGCTGCGAGGGGTCATGAATCATTAATCGTCTGCTCTGCTATACGGCTCTATTACGACTGTCTTGCCGGATAAGCCACCCTTCATAAGGTGAGGCCGTATGAGCGTGAGCCGCGAGCAACGTTTGCCTTTTTCTGCCTCATATCATGACTATACTTTTCTTGGAGACATAAATCCCTCGCCTGTTTACTGTCAATTATTATTTGTTAATTTTCAAGAATTTATAACCATAAATAACTTCAGGTTGTCGAATTTCTTTTCCATTTTAGTAAGTAGTGCTTTTCTTCTCGAATTGTGAAAACTTACAGCTAAAGTTGACAAATTACTGTGAGAAATAATATATTGATGTAATAAATCAAGTCAAAGTATACGATTTTATTAATTGTAAAGTATTTTAAATTGTGATAATATAACAATATCAGACGTAAGCTCATTTCAGTATTTTAGTTAAAGATACACTTAAAGGAATACGAGCATTTGATAAAGTTGATAACAACCGCAAAATTGAGACAACTGTTGTTCAATTATGTCAACTGCTACCAAAATTATTACTACAAATGGAAGTTAAAGCTATTTTCATGGACACAAAAAGCAAAGGCAATTTAAGTTAATTCAGTAAGCAACAGACATGGTTACTTCCAAATGAACTCAAATGTAACAAAAACGAAAACAAATCGTGTACAAAAACGCAGGTCATTTCGGCGTGGACTTTGTTTATTTTTTCTAATCGTGCTCGAGGACGTGCATCCGAAACCTTGAGGCTTTTTTGTATTTTTACTTGAACAAAATTGTATTCTACCTTCCTTGGGCTTGGTTAGACAACGATAAAGGAATAATATTTGTATCCAGATTGACTACTTCAAAACGGGACCGTAGAAGAAGGTTGAGGCTTTTGTAAACAGAATTTTACTTTGCAATTACTCCGCTCTTTGTTTATAATTTCTTTTTGCAATTGTTTGTACTGCTTCTGGGTGTTTCTATGTATTATAAGTATGTGTTTACAAAAGAAAAGTAGTATATGTATTCTATCCGTATTCTGGTACCCATAACACAAGCATATAAGCTTAGCTTGGCACCGGAGGACGTTGCGTGAAATGTCCCTGAATATAAAAAAAAAATCTCTTTGCAATTATAGAAGGAAATGTCAGTTTCATTACTGTGCTAACTGCCTATTTTGTTTGATAAGATAATTAATTGTAATTAATACGAATAATTAATACTCTGTTAAGCGGAATTTTTATGTCATAGTTTTTAAAACCTACAAGAAAATTGTGTTATTTTAATATCTAATATGTATATAAAATTTCCATGACACAATGTTAATTACCGTACTCCTCCGAAACGGCTTTATCGAATTTACCAAAATTTTATATGCGTATTCAGTAGGTCTGAGAATCGTCTACTATCTATTTTCCAAACAACTCCCCCCCCCCTCCCTGACATTTGTATGGCAAATAACGTTTGCCGGGTCAGCTAGTTAAATTGTATAAATAAATATGAAACAAGAACATTTATATGTAACAAGATGAGTTAGAATATAAAAAGTATTATAAAATAATAATATACTTCATTGTAATTCCAAGCATACACACACAGCATAATAATTTTCTAAACATGGAAGTATTCAAACGAATTTCAAAAAAAGGTTCTACACATAAAATTTACATGACAAGTCGAGTTACATGTAATGTAGTCATAAGCATATCTATATCTTGGTACTTAAAGCACTTTTTAAAATTCATCACGTGTTTCAGTCTTAGAATCGAGGGAGGCACGCTTCTAACAAAAAAGTTACACAAAAAGAGAAGAATCGAAAAAACTCCAGCCAATATATTAAAAGGGCCATGTTGCCTTAAGATACAATAGGACAAAATAGTATCTGGCGACAGAGTGGCCCATCATTGTCTGCATTTTTTATAAAGATAATAACCGTTTTGTTAGAAACATTTAGAAAGCTCTTTTAATTTTCTTAATGGTTTTCTTACTTTGCCAAGAACTATGTACCTATTACATAGAAATATCATAAAGAACAAAAACTGTATCTACTATTTTATTATGCAAAAAAAAAAACACTTAGCCGAGTTTAAAATATTTATTGTAACGTAATATTTGTTGTTCGAGAAAGCTTATTTGACGATTTCTTGTCTCAGACGATGTTATATTTTGAGTAGGTATTTTGCTCTTGAGTCTAAATTTAGAGAAACTTAACTAGTTATTCTAAATAGGATACCAAATCTGATTAGTACGAAACATCTGGCCTTAATTGGCATAAAAAATGTTCCAGACCTAATATTACCTGTTCAACGGCTTACCAAAAAAGCTTCCAAAAAGATAAAATTTACAAAAAAGAAATAAAGGGAAGTAGTAAATTTTAACTGCCGTAGTTTCGTAATTTGCGTATTTCCTTGCAAGTGCTAATAAAAAAAAAAGAAACTGCCTATCCTTCCGCCCCTGACAATGTCACGCACATCCCTTCCTAAACAAATATAAAAAAAAGATAATAGAAGATTGTTGTGCCCTTGGCGCAGGTAGCATTCAATAAAAAATGTTCTCTAAAAGCAATGCATTAGATCTGCAAAAACTTAAGCATGATCGCACTAAATGTATCATGAATTAGCAGCAGATGTCAAATTTTGAAATATAGATGATGTGAATGATATGGGTCTTATTTTTTGTGACAGCTTTACCTGAATTGATAAATATGTTGAAAAATTTACTGAATAGATTTAACATTTTCGTGCGTGTCTTGACGAATTGAAATGGGATAAAGGATTATTCTGCTCCCCCAAACAAAAATGTGATATTAGGCAAAACGATTAAAATTTAACGGTATGCTGTTGTGTCAGAACATTTATAATTCTTAAGGTTGAAAATTGTTTCTGAATAAATCGTGGATTTAAAAATTTTATGAATATATTTCATTGATAATACAGGCATTTATGTTAAGTGCTTAAGGTATTTAATAAACAAATTAGCATACGGATTAAAGCAATAAAATAAATTTTCTCTAACAATAGGTTCGATTAAGAAAGAATTTTCAATCTAAGTAATTTAATTCACGTTTTCGTACGTACTTTAAGTAGGTAGTTAACTTGGCTGACACTACTAATTTATGATTCCATTGAAATCTGATTTGAAACGTGGTCCCGGTTTGATAACGTTAATGGACTCTGAAGTTATTTCATTGGTAGCTACTTAGTTATTCTTAAAATGTATATTTTATTAAATTTCTTTAGAAATATTTGCTGATAGTTCTTCGCTATATGTACTTTTGTCTTTTTCTATTATTGTAAATAACAAAAAAGCAATAAAATAAAATATCAATTTTTAGAACTATTCGGTTAATAGAAATTCCTCTGGATAAACCTTCTACTCATGATCCATTATGAATATATAATTTAGTATTCATTGGCCATAAATATTATTTCGAATAAAAATGTGAGGGTATTACTTAATTAAAGTTTACTGAACCAAAGAATTGATTAACCAACAAAATAATTTATGAAGTAATCTTTTAGAGGAGAGATGAAGCAAATCAGTTTATTCTAATTTAAAAGAGGATAGTCGATACAAATTACGGTTATGAAAGCATGTTCCGCGTACCGAATAACCAGCGGGTAACCTGTTTAAAAATTATTCAAATAAAAAAGCATCCAGTTTAGATAAACCCCGCGTGGACTTACAGATTAATTAAAATATATTAACTATGTGTCATATTTTTATTTTTTAACTTGAACTAAAGTTTAAATAAATACTATTTTGGTGTAGTTAGCAGATGATTTAAATAACTATACAAAATAACTTTTGAAACACTAAAATTTATAATATAACTAGCTCTTGCCCGCGACTCCGTCCTCCGTCCGACTTTGGAAAATTTTTTTTTGCAATAAAAGGTTGTCTATGTCTTTTCTCAGGGTCTAAAGATTGTCTGTGCCAAATTTCATCAAAATCGGTTGAGAGATTTAAGCGGGAAAGCGTAACAGACAGACAGACAGAGTTACTTTCGATTTATAATATTAGTAGGGATTTGTAGGTAATTGAGTAAACAAGACGTATATCCTCTTAGAATGACCTCTACTATGGTTGTAGTTCGTGTGTTCTCTGTAATCTCTGCCTATCCCCACGGGAAAAAGGCGTAATGTTATTATGATGGTGATAAATTAGTAATATTTTGAAATGAATTTGTATATTTACTATCTAACTTTTTATATTCTTTACAGTTCTTTTCCAATTACAAGTCTTTCAGTTTTAAAACTATATCCAAAACAGATAGCAGTTTAGGATCTGTGATTGTATTATTTATCGGTCAATTTCGATATTTTTCCTACTTAACCAAAATTGTTGCTATTGAAGTCAGACAATGCTAATATGTGTCCATACTTTCTCTCTTAATAATCTACTCACCATAGCATTTCCTATTGAAATGCCTGTAGATAGATAATATCTTACTGATAAACGGAGATAATATTCTATCTGTAATCATAGATTTGTTATTGAAAACGGTCGTAAGCCGAGTTTTATCGCGTTCGACCTTAATCCTTAGTTATTAAAAATGTGATATCTCTACAAACGGTCTCTACTCAAAATTCACTGACGCTATTGATGGCCGTTATGTTATCCAACCTTTGAAGTGCTGATAACCACGTCAAACGTTTCGTAAAATCAGTTATTGTCTACATAGATAATAATGTAACTAAAGTGTAAGTATAAGTGCAGTAGAGATAAAGACTTTTTAGTTAAGCTAATTTTAGAAACAGTTTCTTGTTTGTGGAACTTCAACAAAACTATAATGAATTTTAATAAAATTGTCACAACTACATTGCATATTTGTCTATAATATTCACGTGTACTGTTAAGAGATAAAATATTGACTTATTTATGGATCTGTTTACTTCTACATTGCAATGATTAATTACTGCATTGCAACAAGTTAATTATAATGATAACCTATTCACTTCAAGTTGATATTTCAAGAGCTAGCGACCTATAATTGCCTCTTATCTAAGACCTAGTTAAATGATTCATTCAATCAACACAACAGAGTTTACAATGAATAAAATACCGTATCTATTGTGTATTTTAATTTTATACAAGATTCGATTTTGATTACAAATTCATTCAAGATTTGAATCGACAAAAAGTAATTTGGAAAAGTCAATACGATCAAATTGGATCACGACCTTGTTTTCTTTCAAAGCTTTCAATTATCACAAGTTATTGAACAATAAGACTCATTTCTATATATATACTATACTTTTTCTCTAATTCAATACAATATATAATAGAATATTTCTAGGATATAGCGAGAACATCTGATTTGGATCAGATGTTCTAAATGCAATAAATAAGAATGCATAAATGAATGCAGTTTTCAAAACGATAGATACGAGATATCGTATCTATCGTTTTAAAAAACAAACTCCCGAGCTTTAGTTTAACGTAAAAGAAACAACTTTTCTAGCAAATTTTAGTGAAGGCAAATAAATGCAAAAGCAATAAGAAGCGACGCGCTTCATTCGAAAACAGAAAGAATTCTTGAGTAAATGTTGATAGAGTTTACTAAAGACTACATTCAAGTGATGTCAAAGCAATCTACAGATTTAAACAGTCTTAACAGAAAACTAAGTGAATGCTTGCTTTCAATGCATGATAAAAACGCAAAACAAGAAACAACAGAAATATGCGACGTTATGCATTGGCTTACCTTTTGTAAGCATGTTGCTCTACATTGTGCTACGCGCAATGGTGATGACACTTCCTCTTCAGCTGACACTCCAATCCATGACATTATAAGAGTAAATAGGGAGAAACTATAAAACAACATTTTGGCACACATTTTCTTTGGTATTACTCTTTTGCAAATCCAAGTAATGATTAAAGCTGTGAGCTTATCATATCCACCACAAAAATCTTCGCTGCGAGATAACGCTCATAACTTCATATAATAATAATTTTATGTTTGGAGTTCGAATTTTACAAGTTTTTTATCACAACATGTACAATAACATCATAAAAACAGAAGTTGATGTTACAGAAACCAATGATCCAAAATCGAAACAAGATCGTAGCATAACAATAAAAACATAAAATAAACACAAAACGTTAACTCGATGATATCGCACTTGGAAAATATTTTTCACAGTTCGGATTGTTACCGGCAGAATAATATGCCCTGAGAGGCGACGTTGCCGCCGGCGCGGTCGACTGCGGACTAACCACCCCGCTTGAAGAAGCTTAGTTCCTCGCCCCTCTGTTGGTTAATTTTTGTTTTTGTCTCACTTGCACGCGGGAGCTTTTACGCGTCTCTTTCTATCTTAGCTTAAAGCACCCATCCATGGTTACGTTCATACTACTACGTGTGTCGCGCTCTCTGTCGTGTCTACTAGTGCTTATACATTGTTCTATCTCGTTTCATCTCGGGTGGTTTCACGTTGTTTTTCCTTGATGCAGTTTAACGGATGGGAATGTAGTGGTTATTGTTAGACAAAGACGGTGGTAGTAAAAATTTTAGGGTTGTTCAAAAGGGGTGACAAAGAATCGAGCTAATTCAGGGCTTGCGTTTTTTTATGGGAGCTCATGCGGTAAAAAGTATCCCGCCTCTCTCGTTTGTTCAACTTTATGATCCTTGCAACGTGAAGCCATAATAATAATATTAATGGCTGCTGCATCATCTATTAATACAATTTTTATAGCAGTGTTTATGAATCCCTAATTTTATAATGCTATTATAAAATTAGGGATTCATAAACTATTATACATTTTATTCACTATTATATTTGATTCAATAAAGTTTACTAGTGGCAGCTGAAACCATTTTAATAATTGGATATAAAATATACGCCAAAAAACTTTCAACTGATTTATATAATATTATACGTATAGGAATCTAGGCGGTATTATCTTTGTGAAATTTTGGTTGCAGTAGAAACAATACATTACAAGAATGAGGCGGCTCACAAAACCCTTCAAGCAAAAAGATTAAATAAAAATGCAGTGTTCGTGACAGCGTACAAGCCTTTACGTAAAGATATTTTTCGTTTTCTTTCTGTAGAAACTAGGCTCGTTCTATTCATCTCGCTGTCTTTAATCTTCCAGCTTCATAACAGAGCTTGTCTAGACAGTGTCCGTGCTGGGGCAATCGCGAGCAATTTCGATACGGTATGTTCAGGACGACTGCCTACGACAGCTGTAGTTTATAGGTGCATGTTGTAAAATACAGGGCACAGTTAGTACTGATAGAATTATTCTGATGCTGAACTTTTTCCTGCATTTTCGTTCACCGCCATCTTTATTCTCTTAGCTCTACATTTAAAATGGGTTGGTTTTAAAATACTTGCACATTTTTCATCCTTGAGTATTTCAAGAGTTAAATTTGCAATAATCCTCATCAATACTGACCTTATAGTGTACGTGGAAGTAGCAAACGACCCTCAGGTTCCTAGCTCCAGGAGTGATATCTGTGTAATCAATATCATCATCATTAAGTAATACAGCCTCTACCATCACAGAGTAAACTCTACATCAGTTAGAAAAAACTACATTTTGTATAGAAAGCATATTGTATAGTTAAACATCTATATCACGGCAAGCTTATTCCAAGCAAGCGGAAGCTATATTCGAATTATAGATCGATAACAACCAAATGGCATCTGTTAGATGTTAAACTGTTTAGCCTAAGAAATCAACCTGAGACCGTGGTGTTAGGTATACGGCATCGCTTTAATACTAGAGACGTAAAACAAATTCTATAAGTAAGATAAAAAAGAAAGATATCTATACTAAAGAGTCAGATAACTTTATTCGTCCACAGAATAAAGTAAAATAAAACGCAATACATGAATCAACCCTTATAAAGTACACCGGTATGATCTCAAGTTTATATTGTTGACAAATGTGATCCATCCAACGACCACGTCGGCAGTTTATTGCGCGCCATGACAGTGGACTCATTGTTGACCACGAGGGTTTACGGCGTCTGACCTCGTAAAAACAAGTGTACACTTTTGGCAGGTCAAAGTTTGCTTGATTGTTTGAAGTAGATTATGTCGATGCGATAAAGAAAATTAATAGTAACATAACACTGAGATTAGATGTACAATTTCTCAAAATTGATTGGTAGTTGACTTATTTGTCTGCATATTTTTTGTCTGTAGGAAGTTGTGGCGATAGATTTCGGGATTCTGTATCAGAGGATAAAACGGGACACTATTTTCTCCGCTGCGACCAGCCAGCCGTTATAGCAAAAAATACTGAAAACTAGAATAAAATAAATATTTAAGGAGGCTCCCATACAACAAATGTTTTTAGTTTAACCTGACAATACGCTAGAACAACATGATTTTGACTATTTGATATTAAAATAATAAATAGATTAATGAAATGATAATTGTTGTTTTTTTAATATATTTTTCAAGTCTGCCATTATTTTCAATCAAAATATTGGTAATACAAAAACATAATACGTTACATTTTCTTTTAATAATTTACAAGTTACCTACATACAATTATAGCTAATTATGTTATCTGGAACATATAAGGACAAATTAATTGATAATTAAATATATATCAAAGGTCCCATAATGATATAATGTATGCTCTGGTTTTCTTGGAAAATCTAACATGTTTACGTAAAACAGAACAAAAACGGAAGCTTAATTAGTCCAAGAATTGTTTATTTTTCAATTTTGTTATATATCTATAATATATATCTCTCTACAGCTCATTAAGGTCCTACTGCTGGGAACGGGTATCCTCCTCTTTGGAAGGGCTTTGGGTTTACTAGGTATACCGCACTGATCAGGCATGTTGGCATAGGGTTTAGTTTCTAGTTTTCTGCCTCTCACAGTTCATGTTAACTGCTCATCACTATCCCATAGCTGGCTCTTACAGCCTAGGGAAGAAATGGGGTGGTGACACTTCTTTTCTTAATCCGTCACCACACGAATATTTGTTATATATAACTCTAATAATAATATAATGTTTATCCTCATAGCATTCAGCCGTACAGTAAATACGTTACTTGTGTATTTATAAGCATTAGTGAAGTAATCTCTATCATGTTTTTCATCAACGCGTTTTCCTTACGTAAGAAAAATATCATATTAAAACTTAAGGTTGATATATGAGTTTTTTGTACGTAAAGTCTCATATAAGATGAAGTTTTATGGTGTTTCATTATTATCGTTTTATGAAAAACTAGTTGTTGCCCACAACTTCTTACGCGTCCAATTTAAAAACCAAACGCTAACAAATTATACAAAAAAAAAACATGCTGAACCACTCTATCTATTAAAATGAACCGCATCAAAATTCGTTGCGTATTTATGAAGATATAAATTCGTATATACAAAAAACCCGAGATTATTTTATAATAAGTAAAGATTTTAAATATGTAGACGTAGACTCAATCGAGGAACATTGTGGTGATCAGATTGGTTACTGTTAGCACGACCGCAATGAACTCAGTTGGCAGAACAACGGAATGGTATTTCGAGGTCGTGGGTTCAAGTCCCGCTTGTGGTGATCATTTTTTCCACTACAATTTAATTTATTAAGAATTATTGTAGTCAATTGTACTTACTCATTTTCCAAAATTAATAACTTAAGTCAAACGAACTTCATACAAATTTAATCGGTATTTAAATTTCAGATATTTTACAATTATTTTTAAACTGGCTGTTGCCTGTGACTTACTACGCGTGGATTTTAGAAAACTTTTTCACTGCTACTTCGCTTCTATTGGTCGCAACGTGATGTTATACAGCCTATAGCCTTCTTCGATAAATGTACTATCCAATATTATAAGGTTTTTTTAATCGGACCAATACAGCGGTTCCTGATATTAACGCGTTCACACAAACAAACGAATAAACTCTTTAGCTTTATAATATTTGTATAGATAAACTCTCTAAAAAGTAAAAACTACTTTATCTTAAAATATTATCACATCATATACAAACATAAATAGGTATGCAATAGAAATATCCAAACATCGCCGTAGGTAGCTGTTTCGTTGAACAAGAAGGCTAATTAGAAGTTGTAAGATGGTCGAAGTAAGTAACGTTGAGGGCTTAGGAAGAACTTGTGGCATTAGCGCGACAGTATGTAGGTACGAGTAGTGATACATAGCTATGTGACTAGGGCTGCCATCAGCTAAATTTGCGATTCCGGATAAATATAGTAAATATCCCGGACATTTGATCAAAATTAGGATTTTTCCAAGATAAATTTCTTTTCCTTTCTTTCTTTTTTCCAACGCTCACTGGGCAGGTTGGCTTAGGATTTATTTTCGAGTTTCCGTCTCTCACCGAGGATGTTATCTGTGTAAATTTCCCTTAGCTGATTCTTATAGCCTGGGGAGAAATGAGGTGATAACAATAGTATTTGTTAAGTAAAAGCATAGCATGTCAATTGCAAAATTAATAAATTACTTTAGTATTCTTTAGATTAATTTTGAATATCTACCCGGACAAACAAGTGTCCGGTTTTTCCTGGAAACATTTTTCAATCCTCTACCGCACGACTCCAAGAGGCCCTTCAAACTAGGACAAATGCGGAGAGTCCTAGATTGGCAGCCCTATAGGTATGTGAGGTACTGGCAATGTACCAAACACTAAGTAACTACTTTAGTTCTGTATCCACGTTATTTACACAAAGGTACCACATTATTTCTGTACGGTGTTTTTTAAAATATTGCCATTCTCGTAGATACATTTTTTTACAATATCCATTACGTTTTAGAAAAAGTAAATACAATTGTATTAAAAGGGCTACTAAAGTGACACGTAATAGGCAATTAGATTAATTAATGTGAAAGTGAAGTGAGAGTAAGTGAACTATTTTACGTTATATTTGAATTTGCATGCAGAAAAAGCCAAATGTCTTCAGACAGGTGTTAGTAAACATGTCCATATCTAAAACTAGTTAAATTTTTAATATCTCTTATGTGTCTTGAAATATAAATCAACATCATACCATCACACCTTGTTCTTATAGAGGTAGACAGACTTTATATATCGCCATCTAATACGATCCAAATACTTTAAACACACTTATTATGATGAAGTATAAAAGCTAGTATAATATTATATCACCACAAAGCATATGGATAAAAACATAATATTCGTTTCTCAGCAATCGAGTAATATTTGCGAAAGTAATGAACCGTTGGTAGCGCTAATAGCTAAAATATCTACAAAAAAGAAATAAATTACCACATTCATACATTACAAACTAAAATAAACTACATTTTACAACAACATCCCAAGAGATTTACGTGGATAAGAAACAGAGGCGATACATTTAGTAAAACCTAGTTCTACTGAAAGTAATCCTTCGAGACCTTTCATCTAAATTAAAAGTAGTATCGACGTCTGTTTTATTGTTGCTCATACACAGTAGGACATAAAAAGCAATCGTCAATAATTTTCATTCGTATTTGCGGAAAACCAATACGAGTTAACGAAAGCTGATCGTAAATTTTCGCGCTACGGTAACAAATATAAAAAATAAGTAGTATTGTGTATGTTTTACCATCGTATCATCTAGTATGCATAAACCTGCGGGCGAGGGAACTGGGGACCGCAATCCTCTACTCCTTCATTGATTTTACGGTACTAAGAGAGAGACTGAGACGACTTTTTAACAAAAACGTTGAACAGAACTCCGTGAATAGACTGATTTAGAATAAATATTTTTCTTTACGAAAACATTCATTGTCAATGTCTTTTATTTAGAAGTTTCTCATAAATATTTGACTAGAAAAATTAAGAACTCTTTGATTCACTTATTACATTTAATAATTTTAGTTATTTTATATCTATACTAGCTGACCCGGCAAACGTTGTTTTGTCATATTTAAAAAAAAAGGTTTGTAAAATAGATGTTGTCCGATTCTCAGACCTACCATGTAAAATTTCATAAAAATCGGTCAAGCCGTTTCGGAGGAGTACGGTAACTAACACTGTGACACGTGAATTTTATTATATTAGATTACATTTCAGTGAAAAATTTATGCATTAAAATACATTTGATTCTTTTGCTTTGACAGATTATTAGCATTATCTAAATTTATTAACATAATATAATATTAAGCAGATATGCGATTTCAATAACATTGGTTGTAAGTTAAGCAGGTTGTATAAAATCTTTTCTTTATTTATTAAATCGTTTGACGTTCATAATTCCATGTACGCCATTTAATTAATATACGAAACGTGATCTTTTGGTATACAATGCAATAATAGACTCTGTTTTAAAATAATTTATTGTTTTAAGTATAGGTAAGTATAGGTAGTCTATCACTACACGAAAATCTTCTTATGTAGGCATAAGAAGATTTTCGTGTAGTGATAGATTAAGAATACAAGTATTACGACCGCATTTCCGTCCCAGGGTGCTGTAAAAGTCAGCTATGGGATATGGAAGAAAGATAACAATTTATATGAAAGAAATTATGCAACACGAAAAATAACAAACACCCCTGTTCAGTGCGGCACAGTAGACCATAATCACTCCCAAAGCAGAGGAGAACCGAGCCCAACGTTAATGTCCTGGAGTGAGAGATATGGAAAGTTTGTCTTATTAATATAAAAATTTACAACTAAGGAATCTCTTTAGCATCTCTGTTCAGAATCGTCATCATAATAATGCATACTTTCGTTTATTTCTTCAGTCTCAGCATTTTTATTTCACTCGTTCCGTCTGCTATGCAACTACAGATCTTAAATTAACCACAGAGGTTTCGTGAACTAGATTTGAATAATATTCAGAGTATTTAAGATAAATTAGTAAATAAATATCAATGAGTGAGTGTGAAACTTGACAAAGTATCGACCGAAACAAAGTGAAATAACTAACATCTTGTATACAGCTATTTAAAAAAAATAAACTCTTTGACCAGAGAGATTATGATCCAAGTGTCGCCTGTTTAGTTCCTGTATAAAGTCTTGAAACTTTTCTACAATTTTCCTGTCATTTCGCGTCTCTGAGTTTCTGATTGTAATGCTCAATTTTATGTCAAAAAGTCACCATATTTATTATGTTGAAATGTACATTAAATCAATCAAAAAAATTATCAACCAATCAATATCAAAGAAAAATGTTTTATTCCTCAAATACTAGTCATTAAAAATGAATAGGTATCTATTGTCTATAATATAGAAAAATAAAATACATCCGAACATAGTAGCCTCCTTCTTTTTGAAGTCGGTTAAGATTATAGATGTCATGACAATATTGTAAAACAAACGACATCTTTTTCGTAAATCTCAATCGTTTCACGGAAATATTAACAAATGAAAGGAAATAATAAAAAAGATAATTTCAGATTCTCTACCAACCTGTTTAGCAAGTATGGTTAGAAAAATCATTTACAATACGGAAGCAATTTCTAATCAAATTCATAAATCAAAATCAAAAATCATTTAGTCACGTAGGCATATTCTCTTTTTGCCAAAAAAAAATAAGCTCCTATGATATGTCCAAAATTTTTTTTCCCTACCACCGGTTTAGGACTTCCAATCCGCTGAGAAGAACCGGCGTCAAAAACTCAGCAGATATCGTTATCTTTTGTCTTATTAATC
This sequence comes from Orgyia antiqua, assembly GCA_916999025.1. Classification (NCBI taxonomy): domain Eukaryota; kingdom Metazoa; phylum Arthropoda; class Insecta; order Lepidoptera; family Erebidae; genus Orgyia; species Orgyia antiqua. The sequence goes on from OU779869.1 coordinate 9,548,117, forward strand.
TTTTTTTTTAAATAATCATTACAATGGTTCTTGCAATTTATATAAATTACAATTATAATAATATGTGTTGCTCTGGAACAATTTACTCCTAAGCTTTATTGTCATTAACATAGTCTGAAATTTTATAATACGCCTTTTTACTAAGTTTAGATTTTACAAATTTTTTAAACTTAGATTTATTTAATTCTTTCACATCATTAGGGAGTTTGTTATAAAAACGTATACCATGCCCCATAAAAGAGTTACTTATTTTGTGGAGACGAGTAACATGCATTACAAGATTGTGCTTATTTCTCGTGTTAACATTATGGTAGTCGCTTTTTTTTTAAAGTGCTGAATATTATTATGAATGTACAATAAATTTTCATATACATATATATTGTGAAGCGACTGTCAAGATATTTATGTCCTTGAATTGATATTTATTTCCTAATAGTAAGATGAACTCAGAAAAATGCAATTTGTATACCACTCATGTCGCTGATAGATAACATACATACATAACCTGTAACTGTTACTGAAAGACGAATAATATTAATAAAAGAGTAGGTATTTTTTTTCCCTAATACCAAATTATTTGGGGGCGGTGCAACACGTGTCTTTTTCTTCCAACTTCAAATCAGCCGTCATATCTCATCAACTCCTTTTTTTTCATATCGTCTCTTGTATAATTATACAGTCCATTTAAACTAATAAATCTGGACAAAACAAACATATGGTGTAAATTTACACAGATTATCACTAGTATGAAAATATAAACAAATAAATGAAACCCAAACAAAAAAAACACATCATTCTGTACGCAAGCGATGTGGTTATTATCAAAACGTTATTATTTTAATGTTGTGTTTGTTTCATCTCCAAAATTACATTCCCCTTCATATTTTCTTCAAACCAAACGTCATTTACGATGATAATTTCATTTTTAAGTGAATTTTAATGGTTTTTATTTCTTCTCCTTTTTATTTCTCACTACTGTGTGTCACTACAATTATGTGTATGATATTTATTAACATTAGTTAATTTTACATTTGAGTAATGGTATTTAGTAATTTTTTTTTTTTTCATATTTATTATTTCATATTTATTTATTATTTATTTTCATATTTCCCAGTCAACCATGGGTAGAGATAATGTTTCGATCAGTGCATAAAAACAAATTAAAGAACAACTTAACAAATTAAACCAAATTTTTACGATATACAAAATGTCACACATATAAATGAATCGCTTTTGAAAAAGACAATTCGTTTGATATCTTCACTGAGTAAACTTAAATGTATAAAATTCTTTTAAAAATACATAGGAATACCTAAGAATTACTGTACTGTAAATACAAAAATTAATATTTTTTAACACTTGCGCTACTCATTCCTTTAAATAAGACTATTTTTTACGGATTTAGAAACGTACATTTGTAATAACTGATCGTAGAAGACACATTATAGCTCAGTCTGACCCGTGACCATGGTGAGCATGGTGGCAAAGTCTCCGAAACGTCGAGCCAAAGTTTAAAACAAATATACGCGTCTAAATCCGTAAAAAGTAGTTTTATTTGTACAAAAATTAAATTTATTAGTTATTTAGTTTAATAATGAAATAAAAATAATTTGTTTATCCTATTATGTTTCTTTTGAATTATTACAGAAATATAACATGTTCTGAATAAAATGTTCTCTCTGAATACGTTTCCTACTCTATTCAGAGAAATGTACAATTGTGAAGATGGAACTGTTACACCAAAGGAAGAACAAAGCTATCGTTCTTATTTAACTATATTTATGAAATTATTTTTAAAATAAAACTATGTTACTACTAGTTGGGTATGTTTGATGATGTCGTTAAAATATTTATGTAAGTAAGTACCCACACTACATAATCTGTAAAAATAACCATTTCAGCAGTTTAATTATGTACCTAAATACAATGCATAAAACATACTGCCTTTTTAATTACTTTAACACGATTTTATTAGCTTGGAGCCTGTCTATCAAAGTATCAATCGACATAACGGAATCTTTGAAAGTAATTTTCACCCACTTGCAGTAGTCGGATAGATCTGAAATTTTCTACACATATGACTGATGAAATGCAATAATTTAAAAAAATATTTAGGATTTTTAAGCATCTTTTTAGTTTATATACGAAACAATTAATTTGTAAGTATATACTAATCTGCTTTAAAAAACCTTCAGCTTAGTTTTCTGTATCCATGAAAATAAATGATATGGTAAAAGTATTCTAAATTCATCATTACACAATAATATTGATTCTACAAGCAAAACTAAACTTAACTAAAAATGAAAATTGATAGTTTCAATAACATAATTTGGCAAGGTTAACTGAATTGTGTATTATAGACTAACTAGACCAGGGATCGGCAACAGGCGGACCGCAGTCCGCTTCCGGTCCGCGAAAGGTCGAACCTCGGACCGCCAAATATTGTACTGTATTGTATAAATTAATACGTAAATAAGGTATTCTATATCTTTATTAATTAAAACAATATTTTTAGGCCATAGAATCTAACTTAGTACTTATGCTATTTTAAGTTGACTAATTAATCTGTTTTACAAGTAGGTATCAGTATCAGTTTTAGGTACTTACCTAAAACTGATATTGTTTGATTAGCCTACCTAGTCTGTGTGTGTTTTTTCGAATTAGTTATAACTGTTGTGACTTAAATATTTTAAGATCATTGTCATGAAAGATGAATTTTTTGAAAACATAAATTTCGTTCGAGATTCGAACGGACGACCACCTAGATGACACACTTCGAATTTGCTGTTCCTCTCGAGAACCAAACTATAGAAAACTCGCTCAAGACCGTCAGTGTAATTTATCACATTAATGTTAGGTCTTGTGTTTTATATTCAGAATTTGATTTGATATTAAAATAATAAATACACTTAATTATTACATATCAGTTATTATTTTTCTGGACCCTGTAAAAATTTTCCCCAGTATCCGCACCCTACACAAACAACTACTTGCCGACCCCTGAACTAGAGTTAGTCTAGTTCCTGAACTAGACTAACTCTAAACTCTAACGTTAAATTAATAAAAATTTGCACAACGAAATACCACCATATACATAGCCAAAATACAGCATAGCTGTTTTCATTTTTTAGTTAAGTTTAGTTTAGTTGTGAACGTAGTATTGATGCCAATGATTGGTAAACTTAATTTTGGATCCAAATTTTTGTATAGCATCAATGGTTTCACTTTCCCTATGAGCAAAGGTGCAGTCATAGTAATGTATTATTATATTCATATCCTCAACCAACAATAAACAAGGTAACTGCTAAATGTACGCAGAATAAATAACAATACCGTACTAATATTTTAATCACTCATACCTACATATTTCCTTTTGCAGGTTTTGTACTGAGATATTTGTTCGGATTTGTGACATTGTTTTAGTAATTCATATCGAACTAAGTAAATACCTATTGTTTTAGGGTTCCGTACCAAGAGGTCAAATGAGACCCTATTACTGAGAATCTCATGTCTGTCCGTTCGTCCATTTGTCATCAGGTTGTATCTCTGGAACGGTGGTAGCTAGAGAGGTGATAATTTCACATTTGGCCAACACGCCTGGTCAGCGCGGCACAGTAGACCATAATCCCTCCAAAGTGGAGGAGGCCCGTGCTCAACAGTGGGACATAAATGGGCTGGAGAGGAAATCGTCGCTACACAAAATATATACATATAACATTTTTTGTATAGTTGCATATACTTGTACATAGTTTATTTTATAAAATATATTTTAGAGTAAAGTTGTAAATCAGACTTGTTCATCCGACGCTTGTAGCAAGTTCAGAATTACTTGGCCAGTATCTTTGGCGAACTTTAATGAAGTTTCCCTTTTATTACAACAAAGTCTTAACTCCAAGGATCTTTGTGTTTATGATCCTGTTATAACTTTAAAGAGATTGCAATAGGCGTGGCTATATTTATTGTATAAGTACACTAATCAAAAATTCTTTATATTGCGCATTTGAAATTAGATCACTTTGGAACTTTTATTGCTTGTACATAAGTACTAGAGATTAAACTGGGAGTTCATTCGACTACATTAGATTTTTTTTATTTAGGTATAACCTATAGCACTCAGAAAGACTGTAGCTTTCTACAAGTGAAAAAGTTATAATATGGGACTACTACTTTAGAAGATTACCCCTTACCTACATCTTTGTTGTAATATTAATATATTATGAATAAAGCAACTAATACAAAATTTATAATAACTAATAAAACACTGCCAATATAATTTATATAAAGATTGCGACGATCTGATAGCTTTTCTTCAGGCAAAGAAAAAATCAACGAACTTATATTTTCACCCTCATATCAGACGTAATGCGGAAATGCAATTTCCATAAATTTTACACACAGTGAGCAGAGTCCTCATCCGAAAAGATTGGACACGACCACATGATAGGTTGTAATGCGAGAAATTTCCACAGATATTCTAGGAAATATTTTTCATTCTTATCTTGTAGATTCAATTCAAATAACCCATACAAGTAGCGAGGCTACGAAAATACAAAGGAAAACTTATTCAATTATCTTAGCCCCTTTTGCATGAATGACAAATTTTAGAATGTGCAACTTCCCAGACATACATTTTCATGAGAGCCACTAAGAAAGTGGGGTCGTAACAAACCCAATAAATTATAAAAAGAGATCTTGGTAAGGAGACAAAGCTTTTCGTGGGACAAGTCGTAAATTTAACGGTCGAAAGAATCCTTATTTCCTTCGACTATTCACGTGGTTGAACTAGAAAAACTATCTTTATGACTAATAGAAAACTCTTACTACTTAAATATTTACTGCTAACAGACTACAATATCAATCTTTAAACCTATTAAAGAGAATAAATTTTTAATGTTGTGAATTTCTTGGAAGGCTTCACGTAACATTTTATGTAAGTACATGAATTTATTCACCGTTACATAAACAACGTCCATTTCTTTTCTCCTCCAACACAAATGTAATCCCAAATGTTCCATTTAAATGTAACTTTGTGTGTAACTCCTTTAATTAACACCGTCGATCTTCCATTCGCCTCAGAAATTGCTCCATTGTACAAAATTTGTAACGTAGTAAAATTCTTGGACCGCAACCGAATTACCAAGTTATTATGAGAATAATTTAATTAAGACATAACAGCACCTTTAATACCGATTAGTCACACAATCCGTGGTTTGGGCGTTCTAGGTAATTTGAGATCTTAATGGGTTTACTGCGGCTTTCAACATAACCTCCTACTCTGCATTGACCAATCCCAAGCAACAAACAATCTAAGCTTCAACGGCTTCACTGATTCATCGTGTGATTAACACTTGGTGGTATTCTGTGTTAATTTACTTAAACACACGATACAATACCATGATCAATCAATTTAAGTACAGGCTATCATCACTCATCATAGTCATCATGACACATAAAACAAAATTTTAAGAAAGCGTTTCTCCTTCGTTAGGTGTTTCTTTGATTTAAATATCAGATTGTTTTGTTTCCACAACAGATAACAATAATATTTTCAAATACAAATATCAGCTATTACTGAAACATTTTAATATTTTTTAGCAGGGAAACAAGTCATTTATAATAATGTAGCGAAGCTTATGACAAAGCGGAGCCTACCGACCGTCACAGTGAGCGTGCTAATAAGCCCCTTACGTCAATTGACTCAAAGCTAGTATTATTTTTCTTAAAGATAGCATTGCGCGAGTTTTCAATGTAATTGCCCCGGTTTCTTCAAGAGTCTGACAGCTCAAAGGCCAGGCACTGACGTTCTCATTGTCAGAACGCCCACGGTTTACCTTATTCAAAGTGTGTTGTTTTTTTTATTAATGTTCTGTGGGAGTCAGTAGGTAATACTCAGTAATAAGCTTTTTATTTGCAGTTATTTAGAGCTGGCAACTTTATAGTATTTTATTTGTAGATGTTATATAACTGCTTCCTAGAATGGTATATAATAAGTGACTCCTGTAAATATGTGTATTTTGTTTTCTTTTTATAATTCCTTTATTGAATATGAGCTAATAATATTTTATAACGATTAAACGTAGGATATCGTGATAATTATTTGATAGTTCATAGCTATTATGTACTCAGACCACCAATAGAAATATTCCAACAGTCATAAAACTAAATAGTGGTTGTAAAAACCCGTAATTAGTGAAACTAATGGCGGTAATTGGCTTCTATATAAAAATTTAATCATAAACATTTTTCAATCATAAAACCCTTAAATACTACAATAAAATTAAATGTTTCGATGAATTTATAGTAATTTTATATTTATGGGAACGAATATTTAGGATTTTAGTTGGAGTCACTATATTTCTTTTTTTTCCTTATGTAAATCGTATGACAAAACGTACAAAAGAATAAAAAGTGAGACCATTCTTTTCTCTTGGGTAACCCGATATTGCTCATTCAGTTGTTTTCTGCTGTTTGGGTATAATATTACAAGCAATTTATTTCATTATGGCAATTGAATTTACCAACGTACTCTATTTGTACAAGAGATTCCATTAGTGACCGACAAACTTTTTTAAAAGATATCACTATAATTGTAAAGATAAAGTTTAAAATATTAATGCATTGTGCTTTCGTTTTCTGAATATTGGATAGAATACAAAACACATAAATTAGTACGTAATTTTATGGATAGAATACAAATTAAAATAGTAAGTTCCATCCAACAAGCCTTCTTCGTCCACGGCTGGATATAGGCTTACATCATTGAAAGCCAGAACGCGCGGTCCTGTGCTATCTGCATCCAACGGTTGCTAAAATAGTGAGTTATTTGTGCAATATTGTTAATAATATATTTATGAGTTTTAGGCCATAGGTTGGTAGAGACATTTACTTAAATGCACGTGGTCCTGTATTTGATTTCTACTGAGCAAGATTTTTTTAGTGGTTTTAGGTACCTACATAAACCCTAAAATATAAGATTGACACTATTGTATTTAATTGAATAAATCATTCTCGAATTTCTATTTCAAAATGGTTAGCAAAAAATTTCGAGCCTTTGAAAATAAAAGTTTAACTTAACATAACTTAAACCTTTGCTAGAAGTTTTTCTAATGTGCAAAGGTCAACTTTAAGTCTTTTCTCTGGGTTTTCTTTCCAAGTGTGTTTATGTTTAACATTAAAAAGTTTTGACATATCAGACCTTTTTCTTTTTATTCAATAAAGTTTCGACAGTTTAAGTTAAATAACTTTGGTAACGTAATTTATATGAAATCCTAGATTTTAAAGAGGTTTTTTGAGAACATTGGTTATCGATAAAGTTAGCAATAACGGCCGCAAGCAGCCGAAGATTGCAATCTCTAGAGTTAGTTTAATCCATAGATTTATAGTCGTTGCTACCAGCTTTTATTCAGTACATGTTTATAAATAATTTTAGAAATTTGTTACACAATTTCATGTAGTAATTTCTTACACATTGATTTAATATTGGTTGGCAAAATTAAATTATCGTTTAGTAATATTTGTACCTAACTAGCTGTTGCCCGCGACTCCGTACGCGTGGAATTTAGAAAACTTTTCCTGTTTTTGCAACATTTTTCACTACTGCTCCACTCCTATTGGTCGCAGCGTGATGTTATATAGCCTATAGCCTTCCTCGACAATTGTACTATCCAACACTGAAAGAATTTTTCTAATCGGAACAGTGGTTCTTGAGATTAGCGCGTTCAAACAAACAAACAGATTCTTTAGCTTTATAATACATATTAGTATAGAAGTATAAAATGTCATACAAATATGGCCATATTTTAAGAGCTGAATATTTAAATATAAATCACTATCTGCCGCACTCAGAGACATTTAATGGTTACTTAAGGAGCTCTTTAGTATTGATTTAAAAAAGTTTTAACTTAACTTTTACTTTTTTAAATCAATACTAAAGAGCTCCCTAAGTAACCATTAACATTTAATGGTTACTTAAGGAGCTCTTTAGTATTGATTTAAAAAAGTTTTAACTTAACTTTTACTTTTTTAAATCAATACTAAAGAGCTCCCTAAGTAACCATTAAATGTCTCTGAGTGCGGCAGTGAGAGAGGGAACATCAATGGGTTGATAAGATAATTGATTAAGTATTGCTGAAGATAGTATAATTCTTCGTATATTTTGATAGAATGGCAATCAATATAATTCGAGTACCTATTCTGAACATTACCAAACTTACATAGCCAAAATAACTACGAGGTATTAAGGTAGCCTTCCAATGTACACTACGCGCGACGGCGACGTGCAACTGTGACTCGTGATTATGTATGCGAGGTTGCAACGCGCCGCGCTACCCTTCAAATTATATTAATGTTTATTTTAAGCTTTTCAATTTTAGAACTTCCACGTTTACGCCCCCTTTTCATACAAAGCAGTGACCATAAGAATATAAGAATATAGAAATCAGAGCAGGACGTACGCGGAACATCGGAAGACCACCTTTACTTGAAATACTTTAAACATTTACAAAACCTATCGTTTTAGACGAAAATAAAAGAAAACAAGTTTGGTATTGTTACTATGTATAAATTGTAGATGTATGTTCCCACTAAACCGACAAATGAATACTATAAACTTCAGACGGTAACTTTTTGCTTTAATTGTTATTTTAATTAACACTTCTCATATTTGTCCGGTTGTCCGATTTAGAGGCTTATTCCTATTAGAGCTTACTTGTTTGTTTAGTTCGGAAATGGCGGGACTTTGGTATATTATAAGTTAACGGATCATAGCGGATATGTGAAATGTTTTCGACCCTTTCTGATAACCATAATTCAGATATTTTATAGCAGGGGTTAACAGTTACTGAAGAAGGATTATGTTATTTGGGAAATATCTATACAAACTGAGTTGAAGAGTTTGTTTGTGTTTTGTAGTTTATTTTTATCACTATAATGATAAATATTAAGAGTGTCAACATTATTATGATGTTCATAACATACCAGCTGTTGCCCGCGACATCGTACCCGTGGAATTCCTACTTACTTCATATCTTCATATTTTAGACAATTCACACAACATCTTTATAAATTGTAGCCTATGTGTTATTCTGATGTATAAGCTACATTATTGTTAAGTTTCATTAAACTCCATGCAGTTGTTTTTGGGTGAAAGAGTTACAAACATACAAACATCCGTACTACAAACCTTCACATTTAAAATATTAATAGAATTTGGTTAATTTTAGTAAGAATTATTCCCGGTGTCCTATTAATATTAGCAGAATATTTTATATCATGTTAGGGTTCCGTACCAAAAGGGGAAACGGGTCCCTATTATTGAGACTTAGCTTTTAATCCGTCTGTCACCAGGCTCTATCTCTGGATCGGTGATAGCTATAGAGCTGTATAAAGTTTCAAATGAGATTCAAGCACTCCGTTACTTTCATTAAAAGGCAGACATCAGCAGATACTATAGAAATATTTCACAACAAAGTAAACGTAAATTCAACTAGTCATTTGAATATTACAAAATTCAAGTTACCGTTTGAATTTAGAGTAATATAAAACAATGTAACAATTTTATCTTATTTATCTGCTTAGCTACAAAGTAGATTTAATGAATAAATAAATAACATTAGCTAAAGACTTTATCCAAAACGTCGGGCTGAAATTTAAAACAAATACATGTGTCCAAATCCGATAAAAGTAGGTTAAATTTAAAACAAATACATGTGTCCAAATCCGAGAAAAGTAGGTTAGCTAACCTACTTTTATCGGATTTGGACACATGTATTTGTTTTAAATTTTAGCCCGACGTTTTGGAAACTTTGCAATCACCGTGGTCACGGGTGAGACTGATTTGATTTTAAATTTACAAATGTGGGTAAACCCTGTAGCAACTGATCGTAGTAGAGGACACTTTACAGCTCAGTTTCACCCGTGACCATGCTGACTGCAATGTTTCCGAAACTTGAAAATTTAAAACAAATACACACGCCTAAATCCGTAAAAAGTACTTTTGTTTAAACAAATGAGTCGCGTAAGTGTTAGAGTATATTATACCTAACCTATAAACATGCCACTGATTGAAGACAGGTCTTCTCTATAAAGAGAAGATATTTGGTCCAACGATGCTAATAAGACATAGGGTTAAATTTCGAGATTTCCTTTTGCCACAGATGTTATTTGCTAAGATTTTCTCTTACTCACACGTGTATTCTCAATCTCCCACTACATAGACAACGTATGTCAAAGGATTAATATAATAGTCGTTTTTAGTATATTTGAAAGTCTCGCCTTAAGGGCCTACATCAATATTATCGTATATCATCGCCGACACGTACAAATTAACACAGCCAGTAGGCACAGAAAATGAAGAATTATTGATACTTTTACTATTTACTCAAAATCTACTAAATATATTTTAATTCTGATCCACGTGTTTCTATACATAATAGTTACCTATGTTTTTAAAGTTATTTCATTAGTTAATACGCGATAATAGACCGACAAATGAAAAAAATAAAAAATTTGAGAGGTTTTTTTGCCAAGATTTTCTATCGAGAAAACTTTTTTCAATCGCGTTTCTGAGTTCATGCGATCCTAGATGATATATTGAAAAAACATATACTGAAAAATTAGAGCTCTAGCCATTCAATCTAAAGAAACAATGAAAACTTCGTACATAGAAAAATGCACGAAGCTATTTTGGTATCCTCTTAAGTTTTATTTATAGTATCGCAGCTTTATCGTCAGCTCGTTACAAAAACTCAAGTTGTAAAAAAGCAATAGACAAATCAACGGCAAGATGATTTAAGTATCAGTAAAAATAGAAACATCACAAATTGAAAGTTTGATTTTAGAACCAGGTGCCCAAGTCCGGTAAATGAATTGTGTCACAATGATAGCTCTATGACACATTATAACCTCAAAAAATTGGTCAAGTGCAAGTCGGACTCGCGCACGAAGGGTTCCGTACCATTATCTATGCAACATAAGGCACGTTATTAATAAATGAGCAAACAACACACACAATACTTAATTAATCACGTTTGTTGTATGAGAGCAAGAAACGGTAAAAAAATCATGTTTGTTGTATGGGATCATGTTTGTTGTATGGGAGCCCCCCTTAAATATTTATTTTATTTTATTTTTAGTATTTGTTGTTATAGCGGCAATAGAAATACATCATCTGTGAAAATTTCAACTCTCTAGCTATCACCGTTCTTGAGATACAGCCTGGTGACAGACGGACGGACGGACGGACGGACGGACGGACAGCGAAGTCTCAGTAATAGGGTCCCGTTTTTACCCTTTGGGTACGGAACCCTAAAAATTAACAATAGACTACCAAAAGTGATAAAATTCGCCACTAAGCAATCAGTTATTGCATTTTTTGCAATAACACTAAATAACTACGAGTATAGCAATTTGACGGAAGAGATTTTGTATAATATCTTATATATAAAATTCACGTGTCACAGTGTTAGTTACCGTACTCCTCCGATACGGCTTGACTGATCTTTATGAAATTTTGCACGCATATTCAGTAGGTCTGAGAATCGGCCAACATCTATTTTTCAAACTTTTTTTTTTTAGTATGGCAAAACAACGTTTGCCGCGTCAGCTAGTATGATATAATACTTCTTTTTTATTCTCATTTTAAATGGGCTAGTCGGGGTTCAGTGAAATCATTTTTGTTCAAATAGCTCACTAAAGCTGTAAGCGGTTTAGGCGCCATTTTATACTTTAAAAAGTCATTCCTTAAGGTTTCAAAAATTGAGATAGTGTTTCATTTCACTGATTAAATGCATTAGTTTAGCTACGATCTTGGGGATTTAGTGAGTCTAGGGGTATGATATTCCATTCATTCACATATAAGCAGAGTGGCGCAGTGGAAGCGTGCTGGGCCCATAACCCAGAGGTCCGTGGATCGAAACCACGCTCTGCTAAAATTAGTTTTTTTTATTATTCTAGACTAGGCAAAGCATACCTTCTCCAATCCTTATCCTTATCTAAAATACGCTATATTCTGAATATTTTTAGGCTATATGTTACTGAATCAAAATTCTTATTTAAATAAAAATAAATAAAACAGCCCTCTTAAAGTAAGAAATTTATGTTAAAGTCCAAGACAAGTCAAAAGCTCTTCTTATGTATTATACCATCATGAAGCACACTTAGTATGCAAAAAATATTTGAATTTTAATTTCAAGTATTCGTTTGAAAAGCATTTCGTTAGCAAGAATAATGATGTAGAGTCTGTAGATAGTGTATTTTTGGTAGTAACACAAACATATTATTTTATTTACCTACGCTTATAAAAAAAAACCTGTCAAGAGCGAGGTAAACTCGCACACTTAGGGTTTCGTACCTACTAGACATATAAACATAAGTATGTAACTGCATTCAAATAATCATTTATTTAAACTCAAAACAACTCACCAACTTAATTTTGTAGTTGAAATATAGGGAATCGCTTACATTTCAGCTACTTCATAAGTTGGTATTAGTTTAAACACTTTTTTACTTGTGATGTGATGACAAATTATAAGTTTTTGGATTTATCCCTATATCAGCACTATATAGATTTGATTTAGGGCTTAGATTTGACTCTAGGGCAACGGGAAGTAACCTGTGAATTTTGATTCCCTAGCATAAGTCGAAAAATTCTTAAAAATTGTCGTAATTCGGTTATATCTTTTAAATGCGTAGAGGTGAAAGGTGAAGGGATCCGTTGCTGAGTAAAAAAAGTTTGACAGACGGACAGACAGACATACACCGGAGTGATCCTATAAGGGTTTGTACGAAACCCTAAAAATTGTGCCTTAATAAAATATGGAAATTCTTAGTTCTCCATTTATAGTTACAAAATATGCTGTTATATTTTTTTTAATAATGCCCTAAAGCTTTCATAAAATAAACACAAATTTAAATAATGTGTGGCAAGATTTTAATGACTTAATACAACTGCCCAGACTTTAACAAGAAAATTATATGAGTAACATACTAAACAAACAATACTGCAATTATTTTACTTCAAGCAAATAAACTTAAACGTCTAGAACATCGTAATTATTTTTAAAACAACAAAATGTCTGACTTGAAATAAATATAAGCATTGGAAATTTATGTTACAAATGAAAGTGGTTTTTACGAAATTTTACATAAATATATTTTGAGTACTTTATCTCCAAGACTTTGCAAATTGCCCTAAAACGTGGAGTAAATAATTAGGTATGTAGTAGTAGCTCCAGTGGCAGTACCCTTAAGGCATTGGCATAATAACAGAGAGCTCCGGTCTTTGCGGGATCTTCAACAATAAAGTTACAACATACCTGAGATAAAAAATGCTTTTGCGTCAAAAACTTTTAAATATTGGAACAAAAATATAATAATAAAAAAAAAAATAGTAATGTCATCAGAACTCAAAATAAATGAAAAATATATGATGCTAGGAGGATAAATCTATGATTTTATAATAATAATAGTAAATAAATATTCATGGACATTTCACACAAAGTCCTCTGGTTCCAAGCTAAGCTTATGCTTGTGTTATGGGTACCAGAATACGGATATACTACATATACTACTTTTCTTTTGTAAATACAGATATATATTACATAGTCAACACCCGTTACAACAACACAGTTATGGAATAAAAAATTACATTTACCTATTGCTTACTAAATTTAGAGTTAGTTAACAGAACGTAAAAAGTTAATAATCTTCTGCCAGAAACGGAAAACGCCTGATCAGCATAATATTAGTATACCTAATACCAAATACGTTAATTCTTTTATTGAGTAGACTGCTCAAGTAAGACAAGTTTTACGTTCTACAAAAAACTACCTCAATTTGTGAGGTTGTTCTAGAAGCATATCTACTTAAACATATTTAATGAAACTGCAGAAGTTATTGAGCATTAGTTGTTTACCCAAAAATTATGAAAACTATAACTTTTTACATTCAATCCTGGAGCTGTCGTCTTCGATTTGTCTATATAATTATTTTCTTCCGCTCAAATAGCGATGAACAAAGACAATCTGACAAGGTGGGTATTACTTCTTCGACCCGAAGCGTTGTCCCGTGAAATTGACAGATGTTCAAAATAATAACAGAAAGTTACAGTCCAATGGTCATGGCTGAACTTAATTGGACAGATATTGCCCTCAAATCAATTTTGAATAAGGCAACAATCTAAACTATGAGAAAGAAGTGAAATGATTTTGCTATTTCTTATATAACATATACAACAACAAATTTGGGGTTAAGCTTCCACAGACCCTGCCACATGTCCGAAAAATAAAATAAAATTGAATCCTCTAAAAATAAGAAGCTCATGTAATAATTTATTAATGTTGCAATTGACATGCTATGCTTTTACTTAATAAATCAAATTGTGGCGGAAAAAGTTGATCACCGCAAGCGGGACTTGCACCCATGACCTCGGAATACCGTTCCGTAGCTCTGCCAACTGAGCTTATTGCGGTCGTGCTCACAGTAACCAAATTAGATCACCACAATCGTCACTCGATTGAGTTTATATCGTATTTTGACGTGCAACGCCATCTCGACCAGCCACATAGTATTATTTACAGAATACAATTGGGCTGAAAACAATGACGCGCTTGTAATACTAAAGTAATTTATTAATTTTGCAATTGACATGCTATGCTTTTACTTAATAGAAAGAATCTATCAAGAATGCTGCAAAACATTCTTGATAGATGGCGTTGCACGTCAAAATGCGATGTAAACTCAATCGAGTGACGATTGTGGTGATTTAATTTGGTTACTGTGAGTACGACCGCAATAAACTCTGTTAACAGAGCTACGTAACGGTCGTGGGTGCGAGTCCCGCTTGCGGTGATCAACTTTTTCCACCACAATTTGATTTATTAAGCTCATGTAACATTGCAATGGCATTATTATTTGCTATCGAAAATTCACAGTCACCAATTATTGATATTAATAAGAAAAAAAAAAACACCAAATTAAGCACAATTTCTAACTAAGGAGCTGGGTTTTCTGCCTGGCATAATTTTATTGTTAAAATTGTTTATGCACTGAAAAAAGCAATCAATAAAATCTAGTACGGTTACACCATTCACCTAAAAGGGCCTACATCAATTTTATCTCGACATGTACATATTAACACAGCTAGTAGGTATAGAAAATGAAGAATTAGGGATTTTTTTTTGTTTACTCAAAATCTACTAAATATATTTTAATTCCGTTTTACGTGTTTCTATATATAATAGTTACTTATGTTTTGAAAGTTATTTCATTAGTTAATACGCGATAATATACCGACAAATGAAAAAAATAAAAAAATAGAGAGGTTGTTTCGCTAAGATTTTCTATCGAGAAAACTTTTTTCAATCGCGTTTCAGAGTTTATGCGATCCTAGATTATATATTGAAAAAACATATACTTAAAAATTAGAGCTCTAGCCATTCAATCTAAAGAAAAAATGAAAACTTCGTACGTAGAAAAATGCACGAAGCTATTTTGGTATCCTCTTAATCTCTATTATTTGATAACGAATATTTGATTTGATTCGATAGCGCTTCTCGAAAAGATTTCAAAAGGTATTAATACGGAATACTGATAAACTTTAGATATATAGAGTACCTACCTAACTATTCCCAAAAAACCCGGAGATTTTTGTAACAAAATCGTTAAAAGCTTTTCTAAAACCTCTGGGGCGTAAGCATGGATAATCGTCAAGAATTTAAGAAATAAAAATTGTGGAAAGTTTGGTAGTATTACAAGATGACCATATTATGTAGTAATTAGACGGAAGAGACCTTGTAAATGATATAAACTTTTTCTCTTCTCATTTCTATTAGGGTAGACCAGGTTCGGTTAAAACATTTCTGACCAAATAGGTAACTAAAGCCAAATATAGCGATCAGCGTATTTGAAATTTGTTTTAAATAAAGTTTAGTTATCTGACGATTCAACGCACGAGGTTTTGAGCCATTTTATGCTTTTAAAGAGCCATTTCTAAAGGTTTTAAATATTGAGATCGTGTTTCACTGTCACTGATCAGATGTATAAGTTTAGCTACAATTTTGCAGTTTTCAGGATATGGAGGAGAAAATGAGTCTAGGGATGCGATATTCCATTCGTTCACATATAAGCAGAGTGGCGCAGTGGAAGCGTGCTGGGCCCATAACCCAGAGGTCCGTGGATCGAAACCACGCTCTGCTAAAAGTAGTTTTTATGTTTTCTAGACTAGTCTTCTTTATTTTTGTAATATGTACCTGGTTTTAATTATAAAATAGTTCCTTACATTGTATCTGATAAAGTGAATTAAAAGCAGCTCAATATGTTCTTAGAAATAATCTACAAAGTTATATTGAATGGACAATGTTTTATTATCTGCTACATAATTTACTGAATTTAGATTTTCATTGCGTAAATTAGCTTTTGTCAAAGATTACTAAATAACGCCTAAGTTTTAGTATATGGGAACAAGGACCAACGTGGTTTATTTGGAACTTTGCCATATTACTAGCAGTTGCTTGTTTTGTTCAACAAACAAGTTATATATTTTATACTAGGCCTAAGTAATTTAATTGGGAATTAATCACCAGTACCACTTTCATCTCGTAGTTTGTAGCAATGCTTATTTCTGTGTTTACTCGATGTGAGTGCGACTACCAAAAATAAAACTGTAATAATAAATCTTAGAATTTACATATCGTCGGTATAATTGAAGAACTAAATAACTCACATTTTGGCTAAATTGAGCTTTTACCATTTTCGTGAAGCCCAAAATGTGCCGCATCTTTTGATCTAACAAACATTCTCATATCTTAACTCAATCCAAAAATAAAGCCTTTTTTCGTGTTTTGGTGGAAGAAATGAATATCTTTAAATTAACTCTAAATGTTATTAGAAAAAATGAATAACTCTATAAAAAATGCAAACCTGTGACTTCTGATCACTTGAGTATGAAATAAATTAGCTAAATTGAGTTATTTAGTTAACCCTAGTTATAATTTAGTAATTACATTCTCATGTCTTAACTCAATCCAAAAATAAAGCCATTTTCGTGTTTTAGTGGAAGAAATGAATATCTTTAAATTAACTCTTAAATGTTATTAGAAAAAATGAATAACTCTATAAAAAATGCAAACCTGTAGGACTTCTGATCACTTTAGTATGAAATAAATGAGCTAAATTGAGTTATTTAGTTAAGCCTAGTTATAATTTAGTGATACCCTTCGATTATACCAAAGGAATAGCCAGAAATTGAAACCATGATGCCACCCGTCAAAAGGCTATTTAAAACCTTCTTAATACGCCCAAGTAACGCTCTCTCAATAACTATTTCGCTTTCACCTCTTCCTGTTGTAATGTTAATACAGGAAAATGTCTAAAAATGGTAATTGGCTATCACATAATACGAAAAAATAGTTTATACCAATACCAAACTATGAGTAGCAGATATGGAGGCGATATCCTATATTTCAATTACAAGATAAAGTTAGTGAAGCTTAATTCACTGCTCATTTTGATGCACTTAATTGTGCTGTCCATGTGGTAACGAATTAAGAATATAAGAGTCCCATTTTCCCCATTTCCTACCCACAGTACAGTAAAAGCGAGCGAAGGAACATTGTACACAGATATTATCCTCTGTGAGAGACGGAAAGTCGAAAATAAAGCCTGTGCCAATACCCTTGGTTAGGGCGACACAGTAGACCATGATACGTCCCAAAGTGGAGGAGCCCCGTGCCCAACAGAGGGACATTAATGGGCTGAAGAGACAGAGAATTGTGTTTTTCGATTTAGTAGGTACAAAACCCTAATTGTGCGTGTATATCTTGCTCTTGATAGGTTTTTTAAACAAACGATGTTACTACTTCCAACCTTGGTATTTTTATTTCATGTGAAATCAATAATCAGTGATAAAATTATGCCAATTAACATTTACTAAAGTGCATAACGTTCGTGGTTGAATATTTCTTTAGGTTCAGAAGTCAATAAGTGTACTTGTTGACCCAATTTTGAGTATTTACATTCATCTAATGTGTGGAAGAACTGAATAACTACTACTCAAAGTTAGCTAACTATGGTACAGTACGATACATTTACAAAAATCTTGGTGTGGCAGAACTAGATAATTGGTTTTTGATTTTTATTATTTTTTTGGTTAATGAAAGGAATTGGTTTGAATAAGCATATAATCGTCAGCAGACATGCCTAGAGCATATAAAATTTCCGACGGTAAAATTGTTCTCCATTTCTTAATAATGTCAAAAAAAGTGTCAAAAAAACACTAAATCGCGATTATCTCGAAACGTGAAATTTTGAGTTATTTAGTTCTTCAATTATACCGACGATATATAGGATGTCCCAAAAGTCGACGTCAAGCCGAAATCGCATGATGGGTAAGGTCATAACAGTTATCAGAAAAATAAAAAATAAAAATTATGTCTCGAAAAAAAATTATACCACGCAAGTCTGGCAAGTAACTTTAAAAATTAGCGCATTTAATAAGGATTCTAAAGTGGTATAACACTTATTAAATTATTTCTTAGATCGGGTATAAAAAATATTTTTTCAAGGAAAGTCTGTTTTGAATAATTTCTTTTGACTTTACTAAAAGTGATTCTAGTGAACTCAAAGCGTTCCTTAAGACCTCAAATTTCAAATTCTTGTTCGAACGAGTCATTCCATAGAGGGTAAGTGAGAAAGATAGAGACGCTTATGAGTCACAGAAGCAAATAAGGATCCTAGTAGTAAAAAATAATAAAAAAGCAGTTCCGTTTCAATCGCAACATTTATTACAAAATATCTTCAAACTGTTTTCCTTCAGTTGCAATACAAGCACGACATCTCCTTAAAAAAGATCTTGATATCAGACGGGCGAATCTTCCATTATTGACAAAATCAACTGCCTCCGTAATTCTCTCTCGGAACTCAGCTTCATTTTCGATTGATTTTGAGTAAACCTTTTCTTTTACTGCTCCCCAATAAAAAAAATCCAATGGATTCAAATCAGGTGAGCGGGCTGGCCACGAGATCGTACCAGATAGCCCTATCCATCTGCCCGGATATTCTTCATTTAGATGTTCTGTAACTGAGCGGCTATAGTGCGCTGGGCAGCCATCTTGTTGAAACCACATATCTCTCAAAATATTCAGGGGCACATCTTCGAGTAAATTGGGTAAATGGTTAACTAAAAATTCCAAATAAATTTCACCGTTTAAGACCTCTGGTAACTCAAAGGGTCCTATGAAACTTCCGTTCCAAATCCCAGTCCACATATTGACTTTAAAACGATACTGTGATCTATCTTCTCTCATTAAGTTTGGATTCTCTACGTGCCACTCGTGTAAGTTATGTAAGTTCATGTATCCATCTTTTTTAAACGTCGATTCGTCCGACCATAAATTTTTTTCCAAGAATCGTGGATCTTCTCGGTGTTTTTGAATCATAGTTTGACAAAACGCAACCCGAGGCTCATAATGCCGAAGTAAAAGAGTTTTACTCGCTGCACATGATATGGGTGGAGCTCATTTTTTTGCAATATTCGATGAGCTGTACTTTTAGTAACTCCTGTGCTGGCCTCAATTGTACGTACCGAAGTACTTGGGTTTTCTTCCACTGCTTGAAGAACAACGTCCTCGTAAGGTAATGACATTCTTCCTTCACCATGCACTTGGTTTGGAAGTCGGCCCTCGGAGAAAAGTAGACGATGTACATTGGTAAATACTCTGTGATCTGGATAACGATCAGCATTTGGGTATCTCTGGCGGTAGAGTCTTGAGGCAGCACTAGCATTACATCTGCATTCCCCATAAATGAGGTGCATGTTGGCATATTCCTGTGTGGTGTACACAGCCATAGTGCCAATACACAATCACACGTTAGTCCAGTAGAAAGCGAAGGTCGTCGTAGAGAGATCAATATTGTCCAAATCCAAATCACAAGCAAACAAGTCCAATAAACGAAGCCAAAAGTAGTTAGTACACAAAATAACACGATCGAATACGAAAAGATGCGAAGTAAACGAAAGAGAGTAGCGTACTAAGCGTACTGATTTGTATTGCGTATGCCAATACCAAAATGCGGCGTCACTATCTGTCTCGCTCACACTTCATAAAAATATTTTCTCTGTCTCTGTTTCGATAGCGTCACTACTTGTCTCGCTCACACTTTATGGAATGTCTCACTCCGTCTCATTTAAACCACGCAATGGTCTTAAGGAACGCTTTGAGTTCACTAGAATCACTTTTAGTAAAGTCAAAGAAATTATTCAAAACCGACTTTCCTTGAAAAAATATTTTTTGTACCCGATCTAAGAAATAATTTAATAAGTGTTATACCACTTTAGAATCCTTATTAAATGCGCTAATTTTTAAAGTTACTTGCCAGACTTGCGTGGTATAATTTTTTTTCAGGACCGTCATTTAGCGAAAAATTGATTTTCAAAACGTGGTTCTGCAAAACATGACATCTTCTTTCAAGCTGGACCAGTTAGCTCAGATTTTAAGGTTACAAATTACAGAAGCACTGTTCAGGTTGAAATAAGTAAAAAAAAAATGGCAAAAAGTAAAGATTTGTAGCAACAGGAAGGTAAAAACTGTTACAGGCTGTACATTTTCCCGAATAAAATGTTTTTTGCTATAATTTTAAATATACTAGACATTAAATTATTTTTATATTTTTCTGATAACTGTTATGACCTTACCCATCATGCGATTTCGGCTTGACGTCGACTTTTGGGACACCTGTATATTTGCATTAAAATTGTACGTATTTTTTTTTTCAAAGGTTTCAACGTCCTCTGGTCTCAAGCTAAGCTTTCACGCTTGTGTTATGAGTACCTGAATACGGATATACTATACAAACTACTTTTTTGTAAAAACATACGATACATTATTTTGTATGTATTTACACAAAATAAAAAAATACCTATTAGGAATATTTTTACGATAATCTTGGCACATTACTACCTCCTATTAAGAACCCATTTTATTAGGCGAGCAGAAGGTATCGACAAACTTTATTAGTACTACAATAATGGTTTATGATTCTTGGGATTGTTTGAATAGGATAACGTAATAAAATTCAAGGAAGTACAAAATAATAAAGCGGTAAAATCTCAAACGTTGCGGATTTTATTGTTAAGTCCATGATTCCAGCTAGTTGGTTTTTGCGTGGGATGTCTTATACAATTACATCAGAGGGCATCATCATTGAAATGTCTAGAACACGACCACCCGCGTGGGACACACAGCTATATACTACGAAGCACTTGTATGTGAGAGTTGCGAGAATCTGTGGTAAAAAATCGCGACAAGAATGTTTAACAGATGCAGTTTAAGGATATGTACCACTTTAGATTTAAGCATTAGTCATCATGTGAGGTTTGATAAATTTGTTAAA
Source organism: Orgyia antiqua (assembly GCA_916999025.1). NCBI lineage: Eukaryota > Metazoa > Arthropoda > Insecta > Lepidoptera > Erebidae > Orgyia > Orgyia antiqua. Next base: position 9,569,504 of record OU779869.1, read on the forward strand.
ACGCGTAACTATAAATTGTGCTACGTACGTACTGTAACATAATTGTTTATGTTGATTTATTTTTTTGTAGCTCTAGCTAAAAAAGTCTGTAAGTATCAACTTACAAGTATTAAATTAATGTTACGTAAATTTAAACCAATAAATAAAAATACAATGTTTATGTTTGCTTCAATTAACGGTCATAATAATAAAGATCATTCAATTATACATTTAGGTGCATATTAATTAATTAAAAATGAAAACACTATCATTAAAATCAAGGGCAAGTCTGCAAGCTCTAATTTCTTTCTTTACACAGAAAGGTTCATATTTTTTAAAGCAATGCCGACCACCATGCTGGCAATTAATCTGGTGGTCTGGTGGATTAAGTAGAGCCTTAATACTTGCCGACCGCACAGCCAGTGATTCTTGATAGTCGTTGGTGGCCGCCGACTAAACTATTCCAAATATTTCACAAATTACAAGATTTTCAATAGCGCCACAACATTACAACATGATACGACAAATTAGAGTAATTTTATTGATCCATTGTTTGGTAATAAGCACCTTTTTAGAGAGTCTATAATAAAACATAAGTGAGTCGTTATATAAAAAAAGAAAGAATTAAAATACATAGAATTCGAAATGAAAAATATCAGGGGTATAAATTTCTACATACGACAGAATTTTTCTCCATAACGACCTAGCTCAAAATATTATCTTCATTACTTTTATGAAACAACATGTAAAAGGAATCATACAGTACAATATCTATGTAAAATGTAATTTTTTAGTAAAGTAACCTAAATATACAACAATATTCGTGAACCTAATTGAGTCCTCTCTAAACTTTCGTTAAAACATTTTAATTATTTTACTTGGAAGCACCACTACAATGTTATTACAAGCACGCGAATAAAAAAGTTTGTAATTAATAGATATTATACCTTCTAAAAATGAACTTTGGTTTAATTCTGTTTTTACTATATTATTGAAAAATCTGTCTCTCTCTCTCTCTCTCTCTCTCTCTCTCTCTCTCTCCAGCCCATTAACGTGTGGTATTCTTAATCCGTCACATTATGGAACAGCCATGATACAGATTGATTTAAAAAAATGTAGAGCTATTTAACCCAAAATTTTAAAACTTTACGTACTGACAAATATGTTGGTAATTTCCAACCAGCATATTTGTCGAAACATATTACAAACGTATACAAACAACATACATAATAACATTGATATCAAAAACTTTCGCGTGATTAAAATTGTAATAAAAAAAACAAAAAATAAACCAAATAACATACAGATATACACACACAATTCGATAGTAAAAGTTGTTTCCAATTTTAATAAAACGTTAGCTTCATCACATCTAGATAATACTATTTGATGTGATATTTCAATAGCCCTTGCTGGGAATAAATGGAATAGCTGAGTTAAATTCACTGATGTTGGCAAATGTGTCTTCATTCATGATGCTAGAACGAGAATTTAGAGAGGCATAGAGTCGATATCGGAGTTTGATATGGGATAAAATTAATTTAAAAAAGATCTAAAGTCAATTTTATTGCAAACTACAGATTTGTCAAAAGTGCTATAAGGTTTTAAAATATTACTGTAGCACAAAAAAGAACTAATAGAACATATTGTTTTGAATTGTTTGAAATTGTCGAGTCTCGTTGTTGAGTGGTTTATGTAACGGACTGCCGATCAAGAGGTCGCGTTCGATTCCCGCTCGGGACCATCATTTGTGTGATTTTTTTAATTGCTATACAAATGTTTGTACTGCGTCTGGATGTCTCTATATGTATTATAAGAATGTATTTACAAAAGAAAAGTAGTATATGTATTCTATCCGTATTCTGGTACCCATAAAACAAGCATAGCTTGGGACCAGAGGACGTTGTGTGAAATGTCCATAAATATTTATTATTTATTATTATTAAATCATAAATTTTTAGACCTTGTAACTCTTAATAAATAATAGGTATAGAATAACGATTAATAATAATATCGTTATTATATACTTATACCCATTATTTTTTGACAAAAACCATACCCACTAATTTTAAATGTTAGGATACATAAATGATTAATTAGTTAACAATTAATTCATTTTTAACCGATTTCAAAAAAAGGTGAAATTTATATTAATGAGACCAATTCTACGTGCACAACTAAACTTAACTTAACTAAAAAGTGAAAATTGATTTAATGTCAATAACACAATTCGGCAATGTTAACTGAACTTTTTTATTATAAAAACTGTTTATTATAGACTAACGATTTTAATTAATATAAATGTGTACAACAAAATAGCCAAATATTTAAGATACAGCAATAGTTGTTTTCATTTTTTAGTTAAGTTAAGTTTAGTTCTGCACATAGAATTGGCACCAATATCGTATTTTTATTTTTAGTAGAATCTTGCGTTCTTCAATATTTATACTTTCCCTCGTAAAGGACTGAACTTTAATACGAGCACCAAACATTTTTAGATACTTTCTTCACCTATCAACATTTATTAATTAAAATGTAATATGCACAGTGACATCTCCACAGTATTTTATCATGACAGACACAGACAGGTATGAACAAAAATAGTCTGGGCTGTGATCGGCTACGACTACGTATGGATGGACAATACATTCATTATTGCGATGCGACACACAGTTGGTACAACTCACTCGACTAGAGCTGCCAGATTGTGTAAGCTTTTAGCTTTACAAAGAGTTTATAAAGACTTACTAATATCTTATATTTGACTATCTGTTGCCCGCTGTACGCGTGCAAGTTAGACATAAAGCCGTAAAAATTTTATATACAATAATTTTCTTAGTTCAAAAACTAAAAAACACGCTTGAAATTTCTAAATATATTTTTAAATATGTAATTGTATTGTCATCGGTCCTTGATATGTATGCAAAATTTCAAACCAATCCGACTATTGCAAGTAGGTGATAATCTCGTTCAAAAATGCCGTTGCATGGATTAATACATTGATAGAAATATAATAATATATATATATTATATCATTATACATACCGAACATAAATAAAAGCATGTTAAAAACCATCCTCTTGAACCACTCTATCTTTTAAGTACATACAATTGCATCAAAATATATTGCGTATTTTTCAAAATATAATTCGTTATTTTTGTATATGCGTCCCTGTGTGAGCACAGGGACGCATATACAAAAATAACGAATTTGTTTTATAATAAGTAAAGATTCTATATAGTTGTACTGAAAACTATTAGGCAATTCAAGTAGGTACGCTATACATATGATTATTCTAATCGTAGCTTTAAGTTAGTTTGAGTTACGTAAAAAATATTACAGTATTGTTAAGGCATTATTTTTATCTTTACTAATTATAAAATAGTAGTCTTTGCTTACCCCTATGGGAAAAGAGTGGGATGGTTATGATGATTATTATATTTTATTCTATAGAGGTGAGTTGGTGAATGTAAAATGTATCAATGGAAGATTTCATGGCGTTAATTAAGCTTTAGTTAAAACATCACGCCTATAAAATGTGATTTAAACCATTGATATTCATATCAAATCACTAAAGTTATCACATTAATTCTGAATAAATCTCAGAAATACTGAACATTCCCTTTCATTCAAAGGCTGCAAATAGCTTAATCTCGACATCAGTGCGCTTCGATTATTTCTATTCAAAAACATTCATCTAAATATAAACGTATATGTCCTAAACATTTCTTTATCTTACAACAGTGGAACGCCATTCTATCGGCAAGCGATCGCGAAGCAAAACGAAATAAAAGATCTAAACATCACCGTTCGCTGACGAAAATAGTATTGGACTCTATTCAAAACTCTTTGGAATTACTATACTATTTGTTACCATAGCCCATTCAGTAACTCAACGCATCGCTGTAATTTGTTGCGTCAAGAATTCGACAGTTATTAGACGAATATAAATTTTTAACGTCCACATGTATCTATGGTGTATGTTTACATTATATCCAATGGAACGCAAACAGCTTTTGTTATTTATTACACGTATTAATTTTGATGATTTGAAACAAGCATTTTAATATGACGGCTATTTGTAGCTACGCAGTACGTTAGGCAGGTAAAATATGTGTGGAGGTGCCAAAATTATAAAGATGTTATTATTTTTGTTTTCGTCTGATTCTCTTTTAATATTATTCCTAGGAATGTTTACTTTGCCATGAACTCAATCGGTAATGCCATGAGAAGTTATTGATATGGCTATTTTGAAGTTATAACCGATGCAAAAATATTTTTATTAATATGTTATAAATTTTTAAACATTGCTATTAATTTAGAACTAGATGAAAGAAATTACAAAGAGCATACTCTAACTACGCCTAAGTTATATTTAATTTTCTTATTCCTGGAATAGAGGTTCCGACATTTGCGTTACAAGAATTTAATTAAATGTAGCGTATCTACTGCAGCAATATAAATCATAATTTAAAGGCTAACAGTAAAATTACTAGTTACAAAAGCTTATTTTGATAAAAATAACCAGCGCAGTAAAACAAAAAGCAAAAAAGAAATTTCATCGAAGTCGTGCTCAGAATGTTATGTCCAAGGAACGTACCACTGACATTTTACACATTAATTACGAACCAAAGGCAAACCACAAACGTTAAACAAAAGGTAATATACTCTGTACTTAATCTGATTCGTATTATTGCAGTTGTAACGCAACATTCTCTGGATTTATTACAAAAGAGCTGTTAAGAAAAGGCTTTACTGAAGAACACATCAGTGTTTCAAATCGACAAAATAAAGCGTTAGAATGTTTTAAACGAACATGATTTATCGAAGAGGTGGTTTAAGAGCCAGTAGGTACTTTGATGGTTTCGCGAATCACTGTTTCGTACAAAATGAAATTCTAGTTTCACACGCAACAAATGTGCTTATTATCTGATGAACTTTGCGAAATGGCGCACTCAACGTAGATTATTCAATACTAGATAGAGGCGACTATAATAATATGACTATAATATAATTATTTACTGTCAAATTAAAATTCAAGTCCATAAAGTTATCGCCTCGATAATTTGTTGCGTTAAGTGGTATTCTATGTTTAATTTAGTATTCGGTGACAATATATTAAACCAATTTGGTATACAAATTAATGACTGGAACTCATTAATAATGTCCTCAACGAAACCCAAAATAATTTTGTTTAGAAACAAAGAACGTGTATGATATCTTGATTGAGTTTTATTGCAGATACATTAAATTTTCCATTTTTTTATTTTGTTAAAAATGTGATTATATTTCCGTTAGTAGTAATTACTTTATTAAAAAAAGTTAGCCCTTTGGTTTAGCATAAGGTGGCATTTGGAAGTACGCCCTGAGCGGTGCCAATTCAGCGATCACTTTTGCGTTTAGCCACGCCCAGTCCTCATACCAAGCAATGACAACTTCATTCGAATCGGAATATCATAAATTCGCGATATCGAATCGGAATATCATATATATCGCGCGGCATACTCAATACAAAAACAGGCTGGTCGCGCGACAGTGGGACTGCCGGAAGCCACCTTTCCTGCATAAATTATTACCTTACCAGCTACAGCATTAGCTTTTTGATTGGATTCCCTTTAATAATATTATGAGATATCGGGATTTAATTAATTTGATTATAATATCCGTATATTAAAATATTTATTGCAAAAATATCGAAAAATGCATAATAAAGAAGAACAAAAAGCTTTTTATATGTAACCTTTGAACAACAAAATCCAATAAATGCAAAAAAGTCAATATGTTACTGTCGTAAATTACAGTTCACCTCTGGGCATTGTTGGTCTGTGTCCCTTGCGTGTCGTCACAACTCGATCCCGATCGGCATGTATCAGAGCTTCGATGCTATATGCTGCCTCATCCAACGATGCCATTAATACACAACGGGAGGCACTCTCTTATGTAATCAAAGTTAATTACCAATGTAATTGTATCACTATTTTTTGCTCACTTTATTATTTGTACAATTCGAACACGGTCGAGTTTTAGTATGCTTGAACTAATAAAAGAATTAAACCGCAGGCATTGTGAAATATCAACTAAACAATTTGCATTTTTAAACAGTAATTGCTAAGTTTCATTCGCAAGAGATAGATGGATATGTACCTACCTATTTGAATTTAGGTATGTACATATTTTTTCTGTAATATTAATACAAATACAAACTGTCTGTTTGTTTGTTTGTGTATATCTATATTTTAGGTTGTAATAATTTATGAGTGATATGAAAATAAACTATGTTTACACCAAGTTTTTAAATTCCTACATTAGGTACAAACCCAGTGGCAAAGTAATTATATAACTATGTTTATAGAAAACATTATTTGTATAAGTATGAAAAAAATCGAATCAAAACTTTTTTTAAAGAAATGTAGCTTGCTAGAAATGTATTCAGAGATTTTAATTATTAGATAAACTAACTTCCACCAATTTCCACGTAAATAGCGGTTATGTTGAACATGCACTTCAAATGAATATTTTGTCGAATTATGTAAAATTATCTCAAATTATCGTCTGGCTCGGTTACTGTAGATGCTACCTATCATCAGTGGAAAGCATTAAGGTTCGGCCTGAGGCAAACCCGTTGCGTGACAGCGGTGAAATATTAATAATTATTAGTAATTCTGGCTGAACAGACAGCCATTCTGCAGGAATCTTTATGCAAATAAGATAAAAATGTGCAAATCAAAATTTTGTATTAGATCTGTATTTTACTTAGGGCTGCCATCCATTCGAGTTTGCCTGAAATTGTTCCAATTTGAAACGCGTCCACGAAACATCCGACAGGGTTTTCAAATAATGAAACACTAACACCTTTGTTGTCAAAAATATCTCTAAAAATCATTATTTCTAAAGGTGTTTTAAATGTCCAAGATTTTGGCGCATTTACTAAGCATTGACAATTTATGCCAAAGCAGCCCTGGTTTTATGAGAAGGTTGTGAAATTTGTTACCTGCTGCGATTTTGGTAAACAATATTTTTAACTTAATTTATAAATAAATTGTGAATAAATTAACGCCATTTAAAATTAAAGTTCTTGTATATCTTTTTTTTAAATATTTAATATATTGTTTGCAATGTGTCACATTTTGAGATAACATTTAACAGTGGTGTTATTGTAATATTTATTCAGGTGGTAGTTTGCATCTGCCTTTTATTATCGCACATGGAACTTCCGAAGTAACGTATGATTTTATTAATCGCGATTGCGTGATTTTGATGAATGTAACTTTTAAATTTGATGAATATTTACTGGAATTATATAATGTAACTAAGAAATGTAACATGTTCGAATCGTGTTAGTCTGAAAGTTCTTTATTATATAAAAGTTTGTGAACAATGTACACGTCAGTGTAACATTCCGTCGACATCTATTTTTACGCCTAGCTACGTCATAAAACTAAGTGCGCAAGCATAACTGCGGTAAACAGCTAATATGCTATAGTTATCACGTATTTAATAGTAAAAATCGTGAAAATTGAAAAACTTATAATTATTTTCCACCAGTAAAAGAACATGCATAATAACATTCGATGTTCACAAGTAGGTATTCACTACTCATCATTTTTATGTAAACTACAAACAAAATATCAAGTTTTTGTTACATTCGTAGTATTTAACAATAGTGGCGTAATATTACGCAGTCGTGTTTATACATTTTATGTAGAAATCGGTTGTAACAGGACACCCACTAAGAATTGTAATAATATGTAATCAATATTTAAATTTAATATAAAATATGAGTATGGATATCACCACAAATGCTTACCCACGATTTTAATTCGATATCTAATATTTTTGTTTGTGTGGTCTAAACGTCATAATGTGACGAAGATTTACTTACAATGTGCTGACCGCACGAGGATTATGGACCCATATCAAATTTTAAAAGAGAAAAAGTTCGATGTAAAGATCACTGACAAATTTGTAACAGAACAATGAATCGGATATTAAAGTATCCTCTTTCATGACACGGACGAGCGGATGAGATGGTAAGGCTGCGACCATATTGTGTGAGACACATTTTTAAAATAGGAATTTATATCAATCTTAGAATAAAGTTAATTAGCCTTTATTTATTTAAAATTAGTATTGGTAACAAACGCAGGGAAAATAAAGCATATTCTTATGTATTATTAAAAAAGAAGAGAGATATGATTCTTTGCTTTAATTTTGTATGTTTCAATTGAATAGGTTCAAAAACTACAGGAGCGATTTAAAAAAATCTTTCAATATCGGTATCACCTTATAGCCTGAACAACAGCCTAGGTTTTATTTTCTAGAAATAAAGAGTTCATTGCCTGAATAAGAACAACATAACTAAAGTAGGAAAATCATGAAAATTTTTATCAAGTTCCGAAGAAACAGCAACTTTTATGAATACTAGTAATGAATTAACACTATGTTAAGAGGGGACTACAGAGCCAGTAAAATCACAATTTAGGTATTTGTGTTGGTTATTGCTATGCCGCGCCGACTGGGACAACTACATAGATCAGCCAGATTTCACCTACTTTTGCAGGTAAAACCTCCGTGTGGTGACAGATTTCAAATAAAAGTGTCACCACCTCATCTCCTCCCAGGGGTGCTGTAAAAGTCAGCTAAGGGATATTGCACACAGATAACATCCTCTGTGAGAGACGAAAATTCGAAAATTAACCGATTTAAAAACCTTAACACCGTACTACAGATGAAGAACAGTTATAGCTATGCTTCCATAACTTTTTTTTTTGGAAAACCTTTACCAAATTCGTGTGGTAGACGCTGCAAACTCATGACAACCGTGAAAAATGTTCTTATTTGGGTAATCATGTTTCTTTTAGTATTCTCATTCATTCTCATTCTTATTTTATATATTCTCTTTATGTTATGTGAGATCTGGTATAGACGTATTTCTAAGAAAAATTGGTCAAGTGCGAGTCAGACTCGCGCACGAAGGGTTCCGTACTATTATCTATGCAACATAAGGCAACGTTATTAGTATCGAGCAAGAAACGGTAAAATAATCATGTTTGTTGTATGGGAGCCCCCCTTAAATCTTTATTTTATTTTATTTCATTTTTAGTATTTGTTGTTATAGCGGCAATAGAAATACATCATCTGTGAAAATTTCAACTGTCTAGCTATCACCGTTCTTGAGATACAGCCTGGTGACAGACGGACGGACGGACGGACGGACAGCGAAGTCTCAGTAATAGGGTCCCGTTTTTACCCTTTGGGTACGGAACCCTAAAAAAAGAATACGTTAAACGAGTAACTCTGAAGTACTCTGTACGAAGCACGTAGCTGTACTAACCGTGCGTGACATCTAGTAGTCTCCGGTGAGATTACGGTCGCTGTGGAATAATTTACCTGTGTTGAACTATCGACATCGTCCTTCGACCTACGCTTGCCGCATCGCTCATCGCTCCGCCTAATGCCCTACACACACGCAACGCGATCGCTTGCGAACCTCTTGGTGGTGTTAAATGTATCCGCCTGCTTGTATCAGGTTACCGTACCAAAGGCGTGGGCATTGACATGTCCAACTTGTTTTGTTTTGTTCACTCGACCATCGTAAAGGTTGACTTTCTATGCGCATCGACGTGACGTTCTACCCGGTTGAATTACTTTAAACTTTATAAGAAACGCTTGTCAAATGTCAAGTCAAAGTACACATGCACCTATATCCCCGTGAACAGTAAACTTCATGTTATATTGAGGAACTAATCATTTTATCATGATGTGAAATAAAATTGAGCTTGTATTAAAATAATCTACTTAGTTCAAAAACTAAAAAATTGGTCAAGTGCGAGTCCGTTCCATTGTAGTGAGTTCCGTACCATTATCTATGCAACATAAGGCAACGTTATTAGTATCGAGCAAGAAACGGTAAAAAAATCATGTTTGTTGTATGGGAGCCCCCCTTAAATCTTTATTTTATTTTATTTTTAGTATTTGTTGTTATAGCGGCAATAGAAATACATCATCTGTGAAAATTTCAACTGTCTAGCTATCACCGTTCTTGAGATACAGCCTGGTGACAGACGGACGGACGGACGGACGGACGGACAGCGAAGTCTCAGTAATAGGGTCCCGTTTTTACCCTGTGGGTACGGAACCCTAAAAACACGCTTGTAAATCCAATATTTTTTTTTAATTATTGCAATGTCATCGGTCCTTGTTAGGTGTGCAAAATTTCAGAGCAATCCGACTACTGCAAGTGGGTGAAAATCACTTTCAAAGACTCCGTTACATACATTAATACATACATAATAATATGACGGGCTTCATGGTGGAGTGGTTCATGTAACGGACTGCCATTCACGAGGTCGCGGGTTCGATTCCCGCTTGGGACAATCATTTGTGTGATATTTATACATGTCATACAATTGTTTGTACTGCGTCTGGGTGTTTACTATGTATTATATGTATGTATTTACAAAAGAAAAGTAGTATATGTAGTATATCCGTATTCTGGTACCCATAACACAAGCATATAAGCTTAGCTTGGGACCAGAGGACGTTGTGTGGAATGTCCATGAATATTTATTTATTTATTAATACATTGATAGATACATACTGAACTTATATAAGCGTGTTAAACAAGGAAGGTAATATAGATATTATTAAACGTTTCGAATTAATTAAATTTCGTTACTGCCTTAAATTATTTATTCACACATTCAAATTAATGTGCTTGTAATTTCTGACCACAGTGGAATTATTTATTTCCACGTAAAATGTCACTCCATTGAAAAATAATTATGGTGTCGTTGAAAACACGTCATGCTGAGCCGACACGGGCCTTCAACGGATTATTAAGATGTTCGAATGCAGTGCGCATTTAGCGGGTTGTCTTTCATTGTTGGCGGATGAGATACGGCGGCTGATAATCAAAATGACTTGAGTCGAAACGACGATTCATTTAATGCTTGTCGATTCGAATACTAACCAATAAACCATACATACTTATAATTGATATTTTTATGACGACATAATATAGAATCCTTTTAAGGTAACTGTTTATCATGTTGATAGACTAGGGTACTTGATTTTGCACATGATTGAAGATAGGCAGTACATAATTGTAAATACCAAATGATATTATAGAGAAATCAACTGTTTCCCAGAACTTCGTACGCGTGGAATTTTTCCCATTTTTACAACATATTTCGCGTATACTTTGATCCTATTGGCTGCAACGTGAAATATAGCCTTAAACCTTCCTCGATAAATGTACTATTTAACCTTAAAAGATTTTTTACATTGGATCAGTGGCTCCTGAGATTAACGCTTTCAGGCAAACTCTTCAGCTTTATAATATTAGTATAGATAATATCCTAGTTACGACTTAATAATATGAAAATTTATTAAATAATTCCTATTAATATCTCTTATATATAAAATCAATTACTGTTCGTTAGTCTCGCTATAATTTTAGAAAGGCTGGGCTTTTAGTGATTTTTGTCTTGATAGGTATATTCTTGAAAGTCCAAGGAAAGTATAAAATATTACAAAATAAAACTCCACGCGTACGGAATAGCGGGCATAAGCTAGTTATAAAAAATAATGTCTCAAAAATGTGTGTTTCTAACTTCTTTATAAATAAACAGCAGACCAATTTTGATTCTAATTTCATACATAGATTGCTGAACATCCTGCACTAAAATTCCCGTGCATTGTGCAAGCAGTGGGGCGCCCAAGCGCAAGTACTTATATAAATATTATAGAGCATGAAACACTATAATGATTGGATTTTAATAGTATCATAAATATGCTACGTTTTCATACTGTCATGCATCATTTATGAGCTATGACATCTAATAAGGACAAGGAACTTTTAGTTGCTACAAAGTCCCGCTATGAAGCGCCACCAGTCCGTGAGGCTATTCCATTACTAAAACAATATTACTTTTACTCAGTTAATAAACTTTATTAAAAGGATTTAAGGTTGAATATATGAGAGACTGATATAAAAATTGTTACGAGACAAAGTAAAACTAAGCACCATACTTGAATATATATTCGGTTATTATGTTGATAAAAACTACGCCAATATGGTTGAAACTAAGTTGAGACTTGTGAGGAATAAATTTTACATCCAGTATGTATTACATCATTGTGTTGTTTAAGTATCATATATGTTGCAACTAGTCTGGTAGTCGTACTGTTGACGGATTGAGAATACAAGTGTCACCACCCCTTATCCTACCAAGGGTGCTGTAAAAGTCAGCTAAGGGATATTGCACACAGATAACACCCTCTGTGAGAGACGAAAATCTAGAAAATAAACCCTGTGCCAATACGCCTGGTCAGCGCGGCACAGTAGACCGTAATCCCTCCTATAGTGGAGGAGGCCCGTGCCTAACAATGGGACGTAAATGGGCTGGAGAGAGAGAAAGAGAAACTTGAAATAATTAAACAGAATGTTTGTAAACACATATATCACTAAAGATCACTAAGATCACTACTGGTGCTATAAAAACCAGCTAAGTAAAATTCTATACCGATAAAATCCTTTGTGAGAGACCAAAATCTCGAAAATAAACCCTCAAACCTCAGTCAGACAAATTTAATTTTTAATTTTTTTTTTCTTTATTTAACAAATATAATATATAAATAGTTCTTAATTCCTACGTATCGCCAAACTGTTATGACAGTTTGTCGGCGTTTTAATACCATAAGTTACAATATGCCGTTTCTATGCAGCAGTGAAATACAACATGTGAATACAAAGTACACCCACAAATAATTTATGTGGAATTTAAAATGAAATAAAGATAAACATTAATACATTACGACTGTTTTGGAACAAAATCTATCAGTTTTTATCAGCATGGCACTAATGTATCATAGTCAAGTACAAAGTCTACATTTCTTTATAAAATATACTGCTTACTTATTCAATAAACGTTTACAGAGTGGGAACGAAATATAACCCACTTTGTTCAGAAGAAACTACAACAATTTGTCAAGGTGTTTCCGTATTCTGTGAATCGTTTTAAATTTACTTCAATTTCTGGGTGTATTCGAGCGTGTATGGGAATTTGAAATTTCGGCAATTAATTTATAATATTTAAATTGGAATTCTTTTGTTTATCAAACCAACATATTTTATTGTACCTAAATAAAACAAAATCATCGTAAAAATCGAACATGACCTAAGTATCTTTAGTGATCTTTAGTGATATATGTGTTTACAAACATTCTGTTTAATTATTTCAAGTTTCTCTTTCTCTCTCTCCAGCCCATTTACGTCCCATTGTTAGGCACGGGCCTCCTCCACTATAGGAGGGATTACGGTCTACTGTGCCGCGCTGACCAGGCGTATTGGCACAGGGTTTATTTTCTAGATTTTCGTCTCTCACAGAGGGTGTTATCTGTGTGCAATATCCCTTAGCTGACTTTTACAGCACCCTTGGTAGGAGATGGGGTGGTGACACTTGTATTCTTAATCCGTCACCACACGGAGAATTGCATGTCTAAGTATATACAATTATACACTCCGGATAATTTCTTACCGTGAAATCAATTCCGTATAATTGTAATAATAAATAAGCTGTATAAATGCCTATTTTTTTTAAAAAGCTATTGCCATCATAGGAAACATAGCCTGTATTAAATACGTGAGGTAAAACATAACAAAATTATGAAGGAGAGTCAATAAAATTTCTATTCAAGAAAATTTGAAGCATTTTCACAAAATACAGGCGTTTTGGTGCTCAAATGTCAAATACATTTCTTGGGTGACAAATGTAAAAACATTGAAGCCACACAGCTAGCACATCACCAACACATTACATCTAAATTTCACTACCGGTGCTCCCATAAACAAATACCTTCTACTCGCCGAACAATTTCACGCCCTATTTTACCCACGCGAAATTTTCTAGCTCAACGGCAATTGAAAATTTCACGTAGGTAAAGGCTCATTCTTTTTATGTGGATTTTTTATTACACACCATTCTAGTACCCTTGAATAAATTACAACAATTCTTTGTTCAATTTAATTTTACGCCTAACATTTTGTGTTGGAACATATTGTTCTATTAAGTTGGACAATTTTTTTTAGCAGAACATTTTGTGGCTAATGTTTTTATGTTCTGAAAAGGATAAAGTAACGTCTATTAACATTTTCGTATTATAGTTATAGGTTTTACATTTTTGACGTTTTTTGTAATATTTTTCGTCTTAAAAACAATTTCAATGTTTTATCTAACTTTGGTATTTAATTCAATACTTAACAATAAATAAATAAATAAATAATAATAATAAATATTCATGGACATTACACACAACGTCCTCTGGTCCCATGCTAAGCTTATTATGCTTGTGTTATGGGTACCAGAATACGGATATAAATACATAAACTATTTTTCTTTTGTAAATACATACTTTTAATACATAGAAAACACCCAGACGTAGTACAAACATTTGTATGACATTTATGGATATCACACAAATGATTGTCCCAAGCGGGAATCGAACGCGCGACCTCGTGAACGGCAGTCCATTACATGAACCACTACGCCACGAAGCCCGTCAACAATACCACCACGGCTTTGACAATGTTACAGTGATAGAATAAGAGCACACACTTTCTTTTGTCCAACATCATCATCAAACTAAAAGAAATAAATTCAGATGACAATGCAATATAATACGAAGTATATTCCAATCTGTTCCAATAAATATAGATAAATTCTATCTTATTCATGAGATTTGTTCGTAAATTCCATGACTTAATAACATATAACCACTTATATTATCTACGTTAGGTAGATCGGGTAATCAAAACCTTTTGAATATAAAACCAACAGGAGTAGTTACTTAGCCACTCCAATCATCATTCTCTTGACTTTATCCAGTTATATACGGGTGACGCAAAATGACTTTGAGTTTTATGTTGCAGTTTGCAGTGAGTTTTGGCTGATTATTACGACCAGCTGCCTGCCTTACGTCGACCATTCAATACATTGCCAATTTTTTTTTCTAATATACAGCCACAGTCTTTAGAGGTAATACACAAAAGCACAACAACGTCCATTGTGAGGTAAAACATAACAAAATTATGAAGGAGAGTCAATAAAATTTCTATTCAAGAAAATTTGAAGCATTTTCACAAAATACAGGCGTTTTGGTGCTCAAATGTCAAATACATTTCTTGGGTGACAAATGTGAAAACATTGAAGCCACACAGCTAGCACATCACCAACACATTACATCTAAATTTCACTACCGGTGCTCCCATAAACAAATACCTTCTATTCGCCGAACAATTTCACGCCCTATTTTACCCACGCGAAATTTTCTAGCTCAACGGCAATTGAAAATTTCACGTAGGTAAAGGCTCATTCTTTTTATGTGGATTTTTTATTACACACCATTCTAGTACCCTTGAATAAATTACAACAATTCTTTGTTCAATTTAATTTTACGCCTAACATTTTGTGTTGGAACATATTGTTCTATTAAGTTGGACAATTTTTTTTAGCAGAACATTTTGTGGCTAATGTTTTTATGTTCTGAAAAGGATAAAGTAACGTTTATTAACATTTTCATATTATAGGGTTTACATTTTTGACGTTTTTTGTAATATTTTTCGTCTTAAAAACAATTTCAATGTTTTATCTAACTTTGGTATTTAATTCAATACTTAACAATAAATAAATAAATAAATAATAATAATAAATATTCATGGACATTACACACAACGTCCTCTGGTCCCATGCTAAGCTTATTATGCTTGTGTTATGGGTACCAGAATACGGATATAAATACATAAACTATTTTTCTTTTGTAAATACATACATACTTTTAATACATAGAAAACACCCAGACGTAGTACAAACATTTGTATGACATTTATGGATATCACACAAATGATTGTCCCAAGTGGGAATCGAACGCGCGACCTCGTGAACGGCAGTCCATTACATGAACCACTACGCCACGAAGCCCGTCAACAATACCACCACGGCTTTGACAATGTTAATATTTCTGAAAAAAAAACTTACAATAATAATAAATAATAAATAAATGATTTATTTTCTCACAATGTACAAGCATGAGTTTTAAATAGCAGACAAGATAAATGCAAACAACATCGTGAGAGCTGGTGCCTATTATGGGTTTATTTAAAAACCTGTATTACAGGTCACCAGTGCCCATTCCGTAGTAGTTACAAGTTACAAAAAAAATTGTACATATTATGTAATGTGCAGAGTGAACAAATACATTTTAGAATGTGACTATTTGTACGGGTACTGGACGAGTAAATTATATTTATTCGTACATTATATTCAATTTTTTTTCAAATTAAGAATGAATTTGAATGAAATTGGACGATTAGCTTGTTTTTTAAGAATGAGTATATTCATACGGATATTATTATTTTTTTATTATTAAATTTATTACTAAGAATTTTTTTTTAATAATAAATTTATTCTAAATTAACGTGAGTATGATTATTGTTTGCCTATGGAATTATGATGTGATTGGTGGAATGTGTATTGTGATTGGTGAATAAAAGGAGGTAATTATAATTTAAATACTCAATTTTTATTTTAACAATAGATATTGTAAAATATGTTAAAATAAATCAATGAAATAAATTTCAATGGAAAAGGTAAGCTATTAAATCTTTTTATTTCTTTTTTAATTAAAAATATTTATTTTTCTTAAAAAGTTTCATTTGTTTATATTTCTGTCATTCTGTCATAAAGTATTTATAATAAAATAATTCAATTTGAATTTAGTTAGCTTGTATAAAATATCTTACAAAATGGGTAATTATTCAATTAATAAAAAATATATATTTATTTCTTAACATTTTTTAATTTTAATACTTATGGTAATATATTCTTCAGATTCCGAAGAATATTATGAAAACGAAGAAGGCAAAGAGAAAGACGAAAACGGAGAAGTAGCGAATGAAGTTGTTGATTCAGATGAAGCTGCTGATGAGAATGACAAAGTCATGGATGAAAATTTATTGAAGAAAGGTGACAAATTTGATTCTTTTGAAAAGTTGGAGAAAAAAGTAAAAGATTTCGAAGAAAAAGAGTACGCATTTTTTATCATCGTGATGCTATGACAATTGAACGATGTCGCACAAAAGGAATCAAGAGGCATGTTGAAGCGTCCCTGATATATTACAGCATCCAATACTATTGTATTCATGGAGGGAAAAAATTTATATCTACGTCGAAAGGAGCAAGAAAAGCGTTCTCGTTTCAGAAAAACTGTCCAGCAGCTTTCAGCGTCGGAGTGGATGATACTGTCATCAAATCAATTAACATGAATCACAATCACGATAGAAGTGAAAATCTGTTTCGACACTATCCACGGAGCAGAAGATTGTCTAAGGAGCAAAAGGAAAAAATTGCGGAGCTATTAGATCTAGAAGCTAACAGAATGAAGGTTATAGATATGATGGAAAGTCAAACTGATAAAATAATATTGCTAAAAGACCTTGATAACTGCAAATTAAAAAAAAAAATAAACAAAATTTGTTAATTCCCACCCTTCAGAAGCTAGAAAATAAATTTAAAGCACAATGGTTATTGTATGAACAAGAAAATACGTTTGCCGGGCTGTATTTTTTTTTTTTTCATACGTAGAAACACAATAATCTTGGTGAGTCTACTCATATACAATTAAACTATTACGTGTATAATTAAAAATACAAGTGTGGTCATAGTGATACTTCAACATGCTATTCTAGTAATTCTGATCAAGGAATTGGGATTATTCTTTTAAATTATTGCATTGTATATATATAATATATGACGGGCCTCGTGGTCTAGTGGTTCATATAATGGACTGCCGTTCACGAGGTCTCGGGTTCGATCCCCGGTCAGGACAATCATTTGTGTGATGCTTTCAATTGTCATACAAATGTTTGTACTGCGTTTGGGTGTTTACTATGTATTATAAGTATGTATTTACAAAAAAAAGTAGTATATGTATTCTATCTGTATTCTGGTACCCATAACACAAGCATATAAAGCTTAGCTTGGGACCAGAGGACGTTGCGTGAAATGTCCATAAATATTATTATATTATTATCTATTAAATTGTCATCCGTCCTTGTTAGGTGTGCAAAATTTCAGATCAATCCATCTACTGCAAGTGGCTGAAAATCGCTTTCAAAGATTCCGTTACACAGATTAATACATTGATAGATGCATACCAAACTTATAAAAGCGTGTTAAAAATACTTTCTTGGGTTTTCTTTTGACAAGGATAACTCACGAACGAATCAATCGATTTCGAACGAGCTGGTGGTGATCGAAGTCAATTTTTGATGTTAAGAGCTTAGTTTCTAAAATCGATCGGTAGAGCCGTTTAAAAGTTAGTAAAAAAAACACATTTCAAAAATTTTTTTTTTTGTCTTTTTGTTGAGATTTCTCAAAATCTACCGGCTCGAATCGGTGCTAAGTATATTCAAAATCTATATGAATAATAATAAAATAATAATAATCTAATATAATCTGTATAAATGATAGTGAAAATATAATTAGATACTTATACATATATTTAATACCTATAAATTTAATTTATAAAAGAGCATTTATTATATTTAATAATAAAAAATAAATTCAATATTTGACGGTATTAAAATCGGCAAACATTTACCATTTTTTGGTTTAAATTAAAAACAAATAGAAACGCAAAGTATTTTTTTTTTAAATTTGCACTCTAATTGATAAAATAAAATTAGTCGTCCGACTTCTGTACGAATAATAATAAATTGTTTGTCCAGTACCCGTATTAATAATTATAAATTGTTCGTACGGTAACCGTATTAATAATTATAAATTGTTCGTACAGTACCCGTATTAATAGACTCAGCCTACATTTTATTTCAGTTACATTAAAGATAGATACAATAAACTAAAGCAGAGAATAGTAATGTGGTGTGTGTAGTGTGTGCACATGACGTGTAGTTAGTGCATGTGTGTGAAAGAGTGGGAGGTGGTATGAGAGTGTGGGTGTGTTAGTGTGAGAAGTTTATGAGTGTGTGAATGTGTGTGAGTGAGTGTGCGTATGTGTATTTGAGTTTGACGGAGTGATAACAGGTAAGGGCAAGTATATTAACATGCATAAGAATGTGAATAGAATTGTTGCTATTGTTATTATTTTTATTTTATTAAAGATTTTACTACAGATTTTTTTATTTATTTTTTCTAGTTATATAATTATTTTTAGCAGCTTTTCAGTTTCGTTATAATTTAGTGTTTTAAGGTAAGATGTTAATGATTTTTTGCAGCGAGATTTAGTAAGAGGGTAAAAATTAAGTTTCTTATTAAGGTTATTATATAGTAAAGCACCGAGGAAGCTATAAAACCTCTGAGCGAAGCTAGTATTGGATTTAGGTATTTTGCAAACGTGATGCTTGCGTCGTTTGTCTTGAAACAAATTTGGATCATAGCATAGTTGAGAGTGTTTTTTCATGACTGTTTGGAGTATAAAGGATTGTCTAACAGTAAGGAGATCCCATTTTTTGTATAGGGTATCTGTCGGAAAACGAAAAGAAAGTCCGCCAGCGACTTTCAGGATTATGCGCTGGGCCCGTTCGACCTCTATTAGATGAGATTTAGCTGCGCCACCCCAAGAACTGATGCAGTAATCCAATAATGATTGACACAGCGCATGACACACCATCTTAATAACCCTTTTATCGGCCACGTGTTTTAAGGTTTTAAATATATATATAAGTTTTCGCAATATAATGACGTTGTTAGCGATAGAAAAATATCTTGTCTCAATGTTCTTACTATTTATTCTAAAAGAATATTTTATACCAGCTGTAGCCCATGACTTCGTACGCGTGGAGTTTAGAAATTTTTTTCCGCTTTTTTAACATTACACACAGCTACATTACGACAGCTAGTATATGTACCTATATAGGTACATTCCTAAGAAAGTAAAAAAAAAAATTAAAAAAAAAAGATATGAAATATAAAAATTGTTCTAAAACAGATTCAATACATTTTATGAAATAACACATTTTGTTCGTCATATAAATACATCCTTCCATTTCTCCACGTCAATACTTCTGCCAATATATCCGAAAGCTGACACTTTAATCAGACAGAGGTGAAGTTTTTCCAGGACTTTATTATTGTTCTAGCTATAACAAAATCAGATTTTATTATTCTATCTTAAATAGGCATATGAAGACGCTTTAATAACTTGAATATGATGTATATCTTCACGTTATTGTAACGTCAAAAATCCGTTGATGAAAAATCTGACATTTAAAATAATAGTATTTATATTACCTAAATGTACCTACTTATTACACGTGTTCTTATACCTGGGTATTAAATAACGGTATTCTAAATACTAATTTAGGTAACTGAGAATGTGGTGTTAATAGGTATTTCGATAAATCACAGCCCAGTGGGCCTTCAGTCCATTGCTAAAACCAACTACGCCAAGGACTTGGTGTTGGCTTAGCATAAGACTAATATTAGTGATTAAAAATTATTTTCCGACAAGTAAATTTTTGTTACAGAGCCAAATTGAACACTCAACTTTGTTAAAAAAATGTATCAATAATTTGTTTTGTCTATTGTCTATTTAAATTACATAGGGCATAGCGTCTGGAGCAATTTACGACATTGTGATATTTGCTCAAAGTGCTTGTTGAGCCATTCTAGATGTATTTTGTTTCCTCGTTGACCACAGTGAACGGTAGATGCTCGCTGCAGGACGCCACTCTACAGCTAAGTGATTTTATTTGTGTCTACATTCCAAAGTGTATCAAATTACTTGACCCATACAACCAACTGGTTGATCGATTGTATGTCGCCTTGCTAAAAGCGCTTTATTAAATCAAATAATTATATTTGGAATCTTACGGATTTGGAATTTATTCGTTAGCCTTTCATAGCTCTACAAGTTATGGCCATAGACATTTTACTGATGTTCTAAGAATGTAATGCTCCCTTGACAAAGTTAAGACACAGAAATAAGTTGTATTACATTTATATTAACTTGGCGTTACAAATGTTTTGTGTAGGTACAGAATACGCAAGCTTAAATATAAAATCAAATTGTATATATGTATCAAAGCTGAAAAAGTTGTAAATACAATTGTAGAGCAAAATGTAAAGTTGATAGCTAAAAAATATTAGACATAAACTTTTTAACACGCTTTTATAAGTTTGGTATGTAACTATCAATGTATTAATCTGTGTAACGGAATCTTTGAAAGCGATTTTCAGCCACTTGCAGTAGACGGATTGATCTGAAATTTTGCATACCTAACAAGGACCGATGACAATGCAATAATTTAAAAGAATAATCCCAATTCCTTGATCAGAATTACTAGAAGAGCATGTTGAAGTATCACTATGACCACACTTGTATTTTTAATGATACCCGTAATAGTTTAATTGTTTAAGAGCAGACTCAACGATTTGTTTATAGAATCGGGTAAAAATATCATAATTGTTTACTTGTGTTTACTACGATTGTGACAACATGTGTGACAACAGAAACTTATGTCTCTGACAACATAAACTGTCAACGTTTTGTAAGTAGGTAGCATAGAATTGAGTATTGATGACAATGCAATCATTTTAAAAATATTCAGGATATTTAAGCGTGTTTTTTAGTTTTTAAACTAAGTAGATTATTTTCGCTTCAGTTTGGCAACCATATCACAAATGGAAAGTTTACACAAATTATGCTAGTTGACCATTTTTCAATAGTTTTTCAAATCTATGCTAATTTTTAAATAACAATTTCTCGCTGACAAACATATTCAATGAGGTAAATAATCAGACTTGTGCAATGTAGTGGAAGAGAAATTTCGTAGACAATCTCATTGGTTCGCAATGTCTTGTCCAATGCATAACAACTTGTATGGACGGAGATTCAAGCCTGACTGAGCATCAACTATGCTGGAGGTATTCATAAACATGATGTAAACTTTGTTTGTGTATAATATTAGTTACCTGAGTAATTTAAACTCATATCTATAGTGTATTAGAATACACTACAAAACTATTTAGAACTAGTTTTATACATATACTAGTAGTACTTGAAGTGTTTTGCATTAATTTAAACTAAACTAATTTGATGTAAATGAGTATTAAAAATATATTGTACTTCTTAATCACATCTTCATGTATGAAATGAACTTTGTTGTACACCACAAGGAATTACATGTATAAAACTTAAAACTATATAACTTTGTAGGTACGATGGGCTTATCGCTAAAAGCTATGTCTTCGATAAAACTTTTGGATGGACTAGAAGTTAAAAATTAGTGTAATATGAGCACAGTCTAATTGTGGTTATACCCTAATAGCTAGCCTATTGAGATTAGCCAGTTGTATATATTATATAGTAAACGGAAACTAAGAAAACAAAAATAGAAATAATAAATAAAGTAACAATGTAAAACCTGTATCATTCATACAGTGATAGAATAAGAGCACACACTTTCTTTTGTCCAACATCATCATCAAACTAAAAGAAATAAATTCAGATGACAATGCAATATAATACGAAGTATATTCCAATCTGTTCCAATAAATATAGATAAATTCTATCTTATTCATGAGATTTGTTCGTAAATTCCATGACTTAATAACATATAACCACTTATATTATCTACGATAGGTAGATCTGGTAATCAAAACCCTTTGAATATAAAACCAACAGGAGTAGTTACTTAGCCACTCCAATCATCATTCTCTTGACTTTATCCAGTTATATACGGGTGACGCAAAATGACTTTGAGTTTTATGTTGCAGTTTGCAGTGAGTTTTGGCTGATTATTACGACCAGCTGCCTGCCTTACGTCGACCATTCAATACATTGCCAATTTTTTTTTCTAATATACAGCTACAGTCTTTAGAGGTAATACACAAAAGCACAACAACGTCCATTACTTCGCTACGCAGGCACACGCACTAAATCAAGACACACCTATGTAAAACCAATGTAATACTGCAGTTTAAACACACATACTAAGAGACAAATCTGTCTATAAAAGACAAGACTAAGAGCATTGCTCATGTGCCTTTTTCAGTGGTTATCCAGGAAATGCCAACTCCATTGGTTCGAAGCTCTAAGTCGAAATTGATACTCTAGTGACAAAAACCAAAAATACAGTGATACCCTTAGATCGATGGCCGATAACTTGAATTATTTTACCTTAATAAATTTTACTAACAGGTAAATGTGTTTAGCCCTCTTTTTATAAACCATCCATTTAGTTTACGTTTGTTTTATTGAGCAGGTACGGATTATCTTAACAAAATCTTTTGCTTGGTGCAGCGATATACCCATATCTTTGACAGTTACTGTCCGTTCCAATTTTATGATAAACACCACATTATATTTTAAGTCTCGTAAATTAATTGCTGCTTTTATTTCGAATAAAAGTTATAAATGTTTGGTACATTTTTTATTGATTTAGCAGTTTGTTTATGTATCATCATGACTTTTTAGGGTCTTAATAATTCTGCTTAATGATAATCCAGGAGAATATTTAACTGTGTGTACTAGTTTTTCAATTAAGTAAATTACTTAGTATTGACGGGCTTCGTGGTGTAGTGGTTCATGTAACGGACTGTCATTCACGAGGTCGCGGGTTCGAAACCCACACCGGACAATCATTTGTGTGACGTTTATAAAAGTCATACAAATGTTTGCTTTGCGTCTGGGTGTTTCTATGTATTATTTTTATTTATTTTTATTTTATTTTATTTTATTTGGGAAAAACAAACAGTTATACAATAAATTATCTTATTCTAAGGGAATGACAATAATTTTTTTCATTGCTAAACTCACAGCGTTATCCACATTTTAAGCAAAAAATAAATATATTACACAAGAAAAGCAAATAATAAACAATACAAAACCCAAATCACAAGTCGGGCATTCTACATTTAACCATCGTTTACAGAGATATTTAACTAACATTTTCTTTTAACTACTCAATCTATTTTATGTATTGTAAGAGTGAATTTCGAAACTAAGCATGCGATAGTATAAAAATATCCAAGTCTAAGAAAAAATTGTTATAATTATTAACAATTCGACGTAAGGGTGCACGAACACCAGCATTAGTGTGACAAGAAAAAACAGCAAATAATGGTCGGGCGCGCACTTCACGTCTGATGACAGTCCTTGGAACATTATAAGTATGTATTTACAAAAGAAAAGTAATATATCCGTATTCTGGTACCCATAACACAAGCATATTAGCGTGTGTGTAATGTCCATGAATATTTATTTATTTATTTTATTGTAATGTCACATTCCATGCGGTAGACTCGCTAGTTACATACAATTATTTTAATCAAGTTTTTTTTTAATCTATAATCTATTAACGGAAATTTAAAACAAATAAGTCATAATAAACAAGTTAAGGAAGTATTAATGTTTTATTCGCGTAAAATGAACATAAAAATGTCAAACGTTAACATAATGCCTCCCACAACTGTTTTATTGCACCCCGTTGCGCATCATTTAACACATCAACCTATTGGGGGCCTTAAGAGAACATAATTTTATTGAAGTTTCCACATGTCATATTCCTTATCAATATAATTTCTAAGAAATATTATGACGTAAAATCTTTTGTGATTTTGGATCAAAATTTACTGGGACCACAACTGTGAGAAATGTGAGGAAGGGAATCTTCTAATATTCTTAACAAAATTAAGGCATACAGAAGAAAATGAAGACATATAGACTTGAAGACTAAGTATACCTACTCATTACAAATAGAAATATCTGTATGGGTGAGCCTAGCTCGGTAATGCAAAAGAAATCAAAAAATAGATAAAAAAATCAAAAAGTAAACAACGAACAAAAAAAAAAAAAAATTAAACATGCAGAATTTATTATGAAACTCACAAAATTAATTTAGGTACATTGAATTTTTAAAATAATAATTACAATGTAACTATAAAATAATATAGGAATGTTATTCAACAATGAACTCAGCTGTAAATAGATTTGGAATTAGAATATTGATTCGTCTTTTAAATTTCAAATAAGAAGACAGCATATTGCAACCTCTATCGTATATACCGACATCCAATATTCGTCTTTCTATTTTTTTATGCAAATGTAAAAACGACGAGACGGGGACCAACCTTATCCAAGAATGTCACTCTCAGCTGTAGAATCGATTTGGAAGTTTATTCAGGCTGACAACGCGTGAAGCAAGGCTGAGCTCGAAATCTATTCCACTCTGTACATCTATATAACTCAGGACACGCGTATTACTAGAACGCTCAAACGCCGCGCCGATTCAAATTCGGGACCGAACACGCTATCGAAATCCAATCTATCGGAAAACATTATACTAAAATAAGTTGAAACAAGGCGTGATTTCAAAGTCCTATAGTTACAGCAGTTGAATATCTAAATTAAACTGCCTAGGGTTGTCATGGTTTGAACATTTTACGTAAATAATCTTTTGTGATGTTGTACATTTAAATAACTCTGGAGCGTTGTAGAGATAGCATCGAAATTTATGTGTTGGGGTTGCGAAACAGTGGCAATGTACAATTGGATGTGACAGACAACGTGCCGTTTCCCAGAACAGTTCAGTCGAATACAGAGTTGTCGTGTAAAATGGAAATATTGTAAAAGCAAATGAGAACATAGAATCGGCAATGTTTTGTTACAATTTCCTAAGTAGGTACTTGTTTATGTTACGTCTTGCGTATACTTAAAGGTGTAAAACAAAGTTACTTTACAGAAGAAACTTTTATGCGATTTAATTTAAACGTAATCCTTCGCAGATTAACTTTATCAAGCATATGCAAACAAGTTTCGTCAACTAAAATTTTAAAAATTGTGCCCCTTTTTAGTCTATGTGGGAACACTGGGAATCCTATGTCTAGCAGTGAAAGATGAAAAATATTTAATATGGCGTACCTGTTTTAATCATATACTGACGGGCTGTCTATTGATTAGGAAGTAGAAAAAGTTCAATATCTAGACAACATTTTACTAAACCAATTTAGGATCTATAATGCACACTATACTGATGAGAAAAATGCGTATCTCTCTAGTATCTAATATCTTCTTAGACTTTTTACTGGTTTACATAAAACTACTTTTTACGGATTTAGACGCGTATATTTGTTTTAAATTTATCCCGACGTTTCGGAGACTTTACAGTCACCATGGTCGCGGGTGAGACTGAGTTGTAATGCAGTGCAGTCTCCGAAACGTCGGGCCAAAATTTAAAACAAATATACGCGTCCAAATCCGTAAAAAGTTATTTTATGTAAACAAATGAGTCGCGCAAGTGTTAAAAAAATATTATTTTTTACTGGTTTTTGTAATCATAATACCATAACCTTTATAAGTTTGATGAATTCGATAAAACTGAAGGGTCAATCGATTACAAATTCTACAGCTCACACAGCAGCCAGATACGTAGTAAAAGATGTTATAAAACTTTATACCAAAGTATGTAATACAAACTTTTTAATGATATCAGAGTTAGCAATTTACTTTGATGTCGTACATGTTGCTAAAGAAAATGCTCTTAAAACTTGAATGAAAGCTTTCACATTACTATTTATATGTCCCATTACGTGACTTGAGTTTATAGAAGTTACTGAAATTATTGTGGTTAAATGTTCCTTCATTTTATCAGCTGATGTATCTTAAAAATATATCGATAATTGTTACCGAAAAAATACGTAATTTATGACTGTATAAAAAATCGAAGAAATTAGTTAGTATTTTATGTAACCCTATTATTTTTCAAGATTCAAGAAGCAAAAAAAATTCTTTAAATAACGATCTTTGACTTATTATTTACCGGAAGTAAATCTAATATCCACATCACGGGAATGCTGAAACACGAAGAAGTTGGAAGAAGTAACCAGTAGTAACCACAGATTACTGTTCAGTTTTACAGGCACATACAGTAATACATATACTTTCAGATTGATTTATGCACCTCGTTTTATTATTTCAAATTGAAAGAACATAAAAATAAATAAGACTATATTGAAAAGCAATAGTATGTTTGTCCTTCAAGTTTCAGTACTAATAACATCACAAGCTTGAGTGGGCCTGTACGAAATGACGACCAAATTATGTGCAATTACGGTTAAAATGACGTCAATGCTTTTCAATCCACTGTCATACAGAAAGGTCGTTTATGGTCAATAATTGTTCATTCAGAATTGTCCTTAGTTATGGTAACATGTGGGAGTGTATGAGAGTAATTTAGTTCGTGGAATAGCTTGAATGAAACGGGTGTGTCTTCTTTTGTTTAATAAATAATTCATGGTAGAATGACAGATTAAAGTATGGTACGAGTATGTTATAATCGAAATTCATTTACGATTATAATATTACCATTCTTCTTCTCCAAAATTATATACAACTAGATAATGCTCGCGTTTATACTGATTAC
Source organism: Orgyia antiqua (assembly GCA_916999025.1). Taxonomy (NCBI): domain Eukaryota; kingdom Metazoa; phylum Arthropoda; class Insecta; order Lepidoptera; family Erebidae; genus Orgyia; species Orgyia antiqua. The sequence goes on from OU779869.1 coordinate 9,596,926, forward strand.
CCTATATATATGTTATACCTTATCCTGACCTTTATGCGTATAGTCAGAGGCGTATTTAGAAAATTAGCGGCCCGGGCCATTTAATTAGACGTCCTGGGCCAATTTAATTTGTCGTACTATAAATTAATAGAGATAGAGAAAAATTTTAAACTTAAATTTTACTAACATCCATAAAACTAAAACAAACATCCATACTTCTATCCATCATTCCATACAACCATACAATCCTATAAACGCAAAAGTTTCTAATATTAGCAAGATTAAACTTTCTTTAACATTAAGATTTACAACTTTAAAGTCCAATGGTTCGACTATAGCAGTAGCTATTAGGTAATTATGAAAGTTAAGAGCTCTTTATAATGACAGATGCATACATCACTAACGCAGCAGGAAATCCTATATAAATGACACTTGCAATGCAATTACAAAACACTCGGTTATAAACTAAAAAAGTATGTACATAAACGTATATTACGATATAACTGAACTCGTAGTATAAAGCCTCGCCCGTCTATATGTATAAGCCCTGTACCCGATTGGCTGACATAGCATGGCTTACTCAATGTATAGGGTTTCATCCTCACGTGGATCACAGCAGTAATACTAGATAGTTCCGATAAAGTTTTAAGCTGTTTTAAAAGGAATTCTTGTGGCTTCGCACTTCACATAGGTGTGAAGTTTTATTACTTTAGAGATTTATGTTACTGTAATATTAGACTGTTTTATATTTAGTACACTATGTATATTTAGTATATTATTAATGTATATAAATATGGTCATGGCAAAGCCTGGCCCGGCAGGGTAGATGGAGGATAAAAAAAAAATTTATATGAATATAAAGACTGGAATTATAATAATATCATTCAATGAAATAGTAAAACTTCAGAGCCAACTATAACAAAGAGAGCATAAACAAATTCGATGCTAAAAGAAATAAATGCATACATAATGTATTAATGACGAAATAGGTAAATTAATTCTGTAACATTCTGTTTGCAACTCTTTAACCTCTCATTGTTGCCCTTGGTGATCCTCCATCAAAAGAGTATGAAGTCTATTCACGCAGAAACAAGAGGTGTTGATAAAAAGGCTAAGTAGCTCTATGTTTGATTTTGAAGCCGTAAGTGATTGAGTTGGCCAGTCAACATTGTATGAAACAGAATGGTGACACGATGCGTTCTTAAGGGCTTACATCAATATTATCGTCGACATGTACATATTAACACAGCTAGTAGGTATAGAAAATGAAGAATTAGGGATTTTTTTTTTGTTTACTCAAAATCTACTAAATATATTTTAATTCTGATTTACGTGTTTCTATATATAATAGTTACTTATGTTTTTAAAGTTATTTCATTACTGAATACGCGATAATAGACCGACAAATGAAAAAAATAAAAAATTTGAGAGGTTGTTTCGCTAAGATTTTCTATCGAGAAAACTTTTTTCAATCGCGTTTCTGAGTTTATGCGATCCTAGATCATATATTGAAAAAAACATATACTTAAAAATTAGAGCTCTAGCCATTCAATCTAAAGAAGCAATGAAAACTTCGTACGTAGAAAAATGCACGAAGCTAATTTGGTATCCTCTTAACCCGTTACCGCATGGACAATATCACTTAACAATAATATTGTATGGCTTTAACTTGTACGGAAATGAACATCTTGTAAATTTATGTAACGCCTTTAGTCTTATATAAGAAAACACGTATGACCTCGGTATTTTCCCCAAAGTTCGCAACCTTATAGCCAATTGACATTCAGACACAAATATCGCATTCAGTCGTGATCGAATGAAAGGAAGATACTCGTTATTTGTGAGTCGGCGTTCGCCCATAAACGTTATCACTAACTAGCGATCTGGGCGGATCGATCCCCTTGATTCGCTCACGAAATTAAGGAAATCGCTCATGGGGATATTATTCTCGGCGCAGATACCATCTGTTCTGAATGTGGAAGATTTGCGTCGTACTTTTACGAGATTTTTCGGTTCTGCCAATTTTTTGTTGATGATGTGCTCTTATCTGTTGATGAATCTTTGGCTATGGGAAAAGATTCGTTGTAGTGATATCTATTTGATTTAGTACGGATATATATAAAATTGACGCTAGTAAACGGGAGAAGTTTTATTATGGTCCTTAATAGGCAAGTTAATTGTTTACACCATACGCGATATTTTTACAAACTGATTTCTGTCACTTAATTTTCGTAATTTTTTATAGGATATAATTCAATAATACCTATAATTCAATAAATAAGCGTTATAATTACCTATCACATGACAATACTGTTTTCAAATCTTTAATAAACCTACAATTTACAACCTCGAGAGTCACACTCATATTATTATCTAGAAAGATCATTGTTGAACTTTTTTAATCTCAACTCTAAAATGCTTACAAACGTGCTTCAATCTACATACCTACTGCTGTTGGGCACGGGCCTCCTCCACTTCGGAAGGGTTTATGGTCTACTATGTGGCGCTAAAAAGGCGTGTTGGCACGGGGTTTATTTTTGATTTGTTCGTCTGCCACAGAGGATGTCTGCGTTTGGACCTATGATATGGCTGGCTTTTACAGCACCCTGGGGCGAAAATGGCGTGGTCATACTTATAATCCTAAACCGTCTCCATCTCCATGTCAAGATGGAGAAGGATTAGGATTATTTAACCAAGATTTCAATAAATGTTAACCATTATATACCGGCAGTTAAAATACCACGTCTTAGTCATATTTAAGCTTCACAAAATTTTAATAGCATTCTACTTAACTAAAGTTTATCTCCACACAAAACTTGAAATCAAATCTCTACTTCCCAACAAAACCAAACCAGCCACTCGCATACAATTATCAGTACGCTGTCTTTTTTCTGTGGTAAGATGATAACAAATTGGTCTGCAGATCGACAAATTTATCTTTGCGTACGGCCTTATTGAAAAACATACTACACTTCGTAGTAAATCGTCTTTCTACCTGTTTTTGTATTACGAGTGGCGCCAAACTCACGTGTATGTGTAAGTTTGTCAGCCTATAGTCGTTCATAGTTGACATCCCTGTCACCGACCGTTTTGACAGAACCTGGGTGGTCCTTCTAATTGCCTCCTGACATTTTGACAAATCAGCTAGGTCAATAAGAGATAATACATTTTGATCAATAACCTCCGGAATAAAAGTAGTTTTGTTTTAATTTGGATACTTAAGTTTGATTTAAGAGCGAGTATTAGTACTTATACACTTTAGTAATTAAATAGCTTGGATACTTGAGATTCTTTATAAGATACTGTTTTATGAATAATAAATTTACATATATCCCTGCAAATAGAGGTGTTTTTTTTTGTTTTAGAAATATGAATTAAATTATACGTAATATTTTCTAACACTTGCGCGACTCATCTGTGTAAATAAAACTACTTTTTACGGATTTAGACGCAGTCTCACCCGTGACCATGGTGACTGCAAAGTCTCCGAAACGTCGGGCCAAAATTTAAAACAAATATACGCGTCTAAATCCGTAAAAAGTAGTTTTATTTAAATTATACGTTCTAAAAATAAAAATGGTAATATTGTGGGCAAATAACTTTGAGCAATTATTTCTGTATTCATAATATGCACGTAACGATTTTAGTTCTTGTGATCTTAGGTTTCTAACTAATTTCAGATTGACAATATGTAGGCTCATCTACCGATATTAGTAATAAAATTTTTCGTGTCGGCTTTTTGTCAGTTTCTGAAAAAAAATTTATTAAATACGAAAATCATTACTGACTTTGTAAACTTCAAAAATAAATACCCTTACACTGTCTAAGTTTGCAAATTATTAGTGTTAATTTTAATGTCAAGTTTAATGCTAGTGATGTCTTAATTAATCAATTTAGAAGTGAATATATGCTAAACTGAATTACAAAGAATTACCGTATAGAATACGTAAACACTAACTCAAAGGATACAATACATTTTCATTTACATATAAATAATGCATTGGCAATTTGAGTGGAATTATTCCCAAGAGCTTGTCACAAAGAAGGATATTAAATGCATATTAATAAGTTTAGTGCCGTTTTGATACTTCACTGTGGTGAATAATTTTCGCTACAAAGAAAATATTTATGCCTAAAAAAGGAATAAGTCATTTTAATGTCTCTTTATCTTTTTTGCTAACGAGTGTACTGTATAATTACATACATATTTTATTTAAAAATTATTGTAATTCCATTTTTAGTACAACTGGTTTTTATCACTGCCAAGCTCTATGTGACAGAAGAGTGACGGTATGATGATTATGATGATAAAGGCAGTTAACTCGAGTTCTTTTTCATTCCTTGACTACTCAGTTCTTAAAATCAGTAAAGATTCAAATGTTATTTTATTTTGTAACCCTATCTCTAACGTAATTCTATAATTTGGAGTACAATAAATAACATATATTTATTCAACCAAAAATCAATATTGTGTTAGTATTTTTAAAAACTTTATCGAATTAAAATAAAAACGATATAAAAATATATCAAATGTGCATATTAATCTAGAAAATCGCTATTTGTCTTTAAAGATATCCGCCAATCGCAAAGCATCTAAGAGTAAATCTTCCTTGAGACTCGACCATAAATTGCGATAGAACTGATAACCCCTTCAAGTGACTTTAAAATACCCACCCAACGACTAACCACTCGTAAATGTAGTAAGCTAGGAAAAGATTTACAGTCAGATTTTTTTATTTATTCACACACATAGCAGCTTTTTGATAATATGTTAGTGTTATCTATAATAACAATTAAAACAAAAGAGTTTGTATCTTTGTTTGAACGTCCTAATCTCAGGATCTGCTTCGATGTAAAAATTTCTGTTAGTGTTGAATAGTACATTTATCGAGGAAGGCTATAGATTATATGACATCACGCTGCAACTAATAGGAGCGAAGCATTAGGCAAAAATGTTATCAAAACGAGGATATAAAATGAAATTCCACGCGTATAAAGTTTCGAGCAACAGCTAGTTCAAGATAATTGTAAAAAACAAGTTAGTACAACAAATTCAGGTTAAATATGATTGATAAAAATCAATTAACGTATATATTTTCTTATCTTTATTTACGGACTATATACTCGTTACCTTACTGATTTAAATTACATTTAAAAATGTTATTGCTTTTTCTCTGCATTACCCAAAATATTTCTTTTCCTTTTTCTCAAATATTTAATTTTCTCTCTAAACTTTACTGGACACCGTAACAACTTACGAGTAAGTCACACAGAGATTTCTCAAAGGATTAGGGGCATCCTGAAGAGTTATGGGATATCATAAGCAGTTAGCATCTATTTTGAAAGACGGAAACTTCAAACTACGAGTATACCTTATCCCAACATGCCTAGTCATGGCGTAGTAGACAACAAACCTTTCCGAAGTGGAGGAGACCTATGTCTAACAATAAGACGTTTATGGGCTGAAAAGAGAAAGAGAGGCAAATGTATTTTATATCAGTCATTGTTCCAACGTACAAAATATTTCGCTGTAAAAAATATCTAAAGTAGGTAGGTACTTAAAATTTAATCTTAAAAGTTGACAGTGGATGTCATAGCAGAGTTTAACCGGTAAGTTTACTATGGACAGGTTTAAAAAAATATTATAATGACACTGACAGATGGGATTAATGGATTTAAGCCGTCCATTATAATACTTTTAAAAGATTGTATTCTTTGACCAGTTTGGATTTTATCTACCTATTAAAGGTTGATACGCACTAAACTCTTCTCAAAATAATCTAACGTATAGTTCCAATAAATACCGAACGAGTAAAATAAGGAAAAAAATTCTAAGGGTCGCAGCGTAATGTTATATAACCTGTAGCCTTGCTCGATAAATGGGATATCCGACACAAAATGAATATTATTTCAATTGGCATTGTTCATATTTTTTTTAAACTCTGAAATCAAAAACCATTTCGGGGAATAGAGTTACTGATCATGATCCACTAGTTTTTTTCGGGAAGTTTGCTATATTAACTATTATTTTTCCAAAAAAGCGAATGATCTCTATTCGCCCTTGAAATAAAGGACTTAAATTGTTAAGGCGTTCTTAGGTATATACTACTCTGGGGTGGAGTTGAAATTGGTCTTATTATATTAACATGGCAATTTTGAAAATATGTATTGCAATATGTCTTAAGTCTATCAGGAAAAGGCAACACAAAGATTGCGTACAACGATGACGTCACAACATTTAAAATAATATCTTTAAGTATTTTTTTTAAATTTTAAATAGGGAATATTTCAATAATATTGAAATTTGTTGCTTAAAATAGTCTATATTTTCTAAAAACAATATAAAAACAGCAGGTCAAAAACTATGAACAATCCCAATTCGAACAAGTACTTAGTACCCGAAAATAGCGCGTTCAAATAAACAAACAAATCTTCAGTTTTATAACATTTGTACTTATAGATAGATTAATATTCTCTTGTATTGTTTCTTGGCTTCTGTTAAAGGCATTATAATATGTTCTCCCTACATCTGGTTTTATGCTGTTTAGGCTACAATTATTTTCGTCTGATGACATTACAACGCTAGGGTCGAAGTGTTCGCCGAACAGATACTGATCATGACTTTAATTGCACGTGGCGCTAACGTAACGTTTCAGTTACAAGTGGATTAAGCAAGGTTTACATGATACGAAATATTATTTAGATGTTAGTTGTGCAATGTGCAATTGTGTATTCAATGGAAAGAAAACCTTATTCCGACAATTTTATTTTTATTATTCATGTATCTATAATGAGTATTTTTTACTATGCCCTAATGATGTTTTAATCTCTTTGTGTTTTTAATTTTAAATGAAAATCTCAATTGTATAATAAACTAGCGGTTGCCCGCAACTTCGTACGCGTAGAATTTGGAGACCAAACAAAAAAAAAGCCACCTTTGTGACCCACTCTATCATGTAAAGAAAACCTCATCAAAATCCGTTGTGTGGTTTTGAAGATATAAGCTCACATAGGAACATACATACAAAAATAACGACTTTGTTTTTAATATGTAATTTTATGTATTTTGTATATAATTTATAATTTAATATGTTATTTTTAATATGTTGTAATATGGGTCACTTGATTTTTTCATTGATCATTCAACAAATTTTAACAGTGTTTTATTAAACTTCCAACTAATTAATTTTATAAATGAAAATTACAATAAATAACATCATTTTATAGTAAGCACCTGAAATTTACTTCATTGATTCTTGTGTTACATATTTTATTACTAAGTAGGTAGTCAAATAATAATAGTAGTACTAATTATAGATTTCGAGCAAACATTTAATATTCTGCACCATGTAAACCAGATTAAGACGTGCGTCTAATTTGGGCCAAGTTGATTTCGTCGTTTTCTCATTATACTGAATGCCCGGGTGGCCGACGCTTGACAAGAGGAAATTGTCCTCTGGGATAAATAAAATTTGACTTGCTTGAAAGTGGCCCGCATTTATATTGTTTACGACTGCAGTTTAACATTGTGGAATTGAAGCGAATTATATTTGCGACCAGAATATGAATTATTTATTATAATAGTGAACTGTTTTCGGTATTGAACTTATTTTTTAGCTATGTTTATATGAAGTATAGGTATAAATACGTGTAATGTTGGATAATGATGAATTTAGCTTTGTATATAGCCTACTAATTATTTATTATTTTGTAACATATACATTATTTTTGTGTATAAATTTAAATAATTTGAAAAGAAAATAAATTATTATGCTTTAAATTATGTAGAAATATCCCATCTTCCTCAAATTTCTCCATCATTGAGGTTTGCTGGAAGAAAATTCACTATTGAGTTAAGCACGTCTTTGTACATGATATTGCTTTTGTATTTGTAATTTAAAACAGTAAATAATAAGAATAACAAATTGTCAGTTAATAGAAAAATTATGAGAATACCAGCACTTCTAAATAATTCGACGGGCTTCGTGGTGGAGTGGTTTATGTAATGGACTGCCGATCACGAGGTCGCGGGTTCGATTCCCGCTTGGGACAATCATTTGTGTGATATCCATAAATGTCATACAAATGTTTATACCGCGTCTGGGTGTTTTCTATGTTTTATAAGTATGTATTTACAAAAGAAAAGTAGTATATGTATTATATCCGTATCTGGTACCCATAATACAAGCATAGAAATATAGCTTACTTTGGGACCAGAGGACGTTGTGTGAAATGTCCTGAATATTTATTTATTTAATTATCATAAAAATCATGTGTTGGTATGGGTGTGGTTGTATTTTACAGACAAAAAAATGAAATAGTAGATAGAGAGTGTCTCTGTCTCACCTTTGAAGAAAAAATTCTATAACTTCCTTCTATTATTAATTTGTTAAAATAAATCTCGTAGCTACTGAATTATTAAGTGGACTGTTAATATAAGACGTCCTTGTTAAAAAAGAAGACAAAACATTTTCAACAAGCAGTATTTATATGACACATAATTTATAATAGTCTAAAAAACAAGATACTTTAATAAAAGCATTACTTTGATCTAAATTACATACAAATTGCAGTAGTTTCAGTTTCCAGGACAGAATAAAAAAAATATTATCTTTGATGTCGATGCCCTGTGAGTGGACATGGACGCAATTACGACCTCTCTCGACAAATTGGTCCACTTATTTATGGTTAATGAAATTCAGATTTTATAATAATAGCTTCGGTTTTATACGTCGTTTACACGTTTGTATTACGAGAAAATTCTTTATAAAAACAGCCATAAACTTAACATTATAGGTACAATTTAAATACTGCTGTTTTATATAGGCCGCTAGCTTTTATACTACATTTTGCCCGTGACCTCGTATCGCTTGAATATGTAATCACTATTTACCTATATATACCTATAGCACGCAAGGAAACTGCCTCAGAGTACTAGCCTCATATTAAAAGAAAAACATTTTAGAATCGGATCTTATTACTAATGGAGATTTTTCCCTACACATATTTTCAAACTTTACTTTTTCGTGACAGTACAAAAATTAAATAAATATACTTTTAACGGATTTACACCTATGATTTAGACGCGTATATTTGATTTAAGTTTTGTCCCGACGTTTCAGAGACTTTGCAGTCACCATGGTCCGTGACCATTAAAAGTAGTTTTATTTAAACAAATGAGACGCGCACGTGTTAAAAAAATAAGTACAAAAATTATTAATATTAATTCCGAATTATGCCAGTTTAAATTTTATTGTACTTACGTTACCTTTGAATTACATTTGTGGCAAACATAAATGTATATTAATTTTTATTAAATTTAATTAAAGTTTAATTTATTAATTAATTACACAAACAACAGTAATTGTATGTTTAAATAATGCACAAGTATTTAATGAACTATTATAAAATAATATGATCGAAAATTATTATGAATAGAATATTCACATAAATTACGATCAAAGTATAGTAAATTTGAAATAATATTTCCTCTGTAAGCTACAAATCCGTCATTATTAACATAGCGGCTTAGCTCGTATACACGTTTATTTCAATGCTTTTAATTTAATTTTGTCAACACTTAAGACATTCAGATAACCATACAAACTGTACCTAGTCTTATTTTCCATCCACACCAATTTATTGAGCCTCAGAAAAGTCCATCAAAAAGTTAATTATGACGAATTAACGATCACAAAGCTACGATCCGTGCTGGCCTTATTGTAACGTTTATTCTAATTGGCTCCCACGCCACATAATTTTTACAGAAAATTACATGACTAGCGATTAAGTCCACCCAATGTCCAATTTTCTGGGACAATAGACGACTTAAATTAAAGAAATATGTTAATTTCTATCTTTGTTTCGGATCAACAGAGCGGAAGATTATAATTATTAGGAAATTGTTAAAAAGCACCTTGCTTTGTTATTGGAATCATCCACTTGGATAGGTGCTTAATGGATCTTTTAGTAAATCTCTTTTAAGTCGACAGTACGTTATCATTTTCCTTGTTCTTGAATAAGCGTTTATTATAATAAAAGAAAAGTAAAACGCGAAATAATAACATTACTAGATGTTTTATTATGTATGGGATTGTTCAGTTCTTTTTATTTTAATTGCGTTATTATATTAGTTAGTTTATAGTAAAAGGTATAATTAACTAAATAAATATTCTTGAACATTTCACACAACATCCTTTTGATCCCAAGCTAAGCTTATATGCTTGTGTTATGGGTACCTGAATACGGATAGGTTTAGGTACTACATAAACTACTTTTCTTTTGTAAATACATACATATAATACATAGGTAGTAAGCACCGATACGCAGTAGGTACAAACATTTCTATGACAATTATAAATATCACGCAAATGATTGTCCCGAGCAGGAATCAAACCCACGAGCTCGTGAACGGTCGGCCGTCGTCAGTGACTTTCTTCTTCATGTTATTTTATATCGACTACACCCCCATAGTAATTAATGAAGTTACGAGTACTATTCTAGGATAACATCCTCATAAAATATGCTACAGTCTATTTCCCACAGAAAACATAAATAAACACTTACCTTCAATTACGCATGTGTTCTGTTCTCCATATGCATAAGTAAAAAGATATGTCTGTCTGTCCCTTTAATTAAAGTGACAACGAGTGTTACATGTGTTGATATTGAGAACAAGGGTCAGGTGTACGTTCATTACTTTGAAGCATGTAAAAGGCCAGTCTCTCATCATGAGCTTTGACGATTGTCCTAATTTATACAGAGGCAAGTACCATTCGTATATTTATTTTTCTAACTCTATTTTAAAATACTTATAATTTAAATTTATAAAAACTAGACCTCCCGTCACCATGGTGACTGCATTATCCGAATCGTCGGGTTAGAATTTAATACAAATACACACGTCTAAATCCGTAAATAGTGGTTTGATTTGAACAAATGGGTCGCGCAATTGTTACAAATAATAAAAAAAAAAATTTAATCTGTAGTTTGACAGAATATTCATCATTCTCTTGCAGTTTTTGTGATACTTGTGATCGGCGCTACTTAATAAATGGCGCAAATAAACGGCGCAAAATATTTTAAGTCTAGCCTCATTTAGGCGTTTCAAATTAACTTCCTTTCTAATATCGTAATTCTTTTCTAATAGTAATTTTTATCTAATATTTTTCTACAAAACTTCAACCAAAAGTATACGTATATGAAAACCTCCCTTAAATTAGTTTTATTAAAAAAAAACTAAAATTGGTGTCGCGGGACACCAGGTAGGAACAAAGTTCCTTCAGCTAAGGTACAATCGACACAATTTGCAAAAAAATAAATAAATAAATAATAAAAAATAATAATAACAGTCATCCCATAGACTATACCTACATTAGACAGTGTATAGCCACCATACATAGACTATACATAAAAAGGTTACGATTTTTCATCGCGTTACGGACGTTTTTTGCCGGCTAGGGTACCCCTCCGCAACGCGCCATATGGAACTTCGTTCCAAAAATTGTAGCGCCCGAGTCAGAAAATATTACATTATTACTCAAGATTAGATAGATATGAAGTAAGAGTTGCAGTATTCTGTTTGTTATCTATCTATGCAAGCGCCTGACTGAAAACGTCCCTGGGTTCACCTTCGAAGCATTAGTCGTTATATCGCTCACTAGCGATGGCACAAAAAGCTATGGAGTCGTTATTAAAACGTTGACATCATAAATATAGATTTTAGTGACATTTAAATATTATGAATCGCAATTTTGCCACAATAATTATGATTCCTTGCGAATAAAATAGTATTTTATAGATACAAATCATAACTTGATAAAACCAAATATAATATAAAATAGCTATTATATAAATTTTAAATAACATACAATATTATATAAATTATACAAAGACAAAAAAGATCATCTTGAACTACTCTATCTATCTATGCTTCATACAAAAATATTATTATCGTAGTCCGCTGTTTTGTCTAAATTTCTATTTTTTTCAATACATAATAACGAAAATAAATATTATGACCATCTAAAAATCCCGTTTTTATGGTTTTCTTTAGATGAACTTGCAGCGTCTATCACAAAAGAAAAAGGTAATAGGAACATAGATATACTTTTCATATCAATATGGCGTTAAAAATTATGTTTGGTTTAAATTTGATGAATAAAACAGCGGACTACGATACGTTCTTTTTTTTTTCAAAGAATTTGTAGGTAAAATCTGACTTAGCGCGGCGCTCGGGAATAGGTATAGCTATACCTAACGCAAAAACTAAAATCGGGGCTATAGTCCCCTCTTAATACTTCAAACAATTTACGTATCGTATTTGTATTTTCAGTAGGTAGATGAAATAGCTCTTTAGATATAAATTTAACTTAGTTTACAACATCCACTTCACTACCTGATTAAATTAAACAATATTCCAATGCAAAGGGAGAAGTAATAAATATTTAAAGTAGTTTAATTCCCTACCCTACTCCTATTCCAATAGTGTGAAACTTCAACACGCCTCTCAACTTCAGCGTTAAGTCTCTTTGAAACTGTCTGTTTCCCACAAAACAAGATAAATTAAATTAATTTAATAAAATACATTGCAGTTACATGCAAGAGTTTATCTGTCAACTTTCATAATTGACACTAACTTAATAGAATAAATTGAACTCCGAAGAAAATCAGTTTAAAAAATTGTGGTTTGTTTAAACTAGGTTGCATATTTTTTTTTGCAAGGATTATGTTATGTGCTGTAACGCCTGTAACGGCAGTAGGCGATATCATTTATTTAAATAAAGTTTTCAATGAATTTAGCTGTTTATTTTAGTTTAAATCTATCCCAAAGTTTGGTAGCCTTTTAGCCGCCACAGCCAGGAGTAGGTTAAAAGTAATTCGGCCTGTCTACCAAAATAAAAGCATATTTACTAGCACCACGGTTAAATCAAAATCAATAAGCCCTATAATTACCTATGTCTCTATGGATAAGCTGATTAAATAAAATTAACAACGAAAGAAAATTAAGTTTGTATTTGCCCATAAACTACCAACTCGTATTAGCTATTCATAAACATGTCATATAAAATACATAATGGTATTTCTGTCATTAGATTTTGTAGCAATAAAAAAAGATTTTTTTAAGATCAAGTCTGAGACATTAAGTTCATATACAACAAAAGAGTAAACATTTTTCACTACCAACGGCATCGAGACAGTAATACAAATTGAAGTAATGTCCATAATTTAATATGTTTCATAAAGAATGTTAATTATCGAAGTTAATTAAGACTCCAATTCCATTTCGTACCTTTCAAGTTGTATTATGTAAATGTATACAGGTAGGTATAAGCCTGAATTAGAATTATCTGTCTAAACTTTTCAATTACCGTCTCAAAGTTTAGTGATCATACAATTTCTTGTAATTTATTCGTTCTGTTTTTGATCATCTATCTTTACTCATAATAAATAAATAAAATCAATAAATAAATATTCACGGACATTTTACACAACGTCCTCTGGTCCCAAGCTAAGCTTATATGCTTGTGTTTTGGGTACCAGAATCCGTTTTATTTAATAAAAAATGTAGCTGATAAATATTTATTGACACTAATCTCAGAAATTACCTATGAAAGGGTATTTACAACAGTTATATAAATAAAACCACTTTTTATACGGATTTAGACGCGTATATTTGTTTTCAATTTTGGCTCAACATTTCGGAGACTTTTCAGTCACCACGGTCGCGGGTGGGACTGAGCTGTAAGGTGTCATCTACGATCAGTTGTTATAGGGTTGCAATTCCGTAAAAAGTAGTTTTATTTAAATAAATGAGTCACGCAAGTGTTAGAGAATAACAATTTAGTTTTAATTATTTATTTATTTATCGGGAAAGTTATAGGTATAGAGGCTAAACATTACGCTATGAGCAATAGGAGCAGAGTATAAATTATTCATAGTGAATATTCACACATAGTAAATATTTAACTACCATGTTTTTGTATTACATTTTTTTTATTTATTTTTTATTCAGACAGCATACAGTCAAGTTACATTCATTGAAATAATAAAAGTCAAAACACAATAAGACCTTTGGTGTCATACATTATTACTTAATCAACACCGTGATGTTACAAGAGATGCAATGTTATTTACAGGATGTTAGGAATTTGCCTTCATGGGTATTGAAAATGCTTAATTGCAGTTGTTTGCATTTGTTGCAACAACACACGGTCAGGTCGCTTACTTACTTTGGTTCTTTACCCATATAATGTTGTATATAGTGTATTTATTACTCGTAACTGTGACGTGTAAGATAATTATTAATAAAGAAGTATTTCAGTATTCTACTCAACAATTCTGTTTAGATGTAGTTGCAAAGCTAGTAAGGAAAAAAACATAATAATTGAAAGGATTCGATGTGAATTTCTTGAAGGATCGAAGTAATATACAATGATGAGACATATAATCCGTGCTCGATCGTCTCTCCACTTATTGATACGGAATTTTCGATTAGTCTGTGATTGATTGAAGCGACTTCTCTTCGAGAGACGTGCATTTTATGATCCGTTCTATTTCTAAGATTAGTTTTCTTTTGTTTATGTAGTAAACAGAAAAATAAGATGTTGCAGTAATTTATCTAAATAACGTTAAATGTATTTCCTGCTATTTGCTATTTTTAAAAAATGAGAGAGGTTGTTTCGCTAAGATTTTCTATCGAGAAAACTTTTTTCAATCGCGTTTCTGAGTTTATGCGATCCTTGATCATATATTGAAAAAACATATACTTAAAAATTAGAGCTCTAGCCATTCAATCTAAAGAAACAATGAAAACTTCGTACGTAGAAAAATGCACGAAGTTATTTTGGTATCTTCTTAAAACCCAAAAAATAAAAAAAATTAACACAATTGAAAAATTGAACGCGATTAACAGCAATTTTTTTGGCAAACGATGTACCAAACATCCTGTATAATTAAGATATTTTATATTGTCAAGTTGATTTTTGAATAAGTTCGTAAATGACGACGAATTAGACGGGCCTCGTGGTGTAGTGGTTCTGGTAACGGACTGCCGATCAAGAGGTCGCGGGTTCGATTCCCGCTCGGGACAATCATTTGTGTTCTTTTTCTAATTGTCATACAAATGTTTGTTCTGCGTCTGGGTGTTTCTATGTATTATACGTATGTATTTACAAAAAAAAAAGTAGTATATGTATTCTATCCGTATTCTGGTACCCATAACACACGCATATAAGCTTAGCTTGGGACCAGAGGACGTTGTGTGAAATGTCCATGAATATTTATTTATTTATTTATTTATAAATTAATGTAATTCAATAACTTCTATTTTTTTTGGTATGTATGCGATATGTTCACGCTCATAGTATCCTTTATTTTTCAAATTTTGTTGGCCTATTTTTAAAAACAAACAGTTATGTAAAGATTTAAATCACAGATTTAAACAATTAACAGCGTATCTATAGCCACTTTTAATAAAACAATCTAAAACAGAGATGTAGTATCTGTAATACTTATCTTATACTGTATCCTTTTAAGCTTTAATGCAATTTGCAGTAATGTTGCAACGGAGCCAATGTATCGACGCGACGGTGCAATACGATTCTCATAACAAATAAATAATATTATATTGATTTCATTGGAAAGATACTCAGTATCGACCTTAAGCTTATTTTTTTTATACCACTACGTTGGCTGACAAGCTTACGGCCTGCCTGATGGTAAGCAGTTACCGTAACCTATGGACGCTTGCAACACCAGAGACAATCTTTTAATCCCTTTTTTGAAGAGCCCCATGCTGTAGTCCAATGGAAAAACTTCGGCAGGTAGTTCATTCCACAACCTAATTGTACGTGGGATAAAATTTCTATTAAATCGTACGGTACGGGATGGTAATGGTTCCAAGGTGTGCAAATGAACTCGCTGCCGATGCCGAGAGGTGCGGTGATAAAAAGTATGGTCCATTACAATTTTTCTATTCTTCCCGGCACATTTATGCCTACTGTTGGACATGGATCTCTTCCATTATGGGAAGGTATCTACAATGCTACGCTGACTTGAAGTCATGGGAAAGGGTTTAGTTTCGAGTTTTCCATCTTGCACATGGATTTTATTTGCATAAAAAGGTTGCTGCAGCTACTTTGCAGTTGCGTACAACACACACAGTACAGTTGTTTGTAGTCTAACAGCAACCTGGATGGTGTAATGTGGTTGTGACACTTGTATTCTATATTCGTCACCACACCAAAACTTTATAGTTTAACACTTATACAATTTTCACATAGATAATCTTTAAGGCTCAGTTCAGTCATAATAGTTCCGTTTTCGCAATATACTTACCTAAATCCGATATCACATTCCATGCACTTAATAAATTAAAAGACATTAAGTTAATATTGCAATATTCTTTCCCGTTGAAAACAAACCTCTATTTCATTTTGTAAGCATGAAAGCGGTTAGCTGAAATTTTTATGACCTGCAACGTCTGGCTACGGGAGAAATTTATAAAAAGGTTATTTAAAATTTTATGATTTATATTGTTGCTACTTTGTTGTTGGAATACTATAATAATAATTATTATTGTTTATCTCAATATATATAGACGGGCCTCGTGGTGTAGTGGTTCTGGTAACGGACTGCCGATCAAGAGGTCGCGGGTTCGATTCCCGCTCGGGACAATCATTTGTGTGATTTTTCTAATTGTCATACAAATGTTTGTACTGCATGCAAATATTAATATTTATTTATTATTTATTTATTTATTTAGTACTAGCTGTTGCCCGCGACTCCGTATGCGTGGTATTCAGAAAATTTTCCTGGATTTTACAACATTTTTCGCTATTGCTTAGCTCATATTCGGCGCAGCGTGATGTTATATACCTAGCCTACAGCGATAAATGGACTAGCTATCACTAAACGAACTACTAGTTGCTGAGATTATATAGTACTAGCGGTTACCCGCGACTTCGTACGCGTGCAATTTAGAAATCAATCTTAATAAATCAAATTATGGTGGAAAAAGTGACTGCCGCAAGCAGGACTTGAACCCACGACCTCGGAATACCGTTCCGAAGCTCTTCCAACTGAGCTTATTGCTGTCGTGCCTGCAACATTCAAATTAACCACCACATTTGTCACTCGAATGAGTTTATATATTTTTACGTACAACGCCATCTATCAAGATTGCTTTACAACATCTCGACCAACACTTTAGTATTCTTTAAAGAATACGAATGGGTTGAAATAATGACGCGACGTTCATTACTAAAGTAATTTATTAATTGACATGCTATGCTTTTTACTTAATAAATCAAATGGTATGGTAGAAAAAGTGACTGCCACAAGCGGGACTTCAACCCACGACCTCGGAATACCAGCAGTCACTTTTTCCACCATAATTTGATTTATTAAGTAAAAAGCATATAATGTCAATTGCAAAAATAATAAATTACTTTAGAAATCTATCCTTAAAAAACAGAAGTTTACTCCTCTGGTCGATAGATGGCGTTGCACTTTTTTATAAATCGCGCTATCGTTTCGTTCCACACATAAACACCTAAGCTCCTCAAAATTATTATTGTGTTGTCATCCAGATTTCGCACTTATAAATGAGTAAGAATGCGCGTTCGAACAAACAAACAATCACGTCAGCTTTATATTATTAGTATAGAATTGTTGCAATATTTTCTATTCTTATTAAATACTATCAACCCTACTACGGGTAGCGGATGTCATTACTAACATGAGAATTAGATAAGTGGTCTCCTTTAACATGTTTAGTAGAGCTGTAAAAGTAACGAAAAAGGAGTACCCGTATGTATTCGTTACTATTTCAATCAGTACTCGTTACTATCGTATCGTTACTCGTTACTTCTGAAACCTCATAACATGCAGTTTACTAGAGAAAGGAATTGAGTCGTATTGCAACGAGTCGTATTTGAATACGTAGAACTAATATTTAAATAATATCCATTGCATACCATACTGCATTTTTTACTATTCTTTATTTAATTTAACTAGGATTGTTTCATTTTTTGACATAAAAATTAAATAAAAAACGTTGCAAATAGTTAAAACGACTACAAAACTCTATAATAAAAATAAAATCATATTTTAAACAAAACTAAAAAATACATTATAAAAATTTTCTTTCTTATCTTATGAAATTAAACTCAGTACTGAGAACATACATAAAAAATCATTAAAATTTGTCTAACAAATCATTGCAATCGGTATATATTCCAATCTTTTTATGTATTCGTTACTGAGTAACGGGTACTGCGTCTAGTACCGAGTAACGAAACGTCCGCATGTTATTCGCATGTTTCGTTGCGAGTAACGAGTAAGTTTTGTAAGTAACGTTTCGTTACTCGGTACTCAACGCAGTACCCGTTACTCAGTAACGAATACATACGGTTTGTTACAGCTCTAATGTTTAGGTCATAGGTATTGATATAGGGCCTCTTTAGAAGTTATTGGCTATCCCAATAAATCTCCAAGCTGATATTTTTAACAGCCATGAAAGGAAATTGTAACAACATAGAAAATTACTGTGTACATTTTGAAAAAACACAACTATAAAATTCATCAACGTCAGATGTTATCTAACAATTACCGGTTTAGGTACACATGCATCCTATTATAATTTTCAAGCGATAGGTACAGAAACCAGTTTTGATTTCAATTATTTCGATTAGTTTCTCGATGGTGATCTCATCATTTATAATTGTTAATGTTTAACTATAGGTATAATACTTACTAATTTAGGGTAATTATTTATTCAGTGGTTTCTCTTTGATTCGATGTCGTCTACGTTTTATTTATGTGGTGAGTATTTTTCCACAAAAGCACGCGAGGTCAGCTTAAGAGGGAGGAAACGACTTTGGCCTAATCCGCTGACTTTTATTTATTCAGTGAATTAATCTCAACGTTGGGGTGGGGACAGTGGCCCTTATTTCCTGTCGCCTCAGTACGATACCACGATTTCTCGACTGCTTGCAGTGATAAACTAAGTTCGTAGTCTCTTGAAATCTCAGTTTTATAGGTCTGCTACGTATAACAGTGGTTTACTGTACCAGTAAGTTTTAAATAAAAAATATATATACAAAAAATTCACACAAAACTTAAACTTTTATGTGGGTTCAGAGAGCAATTTTCTCTTGATACTTTATGTTACAAATTTTTAAGTTTCAGGTGAGGTGAAGTTTTGAATTTTAATATTGTTGTTGGCAGAATTGTGTTTAAACAAAAACTGTATGTACTGTGACTGATATAGGTAGGTACATAGCAGTTTTACTAACTCAGTACGAAGCAAAAAATAACCACACGTGTGATAGATATAGAATTTCGTACTGAATAATTATTTTCATAATATGATCGAATTCCTTATGTTTTGAAATATTGAAAATAAAAACATAAAAAAGAAAGAATATTCGGACAAAGACATGGCTATGGTTATTTATTTCAAAACCATTATTCAGTTGTTTATCGTTTCACGTGAACTTGAAATAAATTATTTCACGGGAAATATTGAACTAATTAGACGTCAAATAAACAGCGACATTCTTAGTCATAAATTCGTATAAGCAAACTTGTTTTCTGAAGCCATATTATAGTTAAATACAACGTCTACAGTAGTAAGTTCAGGCGCACTTACCAGGTGTTAAACAAGAAAATGAAAACAAAACAATATTTAAAAACTTAGCAGATAAAAACATTTTATTTGTTTTATTTCTCTAACTTTATGTTACGAGATGATTAAAAATATCACCTTATTTATTTTAGACATACTTTCAAACAAATATCTAAAGGCGTTGAAATACATAAATAAAAAAATATATATCGGATTCCTATAAAAAATATTTGAAAAAAAATGACTATCACAAAATTGAAGGTCGAAAATGGCCGTTAGTCAGCAAATGCTGTGGCAAAAAGCTACTACAGCGCTGGTTTTCAGTCAGAACATGACACTGAAACGTTGAGGTATACTAGAGGTACAGCCTGACACAGAGACAGACAGATGGACGGATGGATAAAGAAGTCTCAGTAATAAGGACCCATTTTACCTTTTGATAGGGATCCTTAAGAAGAGATCAAAGTTATTGTCTAACGTATTAACTTAAAGATGATACTTTCTCTCCCGCCCATTTACGTCTCACTAGTGGGCTCGGGCCTCTTCCACTTTGGGACGGATTATGGTCTACTGTGCCGCTTTGACCTGTCTTAATGGCAAAGGTTTTATTTTCTAGTTATTTCCGTCGCTCACTGAGGATGTTATCTGTCTGCAGTATCCCTTAACTGACTTTTACAGCACACTTGGCAGGAGATGGGGTGGAGACACTTGTATTCTTAATCCGTCACCACACGGACAAGGCTGCTTACCACATACTAAGATGTTAATACGAATTGCAACCTCAATTAATGTTACAAAACAACTAGTATAATTCTTAAACTAGAGCACTATTATACGAAAATAGAAACTAAACTATTCTGAAACAAATTTAAAATTTCTATGAAACTGTTAAACATAGTGAATAGTCGACTGTTGATATATTTATTATCACTACAGTTGAAAACACAAGGAAATCTGTGGGTGTTACCGAAAAAAGAACTTTTATAGTTACCGCAACTCTTTGATCGTGTGTGGTCTCATATATATTGGAATCTGGTAATATTAACATTTTATTTATTGCTTTTTGCTTTTATATCTATTTGCCTTACATTATTGGCATCGATTGCTTCGTTTATATTTGTAGGCGTGATATTACCCAGATCTTATTTACAGGTGGCGGAACTATCGGATTTTACTGAATATCTTATTCATTTAGTTTTATTTTATGAACTAGGTACTATTACTTGCTAGTAGATTTGTAGCAATATTATTCTATTCTTTAACTTATTATTACGATGGAAAAATTCTAAATTAAAATATTTTACATTTTACAACAATTTCCATTTACATACATTTGCTACAAACAAAAGTTTGAACAATATAATATCTTTACTAACATTACATTAATTAGTTCTCTTTTAAAAATATTTCTTCATTAATAGGTATAATTTGTACACTGTCGTGTTTAAAACTGTTGACTAACCGGACTTAACAATTGTTACCAAAAGGTGACCGCTTTATTTGTATTCATTCATCAAACACAGGAAATAAAAGCCTTTGTTCAAATGCGACGGGCTATTAAAAAGTACATAATAAAAATATTAACGCCATAAAGTTGTTATTTAAGGTACAATTATAGAACATAAAGTTATAGAACAAAAGATTTGAAGTTGATTACATTAATATTAATTGTGTGGACCGGCCGTGCGACATAAAACAAAATGGCATTAAAAGATTACAATAGGCATTAAATTTTAATAATTAAAAGTACCTGTGACAAAAGCTTGACCCAATAGGTATATTATTTTTTAGTTGATTTTTAGGGTTCCGTACCCAAAGGGTAAAAACAGGACCCTATTACTGAGACTTCGCTGTCCGTCCGTCCTTCCGTCCGTCACCAGGCTGTATCTCAAGAACGGTGATAGCTAGAGAGTTGAAATTTTCACAGATGATGTATTTCTATTGCCGCTATAACAACAAATACTAAAAATAAAATAAATATTTAAGGGGGGCTCCCATACAACAAACATGATTTTTTTACCGTCTCTTGCTCGATACTAATAACGTTGCCTTATGTTGCATAGATAATGGTACGGAACCCTTCGTGCGCGAGTCCGACTCGCACTTGACCAATTTTTTATTTATACTCACAATAAAATTACATTTTTAATTATAAATCAAATAAAATTTAAAAATTTTGGAAATGCTTCCTTTAAAAATGTACAATTCCGCAGATGCCCATCCGTGTCGGGTACATAGAACGGTAAATAGAAATCCAGAGAAAGGAACCTCCTCACAATGCGTGCCGTGCCGAGGAGTGCTGCCTTTTACATCAAGCGCAAGCCCTTGATCCAACTGTACAAGGTAAGTCTGTTTAGGTAGTGGTCGAATCTTTTGGCTATAAATCTATTTACCGAGACAACTATCGGCACTATGATAGCCGAATCCACATCCCACATGTCGGCAATCTTGTCGGTCTTTTTCTGTTTTCACGAGATTATAGTCATGTCATAAGGAAACTTGATATCAACTATCACAGCGAGGCGCTCTGATCGATCTATCTTTCAAATTTTATATTTAATTTCAAATTCAATTTTATTACAAAAATTTTTTTTTTTTAAATATACCTAACTGTAATAAATATGTTACTTAAGCGAAGCTGGCAAGGAATTCCTAGTATTTTAAGAAAAGATTAAATAAGTAGGCACTAATTTTTTATGATGTCATTCTAAGTCTTGTCGAGAAGTATTTTGGCAATTATTTAACAGAAAATATAAAAATAATAAACCTGCTTAAATTAGGTCAAACTCACAGAAGTGTCTCGTTTTAGGATTAATACCGTAAAGTTTTATAATAGGTTGTATAAGGGTGAGCCATCTATTGTTTCTCTTGAGAATCTAATTTACATATCAAAGCTTTCAAAGGAATGTCTAATAGAAGTTTTTGCATTTCTAACGAACCGCAAAAATCGATAAGAATTAAATGAAGCGTGCTTAAACTTTGTGCTAGCTGGGGTTTCTATAATGTAGATTATTTCAGTTTTTATATACGTACTTACAAATATCTGATAAAACTGAGTGTAGTAGATTTCATTGTATTTTCACACGTAATGTAAACTGAGGACGTAGCTATCTACCTAATAAGTAAGCTGCTAATTTTTAAATGAATTGATTTTCTTTCTGGAAAGAATCTATCTCTAAATAAATTAATTAAAAATTATAAATGCTAATTTTTTTTTTAAATTTCTTGTAAACCGTGAAAAACAAGAAACCCAATATTTCGTCAGATTTTTATCAGTTATAGGTTGTCTTCGTTGTTTTTCCAAAAAATCTTATACCTAATAATAATAATAATAAATAAATATTGAGGTAAAGTTTTTATTCTGTATTTAGGGGGTTAGCTCTAAATTAATGGTCCGATCCATTATTTTCGCTAATAGGAAGCCGTAGTCTCTGAAACTGCTGTAGTCTTAAGTTATTATTTTTATGTGTAGTGACTTGAAATTCCAGGCAAACAAGGTCACGGGTTGCAACAACTAGGTTATAAAAAATATAAACAAATATTTAAAATGCACTTTTGCAAAAATCTATTTATCTGTAGGTCAGCCAGAAAATATAATAAGTCTTTACGACCGATAATTTGGAGCAATGAATATAATTCGCTCTTGAAACAGTTTTAAAATGATATTCCCGGAGCCAACTAAAATTTAATAAACACAAAATAATTTAATTTAGTGTTACCACTCGTGCATGGAGGATGGCCAATAATTACAATTTTATGGCCTTTTTATTATGATGCATAAACGTGAATCACTTATAATGGCGCCCATATAGTAGGAGAAAAGTTACGCCTGGCACTGAACAAATATTAAATTATACATTTTTAAATAGGGGTGGCGTGCTTATTCAAATAATTTGCTGTTTCATCTCTAACGTCATAAAATATTCGCAAATCATTTTTAACACCGTAATCCCGTTCCAGATTTGATTTTGGTGTTATTATTTATTATTTTTAGTTTTTTCAATTACTAAAGTATTTTCCCCTTATCCTTTTGTAATAATTTTTTTTCTTGATGTCTTTTTATTTAACACTTTTTTTCATTTAATATAAGACAAGTAAAATATGACACAACGTCCTCTGGTCCCAAGCTAAGCTTATATGCTTGTGTTATGGGTACAAGAATACGGATATCCTACATAAACTCATTTCTTTTGTAAATATATACTTATAATACATAGAAAACACCCAGACGTAGTACAAACATTTGTATGACATTTATGAATATCTCCCAAATGATTGTTCCAAGCGGGAATTAAACCAGTGACCTCATGAACGGCAGTCCGTTACATGAACCACACCACCACGAATCCCGTCACATAGAAACAAAACGTCCCTTCAAAGGATACCACAAAACACTGTGCTGAAATTATCCCACTTTAAGTTAACATAATTGAAACGCTCATCGCATAAAGGTATATAAAGCTTTTCAATAAATGCACATCATATCTCCATTTATAACGAACTTATTAAAAATTATCGCACCCTGAGGAACAAACCCCGGGAGAACAATATTTTATCTAGAATCAATTTCTAATATGAGACATAGCTTATCGCTAGGAAGTGCATTGAATGGCTCTGAACAAGGACGTAGGAGTTGAGAGCCATTCCACCTGCATTATTTATCGCGTTACATTATTAACTGCATATCAGCCTTAGATGACTATCTGGTGCACTACACGCCCAGGCCGAGGCGCACGCGCTTTCGAGTGAGAGAGAGATATGGATCGCGATGTTTTTCTCCAATGGTATTTGCGATACGTTAATTATGACTATCTTCGTCAAGTACGAGACTAACTGAGTGTGTAGGTACCTACTAGATACAGTTCTCATTCTATACATTTTTTTCTATTGCAAATAATAGGTCGATAATTTTTTGACATAATAGACTTACATAAGTATGTAATTTAAATACAATAAAATACAGTATTATTTGATACAAGGAATTTTTTTTCCTTAAATGTAGCAACAAAAATTTGACTGATATTGGTGAGATTTTAACATTACTATAACTCATAAAGCCGTATTTATAAGGAAAGCGGATAGAAACTTAAACACAAAAAGTTTGCAAAATAACACCATAACAGTACAATGGAAACACGTAGAGTTTTGAACTGCGCGCACATAATTCTTTTGTCTTAGCAATTACACTTAAAATATTGATTTCATCTGTTCCATTACTTTTATACATAAAAAACTGATTAGATTCTATCGTATACTCTTTATAGATTTATAGTTTAGCACTTGTGCGAACTAACAACAACTTCTACTAAAAATAATAAGATCTTGGAAGACCCACGCGTAGAAAATACTCGTACAAAACTCGTTAAACACGGGCTTATAAGTCTTTCGAATCAAGAAGATATACAATACAATCTACACTAGGTTTAAAATAAAATTATAAAGATAAGAGATTTGTTTGTTGTTTGAATTGAATAGATTTCGATACTACTGTACCGATTAAAAAAAAACTCACTTTCAGTTAGCTACATTAAAAACCGACTAGGTATGAGCTCGATTCGCACACGAAGGGAAGGAACCGTCATAATCATGTCATCAATAGATATCATCAAGATACACTGAAAATATTTGTTGTATGAGAGCCCAAATAAATTGCGTAGTTGCAAAAAAAAAAACTGAGCACGGATTTCCATTACCCTTTTATAAAACGCATTTGAAATGAAGTAATATAAAACTACTTTTTACGGATTTAGACGCGTATATTTGTTTTAAATTTTGGCCCGACGTTTCGGAGACTTTGCAGTCACCGTCACCCGTGACCATGGTGACTGCAAAGTCTAAAACAAATATACGCGTCTAAATCCGTAAAAAGTAGTTTTATTTAAACAGATGAGTCGCGCAAGTGTTATAAGATATTATGAAGTAATATGTTTAATATAGAAGCCTACATATAAACTAAATTAAGGTACGAGGCGGATAGAAATACGTATAGTATCAATTCTGAAAATATTCTAGTGATAAACTGTAATATAGTCACGTAATCCTTCTCCAGTCATCTCTTATTGAGATTGAATTTTCAAATGGGCTTTGATTGATTGAAACGACTGCTGCGAGACCGAATCGAGTTTTAAGTAGACTTAAGCAAAAAAGCTTTAATAAATCGCCAAATATTTTGATACAAAGATACAAAGAGATGAAATTCTATTTACACGGATTTGGCTAAGGCAAGATTAAGGCTTTGCTGTATTTACATTTTATTTTAATTTATCTCTATAAATGCTTTCCTTTTATTTATTTAATTCAATGATCAGAGTGTAATCTAATTTTGTATGTGTATTTGCGTACAAAAGTATGAGAATTTTAATACTAAAGATTTTATTGCAGATTAGATAGGAATATCCTGATTTTCTTTAATATTGACTTATTTATTTGTATATTTTCCTGTGGAAACTATATTTAAATTTACATTTTTTTACATTTTTATTTACATTTTTTTCTTGGGCAGACATACAATTTAGATATAATTTTATGAATTAAAAATACACGTAAGAATTGCGAAATAGATATTTCATACTAGAAATTAATAACGTACTCATTATTCTCTGCTATTCATATTTTTTTAGTGTATCTAGCGATTAATTGTGGTTACAAAATAGACGTAGATAAATTTACAAACTTTATTCTCTAAAGTGGCGCATTGACATTCAGGTGAGATACAAAATTATCATAAACATGGGCCCAGTTTATGTACAAAAGACGGGGTGGGCGATAAGATAAAGAATCACTGGAAGAGGCCATAAACTGAAATAAGGAAAATTGTTACTATAAAAATTTGCTCAAAATATTACAATTTTTTCTAGTGAATGAAAGAGTGTTTTATTTTATCATTCGCGCACAAAGGCGCTTGGAATTCTGGAAATTTAACTTTAGAATTCATATATTTTATACTAAAATGTTTTGTTATTTTGATATTAGAAAGCACCTGTATTAAACACTAACGGTATTATTCATAATGACTTATCGGAGATTCGCTAAAATCGATTCGCGAAAATTGTCAAAACTTGTTATTCATAATAGTCTTTTTACGCTAAAACCTTCATTATCTCTCCGATAATATCTCCGTTTAAACCTCCGATAAGTCATTATGAATTAATGTGTATTTTATAACCATTATATGTAATTTTATAACCATTAGTTTCTTAGTTATTTGTAATTAAACAAAAATTGTCTGTCTGAAATCTTAAAATTGTATAATGAAAATTAAATTACTTCCTACTGTGCTTCTCTGTTTCTATACAGCCCATTATAGTCCCACTGTTGGACGCGGGCCGTAATCTTTGTTCGTCACCACACAGTTAGGTTAAATACCTAGTACCTAGATATCTATTTTTTTATATCAAAATGAAATGGACAATAAAAAGCAAATAATAATTAGTGTGTATAATTAATAAATTGAAATTAAATTAAAAAAAAAGAGTACCTAAATCTTCTTCTAATAACATTCTGAAATTTATTATCCAATTCTGAAATTAATTTATGAATATCATAGTTATTCATTTCTAGCCATTAAATTAATTCTGTGATTAAGGTTGCCTTGTGGTGGTTGTCCCCATGCTGTAATTACGAGTACACACCCTACTAACGCAAATATAAACAAAACCGTACACATTCGCATAAGTAAATAGGGAACGATTAAGAAGAAATTTTGTGTTTTAAGCATTTTATCTACAAGAATAAAAAAAAATTGGTCAAGTGCGAGTCGGACTCTCGCACGTAGGGTTCCGTACCATTATCTATGCAACATAAGGCAACGTTATTAGTATCGAGCAAGAAACGGTAAAAAAATCATGTTTGTTGTATGGGAGCCCTACTTAAATATTTTTTTTTTTTTTTTTTTAGTATTTGTTGTTATAGCGGCAATAGAAATACATCATCTGTGAAAATTTCAACTCTCTAGCTATCACCGTTCTTGAGATACAGCCTGGTGACAGACGGACGGACGGACGGACAGCGAAGTCTCAGTAATAGGGTCCCGTTTTTACCCTTTGGGTACGGAACCCTAACAATGGATATTTCGTCATCGAATATCTTCACTTGACAATCTGTACTGCACTGGATACCTATTGCAAAAACTGTAAAGCACAGAAATAAACAAGTCTTCATTTAATATAAGCATGCTACGCGACTATAGAAAGTTATAATACCTACTTGATTTCAAAGCTTCAACGGATATTCCAAAGGATTTTTTTTATTATTGCATTAACATCGGTCCTTGTTAAGTGTACAAAATTTCAGATCCATCCGAATACTGCAAGTGGGTGAAAATCGAATTTAAAGATTCTGTTGCGAATATAAATGCATTGATAGATAGGTACTGAGTTAATAAAAACATGTTAAAAATATAAAGCGCCATTCGATAACTATTATTTTAAGAGTGTTTATAAAGTATTAGTTAAGTACTAATCATATACAAACAAATTCAACAACAAATAAGTAAAACTAATTAACAATGTTTTGGAGCGCATACCTTGTGTTGAACATCTAGGTCCATTTTAATATTTAACAAGGGATCGCCAATTATTTATTCAGAGGTCCACAACACAAACTGGCTAATTGTAAACTAGCCGAGTGCTAAACCAACAAAGTTATAAGTGAAATACCAAATGTATAGGTGTTAGTACTATTAGCTATCACGTATGAGATACTCTTAGAAGAGTTCTTATTCTACAAAAATCCTCACATACCCTGATGCTTATTTAATTTTAATTTACTTTTATTTCATAAGATTTGTTATTATTAACTAAATTTATTAGGATATAATATAGAAACTGCGTGTATTAACGTTTTATGTATTTTGATAGGATCTTATATAATAGCGATAAATCCCTACTTAATATTATAAATGCGAAAGTAACTCTGTCTGTCTGTCTGTTACGCTTTCCCGCTTAAACCTCTCAACCGATTTTGATGAAATTTGGCACAGACAATCTTTAGACCCTGAGAAAGAACATAGGCTACCTTTTATTGCGAAAAAAAGGAATGAAAAGTTTTCTAAATTTCACGCGAACGGAGTCGCGGGCAACAGCTAGTAAGATATAAATGAAAGACGGGCTTCGTGGTCTAGTAGGTACGGACTGCCAATCACAAGGTTGCGGGTTCGATTCCCGCACGGGACAATCATTTTCGTGATGTTTTATAAATGTCATATAAATGTTTGTACTGCATCTGGGTGTTTCTATGTATTATAAGTATGTATTTACAAAAGACTCCTTGACTTCCATATTAAAAGTTGCATTACTTAGTTTGGAGGTCAGGAAACCAAAATTGTAATAGTAATAATAAGGTCCAATAAAGGTTTTTTTTTTTAAGCATAGAAATATAGCTTACATGCGACCAGAGGACGTTGTGTGAAACGTCCGCGAATATTTATTTATTTATTATTCTCTCTAAAATCTTTTATAATCAGCATAATCTGATAGGGATACATGAATAGCCGTACATAACAAAAATAATTTCACTATTTAAAAATAAACTCTAAAACCACAACACTTTATTTTACAGTTCATAAATTTTAAATTGTGATGATTGCCCACGGGTATCGATTTTTGCTTTCAACGTTCATATCATAAATTATCTTATAATCGTCAATAAAGAGTTCATGAGCTCACTGCCCCTAGTTGGTAACAGAATATCGATATCAATAAATAAAATAATAACAACATTACGAACAACCCTATCGAAGGCAGTCACGTGCGAGTTAAATGATACGTAACGGGAAATAATAAACCTATTGTTTACTATATTCAGTCACCATTTATCAATATTTATAATATTCAATAATCTCATATATACTAATATAATAAGGCTAGCTGTTTCCCGCGACTTCGAACGCGTGTAATTTGGAACACTTTTCTTCGTTTTTGCAAAATTTTTCACTGATACTTCGCACCTATTGGTCGCAGCGCATGTTACGGCCTAAAGCCTTCCTCGATAAATAGACTGCCCAACAGAAAAAGAATTTTCCAAATATAACTAATCTCTGCATTATGAATCATCTTTGGAATCGAAAAAAAGCAGTTTGCGGTACCATTAATTTATGAAAAGTTGTAGTAATTGCTTTAAATGTATTAGACAGAGACAATGTACGCAATAATAGAGCCCTTTATGTGTCCTACGGGAAAATCAGCCTGAAAATAATCAAAAGTTAATCCAACGTTTATTACAAAAGCCAAATTAAAAACAGCGTAAAATTTTATAACCAATTTACATTTCACTCTGCCGTGTAATTTTAAGACATAAATTCGTTTAATAAATACACTACTAACGTATATCTACCTAAAAAGAATACTCACAAATATCATCTCTTTAGCTATCGTCTTTTCTGAGGTGCACCTCACCTGGCGATAGACGGACGAACGGACAACGAAGTCTCACAATAGGGTCTCATTTAACCTTTTGGTACGGAAGCCGAACTAGTTTTACAATAGTTATCCCATTATCACACATGCTCATCAACAGAATTATGGAGATTAAATAGGGACTTTATCAATAACTATCTGCTGCCCGCGACTTTATTCTTCCCGGAATTTATTTCCCCGTTTTTGCAACAGTTTTCATTGATGCTTTGCTCCTATCGCAGCGTGATGTTATATAAGAACTTTCAGGCCTTACTCAATAAATGTACTATCCAACACTGAAAGAATTTTTCTAATCGGACCAGCGGTTCCTAACATTAGCGCATTCAAACAAACTCTTCATCTCCATAACATTAATAAACGTATAAGATAGTAACAAGTATTTAGACACTAGAAATTTCAATCTCACTCTTGCTTATACTTCAAATTATAACAATCCATATAACAATCAACAACGTAAACAATCTTTGGCTTACATAGATCTAAGAAACCAAGGATAATGTATTGTTTGTGTAACTCTACCTAAATAACATAATGACAAAGTTAAGGCTCATATAAATAGGACAGACTACGCGTTAGTCTTATGATATTAATGTATAAAAAGAAATGTATAGATAAGAGGGTAAATAAAGCTAAGGAAGTTTACATCAAATTATAGTGAAAAAAATATCACGAAACGTCAGAAGGTCCATAGAAACTCTATAGATTTTTTTCTTTATCCTTTCTTTTCATTTTGAGGGTTTTGTACAAACCCTTATAGTCTCACTACGGTGTCCGTCTGTCTGTCTGTCTATCCGTCCGACAAACTTTTTTTAAATAAAACTACTTTTTACGGATTTTGACGCGTATATTTGCAGTCACCATGGTCACGGGTGAGTCTCACCCGTGACCATGGTGACTGCAAAGTCTCCGAAACGTCGGGCCAAAATCAAAAACAAATATACGCATCTAAATCCGTAAAAAGTAGTTTTATTTAAACAGATGAGTCGCGCAAGTGTTAGAAAACTTTTTTTACTCAGCAACGGCTGAAGGTATCAACTTGAAACTCATACCAATGTAGATCTCGCGGTCCCATGCTACAAAAAATACAATCAATATTTTAGATCTACTTGAAATTTAGCCTGGGCTAAGCCCATATAGTGCTGATATAGGGAAAAATCCAAAAACTTGTAATTTGTTATCACATCACACGAAAGAATTGTTTATGCTAATACCAACTTATGAAGTAGCTGAAATGTAGGCGATTCACGATATTGCAACTACAAAGTTAGGTTGTATTTATTATTTATTTTTTTCAGTCCCTATACGACTGAAAAAAAAAATACCCGGATATATATACGGAACCCTAAGTGTGCAAGTTTACCTCGCTCTTGACAGGTTTTTTAAACTAAATTTCATATCGTTAAAATAAATTCAGCTATTCTTGTAAACCATAGTTTTTAACTTATTAAAAAGTTTCAAGTACTAATATCTTAACTGAACTTATAAAATACTAAAGTTTTAGAAAATATTGGTGGAGGCAAGAAGTTTATTATTTTATAATACAATTTGTGAGTGGTTATTTGCCTTAAGTTTATATTGGCGGCCATTTTAGTTAACCGATACTCTGGCTCCATAACCGCAATTTGATACTGCAAAGGGGTTGCGTTGCGGCTGTTCTTGAATTTTTAACCAATCAGAGCATTGCGTTTTGTTAAGAACTTTTAATGTATTTTGGTCTTTGTTTCTTTACTTGTTAATAGCCACTTGCATTGTTGTTAAATAGGTAATTCTATGCTCTTGAACAACTCTATCATTTAAAAATAAACCACATCAAAATCCGTTGCGTAGTTTTGAAGATATAAGCTCACATAGGGACATCATTGTTAAAAATAATGGCTATATTTTATAAAGACCGTTTAAAATTAAAAAAAGGGGAAATAATATACATGTATAAAATGGTGTACCTACTCATATTATTCAAACTCACAGTTGTGTTAGCACAGAAGCTCTAACATAAAGGGGAAATTCTGTATAGAAAGGGGATGCTAGACTAGTAAAACAATGAGTTACGTCTGTAAAGGGACGTTCAACGACCAATCAGCGTCTGTCACGACCGTGATTCTACTGTTTTAATAGCACTAGGCTGGATTAGTTTTTAAGTACATCTCTAAACAATAGTTCAACTCAAAACCCATGGGGGAGCTACAACGTCGCCATGTTGAGAACTAACTTTTATTTAAAAAAAATATATATAAACACTCTCACATAGTTCTGGAAACAAAGCAGTGTTTGAAAATATTTGGTTTTACATTTACTTTTTCTTTGAGCTCGTGTAATGTTCGGATTATGTACTATGAACAAAACGTAGTGAGCTTTAAAGTTTAACTGTTGATCACAAAGGGATTTTAAAAGATTAGTTCTCTATAAAAACCTGTTTGCAATGAAGCCCTTAGTTTTAAATTTCCTCGTCAATGATTTAATTTTATACCTGGATATTTGAAAAACTAAATTATAGTGGAAAGTGTGATTAGGTATGTACATTGAACGGGAGTATAATTTGATTTATTAAGTAAAAGCGCAGCATGTCAATTACAAAATTTCATAACTACTATAGTTATTGAATCTATGGTGCTAAAATATGTTTTCCTGAATATACTCGTTACAATCAAAATAAATATTAACAGGTAGAAACTACTTTGTGTAACTCAATACAATCTGCGAAAATTATAACAAACTTTATGGACCATGGAAGTCATGCTGAAGACAAGCACTGAGTAAAAACAAAAAAATACTCCATTTTATATTTGTTCATTTTATATTTATATTTGTTATTCTATTTACATGATAATAAAGAAAAAAATAAATATATCTTCAAGCCTCTACGTAGTTCAATTGTTTGCGAGTCAGCTTGTAGTCTGTAAAGGCCGGATAAATAAAAATGAAATCTAGATAATATTGCCTGTCACTTCATTGTCACTATTTAGTCTTCAAGATAAATAATAAGAACTGCCCCCTGTCATCGCATGCGTACCATCTGGCGCCAGAATCCAAATCCCAGGCGTTATTAGTTAAAATTGACGTCTAGGTACAACTGAGTGCACAATGCACAACAGTTGTTTCGTTTCATTTAGCCAACCAAGCGGCCCCTCCTTGTTCGTTTCACCACAAAATGTGGATCGCATAAATTATGTGACATGACGCGTTTTATTTACGTTGGAGGTGTTGCAACGTATGTTATTTCGTGTTATAAATAATGTTTATAACGAGGAATAAAAATGATTTTGCTAGACAATTCATACGCTTGAAAGCTCTTAAAGACGACATGTTTATAACAATTAAAGTATTATTTCAAAGAAATATGTAAAGAAGGGTTTTTGCCAAAGTTTTTTTTTTAAATCTAAAACACATACTCACAATTTTTGTATGTTTTTCTATGTGAGCTTAAATCTTCAAAACCACGCAACGGATTTTAATGCAGTTTTTTTTTAATGACAGAGTAATTCAAGAGGATGCTTTTTTGTATAATTTATTATGTGTCTTGATCTATATTGGAGAAGGGCGGGTTTAGTAACTATAAACGCGGGTAAAATAGCAGGCATAAGCTAGTTATTTTATAAAGGGATGAAAACAATTGTTATTATATTTTTCTGAATAAAATACATATATTTGATCTTGTATAACATTTGGTTGTAAGATACTTACAATAACATATTGTGGAAATGGAATAAACTGATTTGTATCAGAACCTATCATCTACCATTGCTGCATTGAATCTATTTTCTGGATTGGTTTTTGTACAGCATTTCAAAATTGGATATTTTCATAGCACATTTATTTACTAAGTTATGCTGTGTATTTTTGTATTTTCTTTTTTTAATGTATTTTGAAATACACACAAGCGTGACCCATGAAAGAAATAATATGGGATAACACAGAATACATTTTCTTGGTGGTTATAATTTTTTATCACTGGTCGATACTGCAATATAATTTCTATGTATTATCAAAAAAATGTCTGTGTGCTGACGGATTATATTATGCTGGACAGAGAGAGAGAAAGAGAGAGAGAAAGAGAGAGAGAGAGATTAAGAAAAAAAGCAATGAGAAAGCAAATAGGAACCTCATAATTTTGTATATACATTACCTATCCAACTAGTGAAAAATGTGTAACATAAACATATTTGTAGTTACATAATAGGTGCTGTTAAATGCGGTTTAATTCGACTGCGGTTAGGTCTCAAAACGAATATTGTGGTATAAACAAACTTTACATAACATAGGTTTGGCCACATGCCAAACTAATAATAGTGAATTCACCTGACGGTGAGGCAAATATTTATCAACAAATCATAATACCGTTCCGAACTTTTTTTATTTCTTTTTAGGATTACTTTTTTCTCTCTCTCGAGCCCATTAAGGTCTCACTACTGGATACGGGCCTCCTTCACTTTGGGAGGAATTATGGTCTACTGTGCCACACTGACCAGGCGTATTGGCACAGGATTTATTTTTGAGGATTCTGTCTTTCACAGTGGCTGATAACTGTGTACAAAATGCCTTAGCTAGCTTTTACAGCACCCTGGTACTTATAATTAGTCGTGCCAAGTAAAATTATTTTTGGTCATCATCATCATAACATCACACCTTTACCCATGGGGGTAGGCAAGCATTATAGAGTGCCATCTACTACGATCCAAACATACTTCCTTGGCTTCATTTACATGGAAACATCAGAGTGATGCGACGTTCGCCGCGAGTAGCAAGCCTCACATCGATCCTGAAGTTGGCGTGAAGCGTGTGTGCGTAGACATGCCCCCGGCCTTGAAAGCTATCTGGTAATACATGCCCGACGGTTGTAACTGCTACGCATTTTTTTGTACAGATGATATTTATTTAAATATTATCAACATAAAAACTATTAAATATGAACTTTCACAAAGAAGTCCTTTTCAAGGTGTTTTCCTGCGGGCTTTTTAACCCTTTATTTGTTTGTTAATCTTGTGAAATACATCCTATATAATATTATGTAGGCAAATATTCACAAATTTACTGCAATATTTTTATAATATTTGTACCAATTCTATCTATCTATCGAAATTTAAAAAGAAAATCTAAAAATCTATCTAGAAAAATAATTCTAAATACAATACATTTTATGGATGATTTTAATTAAATTTGTTCGCATTTTCTTCGCATTTAACGCAAAAAGAACTTTAATTTTTCTATTTAGAAAATATAATATTGTGTTTAAAAAGTACTGAAGCTCAAAGGCAACATCGCGATTAAGATCTCTGTGTACAAGAATAAATTTGTCCTCGGCCGCCGCCTGTTTGATCAACAGATTAAAAAGTCGACGAGAGCCGAAGCAAATGGTACATTTTAAACTTTAAATATTCTATAGATACTTCTACATTAGTAATTGTTTGTTAAATATTTATAGGCATTATGATTTTATTTGAAACCACGAATTAAAATCAATATTTCAAATTGCTAGAAAAATATCTATCGCTAAAAATTTTAAGAAACTAAGGTTATCGTTGATCATTGACTAACATTATCATTTTCTACGCCTTCCAATGTTATAAAAATAAAGAAAATAAATTTATTACTATTAGCAAACAAAGCAAAAATGTAAAAAAAAACTCAATTAAGAGAATTTTAATAAGTCAAAATTATTTATTTTGGTTAGTCTCCTACTGACGCCCTATCAATTTGTGATTTTACATATCTACATATCTTGTATATGAATATATGAAATGTAGTAACCCTCGTTGATACATATTTTTCTATTACATCAATTTGGCATAGAAATGTCTAAGGACAGACAAAGCTAGAAAAATTGTCAACTCAAAAACTTGATTATCATCTAGAATCATTCTAGATGATAATCAAGTTTTTAAGTTATTCCGTTCCGAGGGCGAAATAAACGAATTATTTGTCACCCCTTTTGTTGTTCTTTAGAGCGTTTATTAACAAAAGCTTAATCGGCTTAATGGAAGATTCTCTTATTTAATCTCTGTAAAAGGTATATTTTAACGTTCAATATAAATCTGTGCTATTGTTTAAAGACTGATCAGTAGAAACCGTTATTAAAGATTACGGAGTAATTTTATTTAAGTGTGCTAGTCTGGTAAATTAGTTTTAGTCTTAGTTATAAACTGTTGGCTCTCGATCAAGTTTTAACTTACTTTTTGAGTGGTTATTACTTAACTTTTTATTACAATAATAGCTCACCGACGGTATAATAACATTTAATTCTTGTGAAGATACTCTTTTGACATACAGGTATAAAAATATTTTGTGACTACTGATAATACGCAGTTTCTATTAGAATATGTCTACTCGTGTTAAAAAAGAATCGTGACAACTAAACGACAATTATTTTTACGGTTTAGTTAAAAGCTCTACAGATGTATTTAGTCATAATATTTTCGGTTAAAGCTTGAAGTCCTTGTTATTATCACTTCAGAAAATATGTATATCTAAAAATACACAAAAAGAGGTCACAAAAACAATTTTTCCCAAGCAACCAATTAAAATTTTATAATAAAGACAAAATTTTATTATTCCAGTAAATTTTTATATTACATATTTTACTTGGAGGCATTGGACAGTACTTCGCTAAAGGCAAAAATCATTTGCATATTGCGGTCCTTTGCACGGTTCGTGAAGACTCATAATCATTACTCGCCAAGTGAAATTAGCCCCTAAGGTGCTCTAGCTGACTACCACTACCGCTTTATTATGCCTCAAACATAACCGCTCATAGTAATTTGAACCTTTGATGTGATTTACACTATGTAAGCTTATGTAAAGCGTAGACTAATAAAATTTTCGACGAACGTATATTACCTGCATGCGGCAGCTATTTTAGGATAATGTGAAAATAATAATTACAAACTAGGTGGATGGTAAACATTTGTTTATATTTGTTTAAATTTTTCGTATTTTCTCAGAGCCGCTGTTAGTATCGATACCCATAAATTATATTTTGGATCTATAATTCGATATTAATGGTTTAGAGAAACACCGAGCATAATATTAGTACCTATAAGTGACAAAATTATCGGTAACTAAATAACGAGTTATGTAGAAATTAGCTTCTGAGAATCTCTCATCAGCCCATAATGTCCCATTGTTGACACGGGTCTGCCACATTTTGGGATGATTCATGTGGTCTACTTCGCTAATCAGGCGTGTTGATATTATGTTTAGTTATGTATTATCCGTCTTTCACAAAAAATGTTATTTGCTTTTAAATCCCTTAGCTAGCTTTCATAGCATCCAGGGAAGTCAATGGGGTGGTTGCACTTGTATTCTAAATACGTTACCACACAAAGTATTCTTAAAGTTTCTAGTACAAAAAATGATAAAATATATAAACCTAGAGCATCGCTGACCAGTAAAATGGCATTTGACCTTAAAATAATTGATTAAGCTTGCGGGTAAAATTAACATAAAAACCTAATGTTGTTCAGCATAGGCGTGTCAGTTGCTATGATTTAAGTGACCATTTTATATTTACAGCTTTTGTCACGCTCACATTTAATAAATTGAGACATTTCGCCACGTAATACGCCATGTTTTAAATTAACCTTCCGCATTTATTGTGACGTTTTTATGGACGCTACCATTTTGTATGAGTTTTATATGTATTTTGTATCGTTTACTCGATTTTCCATGTCCTTATGTAATTTTACAATAACTTACCTTATAAATACTTAATATTATTGTTCAAGTGCATTTTAGTTGGCGTCTGCATTACATACAAAACATTTTACTTTGAAAAGAAACAGTTGAAAATGTTTTAAAAATATTCATGTTACGACAGCTAAGCCGTTTATAGTTTGTAGAACATTCGTATAAAGCTGTGTTATCCACGTTGATACACGGATTCAGATGTATGTTGAAACAAAAATAGAATTCATTGGAGAATACCCGTGAACCGTGAAATTGCCAAAAAACTTCTGAAATCCATCACGAATCAAATGACACTTTGTAATTGTAAAGCTAACTGAAGAGCGAATTGGATCGACTGGGAAAACAATTAACGGGGATGGTTGATGCGAAAAATTGGAATAATCAACGAATAGCCGTGTTGAATAACGTTCGGAAATTTAATAAATGTAATTTTTCAAAAGCGTCGATCTCCCGTGCCACTTATATTTGGCACTGGCAAGCGTACAAAAGTAAAGCTGACCGACTAACACGTTTAAAATAACGAAACCACAGCTTGATTTTCGAGAATGTTTTGTTTAATGTTTCATGCAGGCTTTAAAAGTTTTAATCTATCATATTATTTTAATTTTCGTCGGAAACTCACATTTCGTGAACGCTTATAAATTTGGCTAATAATTAACTATTCCATGCATATAGGTTTAGCACATCAAAAGATTTAAACACTTTTGACTTCAATAGAAAATTTTACACATGTTACTAAAATTTAATGTCTAAAATTGTATACTGAAGTCCAAAAGCGTATATAAGTAAGTAACTACACATGTTATGAATAAATAAGCAACATTAACACCATTTGAAATTAAACAAAAAAATACTAGTGATCTTCCACTGTCTACCATCTCAGGAGAAAATTTAAAATACGAACCCTTTTAATAACAGATGCCGTAAACAATAAAAAGTACATTAATATAACAAATCTTAGTTGGGAAAAATGATTACTATGAGCAGAACATTTTTTCATAAAAATCAATAGTAAAATTAAAAAAAATGCTGTAGTACTACATTTCTGTGGTATCTAATAAATTTTATCCTGAAATAAACATTTAATTATCAGCCTATTACTAAAACAATGATGCGCTTTATTTAAACAGCTAATTATCTATTAACTAATTCAAACAAGCATTCCTATTAACATTTTAGAGGACAAAGTTACCAATAGCTGCTCGTTGAAAGCCAGGAAATTGAGCATAACGTACCCATTAATATTTCAACAACTTCCTGGCGATTAACCATCTTACGCGAATGGTGGTAAAATATACTTTATTGTAAAATTTTAGGGTTCGAATTTGGAAAACATAGTGAATATATAGAGAAAATCCGATGTACGTTTGTATAATCAGTGGGAAGGTGTATATATAATATGGTGAATACCAAAACGCATCGTCTCGCGCACCCTAAAGTTAAACTGTGGAAATTTTAATACGTCCTGTCTGAGGGAGCTTAATTCATATTTGGTTTACATGTTGCTTTCTACTCAAATTCATTCTTATCGTCTCATTGCTGGGCACAGCCAATTCACAGGAGTTCTATTATACAATATGTATACCTACCTAATGGTAACCAGATGTGTTTTTGTTCTCACCTTCTGCCCTAACAAGCCATGGTGGTGCTTTGAGCCTTACCATGACCCGGCAAAAGTGGCCCTATTTCTTCATGGTAGCCTGCCATGGACTGCGACCCGCCGCACTCGACCACCTCTTCAGGGTAACCAGGTGGGCTTAGCATAGGGTTTGATTTCGAGTATGCCATCATAGATGTTTTCTGCTTATATTGTCCTTTAGCTTAGATTACACGTATATTCTTAATCCGTCACCGCACGGACAGTTCAAGGAGAGTCCCTGAACTGTCCGTGTTGTGACGGACTTCGTTAATACTCTCTCTCTCTCTCCAGCCCATTCACGTCCCACTGTTGGGCACGGGCCTTCTCAACTTTGGAAGGATTATGGTCTACTGTGCCGCGCTGACCACGCGTGTTGGCACAGGGTTTATTTTCGAGTTTTCCGTCTCTCACAAAAGATGTTATTCGTGTGCAATATCCCTTAGCTGACTTTTACAGCACCCTTGGGAGGAGATGGGGTGGTGACACTCATGGGTGAATTATTCAAATATCATTATGATATACTAGTTACATTCGGATGCAGATAGTACAGAAACGCGCGTTGAGCTGGTCTATGAGGGAGGCATAAGTCCAGTAGTGAACGAAGAAGGTTGAGGGAGGCATAAGTCCAGTAGTGAACGAAGAAGGGTTGACTAATGGATACCAGTTACAGAAGATAATGAAAATGATTTCATTTAATATTTATAGGATTCTGCGAAGGCCGATGCCTGTTTTTATTATTTCCTTAATTCTCCCTTTAATTTTTCACCAATATTAAGGTTCACATTGATCTCTGAAACTAAAGGGACTCAAGGGGAATAAAGAGAAAATTATTAATTTTTGCAATTGACTTGCTATGCTTTTACTAAATAAACTAAAAAGAAACTATTTTTAAAACTACTTTTGGTCTACTATAATGTTGAGATATCAAATTTTAGAACTAGACCAGTACATTTTTTAATCATAAAAGACAATAAAAACACCGTTTTTAAATAAAAAAATAGTTCTAGTATTATCGGGCATGTATACTTAGCCTAAAATAAAAACCCTTTTCGTTACTGTTGCAAAGCTCGCTTGTTAGCGGACCTCAGAACTTTCAACGTAGTTACTATTTTTTTTAAATATGTTAAATGATGTAAGAGATAAAAGTAACATTATGAAATAAAAGCGGTTTAACGTTATAATTAGTTGAGTAAAAAAATTACAAGAAAGTATTTTAATCCCTACTAATATTATAAATGCGAAAGTAACCCTGTCTGTCTGTTACGCTTTCCCGCTGAAACCTCTCAACCGATTTTGATACAATTTGGCACAGACAATATTTAGACCCTGAGAAAAGACATAGGCTACCTTTTATTGCGAAAAAAAAATTTCCAAATTCCACACGGACGGAGTCGCGGGCAACAGCTAGTCTTAAATAAAACAAATAAAAATATTTGTAGTATTTACGCAGCCAGGACAATAAAGTTAAAATAAAATTTAGTTTTATTTGAAAATAAATATTTTTTTCTTTTTTTTTCAAACGCTTGCGCGACTCATCTGTTTAAATAAAACTACTTTTTACGGATTTTGACGCGTATATTTGTTTTAAATTTGTCTCACCCGTGACCATGATGACTGCAAAGTCTCCGAAACGTCGGGCCAAAATTTAAAACAAATATACGCGTCTAAATCCGTAAAAAGTAGTTTTATTTAAATAAATATTTTATTTAGATAGTGGTGTTATTCAAAAATGCATTTAGTAGTCTACGTGACAATTCATAAATTAATAAAATCGATTCTAAATTACATCTATCAAATGAATAATGAATTTAATCAAGACACACCTACATGCAATCACAATTTTAAGTTTTCTAACAGCAGCTGTGAATACTGTTCAATCATCTTATAGAAAATCTATTAATCTCAGCGACACTTCAAAGATAATCGAAACAGTAGTTGTAAACAAACGAAGAAAGTTCCCGGAAGCCCGCGCAACTACATCGAAGTCAACTAGGACTTGACCAAAGTTTAATTATAAACTGAACAAGTTGTGAGAACAATCACGAACTTTAGAACAAGCTATAGGTATCGAAATAAGAGATTTTAACTATTATATTTAGATATTTTATTTTATAATAATATCATTTTATGTTATTTTCCTCATAAACTAGTGATTTTTGGCAGGATTTTTTTATATATTTCCTCTGATCGTATGGTGATGCTAGATAGCTTTTATACATCCTCCAAGTTTTTGGTATACAGTATGTATATATACATACTTTAATATACAAAAAATAATATAATATTATCAAGCTGAAGAATTTGTTGGTTTGAACGCGCTAATCACAGTAACAGCTGTAGTGCGGGTCGGATTTAAAATTTTTTTTTTGTGTTGGATAGTCCATTTATCGAGGAAGGCTATAGGTTATATAACATCACGCTGCGACCAATAGAAGCGAAGCTTTAGTAAAAAAAGCGAAAAAAAAAGCTATTTAGCATCACCATACGATGCGAAATAGCTTTTATACATCCTCAGCAAATGGGCTATATAACATAAACATATATTATTATTATTTTTAATTTCAACCAGCAGTTTCTAAAATAAGCATGGACAATCATTATGTGAGCGACAGTTTTACTGCACGTGTATATAGTTTCTTTTATTCTCTTTTTTATAAAATATATTTTTTCTGCGATATCTGAACTTTAATAATTTCATTATTGAGTAATTATTAGCCATAAGATATATTTCTAAACATACATATATAACATACTTGCAATATTCACAACAAACGCGATAAATTTCAATAATATTCGAAAGTAATTACAAAGTGTGCAGGTGTTTGATATTTTAAATGCTTAATTGTTTTTGTTTTTGATGCAAATACTTTATATAGTTCTATTAGAAAAAGTTATTCTGCTCTAAGACAATTTTAAATGCTTCAAAATTAATATTACGTGGTATTATGCTTCAAAATTAAAATTAATGGTACGTAACGCTAACATCACCAATCAAATTGAGATAATTTTCCTTTCCCCTATAACATAATATACCTACACAAGTTCCAACTCCTTGAATACAAGCTGTGTTTGGTT
This sequence comes from Orgyia antiqua, assembly GCA_916999025.1. NCBI lineage: Eukaryota > Metazoa > Arthropoda > Insecta > Lepidoptera > Erebidae > Orgyia > Orgyia antiqua. The sequence continues at coordinate 9,639,344 of OU779869.1, forward strand.
TACGAGTAGAAAATTTGTACTAACTAAGCTTTGCAATCTATTATGTAATAGTTGTGCCCCGCGGTGTCGCCCGCGGTAAAAAGGATATAAAAAATCTGTTCGTTTTCTATTATCCCACGAGAACATTGGATTCTTTCGGAATGATGTTATACTGATGTATAAGCTACATTATTGTAAAGTTTCATAAAAATCCGTTCAGTAGTTTTTGCGTTAAAGAGTAACAAACATCAAAACATCCATACTCACAAACTTTCACATTTATAATATTAATTAGGAATTAGGATTTTGATTGTGAAAACCCTTTCTAAATGTCTGCACTATTCAATATTATTATTGTTATTTTTAAAGTCCGTTCTAAAAGTAGATGATCTACTTCTCAAAGAATATTCATAGCTAACACTTAATACAGCAGCACTGTTACTCTTTATATAACGGTACAGGAATAAGATGATTATGTTGAAAGCTCGTGACAGATACAGAAACATTTTTAACTGCCTCGAACGTACAAAGCAATTTACTTGAGTAAACAATCTGTACTTTGCCGGAGAATTAGATGTTAAGTAAAGCTTGTAATACTAGGATTAAAGTCTTTGGTATACATTATGTATATATATATACATACTTTATTATACAAGATATTATACAGCTAATAACAGTAACCGCTGGTCGGATTTAAAAAAATATTTTTGTTTTGGATAGTCCATTTACCGAGGAAGGTTATACAACATCGCGCCGCGACCAATAGGAGTTAAGCATTCGTGGAAAAGTAGAAAAAACGCAAAAGAATCTCAATTCTACACGTATGAAGTTAGGGGCAACAGCTAGTATGCAAGAAATTTTAGTGTAACCTGTGGTTTAATTACTTATGAATTATATCAAACAAAGACAAAAAAAAATCTAGCAATAGAAGTTTTTCTGAAATTTGTAAAAATAAATTGGTAACTATTGCATTGCTATGGTTTTATTGTTATATTACTTTGTATGGTTCAACAAACTCTCTAATTTAATTTTTAAGCTATTGCATAGCTTCTATCGCGGGCCTTGAGCGTGGAGACTTTATCCACAAAATTCGAAATTTAAATTCCGTAGGTAACGGAAATATCGTAAAAAACCTTACACGTCGCGACGTGTAAGGTTTTTTACGCTGCTGACTCATGTCAGTTTTAGCGTTAGTTATTGTTTTATTGACATTTGATTGACAATCCCTATTTTATCACAATTGGCATTGTTCATATTTTTTTAATACTCTTGATTCAAAAACCATTTCGGGAATAGAGTTTCTAATCATGATCCATTAGTTTTTTTCGGAAAATTTGCTATATTAAAGATTATTTTTCCAAAAAAGCAAATGATCTCTATTTGCCCTTGAAATGAAAGACTTAAATTATTAAGGCGTTCTTAGGGATATACTACTCTGTGGTGGAGTTGAAATTGGTCTGTTATATCAACTTAGCAAAATTGAAAAGATGTATTGCAATCTGTCTTAAGTCTATCAGGAAAAGGCAACACACAGATTGCGTACAATGATGACGTCACAACATTTAAAATAATATCTTTAAGTATTTTTAAAAATTTCTATATTGTGAATATTTCAATGATATTAAAATTAGTTGCTAAAAATAGTCTATATTTTCTAAAAAAAATATAATAACAGCAGGTCAAAAATTATGAACAATCCCAATTACCATAAACAATGGACAGATGGAAGCATCAGAAAATAAGGATTTTAATCTTATTTTAGTTTATGGTATTTAGATTCTTGCATAAATAAAATAAATAAATAATTATAATTGCATAAGTTGATAAAAAATACTATGCAATAGCTTTACCGCGACAGTCCCCGAGTGATACACGTCTTTTTTTTTCAACTAATTTATCAAAATAAGTTAAGAAAAGCCTCTGAAGTGCGAGTTAGGTTAATAAAAGATCGTATTGTTTTTCGTTGAGCAAAGCATTATGTTATATTTTTCTAACATACGTAAAAGCGCAATTAAGGAGGTACTAAACAAATTTGTTAATTATAAGTTAACGCCTACATTTGTGCAGTATTTATTAAATTTAATATAAAGCAAACGTTACGTGATACCTGAGGGAACTATAACATATTTCTTTATATTGTTCTGTAGCTGCTTAGGTAACATACTATCCAGCTTAAGTATTAAAAATAACAACATTACACTCAAGCCATACACTTTAGTTTACAGAAAAGACTGTAAACAAATTAATTCTCATTTATATATACGTGATAAAATTCTAACAAAGATGGTAGTAGTGACACAGCTCGACAATCACTTAACCACTGAATGGTGATACGGGCGGTGGGAACATTGGGAAAGATAATCCAATTATCTGTGAGCAAGTTGAACAGGCGGCCAATTAGACACCAAAACTACAAGTACGCACTGCCTTTATTAGCACAGCGCGCGGTATCTAGCCTCTTGCAAAATGATGCTGGTTTTACATCGCAATTTACCAGCGTTCGTAAATTGAAAATCTGTATTCCACATAATTTTCTTTGTATAGAATACTTGCTATGTTTACGAAATAGTTATAAATTTTGGAGTGATTTTGTTAATGTAGGAACAGATTTTAAAGATCTAATACCTAATTTAATGCATAATCAGTAGAGTTAATCCATAAAGAGTCGTTTTCATCATTTCATTCGTCCATCAACCTTTCTACGTCTACTGCTGGACATAGGCCTCCACCATAGAACGCCACAACGTGCGGCCCTGGACTATCTGCATCCAGCGGCTCTCGGCACATTTGAGGGTATCGTCACGCTGCGGAGTAGTTTTATTTATCAAAAATTAAATTCTTCTTATCACTGTTGGGCAAAAACATTTTTTTTAATAAAACCTATATATACTAATAATATAAAAATGAAGAGTTTGTTTGTTTGTTTATTTGCACGTGCTAATCTCAGGAACAACTGGTTTGAATTGAAAATTGTTTTTGTGTGGCATAGTCCAGTCATAAAGGAAGGCTGTAGGCTATATAACATCACGCTGCGACTAATAGGAGCGAAGCATTAGTGAAAAGTTTTGAAAAAAAAGGGGAAAATTTTCCAAATACTACACGTACGGAGTAGCGGGCAACAGCTAGTTTAAACTAAAAACACGTTGTATTTAAAATCCGCAGATTAAATGCAGTTTTATATAACCACAGTACCTAATGTGAACAGAAATAATTAAAAGTTAAAAACATAGATCTAAAGGATAGAACATACCCTCGGGATAAGTCTGTTCAGACAAAACGAATAGGTTCCCTTCATTTCAGTAGCAACAACTACAGTAGCATATAAACTCTTTGCTTTATAATCTCGAAGGATTTAACCATTTAAATTAAAATACTCTTTGAATAATGTACGTACTTGCAATCTAGTTAATTTTATTACATTGACTTTTTTACCCTCAAGCGACAGAAAGAAGGTTTTTCAACCTTGTATGTAAGTTACCTCTATAGACTAATATTTTTCACTTCAATAATTCACGGCTGTAACTTACAGTTGTGGGGCATGTATGACCGAAGTATGAGCGTAAATGAAGCCAAGGAAGTGTGTTTGAATCGTAGCGGGTGGTGTTCTATAGTCGTAACAGTCGTAACATAAAAAGGCGTAACAGTATGATGATGATGATAATTTAAATAATTTTATCACAAACATCTGATAGCATACACGCAGAAACTCAAATAAGCTTTCCATACATATACTCGTATGTAAAGCAAAGTAATACCTAATCAAGAATCATATTAAATTTTTCACAAATATTAAGAATTATTTTAAAAAATACAGCATTGAACGCAGGCTAGCAAAATTTAAAGCAAGAATGGATTCGACCTAAATTCCACACAATAGACCGATGTATTTTGAAAACACAATGCATCGTCATGCCATGCACTCTACTCCTAGTTTGTATAGGTGCTTTTAAATTTTTGATATTGGTAAAAATCTTTACTTATTATAAAACAATGCTACGTTAGCTTATTATCTTCAAAATTACGCAATTGGTTTTGATGTTGTTTTTTTAAATGACATAATGGTTTAAGAGGATGGTTTTTTTGTAAAAAATTTTGAGTTTTGGTTTCTAACTTTCACGCGTACGAAGTTGCGGGCAACAGCTAGTTTCATATAATTTATGATAATATATACAGGTAATGAAAGTCGTCACAAAATTATAACACTATTACGAAGTTATTTATACGAGTGACACGGCAATTAATACCCCTGGTTATTATTTAACAGTTGAAAACAATTAAAATTTAAAATGAAACAAAGAAATAATATTTTAAAGTAATTTATTAATTTTGCAATTGACATGCTATGCTGTACGTAAAAATATATAAACTCAATCGAGTGACGAATGTGGTGGCATAATTGATTACTAAAAAGCACGACCGCAATAAGCTCAGCTGGAAGAGCTTCGGAACGGTATTCCGAGGTCGTCGGTTCAAGACCCGCTTTCGGTAATCAATTTTTAAACCATAATTCAATTTATTAAATTCAATTTATTAAAAAAAATTCCAACTTAACGTTACAATTACGGACGGGCCTCGTGGTCGAATGGCTTATTAACGGACTGCCGTTCACTAGGTCGCGCGTTTGATTCCCGCTTGGGACAATAATTTTATTTGTGTGATATTTATAACTGTCATACACATATTTATACTGCGTCTGGGTGTTTTCTATTTATTATAAGTATGTATTTACAAAAGAAAAGTAGTTTATGTATTAAATCCATATTCTGGTACCCATAACACAAGCATATAGCTTAGCTTGGGACCAGAGGACGTTGTGTGAAATGTCCATGAACATATTTATTTATTTAATTTTATTAGATTGCTGAAGTCGAAGTCAGAAATGCTCTATGTTAATTCACATCACCAACGTTTGTTTTCAATATTCTACCTATACTCTATTCTATCCACCTCCTTACCCTGTCCTCTATTTTACGCTACTAAAGACATACAAATCTAAAATATTTTGCTTACTTGCATTTCAATAAGCTACCGACGATATAATTTTCTATTCAAACATTGACAGGAGATAGAAATATTTTGCTGATAATAATCTGTTTGCAATCCATGAGCCACAATGTTTATGTAAAGTTAACAAAATTTAATAACATTACAAAAAATAATAATACTGTGTTATAAACATTCTATATTTTCAACACGTTAGATTAGTTTGGAACTTATCTATCAATTTATTAATCTATATAACGAAATCTTTTAATGTGATTTTCACCCACTTTTAGTAGTCGAATCGATCTGAAATTTTGCACACATGTTAAGTACCGCTGACATTGCAATAATTTGAAAAAAATATTCAGGACTTTCAAGCGTGTTTTTTTAGTTTCTGAACTGAATAGATTATTATTGTTTACCAACGAAGAACGTTTCGTATCGTATCTACAGAAACTCGAACAATAAGTATATTGCATCTTAGACATTTGGCCAATCTTAAGTGCAGAGCGTCGTCATGTTCCTACATTTAGACGTTTGTATTCAGTGAGAGAGTTACGTTTCTTGTACTGCTATATCTCTATCAGGGGATTTAATACTACATCTATTTCTGCTAAAGTTCAACAGACAGAGATTAAATTAAAGTTACAACTAATAGCAAAGGACGAAATGCAAGGGCTGTATATCTTAATAATATTATAAATGTGAAAGTTTGTGTGGATGTTTGGATGTTTGTTACTCTTTCTAAAACTACTGAATGGAGTTTAATGAAACTTTACAATAATGTAGCTTATACATCAGAATACCTGTATACTAATACTTAATAACTAATACTAACTAATATTTTTTATCCCGACAGAATGCCATGTTCCCGTGGGATGATAAAAAAGATGAACAGATTTTTTATCCTTTTTACCGCGGGTAACACCGCGGGGCACAGCTAGTACTTCTATAAAGAGGAAAGCTTTGATTAATCTCTGAAACTTCTGGACTGATTAAAAAAAAATTTGATCGTCAGGTAGCTACGCTATTCTCGGTTATTCAGATCATTGCCTAAATGGAAACAATGTAACCTAAGTCAGAAAACAGTAACTTTTGTCAATAATGTTATACAAGTGAAGTCGGGGACGAATGTCTAGTAATAAGATAAATAACAATGTTAGTGACGGAGTCAGTAAGTAATAACTTCCGCCCCTTCATAGGTAATTGTGACAATAAATACTTTTGTCTAAACATCTTATCTAATGTATTTTTAATTATACATGTTTGTAGTAGAACTGACTCATAGTTTATGCCTATGCTACGCTTCGATAATTTAAACTTGTAGAGTCGTAGCATTCGAAATTTGAATATCGTAGCTTAAATATTCGTCAAACATATTCTTCTGAAGTAAAGTAAATATTTCAACAGGTATTCTCGCACACTATAATTAATAAACTACTCATAATACTGATAACAATCAAGAAACTTAAACAGCCTGCCTCGTATTTGATACATAGTAATACAGTCACGTAATAATTCACTGGTAACATCATTATTGTCGCTAAGCATAAATTCCCGGTTGACTAGTGTGCGTTAATGAAGTTCTCGTAACAGGCAAAACGTGCTTCGAACTGATAAACTTTGTCCTCTATTAGTATAGTTGAAATGGTTGTACGTTCAGTGACGAATGGCTCTAGATAATATGAATGTCTCTTAATTAACTGTCAATAAAATTATAGACATCTATATTTGTTCTAAATTTTGGCCCGACATGTCACAGTCGTCAGTCACCATGGTGACTGCAAAGTCTCCGAAACGTCGGGCCAAAATTTAAAACAAATATACGCGTCTAAATCCGTAAAAAGTAGTTTTATTTAAACAAATGAGTCGCGCAAGTGTTAGAAAATATTATATAGGTACCTAATATATATTATCTTATTGGCTGTCAGTTAGTTCCATCCCTACTTTAATATTATAAACGCGGAAGTAACTCAGTCTGTCTGTTACGCTTTCCCGCTTAAACCTCTAAACCGATTTTGATGAAATTTGGCACAGACAATCTTTAGACCCTGAGAAACGACATAGGCTACCTTTTACTGCGAAAAAAATTTTTTTTTCCTAATTCCACGCGGACGGAGTCGCGGGCAACAGCTAGTTGTTATATATTTAAGATTATAGTTTTCTTCCCAATTTACAAGCTAACTCTAATACCAAAATCATTTCTATTATGTATGCCAAGTATACGTTTCATTTATTTCAGTTTCACCAGATTTCAAGTCAGCAATACAGGTTTTGTTTGGGATGGTTCATTATAATTATTATATTATTTTACTAGAATACATTTGCCACTAACTAATACTTTGCCACTAATTATCTGGAATCATTTTCAAAGAATCATATTCAATACTAGCTATTGCGCAAAACTCCGGACGCGTAGAATTTAGAAAATTTTTCCCGCTTTTGCGATATATTTCACTAATACTTCGCTCCTATTGGTCGCACCGTGATGTTATATAGCCTTCCTCAATAAATGGACTAACCAACATAAAAGAATTTTTCAATTCGGACCAGCAGTTTCTAATATTAGCGCGCTCAAACAAACAAACAAATTGTTCAGCTTAATAATATTAGTATACGTACATACATTACAGACATTTTCCTAGTGATTACTCTCTAAATACAAAAAAAATATGCATGAAGATATTCTTTGTATGTTATATTATGTATCTATGTAGTTATTTGCATGTAAGTTTATTTGAATCTGTTAGTTGTAATCAATATGTAAACTAAGCACAATTTTGTTATTTTAATAGTTAAAATATACACCCACCACTTTACTTTATTTTTTCTGCACTGCCCAAGGTTGACTGGAAGAGAATGCCTTAGGCATTAAGTCCGCCTGTATAGTACTTTTTGTGTATATAAAGTTAAATAAATAAATAAATATTTGGCTTACTATACTACTTTCACACAAGGAGGAAAAAGTTCATAATCAGTTTCTCTAAAAGAATCTACAAACATATTTCAATCAATTAGGTATATCTTTCTGTCATTTCTGTACTGTTCTGACTTGTATACCGATTTCAAATTCACAACAGACGGAAATAATATATTAAGTATTACATAGCAATCTCTTTTTTACATCGCCTACCATAAATATTAAAGCTACACATAAATTTGATCACAGGGGTCGCTTAAAGAGCTCTCTAACCAGAGAGCCGGTCATTCGGTCGTCAAAAGCACTGTTGTGAATCATGAGTAGTCCCACTTTAATGTACCTACTAATTCAGAAAAAAATCACGTCTATTGGAACCATTTCAAAAGCAGCAATTCTTTTGATCATCATGAATGTATAATTAGAACTAAGTGGTACTAAAGCACGTCCATACTCTTTGTTGCTACTCAGGGCTTAACGACTGACCTTTCGTATACCTGTAACCCTTAATTATTTATTCATCTAATATATTTACAGTATTTTTACAGAATCCCAATTAAATAATGTAAGTCAAATTAGTTACATATTATTGACTGCTTCCATTTTGTACCAAAGTACGTCTTCTTGGCATTTGATATGATATTTCATTTAATAAATGAAGCCTTAAGACTATTTAACACTGAAATAGTTTTTAAAATCGAACCAGAGCAGTTCCGGAGATTAGCATGTTCAAACAAACAAACTCTTCACCTTTAAAATATTAGTTAAAAAGTTGATATCTATTTTTATTATTTTTAGATTACCAACTAACAGATGATATTAGAAACTTTACGACATATCTGGTTTAGTCTTTGAAATGACTTCAAGAATCTCTCAAATGTAGATAAAGAGGCTACTTATATAGACAAAGCTTTGTAACTCTAGAATACTCTAGACCGTTTGTAGTTAAGATTAGTAGAATTTCACCGAATTTCGATCAAAGGAACAATTCAGATGTCTAAATAATGCCCTTAATTTTATCGTAAACTATCATACTACAGTTATTTAGTTATTTTTATATAATACAAGTCGTTGCCCGCGACTCCGTATGCATGGAATTTGAGAAATTTTCCCCGTTTTTGCAACATTTTTCACTAATGTTTCGTTATTGATCACAGAGTGATGATAAATATATAGCCTATAGCCTTCTTCAATAAATATATTAACCAACACTGAAATAATTATTCAAATCAGACCAGGCGGTTCCTGAGATTAGCGGGTTCACATAGCTCTTCAGCTATATATATTAGTGTAGAAAACATGATAGCCTTCTTTACTATTAGTAAAATTAAACGTACCAAATATAAAACGAGTTCCTGATTATTGTAATTTAGCTGCCCATCCGTCCGTCTGTCACCATACTATATCACAAAAATAGCAGCAGGACAAGTTTTATTTTTACAGATGATGTATATGGATTTGCTGATGCTTTATCAACAAATACTGTTTATCAACAAAACGGACGCGCCTCGTGGTTGAGTGGTTCATGTAACGGACTGCCGATCAAGAGGTCGCGGGTTCGATTCCCGCTCGGGACAATCATTTGTGTGATTTTTCTTATTGTCATACAAATGTATGAACTTCGTCTGGGTGTTTCTATGTATTATAAGTATGTATTCACAAAAGAAAAGTAATATAATAATGTATTTTATCCGTATTCTGGTATCCATAACACAAGCATATAAGCTTAGCTTGGGACCAGAGAACGTTGTGTGAAATGTCCATGAATATTTATATTTAAAAAAAAAATACATATAACTAGAATACATTAAACAATTAATAGGGCTCCACTACGACACCCGTTTGCAGCGTAATTTAAAGTCCACCCTATGATTACATAAGTTAAAAACATTGAGAAAATATCAACTTCTGAGTAGCGTTAATAATCAGTACGTAAAATATTTTTTCAAATGTAATAAATACTTCGAGTATAATATTTTTATGTGTTTTCTTGTCGTTTAATTTATCTCATAAACATATTTTATACTTACTCAAAATATTGTATTAAAAATAAGATTTATGTATCTCTACTTCATTTCCAGAACAATTTACAAATTCAATTCCTCTACATCTTACCTCAATTTTCTTTAAATTTTCTTTCACAAATTATCTTCGAGGGAATTTTTCACAGCACAATTACCGTAATTGAATATCTCGATACCTGAGCTGCTACCTTATAAAATTAGTCCATAAATCTTCTCCCATTGGCTGCGTTCATGGCTCTGTAAACTAATCGGTAAATTAAGTAATTACTATGCCGGTGAAAATCAATGTGTAGGAAATTTAATTTGCCCGCCAGACAGAGGTGATTTTCAATGTAACTCTCTAGGGAAGTCTTGCTTCATTCGTTTTTCTTTATTAGTCAACAGTGGCATAATTAATGGGGGCTGTTTTGTAATATATTAGCTTTAATAGAGTTAACAGGAGTGAAACAGTGAACGGTGTATATTTTAAATTTGGAATGACTGCTTATCTTTTGTTGGAAAATTGTAATTAGACAAATTTGAAATTGTAATGTTTTGAGTTTACGTATGTGTTGTGTAATTGGACATAGACGTTTTAAAGATCGTCTGTGTTAATGCTATAATTATGATCTTGATTTTATCGCAATTGTTGCAATAGGCAGGCCACATCGCTCGTAGAACTGATGATGAAGTACTGGACGACGCAGCGTTGGGCGGCCCCCGACAAGGTGGATCGACGATATCTTCAAGGTCACATAAGCCACTGGATGCAAGCGGCACAAGATCGCGCGTAGTAGCGTTCTATGAAAGAAGCCTATGTCCAACAGTGCATGGAGAAAGGCTGATGAAAGAAGATGGAAGATTTAAGTCTATTCACTATGTCTTTAGTACTAAAAAGCGAACTAGAAAAATTTCATTAAGCCGTGACAACACAGAAACAAAATTCCTTTGTCCCATATATTGACTGAGATTGATTGTCAGTCGGCATGTGCTAAACGAGTTGCACGACAAAATAAAAGCAAATGTTAGCAACCTCTATCGACATCCGTCACTAACACGAATTGTTTTATTGAACTTCAGTACGACCGTATTAACTTTTAGTTATATTTTATTTAGTTTCACATACTTAATTTATAAATATCGAAACAAAGACCTCATCATTTTCAGTGTTAGTTTAATGCATATAGGCATACGGCTTTCTTTATCAGATTATAAAACAAATATCGCTCTTACTTTTAAAACCACTTGCAGTGGACATTGTAATTGTTTATATTTTGTACTTTTATTACCAAAACCTTTTATTTCTGCCAAATTAGTATTTGGCAGAAATAAAAGGTTTTGGTATAAAAAATAAATAATAACAGGCACCTAGTGGTACCTGTTATTATTTATTTTTTAACTTGATGTCATTAAATGCATTCTTGGCTTACTTTTAAGATAACAAGCATTGTCGAAAGTCTCTTCAGCTTCCGACCCTTTTCTCACTTTGACAAGTCACCCGTAAAGATTGCTTAGATCCCTAGCGACTGGCCCTTAGCTTGAAACAGCCTTATCGCTGAGATAGGATTAATTGCGGAAACACCGAGACGATAACGAGCCAGTTATAACTAGCTGAGCTTTGTGTGTCCGTAAGCTTCACTTGTATTGTTCGACGATTGTTTTGCAGTGGTTTTACGGTATTATAATCCGTCCACAGTTAAGGAAACGAATAATTTTAGCTGTCAAGAGATACCACAGTGCCGACGCAAAACAATGTCTCTCCGTTTGCGGTTTGACATGCAAAATTGCTTTTTGGAGTTATATTACAAAGTTCAAGGAAAAGCCGCTCTCACGTAGCTATGTTATCTATATATTTTTATTTATTTAAAGTTGTTTGGTAAGCAAAAATTATTAAAAAAACTTTAGGTAACCATTTTTGTAAATAAATAAATATCCCTAAATCTATTTTCATTTCTATCAAATACTAATAGATATAATTATGGTACTTTAAAGGAGTAATCTTGCTTATCCGTCCGTGCTGTCTGAAGTGATAAAATATGTCAAAGAATTCGGCCACAGTTCTTCTTTTAAGGAAAATTCCTTAAAAATTGGAATTCACTGTAGTTTATACCTATTATTATTAATTATGATATTAATTTTGAAAATACTATGGCTATGTTGGGCTGGGAAGCTTTATATAAACAAAACATAAACGTAAAATATATAAACATAATAAAAAAAATATATATATAATAATTGCACTAGTAGAGTCAGGCTGGACAGAGTGGGCACGAGGATCAGCATTAACCGAGGAGTCCGACAAGGCGACCCAATCTCGCCAAAATTATTTATAGCGGTCCTACAAAACGTAATAGAAGACTTACCATGGTTAAAACAAGGAATAAATGTGAATGGTAGATACTTAAGCCATCTGCGTTTTGCGGACGACATCGTCTTGTTCTCTGAAAGTCCACGTATGCTCAACACTATGATCAGTGAACTTCAAACTGCTAGTGCTCGCGTAGGACTGGAAATGAAATGAAGTGAAATGAATAAAGTCATGACTAATAGGGTGTTGACGCCAGTTCTGGTTAACCACATGCCACTAGAGTACGTAGAGAGCTACATTTATCTGGGAAAACAAATTTCATTTAAGAAGGACCGAAATATAGAAGAAATAAATAGAAGAGTAGCTATCTCAAGGAAAAAGTACTGGGCTCAAAAGGAGATTTTTTAAATCTAAACTTTAAAACTTACTCTAAACTTTTAAATTAAATTGAAAAATAAATAATTTTAGACACGATAATTTTACCCTGTCTCACCTACAGCTGCTAAACTTGGACCTACGATCACAAAGCAAGACATACAATCCAAACAACTCAGAGGGCATTGGAAAGGAGCTGTTTAAATATAAAAAATTAAAAGATAGAGTACGAAACACAGAAATTCGAAAATTAACCAAAGTATGTGATGCTCTATATTTCGCTCAATGGAGGTGGGCAGGACATGTTGCTAGATACAAGGATAACCGTTGGACAATCAATACCACGAAATGGAAAGGACCGCATGACGTAAGGAAGAGAGGTCGCCCCCGCGCCCGATGGCAGGACGAGATTGTGGCCAAGGCAGGAAGTGATTGGATGACAATAGCTAAGGATAGGGATAAATGGAATTCTTTGGAGGAGGGTTTTACCCTGAGGGGGCCCACATTAAAAGAAAATTAATTAATTAGAAATATATAAATTTATTTGCATGAATTCGCTATTAATATTCTTTTTATTATTGATTTATTTTGCATTGTTAATATTAATCTATTTTGTTTTTGATTATAGTACTTTAATTTATTAATCCAAATCAATTGCTTTTTAGGGTTCCGTACCCAAAGGGTACAAAAAGGGACCCTATTACTGAGACTTCGCTGTCCGTCCGTCCGTCCGTCCGTCCGTCTGTCACCAGGCTGTACTCAAGAACGGTGATAGCTAGAGAGTTGAAATTTTCACAGATGATGTATTTCTATTGCCGCTATAACAGCAAATACTAAAAATAAAATAAAATAAATATTTAAGGGGGGCTCCCATACAACAAACATGATTTTTTTACCGTTTCTTGCTCGATACTAATAACGTTGCCTTATGTTGCATAGATAATGGTACGGAACCCTTCGTGCGCGAGTCCAACTCGCACTTGACCAATTTTTATTAAATGTATCTATATTGTACTATTATGTAATTTATAATTTTTTGATCAAAAATTTATTAATGTGGTACTAATAAAGCTTTATTATTATGGCTATGTTTATTTAGAGTAAATGATAGTCGTAGAACAGCAAAATCATTTTTCCTCAATTTTTGTATCTAATTATCTAGTTTGAATCTAATTTGACGGACTTTGAGATCTAGTGGTTCACGTAACGGACTACCGTTCACGAGGACGCGGGTTCGATTCCCTCTCGGCACAGTCTTTTGTGTGATGTTTATATATGTCACACAAATGTTTGTTCCTATGTATTTTATGTATATATTACAAAAGAAAAGTAATATATGTATTCTATCCGTATTCTGATACCCATAACACATGCATATAAACTTAACTTGGGACCAGGGGACGTTGACAAGAACAATAAATTTCAGATATTATGATTGTGGGTGAATCTCTTGGGGTTAAATATATAAAAACTTATACCATAAAATAGCAACGAACGTCACATAAAACATAAGTAGGTAACAAAATAGCCCACAAAGCCATAATGACCAAACTTATTTATTAACAAATTCACATTAACAACAAAAGTTTCATCCTAAAATGTTTGTGATACAATGCAGATAATTTACATAAATTTTATACGGAACCACTGTGTCTTAAATAGAGCTGCCTATAGTATAAACGTTGTCCTTGTGGTGTGATATAATACTGTGGGGTAACTTGTATTACCCCACAGTATTATCCCACACCACCTCCTTATTTCCTCCCCAGGGCGTTGTAAAAGCCAGCTAATCTTTAGCAATACAAATCCATACCCTCTGTGAAAGACGGAAAACTCAAAATATACCTTATGCCAACACGCCTGGTCAGCGCGGCATAGTAGATTATAATCCCTCTCAAAGTGGAAGAGACCCGTGCCCAACAGTGGGACGTTGATGGTTTAAATAGAGAGAGAGAGATAGTATAAACAGATAGATTGCATAATAAGGAAAAAGATAGCTGTAGACAGCTATCTTTTTCTTTATTATATTATAATGTTTTATCTATTTTTCTTCAGTTAGACTTTATTATTTATCTAAGAATTCTAGTCATGCAGCGAAATACTGTAGGGGAGCGTCTCAAAATTTCTCTATGAGAAACTAGCCGTCCGCGACTAGGTACGCGTGGAATTTAGAAACCTTGATAAATTATACAAATCCCTACTTCCTTACTAATTTATAAGTGTGAAATCCGGATGATAACACAACTATAATTTTGACGAGCTTAAGTGTTAATGTTTGGAACGAATCGATAGCGCGATTTAAAAAACGTACAACGCCATCTATTGAGCAGAAGAGTAAACTTCTGTTTGTTAAGGATTGATTTCTAAATTTCACGCGTACAAAGTTGCGGGCGAAAGCTAGTAAAATTATAAATGCGAAAGTAACTCTGTCTGTCTGTTACGCTTTCCCGCTTATACCTCTCATCCGATTTTGATGAAATTTGGCACAGACAATCTTTAGACCCTGAGAAAGGACACAGGCTACCTTTTATTGCGAAAAAGAAAATTTCCAAATTACACGCGGACGGGATCGCGGGCAACAGCTAGTAAGCCATATTTTTAGATATTTCAATGAAAAAACTGATTGGGTTTCTTTTGTATAACAATTGATATTAAAGCGCATTTCTATTACAACACAAATGAAACTGCAGAGCCAATCTAATAACTTGATAAAACTTTGCTCTTATACAAATATAGGTAGATAAATATTGCTGATAACAAAAAATATTTATGCCATCAAATTGATAAATGAACACACTAAATCTATTTTGTTGACGCCACATTATTGCTGACGTAACGAATGTAATACTATTAAAGTCGCCGCCACTAATAGATGCGTTTATGAATTTATTACGGTTGGACAACAACTTTATTCAATGAATTTATTTATTAAATTACTAGCATAATAGTAAATTTATCAAAATTTTTAGGCATTAATATTTTTACTACGGATTTCTACGAAAAAAATGTTGCTCCTGGTAATCTTAGAATAACAACAGATACTTGTGAAAATATGTAAAGTATTTCTGTTACAATGTCATTTGACCAAAAAATTATATTACACATTTTTAAATTAACAAAACATGGAGTATTTTTATTTTTATTTTTGAAGTAGATTAAATATGTCAGACGTTTTCTTCAGAGACTTTTAAGCCGCCATTGGATAAAGGATTGTTCTATGAGACTTGATTAAAATAGTTTACATAAGGATTTTTAGTTTGAACCTAAGTTCCAAGATTGTGAAGTGGGTCCTCAAATGGTGCTAATGGTGAGTAATTCCTTTATCTGATGAGATTGAATGGTGACCCGTTGAAATTTCATAAATGGATCCTTCCAAACCAGTTACACGTGTCGTAAGCCACGGATCAATCTCATCGTAGTTAATAGAATGTTGTAGTTAACGTAGTTAGTTTATCCAGTATCACAGGGCCTTTATATACTTATACAAATGTCTTATAGAAGTTTACCTTAGCTTCTACTGTCGGTGTGGTGATAACATCCTCTGTGAGAGTTGAAAAACTCGAAATAAACCCTGTGCCAATACGCCCAGATAGCGCGGCACAGTAGACCATAATCCTTTTAAAAGTGGAGGAGGCCCGTGCTCAGCACTGGGACATTAACGGGCTGGTGGAAGAGAGAGACAGAAAGAGAGATTAATTAATGGTTTTATTACAGTTGTTATAGCCTTGGTTTTATACATTTGAAAAGTGAGTTAAAGTTTACACAAATTACAATATTACAAACAAAACTCTTTAAAAACAGATTATATAAATTAACAAAACCACCTTGTTCGCTGAAGTTAAAATTGGCTGAGTAAACTTATACTACCTATATATGCATTTACTAGGGAGCTTGCATTATTGCGTCTCTTGGCCGCAACGACCGCATGTAAGCATCCCGACGTATAGGGTAGTTTTGTTCAACATCAATGATGAGAGCTTGTACGTGTGGTAATTTTAAAATCTAGACTTTCCATATCATCAGGTATTAAGAAGTTAGCTATAATATCAATGATATAAATATTAGTTTATCTACTACATGCCTTCTGTTTGTCTCTCACAGTTGATGTTAACAGCTTATATAGGCCGTATAGTATCCGATATCTAACTCTTACAGCATCCTAGCGAATAAATGGAGTAGTGACACATATACTCTCAATCCGTTACCAAACGGAGAGTATTATAATTTTAATTTCTATCATTTGTTATTTAATAAAATGATTATTAAAATGAAATGCTTGTTGAAAAGTAATTATGTTATTAATTATTTTATCCTACAGCTCATTCGATTTCCAACAGAAATTTTTAAATAGAATGTATAACTATATCTAAAATTAGTGAAAACGCATTATGCAACTATTCTTATTACATTAAACAATAAATAACTAAAACAGACATCCTAAATTATACCTGGTTTTCCAAAACACCTTACCTACTCGTAGTTTGGTAACCCAACAAAATTAACCCAACAGTTCACTGCGTACCTCATTAACATACCGCAGTTTAGGGTTATGTGCCAAATATACGTACCATGTTCCTTCGCAAGTGTGCTGAATTAAAATTCAGTGATGTGACAATGCTACAGAGGTTATGAACTTATGAGATGATTAAAAGCAATGGGCTCGTGGAGAACATAACGTTTAATATGCCATCTCCTTTGCTGGAGTCCTAATCTGAATATAACCTAGTCATAAGTATTATATAACAGTGTACTGCTGGTATAAGAATACAAGCGTGACGTCCTATTTAGTTCCCAAGCTGACATTAAACCCTTTATGAGAGACGGAAATGACTCAAAAATAAAAGCCGTACCAACACGCCACGACTGCTCAGCGTAGCGAAGTTGATAAAATACCCTCCTAAAGTGGAGGAGGCCACGGCTCAACAATGAGATGTGAATGGTTGTCGAGAAAAAGTGACACAGAAAGAGAAAGGATTTCAGTAGGAAGTTTATTAGAAAAAAGCAAACAATACGCCTTATCAATATTCAAACTTAAGCTGGATCACATCTTCTCGAACACGATTTGGTTTAATAAAACTGGTGTGTCGTATAAGTTATTTATTTTTATAATATAAAATAAATAAATACCCATCCATACAAATTGCGGTATTTATATAGTCTGTAATTGGTGCTAGACTTTTTGCAATATGTACAAATTTATTTAAACCAATTAGTTTTGATCACCTGATCTTCGTATAGAATTTGCTTAGATCAACTAAAATCTTGCAATTTTGAAGTATAAAATCTCTATTCAAATATTAAAAAATTACTCTCCTCATTCATTATACAAGCTTGTTCTGTACGGACAATTTATTACAACGCGGAGCTAAATACACTGTGTTTAGCGAAATCCCATTTTGGCAGCCTCGGAAATGATGGGGAGAATTTGCATGGCTGATTGCCGTCCGTTGCTCAATCAAGGATATTTAACAAAATTAACTAATTGAGTGAACGTTCCATCAAGCTTCCCCTCCCTCTAACTTGCCGACGTTAAACTGACTAGATAACAGAAAAGCATTGTATCGAGGAAATTTAATAAACGATAATAAGTTGATTGTGTGATGGTGCTTATAATTTACCAATTTTGGTATTAATTTCAGATATACCTTTAAATTAAGATATTCTTAAATACTGCTATGTCAAAACATTTATTTGTGGTTAAACGTAACCACAATCTTCTCGCCTCTCCAGCCCATTAACGCCGCACCGAACGAAGGATTATGGTCTACTGTGCCGCACTGATCAGGCGTGTGGGCACCACCACCACTATCTAATACTAACAAATATTTTTTCAACTTTTCTGATCCCAAACTAAGCATAGTGCTATTGTTATGGGTACTAGATTATACATAATAATTCTGAAATAAAGATCGCACATTTTTGATTCGCATTTATTCGTTTATATTTTCATTTATGAAGTATTTAGCTTCAAGGATTAATCAAAATGTACATTAAATTTCAACTCACGTCTATTTCGCTGTTTTTATTGTATTACATTATTTATTAATTACTCGTCTTCAATCTACTTTTGACTTGTTCAAAAACAAATTCTAATTACGTGATTGAGTTACAAATTTGTTCCTCTCACGAAAGTTCCTACCATTATGTCAAGGCTATTGTTAAACAAGATCTTTAACTTGTTTATTCAACATGTTTTTAAACACGAAACGTTAGTTTAAACTTTGTATAACAACTAATCAACCTACCTGTCACACTGGTGTTTTATTGCAGACTTGTAGTCAACAATTTGTATAGGTGTTTGAATTTTTGTGATCCCACTTACTTTTTAAATTAGATGTAACTCTTATAAAATCCGTGTATTAAGATAAAAATATTATATTTTATATGACTTTAGTATACTTGGTTAATATATCTCTCAAATAAGATAATTATACGAAACGTTGCTATGTCAAATTCTGGTGATTTTATTGTCACATTCCGAACGAAACAAAACCAAGAATCTCAAATTGAAACTTCAATGAATACTCCGAGAAGATTTATATATTGGACGAACGATCGGTATGCTGATAGAAACCGCTTTGAGATCTAAGCACAAAGGACGTTAAAATGCTGATTTAATATAAGAGTCTAGCCCTCTTGAACACCCTTTGATTAATTAATACCTTTTTCTTGGACAAGCAGAATCTTGTTTAATTTAGTATTCGAAATTTCTGAAATACTTTGTTCAAACTTTCTCTCGTATCTTAATTTTAATCAGAATGCGATTGTTTTTCAAATTAATATTAATTTAGGTTCTTAACAAAAGAGTTTTTAATATATGTTTACATGCTTTGGAAATTTTAGTTTTATGTCACATTAGAAATGATGATGAGAGAAAAGAAAAGAAAAACTGACACCATGAAGTTAGTGACGAACATAGAAAATACGCACACATACAGATATTATAAAACTAGCTGTTGCCGCGACTCCGTACGCGTGGAATTTAAAAAAAAACCGTGTTATTGCCACATTTTCCACTACTGCTTCGCTTCTACTGGCCCTAGCGTGATGTTATGTAGCCTAAAACATTCCTCGATAAATGCCCTATCTAACACTGAAATAATTTTTTAAATCGGCCTTGTAGTTCCTGAGATTAGCGCGTTTAAACAAACAAACAAACAAACAAACTTTTCCGCTTTATAATATTAGTATAGATAAGTCACAACCTCAGCTGAAAACAAAATAAAATAAGGTATTTAATTTACGAGCGTTCATTAACTCAATTTCATACAATAATTTTAAGGTAAAGAGCACTATACCTTTATTTCTATCTCTCAAGGTTATTAACGTCCTACGGTTGGGCACAACCACCTCCACTTTGAAGCGATAATGGTCTAATATACCACGCTGACCAGAGGTGTTGACATAGAGTTTGTCTTGAGTTTTCCGTCGCTCACAGAGGATATACAACGTGTTGCAGAAAGGTGTAGTCATAATTTAAAGTTGCATTAGATATGCCTTAAATATTATCTATGTATTATAAGTCTGGGTGTTTCTATGTATTATAAGTATGTATTTACAAAAACAAAGTAGTATATGTATTCTATCCGTAGTCTGGTACCCATAACACAAGCGTATACGCTTAGCTTGGGACCAGAGGACGTTGTGTGAAATGTCCATGAATATTTATTTATTTATTTATTTATTATAAATATTACAGTCACACATAGAAAAATACAGTTGGTAAGTCTTTTTTTTGTTTATTGCCTACTATTAAATAACTACCAGAAACGCATCAACTATGAGATGTTTACGGTTTATTGAATGCGATTGAACCTTACGATAAAAGATGACCTCATAGTAGTGTTGTATTTAAAGAAGATCGATTAATTTAATAAATTAATTAAACTTTTATGAACACATAACTTTTATGTGTTCATAAAAGTTTAATTAATATAACTAGTATTTGTAATTTCATCCATGCCTAGTGCCTAGTCACCGGCCACGTGTAACGATGGAAGGAAACATAATGGTGACACTTCTTAATCCGTCATCACACGAACAGCCATATCTACATTTATTTTTAGTTAAAAGTTTATTAAAACTAGTACGAATAGAACTATGTAGTAGAATCATATAAATATAGGATTCGTAGCACTTATTCATTGGCAGACCACACTGTGGCTGATTTCAATGGAACCACATCACCAATTTAGCTTTGCGATATTTTGTACAAACCACTACAAATTGTGGTTTAATATTGGTAAATTTGTATTTTCAATGAAGTTTCATAAAATAAACTTCGATTTAATTTGATGTTGCAGAAATAAAATAGATAATATAAAATCTATAGGAATATCCTCTATGGAGGATATACCAAAATTTCCTGTTTAACCTTCCTTTCCTGTTTAATGACTGAATCATTTCATGACTTCGTTAGGTAATGGTCATAAGTTCTTGTACGGACGGACAGGCACAGATCAAAGATTTCATTGCCGCTTATCATCAGCTGGAATAGGATAAAGGACAAACACGTATTATTTAAAAAAAAATACACATAAGTATATAAAAATGAGTCAGAATCATAAAATTATAGACGATTGCCTATAATAATATCTTCGTACTCACTAATCTTAGAAAATACTATAAATAGACAACTTACCTACCAAATGCCACATCAAAGTGAAAGTTATCACAAGTTCTTAGTTGTTAAATTTCTGTTATTCATCAATTTAGCTTGTGTTGACACAAAACGTTTAATCTCAACCAGTTAAGAACAGGTTATTAAGTATTAAACCTTAAGTAAAGGCGCTTCAGCTCCCATCATCGGGACATTATGTAACTTGACTAATTTCGCAATTAATTCAAGAACGCCCAAGTTCACCACAACTATATGCTGAAGTTGCCTGAGGCTGACAGGGCCTCATAATATCTACTAAATGAATAATTTAACAGACATCGTGTTGATACATATTTTGTATAATTATTCTTTGTATTTACATAAATCACATTTTAAATAACGCCCCGGCAGTTTGGGTAAAAGTAAAACAAACAAAGCACTAATTTTCCTAGGAATATTTACATTTTAGCATTTTGTTAGCTACCAAATTTTTCGGTTACGCCTAGGGAAAAATAGTAGCTACTGTTTATTACTGGAAAAGGACTAAAGCTCTGAATGGATGAGACTTACAATATTGAGAGCATGTTATATTTTATAAGGTTTACTCGCGTAAACACTAATATTCATACCAACAAGTATATTAAAATATGGCAAGACTCTTAGATAAATTTCCAACTCCTTACCACAAAGTAAATGTACGACTGTAAAAAATAAGATAAGAATATGTCATTAAGTCAGTCAACCTTACCTAAACTCTTCTTACTGTGGTCTACCAAATTATTTGGGGTCAGCGCAAACATTTGTTTAAGTAAACTCTAATGGTGTTATTCATATCGACTTATCGGAGGTTTAAACGGAGATTTTATCGGAAAGATAATAAGCGTTTTATCATTAAAAGACTAATAAGAATAACAAGTTTATACAATTTTCGCAAACCGATTTTAGGGAACTTTAAAACCTCCGTTATGTCATTATGAATAAGAACATAACTCCTAAAATTGCAAACAAAAATATGAATTGTTATTTTAATACGAGCTGATGCCCGTAAATTTTCTACGTTTTTCACTAATGCTTCGCTCCTTTTGGTTGCAGTGACATCATATATAGCCTATAGCCTTCCTCGATAAATGGACTATACAACACAATAAAATAAAATAATTCGAACCAGTAAATCCTGAGATTAGCGTTCAAACAAAAAAACTCTTCAGCTTTTTGATATTGCCAGCTGTTGCCCGCAACTTCGTACGCGTAGAATTTAGAAAATGTTTACCGTTTTTGTAACATTTTTCACTACTGCTCCTCTCCTATTAGTTACAGCGAGATGTTATATAGCCTATAGCTTTCCTCGCTAAATGGACTATCCAACACTGAAAGAATTTTTGATATCGGACCAGAGTTCCTGAAATTAGCGCGATTAAACAAACTCTGCAGCTTTATAATATTAGTATAGAAGTATAGATAGATAAATAACCTTAAATTAAATCTAATTTAAAAGTGATCAGTAAATACAAAGAACAGGAAACAATTTTATTTGTTCATGCAAGAAATTCTATGACATTTTTGTCCTATGTCTTTATTTTGTGCGTTTAGTTGTTGCGTGTTTCGTTGACGACATTGAATGAATAAGTTCTTTTAGCTTGTTTTGCTACAGTTTAGATTAATGCAGGCAAGCTTGAACTAGACTGGCCTGTAGAGACGTTAAAGTGAATTATTCTTTGTGATTTTGTTTTGTACAAAGCTTTTCAGTAAGCTTTGTTTTTATTTAGACGTTTCGTGTCATTCATAACATTTAAATGTGTTTGATTAAAACAGTAGGTTTTTATCAACCACACATTAGTTAAACTAATTGGATTATAACAGTCCGTTTCATCTAATGATTACTTTGAATCGATTATAATCGACTTGCAGGCAGCTTTTTTCAATATTTTACGTCTATGATAATTATTAAAGTAGTTATGGATATTATAAAGGGTTGATTGGTAATTATTGGTTACTAATATTGAAACAACAATTTTGAAGTTTGTTTATTTAAGGTACATAGTATTTAGTATTAATATTGAACATTTCAACTGAATCTCTTCTTTGATATTTTAGTTCGTTCCGCGTAAAATAGACAAAAATTAAAAGCCAAAAGCAAATTAGCATCGAAACGTCCTGAGAAAGTATGGTTTCATTCAATGGTGTAGTCATTTAATTATAGAAAAATGCGTAGGTTTGAAGAAAATCTTATGACACCGTCAAGTGCGTATTTCTCGACGCAATCTGAAGTAATATTAAGTGAAGTTATTTAAATACTGGTAAGGACACTCGTCAAAGCAAATCTGTTCAATGAAAATAATGGAGAATACTCGACGAACCATTGCCGGGGAAAGGAGTGCTTATTCCTGTTTTTATATTTCATTATTGGCCCTCTCATCTCATATTGCACTCCATTCGGATTCATAGAGGCCGCCATAAAAGATTGAAACGTGAGAGGGGCATTTGAATGAAGTAATTGCAAGTGCACTTTTTTTTTAATTCAATTCCTGTCGGCTGTGGCAAATCTGGAATGCACTTCATTGATATCGCTTATAGTAATGAGTTTTTATACGACTTTGTTTTGCCTAATGAAACTTAAAACATGCAAATCATAATGCACTATGGACAGCAATTTTATACAGTAAAAACCTTTAAATAAAATGTTTATGGATTTTTCCGTATAAGTAATATCACGTTTGATTCTGAAAACTGAAAATGTAATCCGATAAAAACTTGATTTGAAATCTATAAAATAAACGCCAATATTATAAATATATTTTATTGACATTTATGTTTTTAAGAACAAAATACCAAATTTTTTTTTGTGCACTTTGCGTTGTTCACATTTGAAATAAAAAATATATTAAATTAATTATAAACGAAATAGTGTAAGTTTATGATGTTTTTTATATAAGATTAGAAGGAAAATGAGCAATTACACGATGGCGGTAGCTCGATTTAAACGCCTAATGAAATTTAGAGTATACCAAATGGAAACTGCTGGCATAGAGACGACATTCACTGGATATTTTTTGAAATAAATAATTAAAGTTTTATTGAAGAAACGTAAAGTTGAGGAAAACTGAAGCAAATGGTTCAAAAATCTTTTTATTATAATTGTATTTTAAGGCCAATATTTTATGTGTATATTTTATCATAATGGTTTGTTTATTATGGATGGACTGTTTGAAAGAGGACATGAAAGAAAGAGGAGTTGACACAGACATGGCGGCTGATAGAAGACTATGGAAGAAAAAGACATGTTGCGCCGATCCCAAATAATGGGATAATGGCAAGAGGATGATGATGATGGTTTGTTTATTATAGATAACTTGTACCAACTAGACAAAATATCAAACAGTGTAATGTGAGTATACTGATTGCTATTTAGTCTAGCTTCGTGTTTGTATTTTCATCAGTTTCATAATATAATATCAACCAATTGCTTGTTAAAAAAATATTATAGATAGATAAATATCAGATGTAAAAATTGTGTGATGGCATAGATATATGTATGTGTACGGATTTCTGATAGGATTGTATCCATTTATAGATTTAGGCAAAATAAAAATTTGTGATAAAATAATTAGATAAAATATTTTATCTGAAATAATCTGCTGTGACACAAAAAAATTATTATAAAATGTCCTTACAGAGAGGTAACGAAATAAAATGCAGTAATCCTATTCTATTCCTTTCTGTATTTTGACAACACACCATCAGCTACCAACTCTAGAATTCAGGAGCACGGAAAATTATCCTTAAATACAATTAAAGTGTTAAGCAATTTATTTTAATTTTATACCGCGTCAACCTTCCTCGATGTTTCGAAGATGAAAACTGCAGTTTGTATTTTAACAGCGACTTGAAAAAAATTTTCCAAGCTTCTACTTAATTTAACTACTTAGTTTAAAGAAAACCGATCAAGTAAGTCGTACCGATATTCTCATAAATACTCCGACTCCCAATAACTGAATAAGGGCGAGGGAATTATGATGATAAGTACCTATTTGTTGTTATGGTATCAATTGACATACATAACTGTAACAATTACAGCGCTGTAGCTATCACCGTTTCATGGATACAGCCTGATCACAGACGGACGGTCGTATGGACAGTGAAGTCTCACAAATAAGATACCATTCTACCTACTGGTACAGAACCCTAAAAATAATTGACGCGGCGGAATTACGTAGAATAAAAATGTTTCATTACGAATGTTTAGAAAAATAATATTACATTCACGTTACTAAATACATCATTCCGTAGAGTCTGACACATTTTAACTTTCAATATCCTTTTCTTATTAAATTATAATATACGAGTACCTAGAATTAGGCAACATTGTGGTATTATCCATAAAGAATTTCATTTTAATGACAATGTTGAAAGTTCAATTTTCTTACGAGATAACGAGCGTGGTTGAGATTGTTTCAAGCTCCTAACTTGAGGCCACTTTGACCCCTGGCCCGTGAATATTGCGAATTCTCATTAGACGTCCACAAAAGAATACTCTTTTATTTAAGAAAAAAACTTAAATGTATAAAAACGGTTAGTGAATATTTAAACGTTACATATTAAATTGTTATTTAATACAATATTTCTCTCTCTCTCTCTCTCGCTCTACTTTGGGTGGGGTTATGGTCTACTATGCCGCGCTGAGCAAGCATGTTGGTTCAGAGTTTATTTTCGAGTTTTCCGTCTCTCACAAAGGATGTTTTTTAGGGTTCCGTACCCAAAGGGTAAAAACGGAAACCCTATTACTGAGACTTCGCTGTCCGTCCGTCCGTCCGTCCGTCCGTCCGTCCGTCCGTCCGTCCGTCCGTCCGTCTGTCACCAGGCTGTATCTCAAGAACGGTGATAGCTAGAGAGTTGAAATTTTCACAGATGATGTATTTCTATTGCCGCTATAACAACAAATACTAAAAATAAAATAAAATAAATATTTAAGGGGGGCTCCCATACAAAAAACTGATTTTTTTTACTGTTTCTTGCTCGATACTAATAACGTTGCCTTATGTTGCATAGATAATGGTACGGAACCCTTCGTGCGCGAGTCCCACTCGCACTTGACCAATTTTTTTGTATACAATATTCAATATTTGTATAAAGGAAAGGAAAGGAAGTGGTGACACTTGTATTCTTAATCCGATAAACCGACAGATAAATTCCATTTTAAGTAGCTGATTAAATGACTGCATACTAACTGTGTAAAGCTTATAGCTTAAATTCCAAAGGCATTCTTACCTCAGTATGTTGATGTCACACTCAAATATTTTGAGTAAAATAATTTTTCGTACAGGACATGAACTTCTAAGTTTATATTTTACTTAAGCTCATGAGTTAATGACAATATTATTGCAATAATTGCAATTAAATTTTACAATACTATTAGTAGTATTACCAAGGCAGTTCATCACAATTACAAACATTATACGACATCTTAACATATTAGACCCCGTCCACACATTAACACAAACACGGTTGGTCCGGAATGCTATGCCGTTCCATTATAATTGCATTAATTCCACGGCAAACTAATTACAATAGCAGTTAAATCATTGTTCACGCAAATTGGTTTGACCATACAAATAGCTTAAGTTGTCAAAGGATTGCTTGACTTGGACACTAAAAATATTCTGGGTTGGGTTAAAAATTGACCACCGCTTGTTTGACTCTACAACTAAGATTGAATTATTCTATGTGATATAAAAATAATTAAAAAAATATTCTAGTTAAACTAAAGTTACACACTACTGGCGGATACAAAACCGTAATTTAAATCAGAAAGCATATTAAAAATATGCATAAAATGAAACAAAAAAGATTCGCCTATCGGACCAGCAACGTATCTGAAAAGCAATGGTTGCTGGTAATCAAGCCTATAGAAATAGCTAATGCACAAATGTAAATCATGAACTTGCCTATGTATTGTCCAGAAGACCAATATTGGAAAAGCACTCAACTATGCGCTAACGAGATGCGAGTCTAATGAACTTGAAATCCTCCGCTTCCATTTTGTATAATGGACACAGACATGGAGTTACGAAAAGATAATCGAATAGACGCAATTAAATATATATTAAAATATTTGGGCAATTCACTTAAATGCTTTTGCACTTTCTTAGTTTAGTATACACCTGTGGGACAACACCGTGACGGGTTGATCAGCCCGTGTTACTGGGATCAGAATAGCGCAATAAAATAATTGTGTAAGTAAAACGCAATAAAGACTTATATATTTTACCTCAAAAGAGTCATAAGAAGAAATTGGTTCGCAGCACGATATAGACAGGAGGAGAGATTTAAATATTGGTTCATACTAGTGCTTTAAATTTTAAACGATTTAAGTTCTTATATCGTGTCGAATACTAAGGTATAATACAAAGGTTATTAAACCTTTTACGCTCAAATCGCATAAGTTTAAAATCAATAATGATATAGAATATCTTACTTTAATATTTCTTATGTTTAAATAACAAGTTAAGTATATTTGAGTAAAAAACAATAGGTCAGACGACGGCAAAAAGACTAATAGTAAGTGAACTAAAAAAATAACAGGTGAAAAAATACACCTTCAATATTCGTAGCTCTTGGTGCTATTTCATCAATTGTGATGACGCGTTCCGATGTGCATTTCGTACAACGTAAGCTCCGCAATGCGTTTGTTGGAACCAGTCAATGCAAGTTTGTAAGCAGGATTATACAGTTAAAATGTCCACTGGTCAATCACGTATGGGCTAACCGTTGATATTGTGTCATTGGAGATTATGCAAGCCAATTATTTAGTAATAAAATTAATTATCATCTAGCACTTTGTGTTATTTACTTCGTGTATTTGTTTGAACTTCATTTTGATGATGAAATTGATAGAATTTGTTAGAAATATTGAGCTACAAAATAATCATTAGTAGTAGACTATTGTTACTCTCTCTTTCTTTTTAGGGTTTATTTTCGAGTTTTCCGTCTCTCACAGAGGATGTCTGTGTATCTATTTATGTACTGAAAAATGGGGCGTTGACACGAGTATTCTTAAGTTGTAATCACACGGACATTACTATTTTGACATAATATTATAGCTGATACAAGCATTTAAATATTCACAGACATTTCACACAACGTCCTCTGGTCCCAAGCTAAGCTTATATGCTTGTATTATGGGTACCAGAATACGGATATAATACATAAACTACTTTTCTTTTGTAAATACATACTTATAATACATAGTAAACACCCAGACGCAGTACAAACATTTGTATGGCAATTAAAAACATCACACAATGATTGTCCTGACCGGGAATCGAACCCGAGACCCCATGATCGGCAGTCCGTTATATGAACCACTACACCACGAGGCCCGTCAAATTTAAATATTAAATTAATATTTATAATAATAGGTCAATTTGTACACCGGTAAAATAGTTTCATTCCAGTCATTTTGTTTTAGTGAGCAGAAATAGTAACGTAATTTAAGCAACAGCCTTTCGACCTTTAAGGAACTTAAACGAGCTACTCAATAAGAAGCAAGGGAAGCAGAATGAAAATTAAAACTTAATCAGTAAATGGAAAATAACATAATTAATTGATACGAAAGACAACGAAGAGCATAATAATAATCGAAAAGGTAATTTAGTGAGAAACGATGTAGAGTTTGTACACCAGGGACTAAAATTTTATATTTTTTTTCTGCTAAAACATTTACAAAGATATAAACTACTCAATACTAGATGAGCTTTTCAAACAATATTAATAAAGTATATCCGGTGTACCGCAAGAGGCTTGTAATAATATGGGCTATTTTCAGTCTTTGATTCCAGGTTGTACTACTTATTATAGGCACTAAACTTATATTACTTATTCGGGTTTTTGAAACCTTTCAATGATATTTAATTTCTATCTTATTTTCGTATCTTTTTTTTAAACTTGGACATAATATTGGACTAAATTACTACTTTATCATAATTTCTGACTATGTCTTGAAACCGTCTTTAGACATCTAATTGTATACATATTGTTATTATAAAATTCATTTGTATTAATATGGTATTCTTCTTTACTTATTATAAATAAACTCTTTATTTTTGTATGTATGTATGTCCTATGTATCCTATTTGAAGCAGTTTTTATAATACATTAAATAGTTCAAGAGAATATCTTTATTTTTTGTATATTTAGTTAGATAAATAAATAAATAATAAACATTTATTACTTTACAAGTAAAGGTTTGAATTTTTAAATTCCCTACAAGCTAAAATAAAGAGTTGCGGGCAAGAGCCAGTTCCTTATCAATTTAATGAAATAATTGTCAAAAAACATTGATTAATTATATAGCAGTTATTTTTTAGATCAATATTGAATGTGAAGTACCTACTAAGTAGTTCTCATAATTTTAATTAGTTCTAGATATTCTAACTCAATGTTGCTAAGTGGCTAGCAATCGCCATTTAGCTTCATAAATGTATGTCCACTATTCCGATCCTCAGCTGCAAGCTTTTAGGTTCATTATGCATTATAGATTACACGGACCACTTCTAGTTTTCTGCTGGTCTAGTCTAAACAATGCGGTTTACTAGTAATATAGATGTAAGAAAATATTAGTAGTTTTGTAAATGTTCTGGAAGTATTTTTTTTTTTTTTTAAATTAAACTAAGATTTAAATTCAAACTCAATATTCTTTATTGTACACCAAAATTAGATTAGATAGTTGTAAATACTAATTTAAAACTGGTACAAATAGGGCGATATAGTCGCAAAGCGAACAAGCCCTTTAACTTAAAAAAAAATAATTAAAAAAAAATACTGGTACAAAAGACGGTTCAATTAGAAAGAAAGAAAGAAAGTAACCAGAGGCAAAAAAAAAAACATTTGTAACGATAACAATTTACACATAGAAACAACAAATTACAAACATACATAGTAGGCGTTACAAAGCGGACCCAGCTCAGCAAAATGCTGGCAAGGAGCCAGCGCTGGTCTTCCGCTGGGCCCTTTTGGCGACGCATAGAGTATAGTATAATGATTACTTAGTGCACAAGTTAGAATATAACACTAAACACTAAAGTAAACACACAGAGCAACAGAATAAAAAAATTAAAATAATAATAATATGTAATAAAAGTGAAATTAAAATTACGGTAGCATTAATGCATTAAAAAATATGAGGGTGATTAAATTATTACGACTAACTATTTATCTATACTATATATTAGTCTATGTTAGAACTTAGTCTGTCGACACTGACATTGACAGTTCTGTCACTTGATCATGTCTGCACCCGACAAATGTGAACCCCGCGCGTGCATTATGTTATTAAGCACGCTGCCACACTAAGGAGTAAAATAATATAGATTATATTAGAGTTTAATTTAAATTAAAAAGTACCTGCCTACGTACTACTCGTTCACCCAAGCCCTAGACTTCATTCGCCTCTATAATGATTTTCATACAAAGATTTACCCGTTAAATATTGAATTTTAAAAACTGTGAAACAGGTGTCTGAAATAGTGTCTCTCCTCTCCTCTCCAGCCCATTAACGTCCCACTGTTGGGCACGGGCCTCCTCCACTTTGGGAGCGATTAT
This sequence comes from Orgyia antiqua, assembly GCA_916999025.1. Classification (NCBI taxonomy): domain Eukaryota; kingdom Metazoa; phylum Arthropoda; class Insecta; order Lepidoptera; family Erebidae; genus Orgyia; species Orgyia antiqua. The sequence continues at coordinate 9,670,105 of OU779869.1, forward strand.
GGTCTACTGTGCCGCCCTTACCAGGTGTGTTGGTACAGGGTATAGTTTCGAGATTTCCGTCTCTCACAATAGACGTTAACTGCTTATATTGTTCCTTAGCTGGCTCTAACAGCACCCTGGGAAAGATCTGAACGGAAACACGGACAAATTACGGATTAAATAGAATTTTTGTATAGTAATTTATCTATTCCATTTTTGTAAAGACGTTAAATTCACTTTGTGTTTAAACAGTTTTTTACACCTGAGCAGACAGATTAGACTTCTAAATAACATAGTAATATAGTCCTTTAGTTGGTATGCACCTGAGACCTAATGTACTTAAGTGTCCTTTTTTATAACAGTACTGGGCGATGTCCGTGAGTTCGTACGCCAGGAATTTCATAACAAAATATATATTATAGACATATTATAACATAACCTATAGCACTTTAGGAGTCTGTAGCTTCCTATTATTAAAAAATATTTTAGAATCAGACGACTTTTTGACATTAGCCTCTCTATATGCTAATTACAAGATTTACCCCTCTATTAACGTTCTATTGCTAAGACTTCATTGTCCATCTGTCCGTTTGTCCGTTTTTCACTAAGCTATATCTGTGGAACGATGATAGTTAGAAAGCAAAAAATTTCACAGTTTAAGTATATCAGTTGATGCTATAACAACAAATACTCATGATCCTCATTTTCTTGCCCTTATTAGGAGTTATTTAGGGCCAGTATGATGAATCTTTCATGCTAATATTGGTACCAAACCCTTCGTGTGTAAGAGATATCATTACTGTTTTGCTTTTGATGCTACATCTTTGTCTTGTCTTTGGTTTTCACATTATTTTACAGTTACCAGCAAGAAAAAAAAAAAAGAAAAAAAACTTTTACTCTAGATATCTTTTATTATTTTAATTTAATTTAATATACTTTTAATTTCATTATTTTAATTTGATTTTTAATGTTAGTATTGAACCTGACAATTTGCCAATGAGCGTCACTTGCTGCAGATGAGGACGTTGCAGAATATCGGCGTTGTGACTCATTACCGATATCACAACTGTTGCCGAGTAACGGACCTTTTGTGCCTACATGGGTGGGACTCATTAATCTTCCACACGTTTGCCTGTAATAGTTTAAGTTAAGTTTAGAGTTTTAGTTCCTAACTTTTGTTTGTTTAGTTATAAAAATTTTATGTTCTTTTTTTATGTTTTTGTTTTCGTGTTCCGCCTTGGAGGCATAATAAATATATCTTTCTTTCTTTCTTTCTTTCTTAAGGCTACCACTGACGATACTTCCATTTAGTAGACTTCCTTTTGGATGCACTCCAAATGGAAATTTATCCAGATACGGTACCATTCACAATACTTCCATTTGGATGCATGGCGTCACTTCGAACTTTGCAATCGTACGGAACGGAAATAAATAATACTATGGATAACAATACTTTACTGGTGGCAGCAGCTGTGTGTATTTTATTAAAAAGACAAAAAAAGCCTAAGAGAAAGTGGATGAAGGATTGGTTGAAATACAATTAATACATTAAATAATTGACAATAGAAATACATTGACAAATACACAGCACATGCACCACCATCGACATCAAAACATAAACTGAAACAATAACCTCAACAAAATGGACGCCGTTTCGCCCATTCACGGACAATTCGGACTGCTTCCATATGGCGTGGCGCACGTTTCTGCCATTGACGGACGGCCGCGGATGACGTCCATTTGGCCTGGACGCATGGATTTCAATCCGTTTGGAAATCCAGAGCTGCCTGACGTCCATCCAAATGGAATATTTTTTTACCATTCATGGGAAGATTTTGGAAGACATCCACTCCATTTGGATTGATGGACGTATCGTGAATGGGCACCTTTACAGATAGCTTTTACAATGGAATATAAGGTTTATATTTCTTTAACATTGGCCATTAGTGAATACAAAACTAATTTAAGAACAAGGGAGTCGCAATAAACGCGTCGTCACGTCTGAAACACTACTTTGGGGACTTAGTGAGTACTTTTATTACAACGCCACAGAACAAACTGATACGAATTTAGTCTGTTACGTTTACATACATACTTATTAAAATCATGTATGTATTTACATAAATAATTGCACTCTGAACTTTCTAAACACCCTCACACCAAACACAGCTCTCTCTCTCTCTCTCTCTCTCTCTCCAGCCAATTAACGTGCCACTGTTCGGTACGGGTCCTCTACTGTGCCATGCTGACTAAGCATTTATTTTGGTTAATGTCGAGTTTTCCATCTGTCACAAATAATTCCTTTCCTGGCTTTTACAGTACCCTGGGAAGGAAAAGGGGCGATTACACTATACTTAACCCGTTATCACTCGAACACATTTAAGAAACAGACAAACACACCTAGATACAGGCTATAAAAAGTCTAGTTTAGTCACGAAGTAAGAATGTATGAAGTTAAATTTATTGTCTTACTAGCTGTTGCTGGCAACTTTGTACGCATTGAATTTAAAAACTAAACCCTAACAAATTATACAAAAAGAACAATCCTCTTAAACTACTCTTTCTGTTAAACAAACTGCATCAAAATTAAATTCGTAATTTTGAAGATATTAGCTCATACAGGGTATATGCATAGAAAAATAATGACTTTATTTTATAAGTAACTGTTCGACTTCCTATCCGACTTCGTATTCGTGGATTTATACAAAAAAGCCTTCTTCTAGAACTGTTCTATCTATTAAAGGAAACCGCATAAAAATCAAAAAGTTTAAAGATATGCTTGCACAAGGATATACATCATACAAAAATAACGACTTTGTTTTATAAGTAAAAAAGATACTAAATGTAATAAATGTTACATAAGCTATACTTGTTTATTACAAGAAGATCTTTCTGAACGAGTCGGTCTGTAGTCTCTACATAATTTATAATACTGTTTCAGGTTCCCTCAGTAACGATGTTAGCAGGATTCCAATACATTTAGCAGACAAACTTGAGCATTACAGCACAACTGTTTCGCTCCATAGACTTAGCATTTAGTTTTATAGGTAACAATACAATTTGTTTTTGTTCAGTTCCTAGTAGAGCCAAGGAACAATTTATTGCATTGAGTTGGTGGACGCCTCTATTTAGAAAACTTTCCCGACTAAGTAAAATATTTTTGTTTACGTATTTTATGTGCATATATAAACTACTAGCTGTACTGACTTCATACGCTCGTAAAAAACATTCAGCATGTTTGCAACATTTTTCACTGATGCTCCGCTCTTATTAGTCGCAGCGTGATGTTATCCTCCTATGTATTCCTCAGTAAATGTACTATCAAACACAGAAATAATATTACAAATCGAACTAGTACTTCCTGGTATTAACGCGTTCAAACAAACACAATTCTTCAGCTTTAGAATATTTGTATAGATTTTTGTTTACTGTATGTAATTACAACTGATTATTATCGATCTCAGCAACTCCTTCGAAATTAGTCATCACCGCATTTCTAGTTATGAAAGCTGTAAGAATTATTTGTCAAAATCTAAGAAAAACTGCTGTCAGCAAATGAAAACTAGATAATATAAAAACGTGGTTAACATGCATATCTATCTAATACTTTCTCACTATCAAGGAGGCCCGAAGCGTATTTTACACAGTATTTAAATGAATTATTTATTATTATTTAAAAAAACTACAGTTCTTATTATTCTTCATAACTTGCTACGCTTTTACTTAATAAATTCCACCACGGTCCCGATTGCGATGATCACTTTTTCCACTACAATTTAATTTATTTTTATTATTACTTAAACTTAAAGATCTGGTTGTGTTGGTCATAATAATAACGAACATTAGTCTGTCACGGTATGTATGGTATATTTTTCTATAGAGTTATTTAGATTATCTTCTGATAAACACATTATCATATTACAACAGCTAAGCTTTGACATATTACAGATACAAATTGTTTAATCACACCACAAAACATTCTAACCCGTCAAATGCCCTTTTACTACTCATCCAAGAGACTCAGAGTACTTATAAAGCAATTCTATCACATATTCACATCCATTCATTACACGATCTGTGTCAAGATTATGCGTCGTTTTAATAGGTCAGAATTAACATATGAAAGCTCGGGTCACCTCTCCACTGAAGGATTACGTGTTAATAATGCGCCTTAGATGTTAATATCTTATGAAGGGTTAAGCTTATGTTGGTAATGGATATTATTCAAGACACGACTGAGGGACAAAACGGTCTCCGATACGTCTAATTGTACTTTGATGGTGTATTTCATGTAACATCGTATTACTTGGTATGGCTAATGTAGATCGTGTCAATGAACTTTAGAGACGCTAAAAGTAAAGAAAAGCTATATACACGATGTCTGTAATACCAGTATCTCTAATACAACAAAATACTAGCTTTTTTCTATTCGTGATAAAAATTTTATTAAACTAAAATATTTAAGAAAATTTAAATAAATAAAATTAAAATATATTAGGTTAATAATTTATTACATACGTGTAAATAATGCTTTCAATGCCCACCATTATTTTTCGGCCTTAGCGCATTGCTTGGAAGCGCAACATGTCTTTTCTTCTCACTTTCAAATGTTTACCATAGAAAAGTATTTATTCTACCCATTTCAGGTAAATGGGTATTCAACTAAACGATCTCTAATAAAATTTACCCAAGCAGAAAATAATCAAGCCTTAATATTAGCATTCTAAACGAAATTGGAATCTTGATTAGCAATATAAAAAAATCAAAGTGAATAAAAAACTAATCCAATTATCTTTTATGGCACAGAGTAGTTTAATAAAACGTACCGTTTGCCCAGCTGTGAGTTCTATAAAGCCAATGTTATTACACGTCTAATTTCTAAAAGATCCCCCGGATTCTAGCCAACTTATTTATTTACAAACCACTAGTAAATGGGTTCAAGCTGACTAAATAACAGGATCATTCTGTATACTGTATAGTGTATATAGTGGATTGAATTTGATATTAACCTCTAAGCCTGGCTTTAGCAGTATCGTGTACGAAAACTACTAATATGTATGTTTTTTTTGTCTTTGTGTTGGATAGTACATTTATCGAGCAAGGCTTTAAGTTATATAATATCACGCTGCTACCAATAGCAGGGAAGCATCAGTGAAAAATGTTGCAAAAACATTTTTACGACGAATTCATCGTCTTTTAATAAGAAAGGCGAATGAATAGAGCTACCTAGTTCTCAATTGTAACTGTCCTGTTAAACTTTAAGTAGCCAATATGTAAGACAGATAAATCTAGTAAAGTTATCACAATAGCAAACTGCTGGCATTTTACGTTCCATATTTAATAGGTATTATTTTTGTTTTTACCAATGTAGAGACAATAATATTGAGTTCAACAGCGTATCTAAGAAATGAAACCATATCGTGAATCCAAACAACGTACGTAAATCTGTATGAGATACTTATATTGTCGCTCAAGTAAATGGAGCTAAAATATCGCGTAAGTATAAAGTTAACTCGGCTCATAAATAAAAAAATATAAACGAAAAATATATCTTGACATTTTTTGCTTAGAAGTTTTGAGACGATTCAACTTTAATGTTTTTTCGAGATCTGTCGGCATTCTCAGTTTAGACATAAGTGTAGCAAATAAACAATTTATCTATTAGAAACCTGTGATCACATAATGTACACACATTTAGTGATTGTTTCGGACTATTAAAGTTGAATTATTGTAGTTATGAGAATAACACATTTCATTGAGAAATGAATTGGTTATCTGAGGTGTGGGATTTGTGTTAAAAAAAAACAAATTCAATTTTGTATTTGATATCGAGATAACGAAGTCATCTCTCAATGAAATGTGTTATTCTCATAACTTCTATACAACATTATTAGTCCAATAAAGCAATCGTTAACATTTATTTACATTACTTTTCATACATAATTAAGAGATATGTGAAAAATGAGATAAAGGTGAGATAGAAGTGTTAAGTCCTGATTGAACTACAATTTTCACAAAAATTTCAATTAAAAATTCAATAAATTTACTAAACAAGCTTTGATGCTCTGATCATTCTGATATTTGGCATAGTAACTTGAAAGCTCTTAAACGATGGTATAAAAAACGTACGTATAAACTAGTATTACTTCATAAATATCACAATTATTTTGATATCATATAATCTTAAACGGTCACATGAATTCATTCGATACTTTAAAGATTATAATACATTCCTTGCATAGTATGTTAATTAATTATTCAAATGCATAGCACGCCAGACATTCTTGGCATGTTGTACATTTAAGTCTATTTTTATTACAGTATTAGGCTATTTAGGGTCCCATTTTCGTCACACATCTCATGTTATTTGTTTGATATCAAAGTCCTTCAAAATGATTTCTTTATTTCTAGAAATGTTTTGTGTTTCTATTATTTTATGATTTTGGTGATCACTTACATCGTATTTCATTTAAATTATTTTTTACTACGCTCAACTCCTACTATTTTTACTGGTCGTAATATTTTGGGCATAACTGTTTTAGAATTAGCTATAGTGAATATTTCAGTTCAATATCTACATAAAATGAAAATGAGCACTCTTTTAAGTGCTAGACTTTTTTAAAAGGCCATTTGAAACCTTCATTTTGACGTTTCATTCAGTGGCCAGTTGTAAGAGGTTGAATGAGTAAAATCAAATGTGTGTTACAAGTTATAAGAGATTTATATTTGTAAATTCAAGTATTACTAATATTTACTTTGTTTGTTAAGAAGATACACAACATTTTTATTAAATACGTAATGCTGATGATTCAAAATTGTGGTATTTGATTTTACCATAGTATAATCAAAATATTAAGAGAATAACATGTTACATTCAACACTCACATTTTTGGGTTAACAAGCTTTTTGCCTGATCGGACGAAGCAAAAATCCTTATTTATGTAAACACTTTGTACATATTAGTTACAAACTCGGTCTTAATGGCAAATGCTTTCTCTATCAGTCGACCTTTGATTTATTACATCAGTATTAAAATCACTAGTCCAGATCTCATGATAAAGAGGTTTTTATAACTCCTAATTTGCACCACAGTACACTTAAATGTTAAGCCATCGAAGTAGCCGCGCGGTCAGGCCCTTATGTCGAGAGCGGTATTATGAGCCGTCTGCTCACTCCTCAACCCTTGTTCCGTTACCAAATTGAAAAATATAAGAAACGCCTGTTGTTACACTAGAAGAATAGCCTTTTTATCATACCTTGTTAGTTATGACATTGTGACGCAGCGAAATAATAGGTTTGTACTCTACAGCAGTCTGATAGTCCTCCGTTCCTAGTTGTTTTTTTTTTGTATTTTATCTTAGAAAACGAGATATGTATTTAGCTTAGGGCTATAGGGGCCACGGCCCGGGGTGGCAGCCTGTTATTGGTAGCTTACTTTTAATATTTTGCTTTTTCTCAATAAATTTACAGGTCGACAAATTAATCGGGTCACGGCGCTCAGGGCGTTAAAATTCAAATTTTCAACATTCTAAACACAACATTGCGTAAATGTTAGTAGTAGTTTATCACGTAACATAATAAAAAAGATATATAAATATAATATTTTCGTTAGAACAACTGTTGCCTAAGTACGTGGTAAAATAAACACATAATAATAAAACTCTTTTTGTTCATCATTTTATTGATACTCCAACATCTGAAAAAAATACTGCCCGGGGCTCATAGACTCAGCATATTAAGGACGTCAGAAGCGGGTTTGTATGAGAAATAAAACATAAATTATTCAACAAAGGCAATGAGCTCACGTTTCATCTTTTCTATTATGTATAAATATTTGGTGAAATGTACTCTTTCATAAATTAACAACGTACCTACACATTATTAGATGGTATATATTCGCGAAATTAATTTGCGTTTGTAGTACGAAACCTTATAAATATATACGTATGTACATTGTACGTAGTTATTAATGGCTCTTATCAAATATATAATTTGAATGAAATGAAAATCTTATTTGAATATTAATAAATTATGTCTGCAATTATAAACTTTACAATATCTACCATATCTTTAACATATTAAACAAAACATTACTTTATAACACAAAATCGTAATTTTGGTATATATGTCCCTATGTGAGCTTCTATCTGCAAAACTACGCAACGGATTTTGGTGCGGTTTTTTTAATTGATAGAGTAGTGCCAGGGGATGGTTTTTTTATAAAGTCTAATAACTAAATCCCACGCGTACGAAGTTGCGAGTAAGAGATAGTTAATTTTTTAATTGAAGCAAAAAAGATATATTACTTGTTAAATGTAATGATTTTTCTAAACAAAATCTATTTTATTTGTTGCAACAAAATTTAACTGCGAGATATAACGTAGCATCAACCTTCATCAAAATTAAAACGGAACCTATTTGTTACTGAGATACCTCTATATTTCATGGAGGTCAAGGTACCGCGAGAACCACGAGTAATGACCTCAGATGTACATAATATAAAATACAATATAACATAAACACGGCTTGTAACTAGTGTTAGATTCGAAAGCGAATAGAAACTCGTGATAATGCTACCAATTCTATTTGCACAATTAAGCTTAACTAATAAATGAAAACAGCTATGGTGTATTTGAAATAATTGTCTCTTTCGTTGTGCACTTTATTAGTTAGTACTGGCACGTCTTGTTTTCATACCTATGGAAAGAAGACTTGCTCGTAAGGCCTACCCTTATAGTAAAAAGGTATATGTTTATTCCATGGAAACCCCTATGTGTAAAAGACGAGACGTGGCAGAAACTAGAGACCGGCTACCTCCTACAATCTAAATAATTATTTTTTCTAGACACGTGGTAGCATGTCAAGCCTAGTTCAAGTAACAGAACTGGCGAGTAACACCGTGTATAATATTACACAAACCGTTTGGACCCACTTTTGATCCCCTTATAAGTAAAAACTATGTAAAATTTTGCTCATATTTAATGGCTTCTCGTGCTAATTCTACTGCAAGCATAGTTTTTATTTCAAAATAACCACATTAATTTATGTATTATTATTTATGTTTTGCAGTTGACTTGCTATATTTTTACTTAATAAACTGAATTATAGTGGAAAAATGCGCGGGACTTGTACCTACGACCTAGGAACGGTTTTAGTTTATCAGAAATAACCATTTTCCTTTTTGATCATAACTTCTACAATAACCAATTTAATATTTTTATTTGAATTAGTTCTGTTGTAGTTATACACCAGCTGAATAAGTTAAACGTTACCGTTGCACAAAGGGCCAGATCATGAATAATTGTATGCCAACATTGTTTAGTTTAATCAAAGAGCAAGCGATTGCCTTTACTACTCTACGTTGTATAAACGTCACGGCAAATTCAATTATAGTTCGGATCACAACAATAACAGTTTTAGATAATTATGTTTATACTAGAAACTGTAAGTTACGTCTATCAAACTATAGTATATAGTATTAAATACATATATAGTAGTAAATACCAAAATATTTAAAAATGCAAAATAAATATGCAAATAAGGTAAATACTATCTAGTATTACCTAGTATTACCTTATTTGCATATTTATTTTGCATTTTTAAGTATTTTGGTATTTCTTAAAAAGCTACTGTCATCGACTTTACTTAGCTAAGACTTATTAAACTTACATGGTAAAAAGCTAAAACTATTCAAAGCTTTATAGGTCGTAAAATATAAAGATATTTTTGTTAGTATTCTGTAAAATAAAACTAGACAGTTTCATAAATCTATTTTATATCCAACGCTACCACGTTAGATACTTAAAGGCTGTTCATAAGTTAACATCAAACAGAATGAATAACTAATAACCATCTCCCGAAAATTTTAATTATCCATGCATGTATAGAGAATCAAACTTTCTTTATTAAACTTCTGAGGGTTACAAACATTTAACACAAAATTAATGTTAGTAGGCTAGTGGTATATTGAGAGACGGAAATCTCGAAAATAAACGCTGTGCCAACATGCCGGGTCAGCGCGGCGCAGTAGACCATAATTCCTCCAAAGTGGAGGAAGCCCGTGCCCAACAGAGTGGGACGTAAATGGGCTGGGGAGGGAGGGGGAGAGGGAGAGGGAGACTAGTGGAAACACAGCTATTAAGTATACAATAACGAGAGTAAAGTTTGTATGTTGTGACATAATTTTCTCAACAAAAACACATAGCTAGTGTAATGAAAATATACTATTGCCCTTCAAGGTTTTGTAGAAACAAATAGTGTTGGAGTTCTCAAGGGAAATCATAAACAAACACTATATTGTGCCAACATGTGAGCTAAAGTTGCTAACATAATATAATTCTATATTTTATTTCATAAATATCTACTTCAGAAGGTATACTTTTATAGGTTTCTAGAGAATTACACGTCTTTATTTCCATTCTTGTATTATTATTACATTTGAGCTAAGAAATAAATAATACTCATATTCGATGCGTAGATAATACCTACACTTAAGCTAAAGTCTGCTCTCTCTCTCTCTAGTCTATAGTCCCATTGTTGGATACTCCTCTACTTTGGAAGGAATTATGGTCTGCCATGCCGCGCGGATCGGGCGTGTTGTCATGAGGCTTAATTTCGAATTATCCGTCTCTTACGTAATGTAATATTAGTGATGTAATATTAGTACAATATCCTTTAGCTGACTTTTACAGCACCCTGTGAATGAAAAGGGCTGGTAACGTATATGTATTATTAATCCGTCACTACACGTAGGCTTGTTGAAAGAATATCGATACATCGATATATCGATATTAGTTTTTCTATGTGTCTATATATATCGGCGATGTTACATTTTTCGATATATCGATGTATCGATATAAAATTTCAAGAATCGAAATGGTATAAAAATAGATTTTTTTTTCAGACCGAAAACCAACCTACTTTCTATATAGTAGGTCAATGTATATAGGTATTAATATATTTTTTTGACAAATTACTTTTTGTAATTTGTTTTGTTTTTTGGTTGACTCTCGATTTGATGCTTCTTAATTGATGTCGAAACCTTTGAGTCCTATTCGCCTTTAGCCAGTTTTTTAATTTCGCCGATATATCGATATATCGATTGTTTTCAAATAAAATATCGAAGGCTATATCGATATTTTTTTTCGTTTCCGACATCCCTAACTACACGGATAACCTCCATCATTTCACTGCGCTACTTAGCGCTTTCTGCTAGGGTCTAAATACAATTCCTTGTCTACATTTTCATAGTTCTATTTAAGTTTCCCAGATACATAGCTGCAAAAACATATGAAGGAGCTCAATGAGCCACTCATTAAGTAAGTTTTAAGTTAGTCATTGCTCCGCTAATTACAGGGACATCTGTATCACATGCGAGTGTACGGGTATTAAGTGCACCCCCATTGTCTCGAGGGCGTCTGCCTCGGCATCAAGTGACTTGTTTTTTATAGCTTTATTTCTTTGTGTCTCGTCTTCTGTATACATGCCAGTATTTTATGATGCAGCAAAAGCATTTTTAAAAGTGTACTTAGCTTCTTGTTGGACGTCTACAGAAAAAAGTATTTTGAGAGCCGTAGGACTATTCAGACTAACTACTTCTGCCTTGTTCTGAGAGTAAATTAAACTTTACTTGATGTCTAAAAAATTGCATACATGTCTAGCATCACGTATATCAAATAACTGTAAAGTAAAATATGTCACAGCTGATCAAGAAATAATATTAATGGAATAACAGAACTAAAATAGAGTTACTTCTGTAACTTCTTGGTATACGAGTAATTGCAATGACAGAAATAGTTATTCAATTAAAACCAGTTTTGTAAATGTCCTTCTAAGACGATGGATACCGAAAAGTCTCCAAAACATCGGGTTAGATTAGTTGCGCAAGGGCCCGTTATATTTTTTCAAGCGATCCCAAAGGTCATTAAAAGTTCTACCACGTACGTAAGATCTGAAACGATCGCCCTGCTGTGGTGTTGGCCCTTTTCAAACGAGGTTTAAGTAGGGTAATATTCTCACAGTAGGCGGGGGCTTGGCTGTACCTTGGTGTTGCTGATTCCATGAGCAGCGGATGCTACTTACCATCAGGTGGACTGTTAGCTCGCCTGCCACCGTAAGCAGTATAAAAACTCACTTAAAATTATAATGTTACTGACAAAGGTTATTTGATATCATAGGTAAGTTTACAAGACCACTACAAAGTTCGAGACTAAATTACTTTACAAAGGCCTGGACCTTATATATTATGCAGCGTTAACTATATCGTTACTTACCCGATCAAATCCCTTTGAAGTACATACTTGTAGTATCTCTGAAACACATAAGCCCATTACAAGGGTCGAGAACTCTTCTGTAACTAGTGGCCGAACTTCGGAAATCATTACTTACAGAGTAATTTGAAAGTGACGATACTCTGTATATTGCTTATTTACGAGCATGAGAAGGGTTTAGAACTTTGCTCGTATCTATTAATTTCTATTAATCTTTCAAAGGGTACTATAGTCAATAAAAAGTAATGATTTTAATAGTTATAGGGAATAACAAAACATTTCAATAAATTCAGTTAGAAAATAGATAAATGAAATTATATTTTGGCATAACGATGTTCGTTTTTTTTTCGTTTAGATTACTGATTTTATTAGTTAATCTACAGCATACAGCAACAACTTCAACTTTCCATCGCATAGAGAAATATGTAGTCCGAAAAGATATTAGATAGAGAGCAAGAACTCTGAAGACAATGTCAGCGCTAGAGCGAAGTAGCGAAGGCATAGGGAAAAGTGAAAAGTGATTTATATTATTTTACAACCTGATAGTTGTAATCTGAACAACTTTTTCTTTTGTAACGGAATCTAATTAATAAACTATTGTTAGATAGATTGTAAGTTAAATCCTTAAGGCCCCTACACACCTTACGATTTATCGAACGAAAATTCGGCCGACAAAACTGTGCAGTTTAATTTGGGTATTCTTTTTTTTAAAAATGTATGTAAAATCGCTGCAAATCGAATCGTTCGTCAAATGTGCGTTGTTTAGCGCGCACTAAATTATCGTACGATAAAACTGTGCGATCTCTTGATCTTCGATTTTTCGTTCGTTTGTAGAACATTTGCTGCGCATTATCGTTCGTCGAAGGAAGATACAATTTTTATTTCTTATAATCGTTTCGATTTTCTGACCGCTTGATCGACGGTCCTCGTGGTCTAGTGGTTCATGTATTTGACTACTGCGGCCGTTCAAAAGGTCAAGGGGTTCGATTCCTGCGCGGGACAGCCAATTAATTTTCGTTTTTATTTGTTACACAAATACTATAATAATAAATAGTAGGTACTGCGTCTGGGTAGTTTTGACCGACTTAAAAAAAAAAGAGGAGGTTATCAAATCGTTTGTATGTTTTCTTTTTTATTTATGTTTATTACCTCATAACTTTTAACTGGGCAAAGCGATTATAATGATTCTTTTTTTACAAATCTGCTGATTCCGTGTGGTCCCATTGGCACCAGGTCAGGATCTGATAATAATAATAATATAATGATAATATTCATGGACATTTCACACAACGTCCTCTGGTCCCAAGCTAAGCTTATATGCTTGTGTTATGGATACCAGAATACGGATAAACTACTTTTCTTTTGTAAATACATATTTATAATACATAGTAAACACCCAGACGCAGTGCAAACATTTGTATGACAATTAAAAACATCACACAAATGATTGTCCAGACCGGGAATCGAACCCGAGACCTCGCGAACGGCAGTCCGTTATAAGAACCACTAGACCACGAGGCCCGTCAGGATGGTTATGTCCTGAGAAATTGGGTCGTCTCAAGGGCCTGCAAGGGACCTGGGGGTGCCGGTCAAACTTAGTTTATTTTGGCGGATGACTCGATGACGAGTTTGACAGTCTCAGCGTCCATTCTATGGATAGGGGGTTTAAGAGCGGCAGGCGCCACGGCTGGAGCGGCGGGCGCCTGTTTCGCGGCAAGCGCCGCAATGGACACGGTGGGCGCTGCGGACTACTCAGTGGGCGCCTTCTGACGGGAGGGTCGATTTTCGCTGCGGCGGCATTTTCTTCTTCTCTTCCTTTTAGGGGAAGCTGCATTGGCGCCGGCAGCGTTTGCCGCCGCCACCAATGAGTTGGGCGCACTGTCTACCGTAGCGATAAAGGTCACTACGGGTTTGGCTGCTGGTGTAGTTGTCGTGCGCGACACCGTTTGTTTCTTGCTTCCGTGCGAAACACGCAGCAATGACGTGACGCTGTTGGCGGTGTGTTCGCCGCCGCACGGCTGTCCAAAACCCAAACCTAGCAAGTTACATTTGAGTAAATTTTTCAGCAGATGCTTTTTCATTTTGTAATCAACAAGTATGAAGTGCTGGTTGCTAGGTTTATACATGCTTGTGTCTGTGATTCTATGTAAGATAGAAATACAGTTGTTTTTGCATCAGAAGCAGTAAGAAAATTGGGAAATAATTGGTTTAGGAAAACGAATTAAAAAAACGTCACTTGCTAGGTTTTGATTTTGGACAGCCGCGCAGTTTCAAGGATGTTGTTAAGTGATTGATGTTTTATAATTAAACTAGATGGCGCCCCGGCAACCCTCGGTGCCACACGAAAAGTTGTAAAAAACGTTGTAAATAATGCCATCTCCCGCAAAAATGCATTACTATTTGAACGCTTGAAGAATATAACTTGATACCGTATGAAATACTACACTAGAAAAACAACAGATGTCAGTACCAGCTGTTTAGAGTTGGTCATATTTCACAAATGTTTACAACATCGTATCACATGGCGACACTCAGCCTGGTGTAACCGCCAATAACAGTTCCGTAAACTAGCGATGAGCATTGAATTAACGAACTAGTTGATCAACTAGTTGACCTCTCGTCAACGTTTCAATGGTTAACCGTTTCGGAATCAACTAGTTGAATTTAATGATGTCATTGAATTCAATGTTCAGTTTTTTTCAATGTTCGTTTTTTTCAATGTTTATGAGTTAAACATTGATTTCAATGTTCAGTTTTTTTCAATGTTTAATTTTTTTCAATGGTCGTTTCTTTTAATGTTTAAGAGTTAAACATTGAATTCAATGTTCAGTTTTTTTCAATGTTTAAATTTTTTCAATGTTCGTTTCTTGTCAATGTTTTCTCAAAGAAATTATACTTCTTAAAACGAAAGATCGTAAGCGACTGTTATGATATAGGTACAATAGTGAACTTTAAAATTACTTAGTTAAGAGATATTTTCCTAAATAATAATCTTATGAATCACTGTTCCTCCGTGTGGTGACGCATTGAGATTACAAGTGTCACCACCCCATTTCTCCCAAGGATGCTATAAAAGTTAGCTAAGGAATATTGCACACAGATAACATCTTCTGTGAAAGGTGAAAGACGGAAAACTTAAAAACGAGACAGTCCTGACAGCCCTCCGTGTGGTGACGGATTAAGAATACTGGTGTCACCACCCCATTTCCTTCCCAGGGTTTTGTAAAAACCAGCTAAGGAATATTTTACACAGATAACATCAACTGTGAAAAACGGAAAACTCGAAATACTGGAATACTGGTGTCACCAACCCATTTCCTCACCAGGGTTTTGTAAAAACCAGCTGAGGAATATTGTACCTACACAGATAACATCAACTGTGAAAGACGGAAATCTCGAAATACTGGAATACTGGTGTCACCACCCCATTTCCTCACCAGGGTTTTGTAAAAACCAGCTAAGGAATATTGTACCTAGACAGATAACATCAACTGTGAAAGACGGAAAACTCAAAATACTGGTGTCACCACCCCATTTCCTTCCCAGGGTTTTGTAAAAACCAGCTAAGGAATATTGTACACAGATAACATCAACTGTGAAAAACGGAAAACTCGAAATACTGGAATTCTAGTGTCACCACCCCATTTCCTCACCAGGGTTTTGTAAAAACCAGGTAAGGAATATTGTACCTACACAGATAACATCAACTGTGAAAGACGGAAAACTTGAAATACTGGAATACTGGTGTCACCACCCCATTTCCTCACCAGGGTTTTGTAAAAACCAGCTAAGGAATATTGTACCTACACAGATAACATCAACTGTGAAAGACGGAAATCTCGAAATACTGGAATACCGGTGTCACCACCCCATTTCCTCACCAGGGTTTTGTAAAAACTAGCTAAGGAATATTGTACCTACACAGATAACATCAACTGTGAAAGACGGAAAACTCGAAATACTGGAATACTGGTGTCACCACCCCATTTCCTGACCAGGGTTTTGTAAAAACCAGCTAAGGAATATTGTACCTATACAGATAACATCAACTGTGAAAGACGGAAAACTCAAAATACTGGTGTCACCACCCCATTTCCTTCCCAGGGTTTTGTAAAAACCAGCTAAGGAATATTGTACACAGATAACATCAACTGTGAAAAACGGAAAACTCGAAATACTGGAATTCTAGTGTCACCACCCCATTTCCTCACCAGGGTTTTGTAAAAACCAGGTAAGGAATATTGTACCTACACAGATAACATCAACTGTGAAAGACGGAAAACTTGAAATACTGGAATACTGGTGTCACCACCCCATTTCCTCACCAGGGTTTTGTAAAAACCAGCTAAGGAATATTGTACCTACACAGATAACATCAACTGTGAAAGACGGAAATCTCGAAATACTGGAATACCGGTGTCACCACCCCATTTCCTCACCAGGGTTTTGTAAAAACCAGCTAAGGAATATTGTACCTACACAGATAACATCAACTGTGAAAGACGGAAAACTCGAAATACTGGAATACTGGTGTCACCACCCCATTTCTTTACCAGGGTTTTGTAAAAACCAGCTAAGGAATATTGTACCTACACAGATAACATCAACTGTGAAAGACGGAAAACTCGAAATACTGGTGTCACCACCCCATTTCTTTACCAGGGTTTTGTAAAAACCAGGTAAGGAAAAACAAACCCGGTGCCAACACGTCTGGTCAGCGTGGCTTGGTAGTAAGTTTTTTTTTTTTTTTTTTTTTTTTTTTTTTTTTTTTTTTTTTTTTTTTTTTTTTTTTTTACGAGCAAATTTGTTGCTGAAATTAACTAGTTGATCAACTAGTTGACGAACTCCAATTAACGTTAACGTTTCGTTAACGGAAAATCTGTTAACGACCCACCCCTACCGTAAACTATTTTAGCAACTATCTACCCACTACCCATATCACAAGAACTCAAGCATATAAGCTTACCTTGGGACCTGAGGACAATGTGTGAATGTATATAATTTTTTTATTTATTTGTAGTATATGTACATAATGTACATAATATATATGTGATACTGAACAAATATTTTGTCAAGGTTATACGTAAATGCGTTAAACGAAACAATAGCGTGATGTAGCGAGACGGCACAACGCCATCTATCGAGGCGGATAAAAACTTCTTGTGACATTTGTTTATTTAATAATATAATTTATCGTCTGTAACTGTTGACGACATGCTACTTGCACGAGTTATATCTATATTATTATACTCTTTGTTGCACGAGCTTGTGAGGAGAACTGACGACCGCGGTCGTCCATAAAAATCGTTCGATAAAACTGCGCAGTTTTTTCGTTATGGTTTATCGTAACGTGTGTAGGCGGCATTAGAGCTGAACTATACTTCAAAATAGTGATTATAATTTTCAGCATATACTTTAAATGATTTTAATATTATAGAATATCTAAAACCAAATAAACAAAATGTGAATGTAATTACAAATACACAATGCTCAGTCCTTCAATCATTGTTCCCAAACATTTCATAAAGTTATCAAAATAGTAACCATTTACGGACGTTATATTAAACTCTATTTGTTATGAGAAAGGAACGTTTGTCTGCTAACAGGAAAATGTACAAAAATAATAATGTACTGGATTTATTACAGTCAGTACTCCTGAATAAATTCCTTATATTAGATTTTTTTAGGTAACGTTCCTGTATAAGCATTGGAAGATAATATGCTTACCTGTTTACGTAATCACGTAATATCGGTATTATTTTTAGGGTTTCGTACCAAAAAGAAACCCTTATTGTCTCACTTCGGTGTCCGTCCGTCTGTTTGTCCGTCCATCAAACATTTTTTTACTCAGCAACGGCTGACGTCATCAACTTGAAACTCTTACGATATGTAGATCTAAGCGGTCCCTTACTGCAAATAAATACAATTAATATTTTAGATCTACGCATTACCTTACCTCCATTTTGAGCATTTTCGACTTACCCTACTTGAATATTAGCATTGATAAAGCCAATATATTGCTGATATAGGGAAAAATTAAGCAATTTAGCTTAATTTCCATAGTGAATTAAGCTCAGGTCTAGATTTACTCGATTTCAAACTCTGTCATGTGTACAATAAAGAATAATAATAAAAATAAAAATCCTTAAACTCAGCGTCCAGACCAACTCAACACCGATACGTCGGGGATTGAGCAGCGTAACGACCTGTAAGCTATATTATTGGAAAGTTTCATGAAAATCCATCCAGCAGTCTTTACGTGAAAGAACCACAATCATCCTTACATTCATACATCCAACATTAACCAAACATCAAAACATTGGAGTATGGATAGAAGACAGAGGAAACGTTCGCGTTGCTCAGCCAACAGTTTAAGTATTTTATTTTGCTGCGCGTAATTCTTTTTTCGTCATATCTCCTAAGATATTCATTTAAATTGTATGCTATAGAAAGCAGTTATAATCTATATTAAATGCGTAAGCTAATTAAGGTATTTAATTTGATAAAAAATGTTACCATATACACAAAAATTGCTTTTGAAAACACCCTATTGAATTTGATAATTTTTTCGACGTTCTTATGGGTTTTCCTTAAAAGATAGACATATGGCCTTGCGGACTTTTTTGAACTTTTTTTTGACTTTTTATCTAAATGTAACAAACAATTTCTCCATACATTACTTTGTTGTAACTCACATGGATAAGGCAGGGTTTTCATTTAAAGCTCGCGCGCGTGACGTTTCTTGCAACATTTTACACTGATGCTTCGCTTCTATTCGTTGCAGCGTGATGTTATATAGCCTATAGCCTTTCTAGAGAAATGTACTATCCAACACTGAAAGAATTTTTCAAATCGGACCAGCGGATCGTGAGATTACCGCGCTTAAACCAACAAACAAACAAACAAACAAACTCTTTCGCTTAATAATATTAGTACAATATTAGTATAGATCAGTAAACCATTCAAAAACAAACCTAATAAAAATTTATGGAGTCGTTTCGGAAAATTTTAACGTGCGCTTGGTAAAGAGACTTGTTTATGAAAAAAAATAATTTGTTGAATATAGTTACTTAAAAAGAGCGCTAGAATCGTCAAGTAGTATAGATATAGTCAAAGCGCTAGTGCACTAATAGTACTTCTATGTACGTTAGTAGTTGAGTGGAGGGGTGCGCGTTGAACCAATGACGTCATGCTGACTCATAGTGCCCCCTTGTTCCAGTGTTTTATGTTTTACATACATGTGCTGAGTAGCGAACAAATATGGCAGCCGTGAGTGTGAATACGAATGGCACAAAATGCTATTGTATATTAAAAATAATTTTCATTAAGCTCCATACTCACAAAATGATTGTTTCAATCCAATTACAGTTAATCAAAAAAGTTTTACAGAAATTGGGAATAATCGTAATTTTTGTTAAACAATTATTAAAATTAACTATTTACTTGTTGTTCTTTAGCGCAGAAGTACCAAAAATATAATCTAAAGACCATCTGCTAAACAAACACAATTTGTTTCTTACCGAGTACAACTTCATGCTAGTATATCCATCAACGGTCATGAGTTTTCCTAGTGATTTATCTAAGCTATCAGTTGTTGCCTGCAACTACGAAATTAGAAACCAATCCCTAACGAATTATACATAATATAAACCTTTCTCTTAAATCACCTTATCTATTAAAATAATCCCCATCAAAATCCGTTGCGTAGTTTTAAAGATTTAAGCTCACATAAGGATAGAGATATTAAAATAACTACTTTCTTTTTTGTAAATAATAATACTACAGAAAATTGGCTGGATAATCAAGTTTTTTTTTTATGTATGATGACTCCGGTCTTTTGCGACCACATTCATCAAAATATTACAATCTAGCAAACCAAGGCTAATAAGTAATTTTAATCTAACTTAAATTACTAAATAGAATAATAACTAAGAATGTGTCTATCAACACTTTTCTTATTGTCTCTATTTAAGCCGAAGGCACTTTGTTTTTGTGTTCCTTAAAACTAGCACTCACTGCAATAATTAACACTATCGCTATTAAATAACTAGTTCGAACGGTTTTGTTCTTTAAAGTCTTCTCACTAGATCCGTATTGTCAAGGAGCTGGATAGCCTCGACGTTAACGTGTTGATGAAGCCTGGAAAATCAAGTACTGCCAAACATATATTATTATTATCGTCTTCAAAAATAATATTCATTATAATCATGCTTAAATTTCTTTTTGTTTGTATTTTGTATGGTAGGCAAATAGTCAGTGTGTAGCATCCTTTACTTTTACTACGACCTTCATTTGTTTACTTATTTGTAATTAAAGATCTGCTCAGTTTAATAACTTGGCAGTTTTATAGCCAAGTCAGCAGTATTTATGTTGAGCTACCTACATGATTTTTGTTAATAGCCATCATAAATCGTAATTCTGCAAAGTTTTAACGAAATAAAATTGCTACATGATGTTGTAACAGCCTTTATTGCTCGTTTTACCAAAGTTATCTTTAGGAAAAAATGAAGTTTTCTATTCGCAGTTTGTGAGATCGTTGTTATAAAGTAAAATATTACTAACAAAATATTTATGTTGGAGAATTTTTTTAAAGTTTTTTTTCTAGATATTTAGAAAGTTGCGTAGAAAAATGAAGAATTGTTTATTGCGTTAGTAATTTATTCATAGAATTATTATATTGATTGATAAAATAGGATATTAAATAAAAAATGTTACACATTTTAAAATGCTTGATTTTAATAATAAAACCATTTAACGTTAGCTTATTGGTGAATTTTTTTCATAAATCTGCTTATAACTGTTGAATAAAAATATCCATAATTTCAAGTAAAACATAATACCTAGCTTTAACGAACACGTCACGTTCTAGTTTAGAGGTTTCTTTTATCCAGATAAGGTTTCATAAAGTCTTAAATTTCAATTTCAAAGGATCAAGTTGAACATTTATGCATAGAGCTAACACTAGTTCGTGCATACGTGCTAATTCTTAAATCTGAGTTTTATAGTGAAAATGTTTTAACACGCTTTTATATGTTCGGTATGAATATTTGTTTATCTTTGAAAGTGATTTCACCCACGCACAGCAGTCGGATTAATCTGAAATTTTGCACACATATTAAGTACCGATGACAATGCAATAATTAAAAATATATTCAGGATTAGTAAGCATGTTTTTTAGTTTTTGAACTAAGTAGATTTTCAGAGTAAATTACTTAGATATGAAATGTTACAACTATTTCATACAGCGTGTGTAATATTTATGTTGTTAAAGAGTAACAAAGCTATAAGAAGAGTACGGTTACATTTATTTTCTGTGGGATACTTATAGAAACAGTTAATCAGAAAAATTTTTGCTTGCATCGCTGTCATTTTGGCAATAGCACACGTAAATTTATCACGCATTTAGTCTATTTCAAGAAATTTTATTCTATTGTTTACCTGAAGATGCCAATATTACATTTGCCAAAATAATTTCGAAATATTTCAACCAAGTCGCGTACATTCAATATTTTCTCAATTGAATTTTTGGCTAGGCCTTGTTTAAAACAATTCAGATGCTGGTCTAGTTTCAAGAGAAACATTGGAAACGTACGGCTATCGCGATGTATTTGCTTGCATATTTCATATACGAGTTTACTGGCTGCTCTGTAGTAAGTAACTGTCATTGAAAATATATTCTATTAAACAGCTCCCGCTTTACAGATGGGTATGATCTTTTCAAATTAGAAACATGTTTCGGTATAACCAGTCATAAACCTTTGTAGTAATGTTATTATAAGCCTCATAAGTTTTAATAGATTTTAACATAACAAAAAACATTGTTATAGCGCGCATTGTGCGTCGGAAGCTCGTAGCGTAGACACCATTGCCCACTTGTCCTGAAGATGAGCATAGGGTACGCTCGAAACCTCTACGTCTTTGATATTAATGTCTGTGTGGTAGCCGATAATACATAAATATCTAAAATAACTCAAACTCACTAAAATTTAAATACAAGATTCAAATGCAAAAGTAGTGATTACCGCAAGTTACTTACGCAATATCCTTTTCCCTGCTTGATTTCAATTGTTAAAACCTAAAAAAATTGCAAGTCATTTGCAAAAATAATCAAACAACCTAGAATAAATAGATTTTTTCGACAGTTACTTACATTTTCGCGTCTTGGATGCAGAACCCAGAACTTTACTTGAACTATAGCCAACTCCGACTTCTTAGCTGAGGAATGGTCCCATTATGCCTGTGACTGATTTGTTATTTATTGGCTACTCGTGAACGCTCATAAACTACTTACATTATTTTATAGTTTTTATTATTTGCATTTTATAGTGAACAATGGTTATGATACTGGACATTATACAGACAAAGTAATACTACATGCTTAAGATGGGTCAATGGTTTTCTCGATTACTTTATTTTACGGTTTTGTACTCGATTATTTTATTCGCTTACACGCTTAAATTTAAATAGCTTTGAGATAAAATATGACAATTCATAATATAATTGTTTTCTGAATTGACTTTATATTGTTTGTTAATAATTATTTTTTCAGTTACCTTTGATGAACACATAATACTGTTAACACCCAATAAATTTGACGATTGTTTTTGCCACAAACCTAAGATACTATTCGAATAATTATTCTATTTAGGGGTTCTAGTTAGGGGTTCTTACCAAATGGAAAACGGTAGGCTAGTGACAGACGGGCAAGCGAACAGTGAGATATCAGTTATATCTCACTGTTCGCCTGCCCGTCTGTCACTAGCCTACCGTTTTCGAGACATAAATTTTTCCAAGATGGCTAACTCTCATAGTTGTACATATTTTATTAGATTCATTCACGTAAGAGCTAGATGATATTTTAATAATATTTTGGATATTCATTCATAGAGCAAACAATATTGAATATATTTCGACTCTCTTACAAAAGATCCTTAACGAGTTTCCATTGGTGTTATTGCGTTTGTGCACTGACACGAAAGGATTACTCTTAATGTATTCGGTTTTCAATAGCAATGTTTCATCACATTTTCACTGCAATTGTATTAATTTCGAAAGTGTCTGTCGCTAAAATGAAACAACATGATATATTTGTATTCTATTTTATACGTTTCACTTTGTAAAATTGCTTTTTCTGTTATGTCTTTACATTAATTAATTTAATTAAATGAATATTGACTATGAAAGAGAACACTTAAAAATTTATTCATTGAATGAAAACTGTTATTATATGTATGTTTAGCCATTGCCTAAACTTTGATTGATCTTTTTACTAGTAGTAACTATAGAATATCATATTTATCTATTTTGTCAATGTCCAGCCAGATTTTATCACAATGAATTCTGAAGAAATCAGCTAAAAAGTTAAAAGACAAAACTTATTACTTACAAATGGCGTCCTTTTGGAATGTAATTTGGGACACTTTTTACGAGCCACTCAGAATTTCCAATGCTTTCTACAGCCAGGCATGTATATCAAATTTTTATTTAAAACTAAGCCAAGCAATTCTTGTCAAAAATTCATCGGCGCCGTTAACACGTAGCCACGGCTTGAATAAAACATTACTGAGTCGGAAATTGCTTTATAATTCATGAAATCGAAGGAATTTTATAACTAACATTAATTTGCTTTTATTTTAGAAATTTATATCAGAGTAACTGAATATTTCAACATTCAAAGTCAAAGTATTTTTTATTGTGGACAAATAGGTACATAAGATGTTGAGATCCGTAGAAATTAAAACAGGTTTCACTATGTCCTGCCATTTAGGCGTACAACATTTATGAAGAGATAGAAATTATGTAAAAGAACGTGTAAATCTATTTATTTGCTTATTCTCTCTCTCCAGCCCATTTTCGTCCCACTGTTGGGCACGGGCCTCCTCCACTTTGAGAGGGATTATGGTCTACTGTACCGCGCTGACCAGGCATGTTGACACAGGATTAATTTTCGAGTTTTTCGTCTCTCACAGAGGGTGTTATCTGAGTGCAATATCCCTTAGCTGACTTTTACAGCACCTTTGGGAAGATATGGGGTGGTGACACTTGTATTCTTAGTCCGTCACCACACGGAGAATTTTATTTATCGTTTTACTAAATATGCGTAAATATAAATATGCTATAAAATCATTAATCATTTCAATTATCTTATCTACTATAAATATAAATAATAATAGCTCATATTATAATTTTAACGTAACATGTATTTGAAAAATTACCTAATTTCCTAGCGATTGCAGATTACAGCAGTGTCATTTTGATTAAAACAACATTTAACGTGACCGCTCGGTTACCAGCTTTGGCCCAGTATTTTGGTATAAGTAGTGTAACCATAAATTTATTGGAATATACAGGATATTATAGGTAAGCTCGGTATTGAGATTCGTTGTGATCTAAATTCCAGGGACCACATCGAAACTGTGATTAAAACAGCATCACGGAAACTCGGAATCCTGAACAGAGTGCGGCGCTTTTTCACGCCTCAACAACTATGGCTATTGTACAAAACTCAGGTCCAGCATTGCGTTGAATATTGCTCGCATCTCTGGGATGGTTCCGCACAGTACCTACTCGATGCCCTGGATAGACTGCAACGACGCGCAATACGCATTATCAACGATCCTGAGATTTCCAGTAACTTGGAATCCTTACAACTGCGCCGTGATATTGCGGTGACTCTACCATGGCGAGTGTTCTGAGGAGTTGTTCTCCCTCATTCCCCCTTCACCCTTTCTAAACCGTACTACGCGTGCAGGCCTTAGGTGCCATCGTTTTACTGTGGATACTGTAAAGGTCGTAAGATACAGGCCACATATGGTTTATTTTTAAAAAAAATAATAAAAATTTAAAAAATAAACCTTACGTGGCCTGTATCATTGAATCCAGGTTATATTCAATGATCACGACCTTTACAATACCATACCATCCCGAACAAAATAATCGGGCGGGCAAGGTGGGGGCGGCTGGTGCTCTTACAATGTACCAGCCGTCCTCGCATATGGATTGCACTCTCACTTAACATCAGGTGAAGTGTAATCATTTTCCAACCCCAACTATAAGAAAAATAATAATATTTTCATCAAGTTATTGCATATTAATTTAAGATAACACTTTTAGCTTGCGGTTTCGAGGCCTAGTGGTAATGTAACTGACTTCCGAATGAAGTACATAATTCGTTCGATCCCGAAAACAGTAATTTTTTTCTGTAACACTGAAATATTTATTGCGTCTGACTGTGCTTAATTAAGTATGTTAAAAAATGTATATCTATAATCTAGTTTCCATAACTGGAACATTCCCACTTTTTGATTTGAGGTTTGGGGACCACAAATGTTTATTATGGTGTACGTAATAGTATCGTAATAAACACTACATTATTATCGTAATCGAAAAGTTGTATGTTATTAGTAAAACAGACGACAGAAAGTGATATTTCTTTAGCCACTAAAGTTCAAAAACAAATTTATTTATACTGTCACCAAATATAAACGTGATACCTGTGGGTTACAATTAGTATTTTTGCAACTATGACACAGTTAGTTAAAATATTCACTGACTTGATTTTTATATTAAAACTAGCTGACCCGGCAAACGTTGTTTTGCCATACTAAAAAAAAGAAAAAAAGGTTTGAAAAATAGATGTTGGCCGATTCTCAGACCTACTGAATATGTATGTAAAATTTGAGAAGAATCGGTCAAGCCGTTTCGGAGGAGTACGGTAACTAACACTGTGACACGTGAATTTTATATATTAGATTTAATTCTTTAAAAACTCCTGCAAAATATAACTGAATGGTTACCATAGTAGAACGAAACGTTATTCGGGGCTCGCGGTCAAAAGAGTTCCGTACATCGGACGCTGCAGCCTTATATTTGCATTATCTAGATTCGCTCAGCCCGCTTTCATCTCACGCTTTGGTTATATCAAATACAATTTGCAGTAGAAGATTTTGTTGAACTTTTATTCTATAGTTTTTGTATCCAGAAAAATCGTTTCCTATTTTAATATCAAGCAGTTACAATAAAAGAACTTAACTATACCTTGCAAATAAATTTACAGCTCTTGTTTTTACTTGCTATGACTTTTTCATGGAAATAGGACTGATACTTATCTACCTCCTTGGATTTCCTATAATTCTTTTTTTTATACACGGAAATTTCACACAACGTCCTCTGGTCCCAAGCTAAGCTTATTATGCTTGTGTGATGGGTACCAGAATACGGATATAATACATAAACTACTTTTCTTTTGTAAATACATACTTATATTATAATACATAGAAACACCCAGACGTAGTACAAACATTTGTATGACATTTATGGATATCACACAAATGATTGTCCCAAGCGGGAATCGCACCCGCTACCTTGTGAACGGCGTCCATTACATGAACCACTACGCCACGAAGCCCATTTTAACTGCCTAGGGCCTTGTTATTGCCCAATGTGAAGGATGTAGAAGGATCAAAGAAGATAT
Source organism: Orgyia antiqua (assembly GCA_916999025.1). Lineage (NCBI taxonomy): Eukaryota > Metazoa > Arthropoda > Insecta > Lepidoptera > Erebidae > Orgyia > Orgyia antiqua. The sequence continues at coordinate 9,696,826 of OU779869.1, forward strand.
TTTCAGTATTTTACTAAATTCTTGACTTCTTATATACCTCTCTCTCCAGCACATTAACGTCCCACTGTTGGGCACGGGCCTCCTGCCCTCTGGAAGGGATTTATGGTTTACTAAGCCGTACTAACGAGGCATGCGGGCACAGGGTTTATTTTCGAGTTTTCCATCTCTCACAGAAGGTGTTATCTGTGTGCAATATTCCTTAGCTGGCTTTTATAGTACCCTGGGAAGGAAAAGAGGCGGTGACACTTGTATTCTTAGTTCGTCACTACACGGACCAGACTTCTCATAACAATCATGATTTCCAAACGATTTGATTTATGAAGTAAAAAGCATAGCATGTCAATTGCAAAATTAATAAATTACTTTAGTAATAACAGTCGCGTCATTATTTTCAGCCTAATTGTATTCTGTAAAGAATACTATGTGGCTGGTAGATTGTTGCAAAACATTCTTGATAGATGGCGTTGCACGTCAAAATACGATGTAAACTCAATCGAGTGACGATTATGGTGATCTAATTTGGTTACTGTGAGCACGACCGCAATAAGCTCAGTTGACAGAGCTACGGAACGGTATTCCGAGGTCGTGGGTTCAAGTCCCGCTTGCGGTGATCAACTTTTTCCACCACAATTTGATTTATTAAGTAAAAAGCATAGCATGTCAATTGCAAAATTAATAAATTACTTTCCAAAAGATTTATCAAGATAGACATAAATAATCATACTGTTAATTCTTTACCCACCCTAAAGAATATATAGGTACTTACAAGTATTTAGGGCGGCCGTAAATTTCCCTTTTATCGCGATTCCAAATGCTATCCGAGAGTTACGTGACAAACTCCTCACTTCATTTAGAATGAATCGTGACCGGACTTGGGAAAGCCTCTCACTATCTGCAGACGTTTCAATACAGTTGTTTGGTGCTAATTATATGGATAGCTAATAATAAATAGTGGGCTTATCTTAATGACATTAATGAACGTTGATAAAATAACAACGAGGAAGATTACTCTAGGTATCTGATATTTGGGCATTTGTAGCTTGGTTTGGTAAAATTGAAATACCTATTTTGAAGTGTGTGTAAATCTTACGTTATGTATTAATTATTGTGTATTCACAATAAAAAACAGGGCATATTTTAAGCAAACAACTAAACCGTGAAAAAGCCCATTGGACACCATAAAATTAATGTAAAATTAATTTACGTAGTATATCGTAATACATATTTCAGTGCTTGGACAGATATGGATATTGGTCGTAGTAATGCTATTCTTTCTGACACCTCAACTGATAAAACCAAATTGTTATGTAACTTAGCGGACTTATTATGCTAAGATCGATTCTGTTTTTTTTTTTTGTATTTTAATGTAACTACACATTATTCACTTAGTTAAGGTACTCTAAGGATTTGTACTGATAGGGCGATATAGTCGCAAAGCGACCAAGCCTTTTAAATAAAATTAAAAAAAAAAAAAATTATGTAGGCATTTAAGGTTAATATTTAAGCATTAATTTATTAATATTTTGCGATTGACTCGCTATGCTTTTTACTAAACAAACTAAATTATTAATCTTACATAAATCATTACTTCGGTCCAATTGTGTTCTGTAAAGAACGCTAACTGATCGATTGATGGAGTTGGTGCAAACCGCTCTATAGATGGCGTTGTACGAAAAAACATCGCACGATGTTAAAACTCGCATTGAGATGATTGTAGTGGAAAATTTGGTAAACATTTGCGTGGACTATAATAGCTCAGTTGGGAGAGCGACGGAACGGCATTCCGAGGTCGCGGGTTCAAGTCCCGCTTATGGTTATCATTTTTTCCATTATAATTTAGTTTGTTTAATATTTAAGATTTAAGTCTTAACAATATCTTGGTAGGAAAGAGCATACTAGTAATTATACACACGCTAAAGAACATTAAATACCACAATATAGAACTTATTGTTAACTTGTTAAAACAATATTTATCTTATACATCTTATATATAAAATTCACGTGTCACAGTGTTAGTTACCGTACTCCTCCGAAACGACTTGACCGATTTTAATGAAATTTTACATGCATATTGAGTAGGTCTGAGAATCGGCGAACATCTATTTTACAAACCTTTTTTTTGTTAGTATGGCAAAACAACGTTTGCCGGGTCAGCTAGTTTGATATAAAATAACCGAAAATTTTGGTAATAAATGCTGTGTGACACTGCAATGCGACATAATATTTTATTTACCAATATGATCAGTACTGCTTGATGAGCGATTTTAATGTTCATTTGATTATAATTAGCAGTTTCATTGCTATTTATATTTTTTAGAGGTAATCAAATGGAAAATCAAAATAAATAAAAACTAAATATTTGGTTATTTTTTTTTTCGGGTTTTGGACTTTGAACTTTTGGTTCTGATTGTTGCTATGCGATTTAAATTGCTATGCCATTTTTAATACAATAGAACAACTTCTTACCCTATAAAATACTTCAACACTTAAACTACTAATACTTAAATAGTTTCTTAACAGATACCGTTCCAATTTATAGAGGAAAACCTTTGAAATTGAGAGAATGCTGGAGACGGTATTCCGATATCAATGAATCTTAACTGTGTTCGAGATCTTGAAACTCTAGTCGAGGTCGTGACCTATCGTGACAGGTGTGCTTAAAATGTATTTACAATCTCAGACTAGTAATTATAAACATGACCTTTTATTTAAAATTATTTTATATTTAATTTTATTAAATTTGGATACCTTTTCTTTAAAGATTTAACCTCTTTTCTATTACTGAAATAATTTCTATCTAGTTTACAGTGTTGTTATAATACACGCCATTTACTTTTTTATTCTACTTGAATATACTTGTATCAAAATACTATACGTAAAGGTTTGGTTTTATAGAAGTTAGTTAAAACAATTATTTACAAATATTCTAACGGCAGTTTTCAATATTGTATTTATCCTTGATTGTTGCTATCAAAATCGGCTTTTAATCTGTCTGTAAGTCTGCTTCTACCTTGAACTTTTGTCCTTACTTGCATATCAATAAGCTACTGATGACAGCATTCTCTGTAGAAACTTGACAGGAGATAGACACATTTAACTTATCCACGAGGATAACAATCTAACCGGATATTGTAGATTAAATATCTAAAAGTGGCTGTAAATAAACGAGAACGATAAACTTACTTCTATATACAATATTCACCCGCGACTTCGTACGCGTGAAGTTTAGAAAATATTCCCTGTTATTGCAACATTTTTCACTGATACTTCAATCCTATTGGTCGCCTCGTTATATTATATAGCCTATAACCTTCCTCGATAAATGGGCTATCAAACACAAAAATATTGTTTTAATTCGAACCAGTAGTCCCTGAGATTAGCGCGTTCAAACAAACATACAAATTCTTCAGCTTTATATTATTAGTACAGATATCTAATAACAAAACAGTATTTTATTAGTCTAAAATTAAAAAAATCTGTAGCTCAACATCTGCTACTCATACGTAACAAATACCTAATCAAACACCCATAATATACCGTCGTAAGTAATATTGCTTCTGTCCCGCGATATTTTAATGTTTAATGTAAACATTACACTCTTAATCGTCCTCGATGAAACCTGAACATAAATTTTAGAGCTTTTAGCCCATTTTTGCCGTTTTGCTGAGCAATTTCACTTGTAAGAACGCCCCATATGTTTTAATGAATAATTTGTTTCTTTGGTTAATATCATCACAAAATACTTTTCAATTTAAACATGGAATTAAAAGTTAATTTAAACACATTCCAATGTATTACAACTATTAGCGAAATGAAGGTTTATTAGTCTCCTATATTTTTTTGTAAATAATTGTAGTTTCAAAATTTCTGACTCGAGCTCGTATCGTACTGATATTGTTACCAATTCTACGTAAAAGAATAGACAGTTTTTATAATTAAAAAGAAATTCAGTAAAACATTGCCGAATTGTGTTATAACAACGATTTTAACAAATATAAAAGTGTAACCGGGATAGCCATTTAGTCTATATGTTATTTTCTTTTAAGTACGTAAGTTTGTTTTAATGCGTCAAAATTGTCCTCATAGTCTAATCTACATTTAACATTTGAAATTTTGTCTAAAATGGTAACATTATCCTTTTAAATGTGACTATTAATTCTGATTCTTACACAAACGATTGTAAAATTTACTGCGTGTTTTGCCGGAACGATGTGTTAGTCTCTTTTAGTGTCGATTTTACGATAAATAGCACCATTTGTTCGTGGCCATTAAGGCTTGACGACGCATAGAATGGGCACTTGTGACTGTGTATTCTGTGGATACATTTCAGTATCTAGTCAAAGCAATGGTTGTTTTAAATTTATTTGAAGTATCCAAACAAACAGTTTTAATGGGAGTAGTCAATGTTTACATGTAACTTATGCTGGTAATTAGAGTTCGATATTTAAATTTCACTACAGTTTCAGTGTCCTTGTTGTTGCTATGGAAAATTGGAGAATCAATATCGGACTTTTCGTCTCAATACCTTTCCATACAAGCACAAATTTACCAGATATTAAGTACGAGTTCAGTGTTTAAGACACGTAACTCTAACCTGACTAAAACTTAATGATCTAGTATATATGGTATTCTTAATTTAAGTCACTTAATAGTTTTTGTTAACCACAAACGTCACTTTTTCAAACTATAAATCAATGCAGACATTAAGAAGAGAATCTGAGATCTGTTTTATTAGTCTATGGTTCTTATGACGTATAGCTTCATCAGAGACACACAGAGATACGTATTTCGTGCACATGTAGATATTTATGTGGATTCAAGCCGGGTGAGTAGGTAATGTACCCATTGACATACTATTTATTTATTCATGTTACTAAAACATATAGTTCTTCTATTTTTGAAACCACAATAAATAATTTGTGCAATGGCGTTTTTTATTATTTTGACTAAGGACAAAATTATTCTTAAAGTATTTACTATTTCTGTAGAATTATGAACAGGTAGTACATAAAATGCACTGCAGAAAATTACAGCCTCAAAAATTACAGCAACGTCCTCTAAATTAAAATAATTGCTTTGTCGGACCGAGAAATGCTTTATTTTTGTCTCAACTACGCGTTTGGTTTAGCTCTATTGTTTGTAAAATAATTACAAAATGTTAGGCATTATCAGATACACTAACGAAGATGATATAATTTATTGCGTACTAAAACAAATTACACTGCGACATTTTTTTTTTTTTATAAATATTCAGGACATTGAACACAACGTCCTCTGGTCCCAAAGTAAGCTATATTTCTATGCTTGTATTGGTACCAGATACGGATAGACTACATATACTACTTTTCTTTTGTAAATACATACTTATAATACATAGTAAACACCCAGACGCAGTACAAACATTTGTATGACATTTATGGATATCACACATTGCAGCTCATTAGTTTTACATTCTCCGTGTGGTGACGGATTAAGAATAGGTACTAGTGTCACCACCCCATCTCCTCCCCAGGGTGCTGTAAAAGTCACCTAAGGGATACTACACACAGATAACATTCTCTGTGAGAGACGGAAAACTCGAAAATAAACCCTGTGCCAACACGCCTGGTCAGCGCGGCACAGTAGACCATAATCCCTCCCGAAGTGGACGAGGCCCGTGCCCAACAGTGGGACGTAAATGGGCTTGAGAGAGAGAGTTTTCCATACTAGCTACTTTTCAATGTCCTCTAACTAGATGTTGCAAAGACAGAATAATTTAAACTTTTGTCATTACTTACATTTCAATAATCAACAGATCACAGCATTATCTATTGATCATTTGACAAATTTGATACGCAAGTATTACAATCTATCTGTCATCATACAATACTTACACATAGTACCTAATGCTTGAAGAGGATTGGTTAGGTTAGGCATTGGACATAATTATAGTTTACCAGCATATCTTTTTGTTCAGTGCTTTATTTAGTTCTCACTCTTCATAGTACGATTTGAATTTGATTCCAGTTACATGAAAATTACGCGTAATAAATTAAAAATATAGACTCCAGATTTTTTCTACGTTTAACTACCTTAAATTTTTCAATAATATCATAATTTCCAAAGTATGTAGTTAGAAATTATGATATTAAAGTTAAATTTCACTAGTACAGCAACAGAATTTAAATTAAATCTTTTCCTCAATCCTTTTGTTACAATTAGGTGTCGAGATCTAAGTAGCCGTGGCGCCTTCCACTGTTTCGAAACAGTGCGGTGCGGTAGCGCCATAAATTAAACGAAGCCGATTTTCACGTGCGAATGGAAACAACGATTCTTGGTGATTTTGTTTTTATTGTACAATTGGTATTAATTTAAATCAAACCTGGACATATAACAGATTTGGTATAATACTAGTAAGAAAATTATTTTACTTAAACAATTTGTTTTTAGATGTTTTAGTATAAACTACAACTTCGTACGCATGGAATATAGAGACCAAAACTTTAACAAACAAAAAAACATTCTCTTGAACCACTCTATCTGTTAAAATAACCGCATCAAAATCTATTGCGTAATTTTAAAGATATAAGCTCACATAAGGACATACAAAAAATAACGACTATGTTTCGTAATAAGTATAGATATACAAAGTAAGTTACCTTGAATGCACGCCTTTAAGAGGATACCAAAATAGCTTCGTGCATTTTTCTATGTACAAAGTTTTCATTGTTTCTTTAGATTGAATGGCTTGAGCTCTAATTTTTAAGTATATGTTTTTTCAATATATGATCTAGGATCGCATGAACTCAGAAACGCGATTGAAAAAAGTTTTCTCGATAGAAAATCTTGGCGAAACAACCTCTCAAATTTTTTATTTTTTTCATTTGTCGGTCTATTATCGCGTATTAACTAATGAAATAACTTTAAAAACATAGGTAACTATTATGTATAAAAACATGTAAATCAGAATTAAAATATATTTAGTAGATTTTGAGTAAATAGGAAAAGTATCCCTAATTCGTCATTTTCTGTGCCTACTGGCTGTGTTAATATGTACGTGTCGGCGATGATATACGATAATATTGATGTAGGCCCTTAACATTGGAAATTTGTTATATTCATTAAATTCCTTTAACAAACATTGCACAGCTAACCTTTGTTATTTAAAACATGTTTTCTTACCAGTTGCACCGATGTTCTAAAGAAAATATCTGCGTTTTTTAAATAGAAAAGAAAACTCTTCAAACATGAAATCGCGAGGCGTACTCGATAGAGGAACTTAAGACGAACTACACTATAACGAGTATTGTTAGCGTTCGTTTCAACCCTTTGACCCTCCAACGCTCTTTTAACGATTCCTTTCCTATTAAAATTCTTTTCTTAAGTTAGATATTTTTGTATAAAATGTTACGACGCTCTGAAAAAGAACATAGTGGAAATATTTCTTGTATCAAAACAAATGAAAAAGATTTTCATCGCCGAATTTGAGTTTGGAAGTAAATACCTATTTATGCTCGATATCAAAGAAATTTTATAAGGTATTAATTAAAGTTTAATATAGGCAAAAACAATCCAAATACGACAATGTAAACGAAACACTAAGATGAGACTTGAGAGCCAGAAATGACGTAAAAAATCCGTAAATTACTTGTCAACGTAGCAACAGTTATACTAAATGCTATCACAGAGCCTACCTTAATACGCTTATAGAATTAGAAAGATTGAGATGGATAATACTTTTGTTAATTTCAAGATTTCAATATGTTGTGGTGCCCATCGTTGCGCGTCGCGTACATTGAAAGACCACATTTATGTTAAAAACCATTAAGTAATATTATCAACGTAACATTTATTTATAAATGTTTAATGGTGTTATGAGTAGTAGTACACTCAGTATCTATATTTTATAAAGAGTAGCAAGCAACTTAACAGCGAACAAAGAAATATAAAAAATAGAAAAAAATAAGTAAGCTATGCTGAACACGTACTTAGGAAACGGTTGATTTCTACGTCACGTACACAGAAAAAAGAACTTTTATTACTTCCCTGAGGCGTAATTGTTATGGAAAATCTATTCCTCTTATTACGGAACTTTGTCGTTCGATAATTTATTGAGCATACTTAGATATGCCTCAGTTAATAGATACAATCTTCAATTTAGATAGATAAATAACTCTTTATTTGTACACCTTTTTACATAATCATTAATTACATTAGGATTAAGTCGTTATGTACCAGTACAAAATGGCGGCCTTATCGCTAGTGCGATTTCTTACAGGCAACCTTGGATGAATAGGAGTGTGTCTGAGCTGATGAGGTAGTTAGGTGTCACTATTACTACTGTATTAAAAAGATAAACATACATAAACCAGTTAAATACATAAACATATAATATATAAATATATATAATATATATAATATATATTCATGGACATTTCACACAACGTCCTCTGGTCCCAAGCTAAGCTTATATGCTTGTGTTATGGGTACCAGAATACGGATAGAATACATATACTACTTTTCTTTTGTAAATACATACTTATAATACATAGTAAACACCCAGACGCAGTACAAACATTTGTATGACAATTAAAAACATCACACAAATGGTTGTCCTGACCGGGAATCGAACCCGAGACCTCATGATCGGTAGTCCGTTATATGAACCACTACACCACGAGGCCCGTCGTATATATATATATATACAATACACATACATACAAATAAATACACATACAGTTATAGGTGAACTATTGTTTCGATAAATAGTATTCACTTAATCTATTTTGAAAGCTATGAAGGGACTGTGCCTTTCTGATTTTCAGAGGTACCTAGTTTTTTCCAGAAAAGCACAGCTTTAACAGTAAATGATCTACCAAAAAATTTGGTAAAATGCCTTGGGACATTCAGCCTCAAGTTCAAATTAACACCTACTATTGAAAAAAAAACTTAAACATTGAAATAAAATAAAAGATACTGCCTCATGTATATGAGTATGTTGTCTTTGTCCGTGTGGTGACAGATTAAGAATACAAGAATACAAGTGTCACCATGCCATATCCTCCCCATGGTGCTGTAAAAGCTAGATAAGGGATAATGTACATAGATAACATCTTTTGTGAGAGATGGAAAACTCGAAATTAAACCCTGTGCCAATCCGTCTGGTCAGCACGCACATAAAACTTAAGCCCTTCCAAAGTTGAGGAGGTCCGTAATTATATCTAAGTACTAGGTAAATAAAATAGAATTATTCTATTGCCAAATAAACACGATATTAATTCATAATATTTTCTAACATTTTATTTGAACGATATTAATTCTTTCATATTATTATAAATTATAATGTAGAATTGAGAAATTTCTTTTTAATTAGTTCAACATTATTTTGGCCTGATTTACTAAATTTCATTTAGACACAATGAGGGCAATTCTGATGCTTCAAAAACTTAACCTAACTTGATTACCGAATATTTTTTTGATTAATTGAAAATAACTTTAGTGTATTTTGATTAATAGGCCAATTCTTTGTACACATTTATATTAATTTTAAAATCGACAGTCTATAATAAATACGTTTTATAATAAGAAAGCTCTACACAATTTAAACAATAGGAAAGTCCAGTTGACATTGTCAAATTGTGTTATTGACACTATCAATTTAGATTTTTAGTTAAGTTTAGTTATGCAATTTAATAAATTAATAAATAATTAATTTATTAATTTTTGCATTTGACATGCTATGCCTTATGACTTCATAAATCAAATTATGGTGGAAAAAGTGAAAAATGCCGCAAGTGGGACTTGAACCCACGACCTCGGAATACCGTTCCGAAGCTCTTCCAACTGAGCTTATTGCGGTCTACTTTTAATTTGATTTAATTTGATTTATTAAGTAAAAAGCATAGCATGTCGCCCGACGTGTGAGACTTCTGCTTCTTTCCTATTAGTCTCACCCGTGACCATGGTGACTGCAAAGTCTCCGAAACGTCGGGCCAATATTTATAAAATCCGTAAAAAGTAGTTTTATTTAAACAAATGAGTCAAAGTGTCAGAAAATATTATGTTTATAGCTTTATAATATTAGTGTAGAAAAACTAAACCTTTATAAGATTTGTTTGTATTGAGGTTGATTTACCCGATCACTAGATTCCGAAGAATTTCAATTCATGGCAGGAGCGACTATCACTCTCAAAAAGAGAACAAACTAACACATTAACTCAAAGGAATAAAGATTATTGAAGACTAGCTGTTGCCCGTGAGTACGTCCACGTGGAATTTAGAAAATTTTCCCCGTTTTTGCAACATTTTTCACTACTGCTTCGCTTCTACTGGTCGTAGCGTGATGTTAAATAGCCTAAAGCCTTCCTCGATAAATCGTAATACTACATTTATTAAGGAAGGCTATAGGCTATACAACATCACTCTGTGTAAAAATAGTTACAAAACCTGTAAAATAATTTTTAATTCTCCTAAACGACACGACGCATACGAAATTTTGTGAAATTAAGATTATGCATACAAGAATTATTCGTTTCATTAAATTATTTATTTAAATTATTTTAGATTATTTATTTTTAGATTTAATTGAATATATAACAAAAAAATAAACAGATGTAAAAGTAAATGTCGTTTGTACATTCCTTTTTATTATTTTGTAAGAGGAAATTAAAATGCTTGTTTGGTTCACAACGAGGCACTTAAGGTATTTACGCTAAGTCTTATTGAACCGTTTTTATCTTTTCCACAAACGCTGGCTTCTCATTGTTTAAATAATTTAAATGTGCCTTTATTATTTCGCAATTTATTCTCTTCTAATTACTTTTAATATTTTAATAGAAAAGTGACTTCGTACGAAACTAAGCAGACAATAAATATATGCCATCTATCTAATCATCCTCCAGGGGTCTGGTTTCTGTCGTCGCATCGTCGTCTGGTACGTGGTCATCACTAGAGAACTTACTTCCCGGTGTATACCGCTTTGTTGACCATTGCGTTTATTGTAAGTTAGATACCTACATAATTTTAAATATAATAAAATAAAACGCGAATCGAATTCAATACTTTACCCACATAAATACTTGAAAATACCGCATTATGTGATCCTATTTTACATATTAATAATTATGTAATATATAAAGCAAGTTTTCACTGAAACACAATGTACCTACCTAAGTACCTACATTATTTTCTAACATTCGCATAGACTGAGCTCTGTATTAATTTATTAAAAATTTTGTCAAGTTAATTATGTTATACACGTAAATGGTCTACGTAAAATATCTCCTTAAAAAATCTTTACCAAACGATGTAATTACTAAGTAAATTACTGTTTAAATAAAGTACTTTTATGTTATCAGTAACTATAAATATTCAAAGAGTTAAAAGCTAACAGGTCAATAAGCGGTTTACTGCTCGGTTATTACATTGTTATGAGGTAGGCCACGTTTGACCTAGCCACGTTGATTGAGTAATTTCCTTCAGCAGCAAGCTCAAAGCATACTATGATTAACACGTTACTCAAGTAAATTGGATGTCATTATTTATAATTATTTTGTACCCTAGATTATTTGCTAGGAAAAGTCAAACTATGTTATTTCTTTTAAACTTATGAAATTAAAATATACCTAATATATTTTCTTATGTACATGTTCATATTAGGTACATAATAATAATCGCATCATTTAAAAAATAAACATTAAATCAGTATGAAATTTGGCTACGTTTCATCCTCCGCTAACCAAGCAGATTCGGGTACCCTTTAAATAGTAGTATCTAATAAGGCTGTAAAAAAGGTAACAAAAATTATTTACGACTCGTCAAGTGTACGTCACATTTTTCGTAAGTAATACCTATCTTCGCAGTGTATGTAAACTCTTTGGGTAAACTTTTATCTATTGCAATCCAATCACATACCGATCGATTGGACATAGCATTTTGAACAACTCTTGCATTTCGAAGCAACTACTCGATTCCCTGTGCCAGTAACGGAATTTTCGATCAGGCAAAGACTTTTACTGTTCGTGGCCTTTTTCTTTTTCTTTACCAGAGATGTAACTGTTTTCTAGCCTATGTACTTATATCAAAGCCCAGCTCAAAGTTATTATTATTTTTCATTCCCTGCTATATTTGCCAAATACTTAATGTTCGGCACAACCTAGCTTTTCCTTCCATATTCTATTGCCAAAGGCCAGCTTCGTTGTCATATCTATCTTTTTCATATCCTCTTTCACAGCTCATCTCTGTCACTCAGAATTATTATTATTGCCCTTACAGAATACTTGGTTTATAATTTTGCAAACACCAAATTTTAATTTACTGTTTTATTCATCATAGCTGACTGTAATTAAAAACCTCCATTAAAATTCAGTTAAAGCACATTTATCGCAGTTGTTCCTTCAAAGTAATGATGTCAAAACATCGTTATGCATTTTTTGGCGCGTCTACATCCAACGTCGCTCTTCAAAGAACTTTGGGAGTTGTTTTTTCGCCTAAAAAAGGTAAAGTCGTCATATTCCCGGCGCACAAGGTACAGATACGATCTGACAGCATGTCTCAAGAGGCTAGTGACCCGTCGCTTGCATTTATATCAAAGAAATTTAATCACAATTACTTACTTTTATTGATCATATTTTGTTAAAGTTTCATACCGAATTATAGATTAGATCAAAACCAATTTTGAATCATACTGAACGATAAAATTCAAAATTGATACACTTTTGGCATCCAGTGCAAAATATACATGTGATTTTTTTTATTTAAACCGATTTAATAAGCTGCTATATTAAAATTATTATTACATTTAGTACGTTATATAACTATACTAAGCTAACCAGACGAAAACTCGTATAAATAATACTCACCGCCTTATAATTCATCATAACACATTTAAATATAATTTGTTCTGTTTTAGTCTATTTGTCATAACAAAATGCCCATTAATTGTGATAACAAGAAGCTAGTCTGACTTTTTTATGTTAGTCAACTATTTGTGTGGACTTTTTACACTCTATTCAATTTAAAAAAATTATTTTTAAGTGTCACCTAATTGATTTATTGATCACATTATATACAACCGATAGGTTTAAGCATAAAATGAATATGAATTATTTTTAAAAAGTTTTATGATTAATTACTTTATGGTCTTATTCATAATGACTTATCGGAGGTTCAAAAGTTCGCTAAAATTCTCAAAAATTGTTATTCATAATAGTCTTTTTACGATAAAATGTTTATTATCTCTCCGATAAAGTTATTGTTTAAACCTCCGATAAGTCATTATGAATAAGACCAAGCTTTAACTTTATTTGCGATTTTATGTTTTCTAAGCCTCTTGTTAAATAATTAAATTATTATAAACAAATTTCTAAAATACAGATTACATACATAAATAGTTACATTGTATAAAAAATAGCTTTAATGTGAAGCTCTGACTTAAAATATGAGTATTAGATACGTACTTACTGGAAGTACGTATCAAATACTCAGATTTTAAGTAAAAAACCTACATTTCTAAAATACAGATTACATACATAAACAGGTACATTGTATAAAAAATAGCTTTAATGTGAAGCTCTGACTTAAAATCTGAGTATTAGATACGTACTTACTGGAAGTACGTATCAAATACTCAGATTTTAAGTAAAAAACCTACATTTCTAAAATACAGATTACATACATAAATAGGTACATTGTATAAAAAATAGCTTTAATGTGAAGCTCTGACTTAAAATCTGAGTATTTGATACGTACTTACCGGACGGAACGTATGCGATATAACTGATTGTGATGATGTGATATCTCTCTCTCTCTCTGTCCAGCCTGTAACCTTCTCTATTTTGACAGAGATTATGGTCTACTACGACTATATCACGACGATCAGGCGTGTTGGCACAGGGTTTATTATTGATATTTCCGTCTCTCACAGAGGGTGCTATTTGTGTGCAATCTTTTAGCTAGTTTTTACAGCACCCTAGAGTAAAGTCACCACATGGACTAGCTGTGATGTGATACAACATTGTAATTTTCATAAGCCCAAAACTTACTTTAGGGAATATTAAAAGAAGATTTTACCTTCTCTAGTATTCTACAGCAACTAACGGAAAAAACCTGACATAAGTATATTGTAGTTTTATGTTCGATATTAAAAAACAATGTAGCCAATATACCTACTCGTAACAATATTGTAGTATAAAACGTAGTTTATTGTTACAAAGCGACGAGATCTTTCCTTTTATTCGTCTCAAGTGTTAAAGTATCTAGATCTTCAAGAAGCTATGTACAATGTAAATGGTGAAACTGTCGGCTTATCTGAGCCAGGTTACGTAATTTGTATATTTTGTGGCTTTTACTCGACTAGAAGCTCATCGTTAATGTTGGCTTCAAGGGCATAATTATTTTGCATTTTATTAATTGCTGCACTCATATTTTCAAGAGCCTTCTGGCTAAAGTTGTGACTCCCAAGAAGATGACTTTGTTCTATAGGTAACAGTGTTTTGCTTATTTTAATGTTAGGTTGTAGAATTAGTTAGTACAAGAAAGATAATTAAGAAGAAGATTATTTATATGCACATTCTATCAAGAGATGAAGTACATAAAAACTATAGACGACTCTTATAAGAGGAAAAGAAATCGTGATACGTACTTGATCGATTTGTTGACAACGTAATAAAAAATAATGTAATAATTATTTTCAGCAGTAGGTAGCTACGAAGTACCATTACACCCAGTAAGTAGTTGGAGTCATATTTAATTAGACTTTTTCCTGATCCAACTATTTTTACAACACTTAACGTGATCGTTAGCAGTGTCCTCAACAGTTGACCCACTTGATGCTTGTTAGCACTTCGAGGTAAATTAAAAAGTCAACGCTGTGTACAACAGAAATATTACCTCGCAAAGTTGGTTCAGTATTTCATATTCAAGCAGATGTCGATTGGAACTTTTTAATCTCAAACTTTATTACATTTTTTTATTCCAGCCATTCATTGTTTTTAAATTTGGTGTAACTTTGAATAAAGGTAGAGAAGAAAATAAATATGTTTATTGAACCATACATACATATTGGATTCGAAGTTTTCTTCTTAGACAATAAATATCTAGCTGTTGGGTGTGGTCTATTTTTTAAAACCACGATTTGGTTTACTATCATTTGTACCAGATGTGTTAATGGCGGGTTCTATTCTAACATTTCCGTCACTACCAGAAAATATATTTTGCTAAAGATCGTTCTTTTCGTTCGTTCGTATCTACAATATTTACACTTGGCGAAAAAAATGAAGAAATTGGATGACGAGTGATTTTCATAATCAACCGTCCCACTCACGATCCAAGTGTAATTCTTTTCTCTAATGTATCATGAGTTATTTGGAGAAGTAATTAATTTACGGCTGTTTATCCGCCGTCCCTTATTATCTGTTCAGGTATCAATAGGAAATCTTATTAACCAGTAAATCTTACTGAAAAGCGAGTGGGGACAAAAGTTTTAATTTTACCTGTGATTTAGTAATATCAACTAATTCGCGTAAATAAAATATTGAGCTAATATAAAAGATCGTAGGAATGGTTGAATATATATCAAGTAGAATACGAGATTTCGTAAGCTAATAACAGCCCACTGATACATTTCTAAATTCCTAAAATAATATGTTATATTAATTTTATGAGGCAGGCTGTTCATCCATTTTTTTCATCCTTCATTACCCAAATTAGACAAGCGTATTCCTCTCTAATAAGGCATTTTTAAACAATATTACTTTGTGTTTTCAAAGCAAGTTATGTTAATATCTACTTTCATTTTAATTGGGCTGAAGAAATTATTATCTCTGAAGACTGTCATATTAGAGACGTAATTAAGAATTTTTTGCGTAGATATTATTTTGCAGGTTTATTAAAAATATATAACGGCACATGCCTTTGACAAATTAATATTATAGAACTTAAATCTTGAGCAACATTTTGAGTATAAATATAAAAGTAATTGGTAGTAAATAAAATAAATTATAGTGGGAAAATGATAACCATGAGCGGGACTTGAACCCACGACCTCGGAACCGTTCCGTTGCTCTCCCATCTGAGCTATGATAGTTCCCGCATATGTTTACCAAATCTTCCACTACCTATAACCATCCTAGGACACAATATAATCCTAAGAAAAGACATTGCAATGAGTCACATATTGTAAGTTTTATGCACGTTATTGAAAACAATGTATCCAATAGAACAATATTGTACTACAAAATATAATTTATCTTCAAAGCGATTAGATCATGCCCTTTTATTTCCTCCGGGTGTTATAACTTTTATATCTTTGAGATGCTATCTACAATGTAAATGATGACAGTAGCTAGATTATTTAGTATTATATAATCCAAGTTAGGAGTTTTGTGTTATTGTAATTTAAAATTAAACCTACTCAAAGCTGAGCTTTGATTATTTAGATCTCTGAAAGATTTTTTAATTTTCTTTCCAGACATACCTACCGGACGATGCAGTATTGACCGCTGGCCGATAAAGTAGAGCGATGATCGTCAAGGTCGCGGAGAGCCATTGGATGCAAGTGGCGCAGGACCGCGCGTAGTGACGTTCTGTGGGTTTGACCCATGTCCAGCTGTGGACGGAGAAAGGCTGTGTTATAAATAATTTGTTATTTGTGTAATATCTACGCAAAGTAAATTGATATTAAAGTACATAATTTGTTAATTTTGCAATTGACTTGCTATGCTTTTACATAATATATTAAATTATAGTAGAAAAAGTGATCACCGCAAGCGGGATTTGAACCCACGACCTCGGAATACCCATCCGTCGCTCTACCAACTGAGCTATTGCGGCCGTGCCAACAGTAACCAACTTCTCCACTACAATGTTACTCGAATGAGTCTACATCGCATTTTTTATGTACAACGCCATCTATCGATACTGTTTAGCACATTCTCGACCAGCCACTTAGTATTCTTTACAGAATACAATTGGACTGAAATATAATTTAATTTATTAAGTAAAAGCATAGCAAGTCAGTTGCAAAATTAATAAATTACTTTAGAAATAAAGGTCGCGCATTATTTAAGCAAAATATGTGATGTAGACTCATTTAAGTAACATTGTAGAAGAGAAATTGATTACTGTTAGCACGGCCGCAATAGCTCAGTGGGTAGAGCGACGGAACGGTATTCCGAGGTCGTGAGTTCAAGTCCTGCTTGCGGTGATCACTTTTTCCACTATAATTAAATTGATTAAATTGATATTAATTATTTGTATATACAAATGATAAATATACTGTAGTTTAAAGTAAGTATAATAGTGGAAATTTTTTTTATAAAAACATTTTTATTCATATGCATAAAAATGTTATTATATTAAAGTTTTTTACTTATTGACTATGCTATAAATACCACCGTTATTTAAATTTGGCTGCAAGTAAGAAAGTCAAAATAAAAGTACAATCTGTAATAAATTAAATATCTTTTTATTCGTTCACACACAATTAAACTTTTAACGCAATAAAGCATCCATCAATTCTGAAGATGGCCTTTTTGCCGAGTCAGTGAGCTCTAATCATGAAAAACGTTTTAACCCAAAAAGCAGTAGTTACTTACATTTATTTGGATCAAAAATATATACGGCAATTTGAAAATTGAAGAGAAGAAACAGTTAAATAATCAATACACATATAAATGACAATAGAGATTCATTAATTTTTACAATATTGAATTTTGATACAAAACACATATTAATTTTATTTTTATTTGTATTTATTTACAAAAGAAAAGTAGCTTATGTATTTTATCCGTATTCTGGTTTTTTTTTTTTTTTTTTTTTTTTTTTTTTTTTTTGTCGCCTCACCCTAACCGGGCCATGGTGTGTGCCCTGAGCCTGACCATGAACCGGCAAGGGGTAGCCCCATTACGAGGGGCTCAACGCAGTGGGGGGAGCGTTAGGTCCCCCCATCACGTGTGCCACATTCGGCACAGCAGCAGCACGCCGCGTTCGGCCTCCTCTCCTGCCAAGGGCGCCAGCGTTTGCCCGCCGGCGGCCCCGAGTTGGGCCCCTGCGGGGAGGCAACGTGTCTCCAGCACGCTCGCGCTCCCGCAGGGCTTCTCTCTTAGCCGCCATCACCTCATGAGCATATGAGGTGACGGCAGCCCAGCACCGTTCGCTCTCGGCCATGGCTGATACAACGGCCGAGAGCGACAGGTCAGGCCCAACTGCATCCACAATTGTGGTGCGTTGGGCGGCCCAGCCCGTGCACACAGCGAGCGTATGCTCAGCCGTGTCCACGGAGCCAGCCACGCAGTGGTGGCAACCGGGATCCGACTCTATCCCCACCAGCTGCCACAGGTACTTGCCGAAGCAACCGTGACCTGTGAGGAGCTGAGTCAGGAAGTAGGTCGGCTCCCGGTGCCCCGCCTCTACCCACTGCCGTAGCACTGGGCGGACTGCCTCGACAAGCTGTTTGCCTGCCGAGGGGTTCGCGCATCGTTCCTCCCATCTCCGGAAGAGATCGTCGCGACATTCGCTCCTCCAGCGGGCGATCTCTTCCGTGAGGGGCTCTGTTCCCGCCTGCCGCATCAGGGCCCTCCGTCGGTACACCTCTGCCTGGGCCTCAGCTTCGAGATCCCAGGGGAGGCTGCCTGCGATTAGGCACGCCGCCTCATAAGAGACGGTGCGGTACGCTCTGGAAGCCCTCTGTGCCAGGACCCGCTGCGGACGTCGCAGCAGGGCTCTGTTTTCAGCGCTGAGGGCTTCCCTCGCCCAAATGGGCGCTCCATATAGAGCCATGGAGCGCACCACGCCGTCATAGAGACGGCGACCGACTTTCCCTGCCCCCCCACAATTGGGGAGCAGCCTCGCGAGCATTCCCGCGCACGACACCAGTTTGGGCGCCAGGGCACGGAAATGCTTGCTAAACCTCCACCGGCTGTCGAGGACGAGACCGAGGTATTTCATAGTCCCGCCAACAGCGATGGAGGTTCCACCCACAACAATGGCAAACCCAAGGGGGGGCTTTGTCCGAGGCCCATGGAAGAATATGGCCTCGGACTTATCGAGGGCCACCTCTAGGCCGAGGGCCCTGATGCGGCTCACAATACGGGCTGTACCCGCCGTGGCGAGCACGCCAGCTTCTTCAAATGTTGGGCCCCGCGCGGTCACTAGGGTGTCGTCGGCATAACAAAGAATACCGACGCCCGGGAGATTAGCACCACGCAGGACCCAGTCGTAGCCGATGTTCCACAGGAGCGGTCCGAGGACCGAACCCTGTGGAACACCGCATGTTACGTCCCTGCGAACCACTCGGTCTCGGGCCGGGTAAACAATGGACCGATCGGTGAGGTAGTCCGCAAGGATGCACCTGAGGTACCGTGGGACATTGTGGTACCTCAGTGCCTCGGCAATTGTTGCCCAGGGGATGGTGTTGAAGGCGTTCGCAATGTCGAGCGACACACCCAGCAACACCGCCCCCCGAGAGCTAGCTTTGTCGACGCTGTCCTCAAGTCGAGAAATGGCATCCAATGTCGATCTCCCGCGGCGAAAGCCAAACTGGCGGTCACTAACGTTCGGGCCCACCGCCTCTAAGTGCTCGACGAGGCGTGCAGCGAGCACGCGCTCGAAGAGCTTGCACGCTTCATCCAGCAAAACGATGGGGCGGTAGGCCGATGGCGAGTCTGCGGGCCGCCCGTGCTTCTGGATGAGCACGAGCTTCCCCGTCTTCCACCGCCGCGGGATTTTGCCAGACACCAGGCATTCCGACATGAGGGACAGCGTCTCCTCCTCCAGGACCGGCATTACGTGGGCGAGTAGCCGCCCAGGCACACCATCTGGTCCCGGGGCGCGGTTTTTCTGTTTTAGCTTCAAAACCGCAGCCCCTAGCTCGTTCCCAGACACGGGCGGAACAATCTCGCCCGATACCGATCCTTCCTCGGGTGCCGCCATTCTGGGTGGTACCCATTCTTCCCTCGATGGGAATAGGGAGCTGACCACCCTTTCGACAAAGAGCGGCTCAAGGGTCCTCGTCAGCGGCGGCGCCGAAGGTCGTAGCTTTCGTGTCATGACCTTATACGGGCGCCCCCATGGATCCCGGTTTAGATCCTCAAGCCACTCCTGCCATGCCTCCTGCTTGGCGGCTTTAATCGCGGAGGTAAAGGCCCCCCGAGCGACCCGGTATGCGGCGAGCAATTCCTCCTCCTGGGCGAGATTCCTATTGGCCCTCCGGCGGCTGCGGGTGTACCTTCGCCGAGCCAACTGGCATTCAACTCGGAGACCAGCTAGGTGTGGTCGCCACCAGTACACCTGCCTCCGCGGAAGGGTTGGTCCCGCCCGTTGCATCGCCGCATCGCAGACGCGAGAGAGCATACCCGAGAGCTGCTCGCATCTCGCGTCCACGTCTAGACCGCTATTGATATTTCCGCCAGCAGCCCATCTCTCGACGATGGCTGCCTCGGTGGCCAGCTCCGAGTCCAGGGTGGACAATCTCCACCGTGGACCCTCCTCCGGTAAGGGACAATCCAGTGCGATGGATGGTTCATCTGTGGGGGATGGGACCATGTCGAACCGGATGTATCGGTGGTCCGACAGGGTCTCCATCCCTTCCTCAACTCGCCACCGCCTCGTGCGTCGGGCCAGGGCGGGGCTCGCAAACGACAGGTCGACGATTGACCCGCCATTATGCCGAACACACGTCTGGACTGTCCCTCGGTTCAGGAGGACTAGTCCCGTAGACACCGCCCACTCTCCTAAGGTCTCGCCCCTGGCATTGGTCACCGGGGATCCCCAAACCTGGGATTTGGCATTAAAATCCCCGGCAACGACCACAGGGGTAGGGTGCACTTCTGCGATAAGGTCGCCGACCTCAGCAAGGAGCCGCTCAAAGTCGGCGAGCGTTCTATTGGGCGAGAAGTACACCCCAATTACTGCAACGTCGCCCAGAGACGCAAGAACACACCCGCTCCCCTTCAGCACCCTGCTGAATGGGGGGGAACTACCATTGCGTCGCCAGGCGACGATAGCCACCGAGTCGTCGCGATCTCCCGCCCAGTCGTTGCGGGGACGCACTCGGTACGGCTCGGCGACTATGGCCACGTCTATTTGCCACTGCGCGGCCGTCTGGATTAGCAGATCCTGGGCAGCCGCACAGTGGTTGACATTTGCCTGCAGAATGGAGACCTTAGAAGCCATTAATTATTGGCGGTGTCCATCGACTCCTCTGCAGCAGGCAAAACTGCTGCCAAAGACGGGACGGGGTGTGTAGACTTACCCCCACCCGACTTATTTTTTGACTTGGTACTGGCCAGCGCTGGGCACTTTTTGTGCCCGAGGCGGTGGCCAGCATCGACGCCCTCTGTTGCGCAGATTGCACACGAGGGGTCTGCCGCGCAGGTGGCAGCCTTATGCCCGGGCTGCCCGCACCGGAAGCACAGAGCACTGCGGTCAATCTCGCAGCGGCACTGTACTCCCAGGTGCCCCGGCACCAAACAACGGAAGCATCGCTGAGGCCGCGCATCCAGAAGCGCGGCCCGAGCGGTGGACCAGCCAATTGTGAGGCGGCCAGCCTCCGTTATCTTCTTGGCCGAATGCTCCCGACTGGTAGCGGCGTGCGCCAGGGTGGGCGTAGCGGTGTCAGTAAGGGAGACTGAGGAGGTGGGCACCGAAGCGAAAGAGGATCTCTCCCGTGTTCGGCGCGCATCCGCCGCCAGTAGAGGACGCAGCCGTGGTTCTGGCAGCAGGCGGTCGTCAATTCCAGCGAGCCGGGAGTCGATCACGAACATGATCTCCTCCCGGGTCATTCCAAGGGCAGGGGCTGCCGTCCGATCTTGAGCCTCTTGTCGCGCCCGCAGCTCCGCAATTTCTGCACGGAGGAGCTTCGTCGAGTGGTCGATGTATTTACGCGCTGCCTCGGCTATCGCGTCACGGATTTCGGCCACGTTCTGACATTCCGTGCCGATCAACTGTAGAGCTGTATCGACGGTACTAGCAAACTCCACGGAGCCACAGGAGGCCGGTGTCGCCTTCTCCTGGGCTGCATCCTCCGATGATTTCGCTGGAGACTCCACCACTGTGTGAGAGCGCAAGACCATCCTTTCTCTCTCGGTGACATCTGACGCCAGGTCCCGCTCTGCTTGCAACTCGATCTCGCGCTCGACCTGCGCTTTTAAATCAGCCTTAGCCCTCGCCAGGCCAACATATTCGCCCGTTTTCGGCGGGCGGCCTCGTCCCCGTTTGGACACGGAGGTCCTCGGGGCCGCTTCCTCCTGGCCATCCAGTGGCCTTTTTCTCCGCCAGAAGTGGCTGGCTGGAGTGCTCGGTCTCGAGCATTCCTCCTCAGCCATGGAGATGCAGCTACTACCATCAGATTCGGACAGCCGCAGCGGCACCTCCATGCTAATGCGTGATGGGGACGCTCTCAGCGCCCCGCGGGTTGAGTCCCGGCTCGCCACACCGGCACGGTCCTCGGAGGCATCGCTTCCGCAGGCTCTACCTCTCATAGACCGTGTTACCCGGCGTTTCGAGGCCTCGCTTCCGGAGGTCTCCCCTCCAGAAGCCCGATTCTTTGGAACCTGGCTCCCAGAAGCAGTTCCACTGGTTGCCTGGCGCACAGAGGCCTGACTTCCGGAAGTCTCATTTCCGGAAGAGTAGCTTCTTTCCTCTTCACTATTGCCATTTTCATTAGTCCTTTTTGCGCTGCCTTGGTCCGTCGTTAGATTTCTTGTTGTTTTTGGTTTTGGTTTTTTAAATTCCATTTTAGTCCCACGAGTATGGGGGTAAGGGTGGTCGACGCCAGCAGAGCCCCCTGTACTGGCGCAAGCGTATATACTTAGGTTACCCTTACGGAGGTCCGCCTGTTTCCGTAGGTTTTTAGGACTTGGCTGTCCGGTGTTATTGACTTTTCCTTGTCTTGGGCCGGCCAGTTAAGGCAAGCCCCCTGTCCCAGTCGTCACGCCGCTAGACGTGATCAACGACACGCAGCGACTGAGACAGGTTGCCCGACGTTGTCCTCATTAGGGGACATCCCCTTGGATACGAGTTAACGCATCAAAGGGAACCGTCGAGCCGCGGGGTACTCCCGCCCATCACCACGTCGATTTTAGTGGACCACTGCCCGTGAAGGGCCAACCAAACGAGCCTAGGAGCTCACGTGCCGAAATCGGCACTCTACGACGGAATGTCCACCCCGCTCACCAGACACTCTGCTGATCAGAGCAGTACCTGGAGCGGGGTGATTTCACGGAATGTCGAAGCATTAAAGAATGCCGCCGCGGACCTTGCAGGTCCGCCATACCACGACCCCCCTCGTGGAGTCAGCTGGTAGGACATCGGTCTGCGTCAAAACACTCTCCTCCACATTAGGTGAGAGAGTGCATTGATCGCAGTCCAGGGTGCACCAGGCTCACGGCTTCCGATCTCTACAGACGTATCCCAAGGACAAGGGAAACAATGGGCCCAACGTGGAGGTTTCCTGCCGTGGCACCCCATCCGTATTCTGGTACCCATAACACAAGCATAATAAGCTTAGCTTGGGACCAGAGGACGTTGTGTGAAATGTCCATAAATATTTATTTATTTTTTTTATTTTTTATTTTTTCTTGAAGAACAACAATTATCCGAAAAAACAAGAATTAACAGACAGTTAGTTCGTTACTCTTAGTTCGATTTTGGTATTTATTTTTACAGATCAGTTATGTGTTAAAAGCTATAGCGTGTTTGGGCACGACTCCTAAAAGAAGTTCTACTGTCATTTAAAAAGTAAATGTAACATGAAAATATATGTTGAGTAATTACAAAAGGAATCCAAAAAAATTATACCGGAATGGTTAAATTTTTAGCTTCATTTAAATGGAACTCAGAGCATTGAACTATAAGGAAACGCCTCAATAGTCGCAAATGAGGCACGCTTACAGCTTGCAGTTTTAAGGGAATTTCTTTAAAGAAGCTTCAATTCAACGTCTTTAGAAAACTTTACCCGGATTTACTTTTAATGAGTTTTAGAATCCAACTTGGGGTTTACTAAATAAATGAATAGCAACTCAATATTATCAAAAATCAATATTATCGTCGACATGTACATTTTAACACACCGGTATAGAAAATGAAGAATTAGGGCTATTTTTTTTGTTTACTCAAAATCTACTAAATATATTTTAATTCTGATTTAGGTGTTTGTATATATAATAGTTACTTATGTTTTTAAAGTTATTTTATTAGTTAATACGCGATAACAGACCGACAAATGAAAAAAAAAATGAGAGAGGTTGTTTCGCTAAGATTTTTTATCGAGAAAACTTTTTTCAATCGCGTTTTTGAGTTCATGCGATCCTAGATTATATATTGAAAAAGCATATACTTAAAAATTAGAGCTCTAGCCATTCAATCTAAAGAAACAATGAAAACTTCGTACGTAGAAAAATGCACGACGAATTTTGGTATCCTCTTAAGATTTTTATTTATTATATTTCTCGTATCTGACTAGTCAAGGACCTTTTCTTTTTCTTTTTACATTTCACACAACATCCTCTGGTCCCAAGCTAAGCTTATATGCTTGTGTTATGGGTACCAGAATACGGATAGAATACATATACTACCTTTTTTTTGTAAATACCTACTTATAATACATAGACACCCAGACGCAGTACAAACATTAGTATGACAATTAGAAAAATCACACAAATGATTGTCCCGAGCGGGAATCGAACCCGCAACCTCTTGATCGGCAGTCCATTACCAGAACCACTACACCACGAGGCCCGTCGAAACCCGTACCTATAAAGATACTATGATTATATCTAGCACTATAGGTAATACTAGTTTTCTAGAATCTATGATATTAGTTTTCATTAAAAGTTTGATGATTATTGTAGAGCAATATACATACGACTTTATTCAACCTGGCAGAACTGGGAGCCCTATAATTATTTTTAGATTCTAAATTACATACCTCTCATACATAAAGTTTTATTCGAAAATTATTTATGTTAAAAATATTTCCTTATACTACTACTTCCATATACTAATATTATAAAGCTGAAGAGTTTGTTTGTTTGTTTGTTTGTTTGTTTGTTTGTTTAAACGCGATAATCTCATGAACCACTGGTCCGATTTCAAAAATTCTTTCAGTGTTGGATAGTACGTTTATCAAGGAAGGCTATAGGCTATAAAGCATCACACTGCGACTAATAGGGGTGAAGCAGTAGTGCAAAATGTTGTAAAAACGCAGAATTAATTAAAATTCCACGCGTACGGAGTCGCGGGAAACAGCTAGTAGTGAAATATAAAACGTGCCAACATTTTTAATACCTTATGTATCATTTATTTACACTGTATGCATTTACAAAATTTGCACACGTGATCGTAATTTCTAAGCCATTTTTCACTCAACCTAAAGGTGATGCGGAGATAAAAGCGTGGAAAAGTGATGTTAAGGGCCTACATCAATATTATCGTAAATCATCGCCGACACGTACATATTAACACAGCCAGTAGGCACAGAAAATGAAGAATTAGGGATACTTTTCCTATTTACTCAAAATCTACTAAATATATTTTAATTCTGATTTACGTGTTTCTATATATAATAGTTACTTATGTTTTTAAAGTTATTTCATTAGTTAATACGCGATAATAGACCGACAAATGAAAAAAATAAAAAAATTGAGAGGTTGTTTCGCCAAGATTTTCTATCGAGAAAACTTTTTTCAATCGCGTTTCTGAGTTGATGCGATCCTAGATCATATATTGAAAAAACATATACTTAAAAATTAGAGCTCTAGCCATTCAATCTAAAGAAACAATGAAAACTTCGTACATAGGAAAATGCACGAAGCTATTTTGGTATCGTCTTAATACATATTTTAATATTAACCACAATTGCTACCTATTTCTTTAAATTGTCATCCTATATATTATTGCGTACATATGATTAAAAGAAAACAATAAATTGAAAGAAAAATTGTCTACGCAAAATAAGATCAACAAAAGAATATGCTTTCAATATTTTCGTTGTTAATCAAATCTTATTATTTTTTTTTGCTAAATTTACCTAATGGTTTGCGAATCGAATAATCAAATTACATTTCTAAACATTGAAAAGATTTATTTAAGTAATATCGTCTAAAGTTCCTATTGTAATCGGAAAACAATATTGTTAACGTATAAATTCTGGCCGATCCTGTACCTGTTGCAGGTATTTATGGTCCTATTCATAATGACTTATCGGAGGTTTAAACGGAGATTTCATCGGAGAGATAATAAACGTTTTAGCGTAAAAAGACTACCATGAATAACAAGTTGTGACAATTTTCGCGAACCGATTTTAGCGAACTTTTAAACCTCCGATAAGTCATTATGGATAAGACCATTAATGTCTATACAATAGTTTCACTAAACTGTTAAATAATGAGTTCATTTATTTTATCTGTAATCCGGTCTTTTGATTATTTTATTCTCTCTCTCTCCAGTTATAACGATTTACTGTTGGGCACGGGTCTCTTCTCACTAAGGTATTTGGTCTTCTGTACTGCGTTGACTCTTATTACATCCCTTGGTATCGTTAGATATTACGTTATTAAAAGGAAACTTTAATTTTTTTACCGAAAGAAACCATTTCGAAGATAGTGTTTTAAATTTAACATAATCAATAGAATAGAATATTACTTTACCAATTCAATTCAAGAAAAAATAATATAAATCACCTTGACAAAGATATCACATAACATAAACGAGAAAAATCAGAAACTCTACTTTTGAAGTTGGCAAAAAATATTTTATCATTAATTTACGATATTGCTTTCAGAGCCTAAAATTTATGTAATAACGTACAAGACAATATCAGGACTGGAAGTAGCATGTTTAATATCTTAGAATATTTATCAATATTAGTTTTTAATATCCAACTTTTATCCAAATGTATTGTATTGTAATATCAATATATTTTCCAATAAATATTATTTTTTATTAACCTTTCTTGGCTACATAATAATACTAATTATTATAACTCAAAATGATGTTCCTAAACTTTAGTCCTTTTGTCTGGTATGTGATAAAGGTAAATTCTCATAAAGGTAAATTCTGAACAATTTATAAAATCTTTACCAGTTTGATTTTTCAACCATCTCATCTCTAAGCTTTTTGCTTCATAATAAGAAAAATCGGATGCTTATTAATTTTGCAATACTTTTGTATTGCAAAATTAATAAGCATCCGATATAATGTTTTAGTTAAATTTAGTAAGTATAGTGTTGTATTGAAGTTTTACATGCTTAAGTGCGTTAGGGAAAAATACGAGCGTTAGTGTAGGGTGGTGCAAGACTGCGCGTGCGATAAGATTGCGCATACGTCATATCTGGGTAGTGGAAGGAACTTCGTCACCAACTTCAGTTGTGTTTTGTGTGCTATCATGACAAACACACGCTCACGAAATTATTTTCTAATTGTATTTATAACACAAGAGATTTGAAACTACAAAGTTTTTAGACACGTTTGATCTTATTTTTTCATGGAATGAAAGTAGTACTGTACAAAATGTCTAAGTACTATTAGTAATTAACCCACCTTTTCTCGCGGTAGATTCATTGAATTTTTTTATTTAAACTAGATGGCATATTATTTAGGAGATAGAAATGACATCGCGGTTTTTCATGAAGCATTAGAGTGTGTAAGATTGCGCACTAATATTGCGTGTAGATTGCGCGCGCTCATTTCTTTTTTTTTCAGTTGATATCATAAGGTAGTTTAAAAATATTCATCTTAATTTTTATATTTCATGGGAATTTATGTATGCACTATGTAATTAGTTAATGATTTAAAGCGAAATACTTATTTTAGAATGTCCAGGAGAGAAAGAAATCAGGTCACTAGGTTGATTGACTCGTAGGCGAATTAATAGTGGCGAAGGTAAAAGAGCCCTGGCTCCGTCTCTGGGGATGGCGACTATGATTTATTTTTTTTACAACTACATCGTGCTACAAGGTTAGGCAGATATGATACAGCGGTATCGAGGGTAGGAAAAAAATATAGTTGCAGTTGGTTTTAGAGCATGAGGAGAAATATTTAGGAAGCCAATTGTAGAAGATTGGACAGCGTGCAACACATGCACGGAGTGGTAGCATGAAAACGGTTCAGACTATAACGAAGCCAACCCTTTTACATGCGATTTTTGCAAATAATTTAGTTGCGCAATTTTATCGACCTTCATGCGCAATCTTACACACTAGGGTGTATAAAATTGCGCATTTCCCGATTTGTGATTTTCGTTTATTTCCTAAAAGGATAGCATAAGTTTTGATAAAATTATGACAGTAATCTGTAGCCAGAATGTCAAGGAATGATTTATAAATGATTAATCTCAAACAAGACGGATATTTTTTATTTTATGAAGTGTTGATTTAAAATTGCGCGGTTTTACACCACCCTACCCTACAAACGAATATAAGCAAAGGTTATCAGTAAAGAAGCATCAATCGTACATACAAAAGTTAAGTTACAATCATACATTTGTTCTAACTTCATGATTGCTTCCAATTTTAAACAATGCAAACACAGATTTCTGACATATTTTTATTCTAAAGAACACGCTCTTAACGGTTCGCTTCTTTTACTAACTGCATTCTCTTTGATTGTACATTGCAAGCTTATTTAATGTTAAATCAAACTTTATGTTCGAACTATAAAACACCGGAATAAGCATACATTTCCTTTATTGTACGGTTTGAAGCAGTAACGAAGTTATTTTCACATATACCATGTTTTATTGCAGCGTATATTTTGATGAAATGGTTTGTTAAAAAACGTTGAAGGAAAGTTTAATCTTAGACAGAAGGCAATAAAACAAGAGCGAGAATTTTGTGAGAAGTTGGCGCCAAGTCTACCAATTGCAGACAGCTATTGACAGGGATTCAAAAGTAATGCGACTTTTGGGCGTGATTTTAACACCAGCCCAAAGTTTAAATGTAACAAAATTAATCATTTTTACTTATTAGAAAACAAAGTCGTAATTTTTTATGTATGTACCTACGTGAGCTTATAATTTGCAAACCACGCAACGGAATTTGATGCGGTTTTTTAATAGATAGAGTGGTTCAAGAGGATTGCTTTTTTGTATAATTTGTTAGGTTTGGTTTCTAAATTTTACGCATGTGAAGTCACGAGCAACAGCTAGTTTATAAATAAAACTCATTAACATTAATGGTCTTATTCATAATGACTTATTGGAAGTTTTAACAGAGATTTTATCGGCGAGATAATAAACGTTTTATCGTAAAAAGACTATTATGAATAACAAGTTTTGACAATTTTCGCATACCGATTTTAGCGAACTTTTAAACCTCCGATAAGTCATTATGAATAAGACCATTAGAGAGCGTTAGTATATTAAAAATGAAGAATGATAATAGGATAACTTTCCCAGAGACAAGGTCGCATTTCACTACGTAACAATTCTTCACATAATATGATCTTCCAATATTTATAAAATTAATTCAAGTTTCACAATAATATAAAAAGATAAAGATTAACGGTCTTATTCATAATGACTTATTGGAGGTTTAAACGGAGATTTTATCGGAGAGATAATAAACGTTTTAGCGTGAAAAGACTATTATTTATAACAAGTTTTGACAATTTTCGCGAACCGATTTTAGCGAATTTTTAAACCTCCGATAACTCATTATGAATAAGACAGTAAATCATTATAAGTCTTTTAACATTAGTATTCAGCTCCTACAATGTTAGGTACACCTATTTTCCCTGTAAGAAACTGTCGGATAACATCTAAGACAGTCACGCCCACGTAATAGGATGACTTTCCTAGAGACAAGGTCGCATGTCACTACGTACAATTCTTCACATATGATCTTCCAATATTTATAAAATGAATTCAAGTTTCACAATAATTTCAATGTTTAGAAAGCAATTTTAGCGTATTTCTTTTATTCCGCAGTAAAATATACGAGAATTTGTTAAGACGATACCAAAATAGCTTCGTGCATTTTTCTACGTACGAAGTTTTCATTGTTTCTTTAGATTGAATGGCTAGAGCTCTAATTTTTAAGTATATGTTTTTTCAATATATGATCTAGGATCGCATAAACTCAGAAACACGATTGAAAAAAGTTTTCTCGATAGAAAATCTTAGCGAAACAACCTCTCTAATTTTTTATTTTTTTCATTTGTCGGTCTATTATCGCGTATTAACTAATGAAATAACTTTAAAAACATAAGTAACTATTATATATAGAAACACGTAAATCAGAATTAAAATATATTTAATAGATTTTGAGTAAATAGGAAAAGTATCCCCAATTCTTCATTTTCTGTGCCTACTGGCTGTGTTAATATGTACGTGTCGGCGATGATATACGATAATATTGATGTAGGCCCTTAAACTGAACTCACACCTTGTATAATCTTACGTTTACACACAGTCGTAATTTTTCTTATGTCTTAAAAACTACGCGACGAATTTTGATGCGATTTCTTTAATAGATAGAGGATGGCTTTTTGTAATAATTTATTATAGATTGGATTTCAAAATTCACGCGTACAAAGGTGCAGTCAACAGCTAGTTTTCTTGTAGATACAGCTTCTTGTAATATGGACAACAAATATGTATTAAAATTTAATAAAATACTTAACTGTGAATAGCGTAACTATTTTACTTATTTGTTCTGAAATATACATATAATATTCACAGACGTGTAGGTGTTATCAGCTCTATGTCAATATAGAAGCAACGGTTTCTCTCTGTCATAAATTTGAATAGAATCGATTGGTGTCTACGCCTCCGGGAAAGTTAGATTTCCCCGAGGATTTCCACGACACCTGACCTTATGTAATATATATTCTCGATTTTTTCCAACTACGAAATGATGGATTAATACAATGATGTTTCCTGAATCATATCGATAGATTTCATGTCGAATCTAATATATTCTTTTATTTTGTAAGCATCAGTACCAATTTGCTGTAACTAGATCTGCTATTCAAGAATATTTGCTTTATTAAATTCTCTATTCAAGCAATGAAACCAATGAATTGTAAAAAAAAAAACCTAATGATTGTGACGAAATATAAAAAAAAAATTACTTATTATCAGCATTTACAAAGATTTCAACTTTATTTTGACAGTCAAGTTATCTATTATGATTTTTACTTTTATTATTTTTTTGATTTGTAGATTATTGACCTATTTGTTTTTTCTGTTGTCACTTGTAATGTCATGTATTTTGTTGTATCCCCGCGGGACAGGAATAAAAACTTTGTTTCTTAACATATAAAAATAATTTCAATAAAAATGATTTCAAAATATAAACGCCAGCATTTTTCACCATCAGATATAAAATTATTTTTTTTCATTTCCATTTAAATGTAACGTGTTTCATATACGAAATTCACCCACCATAATTTTGAACAGCCACGAAATGAAGTTGATAAAATATATAAGACATTTTTCAGTTGATTACCTGAGGGGTGCCTCCCCAATAATATTCTGAATTTGCAACCTGCGAAGGATTGCATTTATGAATATAAATTGACTTGTCTATATCGTACATTTATTTTTAATGGAAATATTTATGCGCTCGCTGCAAAAGATGATATGATGATGGATTCAACAAACTTCAATCTCAACAGAAACACAAAGCATAATGCACAGAATTGGCATAATGTGAGTCAAGATCAATATCAAAAACAACTACGCGGTGATATAGACTTTGCTGGCTTATAGAGTAATAACTTCTTTAGGGTGACAAATACTGTTCTTTTAAAAATGTACTGTAATGTTTACTGTAAACAAATAGTAAAATGGTTATTGGTACAGCCACACAGTTTCAAAAGTAATTATTTCTTATTACTTAAATAAAACTACTTTTTCTACTTTTCGATTTTAATTTTACATTGACCATAAAGATAGACTTTTACCATAAACTATATCATATTACATTGTGCTCAGGCTACATAAAATCAATAACATTATTTTAGTTTCTAAAAATACATTAACAAATTGTAACAATATAAAGAAATTTTTAAATTATATAAGGTAATACATACATAATTTTATCATAGACTAAAGTTTTAATTATTATAGAGGTAGTATAAAATATAGCAAGCAAAACTAAGTTTATATACTTAAATACAATATTATTTACATAATAACAAGAAATTTTAAAAAGAACTTTTGGTTTAAGATTTAAATTAGTTTATATTAAAAAGAAAAATTGTTAATTTTTATTTGAATTTATAGAAAATTAGTACCTATTTATTTTAATTATTTAGTTTTTATTGTTTTATCTAATATACTACCACCAGATTGGAACGCGTCCCACTTGAGAAAGATCTGGCAAGAAAACTCAAGGGGAGCCAAAGAAATTTATTTATTATTAAATAATAAATAAATAAATAAATATTCAGGACATTTCACACAACGTCCTCTGATCCCAAAGTAAGCTATATTTCTATGCTTGTATTGTGGGTACCAGATACGGATATAATACATATACTACTTTTCTTTTGTAAATACATACTTATAATACATAGTAAACACCCAGACGCAGTACAAACATTTGTATGACATTTATGGATATCACACAAATGATTGTCCCAAGCGGGAATCGAACCCGCGACCTCGTGATCGGCAGTCCATTACATAAACCACTCCACCACGAAGCCCGTCTAAATTATTAACTTTATGTTGTCGGTCTAAAGTGAAGTTAAGGGGATTTTAAGTCTTGTTGTCTGCAAAATGTGCTAACGGTGTCTTGCTGTTTTGAAACCGAGTGTGTTTTGGATTTTATTAAACTAATTACATGATCCCAACTAGGTGCCAGATCCCAACCGTCTATATCTATATCTTCTCTATTAAAGTTTTTATGTTTCTTTATTTCAATAGCTTCGCGAATCATTCTGGGTCGGTATCGATTTTCCTTGGCGAGGATTTGAGGTTTATCAAACCGGATGTAGTGGTTAAGGCGATCCTGACTATATTCACAGATTGAAGACTTTGTGTCGGTGCTTCACATCAGCTATGTGCCTTTTGACCCGAGTTCTAACAGATCTCTTTGCCCGATGTAAGAGAAACCACAATCACAATCAAGCTTGTATACTCCTGCATCTTGTAAGGGAATATGGCACTTGACAGGTGGTAGGAATTGGCTAATTTTATTTAAGGGCTTGTAATTATACTATTAAGTATCTTATTATTATTATCTTATTACTTGTTTAATAGTATCATAATATTTATTGTCTGACTACCGCAATAAAAATATATACAAAATAAGCTTTATTTACTTATATGTATATTATTATGTTTAAAAATAATCATTTAGTTTATATGTATAATAATAAGTTGTAAATAATTCCTTTTTTTAACTGTTACTGTAAATGAAATAAATGGCTTTTTTATTTTATTACTACCTCAATATTAACAACTACTTACAAAATCCTCTCAAAATCAAATCTTCGATTTAACTGGAGATTTATTTTAGTTCAAGATTTGACTTTACTTGATTAATAATTCTAAGGTCATACGTTGGTAGATTAGATATGACGTAGGTTTTGATTCCCTCGATGTTTTGACAAAATAGTTATGTTAGGGTCGTATTTTCTGATCATATTGATATATTATAAACTTGATTTATTAATACTAAAGGATTCTAGATAGGTATCAACATTCTCTATCAGCTCGATACACTCCGACATTATATGGCTTCGTGCCCAACCACAGCTGTTATTATTACGAACATGAAAAATACCATCAAGTTTATTGACTGTTCTTCTTCTTCTGAATACTTTTTGAACAGGTATCTAGTTTCTAATCTTTATCACACCCAAAGTAAGTTATTAATTTTGCAATTGACTTGCTATGCTTTTTTCTTAATAAATTAAATTATAGTGGAAAAAGTGATCACCGCAAGCGGACTTGAACCCACGTCCTCGGAATATCGTACAATGTTACTCGAATGAGTCTACATCGCATTTTGATGTACAATATTAAAATTCATAAATTACTTTAGAAATAAAGGTCGTGTCATTATTTCAGTCCAATTGTATTCTGTAAAAAATACTAACTGGCTGGTCGAGAATGCCCTAAACAGTCTCGATAGATGGCGATGTACATCAAAATGCGATGTAGACTCATTCGAGTAACATTGTAGTGGAGAAATTGGTTACTGTTGGCACGGCTGCAATAGCTCAGTCGGTAGAGCGACGGAACGGTATTCCGAGGTCGTGGGTTCAAGTCCCGCTTGTGGTGATCACTTTTATCACACCCGCTAAGAAAATAACTTTAACTCGATACCACACACATATAAGCACACACCTTATACAATAGCCAATGGTACAGATTCTTCGTGCACAACTAAACTAAAGAACGAAAAGTGATAGTGTCAATAACACAATTTCGCAATGTTAACAGAACTTTTTTATTACAAATTTATGTATTTTAGATTAATGATTTTAGTTATTAAAAATGTGCACAACAAAATATCCAATTAAAAATCATATTAAGCTATTGCATAGCTTCTATCGCGGGCCTTGAGCGTGGAGACTAAATGCACAAAATTCGAAATTTAAATTCCGTAACAAAGATAGCGTAACTAAATAATAATACACACGCTGTTCGCGCTGGTGACTCATGTCAGTTTTGGCGTTGGTTTTTATTTTATTGACATTTGATTGACAATCGTTATTTTATCATAATTATCATGTAATTACCATACACAATGGACAGATGTAAGCATCAGTAAATAAGGATTATTAATCTTATTTTAGTTTATGGTATTTAGATTCTTGCATAAATAAAATAAATAAATAAAACTACTTTTTACGGATTTAGACGCGTATATTTGTTTTAAATTTTGGCCCGACGTTTCGGAGATTGTCTCACCCGTGACCATGGTGACTGCAAAGTCTTCGAAACGTCGGGCCAAAATTTAAAACAAATATACGCGTCTAAATCCGTAAAAAGTAGTTTTATTTAAACAGATGAGTCGCGCAAGTGTTAGAAAATATTAAAATAATTAAATAATTGAAATGGCATAAGTTGATAAAAATACTATTCAATAGCTTTACCGCGGCAGTCCCGAGTGTCACACGTCTTTTTTTATAGGTAAGCTATGTTTAGTTGTGCACATAGAATTGGTACAAATAGTGTAATAAGTCTCTTTTCCTTCAAACAGTCCATAATTTGGTGAGAAAATATCTGTGTACATTAATATGCCATTTACGAGCCGCAGAACTCTATAAAGTTTCATAAAACGCGCCTCTGTCACATTTATTAATGGCTACAACGCTCACCTTCAGGAACTAAATTAAGAAATACCTTTAGGTACATAAATCAATGGACGTCTGATATATTGTTATCGTGGAAGGGGTGGGATATTTTATCTTGTACTCTGCACCCTGCTGCATTATGATTCGAAGCACGATTCGCGTCGGGGGAACCTAATTCTTCTCCTAATTTCGCACCTTATTGTCGGCGGGTGGTAAGAAAATAGGTATTTTTATATAAAATAGAGACCACGTTTGGGGGGTTTTTGAACCTTTATTACTGTTATATTCTATTCGTTACAAATAATAGGCAATATATAACAATAGACTTTTACTTTCGTGTTATTGTAAAAAAACTGAGGGCGGCAGAACTGATATTTACTACAGCAAATAATTTTCTTATACCATATTATTATTCTGTGAAAAACAGCGCATTTATTTTTTCTATTTAAAAAAGTTTCATGCTCAAACGAAAAATTTGTCTGTGAAATATCGTTATTTGGTTTTTGACGAGACAAATTTTAATAATTTGCACCATTATTGTAACACATTTGTTATAAAATATTAGAGTTTTTAGATTACTTAAACAGATTCTATCAAGTTCATTACATCATTAAATATTCATCATCATATATTATTCATCATTAAATAATGCAGTGATATTTGTACTTAATTAATTTAGGTATTTCATTTTTGTAATAAAGAACGTTAATTTATGTTTTCTATAATATATTATTAGCAACAAGCTCTTGGGATTAGGATATGCAGACGTTAAAACTTCTGACTAAAGTATGGCGGCTTGCAACCATAATACTAAACTTTAAACCTCAACGGAAGTAAACCGCAACGTTTAATGTACAGAGGATTTAGAATTTTTGATATTTTAGAACTATATGATTAAAAACACATATATTCTAAGTACCTTGTGATTATATAGTTACCGTTTGTAGTCTGCTGAGATCAGTCGAATACGAGTTCGATTTCCTTAATTATCATACTATCATGCCGTGATAATCATGTTGTCTAAGCATATCATCAATTTGTTGTAAACTGTTTTTTAGTAATTTTTGTTATAGCATCAATAGATTTACATGTTACCAATCTATCACTAGGCTCTAACACCATTCTAACATAGAGCCTAGTGTCGGATGGACGGACAGCGAAGTAATAGGTTCTTGGTTTACCCTTTGTTTAGGAACCCCAAAAATATACTAAAACTATACACTTGCTCTATTTTTACAAAATATGTTGTTTGCTTACTCATATTTTCATATTCTGTAGCTATACTCAAAAGAAAAGAAATATTAACGTTGTCACTAAAATAAAAATATATAGTTGAGCTTGACTCTACCGCTGAGCATACGGAATCTCTAATAAGGAAGGCTTATGGCAAATAACATCTGGGGCCCGAGGACGGCAAACACTTGGCAGTAAACACGAGGTCACAGTAAGAAAAATGTTTCTGTTTTTGGAATCTTTCTTTATATTTTGTCATAACATTGTAAGTATTACATCAACTACGAAATTAATAATTTGTTGCGTAATGATATTATTGTAAAGAATGCTTTTATTAGGGCAAGCGTAACAAGCCCTAGTCCTATCCCACAATTGCTGAAAAACTATAACGATTATAGATTTATTGCCATAGTATCAAGTTTAATTTCATACCTAAAAGTGTTAGCTGTGAAAAAAAATTAATATCCATAAAAACTAGACGAACGCGAGGGCCAAAAAAGTTCAGCTTTTTGTTGCTTGATTCATTTCATTGCAAAGTTATTGTCATACGAATTAACTAGTTACATAACATAAATACTACGACGGGTCTAGTGGTTCATATAACGGACTGCCGTTCACGAGGTCTCGGGTTCGATTCCCGGTCACGACAATCATTTGTGTGATGTTTTCAATTGTCATACAAATGTTTGTACTGCGTCTGGGTGTTTGCTATGTATTATAAGTATGTATTTACAAAAGAAAAGTAGTTTATGGATTATATCCGTATTCTGGTACCCATAACACAAGCACATAAAGCTTAGCTTGGGACCAGAGGACGTTGTGTGAAATGTCCATGAATATTTATTATTATTATTATTATTTATTATGCAATTGG
The DNA here is from genome assembly GCA_916999025.1 of Orgyia antiqua. Taxonomy (NCBI): domain Eukaryota; kingdom Metazoa; phylum Arthropoda; class Insecta; order Lepidoptera; family Erebidae; genus Orgyia; species Orgyia antiqua. Next base: position 9,734,162 of record OU779869.1, read on the forward strand.
AAACAGCAAGCAGTCAGCTCTTCTAAAAAATAAACTTTGTCATTTTCAGTATGTGTTACGTTCTAAGTGCTAAGCTTGTATCTAAGTAGGTACCTGTTTTGAAGAACAGCTTTGGCTAAGAATGGTTCAAAAATTCTAAATTCAAAAATTATTTATTTGCCACTAAAATGAATTAAGGATATTCCTGGCCCCTACGCTAGTAACAACTGTGTTGCAGGAGCCAGTGTCCACCCCCATTAAAATAATTGTACGGTTTAATCATTATACAATATTGTAAATTAATTAAAAAAGAAAAAAAATTAAAAAAGTAAAATAAAATAATTATTTCATAATATATTAAAATAGTAATTTCAAATAATAAAATAACATAATCAACGTAAATGCAAATTATGACCACTGTGCGTCTGTGTGTGTGATTATTCAATTAAGTACAAAACTCTAGTAAGTTCTTCGTTTTCGAGCAGTGGCAGTGGGACGAATCTCTTTAGCATTTAACTAAATATCCTGTAGATTCAATCTTAGATTTTGTGTCGTTCAATTTTCGTTTCAAAGTTATATCAACCTACAAAGTAAAGATTATACGTACCTTATCTAACTTCAGCTCGTGGATATATTCAAAGTGTCTTAAAAAGCTCATAAGATAAGCAATCGTAAAATAAATTCACTCTAGTCTCTAAGGATCTTTGGTTACTAGGATTCCATATAAAACTGGTAAAATTCTTCTTAAGCTATTTATATAATACAAGATAAAGGATTTTTGAGCTCTTATCATCTTTAGTTACGTTTTAGTTACAGAGTAAACCATTCTTAAATGCATATAAGATGGTGAACTATAGTATGTTAATCTTGATGCTCTTTGAATTTTGATAGGAATGCAATTCTACAAAAAGAAAAAAATATTTTCTTAGACGTTTGTCTATTAGATAAAAGGTGCAACCTTGAGGTTTTTTTTCACAATCGTTCGAAGAAAGCTAATAGTGTGTCGTCGTCGCCAAAAGGAATTACTTAAACGTAAAAATCATTGTTTCAAAGACGACCAATTTTTTTAATAATATCACTGTTTTATTGTCTTTATCTTGAAATATTTTGCTTCAAATATAATAATAGCCATGCTTGAGTCTCTTTGTTATTTTCATAATCTTAATATTTTTCGTAAAGCTATTTATATACATCGATGTTACAAACGGGGATTTTTAAACAAACGCAAAGATTGAAATTCAGAATTTTAATATTATATGCGCGAATGTTGGTGTAACATGGTATGGGTAAGGCAATGTTAGTAATATATTATGATGTGCTCAGTTTTATTAAAATGGAAATGTGAATTCTTTGGTTTGTTTTCAACATTCGTTCGTTCAAATGTCGTTTTTCATTTCTATGTGAAGTTCAATAACGTCTAGCTTTTCAGTTGTGTAATAACTTTAAAGCAGCTTTGAATTTTATAAATCCTCTATAGCAATTTATTAATTTTGCAATTGACTTGCTATGCTTTTGGTAATGATCGCAGAATGGTATTTCGAGGTAGTGGATTCAAGTCTCGCTTGCGGTGATAAATTTTTCCACTAAAGTTTAATTATTTTATAAAAATCCTGATTTATAAATTAACAAATAAAGCAATCAACAATCAACAATCTTAAATAGTAAATAGAGTGACTACAAGTACGAACAGTACTAAAACAAGATTTTAGACGAAAAGTGTACTGCCCCGTACCTACTCTTTAAGTATAAGAACTTGATTAATTTATGAATTTTTGCAATTAACTAGCTATGCTTTTACTAAATAAACTAAATTATAGTGGAAAAAATGATAGCCAATCAACAATCAACAATCTTAAATAGTAAATAGAGTGACTACAAGTACGAACAGTACTAAAACAAGATTTTAGACGAAAAGTGTACTGCCCCGTACCTACTCTTTAAGTATAAGAACTTGATTAATTTATGAATTTTTGCAATTAACTAGCTATGCTTTTACTAAATAAACTAAATTATAGTGGAAAAAATGATAACCATGAGCGGGACTTGAACCCACGACCTCGGAATACCGTTCCGTTGCTCTCCCATCTGAGCTATCATGGTTCCCGCATATGTTTACCAAATCTTCCACTACAACCTTCTCAATGTAAGTTAAACATCGTGCGATGTTTTGTGTACAACGCCATCTATTGAGCGGTTTGCACCAACTCGATCAACGGTATTCCGAGGTCGTGGGTTCAAGTCCCGCTCATGGTTATCATTTTTTCCACTATAATTTAGTTTATTTAGTATAAGAACTTGATTTTTACTGGTTGTCAACATTATATTATTATGCAGAATCTGATAGTAAAAAATCGTTGCCTAGAATATATTTGTAGCCTTTTTATGTCCCGTTATTTGTTTAGTGACTCGAATAACGATGAAAGGTTAACAGTATACATAAACTTAAAATCCAGTTTTCCTCGTTAAATCTTGCTACATTATCAAGGGATTGTTTCCACATCGCTATAACAATCAGCGGTGAAACTTTCGACTTGAAACATTCTATGGTGGCTTGCAACCAAAATTTCCAACTCAATCTTAAATCATAATGGAAGATAACCGCATCTTATAGTATATCTGCTGGGATTTGAATATTTTAGAAACAATGAACTTTGTACGGATTTTACTTAGTTGGTTTTAAAAGAGTAGAGGTAGAAGGAGTAATAGTTGTAAGAATGTCATAAATGCAAATATTAAACTTTTCTTTCATATTTTCTTACTTAAATACATATTATTTTTTTGAAACATACGAGCCGAAAGCTAAGCTTTTAGTGGCTAGGGTATATACTTTTTTTATAGTCAAAACGTTTCTTTTTTCACGGAAAACATGTCCATCTTTTTTATAAAGCTGTTTAAAGCTACTAATTTAAAAAACTTGTTATTAGAACAATATTATATAGGTAAACAAAGAGTCTTTTAATTAGTAAACATGAAAATCTCTAAGTAAATAGGTACAAACTATTGGGCAAGCTCGGAACTTCAACACAAATAAAAATGAAAATTTAAAAAACTTCTATAAATTACATAAAACATAGATGCTAAAATCCAGTGGAAAGAGAATTCATTTATCATTTTAATATTGTGATAAATTAAAGAAACAAATCAAAACTAAAATTTATAATTAGTAAGAAATATATTATGTTCAGATTAAACACGCTGAAAACAAAAAAATAGAAACAAATTATTTTTGTTCAAGCCAGAATAGAACTTCAACAAATTACAAGATGACATTAACGACTAATTTTTGGTGATTTATTATGTTAAAAATAATAGCAACTAACTTTTATTAATTACTACAACTAAATTATTTTTTTTGTTCTGCTTAATTATGGACTGGCATAAAGATGTAAAAGGCGAGAGTAGAACACCCAGATGCCAATTCCGTCTAGTTTTGGTGCTATGCGGTACCAAAGTTAGCCGTTTTTCTGCGACTTAATTACGAAAAAGTTATATTTCTTTGAAATTATCTGTTTAAAAATTTAATCTTGTATTGTATCACATTACTTACTTAATAAGCTATATTTAAGGCTTTTTTGCTAAGCTGTTACGTCAGTATTTAGTCTTGAAACAGGCATTTTCTACTTTTCAGATAATGTTTTTTTTCTCCAAAGGTACAAAATTTTGGCAACTAGTCTTCATTTAGAATCAAAGATCTAGCTTTATACTAAGCCCAGAAAAAAAATTACGTGCAGGAAGAGTGGAACTTTTGAGATATACAATTTTGAAACTTTGCACTAGGATTGACACTACGCGCGATGTGGTGAGCCCCTGCCAACTAAGTAGTAGAAATAAAAAAATCGTGTTTCATTGTTCTTATATTTATTAAAAACGATGAGGAAAGTGTAAATGTGATGAAAAATTCTCAATCACCTTAGATGGCCACATTCACCAGGCTAGTAGCTATGATTTTTGTATTTATTTTTAATACATACTAAGTACATTGTTACCATAAGTTAAAATTACATATCAGTAGTTAGTCTAGTTCTTCTAGGACAAAGCATTATCGTCAAAACTTTTTTCGCAATTTTCATTTCGATAGCCCTGTTGACACTTAAGTTTGTAAATTGCTTTATCTCAATTTTCTCAAAAGTTCCACGGATTTGGCATCTAGTTTTTTTGTGTGCATAGATTGATTGTTTACCTTCATTTTAAAGTAAAAACTAGGTTCCAAAAGTGTGTAACATTAAAAAAAAAATCTGATAAACTAAAATTAACTTTTTTTAGCCCTAATATTGACATTTTTGCATAAGAAAAAATCATCTATTTAAATATGCTATCAGATACTATCAAATATTTAGTTATTAGAAAAATAATTTAAAAGAAATATAATTTTTTCGTTTTCGAACCGCAAAAAAACAGCAAACTTTGGTGTCACATAGCACCAAAACTAGATGGAATTGGCATCTGGGTGTTCTACTCTTTCCTTTTACATCATTTATGCCAGTCCATAATTGAGCAGAATAAAAAAAATCCGTTTTTAGCACCCGTCCGTACACTGTGCGACGTAAAAATTTAGTCTCCTGTCGCCACTGTCACTAACTATAACTTATTCCTTACAAAAATAAGTCTGATCGTGTATATTAATGGGCATTATGTTGTAACAAATGGACTAGATATTTTATAGGAGTGGAAAAATGCACAAATTATTATTTAAATGTTTGTTATAAATTATAATAGTAAGGAAATGATATTGTACAAGCTAAAACTGGTGATTTTACTATTGTCTGCAATTACTGCACAACTTCTTGGATAAATAAATGTATGTTTAAGTAATTTTGATTATCAAGAAGTGACAAAAAATTGTTTAAAATCTATACATGCAGAAATGTGTAACTGAAAGCAAGAAAATGATTTATTATTCTCCATTGGTAGATACACATTTAAAGATATTATTATACATATTACTAGCTGACCCGGCAAACGTTGTTTTGCCATACTAAAAAAAATAAGGTTTGAAAAATAGATGTTGGCCGATTCTCAGACCTACTGAATACGTATGCAAAATTTGAGAAGAATCGGTCAAGCCGTTTCGGAGGAGTAACTAACACTGTGACACGTGAATTTTATATATTAGATTATATTTAACTAACACAACGGGCTTTTTTTTCTCAAAATATTGATGTGGAAGAGAAGGAGACGACTTTAACTAGGAGCTTTTCTATAGATATTCCGTAAAATTTTATATTATATGGCTAAATATTCGAAATTGAAAACTGAAATTATTTTCCGGGCGCCTTAAATATTTTATATATAATCTTTTTTTCTTCGTTCTATTTTGGATAAACTTGATTTTTCTAATTTTTCAGTGGAAGAATAACATAATACTATTCTCTAACATTTGCGCGACCCATAAACCATTTTTTACGAATTTTGACGCGTGTATTTGTTTTGAACTTTAGCCCAACGTTTCGCAGACTTTGCAGTCACCGAATGTCAAGAATTACATAAGTTTGTTATTCTATCCTCTCTCCAATAATTACAATAAATACATCCCATCACACTCCAATTAAATACATTTTTTATCTTGTGTGAAGATACAAGCAAATTAATAGTAAATGCAACAATTAGCTTTTATGAGTATTTGAGGATACTGTTATCAACAGAGTAAACATCATTACTATAAAGCGATGTTGATTACAAATACAAAGCCTACTAAACAAAGCTCCCATAAAATTTTATCAAACAGCTATTATCATTATCATAGCACGTTAAAATTTGTAGCACTGTTATTATTTGATAAATTATAAAAATATGTTCAGTACTAAGCTATTCTTTGGTTTTAGTACACCTAACAAAATATGCAAAAATCTTAACAAAAAAGTAGATGTCGCATTGGTACGTTAATTGTATGTATAATATTAGGTTATTAGAACTTTCCTAATAAAATTAAAGGCATTGGCGTGTTTTGGTATTGTCCCATATTTATTTATTTATTTATAACATTATGCACTTTTATAATGTATAATGGCGCACTTAATGTCATCGGCATTCTCTACCAGTCAACCAATGATGGTGCAGAGATAACAGGGCAGGTGCTATTTTTAAAAGATGAAAAAAGAAGTCTTTAACTTACATTCTAATCTAACAATATACTTAAAATAGATAAATGAACAGATACATAATTATATATACCTAAGATACACATACACAAAAGATACAAACATATTTACATATACCTACATGAATCATAATTACATAAACCTTACATAAATACATAACAAAAACAGTAAAGGGGAATTTAGGTATTTAATTCAGCCAATAATCTTCTAAAGTGTAGTCGTACTTTAGCTTTAAATGTTTCACGGGTTTTTGCCACCCTGATCTCAAGAGGAAGGACATTCCAGAGAAGAATCGCTTGAATATGGAAGGAAGAGTGTACTAGCCTAGAACTATGAGGTGGACAAGTGAGAAGAAGATTTTGAGAAGAACGCAAGTTAAGTTCATGGATAGAACAAAGGTATTGGAAATAGGGCTTTAAATAAGAAGGCGAGTTAGGGCAGTTCAAAATTGAAAATAGGGTGGTCAGTGCACGAAGGTTACGTCGATGCCTTAGTGGCAACCATTTCAAGCGAGCACGGAATGCTGACACGTGATCAAACTTACGGAGAATAAAGACGAATCGAATGCAATTGTTGAGAAGACGGTCAAGTTTATTGAGTAGATCTGCATTCAGGTCGAAGTAGCACACATCAGCATAATCGATAATTGGGAAAATTAAGGTATGCATAAGAGTGGTTTTAGTCGCAACTGGCAAATATATAATAATATTGTTGATACCTTTTAAATTATTATAATACATGTAATATAGAAGGGTTATTAGTAGGGATATTTAGTTTTTAGTTAAGATCAACATTATTAAAGATACCTAATATTCTCTGGGCAAACCCTGTAACAACTGATCGTAGAGGACACTTTACGACGTCTCAGGCGTGACCATGGTGACTGCAAAGTCTCCAAAACGTCGGGCTAAAATTTAAAACAAATACAAGCGTCTTAACCGTAAAAAGTAGTTTTATTTATTAAAGATACGAGTACCTATTAAGCTGTAACATTTCACTCCTTTAGATAAAAAGATTTCGTATTTAATAAGTTTGTATGTACTAAGGTGACAAGTGTACGACTCTGCTAAATATCTCAAAATATAGATTAATTTCATTCTCAACTAAATAAACGTAGACAATACCGTTGTCCAAACTTTAAAACAGGATTTATAATCTAAATAATAGGTACATCTGAAATGGATTAGAACAATTTAATACAGGAAGTTTACCTAAATCGTCGTTATTGAGTATATCTAAATTGCTTCGCTTGCCGAATGTAATTGCTTTTCTTCGACGTAGCAATCCAATTATTTTTCTAAACGCTGAAAAGATTTACTTGTATAATATGAAAGTTGCCCTTCTTATCGAAAAGCAATTTCGGACGTATGTAACTGTGGAATCACATGATTGTATGCGTGGCCGATACGGTTCTACAATGACCCAATATATTATGATACTCTCTTTGGTTCAATTTATTATTAGTAATAAGCTTATTATAAACAACTTGTTATATGTTTATTTAATTTTTTTTATTATGATGTTTAAAAATGCTTTATGGTAATGATGTTTAGTCAAGTTAGTATGATGTCTATGCAAAACGTACTCTCCTTAAACTATTCTCTCGACTCCTGTGCATAACTGGCTCCTCTTCTTTATTCATAATATCATTTTTCAGCCGAAACTAATTACCGCAACAGAGAATTAGAATTATTAAAATTTTTATTTTCTTCTTTACGTGTAATGCCGGCGTAATCTTAGCATGATAGAGTTTGCTGTCACTCAAATGACTCTTCTAAAGCTGAAATTATTCATAAAATGTCTAAGTAAATAATCTTAGTACATTATAACGCTATTTACCCAGCTTAAAAACACTATAAAGTTTCATAATACGCACCTCTGTCACATATATTAATAAATATAACTTTTACCTACAAAGGCTTTATCATGAAATAACTTTTGGTATATAAATTAATGAACATTTCTAATACAGTTATTATAGAAGGGTAGGTAATTTTATCCTGTCCTGCACCCTGTTGCATTGTGATTCGCATCACGATTCACGTTGGGGGACTCTTTAATTTCGCACCTAACTGTCAGCAGGTGATAAGAAAATTGATATATTTTAAGGAGACTACCTTGGGGTCCGTGTGGTGATGGATTAAGCATACAAAAGACTCCACCCCATTTCTTTCCCTGGGGTGCTGTAAGAACCAGCTAAGAGACAATAACTTAACTAAATAATCTCAAATAGTTTAAAAAAACTAAAAAACACGCTTTATTTAATCGAATTATTGCATTGTCATCGGTCTTTGACAGGTGTGCAAAATTTGAATAGAATCTGACCGTTTAAAGTGGGTCAAAATAGCGTCCAAAGGAGTCGGTTACAAACATACAAACATACAAACAAACATACAAACAAACATACAAGTGAAGCTAATATAAAGCGTGTAAAAATCAAAATTGATAGCGTCAATTACACGATTCGGCAAAAATAACTGAACTCTCATATTATAAAAACTATATTATTATGGACTGAATATTTTAATTAACATAGAGGTGTACAACGAAACAGCCAGTTAATGAAATTACACCATAGTTGTTTTCATTTTTTAGTTAAGTTAAGTTTAGTTGTGCATGTAGAATTGACATCAATATAAGCAGTAAACGGCTACCGTCAGATACGGTAAACTCAAAACTAAACCCTGTGCCAACACGCTCAGTTAGCACGGCACGGTAGACCATAGTCCCTCCCAAAGTGGATGAGGCCCGTGCCCACCAGTAGGATGTCAATCACCTGGAGAGAGAGAGAGAGAGAGAGAGAATGAGGGAGAGACCACATTTTGGTGTCATTTAAGTCATTTTATTTTTTACTGCATTCTTCTAAGCAGATATATAGAAAAATCTAATAAAAAAAGGAACAACAAAATATAAGAAAAAATTTCTTTGTAGAAGCTATAAAAAGATTTTTTTACAAAAATAATACGAAACTTTTAATAATAAAGATGACATAAATAGTCAAATAATCTCAAAAATATTACTTCGCCGTAGTATTGTCAAGTCAGATGATTTAAGAATACTAATAACTTAAAAGGTCATAAATGAAGTGCTTCTTTCAATTAAATTTAAGGTAATCGTCGTAGGAAATTTACTCGTATCAACTTTGATTGTACGAGATATTATTATTTAGTATCTATAATACGCGGGGAAATTAGAAAAAAAATCCTTATTGCAACGTTTTTCACTAATCCTCCGCTCCTATTGGTCAAAGCGTGATATTATATAGCCTTTTCCCTTCCTCGATAAATGTACTATCCAACACAGAAAGCCTTTTTCAAATCGGACCAGTGGTTTCTGAGATTAGCGCGTTCAAAATGCATTTGTAAATAGTTGTTGCTATATCTAAACATATGTTATATAGTAGCTAGTTTCTTAATATTTAATTAAATTAAAATATACAAATATTTTAATGAGTGCGTTTTAAAATACATGACGAAAGAAATAAACCAAACTTTTTGCATTTAAATAAACATCGAGACCATGGAGAAACTTCATAATTGATAACTTAGATTAAGATTCTATGCCTATAATACCAAAAATAAACTGTCTTTTTGCGTTCAGTCTAAAATAAACTTCAATAAACTATAAGGTGACGTTAACGACTAATTCCTAGAGATTTATTGTGTTTAATAACTAAAGCTAGTAACTATAAATAATTTAGTTCTAAAAATAAGTCGGATAGGATATTAATGGAGACAAATAGACCAAATATTTAACTGAGCAGCAAAATACTCAAGTTATAAATTAATATTTTGGTATAAATTACAATGTTGACTGTTCTTTAACATATTTAACTGTTTCGGGTACAGGTTCATTTTGAAAAATAGCATAATAGTGGTTACGATTTAGAAATGGAACAAATAAAAGCAGTTATTTTTATTATATTAACTGCGTTATTCGTCTTGACTTATCGGAGCTTAAAACGAAAATTTTATAGGAGACATAAAAAATCGTTTTAGCGTAAAAAGACTATTATGAATAACAAGTTTTGACAATTTTCGCGAACCGATTATAGCGAACTTTTGAACCTCCGATAAGTCATTATGAATAAGACCATAATTTTTTGTTGTATCTAGTATTTTTGATGTTCAAGAGTGGCGCTTATTCTATGTGCAGAACTAAACTTAACTTAACTAAAAAATGAAAACAACTATTGCTGTATCTTAAATATTTGGCTATTTTTTGCACACATATATTAATTAAAATCGTTAGTCTATAATAAACAGTTTTTATATTAAAAAAGTTCTGTTAACATTGCCGAATTGTGTTATTGACGCTATCAATTTTCATTTTTCAGTTAAGTTAAGTTTAGTTCTGCACATAGAATAGGCACCAGTGACTCAAAATAAATGTATTTTTCTTACTCTCTTTCTTTACTTAATTGGAATATTTTCCAAAAAGACAAATTTATAAGAAAATTTTTTTCCGTATCAAAAAATGGAACTTTATTACTGAGACTTCGTTGTCCGTCTGTTCGTCCGTCCATCCACCCGTCCGTCTGTTACCAAGCTATATCTATGGAGCGGAAATAGCTACAGAATTGAAAATTTCACAATTTGAATATATTAGCTGATGCTACAGCCACAAATACTTATCTTCATTCTCCTATCTTCATTTTTATGTTTCGGTATGACGAATAAATACCAAAAAAAATATACGGAATCATTCGTGTGCTAGCTGAAACCGTTCTTGACCGGTTTATAAGTTAAATTAAACTACCGATCTTGTAAATGCTATTTAGAAAGGTTCAAGGCATCGAAACGCATTGAAATCCCCAAAGCGTACTTTTTTTACGTGACTTGAAAGTCTAATAAGCTATCAAATAGGATGCGCAACAATATTAAACCAAAAATTATAATTCAACTAAGAATTCCGAAAGTAGTAAAAGCGCTTTGCGAGCGCACCTTTTGGTGCAAATGTTTTACCAAATTGACGTTCGACATGCGATAATACATTCTTTTGATATGGTAATATATTCCAGCTCTCAAGCAATAATCGATTATTGGATATGGAGATTTCACCAGATCTGAATCCCTTAGCCAGAATCAAAGACTTATGAATCACCATCATCTTTGGCCGTGACCTTTTCAAATATTAGGAGTGCGCATAGAACTGAAAATCCTAAATCCACAATCATACATAAAACCTGTTTTTAATTCTACGATATCTCTATTTAATACACTTGAATTTAACTTACTTCTCGTGTCATTGTTTTTATCACCTTTCTCCTCCGAAACGGCTTTATTTATTCTTATAAAATTTTGTTAGGTATAAATATACGATGTATGCTCCGGGTGGTGATAGATTAAGAATACTCGTACAAGTGTCATCGCCCCATCTCCTCCTAAGGGTGCTGTAAAAATCAGCTAAGGGATATTGCACACAGATAACATCCTCTGTGAGAGACGGAAAACTCGAAAATAAACTCTGTGCCAATACGCCTGGTCAGCGCGGCACAGTAGACTATAATCCCTCCTAAAGTGAAGGAGGCCCGTGCCCTACAGTGGGACGTAAATGGGTTGGAAAAATACGATGTAAACTATTTTTAAGCCCGCTCTACAGTCTCGAAAGTTATGTAACACGATTGTAGTTGATTATGCATTGTTTCGCGCAACTTCACGTGATTCGCTCCGCTCGCGCCTCCTCGATCGCAGCTTTTCGCACACGCCACAATTCGCGCCCGTGAATTCGAGGCAAGATTCACGTGCGAGTGTAGAGCGGACGTTTTACTATAATAAGAGTCTCATTAAAGAAGTCTTTCCAGTATTCCAGATAAATCTCATCGGAAGAAAAGAGATAATGACACTTCTATTTATAATCCCAACTCTGCGTAGAGTTGATCACTGTTACTTACATTGAACACGATGTTTTGTAAACAATAACAACATTTCAATTAACATACGTCAACTATTATAGTCGTTAAATTATCTAAGGACAAACTTAAGTAATAAAATGAACGATCTACACATAACAATTATGCTACTTGGAAGTAATAGAAGTTCTTTTTTTCTGTGTACGTGATGCAGAAATCAGCCGACTGCTTAGGACGTGTTCGGCATAGCTTCTTTTGTTATTCCTTTATATTTTTCTTGCAATAAATGTGTTTATTTCAATACTTAAAACATCTGTTAGAGAGAGAGAAGAGATTCTATAGCAATCAAATGTAGTAAAAAATATCTATAAGAATTTAGTTACCTATTAAAAAGAGACGAATGGTCTTATTCATAATGACTTATCAGAGGTTTAAAAGTCCGCTAAAATCGGTTCGCGAAAGTTGTCTTAACTTTTTATTTATAATAGTCTTTTTACGCTAAAATGTATAATATCTCTCTGATAAAATCTCCGTTTAAACCTCCGATAATTCATTATGAATAAGACCGGAAATGCTTAGTAATATACTAAACTAGACGAATTTTAGACTTTTAGACGTATCAATACGTTTAACATTATTTGTACGCCGATAAAAAACTATTTAATATCTAAGCCTCAGATTTTTAGAATTGGACTCTCACACGAATGGGTTTCATACCAATATTGTTATAACATACTCGTCATCATATCTTGCTATAATAATCACAACATCATCGCATATAATCGACATACCAAAAATTTATGGTTATAGTATGACCAAGCTTTAATAAATAAATAAATAAATATTCAAGGACATTTCACACAACGTCCTCTGGTCCCAAGCTAAGCTTATATGCTTGTGTTATGGGTACCAGAATACGGATATACTACATATACCATTTTTCTTTTGTAAAAACATACATATAATACATAGTAAACACCCAGACGCAGTACAAACATTTGTATGACATTTACAAATATCACACAAATGATTGTCCCAAGCGGTAATCGAACCCGCGACCTCTTGATCGGCAGTCCGTTACATGAACCACTCGAACCACTATGAACGAAGCCGGTCACGAATAATCGGGAGGTTGGACGGACGGATAACGAAGTGTCACATTTTACCCTTTGTGAGGGAACTTTAAAAAATTTCAGCTCTCTAGCTATCGCCGTTCCAAAGCAAGACAGCAAGTATCAGTAAAAAGTCCCATGTTACATTAAACTTACTACTCTTTACAAAATACTATGTATATAAATAAGTTAAAGTAGTACCTCAGTAAAAATATAAAGACAAAATGTGTTTTTATTTATCTCTCAACAATGTATCATGAGAGGGTACAAAAGAGCTGACTATGGAACGAAAATAAACAGTAAGCGGTCGCTTAGACCTTCAATTTGACCTGACATGTTAAACATAGGAACGTGGGCGAAATACCTATGTAATTACGAACCCTGTCTAAATACTGTACATAAATACACGTAATATTTCAGCTTTATTGTCTGCGTACGTGTGTATTGATTTTTGCCTTCTTTTTATTAGCAAGTCTATAGATCTGAAGTATATTCTTATGCATTACACAGAGAGGTTTCAATAGTTTAATTACATTTCAGGTGCCTTCTTCTTCTCAGCTCAATAACGTCCCACTACTGGGCAAGGGCCTCCTTCACATTGGGAGGTTTTTCGGTCTAAAATGCCACGCTGGCCAGGTTAAACATAAGGTTTTGCTTGACAGACGGAAAACTCTTCCGTCTGTCACAAGAAATCTTATATGCTTATCAGCTACCTCTTAGCACCGGGCAAGAAAAGGCGTGGCTACTCTTGTATTCTTAATCCGTCACCACACGGATACTAAATAGTATGCGATTTTTGCCGATGCGCGATGTTTTGCTAGAAGCCTTACTCAAATTATAATCTACATTTATTTCTACAGGAAAATATAATAGGTGTTCCCAGTTCTGTCGTGGGAAAAGACTGAATATACACTTAAAATTATAATTAAGGTATTTGAACATTATCATTGCATGACACTTTAGAATTAACGCAACAATTGTCGTATAAAATACTACCTATTTATTGTAACAAATCTAATATATATAAAATTCTTGTCACGGTATTTGTAATTATACTCCTCCGAAATGGCTCGACCGATTTTCGTGAAATTTTGTGTACATATCCGTTAGGTCTGAGAGTCGGACAACATCTATTTTTCATTCCTCTAAATGTTAAGGGTGGCCCAACCCTGACATTTGTATGGCAAAACAGCGTTTGCCGGGTCAGCTAGTAACCTATAAAAATCGGAAACCTATAAAAATAGAAGAAGGCACGTGAAATAGATTCTGATACTTATAAATATCAGCTCCTTAAGCTAACATAGAAAAATTATAAGCAAACTGAACGTTAAAACGCTGTCGGCAGGATATATTAGCAATATGTTTACTCTGCGGGGAGTTACACGATCTCGTTAGTAAACGTCGTGATGCCGACGAAATATTGCCAAACAACTATACTAAGTAAATTGGTCTGCTTATAAATATATTATTGTATAGAATAGAATGCTTAATTTTCCTTGTTGTGATTGATTATGATACATATTATAAAAATAGCCTTACCCACGAATTCGTGCGCATTTAATTTGTATCTAATCAGTTCCCACAAACTCCTTTTTTCCATTAAAAATAACCTTTATCTTTTTAGGCTAGCTATAAGTATCAAAATTTCATTCAAATCAGTCAAGTAGATTTCTCGTGAAAGGGTGACAAAGAGATTTATTATTTCATCATCCGTTTTAGACCGTAAAGCCCGGTTTCCACCGCGAGCGGAACGGACCCATTAATGACTTCGTTCAACTCGCAAACGCAAACTGCATACTTGTATTTCCACCAACAAATAGTCGGACGGAAAGAGCCGAGCGTGTAGAAAGAGTAGAAATGAGCTCGCTCAGTTCTAGGGAGCACCAACTCTTCGTTGGTGGAAACACAAACCTATTTAATTAAAAAGGAGTCCGTTCCGCCTAACCATTTTCCGCACATTACCCTTTCGCAGTGGAAACCGGGCTTAAGAGTCAACTAAAATAATTCTAAGCATAAAATATATAAGACAGGCGAAAACCTCAAGCATGTCGATCGCTTTAGGGTTCCGTACCGAAAGACAAAACAGGACCCTATTACTAAGGCTTCGCTGATCTCGATTCGTTCGCCAGTCACCAGGCTGTATCTCTAAAACAATGATAGCTTTCAGTTTGTGTAAGTCAGTTAATGCTACAACAACAAATACTTCAGGGTGTCATTTTGTGGTGTTATTTAGGGTCGGTGTGACGTTACGAAACCCTGCGTGTGGGAGTTCAACTCGTACTTGACCGGTTTTTGTTCAAAATTTCAAAAACAGAACCCTACACTTCCTGCTATACAAAATTTTACGATAAAACTCCCTAATAATGGCCCCCACACACCTTACGATTTATCGGACGAAAAGTCGGCCGACAAAACTGTGCAGTTAAATTTGGGTATTCTTTTTTAGGGTTCCGTACCCAAAGGGTAAAAAACGGAACCCTATTACTGAGACTTCGCTGTCCGTCCGTCCGTCCGTTCGTCCGTCCGTCCGTCCGTCCGTCCGTCCGTCTGTCACCAGGCTGTATCTCAAGAACGGTGATAGCTAGAGAGTTGAAATTTTCACAGATGATGTATTTCTATTGCCGCTATAACAACAAATACTAAAAATAAAATAAAATAAATATTTAAGGGGGGCTCCCATACAACAAACATGATTTTTTTACCGTTTCTTGCTCGATACTAATAACGTTGCCTTATGTTGCATAGATAATGGTACGGAACCCTTCGTGCGCGAGTCCGACTCGCACTTGACCAATTTTTTTTAAAAATGTATGTAAAATCGCTGCAAATCGAATCGTTCGTCAAATGTGCGTTGTTTAGCGCGCATTAAATTATCGTACGATAAAACTGTGCGATCTCTTGATCTTCGATTTTTCGTTCGTTTGTAGAACATTTAAGGTAAACAAAAAAAAATCTATCTAAGATATATTCCAAGATTAAATTAATATTATACATGAAAGAAAATCCTGAAACGGATTTTATTCATATCATGTCAACATATTACGGCAAGCTGTTACATATTAGAAACTGGTATTGACGAAAATTCTTTGATATCAGATATTAGGCACAGTGTTTTCAGTATCTAGGTTATTTCCTTATTGCGAAAAAGGCGAGAGATTTACGTTACGCGAGTAATATTCTAATAATATATTCGTTGCTAACTGATGCCCGCTACTCCGTACGCGTTGACTTGTAGATCCCCATATTTTTTGTTTAAACCTTCCCTGAACTTTCACGAATATTTTAAGACCAAAATCACGAAAATCGGCCCAGCGGTTATCGAGTTATAGCGAGACTAACGAACAGCAATTGATTTTTATTTATAAGAAGAAGAAGAAGATTTTGTAAGTGTTAGACAAAATAAATAATAATAAACATTTCATTCGACTATCGCATACATACTTCGATGGTTGTGATCTACAAATTTCCCTTTTACTGGCTGTTGCCCGCAACTTCGTACGCATGGTATTTAAAACCAAACCTGAACAAATTATACAAAACACATATGACATTCTCTTGAACCAATCTATCTATTAAAACAAACCGCATCATAATCCGTCGCGTAGTTCGGAAGATATAAGCTCACATATAGACATACATACAATAATAATTTGTATTATAATAAATAAAGAAGTAATAGTATCTTAAAAAATCATATTAGAAACATCTAGAAATAAAAAATCGAAAAATTTAGTCCATGCAAATTTATACAAAATGTTTTTCAAAATTGACTACCGACTTTCGATCATACATTCTTTTGATATGGTAATTTGTTCTTACTCTTGAGCAATAGTCGATTATAATAGAATATCGTCAGCCTCCTACTTCCAGTATTTACAGACTCTTACGTAACGTTTTGACTATCCGTCTAATAGCCGTAACAAAACTATTTTTATTTAAGACGCCTTCCATACATAATTATAAAACAAAAGCACAATTTTTGTATGTATGTCCATATGTGAGCTTGTATCTTCAAAAGTACGCAATGGATTTAGATGCTGTTCTCTTTTATAGATAGAGTGGTTCATGAGGATGGCTTTTTTATTTTCTAAATTGCGGGCAACAGCTAGTGAAATATAAAACTACCTGATATACACAGTTATATCTTCGTACCTACATGGTTACTGCCTCGGTCTGTGAGCTTTATCTATGATGATATTATGGTATAATAATTTTAATAAATATAAAGGAATTTTTAAAAATATTTCCTTAGTTTACGGAGCATACCAGCATGCTATTTGCATGCACTTATATAAGTTCCGAGCTCATCTAGTTTCGGATGTCATATTATTCAGTTATTTAGTTTCATCTTAAAGTACCTACCGATATTTGAGTCAACTATCATATTGCAGCTTATATATCTAAAAGAACAAACTATAGTAAACAAAATATACTGGCTCGCTATAACAATTACGCTATTCTGAAGTATAAAAGTTGTTTTTTCTGTGTACGTGATGCAGAAACTATGCCGACTACTATGAACGTGTTCGGCATAGTTTTCTTTCGTTTTTCCCTTTTTATTTATTTTGTTCTTTGTTAAGTTGTCATCCTTTAAGACGTAATGAACACATACATCATTTATAAACATGATTTGTAGTGCTAGATTTGGAACAGCTAGTTCCCAAATTATTAAAATTTTTTACGTTTGGAGAATGAAAATCTAAACAAATTCTCCCAAATACCCAGGTGTAATAAAAAAGTAAAACAAACCAACAAAGATTTGTAATGAACGAAGATTAAATGGTCAAGTACATACATACAAATCAGTTTATTTACATACAACCTACAACGCCACAAAGGTCTTCAAGTATACCTTAATAAATTTTAATCAATAATTTATAAAATTATGCAATATATGTTCATAAAAAAGTATAGTCACATCTTAATATATATATTTCTTGTGTGCGTGTGTATGTGACTGAACTCCTCCTAAACGACTGGACCGATTTTGATGAAATTTGTTGTGTGTATTCTAGGGGGTTTGAGGATGGTTTAGATTCACAATTGGCTGGACCGATTTTGATGAAATTTTTTTTACACAGAATTGTATGGCAAAACAACGTTTGCTGGGGCAGCTAGTCTTTTATAAAGATTTGAAATAAACAGTTTTCTCAAGACTGCTGTCTGATATGTATGATAGATCATCTCTATTAAAATCCATATAATAGTGACATATTTATAAGGCAAGGAATACAACAAGAGCAAAACTCTCAATACATTTGTTATTATTAGAGTGAAAAAACAAAAGTAAAATGTATTTCATTTACCTCTCAACAATGTATCAAGTGAAGACAAGGGTACAAACAGAGCTGACTTCGGAACGAAAATAAACAGTGAGCGATCGCTTGTACCCTTCAGTTTATCCTGACATGTGAAACATAGAAACGTGTGCAAAATACTTATGTAATTACATCTCTTGTCTAAATACTGTACAAATTACGTAATATTTTAACTTAGCACATGGTAATACCTACGTTATATATAGGTATCTTTGAATAAGCCTACATTTATGAATGAAATTGTGCATGTACACAAAAATAACTTTGGAAACTTATGACCTAAAATAAAGACTATGAAACAAGGGATACATTCATCCATCCATCTGCCTTTTTCCGTCCGTGGCTGGATATAGGCATCCACAATACAACGCCACAACGCCCAGTCCTACGCAATCAGTGTACAACGGCAACGAAATTTAGAAAACTTTTCTTCCCTTTTTTTCGCAATAAAAGGTAGCCTATGTTCTTTCTCAGAGTCTAAAGATTGTCTGTGCCAAATTTTATCAAAATCGGTTGAGAGGTTTAAGCGGGAAAGCGTAGCAGACAGACAGACAGAGTTACTTTCGCATTTTTAATATTAGTAGGGATAAAACCTAGAAATATTCTCTTCCGCGGCATTTTATATTGAACTGTTTGAATATGGGCTTTCTCTACAATGTAAATATGCAATCTATCATCATGAACATTCTCGGTTTATTGTTTTGGTTTTCAGTATTTCACCTCTCAGAAAACAACAACTTTTATAACCAAGCTGTATCTTCCAGCACCCTTAAACTCTGTTAAAGTTATAAGCATTATGTTCCAGATTCACTTTGATAATAATACATCGTGAATAATTACAGTACCAACATTATCACTTTCAATATCAATATGATTCTATAGGCTCATATCCAAATAATTTTTTTTATAAGAAGGGCAACTCTTATAATATTGGAGTAGGTAAATCTTTTCAGGGTTTAGAAAAATAATTGGATTGCTATGTCGAAGGAAAGCAATTACATTCGGCAAGCGAAGCAATTTAGATTTACTCAAAAACGACGATTTAGGTAAACTTCCCGTATTAAATTGTACTACCCAATTTTATATATATTATTTGGTTCATAAATCCCGTTTAAGGGTTCGCTTACGCTTTTCCCTACACTTATTTAAATGGGAAAGAAATGAATATCCGTTATCGGATTATTCAGTATGGGTTGAAATTCAAGTTAATTCTAAACGTTGCTGTGATAAAAATATATTCATATAAAATATTCAATTGGTCGAATATCCTGTAATCTAATATATAAAATTCACGTGTCACAGTGTTAGTTACCGTACTCCTCCGAAACGGCTTGACCGATTTTTATGAAATTTTACATGCATATTCAATAGGTCTGAGAATCGGCCAACATCTATTTTTCAAACTTTTTTTTTGTATGGCAAAACAACGTTTGCCGGGTCAGCTAGTATTTTTATATAGGTAACAGACACAATGAAAAGACATTTTGAATGCCTAAATGTAAGAAGAAAAACAAATGACAAATATTAGTGACTAACAAAAATTCAGTAAGTAATTAATTTTAATTAGAATTTTCGGCACATATTAATTTTAAGCAGGCTCAACAACAAGGACAGCAAGCCATGCTTCATACAAAAATATAGACATCGTACTACGTGGATATTGCCTCTAGGGCAACGAATTTTTCTCACAGTATCTAGGTCTTATACAACGTGTTGCAGAAAGGTGTAGTCATATTTGAAGGTTGCATTGGATAGGCCTTAAATATTATAAATATTACAGTTACACATAGGAAAATATGGTTGGTAAGTTTTTTGTTGTTTATAGCCTACTATTAAATAACTACCAGGAGCGCATCAATTAAGAGATTTTCACGGTTTATTGAATGCAATTGAACCTTACGATACAAGATGACCTTATAGTAGTGTTGTGATTATACATAATCGATTAATTTAAGAAATTAATGACATTTGTATGAACACATAAAAGTCATAATATAACTAGTATTTGAAATTTCATCCATGCCTAGTGCCTAGTCACCGGCCATGTGTAACAATAGTCAAATATGACTCCACCTTTCTGCAACACGTTGTATATCTATGCTTCTCTTGCTTTCTTATTTTCATAACATAATACTTAAAAGAAATATGACCATCCCAAAAACCCGTGTACCCATGCGTTGACATTAATACCGAAATAGAAACGAAACCATATATAGTGCTCCACAATAAATTCTTATATATTTGCTCTATTAGTTAAATTGCCTGTTACCACCCATATTCTTACAATGCGGTCTGTTTGGCAAACATCGTTAATAGTTTCTACAAACGCACTCATCTTAAGTGTTTTATATATAGAAACATAACTCTGTTATAACATTTCCAATATAATTTACGTTCTTTTATGTATTTTTTGTGCCATTTGCGTAATAAAAATTGTCTTTGTCTCGACACCCCTTTTGATTAAAATAAAGGCTTTGTAGTATGTATCATAGATTGTCGAGAGCAGAATATATAGGTAGTACTTTCGTTACGTACGTCGTTTATTTTTACAAAGCCTTTATCTATATACTAGCTGTTGCCCGCGATTTAAAGTATATAACTTTACAATATATGCAATGTTTCAATATAAAATACCTTTTACACTTTAGTCAGTTTATATAAAGTCTAACTCTCAATTTATTATGCCATTATAGACCAAAATGCTTTGAGGAAACACTCATGATTGACTAGACTTAATACATCCAATATCGTTTTCCAATAAAAAGGATAACTTCTATAATACAGGATAAATCTTTTTAGGGTTTAGATATAGGTATAATTGGATAGCAACATTAAAAGAGAGCAATTAAATACCACAAGTGGATCAATTTCGATTTACCCAATAAAGACCATTTATGTATTAATAAAAAGGTTTCGTTGCCTACTTTATTAAATTAAACTTTTACTGTTAAATATTTTCTAAACACTTTTAAACTCTCTGTGTGGTGATTGGTTATAAAAACAAATGTCACCTTCTTGTTTCCCTTATATTTAACACTCAGTTCAAGCTTAGTTGTCAATAGATCTGCAAGAAACGAAAATTTCTTAAAATTCGTCATTATAAAATCACGCCTTTTTCCATGGGGGGAGGCAGAGACTATAGAGCGCCATCTGCTACGATCCAAACATACTTCCTTGGCTTCATCCACACTCATACATCTGGTCATACATGCCCGACGGCTGTAAGTGCTACGCACTTGCCCCTTTTGGAGTATCCCAGCGATGACGTCGGAGTATATTAGGTATTTCTTTCTCCGGCCAACTGTTGCCAGCCTCGTCGCAGTGCGTCCTGCCGCCTTTCGAAGCGAGGCAGTGTTGTATCCAAAAAAAGATAAGTTTTATACGCACACGATAATGTACTTTTATTTCAATTTGTGAAAACTAATACCATTCCATACCAATTTATGAAATCGTTCCGATCAAATAATAGTAGATAGGTGCTTACGAAAATTACTTACAGCGAAAAGTAATAGCATTATTTGCCAGACATTCCAATTTTGCTTATATTTCAGCGACACTGATATTATTTTCTTTTTTCTTTTGTCCATGTGATGACGAATTAAGAATACAAGAATCATCACCCCATTTCCTTTCACAGTGTACGTTAAGAGCCAGCTGAGGGAAATAATATGCAGTTAATATTAATTGTAAGGGGCGGAAAACTCGAATGTAAGCCCATGCCCAAGGACGGTGGTGAACTAGAAGAAGGCTATTGATTTATAACAATTTACTTCAGTTTGTTACTGTGAATCACGAATACCTTAGCGTATTTATTTAACATTTAGATCTGTTGTTTTATGTACAATTTCTAAAAATTACATAATTTAGATATAATTTAATACTCGAAAAAAAGTATGCTTCTTATTCAACAATAAGAATATATTTAACCAGTAAAATTGGCCCCTTGAGGCATCAAACATTTTTATTAAATACATAGCTCGGTTTTGTCCAAAAATGTCAACATAGCCTGAGGCATCACTCTGGCATATAAGGAATATTGTCTCAAGGAAATTAGTTCATAAAATTTCTCTCAGCCCACACGATATACGCCAGCAAATAAGCTATTCTTTTCTACATACCAGTACATACTATGATTACGTTATCTTATAAATTATGTTTACATACAAAAAGATAAAATTGTATTGAGTAAATTTTGGAAGATATGTAGATAATAAAATTTAATTGAGAATGTAATCTTCCACTATTACCCATATCGTTGTTATACGTGCGTAGTTTAAACTAGTTTATCTTATAACCATTCTTCTACCCTTATCGCAATCATCATCATCTGCGTAACATTTCATAGTCTTCTGTCAGACGCTTACTGTGCTAATATTTATTAACTTATAGCTTTAATTTGTTTGTTTCTGTAAATTATTCTTGTATTTTCCTGATTTACTTTGAAAATATTGTATTTAAATTGTCATTAAATCTTCATAGTTCTTATTAAATGTAGACTTTTTAATATAGACGTCATATCTGTATTAAGTTCTTAATTACACAGTCTATCCATCTTTTTTAGGTCTTCCTAGTCACTATTAGTCCGTCTAGCCCGTACGGTCCGTTCGTAATAATAAGCATCATCATAACCATAACATCACGCCTTTACCCATGGGGGTAAGTAGAGACTATCGAGCACCATCTGCTACGGTCTAAACACATTATCTAATAATCACCTACCAAATCACTATGTATCATTTTAAACTATTTTTAGGTTGAAATAGTTTAGATTTGTAAATATCAAAGTAAACTCTTTATCTAAGCCTTTTTATATTTAACAAAACTGAGCTGATACTAAATGCTTCGTATTATAAAAATTTTCATACAAAATATGGAAACAAGAGTAAAAGAGGGCCCGCGAGGCATATTGCGGCGCAGAGTTTTCATTAAACATACTCGTAGTTCGCTTTATCCAAAACATACCTACCAACCTCGAGGCATCTTTTGCTTCATATAAAAAATGTCATTCTCAGGAAAATTATTTTTTCTTTACATTAAGTCACATAAATTAGTTTTATATTATTTTTATTATGATGCTTTTGTGTAGGTAAGTATTAGCGTTGCAATTTATTTTTTACCTAATTTTAATGTTCAAAGAAATTATAAAAGAATATTTTGTTATGAATTCTTTCTTTAAAAGTCTGTTAATTGGTGATCTTTAAACAAAATTTGAGAAAATTGGAATTTGATTGCCAATAGCCAGAAAGAAAATTTCATCATAGAATAAATTAAATTATGGTGGAAAAAGTGATAACTGCAAGCGGGATTTAAACCCAAGACTTCGGAATACCGTTCCGTAGCTCAGCCAACTGAGCTTATTGCGGTCGTGCTTTCAGTGATCGAATTAGGCCACCATAATCGTCACTCGATTAAGTTTATTTCGTATTTTTACGTACAATCGAGAATGTTTTGCAACAATTTCAACCAGCCACCTAGTATTCTTTACAGAATACAATTGGGTCTAAAATAATGACGTGACTTTCATTAATAAAGTAATTTATTAATTTTGCAATTGACATGCTATGCTTTTTAAGTCGCTTTTATGGTTAGCGAAACTATCTTACTTGTTGAGAAATGTTTAATTTCTAAACAATTTGCTAGGTTTCAGAGCAAAGGAACGACGGCATAGGTTTAGCGTAGGAATTCGCAATAAACTTTGTATTGCTAAGCAGGTTCTTGCTTATGCTACCTGAATTTCGTATAGGTACATGACGTTAAGCGTAATGCATTTTGAATACAATTTTACTTAGGTATTTATATATATGTATCGACGGGCTTCGTGGTGGAGTGGTTTATGTAATGGACTGCCGATGACGAGGTCGCGGGTTCGATTCCCGGTTGGGACAATCATTTGTGTGATATCATTATATGTCATACAAATGTTTGTACTGCGTCTGGGTGTTTTCTATGTATTATAAGTATGTATTTACAAAAGAAAAATAGTATATGTAGTCTATCCGTATCTGTTTCCCATAATACAAGCATAGAAATATAGCTTACTTTGGGACCAGAGGACGTTGTGTGAAATGTCCTGAATATTTATTTATTATTATTTATTAATTAATAGATGCTCGGAACTCCGTTCGCATGAAAGTCGAAACGTAAACCAAACCTAAACAAATTATTAAAAAAAAATCATTCTTCAAACAATTCTGAAAATTTAAAAAACTAGGTAACTAGTTTTATAGATTTAAGCCTACATATAGACATGCATACAAAACTAACGATTTTGTTTTACAATAAGTAAAGACAAGATTAGATTACTCTTTTTGTTCTTTAATTAAGCAAAGTCAGGTATTGTGTTCAAGTCTACCAAAAAAGTTACATATGCAGCTGTTTATTTTATTTTTACGTCACTCACTCAAAGGTCGCAAACTGTTAATGGGCTGCAAATTGTCCTTGCAACACACAAAATACTAGTCAATAATGAATGCTTTACTCATATTTTTCTATCATTACAAGTAAGTTGTAGGTAACATTTCAAAATCTTTTTAATAGCTTTTAAATATCCAAAATAAACTGTGCCTCTAAGCCTTTTCATCACCGTCAAAGTTAACGCCAGTGAGCTCGTACTGTTGAATGTTATAAAAATATTCACACGATGTATTGAAAACTAGAGTAAAAGCGGGCCCCTGAGGCAAATTGTGGTGCAGAATTTTTATTAAAAATCGTACGCTTTGTCCAAACTGCCTATAAAGCCTAATACTCAACGGTTTCATTCAAGAAACATTATTTTCTGGGGAATTAGTTTTTAATCTATGCAAAATTATACTACGACTTCGGATGCTTCAAATTTGGAATCAATAGAACATCTTTATACTTATTATAAATTTTGTTCCAGAGCAATAATGTAGCATTGTAATGGTGAAAGAATTATCGAAATCTGTCCAGTAGTTATTGAGTTTATTGGTTTAAAACATACAAAAAATATTACGTTTCCTCTGAATAATACTATTATAGATGACATTTAATAGCAGTCAGAATAGTGATCATAATTTTTTAGCAATATGTATTTATTTATATTATTTTAATAATGTAATGAGTAAATAATTATACTATTAAAACTAATGTTTTAACTGTAAGACTGACTTTAGTCACTATTCTTTGAAAGAAGTGCATCATCAGTCTCATAAATAAGAGAAATATAAAGTAATATCGGAATAAAACATCTTGATCAAAATTTATAGCAATTAACAGAACTTTATAATAAAACTTCACGTCTTTCCATCACAGAAGCTGCCAATCAAGTCCATTTATGATCATTAATACTACCATTAAAAGAGATTATTATCAATAAACTTTATAATAAAATAAAAAGCTCGAATGAAGTTATGTCAGATTAATTATTTTCTTTACGTTTGCCTATAAAAGCTTATAAATATGTATATTTCAGTACATCCATTCAAAAACAGACAACACAAGTTGTAGTGTCTATGGCTACATCACTCAGTCGGCTCTATGCTACTTATTACATATCTATGTGTGCGTGAAAATGTATCTATGTGTGTCTATGATACAGACTATACGTCATATAAATCGTAATTATGTTATGAAGTACGATTTAGCCTGATTTAAGTAACTTGTCCTCAATTTTAAATGTCAACCCACCATCTTATATATCTCTGCATTCTAAATTCAATGTAAATTACAAATGATTAATGAAAAATCTTTGATATAAAACAGTTACAGCAAAATTTCCAAGGCTTATAATTTACTTATGATATGATAGTACCTAACTGGTGTGTCTATAGGTAGGTAATTTAACTGTCGTAGAACCTTAGCGAAGAACGTAATCAAAGGTCTTAAGCAAAAAACTATTACCTACTTTCTTTTATAAATTAACTGTACGGTATTTAAAAAAAAATGAGAAGGAACTGACTATGTAAGTAATAGGATTAATTTTTTTTTTTTAAATAAATAGATAGGTACGCAAGCAGCATTTGTATTTTATGTAAAACTTCTAATATTGTCAAGGTGTAAACAATATAAGAAATACAGTAATATCTGACAAAAATAACAGTGTACGATCCGATTGTTGTTATAAAAAGTATATTCTAGAAAACTATATTGTTCTTTGGATATAATACTTTCAAAATACAGCGTTAAAGAGAATATAATACGTGACAAACATTTTACGTATTTAAGTTCTCAAGATTTTGTTCTGAAACGCGAACATGTTCCTATCTTACTAAATAAAATATTTATTTGTCAACATTTTGCTTTTGTAGGTTGTATTCTATTCTGTATCGTAAAGGACATTTAAGAGCGACATAAGGTGAGCGTAGGAATTTGCAATAAGCTCTACCGTTGCCCTTTAATTTCCAACCTACCTGAATTTCATCTACTATGTACGTAGAATAACAATATTAAATTGCTCAAGCAAGTTTTCTTTGTATAACGGTTTCATGAATAAAGGGAACCATATTTTATAGTCTTTAATATTAATATTTATTTGATAAGCTTAATCTCACATTGTGGGTTAACATATACCTATTTATATTTATTATGTCTCTCCAGCCCAATAACGTCCCACTGCTGGGCACCGACTTTCATTTTGGGAGGGATTACGGTCTATTGTGCCGCGCAAACCAGGCGCGTTGGCAAAAAGTTCATTTTCAAGCTTTCCGTCTCTCACAGAGGATTTTATCTGTGTACAATATTCTTTGCTGGCTTTTATAGCACCCACGGGAGGAAAAGAGGTGGTGATACTTGTATTCTTGATCCGTCACCACATGGACAAGACAAATTTATATACTTACAGTTAGTTTCTCTGACAAAACTAAAATCACTGATTCCTGTAAATACTTTACGATATTTATTTTATCAAAAGTAATATATGTCAGAAATAAATTTAAATGTATTTAGTTCCCTTTAATAATTATTCAACCGTATATTTATTGCATCCGAGTTTTGATTAGTTTGAATCAAATTACATTATCAGTCTACAAAGACTAATCATGAACAACTAACCTCATTTATTATTCTCCCAACGGGATCATGGTTCGTTAGACATGTAAAAACTTGCTCCATTTTGATCAATATTGAAACTAAGGTTAAATGTTGACGTACAAACCTCATTCAAATTAGTTAGACCAGATTTGGAAAACAAGCGTTGCCTGCTAAACTTTGTGGCCCAAAGTTTTGATTTCTGTCTGTTAGGATTTAGAGAAAATTCGTCAAGTTGTTAATGCCAGAAAACGGAATTTATTGTTTCAATGTACGTACTTAAGTATTTGGTGTGAAAGAACTTTGTTATCATACATTTTTAATAAGGAATTATGGGCTTTAAAATAAAAAGAACTCTCACGCCACGGCTTAAGTTATCCTTACAACGGCTCTAATGATAGTTACCAAAGTCACGAGACGTCAAAGACCGCAACAAATTGAGAAGCATCGCGGGAGCTGCATTGGCTAATGAAAATGAAGCATCATCAACCGCGACCATTCTGCCAAGAATGAACGACTAAGAAGAAGAAGAATGATAGTTACGATTTTTTTTCGCTAATGGAGAGGTGTAATAAACTGTTCTATATTTTATTAAATGTCTGTCTGCACAATTACTATGATCCATTGTCATAAGACGTCCATAGAAGCTTTAAAAGGACAATTTCTTTTTGTTTACGGTACTTTAAAATCTTTGTCTCTTTTGTAAAACACTATAGTGCGCAATTAATGATTAATGTTTTCTGTTGTAATAAATATTGAGAAATAAAGTTAGTCTCAGCTCCAATTAAGTCGCAATGCCAACAATGAAATTAGGAACAAGTTTCTTGAAATAAACTTATCGTCTTTACTAAGTTTATCGTACTGTTCGATATCATCATGTGGACATTCTGTTTTTGCCCGACTATCAAGAAAAGGATATTTATATACTATATATATTTTTTATTTATGTTTGTAAGTAAATTTTTATTACCTCATATTTACCAAACATCACAATTCTCTTGCCCTTATCCCGTTACTCGCTGTCGACTCAATATGAGTATTTGTTTATGTCGTAATGGGATTTGTCTGATATTTACGACCGGCCACCTGCCTAACGTCAGCCGTCCTTGTTATCAACTGCTATACACAAACTGTAAAACTTTCTGCTCTCACCTATCACCGTCCTAGTGATAACGAGACCCTAAATAGCGGGATAGGGGCCTGAGAATATGATGATGAATATTTGTTATTGTAGCATAAATTGATAAACATAAATTGTAAAATTTTCAGCTCTAACTATGACCGTTCCAGATATGCGGCGCGGTGACAAACAGACGGATGGACAGTTAGGTCTCAGTAATAGGGTCCTAATTTTCCTACGGGTCTCCAAAAAAGTAATTTACTCAACACTATGTACCTAAGTTCTAAAATAGTTAAGACAATGCCACATTAAGCTTACATTAGAGGCTATTCTGAAATTGTATTTGAAGGTTTTCACAAACTTAGGCATTAGTGAGCAAGTTTTTCCTTATAACGAACATGGTTGGGTTGCCACTAATGGAAGACGTTCTTATAAAGTTTGAGTAATAAGATGGTACAAAGTTTTCTTTGACTGAAAATTGCTAAAGACCGATCTAAACTTTATTCGTTTCAGAAAAATAGTGAGTTTAAATAAAACTACTTTTTACGGATTTAGACGCGTATATTTGTTTTAAATTTTGGCCCGACGTTTCGGAGACTTTGCAGTCACCATGGTCACGGTGACGTCACGTGTCACGCGTCTAAATCCGTAAAAAGTAGTTTTATTTAAACAGATGAGTCGCGCAAGTGTTAGAAAATATTAAATAGTGAGTTTATTAGAAATGTTATCATCAAAACTAGCTAATAAGCCCGCGACTTTGATCATGTGGAATTTATAAAATTTTCCTAGTTTTTGATACATTTTTCACTGATGCTCCGCTCCTATTGATTGCAACGTGATGTTATATAGCCTATAGCCTTCCTGGATGAATATACTATCCAAAACTGACAGAATTTTTCAAATCGGACCAGGCCAACAAATAAACAAACTCTGCAACTTTATAACATTAAGTATAGAAAATGTACGGTATTTTTATTTTATCTACCATGCAGTCGCTGAGAGGCCATGAAGGTTGTTTTTTGAACAAATACGCAAGTAAAACTAGTAGCAGGAGTAGTACGGGCCTCATGGTCCAGTGGTTTATGTAACAGACTGCCATTCACAAGTTCGCGGGTTCGATTCCCACACGGGACCAACATTTGTCATAATTCTTATACAAATGTTTGTACTGCGTCTAGGTGTTTACTTTAAGTGTTATTATAAGTGTTTATTTTAAGAATGTATTGACAAAAGAAAAGTTGTTTAAGTATTCCATCCCAATCATGGTACCCATAACACAAGCAATTATAAGCTTAGCTTGGCGCAAGAGGACGTTCTGTGAAATATCCGTGAATATTTATTTATAAACACTCACTCACACAGTCACTTTATACTCGTATGTAATAATCCTTAGCGCATAAAAAGAAAACTTCATGTGCGCCGAAGGTATTAAGTATTTTGAAGGGTTGAACTACCTCCAATACTTTCATCCATCACTGGTGCCGCTCAATTGACGTCGACACTTAACCCCTAGACTTTTAACCTTAGCTCACATGTATCTAACATATTAGTGTATATATAAAAGAAAGAAAAATCTTCATCATATTTTTAATTTATCAATTCAACACTGTAATTTACAGGAAATCTGTAATACTTGTTGTAATGACTCATCTTTCTTATATATAAAAATCAATTGCTGTTCGTTAGTCTCGCTAAAACTCGAGAATGCCTGGGCCGATTTTGGTGATGTTGGTCTTGAAATATTCGTGAAAGTCCAGGGAAGGTTTAAACGATGACAAAATATGAATGAATGAATGAATGAATACTCTTTATTGTACGCCAAAATAAAATTACAAACTTAAATATATAAACTTAGATATATAATCAATGTTTAGGCAAGGTACAATAGGCGGTCTTATCACAAGTTGTGATCTCTTACAGACAATCTTAAGATGGAATTAACTTATTGTCTAAAAGGCATATTGTGGCGCAGCGTGAATGATGAAAGTACCTACATAAATATATTAAATTATACAGCTTATCTACATAAAGAATACATGTAAATAAATATGTACATACAGTTATACATACATGAACTAATACCTACGTACATAAACATACATATATAAAAAAATAAAAATAAAAATTTAATATATGCGGATCTAAAATTCCGCGCGTACGGAGTAACGGTCATCAGCTAGTTTTTAATAAAATTGCAAATTTCCTTTGGTTATTAACATACCTTGCTAAGAATTCAAAAACTTTTAGATGATTACAAAAGCATTGAAAAGAGAAAAGTTTTAGAAAAATATTTTTACGTGTGGTGACGGATTAAGAATACAAGTGTTACTACCCCTTTTCCTTCCCAGGGTGGTGTAAAAGCCAGCTAAGGAATATTATACACAGACAACATCCTTAGTAAGAGATGGGAAACTCGTAATAAACCCTGTGCCAACACGTCTGGCCAGTGCAGCACAATTGACCATAATCCATCCAAATTGGAAGAGGCCCGTCCCGTTGAACCGGAGAGAGAGATAGAGTTATTACTTATACATAATAATCTTTATTCCTGTTAAATAAATGTAAAATAAATAGGTATTTACGGATGTTTCACACCACATCTTCTTGTCCCAGACACACAAGACAAATAATAACTGTGTAACAAATACAAATATCACACAAATATATTTTTCGTGCGGAAATCGAATTTGCGACCTGATAAAAACACATGTTACACTAACCGCTGTACCGTGGGACTCGTTTGATGTATGCAGAATCCCTGCAGCCATGTAACAATGCACTTACTTTGCTCTTTTAATGCCTATCCATTACAAAAAGCCTCATGTAAACCCAGTCTATACAAAGATTTATGAGCAATTTTACTCCTACGTGCCAGAACGTCAGGCACGATGACTCTTCTCAATCAATCTTTAAATTGTCGTTCACAACAACATATTTTATAGTGTTTATGGGATTAAGCTTCCTTGCACAAGGTATTAATAATGACGTAAAATACGGACTTTGCAAAATTATTTTTGGATATCGCCAATTTTTATGTCACCTCTTTGTCTTATTTATTTATTATAAAAAAAGTTTTTATTTTTGTATGCCTACTGTGCAAATGAGACCAGGTATGCATAGCATGGAAGAAAATGGGATTTTTACCTACATAATGAATATTTTTATTTAACTAGTCACTTTTAAACAATTTTTATGTTATCCTTATGAATTAATTAAAAACATATTGCATGCGAGGGAGAACACACGAACCTTTTTTTGGTGTATTAACTTTAATTAGATACAAAAGATATTTTTATTCATTTTAAATCTCATTATCATCATCATCATAAAATCAAGCCTTTTTCCCATGGGGGTACGTAATCAGTATAACTTATAAAATTAAATTCCGAGTAGGTACCTATTTACTTGTTGAACTGACAGATTACTAAAATCTTACGACTTGAAGCTCATCCACTTGGAAAAAGGTCTACCACCGATTTAATGGATATTTTATTGTGTTAAAAGTTAAATTGTGTGTGCCTTAGTTAAATGCCTTTGAATGCATAAAAATCTGCCAAGGTATTTCATAAATCGGTAGTCTCTAGGAATGACACATTTTGCGGATAAATGTTTTATTATTTTATAAAAACCTGTTTTTGCGTTCAAAGAAACAAACTCTTCAGCTTTACAATATTAGTATCGAAGTATAGATATGTAATTCGAAATATAATAAGGAAACTTAACGATAGCATCGTGTCCGCAAATATATACGCAATCTGTTTACTCTGCGGGGCGTTACACGATCTCGTT
This sequence comes from Orgyia antiqua, assembly GCA_916999025.1. Classification (NCBI taxonomy): domain Eukaryota; kingdom Metazoa; phylum Arthropoda; class Insecta; order Lepidoptera; family Erebidae; genus Orgyia; species Orgyia antiqua. Next base: position 9,766,414 of record OU779869.1, read on the forward strand.
AGTAGACGTCTTTGTATCGGCAAAATATTGCCAAAAATATAACAAATGTTCGTTTCGTTCTTATTATAATTTTCTTGTGTTTGTTTTTTTTTATAACTTAAATACAATCTTTTCTAATAATAATAATTCTCTATAAATTTGAAACTATTTGAAAGTAACAAAGTGTGGGTTTTCTATGGTGTGGGTGTTTATGGTAAGAGTTAAGCAACTCTACCTGTTAAGTGAAAATGCAATCCAAATGAGAAAACAGCTAGTACATGTACATTGTACATATTATACTGTAATATTTCAGGTACTCGAAAATTCTTGTTCTTTCTGCAGTCTGTTGATAAATAGTTTTTAATCACTAAAGAGAAATTACTAAAAGACTAGGTCTTGGCTACATTAATACACTGACTTAATTATTTTAAGACTTTTACTCACAAACTTTGCCCAGTTTTCTATTTGACATTTAAACTGTATAAGTGTTTCACGAGCTCTGAATTTGTTTCAGAATTATTATTTTACAATTCTTAAGAACTCAATCTTGCCAACTCAAAAGTATTTAAAATGCAATTAACTTTATATTTGATTCCTTTATTTTATTCATCTGCAGCTCAGACAAGTTAGTTCTTTTGGATATAGAGTCAGAGGCAGTGTCTACAAGATTTGCAAGCAATTTGACTTTTATTTTATCAACCCAGTATTAGAAAATTTAAAATAAATTTTCTAATACTTATTGTTATCACAAATATTTAATTTCAGTATTTTTAATTGGTTACTTATACAACAGATGTTTATCTTTGTTTATTTTTAAATACGATTCAAATAAAGCGATCCATTGTAAGTTTGGGACTCGAATCACTGACTTTACTACGATCCTTTTAATGAGAAATGTATGCAGTAATTCTTATTAGAATTTTTTTTTATAAATAGTATATAATATTTTCTACACAATTATTGAAATAGATACAATATAATTAAAACCTCGAATAAACATAGAATATAGTGCCATATTAAAATTTAAGCTCGTTTCTTTCCATTAAATATAAGTTAAAATCGCACAAGAATGTTTAAAAACAATGAAGTCGTCTTTTGAGTCGTGAGCTTTTATGTTCTTTTACTTGTATAAAGATACTTTTAATATACTGCTAATTCATTGCACGAACGAAGAGAATTTTGGCGGACAAAGAAAAAAGTCGCGTTAATTAGGATGTCAGCTACGCAAATAATAATCCCAGTGTGGCTCATTTCGTATGCGGCTCCGGATTCCAGCCAAAAAAAAATTCGTTTTTGGACAAGGCAATTACAGGGATATTTACTTAATGTTGGTCTACAGACTATCGTCCCTCTTATTCTAAAGTTACTGATGCTAATAAATATGTCTTAGGTGGTATATAGATATTTTCTGCTCCATTATTTGTAATAAATTATGTTTTCAAGTCGGTGCTGGCAAAAATGGTGTCGCCAGAGTAAAGTACCTAGGTAGTAGATAGTATTAGGTACCTAGGTATTCATAATAAGATTCAACTAGTGGATTTTGATTTCTTAAAATGTTTGTTCCTTTTTTGAGCAGAAAACGAGTAAATGAATAATAAAATTTTACCACAAAGTATTAGCTATATTCTATTTTTGTAATACAGGCCTCATTCATATTCGCAGGTTCACTGAACATAAACTGCACGCTCCTTTTAGATCAATAGAAAAGCTCATTTTGTTTTATTCTAGCACTCCAAGGGAACGCCCGAACCCTTTCAAGAGTGTGCTTTGTTTACTTACATTTCGCTATAGGGATCAGCGTTTTTCAAACTTTTTGATTGATACATTTTCAGCGAATTTATAAAGGTGTTCGACATTTTTTGTGCACCTTAAAGACCGAGATCCAACAGGTGATTTCCCTTTACTTATTTTTTCAGCGATGAAATTTGTTGGTTAAGATAGTCTATGTATGGTATATGTGATAGCTATCATTGTAAAAATACCCGCAACTAGGTCCCGTCAGCAGCCGTTACTTTGAACAAAAGCTTCAAAAGTCCTAAAATATTTTTGTTACTTTGCTTAGCTTAACTTAGTAGGTATATCAGATTTTTTATTTTTTTAGATGATATTCAGGGAACTATTTTCATTGTTTCTTTAAGCTGACGGACCTGGTATTGGATTGGTAAAAGTGCTTGATTGGTAAACATCCAGCCGGTCCTACTTTTTAGAAATGAAAATAGGTACCCAAACGCAGTAGGTACCAATGTATGTTTTTCTAATATTGTCTGTTTTCTAATGTCAATATACACAGTCGAAACGGAATCTTCCACGAGGCCCATTTCTATTATTAGATACGCAAATATTTTAGTTTTTGTAGATTAAAGTTTGAGACACATTGTTCTAAACAGTAGGAGTGAAGATGCGGGAGCGTAGGCAATTATAGTCGTTGAAACAAACAGTTCGAGTGGTGGGTAAAGAATAGATTTTGGTACAGTATCTATTTGTGGCGTTTAAAGATCTTACTAAAGATTCACACCCAAAGAAAGGGTAGAGAGGATTGTATTGGCACTGTATTTAAACTTTACCCCTCTTTATCTTCGTATTTACTTAATGTTGTCGTTTTCTAGTTGGCATTTTAATTACCTCTGTTTATGAAGAAGGTCCCTTATTAAATAGTCGATAGAAGGGAGGATTCAATAAAAGGTTTGTTTATCTTTATTGGATCAGATATTTCAAGGTAGATATTTGAAAACTTTATTCGGTATATTTGGAGGTACCTACGAGCCCAATAGGACCCTATCTACTATATCTAGAAAAATAATAAAAACATTTTAAATCCTAATCTCATCGGAAATCTGAAAATAATTTTGCAGTAGGAAGGAAGATACCTAGTCAAAGTCATAGTTACTCATAGTTTTTGTATCCGAGGCGTAGCAAGAATTTCGCGACGAAATTTCCCCAAGATTTTCGGCTTGTAAATTCTTTTGACATGGAAATGTTACATTACCTACTTGTAAAGCACTCTGTTTTTCATAAAGAATGCTTATCTACATAAGTACATACGTGCATTTTTGTGTAGATATTCTGATATTCTGATATTATGATATTGATTTGTGTAGATACAGATACATAGGTCATTCGAATTTTTGACGCATGCCTATTTACCTATTCAGTTGCTTTTATCTTTGAAATGTAACTTATAAGCTTGAACTTTGATACTTGTCGCACTTTGCCACTTTATAATCGCATTCACAGCTCGTAGGTATTTATTGAAATAAATACCTACGAGCTGTGAATGCGATTATATTAGATATTCATATCTTCAATTAGTACATAGATCATTAATTTATAATAAATTAGTAATTAATTACCTGCGTACCTGTGTTATTAATGTTGATAAGTTAGGTTAGGTTCGAAACCCTCAAGGGTACTAGGTCCTAGTATGCTTATCATTAGCTGTTTCTATTTTATATTTTATTTTATTAGGTACTTGCGTAAATGTAACTCGCTCTTTGCGACCTCAGTCGACGCCCGACGGCTTGTTTAAACAGAATAATTTATACACCGTATTTCATAACTTGTTTATTTTTACATTCTCTTTGCTAATCACAGATGCTAATAATGTTTTGTTTCCATAGTTATGTCACTTGGTTATTCATCATCATCATCACAACATCACGCCTTTTTCCTATGGGGGTAGGCAGAGACTATAGAGCGCCATCTGCTACGATTATTCTACTTTAATAAAAATGCTTGTACAATAAAGCACTCTTTTAATCGCATTACATACATTTTACTAATAAAATGTTTACAGTTTGCAGACAAGACGGTGAATGGCACAGAATAGATAGAAGATATGGTAAATGGTAATTTTACAGCGGTCATAGACAACCTGAACTGTCACAAAAATGACAATGACAGTAAAGTATTAATCTGTAATTCTGTATTGTGTAGTCTATGGTCATTGAATGAATTGCTTGTCATTGCCTGCCGCTGTTGTTCTAATTCAAATAATTCGAAGTCACCGCTATATCAAATTTACGATAGGTACTTGTATTACAAAGAAGCCTTGATAAACTGTTTATTCTTAGACAAAAAAATAAATCATGAGTTCCATTGGCACAGGGGTAAGTACGTAGCAATAATTTGTCGAATATTCGTAGGTTAGGAAATATTGTTTGACAATATGAACATTCTAATAAATCGTGTTTGAAACTTAAAAACGCTGTGAGATGTTCCTATTTGTCGTTTTATTCATTGCCTTTTTTTTAGTACGATCTATCTGCTTCACAATTTTCACCTGACGGTAGAGTATTTCAAGTGGAGTATGCTGCAAAAGCTGTTGAAAATTCCGGCACAGTCATCGGTCTGAGAGGCAAGGATGGTGTTGTATTTGCTGTAGAGAAACTTGTAACCTCTAAACTCTATGAGCCTGGTGCTAATAAGAGGATATACCATGTTGATCAACATGTTGGCATGGTAAGATTTTTAATTTTTGTTTAATATATTATTACTCATAGAAACTTTTTATAAATACAAAAATTTGTATGCATTTAATAGAGTCATTGGCAATAGTAAATTAATGCTTAAATTTCTCATTATTATAGAATGAGAATTAAAGCAGTTTCCCTGGTAATTAATTAATTCTGGTACCCTTAACATCAACATATAAGCTAAGCTTGGAACTAAAGGATGCTGTGTGAAACGTCCATGAATATTTATTTATTTATTAATTATATGACACAGAACTTTAGCTAAACCAAATATATATTTAAACCTAGAATACTTCTCTATGCCTTATCTCAAGGTAGACTGGTAGACATAACCTTACACATTAGTTATGCCTTTACAGTAGTCAAACATGTACTGTCTGATTATAAAAATATTTCACTATTAGAATGCTAGTGTCTCCCTGAGTGTTATTGGCTTTAAATGAATTAAATACTCTTTTTTTGGGTTCAATCTTCTAAAGAAAATGTGTCTTAATCTATCGTTATGTATAATTTAGGAGTATTTTAAATTAATATCGTCATTTAAATTACGTTACAGGCTGTGGCAGGTCTAATATCGGATGCAAGACAAATTGTAGAAACAGCCCGTTCCGAAGCTTCAAATTACAGATCTCAGTATGGAGCTGAAGTACCGCTAAAGTATTTAAATGAGCGTGTATCTATGTATATGCATGCATACACTTTATACAGTGCTGTTCGTCCTTACGGCTGCTCAGTTGTTATGGGAACGTGGAATGATTATGAGGGTCCACAAATGTACATGCTTGATCCCAGTGGTGTTTCATTTGTAAGTATATAATGTAATCCTATACATTAAAAGACTTTATTGAGTTTGTTCAAATGTATTTTAAAACAACAACAAATAAAGTGTCTATACTTATTTAAAATAATAATACAATACTAATAATTCTTATTTATAACATAACACAATAATCATATTTTAAAATTTAAACTGACGTAATGTCATTATGTTTTTTAAATATTGTGTCATAAAATTAATATTTCCGATGAGGCCAAAATCTAACTAAAGAGAACATATAGGTATGTTTTATTTACATATATTTAGTAACTACACTAGCACTAGTTACACACTAAGCACTAGGTCCAAACACTAAGCACTAACAATGTCCTAGGTCGTAGCCAAGTCGTAGGTTTCACTGATATCACTCTTGATCACTTGTTTTCGCTCTCGAAGTCGCCTCGATCGTAGCTCAAACTGAACTGTCCGGGCTCGCCTCCCTGCCGCTAATTATATGGGCCGAGACGAGTTCCAGACCATTGCAGAATGTTCCCGACTGTGCGCGAAAGTGACCGCCCGGAACGAATGTTTCTGGAAAGTTCGCGCATGTACGGTAGTTCCTCTAACGCCATCTAGTATTGAAAAGGGGTTTCACTCTGTTCGGTTCTTTAAGTGGTTTTACTAGTTGACGCTAGATGGCGCTAGCTCCTTTGTGCTTTGTGTGTTCGTAACAATATGTTTGTACTGTGTCTGGGTGTTTCTATGTATTATAAATATGTATGTATTTACAAAAAAAAAGTAGTATATGTATTCTATCCGTATTCTGGTACCCATAACACAAGCATATAAGCTTAGATTGGGACTAGAGGATGTTGTGAGATATGTCCATGAATATTTTTTTTTTTTTTTAAATATTGGGTTCTGTACCAAAAGGAAAAATGAAGCCCTATTAACTGAGACTTAGCTCTCTGTTCGTGAAATCGTTCAAATGCTAAAACCCAGAATACAATAGTAATTTAAAGGGTCTTTCAAATTTTTTTTTTCCAATCTATCTGCAATCGGCTGTACAGCCTTTATCAGATTAGCTCAGCGTGTTTGTTTAGGGCTATTACATCTAATACCAACACTTTAAGATAAGCTCATGAATGGCTTAGTTTCTGTGGTCAAGATCCAGTATGTGCCATCTCTTCAGGCGCTTTACATTCCCTTCCTCATTTAATAAATCCCTAGCTAATATATTGCTGTGTTCATGTAATCTCTTTTTATACTTTTTACAAAAGTTTGCAACCTGTTGTTTAACGGTCGGTATTTCAAGATATTCGATATTCTAATTTCTTTCTGGATTGAACAGCATTTTTACCCTTTCTGCAGTAAAACAGTAAGATATGTCGAAAATGCTGCTTATCGCTCTCCATATTTAAAAGGGCACCAACCAAAAACTACTGCGTAGAATTAATTGGAATTTTTCACACACAAGCCTTGCTATATGAGCTCTCAAAGCATATAAAAACTATACGGCTTAAATGTGAAGTTGGATGCAAAAGGATACAATTAAATCCTCTGTTGGGAAAAAACGAAATGACTTTCTGAACAACCTAATATTTTAATTTTTAGTTAAGTTTAGTTGTGCACGTAGAATTGGTCCATTGTCTATTTTTTAAGTGTTGTTCCTTTTTTTCATGAATTAAAACTTGGTTTCATAAATAATGTAGAATATTGTTAGCACTTTTTATTTTCATTTAAATACATAATAGCTCAGTCATTTAGTATTTTTACCTGGAAAGTTTTCCGGGAGTTTTGAAAATTGGTAATTTTATAGATTTTGATGTGCTCTTTCCAAATTTCAACTTTGCCACCTCGTACGTTGCCCGTTTACGCCGCCATATTCACAAAATGGCGCCCAAAATCAGTTTTTTGATAATAACTCCTTTCCGACGCATTTTACAGGAAAACATATCTATACAAAATAAAAGTAGAGGAAATTTCCTACAATTATGTCATAATCTTTTTTTCCCTAAAATCAATAGTTTCTGCGTACGAGCGCCGTAAACCATTATACATCCACACCAACGTATATTATTTACTTTAATTATACGAAGGTTAAATATTGTTCCATAGAATGAAAACCCAGCTAACTATAGTCTGTCATGTCTCAGCAGGTATAAAGAAATGCGCCCTTTCTGTGTCAAGCCCCTTCTTCCCCTTCTAAGAAACATCTGGACCCAGCTGCTGAGCTCAATAGAAATATTTAGTCTGAGTCATCAGTATACGTTTATCATTTCACAATGTCGTTTGCATTTGTAGAGCCATTGCTTCTAATGAAGTAAACTGCTTTATTTGTGGTGAAGGAAAATGGATTGGAAACTTTTCGTCAGTCAAGTATAAAAAGAAAAGACAATAAATACAAACTTTTGGTGGGATTGAAATCCATAATAGTTCACGTTGCGTGTCGAAAACGATATAATAAAGAGAAGTTAATCGCTGTAGCTTTGCGTAGTAAGTGATGGTACAACTTAAAAAACGTGTATTGAATTACACTTTACGGCGCTCGTATGCAGAAACTATTGATTTTAGGGAAAAAAGATTATGACATAACTGTAGGAAATTTCCTCTACTTTTATTTCGTTTAGATATGTTTTCCTGTAAAATGCGTCGGAAAGGAGTTATTATCAAAAAACTGATTTTGGGCGCCATTTTTTCAATATGGCGGCGCAAACGGGCATCATACGAGGTGGCAAAGTTGAAATTTGGAAAGAGCACAACAAAATCTATAAAATTACCAATTTTCAAAACTCCCGGAAATCTTTCCAGGCAACCCTTTATTTTTTCGACCAAATGACTGAATTATAATTGTAAGCTCTTGTTATAATTGAAACATACATTTTCGATGTGTATTTGTGGCCTATTTATGTTTATCATGATTTATTCTCTTTCAGTCATATTTCGGATGTGCTGTTGGTAAAGCGAAACAAGCTGCTAAGACTGAAATTGAAAAACTTAAGCTTGCTGACATGACTGTGAAGGATTTGGTCAAAGAAGCTGCCCGAATGTAAGCTATTAATGCATTTTTGATGTATAGTATGAATTAGTACGGAACATAATGTACGGAAGGCATTGTCACTATGCCTTCCGTACATTATGAAAGAGTACATATCTGCTTTAATTAATTCTTATACCATAAGGGTTTTATCACCATTCTCTGACCCTTATCCCACCATTTCAGATTGACACGACATATCTTCATGTTGAGGTAGATTTTAGCTAATATTTACGAACTGTAGCAAGTAGGTACTGAACTTGATACAGAACTTGTCTGCCTAAAAGACCAAATAAGACCTACTATTTATATCTCTATGCCTATTTAGACCTTTTACCCAGTGATAGGATATTGCATATTACATACTCTGGTCCCAAGCTAAGCTTATTGCTGGTGTTATTTGTGCAAAAATATATAATCTATTTATTTTTTAAACGCATACAAATACCTGTGTTACAAATGAGCATTGATCACATAAATGTTAATCCTGGGCCGGAATCGAACCCGCGACCTCGTAAACGGCAGTCTGTGACACGAATCACCATTTTATAGATTTTTATTTATGTTCCAGTATCTATCTCGTCCATGATGAACTTAAGGACAAGCAGTTTGAGTTAGAACTCTCTTGGGTTTCAAAAGATACCAAGGGGCGTCATCAAATGGTGCCTAAAGAAATTGCAGTTGAAGCTGAGAGCTCTGCCAAGCAAGCACTAGCTGATATTGAAGATTCCGATGAAGGAGACATGTAAATGATATAAGATAATACACATTTTTTAAAATTATTTTGTGATTTATTGAAATTTGACCCTCTCTCTCCAGCCCATTTAAGTCCCACTGTTGGGCTCGGGCCTCCTCCACTATGGGAGGGATTATGGTCTACTATGCCGCGCTGACGAGGCGTATTGGCACAGGGTTTATTTTCGAGTTTTCTGTCTCTCACAGAGGGTGTTATCTGTGCGCAATATCCCTTAGTTGACTTACAGCACCGTTGGGATGAGATGGGGTGGTGACTTGTATACTTAATCCGTCGCCACACGGATAAAAATTTTTTTACCCTAGTATAAGAATAATCGCAATAGGCGACATTTAAAATGCTGAACAGGTTTTTAGTGAAGGATTATTAGAGTATTTCACAGAGATTTTTTTTTTGTATCTCAGAGCAATTATCATGAACTTTATAGACATTTTTTTTGGCTGCCTGCTTAAAGCTCCGTGAATTGAAAATAGAAACAGATATTATTATCTATGACAATATTGATACTGATTTCTCCCCCTCCCTAAATTAAAATGTTCCACTATTCCACATGGATAGATTTCTAGTTTGATCACCGTTTTCAGCTTTAATACGACGTCAGTGTTGCAATAATACTTGGTTTACGACCTAGCTCGCAATTTTTTTAGTTACGCCAATTATTGGAGGTTTATGTAAACTTAAATATACCTAGTGCCTTTTTATTTGTAAGAAAAGATATTGTTTTTTTCTTCATTAAAGAAGGCTTACAAACTGATTATAGTCTTTTCACGTAATGGTATAAGTCCTTTTAGAGACCGAAATAATGCATTAGGTGTTTACCTATCATACAAATTACCAAATTCTTTGTAAAATGGCGATCTTGTACGCATCTCAGGTTAAGTTAAAATCGATATTGTTAAAAGGTTTAAACAATAAAATGAGTAGTCTACACGAATATGGGCAGAGTTTCACCCTTTTATTGTTACGTACAAAAGAGACAATCAAAAGTACAAGACACTGGCTTATATAGGCTGGCTGTCCCCCCCTACTCGCAGGCATGGCTAGTATCGGCTAGGCGGGGCGGGTAGGGAGTCACGTGGCTGGCATATGGCGGCTTGGCTGGCGGCAGTAGCGACATCTAGCGTTACATTCGGCCATCCTGTAAAGATTGCTCCCGCAATGGGAACGGAAAGGAGTTATTAATAAACTGTAAACACACACAGGAAAATGATCGAGGTTAAGAGACTAACTTTCAAGAAGATCTATCAAGTCTTCTGTCTCCAATTGGTCGTCAGTACTACTCGCACTGTCAGAGATGGGAGCTACACTGCGGTACGCCCGTAACGAATCTGATGATACTAGCCCAGTAAACTTCTTATAACCTCTAAGACCTTTAATGCTCCTTATCCTATACCGGTCATTACCTAAAACTTTAACTATTACGTACGGTCCAGAATATGAATCATCCAACTTAGAATTAACCTTTCCACTACTGCTAGGTGCCCGTTTCCATAATACATAATCACCCCGTTTATATATGGTGCTGTTTTTACGTTTTTTATCGAAATTACGTTTCATCCTATTGCTAGCAATTTCTATACGCTTACTAGCGGTAGCACGTCTAGACTCGACGGACTGCTCCACGCGATCAGGAATACTAACATCACATACTGACCTACCGCTATGTGCAAACATTAAATCATATGGTTTAAAACCTGTGCTTTCATTTATAGTGTTATTAATACCCCAAATTACACTTGGCAAGCTGTCATCCCAGTTATGGGAAGCGTCACTGGGTTCTGTGGCTCTTAAAGCATCGAGTATTGTACGATTAGTGCGTTCAACCTGACCGTTAGACCTAGGGCATGCAATAGCGGTTATTGTATGTTTAAAATGTATTTCGCAGGAGAATTTTTTAAAATATCTACTGGTGAAGGCCTTGCCATGGTCAGTAACAACGTGAACGGGAAAACCAAACAAACTAAATACTTTTTTTAATACGCGGATAGTCTCTATTGAATTGACAGTACGTGTCGATTCAGCTATGACGAACTTGGAGAAAGCGTCTGTCAGCACTAGCATATATTGGTAGCCTTTTCGTGTCTTACTAAAAGGCCCTAGATGGTCAATATGGACCATTCGCATTGGTTCAGCAGGTTTAGGTATAGGGTGTAGTTTACCTTCTCTTCTACCATATTCGCCCTTTCCGTATGCGCAATGTACGCAAGACGTGACGTACTTCTTAATAAAACGAGTCATCTTTGGAAACCAAAAATCATTTTTAATTAATTCTAAACAACGCTTAAATCCTACATGTCCTATCTCATCGTGATGCATTTGTACTATTTTCCATCTAGCAAGATTTGGAACTACTAACCGATTACCGTGTAGTGTTTTACGATAAAGACGATCATCAATAATCAGATAATTATTAGTTAAATCAGATTGCACACACCCACCTTGCAATAAGTCAATAATTTGTTTCAATTTTTGATCTTGTTGCTGCACCGTATAAAACCAGTCACTGACCTCTAACCGATTAATGTTAACACAATCAATTGGATTTCTACTTAACGCGTCGACATGTTTCATTCTTTCACCCGGTCTATAATCTACAGTTATATCATAGTCTTGAATCAAAAGCCACCACCTAGCTATACGCGGGATAAGATCGCGTTTCGTCATTGTGTCACGAACTGCAGTGCAGTCTGTAACTACCCGCACGTGTTTACCCAAAATGTAAACACGAAACCTACGCAAAGATTCAACTACCGCCAACGTCTCCAGTTCATAGCTATGATAAACCGACTCTTCTCGAGTTGTTACGCGACTAAAGTACATAACCGGATGTAAAGTACCGTCCGTCTTTTTTTGTAAAAGAATGCCGGCTATACCTAACTTGCATGCGTCCGTGTGAATTTCAATTGGAAGATCGACGTCATATATAGTTAATACCGGCTTAGAACATAGTTTTTCTTTTAATTGACAAAAACTGTTTACTTGTTTTTCGCCCCACTGCCAAACCATATTTTTCTTTGTAAGTTCAGTAAGTGGACGAGCCATGAGTGCAAAGTTATGTATGAATTTACGAAAATAGCTACATAAACCAATAAATTGGCGTATTTCATGTACACTACTGGGGACTGGAAAATTAGCAACAGCTGTCAATTTTAACTCGCTAGGTTGAATAGAATTAGGAGATATTTCATATCCTAAATAAGTTATTTTATTTTGAAGAAATGAACATTTCTGCATATTAAGTTTTAGATTTTCCGATTTAAATTTTGCAAGGACCTTCCTTAGCAATTCTATACCAGATGGAATGTCTACAGAGGGTAATAAAAAGTCATCCAAAAAAGCTAATATTTCTGTAGCATTTTGGTCTGTATGTTGGTCAGTGCTGGCTGATCTATTGACGCCGTCTATTATTTTATTTACTAATCGTATAAAAACTGATGGTGCATTAGCTAAACCAAACGGTACACGATTATACTCATAATGGCCTTGTGGCGTTATAAAAGCAGTTTTGTGCGTGTCTTCTGGACTAATAAATACCTGGTGGTACCCTTGGGCCATATCAAGACATGTAAAGTAATGCTTATTAGCTAGTTTAGATATTTGGTCCTCTATATTTGGTAATGGATACCTATCGCGAATAGTAATTGCATTAAGGGCTCGATAATCGACGCATAAACGGCTATCGCCGTTCTTTTTTTTTACTAATACTACTGGCGAAGCGTATTGCGACTCAAGACTCCTTAATAATATCCGCTTCTAATAACTCTGTTATTTTAGACCTAACAATAACTTGTTCGGTATGCGATAATCTATAGGGCTGACGAAATACAGGCTGATCACTAGAAAGCTTTATTTTCATTTTCACTAAATCTGTGCAACCTAATTCTTTTGTGCTAGATGCAAAACAATCGCTATATTGCGACAACAAGCTCAAGAGAATATCCCGATCATTATTACTCATTTCACCTATTGTAATTTGTTTTATATCTACCCCGCCTATGGAATTATTAAAAGATGAGGCTACGGTAGTACTTATGGCAAGTTGTGGAAAGTAATCTTTGGCTTGTACACTGACCTGGCTATGGTTTAATGGCTCCTCACAGTTTTCGGCTCGAAGAAGAACGGTGCCTTCTTCCCACACGACCGCGCTGGAACCGCTGTTGATGACCTTGATGTAGCCTTCGTTGCCGCATAACAGAGTTGCAGGCAACGAGTAGGAGACCCCTTCGAGCTCGTAGTGGCGTGTTGGAGTAACCACATTATTGCGATCAGAGTTGCCAATAATCTTGACACGAATAATTGTACTCCTGTATCGATGTAGGCCTTCACGAAAACGCCATTGACTTTTGCAGTTTTCTTGTAAATATCATTATAGCTTTGCAGTAGTCTGACATCCTTGATTTTGTTGGCTTCTCCAGTGGGTTTTAAATAATTGTGAACAGCTGGACACCGCGGGGCAATGTGACCTTTTTCTCCGCACTTAAAGCAGCTTCGTTGATCAGGCAACGGGCAGTTTCGAACTAAATGACCGATCCTCTTGCAACGTGGGCAGGGATCAGTCTCAATGTTGACTGGTATTGTCTTTTTCTCTAATTGACGACTGCTGTCTTTAAATGTGGCCCGTGAATCATAGGACGATGTACGGTAATCATCTAATGCAGATAAAAATCCTTCATACAGCTCGTCAGGCCGTTCACATTGAAAGGCTCTAGCATTTGATTGAAGAACTAATGGCAAACCTCGAATGATACAAGACACACTAGCACTATCAGACAATTTACACCTAAAGCACATAGCTATCTTTTCTTGATAATACTTAGTCATGCTTTCGGAGGGTAGTTTTTTTCTGTTAATCATCTCTTCAATCATTGCGGCGTAGTCTCGGTGTTTTGGAAACGCACGAAGTAACATTTGCTTCCACTGTTCCCAGGAAAAATCATAATCATCCAGACGATTGTACCATTTTCTCGCTTGTCCTCGTAATTTATCTTGCAGATAGAACGATTTTGTGTCATTGTCCCAGTTATGAATTCGCCCCAATTGCTCTATTTTCTTTAACCAGGCAGCAACAGTACATTCCTCGCTATCTGGGTCAAACTCAGGGATTAAAGATGCGGCACGATGCTCTTTAACACGTGTGAGGGTAGGCGAATCATTGTGAATCTCGCGCACCGCTTTATCTACCTCGTTCACTAAAAGCCTTTTCAATATTTTTCGCGCCGGAGGAATAGCTCCTTGAGACTCGTGATGATCCGAATCTTCACCATTTGACGTTCTTGTTTCTTCATAGCTATTAGAATTTTCTGGCTTACGAAAAGTTGCTGCGCGACGCTTCATTTTTGTGAATCGACGATCCCCTCTTCTGATTTGTTAAAAGGTTTAAACAATAAAATGAGTAGTCTACACGAATATGGGCAGAGTTTCACCCTTTTATTGTTACGTACAAAAGAGACAATCAAAAGTACAAGACACTGGCTTATATAGGCTGGCTGTCCCCCCCTACTCGCAGGCATGGCTAGTATCGGCTAGGCTGGGCGGGTAGGGAGTCACGTGGCTGGCATATGGCGGCTTGGCTGGCGGCAGTAGCGACATCTAGCGTTACAATATATTATTATATTTTTTTTAAATCGATATTTTGATTTTTTCTGCTGGAAAAATATGTAACAGCTCTGACTTTGAACAGGTACTTATTGTATGGCAGTTAGCACGCTGTTATTAATTTTTAGTTTGTAAACTAATTATTGAATTTTCCACCATGCGCTGACTAGGCTAGTTGGTAGCAGTAAGCTTTACACCGAGTTTTCTGTAAACCTAGGAGTAATTTGATTACGATGATTGTTTAACTCCTCCTGGATTGGAAGAACATAGTACCTATTTGACGAGCCGCGTGGTTGAGTGGTTTATGTAACGGACTGCCAATCAAGAGGTTGCGGGTTCGATTCCCGCTCGGGACAGTCAATTGTGTGATTTTTCTAATTTTCATACAAATGTTTGTACTGCGTCTGGGTGTTTCTATGTATTATAAGTATGTATTTACAAAAGAAAAGTAGTATATGTATTCTATCCGTATTCTGATACCCATAACACAAGCATAATAAGCTTAGCTTGGGACCAGAGGACGTTGTGTGAAATGTCCATGAATATTTATTTATTAATTATAGGGTTTCTTTCAGAAGTTGAACACATCTTTTTTGGGGTTGTTATCTCAAAACTAACATAAGCACGGGCGTAGTGAGGGTTTAATTTTATAATGTATCAATAATTTACTTTAAATATTTTTTCACTATGTCTTCTGATCATCTAGTCGATTTATACAGCTGATACAATAGCTACACTCTTGGTACAACAAATATTCAGTTTTATTGAAATGTAGTCTTTTAGACATTCCGAGAGGAGGAAGAAATTGTTTTAGAAATAAAATCACACACGCCCGTGAATAAAACAACAAGTATAATTCTTCATAATTGTTTGTATTGTCAGTTTATGTGTAATATAGTTCACAATATTTGCAGAACTAAGATATACAAATTTTATGACCAATAATATCAGTGATGACTCAAAATATTTATAAAATGTACAATATAATCTCATTCATTTGACTTACACAGTTAAATATTTACAAAATATTATATAGATTTGATAAAATTGTATACAGCGTCGTTACTTTTAGATTACTGTGATATAAATACATAAAAAATAAAAGTAACTAATAGATATTTACAAAATAATCAGGTCATTGTTTAGAAGCCTTGTTAATCCTGCTGTGCGGTTACTCGTGGATATAACTGGAACAAAATAAATACCATTTAATCATCTCATAAATAACGGCATATATAGTTTCGTTGGTTTTTAGGGTTCCGTACCCAAAGGGTAAAAACGGGACCCTATTACTGAGACTTCGCTGTCCGTCCGTCCGTCCGTCCGTCCGTCTGTCACCAGGCTGTATCTCAAGAACGGTGATAGCTAGAGAGTTGAAATTTTCACAGATGATGTATTTCTATTGCCGCTATAACAACAAATACTAAAAATAAAATAAAATAAATATTTAAGGGGGGCTCCCATACAACAAACATGATTTTTTTACCGTTTCTTGCTCGATACTAATAACGTTGCCTTATGTTGCATAGATAATGGTACGGAACCCTTTGTGCGCGAGTGCGACTCGCACTTGACCAATTATTTATGTTGATAATTAAAAGCACATTTGGCTACACGGGCGGCTGACAGCAAGGATTAGCATAAGATAATCAAATAAAACGATAAAGTGCCAGGATGGCCATTCTTCTCAATAAGCTTAGAAGAATTTCTCTAGGATGATTTTTGTAGCTTTGATCAATGTATCCATCCCTTTTTCGTACGTAGGTACGTAAATTCAACTATTTTTGTCATTTGTCCCAAACCAATTAAGTATCGCCATTTTCACTTCAAGTAAAAATATGTGATGAAAATCTTACCCCAAGCAAGTTTCTGGGCACGTATCCTTCATTGCCAGCGTCATCCCGACACCACCACCATTCCCGTTCATTGTCATCACCTTTTCTTAAAACTTGTAACCTCGCGCCCGTCTCAAAAGATAACTCGTCGTTCCTTGATGCGTTATACGAGAAGACCGCGTACACTAGTCCATTGTTCATTATACCCAATTTTTCCTGAACACCTGGAAATATTGTTCCATGATCATTATTAGTTACATATGTTTTTCCACTACAATACTGACTGTTATTGTGTCACTTAAGATAATGCCATCTATCGGCAGTCTTAAATACTAACTGTAAAGGTACTCCGAGCATCCATCGAATCCTTCCTCGTCCTCTTCGCACTTCTCAGCCGCCGTCTCGTGATCAGACAGCGTCGTTGCGAAAATGCATGCACCTGTGAACACGTTTAAAACAATTACCGTTAGATGGCTCCCAATGTTTTTTTTTTTTTCAATTAAAAAACCTAGTTTAGCATCGATAACGTTAAAAAAGAGAGTATTAACGCAATATAGAGCGATTGCATTTTGGGTGCAGTATATACGAGCGACTTTTTCATATGAAGCTTTTAAAACTTACCGTTATCGACAAGGAAGCGGACCATGGCCAAATTATTGCAAGACGCGGCACAATGTAAAGGTGTCCATCCATCGGAATCCTGTGCATTCACGTCACAGCCGAGTTCCACCAGGAATCTGCAAAATCAAATAAGTAAATATAATATCAACTAGTGATTGGGTAGAATTGGTGGCATTATTAGGCATGGGTGTTGCCAGAGGGCCGGGTCTACTTCCACGTCATAGAATCCCTGATTGTATGTGAACGAAACACTGCAAACATTTGGACTAACACTACTAACAGGTAAATATTAAGATTAGATGAACTGCTTATTAAGCTGGAAAATGGAAATTGTAGGAACTTACTTTACAATTTCAAAATGGCCAGCGCAAATTGCATTGTGTAGGGCTGTGATCCCTTCGTCATTTGCAGCACTTGCATTCTGCACCTGAAATCGAAATTGAGATTTCGAATGAGTAAAAGTTTTCAAGTAATCATAGTAGTCGGTAATACAAAGAAACCGTTTAGCTTATATAGATATTTACTGGAAATCTCATTATTTCTACGAATTAATACGAAAAGAATTATATACATAAAATTCACTGTAAGTAGCCGATCCTATAAATATGTATATAATCTACACATAAAAAATTTATCACATTAATTATTTCTATTTTCTACACATTAAAAATACTCGAGTTTACGATAGCTTTGTTCAAATTATATTTTACAGCGCAATAAATAAAACTATTCAAGGTAGTCGCTGTGGATTTTTGCCATGTTCTAATATTTTAGGAGCCTAAACGATAACGGTAGGTATTCATTTATGTATTATTTACCTGTGTTGCCGTTTTCTTCACGAGTTCCAACTCGCCTTCCAAACTAGCATCCAACAGTAAAGCGAGGGGATCGAAGCTGACCCTCCTGGCCAGTGGTGCCTTACCACCTTGCTTCAAGTTACCCTTCTTAGTTCGCCTCAGGACATTCTCAGTTCCCTGAGAATCCTGACCGTTTAAATCTACTGAACTAATCTGATCCGTGATATCAGATACCATATTCTCTTTACTATCATCTTGTCTATCTATTGATATGTTATTATTATTTAATGCTCTATCAACCTCGTCTTTTTGTTTTTTATCCTTTAGACCATTTTCGTTAGGCATATTTTCTAAGTGATCCATTTCGGGAAATAAAAATGCAGGAGGCATTTCTATACGCCTATTTATGCTAACACTTATTCCATTCTTCGAACTACTAACATTTCTTAGTTTAGGTTGTTCACTAAGAGGTGGTTTTCTGATTGTTAGGGGACGAGCTTTGATAATCATTTCATTACTACTAGTACTACTGATAGATTCTTTTTGTTGTAGTTCGCTATCGTTTGAAATATCTATTGGCAAGGGTATGGTGGGCATTGGTGTGATGTTATCACCAGACTGGTTGAAGCCAGCATCATTATTCACTGACTGTCTCGGTGGTGTCTGAAAGAAAATAAAATTATATGATCAACATCAACTACAAAGTAAAATGGCTTAAAAACATAAGAAAAGGAATTCTTTGACAATGCAGCAATTTTCCATATTTAGTTAAGCGTTGCTACCGATACCAATACATGTTACTTATAATTTACTTACTTTGATTGTGGGTTTTGGAGGTAGTGCCGGTTTTGGAGATTTGTCAATGCTGACTTCGGGCGTTGATAGTGGCGTGCTGGCACTCTGCGGCGGTGATAGCAGGATACTTTGTGAAGATGCATTCGGTCCATATGATGAGCTGCCTGCACTAGACGACAGTCCTGATGCCGTATTCCTAACGATCTGGGGTTGAGAGGTCACACTATTACTAGCTACATGATTTGATGATGATACTGTGATACTTTGGGTTTGAACGGTCTGAGGTTGTACTGGTTGAATCTTTGTGGAAGATGTCTGGTATATGGGTGATGGTTTCGCACTTGAGACCTGAACTGATGTAGGTGCTACACTCGATACGGGTTTCTGGAATGAATTAATGATGATGATATTTACAGATGACTTATGTGTGAGTGAAAAATGAGAGGTTAAAAGGAAATAAATAATTATTTCCATTCCGATGATGAAAAATGAATATATATTTGAGTATTAGATACTAATTAGTTAGTATGAAATCAACTTACATACATTTGTACAGTGTGACAAGGTTGAATACAGTTTGACAACGAATTATCTACATTATGTATAAAACGATTATTTCATAATTTCAAATGAGTATTTTACAATAAGATAAATTATTCATGATAGGTCAATAGTCACATGTTAGTATTTTTAAATGCAATTTTGCCATACAACTTACCCCAAATCCGATAGAGCTATTTGCAGATGTCGTACTAGCACCAAAACTTGGAGAGCTTCCTTTTAACGCTTGCTGTTTGCTATTTACTTTCGAACCATCACTGTTTTGACTATTATTTTGACTTAGCCTATTTTGTGGATATGCATGATTTTCTTTCCCTTCTTGATTACATCTACTAGGAGAGTCCGATTTTTGCAACTGATATGTATTTTCTTGCTGATATGTAGTTTCCGTTTGACTTAGGGGTGTCGCTAAACTTTTATTGACCACTGAAAGCGGCGTAGAATGCACCGTCATGTGATTGACGTTAATTGCATTCTTCTCTTGGTTTTCGTTATTTTTTCCATTTAGTTCTGGTTTAAGCTTTCCATTTGTACTTTGTGGGAACTTTGTATTATATGGTAAAGTTTGATATTTTGGATCCGATTTACTTGCAGCGAATTCTGGTGGAAATTCTTGCTCATTTATTTTCAAATCTTTTCCAGTTTGATTACTGTTTGAACTACTAGTGCTATTAGGACTGTATTGAGGTTGTTTCAGGTAATCCATGTATTTACTTTGATCTATTATTGACTTCTGATCATAAGCATTGCTAATGCCTTGTTGCACGTGACTAAAGTTTTCATGTTTATTTGGGTATTGTCCCTGATACTGGCTATCTTGCATTTGAGTATGAGGGTACCCGTTGAATAGCGGGTTTATCAATTGTTTCTGTTGTAAATAATGCGCTTCCTGTTGTGTCAAATGATTCTGAATGTTATCTGTTTGAGTCAGTTGTTTTAATGGCACGTTGTTTTGTATTACATTCTGCTTCATCGGCTGTAATGTAAATAAAATTTCCTTGATTATAAGTACTCTGAAAACCTCAACAATTTGGCAAAAAAAATTGCGATGAATACTCATTGCTTGTTTTAAGAAACTGCCCTTATTAAATTAAACAGAACCATACAAAGGGTACCATACCCTTTGTATGGTTCTGTTTAATTTAATAAGGGCAGTATGAATATGTGAACAAAAACTTTAATCGCGAGACTTCATTTCGATTAGATTTGGTTATGGTTTGGAGGACGGTTGGTTTGGACATATTTTAGAGATAAAAATTCAAGTAGGTATACCACAAATTTCTGATGATCTACCTATAAATTTCATAAGGCATAACTGGAGGATCTTGTCAATTAATCGTAAATAAGCTAGCTGATTTTAATTGTAAATGAATCTGTAAGTTACCTGGAAATTTGCATTATGGTTGACGCTTTGAGCATGTGGCACGTGGTTGTACGGCTCAACAGCAGCAACGTTGCCCCTGGCTTGTTGGTTCTTTGGTTGACTGTTAGGCCCACTGTTACTGCTAGGGTAGCTAGGTAGCTGCTGCATAGGCGTTGGGTTTGTTGTTCTGAAAAATCAATACATAAAAAGATTTCGTTTAACAGCGTTTAACAGCTAGCACGTTAAGTTAATATTTTAGTTTCATAGTGGTGAAGCAGCAGAATCTGGTCCACCGGTGTCATCCTAATGCTATCGCCTATATCGGTACTCAAGTATATACTTAATTAGCTTCTTGAAAAAGATAAAATGTACTTGATATTAGAACACACCTTTGTTGTTGCTGCGGCTGTCGGTGTGCGGCTGCAAGTTGTCTATTCAGTGCTCTCTTTTTCAGCAACCTTGCTTGAAGTTCAGAAACTCGGCGGTCTATGCTCCTCATCTCTTCCTGCCGCGCACCCAAAGCCGCCCGCTGCGCAGACAGTCTGCCGTTCTGTTGCTCGTTCAGTTTGTTGCGATACTGAAGATAAAAAAAAACAGCAGGTCAAAAATTATGAAAAAGAAAAATTTAACATAACTATTTTGATTTTTACATGGGAACCAATTAGGTCTTGTACCTTGTAATCTTGAACCTCTCTTCTATCATTTATAAAGGTTCAAAGTTGTAATACGAATAATGTTATGTATAATTATTAGCATGTAGATTGTTCGGATTTTTCATTACAACGATATAAATAAATACCTAGGTAGCTCTATGCGTACAAACGAAGTTTAACCTTTCTATTCCAATTAAACACAGCCCTATTTCCTTTTCTGTCTAATGATAAAGCTGTCTTGCTCCAGAAAATAATACAATATAATTCTTAAACATAATTATGAACGGAACGGAAAGCAATCGTTTTCGCTGATGAGTTATTAAGGTTTCTGCAAACAGTTGTTAGCTTATATTTGCCGATATTGTTAGATGTACCCCATAATCGAATAATACCACATTGTAAGAAAATCCAATTTCTATGTATATAATGTTAATATCTAGTAATAAGAGAATCTAATATAATTTATGTACCTACGTACTACAAAAGATTATATCAAAGTAACCCGAACAAAGAACCTTGACCATAATCTTTTACACAGAGATCAATGAAAATCATTATATCTCTGATTTATCTAACCACGAGTCCATTCTAGAGCCAAATCGATTCCAGGCGAATGATTTTTTCCATGTCAGTGGCTCTTTGGTCAACATTAAGAGCTATTTGTATTTTTCGTTTCATATAAGACTAAGGGAGTAGAAAATAGAAAACTTCTCGCTTAAGCCGAAACGATTGTGAATTATTGCAAATGTTTTTGTCCATTACCTGAGATAGCTTTTCTGTAGCTTTTAGATGTTTTATTAAGAAAAATATAGTACTTTTTTACTAAATCCACTTTGTTATCAATAACTGGTATATAACGTTTGTTGACCAGAAAATTGCCAATAATAAATTGTTGTCTCGTTGCTGTTCCAAATAAAATATTACTTATTGTTAAGGCTCTACTGTAAACTAGCTTAAATCTATCAAGAATCATCGAATAGCAAATAAACTTAAAAATTTAAGATAAGTAATACTTAATTCATTAAAATATAATAAAATGAATAGGATGAAATATGCGAAGTAATTATATAAAGTAAATGTGAATGGGAAGTTGTTAAAAGGAGGTCACACCGGCCGTTTTTGTACCAAATTACCGATGTTTTGGTGATAAGAGTACCTGAAACTGAGGGACGCATAAAGAATGCGATGAGTGTGAATGACCCGTAGGTACTATAGAGTACCAGGCTCGTTATAAATGGAAATACGTAGTCGTATCTATCCTTTTGGAAAACAGGTACCTATCCATGTTTGCATAGACAACCTATAGATACAAATAAATAAAATTAAACTGGCTGTTTGTAATGTTCGAAAATTAGTTTTACCAAATACATCTATTAAATCATCAAACAATAAAAATCTTTTCCCATTTACTTCTTTGAGGTAACGTCTAAATTGGCTAGACAGATTTTCTGGACTTTTTCTAATAGATACTTAGTTATTAATTGTGTATAGCATATATTAGTTAAAATTTTGAATATATAAGCAGGAGATAGGTGACATAAAATCTTCCACGTAAACATATCTCGCACGCAATTTTGGTAAAATAATAGCTTTTATTTTAGTTTTTGCTGTTGTTAATGTAATATCTATCGTTTCCTAGTAAACTACAACTTGAATTAAGTAATATTTGGATGGCCTCGTAGATAATTATTGGCAAGAGACATTGGGAATAGTTGTTCGTATCAGTCTAACATACTTTAGACCCATTGAAGCGTTTGGTAAATTTGTTGAAAGGTAAATATAGGTAGGTTTTTTGTTATTTTCTCAGATGTTATATTTTGGTCATGTTGCAAAGAAAATAAATTTTAAACTAATATCGTATTGCTTAAAACATGATAAAATATGGAGTAAGCTGTATTTTACAAGTAAGCACATTTTATTTCTTTGAGCTTACTTTTTATATTACGTATAATTACTTTAAATTACATTTATACAAAACGATAGCTTTCTTATATATCTACAAGTTTCGTTACGTAGTTTATTGACTGACTGAGTGCTTAATGACTGTGTACAAACATTAAAAGTATATGCCGTAACATTAAGCATAAAATCATTCAATAAAATAAAAAACCTGTGGTCTGATATCTCAAACAAAAATCCAAGTTTATATCAATATATAGGAATAGATCAAAAACTTCTTTTACAAATGTATTTTATCTAACATAAATAATGATATAGTATAACAGAATTCCGCTTTAGGAACAAAAAGACAAAAGTTTGAAAAAAGTAAATCAAGTTATGCAGCAAGGGTCTGCATAACTTAATTTACTTTCTTCTATACCGACCTTTTGACCTCGACCCACTTAATAAATTTCAGTCACTGAACACGTAAACATAAATCAATAATACTTTCACTATTTACTATTCACTATAGTTTTTTTATTATATCGTAAGGTCAAAAAGAGGGACATTAGGCCGCTTGAATGTCGCGTCCGTAACTGAATTGTCAAATTGCAGCCAGAATCAAAATGTTGGCATTAGACTCGCAAACGAAATTAGTACCGTGACGTGGGTTTAGTAGTAGTATTAGGGTTGTGTATCTATGTTGTGACAATTATATAAACAGCGACAATAATTAGCTTAGTTCAAACATTAAAAAGAAGATTAAAAATCCTGTAAGTAATATGTGTGCAAAATAGCAGATATATACGACTACCTCAAAAGTGGGTTGAAAATTACTTACAAAGATTCCGTTACAAAGGTTTACAGGTACATTGATAGATTCGTACCGAGTTAATAAAAGCTTGTAAACATAGGAACAACATTTCTATGATATATGGGCAGTAAGCTTAGAACATAATGCTCCAATTCTCTTCCATGCGATAATCCAGTAAAGATTCTTCATTAAGGGCCTACATCAATATTATCGTATATCATCGCCGACACGTACATATTAACACAGCCAGTAGGCACAGAAAATGAAGAATTAGGGATACTTTTCCTATTTACTCAAAATCTACTAAATATATTTTAATTCTGATTTACGTGTTTCTATATATAATAGTTACTTATGTTTTTAAAGTTATTTCATTAGTTAATACGCGATAATAGACCGACAAATGAAAAAAATAAAAAATTAGAGAGGTTGTTTCGCTAAGATTTTCTATCGAGAAAACTTTTTTCAATCGCGTTTCTGAGTTTATGCGATCCTAGATCATATATTGAAAAAACATATACTTAAAAATTAGAGCTCTAGCCATTCAATCTAAAGAAACAATGAAAACTTCGTACATAGAAAAATGCACGAAGCTATTTTGGTATCCTCTTAAATAATAAGTCTGAGAATCTTATAAAAACAACACTAAAGACCCATTAAGCTTTGTATAATTAATTATTACTCTAACCATTCGAGGCAAAATTTCTTACCTATACATAAAAATCTGCCCAAAATTATTCTCTTTTATGTTCATTGAAACGAATAAAGCAAAATATACAAAAGTCTTATTGCAATGATACAATAAAATAAATACAGTATAGTTAGCAGTACTTTAACTGCTATATAAGATCAGTTAATTGGCAAATTATATTCAATAAGGTCTGTATTCAAACATAGAAACGGAATATTCATTACTCGTAGAACTAGAGCAAGTAGTATTAGCTTGCAGTTATATGCGCTTCCCATGAGAACGTGTCGCGAAATATACGGCTCATTATATTTACCTGTTCTACATTTAGGAGCAAGAATTCTGAGATTTCCCTTGACGTTTGTGAGAGTAATACGTAATTCACAAAACCTAAAAGTTAAGATTTTTTTATATCATATTAACTGCGTGAAAGTTTCAGTAGTGGTACTTAAGAATCTCTTTGTAAAAGATAAAATAAGTAAAACTTTGTCTATCGCTATAAGGGATCTACGAGAGTAAAGAAAATTCAATTTCAGCCTAAACATTTTGTTTTCAAAACTTGATAATAGTTTAATGAACTTATAATCACTAAAAAATAAATATTTTTGAGTAGCGATCGTTTGTGTGGTGATGGATTAAGATTTCAAGTGTCACCACCTCATTTCCTTACCAGTCTACAGCTAAGGGATATTATAATAAGCATATTATATACTCCCTACGAGACGGAAAGCTCGAAAGTAAACCCTTTGCCAACACACATGGTCAGTGATGCAACCAAAACCCTTCCTATGGGGAGGAAGAGGTTCGTGCCCAATCGTAGTTCGTTAATGGAAATGTGAAGAAGTAGAGAGTGGTTGTCTAAAGGCAGAAGATAAAAAAATTGGTCAAGTGCGAGTCGGACTCCCGCACGAAGGGTTCTGTACCATTATCTATGCAACATACGTTATTAATAAATGAACAAACAACACACACAATACTTAATTAATCACGTTTGTTGTATGAGAGCAAGAAACGGTAAAAAAATCATGTTTGTTGTATGGGAGCCCCCCTTAAATATTTATTTTATTTTATTTTTAGTATTTGTTGTTATAGCGGCAATAGAAATACATCATCTGTGAAAATTTCAACTCTCTAGCTATCACCGTTCTTGAGATACAGCCTGGTGACAGACGGACGGACGGACGGACAGCGAAGTCTCAGTAATAGGGTCCCGTTTTTACCCTTTGGGTATGGAACCCTAAAAATTAAAACATATTGTCGTAAGACGTTAAAATATTAATTCTTTATATTTTCTTATAATCAGAATATCATTTATTACAACCCTAAACATCGTACCTGCCAATTACGTATTGACCAAACGTTCACACTTAATCCAATCTCATAAATTTTTATCACGGTCAAAATCTTATTGCTCTATATTTTAAGTGTCTAATCTAATTAATTTATTACAAGCTAACTTTTACCACTGATTTTACGCGACTCAACGTAAATAGTTTTAAAATACCATATAAATATTTTCGATAGGTTAGTATTTATATGTAAAGATAATTGCTTAGCTGAAAAACTAAAATCCTTAATAGAAATTATTAATTTACATTATTGCATTGTTATCAGTAATTGTTAAGTGTGCAAAAGTTTTAAATCAATTTGACTACTGCAAATGGATGCAAATCGCTTTAAAAAAATTTGTTACATAGATTAATACATTGATTGATACGTATCAAGTTAATGACAGCGTGTTAATAAGTTTTAGGTATAACTTCTAAATAAAACGTACGAAATAAATACCTTAATACTACTTTGTCAATTCATTCTTTTTGATAAATTATCTAATATCAAAAAAACAATCTTAATATTAATTTCTATTTCCTTTGAAATTTGATTCTCTAGATGTTATTCGACGTTTTCCGATGAAAACGTAGCCAAACCAAGAGTCTTGTTAGAAGCATGTCTCATTATTCCAGTTCGAAGAATTCAATATTGTTTCTTTGGCAATTCCTCTCAGACCGTCGTGAGAATTTTATGTCATCTCATATGTACACGAGAAATATTTCTTAAATTTCATCGAGTTTATCCCTAAAAGCGTCGATTTTATGGTGACACTAGCCGTGCCCTGTCGTTTCACTTGCGTACTTAATAGATTACCCCCTTTTTGAGATCTTTACTTACTCTCTATGTGAGCTTTATGCTTCAAATTTATGTATGTAACAAATTTTGATAAGGTTTTTTAATAGATAGAGTGGTTTAAGAGAATGGTTTTTTGGGCATTTTAGGGTGTTTGTTAATTCCACGCGTACGAAGCATTGGACAACTGGGTTGTGGTGCTAGTTGGGTTATAATTATGTAAATGTATGTAATAACTAGCTGACCCGGCAAACGTTGTTTTGCCATACAAAAAAAAGTTTTGAAAAATAGATGTTAGCCGATTCTCAGGCCTACTGAATGTGTATACGAAATTTCATAAGAATCGGTCTAGCCGTTTCGGAGGAGTACGGTAACTAACACTGTGACACGTGAATTTTATATATTAGATGTAGATATTGACAGATTCTCAGTCTTATCCGATAAGCATACAAAATTCATTAAAGAATCGGTAGAGTAGTTTTGGAAGTTTGTTAACTAACAACGTGCCGCCAGAATTTTATATGCGTACTTATATATTTCTAATATTAAAAAATATACTACTGATTTCAATTTCTATTATGAATTTATATCAATTACGATATAGCTTTGACGGGGTTATTTAATACTGTAATACGTATTTGAAATACAAATATTTTATTTCACGTGTTAAATGTCATGTGTTGTGTAAATAAAATCTAAGAATCTTTCTGCCAAAAACAGAAATCACTTAAACATATAAGTATTTGTATACGTTTATTTGAATGGTTTCGTAAACATATTTACACAGTCAATAGTTGCTCAAACCATCAAAATACATAAACTGAAATACTGATTTAATTGAGTAAGAACTTCAATACCTAATAAATCATATCATCTCTTTAAACACTGGTTTATAAATTCCCTTCATTTAAGGAAAATGAAGACATTCATCCATCGCTTTTTATATTGAATACGATATGGGGTTTTTATGCCAGCGAAGAGTACTAGCTGTACTCCCATTTGGATTGCACTTACGGTTAATATCAAGTTCAGTCTTTTACCCAAACTGAGTCGTGAAAAAAAACTATAGATGTTTTGATTCAAATGAAATCTCGATCAACAAAATGAATTCCTATAGTTAGCATATTTTTAGCCCAGAATGATTATGGTACCGATTCTATGTGCACATCTAAACTTAACTAAAAATGAAAACAACTATGGTGTATTTTAATTAATTATTATCTATTTGATTGTGACCATTTATATTAATTTAAATCGTTATGGCCTTATTCATAATGACTTATCGGAGGTTTAAAAGTTCGCTAAAATCGGTTCGCGAAAATTGTCAAAACTTATTATTCATAACAGTCTTTTTACGATAAAACGTTTATTATCTCTCCGATAAAATCTCCGTTTAAACCTCCGATAAGTCATTATGAATAAGACCATTAGTCTATAATACACAGATTTTCTAATATAAAGTTCAACTATCAATACCAAATTGTATTGTTGATATCATCAATTTTCATTTTTAGTCTAGTTTAGTTGTGCTCGTAAATGCGGTACCAATGTCACCTTTTTTCAATGCTACTTATTGGGCTGATATAGGTAGACTCATATCAGTTCAAAATCTTAAATAAATAAAGAAAAAGATACTAGAAATTCTAGATTAGGTATTGACTTATCTAGATGTTTAATTTGTAGAACATTTGTTCGACGATCAAGTTTGAGATGCGGGTTCTACTAACGAATGTCCGCAACCTAGTTGGCGTACGACTCTATCTAAATATTACGTATCATGTGTTAACAAACTAGTTTGGCATTTCTATATACAACATTTATATAGTTCACTGTATTATTTCTATCATTATAACAAATAATTTGTAATTATCAATTTGATTACTATACGGCAGGTGTGGCCAACTGTTGTGCATATAAGATCTATTTTTTATTTTAAAATTGAGTCGCGATCGACCTATTTCTTAGGTAAGAAGGGGGACGTAAACGTCCCCCTTCTAAACTACGTTTAGAGTGCACGGCGGTATAAAAGCACATTGCATAAATGCAATGTGCTTTAATACCGCCGTGCACTTGTTGTGAAAAAATGTTTATACAAAACATTTTTTTTGCACCAGATTAGATACCTCGCCTTCATTATTGCTTTATACATTCGTCTAATTACCTTTACAACAAGTTTCGACAGTGACGAAGGACCCGATTGGTTACGAGAGATTTTATGGAAGTGTATTCCGAAAACTGAACGAATATAAAATCAATAATGAAATTGAAAAAATACATCATTTTCTCCCTTTCACTCGAGCAGAACTTTGGAAAAAATAATGGAATTAAACACAATAACTAAATAAAAATGGCATTAGATAATGTCTACATTGTGCGCAACATAACTTTTAAAGTTCATTGTAAACAGAGCTAGAGGTTTAGTCTGCTCCAATATTTATTTGTTATAGCTGCAACAGAATACATCATCTATGAAAATTTTAACTGTTTAACTTTCACCATTCTTTATATATATCCTGGTGGTATGTCTACAGAAGAATAGACAGCGGATTCCCCATAATAGAGTTCTGTTTTACTCTATGGCACGGAGCCCCTTCAACTTCTAAAATATTTTACAATATTTGACAACACAGGAGCTTGGACCATTTGGTCGCTTTTCTTAGTTAATTTCGATAACCTTTGTAAAACGTCTTTGCTTATCTAAAATTCAGACATGCGGTTATTATCTTAATTTAATTAATAAAGATAAAACAAACCGCTGTCGGAAGTTTCAACCCTCTCTTCTCAGACAAGATGGGGAAGCAATAAGTCAAGTTTATAAGGTACCTTATAAATACGACATTGTTATCTAAATTATTCTGCGAGAACGTAAACTGTTCAAAGTTGTTATAAAGGTAAACGAACTGACAAAGTAAAGCAGGATCATGTAAGTTTTCAACATTATAAAGATTAATCAGTTTTTCTTTTTAGTTTTAGTAAATTAAATTTAGACACACACTTTAGTTCTCATCACTTTGATTTAATTGATTTATTGTTAAATGATCCTTTAGTCTATTAGGTACTGTCAGTAATAAATCTCTGTCGCATCTTTATTTTTGGTAACTTTTACTACTCGTTAATATGATATTGGTACCAATTCTACTTACATATCTGACTTACCTAAATTAAAACACGAATATTGATGGTCTCAATAATAATATAATAACAAAAGAAAACAAAAAAAGTAGTATATGTATTATATCCGTATTCTGGTACCCATAACACAAGCATATAAGCTTAGCTTGGGACCGAGGACGTTGTGTAAAAAGGTCCATGAATGTTTATTATTATTATTATATAATCCGTTAACAACAGCTAATTTTTATTACCAATAAAATTAAATAAACTAAATTATAGTGGAAAAAATGATAACCATGAGCGGGATTTTTTCCACTATAATTTAGTTTATTTAGTAAAAGCATAGCAAGTCAATTGCAAAAATTCATAAATTAATGTACCAATAAAATTTTTAAGACAGTAAAGCAATTTTACCCTAAATTTTACCAATAACCTTACAATACACATAGTTGAGTTTAATTTTAGTTTAGTTCGGAACGTAGTAGAATTTAGTCCAATGTTAAGTAACTTAAATCGTTTACACATAAACGATTTAGAGGACGTTAGTCATTGTAATCTGTTTCCTGTAAGCTTATAAACTGTCGTATTCAAACGGGTAACATAAATATTGTTCGCTGTAATCCGGTCCTGTCCTTTCAATGTGGATAGTGTGAATATTGTATCACTATATGCAAATCGTTTTATCACAAGGTATAGTGATTTCTGTATGGTATTAACTAATATATTTCCACTTGTTTATTCTGATAAATTTTAGTTATAATAAACTAAGTAAAAGCATAGCAAGTCAATTGCAAAAATTTATAAATTAATATAATATAGTAGCTAATACTCGTGGTCTCACCCGCGTTTGTAGTTATTGAGAGATCTAACCATGTGGTGACGGATTAAGAATACAAATATCACCGTTTAATTTCCTTTCTTTATTGCTGTAAAAGCCGGCCAAAGGAAATAATACATCTTGTATGAGAAAAGGCAAGCTCGAAACTAAACTCTATGCCAACGCCAGACGAAATAACCTCCCGAAGAATAGGAGGCCGGTGAAGAAAATGAATTCAAAATATTGCTCTTACCATTAATTCTCTTCTAAGTTTATCAAGCTCGTGTGCAGATGGTGGGGCGGGTTGTACTCTTCCTCTTCTTAACTCTTCCAACTGCCGCGTCAGCTCTT
The DNA here is from genome assembly GCA_916999025.1 of Orgyia antiqua. Taxonomy (NCBI): domain Eukaryota; kingdom Metazoa; phylum Arthropoda; class Insecta; order Lepidoptera; family Erebidae; genus Orgyia; species Orgyia antiqua. The sequence continues at coordinate 9,797,422 of OU779869.1, forward strand.
CCACCTTGGCCACCGCCACAGACAACTCCTTTTCTTTCTCATTGAATAAAGCTCGTATTGACTCTAAGTCACTTGCTGCGAACAAAATTATATCATAAGTAGGTAAATAGGCATCATTGCAATGCGAGTTTTTAAAGTGAATATGTTTCGTAACTTAATATAATAGGTTATAGTTTTAAACACGCTTTTATTAGCTTTCTAAGTATGTAACGAAGTCTTTGAAAGTGATCTAAAATTTTGCCTAAGTTGACAAAACTATAACTTTTAAAGTATCCAATATTTTCAACTGTATTTTTTATACTTACTAACATAGGTGTATATTCAACAAATACATAACATGTAGTTAAGTATATAAAATATTACATAACTCAAAATATCTGTCTTCTTTACACAAATAATCCCGAAAAAATAAACCAATAAACTCCTACATAAAAGGTGCCAACTGAGCTACGAAACCTGTCAAACATTAATAAGAAAACACAATGAATCAAGATAAAACAAAGAATGTTTTGTATTTATATAACCACGTGCAAATAAATTTATTGCGTTTATACTGGAGACAAAAATTTCATATCTTTGCTAGAGCCCATACAAATATTTTTGGATATTATGACAAAAATTCGCGTTGCGTATAAGACTGTCTTAAAACTTACAACAGGAGTTCTCAACGAGAAAGAACCTCCACAACAACAACGACAAACTCCCACTGAAAAAGGTACGAGAGCAATGCTCATACTCATAGTATACAGAAAATGTCGTCCTTTAGCAATCGTGTGCCGATTTTGTGTTAAATCTTTCAAATATGTAAAGACGAATTGTTTCCAAAACATAAATTAATTTATTTTGATCTTTAATATATACTAATAAACATTGATACTAATTTAGAATGGCATAAAGTTAGCAATTGAATTACTCTATGCATAGAAAGGCAAAAATATTATTTAACAGAGATCCCAGCTGAGGCGAGTGAGGGATGTTTAAGAGCCTCCGAGAGGGAAATACCTCCGACCTTTCAATTACAGTAGACAATAAAGTGGGCTTTATCTGTTTCAAGAGGACTCCAGCTTGTGCACGATGTCTCGACGGAGTACCATTATTTTTTGACTATTTGATTTAAACTACAAGTGTGTTAATAATTACTTTAGATTACAAATATATTTACGTAAATTCAAGGATTAATAAAATTATACAAAGTCCTGTGACTATTGCTTTGAAATAACTGTGTTTTAAATGGCTTTTAAAATCTATCATTTTAGGGTTCCGTACCAAAAGGTTAAACAGGACCCTATTACTGAGACTTCGCCGTATGTCTGTCCGTCTATCTGTCATCAGGCTATATCTCTAAGACGGTAATAGCTGGAAAGCTGAAAATTTCATAGTTTATTTGCTATAACAAAAAATACTAATCATCATCAGTGTCTTGCCTTTATCCCGTTATTTGAGGGTTGAGAATATAATGAATATTGGATACAATATAATGATAGGAACCCTTTGTATCGATGGGCAAATATTTCTAAAAGCTAATAACGCAAACGATTTCGAAAAAGCTAGTGACTGGCTGCCCAAAATGTAATGATTTTCTACTGTAGCGTAAAATAAGGAGTGAAAATAATATTATCAGTAAACACAGCAACTACTTTGGATATATTTCTGTAGTCAACTTCGGAATATTGATATTTGATAGTCCAATATCTAAAAATATCCCGCTATTTAAGCAGCTATATTTAAACCTTTTTATTAAACTAGTTACGACTTAAAGAAAAACTATTAGTAATAAAAGCTTGTAAAAGGCACCAATAGAGTTAACGAAATAATAGAATATTCTCTCAGTACGAATGTATCGCTATCTGTTTGACCCGCCCAAATTGATTTAACTACACAGTTCTAAGAGAACCTATTACATTTATACTATCTAATGTACAAATAAAAAGGTCCTCTTTTTTTCTGTAGAACAATTTATGCCTAAAGGGTTGTTTCACTCGCTATCTCGCATCAAACATAATGTAGGTACCTACTCACGTTCAGGAAACAGTTACAGCTCCATTGAAGTACAAAAGACTTCCGTGTTACTTTTCCTAAAAAGAATTATTCACCCATTTCACTGAATTTACATTTATTTTCTAGTAAGCCTTTATATAGGAGTACATCAAGAAAGGAATGGATATTTAAAAACTTTTTACACCAATTTGCACTCAGTTCTTTTCACAAAGCGATAGATATCGCTCACAAATCAGTGTTCATTTTGTTTTTAATTCTTTTATTAGCATAAATACTTACTGAGCTGTTTTATAATGATTTAAAATTATATCATGTTATAGTATTCACGTTCATTACACGTTCTATATATATTACTATGAACTATAAAATATTCTTTCGAATTAAATAAAATTCGAATTCTTTTTCTAAAAGACATAAGCTAAGTCATAGCACGTTAAGTCACGCAAGAACCAATTTTTAATAACATCATTAAAACATGCTCTAACTTTTGTATAAAGTCCAATATAATTTCGCCTAAAACCATTAACTAACAGAAGTACAGTAGATACATTAGTTGCAAGGAACTAGGTATATAGTAGAGTGGGATACAATCAGGTTAATGAGGCGAAACTTGTAAAGTGATTAGCCTCAACTGAGTGTTGGACCGCAACACTAAAACCCACATTTGTAGAAGCGCAGCTAATGTAGGTATGACCACAAAAACCACACTGACGCAGACTGATGTCTAGGGATGGAAACAAATGGAACTTTCAACTTTGACAGCGATTAGGTCTAATGAAATATACTCGTAGTACATGTAAATATGAACTCTTTTAACCCTCTGCGTAAAAATGGATATTTTAACTTCTAACATGCTTCATCCATGTAGCTACGAGTATATATTAATTTAGGTAGGTAACGAAACCCTTCAAAGTGATTTTCCTACACTTGCAATGGTCGGGTCGATCCAAAATTTTGCACGTCCTATGATGGACTGATAACAATTAAGTTCGGATCATAGCAGATGGCGCTCTATAGTCTCTGCCTACCCCCATTGAAAAAAGCCGTGATGTTATGATGATGATGATGACTGATAACAATGAAAAAAATATTTAGGTTTTTCAAGCGTGTTTTTTTTAAGATGATTTTTATACTAAGAATATTATTTATTCAGTTTAACATGGCGTCTGTATCAATTTATATAACTGAGTGCGGTATTCAGAGACTGGCTGATTTTGATATATAAACTGATATAATTTTGTTTTAATTTTCTTAAACTATTTCAGAACATAAATATTTTTTCTATATTTCAACAAGTAGATTTTCTTTGCTGGAATTCTGGCTAGGAAAAAGAAACAAGAAATATGAATATTATTCTTATTTAAGAATGTTATGTTTTGGTTACGACAAAGTATATAGCAATAAAATAAACTTCTATATTGTTTTAACTCTTTTGTTATTTTTGAAGACAAGTGAGGTTTTTAGGCGTCTTCTTAGCTGGAAGAAAGCTCACTACGATATAAATTCTAACAAACATTTTTATGTTACCTAACATATAAATGGTAGTATTGATTTTCCGTTCCGAAGTTAGTCGATGAGTCACCCTCAGTGTCATTTGAAAACTGGTACAGGCAATACTAACGTATAATTTGTATATGTATGCTGGTAGTAACTAAGGGAAGCGTAGAAAGGGTATACTTAGAAGGTAATATTTTATTTTTATAGACACTGATAAAGTTAACAGTTGTCGATAAATTTAAAAATACATGGATATTATAGAGAATCTATTTAAGCTTTTTTATTAGAGCTTGCTACGGTATAACATAATATATGTAATAGTTATGAAATTTATATTTTATAAAAACAAAAATAATTGCGATAGACTTATAAGCATTTATTAGATACTTTCTCTCTGTGTGGTGAAGGATTAAGAATAAAAGCTGCTGCTGTAAAAGCTAACTAAGGGGATAATTTACACAGATAACATTTTTGTGAGAGACGCAAAACTCGAAAATAAACCCTAGAACAACACTCCTGATCAACGCGGCATAGTGGACAATAATCTCTTGTAATGTGGAGGTCCATGCCCAACAGTGGGACGTTAATGGGCTGGAGAGAAAGAGAGATACTTTCAGGACCAGATTCGCATAAAAAGTTCAAATAAATATAATATATAATAAATAAGTGCTAGTTAAAACGATGGTATCAGCTACTTACATTTAAATAGCGCCAAGATTTTCATCTTAATTTATTGTTAGATTATGTTTTATTATCATCATGAACGATTCTCGTTAAACAAGAAGAAAACAGGCTTCCTTTTAAGTAATTGGATATTTGCTTGAATGCGAGATAAAATCGAATGGTTATTCCATATAAACCCTCTAAATCGAACAATCTGTGCTTTACATATAACAATTGAGAGAATATATCTCGATATAATATTATGTATGGCTTTTCTATCAAGTGGGTCAGCCATATTTGGTAAGTACTTTATTCTGTTTGGAAGATTTTTCTCTTAAGTGCTACTACTAATTGATTGTAACACGTCAGTTATACTTGGGGGTTAGTATTAGTACCCCCAGTAGTAGTTAGTTACATCTATTATTCCATATACCTCGATTAGTATCGAGGTATATGGAATAATAGATGTAAGAATCAGGGCCTAATCTCAGCTAAAAGATCATTGATTGATCCAATCAGTTTCAAGTTATACATCTACAATGGTATTTCAGCTAAACTAATTCCAATAAATAAGAAACAAGACGAAAAATATTAGGCGTCTTTACAATAAAAATCTAATAAGTCACTGTGTGTACTATAAAGATATTGTGAAAAAAATTGGATAGGCGGTCTTTATTGGCCTAGTAGAAGCTAAAACATTGGTTTTTTAAATTTTTGTCTCTCTTTATATTTGTACGTGCGTCACGACAAAACTTTTGTATGGTATTAAAAACGGTTTTTAGTGAAATGTTGGTAGAGATCTAACTTAAAGTATAGGCTATTTTTCACGCTTACGAAGTCGTAAGCGATAGCTAGTTGATATCATCATCCTCCTGCCCTTATCCCATTATTTGGGGTCGGCGCAACATGTATTTTTATTCCATAGTCTTCTATTAGCCATCATGTCTGTGTCAACTCCACTTTCTTTCATGTCCTCTTTCACAGAGTCCGTCCATCTTTTCTTAGATCTTCGTCTAGACTTTTTTCCTTCCACATTTTGATAATAAAGTTTATATCACTAATAGTGTTTTCACTTTTCATTTAACTATATTAAATAGTCTAAATGTACGTCTATTTTGTTGTTTTACTGTTTATTATAAAGTAATAGAATTTTCCAATCATTTTCAATTACTCTTATAACGGGTAATTTTGCAATGGGTCCCCACAGCGGGATATGACCTGATTTATCCTACCTCAATATTGTAATGAAGCCCCCTGCCAATTAGGGGGATGTATAAGGGCCGGGTTGTAGGTTAATGCGTGAGAGAATTTCACTGCATAATAAAACTGAAGGTATATGTGACATAGTTATAATAGAGCATTAAAGACTTGGTAACGATCATTTTGTTAATAAAAGCGAGGACAAGCGCATATTATTTAAACAGATAGATTCGAAAAAAAAAAAATCTATATATACAAGCTTATTCACAAATTATTTAATATTCTTATTGGATTGACTCATTATTGCCATTGAATGCCAGAAGGACTGCGCGTTGAGGCATTCTCTTTAAGCTTCTTTTTACGCTTTAATTTACTACTTCGTTTGGACAAAAGCGTTTAATATTCTTTATTGGTCGTAGCGTGATGTTATATAGCCAATAGCCTTACTCAATAAATTTAATATCTAACACTGAAAGAATTTTTCAAATCGGACCAGTGTTTCCTGAGATTAGCGTGTTCAAACAAAGCAAAAAACTCTTTAGCTTTATAATAAATAATAAATAAATATTCATGGACATTTCACACAACGTCCTCTGGTCCCAAGCTAAGCTTATATGTTTGTGTTATGGGTACCAGAATACGGATATAATACATATACTACTTTTCTTTTGTAAATACATACTTATAATACATAGTAAACACCCAGACGCAGTACAAACATTTGTATAACATTTATGGATATCACACAAATGACTGTCCTGACCGGGAATCGAACCCGAGACCTCGTGATCGGCAGTCCATTGCATAAACCACTCCACCACGAAGCCCGTCATATATAATATTATATATGTATATAATCTAATATATAAAATTCACGTGTCACAGTGTTAGTTACCGTACTCCTCAGAAACGGCTTGACCGATTTTTATGAAATTTTGTGTACATATCCGTTAGGTCTGAGAATCGGACAACATCTATTTTTCAACCCCCCCCCCCTGACTTCTGTATGGCAAAACAACGTTTGCCGGGTCAGCTAGTATTAGTATAGATTAAAACTTTAGAATTAGGTATGTGTGATGTCATTTATCGGGTTTATTTTGAAGCAAAAATTTTTATGGAATAACATTTAATAAAAAAATTAAGCAATTTTATAGTTAATAATAATAGAACAGATTGTCAAGTAAAATGTACATTAAATGATTGTAACAAACTTATGTACGTCCATTGAAGACGGATTTCAATCCTCTCGTATTGTGAAAAGATGGCTCAACAAGTAATAGCCTATTATAGAACAAGAAATAAATCTATGTATTGGTTTCCTTTAGAGATATAAAAGCTCTTCTTACTCATCTAGAATATGGGAAAAATGATTTTCAATTATACATGCAGTTTTTTTTACAATTGTTTGCACAAATTATCAATTTATCGTAGCGAAAAAAAAATATCATGATTATATATCATGTAAATACTATATTTGTTACAGTTTATTACACATCGAGTTCACTAAAGTAAACAACTAATAAAGCGTATCCATAAAAAGTCGTTATTTTTGCATGTACCGATTTCCATATGTGAGCTTATCTCTTCTAAAATTACACAACGGATTTTCATGCCGTTTTTTCAATAGCTAGAGTGGTTTAAGAAGATTGCTTTTTTATATAATTTGTTAACGTTTAGTTTTAAATACCAAGCGTATGAAGTTGTTGCAACGGCTTAAATAATACTTTATTTATTTATACTTTATTGTACACCAATTACATTAAATTTACATCAAAAGAAATATAATAAGAACCCGTACAATGGGCGACCTTATCGCTTAAAGCGATTTCTTCCAGGCAACCTTTGGATGAATTTAATATGGCAGGACAAGTTGGTAGTCACTGGTGCACTTAAGTAATAAATACACGACAAGAATATAATTAAATACTATTTTTACATAAATATATACACAAATTTACATAACAATACATAAACTACATATCATACATAAATACTAAAAATATACACAGACATATTCACTTAGTTATAATATTTAGATAGTAACTTTAACTACTAAAAAGACGCTAGAATTTTAAAGCACCCAAGGTACGTGTCAATAAAACTAAGAAAGTGAAAAATGTAAGCGATATAAACTACTTTGGACCGAAAACAAAGCTCTAAAGAAACCCGAATACTGTACTCAATCACTTGATTTTCACTCCTAAAACACAATCTATCTCTATCACGTCACTAAAGGTACGTAGGTGGGAACAAAATTGCCTGAACGCACATTTATGACTCTACAAATTTTTAGGTAACGCTATAGTATTTTCTTTATCGCTATTCCATTTGCTTAGTATATACGTGTGGTGCCGGATTAAGAATACAAGTGTCACCACCCCATCTCCTCCCAAGGGTGCTGTAAAAGTCAGCTAAGGGATATTGCACACAGATAACATAAAATAAACCCTGTGCCAACACGCCTGGTCAGCGCGGCGCAGTAGACCATAATCCCCCCAAAGTGGAGGAGGCCCGTGCCCAACAGTGGGATGTAAATGGGCTGGAGAAGGATACGTGTAGAAGGCGTATATGCTCTAACTTGTTGGAATATATGAAATCAACATCCTCCTCTTTTCTTATTCAGTTTCTAGCTGTTGTCTGCAACTTCGTACGCGTGGAGATTAAAAACCATACCTTAAAAATTTGTACAAAAAAGTCATCCTCTAAAACCACTCTAGCTATTAAAAAAACCGCATCAAAATCCACCTCGTAGTTTTGAAGATATAAGCTTACATAGGGACATGCATACAAAATAACAACTTAGTTTAAATAAGTAAAAATTTTGTTTAAAATTAATATTCTGTATCCGATTCTTCAACAAAACTTGCTTTGATTCTACATTGAGAAATCATGTTTTGTGAGCTAGCATGCTAAATATCCCGAAGTATGAATCAAGTCTTTTAACATTGTATAAATAAATAAATGTTCACAGACATTCCACACGACGTCCTCTGGTCCTAAGATAAGCTTATATGACCAGAATACGGATATACTAGATATACTGCTTTTCTTTTGTAAATACATACTTATAATACATAGAAACACCCAGACGCAGAACAGTCATTTGTATGACATTTATAAACATCACACAAATTATTGTCGCGAGCGGGAATCGAACCCGCGACCTCGTGAACGGCAGTCGGTTACATAAACCACTTGACCACGAAGCCCGTCAATAAGTAATTATAACTCCTTATTTAGGTATTTGCCTAAGGTGTTGCTATCCCTATTCCCGAGCGCCGTGCTGAAAGGGACAAATATAGCTGAAGCAGATTTTACCTACAAATTCTTAAAAAAAAGTCGTTTCGTAGTTCCCTTTTTGCTTCGCGAAAGTTAAACATTTTGACTTAGTTTAGGCAATATTATAGGTGAAGAGTATATCAGATCTATGCTTCTATCACATTCTTTTTTGGTAAAATCTTACCAAATACGGACGCTGCAACTTTATCTAAAGAAAACCGAAAAAAACGGGATTTTTGGATGGTCATCTTTCTTTTAGTTATTATGTTTTGAAAAAAAGAAAGTGATAGAAGCATAGATATACTCTTAATCTATAATATAGCGTAAAAACAATTAAAATCGGTTTAACTTTCGCGAAGAAAACAGGGGACAACCACACCCATATTTTTGTGTGGTAATTAGGCCTCTTAAGATAGCATTTCACAAGCCAATAATCATAACAAAGAAAAAATATTGATATAACTATATTTTCAATTATCTTTATATAACATTTATTAGATTTATAGGCTTTGTTTCTTTTGAGGAAAACACAGACTGTGGTTACAACATAAATTTGCCGCTCGATCGGTTAATCAATGGTCCATAAAACGTTTACGTTATTTACTTCCAAATACTTTTCTATTCTATTCTAGAAACCTATGATCTTCCAAGTTAAATGAAGTGTTGTTTATTTCCAAAAATTAATAACTTTTATATAAATAAACTTGAATTAAAGATTGCTTTAAGACTCCAGGCAATTAATCAAAAGACACCACAGTAGTTAAGTTTTTGACGCATCAGAACTAGCCTTATTGTAGTTAAAACTTAAATCTAACTCTCTCATTAGAAAAATACTAAATGCTAATATATATATCAGCTGTTAGGTACCCACAACTTCGTACGAGTGTAATTAAAAAATATATCTTTACACGTTATACAAAAAAGCCTTTTGAACAACTACATATCTATAAAAAAAACCGCATTGATATCCATTGCGTAGTTTTGAAGATTGGGATACAGGCTTAAATTGGGATATTACATAATATACATACAAAAATAACGACTTTGATATATAATTAAAAAAATATAGAAATATCATATTCTTAGGTTCTTGAGCTCAACACTTTAAACAATAAATCTGGAATTGCTTATAAAAAACATATTTCTTTTCACCAAAAAGTAATCGGTTCAAAATTCAAAAGGTCATTTTACTATAAATCGTAAAACACACCTGGATTTGTAATGTTGAGTATAGTGAGCTTTTACAAATCCTGATGAACATTTAGCGGTCGTGTCTCCACAAGGGGACTCAACATTAAAATAAGGAACCTAATTAAACTTTGCTGAGAAAGGCGGTTTAGAGAAAAATGAAGTAAATATATTTTTCATTACAGAGATAATTTTTGTAATTAATATTGTATGATAACGGTGAAACCCGTGTGGTGACAGATTAAGAATACAAGTGTCACCACCCTATTTCTTTCTTAGGGTGTTGTAAAGCCAGCTAGGAGATACTTTACACAGATATCCCTCTGTGATAGACAAAAAACTCGAAAATAAACCTTGTGTACACACCTGGTCAACGCGACTTATTATTATCCATTATCCCTCTTAAATTGGAGGTGGCCCGAGGCCCGAGATTACTTAAAAATAAAGTAGAAAATCTTTGATTTTCCTTGGACATATTTTTAAAAATTACGCCGTAGTTTTTGTCATTTACTAAATTAGGTAGTCTATTTAAATTCCTGTTTTAGTTTACAAATCTTTGTAATAATGTCTCTTTTTCTAGACTAAATCAAATTAATTTAGCAGACAACCATACAAAATAAGCAGAATTATTTTAACATCAAGAAAAAATGTCAGTCAAGAGTGACATCAAAATATGTTCACTAACAAAGTAATCCTATAGGATTACTGTTTCTTTTTGTACCAAAAATAATAATTGTAAATTATTATATGATTCTGTTTAGTCATTCATGAATGTGCGGATGTATATACGATTTAATTGAAGATATTAAATAATCTTCTTTTAATATGTGAATAATGTAAAACGTAGCTGTTGCCTGTGACTTCGTATGTCTGGAATTTAGAAAACAAATAAATATATTTAATTTCAAACCATTAACGCAGCGCACGCAACAGAAGAATATAGGTAATTTTCCCTGTTTTTGCAACAGCTTCGCTGCTGTAATTCACAACGTGATGTTATATAGCCTTCCTCGATAAATGTATTATCTAACATCAAAGGAATTTATCAAATTGTACCAGTTGTTCATGAGATTAGCGCGTTCAAACAATCAAACAAACTCTTTAGCTTTAGAATATTTGTATAGATAGTTAATAAATAGATCAAATACGTCATCAAAATTATTATGAGCTTTAAAGAGCAGAACCATAATAACATTGTTATACATTGCTCGTTATTGTTTCATCAATATGATTTCATTCCAATTACGGAAACATTAATTGGCAAATAAGCGCAATGCACCAATGCTGCTTGGTTATGATGACTTAGTGAATCGAACAAGGTCTGATGCAGATGGAATGCTCTTAATTATTGGAGATCTGAATCTAGAATATTCCAGTTCATTCTACAATTTGCAGAGATTCAAAGTATTCAAGTTACGGTAAGATGAACATTGATATTTTACAACAGATACCTATAGCAATAATTTATTTATTATTCACCACTGGATAACTTGATGAAATTAAAAAGATTCTGCTACAATACATGATCTATTCAGCCTCATTTATACATATAAATTTATATAACTAAATCTCAGAACGTGATTATCCTCCCTTTTTAAAACTTTGATTAATCCAAAATAATTTGTAATTATTGACGGCCGATGACAAGGCAATGATGTAATAAATCAGGAATATTCGTAATGGACTAGAATTTAAGCGTGATTTTTTTTTAGTATTTTTGAACAAATCTAGAAATTTAATCCTATTACTATGCAGGCGATAACTTTGTAACGAGTGGGTTTAATCATCGAGCTTAGATTTAATGTTACTGTGTAATAGCGAAATGGAAGCTGGAAATTATGCTGTATGAATGGCAATCGACACTTTGGTGGGCAAATAGAATGGTATCCTAGATCGTTCTTTGACAATGATATATGGGTTATATAAAATATATTAATTTTCCGTATTATCACAGTATCGTAGTGCTAGTGTCGCCAAAAAAACCTAGTAACTAGAGCGGTATAAATCGTACTTCCAAGAGTAACAACAGCGGATAACGTAAGTACAACACTGGATCCCGTTTCCGAACCTTTTTTGAAAGTGTTTACTTTCCGTGTGGTGACAGATTAATAAAACAAGTGTCACCACCCCATTTCCTCCCCAGGGTGCTGTTAAAGTTAGCTAAGGGATATTGTACCCAGATAATGTACTCTGTGAGAGACGGAAAACTCGAAATTAAACCCTATGCCGACACGCCAAAGACACGCGAAGAGGCATAGCAGACCATTATCGCTCCTAAAGTGGAGGAGGCCCATGCCCAACAGTGGGACGTCAATGGGCCGGAGAGAGTGATTTCTATTTACTGAGTCACATTATGAAGGCATATACACAATACTCTGCAAATAGTTCCTTTAAAATAAATAGGAGTAAATCCCACTAAAGATGTTATTACGTAATATAAAGCTTGAGTCAACCCTGTTGATTCAGAAGGGGACAGTTGGACCGATTGTGTCTGTACACTAAGCGATAAAACGACTAGACGTCCCAATTGGACTGTCGAAGAACGATATCGTCAGCATGACATTTCTATTATAGTATATTTTATACTTATTTTTACTCCATTTTATAAAATGAAAATCTCTAGCGCGTCTTAGCTGGAAATAATGAAGATTTAATATCCAGATAATTTTATAAAATCTTTGCTTTTATATCTTTATACGTGTATTTTTAAAATATCGTATCTCTTACACTGAATATTGAGATTAAGTCCTTGAATACAGTTCTGAGTTGATAGTGATAAAATATACAATACGTACAAATTAATTAATTAGAAGTAATGAAGGCAAGATCGCTATCAGAAGCATTGACACCGCGTTTAATTACATGAAACGTAGAAGGGATATTTAATTAAATTGGGACGTTTTGAAGAACGTAGAGGTACTGTCTAACGGAAAATCAAACGTTCATATTACAAAAGATTCGAGAATTATTATTTTAAATTTAGAATATGTATTTAACTGGACTGGAAAATCAAAAATTTATTGTATTTTTCAGTCGATACCAATTTATGTTAACTACTCTTTCTTCAGTAAACTGAAATTTTAAACAAATTGAAATTTTAAACAAATAGAAATTTTGGATGATTTTGCTTGAAGAAACTTAAAACAGGTTTTCCTGAAGGAAATATTTATCAAAACCCCCGTGGAGACAACTTAGGGTAAATATATTCGCTATTGTCTTCTCGTACAGCCAAGGGCTTATTAAGACTTTAAGACTTTAAGTTTTAAGACTTTTTTATTCATATTTTTGTGTTTCCAGATAGGGTTATTTATTTACTAACTTTATGATTGATGTAAATGTTAATATAATAATACACATAAGCCTACGAATTAAGACATGACACATGAAATAAATCTTTACTTCATAGAAAACTTGGTTGCGGTTTTTTTTAATAGATAGAATGGTTCAAGACGATGGCTTTTTTCGTATAATTTATTGGGGTTTACTGTATATTGGATGAGATATGATTAAATTTGCCGAGAAATTCGGACGCGCGCGAGGTATAAATGAAAACGCTGCCTTATCTATGTAAGGTACAAAAAACTAATGTATGGAGGAATTGTTTGTTACTTATAGCTCTTCAAAAAAGTACGCGAGGGCATATGTCTATCTTTTAAGGGAAACCCGTTATACCCATAATAATTTCAAATAAATTATCAAATTCAATAGGGTGTTTTCAAAAGCTATTTATGTGTATATAGTAATATTTTTAATCAAATTAAATAGCTTAGTTAGCTTACGCAATTAATATAGATTATAACTGCTCTTTACAGCATGCAATTTAAATGAATATCTTAGGAGATGTGACGAAAAAAGAAATACGCGCTATAAAATAAAATACTTAAACTGTTGGCTAAGTAACGCGAACGTTTGCTCGGTCTTCTATCCATACTCCAATGTTTGGATATATAAGTTTATTGTGCTTTCACGTAAAGACTACTGGATGGATTTTCATAAAACTTTCCAATGAAAAATGGAATAGAAAATGAACTTATTTTTTATCCTATTTACCGCGGGTAACACCGCGGGGCGCAGCTAGTATAATATAAACAAAATGTCTGTAAAATTTCATAGTAAAATAAAGCAAAATCAAAGAAGTAAAAATATATAGCCCGAGAAAAGTATACTCTGATGTCATCACAGGTATACTTCAAAAGCGTCAAGTGCGTAGCACTTACAACCGTCGGGCATGTATGACAAGATGTATGAGCAGATGGCGCTCTATAGTCTCTGCCCACCCCCATGGGAAAAAGGTGTGATGTTGTGATGACGATGATAAAAATATATCGTATAGAATATTATATATTTTTACTTCTCTTCTATTAAATGTTAGTCTACAATAACCAGTAAAGCTGCGTTTACAATTACATAAAAAGTTAAAAGAAACACAGTAATAACTTTTACTCGTAATGTCAAAGTATATTAAACTTAAATTGATCGGTAAAATATTCCGTTTAAGCCTCATAATCTTCCATAAGACGGGAATTATAGGATTTCCCTATCATTAAATTATCCTTCTACGTAGCCGGTTAGGGCGGATTATTAATTCAATATCGTAAAGCCGATTTTTAAGCCCTTTGATGTGTTTAATTTCTATTAAAATTTATTACTTTCTAACGTTATATACACGCCATTTTAATTTTCTTTATTACTGACTACCATTATAGATTTTGTTAAGACAAACATACAAAATTAACTATGATAATACAAATACTGACTATACAGTATTGGTATTGCGCAGAAACAAATACAAGTAATGAAAATAAAATATAATCTATGAGAATACGACAGTTTAAAACAGGACGGTGCTTAAAACCTTATTGTGGAATTATTAAATTACAGATAAAATATAAATTACATTGCTTTTTTTTTTTGTTAAATCGGTATCGAATTTCATTATGTTTATCATGGGTACATAAATTCTTAAAACAATAAACGTATGTAAAGTTTTTCTGAAATTAAATTATTTTATGAGCATAGGCAGAAAAATATGATTGACTTACTTTATACAAACACTATTCGCAAACAATACACTAAGTACACAGTTAGAGTAGTCATAGCACTCAGAATAGATTGCTCTTGGTCTAGTAACGTGACCTATTTGTACCGATTTGGAAGGGAGTGACGAATACGGATTTAAAAATAAGAACATTCAGAATCTTTACCAGAATAAACTCAAGTTCACTTAATGTTCAAGTGATTCACAATATAAAAAGTAAAACATTTATATAGCTGTGAATATAATAAAACAGAGACCATTCTAATGATAATTATAATAGCATTGATTATTATTTTGTGACAGGAATCATCTGTAATCTGTTATTAATAGAAAATAAAGTCATTATTTTTTGTATGTATGTCCCTATGTGAGCTTATATCTTTAAAACTACGCAATGGATTCTGATGCTCTTTTTAATAGAATGGTTCAAGAGAAGAAGTTCTAATTTTGTATAATTTGTTTAGGTTTGGTCTCTAAGCTCTACGCGTATTAAGTTGTGTGCAATAGCTACTATCTCCATGTTTTAAAAACCAAATAATACTAGATTGTTTGTATATTTATTGTTACATTGCCTAGTGTCTAGTCTTTGATGAGAATTTAAATTTAATTCGACTAGTAGTAGACAAGGGGATAAATGTCACATTCAAATATTTCGTTA
Organism: Orgyia antiqua; assembly: GCA_916999025.1. Lineage (NCBI taxonomy): Eukaryota > Metazoa > Arthropoda > Insecta > Lepidoptera > Erebidae > Orgyia > Orgyia antiqua. The sequence continues at coordinate 9,812,943 of OU779869.1, forward strand.
CATAAATATATAGATAGATAAATACAACCAAAGCTCATAAGAATGTTTTAACACACTTTTCTTAACTTCGTTTCTACTTTTGAAAATAATGTGTAAACTGAGAACAAGAACAGTTAAACTCTATACAAAAGGCTTTAATAATATAATATGACGTCATAAATGTTTAAAAGTGATAAGGAAATATAATTTTATTATATCCACATTGTATTAAAATTTTTTGGAGACCGTACTATTTTAAAACCAGTACAAAATCATGAATGGAAACGAGGTAAAATGAGAACAGAGGCGCATTTTCAATAGCAAGGCGGGCTTCATTTAATTTCTTACAGCGCCGCCGTGTTAAATGAAAATTGTTCTGTATCAATGAAATCACACGATTCGGTGATCAGACCAATACTACAATTTCATTCTCTACATTTATTATTTTTCCTTTATCAGACTTTTGAATGTATTTACAATACGCGTTTTGTGAATAGAAACCATATTTGTTTTAATTTTCTATACTCAATAATATTTTCATAGGGCAGTGAAAATAGGGCTAGCAAAAGTTTAATTGTAAAGTTTAACTACATATTATTTAGTAGGATGTGAATTTCAGGGTTTCATACCAAAAGGTAAAATAAGAGCCTATTACTGACACTCCGTTGTGCGTCCGGCCGTCTATCTATCTGTCACCAGGCTGTATTTCTGGAACACTGATACCTAGAGAGCTGAAAATGTCATCGTTTGTGTATATCAGTTTATACTACAACAACAATACTCACCATCGTCCTTCTTCCCTTACCCTATTGCTTGAGGTCCCATTATTTAATGTTATTTGGGGTCGGTATGACGAATATATATTATGATAACAGTACAGAACTTTTCGTGTGCGAGTCCAACTCGTACTTGACCAGATTTGTTAAATTTAATATCCTTTGAAATCGATTTTCATTTTGATAGTTTTGGTTTGTAATTACGAAAGTAGGTATACTAACATACTAATACAAAAACATTTATTTTACCCAGACAAGTTTGTGTTGTTATACTTAGTTAATATAAGTTTGTTATTTTCTTCAAAAATAGAGCTCAGAAATAAACCTAAAACTTGTTCTTTTATTCCAACATGTAGTTTTTTTAGCTAACCTACTTCTTAATTTTATTATATTACTTTTAAAATACTGTGAAACTAGTTATTTCTATATCAAACAACTCTTCCAGTATTATTTGATGTCCATCTAATAATTTATTAACACTTTATCGATTATACATCGCGGACAACTGTTTGACGTGGGTGGTTTGTTCAACACAATATAAAATACCCATGAGTTTTGTGAGCTAGCCATTGAACTATAGAAGTTTATTCTGAATTTAGTTAACTTCACTAGATAGAAAAGTTGTAAGTTACCAATTTGGTTATTAAATTTGCATTTTTAATTGATTACGACTTAAGAGGATACCAAAATATCTTCGTGCATTTTTCTACGTACGAAGTTTTCATTGTTTCTTTAGATTGAATGGCTAGAGCTCTAATTTTTAAGTATAAGTTTTTTCAATATATGATCTAGGATCGCATAAACTCAGAAACGCGATTGAAAAAAGTTTTCTCGATAGAAAATCTTAGCGAAACAACCTCTCTCATTTTTTATTTTTTTCATTTGTCGGTCTATTATCGCGTATTAATTAATGAAATAACTTTAAAAACATAAGTAACTATTATATATAGAACCACGTAAATCAGAATTAAAATATATTTAGTAGATTTTGAGTAAACAAAAAAAATATCCCTAATTCTTCATTTTCTATACCTACTAGCTGTGTTAATTTGTACATGTCGACGATAATATTGATGTAGGCCCTTAATACAATAAACTAATTACACATGGGTTATATTTGCCTGTAGTTTATCTTTCTGCTGAAAACCTAACGAATTTGAAAAGTTGAATACCTAATTTATAATTTTAAATTATGATTTTTGTTTTGGTATTTTACTTGTCTTATTCGTAAAATTTTAAAGAAATAACCTAACCTTATTCTATTTTGCTTTTACGCTTTAGCTACTAATATTGTGTAGCTTAAAAATTAATTTACAGTAAAATTACATTGCAATAAATTCCTTATTATAAATCTTTTGACACAGAAATTAAGATTACTGCGCCATTAACAAATCAAATTATGGTGGAAAAATGACTGCCGCAAGCGGGACAGCGGCAGTCATTTTTTCCACCATAATTTGATTTTTTAAGTAAAGCATACCATGACAATTGCAAAATCAATAAATTACTTTACTGCGCCATTGTTTTCTTTTTGATAATGTCGACTATAACACTACGTCCCTTAAAAGTTAACGACCCAAATTTTTCTACACTCATTTCTATCAATACTCAGATCTCCTTTATGGTCCATTTCAACTAAAGAAACGTTTCTTTTATTAAGGTATTCGTTGGAAAAGTCTTTGTCCGAAACGACGTGAATAATGTGTGCTATAGTTACTCTTCGGAGAACATAAAAAACGTTTTAGTTTATTGGATACCCAAAATATAAACAAATATCCGTGTTCATAGAGCCATTTTGCGTTAGCTGTCCATGATAAAAATTAATGGTCTTGTTCCCTACGCTCCTATATGTTTAAATTTGTTGTGTTTTGTAGAACATTGTAAGTTACTTTCACTGTTAAGAAACTTGAATAATTTATTGCATTCCAAGATAGGTATTTAAATAAGTAGCGATTATGTATTAATAAGTACTTGTATATTTTATTAAGTAAACAAAGAGCAGAAAGAGAGGATCGCTCTGACGTTGTGGTAGACATACTAATCGTACGTTTTTATTTAGTAGGTATATTAGTTGTCTTCTTTCTTTCTTTTCTTACTCCATCCCATCAACGTCCCACTGTTGGGCACGGGCTTCCTCCACTTTGTAGGGGATTGTGGTATACTGTGCTGCGCTGATCAAGCGTTAGCACTCATTAAATAAAGTTATAAATAAATAAATATTAATGGACATTTCACACAACGTCCTCTGGTCCCAAAGTAAGCTATATTTCTATGCTTGTGTTATGGGTACCAGAATACGGATAGAACACATAAACTACTTTTCTTTTGTAAATACATACATATTATAATACATAGTAAACACCCAGACGACGATCAAACATTTGTATGAAATTTATAAAGATCACACAAATGATTGTCCCGAGCGGGCATCGATCCCGCGACCTCGTGAACGGCAGTCCGTTACATGAACCACTAGACCACGAGGCCCGTCCTAAGTTATTATATTATTTGTATATATGTATGTAATAAGGTATGTATGTATATTACTCAAATACTGAAATAAAAAGCTTCGCTAAGAACAAAAAAGTTTAAATTTCATTTATTGCTTTTCGTAAGTAAAAAATGTTGAATCGCAGTAGTTAGTTATCTTAACGCAAATCTATCCTCGATAAAAGGTACTTATCTTGATAACAGTTTATCAGTCCGTTTACGCTGTGAATATCTTAAGTATTGATCAATTGGGTGTAAACGAGGCTTCACCAACTATTTGATAAACTGCAATCTGAGATAATCTTGAAGATAAATTTGTTTTAAAATCTTGGGATTTGTGCAATTCAGTATATTTCATTATGTTATTTTTAAAATCAGAAAATTTTTCGTTTTATGGATAGGGCATAGATTAATCCATTACTATCATTTCACTCTCGCTTTTACTAGCTATTTGCTCGCGACTTTGTTCGTCTAAACTTTAATTTTCTTTATAGCTTAGGAAGTATGAGTTATATATGTATTTGCGATTCTCATAGTTTATTAGTTTTAACATTGATAAAATCTTTTTTTTATTACAAATAAATCAAGACCGAAATTGCGGATTTACAAAAAATATCCATTTATAAAATAAAGCAAGAGATTACAGACTTCTTTTCTATTGTTATAACAAAATGATTTTGTCTGCAAACAATAACGTGTTTATGCAAACGATGTGAATTCCATTTGTGTATATTAGTAATTGTGACTAAATATCCGTTAATTCGTCAATATGGCTCGATATTCACGTTGAAATGCTAGCAGAAATTGAATAGGGCACGGTTGTTGACACAATCTCGCTCGCATTAATCCTGAACGAGACATATTAGCATATATTGGGTGAATCTGTATGCGGTGGCTGTAATCTGCACTGTGGGGAATATGTTTGCGTAGAATGTCGAATAATATTGCCAAGTATGAAGTATCAATATATATGAAGAATATTCATGTGGTATTTTTGTTAGGTATACGTTATAAATCCTGATTATTCGATCACGAGAGGGCTATGCTCGGTATTTCCTTAGGGGATAAAATCCGTAATACGGAGATGCGTAGGAAAACGAGCGTATCCGACATAGCCCGAAGAGTTAGCATGCTAAAGTGGAAATGAGCAGGCCACATCGCTCGTAGGACTGATGATCGCTGGGGAAGAAAAGTGCTAGAGTGTCGACCACGTACCGGATGACGGCGACGCAGCATTGGGTGGCCCCCAACAAGGTGGACCGACGATACCGTCAAGGTCAAAACCGCGGATACAAGCGGCTCAAAAACGCGCGTTGTGTTGTTTAATGGGAAGGCCTATGTCCAACAGTGGACGAAGAGGCTGATGGATGGATGAATGGATGCGATCACGTTGACTTGGCATACTCTACTGTTGATCGTAAAAGTAAACAGACAATACATAGTAACAACTGCTATATGTCTACTGTTTATTGATTAAACAATATCTTTAAAATAATTAGCTTAAATACTTAAAATAATTAGTTTTAAAACTAAAAACACTTTTGAGAATCCTAAATATTATTTGACATCATTTCACTGTCATCGCTCCATAACATGTGTGCAAAACTTGAGATCAATCTGACTACTGAAAGTGGGTAAAAAACAATTAGACGTAAATAAACTTATAATAAAGCATTTATAAAAATCCTTTGCAGCAGCCACTTGTTGGCTTTATGAAGTTTTAATTTAAATTTAAATTAAAAAAATTGTCTACGAGACAGGCCTAGCCTAGTGTAGAAACCAAAGAGTTTCAATGAAGATGTTAATCTTTTATACGAATCATTACACTCTTGTTTACTTCACACTTTTGGTAACTAAAAGCGTTTTACTTTGAAATAATATCAAAGTAAAACGCTTTTAGTTACCAAAAGTATGTTTTTAAAGAAATATCATTTATATTATCAAATGAATGGTACTTACTAAGTGCAATATTCGCTTGTTTGTTACGATCAAGTTGTCCTCGTAGCGCTCGTAGTCGTCGTAGCTTTAGTTCTTGTGCTTCTACGCGTTCTCGTAGCCTCCGTAGACGTTCTCCTTCTACAGCCACCTACGCAAAGTCATAGTATTATTAGACGCTGTAGACAGTTTTTGACAATTTCGCTGCTTAAATGCGTAACTCGTATTAGAGGTATATATTATATCATATTATATCAGAGGTAACGTCAACTAGAATGTCCACCTTCGTTATCCGTAGCTATAATTGCAGCATTATATAGCTTACGGCTATACTACAAAGTTTAATAAATAGGCTTTGGTCCCATACAATATACTGATATGTGCATTTATGTTAAGGTACCCTTGGGCATAAGTTTATAACAATTTAGCTTCACAATGACCCTAAAACTCCCATGAATGGTAGCTTAATAAAATATGTAAAACATTGTTAAAAATTATTAAGTCAATGAAAGAAAGAATAGTTATGAACATTAAATTAAATCCTAATAAAGCTAACGTTCTCGGTAATTTTGTTTATTTTATAATCTTGCTTATTGCGCAAGAAGAGTTTATTTCTTAGAAACGAGCGATAAATATCGCATTAGGCTAACGCGCCCAGTCCAGCTCTCAAGATTTATTAACACTGGATAAATTTAAATTTTTTCACTCCCTTATCTAGTCACAATTTCTCCAAAAAAAATCCGATTTTGTCGCTGATAAGCAACTTTTTCCTATTTATAAGGTAATAAATATGCAAATTACGTAGAGGGCTGAATAATAACTTTTTTTACGTGATTTACACTTTATAAATTGATATTGATAAGACATAGTGAGGTAAGTATACATTGAAATTATGATTTCGTCGCTCATTTGTTATCTGAGAAACGTTTCCATGGCGTAAGGTCATTAAAAACGTATGGTTTTGCTCTCGGTGGCTCAATTGATATTCGTGAAACTTTTTCATGGCGTGAAGATAGATCATCGTTTATACGCGTAGTAGCTATTACGACTTCATATGAGTGGAAATTGGAGTCACCTATCTAGTCCCACAAATAATGTTTATGAATATTCAAATTACAACAATTATTTAAATAGTGTTCCAATACGTGAATATATAAACAACTCCTCCTCCTCCAGCCCATTATGTCCCACAGCTGGGCACGGGCCTCCTCCACTTTGGGTGGGATTATGGTCTACTAAAAATATAGTAGATTAAATAAAAACCTTAGAGCCAATAATCATAAAATTAATACAAATTTTACCTATTTCCACGGAACCTTCCTGCTATTAATGTAACAATACCTAATATCAAACTTGTAAAGTAAACAATCGTAACAATCAACAAAATTCAATTTTCAAACTCTAAATGATAAACTGTTATAGTCAATTACAAAGTGAAAACAAGCCAGACTCAACTTACAAATAATACTGTAATGATTATGTAAAAGCAATCTAAAAACTTCGATACAAAAGTCGTAACTGAGAACAAAGAATTTTCATTCCATTTAATTTCGGACCTCTTTCACTTCATTAAAAATCCTTTGTTCTTTAACGAATTCTGGAAATCTATTTAAAAATTCACACATGCCTTTTCACACATGATCATTAAAGTATACTGAAAACAGTCTCAACTCACTGTATTGTTTTTCATAATTTTTCACAAAGGGTATTAATTATTCGCATGAAAGTGCCCTCAGTATGTGAATATAGGGTTTAGTATTAAACCATGAATTTTATTCACATTTAGCTCCCAAGGACTAATTTGATAAGCTTTTTATTTTACGTTATATATTGAATTTTATAAATCTTTATTATTATATTTTCATTAGAAAATCATTGTAATAAACATGGCAAATTTAAGAAGTTTGACTGTTCTTTCTAAATAGATTTAAAGATGATTAGTACCTACTCAAAATAATAAAAATATATCTATTTACATAGCCCTGTAGAAGAGACGCACGAGTATTATCTATTAATCAGTTATTTAAATACAAAGACATGATTATTTTATACAAAGATATGATATACGAGACAAACATATGTTATAAATAAAAGTTAGCAATCCAAATTTTCTTTATTGCGAAAGAAAATAGAAGAAATACATCACCACTAAGCGATTTATGATTCCGAATTCAGCCTTTGACTCTATAACAAAACATCTAAAGGAATGAAGTACAAAAAGGGAAATAAAACTAGATATTTTTGGTTTACTTATACAAGCTTTTGATTCCCTGAGGTTGATTAATCGCACTGTCTACAAATTGAGTATCTTAAAGTTAAAAAAATATTTGGCTTTTTATTTTAATGTTAATAAAGTAGGCTAATACAATCAAGATCAAGTAACTTCGAATACTTGTGTTTTACGAGTGTTTCCCAGATTACTATAATGTAACCCGCGATTTCGTGCGTGCGAAATTTTAAATCTCTACAATATCATTACTTATTACATGTATGCGTATGTTATTCAAAGATCACATAGTTTACTAATGGGAAAATAATTATACAATTCCGATCTTCAGTTTTTGTGTGTATTCGTTACAAAAGTACAAAAATACAGCGCCGTCTCTTTACAATATTCGTATATATGAATATTGTTATAAGATTTGCAGAACTATTTAGCAATTTTTGACATAATACCTAATTTGGGACTACAGTTGTATAATTATAAGGCCAAGGTTATTAAAAAGCCATAATTTGAGGTCCTCGGCCTACGGTCCTGCGGTATTGTAATAGACACAAATACAGAAAAGCGCCTCAATGTTTTCTTTGAGATATATTTTACTAACTCGCTAGCAATAAACTATTGCTACAAACATATTGTGTGAGGGCGTCATTCACTACTGCATTACTAGCTGGGGAGGGGCTGCTAAAACCCTTTATGTTGGAACTTGAACGTTCCCAACGAGCTGTACTTAAGGTTTTAATGAGACTCCCATTTTTGCAACCTACCTCAGATGTTTACAATAGATCTAAAGTTTTATCGGTCAGAAAACTCTTCATATTCCGAGTTCTTGTGTGATATCATCGGCTGATTATTCCGTCCCTGCCTATAACGCTCAGGAGGCGACCGCGCTGTACAGTTCCCATTACAAAGTCTGCCTTCGCCCAAAGAAATTTCAACTTTATTGCACCCCGGATATATAACAAAATCCCAACTCACAATGTTGATATTAGAGCATTAAGTCTGTATTCTTTTAAAAGACATTATCCTATATGAATGGATTCTGACAATGAATTACGGGGATGTGGAGAAACTACTATTATTGACAAGGTAGAACTGGGGTGTGTGGCGTATAATGTGTAAACATTTTATTAACTAAGCCTGAAAATGATGTGTGAATATTTAGTGAACTGTAATACCATAAAATATGCGACTGTAAACTGATACAACTACAAATTATTGTTAACAATTTATTTATAGCACTGTTGCTTTTATGCGAAACAAACGATACTACATCGAGTAATAAGAAATAATAATGTAATAATACTCGGGACTGATATGCATGACTAATTTTAAATTTAAACTTAAATTCTTTTCTGTTTGTATTGTATGTTGAAACTTTTTACCCTTAATTTTATTTAATATTTAAAGTCAACTGATAATTGTATTTCTTGTTATTGAATCTTGTTTTATGAGCTTGCATGCTTTTTATCATTTTTATCCACCTAAATTTTATTAAGTTATCGTTAGTAAGAATAAGTCAGTAATCTAGCACTAAGAAAAGAGCAACGTATTGTCTCCTGGAACGCAGGTTTAAACCTAGTCTGGGAGGCAAAGAAATAAATGAATAATGTATCTAACAATTGTATAACAACGAAATAAATAAATAAAAACAAGTATATAAAACTTCTCTAACAAATAAGTACATTTTCACAAAAATTCATGGCCTTAATTACGAGTACAAGCAAAAGCACGACGTATTTTTTATTTATGTTTATTTTAGTAGCGGATTATATTGTATAAGGGCTTAGGTATACGAGTTGTAGACACGCAAACATTATTACCGAAAGGAATCACGTAAAAACGTTACTAGTGAGTACTAAGTACACTTAATCCTCTGAGAGGCTAACAGAAAATTATTGCTCAACCCCTAGTTTTATAGTTACGATTTACTTTGCCTTGGTTCTTGATATTTTATTGAGAAATAGGCTAGTAATTCTGTCCTTGGAGAATATGTTTTACGAGTTGGCATATCATGAATATAATCTATCATTTTCAGTCAGGAGTTAGAGAAAAAGTATGATTCACATATTCTCTATCAACAATAAAATAAATATAAATAATATATTTTACTTCTGCTACGATTATATTTGTATAAACGTGCAACACAGTAACATGAACTTATATTCACGTCAGGATGTTCTTAGAACAACTAAACAACACTTGATCAGCGGACATCAGGCTAAATTTGGACTCGTTGTGGAAGAGGCCAGGAAGACCTTGTTGGACCAATGATCTATAGACTATCTGTACTCAAAGAAACTATGATTTTCAATCCTGGTTCTATCGGAATTATTTCAAGTATTCCACGAACTCTATAAATCGAAGTCTTAAACAGTGTGCTTTATTGTTTTGATGTCTAAGCCATGTCCTTCTCGTTTTTGAGTTTGTGGGCTACTCCCACGTTATGTTCCTAAAGGAACACAATACATACATACAAATTATTTACAAAATACAAATTACATACACAATACATTCATACAAAATACACATACAATATTTACACAACATTTACAGATACTTATAATCCAGTATTTAAAATCGATCCGATTCTATACCGGCTGCCCGCCGGCGCCGGTTTCATTAGTGAAAACGTAACATTAAGACTGCTTTTATTAACGGTTGCGCGCGCGCCTCACCTACCGCCGAACATCAGTCAGAACTTGATTCCGACGCGGAGCGCACGCTGCTCGCATCTAACCGCTTGTTGTTACCACCCGCTTTATATTAATATTTTCTGCTTTCTATGTGCTATCGAACTATCGCTTAGTTATTCTTAATAATTATAAACTGTAAACTTATTCTCTCCTTCTGTGCTTGGTGTATAGTGTATATTACTGTGTGATTGTGTATGCTTAAATATACGTTGTTGTATCAGTGCTACGAGCTTTATTCTGCTAACCCTTTGCTTGCTTACTTAACCTGGATCGTACGGCAACTGCCTGCCTACCAGCTTACTTCACCGTGTTAAGAACACCAGCCGTTGAGAAGCAGATACACCGGATCCGGCGACGTCCGGCAATGTAAATTAAAGGTTCCGGCATTTTCACCGGACGACCCTGAACTTTGGTTCGCATTGTTAGAGGGCCAATTTGACACCTTTGGCATCACGGAAGACCACGCCAAATACCAGAAGGTCATAAGTAACCTGGATATATCGACTGCTAAAACAGTAAAGGACATTATCCTTAAACCTCCACATAACGACCGGTACCGTCAAATAAAAAGTGAGCTTATCAAGCGTCTAAGTGCCTCTCACGAGAAAAAGGTCAAGCAGCTGTTGACCCATGAAGAACTAGGAGACCGAAAGCCTTCACAGTTCTTCCGGCACCTGCAGGACTTGGCTGGACCGGACGTGCCCGAGGAGTTCCTGCAATCTATCTGGAGTAGCCGTCTACCTACCAGCATCCAGTCAGTGTTGGCATCGCAGCCTAATCAGACTCTGGAGCAGCTGGCAGACCTAGCAGACCGAATACAGGACATTACAGCACCTGCAAATGTCGCGGCAGCCTCAACATCCAGCATGAATACCAACGCAGTTTCTAGCGAAATCGCTGAGCTGCGCCGAATGGTACAGCAAATGGCGACAAAACTAGACGAGCATACCCGAGCGTCTCGCAGCAATGATCGTTCTAGATCACAGCAGCGTCAAACAACCAGGAGGAGCCGGTCTAGATCGACGTCCAGCTACCAGCGCTACCCCATCTGCTGGTATCACGCGAAGTTCGGGTCTAAAGCGAGCAAGTGCCAGAAACCCTGCGATTACAAGGCGGGAAACGCAATGGGCAGTCGGTAATGGCGACAGACGATTGCCCCTCCTCACCAGGTCGCCTCTTCGTGACAGACCGCACCACGAAAACCCAGTTTTTGGTCGACACTGGCAGCGACCTCTGCGTTTTTCCACAGTCACAGCTACGGGAGCGACGTGAGCCTACCACCTATAAACTGACCGCAGCCAACGGCACGACTATAGATACTTACGGCTACGCGCACCTGAAACTGGACCTAGGTCTCCGTCGCGACTACCCATGGAAATTCGTGGTTGCTGACGTGACGAAACCCATTATAGGCGTAGATTTTTTGTCCTATTACCGTTTAATTGTGGATTGTAATAATAAAAAACTAATTGACGATGTAACTACCTTATCTACATCAGCTTTACCTGTTTGTAATGTAAATAGTGTCTTGTCTGTTAAGGTTCTGACTGGCGATTCGCGGTATCATCACCTACTGTCTCGCGAATTTTCATCCATCACGCGACCGGCAGGTACACATCGCATAATCCCTCACAGCACACAACATCACATCCGCACTTCCACAGGTCCTCCTGTCTCCTGCGCACCTAGACGTCTAGCTCCGGACAAACTTAAGATCGCGAAGGACGAGTTTGCAGCTATGCTAGCTGACGGTACCGCCCGGCCTTCCGAGAGCCCGTGGTCATCACCGTTGCACCTAGCGCCGAAGAAAGACAGCGGATGGCGACCCTGCGGTGATTATAGGCAGCTCAACGCTCGCACTATACCGGACAGATACCCAATTCGCCACATACACGATTTCGCACACAACATATCTGGTTGTAAGGTATTTAGTACATTAGACCTGGTAAAGGCCTACAATCAGATACCCGTCTGTGCGGAGGATATACCCAAGACGGCGATCACCACCCCTTTCGGTATGTTTGAATTCCCCTTCATGACCTTTGGCCTGCGGAACGCTGGTCAAACATTCCAGAGGTTTGTCGACGAGATGATGCGCGGGCTGGACTTCGTTTACTGTTATCTGGACGATTTTTTGATCTTTAGCAGAAGTGCAACCCAACACGAAGACCATCTGCGTCAGGTATTCACCAGACTCCGGGACTATGGCATGGTTATCAACGTTTCCAAGTGTGTTTTCGGGGCTCCCGAGGTAACCTTTTTAGGTTATCGTATATCGGAGAGCGGCACCAAACCACTTGAGAAGAAAGTTTTAAGCATACGCGACTTCCCCCCACCCACGAACATCAGGTCGTTGAGACGTTTTTTAGGCATGGCCAATTTTTACAGGCGATTTTTGCCCAACGCCGCTCAAACACAAGCACCTCTTAACGCACTTCTGATGGGAGCAGTCAAAGGCTCTACACCCATCACGCTAACCGACGACGCTCTAAAGGCTTTCTCAGACACCAAAGAAAGCCTTCTTAAGGCCACTCTCCTAGCGCATCCAGATTGCCGAGCAAAGCTCGCATTGGTTACAGACGCGTCAGACGTAGCTATGGGGGCAGTCTTGCAACAGTTGCAGGACGACGTATGGCAACCCCTGGCATTCTTTTCCCGGAAGCTGAGCCCATGCCAGCAAAAATACTCACCTTACGACCGCGAGCTCCTCGCTATCTATGAGGCCATAAAGTACTTCCGGCACATGCTTGAGGCGAGACACTTCACCATTTACACCGACCATAAACCGATCAGTTATGCCTTCCATGAAAGGAAACATAACTGTTCGCCAAGACAGTTCCGGCATTTGGACTATATCTCCCAGTTCACAACCGACATAAGGCACATATCCGGCAAGAACAATGTCGTCGCCGACACCTTATCTCGCGTAGAAGCACTGGGCGCTCCAAATTGCCTGGTCGATCTCGCTCAAGCTCAAGACACAGACCCTGAATTGGCTCAGTACCTCACCGACGCCTCATCCCTCCGTCTCAAAAAGATGCAACTCCCAGGGAGCCTGATCACTCTATACTGCGACATCAGCACACCGACTCCGAGGCCATTCGTCACAAAAGAGTTAAGGAAGCAGGTGTTCCAGAGTCTCCACTCCCTTAGTCATCCTGGAGCCAACGCGTCTGCCAAATTGGTCGCAGAACGATTTGTTTGGCCGGGAGTAAGAAAAGATTGCAGAGACTGGGCACGGGCTTGCATATCCTGTCAGCGCGCAAAAGTAAGCCGACACGTATCCTCACAGTTGGGTACCTTCGACTTGCCCCGCGCACGCTTCAGGCACGTCCACATAGACCTAATAGGTCCTCTTCCCGTCTCGCAAGGATTCAGATATTGTCTCACGGCTGTAGACCGGTTCACCCGGTGGCCTGAAGTCGTGCCAATACCTGACATCACTGCGGAAACGGTGGCAAAGGCGCTTCTTATTGGCTGGATATCCAGGTTCGGCTGTCCTACAGATATTGTGACAGACCGCGGCCGACAGTTCGAGTCCGCACTATTCCAATATCTCGCAAAAACTACCGGATTCCAGCACAAACGGACAACCGCTTACCACCCAGCGTGTAATGGACTTGTGGAGCGCTTCCATAGACAACTCAAAGCGTCCATCACCTGCCATGCTGACCAAAACTGGACGGAGATCTTACCCTTGGTGCTGCTCGGCATCCGCAGTGCCTTCAAAGAAGACTTGCAGACTTCCTCTGCAGAACTACTGTATGGCGAGCCATTGAGACTCCCCGGCGAGTTTTTTAATCCGAGCACACCAGGTACTTCTGACCTGTCGGACTTTACTGCACGCCTACGTTCGTTCGCCGAGAAATTAAAACCAGTGCCAACTTCGCGCCACAGTAAACACCAGGTATTTATATTTAAGGACCTGGCGACCGTAGAACACGTCTTTTTACGCGAAGACGCCTCGCGTGCGCATTTTCAACCGGCCTATACGGGCCCCCATAAAGTAATGGAGAGAGGAGATAAGGTGTTTAAAATCCGTGTAAAAGGAAAGCCCGTCACCGTTTCAGTAGACCGCCTCAAACCCGCCTATGTGCTCACGGACGAAGAGGATCTGCTTGGCGGCACATCACACACACCTCCACTTTACGCATGTCCGCCAAAAACACCTGCACGCAACAATACACCTCTTACGATTACTCCACCAACCCCACCACACACGATACATAAAACCACCCGGTCCGGACGACGTGTTCGGTATCCGGATTACTATCGACCCTAACCAGGTCTCTGGGGGGGAGTGATGTGGGCTACTCCCACGTTATGTTCCTAAAGGAACACAATACATACATACAAATTATTTACAAAATACAAATTACATACACAATACATTCATACAAAATACACATACAATATTTACACAACATTTACAGATACTTATAATCCAGTATTTAAAATCGATCCGATTCTATACCGGCTGCCCGCCGGCGCCGGTTTCATTAGTGAAAACGTAACATTAAGACTGCTTTTATTAACGGTTGCGCGCGCGCCTCACCTACCGCCGAACATCAGTCAGAACTTGATTCCGACGCGGAGCGCACGCTGCTCGCATCTAACCGCTTGTTGTTACCACCCGCTTTATATTAATATTTTCTGCTTTCTATGTGCTATCGAACTATCGCTTAGTTATTCTTAATAATTATAAACTGTAAACTTATTCTCTCCTTCTGTGCTTGGTGTATAGTGTATATTACTGTGTGATTGTGTATGCTTAAATATACGTTGTTGTATCAGTGCTACGAGCTTTATTCTGCTAACCCTTTGCTTGCTTACTTAACCTGGATCGTACGGCAACTGCCTGCCTACCAGCTTACTTCACCGTGTTAAGAACACCAGCCGTTGAGAAGCAGATACACCGGAGGGTACGTACCCATACACTAAACTGGTACACACGCCACGTATCACCACATATACAAACAACTACCAAAAGTTTAAACTACTAATGTTCTTGACAACTTTTTTTTATAAAGAACGTGATTAACTTACCTGATGTTGTCTAGCCTCCTGTTGTTTGAGGTACCGCAGCCGCTGCTCCTTAGCACAAAGCAGCTGGTGCTGGGTGTCGATCTGCTGCTGTTGGCGTAAAGCCATGGCGCGCAGCTCGCCCAACGTCAACTCCACCCCTTCCCCCAACTGTTGACAAAGCAAACAAATATGTTAGTTAAATATCACTTTAGGTATAGGAAATATTACCAGCAAGAATATATTTCAAACAATACTTCGAATATGGCAGGTCTCGTAGGTATATTTAGTATATATATCCGTACTCTGGTACCCATAATACAAGCAGATAAGCTTAGCTTTTTACCAGAGGACGTTGTGTGAAATATCCATAAATATTAAAAAAAAATGAACAAATAATACTTAAATAATAATAATAAATATTTGTAGTAGCCGAGTCTTATTTAAATGTGGTAGCTACTCACAGTCTTCCTGGAGATCCTGATTAGACCTTCACGAATAAATGTACACATGCGCCGGTGGTACTGTTTTGTCTGGCGGGAGCGAGGAATAAAAATCAGAAGACACCTTTTGATAAATCACAGTCTTTTTAATGTCCACTCACAAATAACAATAATTAACACGACAAACCAAATGTATTAATAATATATCGAAGTTATCGGAATACAGTATTATTGGTAATTTTGTTGGAGTATACCGAATGAAACGGCGAGCCGTACTAATAATGCCGGTAGATCGATGCGCCTGCGACGTCATCCTTTGTTCTCTTCGCCACAGGGATTTTTACATCGTACGGTACGATCGACGACAGCCTTCCGACATTTAAGTCGGACGCTAAAATAATATGGTATGTGTCTGTGATGGATTGTTATAATAATAAATAAAGTATATAATATATATTTGTGTAGATTATTTTGTTGTAAATAAATGTATATGTATATATGTATAATATAAAATAAATTTGGGGCATGCGGCATTATGCCACAGTTCTCCCCTCCAGAGACCGTCCTAGGACGGGCGATAGTAGTCAGGGAATCTGACCACCCGCCCCGATCGTGTACGTGTAGTCTTAAGTCTAACGGTCTCCTCTGTGTTATCAGGTGCGGCTTTTGTCTTCGTGGGCTGTTCTTCAGAGGTAATTATGTATGCTGGTTTTACTCGTTCTATCGTTACTGTCTGTTCTTTTCCTTTTATTAGTAACTTATAAACTTTCTCTCCTTTTTGCAGTACTTTATAGGGACCCGAGTATGCTGGTTGTAGAGGCGCGCGCACGCTGTCGTCTCTGACGTAAACATGGGTTGCTGAAGGTAAGTCCCTGAATATAAAAAATGACTATGAAAAAAAAAAAAAAATACTATGGCATGCGGCATTATGCCACATATTCATGGACATTTCACACAACGTCCTCTGGTCCCAAGCTAAGCTTATTATGCTTGTGTTATGGGTACCAGAATACGGATAGAATACATATACTACTTTTTTTGTTTTCTTTTGTTATTATATTATTATTGAGACATACTTATAATACATACAAAACACCCAGACGTAGTACAAACATTTGTACATACAAATCCTACCACGACTATAGAATTAATTTCTCCTGAAAGTAGGGTAATGAAAAAAAAAGTCTAAACATTTTGCGATAGTGGATAAGTGCGTTAGTATATCTTCTATAGTAATTTATTATAACAAATAGGTACAATAAATACATATTATATATAATACCGACGATAATAATAAATAAGTGAGTGTGTTTTTAATTAGTGTATTTATTGTGTGTTTCTTTTTTATTTTTATACAGTATGAATGTCTTATTTTTATAATCTTTTTAAAAAATATATGTTAAATATGAAAATAAAGGAATGCGGAAATAATACCGACGGGCTTCGTGGTGGAGTGGTTTATGTAATGGACTGCCGATCACGAGGTCGCGGGTTCGATTCCCGCTTGGGACAATAATTTGTGTGATATCCATAAATGTCATACAAATGTTTGTACTGCGTCTGGGTGTTCTCTATGTATTATAAGTATGTATTTACAAAAGAAAAGTAGTATATGTAGTCTATCCGTATCTGGTACCCATAATACAAGCATAGAAATATAGCTTACTTTGGGACCAGAGGACGTTGTGTGAAATGTCCTGAATATTTAATTATAATATTTATTTATTTATTATATAATGCGAAATTCATTACAAAATATAAATATTAAAAAAATATGAAATATAAATATGTAGAAAATAAACTAATTAAATTTAGTAATCAGGAACAAAACAAAACTTACCAATCTTTGCTATAAAAAAACGTATACTTAACCATCCGTCTTATAAAGTCAAGGAATAGTGAGAATATTATCATAAATCTAATCTTTATACCGCTGATTTAATGACAAGGGAGAATACAAAAGTTTCAAAAAAATATTTCTGCCACCCCGATTCTTACTTTATTATAATGAAAAAGACATTGTGTCCCTGCCTCAACACGTTTATACGAAAAGTTAAACAATTTTATGTTTAGAAACGTAATTGAAAGTTCGTAAAATAAGAGGTGTATTTGTTTGAACATTACTACATTATCAGAAAAGTAATTTTTAAACTTTCACTGGAAAATTTTGAAGCCAATTTCGCATACCTGCAATGTAAGCAAATTTAAAGAGAACATTATACAATATTAAATAATTGGAGTTTTGTTTTACACTCCAAATCAATTTTGCTATCAGCCAATCACCGTTTACCGTTTTACTATATATTAGGTTAATTTAATTTTGACTAAACTGACAAATTGCAAAATTTATGTACATCATATGTATTACATACTTTATTTGTTATTTTTAACTAACACAATAAAAAAGATAGCAACTTATAGGATGAAAAGGTAATTAAGTGTTGCGTTCAACCCCTGAATAAAAAAAAGTTTTCTTGGATGTTTTCTTTGGTAAGAAGTATTAGTAGCACTTTGGTGGCCGGATTTAAGCCTGCTCACGCTGTATAGAAATAAACGTAGAATAAATTAAGTTGTAGGTGTTCGTATCAAAAATTTAAGTCTCCTCCTCTCCAGCCCATTTACGTCCCACTGTTGGGCACGGGCCTCTTCCACTTTGGGAGGGATTATGGTCTACTGTGCCGCGCTGACCCAGCGTATTGGCCCAGAGTTTATTTTAGAGTTTTCCGTCTTGAGAGACGGAAAACTAGAAAATAAATAAGGGTGTTCAATATCCCTTAGCTAACTTTTACAGCACCCTTGGGAGGAGATGTGGTGGTGACATTTGTATTCTTAATGCGTCACCACACGGAGGATAAATCCTTTGGCAAAACAACACACCTGGTCAGCGCGGCATCGTAGACCCTTCCAAAATGGAGGAGGCGCCCAACAGTGGGACTTTAATGGGATGAGATGGGGATATACGCCATATGGCGTTTAATTAAAAGTGAATATAAAATATATTGTACCCTAAAATTTTATTACTTATTTCTAGAAAGGTCATCGTTAAATAATTTATGGAATGAGAACAATTCCTTAAAGGCTTTTATTGAACAAAACTCTATTCCACACAGGGGTAGTTAGGCTATTTTAATGTGACAGCCAAACGTTTCATATAACTTTTATTTCCGTTTTCTTTTCGCTAACAACTCAATAAAATAGAATAGGCGTAAAGATAAAAATAAATGAAATAGCTCTATTAGTTCATGAACATGGAATATTTAAAAAAAAACATAATAATATGGTATTTTTGCTCGATCAAGGAAGAGTTATGATGAGTTTCGCCTATACCTACGTTTATTTGTATATACTATACACACTATTCTATACTAATATTATAAAGCTAAAGAGTTTGTTTGTTTGTTTGTTTGAACACGCTAATCTTAGCAACAACTGGGTTGAAAAATTTGCTTTATATATCCATTATCCAGAGTTTAGTTTGCAGAACCCTAGAAGGGAAATATGGTGGTAACACATTTTAATCTTCTTTCGTCATCACACATATAATGGATTTCAAACTCAGCTGTAGTAAATTACATATGAAATTAGCACAAAGCACTTTAATAATGTGTAGGTTTTATTGAATCAGTCTCCGCTTAGAACAGACAAATTAATTTATATGTATGAAGCCTTTGCCAGATAATATACACTACGTTTCAGTCGTTCAGCACCTTATCAAATATTATACGCTGACTTATTACGTTAATAGATTTCACGAGGACAAATAAAACATTGAAAGCATTAAAACTATCATACATAGCATTATTAATATCATTGTAACTTAACATTTGCATTAATCTATTTACAATTATGTCTAAAAATCATTATTCTCTTGCCCTTATCCCGTTATTCGAGGTTGGCGCAACATGACTACTGTTCATGTTGCAATGGGATTTGGCTGACTTTTACAGTCGCCTGCCTGACGTCAACCCTCGTTGGGTGTACACGAGGTGTTAAGCAATGTGTTTTCCATCAGTCCCGGAACGTTGGGCTAAAATTTAAAACAAATACACGCGTCTAAAAAGTAGTGATATTTCAATAAATGAGTCGCGCAAGTATTAGAAAATATTATGTAAATTCAATATTTTCTGTTACTAATTTATTATAGGTTGGTTGCTTAACAAAGCTTTCTTATTATTTTTCTCACGCATTGTATAGCCATTATAATTAAATACCCAAGAAATAATTACTTACAATTTTATAGCGTATTTACAGTAATAATTTGGAGCTATAAATCGTTAGTAACACGAAAGTTTAGTGTTTTAATATTAAAGTAGGTTAATTTCAGGTGAAATGAATCTATAAGTCATTATAGGCCTAAATTTGTATATTAAACGAAAATCGTGCTTAAATTCCATTATTAAAACTTTTAGTAAAATTTTGTTTTATTGAATGACGCGATTATACTACCAAAATATTTAACATTGTAAGGGCCTCGTTCACCATCTTCAATTAAAGCGTTGATTAGTTACTTATCGATTAGCGTTAATTGTCAAGTAATAATTACGAGTATCTTCTGTCAATTTCAATTTTTTAATCTTAAGATTACTGCTACTCCAACGTCGTTAACGTCGCACGTGTAGTTACTGGTGACTTTAACTAGCGATTAGTCTACTTGGCGCTTTGCTGGAGAATGGTGAAAGAGGCCCTAAGGCTAATAAAGTAATTGTCGTGGTATTTTTTTCGGTTAATTGGCTATGAATATACTGTTTTTGTAATATTTACATTACAATACAGTTCAGAGGCTTATTTATCTGACGGCTATAGGGGCCAGCGCTCAGGGTAGCAGCCTGCTAGGCGGGGCAATTTGAAAGGCCAGTGGCGCCAAACGGCAGGCCCGGGGCGCCAAATGGAACGGCTCGATGTGTCAATTTTTAAAATATACATATACATATAATATATCTAATATATAAAATTCACGTGTCACAGTGTTAGTTACCGTACTCCTCCGAAACGGCTAGACCGATTTTTATGAAATTTTACATGCATATTCAGTAGGTCTGAGAATCGGCCAACATCTATTTTTCAAACCTTTTTTTTTTTACTACAGCAACACAACGTTTGCCGGGTCAGCTAGTTTTATATAAATATACTGCTTCTTTGCCTATCTCTTTATTATTACAAACACGAAAGTTTGGAAGACTAGGTATAGCAAAATTATGATGAAGCTACATTCTGAGTGTCATTAGAGGCTGTTTAAGGAACATTAGAGTTTAGGCGAACGAACCCATGGGTTAGTAATATCTTACTAGCCCATGGCTAGATAAGATACAAAATTTCATTGTCACAAAGAAATTTATAATTAAATAAATAAATAGTAGATTCCTAGAGAGTGATCTATGATATGATGGTGACAGATCAAAACATATAGACATACTAAATAACAACTAAAGCCGTACCTAATGTTCAAATATAAAAAGTTTTAGCAAGTCGTGCGAAATACTTTAATATAATATGTCTCTTTCGTATCAGTACGCAGAGGAATTAAGGGCGTCTGTGGCCGCAGTTTATTTATATCATGACACTTGTTGATATCCGACCCTGTCTACTCTGATGTATCGGCGGAAAGATAAATTGTATTACTGTCAGGATATGAAAGAGTGAAATGACGTCGACCTCGATTTCTATTGAAATGTGGGATGAATGAAAGAGGATGACGTGATAAAAACATAAACTCTAGCTTATTTATCTTTTTATTTTTTTACGAATGTTATTGAATAATAATAATGTTGATTGAAAAGTCGTAAATAGAAAAAAGGTAAATTGTTAGAACTTGTTTTTCAATTTACCAAGATAATAAATATTGAATGAGATTTATTTTCAGCATCGAAAATGTGTTATAGAAAATTGGAAAAAAACAATACGTAAATGAGACGAATGTTTTGAATATGATGACAGTTTTGTAAAATTTTGGTGCTATCTAAAATCTCAGTATCAGTGTCAGATTAGGCCAGTGCGAGGTCTGCGGCAAATTTTATCGCAGGGTCTCTGGACTGTTTTAACGTTATTAAAGTAGATAAAACGGTTAAATGGAGCTTTAACTTACAGTAAATAAATGTATAAAAACGTAGAAGCGCAGGGTCCCCTATGAGGCAGGGCCCGCGCCCGTAGCGTTTTTCTTACTCCTGCTACGTGCTTAAGGGCCTACATCAATATTATCGTCGACATGTACCTATTAACACAGCTAGTAGGTATAGAAAATGAAGAATTAGGGATATTGTTTTTGTTTACTCAAAATCTACTAAATATATTTTAATACCGGTTTACGTGTTTCTATATATAATAGTTACTTATGTTTTGATAGTTATTTTATTAGTTAATACGCGATAATAGACCGACAAATAAAAAAAAATAAAAATAAGAGAGGTTGTTTCGCTAAGATTTTCTATCGAGAAAACTTGTTTCAATCGCGTTTCTGAGTTTATGCGACCCTAGATTATATGTTGAAAAAACATATACATACTTCAAAACTAGAGCTCTAACCATTCAACCTAAAGAAAAAATGAAAACTTCGTACGTAGAAAAATGCACGAAGCTATTTTGGTATCCTCTTAACCCGTCTATTGGCAATTCATTTTTTTTCTTGTAGTTTGTAACTTAAACTAATTTTCGCTCGCATCAATATTTGTAAAAAAAAGATTATTACATTCCTTATTGGAGCTATATACATTAAAATATATTAACAGAAATTATTTAGTTTCTTGTTCATACAGCTATGTCTTTGCAAAAATACCGGGCTAGGGGTTGGCATTTGTAAAAAAGGCCTTTGGCTTCACATAAATGTTTACTGTACGCTCGTTATGTGAAGGGTAAATGTTAGGTCTCATAATATTGACAATACAAATTCTATTTTCCATATAGAAGTATTCGAATGAATAGTTTAATAATGAGAAAAACTACAGAGCTATCTACATGTTATACATTAGAGTTTGACATTTATAAAGGATTTATGAAAATTGTATTCGTTATGTAAAATTATGTTGGAGCAAGGACACAAAGAAATGAATATCAACGAGTTATCAAAACTATAGTTACTTATCGATTAACTATTAAATCTTAAACTTGTTTTATTCGACAGTGCTACGTGAACAATAGTATTCCAAAAATCAAGATATATATCGGGTATACTGGTATATTCATTATTATTGATTATCAATGAAAGCCATGCAAGCCATATCTCGCAGTATTTTGTCTCCTGGAACACAGGTATATACCTAGTCTGGGATGCAAAGAAATAACCGATTCTTGAACCTAACAATTACATTAAATGAATGAATAAATAAATAAATATCACATATTTATCATTATAATTTACATACTAATAAAAATTCAGAACTATTACAGATTCTATTCAAATTTATCCAAAAGTTGTTAGCAGTTTACTTTACAAGTGTCACTACAAAGGCAGTGTTAGAACTCGGACATTAACTACTAAGCAAAACTGCAGCTTTATACAGTCTAATTCAGTTGAGACCTTTGTGATGCAATGTTCAAAACTTTACTAATGATTAATTCATGTATTTCAATTATTTATACATTTATAATACACTCGGAGTAAGTTGAAGTTGGAAACTACTGAGTTTGAGTAGAATGGGCATTGTTCATATTTTTTAAAAACTAAAAACTCTTAATTCGAAAACCATTTCGGGGAATAGAGTTTCTGATCATGATCCATTAGTATTTTTCGGAAAATTTGCTATATTAACGATTATTTTTCCAAAAAAGCAAATGATCTCTATTTGCCCTTGAAATGAAGGACTTAAAATATTAAGGCGTTTTTGGGGTTATACTACTCTGAAGTGGAGTTGAAATTGGTCTATTATATCAACTTGTCAACTTTGAAAGGACAAAGTGCAATCTGTATTAAGTCTATCAAGAAAAGTCTATACACAGATTGCGTAAAACGATGACGTCACAACATTTAAAGTAATATCTTCAAGAATTTTTTAAAAATTCTGTATAGTGAATATTTCAATAATATTGAAACAAGTTGCCTAAAATAGTCTATATTTTCTGAAAAGAATATAAAAACAATAGGTCAAAAATTATGAACAATCCCAATTTAAAACACGCGACGCAAGTGGAAGAATAAAATTTTAATGTTTTCAACTTTTTTGCATTGATTTTTAAATTTTAAATTTTAAATTTTTAAACTTATGTTTTTAAATTAAGAGTGATATAAATAATCAATCTCTTTCAACTTTCGAAGTACCTACTGAGCAGTAAAGCGCCGTAATCTTAAATTTCTTTGTAATACATACATCTAATATATAAAATTCACGTGTCACAGTGTTAGTTACCGTACTCCTCCTAAACGGCTCGACCGATTATCATGAAATTTTGTGTACATATCCTCTAGGTCTGAGAATCGGCCAACATCTATTTTTCAAACCTTTTTTTTTGTATGGCAAAACAACGTTTGCCGGGACAGCTAGTATTTATATAAATTACCAATTATTTTAAACGAAGAGTATATAAACAGGCCTAAAATATTTTAATTAAAAACATTAACATTTCATGTAAAATACTTTTGAACTAATTATACTGAAGAGCCAATAAAGTTAAACGAACAAAAAGCTTGTTCAGAAGGTAATTAAATCTATCAAGTGGACGAAGGAGTAACTAGAACGGTGAGTACGTCGGGTGGATTCCACTGATTGTTGAATAATACATAGACCGTGGGAAACCCATACTCGGTAAATGTATGGCGTAAATCACAAACTTTGAACATAGAAATTAACAGACCTTAATATTTTAATAACATATAATATTGATGTAAAATTTATTTTAATTTTATTATACAAAGTGTGAAATGTCCATGAAAATTTATTCATTTATTTAAAGTAGAGCTATAATAACTTTGAAAACATAATCGACTGATACATGTTAAATAAAAGTTTTTCTCTAATTCTAGCCTAAAAACAAATACACAAGTTTTGAGGGTTTTTCTCGATTTCTCAGGAGATAACCGTTAGATCCTGACATGGTGCCAGTAGGACAACACGGAAACCACCAGCTTTCAAACAAGAAAAGAATTAATAAAATCGATTCGCCCAGTTAAAAGTTATAAGGTAACAAACATAAAAAAGACATTTTTATTTATTTATTTATTTATTTATTTATTTATTATCACAATACAGCTATTATTACAGGTTAGCCCTAATGCAATAGTGTAGCCAAATACATTGTTACATAATATATTAATTAAATTTAAGCAATATTTATAAAATATAACTACCACTCTAATTTCTATCCTAAATGTCAATTTAAAACGGCATACGTTTGAAATTAAGATTGAAGACAAGCACTATATCTATGATTAATAACTAACTATAACATAATATAAACAATGCTATCCTTGTGAATTCACTCCGAGTACAACAGAATAGGTCTAACTGCGCAGCGATAAGGTTGAGAGTGCGAATGGCGCGCGTCAGAGGCGCCGCGCCCAAGAGATTAGTGCGCGCGCGCGGCACTGCGAACAAAGCTGGCGCTCGACGACGCCATACGTATCTGTCCGGCACACATAATCCCAACCACGCTAAGATGTTCTTGTCATGTATTGCACCTCTAAACACTTTAAATAAATAGTCAGTGAGCTTCAATTCTCTTCTAACACCTATTTCATTATATCCTACCATGCCTAATATAAATAAAGTTGGGTACTTCAAAGGATAGAATGGGTATACACCATACAAACGCAAATAAAGGTACCTAACAAATTTATTTTGTACTCTCTCCAGCATGAGCCTATATTTAGTTTCATGTGGAGACCAGATGATCGCGTTACCTTCAAGATGACTTCGAACCAAGGCGTTGTATAGTGCTATAATTACGCTAATGTTGGTAAACCCACGCGCCATACGAAGTACAAAGCCCAGATTCCGGTATGCTTTTTTGCATATTTTTGTTATGTGTTCCTTATAAGACAACCCGGAGTTTAAATTTACGCCTAAGTCTCTTATCTCCGTTACCCTAGCCAGTGGCATATTGTCAATATTATAATTGTACCGAATAGGAATGTTTGCGCGAGTAAAAGAAATTAAGGCGCACTTTGTGGTGTTGAATTGTAATTGATTGACTTTGCTCCAAGCCACAACTCTGTCTATATCATTCTGCAGTCTTGCACAGTCCTCTAAACTTGTTACAGATAAGTATAGTTTGAGATCGTCAGCGAACAGTAGACATTGAGCATCCCTTACCACATTTGGTAGGTCATTTATCATCATTATGAACTGCAAAGGCCCAAGGTTGCTACCCTGACTTACCCCAGATCTAGTGAAATATGGTTCTGATACGTGTCCTTGGTATTCCACGTACTGTTGCCTATTACTCAGGTAACTTGCAAAAAATCTAAGTAGTTGTGGAGTGAAACCAAAAGCTGCTAGCTTTTTCAAAAGGACGTCGTTGCTGACTAAATCAAACGCCTTTTTAAAGTCAAAATAAGCAGAGTCTGTTTGTCCTCCACTGTCAACTACGGGTATTACTTGCGCCATATAAGCCAGAAGGTTGCTTGTGGTACTTCTATTTGGACGAAAACCGTGTTGGACATCAGAAAGGTATACGTCTACTTGCCTAACTATGTTTTTCTGTATAGCTAATTCCAATATTTTTGCAGGAGCCGAGAGTACTGCTACCGGCCTGTACTCGTTCACCTGTCTTCCTAGACGTCCTTTCGGAATTGGCACTACGCGAGTGATTTTCCATTTTTCTGGAAACACGGTTGCTTTCAGGCATTTGTTGTACAGATCCAAAAGTGGGATTGCTAATACTGATCGACAATCTTTAAATACATACGGTGGAATTCCGTCGGGACCTGTCGATTTTTTAGGTTTTAGCCTTTTGAGAGCGTCACATACATCGGTCAACTCCAGTTGTTCAATGTGGACTCGTGCAGCACCATTATCTCCCCCTGCTTCGGCTATTGCGGTCTCTACATTTAGTTCAGGCTGTAATACGCTATAAACCGAAAAAAAATACTTGGCAAATTCCTTGACGCATTGGTCGTTGCTCATTTCCTTCCCATCTTTTAAAATCTTTTTTGGACATCTATTACCCCATTTGGATCTAGCATAATTCCATAGAGCTTTAGGATTTACCTTTAATTCAGATTCCACTCGACGTTTAAATTGGTCGTGAGCTTGTTTAATGCTAAGTTTGACTTTCGACCTATAAAAAGCGAACGCACTATAATCGGTCTTCAAACCACTAGATTTAAACCGTTTATGAAGAACAGATTTCAATTTTATGTCGCGAATTATTTCAGCAGTGTACCACTCTGGATATCTTGAGCTCGCCTGACTTCGCTTTTTTTTGGGTACACAATCATCTATTATGGAGTTAAAAGTATCATAAAAAAAACTAAAACTATCTTCTAAATTTAAATCGTACATTGGCGTCCAGTCCACTGAAGATATTGAATCATACAAATTAAAAAAGTTTGCTTTATTAAAATTCCAACGTGACGGCGAACGTGCGTTGTTGATATTCTGTGTGTCGGCCATACGCGGCTGCGATTGCGCGGCGCTCGGCGCCGGTGGCAGGCGCACCGCTATGTCAAGCGGCGGATGGTATGCATCCACGGGCACCAGCGGCGCGTCCGCCGCGCGCACACTCACACCCCCGCCCCCATACTCAAACGTGCTTAGCACCAGATCTAGCTGCCTATTATTACAATTAGACACGTTATTACTCTGAGTGAATTCACAATACGATATGAAATATTCAAAATAATTATTTATGTTGACAGAGGCAGAATATAAATTAAAATCACCCACCACAATGACGTCTTTGTACATATTACAGCATGATTCGATTATTCTAAATAACAACATATACTCATTCTCATTGCTGTTTGGGGGTATGTAGACTACACACAATAAGAATAATAATTTATTTCTTTCGTAAACCCTAGCACAAATTACTTCAAACGAATGTTCATCTATGTTTACGTCACCCGGTGATGGTAGTTGTCGCAGCTCGAAACCCGGTGTGGCCACTAAACCCACGCCGCCCTGTTTTCGGCCGTCCGCTCGATCGCATCTAATAATGGTATAACCCGGTGGTATGAGTTCTGCGTCCTGAATAGATTTATTACAACCTGTCTCTGTAATGGCAAATAAATGTGCGTTTGAAATTGAAATATCAAAATAAAAGTCTTCCAGTTTCGTTCGCAGTCCTCTTACATTTTGATACAATACATCAACACATTTATTTCTACTGTTTGTTTGTTCTGTTGTATCTACGAAACCAAATCCATTCCGCAAACTCAATATTTACCCCCCAATTTTCTGGTTGACATAATTGCTCGTATTTGGTTTCCGGAACTCCTATAATAAAGGAGGAGTAGTCTCTTTCAGTCTTGGTATTTATTTTATCTACTTTTACTGAAATGTTGCTGTCTTTAAATATTGTATATTTTACGTAATTTTCTAGCTCTGTAGCCATTGTTTCCCTTTGAAGACGCCATACATGTAGATATCTCTTTTTTTCTGTTCCTTGTATTTCTGTTGCAGTCGTATTTTGCCCCTTTTTGACTTCATTCAAATATTTGACTTTTTTCCTGTTTACTACTGTCCATTTCTCGTCTTCTACTTCAAGAGATTCCTTTTCAATTTGTCTTTTTTCCTGATTTAATTGTGTTTTTGTATTGTTGTTACTCTTATACTTACTCTCATATAGACGAATTGAGAACCTCCGGCTTTTTTGAAGTCGATTAAATAGTAGGTATTTTGATGTCTTATTTAATAGGAGTACGTAGTTTTGTTGCCCATTTGTTAATGAGTTTTTAGAAACATGTCTTACAAATTCGCTTATTGTAGGCCGTAATAGGTACGTTACGTTACGTACGTAATACGGTTATTGAAGAAGTTTCTTAGTTACAAAATTGAAGAAGTTGAATTGAAGTTGTTGAAGAGATGATTCATAGCAGTCAAGAGTTATCCACACTTAGTAGCTAGCTAGCTTAGTATTTAACATTATCTATCTTCACTAAATAGAGAATTTATTAGACCTTGAATACCTACTTTTCTTAGGTTGGCAATTACAATATACATAAAAATGGATAAAAAAGTTGAACCTAACAATTTGAATACATATCAAATTATTAAAAAAGCACGTATAAATTAAAAAACATGTTTAGTTCACAAGTTCAATAGGAACTTATTTATATGTAACTTTGTCCAGAATATGTATTGAAATTACCTATATCTCTTACAGACTACAACAATAAAAAAATTATAATCATGGACCTTTCACACAACATCCTATGGTCCTAAATTAAGCTTCTATGCTTGTGTTATGGTTACCAGAATACAGACACAATACATATACTACTTTTCTATTGTAAACACATACTTATGGAATAGAAAACACCCAGACGAAGTGCAAACATTTGTATGATAATTATAAATACCACACATGATCATTGTCCTGAGCGTGAATCAAACCCGCGACCCATTAACGGCACTCCGTTACACGAACCACTCGACCAGGCGGCAACAATGGTAATACATTATTTAAATATCTTTCATAATCTAACATCATAAAAACATAATACGTATGAGGTATACGAAATGTACGCTTAAGGGCCTGCATCAATAT
The DNA here is from genome assembly GCA_916999025.1 of Orgyia antiqua. NCBI lineage: Eukaryota > Metazoa > Arthropoda > Insecta > Lepidoptera > Erebidae > Orgyia > Orgyia antiqua. The sequence continues at coordinate 9,842,143 of OU779869.1, forward strand.
TATCGTCGACATGTACCTATTAACACAGCTAGTAGGTATAGAAAATGAAGAATTAGGGATATTTTTTTTGTTTACTCAAAATCTACTAAATATATTTTAATTCCGGTTTACGTGTCTATATATAATAGTTACTTATGTTTTGAAAGTTATTTCATTTGTTAATACGCGACAATATACCGACAAATGAAAAAAATAAAAAATAAGAGTGGTTGTTTCGCTAAGATTTTCTATCGAGAAAACTTTTTTCAATCGCGTTTCCGAGTTTATGCGATCCTAGATTATATATTGAAATAACATATACTTAAAAATTAGAGCTCGTAGAAAAATGCACGAAGCTATTTTGGTATCCTCTTAACATCACAATGTTCTACAGAACGTGCGTACATTATTCTGATTAATATTTATGGCAGCGACATTATGTGTAGACGTAAACTTTATTCATTAATTTTCTAACTACTCGTACTAAATTTTAATATGGAACAACTTTTACAATACACATTATTCAGCAGGTAATAATTACATAACCATATACCTTGATGTTTCATACATATTCTCTCTCTCTCTCCAGCCCATTGACGTCCCATTGTTGAGCACGGGCCCCTCCACTTTGCGAGGGATTATCTACTGTGCCGTGCTAACTAGGCGTGTTAGTACAGGTTAATTTTCGAGATTTGCGTCTCTAACAGAGGATGTTGTTTGTGTGCAATATCCCTTAGCTGATTTTTACAGCACCCTTGGGAGGAGATGGAGTGGTAACACTTGTATGCTTAATTCGTCACCACACGGAAACATATGATACATACCACCAATTCTATTTATATTCTTCGTACCAATTCTATGTGCACAACTAAACTTAACTTAACTAAAAAATGAAAATTGATAGTGTCAATAACACAATTCCGTAATATTAACTGAACTTTCTTGTTATTAAAACTGTTTATTATAGACTAACGATTATAATTAATATAAAAGTTCACAACAAAATAGCAAAATAAATAAGAAACAACAATAGTTAAGTTTAGTTGTGCACGTAGAATCGGCACCATTATTTCATTGTAATTATAGAAATCCCCGTCAGTTAGGTAATAGATTAAGAATAAATTATTCCTTTCCTAGGGGGCTGTATGTAAGAGCCAGCTAAGGGATATTGTACACAGATAATATCCTATGTGAGAGACGAAAATTTAAAGCTTAATACCAACCAATACCAACACGCCAGTTCTGCGCGGCATAGTAGGTATATATTAGAGGTGGCCCGTGCCCAACAGTGGGATGTAATTGGTTGGAGGGAGATAGATTTGTGTGTTTATATAAATTTAACTTATATGCTTGTTGAATAGACGTCTCGCAGATTTGAAGAATGACAGCTATTAAAATATACACTCAACATATATACATAATCATAAACAGACACTTTTATGAATAAAATTACACGAGCAAACAAGCAAAGCAATAACATTTTTTGTTATAAAGAATTAATATTACGCTTGACAATTTTGTAAAATTGGTAGACGACAGTAATTAAGCTCATATTTTCTTAGAAATGTAATTTTGTGTTCAGTTAGCTTCCAAGAAATGCCGTTTTTTTACAAGAATATATTGCTGAAACAAATTATTTTATTAAATTATCTTGTATTTTATTATTGGGATAACTCTGTGCAGAAAATTTTTTTTTGCTATGTTTAATGTATGAAACGATTCATAACTCTTGAAATGCTCTGAACCAAATTGATTGCGGAAAGGAATCTATTAAAATAAGAGCACGTAAAGAGCGCCGTTGATGCGTCGCGAGAAGATACTCAGACATTAACTAATTATTTATAAGGTTTCAGTTAATACAAATTCAAATAACGGTAGGTAATTTAATCTCTTTTAGAAACTTAATAAAAACGGCGATGAAACTTTCAATATTTTGATCTTAACTTATCACAAAACAAACTCGTGTTTTCTGGGCGTCCCAATGTGAGACATGAAATTAGGATGTATACTTACGTATACATGGCATATTCTTGATGTGAGCTTAATCATTAGATAAATTCAGCGTATAATATAGATACTTATTATGAAACAAAGTCGTTATTTTTTATGCATGCCATTGAGCCATGTCAGCTTAAATCTTAAACTATGCAATGGGTTTTAATTCAGTTTTTGCAATAAAAAGAGTGTTTCATGAGGAAGGTTTTTTTGTACAATTTATTAAAGGTTTGTTTTCTAGATTCCATGCATACGATAACATCTAGTGGCAAAGTAAATCAGGATGCTAATTTCAATAAACTAATAAAGGCCTAAACCTATAATCCACGTTAATCCTGTTATGGTGCTGTAATCTTTAAGGATAATAGTTAAATTAGACCGCTAACCGGTCTGACAAAAGAAACCGTATTATTATAATTCCTTCTCCTCTAGCCCATTTACGTCTCACTGTTGGGCACGAGCCTCCTCCACTTTGGTCACTTATGGTCTACAGTGCCGCGCTGACCAGGCGTATTGGGACAGGGTTTATTGTCAAGTTGTCCGTCTCTCACAGAAGATGTTATCTGTGTGCAATATCCCTTAGCTGACTTTTACAGCCCCCTTGGGAGGAGATGGGGTGGTGACACTTGTATTCTTAATCCGTCACCACAGAGACAGGTTATATAGGCTGTTATAATTCATCATGTGTTATTTCTGTACTAGTCTGAGAGAAATACATTTGGATTCGTATTTATTAAAAAACGTTTTTCTCTGTATGTGAACTTAAATCTTTTAAAGTACGCAAATGATTTTAATACGTTTTTTGAATAGATAGGGTGATTTTTAAGGGTTTTTTACGCTTTAGATACTGAATACTACGCGTATAAAGTAGTGTCCATCGCTAGTAATACATAAGAGATTCGTAACTAATTCGCGTCATAAAAAAACCTGGCGCCTGTAAAAACCATACATACAGTTTTGAATTCACATACTTTAAGTTACAACAGTTCTATACTAACATCACTGCAGATATATTGAGTTTGTAATGAACACACATTGAGATAATAATAGCCATTGATCATCGTCATTAATCTTACCTCACTTGACATTTTGACTAACTTCATCGGCTTGGTACATCTACGGACGCAATACTAGTACAAAACTGTTTACACAAATGTAATGATAGGTTTTGTCAAAATTTATATGTGACTTTCAATTTGTTTCGTCTAGTAATTTGTGCAAATCCTCTTAGGTAGTATTATACATCTGTCTTTTGTATTTTTTAAAGTTATGTAAAAATATACTGCAACGATACTACAATAAAAAATTTGACTAATAACTTTTTCTGTCTTTCACATAGATTGTAAGGTTTATTCAGTAAATTCTCTTGTGATTTTATCTTTATATTCATCAAAATACGTCATAGTTACTTTAAAACTAGCTATAAACTGATTTAGTGATTACTAAATATTAATTTGTTGACAGTGTTATCCATTTGTGATAAGACTAACTTCTTTTCATCAATCGAACAATAACTATGTCGCAAAATGGTAGAAGCGTTTTAAGCAAAATGTAGCATTACCTATAAATATAACGCCAAACAAATCAAACCATTTCTATAAAAGTGATTTCAGTTAATCGATACAAAATATTCGTTTAGAATTTCATTCTAACGCCGTCATACAACAAGGAAAATATCGATCAGTTAACCTTTTAGTTACTTTCGGCGGTTCACATGAAATTAAAAAAGGCAATATATCAAACTCGGTCAAGGTGACATTTATAAAGCTATAACATGAAAGTTCATAGCGTGCGATAAACTAACATTATTACTATTCATATTTTTTTTGAATAATAAAAGAGTAACTTATACAGCTGGCTGTAGTTCTACGGTATGTAAAGCTTATCTTGCTGCTGTTATGTAAAACTGCATTTTGTTCACGACTTTGCATCATGTATATTTTCCGGTTAATTTTTTAGTTTTGTTAGTAAATGCAAGGCATTTTAGAAATATTTATATTTCAGACATTTTCAGACATTTAATACATTTGCTGGATGCAGTTAGCGCAAGACCGCACGTTGTGGCGTTCTATGGGGGAGGCCTATGTCCAGCAGTGGACTGAGAAAGGTTGATGGATGGATGGAATACATTTAAACCTAAATTAAAACAAAATTTATTAAAATAACATATACCTATATTTTTATCATACTTTCTTGTGGTGATCAAGTTCATATAGCGATATTAAGAATACAAGTATTATCACCCAATTTTCTCTTCAGGGTTCTCTTTTCTTCTCTTCTTCAAGAGCCAGTGATATCATAAATAGATAACAGTTTCTATGAAGTACGGAAAGCTAAACCTAAATGCCAACACGCCTAGTCAGTGTGGCATAGAAGACCAATAACCCTACCTAAGTAGAAGAGACTCGTGCTAAGATGAAAGAAGAGGAACATCATTCTTCACATATTGATAATTTTGATCACTATTTAGCTACTACTTAGATTTCTCTTATAATAAATAAATAAATAAATAAATATTTATGAACATTTCACACAACGTCCTCTGGTCCCAAGCTAAGCTTATTATGCTTGTGTTATGGGTACCAGAATACGGATATAATACATAAACTATTTATCTTTTTGTAAATACATACTTATTATACATAGTAAACACCCAGACGCAGAACAAACATTTGTATGACATTTATAAACATCACACAAATGAATGTCCGAGGCGGGAATCGAACCCGCAACAGCGTGATCGGCAGTCCACCATATGAACCACTAGACCACGAAGCCCGTCATTATAATTTGCTTAATTCAAAAACTAAAAAACACGCTTGAAAATCCTGAATATCTTTTTAAATAATGGCATTGTCATCGGTCCTAGATTTATATGCAAAATTTCAAATCAATCCAACTATTGCAAGTGGGTGAAAATCGTGTTGAAAGATGTTACATAGATTAATACATTGATTGATACATACCGAACTTATAAAAGCGTGTTAAAAAAATTAAAAGGTACTATAATTTTAAATTCTTTACTGACATCTGGAAAAACCATTTTCATTCAATACCCTTTTGGTATAAAATTTTCTTACAGGTATAAACAATTTGTAATTGAATCCGTATTGTTTTAGACCGGTTAAAGGGAACATTGATATACAGTTACGAGCGCACCTGTGTTCCTCTGTTTATGTGTGTAATAAACTTGTGTATTCGCAAAATCACTAACAAAATTATTATTTCATGTTTATTGAATTACTAGCTAAGGCCTGTGACTTCGTACGTGTGGAATTTACAAATCAACCTTTACAGATTATGTGGATAGCTAAACTTTCCTCTTGAACCACTCTATCTAATAAAAAAACTGTATTAAATTCGTTGCGTAATTTTAAAGATTTAAGTTCGCATGGGGACACGTTGTCTGTGTGGAGACAGATTAGGAATACAAGTGTCACCACCCCATTTTCTCCCCAGAGTGCTGTAAAAGTCAGCTAAGGGATATTGTACACAGATAAAATCCATTGTGAGAGACGGAAAACTCGAAAACCCTGTGCCAATAGGCCTGGTCAGTGCGGCACAGTCCCAAAATGCCCCTGCCCAACAACGTTAATGGACAGGAGAGATAGAATGCCTAGGATAATTTAAATATTATTATTGTCTACATACTGGCATAGTGTAAAAGATAAAAAAAATATTTACTTAAACAAAATTTTGATATAATATCAACAAAGAACAGTTCGCATCTGTAGTCTGATCGAGTATGTACCGGGCCATTTACTGGAGTCATAACTCTACTCGCACCACTGCCCTCGATTTGAAGTTACTGCCTCAAGAAATATGTTCCGAGGTGAATGAGTTCATAATGTAATGTTTAAAATAGTCATAGATATTGTGTGTCGTCGACAGATTAATGATAAGCATTCTTTTAGAAAGAGATGTATGATTGACTACAATATTATTTATCTTTATATTTAAATGTGTTTTTTAATAGATAGAGTGCATCAAGAGGATTTGTTAGAGTTTATTAGAGTTTGGTTTTAAATTCCACGTGTATGAAGTTGCGGATACAGTACAGCTAGTACCTAACAAGCTATATGTTCGGATTAAGAATCGTTGGTGAGAATTTACAAACTTCTATCTCAATTTAAATGAAAATTCTTAGCACACCTAAAAACATACCTACATTAATAACTTACATTAATATGAGCAATCATTTTCAAAGGTAATATTTTCATTTAGTTAGTAAGTAGGTACCTATACCTATATATGTTTACATTATGCTCATTATTTTCATATCAAACGAATGCAGTAAAAGTTGTTGGGGAATGACTATTTCATCGCTTTTCATCTACGCGTAACACCAGTAAAAATTTTAATGCATTCACCCTTATTAATTTTTATAAGTGCGAAATCCAGATGATAACACAATAATAATTTTGACGAGCTTTAGTGTTAATGTGTGGAACGAAACGATAGCGCGATTTAAAAAACGTACACCGCCATCTATTGAGCAGAAGAGTAAACTTCTGTTTGTTAAGGATTCATTTCTAAATTTCACGCGTACGAAGTCGCGGGCAACAGCTAGTTTATCATAAATTTAGCAATAAATTTCAAACAGCATTAAGGTCTAGAATTAGTTATTAATCCACCTTTTTTCCATAGAGCATATATGTATCGTGCTAGCAATAACTCGTGCAACAATAGAACGACCCTGGTTCGCCACTTCAGCCGGTTTTGTTCCACAGCTATTCTTCTGGTTGACGTTATTACTTGCTCTATTGTCTTCCAGCTTTAGATACATGTGAAAAATAAACCTTTGTTTTGCCTCAAGATTGTGTTGCAAGCCCTACTACTATGTATCATACTGGGAGCTTCTATTTATAAAACGGCCTCTCATATTTTCTTTAGGGTGTAATATTTCTCTGAAATTGTAGTCTCATAAAGTTACAAGGTCCATCGCAAAAGCCAAGTAGCGTTCAATAAAAGACGACATTTAAAAGCCCTATTGGAGACATTCTTGTTGCGAAAGGCTGAGGCATCTCGACACTTTTCTGCACTTAGCTTTGAAGACATACTTCTCAATATGGACCACTATGTGACCGCAATACGTTGTTGGAAAAATGAGAACGCTTTTATTCGCTTTTATTATTAAGAAAATAAATTGCCATAAAAGGGCGTCTTTGGGAGATTGTGGCAGTCAAAATAAAGCCTTGTTGGTTACAATCACAGAAACCTTAATACGGCGGACGACTGAAAACAAATTTATTGTTTTTTCTTAACAATTCATTAGTCCAACTTTTGTTTTAAAATAAAAACTCTTGGAGCAATAAAATAATATTTTTATGTGCTCGCTATTCTAAAAATATTTTACTGCGTATTGAAACGAATGCTATATGAGGTTTTTTAATTTAAAGATTGCCTTTATATATTGCTCGTATATAAATAGCGAAAGTTAATACAGTATTTTATTGATAAGTTTGCCGAAGAAATGCTTTGAAAGTTTTCTCTGCTTTATTTTTGACAAATGTACGAACGACTCACTATCTGCTAAGTAATTGCCCTTTTCATCAAGCAGATACTGGAAAAGATAACATTTTATTGGTAAAGTTAAAGATATTATTTAACTACAATTTACTTTGATTTGTTGTAAGTAAAACGAGTTACTTGAATACCTACAAAATATAATGATAGAGTCAGTGACTGGATTTTAATTAATAAAAAAAAATTGGTCAAGTGCGAGTCGGACTCGCGCACGAAGGGTTCCGTACCATTATCTATGCAACATAAGGCAACGTTATTAGTATCGTGCAAGAAACGGTAAAAAAATCATGTTTGTTGTATGGGAGCCCCCCTTAAATATTTATTTTATTTTATTTTTAGTATTTGTTGTTATAGCGGCAATAGAAATACATCATCTGTGAAAATTTCAACTGTCTAGCTATCACCGTTCTTGAGATACTGCGTACGGAACCCTAAAAATCATGTTAGTTGTATGGGAGCCCCCCTTAAATATTTATTTTATTTTATTTTTAGTATTTGTTGTTATAGCGGCAATAGAAATACATCATCTGTGAAAATTTCAACTGTCTAGCTATCACCGTTCTTGAGATACTGGGTACGGAACCCTAAAAATCATGTTTGTTGTATGGGAGCCCCCCTTAAATATTTATTTTATTTTATTTTTAGTATTTGTTGTTATAGCGGCAATAGAAATACATCATATGTGAAAATTTCAACTCTCTAGCTATCACCGTTCTTGAGATACAGCCTGGTGACAGACGGACGGACGGACGGACGGACGGACGGACAGCGAAGTCTCAGTAATAGGGTTTCCGTTTTTACCCTTTGGGTACGGAACCCTAAAAAGCATAATGTAAAATTACGTCAAAATAAACATAATTACTAATTCATATAGGCTTTTTGTTTCTATGTATGTTTCAAATCTAACTTTTTTATGACAAAAGTAATAATAATAATAATAAATAATAAATATTCATGGACATTTCACACAACGTCCTCTGGTCCCAAGCTAAGCTTGTTATGCTTGTGTTATGGGTACCAGAATACGGATAAAATACATATACTACTTTTCTTTTGTAAATACATACTTATAATACATAGAAACACCCAGACGCAGTACAAACATTTGTAGGACCGTTAGAAAAATCACACAAATGATTGTCCCGAGCGGGAATCGAACCCGCGACCTCTTGATCGGCAGTCCGTTACCAGAACCACTACACCACGCGGCCCGTCAAATAATAATTATTATAAAATGAATATTGACAATTAAATAGCAGCTCGAATATATTATTTAATTATCTAATGGATAACTAGTTCACCAATAATTATTGCCTCAAAGCATCTTAAAATAATCTTTAAGTAACTCATCTATACAAAATATTATAAAGCTGAAGAGTTTGTTTGTTTGTTTGAACGCGCTAATCTCAGGAACTACTAAACCGATTTGGAAAAATTCTTAGAGTGTTAGATAGGGCATTTATCGAGGAAGGCTTTAGGCTATATAACATCACGCTACGATCAGTAGAAGCGAATCAGTAGTGAAAAATGTTGCAAAATTGGGCGAAAATTTTCTAATTTCCACGTGGACGGAGTCGCGGGCAACAGCTAGTTTTAAATTAAATGAGTTACTTATAAATTAAGTAAATTACTATGTAGCAATATTGCCACATAGTAACTTACAAATAAAAGCAAGTACAAGAAATATATTATAATAACTAATTGTTAAGTCTTATGTCACGTACAACACAGTAACGATCTTCAAGTCAAGGACGATAGTTCTTACAAGTTTTGAAATGGGAAAACTTTCAAGTTCTACATGAAATCAGTAACTTTCTTTGTAGAGTGTTAAGCAGTTGAAAAAACTAGATGCGATTTTATATTTTGACTCTGATGTGCTCAAATTTTTATCTGCGTCTTTTTCCTTGCCTTAACCGGGCCATGGTGTGTGGCGCTTAATGTTTACTGAGTATCATAACTTGTTTTATAATAACATAAAAGCGTTTTGGCTCCTGTTTCTGATCCTAGCCTTCATGTTATATACTGTTTAAAATACAACGTTAATTGAAGAGTTGAATTGAATGCCTACAAAAATAAGCCTTTAGTTAGATATAGTCTTCATTGGCTTGAGATAGGAACAGATGAAAAAAAAATACGAGCTAAGATATTGCTGAAGGGAGAAAGAGGAATTCAGATATTGATATGAACATAAATTTTCAAATACCTACTATTCTATGGACTCTGGTAAATCATGAACACTGAAAAGTATGTCGGTATTTCCAGTTTTTCTTCCAAATTTGGTACATCCTAGTCCTAGTCTATATTTTTCCGCAATCTTTTACATAATTTGTATTAAAACAAGAAATATTATAGTTAAATGATTAAATTTCAAATACTCATGTTAACTAAAATTAATATCCAACATACTCGGTTCCTAAGCAACGGCTTCATTAATTTGATTTGCTCAGTCACATGTAATCATATTTATTGGCTGTAAGTATTTGGTTCATTGAATATTAGAAAATCAAAAGTTATTGTACAATTTCAAAGGATTGTTAATACTTGTGTTAGATTCTCTTTGATATTTTTATTACAATGTAAGTTTTTATCTGAAAACGGACTGACCAGGTGGAAATCGTACCGACATATTTTTTTTTGTAAAATTATCTTTTTCTTTTAATTTTCTCTTTTACTAAAGTTTTCCTCACAACAACAAACACATAACAAAAACATAGGGTTCTTTACTTTATAGGGTTCTTATTATATTTATATCATAATATTATATTTGTCATATTCTCAACCCCAAAAACGGGATTAGAGTCTGGAAATGATGATGGTGGGTGTTTGTGGTTATAACATCAACTGATATACATGAATTGTGAAATTTTCAGCTCTCTACCTATCACGGAACCGTTCCAGACCCACAGCCTGGTGACAGATAGACGGACAGACAGCGAAGTCTCAATAATAAGTTCCTGTTGTACCTTTTGGTACGGAACTCTGAAAACAATTATTGAATTTAGTGGAGAGGATCGAATAAGTTACACTTATACATACATTTGGAGGGTTTAATTTGTCTTCATATAGAAATAGTTTTGTAAGTTGGTATCAAAAGGCTGGTAATATGAAAGTAATTTTTTTATTTTTCAATTGACTTGCTAGGTATTCTTTTACTTAATAAAAAAGAAGGAATAAGTGATCACCGCAAGCGGGACTTTTTCCACCACAATTTGATTTATTAGGCTGGTAATATTATTACTCCACAATAAAAGATTTCAAAAACCACACATTAAATGAAAATAATATTTAATTCTCACTGAGAATATATGTCTGGATAGCCTATAAATATAAATGAAGGCGGATCAGTATCCATAAATGTCATTTGAAGTGGTTGAAAGCATCCCTGAGGCTACGCTAGATATGTATAAAATATAAGACTACTAAGCTTATTTTCATATTTAACTGAAATTTTTACTGTATTTAATAGCTCCTGCAATGTCTATTTTGTATTTTGTCGTAAACCTGGTTTTAATCTTACAGTAAAATTTACTTATTATAAAACACATTCGTTATTTTAGTATGTATATCCTTAAATAAGCTGATATCTATCTTCAAAACTACGCAACGGCGCGGCGGCGCGCAGTAGCCAGCTGCGGCCCCTCCCGACGAGGTGGTCAGTCACGTCAACGCGACGGGGGGAATTAATGCTCCCCCAGTCGGGTCGGGCCCCAAATAAAGGGGCATGGTAAAGCTCAAGGCACCATCATGGCCCGGCAGGGCAGGAGGCAAAAAGAAAAAAAAAAGAAAAAATTAAAATAAAAACGGATTTTGATTCGCTTTTTTTTCAAGATAGGTTCAAGAGAATGATTTTTTTGGTTGATGATTTGAATGATTTATCAAGGTTTTTATTTCTAAATTCTACGCGTACAAAGTTGCGGGCAAGTGCCATCAGAATAACAAAATACAGTTTATGTTATATTTTTCTGTCTTCAAAATTTATTTTAAAGCAATAATACTTTTTCATGGTATAAATAAATCTGGTCCCAAGCTAAGCTTATATGTTTGTGTTATGGATACTAGAATACGGATATATCCGTATTCTGGTATCCATAACACAAACATTATACATAAACTACTTTTCTTTTGTAAATACATACTTATAATACATAGTAAACACCCAGACGCTGTATAGGGTATTTAATGAATAGATTTTCGTCTATTTGAAGATGTTACCTACACATTATGCTTTAGTTATCTGTTCTAGTATCCTGGGTTGAAAATATGATGGACATATTGTATACTTACACGGACATTACAGTACCATTGTCATGAATAGATATAAATATTCAACTTACTCCGAATTTTTGGCCTTAAAACTACTACGACTATTGTTTAATAACCCGAACCTTATATTCATTTATTAAACTCACAACATTAATCTTTACGAGCCCTTGTTTATTTTCTGTTGCATAACATTGGCCAAATTTATTTACAAAAGCTATTAACTACGAAGACGATTTTAAATGAAATGCCTATTAATAATTTTGATATAAATAATGGTTATAATTAATTTATTAATATTTTGCGATTGACTCGCTATGCTTTTTACTAAATAAACTAAATTATAATGGAAAAAAAAAATGTAATTATTATATAATATATTAATATAATGCAAAATATTAATAAATTAATGTAGAAATACATGTACAGCCATTATTTCGGTCCAATTGTGTTCTGTAAAGAACGCTAACTGATCGATTGATGGAGTTGGTGCAAACCGCTCAATAGATGGCGTTGTACGAAAAAACATCGGACGATGTTAAAACTCGCATTGAGATGATTGTAGTGGAAAATTTGGTAAACATTTGCGTGGACCATAATAGCTCAGTTGGGAGAGCGACGGAACGGCATTCCGAGGTCGCGGGTTCAAGTCCCGCTTATGGTTATCATTTTTTCCATTATATTTTAGTTTATTTAATGGTTATAAATTATTGTTCGTGTGGCTATATATAAATGACTACGAATATTTTTAATGTTAAAGGGATGAAGTTGGGGTAAATACAAAAATATTTTAAGGAAATCAAGGCATTTGTTAGGCGAATATTACATCGTCATCATACCGTCACGTCTTTTTCCCATGGGAGTAGGCAGAGACTACAAAGCGATATCTACTACGATCTAAACACACTTCCTTGACTTCATGTAAACTTATACACCTAGTCATGCATACTCGACGGTTGTAAGTACTACGTTGTATGAATATTATAATCTGTAGCAACAGTAATTAGAATGATAAACCTTTGGTTTAAGCGAAAACAGATATTTTACATTATGAGAATATTATTGTTATTGTTGCCTTGTCTTGCACAACATAAGACAAGGTAACAAAACGTAATAAAATAACTATGTTAAAAAATAACAATATTTCATTAAAATTTACCTAAATAATACGTTTCTACATACTACCACACATATCGCTCGCCACACAATAAAATATTTAAGCCGAGGTCACTCAAGTAATTTAATACTAAATTAAACTGCCAAAAATAGTCGTTTCTAATATTGGTCTAATTTGATATTTTATTTGTCCTCGAGTAAATAAAATATGTGTACTTGGTTCTTTGTTTGTTAAGGACAGAAAGACAGTTATTTTTATTGGACCTATTAATTACACGAGCCTTTTCAAACGCCCAAGCCCTGATTTTTAGTTTCCGTATCAAAATATCCTATTAATGAGACTTTACTTTCCGTCCATAGTGTCCGTCTATCACCAGGCCGGTCAGCCTGGTGACAGACAGCCTGTTACTGTTCTATGACAGGTAGATGGCTAAAAATTTTACAGTTTATGTATAACAGTTGATGCTATGGTACTGTAAAGGTTGTGATCATTGAATATAACCTATACAATGATACAGGCCACTTAAGATTTGTTTTTAAAAAAGTAATAAAAAATTTAAAATTTGAGGATCGAAAGAAGGACATGAAGAGAGGATGTTGAAAAATGATTGTAAAATAGTTTTTCTTTATTATAAAAAAATATAACAAATTAATTAAATGTGTTTTAAATTACTATTATAAATTAATGTAAAGAATAAGCTTTACAGTACCAAACACTCATCATCATAATTTTCTTGCCCTTGTCTGTATCTAGGGTTAGAAATATGACGAATTTATCGTGATAATAACGCTATGGAACCCATCGTGTGCAACTCAAACACATATAATAATGTGACCGGTTTTATATATAAAGCAAACGAACAATAAAAAACGAGCCCTGTGTCCAACCGTGAACAAACAAAACTGATAAATTAATAGACATTGATTTACGTATCTATCGTAAATGCGATACATCTTTCATTGATTTGATTCATCGATTACTAAAAACTAATAAACTGTATCTAACCCTTAGATACCATCCTTTTACTAAAGTTTTCAGTCAACCCCATTTGCATAGTACAATATCAACAGTTTTATCCAGGGATTTTATCTAATACCTTATGGTACGGTTGAAACGTTATTAAAATACTGTGGGTTCAGTTATTAAATAGATATTTTTCATAATATTGTTGGTATTCGAAGACGGGACCATCTATATTATAAAAGAAAGCCGTTATTTTTGTATGTATGTCCCTATGTGAGCTTACATGTATTTTCAAAACTACGCAACGGATTTTGATGGGGTTTTTCTAATAGATAGAGGGGTTCAAGAGGAAGTCTTTTTTGTATGATTTGTTACGATTTGGTTTCTTAATTCTACGCGTACGAAGTTGCGGGCAACTGCTAATTATTAATATTATAGATTTCTGAAACTTTTTAATCTTTTTAATAACTAACGTTAGCCAACGTACTAAAAGCTTATAATCATAACTATCTCTATAATATGTGCGCTTAGAATTACTTACTACTTATATGATGGGAAGTTTAATTAAATTATCGCGTTAGTTTATAATTAAAACTACGTTACTAAGTTAATAATGAGCAACGAAAGTTACTGAAACTTCTCTTTATCTATTACTGAAAGCAATGAGCTGATTACTATATTTATACATTTTATTTTATGGATACAACGACCTCTGGTCCCAAATGAAGCTATCTTTTTCAAATACATATATGCTAGAATACGGTTACGCTATAAATATACTTTTTATTGTAGGAATTGTTTTTATTTAATAAAATATTTACAATGTTTTATTTTTAAATTAGGGTAGGCAAAATTATATACTAAGCTAAAAAAAGAAAAAAAATACAAAATAACAAATAAAATAAAGTTATGCGTCAAAATATTCCTCCGCATCGTCCTCAACTGGTAAAGTGCCCTGGCAGCATTGTCACGTTGGATGGCAATGCTTATACGTTGTGCAAAATAAATGCCAGCCTTCTGGTCACCCGAGGCGTCGACTAGCCGCTTGGACAATTCTCTGTAAAAAGAGCGAGTCGTCGGACCCCACGGTCCGAGCGTTTCGACCCCAAACAGCTCAAATACGTAATCTCCGACAAAATTTCTGTATTTGCGCCGCTTGAGCTTCTCCGCTGATGCGGCAGCAGCGCCAGCAGAACCCAGAGTACTAGGAACATGTGATGGCGCAAGGGTGTCGACACAGGTAGCATCCCACACTAAAGACCTACCCATCTTCCATGGCAGTAAGACATCAAGACATACCGACATCATTAAATATAATTATCTTTTAATTGTAAATATTTATCTATATAGAAAACACCCAGACGCAGCGCAAACGACGAAAATAATTAAAACGTTAAATATAATAAAGTACCTATAGGTACAAAAGATTATTGACGCCAAACCCCAATAAGCAATACCATTACAATACCTATAGATTATATCTATTCTTGGCTGCAATAGAATTATGTTCTTAATGAATGAAGTTATAGACGCCAGCGCCCTTCTCTACCGTATCTTCAGAAACCCGCATTAAATCTTGTAACTTGAAGGATATTTGTGGGTAACAGTCTATCAAGAAATTATATTGCCTGTTACAATCTCAACGTAAGTGACTTTATAATCATATACAGAAACCATTTTACCGTATTCCTTTTAAGATATCTGGAAATAATCTAAATGATGAAAGTATCTAATAAGTCTAATAACTCTAATTCTAAATAAAACTACTTTTTACGGATTTAGACGCGTATATTGGTTTCAAATTCCATAATCAATCTAAATAAAAAAAAATTGAAAAAATCCGTAAATAGTAGTTTTATTTAAACAAATGAGTCACGCATGTGTTAGAAAAAAAATACTCTAATTCTTTTAATACACAAAATTTTCGGACGATTAATTAATCTGGCAAAAAATTATAAGAAACACGATTCCTCAAAAGTCTTCGTTTTACTTCAATATTATCGTCGACATGTACATACATATTAACACAGCTAATAGGTATATAAAATGAAGAATTAAGGATTTTTTTTTTGTTTACTCAAAATCTACTAAATATATTTTAATTCTGATTTACGTGTTTCTATATATAATAGTTACTTATGTTTTTAAAGTTATTTCATTAGTTAATACGCGATAATAGACCGACAAATGAAAAAAATAAAAAATGAGAGAGGTTGTTTCGCAAAGATTTTCTATCGAGACAACTTTTTTCAATCGCGTTTCTGAGTTTATGCGATCCTAGATCATATATTGAAAAAACATATACTTAAAAATTAGAGCTCTAGCCATTCAATCTAAAGAAACAATGAAAACTTCGTACGTAGAAAAATGCACGAAGCTATTTTGGTATCCTCTTAATAAATAAAATTATAGTGGAAAAAATGATCACCACGACTTGAACCGGCCTCGGAACCCGAGCTGAGCTACCATGGGATGTAACATTATAATTTGATTTAATAAGTAAAAGCATAGCAAGTCAATTGCAAAAATTAATAAATCTCTTAGTCTTCGTTTCTATAATAATTTTCTGAAAATTTCAAATGACGCTTTGATATCACGTTGGACTTGGTTTAGAAAAGATGAATGTAAACATTGCTTATGTCTATGTAGACGTCTCATATTTTACAACACATAATAAAATATAATCACATTTTACGAATGTAGCGTATATTTTTTATTTTAGGCACGACATTTTAGAAACATTTAAGTTACCTTACCATTTAATCAATACATTTTTTTAACTTACTGCAACATTTGTGTGAACAACAGTTTTGTAATAAAGTAATTGTCTATTTTATTGAGTGACAAAATAAATAATAGAAATTCTCACATCACGTAATCCTATTCGTAAGGGATGCCGACGGTTCATGCGTAACTCCGTGTAATTGTACAAGTTCATTTCGTGTTAATCCTTCTTAAAATTGTATCTTGTAGCCAAGGAATCAGTTTACATCCATGTGTTACGGATAAAAACGTATAATGTGTTAATTATAACATGATAATTTAATAACTTTTGAAACGAGTTCCATCTGTGGTATTTTAGTTAAAGAATAATCCTAAAATACACTTTATCTAGAAATATACCATCATTTATCATTATGTATAACAAAAACCAATAATCTTTTCTTCTACCTATTTTTAGATAAGTAGACGCCTTATAAAATAGTAGTCATTTCTATAGCCTCTGCCTACTTCCATGGAAAAAAGGAGTGATATTATGATAATGATAATGGCTTATAAAATATAGTTCCTTTATTAATAAACAAATAAATAAATATTCTTAAATATATAATAATCATGTATAGTTCCTTTAGTGTTACTATTAAGTACATAACATGTTTTTCAAGATACTGTACTAAACCGTAATTTACGCACCTTATTACTGACACTTGACAGGTTTTCTGGAGGCATTGAAAGTCTTTTTAAACTGATTTTGGTTTTAAGTTTAATATTTGCATTCAGTTGAGGCTATAACTTCGATTTTTTGCGACTACAAGGCATTTAAAATCGATGTTTTACATATAAACTAAATTAAGAGAAAGCTTTATGTTGTCTTGTGCCAAAATTGCATGAACGAAAAAAGACGAAGTAGGTAAGTACGAAATCTCATCAACTCAATAATATAAATAACAGAAGTAACTGCTTCAATCGGTACAACAAACATCGAAGCTTGTATCGTATTTTATGTTCTCATTTTATTTGTGCAGGCACCGTCGTGTAATTTTGTCAATGTGATACAGCTGAAGGCCTGAAGGCACTGAACGATAAGGAAAATGTACCCTTGAAAATGTACCTTGATATTTTATCATTTTGAAAGAAGATGAAACCGAGAAACCATAGCTTGATTAAAAACAATTGCACTCAGAACGTAAAGATTCCCTTATACCTAATCGTACCACTTCTTTTTTAAAATTATTATGTAAATGCTGTAATTGTTAATTGTTATTATTTTTTTAAATTGTTATGACATGTGTCTAAGATAAAATTGTGAGTGATCCCTGGTGACCGTAACACAAGTTTAATCTTATCACGGTCAGAGATCTACATGCTTTGTTACTGTTTTAATAGCGTTTTTTTGTTCTTTACTTTTTTGTTTATTGTTACGTTGTAAAAAAAAAAGTAAAAGATATTTTCACGTTTAAAAACTTAAAACTCCCAGATATTTTTTGAAATTTTCATCGGTCCTTGACGTGAGCAAAATTTTGGATTAATCCGACTGCTTATTGCAAATAAGTGAAAATTACTTTCAAAGATTCCGTTACATGAATTAATACATACCCACACAGATAGTTTGATAGATAGGTGCATACGAAGCTAGTAAACGCGTGTTATAAGGCGGCAAAAAGATTCCGATGTGCAAAGTTGCAGTTTATTGAAATGGGTTAAATTTAAAATAAAAAGTACGAGCCGTAAACCCTTGCTTGTAATATTGATTCAGTATATTCGCGTATGTGTCGAGAACGTTTATACCAATTCTTCGGGAATGATTTTGCTACTGTGACTTTGAGATAATATTAAAAGAGGAAGTAGGTGGCATCCAATTGAAATTGTCGACGGAAGAAGTCCAATACAGATTTTTTTGTGTTCATCAATATACCTAATATACTAATTTAGAGGTTTAGAGTAACTTTCTTGTTCTTTGGCTTTATGTTAAGCATGATAATATACATATACATATTATGTATTACAGATCTATAGGCTAAACAAATTGTAAAGTTTCATTACTCTTAGAATCCATTCAATAGTTTTTGCATGAAACAGCAAGAAATATCCATCTCTCCAGACATTCTTACCAACATTCTCATTTATAATATTAATAGGGTTTTAAATGTAGAACATTAACATTAAGTTGTACGGTATATATAAATAAACACAAAAGTACTCGTATATCGACACTTCAAAAGATTTAAATTTGGAACCGTCGTCGTCCTTCCATTAATATTCACGTCAAGTTTGTTTAGGCCTATAGGTGTAGGTTCTAACAATCGTTTTCGGAAACTGTATTCTGTCTATCTGGTAACGGCCTAATGCCGTGAATAAGTAAGTAGATGTTGGGTTAGCCTGTTAATGTTGATATCTCGGAATACCTTGGAATAAAGTACAGGATGTACAAGCTTTATATCACGGGATAAACAACTCAACATAAGCGTAAATAATATTATTGTTTTGGATTGCGGCTCACATTTCTAGAACCGAACAAAATTAAATTTTCTGATTTATATTTTATTCGATTTTAGTGAAAGCAATAAATTATTAAAAACACATACCCACACTAGCTTAGTTACGTATTTGTAGAGTTAATACTCATTGTTTGATGTTTTTTTTTATTTTTTTTATTCTTTTTTAAGGAGTTTTTTGTCAAAATGACCATGACACTCCATTGGGCAATCATCACTTAGTAAATAATATAAAAGCTTATCACAAACTATCGTCTCTGCATACCCGTCATCACCAATTTGTAAACTAATCTAGCAGATTGAGATAGCGGGCATGCCAACACGCTATTGCAACTGCTGACACTTCCAAAACTCGGGATGGACTGATAAATATCTCTTCTAACGTCTTCATTCCGGACACATTCCAACATAATATGGATAACGTCTTCTACCATATCCGCACTCCGCGCATAATAGGAAGCCAAATTTGTTAAGTGGAATGTGTCCAGATCGAAGCCGAAAAGCTGTCACTAATTCATTCCTATTTATTGGTGATTCTTCAAACCACGGATGGACGCAAGGCTCGTTTTGGATTGTCCTATACCATATTCCTTTATTTGTGGAGCGATCTTGGAAGTACAGTTTCCAGAGGTCATGACAATGGCTTTTTATCATATAGAGACAATCCAAGTAATATGGCTTTGTCATTTTGATACCAAATAAGAAAGATTCACGATAATAAAATCGATAATATCAGTTTATTATAGTGTCAATCTTAGTTATTCCTCCGTTGGATAACAAACCCTTTTTTTCGAAGATTGTTTTATTAGAATCTATTCCACTACGATCACTTTTCATGCAATTTAAATACATACAAACACGAAAAACTAGTTATTATTTTCACTAAACTGAAGCTTAAATTAAAGTGTAATCATATTTATAGTAGATTACAGTGAATAGGTCAACCATTTTGCATTTAACAAGATAACAAAGTAGTTGTAGCGAGGGCCCGAGTAAACTTTATCAGGGGGTTAAAGCCAAACGAAGTTAAACTACGAAGCAGAGATAATAATGTTTTGGATTATTTTTCATAAAATACTTTAGGAATATTAACAAGCTTCTAATAAATAAGTAGATAGGGCCTTTATATACCTCATTAGTTTATTATTAAAGATGGTTATGTAGTTACTCAAACAGTGAATAACAAAAACTGATTTAAGGAATCCTATTCTGCATTTCTGCCTCCAGATCAATCTGATCTGATCTGATTCTGTCACCAGATTTTTCATTTTATATTAGAATAGAATACTCTTTATTGTACATCTTAACAATATTACAGTAGGTACTTAATATTATACAATTTTAGAATATATAGATAAGTACAATAGGCAGTCTTATCGCAAAATGCGATCTCTTCCAGACAACCTTTGGATGGACTGAGAGGAAAGAAAAATTAGGCTAATTGTGATGTACATACATACATATACACATACCTACACATACATACATACATAATTAAATAACTATAAAGACACGTACATACAAAATACATAAAAAATATACACATATATAAACTCTATACTAACATAGTGACCTATTTGGATAACAATGACAAGTAATGTTCCTTCAGGTACTTTTTAAAGGTAGTTACCGATTTTGCTGCCGTTATGTTCTTAGGTAGAGAATTCCACAGACAAACTTATATTTATGGACATATAACACAAACATCCTCTGGTCCCAAAGTAAGCTATATTTCTATGCTTGTGTATATAAATTTATAGATTTTTATACATACATAATACATAGAAAATACCCTTTATTCTTACTTTCTAATATTTTTTGAGTTTGTGGCTTTAAAACTGAGCTAGTAGTCCCAGATTTGTAGTAATAATGCTTTTTAGCAGTTATGCAAATATCAAATTTATTGAAAGTACAAATTCAAGAAAAATAATACTTGATTACGAAAAAACAACTGAAAAGTTTTAATTGAAAAATAAAATTCTTCAAACGGAACAAAAATAATTCAGTTTTAAGGTTTCTTAAAAAAAAGTTGTGACTTTGTAAGGTACGTCTAATTGAGTGAAGATTTTCATTAAACATAAAGACCAGGTAGGGGGACATTATTTTCGTTCATTCAACCGTGGAATTTGATTGTAAATAATTTTCAACGTTTAATGTCTTGTAAACATCGCAGGCCATTATTAAATTTATACTTATTCATAATTTATACAGTTGCCGTTATTTTCTGTTTTCTTTTTATAAATTAGAGGCTTTAGTAGGGGTTTCTTAAAATGTATTTACAAAAGATAAGTAGTAGGTATATGTATTCTGGTATCCATAACACAAGCATATAAGCTTAGCTTGGGACCAGAGGACGTTGTGTGAAATGTTCATGAATATTTATTTATTTAAATTAAACTAAAAAGCCATCCTCTTGAATCACTCTATCCAAACAAAAACGCAACAAAATCCATTGCGTAGTTTTGAAAATATAACCTCACGTAGAGACATACATACAAATAATAACGACTTTGTTTTATAATTAGTAAAAATTTATAATGGGTACACGCATTTCATATTTAAAACAGGTAAGTTATAAAATGTAAAACCGATTTATAGAAGACGATAGATTTTTGGTTAAGATGTCTCCGAAAACTAAGGTTGTTATATTGATTTTTTTAAGAAAACTGATTATACAAGACTAGCTGATGGCTACGATATCGTATGCGTACTCTTTAATTAATCATACAAAAAAGCCCAGGCAGTTTTATAGGTTTAAATCTCACGAAGGGACATACAGACTTTGTTCTATACTAAGTGAAAGAATTTGTGAATAGAATTTAGCTCAGTAGGAATTTTAATAGGTCGCTACACGTAGAAACGTAGTCTACATCAAAAATCTAAAGAGAAACCCTGTAACCAACTGTAAATAGACAAGGTCATGACCCGCAAACAACTTGAACAACATCACTCGTGACTCGACCTGTTTCTTTGTAAATAAAGAGATGACATGCAATTTTCTTGAAACCAGATTTACAAGGACTGCTTTTACCTGACTGTCAAGAAAAGGCTATTATGAAATGATATAAACAAATTGTTTGACGAAATTATTTATAGAGATGGTTTTCAAACTTCATTTATTTTAAGATTCAAATTCATGGCTTCAAATTCACTTAAGCTTAACTTTATTTAAGCTAAAAAATTAGTAAATCTTATAATATTGTCAAACCGTTATGCGTCAGTCGTGACAATATGAAACAAAACTGAGATATATACAGATTATAGACGGGCATACCTATTAGAGACGGGCTTCGTGGTCTAGTGGTTCATGTAACGGACTGCCGTTTACGAGGTCTCGGGTTCGATTCCCGCTCGGGACAATCATTTGTGTGATATTTATATTTGTCATACAAATGTTTGTACTGCGTCTGGGTGTTTCTATGTTATAAGTATGTATTTACAAAAGAAAATTAGTATAGGTATGTATTCTATCCGTATTCTGGTACCCATAACATAAGCATATAAGCTTAGCTTGGGACCAGAGGACGTTGTGTGTAATGTCCATGAATATTTATTTTATTTATTTATTAGTGAAATTTTCTTAAATAAATATTGCTTAGGGTAGCCCGCCTTGCCAGCCCGCAAGGTAGAGGCGCAAGGGCGACTTGCGAATTTACTAATGGTATTTTTCATAATGACTTATCGGAGGTTTAAAAGTTCGCTAAAATTGGTTTGCGAAAATTGTCAAAACTTGTTATTTATAACAGTCTTTTTACGCTAGAACGTTATTATCTCTCCGATAAAATCTCCGTTTAAACCTCCGACATGTCATTATGAATAAGACTATAAGTATCTACTGCCTATGCCTCGCATTTTCACTTGCGTATAATTCCGGTGAAGACCACTGTCATGACAAGCGGGCATGAAATCCTTTACATGTTATTCACACTCACACAACATTTCGTATCAACGATTAAGCCATTTCAGAGGATATTGAAGAAAAACATTATGTCACGAGGTTATATACAAAAGATCCAATGGTATTAAATATAGGAGTAGGTGTTAATATTATCAATGGCTATTACAGTATGAATTCAGTTTCTTTTCCCAACAACGCGGCGCGCGGTAACTCCATTATCTCATCTCAAGCACCCAACATTTTTGAACTGTTTATTCATCGAATAACGTAAACTTTTACCTCAGCTTTTCACTTGGATAATTCAAGAATTTTAGCCGTTCTTGTAATCCCTTATTAAGTTATTTTGACACATGTTGTTTTTTGCTTTATTTACTTTACCAGATGTTTTTAAAATGAATTGTATCTTTAATTTTCTTTGTATTTTTAACAAATTACGTATAGCCTTAATTTAATGAATTAATAACGATTTCTCAAAGACGTGTAATTAATAGACGCCTTGGGTAATAACATAAACCAAGTCAAGTTTATTTTTATCGGAAGATTAAATTAAATACAAACAAATACATCATCGTAATCCCACGCATAGCTACGTTTATAACGAATCCTCTGAACCTATTGTTATTCACACGATTCGTTTATTATTTATCATTTATAAATGTTATATTTTGAATATGTATGTTGTGTATGTATATGTCATGTATGTGTGTGTGCGTGGTATGTATATTATGTTTGTCAATGTATTTAAGTAACTGTGTAATATGTATATTTGTATGTATGTGTCATGTAAATCATTACGTCAATATATCCATGATTAAAACCTACCTCCTTCAATTCTGCATCACCCTATGGTTGGCTGGTAGAAAACGTCTCGGGCATTAAGCCCGCCTATGCATGCTCTAGCATTAGAGTGTTAAATAAATAAATAAAATAAATACACATAAGAACCCACTTTAAATAATGACAAAAAATGCAATTCGTGTAATTAAATACTTATGAGATGGCTTGTGGAGTGTGTTGTCATTATTTAGATGCTTACCTGAAATAAATAAAAATAAACATTTAGTTACTTCAATACGTAAAATTAAATTATTATTAGCACACATTATGAAACAAATTTTATATAGAAAATAATTTAGGAAGACGCAGATGTTAAAACATTTCAATGTCTTTTGCAGTATTTGTGTTTTCGTACATAATGGCAGTTTAAATATTAAAAATACATACTAGATAATTAAACGATGGCCTAGGTATAGTTAATTATTTTTTAAGGAGAGTGTCTTGTATATAAGACAAGACACTCTACCTACTTAGAAAATAATAAAATTTAACAAATAAAAACATGTTAAGAGGGCACGATACCAAATTATGCTCCATACAAAAATATGGGTATCGTAGTCCCCTTTTTCTTCGCGAAAGTTAATCCGATTTTGATTGTTTTTACGCTATATTATAGATGAAGAGTATATCCATGCTTCTATCACTTTATTTTTTCAAAACATAATAACTAAAAGAAATACGACCATCTGAAAATCCCATTTTTTTCGGTTTTCTTTAGATAAAGTGGCAGCGTGTATCACACATGTTTGATAAGGTTTCACCATAAAAAGAAAGTGATAGAAGCATAGATATACTCTCCATCTATAATAATAATATAGCGTAAAAACAGTCAAAATCGGTTTAACTTTCGTGATTAAAAAAGGGGACTACGAAACGTCTTTTTTCAAAGCTTTAGCTATATTTGTCCCTTTCAGCACGGCGCTCGGGAATAGGGATAGCAATACCTAAGGCTCTACCTAAAATTCTACAGTGCTCTGTATTAATAATTAAATGTACGGCGAATATATAGATAGGTAGGTGGAATAGTCCAATATCTACACAAAAGGCTTTATCAAATACGAAGCTACCATAAATCAAAATTTTACATCAGAACATTTAAAATGACTAGAACATCTGTTGCTTTAATAACGTACAATAAAATATATACGGAGTAGGAATAACACTGGATCAGTAATAAATATAATTTAACTACAAAAGCGTAAAGTAAACAAAACCAGAAAACGAGTGAAGCGACTACTTAAAATCGAGATCTTTTTCCTATAAGTAGAAGCAGTTTTTAAAAATATACAAATTCAAAGAAAGTATATTTTATAATTAAATTAAAATCATCGCACTATTATTAAAATTGTGTTACGGAGATCATCATGAATTGGGTGGTTTGCTCTCCATGTCCCAGGCAATTAAAATGTAGAATATAAATGGAGTATTAATATTTATGTAAATCTGAATATTAAAATTATTTTTGGCGCAGAGTGGAATATCAATGAAGCAATATTTTAGTCCAAGAGACCCTTTTTCGATGCCCAATAGACACAATCGATTTGCAATGAGTTTTAGCGAAGCCGCAATGAAATTAGCCGCTCTGGGCGCCGGATATTAAACACAGATGGGCAACTGACGATCATACAGCAAATAATGGTAATAATGCAGCATAATCTGCCAATATTCAATAGCGCTATTAATTAGCCTGATATTTATTTGTGTTATTTGGTGGTAATAATTGATAACATATTTAGCTGAAATTACCCCGGAATTTTCTATTACGTTGTAGAAGAATGAACCACAAAATAAATTAAAAAATATATTCCTTTGCATAGTGAATTTAAAGAAAAAAAACACTGTATCGTAACTAAGTAGACAAATGATTAAGTTAAGAAGATGAATCGAATGATAAGTCTAAATCGGAGTACCTACTAATGAAAAGCGAAGAAATGAGTGCAACTCGAGAATGTTCTATCGTCATTAGCATACAAATTGAAGCACATGCTCTAGACGATCGATGTGATAGTAATGATCCAATTCGATATACAACTAGATTGAATGTATTTCAGAAGCTATTTGTTGCATACTATTGACAACCGACGAAGTAAAAATAACTTATGCAATTATTGTTACTCAAAAGATCAAAATTGTATGTACAAAGTAGTAAATGTAAAGTAAATATACAACTTAATTGGCTTTTACTTATGAATCTGGTACTAAAAATCTTGATGTTATATTACTCACCTTATTTTCCTTTATTGCTACAGCACTATCAGTCTTTCCTGTGTCCAATTGGTCAGTTTTAAAAAACATCTGGTCAGTCATAGTACCCTCGTCTACTAAAATTTCCTCTTTGTATTTCCTAGAATGATTAATAATGTCTGGCTTCACCGTAGTCATTAAATTACTTGCGTTTTCATTCGTACAGTTCTCTTTACCCAACTTTCGATCTTCAGCCAAACGTGATTTATCTTCGTAACTTTTTATTTTGAAACAAGATATCGATTTCTTATCATCTTTACCATCACTCCTTCTAATTGGGTAATTTTTATCATGTTTGCATTCGTCTTCCTTATGGTTCTTCACACCACTTTCCGACTTTAGACGTTTTTTCTTTCCATTCCATTTTGCCGTGACATTTTTAGATCGATTACTATCATCGCTTGTACCAACACTATCGGAACACACGGGGTTCACTAGAATTTTTGTTGATTTGGCTTTTCGCTCAATTTTTCTAAGATTTAGTAAGTTACCATCTGAATGAACAGGAATTGGTGATAAATTGTGGGAAGGTGAACTATCTTTTATTTCATCGATGGATCTTCGAACTGTACTGGGTAACATTTGAATGGCTTTCATAGTATCAGTTGTGTGATGATGGATCTTGCTGGTACCAAGTGGTCCCATAGCAATAGGTGGTCCTCCTTTAAATAATAAAGCCGTCTCCGTTGGTTGACACACACAAGCTAACATTTTTTAAGGTCATTTATTTTTACTTATTGCTATTATCAGTCACATAATTTTGGTGTTGTATTGTTGCATCAGTTTGATATAGAATTGGCTGGAAGTTCGTTCGTAAATTTTTAACATCGCTAATAAATATGTTACGATGTTTAAAATCCACAAGTTAGCAAGCAAGTTTTAATTATTCTACTTGTTATAATATTTCAAGAAAAATATATTTGGTTCATTAGCGTTGACGATACTACCATATTTTAAACTTACTGACTTATTAAATAAATTATTAGCTTTTGGTTGATATATTTTATTTGTATTCGAAGTAATTTATTGAGTTTTGCAAACCAAATAAACAGATACCAAACCGCAAAATAATATGTCTCCAAATCCTTTCCCGGTCGAAGAAAAGTTGAAAATCCAGTTACCGCTTTATTTCGCAAACAGGAGGCACTTTTCTCATGAGTGAAAAGTTGCCTTTATCTGATTTCCCGTGTGTGAGTTCACCCAGTCTCCAAAGTTTATTATTTATCATGATATATAAATCGTGTACCAAACCGTAACTTTGATAGCTTCGGCCATAAATATTTTCATATTTTAGTATCTGTTCCGTATTTTTTTATAAATAATAAAACTTTTCAGCAACTTTTTGTTTGGATCGTAGCAGATGGCGCTCTATAGTCTCTCCCTACCCCCATGGGAAAAAGGCTTTATGATGATGATGATTTTCAGCAAAAAGTTTTTGTTTTCAATAACTTTATCTATATAAAATAAATATGTGTGTATGTATTAAGAATAAATCTGCAGCCTTCTAGCGTAATACGCTATTGTTGAACAATATTTCAATTCAGTCAAACTATCATATATCATAAACACACACAGAAATAATTCAGCCGAATTTAGAACCTTCTCCTTTTTTTAAGTCGGTTAAAAATGACTAATACCCAACAAGATCTAAAACACAAAAGTAAAATCAAGTTAATTTTATCCCTTAGGATTAAATAAAATCTCGCCTGTATAATTTATAAAAAGCTTACGATAAATATTTTTCTGTAAGCATCAAATCCCCATGATTTGTTTAATTATATGAATAAGCAATCAGCTACGAGGTATAATTGTGAATATGAAATACCTTCCTATAATTTGCGATTAATAATTTTTACATCCGGATAAAATTTGAGAAGGATATATAAAAATTGTGAAGTGTCCAGACAGAGCTTCGACTATCTGACTCTCACCGTTTTTGGGACTTCGCCATCCGCCCGTCCTTGCGTATAAATAGACTTGGATAGTAACGGTGTGCAACCCTTTGTGTGCGAATCCAATTCGTACTTAACCGGTTTTAATCCAAAACTTAGGATTAGTTAGAAAATTATAAAATAACGCTATGCATATCACGCCTAAACCAGAAACTTTATCAAAATAGAGCATTTACGTATCCAACACTGGGACATTAAAATACTAAGTAAAGAAATCGGTTCGCTAAAATTGTAAAAAATTGTTATTATCTAGTCTTTTTGCGATAAAATGTTTATTATCTCTCTGATAAAGTTATTGTTTAAACCTCCGATAAGTCATTATAAGTAAGTATTTAAGAATAATAAAAATATTGTATTAAAATAAAAAAGACAAATAATTGTTAAAGTTGTATAATATTTTCAACCAGAGAATTCTATCCTAGGCGGAATAACCTAGAATGGTCAAATGGAATGGAATGTTTAATATTGAGTCTAGAGAAAGCGCACAGCTTAGCTATTCTAGAATTTCTGTTATATAAAGTTTATCTAAATACCATTTGTATGTTAAACAAAAAACAGTTATTTGCAAAATTTTATTTACACATTTAATGATTTAAGAGACAGGAATATATAATGTAAAATACAGGATATAGGATACATAGGAAACGGGATAATTCGTGTAGTGATCTACATATTTCTTATAGAAATTTCTGCCCGTAAACCCGCGAAAGGAGAGCATGAAACAAGAGCGTTGTTTTTTAGTTATTTCTACTAATTATTTTCTTTTGTAAATTAGTGTACAATACTAGTGACATTTGATCAGTAATAGCTAGAGAGCTGAAAATTTCTGTAGGTATATTAGTTGATGCTACAACAACAAATACTTACTAAATAAACTAAATTATAATGGAAAAAATGATAACCATAAGCGGGACTTGAACCCGTGACCTCGGAATGCCGTTCCGTCGCTCTCCCATCTGAGCTATTATGGTCCACGCAAATGTTTACCAAATTTTCCACTACAATCATCTCAATGCGAGTTTTAACATCGTGCGATGTTTTTTCGTACAACGCCATCTATTGAGCGGTTTGCACCAACTCCATCAATCGATCAGTTAGCGTTCTTTACAGAACACAATTGGACCGAAGTAATGGCTGTACATGTATTTCTACATTAATATATTAATATTTTGCGATTGACTCGCTATGCTTTTTTTTACTAAATAAACTAAATTATAATGGAAAAAATGATAACCATAAGCGGGACTTGAACCCGCGACCTCGGAATGCCGTTCCGTCGCTCTCCCATCTGAGCTATTATGGTCCACGCAAATGTTTACCAAATTTTCCACTACAATCATCTCAATGCGAGTTTTAACATCGTGCGATGTTTTTTCGTACAACGCCATCTATTGAGCGGTTTGCACCAACTCCATCAATCGATTAGTTAGCGTTCTTTACTTAACTAAATTATGCAGCATATTAAGCATAGCGAGTCAATCGCAAAATATTAATATATTAATGTAGAAATACATGTACAGCCATTACTTCGGTCCAATTGTGTTCTGTAAAGAACGCTAACTGACCACTTCCTGTGCCTTCCTGGATAAATGTACTATTCAACACTGAAAGAATTTCTCAAATCAGTCCAGTGGTTCCTGACTATTCCTGAAAAGTAGTAGAAAAGTTGAAAGAGAACAGTCTGTCTTGGAGCACGTAATGAGGAGGAATGAAGGGCATTTAAGCCAAAAGGTGATAAATATGAATGTCAATGGCCGGAAAAAAAAAGGAAG
Source organism: Orgyia antiqua (assembly GCA_916999025.1). Taxonomy (NCBI): domain Eukaryota; kingdom Metazoa; phylum Arthropoda; class Insecta; order Lepidoptera; family Erebidae; genus Orgyia; species Orgyia antiqua. Next base: position 9,871,902 of record OU779869.1, read on the forward strand.
ACCAAAGAAAAGATGCATAGACTGCGTGAGAGACGATATGAAAGAAAAAGGAGTTGATGAGAGTATGATGGCTGATAGTAGAGGCTGGAAGGAAAAAATGTGTTGCACCGACCCCAAGTCGCTTGCGAAGAAGAGGAAGAAGTCCGGTGGTTCCTGAGATTAGTGGGTTCAAACAAACAAACTCCTCTACTTAATGATATTAGTACAGATGTAAAAAAAATCGGTACCTAGCTTAAATTGTAATTAAAATTGTTCATCTGAGTACGAACAGAAATGTGAAAATATACACATTTCGCAATTTCATAACGACAAAAGCATTGTATTGTCATTTTGCAGATTTAACATTTTCAATATGGAAATTGCTTTGATGATATTGAAAACAGTAATTTAAATAATAGCATATCACAATATAGCGCATGAAAAATAGTAGCCAAGTGCGTGTATTAGAACAACGTTATTATGGAAGCCCTTTCCCATATGTATTCCCGAAAATAGATAAGAAAAATACATACATACACTGTGAAGTTTTCAGCTCTCTAGCTATCACTATCCCAACGATACCGGGACGGTACGCAACCCTAAAAATGTCGATACATAGTTTGTTTAAGTTTTAAACAAAACATGTTGGTGCTAGTTTAGTAAATATTAATTTTAATATGTTAATATTTTTTGTTCTCTTTTTTTGAAAATCGAAAACTGATAATATAATTTGAAAATATCCTATTTTTTCTGCAATCGTAACAAGAGAACTTTCATAACTTTCTATCAATTTAAAGCTATTTCAGAATTTAACAAAACCGACTAAATTAGAATGGTATTTTAGAACCAGTTATTTTAACAATATGCGGTTGTTAACGTAGTGTTTGTTATACTAACCAGAATAGAATGTTCAAAGTTACATACTGGCAAAAATATCATAGAGGTGGATCTCACCCGTCGTTCAGCTGCAAAGACTAAATATTTCTGAATGTGTGCGAACATTTAGGACGCGCCCGACACTGCCACATCGGAAGTAAGCTCGGAAGTTGACGTGAACCAGCTCTCCCCATTCTCCCCACCCGTTTCCTATTCAGTCCCTATCACTTTTCATATAGTATAAACTAGCTTGAATTTCAGATACGTCAAAAGGAAATGACGCAGCTATTAGATAGATACCGTTACCATCTTTAATGATAGAATATTCAAGCAAGGTATACTGTAATATAGTGAAAATTTTGACACGTATTTTTAGCATGCACTGAAAAATAGGTACACAGATTTGTGACAGTGATACCAATTCTAAATGCACAACTAAACTTAACTAAAAAATTAAAATCGATAGTGTCATTATGTCAAATAATATTTACTATTTCGTTTCATACATTTATACTAGCTGACCCGGCAAACGTTGTTTTGCCATACTAAAAAAAAAAGTTTGAAAAATAGATGTTGGCCGATTCTCAGACCTACTGAATATGTATGCAAAATTTGAGAAGAATCGGTCAAGCCGTTTCGGAGGAGTACGGTAACTAACACTGTGACACGTGAATTTTATATATTAGATTAATTAAAAACGTTAGTCTAGAATACATAGTTTTTTATAACAAAAATGCAGTTGACATTACCGAATTGCGATATTCACACTATCAATTTTAATTTTTTAGTTAAGTTTACTTGTGGCTCCAGTGTATTAGTTACACTATGATTATTAGTGACACTATTGTAAGTGAGGTTCTTAAGAGTTTTTTTTATATAAATAGATGTGGTCATTTACAACAATAATGTGTATGTTGATTAATCCATCCATCCATCCATTAGCCTTTCTCCGTCCACTGTTGGACGCCTCCCCCATAGAACGCCAAAACGCGTGGTCTTGTGCCGCTTGCATTCAATGGCTCCCTACGACCTTAACGATATAGTTCATTACGGTATAGACCTTAATGTATCGTATGTTAATTAATATCATACATCAAATGCCACTTAATAATAAATAAAAAGCCGCACAATTTAATTTTAATGAAGACGTGGAAGCTTATTGTAATCTATTCGTAAAAATCCTCTCATTCACTCACAGAAACACTCCACTTTCGAAATAAATGACGAGGAGAGGCCCATTAAAATAACGTTATTATTCAACCCAACGTTTTAGTGGAAAATTAAGAAGAATTTTCAACACAATAGCTAGTGAAATTGCGGGTAACTTCTCACAAGCATTTTTACTTAGCTTTAGAACTGAAGTTAGAGAAACAATGACATTGAATTGAATGTTGGAAAGCACTGTTATATTGTGTTGTTTAATACATGTATATTAGTAGTATACAGAAGAAATATTTGATTGTTTGTTTGTATTGAATATGCTCCGACACTACTTTAACGATTAAATATATTCTTTCACAGTCGTGTAGCTACACTATACCCGACGAACATAGATTATATTTTATTTTAAAAACAAGCTTGCTTACATACGAACAATGTAATCTAAGGTAGCAATAATCACCCAATTTATGTTATTAATATGGGTGCGCTGTAGAAACCAGTACACGCAAGTGTGCATGTTGTGTTTCCCGGGTTCGAATCCCACACAGTACATGTATTTGTGTTTTTGTAGATAGGAATGTTTTGAACAATATATTAACAGAAGAAAGAATATCAAGATATAGCTGTTCTGTTACAACAGATTGAAGCAAGGACTTTAAAAGTGATAAACTCGTCTCTTATTCTGTCAAAGGTTCAAAATACGGTACAAGAATTCTATGGATGGAGATTGGAAAAATGTTTCTCATACATTTTCTATTTATAGATCTTTTATTAGTTTGGTTAAAGCAAATATAAATGGCTTAGCGCTAGCGTGAATTCAATTTCATCAAAATTACTTATGTACCAACGTATAGCACAGAAGAAATTGCGGCATAAGCTACGAGTAAGCTGAGTTCGTATCTTCATGACAAAAAGAAATCACTGCACAACGCATTTCACAATATTATATAAGATGGCGGGGCTGTACAAAATTGAATTTGCTTCTATACCCATATTGAGTTTGTTCCTTTATAAATTTGGGGTAGCTTAGATCCTGATTTGGTCATTATCTGTAAGTAAATTATATGCTACGCTATGTCGGAAAAAATATTAAAATTGGATTAGATTCCAATTAAAAATAATTAAGACATAAGATGCGATTAAAAAATTTAAAAGTGATTATTTAAATATTTTTAATTAGATACAAAATATCTTCAAAAAGAACCGTTATAAAATAAATTCTCAAATAATTAGTTTGCTCGCTTCCACTGCCTCTGGTAAAAGTAATTTAAACAGATCCCCGAAGATTATAAAATGCCTACTTACTGAAGTTTTAGCAATTCTCTTTGTCAAATAAAAACTTACCTCACAGAAATGTCTTAAGTGAATAGTTTCTGAGTTCTTGTGGCGTATTATATAAGAGTAGGAACGAAATATTATATATATGTATAACTATTTTATTAAATAGCGTTTCAGAACAGAGCCCGCTAAAAATATTTACTGCCATTATTACGCCTATGCCCTAAAGAATACGTTACCATAGTTGCTGGCCTAAACAGTTAAGAAACAGTGCATTAAGCCAATATGGTACAGTCTTGATTTTAAGTTACTCGTAATAATGATAATTTGTAACAGGAAATTCTCTAAAAACAATTGGCATGACTACAGGACCGAAATGGAGATCTTTCAATTGGAAGTAATTGAATTACAAGCTTATGCTACAAAACAGACTTAAAATATTTTTAACTAATCTTACTTTCATTTACAGACCAGTAAATTCGCCTACTTTATTTTTAAGATTAAAAGTCTATGATAATTTGCGAAATGAGAAAATCTTTTAGTAAAAATTTAAAACTGCGATACCAGAATGATGTTTAATAATAGTATTGGTCCGATTCTAAAACTTTTTTCTAACAGGAAGCTACAATCGCTGGGAGTGCCATATATGAATGCCATATATGAAAATTAGGTTCCGTGCAAAAGGTCTACTTATAATTCAACACATTGCTAACTTATAAAATCGTTCAACGGATTGCTCTCAATGTTCACGTATCTACATCATCAATAAATAATTTTGACTATTTACAATAGTCTAAAAAGTCTCTGCTTTTGTAGTACCTAGTCCAAATAGTAGAACTTATTATATAAGTCATATTCTAAAATCACTTAACAACATTTACTGTAAAGCAAACATCAATACCCGTAGATCCGTATCAATCAGAGCCATATTTGTTAAGGCAGAAATCTTTACAATATCTTATTGATATGTTACTACGCCATTTTGGTAAAAAGGGTCGCAGGTTTCCGTGTTTTTCTGTTACGTATTATGTATATTTTTATATTGTAACGTATTTTTCTAGCACCGCAAAGGAAAACAATCTTCTTTTCCTAAGGATTGCTAGGAAAATATTAGTAGGATTTTAATCTACAACAGGATAAGTAAAATTTTAATATACTTTCGTGTTGCCAAGAGCTAGCAAATCGGATATTATAGGAAACAACAACTAGTGTGTTGGAGTAATATAATGAAGATGGGAATGTTTTTTTTTTTAATATTAACACTTTTATTTTGTGACATAAAAAAGTAGTTTCAGCATTTAGTTGTTGATTTTGTTTCAATTGTTCTATTATTTATTAGCTAGACATTACTAAGTCTTTCACATTACAAATAAAATATGTCAAATATAACAAAATATATCCGTGTGTAATAGATACAAGTGCCACCATCCCATTTCCTCTCCAGTAAAAGCCAGCTAAGGGATATTGTACATAGATAACATACACTGTGAGAGATGAAAAAAACCTCAACACGCCTACTCAATGCGGCATAGTAGACCGAGCCTAACAGAGAGACATTACTAGGCTGGAGAGAGAGATAAAAAATAGAAATTTGCTCCATTTGCATTTGAAATTTGCTTATAAAAAATAAAATTAATCTTATGTTTTCATAACACGTAAAATATAATTTACTTACAAATAATAAATGTAATCGGACTATTTCATAATATGATTATATTAAAAAACTTTTGAAGAGATGAAATTCTTACGTCACTGAATCTCGACAAGTTTAGCTTTCTACGGATTTGAATTTCCATTGAATTTCACCGAGCATCGTTTTGTGGGCTTCTTGAATTGATAATGAAGAGCCATCGCTTGCTTTTGATGACACTTCTAACAATTTTATTGTAATCATTCAACTTAAGTACCTATCACAAAATAACAACATTCCAATCTTATAGGGTACACTCTCAGGGAAAATGTACAACGTACTAAAACCCAAAATCTTAAATCTTTTACTACATTATTTGTGTACAAACTATTCAGTTTTATATTGTTAGTATAGATTAGTATAGGTTTTCTGTGTGGTGACGGATTAAGAATACAAGTGTCACCACCCCATCTCCTCCCAAGGGTGCTGTAAAGGTCAGCTGAGGGATATTGCACACAGATAACATCCTCTGTGAGAGATGGAAAACTCGAAACTAAACCCGGTGCCCACACGCCTGGTCAGCGCGACACAGTAGACCATAATCCCTCCCAAAGTGGAGGAGGCCAATGCTCAACAGTGGGACGTAAATGGGCTGGAGAGAGAGTATAGATTACACTTGGAGGTACACAAAATCACGAAATAAAATAAATTAAACAGCATTACATAAATATGCCGGGGGCCGCTGGATGCAGTTAGCGCAGGACCGCGCGTTGTGGCGTTCTATGGGGGAGGCTTATGTCCAGCAGTGGACTGCGAGAGGTTGATGGATGGAGGGACATAAATACTTTAAAAGATCTTTTGCTTCAAAGTTTTCATGACATATGCCTTGCATTTATTTGTAAATATAGAGTGGCATTTCTCTTTGCTTCAGTGTAAAAAACATCTAATAAGTAGAGTCGTCAATCTTTACTTATTCTAAAACAAAATCGTTATTTTTGTATGTATGTCCCTATGTGAACTTATATATTCAAAACTACACTATGGATTTTAATGCGGTTTTGTAATAGATAGAGTGGTTCATGAGGATAGCTTTTTTGTATAATTTGTTAAAATTTGGTGTCAATATACACCAAATTTTAACAAATTATACAAAAAAGCTTGGGAAACGAGCTTGATAATTACAAAGGCGCGTAAAACCGCGGGCATTAGCTAGTATTTTAATATATCAATATTAATACAATTTCATCTCCCTGTCTTATAAGGAATATAATAAAAGGAGGGAATAATTTAGTAATGACTGGTAAGCTAAAGATAATCCGACGTCGATTAAACCCAAATAATCTAATAGAAAACGGGTTAGTTTTAAACAACCGTAAATCAATGGTTAAACCTCTAATTGAGTTTCGAGAACAATTTAGATAGAAAATATTTCCTTGAAGTTAATTTCTCATAAATTTATAATTTTAGGAGTAAATTTTAGACCACAAAATTGCTTTCTGTTATATCCTAAAACAAAGCTAGGATTTATACATTGCAGAATTAACACTTCTCTTAAAATTGTGTAGTACGTGTTCCTGATTTATTATACGGAATTACTTTATTAAATCTAGTAATATGGTTTATTTTATTAGGAACTTTTAGAATAGAATATAATAGAATACTTATTATTATAATATATTTATTGCACACCATAAAGTTATACAGAAGTTTAAGGATTACAAGAACATAGTAAGTACAATAGGCGGTCTTATCGCAGTTTGCGATCTCTTCCAGACAACCTTTGGGTGGATATGATTGCTTTGGAGAGGGCTACTTGTGGCACATCCTGACAACTACTGATATAATTACATACAATAATATAATACATTTAACTAAGGGAATTTAAAAACTGCATCATTGGTTTATCTTATTCAGAAAAATATGTTTATTTAAATCTTAATCAAAATCTGAATATACCAATATACACAATAAGGTTTATAATTATTTTAATTTATATAATTTATGTAAATATTTTTTTATATATTACCTAGTTTTTAATCGTATATAGATTATTTTGTTAGTTATTCAATAAACAAATATTTAACATAAAAAAAATGATTTCATTCTCTAACAATAGGTATCACTTCTCCTGAGAAGTGACGCCTATTGATGACATTTATGTTTAAAACATTTTTGCGCGCTATATTATACTTTTCATCATCATTATAATATCACGCTTTTTCCCATGGGGGTAGGCAGAGACTATAGAGCGCCATCTATTACGATCCAAACACACTTCCATGCCCTCATCCAATAAGTTTTCATAAAGTTATACTTTTGTAGTCCTTAATTAAGCTCTATGTATGCGTCTGCGTGTCACTAAAGTCACAAAAGTGTGTACGTAGATTTTTTGTTCTCTGATCCTACGATTGTAATAAACATAAGAGCGACGTTGGGTACGCGCAGTCAAGTTTTTCTCTCATACTAATAACATATTACTCTTTTATTTATTTATGAGCAAAAATAATTTGTAAGCTCAATTAAAAGGAAATTATTATAGTCTACTTTTAGCCGAGAGCTCACTTTAATGTTCTTCGGGACCCTTCATACAGACTTGGGAGAAACTTTATGGTTCCCAGCTTTGAAACTTTACGGTATCATACTTTATAGCTTCTTGTAAAACGCTCACAAACCTTGCATTGTTTTACCTTTATGCCATTACCATTCCATTACCATTCTTGACGGGCTTCGTGGTCTAGTCGTTCATGTAATGAACTGCCATTCACGTGGTCGCGGGTTCGATTCCCGCTCGGGACAATCATTTGTGTGATGTTTATAATTGTCATGCAAATGTTTGTACTGCGTCTGGGTGTGTTCGATGTATTACATGTATTTACAAAAGAAAAGTAGTATATGTATTATATCCGTATTCTGGTACCCATAACACAAGCATAGAAATATAGCTTACTTGGGACCAGAGGATGTTGTGTGAAATTTCCAAAATATTTATTTATTTATTATTTATATTTATTTATTTATCATCATTTATTCATACAATGTCCGAAACCTCAATTTGTATAACCCCTTTAATCTGAACACTGCATGTGACAATTTAGTTCTAAAAATACTATAGAACAAGATCCCAGACAACCTTTGAAGCTTTTGTTCACAGTATCAGCTGGCGGAATGTGTCTGGTAAGTTTAAATTTAAAAATAAAAATAAAAAGTTACTAATATTTTAACCAGACTTTAGCATAAAATTGCTAAAAACGAAGGGACAGAGCTGCGGGTATTTTTACAATGATGCTACGTATGCATAAGTCAAAGTATTCACCCCTGGGATCTTAGTCTACTAGTGTTTATACATCATTTTGATCGCTTTATATCCTACATATTGAGTACATTACTACCTATGAACCCATAGGCAAAAGTAATATAAATATAGTCGGAATGAAACGTATCTTTCTCGCTTATTAATAGTAAAGTTTTTGTTTAATTTATCCATCCAATGAATATTTTTCACATTAAGAAAATATAATATGAAATATAAAAAAATAATGTAAGTTTCACAATCCGACTTTAGGCTATAAAAAACCACTATGAAATGAGAATAAATGTTTTAATATAGACTCAGTCAAAATTATCGTTAGTGTGCTAAAAAGTTGAGCAACAAAACTTGAAACAAACCCTTTAGATTTTAGAAAGGAACCATTGACAAAACGTTTACTATAAAATTTCTAAAACGGGAATGACTTAAGTTTTTATTATTACAAAAATTTCAGTAAAAACAAAAGTTGTTCTATATAATACATAACACCGAATTTCGCCCGTTAAAGCATTGTGATGTTAGTCCTCTATCTAGACTTAAAATATTAAAGGAGGTAATGGAGTTAATTATTATTTATATCAATGTAGTAATCAACAATTGTTACACACGAAATTTATTTTTTTGTCAAACATACTGTAAAATCGGCAGGGTGTCGAGGTAATGCACACAACCTCTATAACGTAATTTTATTATACGCTACGCACGCCCGGCCCAAAATCGTATCACATACACTAATCGATGACAGTTGCCAATTCTAGGCGCACAACTAAACTTAAATAAAAAATGAAAACAACTATTGTTGTATTTTGGTTATCTTATTGTGCACATTTATATTAATTAAAATCTTTAGTCTATAATAAATAGTTTTTTATAGTATTAGTAGATTAGGAGTCCATCGCGGACAAACATCATGCCAGGAGATTTATATATAAAGATGATCAGTTAGCATTGACGAATTGTAATATTGTCAATCAAAATAAATTTTTCAGTTAAGATTAGTTGTGTGCGTAAGTTTAGTACCATCGTATATCTATACACTATCAGTATGAGCATTGCTCTCGTACCTTTTCATCAGGGGTCACCTGACAATACCAACTCCTGTCGCATTAATGCCCTAAGATATTAGTGTAAACAATTTTGCTCGCTCAGTAAATTAATGTTACAAAATATTCATACAAAAAAAAATATCAAAGGAACGTACCGTCCACGCGATTTAACAAAGCAAAATCGCTACCCTAATCTCTCATTAGGTTCGTAAAGGCATATCATATTTATCAGCACATACGGTACGGGTTGCTGTGATTTTGATGGATTGACACTACGGTCATTAGTTGTCATCAGTCATCCTTCATATACGATTCTTTATCTACATTTATGCAAGTAAAAATGTGTTATTTATCTATAGCATAATATTTTCATTATTTTGTAGATAAATAGCACAATTTTACGTGAAAACCTAGATTGTCCGTGTGGTGACGGATTAAGAATACAAGTGTCACCACCCCTTTTCCTTCCCAAAGGTGCTATAAGAGCCAGCTAATTGATATTTAATTGTACTCAGATATCATCACTGTGAGAAAATGCTCGAAGCAGTGAGAGATGGAAATCTCAAAAATAATCCCTACGCCTGGTCAGGGGGAAGGCTAATATCCTCCCCATGTAAAAATAAAACACGTCTGGTCAGAACGGCACACCAGACAGTAATCCCTTCCAAAGTTGAGGAGGCTATGTCCGGCTGTGGGACTTTTATTGGCTGGACAGAGGATACCTAGATTATACAACTGTATAGCTATACTTTTAACATTTTCGGTTATTTTCTTCTTCTTCTTCTCCAGCCCATTTACGTCACACTGTTGGGCCCGGGCCTCCTCCACTTTGGGAGGGACTATGGTCTATTGTGCCGCGCTGAATAGGCGTGTTGGCACAGGGTTTATTTTCGAGATTTCCGTCTCTCACAGAAGATGTTAACACAGCTTAAATGGTTACCAATACGACTTCGCCGGAATGCTCACATTGTTTCGCTGCTATACGGTATACTTTTCAACCCTTCCACTCCCTCTTACTTAAAGGAACGTTTTGAATTTGTCCATGACACGCATAATCTGTTTAAGGTCATCAGAGAGCTTGAATCTTAAAACTCCGCAACATTCTACTAACTTTTACGGTAATTCCTTCACTGTAACAGCAATTCGTCTTTGGAATGCTTTACCCGAGGAAATCAGGAGATCCAAATCACTGCCTTCATTTAAGCGCAAATTAAAGAATCACTATTTAGAGACACAATAATGCTTAATAGGGCTGTCGCTGTTTCCGTCCTCGTCATCTTTTCTTCTTTTTTCATCTACATGTACATGTGAAGTATGTATTTGTTTTATATGAGTACTTATGTTTAGAATGTATATCTGTATGTATGTAATTTAGTATAATTATATATTTAACTACATGTATTGTCTATATTTATCTGTAATAACATAGACTATTTTTGTGCACCTACAACTACTGCTATTTCCTATAAATATCTCCATCCAAAGGTTGCCTGGTAGAGATCGCTCTTAGCGATAAGGCCGCCCATTGTATTTTTCTTAGTCTTAAGATAATTTTTGTAACTTGTTTTTTATGGTGTACAATAAAGAATATATAAATAAATAAATAAATAAATAAATAAATAAATAAATAAATGTTAACTGTGTGCAATATCCCTTAGCTGACTTTTACATACCCTTGGGAAGAGATGGGGTGGTGACACTTGTATTCTTAATCCGTCACGACACGGAGCATTCGGATATTTTAATATGTATTAATTGGTGCAATATATTTATATTTTAAGTCTAATGAACACTAGAGATAGCGTTAATTATGTTTCCACTTAGTGTTCCATTATACTTGTTTAGTTTACATGGTTATGATTTTAATTATTTAGTTAAAATATTTGTACATATAAAAGGTGGATTACAACTTTTGAGCAAAATAACATTTACTTGCAAGTAAGCGGTAGAATCATTAAGGTAATGTCCACTTTAGAGGACAAACTGAAACCCAAATAGCGGTCTACAAAGTAATTTTTGTTGTCCACTTACATATAAAGGCGTAATAATTATCTTTTATACGGATTGAGAAAAGCTATAGTATGTAAGCACAGAGAATTGCCTATTACGTGGTATCTTTACCACAAATTGGCACGTACTGTCTTGTAATTCTAGAGGGAATTGGAATCTGAAGCTTCTTCAAACCACGTAGTAATGAAATGGACTGTGATACTCGTATCACACGCGTCTAGAATATGACTAGTGTAGATAATTTGTTTTAATTCCCGAAGGCTTATAGGCAATGTTGTAATATCATTCAAACACAGTTAGAGCTAGAGGAACTCTACATTGGAATTCATTTCAAAAACCTTACATTTTAATTTTCTCAACCTTTCTCCGTTCACACATGGGCTTTTCTCTTCCTTTCGCTCAGTTTTGTATTGTCCGCTCCCAACAACCATGATGACTTTAACAAGTCTTCGCTTCACGTGGTAAAAGAATAATTTTTTTCACATTAAAATTATTAAACTTAGTATCTATTTGGTAATTGTAAAGCTCCACTACGTTCAACTTTGTGGTTTTTGATGTGTGGTTTTGGAATGTTGGCAAATTGGTAGGTAATTGAAGTTTTTTAAAATAAATATGGATAATAATTAACAGTAGAATAACAATGTTAACAAACTATTGTCTTAAATATATTCATGTAGATATATTGTGAAGATATGTCCATTATTGCATCGCATCTCCTACGGCCACGATTAACTAAATAATCACTAAAGCCAGTCTAGCTATTATTATGCCTGGACAAGTTCTCGACAAAGCTGTCTTGGTATACGTAATGGCTTTGATTAGAACTGGATTCGAATAGATATCTAATCAAATTCTCAGACTATATAACGATAAAACATAATAACATTAAGAAAAAATCATTAATCATTATAATATTTTTTCCATCAGTCAGTATATTATGATTCTCTTGCATTTACTACTTCGAAAATTATACCTTAAGGAAGCACAAATTCATTGTAATAATTAAAAAAATATTTCACATAGTCACATGTGAATGTTGAAATGGATGTGTGGGGTAACAAGGAAAGATAGAATTAGGAATGAGTATGTCAGAGGTAGTATGAAAGTAGCACCCGTGAATGAAGTTAGGAAGCATGCGTCTGTCTTAGTATGGACATGTGATGAGACAGAATGAAAGTGGAAGAATGAAATGTTCATGAAAGTTTTAAATATGAAAGTAGATAGATGTAATGCCAAAGGCAGACCAAAGAAAAGATGGATGGACTGTTTAAAAGAGGATATGAAGAAGATGGATGAAAAGTCACAGATGACGTGTGACAGGGGAGTACGGAGGAAAAAAACATGCTGCGCCGACCCCAAATGATTGCGAAAAGGGCAGGGAAAGAAATATCACATAGCCACATAAAAAAAAACTAATTTCTTAACGCATACAAAGTTCAAATGCGAAACTATTTAAAAATATGAACGGTATGTAAAAAAACAAATATTGGTTAAACCTGTCAACACGAATAAAATGAAACTGTAGCGAATTCATCAAAGCCTTTATGTAAATCCAATAGATCAGCTGTATGTCTCCCAGCAGGGGCATGTCAGATATATGGAAAAGGAATCTTCCCATATTGCTTGGGAAAACGACGCGAACTGTCACCAGTCAAGCATAATGCTACAAAACTTGATGTTTATTTATTTGAGCACCAATGTGACGTGTACAGTTGCGGTCACCGATGTTTTACTAGTTTCAAAATAAAGTCTCTTGCATAGAGTTATGCGTGGCGCAATTGGAAATGCTTCTGCCCAGCCTATTAATATTACATTAGGTACTAGATACGGGTATCCTCTTCTTTGGAAAGGTACCTATTCGGTCTATTATGATACGCTGACCAGGAGTAGTGGCATACGATTAAATTTTAAGGTTTCCTTCTCTCATAGAATATATCACCTACTTATAATATAAATATTATAATCACTAAGGTAAAGTTTTACAGCGCTCTGGAGAGGAAATGCTGTGGAGAAACCTGTACCTATTCTTAATCCGCAACCATGGCTTGCTAAGCAATAGTCGTAGTTAAGTTGGTTAATAGACGGTGTCTTCGACTGTACATAAAAAGTTTGACTCGTTTGCGTGCATACTGAGTATACTGACGAGTAATGGAAGTAGCAATCAAGTACTGTAATATGTGTATCTTTGAAACGATACGCATATAAATGACCAACAATCCCACAATTTTATTTGTGTATAAATGTATAAATATTTATTTTAAATAATAGTCTATGCTATGTTCACTAAGCTAATTAGTTTGTTTGTTTGAAGGCGCTAATCTCATGAACCAATGGTTCGAATCGAAATTACTTTTGTTTTGGATAGTCCATTTATCGAAGAAAGCTTAAGACTACACAACATCACGCTGCGACTAATAGGAGTAAAGCATGAAAAGTGTTGCAGTGAGTGAAAAATGTTGCAAAAACGAGGAAAAACAAAATATACAATAATTTTTTTTAAATTACTAGTTAAGTTGGAAATGTGATCTCGTATTAATTACGGACACATGAAAGCAATTTCAAAATTTTGTTAAATCTATGATATAATTTAACGCCTAGAACTACGTTCGATAATTAAACTTTGGTTTTAAATGCCAGTTAATTAACTGGTTTTGTCACATTATTAAGTACTTCCTTTAATAAACCATTTAAATTAATTTAACATAGCGATTATAAATTAAATTTATCGTCATTATAGTTACTCAACATTTAACTTCAAATCTATTTAACATAACTAAAAGGTTAGAACAATACAACATAAATATTGGTTATATAATATATTAGCTGACCCGGCAAACGTTGTTTTGCCATACTAAAAAAAAAGGTTTGAAAAATAGATGTTGGCCGATTCTCAGACCTACTGAAAATGCTTGTAAAATTTCCTAAAAATCGGTCAAACCGTTTCGGAGGAGTACGGTAACTAACACTGTGACACGTGAATTTTATATATAAGATACTAGCTGTCCCGGCAAACGTTGTTCTGCCGTACTAAAAAAAAAAAGGTTTGAAAAATAGATGTTGGCCGATTCTTAGACCTACTGAATATGCTTGTAAAATTTCCTAAAAATCGGTCAAGCCGTTTCGGAGGAGTACGGTAACTAACACTGTGACACGTGAATTTTATATATAAGATATAAAATAATTATTATTGAAAAAAAGCTTGAACCGATTTTAAGCGACAAATTAAGACCCTCCTCGTTTACCCTCCTTTTTAAGTTGTTTAATAAAAAGTAATACAGTACGTATTCTACTAATACCATAAGAGCGAAAATTTGTAAGAATGTCTGGAAGAATATAAAGATTTTTGTTAGTTTCTCTCTCAAAAGAATTAAATATTCTCTATTGAATAGTTTTTAATCACGCTTTAATCCCAAGGAAAGAGCCGGTAAGTGTAACCGCGGGTAAAACTGTGGGCTTTGGCTATTGTTGTTGGAGTTTAAAAGAAAAATTTATTAAATAAATAAATTAATATTCATGGACATTACACACGACTTCCTCTGGTCCCACACTAAGCTTATATGCTTTTTATAGGTAGGTCCCATAATACGGATAGAATACATAAACTACTTTTCTTTTGTGAATACATACTTATAATATATAGAAAACACCCAGACGCAGTACAAACATTTGTATGACAATTCTAAATAACACAAAAAAAAATTGTCCCGAGCGAGAATCGAACCCGCAACCTCTTGAACGGCAGTCCGTTGTCTGAACCACCCGACCACGCCGAATTATAACAGTCAAGTAAGAAAACTGATAATAAGGTACCAATTTTCACCAGTGATGCTCTCCCATCGCGAAACTAATTAGCAAGGAAACTACTTCAAAGGTAAATTGCAATATAAATATAAGTTCAAACAACCTTACAAAATTTGTACTAAGACTCGGTTCGATGCAAATTAAAACGACTGGTGCTAAAAGCGTAAGAGCTTTTATATAATCAAAAGAGAATGACGACTTTATAACTCATTAACTGGTATTTAGGACATAATATTAGGTAGAATTACGTGCGAAATTAACAAAAAGAATATAACAAATTTATAGTGTTAAAGTATTAAATAATAATTGGTCAAGTGCGAGTCGGACTCGCGCACGAAGGGTTCCGTACCATTATCTATGCAACCTAAGGCAACGTTATTAGTATCGAGCAAGAAACGGTAAAAAAATCATGTTTGTTGTATGGGAGCCCCCCTTAAATATTTATTTTATTTTATTTTTAGTATTTGTTGTTATAGCGGAAATAGAAATACATCATCTGTGAAAATTTCAACTGTCTAGCTATCACCGTTCTTGAGATACTGGGTACGGAACCCTAAAAATCATGTTTGTTGTATGGGAGCCCCCCTTAAATATTTATTTTATTTTATTTTTAGTATTTGTTATTATAGCGGCAATAGAAATACATCATCTGTGAAAATTTCAACTGTCTAGCTATCACCGTTCTTGAGATACTGGGTACGGAACCCTAAAAATCATGTTTGTTGTATGGGAGCCCCCCTTAAATATTTATTTTATTTTATTTTTAGTATTTGTTGTTATAGCGGCAATAGAAATACATCATCTGTGAAAATTTCAACTCTCTAGCTATCACCGTTCTTGAGATACAGCCTGGTGACAGACGGACGGACGGACGGACGGACGGACGGACGGACGAACGGACGGACGGACAGCGAAGTCTCAGTAATAGGGTCCCGTTTTTACCCTTTGGGTACGGAACCCTAAAAAGTGAAAGGAGCAATAAGCTCAGTTGGAAAGAGCTTCGGAACGGTATTCCGGGGACTTGAACCCACGACGGGTTCAAGTCCCGCTTGCGGCAATCACTTTTTCCATCATAATTTAATTTATTAAGTAAAGCATAGCATGTCAATTGCAAAATCAATAAATTTAGTAAAGTGAAACAAGTTGTTTAGTTCTTTACAATACTAGAGCCTTATGACAGTTATGACTAATTTAGAATACCTACTTAAAGTATACACATATAAAGTATATACGGGTCTCGTGGTGGAGTGGTTTATGTAACGGACTGCCGTTCACGAGGTCGTGGGTTCGATTCCCGCTCGGGACGATCATTTGTGTGATCTTTATTATGGTATATGGGTATGCGTCTGGGTGTTTACTATGTATTGTAAGTATGTATTTACAAAACAAAAGTAGTATTAATATAATATATCCGTATTCTGGTACCCATAACACAAGCATATAAGCTTAGCTTGGGACCAGAGGACGTTGTATGAAATGTCCAAGAATATTTAAAAAAAAATACTCGTACCTTATCACTAATTCGGAAATCTTAAAGTATACACATATTATTATAATGTGAGAATATAGAGATCTAATAATAATGAGTACACCTATTATCTTCACTTATTAAACAAAGTCGTTATTTTTGTATGTATGTCCCTATATGACCTTAAAACTACGCAACGGAATTTATTGCGGTTTTTTTAAATAGATAAAATGATTCTCGAGGATGGCTTTTTTGCAGAATTTGTTAAGAGGATACCAAAATAGCTTCGTGCATTTTTCTACGTACGAAGTTTTCATTTTTTCTTTAGATGAATGGCTAGACTCTAATTTTTAGGTATATGTTTTTTCAATATATAATCTAGGATCGCATAAACCCAGAAACGCGATTGAAAAAAGTTTTCTCGATAGAAAATCTTAGCGAAACAACCTCTCTAATTTTTATTTTTTTCATTTGTCAGTCTATTATCGCGTATTAACTAATGAAATAACTTTAAAAACATAGGTAACTATTATATATAGAAACACGTAAGCCGGAATTAAAATATATTTAGTAGATTTTGAGTAAACAAAAAAAATATCCCCAATTCTTCATTTTCTATACCTACTAGCTGTGTTAATAGGTACATATCGACGATAATATTGATGTAGGCCCTTAAGATATTTAAGTTTCCTGAATTCCACGAGAAAGAAGTTGCGGTCAACAGCTAGTTTATTATTACACACAATTTATAATACATTGCACAGACCAACTTTTTATTTTACTGATGACAGCTTTTGTATGCAATCGATTTGTTTTGGATAAATTCAAATACTGAAGTAAGTACATTGTATATACTACTGGTATTCTACCAAATATAGTGAAGGTAATATTAGAAAATATATACCAACGTAAGCCTAAACTCCTAACATACACGCACATGGGCGCTTATCTAGGGTTGTCACGCAAATTCTGTCTAAATGAGCTAATAAAATAAAAAAATAATGAAAAAATGAAAAAAAAATAAAGTAATAATGAAGTTTTAGACATAACGCTTCTTGAGCTTTTAATTTCGAACTTTACGTTTAATTACTAAGTGTTGTAAACGTTTTCAGCTGTGTTCTAATTAAACACCTAAACAACAAAAACACCTAGAGTTATACAATAATTTTAAGCAACATTAGATTTCAATTCACACGAAGTAAATGTTTAGAATATCTAATTCTCAGTCTTTAATTGTGTATGAAGTAATTATACTACTCAGGAAATAATAATATTAGTCCCTCGGATAGGTATGAAATTAAATATTCTGTTTATCAATTTATAAAATGCACTATTTAGAAAAAAAAAATAAAAATACGAAATGGAAAAAATATGAAATGTTATATAATTATATAATATTTTTATATAATTATATAATATTTCAATAATTATATTATATAATTATTGAAATATTATATAATTATAATATGAAATATTATATATTTTTTTTATATTTTGCCCATATATGGTCTTTTAATATTGATTATTGACTAAATTGCCCACGTTAAATTTTTTATGTTTTCTTTCTGTTAATACTCTCTTCTTTCTCTTAATATAATAATTCTAGTGCAATTTCTTTCGTCTTAGTAAGAGGCAATATAGGAGGTAATATAGAGGATCTTATATATAAAATCCACGTGTCACAGTGTTAGTTACCGTACTCCTCCGAAACAGTTTGACCGATTTTTATGAAATTTTACATGCATATTCAGAAGGTCTGAGAATCGGACAACATCTATTTTTCAAACCCCTCCCCCCACCACTGACATTTGTATGGCAAAACAACGTTTGCCGGGTCAGCTAGTAATCTTATAAATCAACATACCTAACACAAGAAAAAACAATAATCCAAAAACATCTGCAAGCCAAAGAAGAGCATTCCCCTATGCAAACCAAATATGAAAGCTCACTATCTTAGATTTTACTTGAATCTTATTTTCTACTATAAAGCTCTATAATTTACACCGCCTTTACTCATTCCAACATATGTTTGTTTAAATCAATTCCGAAAATACAATTTGATATAATCTGTTTGTGCTGTTAAGTAATTATTACGGAGTCGAGTTTGTTGACTCGTTAATAATTTGTATATTGTCGTTTTAAAATTGTCGTCAC
Organism: Orgyia antiqua; assembly: GCA_916999025.1. NCBI lineage: Eukaryota > Metazoa > Arthropoda > Insecta > Lepidoptera > Erebidae > Orgyia > Orgyia antiqua. The sequence continues at coordinate 9,890,612 of OU779869.1, forward strand.
CATTCTGTTGAGCTTTGCTTAAATCATGATAAAACATCTTTTAGCTGAGATACTCTTAACTCAATTAAAAGTTATAAATTCTATAATTACGGCGTATTTTTACTTTTAATTTATGTCCTTTCCTTTTTTAATTTTCTGAATTGTTTAATTAATTTATTTAAGCAAATATTATGTATGTTATAAATATATTCTGTCATTTCGTTTGCATGAAATTAAAATCAGTGAGGCTGTTTAAAGTATCCGTTGTATTAAAAGTATTTTAGTTTCAAGGGAAAATCGAAGTAGTCTAAGTTCCTCTAAAAAATTAGCCATCTACCAGCGATATTCCTAACTAAAACAGTAAAACTGATCCAAAATAAATAATAACATTGTACATAGTGAGCGTAAAAGTCGATTAAAACAATTGAAACAAATACTAATAGGTACATATTCCCTATGTAAAATCGCAAATACAAATTCATATTCTTGAAGTAAAATCTCAACTACATACGAGTACATTGAGTACATATATCATAGACAGTGTTTACTTTCACTCAAGGTTAGTATCCTCCGATATAAAAAATACGAGAAGGTTCAACAAAACATTACGAATATTTGAACAAAATACCAGAGTTTTAAAAATGTTATATCTAATGTGACGATATTTACATAGTGTAAATACAATATGATCTATCAAAGACTGAATAGATAATAGTAGTTTTTTAATGATCATAATAAATTAGGACTAATAACACTATGTTATGTTTATTGTTAAAAATATATTGCCTCAAAAATATATTTTTTTGTAAAAAGTTCTAAATTCCATGCGTACGAAGTCGCAGGCAACAACTGGTTGCTAATAAAATTTATAATTTTACTTATATACCTAATACTTTTATCTTATATGGGGTTTTAATGTAGTACAACGGTGTATCTTCTTGGAAGCTGAATTTTGTGCAAAAGTTGGCCTTAATAAAGTCACAAGGCTGTGTAGTTGAAAGTAATAAGCGTGGAGACCGATTCCAGAAATTCCGTAACGAAAATAGCGTAATGAAAATAACCTGATATTATCGGCGTTACTGCGCATGCGTAATCCCCTCTTTGCCCCACAATTTATTTTATCCTGTTGATACCAAGGGTAAGGCGCCTTCCTCAAATTAAACAGCGTATTAAAATAAGGATTTTGAATCGACAACATACTCGTATATCCTAAATGTTCAGATAACAGCGTATTTTAGATTTTAATACTGTAAAATAATGTTTAATTTATTTTATTGACATTTGATTGACAATCGCTATTTTTTCATAATTACCATAAACAATGGACAGATGTAAGCATCAGTAAATAAGGATTATTAATCTTATTTTAGTTTATGGTATTTAGATTCTTGCATGAATAAAATAAATAAATAATTATAAATGCATAAGTTGATAAAAAATGCTATGCAATAGCTTTACCGCGACAGTCCCCGAGTGCCACACGTCTTTTTTTTATATTTTCTTATTGTAAAGTAAGTACAATGTACCCCATTTCTGATTATGTCGATATTTTCGAAGCAAATGGAAAGCCAGGTCAGTGATACGTTTCACTAAAGTAAACACCGGCCTAAATAAATAAGTGGTGTACATTAAATGTAGGGAGGCTTACGAACGAGTTCTGGAATAACTACTCTCAAACTACATATTGCTGTATTTATATAAGTTTCATATCAGTGTTATTTGTATGGTTAGCGTTCCCTTTCCAGTCCTTTAACATGCCACTGTTAGGCATATCCTCCTCCACTTCCGGAGGGATTTTGAACCCTCAGTTTCTTCTTCTTTTTCTCCGTTTCTCTCAGTTAATATAAACGGTAAATATTTTTAATAAAACATTTTGGCGCCTGGGCCCCAAGTCTGCTAATACAATGTTGTCAAAATGACAGTTCAATGGCGCTATTATGGTGCCATGGTGATGCCACTATGGGACTATAATGGCGCCATTGAGACAAAAAATCAAGTTTGATGTCATAATGACACCATAATGGTGTCATGATGGCGAAATTTTACCAAATTTGGTAGTCTACTATTAATTTTTTGTCGTAATGACGTCATAATGGCACCATAATGGCGTCAGTGACTGATCATTGTAACAACATTGTAATATGATTGTAATAGCACAATTAGCAGACTTGGCCCCCAGATCTTACGTCATTTGACGATAGCCGGCAATAAAATATTTGATGGTAGAGCACACCAATTATGTAAAAAACCTCACTCTCTCTCCAGCCCAATTACGTCCCACTGTTGGGCATGTGCCTCCTTCACTTTGGGAGGGATTATGGTCTACTGTGCCGCGCTGACCAGGCTTATTGGCACGGGGTTTATTTTCGAGTTTTCCGTCTCTCACAGAGGGTGTTTTCTGTGTGCAATATCTCTTAGCTGACTTTTAGAGCACCCTTGGGAGGAGATGAGGTAGTGACATTTGTATTCATACATTACCACACGGACAATAGTTAACCTTATAAAATATATTTTAAAGATTTAATATATTTTTGCAGAGTGCAGATTTATGTGCGGTATAATATCTGTAGCGGGTGTTAAAGGCGGCAATAAGTCGTGTGCTCTCACAGATGGAGAAAATACTTATTCTATGCAGCGTGGTACTGTAGTCTGCAATGGTTTAATGTTATAAGCTTTATGTAGAACTTAAGTATTTTTAAAATAGCCACTATTTTTAATGTATAATCCGGAAGTCTGCTATCAAATTCGAGCTAATAGTTTTTAGTATTTTAAATAGCAACTTGCATTTTGTAATTATGCATGACAATAACTTCACCATCATAAAGGACAAGAGCTTGTTAAGTTGTCATTAAATAAATAAATAAAAATAAACACGTTTATTAGTTCACAGTGCTTTAAGAATGAGGGAATCAATGGTAGAGGAAGCCCGAAGAAACGATGGATGGATTATGTTACAGAGGTTGAGAAAGAAAGAGGAGTAAATACAGAAATGACATTTGATAGAAACCCAATAAAGGGATAGGAAGGGCAATGAATAAATTAGGCTAGTGAAGCTAAGTAGGTGAAGTTATGTATGAGTAGGCTCTACAAAATGTATATAACTGCTAATGCCATACTAATTATTATTTTAATATATCTAGTTTTAATGAAATGCAGCCTATCATACAAAGTTTCAAAAGTAGAGTGAGTTTTCTACTTTCATTTGTATCCTTTATATTAATGAACGATCAATAAAATTTTATTATTATCTATAGATAACATAATTTATTTTGGGAAATAAATACGTTTAGAAATATACGTTTACAAAATATATTCTAGAACCGAATTCCACTTCTAATAACAATCATCGCATTATTTTTAAACGAATTGTCTTATCGTAGACGGCTCCTAGTAAAGTCGTACGTGACATAAAAATGTTAAATTTTCCCTCCTTTCTTCTTTATTCACAGTTTATTGTCCTTAAAATGAATAACTGTAAGAAATCATGATGTGGAATATCACAATACATTTTAAATATTTTTTTTTTGCAATTGACTAACTATCCTTATTGTTTTTATTAGCTGTTGTAATTTCGCACGCGTTTTATTTAGAAAACAAGCCCGAACAAATTACACAATAAAGCTCTAACTATTCTATCTATTAAATAAACACATTAAAATCTGTTGCGTAGTATTCAAAATATAAGCTCACATTTTATAATAAGTAAAGAGACCAAAAGCTTGTTTCCGTGCCACTATTCTCAATATTATAAGTAGGCTAAGACCTAGACTGGAAACCTGATTCGATTGGTACTATAAATTGACAAGGCTTAATTCCAATAAGATACGGTTGGTCATTAATAAACGCTGTTAACTAATTAACTTTAGTACAGTCCATTTATTAGATCATGTCATAATGGATTATAGTAGTTTAACTTATAAACTACTAGCTGCTGCCCGCGACTTCATATGCGTGAAATTTGGAAATTAAACCTTATAAAACAGATGTTTACTATATTACTGGATAGTTGGCGTTGTATGTGCGTTTTTAAATCGCACTATGGTTTGGTTACATACATTAACACATAATCACGTCAAAATTTTTGTTTATTACTCCGCTTTTCGCATTTATAAATTAAGTGAGGAAGCTATTTCAGAGTAATATTTAATAGTAAATGCTTTTTGATCGTTAAACGGCTTTATAAGACCTTATAAGTTATTGGCGAAACTGTAAGTAGAGCATATTTTGTATTGCTTATTTTAAAATTTTTATGTTTCTTTTATGCAAAAAAAAACAATGTGTATCACAATTTTTTCTCTATTTTTTTACTGTAGAAGCACGATGATAGATAGACAAAAAGATAATTTTCAGACAAGAATGTTATAATTATAGCAAAAAAGAATCAAATGTGTTTGTAAAAAGAGCCTTTATTCGTAAATGTAGGTAATCTTTATAAGTATTGTTTGTAGTAGCAACTTTGTAGTAATGTTATGAGTATAATTTACAAAGTAATAGATTCTTCAAAACGATAATACAACAAAACTTAAAGACCAGTTCAGTAGTACTAAAGTAATATTTATAAAACCATAAAACAGTTCTTATACCAAAAAATATCTTTTTTTATTTAAGTACCTATATTACTCAAATTGTTATTATGTATTTCTTTTCATTAACTGTTAAAATATTCGAGGGAAGTAAATACTAAAGGACATGATATTATATTTAGCTCTGTAAGGCGACTAAACGGTTTTGTTTTTGAACGAAATACTAATACTGTATTATATTACAAATGTATTGTTTTGTCGAAATAGCGGTTGGTCATGGTAACATTTTACACAAAGGAAAAAATGTAATAACATAATAAACCCAGCTGTCATGTACAGCTCAGCGTAATGAACTACAGAAAGGGGAGGTGAAAAACTGGCCAAGTGCGAGTTCGACTCGCACACGCAGGGTTCCTTGCCTAAGAGAGTGGTAATAATTAGTTTTTGTTGTTATAAGATCAAGTGATATACATAAACGGTGAGATTTCCAGCTCTCGAGCTATCAACGTTCCAGGGATACAGCTTGGCGACAATGAAATCTTAGTAATAAGGTATCGCTGTACCTTTTGCTAAGGAACCCTAAAAAAGGAGGTAGAAAACAACGGTATGAAACAGGGATATGAAAAGGACCCTTACCTCTATCCGTTCGATGTTTGGTAAAACATGGGTATAAAATCATGCCTTGAGAAACGAGTGTTCAAGCTATTATTTATCAAATCAAGCTTTATGCTTTTGTTGTGTAACAATGTAATATTTAATAAGCAATTTTGCAGAAAAGCTTTGGATATGGGATATATATCTTCGTCACACAATATTTATGTATGAATTTTTCAGGCGTGAAGAAAAGTCTTGCGACCTGAGAAATGTGCATGCCAAAATATTATCTACCGATTAACTTAAAAGGTTTTCAATAAAATGCCTAATAGTGGTTCCTCTTGTAATAGAAAAGATCAATTTTTTAGCACAGTATAGTTTATATTGTTATAAAAACATTATAATTTGGAACATATTTCACCGTTTTTGCAATATTTTTCACTAATGCTTCGCTATTATTGGTCGCAGCGTGATGTTATACAGCCTATAGCTTTCCTTGACGAATTGACTATCTAACGAATGAACTACAAAATCTTCAGCTTTATAATATTAAATATAGATAAGTAATGTATAGATTACTCGCTAGGTATCAAACTCATTTAAAACGTGTTGCGGTGTGAATGATTTTCTAAATTAAGGGCAGTGTGGGTAAATAATACATTAGCCGAAAAAGTTTGCGATACGAAAAAAATAATTGGATTCATTTCGGATGTACGGCTTTTCCAAAGCAAATAATATGGTCAATAATTAATTTATATGCAGAATACACGAAAATAAAAAATATGCCTCGTTTTTAATAAACTGGATCCAAATTAAATATTACGTTATTTAATTTGGACTCATAAATGAATTCCTCCGAATGTAGATAAATATGCCAAGTGTTAATATTCCCAATTGGGAAAAAAATATATTGTGTTTTAATTAAACATACGCTACCGGTGCAATGGCTGAGTTATTAAAGCCTAACGTTGTGGCCTCGAGTTGGTCAAAAATTTAATTACTATATTTTTTTCCATAAACTTACGTATAAATAAAACTCGTTATAAAATTGCTGAATTGCAAAAATGCTAAAACTCTATTATTATAAATACGCTCTACTTATCCCATTAAAGATATACACCATATGTTTTACACTCTCTTTTTTATATATTTCTGCGTTAATACCACGAGTAAACACTTTTTATCAATGTTAACCTAAACGTATAAATATTCAAATTTTAGCATAAAATTGAATCTTCAAAAAGCGCCTGGCCCAAAGTGTTGCTGGTTGTATATTGTGGTCGACCCAAAAAATGCTGTTTTGACACAATAAGGGACAAAAGTTGCTCTACTACACAAAAGTTGTGGCGGTGAAACTGAGCTTGAAAAGAACATTTTTATAATTTATTCCCGCAACAGATTTAGCCACTCAGCAACCTATTGGGTATTATGTTATAATGCAGTAATTTACGTTACGGGATCGGTATTACCCTTTGTAAGAGAGGTCAATTTTGTAGGTTTATTAAATCTAAATGTTTTCTGTACTTAACTGTTACGAAAGGGTTATTTTTTACGTGACTATATATATATATTTCACATTCAATGTCAAGACAACAACTGCAGTATATATTCAAAGTTCTGCTGCCTTCTGACTTGGAGGATAAACAGATATTGGATGTTGGTTCTCGACTGGGTGCAGTTCTTTAAGGTGTATGTATTTAATTTTTAACTAACTTTTCATAATTTTGTTTTGGACATTCTAGAAACAAATATTGTTCTAGTGAGTACAAATATAATACCTTGTATCTTTAATTAAATAAGTAATATTTTATCATTATCAATATAAAGTTTAACTCACAATGGGCCCTAACTATAGGAGTTAACTACTAGGTAAGAATCTGTGTTTCAGGAGCCAGTGACTTTACTTATAAGCTTATTACATTATGGCCCTACATTTATACAATAGGAAGAAATACTTAACATTATCTTAATAATCTTTAAATATCTATATGTTTTGACCATCGTTTGTTTGATTGTTACACTATGTATGTATGACAATAACCAATAATTTTTATTTTTAAAATTATTTTTCAGGCCTATCATTTCTCAAATGCTGGAAAAATTCACAAACATACATATAATTATTATATGTATGTTTGTGAATTTTTTAAACTATTATCACGTGTTGTCATTAAAAATTTTTAATAGAATAAATTTTGGGTATGCTGTGTTCTAGCTGAGTTTTTTCAATTTTCTAATTACTTGGCAGTAAAGTAAGTTGTTTCAGGTTATTTTCATTTTTGTGTTCTGTATATAGCTATAGTTACCTGACCTGCAAAACTTTGACTACGTCTACGAGGCTTCTATTTGATTTATTTCATTACACATGAAAACTTTTTGCTGTTAATCAGAATTTAAACATAGGTAAATCTTCGTACGTAGCTACCTATATTTTTGGACATATTTAAGTATGTTTGATTCAGACTAATATAATAGTAGATTTTATGTAGACTCAGACTAGGTAAAAATAAGTTACAAGTAAACTTTTAAATATCGAAAATATGCACGTAACCATTCTACAACAGAGAAGCTATATCTACTAAATATATCTACAAACATCCCCTCCAAGCTATTTCCTTCCTGCAGTGAGAGCTAAAGAATTTTCATTTAAAATAATGGGTGGAATTTTTACAGTGCGGATTCATGCTGAAAAACATTAGTAGATACTTTTTTTAAATATTAGTCTATTTTATGCGAAGTTAGAATAGGTGATTTTAATCCTTTAAACAATATTGCATAATTTGTTTAATTCTTACACCACAATTTACTTTTTGCACGCACCTACAATAGTTTTTTTAATGGTAAACTGCACGTTGTTACCAGTTTCTCATTGCTTTATTTTCAAAGTTTAGGCTTTTCTATGTCAATAGGAATTGTTAATTAGTACTACATATGGACTTAACTTAAACTTACATTTAAACAAAAAAAGCATTAGTTCTCTTAGTAGTAAACCACGCATTTCCTTGTACTGAAAATAACAACAGGTAAATTTCTTAGATAAAGTAAATGCGAGAGAGCCATATGGGAACAAGATGTTGGAACTATATTGAGCCATATTTCTTCACAAAAACTGCCACTCCAAAAGTTCAACCGAACCGCCTCTCAAGGGGTATTAAAATAAACTTATTATAAACTATACGAATTCTATTCTAACATTAATAACTAATAGGAGATAATAGCTTATACATATAAACAAATAAAAATTAGGTGTCATATTTTATATTGTAGAATAAATGACAACAATAAAGTCTTTATGTCTAATGAACCTGCCCTAATATATTTGTAAAGGTTTGGTATCAGTAAATTGTTATCAGTATGTAACTTCTGCGAACTAAACCATCACAGAATAGCGAATTCGGAGACAGAAAACTTTTACAAGGATTTCCAGCCAATTCTATAACTCACACGTAATCCAATATGTTAAATGTCCTTTAAAATAAAACTTCACATAAATACACGGATGTATCGAAAGAGGCCGGTTCGCGGCATCGCGGAAGAGCGCACAACCACCCCTTAGCAAGGGCTCGATTCTACTGAACTGACGCAGAGATATACTGAAGGCGACAACAGAACGAAAGCTAGTGTACGCCCCCAACCCTCTTACCCCAAGTTCTCATTCCAAAAAAAGCACACACTATATAAAAAAAACTAGCAAAGAATGCGGTTAGTATTGCACATTTATAGTTACAACCACTTAAGAAATAGGCCATTTTTTGTTCAGTACAAGTGAATTTGCGAATCGGAATTCTACCTGTAAGCACTTGTTGGAATTCATTGACTTCCATTTCTCTAATTTATCTTTTGTCTTTTTAAACACTGAGTGGAGAGATTGGAGATAATGAAATATTGTATAAATATTTTGACGGGCTTCGTGGTGTAGTGGTTTATATTGCGGACTGCCGATCACGAGGTCGCGGGTTCGATTCCCGCCTCGGACAATCATTTGTGGGATGTTTATAAATGTTCTACAAATGTTTGTCCTGCGTCTGGGTGTTTCTATGTATTATATGTATGTATTTACAAAAGAAAAGTAGTTTATGTATTCTTTCCGTATTCTGGTACCCATAACACAAGCATAATAAGCTAAGCTTGGGACCAGAGGAAGTTGTGTGAAATGTCTGTGAATATTTATATTTATTATTCATCATTTTATAACTATTTTAGTGACGTGGAAATCACAAATTTAATATAAGCAGCCAATATTTCACAGCCAATATTTCACAGCCAATATTTTGAAGCAATTGTGGTATAAATTTAAGAGGATACCAAAATAGCTTCGTGCATTTTTCTATGTACGAAGTTTTCATTGTTTCTTTAGATTGAATGGCTAGAGCTCTAATTTTTAAGTATATGTTTTTTCAATATATAATCTAGGATCGCGTAAACTCAGAAACGCGATTGAAAAAAGTTTTCTCGATAGAAAATCTTAGCGAAACAACCTCTCTAATTTTTTATTTTTTTCATTTGTCGGTCTATTATCGCGTATTAACTAATGAAATAACTTTAAAAACATAGGTAACTATTATATACTAGCGGATCCTGAGATTACCGCGTTTAAACAAACAAACAAACAAACAAACAAACTCTTTCGCTTTATAATATTAGTATAGATAGAGACACGTAAGCCGGAATTAAAATATATTTAGTAGATTTTGAGTAAACGAAAAAAATATCCCTAATTCTTCAATTTCTATGCCTACTAGCTGTGTTAATTGGTACATGTCGACGATAATATTGATGTAGGCCCTTAATAGAAATTACGCACGTTGCCTATTTAATTAGTTTAACAAAGCCACAAAAATGTGCGTAATTTACAAAATTCACAATATACGGATAATTTCGCTATGCAATTGAACCATTCTATATTTTATAGAATTACACCATCTTCATTTTTATAAGAAAAGATTAATACCCTACCAGGAACCTATCAGAAACATATTGCTTACATTAAGTAAGTGTTAACTTTTGAATATAATTATATTTAAAATTAGTACCTACCTCCAAGCATAGAAATGCATTGCCTTAGATGATTAATCTCCAGAAATACAAGGCTCGTTTAATTGTTGTGGGTGCACAATCGACTACGTACTGAATACTGGGCTTGTATCAACGAAGTCAATGAAAGGAAGTTGTCACTTATGTTTTAATAATACAGAACGGCGATTTGTGATTGGAATTCAGTTGTAATTTTGCATTTACTTAAAGTTTGGATAAATTGTTATGAAAATGATATTTTACGTAAACGTAGGTAATATTACATGATTATTCATGTAAGTATTATCAATATAAGGAGACAGAATTTACAAACGATTGATATTTTTCTTTTATTGTTTTAATAATCGATATCTAAATTCAAATTCAAATATTTATTGTATACTAAGTGTGTTACATGGTGGTACAATATATATAAAATGCTTTAGACTTAGGCCTTTTACAGGCATAACAATGTTAGTAGGTATATAATTATGTTAGTTATTAATTTGTTAGTTATATTTATTTAGTCATTAATTTTTTTATTTTAACAGAGTAATGCTTAGGTAGTCAATTTATTTAACATTAAAACAACATAAATCATAATAGTGGTCTAGTACTTACATTCTAGAAACTCTTTAACAGAGTAGTAACAATGTTGGACCAGGTGATGTATTAGTTTGTTTTTAAATGATTGGATGCAATCAGCATTTTTTATATTGGCTGGTAAATTATTTAATATTTTAACTCCATATAATATGGACTTGTATTAAGCATTTTAATTCTTGAGGGTGGTAAGTATAACCTAGCTTCATGACGTGTGTATACCAATATATTATAAAACTGAAGAGTTTGTTTGTTTGAATGGCTGGTCTCAGGAACCTTTGGTCAGATTTGAAAAATTTTCAGTGTTGGATAGTATATTTATCAAGGAAGGTTATATGCTATCTAATATCACGCTGCGACCAATAGGAGCGATAAAAAATGTTGCAAAAACGGGAAAAAAATTTATCGCGTGCTACCTTGTGTCTCATAAAGCTAATATCTTTTTACTTTAGATCAAAATTCAGATACAGACTACTAAAAAAATGTACAATAAATGTAAAAAATGTAAATACGTCTATGTACCCTGAACTTGAAAGTTATAAACTTATATTAAAATCAGTTATTTTTATCTCAGTCGATAATGTTATAAAAAGGGGAACCGTTTTCGGGCAGAACTTTATTGATGCATAAAATATGTTATTATGAAGTTGGCCCGCTGTTTTTAAGACGTATCAGAAAGTATAATAAAGTACTTCGTGTTTTTAATTTGATTCTAATTTTTATTACTTTATTAACTCTTTAAAAAACTGTAAACCAATTCGCGAATTTGGCTGATAACCAAGAAAGAAGGTTGTATTAAGTTGCTCTCAACATAGTGTAGTAATTTTATTATGGCTTGCAGGTGTCTGCAACTGCGATCAGACATCATACATGCAATTCTAGAACAGTATTTAACTCTTAACATACCCCGTAAGTGCCTGGGAATCCATCGTAAATCTTTCAGAGCTCGTAATACCATTATTATTTTTAATTGTTGTTTGTTTCCATACCTTCATACAGTGATGTGTCTATAGCGGGAAGGACAGAAATCAACGAGCGATGCTCAACACATCAAATAATAATATTGCCTTGTGTGTTAATCGAATTGAACAGCCTCCATCATAACCTATGTATGGGGGCAATCAAAAACTGTTTACGTGTGCAAATGTGTAACATTATTGTTTTTATATAACTTGATAAAAATTGCGAGTACTAATGAATCTTCAAATTATTATACATCCATAAGTCACTCGCGCTTAATCTTTTAAAACATTAAAAGCGAGTGTACTCAGATGAATCCGAAGTAAATAGCGATCGGCACAAATTGAGATGGAGTTAAATCCTTACATTTACTTAAACGTATAACGTCTTATATGGATGTAAGGGTGTTTACACGCTCAAGGGATAATTTGTAACCGTCAAAAGAGCGGGAAAGCAATGTCGTGAAAATGTAAAGATTCAGAACCCTGCGTCAACTAATGACCTGCAAACATCGGGATATCACAGCCAATTTACTAAAGCCCCTTTTGCTCTGCTATATCGAGTAATTGATAACAAATATGTGTTAAAAGAAGGGTTTTTGTTATAGCCAGCTGAACTTGAGATAATATTTTGTTTACTTTTACTTTAGATAGTAATTTATAAAATGTGGTGTAGGTATGTATCTGCTGACGCTGTTTTTACCGAACTAGGAGTTTTACCCTGCACAATAAACGAAACATAGCTACACGGTTGAACTATATTATTTCTTACTAATAAGCCCCTGTAAACATATAGGATGTTTGACTGGAATGTGACACTAACTATACCTACCTATTTCTAAATTGCAGGTGTCTAAATTTGTTATGAAGCTTAATAAGTAATGTCATATATTGATTTTGAACCGTCGGGCATGTATGACCAGATGTATGAGTGTGGATGAAGCCAAGGAAGTGTGCTTCGATCGTGGCAGATGGCGCTCTATAGTCTCTGCCTACCCCCATGGGAAAAAGGCGTGATGTTATGATGATGATGATGATGATGATATATTGATTTCACCGTCGATCAAGCTTAACAAAAAGCAATCATATTTTTTGTTATCTAGCGCCATATAACGAAAAATCAAAGTTGTTTTTAATTCAAATTGAGTTAAATAGCTAAATGGATAATTAAACAAAGTAATGCGTAACAAAATTTTATCTGTAGCTTTATAGTACATAAAAGCAGTCTTGTTAACTGTATCTACGTTTATTTTAAAACCCTTTACGGTTTTAGAGCATTGAAATGACTGTTTATTTACAACATTTTATACTAATAGAATTAACGATAATTTTAACCTTAGAATTGATTACAGATATTTCTTTAAACTCTCAATAAATATGTAAATATACACCTCAGTAGTATGGGAGTAGGGCTGTCTGTCCTGGTTTCCCTAGATTTGTTCTACTAGTTTGAAGCGGGTCCGGTGGCCCTACTGGATGGCTTCCGGATACCCCGTCAAATTAGTAAAACAAATCTTAACCCTTTGGATTTCTGAGTCTTATTCGGAAACTTTGTTGTTAAAGAAGGAAAACAAAACATATAAACGATGTGTATGCTTTCCGCAAAATAAAATGTTTTTGTTTAGATTTTCGAGGAAATAAGGCATGTCTCGCTCAATATTCCAGTATTTTTTTTAAAAGGCTATTAATAGACGTCTGCAACATTAGCGCCTCGACGACCCCAAATATTTCGCCTTTTTATTCGGTGTCAGTAATTGTGGTGATGGCAGCCCTATGCACAACTAATATGAAAATAGTAGTTTATAATGCATGCCATACTTAATAGTAAATAACAAACCATTTAAACACTTTTATTTTGTTCCTAATGAGAGAATATGTAAAATAGAATAGAATTTCTTATATCGACTAAGATGTCTATATAACCTGTACCAAACAGCTCTTTTGTAGTAGCTATCTCTCTCTCTCTCCAGCCTATTAATGTCCCACTGTTGGGCACGGGCCTCCTCCACTTTGGAGGGATTATGGTCTACTGTGACGCGCTGACCAGGCGTGTTGGCACAGAGTTTAAATCGAGTTTTCCGTCTCTCACAGAGGTTGTTATTTGTGTACAAAATCCTTAGCTGACTCTTACAGCACCCTGGGAAGAAAAGGGGTTGTGACACTTGTATTCTTAATTCGTCACCACACGGACAAGTAGTGTAGTAGCTATAACAATTGGTCAAGTGCGAGTCGGACTCGCGCACGAAGGGTTCCGTACCATTATCTATGCAACATAAGGCAACGTTATTAGAATCGAGCAAGAAACGGTAAAAAAATCATGTTTGTTGTATGGGAGCCCCCCTTAAATATTTATTTTATTTTATTTTTAGTATTTGTTGTTATAGCGGCAATAGAAATACATCATCTGTGAAAATTTCAACTCTCTAGCTATCACCGTTCTTGAGATACAGCCTGGTGACAGACGGACGGACGGACGGACGGACAGCGAAGTCTCAGTAATAGGGTCCCGTTTTTACCCTTTGGGTACGGAACCCTAAAAATTAAAAAAGCGACACTTGTCTTTATTTCTTTTCGATCCACACTGTCTCGTATTAATTACCGTATAGAGGCGGATTAAAAATGTAAATGTCATCACCCCATTTCCTCCCCAAGGTATTCTTAGAGCAGGTCAGAGCAAAGATAATACGAGGAAAACTTGAAACTAAACCCAATGCCAACAAGCCTGGTCAGCGCGACATAGTAAATCAAATATGCGTGGCTTTTGACTCTTTTGAGGTTCATTTCTGTTATATTGTAGATATTCCTGTTAGTTATAATTTGTACATCCCCAATCTTTGTAAATCAATAACGTACGAAATTCTGCTTCGCGACCGCACTATTGTTAATTAAAAATATTAATTAATATTTTGATTACTAAAGTAATTTATTAATTTTGCCATTGACATGCTATGCTTTTATTTAATATATGAAATATTTTGATTCTAAAGAAATTTATCACATAGGTAAACATATTTTAATAAGTAATGATTTTTATATAAACACCCATAAAATTATTACAAGCTTTTAACAGCTGTAACAACAGTTATTTCCTTCAACCCTCTTAAAGTCCCATCTGGCATTGGAATCTGAAGAATCTTAGGTAGTCCTTGACATACATCCCTTATCACAAATTTTATGGTAAGCAGACGTGTGATACCACTTAAAGGACTCTTCGATAACGCGTTGCACTCCGCTTTAAAAGGGTCAAGTGTCGTAAATACCTTTCTCAAACATGTTTAGTGTAAGCTTTAAAAATGTTTTGTATAAAATATTTCTCTTTCATATGTCTTTACTGTTTTGTTTGTAGATTAGATATTTATGGACATTTTTCATACATCGTCCTCTTAAACGAATAATGCTGTATTTCTATGTTTTGTTATGGGTACCAGAAAACGGATACATCTTTTTCTTTTTTGTAAATATTTACATACTTTTTTATGAACAGAAAACACCTAAGCAGATTAGAAATATTTCTGAATGTTTGTTTGTCGTTTCTGAAAATTTTGGAATCGAACCCACGACCTGAGAAAATATTACATTATTGATATCAGTGTAAGGCTTTATGTAAGTATAAATTATTTTTGCTGCGACGATTATTTATCAATACCTACGTATATACGTGTATAAAGTTGAGGGGTTTCTTAACATTTTATTTAATTACTAGTTAGTTATAGGATATACAAGCAAAGCTACAATTACTGTTTCTTTACATTCCACAATAAAAAGAAATATTTTTTAAGCTATTGCATAGCTTCTATCGCGGGCCTTGAGCGTGGAGACCGATTCCAGAAATTCCGTAACGAAAATAACGTAACCTAACATTACGCATGCGCAGTAACGCCGTTTCGCTGTTCGCCCCGCAATCTGGTGACTCATGTCAGTTTCGGCGTTAGTTTTAAATATGAATAAAAAAAGTGCATTTATTAATGAAGAAAGTTACGAATAAATGGTAAAAGAAAATGTGTGAGTAGGTACTCTATATACATACATATGATTGTAATTATTCTATATTATTGATAATAATGTGATAGTTTAATTTTAAAATTTGCAAGTGAAAAATAATGTAAGTGCAAAATACTGCAGAAATAAATAATTATAATTCCATAAGTTGATAATAAATGCTATGCAATAGCTTTACCGCGGCAGTCCCCGAGTGCCACACGTCTTTTTTTATATTTGTAAACGGAAAATTAGAAAGGCATATTATTTAAGTGATAACAATAAAATAACGTTTTTAGGGTTCCGTACCCAAAGGGTAAAAACGGGACCCTATTACTGAGACTTCGCTGTCCGTCCGTCCGTCCGTCCCTCCGTCCGTCCGTCCGTCCGTCCGTCCGTCCGCCCGTCCGTCCGTCTGTCACCAGGCTGTATCTCAAGAACGGTTATAGCTATACAGTTGAAATTTTCACAGATGATGTATTTCTATTGCCGCTATAACAACAAATACTAATAATAAAATAAAATAAATATTTAAGGGGGGCTCCCATACAAAAAACTGATTTTTTTACCGTTTCTTGCTCGATACTAATAACGTTGCCTTATGTTGCATAGATAATGGTACGGAACCCTTCGTGCGCGAGTCCCACTCGCACTTGACCAATTTTTAATATTAATGCAAAAATATTAAAAGTTTACTGCTATAAATAGTTTTCTGTATTTCTTTTTGTATTACTCTATCGATTAAGTATTAACTGAATACATTATTCAGTTAATACTTAATCGATAGGAACTGAACAGTTCCTTGGCATATTTAGTAAAACTCAGAGATCCTTCAAATACCCATTAGGATGGAATTTTAATTCCTTCATACAAACCTTTTTATGGATTGACAACAAGGCGAGGAATTTCACGCCCCCTTCTAATTTATACTTCCTCGTTCTGACTTGAAAGGCTTAGCCGACACAGCGGCCTATTCAAGCCACAGTGTTTTGTTTAGATCCATTTTATTCTATGGCTAAAAAGAAAAGACTATTCATACATTCAGAAAACAAATATTTAATCTTTGCAATCTATAAGATGTTTGAAGTGTTTATACTGCAAATGAATAGGGTTATACCTATTGTTTAACTTCATGAATGAGCCAATGATGTGTTTG
This sequence comes from Orgyia antiqua, assembly GCA_916999025.1. Lineage (NCBI taxonomy): Eukaryota > Metazoa > Arthropoda > Insecta > Lepidoptera > Erebidae > Orgyia > Orgyia antiqua. Next base: position 9,907,417 of record OU779869.1, read on the forward strand.
GTTTTTAATCGTACAAGAGCATACACTCTACGTAGGAATAGGCACACGAATCCGTATCACCATCATCATAAATTCAAAATCGTAACATCACAACGCAACGTCCTAATCGTGTCTGTGAAAATTTCAACTCTCTAGGTGTCACTGTTCATGACATATAGCCTGGGCCCCAAGTCTGCTATTACAATGATGTCACAATGATCAGTCACTGACGCCAGTATGGCGCCATAATGGCGTCATTTGTAACAAAAAATCAAAAGTAGACCTTTTATCAAGTTTGGTAACTTGATAAAATTCGCCATTATGCAATCAGTGACTGATCATTTTGACAACATTGTGATAACAGACTTGCCCCCCCCGTAACCGATGTGACGGACAGACGGTCAGCAAAGTTTCTGCATTAGGCGCTTGTTACTCCTTTTAGTAGGTACAGAATGGAACTCTAAATAATATCAAGTGCGAGTCGGACTCGCGCACGAAGGGTTCCGTACCATTATCTATGCAACATAAGGCACGTTGTTAATAAATGAGCAAACAACACACACAATACTTAATTAATCACGTTTGTTGTATGAGAGCCAGAAACGGTAAAAAAATCATGTTTGTTGTATGGGAGCCCCCTTAAATATTTATTTTATTTTATTTTTAGTATTTGTTGTTATAGCGGCAATAGAAATACATCATCTGTGAAAATTTCAACTCTCTAGCTATCACCGTTCTTGAGTTACAGCCTGGTGACAGACGGACGGACAGCGAAGTCTCAGTAATAGGGTCCCGTTTTTACCCTTTGGGTACGGAACTCTAAAAAGCGTTGAGCGTTCATACAATACGTATATTATATTGTTCACTAATGTTTCTAAATCAAGTAAAGTTTAAATTTACTATCATTTTCCTCAAAATTCTGTTAATTTTATACGTATCAGTATCAGACCGGTGTTTATCACTGAATTAGTGTTTCCTTAACTACTATTAAAATGTCATTAGAACGCCATTTCGTGTGATAACGATACTGTTCACAGGTTAATGTCTCTTTAAGAAACATTAAAATGCGTATGTAAACGTAAATGTTGAAATTAGTCTGAAGTTTATTCGTACCTTATTTATAGAATTTCTGTGGTAATAAATGATAAAAAAAATATTTCACAACTTTCTCTGGTCTCAAGCTAAGCTTTATATTGCTTGTATTGTGGGTACCAAAATACGGATATACTACATACATTACTTTTCTTTTGTAAATACATACTCATAATACATAGAAAACACCCAGAAGCAGTGCAATTATTTGTATGAGATTTATAAATATTACACAACTAATTATCCCGTGCGGTAATCGAAACCGCAACCTCGTAAACGACAGTCCGTTACATGACCCACTAGACCACAACGCCCTTCAAAGTCAAAATAATTTACTTAGGTGAAACATTAAAAACGCGCTTGAATATTCTAGATTTTTTATAGTCATTACGTGTGCAAATCATCAGATCAAACCAACTATTACTAGTACTAGTGGTATAAAATCACCCTCGAAATTTCAATTTTATAGATACATAGATTATATACAAATAGATAGGACACTATGCCGTAAGCGTAGTCAGATTAAAGTCTGTACATTTCTTGTGACAGCTATACATTATGATAATAAAAATACGAGCACTATACATGATCACAACATTAGTTTGAAAATGCATCTACATATGTATGAGACCAACGCATAATAGACTCCTTGTTTACGCAGCAAAGACGTCGCGTCGCTCGACAAACTCAAAAGGATGTTGCTTGGCTATTTCCTGATGGAAGAAAGCTTTCATCTCCGATGTTATATCGTCGTAGTTTATATAACTCTATCGTTGCTCCTTCACTATAGCGCGAATGTATTATATTATGCAATTTTTGCTATATCCTTTGAGAAAACAGGAGGCAGTGTTTGAATTTACAAAAAGAAATACCGAAAAAAAAATACAATACCAATTACTGGAATGTCTTTCAAACAGTTTATCTTAAATTTAAACAGACAAAGTCACATGATATAGCCTGTTAATAAAATAAAGTTATATAAATAACAAATACCTAATTACAAGGCATATCGTAAGTAATCTTTCTCTCGAGCTCCGATAAAGAATAAATAACCGTAAATGTAATAAGCCTTCAATATATCTTCTTATACGTGGCTTAAAGTAATCTTAGCTAAGTGTGATATATTATTTCGAAAACAAACTGACGCTAGAAGACAGGGATTTTGAAATAAATCCTTATGAAGAAAAGACTACAAGATTTAACCATCACTTGATAAGTCTGCTTTTATTGTATTCTGTAAGTAGTCGCTTTTGGAGTTATTTGAAGCTAAATACATTTAATAAAACATGACGAGCTTTAGAATGTTATAGCAACTTTATTACTCAGAAATTCTTCACTTTTATCTTACTTTTGACGTATCATGAATAATAAGTTTCCAAAAAAATCAGACCATAAAAAGACTGGGCATGGCCTACTCGTATTTAGGAAGGTATACTTACATCATGCCAAACGAGTGAGAGTGAGAGCTCTTACAGACGATGTTGTCTGCTCTGGTTTCATCACACCTTACCTGGCTTTTATAACTAATTATACATTACGCCGTGTACTAAGAAATGGGATGGTGATAATTTTATCAATCATATTATCAATCAGTCACTATACAGCCATTTAAAACATGTAAAATGAAATAATGTTAAAAGTATACGAAAATATATTTCAACTGTTTGCTCTCGTAAAGTCAGTTTGTATTTAAATAGTACTTAGTACTATTTGATGAAATAAAGTACGTAGAATTAATTAAAAATCGCATCATTCCCATAAGAACGCTGGTAATAGCTATTCTATGGAGCGGTCTATCTCTTGGGGGTTGACGAGCTTTGTTAAGACGGGTATGTCCTACTTAACCCATCTTAATTATCGTATACATTTAACTAAAAATCTGTAATTGCTTTTAATCTATACTAGATAATATTATAAAGCTGAGGAGTTTGTTTGTATGTTTTTTCGAACGCGCTAATCTCAGGAACTACTGGTCCATGAAAAATTATTTTAGTATTGGATAGTCAATTTATGGAGGAAGGCTTCAGGCTGTATACCATCACGCTGTGACCAATAGGGGCGACGCATTAGTGAAAAATGTTGAAAAACGGGGAAAATTTTCTAAATTCCACGCCTACGGTGTCGCGGGCAACAGCTAGTCAACAATATTTTTAGTAATATCAAGTATATGTGAGCGTAATTCTGTTACGCAAACATGAAAAATATCAATTACACATCCCGATTATTTTTAAGTAGATAAAATGGGGGTTATTACCGCCCTATATCTATATTTGCTTAACGAATATAGGTGGCTTTCGGTTGTTCTGCGACCAGGTCGCGAGACCAGCTCTAATTTTGTACTGAAAATGCCGTTCGATATAAATATATTTATCTACTTTTGGCAACGTGAAAATTAACACTGATTTGATAGGTCGTGATCCCACGACGAATGTCGCGTCGCGGTCAATGTTAGCGCGTCACGTACATCGGGAGACTACCTTTAGGCGGGCTAAAGCCCGGTTTCCACTGCGAAAGGGTAATGTGCGAAAAATGGTTAGGCGGAACGGACTCCTTTTTAATTAAATAGGTTTGAGTTTCCACCAACGAAGAGTTGGTGCTCCCTAGAACTGAGCGAGCTCATTTCTACTCTTTCTACACGCTCGGCTCTTTCCGTCCGACTATTTGTTGGTGGAAATACAAGTATGCAGTTTGCGTTTGCGAGTTTAACGAAGTCATTAATGGGTCCGTTCCGCTCGCAGTGGAAACTGGGCATAACAGATAGAACGTTTCAAATAAACAGAAAACCAATTCAATAACTGACTACCGTTTACTGATATTCCTACCTACAGCTATCGAGTAAAATACTTGAAAAAAAATTATTTTTAATAACATAGGTCTTTATACGAGATTAAAATTTATGGAGGGATAGATTTATTATGTTAAAAAGAATTTCATTACAAAACTGTTCCCTCATAATAATATCTTGCTAGCTCCTATCGTGTTGGCAGACGATGTCACATTCCTTCTAGCTGTACTTGCTTTTTATTTACATTCAAACTAAACCAATCATAGTCTAGTTTAATTCATGGTGAAATCTAATCTAATTTTAATCTAAATTAAATAACAAAATAGAACCATGCTTGTTAACACTTTTCACTATCTCAATTTTTTTCTTTTGTTCTCTATAACAAGCATTCACATTTTACTACATATTAGAAATCTTAATAAACTATAGATATTTATAAATGACTGCTAGATTTTACTGACTAAATTAGCAACCACAAAACTTTTATTTCTTTTCTTGAAACAACATTAAACCTCCCACTTATGGGAATCACATTAAATAATCTATTTACTTAACCAACCTAACGATATATAGCATAAGCTTATTTTATCATCTAGCTAAGTTTCTTTAAGCTTAGACACTGTTTGTAGTGATAATTAGTTCAGAGATAACATTATTAACTTTAGTCGATAGAGCTCTTTGCATTACGCCTGTAGTGTCTGTCCATTTAGTGAATAGTCTATGATTATATTGCAAGTCTGTAATCTGAATCTAAAACATGTAGGTAAAAATTTATTTCTTTAAATGTATGTATTTCCTTTACTTATTATAAAGTCGTTATTTTTGTATGTATGTACGCTTACATCTTCCAATATACGCAACTCTGACGCGGTTTTTTTTAAGACAGGGTGATTCATGAGCACCTATGGCTTTTCTTGTATAATTTGTTAAGGATTAGTTTCTAATACCACGCGTACGAAGTTGCGGCAACAGCTAGTGGATTTATAATGTGTACGTCAATTAGAATTTTCAGTATGATAAAAATTTTCAGTATGATGAATTTTCAGTATGATAAAGGGATATATGTTTTTCGATATTTTTACTAACATTTACTCAATGTAGTTCAAACAGATTCAAGCAGAAATATTTAAATAACTTGCAATAGAACAATTCGTTAGCGAAATATTTTTTGTATCATATAACAGTCTTGAATATGTAAAAACGTGTACATATAAATCTGAAGATCATATATCACCTTGTTTCTTAACCACGAGAAATTTTTCATAAATAAGTATTTTCAAGTTATAAAGAAAAATAAAACTGAAATACATTTATCTTATAAATAAATCTTTTGGCTTTTAAGTAGAGACTACCAGAATATGTCACTGTAATCCTACGCTACAAAGTCACATTATTGCGAGTAGGATTAACCTCAAAAATTGTGTATCATGCTCTATTTAGCCTGTTACGCAAAAATCTGTTACGGAAAAATCAAATACGTCACAAAGGGATTCGATATCAATAGAAGCTTTGATCTATGCCACCATCGGTATCGTTTGTAAGAAACGCCCCTAACTTGCACAATATTCAGTGTATTTTATTTGCTCACAAGCCATATTACATTCTTCTATCTGTTAAATGAGTTATTCTGGTACATTGAATTTAACGCCTACTTTAGGGACGTAGTTCTGACCTATTTTTTTGCTCTAGGGTTTGTGGGGACTATTATTGTCTATGGAAATTATTCCATAAAGACCATTTGATTGTAATTAAAATAATGTTAGATGACGTTTGTGTCGTTGTCAATTATTGTGTATGTCAATGATTAATAAAAATATGACTTTTAAAATGTTAAATGGATATTATTTATAATATTAATGAAATCACAATGTGTCGATAACTGAGTGATAACAGCGTCAGTTTCTCCAGCCCCGCTAAAGGTTTTAACGTTGACGCCTAAGTTTTATTATTTTTCTTTAACGAGATAATTTAATTATCGTTAAAGAAAAATAATTAAAAACATTGATTTCCAGAACGCTACTAACACAGAAGTACTAGAAGGTGGGTTGGCGTTTAAAATTGAGGACAAGTAAAGTTAGCCTGGGCTAACTTGAAGTCATGGTCTAAAATGATATGGAACTATAATATAAGTGACATACCGTAATGACAGTAATTTTTGCCTATTTTTAGCAATCTGCAAACGTCACTTTTGAAAACATTGATACAAGAATGGCATTTAAAATCAAGATCTATTTTAATACAATATATTTAATTGACACCATTGTCAGTTTGTAGTGTTAATGCCGTCACAAACAAAAAAACAAAAATGACGAACTGCGCAGTCTTTGGGTGTTCTAGTGTATCAGAATAATTAAAAAATGCCACAACATAGGATTTCACAAGTAATTTTAACTCAAATAATTCATTTTCACATCAAAAACACAATTATCACTTTAATGACAATCGTGTTTTGACGGACGTCAATAATGGTGCCCCAGGCAACCGAGCAACTTCACGTTGTACTTCACACACAAATAAATATTTTTTTGACCTCAAGCCGGGTCATTGATGTAGCCGTAGACGCACTTTCTTGTCTGTCTATGGCTACTAATGTAGCGTTCTGGAAATAAATGTAGAGGGAATTAAAGTTAGATGAAGGCCGAAGAAACGATGGACGACGTACATACAGAATAGAACATGGAAGAATAATTTGCTTAGCTCAAATACTAAAAGCCACATTTGAAAATCCAAAATTTTTTTTTTTAATGATTGCATTGTCGACGCTCCTTAATTTGTGTGCAAAATTTCAGTTAAATCCGTATATACTGCAAGTGGCTGAAAATCACTTTCAAAGATTCCGTAGATAATAAAAGTCAACCAATTTTTTTTTCATTTACTCGTACATACCACCGCGCATCATAGTCCAGTCGTGGGAGATAATGACATGGATGTGGCTTGATGTACAGAATTTTTTTTTTCTAATTAGTTCGAAAAAATGTACAGAATCCGAAAATCAACCTGCTGCGTGGGGAAAATAATGGGAAGTTTGTTTAAATAAACGGAAACTGCAAAATGACTGATTTTGACTTGAAAAATCCGTTGTAACTTGAAAAGCAAGCCTGTTTTTTTTTTTTTTTTCAACCTTTTTTTTTTTTGTTTTTTTCTTTTTCGTTTTTCTGTCATTTAACAATCAAAATCAGTCATTTTGCAGTTTCCGTTTATTTAAACAAACTTCCCATTATTTTCCCCACGCAGCAGGTTGATTTTCGGATTCTGTACATTTTTTCGGACCAATTAGAAAAAAAAAGTTCTGTACATCAAGCCACATCCATGCACCTATCTTTTTTTGGCTCCCACGACTGGACTATCAGTCGAGTTGGAATCATCAAAGTTACGATATTTTATGTATTACGCCAGGACTACTTACTTCCAAGCTTGCCAAAACTTACTATATGTATAAGTAAAATAAATAATAAATAAATTAGAATATAAATAATATACTTCAGAAAATATTGTAATAAAGATATTTAATATAACTAATCCTAGGGTTATAAGTAATAATTTTATTTGACAGCTCGTTACCTACGTGTAATTAATCGTTTTATGGCTAAGTAAACGACCTTTTTAACACCCCTTACTATTATTATCTCACTGCGAGATGTCTCATTTACCCGTATACTCATAAATTATTGTCACCTACAACGTAAAATAAACAATTAACGTAAATATATTCAAGTTTAATATGACTTTTGAAACCACACGTCATTGCCCGTCATTCTAAGAATTAATCTTCATAATATTTTTTTTGTATTTTGATGGTATATTGTGTGCGTCTTCAATGGAGAATGGTTTAAATTCACAATTGAACCCAGTAGGTTGCACTGCATTTCTTATCTAATATACTTAAATCGGAACGGAGTTCGCGGGCACTGCTAGTATTTTATAAGACTACTAGACTACTACCTGTTGCCCGCGACTTCGTACGCGTGGAATTTAGAAAATTTTCCTCGCAAGTGCAATATTTTTACTTAAGCTTTGCTTCTACTGGTCGCAGCATGATGTTACATAGACTATAGCCTTTCTCGATAAATTTACTATCAAATACTGAAGGAATTTATCAAATCGGACCAGTGCTTCCTGAAATTAGCGCGTTCAAACAAACAAACAAAATCTGTTCAGCTTTAGGATATAAGTAATAGACTCTTAAAACAACAGAATAAAATATCAGTTTATTTCAATACTGAAAACAACAAATCCATTTGGGAACAGATAAATAGCTGACGTTTAAAGTAAAATAGAGCAAATAGGAAAAGATAAATCGTTAGTATTCAATATTTATTTCATATTTTATTTACAGTTGTAATAGACATCTGTAGTTATTATTGTATTAGAAAAATATTGTGCTTATGGTAAAAGAAAAGGTAAAGACAAACAAAGGGAATATATACAATTGGGCATAAATATTTAACACTGAAAATCTTTTATGCACGGGGATCTTACACAAAAATATGAAAATACCGTAAAAACTCACATAATTTTACATACAATTGTCGTTATAGCATCCTATTTACGCTTATGTTTAATGATAGTGTTATTTCAGTTGAAATAAATTCGTATACGTAGGAGAACGGGCGTATCTGACACAGACAAAGTACTGATAATCGTTGGGGAAGCAAAGTCCGATAGTGGAGACCACGTATTGGACGACGCGGGTTGTGGCGTTCTATGAGGAGACCTATGTCCAACAGAAATAGGCTGATAGATCGATGGATGGCAGTAAATTTCTCGGATATGAAATACTCTATATAAATAGCAATATAGGACATTGATTTCCTTTGAAGACATCATTTGCCTAGAGAAAATTAACAAATATAAATGTATAAATACTACACAATTAAATTTGACATTCTTGTTTTGCCTGTGAAGCAAGAACAAATATTAGCATAAACATGATTAAAACAGACGAATATGTATGAGGTTTATAAATGGCGAGGCTGCTCGAAATGGGTGCGCCATAGATCATAATGGGACCGCGTGCCTTCTGCCGACCCTTTATGTACATTGGTATACAATACGTAAATATGTAAACGGTGATAATGGTCCGTTGACCATATTATGATACTGATAAAGAAAATAAATTTGATGGTTACAGACTAAACAGGAATAAATTAATAAATGATAAAATTACTTAATGTCCATTTTCAATAGTCAATCTATGGTTGCGGATAGAATGGAATATTCATTTATGAGTTAGATATTTCTGTCTGCTGTCGAATTTATATTATATTCGATATGCATTATGCGATTAAGGATAATAAAAAATTCAGATTCTCTGACTTTGATAGCAAGAATCGGGGATAGATAAAATATTGTAAATATGTGTTGATATTATCCTCACCCTTACTAATTTCTAAAGCGAATAGCGGAATTGAAACCTAAAATTTTGACGATTTTCAGTGTTGATGTGTGTAACCAAACCATAGTGCCGTTCACGAGGTCTATGTATTATAAAAACGTATTTACAATAAAAAAATTATAGCTATATCCGTATTCTAGTATCCATAACACAAGCTTAACTTAGGACCAGAGGGTGTTGTGGGAAACGTCCACAAAATTTATTTAGGAAAAAAAAATAAAACGTACCTTTATGACTTCCATTTTTAATAGCAGAAGATGCTTTCAAAAGATAGACAGTAGTAACAATAATATACTGAAGATGTAATTTTAGTCATAAAGGATGACCTCTCATAAACTTCCAAAGCACTAGACCTCAGAAATCGCACTCAGTATCATATTCCCTTAGGAAATAACCTAAGTGCTGTAATCTAAGTTGTCATCCCAACAAACTAGTTTAGCTCTAACACGGTTATAAATTTCATTTAAATTATTAGGGTTCCGTACCCAAAGGGTAAAAACGGGACCCTATTACTGATACTTCGCTGTCCGTCCGTCCGTCCGTCCGTCCGTCTGTCACCAGGCTGTATCTCAAGAACGGTGATAGCTAGAGAGTTGAAATTTTCACAGATGGTGTATTTCTATTGCCGCTATAACAACAAATACTAAAAATAAAATAAAATAAATATTTAAGGGGGGCTCCCATACAACAAACATGATTTTTTTACCGTTTCTTGCTCGATACTAATAACGTTGCCTTATGTTGCATAGATAATGGTACAGAACCCTTCGTGCGCGAGTCCGACTCGCACTTGACCAATTTTTATTATACATATCTTGCACTCACCCGCTTTGTTGGGCGTTAGTAAAACTTTAGAATAATTGATTTAGTGATGAATGAACCATTGTTATTATCCGTGTCGCGACGGATTAAAAATACAAGTGCCATCGCCCCTTTTCCTTCCCAGGGAAGGGGGCTGTAAAAGCCAGCTAAGAGATATTGTACACAGATACCATCCTCTGTGAGAGCCAAAAATCGCAAAAATAAATCCTGTGCCAACACGCTTGGTCAGCGCGACATAGTAGACCATAATTCCTCCCAAATTGGCCCGTGCCCAACAGTGGGATGTAATGGGCTGAAGAGAGGCAGAGAAATATTTATCTATTTACATAATTTTTATAAGTTTTTATACAGTAAGGCATAAGATTTTATGTAATGTTTCGTCATAACAATAGCAAAATTAACATTAAAAAATTACAGCAGCATTTTCTTTCATAAAACGAATACATGAACACGAATTTATAAATAAGGGTTTAGAATTTATTAAAACCACATGCCGTATGTATTTTTCGTATTCAGTAGAAATACGTACATAACATTTTGTGAATACGTGGTCTCAAATATTTGAACACAAGGCATTACAATCCATTACAGTGTACTCAAAGTTCGCAAGCGTCAAGAACAATTTTCATTTCATTTAGAAAACTTTTGATAACACGTGAGCACAATTTTATTAATTTTAATATTTAAACCTTTTGCGTATATTTTAGTTTTAAATGTATCGCGACGTTTTAAAGACTTATGTAGAATTTATATTTCTTTTCTCATTTTTTATTTTATTCGGTCAACATTTTACGACAATACAAACACAACTTTCTTTCTAGTACCTATACATTATTTATCGTCTTCTACTATTCTGTCCTTAGATGATATATAGGTATTATATCAGAAAAGGTATCTACCCTTTTGAACTTTTTATGAGTGAGAACAAATTCAGAAAACAGACTCAATTTTAGAAAAATGTCACATCAGTTTAAACGTAACAAATTGTGTGACATTAACTTACTTTTTCTACAAAACCAATATCTAATAATGTGTTTTACCTTAACTGTTCAATCCCCGCATGTTGGTTCAGGTAATCTCGGTGATTTACACATCACATCAAACCGTCGCATGGCCATAAATACGATGAATCGCCCGCTTTTGAGCAATATCACGTGTCGTTTGGGCGGATGGCGGTTTGTTACACTACAGCTTTCATAGACTTTTAGCAATATAATATATTACGCAAATAGAAATATTTTTGTGTACTCACTTTGTAGGTTTAGCTACTTTTTTTTCTAATACAAATCCTTCTATTATTATGAAATGCATGCCGCATACTTCGTTACTGTCCTCGTAATAATAAATTGATGATTTCTGCGTTAGTTTTACATCAGAGAGCGTCATCGTTGCTGTTTCATTATGTTGCATAGATGGAATTAGCATTATTGAGCCATCATTTAATGATAGAAAGAAAAAAGAAATATTTATTATATATCCAGAACTCAGATCACAAACAATTGCCTAAATGCAATATGATAGATTCACACCACATATTTGGTATTTTTATAATTGCCTAGCTTAAACAAACTATAATAAAATATACCTACCCAATTCTTATTTACATATTTCTTGACAAATTGTCGCCAAATATACAATACTCACATTTAATATACCTTTCATGTCTTAATAGTAAATAAAACTATTTGTCTTCAGAAAATTAAGGGATCTCTTTTCGTTATAAACTTTTAAATAGCTAAAATGTTTTATTTTAATATCTATACAATGCATTTAAAGTTACTCAATAATGTCTTCCGTATAATAAACCTTAAACAATAATTACAATAGTGAAATAAGTAGAACAATAACAATAAAATATGAAACAATGTGGAATTGAGTAACATGAATGAGGAAGCGCGAGTGGAATTTTAATGAAAATATTATTTTAATGTACAATATAAAAATGTATCGTGAATTCAAAATATATTATTTTAAAGTGTAGGTTTTGTTAAAAAACTCAAACTCGTGTTTTTATTAATAATTGTTTCTCTCTCCAGCCTATTAACGTACCTCTGTTGGGCACAACCTCCTCCACTTTGGGAAGGATAATGGTCTACAGCGCCACGCTGACAAAGCGTGTTGGCATAGGGTTTGTTTTTGAGTTTTACGTCTCACACAGAGGATGTTATATATCCTTTAGCTGACTTTACCAGCACTCAGGGAAGAAAATGGGTTGTGACACTTGTATTCTTAACCCGTCATCACACGGACAACAGGCATGAGTAACAAACTCTATTAAAACGTCAGAAGTTACGTGTCTGTTTCAAAAGTGAATTTTATTGAACGAACAAGCAATATCATGTATTTTTCTTGTCAGAACTTATCAGAAGAGTTTATGCAAAACCTATTTTACATTAATTATTATCTACTACATAAAATATTTAAGTACTTCATATCAAATTGTCGGTGTGACGAAATTAAGGTAACTCCTTAATCGACATTAAATAAACGCATGTAAATATAGATTATCATAACTGGATAAGCTTGTTTTACACGTTGTCTTACTGAGAGCCCATGGGTGATTAGAGACCAGATATATTATATTAAGTGAGATTCCTATGGGAGAAATACACCTGTCGGTTAATAGAAACATTCTATTTATTATAGAGTAACTAATGCCTGCCGTTTCACCTACGTTTGTAGTTACTGCCTGGGTTTAGTGTGATAATTATAGCCTACGTGTTATTCTGATCTATATGACTGCTAAGCTATACGACTGACTATTAAGTTTCATTAAAATCTATTAAGTGGTTTTTGTGTGAAAAGGGATTTATATTATTATGTTTCTTAAGAGGATACCGAAATAGCTTCGTGCATTTTTCTACGTACGAAGTTTTCATTGTTTCTTTAGATTGAATGGCTAGAGCTCTAATTTTTAAGTATATGTTTTTTCAATATATGATCTAGGATCGCATAAACTCAGAAACACGATTGAAAAAAGTTTTCTCGATAGAAAATCTTAGCGAAACAACCTCTCAAATTTTTTATTTTTTTCATTTGTCGGTCTATTATCGCGTATTAACTAATGAAATAACTTTAAAAACATAAGTAAGTATTATATATAGAAACACGTAAATCAGAATTAAAATATATTTAGTAGATTTTGAGTAAATAGTAAAAGTATCCCTAATTCTTCATTTTCTGTGCCTACTGGCTGTGTTAATATGTACGTGTCGGCGATGATATACGATAACATTGATGTAGGCCCTTAAACGTCCTAATGCAGGAATAAAATCAAAGGTATCTTTTAACTTAAAATTTTCAGGTGTAATAATTTTGTGATGAGTCCCAGTGCGACAATGGCACATATTTTAGCAAAATTTTAGGTATATCCCAAGGGAACGCAACCTGAAACTAAACAACAGGTCAGGCAATTCAATATTTGGAACTTACTAGGATCTAATATTTTCTAACACTTGCGCGACTCATCTGTTTAAATAAAACTGCTTTTTACGGATTTAGACGCGTATATTTGTTTTAAATTTTGGCCCGACGTTCTCACCCGTGACCATGGTGACTGCAAAGTCTCCGAAACGTCGGGCCAAAATTTAAAACAAATATACGCGTCTAAATCCGTAAAAAGTAGTTTTATTTATTACTAGGATCTATATTTTTGTTATTCTACTTTTGCACTTGCTTGTCTTTATTTTACAAAATAACCGAACCTAATATTGAACATTTTTTTACGAACAAAATAACATAACGTTTGCTAAGAATGATAATAAATTCTTAAAATCGGTACCTATTGTAGTTTTAGTATAGAAATTTTCGTAGTTTCAAAGCCTATTCGTTTCACACAAACAAAGAAACAATCAAACTTTGCCTCTTTATAATATTAGATTATTTTTGTATTTAAATGTACTGTTATCTAACTATACCATAAATGGCTCTAGTTCAGAAGTTAAATTCATATATATTACTACTCAATGCAATATAGCACGTTATTGCATGTTATTGGAAGTTAGCAGTTCAGAATATAATCGAGTTGGTTCAATATAAATGACCTAAGACGCATAAGTTTAATATCTAGTAGGAAACTTCGCAAGTTCACGTCTCGCGCGCTTTATTTCAATTAAAACTCAGTCACCGTCACCGTACACTTCAAAATGGTGCCTCATTTAATAAATTACTTTGACGCATTTAACTTTCCCTTACATTAAAACTAAACTAACGCGTAGAGTCAGTTTAGTTTTAATGTAGAAGAAAGTTTAGTAATATAAATCATCAGCTAAGGATTTTGTTATTTTACCGAAAAAGGCTAAGGGCAGCTAACCCTTTATGCCAACACGCCTGGTTAACGCGACACTGCAGACCATAATCCCTACCGAGGTAGAGGAGGCTCGTGCCCAACGTTATTGGGCTAAAGAGGGAGATTTTTGCGCTCGTATGGAACTGAGCTTAATAAATAGAATATTTAGTTTTTATTTTATTTTAAAACATTCACTATACAAACAAAGGCTTTTTGCGTGCATAGTTTACATCCAGAACTTTCTTGAACTGTCATTAAGGAAGGACAAATCCCAAGACGCTACTTTCAACTAAACGCTCGATCATTTAAATGAAACGCATCAGTCAACGACCTCACAACCCTAGCTAGTTTCCATTCCAGCAGGTAGGTACATCATGCAACCCTGATAATTAAGTGACTATAATGTCCTCAACTAGGGGCATAACTGTCAACCATTCTAATTCACATAGATCGTCGAAACTTGCAAGTCCAAGTAGGAAAGTTGCTCAAGTGGTTCCATCTTGCAACCAAAACTACGCTGAGTTTGGTCCTAATGGAGTTACTCAGATATTCCAATTCCGTTTAAGGAAAGCGAATGAGATGGAAGTTTACATTTTGAAAACATAAATTATTCTACCGCTTTTGAACTAGTGTTAATACTACGGAATTAATAGAAATGTTTATTGTATTAGAGGTTATTATGTTTGTTGCTACGAAATCGACACTGGTAATAGTAATCTATATGCAAAATTCTGCACTAGACAGAGATAGCTTTATCTACAGTGGTTTAGAGTAATCTATAATATTATTTTACAAAGTGATTTTCACAAGAATTTAAACATAAACTAATATTAGGATTTTTTTTATATGATGCTTACAAAATCATCATTATCCCTATAAGGATATAAAGGTACTTTTAAGTAAAAAGGAGTTATATTTTTCAATGTATTACTAGTATATAAAACATATCCAGTATACGCTTGACCTTATCAAGCCATTATTTTCTCAGATATTTTTTGGGGTAATAGGGGTTTGGGTTAAGATTACGGTTTGCCATGCTAGTGAAGTGTGTATTGAAATGTTATAACATATAAGCTACGAAAACTTTCGATGAGTGCTCACGACCAAGACTTTAGGTAAAGTTAATTTCTAAATATATTTCATGGACCTGTAACGTTCTTGTAGGTTTTATTTAGAAAAACTTTTTACATATCTTTTCAATTTTATATCTTATTCATCCCCAAAAAGTGACTAAGATCCTGTCAAATTTCTAATTAAGAAGATACTAAATAAAATGGGGCGGTGACAGGCAGACTCGCCGACTACCAAAATGTCCGTTTTTTGTTAGAACGTAATTATTATAGAGCGAGAAAACGTAAAACAATATTTTTAATTTTTATAATTAATTGCTTTTACCTTCCACGAGTCACAAATTCATATCATTTCAGGTTTAAACACATACCTGTAACAAGAAAATGGACATAATTAGAACAATTATCACAAGTCACAATTATCTTGTAAAAACGAGGAAAATTACCGCATAATTTTTCACAGCTATTCAAAGAATGCTTAAAGTAAACGACTTGTAAATGAGCAAAATTAATTAGTTTGTTCACGGCTGTGGTTCGTTGGTTCTGACGTTATAGAAAGAAAAAAGATAATTTGTACAAGTTACAGGGAAAGATAGATCTAAGTTATTTCGGATCTTATCAATCACGTATAAAATAACTGTAGTAACAGTTATTTTATGATGATTGATAAGATCTCTCTCTCTCCAGCCCATTTACGTCCCACTGCTGCACACGGGCCTCCTCCACTTTCGGAGGGATTATGGTCCACTGTGCCGCGCTGACCAGACTTGTTGGCACAAGGTTTATTTTCAAGTTTTCTGCCTTTCACAGATGATGTTTTCTGTGTAAAAAATCCCTTAGCTGACTTTTACAGCACCCTTGGGAGGAGATGGGGTAGTGACACCTGTATTCTTAATCCGTCACCACACGGAGAATCACCATAATCTATCACACAAATATTGATCCTTGAACGATTGTAACAATAAAGGCGAAGAGCGAAGATCATCTCGTGAGGAATTATAAAAATCTCGACTTTGTAAGCGGATGCATAACACAAACAGCTATTCAAAGCAAACTTTGTGGTTGCTATCGCCTGCACAGCGTTATGTGTGGAGTTCGTTAAAGTGGCGGAGGGGACAAATTCTTGGGCACATGTAGTTCCACTTACCTACTCCAATAGTATCGAAATAAAACTCTTCATCTTATCACAAACAGTTAATACCCGCGATTTCATTCGCGCTTATAGTTATTGAACCTACCGTTCCCCAATATCCACAAAACTTTAATAAATTAAACAAAAATGCCACCCTCTGGAATCACTCTATGTATTCAAAAAATCTACATCATGATCAGTTGCACTCAATTTCAAATGGTACCGTAAAACGGGGTCAATAGGGATTCATGGGTGAATAGGGATAAAAACGATGATCAAAAGTAAAGCAGAAAAACTACTACGAGATATACCATTAACCATCAGATTTTTTTCATTTTTGTAGTAGAAAGGTGAATTATTATAATGGTAACACTTGTTTGACGTGAAGATTGTCAGAAATCCAAAAAAAATACATCTGAAGTACGCCGTCGGAAAGCTCGAGATTTTGTGCCTCAGAAACTTTGTAAATAAAGCGGTTAAAAAAGAATTTTATTGAACAAATCGTGTTGAGTGGCAGAAGTTAGTTTGTTTTCCATCCAAATCAAGTAAGTTACTAAAATTTTATAGCTTATTTTTTGTTTAAATTGAAAATTAATAAGTGCCGGTAAATTTCTCAAAAAAAGAGGGTAATAGAGACGCCTACAGGATACCATCGGGATGGCTGTGGGGTGAATCGGGACAAGGCTAAAATAACTAGGCACGTAGCTGTATGAAAAGGGACACTAAAGCAGTCATAGGGACAGGGTTGTCACTCACCAATTTCGCTAGTAAACATTTGTTTCGCTACATAATATTAATATTATTTCTTTATTAAATCTGTTTAAGGTTTGGTTAAGGTTATTAATCATTTACTTAGGGACTTTTGCTTTTTGCAGGTACAAGGCCACGAACATATAAACCCAGCTGTGAGAAAAAAAATAAAAAATATGATCAGAAATTAATAAATAACACCCTCGAACACCATAGTACGTGAAGAATTTCATATAGTGTTAAATTGATTTTAAGTAGTTACCTAAAAAGATTATATTGTTTAGTTGTTTTTAGACATATATATTTGTTGTAACATTGTTTTCTAATAAGTAAACCATTTAAAACTAAAATATTTTTATTTTACCTGAATGATTGAAATTATTTTTTGTATGTATACTTATGTATTGTGTATATACTTATGTTGTAGTTACTTGTAAATTTCGTTGAACAATATTAATAAGAGTTGTGACAACCCTGACCAAATTTCTCTATTGTTCTCAATGCCGTCCCTATTAACCCCTATACGTGTATAAATAGGGATAGCATATATTTTGTGCATTTACATAAAATGTGCTGACCAACAATGATTTTCGCATACAATTTTATAATATACAAGTCGTGACTAAACTTTTTTAGTACTATAAATTAAAAGCTGCATGCAAAATTCATAAGAAAAAGTCACACAAAGTTGAAAACTGTCCCCATTCACCCCATTTTACGGTACTTTATATGATTAAATCAATAAGGTTAAAAATAAATAAAAAAATAATTTTATCAATGTTTAATGAACAGTTCCCCTTAAAACTATACCTAGATACTCCCTAAAAACACATAAAAAAGGGTAATGTATTTTTACGATCAGTTAATTTTTATGATCAGTTAATTTTTATTATAACTGGCCAGAATAATGACACTTTATAACATTAGGGGCGACAATCATTTCCAAAAAAAGGTTAAGTTTTTCCTTCTTGGAATTCGACAGGAGTTTAGCGTTGAAGATTATGGTGATAATAAAATTATAATGAAAGCTGAAAAGCTTTTGTAAAAGGGGTTTACTTTTGTGATAATTTATTAAAGAGACTGATGTACCTACTGCGATGTGAAAATGTAACATTATTTCTTCAAATATGGTTTTACTTTTGTTAAGTGCTAAAGTGCTTTCACTGATTCTTTCCAAGAATGTTGTAATAACAAGATAATACCAATACTAAAGTAATTATGTAGAAGATATTTATTACATTCTCTTTTGCTAATTAGGTACTAATTACAGTTTCGTGAATAGTTTCGCTACTAGGTGTTGTCCGCGACTTAATAATTAATTTGATTTGGTGTCACTACATTATCAAAACAGTTCACAAATTGAAACCTTCCTTTTTCACCACTATCTATTAAAAAAATTGCATCAAGATCCGTTGCTTCAGCTCACATAGGGTCATTCAAAACATGACTTTGTTTTATAATAAGTAAATATTTAACACCATGTTATAGACAGATGGCAATGATTTTAAAAATATTCTATAGACCGGCGCCTCAAGCATATTTCTGGATTATTGAACTGAGCAAATTATACTCATCTAAAACTTACAAAAAAGCCAACTTCTCTCTTTAAGTTAGGTTATTATAGTTGTAACTTATCTTACCGAGTGACCGCCTGGAGGTAGTTTAAATTCAGTTTTATAAGACAATGGCATACTAGGATAACAAAGTTTCACAGAGCAAATTAACTCTATCTTATTACTATGCTAAACTCAATCAAGATTTGAATCCGATAATTATGACATTTGCAAAGGGTACCTGAAGAATTCAGTCCAGCGTATTAAATTCACGATAAGGGTCTTTTTGCACTATTCCACGGTAATATATATAGGTAGGATATTTAATACCTCCGAATAATTATAGATATTCCCGTAACAAATCATAAATAATGTAAATAATATCCTTAGTTCACAAACTAAGAACCACGCTAGAAAATTCTAAATAGTCTTCAAATTTTGGCATAGTCATCGTTCCTTAACATGTGTGCAAAATTTCAGATCAATCCGGATACTGCAGGTGGGTGAAAATTACTTTCAAAGATTCCGTTACATAAATAAATACACTGATAGATACATACATACATAAAAGCGTGTTAAAAAATAAACGAAATCCTTGCATTTCCGAATAAAATAAGAAGATATTTAATCAAAAAGTAACTATTCCGGTAGTTTAAAATACAGAAACAGTAAGAAAAATTGTGATCTTTTGAGGCCGGTATAGAAAATTACTAACGGTAAGCTTTGCTGACTTCTATAAACGGAAGATAAATGACTTTTCTAAAAAAGGAACAGCGATTAAATAAAGACAAATATTTTAACAATAAAGTTAGAAAAGCTGCGAAGAATAAAATTAATAGAAAATTTATTGAAAATTGGCTCTTAGTCCGACGAAATGAAAAATAAACTCAATTGTAATTGTAAAAAATGATGCTTAAGAAAATTCGAGACAACTCCTTTGATAACTCAGTGTTGTATAATAAAATGGCCGATTGGCTACCTGGAAAATTTTAATGGCTTTTGTATTTTTCTTATTTCATAATAAAAAACAAGACTCTTAATCGATATTGTTCTTGCAACTTTTTAGAAAACAGTTTTAGTTGCGATTAGAATCCTATTTGAAAAATGGTTGCCAGACAGTAATAGACGCAATTAAAATTAAAAAGTTTATCAAAGAATAAGAATTTTCGAGACGTTTTAGAAAGAAAGAAAAATTCAACTTTTAGCATCTGTCAAACGCTCTAAGATTAAGACGGGCCTCGTGGTCAAGTGGTTTATGTAACGGACTGCCGTCCACGAGGTCGCGGGTTCGATTCCCGGTCGGTACAATCATTTGTGTGATCTTTATAATTGTTATACAAATGTTTGTTCTGCGTCTGGGTGTTTCTATGTATTATAAGTATGTATTTACAAAAGAAAAGTAGTTTATATAGTAAATCCGTATTCTGGTACCCATAACACAAGCATATAAGCTTAGCTTGAGGGACGCTGTGTGAAATGTCTATGAATATTTATTTATTATTTATCATTATTTGTATCACAAGAATATCATAAAGAATATCAATCATTAGGATTTGCCAGACCCCTACACTAGCTGTTGTCCGCGGTATCATATGCGTGGAATTTAGAAAATTTTCTCCAATTAAGTAACATGTTCACTGATGCCTCGCTCTTATTAGTGCAGCGTGATTTAATATAGCCAAAAGCCATTCTCGATAAATGGACTAACTAAAATAAAAGATTTTTTTAAATTCGAAGCAGTGCAGAGGTTTCTGAGATTAGCGCGTTAAAACAAACTCTTCAGCTTTTTAATAATAGTATAGATTTAAACTAAAGCTATTGACTGATTATAAAATACTAAAACAATATTATTTATGTATTATAATAACTTAACGTCACCGGAAATTGCTCTTATAACTACAGCGGAATATTAGGTAAGCTATCAAAAGCAGTATTCAATAACAGTTATTCTAATTTATACGATACTCAAATTCCTATATCCGGTTTAGATTCGCTTCTAATATCCGGATCAATAATATATTTTAGTATCATAAAATATGTATTCCATGATCTGGATGATATTCTAAATTATCTCAGTAATGAAGCAGTTTATACTACTACTTCTTCTTCTACCCTTATACCGTTATTCAGGATCGGCGCAACATGACTACTTGTTCATGTTGCAATGGAATTTGACAGATTTTTACTATCAGCCGCCTGCCTGTTGTCAACCCTTCGCGGGTAAACTGGTCTAAGTCTCTATGTATTGTAACTAAATACTGGTTAAAAATATTTCTTAGGCACCTCCTGATTGCATTGCTGTCATTTTTGGGCCATCCAATAAAGACTGTTCTCCGGTGGATTTTCCTTAATGGACAGCATAATTTTTTTTTAATAAATTTTTTTCATAATAATTGTGATATAACATAAAATTTTTGAATTCTAAATGCATTATTTTGCATATTGCGTTAGTTAAAAATACAACTGTTTATTCTTTTACTGACTCACATACACTAGAGCAGTTAAAATTCTTGCTTAATGGTATGGCCTCTCAAAACCACAACACCTATGAAACTAGGTAACCTCTTTGCAATTTCACATTCAAAAACAAGAAAAGCTAAACCCATTCTTCTCTAAAACAATATTAATTTAAACACTGTAACATAACAAAGATGAAATACCAGCATGAGTATTTCACTTCTGAATGGGAGTCCAATTAGGCACTAGTCCACGTGTTACGTTGTATACTCGCGCATACTATGCACTATGCATGTTAAATAAAAAAGTTTTCTTCTAGCTACATACATTGTTCTGTAATTCATTCAGTAGTCTGTGCATTTAAAATTAAAAAAAAAACGTGATCTTTTAAGCTGTGTTGCAATTTAAAAATGCATTTTTTCATTTACCTAATATTCTGATAAAACTTGCTTCTGTTTGTTAATGAAATGCTCTACAGTTTTCAGAGCGAGTAAATTCTGCTCTCAAATCTCGAACGAAATATTCATTTAATTACTCACGTTTTAGCTGCACTAATTATTTTACTGAAAATTTTGTTTTGAATGACTAGTAATGTATGTTTGTATTTTACGCTACATTCATCAAATAATACATCATTCAACTATATTTTAGTCAAATTGTGTAGTTTTTTATAAATTAAAGCCTTGCATCAAAATAGCTATATTCAATAAACAGCGGTACCGTAACACACATAAAATTTGTGTATGTTATGTTTCTTGTAAATAGTTAATAAAATTGTACACGATACTTTCATGCGATGAAAAGTATTTTAAATAATGTCTCAATTTATTAACGGTGTAAATTCCGAAGAAAGAGGCTTACGTCGGTAATCCTCGTGAGCTCGTAGGTTTAAATTAAAACCTTTGAAAAGGAAATGCTAACTGAACTAAATTTTCCGGATGCGAGTGTCGTAATGTTCCATTATTGAGTCTTATATCGAAGGCATCGATGGCACGACAATTACGCGGGGATTGACTGCATTTAAAGAAAAAATATTTATAAAATAAGTCATTGATATAGCCATATTATAGTACAGGATA
The DNA here is from genome assembly GCA_916999025.1 of Orgyia antiqua. Taxonomy (NCBI): domain Eukaryota; kingdom Metazoa; phylum Arthropoda; class Insecta; order Lepidoptera; family Erebidae; genus Orgyia; species Orgyia antiqua. The sequence goes on from OU779869.1 coordinate 9,929,819, forward strand.
ATATATTATCTTTACTTATTATAAAACAAAGTCCTTATTTTCGTATGTATGTGGATTTGGATGCGGTTTTTTAATAGTGGTTCAAGAGAGTGGTCTTTTCGTATAATCTCTTAGGGTTAGTTTTTTAATTCTATTCAATAGCTAGCTACAAATATACTAGACTTGTTTCTATAAATGCGTATACATGGGCAATACGGGATATGAGAATACACTCTGTGTTTTATGAACAAAAATATCGATATCGATATACTCGTACTTACTCATAATAAGACAAAATAATAACTATACATTTAAGATAATGTAACAGCATTTAAATTTAGACATACTTCTGTATTTATAGAAATAATGTGGTGCAATTTTATTTAATACGCAAATTATTAGATATGTAGTTCTAGTTTAGTACATAGATAGTAGATGCTGACATACTTAAATGGAATACTTTAATCTTCAGTCGTTATTTTTAATGTAAACTGTCTTTATGGAACTGTGCCAAAAGTGGTAGTATATAAAACCATTTTACATGTGTTTTTTTTTTTAGACTTGACTGACTGAGACAGTGTCGTGTGTACGTTCAAAAGAGCAAAAGTCATTGACCGCTTTTACTGGATAAGAGTATGTAATTTATACGGGATATACTTTTGTCGGGCCTCATGGTCTAGTGGATCATCTAACGGACTGTCGTTCACGAGGTCGCGGGTTCGATTCCCTTACGGGACAATGATATATCCGTATTCTAGTACCTATAACACAAGCATATTAGCTTAGTTTGGGACTAAAGGACGTTATGTGTAATTTCCATGAACATTTATTTCTGCCTGATGATGATATATTCTGTCGCTATCTATATCTAAAAGACAGACTAAGATATTATATATCTGTAATAATCGCAACTTTTAAATTATGTATGCGACAGACGTCAGCTTAACCGGATATTAGAGTCCCTATTATTGGAAAGCCGATTATTCTCCACAAAGAAAATAAGAGATATTTGTATCTAATGACATATTTCTGTAAATATGTAAGAGATCACAATATTAGATCTTATATAACATACAGGATTTTACTAAAAACATTACATAACAAAGTGTTGTCTTGCATAATTGGCTTTGTTCATATTTTTTTAAAACTCTTAATTCGAAAACCATTTCTGATTAGTTTTTTCGGAAAATTTGCTATATTAAATATTATTTTTCCAAAAAATATTAAGGCGTTCTTAGGGATATACTACACTAGTAGAGTTGAAATTGGTCTATTATATTAACTTTGCAACTTTGTAAAGATGTATCGCAATCTGTCTTAAGTCTATCAAGAAAACAACGCAATCTGTGTATTGCCTATACACAGATTGCGTACAACGATGACTTCACAACATTTAAAATAATATCTCTAAGTATTTTTGAAAAATTCTATATAGTGAATATTTCAATAATATTGAAATTAGTTGCTTAAAATATTCTATAATTTCAAAAAAATAGATATAAAATCTACAGGTCAAAAATTATGAACAATCCCAATAATTGCATGTTTCTTAATTAATAGAGACTTAGGATACATGATTTTCTTTCTACCACGGACGTTATCTAAATACAAAAAAATACACTAATACTTCTTGGCTCATTAGCTGAAATAAAATATCTATTAATTCTAATACCCAAACGTCTTCTGAACTTCATGTTTATTTTGAAACAATCTAGGTCCCATGTAAAATTTTGTTGAGTTTAAAAAATATAAAAAATGATTATGGTAGCAGTTTTCTAAACCTGTAAATTTTTTATAAAAATTTGATTATTATGTCTTAGTTATTATTATAAACTGATAAATGAGCGTAGTCATCCAATTTACGCGAAAACAAATAATATTAATACAAAAAAAGTGTCATAATTCATAAAAGTGCCAAAGTTCCATTATATTTGTGTGGTGAAAATTAAATATGTCAGAACAAGATATATATTACAAAGGAAAAGTTTTAACAAGAATAAAGTGCGAGAACAATAATTTCTTGGTACATAAATAATGTAGATACTTCATTTGCAAACTCTAAGCATTCTTCTGTTCATTAATTCATTATTTGTTAAATTTATTACTACATTTTATACTTTGTTTGATGTATAAATATTGCCATTTCAGTCATTTTACGTAGCAATGTTACCAGCACTCTGGGCACCTTGCCAGTTGACATCGATATGAAGGGATTATGCGATGTTTTTTATAAATATTCTAGGCCTGGAAGTATCCTATTTTGTCTCGTATAGACCTAGTAAGATATTATATAATTAACTAACCGATAAAAGCTTAACAGTACCTACCTCTATTTTTTTTTGTATGGACATTTCACACAACGTCCTCTGGTCCCAAGCTAAGCTAATTTGCTTGTGTTATGGGTACCAGAATACGGATACACTACATAAACTACTTTTCTTTTGTAAATACATACTTATAATACATAGTAAACACCCAGACGCAGTATAAACATTTGTATGTTAAGATCACACAAATGATTGTCCCGCGCGGGAATCGAAACCGCGACCTCGTGAACGGCAGTCCGTTAGATGATCCACTAGACCATGAGGCCCGTCAAAGTATATCCCGTATAAATTACAAACTCTTATCCAGTAAAAGCGGCCAATGACTTTTGCTCTTTTGAACGTACACACGACACTGTCTCAGTCAGTCAAGTCTAAAAAAAAAAACACATGTCATATGGTTTTATACACTTACACTTTTTATTTATTTATTTAAAACTTCAGCACAATTAAGTACACAGGCGGTCTTAATGCTAAAAGCATTATCTACCAGTCAACCTTGGGTGATGCAGAGATATTTGTAGTAGGTGCTTTACTAACTTAAAAAAACATGGATTAACATTATTAAACTTAGCAAAATACATACTTTTGGCACAGTTCCATAAAGACACTACATTATTTCTATAAATACAGAAGTATGTATGAAAAAAATTAAATGGTGTTACATTTTCTTAAATATTTAGTTATTATTTTGTCTTATTGGCGGGCTTCGTGGTGGGGTAGTTTATGTAATGGACTGCCGATCATGAGGTCGCGGGTTCGATTCCCGCTTGGGACAATCATTTGTGTGATATCCATAAATGTCATACAAGTGTTTGTACTGCGTCTGGGTGTTTTCTATGTATTATAAATATGTATTTACAAAAAAAAGTATTTTATGTATTATAGCCGTATTCTGGTACTCATAACATAAGCATATGAGCTTATCTTGGGACCAGAGAACGTTGTGTGAAATGTCCGTGAATATTTATTTATTTATTATTTAGAGTAAGTACGAGTATATCGATATCGATATTTTTGTTCATAAAACACAGAATGAACATGAACGACTAGACCAGGAGGGCGTATATTAAAAACTGATTAAGGTTTTAAGCTATAAAATGCAGCAGATTTGCTACAAATCGCTAGTACATATGTTATATTATACTTTGATTTGCTAAGGACACACACAAAAACAAACAAACACACACACACACACATGCACACACGTGACATACTAATACTATCTGCCTTGATCGCATTTTTTTTCTCAAATGATTACTTGCAAGATCATCTTTTAACCGTATGTTCAATTATTTAGTTCTATCTCTGATGCTTTAATAAAATTTCAGACACTATTCCGAATTGAAAATCCAATTTATTTTTCCTTTTCTTCTTTGTTATAATAATTAGCGTTCTACATCATGAAAGTTTGGTAACCTAAATTATGACAACTTGTACAATTTGTCAAAACAGTTTGAGTCTTCAGTTCATAGCAGATAGTTTGGAAAATTAATTGAACCTTTGGGCTAACTTGGTTTTGAAGGCTAATTTAAACGTTTATGTAGTAATTAATTTCTAAAATTTAAATTACTATTGATAAAATTTTGTAAGGTCGCGATAATAATAGTTAATTACTAAAATAATAATATACACTTAAGAAATTCTTTGAAATGAAAACGTTTTATACTGTTATATTGTTTTCTTCTTTGATTTATTAATAAAGAATGGAAATAGTTTGTCATTACTGCGTACCTAATGTATTTCGTCACTATTACCTACGATAAGTATATTTTTATTTAACTTTACTATTTATTTAGCTGTTTCCCGCGACTTCGTACGCGTAAAATTTAGAATTTTTTATAGTATATAGTAGTAGAAAGTTTTATAGTAAACTTTTGTTTGTTAATGTTTATTAACAAACAAAAGTTTACTATAAAACTCGATAGACGGTGTTGTACCGTTTTTTAAATCGCGCTATGGTTTCATTACACACATTAACATTTAAGCTTGTCAAAATTACTATTGTGTTATCATCCGTATTTCGCATTTATAAATTAGTAAGGATAACACCCGTATTCACAAACGTCACTGTGAGGTCTCCTAGTAGGCATGGACGCACAGGGGTAGCAAAATCATTTCAAAAACAATACTTAAGTGGTGAAGGGCACTATGCGTTTGTTAAACTGAACGCACAGCTAAGTTTTGTCTATGAATATAAAGGCTCGATGAACGGAACGCACTGAAAAGTGTTACCCTTTGCACAGTGCATCAACACTTAAGTATGTACTTACTTATGTAAATATTGTTTGTGAATACGGGTGTAAGGATATTAAACGAGTAATTGTCGATAAAAGGAATTCTTCATAGATTTTTACCAAGAATACTTGTTTGAATCGCATAATCTGGATTTACAAATGAAATGAAATGAAATGAATGAAATAAAATGAAAAATCATATAATCAAGTAGACATAATTTTTTTTCTAAAAATTATGTGCTTATGACAAAAAAATCTATTTATCTATCAAGGTATAAAACGTGCAAAATTTTAAGAACATTTGTTGCAACACGCTATAGATGGTGATGAATTGATGATGGAGGAGAAGAGAATTGTTCCAGTCATTCTTGTTGCAGTTTCCAAACAACTATATAATATTATTATTGCTAGTTACGCAATATTTATTTTATCATTTAATACAAGCGGCCTTAAAGAACTAATAAATGGTGTAGATTGTAAACGGAAATGAAGCAAGTTTACTGCATTAAATTGATTTTGATGCAATATAAAATTATAATATAACTCGATTTTTATTCAATATAGAAGTACATATTATGTTTAACAAATTGCTAAGTAGGAATAACTTTACATTTAATTTAGAACTGTGGTTATACAGTATATCAGTAGTACAAGAATTTTGAAATAATTATAAAATTATTATTTTTTAAAGCAATTTTTAATTTGTGTCGGTAAAACAGCATTTACCTAACCGTGCAGTAGTTTTAGCGTAATGCACCTTTAAACACTCTTGACACATAAAAAAAAATTATAAACTATGATTTTGGTTTCTATTACTTTGATGAAGACCCCCAACAGCATTTTCGTTAAACTTTTCTACAGTAAAAATTTGTTGCAAATTTGTTGCACGTATAAAATAACTCCCACGTAATAAACAACACAATATTTTTGGCTCACATTGCTGTACAAAGTTCACTAACATTGCTAATTAAAATTGCACAGCATACCGTGCATTTGTAGAGTTTGCTTGCTGACATAAATAACTAGATACCTGTGTTCATGGGAGATGCTACTAAATAAATAAATATAAATATTCACGGACATTTCACACAACGTCCTCTGGTCCCAAGCTAAGCTTATATGCTTGTGTTATGGGTACCAGAATACGGATAGGATACATATACTACTTTTCTTTTGTAAATACATACTTAAAATACATAGAAACACCCAGACGCAGTACAAACATTTGTATGACAATTAGAAAAATCACACAAATGATTGTCCCGAGCGGGAATCGAACCCGCGACCTCTTGATCGGCAGTCTGTTACATAAACCACTCAACCACGAGGCTCGTCGAACTTAATTTGTTAGCTAAAACTACAATTTAAATTATTTTGACATGAAATTGCAAGTGTGAATAAATCAAACACATAGATTGCCTTTATGAGAGTACTTCTAATAAGATTTATTTGATTATCAAAACATAGCCAGAAAATAAATGTAATAAATTTACTCATAATAATTAGGGCATACATTCAGTCTATTATATTAATTTACCTTGAATTTGTTTTTAGATATTATATCTAGGTGAGCATATATACAAAATCATTAAACCTTGCCACAAATCTTATTAAGGAACAAGGCCCCACATTATCGCTATAAACAGAAAATAAAAGCTTTACAGAAGTGTTGTCAAGTTTGTTATTTTTGTGACATTTCATTTTCATTTGTCGAAATAGAAAAAAATATCTCACTGAAGATATCAAAACAGTATAACAGCGAAAAGTAAAATGAAATGTTAATTAGCTGTCAAAAGATTTGACTCCAACAAAGTATCAACAATAGAAAATACGTCAGAAATATTTTCATAAAAGAGCAGTAGTAGAGACATTAATAAAAAAGTAATGAACCAGCAAACCTTTTTATATCCGCCGAGTCGAAGCGCTCTCTGTAAACGCGCAGCTCGCGTTGCCGGCAGGTATACTATAGGTACCGCTTCCCCTGCTTCCAACTCGATGTCAAAGTCGTTAACTGCCTCACAAAACTTATAATCCTCAAACTTTTTTGCCTCACTCTTCATTAGTTCCTCACTGTCCCCATCGTCACTTATCTTTACCTCGTCTTTTAAAACTTCGCTTGCTGCGATGAAAAGCGGGTTTTCGCAATAGCTATAAAGAAGTTTAGATGCTTTGTTTGCAACATCTGCTTCCTCTTCAATTCCCTTGTTGCCATTATGAGAAGATTCAAGGTCATCTTCTTCCGGATAACTTATGTGTTTGTTGTCAATAGCCATGTTACAGTGACTAAGTTTGTTATCCGTATCAACTGGCACTTCATTAAATTCTAATGGGGCATATGTATGAGTACTTAATCGCAGTCTATCACACTCCATTGTGCCACGTAGAGATTACTATTTCACTGATTAAATATCCTTGTTTATTTCACACTCAAAATTTACACGTAATATACCATCAAAGTTAAAAGTCAACTAATAACTCAATCGACAAGTGGGCGTATCGTGTGTCCTATTTCAATACACTATCTCCAGTATCTGGTTAATTCACGGATATGGCAGATGTTAAATAAATTACAATATTAACTTTGTTCAACTCTTACTTGAAATATATCACGTGTTAGTACAAGATAAAATAAAAGTACAAATAATTTAGTTTATCAAAACGTTTCCTTGCGAAATTTGAATAACGCCTATTAGAAGCGGCAAAATTGCTGTTGTTATAACCATTATTAAAATATACTGAAATTAAATATAAAAATGTTTAGACATTTTTAAGCGGGATGAATAAGTGTAGGCAGACAAACCCTTATGTTGAAAGGTGGGTGATAAGGGTAACTGTGGGATTTGCATTGTTTTGGCCTCAAATTATCTACGTGCTTTATGAAAAACTCTTTATTTACTGTACTAAAATTTGCACTATATTTGTGGAAGTAATTTCTGATATTGCAATAATATTTATTTTGTTTAGTTTTATGTGATAGTATGCGGTTGACATTTCTTTATGCGTCTGAAATAAATGAGACTGTGACCAGACAGGAGAATCCAAAACGTAAATGTCATGCAACAAAACTCAGTACGGTGTCATCGCTCCCTACTATCTATTTAGACATACTAAGAATGGAATATCAAAGGTTATAAATACTCACTGACTTGAATTTGCGATTTTACCCTAATGAGTAAAAGAGAATTATGATCATTGCATTGAACAATTAATGTTTTTATTAACACAATAATCTTTCTAGAATATACTTAAGAGGATACCAAAATAGCTTCGTGCATTTTTCTACGTACGAAGTTTTCATTGTTTCTTTAGATTGAATGGCTAGAGCTCTAATTTTTAAGTATATGTTTTTTCAATATATGATCTAGGATCGCATAAACTCAGAAACACGATTGAAAAAAGTTTTCTCGATAGAAAATCTTAGCGAAACAACCTCTCAAATTTTTTATTTTTTTCATTTGTCGGTCTATTATCGCGTATTAACTAATGAAATAACTTTAAAAACATAAGTAACTATTATATATAGAAACACGTAAATCAGAATTAAAATATATTTAGTAGATTTTGAGTAAATAGTAAAAGTATCCCTAATTCTTCATTTTCTGTGCCTACTGGCTGTGTTAATACATATGTACGTGTCGGCGATGATATACGATAATATTGATGTAGGCCCTTAAACGCGCCAAAACTTTATCAACCAATTACAACCTGCTTATATTCCTTAAGCCCAAGCTATGTCAATATAAGTACCTATATTAACTAGATAATATTCGCTTTCCCATCTTTCTCTTTATAATCTGATGCCGGATATAAACATCCTCCAAAAGAACCGTACAGAAATCGATCGCAGACCGCACCATTCGGTTCACGGTCGACATAGAATGTCAACAATGCTTTGCAAGTATTTAGATCTCTAGTATAATACTCCTATAATACTCCTTAGTATCACTAAATCATAAACTAATTCGATTTCACCAATCAGGAATACCTTCAAATAAATCTCTCGACAAGTACATTAAATGTGGAATATATTATAAGATGTCATGTGAATTTTAATTTAGTTTATTTAACCAGTGTTAAATAAACTTAATTAAAATTCACATGACAGTACTTTAATACTTTAATAGTCAGTACTATTAAAGTACGTATAAGAAAATGGCGTATTCTTTCGTAATTTTTATTATATAAACACTTTTCAAAAGACATAACTCTACATGTATATAGTTAATATTGGATAAGCTGGCACATTAATTATCAACAAGATAATTGTAAAATTCACAACTTATGATCTTACACATATATGTAATAATTATTACAGGTAATTCACTAGTTAACTATTAATTTACGGATATTCCGTCACATTTGCTTCTAAATTATGCGAGGTTTGAATGACTGTTTCCGATAAAAACGTCAAATGCTCGCGACGTCGGCGCACGCGCCGCAGGATGAATCGAGACTGAACTGTTCTAAATTTGAAATGAAGTGGGTTTAATAACATTGCGTATATTTTCCCGTTTTCACAGCCAGTGACATCCACGATGAATCATTGATACAAATTTTCGCATGTCACTGTGGTGGTTTTTCTTGGCGCTTAAATCGTGGATTTACTAAGAATTGGCAGACAGAGGATATGAATCAGGACGGAAAGCATTGATCTTCGTGCTTGTTGTCGGAATACAATTTTAAAAGATATACATTTATAACCTCTTTCATTTTCATTTGATTATGTTCTACAGAAGATCCAAATAGTATTAGGCATTGAATAAATCTGTAAGTAAAATTTAGTCAGTTTAGGCAACGTTTTCGGTGAACTTATTAAGCAAAGTATATTACGAAACATAATGAGTAAAGTTCAAGTCCACAATAAAATTATTAGATGTACTTAGCGACTAGCTTTATATTAAACTACAGGTTGCGTTTTTCACAGGAATATAATAAATAAAAATAAGTCGGGTTTTCCTTCCTGACGCTATAATTCCAGAACGCACGGACCGATTTCCACGGTTTTGCATTCGTTGGAAAGGTCTCGGGCTCCGTGAGGTTTATAGTTAATTTTTTTTTTTTACTTTTTTTTGGTATGGCAAAACTACGTTTGCCGGGCCAGCTAGTATTAAATATTTTTTTCTAGAGAAATCAATCAGCCTGCCGAACAATAAGAAATTAACGTAACACTACAAGGTTTTCGTTACCTCATGGTAATACAAAGTTTCTCTGAAAGCTTTATGTCGCCGACCTAATATACCTAATGACCTTCAAACTAGGGCTTTATTACATAATATTAGTAAGTATATAAAGACAGAGAAAATTAGTACTTGTTGACTTGACTGGGATATATACGTAACAATGCCTAAAGCGTTGACTATATTTCCATATTTATTACTAGTCTAATAATTCACCCCAAATTCGCACTGTTACCGTTAACTTAAAAAAAATCTATTTTCACTAGGCATGGTGTAGCTCTCTACGGTGAATTTTTTTAAATAGATCTTTTAGTTTTATAATGTACTCAATACAAACAAATTAATAATTAATCACATCTTTCCTCTTTAAAATATTCGCAGTTCCACAGCGCAGTTCACAACCTACACGATTCATAGTAACTCTCCCTCTTTGATGTTTAAGACATGATATAGACATATGAAATTTCTATGTTTTATCTATTAACTAGATATTGCCCGCAACTTCTATTCACCAAACCTAAACAAAATTTATAAAAAAGCCATCCTCTCGAACCAGTATCTATTAACAAAAACCGCAACAAAATGAGATGCGTAGTTTTGCAGATATAAGCTTACATAGGGACATACATAGAAAAATAACGATTTTGTTTTATAATAAGTAAAAATATAAACGTATAAAAGTTAAGTTTCATCAAAATGATTATAAAAAGAAAATTCATATTTGTGCTAGGCAGAAATCTGTGCCTACCACCTATAAAGACAGAAAATTATGGTTTTGCTTTAGTGCTAGCAAACAACGTTGATTTTGACCACATCTGCGCTTACGTTAACAATGTGGTATAAGCCACAGATGGGGTCCTCGCAAAGATTATTTCCGCTAGTCATGCATGTAAATAGTTCTAGATATAGGTAATCTGGAGTTATTCCAAAATTGTGCCATAAAATACACAGACAACCTTGAATTTGACGTTGTTATTGTTGATCAAAGCACATTAGTTGCAGAACGAGACTGCGCTGGTTTATCGGCTAGTAACCGCGACCTTCCGCTATATGTTTATGTGTATTGTTTTGAGTATGTGCCAGGACTACATTCACTGTTTGTTCATGTATTAGCTGTTGTTTCTGAATTCCATGCATACGAAGTTTTCAGAAACCAAACTTTAATAAATTATCCAATAATTTTTTTTTTTTTTTTTTTTTTTTTTTTTTTTTTTTATCTGCAATCAGTCTTAGACTATAAGCAGGTATGTTGTATGGTAGTCACAGGCCGAGCGAGTCCTCCAACGAAGACTCAACTCACATGCAATGTGAAACATCACATGATGTCATTTCGTTTGAGGCGCTTTGAGTAACTTCGCCGCAGCAGGCAGGCGGCAAGCGCGTTGGGATGATTTTCAATACGCTTTTTGTATTTTACAGACATAGCCTGTATTTCTTCCTTGACTGTTCTCATATTTAAGTTTGAGTGGATTTCGTCATTAGTTATGAACCACGGAACATTAGCTATCGTTCTAAGTATTGAGTTTTGCATCCTTTGCATGATTGAAATATTTGAATTGGCCGCACTACCCCAGAGTTGTATGCCATACATCCATACTGGTTTTAATATTGTTTTATAGATGAGCAATTTATTGTCCGTAGATAACCTGCTGTTCCTGCCTAGCATCCAGTACAAGTTTCTGTGTCTCAAATTGAGAGTCTCTCTTTTACTTTTGATGTGCTGTTGCCAAGTGAGCCGGCGGTCCAGATGTAGGCCAAGGTACCTTACACTGTCCTGGTGAGGTAATACAGCACCACCAATGCGCACAGGAGGGCAATTTTCCTTACGAAGAGCAAAAGTTATATGCACTGACTTTGTTGTGCTAGCCTTGATCCTCCATTTCTGAAGCCATTTCGTTACTGCATCAAGTCCATGTTGTAGCTGCTCTGTAGCAATTTTTGCATTTTTATTACTTGCCAGTAACGCTGTATCGTCGGCATACGTAGCGATTGTGACTCCATTTACTTGTGGCAGGTCTGAGGTGTACAGAGTATACAGCAATGGTCCCAGGACAGATCCCTGAGGTACACCTGCTTTTATGTCAAAGAGCTTGGAGGTAGCATCAGTTTCCCTCACCTGGAAAGTTCTGTTATTTAAATATGATTCAAGAAGTGAATACATATTGTGTGGAAGCAAAGATTTTATTTTGCATAGAAGACCCTCATGCCAGACTTTGTCAAAAGCCTGCTGAATATCTAAAAACGCAGCAGAGCAGTACTCTCTCTCCTCCAGAGATTTTCTTACTCTATCCACTACTCTGTGCACCTGCTCTATGGTGGAATGCTGATGTCGGAACCCAAACTGATGGTCGGGAATCGAGTTGTTGCTTTTTAATATAGGTACAATTATTTTTAGGATCAGTTTTTCACAGACCTTGGACAAAACAGGCAAGAGACTAATGGGTCTGTAAGAAGTAGCTTGTGTCGCAGGTTTACCGACCTTATGTATCATCAAGATCTGTGACACCTTCCAAACATCTGGAAAATATTGCACTCTTACTATTCCATTAAACACCATAGTAAGGAAAAGCAACGCCTTTCTTGGTAATCTCCTTAATATCTCTTTCGTGATGAGGTCATAACCTGGGGCTTTTCCGTCCTTCAGGTCATTGATGGTCCTCCAGACATCACGCACTGTGAAAGGTGTAGGTGGAAGGGACATCTGAAATGGCTGAGCAAGTATAGATTGTACATCCATAGCCGTGTTTATGTTAGTTTCGTCTGGGCTGAAAACGTCTGCTAAGTGTTCTGCAAACAGGTCAGCCTTATCTTGCGGTGTACGGGCCCAACGATTGGCGTTATTTCTAATTGGTGGTTTTGCGATTTGTGGCCGGTCATACGCCCTTGTGAATTTCCACAGTGAGTAGTCGGTGGCTGCTGTTGGCGTAAGAGACTCCAGCTGAGCTTCAAGAGTGTCATTACGCCAACTATTAAGCTTTCCTCTCAACCTTGTTGCTTGTCTATTAAAATTTGTTTTATCAGTTGGATGCCTGCTTAGTTGCCAGACGCGGCGCAATCTTCGTCGTTCTTGGATCTCATTTTTTATTTCAAGGGGATAATTACCGAGTGTCTGTTTAGTGGATGCTATCAGTGGAGTGCTCCTCCAACAGGCTTCCTGGATGATATTTGTGATGTACTTAGTTGCATCTTCAATATCATCCGCTGTCTTGAGAGGGACCTTAAGATTAATGTTAACATCGATGTATTCATAAAATGCATCCCAGTCTGTTTTCTTGTTGCCGAGTGTTTCTGGTCTTTTCCGGTCTACAATTTGGGTACTGAGGGTCAATAATACAGGCGTGTGGTCAGACGAGCTGTCATAACACGATTCGCACTTTGTATAGTGGTGCGAGAAACCTTTGTGTACAAAAAAGTCCAGTAGGTCTGGGACTTTCGCCAAGTCTGATGGCCAGTGGGTGGGTTCACAAGTTGACGTTGTGCTTAGTTGATTAGCATCTATGCTACTCTTTAGCTGCCTTCCTCTTGTGTTGGTCAACCGAGATCCCCAGTGTGTGTTTTTAGAATTCCAGTCTCCCCCTGACAAGAATCGATTGCCAAGAGTCTGGAAGTAGTCTGTATACATGCTCTGTGTTATCTTGTGTTTCGGTGGGCAATACACCGATGACACGTTGAAGAAGCCCTTTTTATCTTCCACTGCTATTGTAGTGGCCTGGATGTGACAGGTTCTGTATTCAGGCATCAAATGGTGTTTTAGGGACTTCCGAACAATGATGGCTGTACCCGCATGTCCAGTACCATCAGGATGAGTAGTAACATAGCACTCATAATTCTTAAACTTAAGACTTGATGCTGCAGTACAGTGAGCTTCTGATACTAAAAGAATATCAAGTTTGTGTTGAGTCATAAGTAGCTCAGCATCACTCTTATTTGGTGTTAATCCGTTTATGTTCCACGTTGCAATATCATATTATATATCCAATAAATTGAACCATTCTATCTATTTAAAAAATCGCATCTAAATACGTTGTGTAGTTTTGATATAAAATAAGCTCACATAGGGACATATATACAGAAATAACGACTTAGTTTTTTATAATAAATAAAGATATCTAACACTTCTGCAAAAAGAATTTTGTTCATGTGGTAACGGATTAAGAAAACAAATGTCACCACCCTTTTTCCTTCCTAAGGTGCTGTAAAGGAGGCCCTTGCCCAACATTGGGACGTTAATTGGGCTTGGGCATCATCCACTTCGAGGGACTTTCTAATCTACTACTTTCTAATTAAAGAAGGTAGGTAATAGATTATCACTGAAGAAATAAATGTCTAATAATAGATACAAAAGTTGGTACATAAATAATCCTTCTTTTCACGTTAACTGTAAAAGGTTTACTTTTGTTTATCGATTGTTACCGTAATTCTTTTCAATCAAGTGATATTGAATTGAATGAAGATTCCGCTTTACTCCCGGTTTTCTATTTTCGCTTAAAACGATATAATAATGCCTATCTACTTATCTTCCAGACAACGTAAATCCCGTAATATGTTCAAAGCGTTAAGACTGTCTGAAAATTATTTTGTGAGCTTCGTTAATTTAAAACAAAATGAGATAAAAAGAAATAGAAATGCGTGTAACGTTATTATTTTACACTGAAAATGATTATGTTTTTTTGGTCACTTTATATATTTTTTATTGCCTGGTGGTCGAAAGATTCGTGTAACAGACCGGTCACGAGGTCCCGGTTTCGATTACCGCACAATTATTTGTGTGATATTTATAAATAATAATATCATACAAATGTTTGTACTGAGTCTGGGTGTTTTCTATGTATATAAGTATTTATTTACAAAAGAAAAGTAGTATATCCGTATTATGGTATCTATAAGACAAGCAGATAAGGTTAGCTTGGATCCAGACGACGTTATGTGAAATGTCCATGAATATTTATTTTTTTATAAAAAAAACTACATAGAATAGAAAATAACCTGCAATAATAACAGTGTGACAAAATGTAGTGTATCCAGTACCTACTTATAGACATTGTAAATTATTTGAAACTTAAAATTCCACAACATATTACATACCACAAATTATTACGCAAAATCTTTTACGATTACTGCTATACAAAGGTTGTCTGGTAGAAATCGCTTTAAGTGATAAGGCCGCCCATTGTACTACATTATTTTAAGAATATCCTGTAATGTAAAACTAAATGGTGTACAATAAAGTATAAATAAATAAATAATAATAAATAAATAAATAAATTATAGAACCAGAGGTGGTTGTGTAACATGACTGTAAATTTTCATGTAATTTAATAGGTATTCTTCGCCGTTCCACTTGCGTACTTATGGAAAAATATTTTTACATCCTAGGGATAAAGAGAGAGACTAGACTTATCCGATATGCAATAAATATCAAAGAAATCGTATAATCCGAATTTCACGACATCAGAATTTTGTAGATATGTATAACCAATCACTCATCTTACTAATAATCTTACTAATAAATAAATAAATAAATAAATATTCATGGACATTTCACACAACGTCCTCTGGTCCCAAGCTAAGCTTATATGCTTGTGTTATGGGTACCAGAATACGGATAGAATACATATACTACTTTTTTTTTGTAAATACATATTTATAATACATAGAAACACCCAGACGCAGTACAAACATTCGTATGACAATTAGAAAAATCACACAAATGATTGTCCCGAGCGGGAATCGAACCCGCGACCTCTTGATCGGCAGTCCGTTACATGAACCACTACACCACGAGGCCCGTCGTATAATATAAAGAGTCAGTGTTTAATCTGTCCTTGTGGTTTGATTTTCTCCCCCCCTTGCATCAAATTGGTTCTCAAAATTGAGAGCTAGCGCCAAAATAATGATTCCATAGTTACTAATCAAATTTATAATCTTTTCTAAGTTTTTTGATATCCTACAACTAGACATGACTCTTCTCCATAATGAGAAGGTAATTCATCTATTATATATACCTCGCTAATAAAAGCAAAACGTATCTTATATATAAAAGAACACGATTATTTGTGAGAAAAAAAATCCTTGCAAAATATTTTCTTCTTTATACACCC
Source organism: Orgyia antiqua (assembly GCA_916999025.1). Taxonomy (NCBI): domain Eukaryota; kingdom Metazoa; phylum Arthropoda; class Insecta; order Lepidoptera; family Erebidae; genus Orgyia; species Orgyia antiqua. Next base: position 9,945,637 of record OU779869.1, read on the forward strand.
ATATAACCTGAGAATTTATTATAAAGCTGATGAGAGAGCTCAACGCTATATAGACTACGTCTTACTTAGAGTATTAAACCAGCAGGAGCAGCTACACACAATGTTTTCTATGACAAATACGGGGACAAAATGACAAACACAATGACAGGCCTCGTGGTCTAGTGGTTCAGGTAACGAACCGCCGTTCACAAGGTCGCTGGTTCGATTCCCACTCGGGACAATCATTTGTGTGATATTTACAATTGTCATACAAATGTTTGTCCTGCGACTAGGTGTTTACTATGTATTATAAGTATGTATAGACAAAAGAAAAATAGTTTATGCGTATTCTGGTACCCATAACACAAGCATAATAAACTTGGTACCAGAGGATGTTGTGTGAAATATGCATGAATAATTATTTATTTAATATACTGCCATATCGCCGGGGTGTGGAGGGTAACGCACACGAACTCTATAACGTGATTTAATTGGTCGCTGCGCACGCCCTGCTCAAAATCGCATCACTCACACTAAGAGACGAAAATAAAATATCATTATCATTGTGTATAGACGCTGGTCTATACACAATGACTATGATTATTGTTCTCGTAACTATTTTAACGGGTTTTCCCCTTATAATGTCACCTCCTCTAGGATTAATGCTCTAAGATGCCTATACTTACGAAGAATACGTTCTTCCTTATTGTTTTAGCCAATTTACTAACCCTCGCTCCAGATTAAAAGGAGGACCAATCACCGCACTACCTATTACATCCCTAATATATCATGACTACACGTGTTACTTCTAATTATTAGGATAAAAGGTTTTTCTTGGAAATATTAACTGTTTCTGGTACAATATGTTTTATGTTTCCTTTTGTGTATAAAATGTGAAAATATAAATGAAATATATGAAAATTCTGGCGCCGCCCGTAGCTAGTTAGTTTCATGCCCTTTGAAAGTTGTCAAATCTATAAAATTACAAGAAATAGTAAACTCTACTTAAATTATTTGTTTAAAATAAAATAATATTATCACGTATAGGCACAAAATACGACCAATTTTCATTGTCGTGTCATACCGTCGCGTCTTTTTCACGTGAGGGTAGGCAGAGACCATCGAGAGCCAAGCGTACTTTATTGGCTTCGTTTACACTTATACATCTGGTCATACATGCATGACGGATGTAAGTACTACGTACTTTGCCCGAAGACATCGTTGATCACATCAGCATAATAGATTTTATATTTCAGATAGGTATTTTGTACAAAGAGTGTATTAACTAAATAATAAATTAGATTATTCTAGTAAATTAGTATATCGCGTGAGACTTCTAATAGAGGCTCGCAATTGGAATGTTCGTTCATCAGCTTCCAGACAGTAGCCTTTAGAATTAGGTTGTTTCGCAAAATACTTAACTATCCCGTCTGGGCACGCAAACAGATACTCACGAATCTCGACTTCCACGCCACAAATTAAAAAAATGTGTCTGTACTTTTGTATATACCTAAGAATTAAAACTTCTTTGTTATTCCTTTGCGTGATCCTCTACGCGACATTTATAACTTTTATTTTTTATTTCGAGGATAGTGGCGACGACGGGTGCTTACGACAGCACCCGTCGTCGCCTCGCAAAAAACGCAAAAAACGCAAACACACCAAAAAAATATTAAAACATTACAGTTAATAAATTTTGCACTTCAATAGAAAATTACTCCACTAGAGATTTCACCTAATGACTCTGTTAACAACACATAAAAATCGAATCAAGTGAATCAATAAAGCTCTCACTGCGTTCTCGATCATCAATCATACGTGAGCGGGTCCTTTTGAGCTCATAAAAACTGACGACATACTGTCGTGTACATATTTATGAAGCAGCCAAGTGATCTGCTATTGATGGCCTGTCCCATTCATCAGTCGAAGGAGCGTCAACTAACAAAAAATATACGTAATAAGATTTTGTTAGAAGACTTAGTATAAGAGGAAATGCGTGTGTTTGAGATCATTTTACCTTTTCGAACTTAGTCTTAAATTATTGTTTACAATATCTAGATAACGAAAACACACATCGCCACTACACCAAATTTTTTGTAATAATTATTATATTTAGTTGTATTATTCAAAATAATGCTAAATACAGCCGCAGCGCCACTTATTTGACGAGCCTCGTGATTGAGTTGTTTATGTAACGGACTGCCAATCAAGAGGTCGCGGGTTCGATTCCCGCTTGGGACAATCATTTGTGTGATTTTTCTAATTGTCATACAAATGTTTGTACTGCGTCTGGGTGTTTCTATGTATTATAAGTATGTATTTACAAAAGAAAAGTAGTATATGTATTCTATTCGTATTCTGGTACCCATAACACAAGCAATATAAGCTTAGCTTGGGACCAGAGGACGTTGTGTGAAATGTCCATGAATATGTCCATGAATATTATTTACAAATTATATAATACATAGTGACTTTCTTTGAAAAAGGCAAAGTGGAAAAAGGCCATGGACTAAATGTAGGGACATTTTCGTGAGTGTGAGTCATATTAGAAAATATATATATTATGTATTCTCGACTTTATCTTCATATTTAAGTTTACATAGTAAGCTTTTCAATATAGAATAATATCAAGTCAATATGAATCTTAGACATACGCGATGTACATAATATTAAAGAAACAGAAAATTATCAGCGAATACAGCCAATATCAAGCTTTGTCGATGGGTAGATTTGAAGCTCGTAATTGCTTGTTGCATATTTATGCACTGGATTTGCAGCGGTCAAGCCCGTTATAGCCTAGTAACATGTACTTTGTTTACACTCCAATTTTATGTAGAATCATATTTTATAGTATTTCTAGCTATACAAAAAATGGATTACCGATTCTTTAAAATACCTAATGTGCAAACAAATACGGTAGAATAGTTTCCTAAGAACTAGTTTCCTTTTTTTTGTTAAAGATAGAGTAAGGAATTTTTATATAATTAAGATTATACACTTGTTCTTCATGTAGTGACAGATTAAGAATACAAGTGTTATCTCCCTATGTCCTCCCAAGGGGGCTGTAAAAGTCAACTCAGGGATATTGTACAGAGATAACATTCTCTGTGAGAGACCGAAAACTCTAAAATAAAGCCTGTACTAGCACGCCTGGTTGGCGCGGCGCAGTGGACCATAATCCCTTCCAAATTGGGAAAGGCCCATGCCCAACAGTGCGACATGAATGGGCTGGAAAGAGAGAGATACATTTGTTTATTTTGGTAGCCAGGTTTACAATTGGGCGTAGCTTCAGTAAATACGTATTTAGCTCTTCATTATTTAAACAAGGATTTTCATATTATCATAACGCTTCAAATACTAACATCAATATTAGCGAGCAAACAAAATCCCGTACTTAATCTACAAAGCCAGTGCATAATACGTTTAGTATTATGCACTAACTTTAGTTTATACAGGGTGCTTCAAAAAAATGTATACACACTTTGAACTTCCATAGAAAATTTATTTACCGTTCTACAAAGTTAAATTTCAGGAAAATAGAAAGCTGAAAGTCCAATGTAAATGAAACATAAATAACAAATGTTAATACTGTTCAAATTGGTGACCTGCAGCATCAATACAATTCTGAGTGCGAGTCACCACTGATTCTGTACATCGTATCAAAACGTCCAATGAGATTTCTCTACACACTGCTTGAATCTCATTCCAAAGAATGTCTAGGTTACGTGGTTTACGTTTGCACACCTCATCTTTTACTGTGCCCCACAAGAAAAGGCCAGTGGATAGGACGCAGGGGGCCAATCGAGTTTCCAGCACGCTCTCCAGGCCTTACACCGCTGGATTTCTTCTTGTAGGGCACAGTAAAAGATGAGGTGTACAAACGTAAACCACGTAACCTAGACATTCTTTGGAATGAGATTCAAGCAGTGTGTAGAGAAATCTCATTGGACGTTTTGATACGATGTACAGAATCAGTGGTGACTCGTACTGAGAATTGTATTGATGCTGCAGGTCACCAATTTGAACAGTATTAACATTTGTTATTTATGTTTCATTTACATTGGACTTTCAGCTTTCTATTTTCCTGAAATTTAACTTTGTAGAACGGTAAATAAATTTTCTATGGAAGTTCAAAGTGTGTATACATTTTTTTGAAGCACCCGGTATATACTAATCAATATATGGGCCTATCAATATCTTCTTGTTTCAAACACATGTAGCACAATATTTATTCAACAAAATTCAAAAAGTATTATTTCTACATTTGAATAGATTTTTTTGTTTGCAAACGTTTTTTCATACGAGAAAAAATTCAAATCCACACTCTATAGGTGTCCAATTTTCACAACAGGATTAACAATGTTTGCGGACGAAAAATTGAATCCTAAAATTCAGTTTTTATCTGCTATATTTTTTAACGTGACTACTGAAATAAATTTTTACTATTTATATAGATTTATCGATAGTTCTGTATAATGTAGAGTATTATTCAGGTCTTAAAATAAATCCACAGACTAATTATCAATTTATTTATCTAGAATCAGTGGTAGAAGTATGTGCGTAAAAGAAGTGGTGACACTTGTATTCTCAATCCCTCACGATTGAGAATACAAGTGTCACCACTTCTTTTCCTTCCCAGGGTACACGAATAACATCCTCTGTGAGAAATGGAAAACTCAAAAATTGAGTCTGTGCCAAAACGCCTGGTCAGCACGGCACAGTCTACTATAAGCCCTCCTAGAGTAAAGAAAGCTCGTGCTCGACAGGCATTAATGGGCTAGAGAAAGAGAGAGACAGTAAGTAAACATAAAATATCTTTCAATTAAAAAGTAAAAAGAGATATAAACCACGTGCATAATATATTGAATACCTTATTTTAGTAATGTATTTTGCATATTATTGTTATGTATGTATATTTTGCTTTATTTTCTAAATATCACGTTTAATATTATGTCCAAGGAATATACAATAATATCAAATACTTTAAATAAAGAGGAAGTAATATTAAAATATTTTATAACTTAGAAGATTACGTCAATTACCTGTCTGGGTTACATTGTAATACAAAATAATCTCAAGGTATTATGGTTGACCCACTTTTCTCCAGATTATTATAGTTTTAGTAAAGTTATCTTGCTATTTAATATACTTACACCTGCGCGACTTGTTTATTAAAAGACTAGCTGTTGCCCGTGACTTCATACGCATAGAATTTAGAAAGCAAACTAACAAATTTTACTAAATAGCCATCCTCTTGAACCACTCTACCTATTAAAAAAACCGCATCAAAATCCGTAGCGTATTTTTGAAGATAATTATTATTGTTACAATATATTTATTATATAATAAGTAAAGATATAATGAATTATCTATCCATTATAATTTGTTGATTGATAAAGTTTTACTAAAGTAATTTATTAATTTTGCAATTGACATACTATGCTTTTACTTAATAAATCGAATGTCCCGCTTGCGGTAATCACTTTTTCCGCCATCATTCGATTTATTAAATGATAAAGTTTTATTGAAAGTAGACATCACAGTTCATATTACAGTAGGTATTTAGTACAGACAATAACAACTGAATCATTGCGAGTTGTATTTGTCCGTAAATACTGTCCGGCACGAATGTTGTTTGGTTTTGGGTATTATGTGTTTGTGAATGGAGTATTTAGTAAATACCCAGCGATATATCGATTTGACTTTATGTACACTTAGTCATTATAAACTAAGCTTCAAACAAAAGATAACTATTCCATACAGATAAGTAAATTAAAAAATAAAACAATACGAAATGCTAAACTGGAATTGAGCTGAGCTTTCGCCTAAACAATAGGTAGGTTTTAGTCCGTAGAAAGACCGGTGTGTACGACATAGCCCGAAGAGTTAGCACGCTGAAGTGGCAATGGGCAGGCTATATTGTTTCACGATCTAATAACCGTTGGGGACGGAAGGTCCTCGAGTGGCGACCACGCACCGGACGACGCAGCGCGGGGCAGCCCCCAACAAGGTAGACTGAAGATATCGTTAAATATGCTATGGGGCCACTGGATGCAATTAGCGCAGGACCGCGCGTTGTGGCGTTCTACGGGGGAAGCCAATGTCCAGCAGTGGACGGGGAAGAGTTGATGGATGAATGAAGCAGTTTTTTGTAGCTAACTTTAATACACAAAAACTAAGTAAACGATAGTGAAACGACGATCATACATAACTGAACCAATATTCTATTTTAAGATAAAATATTCAAAAGATACGTAAATTAAAAAACGCCTATTTACTAACAATGATTTTATATTGACCAATATTTCTTTTGAAAGAACCACAACCTATTATTGCACAGAGCTCCGCAACGAGTATATTGACAGGCAAAAAGAAACACAACACTATTTAATTATTCATGATTTATAGATAAAAATTTTAATTGGTGGCTTATACTCATAACTAGCAGTACCAGACTACCAGACTGGTTACGCCAGCCTGTGTGAGCTCAAGCTATATCAGAGGAGTTACAAAGTATACTGAGATACACATACAAGACATAATCAAAGAATTAAAATGCCTGACTGCAAAAAGTAACGCCTTGAAATTATCCCTAATTAAACATAAACGTATGTGTAATTAAACATATCTTTCTAGGAGTAACCTATCTCTAAGTAAATGCTTATGTTCAAATAGGAACAGTTTTAGAACTTTACTTTTAATTTTATTCATTTGGAACACGGCTCAATAAGTTTCGGTTATTTTTTCTTTGCTTACGTGCTACAGCATTATTGTGCACATTTTTATTTTTATAAATCGTATTTATGAATATTTAAGTAATAAGGACGAATTGATCCATACCCTAAAATAATTCCTATATCAACACGTCTGGTCAGCGCGGCATAGCATAGTAGACCATAATCCCTCCCAAAGTAGAGAGATGGAGGAGCCCGTGCCCAGCAGTGAAACGCTAATGGGCTGGAGAGACAGAGAATAAAGAAAACTACATGCGTACTGGATACGAACCAAAAAGATGTATCCATTCCTGGGCGGGAGAGCAAAATACAAACCCGGCTAAAGCTTCATAAACCTGTATCAGTTGATCACACCAATACTGTTAACGCAATCAAATGTTGATGTAGTCGTAGAGCAAGTGTTGGGAGTCTCACGTTGAAGTCGCTCGACTGCTGTGATGTCAGTTGAGCTCATAAATTACCTTACGTTCGCAAAGCTACATTTGCAAATCGGTTTATTCTGGGTCTTTGATTACTATGCTAATGAATCTTAAATGATTTTATTAAATCGAATTTTGTTTCAATTTCTTTTATTGTTTCGCTTTTTGTTTATATTACTAGCTAGTGGCTGCGATGTAATACGAGTGGAAACTAGAAAATTTTCCCCGTTTTTGCAACATTTTTCACTGATACTTCGCTACTATTGGTTGCAGAGTGATGTTAAATAGCCAGAAAAGAATTTTCCATATTGGACTAATGGTTCACGAGATTTAGCGCGTTCAAACAAACAAACTCTTCAGCTTTATAATATTTGTATAGCAGTCTTCTTCTGTCTTGATTGAAAAATATTGTGTGGTCTCTACTATCGGCAATGGAACTCGTAGATATAGATAAACGGTTAACCGTTCATCTAAATGTACGAGTAAATACTCAACTCGTATGTCAATCGCTGTGGTCAGTCCGTTGCAATGGAATCAATTTGCGGAGGCTGCTGTTAGACACCACAATCTGGTTAACCTCAAATGTCACTTCTATTTGATTCTCTGATTTAAAAGATAGCAATTTAACAGATGGAAAAATAGAAATGCATTAAAATCATTTTCGTTGTGGGCTTTAAAATATTAAATTTTATATTCTTGGCTCATTCATTTGTGAGGGTCTACTTTTGTCACGCTAACCAGGCGTATTGGCAGGTTTGCTTTGAATTCTCTGTCTATGAAATGGTAGGATGACACTTGTATTCTTCATCAGTCACTATACGGATAGTTTAAGTCTCTAGTAACTCTTGCAAAATAAACTGTAAGTATCAGTATCAATAAAAGATAGACTAATGAAAGTATAGCTTTACTATTTATTCTATCTAGGATATAGAATTATCGATTGAAAGCACTGTTATTGTTCCCACGATAATAATTCACTGTAGTAAACAACTTCTGTGAGGCCTTTAGCTTTTTAGATCGATGTTTTTGCTCATATATATCTTAGCAATAGTCTATAAGCGAATAATAAACAGTTATCGTATTCTGGTTTGCTATTTATAACCTCGTCGCGTCGCCACAACGAATCTTGGCCACTTTCCAAATCCCATTTTTTGGTATTTATTTCAATTCGTATATTTGGCTTTTATACTAGTGAAAGTTTAAAATAATGGATGTAATAATAAAATGTATGTGCTATCAATACTAATAACAAAATACGTATGTTGTCAGTAAGCTTCTGAAGAGAAGAAACAGTATGTAAGCATACCACAACGGTTTCATGACAAATAAATTGTTCATACAAATATTTTACATAAACCTTATGTTTTATTTATTTATTTGCTTGTTCAAAATATTTCTTTCTAACAAAAAGAGATGCGAGAAATTATAGTAGAAATACTAGACTAGAATTTTATTACTAAGAAAACTTTGTCCGTAATTGCTCGAAAGGATTAGGTACAAAAAGGAAAAACGGGACCCTTTTGCTGTGACTTCGCTGTCCGTCTGCCTCTCACCAGGCTATATGTCAGGAACGATGACAACTAGGGAGTTAAAATTATCACACATGATGTAGGCAGGTCTATTGACGCTCTAACAACAAATAGATACTAAAACCCAGGATACAATATTTAGGGGGCTAACATACAGTTTAGATTTTATATGCTCAATAATATGATAAGCATGTGGATGTAATTGACAGATAGACGGGTTTATACACGGCATCTAGAAGTGTATTGGAGTGGGTAATGTCCAAGACTCAAGTATCATCCAACATCAGTTGGGGTGGACAGGTCATTTGCGGTATAATATCTGATTCTGTCATCTATCCCAATCAAAACGCTTATATTGACGTAATTATTCAGTACTTATCCACTTCACTGATAGGCATAAGCCAAGGCAATATTTTTATGAGAATTCATGTCTATATTGAATCCTAAAAAACAATAGTGTAAACTAAAAAGTATTTAGTTTATTCAGTGAGCAAATAGTATAGATATGAAAAATTAATCCTATCAAACCTTGCTACATTATATAAAAATGGTTATGAATTAAGTAATTCTTAAAATATATTCCTACTTGTATCAATCGTACAAGGATATCAAATACGCAAAAGCATAAAACATAAAACTTCAAGCAGATTGTACCAACTCAAACAAGATCATAACGATTGTAAAGAGCCTGATTTCGGTTAACTTGAAATCTCTTTGCCAAAATCAATCTTTGAAGCGGTGGCTTTACCGATTGCGCTTTATATAATTTGTCGGATATATCCTAAAGCAGTATTTCTGCTCTGTGTATTGTATATTGTTTGGGAGTACTCACGATTTTCTATACTAATATCATAAAGAGAAGAGATTTGTTTATTTGTTAGTTTGAATCGAATAGGCTCCGAAACTACTAGGCCGTTTCAAAGAAAGCCATCCTTATGAACCACTCTACCTATTAAAAAAACCGCGTCAAAATCCGTTGTGTAATTTTGATAACATAAGCTCACATACGGGCACAGATACAAAAATAGCGACTTTGCTTTATAATAAGTAAGGATATTGTATTTATAAGAGACTTTCAAATCCTTTACATTAATCAAATTAAAGTTATATTATTTTAGCATTTTTTTTTCGTTTTAATTTGGTACCGCTAGATGACGTATATTAAATAAAATTTCTGAAATTTGATTATATTAACAACAAGATCTCAAAAAAAACCAAATCTATATTTACCAGTTCCTCAGGTGATCCCGGTTCCTTCATACCATTGCTCTTATCCGTGCTGCCCGTCTCTGTAACAAAATAAAACCTACATAAATAAAAAAAACTAGACTTCATAAATAAATAAAAATAAAAAACAAAGTAAAAATATTTATACATCAGTAGGTAACCTTTTACAAATTGTTATTGTATAAACCTATAAATATTTTTATCAAAACTGGACCGAAAAACTGACTGATGGAAAACAAAGTGGTTAAAAAACCTTACTGTTACTATTCTATACATGTCATAGTACAATTTACTTTTATCCATGTGGTGACGCATTAAGAATATAAGTGTCACTACCCCATTTCTTCCCCTGAGGGCTGTAAGAGCCGGCTAAGGCATAACATAAAGCAGATAACATCAACTGTGACAGATAGAAAACTCAAAACTAAACCCTATGCTAATACGCCTGGTCAGTGCGGCATAGTATTCCAAAAGCCCTCCCAGAGTGGAGGAGGCCCGTGCCCAGCAGTATCAATAGACTAGAGAGAGAGAGAGAGTATTAACTTTACAGAGAAAATATCAGAACTGGTTTTAAATAACTTACGAGCCTTAATTTAAGCCGTAAGGGAATTTAATGTTGTACAATTTGCCAAAACAATGATTGTACGCGTCGTGATAAACTATTGCGGTGTATGCGGATGGTAGCTGAAATTAATAACACGGTATAAATAATAGCCTTCTCTTTTAATATGTGATGAATATACAAAATTGTGACTAATAATTTTATGGCAACAAACAGAATACATATTCTACATGAATAAACTACACTATTTTATACAGATAGGCTATAATGCCTTCGGATTTATTGAAATGAAATGAAATGAAATGAAAAATCATTTAATCACGTAGACACAATTTTTCAGAATAGTGCTTATGACATGTCCAATTTTTTTTCCCTACTACCGGTTCAGGACGCAATCTGCTGAGAAGAACCGGCGTAAGAAACTCAGCAGAGCTTTTAATCAAATCAATATTTTTAAATTAAATGTCAAACTTACAATGCTAATAACTTTACAATATAGAATATGTATTGCTCCAGAGCAACCTACTCCCAAGCTTTATCATCTTTAATATAATCAGAAATTTTATAATACGCCTTTTTACATAATTTAGTTTTAATGAAATTTTTAAATTTAGAATTATTTAATTCTCTTACATCAATAGGGAGTTTATTATAAAATCGTATACAATGACCCATGAAAGAGTTACATATTTTGTGGAGACGGGTTAGGTACATGCATCACAAGATTGTGTTTATGCCTTGTATTAACATTATGGTGGTCGCTTTTTTTGTAGAATTATGACTATTTTTATGAACATACAATAAATTTTCATATATATATTCTTATAGTTACTGTCCCATTCCTTGGTTTTGAGCGTGATTTTATATAGCTTATTTGTCATTCTGATCTATAAACTGTAAAGTTTCAGCAAACTCCACTCAGTGGTTTTTGCATGAGACAGCAACAAATATTTAACATCCATCTATCAGACACTCTTAAATTCTTACAAACTTTCATGCTTGTAGGTGGGATCGAAGCCAGCAATAAAAATAATAATACATTGCTTTTTACAAAAGACTGAAATTCATGTTTCGGTAACATTAGTTTAAGCAAATTAATCATTTCAAAATATATTCAGGATTTCCCAGCGTGTTTTTTAGTTTCTGAACTAAGAAATATTTTTTGTAATTTTACGTTTGATAGAGACCACTGTATCTAAATGTAACTAAAAGTAAATCTAGAAAATTTTGCTGAATTTTTGTATTAGCTCAGCGAATTAAAATTTCATGGTCTGTGAAATGAATATGATGGATTCTAATGAAATATAAACACGTAAACGTTAGAAAAGTGAGAAGTAGGCAATAATGAAATAAAATTGGGAACGATTCCATTAAACTTGATATAAATTTATTTATTTATTAAACTTTAATTAATCGTGACCACGATCGATGCAACTTGGTCGAAACGTCAGGAGCAGAGGTATTGTGCCTTTTTAACAGTTATTAACGTGATTATAGTCCCGATAACATTAACAAATTATGAATACCTATAGGTACCTACTGAAAATATTAATTTAGTTTATCTAAAAATGTTAACCAGAATTTTTAATGAGGAAATCCCCACGGTAATGATTAACTGTGTCTATATAACAGGGAATCATCGCACGAAGGCAATGAGAAATTTAATATTTTTTAATGATGGTGTAATGAGGAAGGCCGCAATACATATTTGCGGCTCTCGACCTCGCGTTAATAGGAGTTTTATCAAATCATGTTTACTCGAATAAAATAGAATTCGAAAATATTATTCAATCATGTTTAATTTTCTTTTTCTTTAATTTATGTGCAAGTTAAAATAGATTGACTCGTGCAAGCCATACTTCTCATAACTAAAAAAATTAACACTACCATGCATGTATATATTTGAAGTTGCAACTTTCACTAGAAGTAATTTGCAATTATTCGAATATAGCACAAGGGCTCATCATAAGGACAAGCTACATGTAGTTCCCAGTAAAACAAAATTACTCAATGAGAGCGTGTTCTGTCTGTCTACGCGAATCTATAATAAATTACCAAGATGTATCACATCTGTAACTAATATTAAACTATTTAAAAAAAGTTTGATTGATTTTCTTATCACTAAATGTTACTACTCGCTTAATGTATGCCATAGAATTTTGACATTTAATTGCTATTATTTTGAGATTATATCATTGTTATTTTGACATTATATTGTTGTATATTAATTGATAATGATATTTTTGACCACATAATTAATATCATATTTTTAATAAGGTTGATGTACCTAACTAACTGTAACACTTGTGTACGATATGCTTATTGTTTAGTCGTCAATAATTCTGTCGCCTCAACTAACTTAATTATTGTATGCCAGCTCTGCAGAAAATAGTTGCACAATTGTAAACTATTTATCCTGTTACATCTATTTATCTATGTTCACAATAAATGAATTTGAATTTATATTTTGTCAGATTTTGATATTCTGAAGTGTAATATAAGAAGCCTATAAAATAGTGTCTAATAGTAATGTACTAAATAACTACGTAGGTTCAAATGACTTTTGTAAAATGAAATTTAATATTATTAACAAACGGCTTAATTTATTTCGATTCAGCGCTTCTGAAACGACATTGATTACGTCATGTACAGACTCAATCAACCCTTTTGTATAGTAGCAAATTATGACGGCTTTAGCATAAGTAATTTAATTTCTGATTCCAACAGTGTTCGCCATTTTATAGCTTGGTAAAGTATAAGTATATTTACAGTATTAAAATACAACATGACAAGTTTATTACAATAATAATCCAGTCAAGTGTGAGGCAGCCTTGCACACAGAATTCCTTAGCTAATCGATCGAAAGAAACCATTATAACTATTAAATTATATTAAAATTATGGTTGAAAATTTTACAATTAAGTTGTACAGTACCACCTTAAATTTTACCAGCATAATCAATATGTAGAATAGCTATTTGAAATTCGTCATAAACATTTGGTTTTGGCATACAAATACAAGTGTCACCACCCCATTTCTTGCCTAGGGTGCTGTAAGAGCCCTGTAACTAAACCCTGTGCCAACACGCCTGGTCAGCGCGGCACAGAAGACCATAATCCCTCCCAAAGTGAAGAAGGCCCAGCCCCAGCAGTGGGACTTTAATAGGTTGAAGAAGAGAGTAAGTAGGTATATTATCATTAATGTAGAAATAATTTAGCCCATCCTCCGCAAATGTTTAAGGCAGTTTTGTTAAAGAATTATTGGCTTACGTAAGAACAAAATAGTCCCTAAAAAGTTTACAAGTATAAAACAACATTAACTAAGTTCATTTATTGTTATTAATTTATTATTATTTGTGTAACGGTGTCTACAAACAGGCTTGTAAAATTATAGCAGTTTACGCAACTGATCATAGAATCCCTTTCAAAACTTTCGCCGTCAATTAAAACTCCGCTACCGCATTTAGTGAGACACGACGGTCACGTTCTCTTCGCTCTGTGACCGATAACTTTCCGTAACATAAACGACTATTGTTCTTACTTTTAACATCTGTCAAAGATAAATTAATACAAAGATATCATGTCATACTTAACTCATCAATTAACTTTTATCAGACGTATCAAAACTATCAATGAGGACATTAACTCTGCAAAAATATGTTGTAGATACTTTAGAGTAACTTTTGACAGTCTAATCTCTTGTTGTACTTATAAATATACGTACATAATTTAAAAAAAAACACAGGCGGTCATATGGTATGCCGATAGAAGTGAAAACTATTAACCTATAAGTTTTTCCCCTCCAAAAACGCTCAACGCGCCTACAGAAGTTTTCACTTCAAAAAATAAAATTATTTGAATTATTAAATACTAATGTTATTAAAATATATGTCCAACTGAAACTACTTCAAAGCTTTGCACTACCTTTAAATTAATAAAATGTATACTAATATTAGGTAATATATTAACACCATTAAGCTAAATATCTTACCAAATATACTTAATAAGTAAATTATAATTAATTCGATTATTACCTTAATTCTGGCAGCCGGAAATAATTTATGTTATATTTTCAAGTTACTCAATTCTCTATGTCTTCAATAAGTAAAGTCAACATGTTTACGTAATATAAACAAGTTATGACTATTTAAATATCGAGCGTAAACGCTTAATCAACAGGCACAATTTTCTTTTTCGTTGGTACTTACTAGTCATGAAGCTTGTCTCAATGTAGGTAATTAGTTCATTGATCGATATTTTCGTAAATATATGTCGACTAAAAATTTAGAAAACGTAGAAAATGTTTACACGCTTTAAGCGATAAGGCCGCCCATTGTACTACATTATTTTAAGAATATCCTGTAATGTAAAACTAAATGGTGTACAATAAGGAATATAACAAATACATAAATAAAATAAAAATGTTTATATTGTTTATAGTAGATACATAACAGTAACACGCAAAGGGTACCAGAATATATTTCGTTTCTATAAGATTTACAATTCTCTTAAGATTTTGTTAGGTAATTTAGTATATAGTATACGTATGTTCTATATACTGTATATCAATTAGTTTCAAGTGACATTTAAAACTAATTTATGGTAAAAAGAGTGTCCACTCTTTCTGTAAAGAGCACTTTGCCAGTTAATAGCGACGCGAATACGACGCGTAGCCTCGAGTTTTGTTTTCTTTTAAATGTACATAGATGTATATATTTTAATTTATTCAAATAAATGTACTAAAATCGGCGAGCCTCGTGGTTGCGTGGTTTATGTAACGGACTGCCGATCAAGAGGTCTCGGAGTCGATTCCCGCTCGGGACAATCATTTGTGTGATTTTTCTAACTGTCGTACAAATGTTTGTACTGCGTCTGGGTGTTTCTATGTATTATAAGTATGTATTTACAAAAGAAAAGTAGTATATGTATTCTATCCGTATTCTGGTACCCATAACACACGCATATAAGCTTAGATTGGGACCAGAGGACGTTGTGTGAAATATCAATGAATATTTATTATTTATTTAAATACCGCTTATGGATTAAATAGATTTGTGGTTTTGTACAATCATTATATTTGAAAAGTAATTGGAT
This sequence comes from Orgyia antiqua, assembly GCA_916999025.1. Classification (NCBI taxonomy): domain Eukaryota; kingdom Metazoa; phylum Arthropoda; class Insecta; order Lepidoptera; family Erebidae; genus Orgyia; species Orgyia antiqua. Next base: position 9,961,180 of record OU779869.1, read on the forward strand.
AATCAAAAGAAATTACCAAATGATCGATCTACATTATCATAACTTTTTCGAAGTAGTGTTCAATCAAACAATCAGCGCATACAATTAAATCTCGAGATAAAAGCATAGACTTAGTTTAAATTCTGTTACATTTAATTCTGTTAATGTCAACTTACTTTTAATTCTGTTACAATTTTGTCACGGAACAACATGATAATATTCTCTTAATATAAAATGCAACTTTTTATAACAACTTTTTGTTTTATCGAAATGAAAGAGGTCAGGTTTAAAAAAGCATTTTCATCCTTATAACCCGCTTCTTATGATGGCGACGCGGCGACGGTATAAATGCCGGTACAAATCGTAATTGGAGCGAAGAAACCACCTTTGCAAAAAATATACGAGGACTTTCCTACAGCTTTATTCGTTCTTGAATTTTTAAATTTAAAGGCGTTAAAAAGCGTATAAAGTCATATTTTTTAATCTTACACAGAAGTCATTGCTCTACATTCATTATTTTTACCGTCTTTCATGCGAATATCAAGTCTCTGTTCATTTAGAAAGTATTTTAATAGGTATTCTATATAATAGGCTTTGTATACCTATTAGTAGTAGGTATATTTTACTTATATATTTTATTAAAAAACTTTCAGCACAACATTGTACATTAGGCGCACTTAATGCTAAAAGAATTATCTACCAATCAACCCAGGATGATGCAGATGTGATACAAAGTGTCACCAGGCTATCATTAAATAAACTTTTTTTAAATTGATCTACCTAATAATAATCATTATTATTAGGGCATGAGCTAGATATATAAGTCATTATAATATTAGTTTTAGTAAATATTAATACATAGTTACATGTAATTTTATATTAATACTATCTGAGCCGGCAAACGTTGTTTTGCCATACCAAAAAAAAGGGTTTCAAAAATAGATGTTGGCCGATTCTCAGACCTACTGAATATACATGTAAAATTTCATAAAAATCGTTCTAGCCGTTTCGGAGGAGTACGGTAACTATAATAATAATAATAATAATTTATTGATACATCTCAGATTACAAAAAATAATTAGGTAGGTAACTAACACTATGACACGTGAATTTTATATATAAGATAATACATACCGCAAATTACACGCGACAGTAACGTTTACATTATCATTTATTCAAGATTAATAACTGTATCGGTAATTAAGCATCGTAAATGTTTAATAATTTATGTATTTTCTAATTGGGCTTTGGAATCAAATACCTAATTCCTGTGTGCACTAACCACAGAATATAATTATAATATCGGCTTTGTATCTCAAAGATGAATGTTTACTATATTATATAACAAAATTTAAGCAGTACTCTGAGTGCTGTCCCCATTTTAACTTAATCATCATGAAGTTTATCCCGTATATTAATTACAGTAGCAGAGCCAGCAACTTCGTCCACGTGAAAGTTATCTGCAAACATTCTTGAATTATTATAAGCTATTTGTATATTTATTATTTTGTATAACACTAGCTGTTTCCCGCAACTTTGTATGCATGGAATTGAGAAATTAAACCTTTAAAAATCAATAAAAAATCTAATTACTTAAAATTGAAAGAAAATAAACAAGCACAACAATTTAACAGTCGGGATCGATTATTTATAGACAACGAATCTAATTTTTAAATTCTTGATGTTCACACAAAATTTCATAAAAATGGGTCAGTCCTTGCGGAGAAGTTTAATAACAAATGCCGTGACATGAAAATGTTATTTACCAGACCATATTTATCTACACTAATATTATAAAGCTGAAGAGTTTGTTTGTTTGAACGCGCAAATCTCAGGAACTACAGGTCTGATTTGAAAAATTCTTTCAGTATTGATAGTACTATACGTTTCAACTGAGAATAGGATTAGCTATGCCCTTTAGTTGTCAAAAGTGATTAGAATAGTACTGTCAGCAACGAAACTTTATTTGCGTATCACTAATGTTTTTTTTTTCTTTTACCTAAACTCAGTAATTTGAAGCTGAAAACGTCAAATTATTTAGTAATAATAGTCATAATATTATTAAAAAGAAATTCTTTTAATAATTTCATTGTTGGATACTATGATATTAAGTTGAATTGCCAACCGCCATTTTGTTGTTGTTGGTGTGCCTTGTTGAGTAAATAAATAATTATAAAGCATTTTATTTTAACTTGTTAGTTTAAGTGGTTGCTTCCCGTTTAAAAAAATAAATTTGTTGTTATTTCTCGGTGTTTTTGTTTGTTAGTGTGGTTATTTCGAACTATTCGTTATATGTTATAGTTTTTTATTGTATTTGTCTCGCTAATCGCTCGAAAATAAGTAAACGATAACGACAAAATGATGGATAAATTATATTATAAAAATGTCTTATTTTGCTGACCCTACCAAAATTGTACAAATTGACAACGATGACCTTCCAACATGACGCAGAGACAATCCTATTCTCATTTGAACCGCATAGTACATCTACCAAGGAAGGCTATAATTTGCTTAGTTCAAAAACTAAAAAAAAAACGCTTGAAAATCCTGAATATCTTTTTAAATAATTGCATTGTCACTGGTTCTTGATATGTATGCAAATTTTCAAATCAATTCGATTATCGCAAGTGGGTGAAAATCGCGTTGAAAGATTCCGTTACATAGATTAATACATTGATATATACATACCGAACATATAAAAGCTACGATGAATAGGAGCGACATAAGTGAAAAATGGTGCAAAAACTGGGAAAAAAATCTAAATTTCACGGGCGGGCAGCAGCTAGTTCTAAATAACACTAAATAAACAGTTCAGTATTATATTCAATTAGCACTTGAAATGCCAAGGCAGTCACACAATCAAATAGGAGAGTAATGAGCTCTTCTTGCACCGCTTGCCCAATACGCTATTCACGTATTTGACAAAGACTTCGATAAGATGGCATTTACAATATACGTTCGGATTTATTTTCTAAATAAATATAATTTAACTACTCCCTTCAACCGTGTCTTGTACTATAAGAAAAATAAATGACTGGATAACGGTCCGTACGTCCGTCCATCCACGTAAGTCACATGTATCTCACGAATGGCTAGATAGTAAAAAAATTAACCGACTTCAAAAAAGGAGTAGATTCTCAATTCATCTGTATGTTTTTTTAAATTTTATTTTATGTTTGTTACATCATAACTTTTAACTGGTTGATGCAATTGTAATGATTCTTGTTTTATTTGATATCTGGTGGTTTCCGTGTGGTTCTATCGGAACCAGGTCAGGATCTGATGGTTTTCTCCAGAGAAATCGAGGAAAGCCCTCAAATTTGAAAGGCACATAAGGTCGGTAGAACTTTTTTTTTTAAATACTCAATTATTCTTAGATGACGTATTTCTATTCAGTGCTTGACCACATTTATCTAACACTTCAAGTGTACAGCTAAAGACAAGTAAGATTATTTAGTGATTTTTATGAGTTTACTATTCTAAATTACCTAATATTATGGTTCGACCGACTTTACGGTAATGGGTATGTATATTTGGAATGGATATTAAGAAAGGAAATTATGTCACTGTTTTTTCCGTTTACTAAACAACTAATACAGCATAATAAGTGGGTTTTCATGCTAATTGTTAGCCTATATTACTTATACTTATGATATAACTTATTAATAAATGTTTTAAACAGTATCCGGTCCAGATAACGTTAATAAATCTACATTGCCATAAAGAAGGTGAGAATCATATGATTTAATATTCTAATCTTAATTTTACTTTGTAAGTATGTAATAAATTAATGTTTTATGTAACAAAGTGCGTACTTTTACCAGTTATTGGAAATAAAATATGTGATAATTTTATGTATCTACAAAACTATTACGAAATTTACTTCAACTAAATAAGATACAATTATTATTCACATAGATTTATATGTGATGTGACGTAACAAAGTACGTAACAAAGTACATACTACATTTACAAGGAATAGGTCATCATGATCATCATCATAACATCACGTCTTATTCCCATAGGAGTAGGCAGAGACTATAGAGCGCTTTGTCCAAACACACTTTCTGGGCTTCATTCACACTCAACAAGTTAACCTTTTTCATACATAAGCCTGTGCTAAGTTGTTTTCCAACACGAGATAGAACTTACTACAACAGATCAAGATCGCAATGTTTAACTTATGATTTGATACTATTTTTCAAAAACATTGCGTTCTTTTTTCAAAATATTAATTTAGTACGATATGTATAATATGAATATAGCACTAGCGTGTGTAATGTGTGTATATCGCCTATTTCAGGAGAATCATGAGTGTTTAAGAAGCGAGATTTGTAGGTACCCACTTATTTTTTTTTACGTCTTCGTGTATATGACACGATGATAAGTAAGTTATTAAATACTAGTGTATATATTTAACTTAGTACGCCGAGGACAGGGTTTAAAAAAATGTAACCTAGGTGTGATAACTAACGAGTTTATGAAACAACATCAAAATAAAGTCGTAAGTTTTTATAGCAGTCTTAAAAGCCACTAAAACTACAGAATGTAGGCAAAACGTGTCATGTTTTATGGAACAAATTGCGAAACACATTTGTTTTTAAATAATATGAGAAAAAACGAAAACATCGTTTTAAAAATAAACTGTCGTGTCGGTCAAAGTGTGTCAATGCGTGACGTAACGGAACTGAGCGTGTATAAGCCCTCTAACTAATTGACACAAATTAGTAAGGTGCATTTGCAACAAGAATTTTCACGTTTATTAATTCTTTTAATGATAATTTATTTAGCACCATTTGAAATCTTTTTGAACTTAGTTGTTGTAAAACGCTGTATCATAATTGATTAAGAATATAAAATCATAACTTTTCCTTTACCGAAGAAATAGGTGTAGTGTTTAAGTCATTATAATTTAAACGTAAAGGAGTAATATATTCCAATGCCTTAAATCTATCTATGTAAGACTATCAACAACACCTAATAAAATATCACAACAGTCATCCATGTTTGTTCTGTATTCTGAGCCAGAGCACTAGAACAAACAACTATTTCATAACTCGAAAGCTTGCCGGTGATGACATTCTTCAAAAAAGTATAACAATTTCATGTCAAAATCTTTGGATGACTTAATTTAATGTCAGGCTAATAGGTCTTTCAACTAAGTTATCAACTTAAATTCTTAGACAGGTACTGCCGCGTGTGAAGTGTCCTATGCTAATTTTGTTTCAAGTGACTTAAGTTTTAATTAGAATAGGTAAGTTTAGTTTATTTTCAGTCATAAAGCTTATCTACTGTACTCTCTAGACATGAATAAATATATGGGGTATTGTAATAATGTTTGAAGGTTGAAGCTAAATTGTCGAGGCCGATGGTAGAGTAACTTTATTATACTCAGGAGATCCATTCACTATAATCTTTATTGTTATAGATGAATTCTTATGTTTTTGGCTTAATAAATTACATGTATTGAGGTATGAATACGAATAACGACATCCCTGTCTAAAGATAGCTATAAAGTAAGATTTTAAAGCCCTGTACAAGTTTATGATTGAGGTATGTTTGGAAATTAAAACATTACCTTCCATCGCTTAGACATTCCAAAGACATCATCCTCGTTGCAGTTTATAAGGAATATTCGAGACTTTCTACCGCTGTAGAAAAGTTATTTCTATCAGAAAAGTTCTTCTTCTTTTTTAATGTTTTTTGCTTGAACCAGGAATGTTTCAGAAACATTCTATTACTGCTACCCAATTTACCCAAAGGTCTTCATGTCGTCTAAGGATATTTAAAACTGCTAGACAGTTTACAATAGCTTAACTATAGATTGACCCTAACTAATTTATTTCCATTATTTCTGTTTTGTGTGGTTAATGATCTGCCTTTTATTAGTAGTTGGGATGCTTTTTACAAGCCTCTTATGTGGTCCCACAACTAATTATTCTGCCATTGGCAAGTTCAAGGTTATATAAATCCATATATGAAAAACCCACGCAAAAATACCAACATTAAAAACATCTAAGATGAATGATTATTAAGTTGGTATCACAAAACTAGTTTGTGAAAATATTCTTATTATTAGGATAATTTTTACTGCCCGTAGGGTATTGGCTAATCGATTTGGCTTACAAGAGTGTTTTGGGTTGAAGGACATAAGACAATTTAAGTACATATACTGAATAACTCATTGCTTACAGTTATTGCAGCTATTAAAGAATAAGTAAATAAAATGTGATTGTCACGACAATAAGGATATTTCGGGCTCCCTTGGTAGTAAAACGAAGTATCTCCAAATAAGTAAGCTCCTGCCTAGATACTTCGTTTTAGAACATATTTTTACTTTAAAGTTCTTGTTTTTATTATGCGTTTATCCACTAATATAAAATAAACGGGGAATGCTGATATAATGAGCCTCAATTTGTGGTTTTGCTAATAACAACCGTACAAGCAAAAACCAGCAGATAGCAACACAAGTTATCCTTATAATAAATGAAATTGTACTGTCAGTCCGTAATCTTGTAATATAGTTTCACTAACAAATGCCCTCGATTTCGTACGACTGGAATTTAGAAAATTTTGCCAGTATTTGCAATATTTTTCACTGATTCTTCGCTCCTATTGGTCTCTGCGTGATGTTATAAAACCCTACTTGAAAAATGTACTATCCAACACTGAAGAAGTTTTTCAAATCGAACCGGCGGCGCGGCGGTTCCTGAGATTCGCACGTTCAAACAAATAAACAAACTCTTCATATTTATAATATTATTATAGACAAGATTACTGGCCTGTCCATTTGTACGTAAACAACAGGTTAATTTAGTAACATTGTGAAGGAAAAGTCTTTGAAATATTTGTTATATCGGACAATTTTTTAGCATTAATATACGGTGTAGTAAAAACTCGCAACTTAAATTTAATATGGGATAAGCCACGGCTTAAGGCTGGTGTAATATAAAAAGTAAATAGGAATCTCGGTTAGCCCAGCATCCAGTGAGGTACTTGGCCGGCCGAGCTCTAAGAATGTCGTCTATCTTGCGGCACCGCTTCATAAATATGGAGTTGGTGATTAAACCACGTATACTCAGTTTTTGTGCGACACCCTCTCCCTTTACCGCCTGCACCTGAACCTTGGATTAAAACTACGAGTTATGATAACTTGGCATTTCACTTTTTGTTTTTTGCCGAAGGAATCCACTCGCAATACTGTACTTTCTTTTATTTTTGACTTCTTTCAATGTGCACAAAGATTTAATGTATACTATTTTGAAAACAGACTTAAACAGGCAGAAAACTCGTTTGTATTTTCTATGTTTCATCAGATAGATAATATTATACGCCATGGATATAAATAACAAATGGTATTTGGAATCAATTAGCTAGTCTCTAGTTCAAATACTGCGCATAATTCTAAGCAAATAGATTATCCGTTTGTATTATGAACGGACTTGTAACCACAGATGAATGGAGTAGCGTCATTGAATAGATTTGAGATAAGGAATAATAATAATAATAAGGACATTTCACACAACGTCCTCTGGTCCCAAAGTAAGCTATATTTCTATGCTTGTATCATGGGTACCAGAATACGGATAGACTACATATACTACTTTTCTTTTGAAAATACTTACTTATAATACATAGAAAACACCCAGACGCAGTACAAACATTTGTACGACATTTATGGATATCACACAAATGATTGTCCCAAGCGGGAATCGAACCCGCGACCTCGTGATGGGCAGTCCATTACATAAACCACTCCACCACGAAGCCTGTCGAATATAATAATAGGAATAGCTTATACGTGGTCCGTATGGTGACAGATTAGGAATATAAGTATCCACTATACCACCCCATTTTTTTCTCAGGATGCTGTAAAAGCCATCCAAGGTATATTACGCAGGATCCTCTGTAAGAGATGGAAATAACGAAAATAAAACCTATGCCAAAACGCCCTGTCAGCGCGACATATTAAACTAATGGCCGTTGCCCGCGACTTCATTCGCATAGAATTTAGAAAATTTTCCCAGTTTTTGCAACAATTTTCGCTAATGCTTCACATCTGTTGGTCGCAGCGTTATGTTATATAGCCTATAGCATAGCTTCCTCGATAAATGTACCATCTAACACATTTTAAATCGGAGCAGTAGTTCCTGAGATTAGCGCGTTCAAACAAACAAACAAAATCTTCAACTTTATAATAAATTAGTATATATAATTGCTCCCAAAGCGGAGATAGCCCGAGATCAGCAGTGGGACGTTAACGGGCTGGAGAGAGGGAGTCCCCCGTTTTGTACGTATTTATAGTGATTGCATTCAATTTAATATACGGGTAGATAAATTTCTGCTTACAGAAGCTATTTGGCAACGAATCAAAGAAACATTCCGCTTCATAGCATCGGCATCGTTCTCTGAAAGCATCTAGCAAAGGCAGAACTGCGGTATAGACGCCCCAGGCTTGGATGCAATGTTTAACGAAACCTGAATTTTTGTGCTTCATTTGAACTACTGTATAGTGTAAATAAAACTACTTTTTGCAAGAATTTGGACGCGTAAATTAAAAAAAAATTTCTTTACGTTTCAAAGACTTTTATTTAAGTCGTCGTGAATACGAAAACGACTAAGCTATAAGGTGTCATTTGTGATCAGTTTTAAGCTATTGCATAGCTTCTATCGCGGGCCTTGAGCATTGGAGACTGAATCCAGAAATTTCGTAACAAAAATAACGTAATGAAAATAACCTGACATTATCGGCGTTACTGCGCATGCGTAATCCCCTCTTCGCTCCGCAATTTATTTCATCCTGTTGATACCAAGGGTAAGCGCCTTCCTCAAATTAAACAGCGTATTAAAATAAGGATTTTGAATCGACAACATATATCCTACATTTTTAGATAACAGCGTATTTTAGATTTTAATAATGTAAAATAATGTTTATTTTTATTTATTGACATTTGATTGACAATCGCTATTTTATCATAATTCCCATAAACTATGGACATATGTAAGCATCAGTTAATAAGGATTATTAATCTTATTTTAGTTTATGGTACATATTTAGATTCTTGCATAAATAAAATAAATAAATGATTATAATTGCTTATGTTGATAAAAAATGCTATGCAATAGCTTTACCGCGGCAGTCCCCGAGTACCACACGTCTTTTTTTAATACGGTTACAAAACTTACTATACTTTACAAAAATTAATGAAGAGTTAAGTATTTTATACAATTACAATTGAAACTTTCCCACTCAAATCCTGGATATTTTTTGGAAATTATTGTCATTGATTGCAAAACATCAGATCCATCTGACTGTTTCACGGGGGTGAAAAACACTTAAAGATTCCATTACATATATTAATACACAAATGGATTAACTGATAGATACAAACGTATACTGATAATATGTTTAAAATATAAATAAATCTAATACAATTTCGTTTAAATTTTGTTTATATACAGTAGCAAAAGGAAGAATAAAGTACAAATATTATTTGTGTGCCTGATATTTGCTTACGCATATATTTACAAAACCATTAAATCATTTTGCCGTAAACCAATACAGTTATTTACCTTTGCCACGGTATTTTAGTATTTGTATACCCGTTATCGGTTCATGGGAATTTATCAAAAAGGTAGAATCACGTTTCTTTAAGACATATGTGAGAATACGGATTTATATCAACAATGGTACCGATTCTACGCGCACGACTAAACTAAACTTAATTAAAAACTGAATTTTGATAGTGTCGATAACACAATTCGGCAATGTTAACAGAACTTTTTTATTTGAAAATCTATTTATTATGGATAAACGATTTTAATGTATAAAAATGTGAACAACAAAATAGCCATATAATCAAAATACAGCAATAGTTGTTTTTATTTTTTAGTTAATTTAGGTTTAGTTGTGCAAGCGGAATTGGTACCAAAGGCTGTCATATTTCTTTTAAATATTATCTGTGCTTCATTGAAGTGTGCTCTTTGTAAAGTTTTGTAGCCATTTTGAACATGTAAAATTACTACAATAATAAATAGAAATATTATTTAACTGAATAGATATTATATAGGTAGGTAGTAGGTAGGTAGTTTTCAAAAGGCTACTCTAACAAGCAAATAATAAGCAATTATCTACTAGGTTAGATTGATACTATAAGTATCTCTCCAGCCCATTTACGTCGCACTGTTGGGCACGGGCCTCCCCACTTTGGGAGGGATTATGGTCTACTGTGCCGCGCTGAGCAGGCGTGTTGGCACAGGGTTTATTTTCGAGTTTTCCGTCTTTCACAGCGGATGTTATCTGTGTACAATATCCCTTAGCTGACTTTTACAGCACCCTTGAGAGGAGATGGGGTGGTGACACTTGTATTCTTAATCCGTCACCACACGGAGAACTATAACTATAAGTATAACACATATAAATTACGAATAATAGCGTTACTATCTTTACTTCTACACTAATGCTCTTATTCATAATGACTTATCGGAGGTTTTAAAGTTCACTAAAATCGGTTCGCTAAAATTGTCAAAAATTGTTATTCATAATAGACTTTTTACGCTAGAATGTTTATTATCTCTCCGATTATTTTATTGTTTAAACATCCGATAAGTGATTATAAATAGGACCTTTATATTATAAAGTTGAAGGGTTTGTTTGTTTGTTTAAACGCGCTAATTTCAGGAAGTACTGGTCCGATTTAAAAAAATCTTTCAGTGTTGGATTGTACATTTTATCGAGGAAGACTATTAATTGGAGCAAAGCATAAGTGAAAAATGTTGCAAAAATGGGAAAACCTTTCTAAATGCAACGCGTACGGAATCGCGGGCAACAGCTAGTAAACATACAAACAAACATTTTGACGGGCCTCGTGGTCTAGTGGTTCATATAACGGACTGCCGATCACGAGGTCTCGGGTTCGATTCCCGGTCAGGACAATGATTTGTATGATGTTTATAAATTTCTTACAAGTGTTTGTTCTGCGTCTGGGTGTTTCTATGTATTATAAGTATGTATTTACAAAAAAAAAGTAGTATATGTATTCTATCCGTATTCTGGTACCCATAACACAATCATATAAGCTTAGCTTGGGACCAGCGGACGTTGTGTGAAATGTCCGTGAATATTTGTTATTATTAATTAAAAAAAAATTATTTAATACTAATACACACTGCAAACGCATCTCGGAACCACATTGTATTTTGGATTACCATTAAAAATAGTATTTTTGTAAGACTGTCAATGCACCTATAATATCTGATGGAATTTCAGTGCACTTGCAAATAACAATGTGGTTAGTGTATAGTAAGCTCACTTCGTCGCTGTACTTGTTTAAACGAAGCTATGTTAAACGATTTCCCTGTCTTGTTAACTACAACTGATTGGTAAAGTTCGATTAAATGTGTAGACAATTTTTGTTTCAAACAATATGTATTTGACATTTCTACATTTTCATTTTCCAAATAACCTCCTGTAGCACTAACAATAACATTACATTATAGTACGTTATATTAACAATATTTTAAACAAACTTGTATTATATTTGGTTTTTGTTTAACTAATATTATGTGGTTATATTATATAATTAAAAACTTACTCGAGTTTAACAAAAGTCTAGACTCCAGATATACGATAATTAGGGTGAATGTTCAAAGTTTAATGTAATGTTTATTAACTTTTTAATTTAACGAAACTTATGAACAACTAGTTGTCCCGGCGAACTTTGTACCGCCAATTAGAGTTGTCTATACTTTCTGATTATTTAAAATTTTCTTATCATCATCATCATCATCATAACATCACGCCTTTTTCCATGGGGTAGGCAGAGACTATAGAGCGCCATCTGTTACCATCCAAACAATAAAGCAATGGCATAATAGCAATAAAGTTCAAATTGACTCTACGTTTTAGTTATAAAACGTTTGTATGGGAAAAAGAAAAGGGCTGTTTTTAGGGTCTTCCTGGCAATTATTCGAATTCTTCTCGCCATAAAAAAACCATCCTTGAACTTCAACAAACATTTAAAAAAAGAATTTGCCAAATTGCTCCAGGTGTTGTTGAGTTATGCGCTTACCAACACATTTTGCAATTCATTTTTATATTATAGATATAGAATCAAAAATATTAATACGTATATATTGTATAGTTAGATATTGGTACTGATTCTACAGTACAGTATTCTACTGCTTTTTAAGGAAGTACTACTTTATATCAGAAACGTTGACTCTATAGAAACAGTAGCATAGGTCTTCTCAGAACAAAGCGTTTATTAATCATCATCATCATCATAAGATCACGCCTATTTCCCATGGGGGTAGGCAGAGACTATAGAGCACCATCTGCTACGATCCAAATATTCCTTGGCTTCATCCAAGGAATATTAAAGTATTCAAAAAATTATATCTTGAATCACGCTCAGATTGTTATCTTCGTTGGTCAATAATAAAGTACCTGACAACATATCTAATGGCCGCGTTTCAAAATAAAATGCAATACGTCAAAAATGCAATAAGCTTATTGATAACTAAGTATTTGAAGATGGTCCTTACAACTGTGATTAAATGCCAGTCGTAAAATGATAAACAAAGCTACGCTAGATTTAATTTAAAATCATCATCATCTTTTAATTCTAGTTCTTACACACCAAATATTCCATAGAGACATAAATAAACCGAGTATAACTATAACAGCTCGATAATTAATAATTACAAAACTCTACTAATTACTGTATAATAAAGTCACAGTTAAAATATCTTATTAAATACAGTTTGTATTTAATAACATATTTTAACTGTGTGTATTTCGTTTAAGTAAATGCAAGGTTGTTAGATGTAATAATTTATATTATTTATACAAAGTCAAGTTAAATTATAATACATTCAATTTTCAGTCACAAAACAAATTCATCAATTGACGCAATTGACAATATGACGGGCCTCGTAGTGTAGTGGTTCTGGTAACGGACTGCCGATCAAGAGGTCGCGGGTTCGATTCCCGCTCGGGACAATCATTTGTGTGATTTTTCTAATTGTCATACAAATCTTTGTACTGCGTCTGGGTGTTCCTATGTATTATAAGTATGTATTTACAACAAAAAAAAGTAGTATATGTATTTTATCCGTATTCTGGTACCCATAACACAAGCATATAAGCTTAGCTTGGGACCAGAGGACGTTGTGTGAAATGTCCATGAATATTTATTTATTTATTTTAATTCTTATTAAAAGATGTGACGTATATGTACATGTTACAGACCTCAAATAACGTATTATTAATTATTCAACCTTCATTGTCTCCGCAGAATAAATTCTATGATTGTCTCTTGATTTTTTTCCAAGCGAATCTAGACGCGGATCTTTAAGAAGTATCGAGTAAAGGGAAAACCTCTATAAGATCTTGGGGTGCTTGTTATATACAATCAACATGTGAGTTAGACAGAGTCATACCTAATATGGAAACCTGTTTATGGAGGACAACTTTTGCTGTGCAGTCATTACTACAAGCCATTTTTAGGGTTCCGTACCCAAAGGGTAAAAACGGGACCCTATTACTGAGACTTCGCTGTCCGTCCGTCCGTCCGTCCGTCCGTCCGTCCGTCCGTCCGTCCGTCCGTCCGTCCGTCTGTCACCAGGCTGTATCTCAAGAACGGTGATAGCTAGAGAGTTGAAATTTTCACAGATGATGTATTTCTATTGCCGCTATAACAACAAATACTAAAAATAAAATAAAATAAATATTTAAGGGGGGCTCCCATACAAAAAACATGATTTTTAGGGTTCCGTACCCAGTATCTCAAGAACGGTGATAGCTAGACAGTTGAAATTTTCACAGATGATGTATTTCTATTGCCGCTATAACAACAAATACTAAAAATAAAATAAAATAAATATTTAAGGGGGGCTCCCATACAACAAACATGATTTTTTTACCGTTTCTTGCTCGATACTAATAACGTTGCCTTATTTTGCATAGATAATGGTACGGAACCCTTCGTGCGCGAGTCCGACTCGCACTTGACCAATTATTTATGATCGTAAAAACTATGTTACTAATGTATGAATTTTCTAAATACAGAGTCTTAGTTTTCTTGCATGTCAATGAACTTTTAAGTAATGTGGTAATATTATAACAATATCATTTAGAGTTTTAACTATAATCGCGGCCTATAATTGTGTGGTAAATCTCAAAGCCATTTATCAGTTGTCAGGAAAACATTGTTAAAAAGGTATTTGTAGCATAAGGGTTTAGCATTTAGTTATTTTTTGTCTCAGAATACGTTATCTGCTAATAGTATTTCTTCGTAGAGTAAATATAATGATTAAATATTAAACTCGTCTATATATCATCTGTATGTGCGTTAAATCCTTACAAATTTATTTATAAGTGCGAAATCCGGATGATGATACAATAATAATTTTGACGAGCTTAATTTTTAATGTGTGGAACGAAACAATAGCGCGATTTAAAAAACACACAACGCCATCTATTGAGCAGAAGAGTAAACTTTTGTTTGTTAAGAATTGATTCCTAAATTTCACGCGTACGAAGTCGCAGGCAACAGCTAGTATGAAATAAATTTAAAAAAAATCTTGTGTCATCTGGCTAATTGAGTAAATAAATGATCAATATTGGTACCAATTCTATGTGCACAGCTAAACTTAACCAAAAAATGAAAACGACCATGGTGTGTTTGTTTAATTTGCTATTTTGTTATGGACGTAATATTAATGAAAATCTTTAAACACAGAGTTTTCAAAATAAGAAAGCTCAGATAGTATTGCGGAATTGTGTTATTGACACTATCAATTTTCATTTTTAGTTTAGTTGTACATGTAGAATTAGTAATGATCTGTGTCGCTGAAACTAAATTAATGCATACGCATTTGCAATACTAAACAAAATAGAACTAAATCAGAAGTTGGTAAACAGCAGTTAGTAGATGGAAAATAGTTCGTAGTTTGCCACATTGTAGACATAAATGCACACCTAGAACTTGTCTGAAGTTTAGTCTAGACGAAGTACAAAGAACGCGTACAAACTTCACTCGAAGATAATTTACTGCAGTCTTGCAAATACTTCGTGAGTAAGTTGAATGCTTATATTAAGAGCTTTCAAGCTAGAACATAGAGCTACTTTGGTACTCTATTGAACCAAATCTTCTTTAGTTATTATAAAACAGAGTCGTTATTTTTGTATGTATAAGCTTATATCTTTAAAACTACGCAACGGATTTTGATACGGTTTCTTTTAATAGATAATGTGGTTCATGAGGATGGCTTTTTTTCTATAATCGGATCGGAAAAAAGGGGACTACGAGACGTCTTTTTTCAATGAATTTGTAGGTAAAATCTGCTTCAGCTATATTTGTCATATATAACACGGGTGAAATCTCGGGCCTTAGCTAGCTTAGACTATAAACACAAGAAGAATTTAGGGAAGGACTGGAACTTCGCGCGGTACTTTGCGACTGCGTCTACACATAATAAGATCATTGAATCCCTTTGAAATACGGTAGGTATCTTGTTTTTGTAAAACAAATCAAACAAAGTTATATAACGTGACTATAGCTATTTCTCAGAATGTTCTGATCAAAATTTGTTATCCGAAGGAGGAGATCATCTTAACGTGTTTTTAAATTATTTTTTTTGGTTCTACCATCTGTATATATTTATGTTAAACTTTAACCTATTTTTATTTTTTGTACGACTTTCATTTTGTTAGTCAAGCGGGACGCATATCATTTAAGCAATAATTTCCATCAATTATACAATAAATAACAATTATACTTCTAAGACGTAAACTCAATATAACGTTTAGCTAACTCACATCAAAGCTAGTTTCATTTGTTATTATTGGTCAAACGTTCTTTGAATAAGTAAATATTAGTAAAGCTCAAGGCGAATGAATGACGTCACCTAAACTGAATGAACGCAATAACTTGAGGTCTATGTCCTGTGAATAACATTTCATAGTTTCGTAATCGTAAGATTTGAATAAATGTATGAATTATAAATTGCGAGATTCATAAACGTTGGTGAAAGATCCTTCGTAATATTATAAATGCGAATGTTAATCTGTCTGTTTCCAAACTATGAAACTGAATAGACTAGATCCTGAGAAAGGGCATAAGTTACGTTATAATGCCAAAAAGGTTACAGTGCAGTCTTATCTATGGTGATGGTTGAAGTCTTCGAAACTTAAGTATAAGATTTAAATCAAAATAGGCACAATCTGTAAATAAGATTATTTACAATTTTTTATAGTAGGTATCACTTATCCTACTAATATCGAAAATTTGTAGGGGTGGATGTAGGACGCATGGACGTATAAAAAAAGATATTTTTGTATACGTCCATGGTAGGACGTTTGTAGCTCTTTCATGCGAAAACTACTTAATGCATTTTCATGAAACTTTACATTAATTCGTACACCTGGAGTTAATAAATAATTAATAAAAGCATGCAGCCCATAGCACTGTAGCTATAAAAGAAATTTGGGATCCGAAGATTACTTTCCGAGAGATATACTACAAACTTCACCTCTATTTACTATAGTTAATCTATACTAGTACAGATTAACGATCCTGTTGCAGCTTCTTGACCTTGACTCTGGTTTAACACAGCGACCTTGTATCTTACTGAATGTACATGTATATAGTTAAAATGCAATGCGCCCGCGCCTCGCCCTGTCTTTTGCGCCAGGAATGCTAGAATGAGACAATGCAAGAAACCAGTTTGAATACGCCGGAAGCCTTTCTCTTGTATCCATATGTACGAAGTATTCATTGTACCATTAAAATAGTATGAGACGTTTTGTTCAGTTGTCAATACATATAATGATTAATCTTAACATTAAATTCATTTGAGTATTTATTTACAAAAGAAAAGTAGTTTATGTATTAAATTCATATTCTGGTACCCGTAACACAAGCATAGGAAGCTTAGATTTAGTTACAATGAATTTTAATAACGAATATATTATTTCAGAATATATTATTTGTTAGAACAGTAGTTATAAACATAAAGTAAATCTTAAACTTTATATTGTTGTCAGATATTTATAACTATTTTCGTAACTTACGACCTAGGAGTTTAGAAGTTAGAAGTTTATAGAATAAATTAGACTTATCAACGACTTAGGTACATCATATTAATACAATAAATGCTAAAATATATTATTTTTCAGTTACTAACGACAATAAAATGCTATACGAAAAAATATAATTTTAAAATATATATTCTACATAAAACCACTTTATACGGATTTAGACGCTTCTGTTTTAAATTTTATCTCGACATTTCAGAAACTTTGCAGTGCACTATGGTCACGGGTAAGACTAAGCTGTAAATATATTTTATTGAATCTCTATTCTATATCTAATAGGTAGTTTAAAATACAAATTATCTCGTATATTTGCATTAATTAAGAATTTAATTTAAAAGCGATAAAATTTGTTAACAAAATAAATACTGTTTCAGTGAACACATAATGGTTATGTTATTGATTTGCACTAAAAATATAATAACCGATTATTTTAATTTATTACAACCAATAAAGATGGCTATATAATTTGTCCAAAGTCATAGTAGAGGTCATAATAAAAAATTAAATTTAATAAAATTTTAAAACCATTTGATTTTAATAGTTATGATGCAAAACTATTTCTATACAAGCATCGTTTTGGCTATGAAATTATATTACAAAAAACATGAAACAATTTTGCAATTCCTGATGAAATAAGTATTAAATTTATAAAAGCTAAGCATGCATTAACAGTAATGACTTATTTCCAAATTTAATACAATTTATTATAAATGGTCTTACACAACGACTTAAAGTTACTTGAGTAACGTTTAACAAAATTTTATTAAAAATATAAACTACGTATTGCATAGCTATCCTCCGTGTGGTGACGAATTAAGAATACAAGTGTCACCACCCCATATCCTTCCAAGGGTGCTGTAAAAATCAGCTAAGGGATATTGCACACAGATAACATTCTCTGTTAGAGACAGAAAACTCGAAAATAAACCCTGTGACAACACGCCTGGTCAGCGCGGCACAGTAGACCATAACCCCTCCAAAGTGGAGGAGGTCCGTGCCCAACAGTGGGATGGGCTGGAGAGAGAGAGAGAGATTGCTCAGCAGTAAAATAATATATTAAATCATCATCATACGTTTGCGCTTTTCTCCTATATAGATAGGCAGAGACTATAGAGCATATCTGCTACGATCGAAACATAAATAAACTAAATTATTCCTAAAAAAATGGTTGGATATCTACAGGCCTTCTCTTAAAAAAGAGGTATTGCATGTTCAGGAGTTTGAAAGACGTTGCCAAAAAATTGGTTTTATTTGTATCAAAATCCACTACAAGCTACAGTCAGTCTATAAATTGACAACACAATATTTACGATATGTGCTTACCTAGAGCAGGTATAGAAGCAATATTTCTATGTTAAATGGCTTTATTCATTGAACACGGCTACATAATACAACAATATGGTTTTAAAAAAAGAAACGAAAACTGAATTTAAATTATTCTACTACCATATTCCTTTCCCGTGGGACCTCGAGGCGGTGGTCCTGGCGGAGGTGTACAGAAGGAGGGCCCTGATGCGGAATGAGTCGGCAATTGAGCCCCTCCCCGAGGAGATCGTGCGCTGGAGGAGCGAATGTCGCGACGATCTCTTCGGGAGATGGGCAGAGAGATTGGAAGATGTGACCTGGGGCAAGCGGCTGGTTGACGCCGTGCGCCCGGTCCTGCGTCAGTGGGTCGAGCGCCGCACCGGGTGCCGACCTACCACCTCACCCAGCTCCTCACGGGCCACGGCTGATTTGCCAAATACCTGTGTGAGCTGGTTGGAGTCGAGTCCTCACCCGGGTGCAAAAATTGCGCATCCGGGGCCGTGGATACGGCCGAACACACATTGGCCGTGTGCACGGCCTGGACTGCCCGACGCGCCCGACTTACTGGCGTGGTTGGCGCAAATTTGTCGCTGCCGGCCGTCATCGAATCGATGGCCGGCAGTAAAGAGAGTTGGGACGCTGTCACCTCCTTCGCTAAAGAGGTGATGGCGGCAAAGAGAGAGGCCCTGCGGGAGCGCGAGCGCTCGGGCAACACGTTGCTTTCCCGCAGGGCCCCGGGTAGGGGTCGTCGGCGCGCAATAGCAGGCGGCCCCACCCGACGAGGAGGCTGCGCGCGGCAGGTCGGAGGGCCTGTCGCGCCAACAGCGGCGGACGACCACTCTCCACGTGTTCTGGGGAGAGGCGTCGGTCTGACGGGGGGGCCTAGGGCCCGCCTCATCACAGTGAGCCCCACGATAGGGGGCCACCCCTGGTCGGGTCATGGTAATACCTGAGTGAATACCATGGCCCGGCTAAGGGGCGAGGAGGAACACCGTGGGGTTTAGTGGGTAGTTCGGGTCCGCTTCTGACCCGGGAGTCCCACACAAAGTGCGTAAATGCATTCCCCACGTAAAAAAAAAACATATTCCTTTCCCTTATTTATTTGAGACTTTAAACTACTATGAGTTCTACCATATTCCTTCTAGTATTACATTACCGATAAGCTTCGAACACTCGGATAGTTAGTCATTAAGCTATCGCTAAATCATTAGAGAGCTAAGTTAAATTTGTAAGCTGTCATTAAAATACACTAAACACAGTTTTCACTCTCAAACAGGCATACTAATAGTCTTGAGGTGAGGTAGACTAGCGGAACTGACGACTTAACGTGTTGACGACGATGCGTAGTTGATGCATTTAAATACTAGTTTTCATAGACTTCAATCTTATGCATGTTCAATTATTATTATATCTATCAGAAAATCAGCGTATTAGCAAGCTCCTTACAGTGCGCAGTGTAATATGCATGAATGAATACACAACTGGCCTTATTCATAATGACTTATCGGAGGCTTAAACGGAGATTTTATCGGAGACATAATAAGCGTTTTATTGTAAAAAGACTACTATGAATAACAAGTTTTGACAATTTACGCGAACCTATTTAAGCGAACTTTTAAACCTCCGATAAGTCATTATGAATAAGGCCAAACAAAAGCTATACCTACTGATATTATAAAGCTGAAGAGCTTGTTTGTTTGAAAGCGCAAAGGAACCACCACAGCGGCCGTATTATGAGCTCTTATTCCCAGGCCGTTTACGCCGTGAATGGAATTGCCCGGCAAATTCGTAATATGAACATAACTCCCAGCCATCCAGTTCGCTAAAACAGTCATAGATTAATATGTTTATAAGGAAGGTACAACTAAAAGTTTAAGTATTAACTAAAATTTTTCAACTAAACGTTTTATGTTTACTATAATACATAATTTAGTCAGGCAGTGTACGGCCTGCTTGGAACTTGCATGATTTTTAAAAAGCTCATAATACGCCCGCAGGTCCGATTTAAAAAATTATTTTAGTTTTGCATAGTACATTTATTAAGGAAGGCTATAGAACATCACGCTGTGATGTTCTATAGCTGTTCTATATGATGTGACTAATAGGAGAGCGATTGGCAGAGTTTTAGGTGATTATTTCGAGAACAAACGCGTTTATAATAATTTTGGAAACTAAATAATCAAGTACTTATTTTTACGTGTACATAGAAAGAATAATATGGTCAAGAAATAAGTCATTAATTCTAAATAATTTCATAATTTATTCATAAAATTCACAATAACAACACAGAAAATACCAGTTAATCTAAAATAAAATTATAAACTACAGTTCTAAAGTTACACAATGCTTTTTAAATATTATAAAATCTACGACTAATTTGAATATATACTATCATTATTGTCTTGTACATATCACAATACTTTGGGTCAGCGCAACATTGTTTGCTCCATAATCTTTAACCTGTTGTCACAATATATTATTATTGCAATATTTTGGTAAAATATAATAAAAACCAAAAAAAATAAGCTTATGAAATCGACCAACATGTCACAAAACCTTTTATTTCTCGTTGTCAAAAGTAGATCTATTATAACGATATGCCGGGATATAAAATTCATAAGGGATATCAAGGTGTCTCATATTATGATAAAGTTAATATTTCTATAGTATCCCGCTACCTTCGCCTAAATTTGCTGCCATGGCATTTGACCTTTTGCGTAATGGAATTTTATTAACACTCAAGCGTGAACGCCCGTTAAAATTCTTCTCTACGGCTCTTTTAAAACCACTTTATTTTAGCTCTACATTTAAATCCAGATATTACTAAGATAACGTGAAATGAATAGTGAAATTTGTTACAGTTTAAGATATATTTTATGTAAACTAACCGTAGTGAGAAACACATTGCATTTCACTCCCTAGTCTAATCGATCAGTTTTAAAGAGAATACAAGAAAGAAAAATAATACTACTAAGATTAAAAAATTTAAACTTTTAAATGGCCACTTGATCTTTCATTGTTTTTTATTAATTTTTGCCTAACATCGATCCTTGATAAGAGTGCAAAATTTCAGACAAATCTTACAGAAGGAAGTGGGACATAATTACACTCAAAGATTTTGTTAAATTGATTCATACGAACGAAGCTTATCTTTTATAAGCTACTGTTGAAAAGCAGCTTAAAGCAACTTAGATCTAAGCACGTATCATAGCTTGTATTAATCTGCATAAATAAATAGAGCTATGCAAATCTCTATCACCTAGGTGACTCATAATCTAAGGTTTATTGCACTCTGAATCATACTATTAAAGTGCATATGTACATAATAGGGTAAAGCGACGAATAGTGAACCCAAGCTAACTGTAAATCGCAGCGACATAATTAATGCTTGCAACTTGCGTGCACGTAATGATAGGTTATTCTCGCTGGAATAATTAGAACGATTTAAGCTTCCATGACAGTTCCAGTACCTGCGTATTGGTGTCATAACCAGTTATAGCTGCCAGATAGATAATTATGCGGACAGTGCGTTAAATACTTCTAGTGGTACTAAGAGTTAAACGTGCTCTTACAAAGTTTTCACTGACGGCCGATTTTAATAAGCAATCTAAAATCAAAATTATAGAAAGATTGTTATCCTCGTTTATTCGTAAGATATTGAAACGCTATCCATCAATAGTTTCTTGGAAAAATTTAAGTATTTTAAATAAAAAGTTCAACCAACTTGATGTGCCTTTGAAATTTGAGGGCTTTCCTCGATTTCTCAGGAGATAACCATCAAATCCTAACCTGGTGCCAATGGGACCACGCGGGAACTACCAGTTTTCAAATGAAAAAAAGTTATTAAAATCACTTCACCCAGTTAAAAGTAATGAGGTAACAAACATAAAGAAAAGAAAAAAATATACACACGAATTGAGAACCTCCTCCTTTTTTTAAAGTCATAAGCATTTGGTTAGACGAAATATTGAAATCGAGCGTAAAGGCCCCTACACACCTTACGATTTATCGAACGAAAAGTCGGCCGACAAAACTGTGCAGTTCAATTTGGGTATTCTTTTTTTAAAAAATGTATGACAAATCGCTGCAAATCGAATCGTTCGTCAAATGTGCGTTGTTTAGCGCGCACTAAATTATCGTACGATAAAACTGTGCGATCTCTTGATCTTCGATTTTTCGTTCGTTTGTAGAACATTTGCTGCGAATTATCGTTCGTCGAAGGAAGATACAATTTTTATTTCTTAAAATCGTTTCGATTTTCTGACCGCTTGATCGACGGTCCTCGTGATCTAGTGGTTCATGTATTCTACTACTGCGGCCGTTCAAAAGGTCAAGGGGTTCGATTCCTGTGCGGGACAGCCAATTCATTTTTGTTTTTATTTGTTACACAAATACTATAATAATAAATATAGGTACTGCGTCTGGGTATTTTTAACCAACTTCAAAAAAAGAGGAGGAATTCAAATCTTTTGTATGTTTTCTTTTTTATTTATGTTTGTTACCTCATAACTTTTAACTGGGCAAAGCGATTACAATGATTCTTTTTTTACAAATCTGCTGATTCCCGTGTAGTCCCATTGGCACCAGGTCAGGATCTGATGGTTATGTCCTGAGAAATTGGGTCGTCTCAAGGGCCTGCAAGGGACCTGGGGGTGCCGGTCGAACTTAGTTTATTTCGGCGGATGACTCGATGACGAATTTGGCGGTCTCAGCGTCCATTCTATGGATAGGGGGTTTAGGAGCGGCAGGCGCCACGGTTGGAGCGGCGGGTGCCTGTTTCGCAGCGAGCGCGCACACGATGCACACGGCGGGCGGTGCGGACTGCTCAGTGGGCGCCGTTACTGGCGGTGCGGCTTGTTTGGGCGCCTTCTGGCGGGAGGGTGTGGACTCGATTTTCGCTGCGGCGGCATTTTCTTCTTCTCTTCCTTTTAGGGGAGGCTGCATTGGCGCCAGCTGCGTTTGCCGCCGCCACCAATGAGTTGGGCGCACTGTCTACCGTAGCGACAAAGGTCACTACTACGGGTTTGGCTGCTGATGTAGTTGTCGTGCGCGACACCGTTCCCGCCCGTTTGTTTCTTGCTTCCGTGCGAAACACGCAGCAATGACGTGACGCTGTTGGCGGTGTGTTCGCCGCCGCACGGCTGTCCAAAACCCAAACCTAGCAAGTTACAATTTTTTAACAGATTCTTTTTCATTTTGTAATCAACAAGTATGAAGTGCTGGTTGCTAGGTTTATACATGCTTGTATCTGTGATTCTATGTAAGATAGAAAAAGAAATACAGTTGTTTTTGAATTAGACGCAGTAAGAAAATTGGGAAATATTTGGTTTAGGAAAAAGAATTAAAAAAACGTGACTTGCTAGGTTTTGGTTTTAGACAGCCGCGCAGTGTCAAGGATGTTGTTGTGATTGATGTTTTATAATCAAACTAGATGGCGCCCCGGCAACCCTCGGTGCCACACGAAAAGTTGTAAAAAACGTTATAAATAATGCCATCTACCGCAAAAATGCATTACTATTTGAACGCTTGAAGAATATTACTTGGTACCGTATGAAATACTACACTAGAAAAACAACAGATGTCAGACTCAGTACCAGACTACCAGCTGTTTAGAGTTGGTCATATTTCACAAATGTTTACAACAACGTATCACATGGCGCCACTCAGCCTGGTGTAACCGCCAATAACAGTTCCGTAAACTATTCTAATAACTATCTATCTACTATCTACCCATATCACAGGCATATTTATAAGCTTAGCTTGGGACCTGAGGACAATGTGTGAAATGTACATAAAATTTCTATTAAGTATATGCATTATGCAGTTTATGTACTTATGTAATACTAAACAAATATTTTGTCAAGGTTATACGTAAATGCGTCAAACGAAATAATAGCGTGATGTAGCGAGACGGCACAACGCCATCTATCGAGTCGGATAAAAACTTCTTGTGACATTTGTTTATTTAATAATATAATTTATCGTCTGTACTGTTGACGACATGCTACTTGCACGAGCTTGTGAGGAGAACTGACGACCGCGGTCGTCCATAAAAATCGTTCGATAAAACTGCGCAGTTTTTTCGTTATGGTTTATCGTAACGTGTGTAGGCGGCATAATAAGTGACGTGTAGAGTTTAATGACATTTTAGTTTTTTCACTAGTACGTCTGATTATTTACTTAGTTAATTAACACCACGTTGTCTAATCTCATAGATTTGTTTTTCTCTGGTCTTGTTAACGGATGGAATATACCTATTTATGATTCAATAATTGTGTAAATGTCTAATAAAGTTTTAAAACACAAACAATATTATCATAAATAAATTCCACACCTTCAGATACTTATAATAAATATACTGCTAAAAGAAATACGTAAAATATTACCATCAGTCATCACAACCAATAATAGTTAGCTTCGCCCTACAACCGTACTAGTATGTATAATGGCGACTGTTATGCAAGCACCCACGTATTCAAATAAATATGCCAGTAATAACTTTCCTATAGAAACTAAATCGTCTAGTCACGAGCAAACACGAGTCATTCCGAAGTGTACTACGCCATGACTATAGCTATCATTATCTATGTGTAACAATCCCAGATGGAATGGAGAGATGCTTGGACAAATAGAAAATTATATGAGCTTATGCATTGATAAATACTGAGCTAAGGCGAAGGGGATTGCCTTGATGACCTCCAATGCAAATATAGTTTGGATTGAAACTTCCCTAATGTTTAAATAAAACTACTTTTTACGGATTTAGACGCGTATATTTGTTCCAAATTTCGGCCCGACGTTTCGGAGACTTTGCAGTCACCATGGTCACGGGTGAGACTGCAAAGACCATGATGACATGACCATGAGACCATGGTGACTGCAAAGTCTCCGAAACGTCGAGCCAAAATTTAAAACAAATATACGCGTCTAAATCCGTAAAAAGTAGTTTTATTTAAATAGATGAGTCGCGCAAGTGTTAGAAAATATTCCCTAATGTTGTTAAATTATTGACACGTCGTGGAGTACTTAGCTATCAGTTAGAAGATTTAATACATACTTAAAATAAAACACTTACTGCCGCACTCAGAGACATTTAATGGTTACTTAAGGAGCTCTTTAGTGTTGATTTAAAAAAGATTTAACTTAACTTTTACTTTTTTAAATCAATACTAAAGAGCTCCTTAAGTAACCATTAAATGTTAATGGTTACTTAGGGAGCTCTTTAGTATTGATTTAAAAAAGTTTTAACTTAACTTTTACTTTTTTAAATCAATACTAAAGAGCTCCCTAAGTAACCATTAAATGTCTCTGAGTGCGGCAGTAAGACATAAATATTTTGTGTTTAATCAATTTTCCATATAGGATTTAAGTTGTGATCATTAAATCATATTTGTAGGTATATGGAAGCATGACAAAATATTTTACATTCAAAACCCTATATAAAATATATCTAAGTCAATAATATTATGTACAAAATCATCGACAGTATTTTGACAAACAACATATTAAAATTCAAACACTTATATAAATGTGCACCGATGTTATTAATTTCCATCCATCCATCAGCGTTTATTGGCCCACTGTTGCACATAGGCCTCAATATTGCTCTGGACTAGTACAATTGCAAACAAAACAGCATACCCAAAGAGTGTTTTCTCTAAAAGCTACAAGAACACGAACAGAATTTAACATAATATTATTATACCTATTACTACTTAGTTGAATGTTGTAAAGGAACGCTATGTTAACATAATCGCTTCATTACAAGTAAGCCAGTACATTGGCGCAAATTAACTAGCTGTACTCATTCATGTAGCCTTCTCGATTAAACTGTCACTACTTGTAGTCTACGTAATTGCTACAGATTATATTGTGAATTTCAGTATTAAAACAACGTTTATTGCACAATTTTATTGTTGACTTTCATTATACATAGTTTAGGAATTTATTGCATTAATTAACACAATTTACATTATTAGCACCGTTTTTGTTTTTTTTTTGTTTCCAAGGCGATATTACTTTTTTAACACAATCCCTACTAATATTATGCGAAAGTCTCTCTGTCTGTCTGTTACGCTTTCCTGCTTAAACTTCTCAACCGATTTTGATGAAATTTGGCACAGACAATCTTTAGACCCTGAGAAAGGACATAGGCTATCTTTTATTGAGAAAAAAAGGGATGAAAAGTTTTCTAAATTTCACGCGGACGGAGTCGCGGGCAACAGCAAGTTAGTTATAAATCAATATCAGACAGAAAAATGCCATTAAATTCGAGAAGGAAAATGAGTAATTTGAATCCTAAAGCTATAAGGTTCTACCAAGGATCTACAATAGATAAACTTTTTAAAGAAGTATTATTATGGCATGCGACTCATGCTAGCTCCCAAAATATGAAGCCAGTAGTAACATTATAGCCTATGTTTATTCCTGATCTATGAACTATATAGCTGTAAAGTTTCATAAAAATCTATTCCGGATTTTTGCGTGAAAGAGCAGCAATCATCCTTACATCTATCCATCCACACATTCTTACAAGTTTTCACGTTTATGTTAGTTGGATTATGAACACAATGCTCACACGGCTCTTGGTAGATCTCGTGCTCGCTGGAGGGCACTTACCACTCGAGTTGGTCGAGTGCAGTGTCTTCACCCTATTACCTGATTGCAGACAAGCTTCTACATATTCAAAGATCTTAATAGTGCTGTTTGATATAGCTATGTGAACACTGAAATATGCTGTAAAAGGGATTGTTAGATGTTCTTATCAATTTTATGCTTTAAGTATTTAGTGTAGCAAAGTTATTACTTAGATAATTTGCTTTATTTGGGATCTGACGTTTGTTGTCAGTTTTTCTACATAGGAACTTTTAGAATTCTAACCTAACTTCTGACATTTTAAGCTTGGTAATAAAAAAATATATATATGGCTTTGCCAAAAAAAATGCACTTTAATTACTTTAATTTTAACTTTCATTTATAAATTTTATCAAATATTTTAACAAAAATCTCTATGAACACCTATAGTAACGGTGAGTTAAAAGACATACCTAAACTATTTATTCCCTCCAAAATTCTATGCCTATCATGAAAAATATAGAGTAGGTATATAAGCTACAGACCAATCTATGTAACAGTTACCATTTAATCACGCATGCTAGCTGGTACTATAATCTTTGTCTATGACTATAATAATACGTAGCTTATACAGAGTTACGAATTCATATGTCAGTGCAGATTTAGTAAACAAAGGCGTCTGCGTCTGTGTAATCCGAACCGACGAGACCTCAATTAACATTCTGAGTGCAACGTTTACTGCTTATAGACTATGTTATGCTCGTCACAATTCCTCAGTACTGTCTGTGACTCTGTGACCATTTGACTACTCTTATGTACTTAGTTGACATTGGATACTGCATAATAATTCAGTCAGAGTACCTGCCATGTACTACTATTTAATAGAAATATAATATCATTAAATTATACCGGCGGTTTTACTCGTATTGATAGTTACTGCCCTACTCCTTGTTTTCAGCGTGATATAAGTCTTCAGTGTTATTTTAAAACCAGCAATCACAGGAATCACAAATTTGATTTCCGATCAGAACAATTATATGTGTGGTGAACCTGAAACCTTTTATAGGTTATTTGGCGTTTTTAATGTTTTACTGTTTACTTATATTCCCACATACGCACCTATTCTTAAGTGTAAGCACGAGTGGTAAGAGTGGTAATAGATAAATAGTTCAGCAACAGTAAATGTTGGTAGTGTAAGTTTCCGACTTCATTATACTCCTTTAAATATTTTCACGAACGTATTTATTTAGTTAGTTTACGTTTATTGAACTTAGAATACCGATATAAAACCTGTTTCCTACAATTTGAAAATCCGCAGAGGTCAATCTGCGCACGCAATTTAATGTGTTATGGGTAACTATGGTATTATATCTGACGTATTATTTTTAAGTATATTATTATACTCTTTGCGTAATATTATATAGTATGGTATTTATTAGAAATATGAAGCGTTATTTGTTTAAATCGTCTCTGTCTCCCCAGCATATTAACGTCTCACTGTTAGGCACGGGCCTCTACCACTGTGGGAGGAATTATGGTCCACTACGCCACGCTGACCAGACGGGTTGGTTATTTAAATTACTATCTAAATCCAATTTGTATGCCTGTTTTGGATTGTTCTCAAAAAATCTTAAAAGTTCCAGTAGCTATAAATAAATACTTAGTAATAAATAAATACTTGGGATGATTTTCCAGTGTAGAACTTAAAGATACCTTATGATACTCGCTATCAAATATCTAGGTATCTTTAAGTTCTATCTAACCGATCACTTTGAATACTTCAGCAATATAATATTCTCTAACCTCTAGTCCTGTAAAACTGATTGTAGAGGACACTTTACAGCGCAGACCGTTCACACTTTACTCGTTACCATTGCGACTGCAAACTCTTCGAATAAGCTAAGTTTTAAAACAAATATACGCGTCAAAATCCGTAAACAGTGGTTTTATTTTTAACAGTAATTAATATTTCATTATTTGTTTAGGGTACAGACAAAAGATAATACAGCAAGCCTCTTTAATATTACAACAATGAGATTTCAAGATTCACAAGAGATACGTCGTCTATTACCAACGCATATGCAATAGACTGTATAATAAATAGCATGCAATACCATTAACAATCAACTAGCCGTATAAAACATTCTAAAGCTAGTACAAACTTGATATCATTTAATATATACAGCTATTATCTCAACTCATCAGCACAATCATAATATAATACAACCAGACAAAGTATCTATCCAACTTATAAAAGCGAAAGTTTGTATGCATGTATTTTCATTACTTCTTCAAGCTCAACGGGCCTAACGGATTTGAATGACATTTGGTTCCAAGATAGACATTTTAGATTAAGAAGACACAATAAAGGCTACACATATTGTTCTATGTAAAAAGGCTTTAATACATAGGCTTTAATCCATCTTTAATCACGGAAATATCCTTTGGGACAGTCGTGACAAGGTGTTAGTGTCGAATTAGGAATTGGCAGTCTCTATGTTTTAAACTTGGTCAACACCTTTTCTATTCTTTTCATTTTTACGCTATTGCATAGCTTCTATCGCGGGCCTTGAGCATGGAGATCGAATCCAGAAATTCCGTAACGTAAATAATGTAATGAAAAAACCTTACATTATCGGCGCTACTGCGCATGCGTAGATTACGCATTATACGCAGTAACGCCGTTTTATGACTCATGTTAGTTTCGGCAGATTGACATTTGATTGACAATCGCTATTTTATCATAATTGCCATAAACAATGGACAGATGTAAGCATCAGTAAATAAAGATTATTAATCTTATTTTAGTTTATGGTCTTTAGATTCTTGCATAAATAAAATAAATAAATAATTATAATTGCATAAGTTGATAAAAAATGCTATGCAATAGCTTTACCGCGGCAGTCCCCGAGTGCCACACGTCTTTTTTTATAAAACTTTTAGCGGGGATCATTATTCATCATTTAATCATCATTTAAACTTGGTCAACACCTTTTCTATTCTTTTCATTTTTACGCTATTGCATAGCTTCTATCGCGGGCCTTGAGCATGGAGATCGAATCCAGAAATTCCGTAACGTAAATAATGTAATGAAAAAACCTTATATTATCGGCGCTACTGCGCATGCGTAGATTACGCATTATACGCAGTAACGCCGTTTTATGACTCATGTTAGTTTCGGCAGATTGACATTTGATTGACAATCGCTATTTTATCATAATTGCCATAAATAATGGACAGATGTAAGCATCAGTAAATAAAGATTATTAATCTTATTTTAGTTTATGGTCTTTAGATTCTTGCATAAATAAAATAAATAAATAATTATAATTGCATAAGTTGATAAAAAATGCTATGCAATAGCTTAACCGCGGCAGTCCCCGAGTGCCACACGTCTTTTTTTATAAAACTTTTAGCGGGGATCATTGCGGGACACATAGAATACTTAGCCAGGCTTCGTCACAATATTCAATTATAATATAAAATACTAATATTTATAATACGCTTGTACATTATATGTATAATTTAACAATGTATGTTCAGTTAGCTCAACGAGCAATGATCCAATTATAATAAACTACACAATAACGGGATCAATTTACAGCAAATTTTCAAATAATTAATATTGCGTAAGCATTTTACTAAAGCAGAAACTTCATTAGAATAAAAATTAACGCTAAAAATACCATTACACAATATTTAGGCAGTATAAACATGTATAATAGTTAGTGTTGATTATATAACTTGATACACACGCGACATTAGAATAATAATTTAATGGTTTTAATAACTAATGTGCGTTACGAAACAATGACAGTTCAAGTGGCGACTTTCTATTCATAACATCAATGTTTATTATATTCAGTCGAACATCTAGCTAGTGTTTATATAAAAAGTTGAATAGTTCATTGAGAAGAAGCTATAAAGCTATTGGACGTTGATGACCAAAAGGTGAGAGCGGCCAGTTATTTCAGACTGTACTTGCCGTCCTCACATTTGGATTGCACTACACTTAACATCGGGTGGAGTGTAGTAGTTTGCCTAACCCTAGCCTTAAATAAAGACAGTCAAAAAAGCAGTCTCTGTGCCTCAGTAACAGATACACTTATGAGTTATTCTTTTAATGTTCTAAAAATAAAACCTCTTTTCTTAAACTGTTGTAACATTTTAAAGCAACCATTTATCCACGATTTTCATTATATTAAGAAACGCTACAAATTGATTAGCTATAAATAGAGAGTTTTAATTGATTTCTACAATTTAACGGTTTAGTTAGTAACCAAGATCGCCTAGCAAAGCGTAGCATTTATACCATTTGACTACAATTAATCAATATTCAGAAATTTACTTGGTCAGCAATAGTACAACGTATTCATCTAATGAGTATATCTGGATGCAAGCGGTCCTGAACCGTGCGTTATGCTAATCCATCTGACATATTTAGACCTTGGCACACGTAATATGTCAATTTTATTAACACAATATTAGTAGAGTAGTTGATAGCGTTTTTTACTTTTACGTTTTGATAGTATAAATACTTAATAAATTACAGGTAGGTAATTTTAACACTAAGCTCAGAATTAATTCTTAGTAACTGTAACTTAGTACTTAATGCAACCCAGTGTTTGCAGTCACTGTTGTCTATCTTATAATGTCGGGATAGCTCTGCCAACTCATGGCACAAGGCTTTAGTCATCGTAGAGAGAGACAGTTTAAGCTCAACAGTGTACACCTACTATCTAGGAAACTGACTCATTGCATAAATCTGTGGAGCTATTGTATAGAAACAATTCAGCAAAGATACCTAATAATCTAACGACGAAGTATCACAGTTGTAAATACTAATACTCTCTGCTTACCCCGATGGAAAGAAAGACGGGGGCCGGTATCTTAATCGGCAAAATGGATCTTCGTACTAAGAAAAATACTTGTTACTATTAAGTACAAATAGTATGTAAGTAAACTAACCACTTAAATATGGAACTGGAGCAGGAGAATTTAAAACGGCTGACGGGAAATCAAAATAACCAAAGGTAATGCACTAAAACGCCTCTATTGTTCTATATCAAAGAGACAATGGATAGTTAAGGGCGTACCTCGTCCATAAATTTAGACATACTTTCTACATTCCGCCCACAAAGTTGTCACAATGCCGCTGAGAGGCTGCGTGAGTGACAAGTACAGACAACCGCTATGAACAAACTATTTAGAAACAGGTATATCTCTCTCCGGGCTAAATATGTGAGGTATGAGATTCTTAAAAATGTTCATTCACACGCAGTTGGGGTACTCAACTAAACTCCAAGTTAAAAATTATGTGTGACTCTTATTAATATAGACCGGAATATTAACAGGCTAATCTTAAAAGTGTCATCATAATACTGCAATATGGTGTATTTAAAAAGCTTTTAACCATAAACTTATTACTTCCTTTAAACGTTTCCCATACATTCGAAACTATTCATAAGTGTATAGTAAGTTGAACTCAAAAGAGTTACGAAACCTTCCTCAGGCTTTACCGCCTACTGACCTTAGCGAGGAAGTTGCGCAGTGATAACATATTATAAGATTAACGAGACAGGCACACATAGCAACATTCATGACTATCTAATGTCATGTAACTTCCGAACATAACTCAGCTTTTCGAGGTTTGTGTTCCATATAAATTGCAGACATTTCTCTTTTGAGTTTGCTAAGAATAATGCTTAAAGATGATTGTAACAATTTCTCTGTAATGTACATGCGACGTTTATGAAATGTTATATTGTTTAAAAATATTAACACTGTCGATTTTGAAACCAGGCTAAATGTATCAATTGCTTTTGTGTACATTGTATACTTGTAGAAATGCTTTAAGCAAGCCAGATGATTTTTATGATATTTTAATTTGGTGCCGATTTTTGTTTAAATAAAAATAATAGTTTAAAATAATAGCATATTTTTTAGCTAAACTTATGAGGCATCTTATTTTGAATAATAAGATCATGTTCATTAAAAGATTCAAATTCAAAGTGAGATCTAAAGCCGATAAGCGATTAAATTTAATAATTGTATGAATGAAGATTTAGAAATTCTTGCTACTCATAACAATATGTCCAATTGTCTAGACATAATAATCTCGTCACATACAATCATCATATCTTCATATATAGTACGGTATTTTTTATATACAACAGTTAAAAAGTACACATCCAATTTGATATGCAAATAAACTGATGTATTTATTTTATAAACAGAGTTCCCGTAATCTGTGCGTTCGTGCCAACATTGTGTCACTGTACAAATCGAAAGCTTATTTATTTACTCATACATAAATGTTTCAATTTAACAGATTTTATTTACAATCTTTATACCAATCAGCTTATTGTTATTTTCAATTATCATGCATCGGTGGCTAAGGCCCTGTATCCGCTAAAACCATAAAGCATTAGTTCAACAGTAGTCGATATTATAAGGCTCCTCTGAAAGGAAAGAATACCTCTGAAATGGATACGATAGCAGTTCTCATAGCCATTGTGTACGGACACTGTCGTCTCTTAGTGTGCGTGATAAAATTACATTATCGTGTATGCGTTACCAACCCCAGCACCTCGTCTACATCTATACTAATATTATAAAGCTAAAGATTTGTTTGTTTGTTTGAACGCGGTAATCTCAGGGATACCTGGGCCGATTTGAAAAATTCTTTCAGTTTTGAATAATACATTTATCGAGGAAGGCTATATAATCACATCGCGACCAATATGACTGAAAAATCAGCGAAAAAGGTTGCAAAAACAGGGAAAAATTACTAAATACACGCGTACGAGGTCGCGCGTAACAGCTAGTGATAGCATATTTGTTAAAGAAAACAGCGTGTATGCTCCTGTTGCGCTTCTCTGCGCCTCCTGGGTTCCCCAGTGCTTCCTTTTATTTTATTTTATTTTATTCCTTTATAGAAGAAAAGGTACAAAATTACTGCGATGTTTCGGAACGCCTGCTCAAAATTAATATACATTCGGCTTTTACAATTACATATTCGGTATTGTTTGTTCGTCCCAAAATTTACGCATGCTCTCAGGTCTTCCCAATTTTTTAAATACTTACCATGTTTGGAAAAACTCGACAAAATTTTAAAGGCGACACTTAGTCAAATTTTGAACATTACTTTGAACGACCGAGCCTGGTTACAAGCGAGCTTACCAGTTCGCTTGGGCGGGCTCGGTATTCGCAAAATTTCCGATGTTAGCTTGCCGGCGTTCTTGTCCTCGGTCCACAGCACGTAAGAATTAACCAGGAAAATGCTAGCTCCTACCCTGGTTAATTCGGAAGTACTGTGTAAGTCCGATGCCTTGAATGCCTGGAAGGTGATTTGTCCCAACGCTGACCTACCTGTCAACCCATTATCGCAGCGACAGTGGTATGGGCCCCTCTGTGGCATTGTTAGAGAGAACCTAATAAATTCTTCTAGCGGTGCTACGGAGCGTGCTCGTTTGCTTGCGGTGGGAGAATGGGAGTCAGGTTTATGGATTCAGGCTCTTCCGTCGTCTAACATAGGTACTATGTTGGACGACACAACGTTCTGCATCGCTGCGTGCCTTCGTTTGGGTGCTCCGTGTGTTTCTCCGCATCGTTGTCACTGCGGTGAGGCCGTCGACAGCCTCGGACACCACGGCCTGTCATGCAGCAGAAGTGCGGGCCGCCTACCTCGACATGCAGTTATCAATGACATCATCCGTCGTGCTCTCGTTACCGCCAGAGTACCAGCCGTACTCGAACCTAATGGCTTGTTACGCGACGATGGCAAGAGACCAGACGGTATGTCTTTACTGCCATGGAAGATGGGTAGGCCTTTGGTGTGGGACGCTACCTGCGTCGACACCCTTGCGCCACCCCACGTTCCTAGTACAGCGGGTTCTGCTGGCGCTGCTGCTGCATCAGCGAAGACCCTCAAGCGGCGCAAATACAGTAATCTTGTCGGAGATTACTTGTTTGAGCTGTTTGGGGTCGAAACGCTCGGACCGTGGGGTCCGACGACTCGCTCATTTTACAATGAGCTATCGAAGCCGCTAGTCGACGCCTCCGGTGACCAGAGCGCTGGCCATTATTTTGCGCAATGAATTAGCATTGCCATCCAACGTGGCAATGCTGCCAGTGTTCTGGGCACTTTGCCGGTTGAGGACGATGCGGAGGAATAAAGTATTCCTTACGCGTAATTAATTTACATGTATTTCTTTTTATTTGTTTTCTGTTCTATTTTATTAGCTTTGTACATATTTGCCTGTTTTAAATATAAATAAAACTTTTTATTATGAATAAAGGATTAGATACCTAGAAAAAAAAAACAAAAGCACTAATGTGGTTTTTAACAAGACAAAATCTGAGCTATATTTCTAACTTTTATTTAACCTGCATTAGACATGTTTACTTATTAAAAACAAAGTCGCTGTTTTTGTATGTATGACTATATGTGAGCCTATATGTTTAAAGCTTTACAGAACGGATTTTGATGGGGTTTTTTTAATAGATAGAGTGATTCAACAGATTGGTTTTTTTGCTTAATTTGTTAAGGTTTGGTGTATATTGGGGAGAAAGGGGCTCTTAATAACTACAAATGCGTGTGAAGCCGAGGGGCATTGGTTAGTTTTTAATATACTTGAACGCATTTATTCAATGGTAAAATAGAAAACGCTTTTGTAGAGTTGACACAACTGATACATCACACTATATCTTACTTTCGTACATGTAAGTATGTTTACAAATTTTTTTTAAATCCTCCTTCTCCTCCAGCCCATTAACGTCCCACTGCTGGGCACAACCTCCTCCACTCCGGGAGGGATTATGATCACCTGTGTCGCGCTGACCAGGCGTGTTGGCACAGGGTATTTTTCGAGTTTTAAGTCTCTCACAGAGGATGTTATCTGTGTACAATATCCCTTAGCTGGCTTTTACAGCACCCTGGGGAGGAAATGGGTTGGTGACACTTGTATTCTTAATCCGTCACCACACGAACTTTTTTACGATTAAATGTTTGAATATTTTTTAGAATAATTACGATTAAATGTATGATTTAGTGCGTGATTATTCATATAGTGATGACTTAAGAATACTAGCATCACCAACATTAAACCGATAAAAAACCCTAAGTTGAGGAGAGGCGTGCCCAACAGTGAACTGTGTAGAAAAAGTGAGTTACGTTTAAACATTCTCTTAATTAGTAAACATAAAATACTGAGAGCGCAAACTATTACGCGTAACTATAATTAGCATAACAAAAGCAACAATGCAACGTAATAATACGTCTTAAAAATTATTTTTTATAGGTAGAAAATCTTTCTAATAGCAGTTTTTCTATGTACTATTAAATATATAGTGTGCGAAAGTGTTATAAAACTTTAGTGCATTATTGCATAAGTAATAATATTGTCATCTATTGTTTATTCATGCATTAAAAAATTAATATTCACATGAAAGACATGTAGTTATTTGAAATAATGTTAAATTATCTAATAGTGTAATATAAGGTTTTCTACTCTCACAATTAAGACACATGACATAATATTATTTAATGTAATAATATCTTTATGTATCAAATTATACTTAGGTATACATATACCAGCTCATATGTACGTAACAAGAGCAAAAGGAACAAAATAAATGTAGTTTAAAACAATTTGATATCGCGAGTGAAAACTAAAAAAATATCTAAAAAAAATTATGCAGCTCTAGAAAATATCATTCAGTATGTCTATTACGCTATTATTCTTCATTAAGCACCAATTTAAAGTATGTAAACAGACATTGAGGACTTAATTGACAACAGTTATTTTTAAAATGTGAATTTTACATTCTACAAATAGTAGAACTTTCATTTTCATCATTCGTGCGCATTCAATTATGTTGTACGTTAAATATACCAAAACCGTTACTTACATAAAATCATTATAATGTACGTGTATTTTACACGCATTTTATATTCGAAAGTGGTAAATATCTAGTCTGTTATTACATTGCTTAGCGAAATGCAACAAAACCGGAAACAGGAAACTGGGTGCCGCTATAACGGATATTAATATGACGTCATTGAAACCCGCGACTCCACAAGGCGTATTTCCGGCTGAGGGCTGGAACAATACACCTATATTTTACATTTTATGAGCTTTTAATGTTTTATGAACCTTCGAATCATCTGAGTTCATACATAATTTAGATGACGTTGATGCGATTAAATCGGTGGCAGATGCTTAAATATTCAGTAACAATTCATTGATTATTTTATATGTATTACACTCTATGTACTTGTATTATATTGTGCTGTAAAATTATAAGTTTATTTGTAACAAAAATTAAAATATAGTATAACAGTAAAAACGTAGGCTTGTTCTTCTCAGTAGATTGCATTTT
Source organism: Orgyia antiqua (assembly GCA_916999025.1). Lineage (NCBI taxonomy): Eukaryota > Metazoa > Arthropoda > Insecta > Lepidoptera > Erebidae > Orgyia > Orgyia antiqua. Next base: position 9,998,522 of record OU779869.1, read on the forward strand.
CAGAACTGGTGCTTTTCACAATAGCAAAAATTTTTCTATTTATGATTTTCTATTTCTGTTACTACTAATATTTTTTGCAACTTCATAAGTGTGTAAGAGTGAGTAAGATACTAACAAATGTTATAGATAAAAAAAAACTGATAATTATCTATGAACTTCTGAAACTGTACCCTGGCTAAGAGCACAATCAATCGATAAATCTGAATAAAAATGTATGCAGCTTATTAAATTTTAAACGTCAGCAAATCTTACATAAAAGATCATTAAGTTTTCAATAATATATTAAAACAAAAATGCTCTAATAATCTAGCATTTAGAATTCATATTCAAAACAACGTAACGCACTAATTACAATGAATGCTGCTGCGTTAAAGGATTTCGCACTTTAAGCTTTATAAGGGTGTGCAATGAACCGCGGGGGATGGGCTTAAAAAAGGCAACGTTTCAATTTTCTTTCCCCCAACAAACTCGGATTAGTGTACTACGATAAATGGAAGCAAAATCGTCATTTCTATCCTCGAGGAAATCAAGAAATCGACAGAGTTTTTAATTCGTTGTTTGTTAATTGTCATTTTAGTAGTTAAGTGCTTGGAGTTTAAAAAGAAATAAAGCCTGAGGTATGTTTTATTATAATGTTCCTAATAATTACAACATATCTGTTTTTCTTGATTTCAAAATTATATTATTTCAAAGTAAGTGCTAAATTAACCTGTATTTCTTTTCAGAAATTCAACAAATACGATTTTCAAATCCATAAAATCTTCCATAAACTCGCTTAGATATTACAAATGTGGTAGCACAGAATCTTCCTACAATTTTGCCTCACAAGAATTTTATCCACATTAAATTTATATATCTTCGTATTCGATATGAATCTACCAATAAAATGCCGATATTAACTTACACTTAATGCTAAGAGTTGTGAGCCATTTAGGCTATCTATGACTTGTCACATTCAATCCATCACCATTGACATGAATCAATTGAAAGCAGCAAAACGGTATGTGAAGATAAGCGATAGTCGTTAATTAAGCTTCAATTAGTTTGAGGGCAATAACATTAAACCGGAAAATTCTGTCGCAACGCTATTTGGAAATATTTAAACAACTATACATGTGGCTTAATAATCAACTAATTTATTACACGGAAGCACTTATAGTTCACTATATATGCATATCAAATATTTGATTACTTAATTCATTGACGGGCTTCGTGGCGTAGTGGTTCATGTACTGGACTGCCGTTCACAAGGTCGCGGGTTCGATTCCCGCTTGGGACAATTATTTGTGTGATATTCATAAATGTCATACAAATGTTTGTACTACGTCTGGGTGTTTTCTATGTATTTTAAGTATGTATTTACAAAAGAAAAGTACTATATGTATTATATCCGTATTCTGGTACCCATAACACAAGCATAATAAGCTTAGCTTGGGACCAGAGGACGATGTGTGAAATGTCCATGAATATATATTTATT